>JARWLC010000011.1:55634820-58154820 GCA_033318265.1 Phyllotis vaccarum
CAGTCAAAATGACCCCCCCTTATGTCAGCATTGTACTTCTTCATGTACATGCACACATGTGCACATGTAGTCACATACAGAAGTGTACCCTCATGCATGCAAGTTTGTATACACACACACACACACACACACACACACACACACACACACACACACTCTGCACACGAAAAGGGAAAAATATAGGGGTGTGGCCTCCAAACTTTGCATTATCTGGTGTCCCTGTGAGGGCTCTTTAGTTTTCAGCATTCTCTTCTAAGAAAGTCCTTTGCCTAGATGTTGTCTCCTTGGCATATAGACCCTCTTTACAACAGTGTGTACTTTACACTAGCTTGCTCCACACAAGTCCACTTGCAGAGCAGTGCCTCCCTTCAAGGTTCACTTTCAAGTATACCATCATTGTCTGAGAAATTTTTTCAAAAATAGAGGTTCAAAGAAGCTACCCAAGACCCTGACTCCCAAATGCTTCTAAGTGTCAAAAGGATTGTGGAAATTTCTCACAGGATGCCATTGTACTTTCTTGAGCTGTGAAGATTGAAGATTGACAATGTGGGTTAGATTATTCAACACAATAACAATAAGAGGATTTTTTTTATTTGTTTGTTTCATATTCAGGTGGCACCAAAGAGACTCTGATGCTGTACATTTGAACTGAGTGCATTCAGGATGCCCATAATTCTGCAAGATCCCAGAAATCAGAGGGCTTGGTAGGTGTGGGTGCCCCAACATCCTGTCTGAACAGACTCTAACACTGCCTTGCTTTTACGCTCATACAGGGAGACCTGGACAGTCCATTGATGATTCCTAGTGTGTAGCAATTTTCTCAGAATTGTAGGAAGAAGAGAAGCTCATGAGCTTCAGATGGTCAATAAGATTTGTGAAGTTTGAGAGGTACACAACTAGAAAGTCTCATGAAGTCCCCTAAACTTACAGGACTTGAAAAGCCCCTCCTCTCCTAAAATTTATGTTAGCAGCAAGAACTACTATGAATAAAAGACTCTTCAACCTGTGGGACTGGGTGAAAATTCTTCAGGAAGCTCCATAGATGTAGCTTTCCTGAGTGTTACCCATGCTGGGGTTTTCTGGTCAATGGTACAACTGCCTTTGAATTGTCTGTGTTTCTATAAGTAGCCTATCACCCATACTTTTGTAAGAAATGCTAGTTAACCCAATTGGTGTGCCAAGTTGGACTTGGATGGAATTGTTACTTTTGTCTGTTATCAGTGTCCTATCTGGAGTAAGTGAACCATTTTTTGTCTCCTCAGAAAAAGTTACATAACAATCTCTATAGGTATGTTCTTTTTCTCCCTAGAACCAATGATGTTACTGCTATGGTCTGAATGTCTTTGTTTCCTCAAGATTATCATTGAAAACCTAATCACCAACATGATAATGTTAAGAGACAGAGCTCCTGGGAGGTGACCTAAGATCAATGTCATCATAGCAAGGCTCTCAAAAAGCCATCTCGCTCCCTCATCATGAAGGAAAGCAGCGCTCATTAACTACCAAAGAACTACAGGAACATTCATCTTGGATTTCTCAACCTGTGGAACTATGGGAAATAGATCTCTGTTGCTCATAAAGTTGTCCATTTTATATTGTTTTACAGCAGCCTAAATAGGCAAAAACATTTCCTTTTGCAGTAAAAAGCACTTTACAGATGTTCCTAAGTTAAGGATCAAAATGGAGTGATAACCCTGGCTTATCTCTTTATTCCTGGACCAATGTCTCAAGAGCTTAGAAGGAAGCTGAAGGGTTGGAGCCCAGGAAGATATGAGGATGCACTCATGAGCTGTGAGTCTCTGCTTTGACTCAGGACCTGAGATCATGAGTCAAGAATGCAGAAAGCCCCTAGGAGATTTTAAAAAAAAAAATAAGAAGAAGGGAAATGACTCCCCCCCTAGGTATTCCAAAAGAAGTGGAGCCTGGGAAAAGCCTAGATGTTTATCCAGTGAGACTAATTTTCAGCCGTGATCTTCAGAACTGTAAGATAATAAATGTATGCTATTTTAAATCACTAAGCACATGGTAATCTGCTATCATAGCAAAAGAATATAAAACACAATTGAGACATCATCACAGACCATTTATGCCAGAACATCTGATGCTCCTTGTCTTAACTTTCTGGTGCTTTTTGCTCAATTTTCTTTTATGAGGAATATTTTTCTTATATTTAAAAATCTATTTTATGTTACCATCAATTTAATTTCAGTAGTTCCATGATTCCCTTTTCCCAGTATTGACATTTCATTGTTCACTGGATCTTTATTATTGAGAAATTGGGTGTTTAAGATAGGATTGTCATGTGGGTACCACCTTCGTAAATTAAGACTATTCTTATAGGAATGGGTTAGATAACTCAGAATGGATTCTTGATGGAGGGATGGATTTGATTTACTTTTCCTCTCTTTCACTTTGCTGAGATTCTCCTCTCTTGGATGCTCTCTGCCATGCTAGGATGCAGAAATTGCTGATACTGTCACTTTGTCTTGGACATCTTAGGCATAAAGGCATTAAGCAACGAATATTTGTTGTTTATAAATTACCAAGTTTCAACAGCAGCAGAACACTGAGACCATTGGTACACACAAATTTTATACCTACAGCCGCCATCCTGCACAGCCTCCATGCTGCTGTCTTTATAGGTTATGACTGAACTCATTTTGTAACCATAAATTGGTGTTCATGGTTGTTGCTTTGTGTAGTGGTATTTTAAACCAACCAGAAAAAGGAGGCATTACAAACAAGAACTATATTACCTTTTAATCTACGAAGTCAGTGCTTGTGTGTGTAGGTATGAGTGTGTGTATGTAGGTATGAGTGTGTGTGTGTGTGTGTGTGTGTGTGCATGTTTATGTGTGTGAGTAAATGTGTGCACGCAGGTGTACATCTGTGGGCACACACCTGAGAATTAGAAAACTACCTTAGTTTCTCAGATACCGTCTACTTTTTTGTTTGTTTGTTTGTTTTATTGAGACAGAGTTTCTTCCTGGCCTGGAACCCACCAAGTAAGCTAGGCTGTCTGGCCAATAAGCCCCAGGGATGCTTCTGTTTTCACCTCCCCAGCAATGGGATTACCAGAACACGCTGCCAGAATTTGATTTAGTTTTCTGTAGGTTGTGGGAACTGAACTCAGGCCCTCGTGCCAAGAACTTACTGAGCCTTCCCTTCAGTCCTCCTGGTGCTTTTGATATTTTTAGTGTGGGCTTTAATTATTTTAATTTTCCTTCTATTTTAGCCTTATCTACTTTTTTAGTATTTTTATGAGCTAGTGACAAATGTTCTCATATTTCCATTTTGTTTATTAAATACCAGTGTCTAATTTTCACTTCACTTTGAAGGGCAGACCTGTCATCTGAGGAATCTTCCCCTAACAGTTTTATTCCTTCCTGGCAGGTTGCCATCTCTGTGCCTTTGGGCCCCATTGGGTTTTGATAAGCAATTAGGCATCAGTCTTTTTGAGGCTCCACTGAATGTGATGAGCTACTTCCTTCTCGCTACTTACAAGACTCTGTGTGTGTGTCTTAGTATAATTGTAGAGTATCTAGATGTGAATATCTCTAGCCCGAGCTGATTGAGATGCTTGGATGTGTAGATATTTCATCAGATTTGGGAAGTTTTCAGCCACTCTTCTGACGTTCACTGTTGGTGCTTACATCACTGATGTCATTGATGTTGTAATTCGGTTACTTCTTTCCATCTCCTGCCCTTGCACATCAGTTAAATTCACTTAGCCAACCTTTTGAATTCTTTTTCTTTGCTAATGCTCTCTGTGTTGCAAGACTGTCTTCCATCTTGGCCCCAGCTCTTCAGACATGGTTTCCTTTGGCAGCTTCAGTAAATCTTTCAGTGCATTTTGAACAGCCTGCATGAAGTTTTTATCTGATAATCTCTGTGTCTGGGTTTCCTCAGGGACCTTCTCTGTCAGCATCTTCCCTTCCTTGCGTCTTTTCTAGTTCATACATGTCACTGAAAACCCAACATTTTAGACAGTACTTAGCAATGCAAGAAAGTTACATTCTGCCATGTCCACAGAGTTGGTTGTTTTTAGTGGTTCTGTTGCTTGTGAGTGGATATCTGAATGACTCCTGCAGGGCCTATGCTCACTGTTATTCTTGGTCACTGACAGTCCAGCACAGCTAGTTCAAAGGCCAGCTAAAAAGATTTCCTTTCATGGCTAGAGTCACTCTGGTGACCGTCTTTGTGGGGGATTCTATGTGCATCTTAAAGCGTGTCTTCAACTCCTTCAGGCGGGTGACAATTCTGCCTTTAGCCTCCTGTTCTTGACAATGTCTGAGGTCATTGGTGAGGTAAACACTTGGGGCTTTCCCAAGAATGCCTGAAAGCTGATGTGAATGCATGGACTTTCAGATCCTACAAATATTCCAAAGGGTTAAAAAAAACATCACATGAAAATCTCATTCCCAGCTTCCAATCTTTAAGCTTTCTGGTTGGTTGGTCTACTGTTCCCCTATTTTGGTTGAAGCATTCACAGAGCTCTGAGGTTCTCTTTTGGAGAAGGAGTTGATACACTTAGGAAAAGTATTTGACTAGGCTATGTACAGAAAAGTGCTGTGAATAATATTTTCCAGAGCCCCATCAAAAAGGGTTGCCTAGTACTTCTGTCCCCCTCCTCCTGTCCTCCACCTCCTGCTCTGCTCCTTTTCCTGTCTTTCCCAGTGACTGTGGTAAGAGGCTGGCATTGGGCTTTTGTTTATTGATTTGTTTGCACATGTGTGCATATGTGTATGTATGCTCAAACGTGTCTGGGGTGTGTGCTTATGTATGCATGCGTGTACATGTAGAGGCTAGAGGTTGACATCAGGCATGCTTCTTGATTCAACCTCTCTGGTTGAATGATGTCACTTAGGTCATATCATCTGAAATATTTACATCCATGCACGAGCAGAAACTTGAAGAGACCATACAAGTTAATCCCTATCCCATTGGAGCTGGCACAGAAGCATACTTGTGATCATGTGCTTTCCCAGTAACAGGTGTTAAATGTAGTGGGCTGGGCCTGGTAATTTTCCCTAGCCACAGCCTGTCTATGTTAGCCTACCACTGTCAAAGCCCAAGAGTGGAGCTAATGTGGGTTGTCTTTCTGTACGCTGTGAATTACTATTGGTTAATAAAAGGCTGTTTAGGTCTACAGCAAGGCATCTTACTGGCAGGTGGGAAATCCAAGCATAGATAAAGGGAAAGGAAGGTGGAGTCAGACAGAGATGCTGAAAGAGGCTGCCCAGAGAAGGTAAGATATAAAAGTACAGGTAACCACAAGTCATGTGGCAATACATAGATTATTAAAAATGGGTTAAGTTGAAAGAGCTAGCAAGCAATAAGCTTGAGCCACAGATGAAAAAGTTTGTATATTAGCCTCTGAATAATTATTTTATAAGTGGCTGTGGGACTGCATGGATGGGAGGGCAGGAAGGGCCAGAAACCTCAGGCCACAGGGAGCTGTATAGATCAATATTACAAGAGGTTGAGGAGATGGCTCAGTGGCTAATGAGAGCCTGAGTTGAACCCCAACATATAGATAAAGAACTGGGCATGGCCTATAACCTCAGCACAGGGAGGTGGACACAAATGGATTCCTAGAGATCACTAGTTGGTCAGTCTGGCCCAAAATGGCTTAGTGGAGATTCTGTCTCAAGGGAATCAGGTACTGAGCTGTAGCGGGAATTCAACTAGCTGGCATGGTGAAGCCATAGTTGCTTTGTTCCCGGTAGTGTGTCTGGGCATGCACACTGGTCACTTTCTGCTGCGCTGCTAGCTTAGAGCCTGCTGCTGTACCTGGTGATTGGTGGCTCATGACCATCATGGTGCTGAAGGCCAATGAGAGAGAGAGACAGCACAACCAAGAAAATGGCCATCAGCCAATGGGAAATTAGGAGAAATGATGTAGGTTTGCCCCATATGTACAATAAATCAGTCTGTGGGACTGCCATTTGTTTTAAATGAGTCCGTGTCTACTTCTCAACTGACTCCCGAGTCTGTGTCAAAGACTATGTGCTTTTTCACCCCTCCCTTATGGGGTGCCCAGATAGAACATCATGCAACATTGAGCAATCTCAGAGAACACCTTGATGCCAACCTCTGGTCTTTATGTATGCCCCCATGAGCAATCTGTATGTACATACACACATACTTTGGAGTTCTGCTGACCATGGGGCTGGAGGTTAGGCAGTCTTTTTACTGGGACAATCATTTGGTACAATCAGTACCTGGGGAGCAATAGAATGCAGTGGGAAAAGATGGAAGTACTCTAGTCAAGCTTTGGCAGCAAACCCTCTTGTTCTTCGATTTCTCTTCACTCTGTGGTTTGTGGGTGCCCTCACAGCTTCACAGGGAGAGGGCAGGTAAGGTCTGGCCATCCTGAGATCTCAGTCTAGAGGAAAAGGCCCTCACATAAGGCACTCAGCTCTCATGTAGAGTGAGCACACACAAACATGTTCTTGATTATTTTCTGACTGGAGGGCCCATCCACATCCTGAAAGAGCAAACCTCCACAGGTAGGATGAACACATGCATTCCCCAGGCAGGGCTGGGTTGTGACAAGGGAAATAAATCTCCCATCAAGATAAAGTAGCCACTTAGTTATTGATAACTAATATTTGTGGGTTTTCAATGAAAGTTTCAGAGGTTTCGGAGATATCAGAGGGAATCTACCCATAGTCTATGTGGGGGGTTAATAGAAGCTCCAGAAGTTCCAGAGCTCTAACCACAGTCAGTCTAGGAGAATCAGAGAGTGGTGATTCAAACCTTTAATCCCAGCACAGGGAGTATCCTGGGAGTGGTGACCTACACCCTTAATCCCAACTGAGTCAAGGTCACTTCAGATTATAGAAGGAATTCCAGGCTCCCAAGCAGGTGTGGTGGGGCCATGCCTTAATTACCAAAAGGGTACTTAAGACAGGATATAAACACAGAAAGAAAGCCATTCCAAGGGAAGCGAGGCTGAGGAAGCTGGAAGACAGCTGGGTAAGATCTGACTGTGGTGTTTATTCCCTCTAGTATCTCCAACTTCTCAGAGATCTGTCCCTGAGTCTCATTTATCTGTACATCAAATATTGATATTATTGTCATGAATAGCATGTATCAAAGGGTAGAGATTTTAAACATGTTTAAACAAACACTGGAAGCTTCAGTAATATTGTCTACTGTTTTCTGAAGATCGATTGAACTCCATTTTTCTTTCTGGAGACATTTGCAGGAGTAAAACACACAGGTTGGGAGGAGAGTGAGTAAAGCATCATGGGAAGGACTCATCCTTCTCGTCTGTATTTTTAGGTCATCTGGATGAGCAAGTCTCAGCACGAGCTGTGTGTCACAGTCCAGGGAGATACCTCACTCATTCTGGAGCACAGCTGCCTTCCGTGTTGTTCTAGCTTTCTCTGTAAGATTCCTGGAAGGATGCTGTCAGCCTGGCTGTGTCACTACAAGGGTCACCTGCCAGCCTCGAGCAGCAGCCATTTGCTCAGCAAACCAGGGGTGGGGATGGGGGAAGCTGCCCTCTGAAAACCTTCAAGCCAGCAGCCTCCCCATGCCATGTGGCTGGAGAGAGTGGGAAAGGGGACTCAGTGGAGATGGAAACATATCTACAGGGCTCTCCGAAGAAACAGCTGCTGCATCTGTGCTTCCCGGTAGTGTGATTCAGTGTTGCTCCCAGCACAGTATCTACTGTGGGGCTGTTCTGATGTGAATTTCTCATTACCCTCGTGGTAGTTAAGAAAAAAAATGCCCTCTTTTTTTTTTCTTGTTGAACTTTCTATGAAGTTGAGAATGGTCTTAAACTCCTGACCCTCTGGCCTTTACCCGCCACCCTCAAGTGCTGGATTATAGGTATGCACCATTCTGTTTTTATGCAGGACTCGAGAATCATACTCAAGGCCTTGTGCATGCCAATCAAACACTCTAGCAACTGAACCCCAGGTCCTCTTTGCTTTATTTTGTTTTTGGACACTCTCAGCAGCATGTAATGACACCGGAGCTCACGTCAAGCAGCTGCATGTAACAATGACCTTTATCAGGGACCTGGGGAAGAATGCTACCCTCCTTGCTTTGTAAGTGACTGTGACACTACAATCAATAGATAGCAGGGAAAGGATTACAAATGCCTTCTGAGTCTAGACCTGCCACTGTAGCCCTTCCAGTCTGCTTGTGATAACAGTGTGGGTAAACATTCCTTCCCAACCTGGGGGTCAGATGGTAATGTCTATGACCTTCATCTTGAAAACTTCCGCCATCCTGCAAGATATCTAAAGATTGCCTTGAATCAACATTTTAAAACAAAGACTTTCTAACACGAAGCTTGGTATATGTGCTTAATTTCAGTGGCCAACTCTTCTGTGAATATACTTAGTGTGGTTGCAGTGAGGGTCTCTTGCTGTGGTAATATTTAACACACCGTGTGTTCTGTCTCTGTCTCTCCTGACGTGGAGGAAGTCAAGGAAGGCACTCACACAGCTGGTTAAGCCACAGCCACAGTCAAGAGCAGAGAGAAATAAAACCAGCCACAATGTTTCCCGTCCTACTAGGCAGCTTTCTCCTTCCTTACACAGGTCAGGGTCTAGCCCATGAAATGGTGCTATCCATGTTCAGGGTGGTCTTCCCACCTCTTTTAACAAGAAGACCGTCTCCCAAAGAGATGCCCTCGGACCATCCTGCTTTAGGTAATTCCTCACTCAGTCTCTGACCAGGTAATCCTATATTGTGTCACGCTGACAGTGAAAACCAACCAGTACACCACTTCCTCAACAAAGAGCCTAGTTTGTGCTGAGAAAGATATTTTTTTCCTGGAAAAACTGGCATGAATAGTCTCTCAGTGCCAACCCCGAGGCCTCTCATGAATGACAAGGCAGGTGAGAGAAGCCTTTGATGGTCTCCTTCCATCCCTGAGTGGTCCTACTGCCTCCAGTATTAACACAGAACAAAAGCCAAACACACCAGAACCTTCAAATCCAAATAACTGGGACCCCTGGTCAGTCCTTGCCTTGGAAGCCTACTTTCATTACGTGACTCGGCTTCTGGAACCCAATCTGGCAGCTAAGGGCATGACTCATCCGGTGAGCACATCTTCTCTGACTGGACTCGTCAGGAAATGCTGCTGCTGTTGCCTGGATTGTATCTTTAGGAAGCTGTCAAAAGAGCTGTTGATGAGCCACATGGAGTAGATCTCCAGGAAAACAAATGCACACGTCCAGTTCTGCAGGTCCTAGCTTCTGCTGAAATAAAAACAGCTTCATTTCTTATAGATAGAACAAACATCTTTAGGTCGGAGGTGACAGCACAGGGCACTATGCTCAGTGTGGCAGTTTCTCTCCCCCAGTTAATGTGTGGGTGCTTGTACTGAGTCACACTGCTATTGTGGAAATTGAGTTGGACCCCAGCAGTGTCTCTTGGTGCTTTTTCCTCCTTCCTTGGTGTCAGACTCTGTGGATGTGTACACCCTAAGACCCCACTATTCTGGGCTCTTCCCAAGTTTAACTTTTAGCCAAAGTCTGGATCTATATGAGTATTCTACACTTCATATTGCTTATTAGCCACCTTGCCCCCACCGTGTGTGTATGTGTACATGCATGCCTGCTCAAGAGTTGAGGATGTGAGCATTCATGTGTGTGCATGTGGAGGTTGACATCAGGTGTTTTCTTTACCTCTCTCCACTTTATTTTTGAGACTGTCTCTCATTGAGCCTGGAGCTCTGGTTTTGCTAGACTAGCTAGCCAGTAATTGCCAGGGGATCCTCCTGAATTTACTCAGTACCCCAACACTGGGGTTGCCTATAAACACCAATAAACCTGGATTTTATGTGGGTTTACTTTGCCTGTTAAGCATTTCCCCAGCCACCATTTAAATTTAACAGAGACACTTCTATCCATGTTTCTCTCCCTCCCTCCCTCTCTCCCTCCCTCCCTCCCTCCCTCCCTCCCTCCTTCCCTCCCTCCCTCCCTCCCTCCCTCCCTCCCTCCTTTTTTTTCTTCTTTTCCTTTCTGGCTTTGAACTTTTTATGTAAACCAGGTTGGCCTCAAACTCACAGAGATGTGTCTACCTCTGTCTTCCAGGCTAGGATTAAAGGCATAGGCCACCACCAAGCTTGGACCCGCTGTTCATTTCTTTAAAACTCACTTCTTCTCTGTACTCTCCAGTGAGGTTAAGGGTGCAGTTTGTTTAACCCAGACTTTCATGATCCTGGTTGTTTTTCCATTTCCACATTCACATCATTTGCACTTTTTGCTTCCAATTACTTCCTACACCCTTTGGCCTGTCTTCCCACTGGTCAGGCCATCATGTGCCACTAGACAGTTAAGTCACCGCCCAATGTCTCACTGTTACTCTAAGTGGGGAGTCTTTGTGTTGAGCACTGCAGCCAGAACCAGAGAGTTCCATGTGAGCACACTGCCTCTGTCCTAATACTGGACATTGTGATGCTTGGACTAGACTCATGTACTCAAGAGGCTTTGGAGATTTCCCCTGAAGATCTTGTGACTACACAAAGCCTTAACCTCCTGGGTGTGAAAGACAGGCAGGTGATAGCAATCCCTAGTATTAACCCATCTGTGCTCCCAGTGTATCAGGGTATTGTTTGTACCCTGTCTCTGAGTCCTAGGTCCTTCCTTGCCACCAGATATCACTGAGTCCTGACATTCTGGAGAACTCTTTGGTCAAAGCCACACTCCTCCTTGTGGGTCCCTGCAGGCTACCTGCTTTCTTCTGAAGGTCAGAAGCCCTTTCAGGAAGTCTTCTCCAAATAAGGGCTCTCAGTGCTGACAATGCCTCTCCTTGGTGACCTCTTGAGTCCAGCCATCCTACTGCTTTGCACAGTTTCCGCGTACTCTTCCAGTAAAGTTACTGAATGTACCATGACAGACTCTAACTACTGCTTCGGGTGTCCTCTATTTCCCAGCTGGCCTCTGAAAACAAAAACCGTCTGCAAACACCTTTTCTACAACCATCCTACTTGTTACCATTGTCTCTCTGTGGAGGATAAAAAGGCTTGGAAGGTTCCTGATGTAGGCAAGAACACACTTGTACGTAAGTCAGTGCGGAGACATCATGATGTGTGCAAGCTTCTGTATTCAGAAGGATAAAGAGTGGGAGAAAGAGAGAGAAAGAGAGAGATCTATGCTCATATTCATTGAATACCACCCACCATAGCCGATGTCTAAATGATGACGAATGTCTCAGATCACAGACAAACTTTCATGCATCATGAAATTAGTCTTATCAAAGTTATGACCACCATCTCTATATTACAGGTGGCATTTCCCTAAAGCCAGCAAAAGCATCAAGAAAAAAAAATACTTTAAAGACCTGTGTATGTTTTTTGAATAATGATGTCAACTGCATACATCCAGGAAGAAATGCAAGAGAACAGATTTGTGATGACAAACGAAATGACAAGCAGAAAAAAAATCACCCAAGTTTCAAGTATCCTCTACCTAGTATTCTCAGACACGCGGTACATTCTGCAGAGGGAATTGTGCCCCCTGTAGGTATAAACCTACAAAACATGACTGAACATGGTTAAGAGTCATGAGTGACCCAATCAGCTGCAGATGCTTAGTGTTTGCTGAAGGGAGTGTCATACCCTCTTTGAGTGTAGGGCCTGCACAGGACAGACTAAAATATTTTTTATATGGCTTGAAGATGAGGGATCTCTGGGGAGATGTTACTGATGTGAGAATGCATTTGTGTGTGCTGTATCTTTAAATAAAATAGCTGTTATGGGTCATGGCGGGCACCATAGAGGAAGTGGGAGGAGAATCAGAGCTTAGGTGAGAGAAGCAGGGTGGAGTCAGGCAGATCAAGTGAGCCGCGGAAAGAACAACATGTAAAGAACACGGGTGAGCTACGGGCCGGGCCCACGTGGGCCACGGATTAATAGAGATGGGTTGATTTAAGATGTAAGAGCTAGCTAGCAATGTGCCTGAGCCATAGGCCAAACAGCATAAAGTAAATAGAAGCGTCTGAGTCGTTTCTGGGGACCCGGACAGCGGCGGGCAGATAAGCGGCACCAGGCAGGTCTGTGGGTCCGGGATCTCTGGCTGTCTGGGACCCGCACGTTGGCAACATGTTACCCCTCAGATCACTCAACTCAAGGTGGGGGTGGCTTTAAGACTCTCAGCTGTCATGGAGATCCAGTTCTCTGTCAACCTTTGACTCTCAGCATCCATCTTCACGGGTCACTACAAAAATCTCCACAGAAATCTGTGTGGTAGTGGAAAAGAGATGGGATAGAGCTGGTCTATCAACTAGATTCTACGTTTGTTGAAGGCACAAATTATGTATGCTATATTCTTGGACTCATTAAATATTTGGAGCAGGGACCTAGGTAGATGGCTCAGTTAACTAGGGACTTTTCATGAAAGCTTGAGGACCTTACTTCAAGCCTCAGCACCCATATAAAAAGCTAGGTAAGGTAATGTATTCTTGTAATACCTGTCTTGGAGGGACAGAGACAGAGGATCCTTGGGCATCCTAGCCATGATAATTAGCAATCCTCAGATACCAGTGAGAGATCCTGTCTTTCACAACAAAAGCCAAGCTGGACAGCTTCTAAGGAATGATACCTATGGTCATCTTCTGGTCTTCATATGCATTTACACACAGGTGCACACACACACACACACACACACACACACACACACACACACACACACACTGTGGTACTCGAGGTTCCAAAATTATCAAGAACGCTTCCAACTTATGACTTAGAAGTTTGAACACGACCATATTTACTGTCTAGTTCATCCTATGAACTGGTCATTTACTGGCCTTGAGTTTAATAAACTCAAACTTCGTTCCCTGTGGACTTGGCCAAGACTGTCTTGAGGTTCCCATTTGTTCTGGTGCCCATCACGTCCTGACAGTGAGTATAAAGGTCATGGCTTGGGGGAGAGATGCTGGACTTAGGAAGATGACACCAAGGATCTCTCTGTGTGATGCAGAGCTCTAGCGATAAACTTCAAAGGAAAGCATGGGAACCAAAGACCTTAGAGGCATTGATGTCTCCTGGTGGAAAAAGAGTGCCTTCTAATCAGTCCCAAACAGCTGACCTGACTCTTGTCACCATACTAAATCCAGAGGAGCATTCACCACAGAACACACTGCAGGCCAGTGTAAACTCTGAACTATAAGAGCTTGTTTTTGCTTCCTGGGCAGGCTGGGTTGAGACTTCCGTGGGAGGGTCCCTTGGTATACTGGTTAGTTTTTTTCAATGTCACATAAGCTAGGGTTCCCTGAGAAAAGGAAGCCTCGGCTGAGGACTTTCCTCCATCAGGTTAACTTGTGAGCAGGTATGTAAGGGCATTTTCTTGACTGATGATTATATGGGAGGACCCAGGTGTTGTGGTCGGTTGGCATCCTTGAACAAGACGTACTGAGTTGTATCAGAAAGCAAGCCTAGCAATTCAGTAAACAGAATTTCCTCTCAGTTTCTGTCTTAGCTCTTGCCTCCATCTCCTCACAACAACGGGCTGTGACATGGAATAGTAAGATGAAATAACCCCTTTCCTCCACAGGTCGCTTTTGGTCAGTATTTTATTTTATCGACAGAGAATCACATTGGGACACTTGATTCTCAAAGTTTTAGGTTTGACAGCATAATTTTTGTACAAACCCAAGCTATAAATCAGAGTCAGGCAAGAGGATGTTCAAAGTCCCACATGACTTGTTCCTATAAATTAAGAGACAACTTGGGCCTATGTCCTTCTAGAGCGGGAGCAGGGCACTTGGATTGCCTTAGTCTTCCTCAGAAACAGTTCTTCATTGCTTGCCATGTGATGTCTCCCCTCTCCAGCGCTGACCACTGTTCCCATTGACCACGTAAATAGTAAGCGGGAGGCTAAAAAAAGCAATGCACATAACAAGTCACTGAATTGCTTGTTGAATCTGGAACATTCCTGCTGATAGATGTGAAAGCTTTTTCCTACGGCAGCTAGGTGCGGGAACTCAAAAATAGAATGTATTCAATTTGACATTGTTTAGTGTACTCTAAAAATTCTCCTGGAAAAAAAAAATGACTCCAGGCATGCATCTGGGAGCACACAATAAACTTCAAAAAAGGACAATGTTTCCCAGGAAATCAAAATAGACATGTTTGTCATTGGTGCTATTTATTCACCTTGGAAATATGTCCCTTTTTATCTGTGGTTATGTAACGCCCCAATCTAGTTCTCTCTCTTTCTATGGTCTTGTTCCAGGGACCCACATCAGAAGTACCCCTACCCAGGATGGTCTGAGCTGCTGCTGACCACCATCTGTCTTGATTGCTAAGCCATGGACTACCCTGATATTTGGCTGAGATTCCTTGGTTACTTCAGGTTACAAATTATGTGTGTCATCGTTCCTTGGGCTACATTTTCTAGAAACATGAAGGATTTCAGAAGATATGGACAATATTAGACAGTTTTCTGCAGGAAGGATAATAGTCTGAAAAGTAATAATTGCAATGGAGAAGGGAGCCACTTCTGAATAGATATTATCTAAAATCTCAGAGGTGCTGGTGTCCAGACAGTTTGCCAGCACAGCTGTAGAACATACAGCATATCTTATGGGTATAGTGTTTGGGGAGAGTAAATTTTGACCCATAGGAATAGGGAAGTATTCTGAGAGCCATATATTAAAAAAATATGGCTTAGGTTTAGAAGTAGAGAGAAGCGGTTAGTATCACCAGGGTGGAGATCACTCAGGTACTCCCAGAGTATTCAGAGTTGGTGGCACTGGATGAATTCAGAAGAAAAGGTCTGGCTACATGCCCAGATGTGAAATCCTAGGACTGAAAGGGATCTGACTGTGTCTTAGTCAGAGTTTGCTGTGAAAAGACACTATGACCACAGCTGCTCTTATAAAAGAAAGCACTTAATTGGGGCTGGCTTACAATTTCAGAAGTTTAGTCCATTTTCATCATAGTGAAAAGCATGACAACACACAGGCACAGAGCTGGAGAAGTAGTTGATTGACAGATTGGCAGGCAGAATGAAGGACAGGCCATTGGGCCTGGCTTAGGCTCTTGAAACCTCAAAGCTCACCCCAAGTGACACTTTTTCCAGGAAGGCCACACCCACCACAACAAAGCCACACCTCCTAATCCTTCCCAAGTAGTGCCACTCTCTGATGACTAAGCATTTAAACATATGAACCTACGGGGGCACTCTTTTTCAAATCACCACATTCTACTTTCTTCACAGTAATAGAATACTAAGACAGAAGTCGGATATTGTTATGACATGTCCCTTTACTCAAATTGCCAGGGACAGCTCTACTGTTTGCCCAAGCAAGGTGTAGGGCCCTCCTGATTGTTGTAGGGAGCATATGAAGGGGGATATCACCTCTCCTGTTCTCCTGCCCACAGAGCTGGCTCACCTATGACTCTGGAAATAGGGTCAACTCTAGTGTGCTGCCAAGGTGTGGGGCAGGCCTGAGTGCAGCAGTGGTGAGAGGCAACTCTAGTTTTCTCATTCTTGTGATCCCAAGACCAACTCTTTCACCTGCTATAGGTAACAAAAGGAAGAGGGGTGAGAGCATCTTTCCCTCATTCATTGTCCCTCAGGACTGACTCACCTGTGTCCCTGACCACTGGGTCAGCTCTAGTGTGCTTCCCAGGTAAGGTACACACCTATGGAGGGGTGGAGCCATCTTCCCCAAGTGTGGGACAAGCTCTCCCCTGAGAGATGAGGCCAATTTGTCTGCTGAAATATCCTGTGAAAGGCATGACCAGCCATCCCAGAGCCAGCTCAGCATAGCATGCTTTCAACATATCCTGTGCTAACACAAACCATGGGCATCACCATAGACCCCAGCTGTAGCAGGACCATGGAATCATATATGGGGCTTGGCAGCAGCTTGGGCCTAGATGCCACAACAGTCTTGGTGGCATCACAGGCCCCTCACATCAGCACAGATCAGCCCTGGTAGCAGCATGAGCCTCTGGCATCTACAGAGATTTTGGTGGCAACTGGAGCCATGAACACCACCCCAGAGCCAACCTCTGCAGGGCCATGGACTCACACATGGCGCTAGGAAATGGCTGGTGCCTGGATGTCTCCATGGCTTCAAGAGACAGTACCAGACACCCACATCAGCGTGACCCTTAGTGCAGCATGGTCCTCAAACATTGAGATGGTTCAAAGTGGCCAACTGGACCCTGGTTATATGCATGGCCCTCAGTGACAACAGAAACCCCAGATGAAAACTCAAACCCTGGCTGCTATAGGTCCACAGACCCAGACATGGCTCTCTGCAGCAACCCTGGCCTGATGACACCATGGCCTTAGGTGACAGTGCAGGCTATTCACATCAGGATGTCCTTGGTGGCAGCAGGGTCCTCAGATTCCCTTATTGCCAAAGGTTGCTGCCCAGTTCTCGGATATCTATGTGGCCTTTGGTGGTAACATAGGCCACAGGCATCAATACTGACCCTGGCTATGGTAGGGCCACAGACCCAGGCATGATCCTAGACAGCAGCCTGGACCCAGATGTCATTATGGTCCCAGGTGTTAGCACAGGCCATCCAGACCAGCATGACCCTTGAAGTAACATGGCTCTCAGACACCAACATTGCTCCATGTGGCAACCTAGACCTTCAGCATTGGCACGATCTTTAGTGGTCTCAGGAGCCACAGACATCATTACAGGCCCCTGTGGCAGAATCATTGGCCAAAACACGGCCCTTGGTTGCAGGCAAGGTATGGATAATACAATTACCCCAGTTGACAGCCCTGACCATCAAAATCTGCTTAGCACTGGCACTGCTCTTGGATGCCAACATAGTCACAGGTTGTAGTCCATACCCAAGGCATACAAGTGGACCTTTGGGCCAGTGACATTGACACAGACCCCAGTCACAGCAGGACCATGGACTCAGACATTGTCCTTAGCAGCAGCATGAGCCAGGTTGTCACCATGCTCCAGGTGGCTGTGCAGGCTACTCAGCCCCCCTCGGCTACTTCAGGCCCCGGATCAAGACCTGGCCTTTGGTCATAGACCAGGCCCATACATCTTCCTGGACTCCAGTAGCCAGTTGCCCATTTGTGGTAACCTGTTTCTTACCACCTTCACCTCTGTGGATCCACTTCTCTCCCCAGCCCCAAAACCATTCCACCTCTCTCTTTCTGCCACCTCTCTACTCTGTACTTTCTCACCACAATGGTGACCAACTGCCCAGACCCTGGACTCTTGGTTGGTCACAGATGGTAGTTGGTTGAGTACTGCCCACCCCAGCCTCTTTCCCATGCTTGGGCCTAAAGAACTCAGGCAGTACTTGGTATGATGGTGGGGGCCTATAGTACAGGCCTTGGTGGGCCAGCAGATCCTGGGTTATTGGGTGTGCCACCTGTGTGCACCACTGATTCAGACTCAGGTGGGGCTGGGGGGGTGGTGTTTCATTAGAGGACTTTCCATGGGATGAACTTTCATGCCATAGCCACTTCCCTGTTAGGAGGGGCCTCTTTCCTGGATCCATGCAATGAGAGTTCCCACATGTCCATCTGTTTCTGATTTGCTCTTTCACAGACAATTCACAGCATAGCAATCAGGACTGGGTATGTGCCAAGAATCAGAGGGCTGGGAGGTGAGGAAGAGATGTGTAAACTGTGTATATGTACACATAATGGATATACACATGTGTAGTGGGATTATGTTACATTGTAAATAATTGTCCCACCTACTAGTTTAATAGAAACGCTGATTGGCTGAAGGCTGACAGGAAGTGTGGGCAGAGCTGCCAAATTGGGAAAACTCTGGGAACAGGAAGAATAGAGCAGAGATGCCACAGAGATACAAGAGAAGCCAGAGTTGCAGAGAACAACTATGTTGCTCTGAGAAAAGGTACTGAGCCACACGGCTGAACAGGATGAGAATCATGGCTTAGTTTAAGGGCAAAGAGTTAGCAAGTTACATGCCTGGGTCCTAGGCCGATCAGCATAAAATTAATGTAAGCATTTTTGTGTCTCTGTGGGACTGTGGGACTGTGGGTCTGCAGGTCCATGGGTCTGAAATTCGAGGCTAGGCTGGAAAGTCCAGGCTATCAACATGGGGTATGGACAGTTCTCTCCTCTCTTTCTTAATGAATTTTATTGTGACAGATGAAGGTGCCCTTATTATAACTGTATTTTATTTGATAACATGAATTTCTGTGTGTGAGCCAGTGTATCTGTGCATGTGTTTGTGTGTGTGTGTGTGTGTGTGTGTGTGTGTGTGTGTGTGTGTAGTAAAGAGGCCAGGAGATCTTTCTAAGCCACATTTACATATCTATTTTTTAATTGTGATATCTATTTTTTAATCTGTGAGTCTAGGGACTCACTCTGTAGCTGGCCTGGAGCTCACTATTTAAACCAGGATGGTCTGGAACTCACAGAGATCCTTTGGTCTCTGCCTCCTGAGTGATGGGAGTAAAGGCACGCACTAACATACTTTCAAAAGCTGTCTTTTGTGTAACAGTATTGACCTGGAAGTACTTCATTTAGCATGTTTATACATTGGCTAGCTGGAGAGATTGCCCTGTGTTTTTTCTTTCTTATGACGTCCTTGGCCAACTGAGTACTGGGCTTTGTTCTTATGAGGGACACAAGAATATGTCTTGCTAGTTTGTTTCCTGGAAGCATACAATTACGTTTGATGTAGTTTCTAACTTTGAACCTTTACTGAGTTTCCTGGTGACACAGATCACCTATAACTGAACCTTTACTTTTCTTCTAGGGACATCTTTTAATCCTTGATCTAAGGCCTGTCATAGACGGGTGTTTGGTATTTCTTCTTGTGTTGACTTAGGTTTGCCTAAGATTTGTCATTTTCTACCCATTCTTTTCCAAACTCACTTACTTAAAGTTCTTGCATAAAATTTCCTTACCTTCAGTATTTTAAAATTATTTTATTTTATATATATGGGTATTTTATCTGCACTGTGTCTGGGCACTGTGTGAGCCTGGTGCCCACAGAGACCATAAGGTGTCAATCCTCTGGAATTGAAAACGCAGATGCTTGTTAGCTGCCATGTGGGTGTTAGAAATCAAACCCTTTGTCCAAATAGACTTACTTGCAAATGTTCATTAAGCTGATTCAAGGCCTCTGACTTCTTCTACAATGGGCTTCTTCTCTGATAGGATACCCTGTTGTTGCCCTGTGTCATGGAGATCCTACAGTTTTGGCTCTGCAGGACTGATTCTTCCAGCAGTTCATGGATGGGGTAGATGATGTTGGGGTGGGCTAACTCAAATCCCTGGATCAGGGCCTGGGTGGTAGCTGAGTTGGTCAGTCCACCTGTGTTACTACACCATGCCACCAGGGCTGGTTCTCTCATTTTGCCCAGGTGAGGGGTGTGGCCAACTCTTCTGCCCATGGAAGCTGGTAAGGAGCAAAACCAGCTCTCTGGTACTCTTATCATTGGGTCAGCTCTCCCTCATCCACACCACCAGGGTCAGTGCTCCAGTACTGCCACAGCCAGCATTGGCCAGGGCCATCTCTTTCGTGCCCTTGCCACCACAGGGCCACCAAGGGGTGGGGCCAACTTTCCTGCACTCACGCCTTCAGGGTGAGCTCTACTGCGCTGTTCAACAGAGGTACAGGGTAAATCTCCTGAATGTTGCAACTGGCAGGGCGGGACCAGCTCATCTGCTCTCAGGCCTTTGGAGGCCATCTCTCCCACACTTTCCAGGATAGAGGCAGGGCCAGCTCTTCTGAGTGCTATAGCTGGTGAGGGGTGGGACCAGATTTCCTGCTTTCAGGGCCAGCTCTACCACCTGTAGTAGGCAGTGAGAGGTGGTGGTGGTGGCAGGGGGGGGGTTCTCTTCTACTGATGAGAGTGGATCAGCCCTTTTGTGGCTAGCGGGGGGGGGGGGGCATCAACCAAGCATGGTGCTTGGACATCAACATGTCTGCAGGGGGTATCCCAGATCAGGGTTATCCACTTGATCTTTGATGGTAACACAGGCAATGGACACCAACACAGACCTTGGCTGTGGCAGAGCCGTGGACACAGACATGGCCCCCTGTAATTAATTGTCTGGGACAGATATCCCCATGATCAGTGAGGTCCCCAGTAGCAGCATGGCCTCATCAACGTAGCTCCTGGTGGAAGCTTCATCTCTTTCCCCCCATCTCTCTATCACACACTCTATCTTTCCCATATCTTCATTATATATTTGTTCATCATATATGTACTTTCTTTGCATCTTGGGGGGGTTTTGTTGGTTTGACTTTCATTCATCATTTTCCGTTCTGTCTGTAAGTTCATTTCTTTCTCTTCACTGTCTTCTTGGTCTAACTCAGTCTTGTCTTTACAGTCGTGAGGCAGACACCTCAGTGTCCTCATCCCTTCGTGTTGAGTCAGTGCAAAGTCACAGCTTTGCCTGTGTCCTGTAGGCTCTGTCTCACTACGCTTTTATCACTGCTCCATTGGAAGCACTTTGAATTTTCTTGTGTGTGTGTGATTGTGAGTGTTTGTGTCTGTGTGTATGAGTGTGTATGTGTGAGTGTGTGTGTATGAGTGTGTATATGTGTTTATATGTGTGTGCATGTGTGTGTATGTGTATATGTGTGTATGTGTGTGTGTATGTGTGTATATGTGTGTGTGAATGTATGTGTGTGTATGTGTGTGTGCATGTGTGTGTATGTGTGTGTGAATGTATGTGTGTATATGTGTGTGTGAATGTATGTGTGTATATGTGTGTGAATGTATGTGTGTGTATGTATGTGTATGTGTATATGTTTGTATGTGTGTGTATGTGTGTGTGGTTTCACTAAATACAAGGAAAACAGTGCAGCTCAAATGAATACAATTTGACATTCTTTTCATTCTCCCCATAGCCTCTCTCTGGCTTGTCAGGGTGTTTTCTTATTTGCTGTTGATTGTTGTGATGAGAGAAAACAAATTCATTTCATAAACATCTCGGATTCCTCTGGTCACCTTTGAATAGAATTGTTTGGCCAGTTTTTAATCTAAAGATAAGACTATTGAACTTGGACGCATAATTACCCAAGCCAGTTTGCAGCCAGCAGCTCACAGGTGTTCATTTTCTTCTTACTTCAGCAGTGGATGGGCTGCAGGAAGTCCCCAAGGCCGTGTTCTTCCTCACACTGCACGTATCTGTCAGAAGACATCTAGAGCACTAGAATCAGTGTGACCTTCTTAGAAACTCAGGGATTTCCTTCTGGGCTTGAGGTGAGGTTGGCTCCCTCAGGTAACAAGTGCTTCAGCCTGCCAGTGCAGGGATAGATGTCCCACGCACTTGTCTGAGTGTCACTAAAATACAAGCAGGGTCCATTAGAGCTCTGCTCTCCTGAGCATTGAGAATCACTCCAGTGAGCCAGCGCGCCTTAGGCAGTCACTTGTATTGGGTCTCCTGGATCGCACACATCTCCTGGTCCTTAGAAGGCACGGATTCAGAGAGAGAATTTCAAAACACTGACAACAGACCTTTCAGCTAAGTGGGGAGTCTTTCAGAGTGTGGTCCTATGGGTGTCTGCAGAGGGCTCTCAAAATGAAGTCACCCTGACTGTGGACTGAACAATCCAAATAGGCTCTGTCATAGATTCGAGTTATTCCAATTGGGTGGCTGTGGTGGTTCAATGAGAAATGACTCCCCTAGGCCCAGGAATTTGAACATGTGTTCTCAAGGTGATGATAGATACCATTGGGGAAGATATAGGAGGTTCAACCTTGCAGGAAGAAGTATATTAAAGCATGTCAATTGTGGTGGTATATTGTATATTTAATAAAATTAGTCTGGAATAGAAGAGGACAGAGCCATCTCTTCCAGCCTTTTATAGGTTTTTTTTTTTTTTTTTTTTTTTTTTTTTTTTTTTTTTTTTTTTTTTTTGAGACAGGGTTTTCTGTGTAACAGTCTTGGCTTCCTGGAACTTGCTTTGTAAACCAGGCAGGCCTCAAACTCACAGAGATTCTCCTGTCTCTGCATCTCAAGTGCTGGGACTACGACATGTGCCACCACTGCCTGGCTGTTAGATCTTGAACTCACAGAGATCCATGGATCTCTGTCTACTGAGCGATAGGATTAAAGGTGTGGGTCACCACTCTCTGACCTTCATGGCTTGGCTGTGGGAAGTTCTGTCCTCTGATATTCCAGACTAATAATATTAAATATACATTACATCACCACAGTCAGCTGGAGACAGGCTTCAGAGATCATAGTCCCATCCAACTTCCGTTTTTCTCTCTCTGCTTTGTGCCTGTGGTTAGGTATGTGATATGTTAGCTGCCCCAGCTGCCTGCTGCCCGCTATTCTTGCCATTACAGACTCTCTAGCCTTCAGGAACCATGAGTCACAATAAATTCTTTCTTCTATACATTGCCTTGGCTTTGTTATCTTATCGTGGCCATTTGAAGAGTTACTAACATGGCTGTCAGTGACCTGTCTCAGGGACACCCCTAAGGAATGAGTTCTGAAGGTAATGTGCTTTTCCTTCTCAGAATTCCTGCATCCTCTTCTGCTAAGCACAGTCCCTTATAAAGCATGGCTTATTGACCCACAACTCTGCCTGGGTTCTCCTTTTTTTCTTCTATTATTACTGAGCATGCTTTTCAAATTCTTTGAGATTTATTCTTTCTCTCCACACCCAACCCCTGCTTCCATGTGGTCCCCTGCTGCCATGTGGCTCACTTCCATGCTAGCATATCTGGGATCAATATGGCTTCTTCAGGCAGCCATGATAGTTACACTTTGCTTGTTCTGGGGTTTTTCTTTTCAACTTTAATAAAACTGTCCTGAGTTTCATTTGAGTCTGTTCTTGTGTAGGGGACAGCAGCGAAGCAGCTTTCCTGAATCTTCAGCCTTTCAGTGAGACAGTCACCTTTGAGTCATGCACGCTCCCTGTACATGACTTTAGTAAACTCATCAGCTCACCAAACTGTACTTGGCCATTTCTTAGGTCTGTCATCAGTGACCCATTTGGAATGAGTAGAAATTTGTAACAAAGTACCTGATTCCTCTTTGCTGTGACAGTGGGATTGTTTGATGCTAGCAAACTCTACTTATGAAGGTCTTTCTCCTATTTTTAATCATAACAAATTCATAGGCTGTGCTGGGTCCAGCATGGGGCTGGGGTTATGCCAATTGTAAGCTGCAGGACTGTGGACATGCTCCCATTTCATCTGGCCTTGCCTGTGGTGATATGTTATATATTTAATAGAAATAGTCTGGACTATCAGAAGACAGAGCCACCCACAGAGCCAAGCTGTGAAGGTCAGGAAGCAGACCTGTGAGTTCAAGGTCTAGTAGAGCCAGGCAGTGGTGGCACACCTTTAATCCTAGCTCTAGGAAAATTGAACCAGGAAGTGAGATAGCTGGGCGGAGACAGAGGAGGGAAGAGTGCAGCTTCCCCTGGTGCTTCCCCTTTGGGCTTAGGACAGAGAATCATGCAGTCGGAGGGTTTGTGGAGACAGGCCTGAGCTGTTGGCTGGTGAGAGGCTGTGGTTTGTTTCTCTATCTCTCTGATTTTTCATCTTTTCCTCAGTATCTGGCTCTGAGTTTTTATAATAATACCAAATAGAACTGGCACAACACCTGTAGCTGGAGGTTTTTCTGACCCATCTGGACCCGAGGTCCAGACACAGCTCTCCACACATGGTCCTGCAGCTGCTTTTGAAATAATTATTCAGAGGCTTACATTAATTACCAACTGTTTGGCCTATGGCTCAGGCTCATTACCAACTAGATCTTATAACTTAGCTTAAGCCATTTTTATTAATCTATGTATTGCCACGTGTTCTGTGGCTTTACCTGTGTTCCATTACATCTTGTTTCCTGGGTGGCAGCCTGCAGTGTCTCTCTAACTCCATCCTTCTCCTTTATCTCTGCTTGGATTTCCTCCTGCCTCTAAGCTGCCTTGCCATAAGTCAAAACAGCTTCTTTGCTAAATGGTAATAAAACATATTTTTGGTGATAAATTTTATATTAAACAAATCATGCTGTGGATGCCTTAATAAAATGATTTATTAATCATTAATGTTTATTAAATATAAAATATGTCACCACACATATTTACAGCATACAAAAAGACATCTCATATCACCTGTTCTGTGACCAACGATAAGAGGACTTTGAGTTTTGAGAATCTGTTTCTTTGTCTTTGTTTTCTGTCTCTCTCCATGTACCTTATTAGTGTGTGTGTGAGTATGTGTGTATGCATGTGTGTGCACATGTATGTGTATATGTGCATGTGTGTGCATGTGTGTGCACATATGTGTGTATATGCATGTGTGTGTGTGTGTGTGTGTGTGTGTGTGTGTGTGCATGTGTGTGCCTGTGATTGGCTCAAGTTTTTGAGTGTCTGTGGAGCCCCGATGAAGAGGTTGGATCCCCTGAAGCTAAAGTTACAGGCAGTTTCTGATCAGCAGACATGGTGCTGGGCCTGGACTGTGGTCCTCTGGGAGAGCAGCAAACGTTTTAACTGCTGATTCATCTCTCCAGTCCCGCATATGTATCTCTTCTCAAAATAGCTAAGATCTCAGAAACTCTGTGATGTCTCTTTTGAACCTTAGGTTCACCATCCTGGAAGGATGTTGAGGTTTTTCCCACCATGCACCAGGCCCATATTCGCTACCTCAAGTTCCTCCACCTGTACTGGATCTGGTTCTTGCTTCTCCCTCTTTCTCCCTCTTGGCTCAGCGTCCTGTCAGTCTTCCTTTCCTCGTGGCCAGTTGTTCATTGCAGGCTCCTCAGCTCTATATTCCGGGTGTGGCCATGGGCCACCAGTGGCATGTGGCACCTGGTGTTTTCTGTAATTTCCAGCTTCTAGTTCTTTCTCTGAACACTTCTTCTTTTTTTTTTTTTTTGTCCACTGTCCAATACACAACTTCACTTTCTGTGCTTGGTATTCATTTCTACCATGACAGAAAAATTTTGTGGCAATAAAGAAGACTGTTATTTTTTCAGAGGTTTAAGACTTTATCTGGCACTAATTAAAAATTAGTTTTCTAAAAATATCCAGTCACTTTTGCAGCAGCTCAACCCCCAATTCAAACATGAATAAGTGAGTGCATATTTACAGGCAGCCATGTATCTCTATCTAGATGCATATAAATTTCCATTTGTATTGGTTCTGGGAGGATAATTTCTTATGGTGAGATCCTTCTAAAATGTCTACATTTCTCTTGATGCAGTGGAGGTTGCTGTAAGCAGGTCATTTCCAGGACAATGCTGTGAGAAGATATCTCAGGCAATTAGAATAGTAAACGGTAGGCCCCAGTGTCTAGAGGACAAGGTGAGGCAGGGTACCTGTGGGGATGGGAGAGGGGTCTTCAGACGGTAGTGAGGTCTAGATCACTTTGGGCACCCTGTGACATACTGTAAGGGATTTAGTGACAGGAGCTGATGTCTGAACAATCTTGGTTGCAAAGTTGGTACCTGAGAAGAGGCAGTTCATTTGAACTGTCCCTGTCAGATTGACATGTCTGTTAAGTAGGTCTCAGTTCACTATGGGCGATGCTATTCCCTGGGCAGGTGAACCTGGATTGTGGAAGAGGTTCATCTGAACCTGCGCCCGGTACCTAGGCGGTAGACAGTATTCCTCTGTGGTCCCTGCATTGCATTTGGTGGTGCTTATCTCAGCAAAGAGGGAAGCAAACCAGGATTAAAATCTCTTTGAGAACCTTTAAGGCAGACAGCCACTTAAGGGGAAACCAGGTCAGAATGTTAGGGCCTCAGCAAAGTCAAAACAAAACTTACAGACTGTATTTGAGGGAGATCCGAGGAAGGATAGGAGCCCAACAAAGAAAAGGGGGTGCTCTGACTGTCACAGATTGGCAGACCCTCTGGGCACTGATGAACGCTCTACTCGGCCACTTCTTTCCAGAGAGTAGGTACTAGTAGTACTGAGTAAAGTCAGAATTGATCCAGTATCCAATTAAAGTAGACCTTACTCAGATAAATTTCCCTTCTTCCATGCTCTTAGGGACCTGCCTGAATTCTCTGGTCTCTTCTCATTCCTTCTTTTCCATCTCCTCCTCTGTCTTCTAAAATTCTTCCTGTAACAGGTTTTTTAAGTATTTTTTGGGAAACCACTTAGATTCTAGTTGCAAAATCTCTTATAGCCACTAGAGGGAACCAAAGCACACAATGTTACCTATCCTAGTTGCAAAATCTCTAATAGCCACTAGAGGGAACCAAAGCACACAATGTTACCTATCCATGTGCTTGCTAGCTTGAACTGTCTACCAGACCCTGCCCAGAATCACCTGGAAGAGAGTCTCAGTGAGGACTGTCTAGATCAGGTTGTCCTGCAGGCATGTCTGAGGAAGACTGTCTTGATCGCATTAAATGAATAGGGAAGACTCAGCCTGAAAGAGCCTACCCATCATTCCCCTAGGACCCTGGACTATGTAAGGGTAGGGAAAACCAGTAAACTATTCTGTATGTGTATCTCTTCACGAAATACCTTCAGAAACTTTGTGATGTTTCTTTTGATCCATAGGTTCACTTATTTTTTATGCTCTTGTCTGGAGATGTGAGGAGACTAGCTATTCTAAGTTCTTATTGCCTTAATTTCCTACCAACAGTGGGCGGTAAACTGGAATTGTGAACTGAAATGAACTCTATTTCCTAAGGTGTCAGGGTGTCTATCGCAGTATAAGAAATGGAATTAGAATATTTCATAGTGCAGCAATGGGTTTCCAAAAAAGCATGTGGTTGAACAAAATAGGGATCACTAGATTACAAGGCAAAAAGTAATTTAAAAAAATATTTACTTAGTTTGTGTGTGTATGTGTTTGAGTGTATGTAAGGATACCATATGTGTGAAGTTCCAGATGAAGCCAGAAGAGGGCACAAGATTCCCTGGAACTAGAATTACAAGAGGCTGTGAGCCATCCCGTGAGGGTGCTGGGAACTGGAACGGGGTTCTCTGGAAGAGCAGCAAATGCTCTTAACTGCTCAGCATCTCCACAGTCCTAGAAGGTGTTTACTAAACATCCCAGAAATATCAGAAGAAGAGAAACAAGGGAAATATACTGTTATCTCTAAATTCCACCCATAGCAAACCACTCTTCCATACAACGCATTTTACAGTCATATAGAGATCATTTCATGTTTAATTGGAATATAATACTTGTGGTAGTTTAAATAGAATTGGCCCTCATAAGATTATAGGAAGTGCCACTATATTAGGAAGTATGATTTTGATGAAGGAATTGTGTCACTGTTGGGGTGGGCTTTGAGGTTTCTTATGCTCAAGTTACACCCAGTGACACAGTTCACTTTCTGTTGCCTGCAGATTAAGATATAGAAGCCTCACCTCCTTCTCCAGCACCATGTCTGCTTGCATGCCACCCACCATGATGATAATAGACTAAACCTCTGAAACCCTAAGCCACCCAAAGTAAATGTTTTCCTTCCTAAAAGTTGTCATATTCATGGTGTCTCTTCACAGCAAGAGAAACCCTAAGACAATCCTCAAAACATCATTTGGCACCTTGATTTATTTTACCTATTATAAGTATTTTCCTGTATATTTTTAATTTTCAGTTTTATTTTTAGTTGACACATGACTGTGTTTATTGAGCACTGTGGGGTGATTTGATACATGTATAGAATGTTCAAGGATCAAATCAGAGTGATTAGTATTTTCATTTTATTGGCCAGCCATTATTTCTTTGTGTTGGGAACCTTCAAATTCTCTTCTCTAGTCATAAAAAATGTATAGTAAATTGTATATTATTCTCTTAAATTTTGCGTTTTGATTTAGAATGAGAGTGAGTATATACTGTGCATGTTTTATGTCCTTACCAATAGGTATAACAAAGCCAATATACATTAACCTGTTGAGGGATATTTGGTCACACTGTAAAAACTGAAATTGTGCAATAAAATCAACCTTGGATCAAGGAACAGGACCAGCAATTAATTGACAGGAATTAGCCATAGACAGGAGAGAGGAGCCAAGAGTTGACTAGAGAGACACACAGAAAGGAATGGTTGTGGTTTTGCAGTCTTTTTTGATTTGGGGGCTGATGGAAAGAGCTTTCTTGCTGGATATCCAGCCAAAAATGAAGGTCAGCTTGCTGCTTCTTGGCCTTTCCGAGCTAACAGGTTTTTACTCCAACATCCGACTCCCAAGTCTGTATTGGCAAATAGAACGGTAGAGACTTAGTTAAAAACTACATTTGGTGGCAGTGACAGATCTGGTGCAGGCAGGGCCTGGGTGGCAGGTGCTGACTGAGGGGCCACAGGCTTGCAGACAGTAGTTCAAATATCAGGAGATTCAGTGGCAGTTAATAAGCTGAAGGAAAGCAATATCTGGATTTCCAACATGAGGCAAAACCATATAAAACATAATAAAACAGAGCAGCCATGCCAACTCGTGACTTTGCAGTTG
The DNA here is from genome assembly GCA_033318265.1 of Phyllotis vaccarum. Lineage (NCBI taxonomy): Eukaryota > Metazoa > Chordata > Mammalia > Rodentia > Cricetidae > Phyllotis > Phyllotis vaccarum. The sequence continues at coordinate 55,663,144 of JARWLC010000011.1, forward strand.
GCTGCTGATCTTGCCAGGCTCTGCTCCAGTCACAGACACTGCTCAGGAGAACTTCTCACAGGAACTCCAGGGGGGCAGGTGATATTGCTGCCTTAAAAAAATTGAGAAGTCAGAAGATTTGGTGAGACACTTGGGAAGTTCTTAAGGAGAGAGTTAAGTAATATTAAAGAGAAAAATGTCTCCCATCTTAAGAATGGGAAGCATGATATAGGAAGTTAGTACTCTGGATAGTGCTACTATAGATGACTTAAAAATGGAAAAAAATAAATGAAGGGATAAAAAAACTTAGCTGGTGTTGCCTATTCCTTGGGCCCAGTCAGCTCCTCTGAGGGAAAGGGGCCAGTAGGGACAGAGTAAAACAACTCAGAATCTGGGAGCAAGTTGAAACAAGTAAGCTCAATTTATTGAGGAAGGAAGAAACCTTAGGTACCTTCCACCCAGCCAATGGGAAGAGCTGTGCTTTGCTGGCATCTGCTGCTGTGGCATGGTCATCTCTCGCTGGTCCAGGTCATCTCACATCAGGACTTTTCCTCTGTTGACAAGGCCCCCAGACAGACCCCAGGCTGGCTTATGAGGAAGTGTCCCCTCAAGGGGACCTTATGGCTATAAGGAAATGCTATAAGCACATGTTTTAAGACACCAGTTATGATCAGTTTGAACTGGCTGAGGCTAGGCTGTTCCCCAGACCTTAGAAGCCTGTAGGGCCTATACATCCCACAAGATGGGATCAAACTAATATTAATTATAATTATCAATTTGGCAATTAATAAGTTACTCTAAAGATGTGGTTTGATAACTGCATCAAATATGAAAATTTGACTGATAGGATACAAGCCTTAGAAGATGTACTAATAGAAATAACAATTTTGTAAAATAAAATTTAGAAGGACTTACTAATGAAAAAAGAAAAAATACTCAGATACAGACAGAGGAATATAGACCAGAACCTACTGTACCACTGCATGATGAAATTGAAGAGGGGTGGCCCAAAGTTATTAGAAAAACCAACCTTAGTTTATCCAGTTACTATATAAGAACAACCTACTGAAGTTATGCATAAGTTAATGGAATCCTAGAGAAATATTATATTTGAGGAGATTTAAGGAAACAGTTATTTCATATGGTATGTGTTTGCCTTAAGTGAAATATATGTTAAATTCATGGGCAACTCAGAATAGAATTTTCCTACAAGATTGGAAGGATTTAATTACAGCAATATTGGAAGCTGATCCTCAGTTACAATGCAGAACATGGTGGACAGAGGAAGCTAGGGTAATAAAACAATGAAATATATATAGAGGAATTAATACTTATTAAGATCAGCTTCCAGGTAAAAGGAAATATCACAATTGCAAAGACAGTGTGAATGTGATGATCGTGTCTTGGCCCTATGTTGTTTAACAGCTTTAAATGCTTGGGACAAGGGTGAAGAATCAGGAAAGAGATCTGAGTTATTTCTTAAAATTATACAAGACCCCAAAAAGCCTTCACTGTTTTTTTTTGTTTGTTTGTTTTACAAAGATTGACTTTAGTTGCAAATAGAATAGTATCAGATCTATAACTCAGAGAAATATTAATTGAATCTTTGAATAATTGAAAATGCTAATTTAGAATGCAAAAGAGTGATTAGGGCTTTAAAGGCAAGATTAACAATAGATGAAGGGATTTAAAATATAGCTGATTTAGACTTTATGCTAATGATCCTGCTTTGATAGGAAAGAAATTCATAGACATTTTATGAAAAATATGAAATGTTTTAATTTTGGTAAACAACATTCTTTGAAAAGGGATTGTAAGCAAGGTATTCCTAGAAACAGTGTTTTTTTTTTTTTTTTTTTTGAGATAATAGAAATAGAAGACTATAGCCTTCTAGAGTATGCAGGTGTGCAAAAGCCAGCATTGAATTAATAAATACAGATCAATAAGGGGCAAGCAAAGTAATTCTTTGCCATTGGAAATACCTTAGGGGGCCTCTTGAAGGCACCAGTATCGAATTTGACTCAATCATTTTTTTTTTTGCCAGCATTAGAGAAACTCATCCACAGAGCAACTAAAAGACATAATACCTATTGTTAAAAGTCACATTTCTCTGGAAGTAATCAAGGACACAAGAGATTTAGTAGATACAACAAAAATTTCAGGACAAGAAACAAATATTTTGGCAAGCTGCTGTAAATAATGAGAGACCGAAACTAAAATTACAAATAAATGACATTAAAATTGTAGTTTTATAGACACAGGTACAGATGTAAAAATAATTTCACCAAAATCTTGGCACCCAGTTCAGTCTCTTCAGGAAGTAAATATTCAACTTCTAGGGGTTGAAACTTTATCTCAGGATAAACAAAGTAAAAGATGGATTGAATGTATAGGGTCAGAAGGACAGATAGGAAAATTAAAGCTCCATGTGGAATACATAGCTATGAATTTATGGGGATGTGATTTATTGTAACAACAGAAAACACAGATTAACATTCCTCCAGTCTTATAAATAAACTATAAAATAAAAAATACTTCTGAGAAAAACATAGAAAGGTATTATCAAGAACAGTCATAGACCATTCAGGTTATATATAGGCAGGATATAACAACTGCTAATATTTCAAAAGTACCAATAGCCTTATCATTAGAATGCTTAACTGGAAAGCATGTGTGGGTAGAACAGAGGCCTTTGACATCAGAAAAAAAATCACAGGCCCTACAACAACTGGTATAGGAACAGATACATGCTCAAAATATTGAAGAATCAACCAGTCCTTGGAAATCTCTCATATTTACTATTAAAAAGAAATCTGGAAAATGGAGAGTATTAACTTACCTGAGAAAAATAGGATGATTCAACTTGAGGTCTTTACAGACTGAAATTCCCTTGCCTTCTTTATTACCTATAGAATGATTTAGTATTGTGATTGATTTAAAAGACTAGTCTTTTTAACTCTATCTTTATAAGAACAGATAGAGAAAAAAATTACCTTCACAATGCCTACTTAAAATAATTTCTAGCTTGTTAAAAAGTACCATTGGAAATTTCTTTCATGAGAAATGTTAAACAGCTCTTATTTTGTGTCAATATTCTATGTACAGCCATTAGAAATAACTTATAATCAGTTTTCTCAAACTATAATTTTCCATTATATGAATGATATGTTACTAGCTAATTCAGGTGCAGATATTTTAGAAAAAATATTTGATAGTAGAGAGAATTTTTTTTTTTGGTTGGGGATTACAAATTGTTCCCGAAAAACTACAAAGAGGAGATTATATTAATTATCTAGTATATAAAATGATTTTACCAAAAATTCAACCACAGAAAGTTTAAATTAGGAGATAAATTTTAAAATCTTACTGAGTTTCAAAAATTGTTGGGAGATATCAACCAGCTATAGTCCACAATTGGATTAATTACTCAAGAGCTAAGTAATTTATTTCAAGCCTTACAAGGTGATAAAAATTCATATAGTCCATAAAATTATTAGCTGAGGCTAAGAGAGAATTGACTCTTCTAGAAAAGAAACTGCAGGATGCACATGTGGTTTACTTGGATCCAGAGCTTGATTGTATACAAGTCATACTACCATCTACTCATTCTCCTACAAGAATTTTTATGCAGAGAGAAGATAATATCTCCTGTCTACATATTTTTACCACACAATTTGTTAAATTATAAGAGATATAAAAGAAGGTTTCTGAATTGATTTTGAAAAGTAAATTGAGCCCTTGTCAAATAGCAGGGATAGAAACCACAGAAATTGTATTACCTTTTTATTAATGCTAAAATTGCCTCAGTATTGACAGAAAATGAACACTGGCAAGGAGGTTAAGGTAGTTTAATGGGAGAGATTAGTAACAAATATCCTCAAAGCAAGAAACTTCAGTTTATAAAAATAGATAACTGAATTCTTCCTTATATAATAAAAATAACAGCATTTATGGAGCCCTTACATTCTATACTGGTGCAAATAAACCAGGAAAGGCAGGTTATAAGTCAGTAAAATTAATTAAAGTGATTCAATCCCTTATGGTTCTATTTAAAAGTCTGAATTATATACTATTCTTATGGTATTATTAAATTTTCCAGAACCTCTTAATATAATTACTGAGTCTCAACATGCAAAAGGAGTTGTTTTACATTTTGAGACCCCTAAATTTATTCCAGAAGATTTGTAATTGACTTTGTTACTTATTCAACAACAGGAAGTAATCAGAAATAGGAATCATTCATTGTGTATAACACATATCAGATTCCATACAGTTAAACCAGGCTCTCTAGCATGCTTGTTACTAGAAAATCTAAACTCTCTGTCTCATATGAAAAGAACCATCTGGTATAGAACACAAGAAGACTAAAATTAAGGGACTCTTCTATTGCCACTAATCTCATAATACTTTGATTTTATTATGACTTTTTAAAAGTTTTAAGATATAAATATCTCAAGATCTATACGATTTTACACACACACATATAAACTTTCTGTCAGGATATTACTAGTCATACAGAGTACTAACAAATTTTATAAATAAACCTTCTAGCTTTCTGTACATGTCTTAAGGTTTAAGTTCTGAAGCAGGTACGTATGAACTAAGTTGGTATGCTTCAGATAGACTTAGTAAACTGCAGCCCTCCAACCTTTCAGAGATCTGCTATATATAGTACTTAAAATGTTTAAGTTCTCTGCAGTGAACCATTAACATTCCTGACACTGACTGAAGTTTCCAAAAAAGATGATGGGACTCCGCAATGAAATATCCACTTGGACTTTAGTAATGCCATTAAGCTGATAAACATCACTCAAAGATCATTTTCAGACTATAAACTGCTCAGGACACTTCAAAACTAATAGCTGTGTCTACCCTCACAGACTACTCTAGCCAGGACTTCAGTTAAGCCCTGCAGTTTCTCATCACGCAGAGGCTGGACAACCAACGGTACAGCCAGCTCTCCTTGGACTTGATTATTACTCCAATTTTCTCAGGGTCCCCCCTCAGAGAACTGGAATTAATTTTAAGAATATGACATCCACATTTCCAAGAGGTAGGATGGGTGTTTTTTGGTTGGTCAGTGGTTTATGGATGCTTGTCATTGTTTAGAGAGATTAGTTGCAAGTTGTTTTTGGTGATAATCAGTGTGGAAACAAAGGAAGTTGATTTAAGGATTTCTTTCTTTTTCTTTTATTTATTCTTTCTTTCCTTTTTTTCCCCAAAGGAGGCATATAGAAATAACAGGATAAAAGGGTAGATTATTGAATCTACTAAACAGCAACAACTAATATCAAATATTTTACATTAGTATAGATTTTGGCATATTGATAAAAATTTGAGTTTTTTTTTAGTACATACTTTATATATATTTTATTCTTGATTAAGTTATTGTATCTATGCAATTCATTTAAAAGTGTAATATAAATTTCCAGTTACTGAAAGCTATTATTACAAACTGTTTTGGATAAGAAATGCAGGTTAGTAGTCATTTAAAGCAATCAAAATTATAGTCATGATGGGTATGTTTTCATGGTTAGAAGATACATTTTAGATAGATAAGTAGTCTTCAAACACTTCAGAGACCTACAGAAACTATCATTTAAAGTGATAATAAGATAAAGTCTACTATGACAATGAGACACATCTGCTCCTGATATACCAATCTACTTCAAAGGAGGTTATGTGCTTCAGAAAACCTCTATATGGAGTTTGCTTTCAATGTAGATAAGAAACTGACCTTGCCTTAAATGCTGATGGTATCCTGTCTAAATTGAACAAGCAGGACCCAAAGGAAGTTGACTGCTGAACTTGACCAAGGTAAGGTAGGACAGTCTTCAAAGTTCCTGATTTGCAGACAAGTCTGTCAGATCTTCTAGACCTATAGGCTGAAGGTGAATGTTCCAATGTTACAAAGGAACCTTGGGTGACTATATAGTCAGCCAGCGGTCTCTTTCATTTCTATAGTTTTAGAAGTTGTTTATTATTCACTTCCTGTTTACTCAGGTAATATTTTTTCCTTTTCAAGTCATGATAATTGTAGTTTGACCATTTTGTTGTTACCAAATTCAAGAAAGAAACTCACAAAGAAGATGTAAAGATTACAAATGTTGAGAGGCTTAAAAGCTTAAGTTGTTTATCTAAGAAAGTATTTTAAGGCTTAAAAGGACATTTTTAGGTTGGCAATACAAGTTATGATAGAAATTGGTTTAGCTATAAAACTTTGGACTCATCAAGATAGGATAGATAATAAAGTACTTTCTCTGAATTTGCCAAATATAAATGGACTGGACATTGTGAATATATATTTATTATCTCATAATTGCTCTTATTGTGTAAAGTTTTACTATGTTATATTTAAAACTTTTTCTTTTTCTTTACTTAGACAATACCTGATAATTGTTCTTATTGTATATAGTTTTGCTATGTTATAGTTAAAACCTTTCTTTTTATTTAGACAAAAAAGGAGAAATGTTGCAGGATATTTGATCATATTGTAAAACTAAGACTGTATTAATAAAATCAACCTTGAATTAGGAGGCAGAGCCAGCAAGTAGCTCTTAGGAATTAGCCATAGAGAGTATGGAGAAGCCAGAAGTGAGATGCACAGGAAGGAGCAGGGAGGAACTTGAGGTTTCAGAATCTGTTTTGGTTGGTACAGTTTGGTACAGATGCTCTCATGCTGGATTACTAGCCAAAAAGAAAGATTATCTGGTTGCTTTTCAGACTTTCTAAGATAGCAGGTTCTCACCCCAATATCTGACTCCCCAGTCTTTATTGGAAAATAGAATGACAGAGACGTAATTAACAACTAAGGACTGGAAGGCAGCCTGGGTAGAGGGTGCTATCTTCAGGGTAGTAGTTAAAATATCCATAGATTCAGGAGCAGCCAATAAGCTGATGGAAAACAATATAGGTCAAAATCAGAAGTCTGTGCACATAAAGTCTCCCAGGACTAATCCTTTGAAAGGCTTTGTTGCCAGATTGCTGGGAGGAAGCTGAGGATGTAGCCAGGTGGGGTTTTCCTGCTTCTGAATTAACCTGAGGGAAAAAAAAGTTACCATCAGCAGGTGGCGCTCTAAGAATAAAAACAAAGCTAAGTGAGTCTTGCGCTATTTTTCTCTTGTCAGGATTTCTGTCTGGAGGTATGGCCACTGAAAGACCTGTATAAACCACAAATGGCTGGAGTAAGCAAACAACGTGCCTGGGTCTGTCAGGAAATCCAGGGGAAGCTGGAAAGTCAAATATGTTTGGATTCTCATCTTAGCTATGCTCATGCCCAGGAGTCAAAAACAGTCAGTCAATCGGGGCCACTCATTGTCCTGTTTTATTTCCATGAAATTCAGTTTGTTGCAAGTGGTTGTATTGATCTAAGCTGTTGGAAATACCAGAGAGAAGTTGTCTTCAAAAGCTTGAGTCACTGTGCAACCACAGCTTCACAGTTACAGTTATGGGCATCCCTGTGCTATCTTTATCTTAGTGGTAGAGAGGCAGGAGGCATGGCCTCAGGAGCACCATATTGGCTCTGGGGTGCTCTCCTACCTGAACATGAATCAGATGAGACACAGGGTGTGGGGCTTTTTGTATCTTGCTGTATCATCTCAGTGTGTCCCTCTCCTACTGATGGGAATGGCTCCTGACTCTGCTTGTGTGTGTGTGTGTGTGTGTGTGTGTGTGTGTGTGTGTGTGTGTGTGTGTGTGTGTGCGCGTGCGCGCGCGCAGGTATCTGAGGAGGCCAGAAGAGAGTGCTGAGTTTCCAGGAGCCTGGCATTACATGGGACCAAGAGTTGACTACATGGTGCTGGGAACCTAACTCAAGTCCCCTGGGAGAACAGGAAGTGGACTTAACCCCAGGGCCACCTCTTCAGCCCCGAAGTATAAGTTTGAAAATGTTACAGCAGAGCTCCCTTTATTAAGTTAAAGGTTGTGATGTGTGTGTCATACCTTCCACGGTACCTTCGAGGATGGTCCAAAGACAATATAAGTCTTCCACCCGTGAATCTGTAAGTAGGTCTGAAGGTCAATTCAAGGTCATGCATTGATAATATTTAAGTGAAACAAACAGACAAAAATAACCCCCAGGTAAGCTTTCATAAACCTGTAGAAAGAAAATTTGTGAAGCTCTGAAGCCAAGGGAAGCTTAGAATGGCATTGCATCCTGGAGTAAAAGATATGTGATTCCATAGCAACATGAAGAATATTGAAGATGACTACATGTTAGCAGCAGGAAATGTTTGTAGAAAATGAGGAATAAACTTGAATGAGTCGTCTTGCTGGTCAGTTTTTTTTTTTTTTTTTTTTTTTTGCCCATTTATTTATTATGACAGGGTGATTCCAGCCAGCTTCTTCAGTTGAAGAATTAACCAATAATAAAGGTGTTTGGCACCAAGGGAAAGTCTATTGAAAGCCATACGTACTTCTTGGGTATAGAATGGTCCCAGGGCTGGAAAGCCACTGATTATAAAGGAGTCTGATTTGGGCTCAGGAATCACCTTCTTGGTGATTTCTCCTGCTCTCCTCTTGGGCAGAAGGTGTTCATGTGCCTCAGTGATGTAGGGACTGAATCAACTGCTCTTGCCTGTGGGTATGAAAACAGCCGCTATTTGTTTGGGATCTGTTCCCAATCAGGGTGGTCCCTTAACCCCCCTTTTGATAAGTTAATAACTGATAAAGAGAAACTTAACAGGGGAAGAAAAACTTGAGGCAGAAATGGAGACCCCCCCTTTTATTCTGCCCCGGGGGCTCCACAGTATCAAGGATCTTTATTTTTGTATTTAATAGGGAAAATGGGAGTTGACCTATTGGATTCTCAGCAGCATCATTAGTTTTGTATGGTTTTGTGGAAACCTTACTCCTTGATTTATATTTCAAAGCTCCATTAAAAAAAGATAAAAGTGAAAAATAGTTCAAAAAGCTGCAAATGAAATAAATTACCATTATTTAGGTCATGAGTCTTAATTAAGAACCGTCAGCCACAGGTTAGGACTCAGGGGGCCAAACAGTGGGCTTCGTTGGCTTCAAGCTAGGAAGCAGTCAGAAGAAAGATATTCACCGGAGGAGCCCGAGGCTCAGCTCTTATGAACCTTGGAGGCTCCAGTGGGGGCTGGGACTGAGGGGAGACATGCTTGTGAGTGAATGCAGCTTGGCCTCACATCAAGACTGATGGGGATCGGCCTTCTCACCAGACTCACAGACCTCCAACCTGATTGTGCCAGAGAGGGCAAAACCTACTTATTTCATCTGTACAGATCCCATTGCTTTGTCTCCCAAGAGTGGAGAGCTCTCTTCTGCAGGGTCACAGAAGACCAAAGGTCTTTGGAAGAAATGGCTCAGCCTTGGCACATTTGTCCTTTGCTCTGGGACCTTGCAAGCAAAGCCTTGTACTTTGCAGCATCTTGTGACTATGAAACAGAAACTGTGATGTAGTGAAAGGACCCCGAGACCTGAATACTCTGAATTTATTTAAAGGTGTGCCATGGTTCAATAGCAATGCGAATCTGTTTCCCTCTGTTGCCAGCCATCAGTGCAGCCTTCTGCTGTGACAGAGTGGCTTTACCACATGCTTTTGCATTGTCCATAGTCTTAGATTGTCTGTTGTCTGACCTGTCTCCTGCTGTGTATTAGCTTTCTCTAACAGTCTGGCTTTGTGGCTTTACATTGTAAAAGACTACTTCCTTAAATTAATTATCCAACTAATTCGTTAATTTTATATGTGTGTGGTCATCTGTGAATGTCTGTCATGGGGAAGGGGGTGTGCTCAGAATGTCTGTGTATGATGTATGTGGAGGACAGGGGTTGACACTGATTCTGCTCTTCAAGAGCCATCCATCTTCTGTTCTGAGACAAGGTCTCTCACTACCCAGGAACTCATCAAACAGGTTAGGCCAGGTAGTGGACTAGCAGGAATCCCCCCCACCCCCAACCGCCCTGGATTACCGGTGTGTGCCACAGTGTCTAGCTCTGTGTGTGTGTGTGTGTGTGTGTGTGTGTGTGTGTGTGTGTGTTGGGACTCAAATTCAGTCTCATTCTGGCGAGGCAAGCATTTTCCTGAAGGAGCCATTCCCTGACCCTCACTTTCCTAAATTTATTAATCATGCTTTCTCAAATCTCCTGACTCCTGTAGCAAAGGCGTCTCTAGGGTTGATTTCCACCCTTGCTCAGTGTGCCTTGTCTCTAAATGAATTTGTCACATGGTTTCTGTCCCCTGAGGCACCCACCTCCCAGTTTCTCCTTTCTGCATCATGCCCATGCCAGACTCCCATTCTAGACTTGAGGCCGCAGCCATTCTTCTGGGAAAAACTCAAATCTTGCTCCTTCCTCAACTATCCCCTGAGGCACCAAGGGGGCTTTTTGTATATTCTAGCCCAAGCAAGCTTTTCATCTAGTAGCTCTGCTCCTGGGGGCCTAGGCAAGGCTGACTGTACTTCCTGAAAAGCCCTGTCTGAAAAACACTTCCTGTCTGCCCAACTGTTGTGGTTTGAACTTGAAATGTCCCACACAGGCTCGTGTGCTGGACACTTTGTTCCCAGCACTGTTTTAAAAGGCCCTGGAACCCTTAGGAAGTAGAGCCTTGCTGGAGGGGGAAGTGACTGTGGATGGGCCCTTGAGCTTTTATTTTTCTGGCCTTGATACCTATCTGCTCTCTATTTCCTGTCCCACAAGATATAAGGTGGGGAATTCCAGCTGCAGATGTCACATGTTGTCATGCCTGTGCTAGCATGAGAGGCTATAACCCCTCACACTGTCAGATAAAGTAAGCCCTTTCTGTAGAAAGTTGCTTCTTGTCAGGTATCTGGTCACCACAACCCCAAAAGTAACTGCTAGCCATTTCCTGAATGGTGCAGACAATGATCTCCATGAGGCAACTGTTGTGTCTGTGAGAGGGGCTTAGCTGATGGGCAGTAAGGACTTCCCAGTTCTGCACCAGCCTGTTGAAGGTGGGGTTGCCTTGCTTGCTTTCTGCTAGTGATGAGTTGTTTGTTAATTTATTTAGTTTTTACCTTCTACATCCACTGCAGCTTCTGTTTATATGGCTCAGCCCAGGGCCATTTACCTTGGCTTGTACTACTTGCTCGGCTACAAATTAGAGCTGCCTCTGGCGGGGAGCTTGAGGTTCTGATTTATCTCCAAGAGGAGAAATACTGGCATCCGAGTTAGAAGAAATGTCTGCCAGGTTCTGGCAAAATATTGCCTCTCAGCCTTATTTTTTCAGTGCTGTAAATTTTAACTTCTGCACTTTGAGCTTTAGAAGGATACCGGAAAGCTGTGTGGAGAGCAGTGGGAGCTGCTGGCTGGACAGACAGCAGAACCGGCCTATGCTTCGCTGGCTCTCAGGGTCTCCCCAGTCACTGGCAGCACAGAATGCCACATGCTTGTTCTCCGACTGTGACAGGCTCGGGTGGCAGCTGGAGAAACAAGGAGTGAAAAGCCTTGTCTCAATTCCATGTCTGTTGCTGTGACAAAACCTTTGACAAATGCAATTCAGGGGAGAGAAGCTTTATTTGACTTGTAATTCTGAATCACAGTCCTTCGCTGTCCGGAAACCAGTCAAGGTGCAGACTCAAACCTCAGATCCACAGTCAAGAGCAGAGAGAGGGGAAAGGCATGAAGCCTTGCTTTCCTGGTTGCTCACCTGCGGTCAGCCAGCCTTATCTTCTCCTATAGCTCAGGAACCCCCATGTAATGAGTGGTCCTGCTCACAAGAGGCTGGGTCATCCTACATCCTTTAAAAGTCGAGATAGTTTCCACAGGCCAACCTGATCTACAAGACTCTTCATGAAGACTCATCTTGGGTGGTTCTTGGTTGTATCAAATTGGCAGTAGTTAAAACTTGCTAGAGGCTGATCTGAGAGAGCTTAGAAGCGAAAGAAATGGGACAAGAGGTGACTCCAAAGTTGTTTTCTCTCTGTCCTTGCTGCTGGGAGGATGCACATCTGATTGACAAGTAACTAGGCACCTGCGGTCAGGATATTCTCAAGTAGTTTCTTAGCTTCTAAGTGAGTCAGCACCTTTAGGAGCAAAGTCCTACCTAAACACACCTCCATAGAGTCCTTCCTTATTGCCAGCTGAAACTTGACACCACAAGCTAAGCATGTCCAGAAGTGTCCATGTTCCCTCATCTGTGCTCCATGACCTTGAACTAACATGTCCCCAAATATGTCCTTCATCCTTCCTTTTGAAATGATGAGCAAGTCTTCAACTGAGCATGTACTGAAATGTGCTCTTCCTCAGAGCACTTCCTGTAAGCACAATGCCCTGAATAGGACCCTCAGCTTTTCTTTGTTCAGAAAGAATACAGCTTGGAAGTCATTTCTGTACCTCCTCTTCTGCTGTAGGTAATGCAGCTTTCCTACTTGCATTTCTTGGCTGTCTCTGACCTTGCACTTTATGTGTGTGTGTGTGTGTATGTGTGTGTGTGTGTGTGTGTAGCTTTCCTTCTATTATCAATCAACCTCATCATGGTTGCCATCTACAGGGGAAGATTTTAGTTCTAGCAAACAATTCTCAAGAATTCACAGGCTTTTGCAAGATGTCTAAGATCATATCCCACCTGGAATTTTTGTATCTAAGGGAAATGCTTGTTCAAGGTAAATCATAATTATTGTTGCTAGTATTTTAATTAATACCAACATATTATACTTTGAATCAATAACTTAAAATTTTTTTAATGTACCTTTTGCCATTAAATGACAGTCACTTTTATAATCTAGTCAAAGATACTATAAAGGCACTCACCTTGATGTCGGCAATGGAAAAGTGTAGGTGGAGTTTACTTAGAAGGCACCAGTACCAGATAGATATTTATTAAAATATAAATCAAAACTCACAGTACAGGTAACAGATTACAGTAGCACCTGAACAGGGACTGGAATCTGGAACTGTGGATGAGTGATGGACAGACGATGGAATCCGATCCTCTCCCCAACATCCAGGAACCAGGAAGAGGGCGTCTCATGTTCCAGAAGCCCCTTTTCAATGGGCTTTCCTCACCCCCTTCAGGGGCCCGGTGCCCTGTATAAGTGTCTTTTGACCTTATCAGCTGACACTTGAATCCCACAACAGAAAAGCATACGTTTAACACATCTGCTTTACTGGAGACCTTTCAATTCCTGTGTTCACAAGTCTAACCAAGAAGACGTTTAGGAATCAATAAGTAGATCTTATAATGCCAGGAAATTATAAATACTTGTGCAAATGCACATTTTTTTTTCTAACTTAGCATGTTTGCCATTATATACTGTGCAGGATCCTGCAGCATCATCCACTTAAATGATGACTGTCTAAAGCTTCTATAGCAGGATGGGCTGTTAGAGACCTCTGTACAGGTGACTTCAGGTTTTAGCTCTTTGCTTCCACAGCCCTGGGGTGCTTCTCACCTAATGCAAACTGACCTGTCAACACACTTTAGTGATCACCGGAGTTCCCCCGTCTTCAGAGATGGGGCAATCACCACCATTCATTTCTTGGATTTCGTTGAGAATAAGCACATTAAGTATATAAAATTGTTTTTTCAGACCTTTTAATGTCACGCTGAGAATTTAACAGTTGTTATGGTTTTTTTTTTCCTCTTCTGATCTTTGGCTTAGGAGAAGAGGCAGTAGGAAGGACATTGATCTAGAACAAGATTTTTTTTCTGATTTTCAGTTTACCATTCATTCTAGAAGGAGCCCTGCTGTGGTACTATGCTCTTATACACTGTAAAGATTTGTCACTTGAATTGGTTTAATAAAATGCTGATTGGCCAGTAGCCAGGCAGGAAGTATAGGCAGGGTAACCAGACTAAGAGAATTCTGAGAAGAGGGAAGGGCAGAGTCAGGAGTCACCAGCCAGATGCAGAGGAAGCAGGATGAGGATGCCGGACTAAGCCATGTGGCTAAATATAGATAAGAACATGGATTAACTTAAATTGTAAAAGTTAGCTAGTGACAAGCCTGATATAATGGCTGAGCATTTATAAGTCATATAAAGCCTCCAAGTCGATTATTTGGGAAGTGGCTGCTGGGTATTTGAGAGTTGCTGGCAGGACAGAAACTTTTGGCTACAAACTCCTTCTCTGGGAAGCTTGATGCATCACAAATGGAGGAAGGACACGTTACCAGGAGATAATGCCCCGGGACAGCTGGTAAAGGTAATCTTCTATCTTCCCTTTTAAATCTGCTGCTCAGAGTTATCACCTGTTTTCTGTTTTTCCTTGTCTTACTTATGCCACCAGAAGTCATCCATAGAAAACTGACAGGAAAGTGGGCCAAGCACACCGCCTTTGACCTTCAGTCTCTAGGTTCCAGCACAGCAAGAGCAGTAATACGATAATCAATACAGTAGCTCCAAGAAGTAAATGCAGTCAAAGGGGCCCCTAGAGGCCAGCATGCTGCTTTTATTGTGGAAGTGAACATGGCGTAAAAATACAGTTCTATTTGAAGTTTTGATGATTTCCTGTACTCACTTTTGTTAGACGACTGTTAAAGGGGGGGGGGACGGAGGGAGAGAGAGAGAGAGAGAGAGAGAGAGAGAGAGAGAGAGAGAGAGATATCAAAGTGAAGAACCAGAGACTAGTGTGTCAGGCAGAGGGGGGTGAAGAACCAGAACCAGGACTGATGGAGAGAAACTTAAAAAAGACATTAGCAAACTTCTTGACAGAAGAATTTAAGGACTTACTCAAGGCTCAGAGTCCCCCACCTGTATTTGGTCACCTGCTTATGCAGTGGCGGGATGGCTATAGGCTTAAGTTACTTTATTGTTAGGACTCTGCTATAGCTCAGAAAAGAACAGGGATATTTGGGGACACCTTCCTGTGTACTAGAGATGTTTAGAAAGCAGGTCCTAAATACTTCCAAGGATGCTGTGTGCAGTGTCTGAGACATACGGAGCTGGGTGGTACAGAGCCACAAAGCCTTTGGAGAGTCTCTAGGAGCATGCTTGTGACCAGCATTATTGGCATTGGGTAATTGTGATGGGGGACAGGCACACCTGACACAAGTGTCTGGAACAAATGATTTGTAATGCTGGAAGTCTTAAAAAGGCAGCCTCCAGCTAATATGGCGGACCACAGTCATCGCCACTGAAGTAGAACTAGAAGACAGCATAAGTGGACCCTTCCAGAGAGGAAGATGGAGAGCTTTTGAACACCTCTACACAAAGGGATGGGGGAGGCACCTGATAAGTGGAGAGACTGGCAAGGACCCCAATAGGAAACCAGGGGAACACCCTCAGTACCAAAGCTCCATGGTATTTATGTGTGGGAGACAAAAACCTATTCCAAGGGAGAGCTAGGTGAGAGAAGGGTGACTTAGCATCAGGACAAGCCCAGACACCCTGTAAGCTTCCAGTGCAGTGGCAGGCTTAGGTGCACTGGCTTAGTGGCCCAATGCTTCCCGGGGCACGTGGGCCAGCAGTGGAGAGAAGTCCACTTTGGGTAGTTGGTCTGACTCAGGCACCATCATTAGAGAACCAGATGTTAAAATGTGAAAGACCCCAGGGCCCTAGGGCAGGGACAAAAGCTGTACCAGCTGATTGATGCTCTGACCAATAACCAACTAGTGGCAACTTAAAACAAAAGCATGCCACTTGCAGGGCAATGGACAGAACTGGAAGTTACTGTGGATATTGAGCCAGACTCAAAGACAAATACAGGTGGCTTTCTATCGTATGTGGAGCTACATTCAAAATTCTCTCCATATGTGTGTAAGTGTAGTGTGTATATATCTCTATGTGGTACCTGTGTGTAGTCTCTCTCTCTCTCTCTCTCTCTCTCTCTCTCTCTCTCTCTCTCTCTCTCTCTCTCTCTCTCTCTCTGTGTGTGTGTGTGTGTGTGTGTATGGATGGTGTATGGATGCATGTGCCTGTCTGTAAATCATGAACCTAGAAAGGGGATAATGAGGAGGAGAAGGAGAGAGATCTAAAAGGAGATACTGACTGGGTGTAGGAACGGAGTAAAGCACAGAGAGGCAGGAACCACGGCGGAGGACAGTAGGGAGGAACAAATCATAGTGAAGCCAGGAAAGAAAATGCTATGATGAAGTATACTACTTTGCTACAATAATTTAAAATGAGTTAAGAATGTTTTAAAATCAGGAAAAAGGCATAGACTGATCAAAATAAGGTTTCCAGGCAAAAGTATTATAGTCAGTAAAAAGAGTTAGCAGAAACACAAGATGAGCCCCCCCCCAAAGAGGGGAGTTTTGAAATTTCCTTACAGAAAAAAACAAGCATGTGAATTCCTGTCTCTCCCCAGCCCTTTATCTATCTATCTATCTATCTATCTATCTATCTATCTATCTATCTATCTATCTGTCTGTCTGTCTGTCTGTCTGTCTGTCTGTCTGTCTGTCTGTCTGTCTATCTATCTATCTATCTATCTATCTATCTATCTATCTGTCCATCTGTCCATCCATTCACCTATTTATCTGTCATCTACCTATTATCTATCATTCATCTATGTATCACCTATCTCTACCTATCATCTATCTTTCTACCTGTCTATCTATCTTTCTATCTATCTATCTGTCTGTCTGTCTGTCTGTCTATCATCTCTCTATTTATGGAGATAGGGTGTCACTATGAAGCCATGTCTGGCCTTGAACTCACAGAGATCCACCTGTCACTGCCTCCCAAGTACTGGGATTTTGCTTGTCTGTAGATGGTCATACTTCTGCAGAGCCATAAGCAAATGATGCTGAATCCAACATGGAAACAGTCCACAGTCGAGCAAGGACCCCAGCACCAGCCCCTGCATTTCCTGCTGAAGCCCACAGTTCCACACCGGCTGAGCAGGAGCCTGTTGGCAGCATGACTGCCTTTTTGCAGCCTCCACAATACCAGCTTTCCTTTGTTCATTCGCCTCTGTCTTTCATTTCTGGCTGTGGTCTGTCAGACTGTTTCTTTCATCTTTCAGGGCATGTTCAGCCCTCTGATGAGTACTTTCATTCTGCTGTTCTGACTTTGATTTGAGTCTGACTGTCCTCTCTCTACAACCCACCGCTTCTCACAAGAAGCATGACAAGTAATTGCTGCTGGCAGAGACTTGAAAGGGCCTGAGACTTTCTCATCGTGACGAAAAGAGAATAAAAATTAAAGGTTTGTTTTTCTCCACTCCGATATCTTGCTCTTCTGAAATCATACGTACATCAATGGCTTGTCACACAGCCAGCGAAATGGGTCTTGCAGGTAGCTAGGCCCTAAGCAGAGAACTGATGGGAACTCAGCCACATCCTTTCTGCCGGGGAAGGGGAGTTGGAGGCAGCTCGGCTGTTGAGCTCACTGTCACACTTTTTCTGATCCTCATTCCCCTACCAAGACATCGAGTGACCCCCATGAGTTAGCATAAGATGCAGAGCATAGGTCACACATTAACTCTGCTCTTTCCCCAGGGTAAACCATAAGAGGATGCTCGCTGAGCCTGGGAGAGATGGAGGGGGAGGAAGCCTTGGCCTGACCCCTCTGAGCTGCTGCCCCAGCCTCTATTAATGAACTTCTTGCTAAGGGTTTTTCTCCCCAGCTCCTCTTCTCTCCCCTCTGTGAAAACTAACAGTCTGCATCAGCTGGACCCTTGGAAAACCACCTCCACATCATTAACTGTTTCAGAGATGGTAGAGCCTGTTCTGAAGAGACATGTCGGAGGAGACAGATCTTATTATGTGCACACATGCGTATTTATGTTTTCTAGAGCTCAGCTCAGACATATGTGTATTGTGTATGTGTGTGTAACATGTGAGTTTTCTTCTTCCCACAATTCTTAAATGGTACATATTGCAACTACCTATCTTTTATATTGCTTTAGATACTATAAGAAATCCTAAAAGTTATTTGAAGTCTATGGGAAGATTATAAGCAAATACCTCACTGTTTTTTTGTTTTTTTGTTTTTTTTTCTGTGATACATGATCTCATGTAGTCTAGGTTGGTCTCCGACTTGATATGTTGATGGGGTTGCTCTGTCCTAAGGGCCCTGCTAGTTCCTCTTGTGGGGAGAAGGTCAGAAGGCTCAGAGACAATGACACAGTCTCCAGAGACTAATTGAAACCAGTAAGTCCAATTTTATTGAGGAAGAGAAGAACCCTAAACACCCTCCTCCCATCCAGGGGGAAGGGCTTTGTTTTGCTGGCATCTGTGGCTGTGACATGGTCCCGTCTCCCACAGGTCTAGGTCACCTCATATCAGGACTTCACCTTTGCTGTCAAGGCCTCAGGTGGACCCCAGGTTGGCTTATGAGGAAGTGTTAGGAACACATCTTAATGCACAGTTATGATCAGTTTGAGGCCAGGCTGGTCTCAATGCCCTTAGAAGCCTCTAGGGCCTATACATTCCACAATCTGTAGCTAAGGCTGATTTTGAATTCCTGATCCTTCTGTCTTACTGCTACAATGCCTGGCATCTCACCAATTTCTATAAATGGCTGGAACATGATTGGATCTGGGAGCCACGGCAATTCTGTATCAGAACCCTTATAGACACTGAGGGGCAACTTTATATATGTGTAGACAAGATTCAATGTGCCTTATTAGCCAAAACATAAGGAGAAATACTATAGCTTCATTATGCACATACAACTTTCTGCACATAGAGATTAGATTTCTTCTTGAGCCTGGCTGAGTACTTGCCACGTGACACAGTGTAGCAACTGGGCTTTTGAAGTCTTTGTCCTCTGGGTTACATTGACTGTAAACAATTCCTGGGCAAAAGAAAACTCTTCGTGGAGTATCTGCATTTTTTTTGGGGGGGGGGGGGAGAGACTGGACAATTGTCAAAAGGTTGTCACTCATGCTGGGATGGGACATGTTGGTGACACGATTACCTAGAGGTCTCATGCTACCAGTGCAGACTTTACAAATGGGACAGAATACATCCTCCTAACCACCTCAGAGAAGTTCTGAATTTGTTATTATTTCAATTTAAAGTTATTTTATTGTGTCTAGTCACTGTACATGGCATGTGCTGTGTAAGAGCCCTTTATACCTGGGTATAATAAATGTTTGGCACATTTCCATTTGCGTGTTCTTTGAATTATCCATTTATTAACTGAGGAGATGGAAGTCTATTAGATTTCCAAGTTTTAAGGACAAGATTCCAATGGAGAAAAACGTGGCCATGAATCCCCATACATCCATCCGCTACTGGCTTAATGAGGCAGAGAGTCCTTCATACAAAATCAGTTACTGTCGTCAGATTGCCAAGAAATGCCAAGAATGGCCAAGAGCTCACTCTTGGCCATGTGCCAGTCTCAATTTCTCCTGGGTAGGAACTCAGTTTTCAACCAAGAGAAGAAATGGGGAAGGGTGGGGCTGGGAGGATAGGAAAGGGGGGAAACTGGCCTGCATGTCATAAATAAATAAATAAATAAATAAATGAATAAAGACATGCAATCTGTCAATTTCCTCTTTCACACGGTGAAAATGTGGTGCAGGTCCAAGTTCTTACAGCCAACGAGGTGAAGGAAGAGGACAGGCCTCCAACCCAGGCTGAAACTTGGCTTTTATGAATGTGTACTGAGGTTTTCTGGACATAGTCATCAAATGTGTGTTACAAGGACCAAAGTCGTGAGCAAAACACAACTCGAGGCAGGAGTACATTCTTTGTAACGGCAGGATACAGAATTGCTGTTTTCAAAAAACACTCTTGTAGTCTTAGCTCTGGGAGGCAGAGGCAAATAGATTCGTTCCTAGGGCTTGCTAGCCAGCCCACCCAGCCTAATGAGTGAGGCCCAGATTCCCAAGAAAGACCATCTCCAAAACTGAAATAAAACAAGCAGACAAAGAAACACCTCTCAAATCAAAATGAGGCAGACAGCTTTTAAGAAATTGTAGCTGAACTAATCCTTTGGTCTCCACATGCAAACAGGTCCACCCGCACACACACATGTGCACACGCACCATGCGAACTATAGTGAGCACAAGGTAATCTTAGTATTAAAAATATAAGAAGTGGGAGTGGAATTGAGAGGCAGATGCCAAGGCATCTAGAGCTGACTTAGCAACTGAGAGGACTTCCAGGACACTTCCAAGGCTCGGGTAGGTGCCAGGACACAGACATTCCAGAAAGCCTTGTTGTGGGAACAAAGAGCAACAGGAAATGAGAGCCCTGGAAGTGTCACACACCCAGCCACAAAGAGAAGGACCAGGAGCCCCTGGGTCAGGGAAAGATGGAGAAGGGAATTAAAAAGTCTGAAGACATCAAAACCAATTTCCCAAGGTCTGATGAGACCGACATTGGAATATAAATTTGATTGAATTATTTATTAAACATAAATGGACTTTCATCCATGACAGGGCCCGGTTTGTGAATCTAAATGGACATTCACCTCAAAGGCAGATTGCTTCTTATTTCTGTGGAGATAATTGTTTGGAAGAAAGCAGAGGTTGGAGTGAAAAAGGAAAGGCTGAGTGTTTACCCATCTTCACTGGTGCTCTGAAGACTGTGATCTTGGGTGACATGAGATTTGAAGGGAGAAAAAGCATCTATGGGCTAGAGGTGCTTGCAGTGGCCTGGGGAGAAGACAGAGTGCCAGAAACCACATGTTTCATTTACAAGTTTTAATTTAGTTTGAAAAGGCAAAGTCAGGGGCCCAAAGGATAATTAATATGGAAGGACCTGCCCTTGACTTTCCTTCCTACCCCATCCCCCAAACAAGTACAGTTTCCTCTTTGAAGGCTGTTAATGATTCCTTTTGCACACAGACTTCTGTGCAAACACTTCACACACACACACACACACACACACACACACACACAGAGGGGGGAGCAAACATTTTATTTTATCTTCCATTTCTGTAAAGTTATTAATATTATCTCTCTTTTAGGTTTTGAAAATTTTATTATATTATTATTATGATGTGTATGTGTGAAGTGTGTACATGTGTGGCTTCCCAGGTACAAGAGAATGAGGCCACATCTTGCAGCTCTGTCATCCAGCATGTCCTAAATCATTGGCTATCTTTTTCCTTCTCTCATACATTAAACACATCCGAAAATACTGTCGGTTTTACCTTGACTATGTATTTACCCTAGAGCTTCTGCCAGGCTCCATAACCCTTTCCATATGTGTGAAGTGTGTGTTCATGTGCCATAATGTGTAGAGGCCAGAGGACAATTTTCAGAGGTCAATTCTCTCCTTCCATTGTGGGATCATGGCTCAGGTTGTCAGGATTGAATAAGATGCACAAAATAAGTCCCAAGTCTAATAATATATAATAACTATATAATATGTAACATTGTATTATAATACATGTTATTTTAAATGAAAGGCATGACATACTTGAAGAGACATTTTCTTATGGGAAAAATAAGGTAGAAGGGAAAGAGCGTCAGAGCTTGGGGACAGTGTCATAGAAGTGGGGCAGGATTCTAGCCTGCCATCAGGTGAGCTCAGTAAGAAAATATTTGTGCAGAACCCTGAAGAACTGAGGGTGCTAACTTCACACACCTGAGAGGGGTCACAGAGCCTGATGTTGCACAAATACTAATTGATCTTATAATAAAAACCCAGAGCCAGATTTTGGGGTAAATGCTTAAAGATCAGAGAAGCAGAGGAAGAAGCCGCTAAAGAAACTTCTCATCTCTACCAAATCCTCAGGCCTTAAAGGGAGAGATTCTGTCTCCACGAATCCTCAGACTGAATGCTTAGAGTCCTCAGCCAAAAGGCAAGGAGGGAAGAATCGAACTGTCTCCTCCTGCCTTTTATTTCTCTGCCATATCACTTCCCATCTCAACCTTCCTAGTGTTGAGATTAAAGGTGTGTGTCACCACTGCCTGGCTCTGTTTCTCCTCCAGACTGGATTCATCTCATGTAGCCTAGTGTGGCCTTGAACTATCAGAGATCTGTCTGCCTCTGCCTCCCAAGTGCTAAGATTGAAGGTGCAGGCCACCACTGCCTAACTCTATGGCTAACTCTGTGGCTGGCTCTGCACTCTGATCTTCAAGCAAACTTTGTTAGATGACAAACACTATATCATCACAGCCCGACAGCAGCTCTGGGCTAAATACATAGTCTGGGGAAAGCTGACAGTATTATCTGATGTGTTTGATGTATGAGAGAAAGAAAAAAGGTGACCAGCAATGTAGGTCAGTCTGGGTGACAGAGCTGTAAATTGTGGCCTCGTGCAGTCATACCTGGGAAGCCACAACTGGCAGGAGACAGAGAGCAAGGGCGGTCAAAGAAATCAGCCTTAGTAGATGTTCAACGCACAATCTTTGCTGCCAGAATCAGATGGACCTTGGAGCTGAAAGCCTGTGTACCCTCTTTCATTACTTGACATAATGCACTCAACTTTCCACAGAAATTAAGATGCAGAGCAAAAGGTGGGACGGAGGCGGGGGGATAGAAGGTGGGCACGGGAACAGTAAGAAGCTGGCAAGATTGCCCAGTGATTAAGAGTGCTGTTGCTCTTCCAGAAGGTCTGAGTTGGTTCTCAACTTTCAGAACTGCCTTTAACTCCAGCTCCAGAAGATCTGATGCTTTCTTCTTGTATGTGTGCCCCTCTATACACACACCACGTACACATACATATACATACAAATAAATATAAAACTTAAAAATAATGCAGCAAATAGCAGCATGAGGCAAAATGATTGACAGATTCTGTCAGACTCCTCCATGACAAAGGTTCTGGGACTATGTATCAGATGAAGGTTTTAAGATAGCTATCTAATATCTACTTGTCATGTTTTGTTGGCTTCTTATTTGTTTTGAAGCAGAATCTGTCTATACGGACAGGCTGGTCTCAGACATTCTGCTTTGCCTCAGGCTCCCAAACCCTGCGATCCCAGAAGTGCACCAGATGCCGAGACCAGAAGAGTTTAGCCAACATGCTGGACGCAGTTAACAAGCTCTCAGTTTGTAAGGGGTATTTGCAAACAGCAGCTGTTTCTGTGCACCAGAGATGAACAGCTAGAATTAGAATTTAAGAATCTAGTGTACTTAAAAGATTAAATATTCAGGCTTGCTCACCCAAGCCTGTAACATAGCTCTGTGCTCTGGAGACCCGTGTTTGCAATTTACTGTATGAAAAACATCATGATAGCTTTGAGTCATGGAGACTTTTGTGATATGAACTGTGTCACGGATACTAAAGGGGGGTGGTCTCACCCACAACAGTGCTACACTGTGTTTTATAGCTATAAAACCAAGGTTGGAGAAACAGATCAGTGTTGTTTTTAACTAAGCCTCTATCACTATATTTTATCAATAAAGACTTGAGAGCCAGATGCTGGGGTGAAAACCTGCTAGCTCACAAAGGCAGAGAAAGCACTCAGTTTGCCTTCCTCTTCCATCGCTGTCCCAGAAAGAGACCTTTCTCTTATGGTATCTCAAACAAAACTCCTCAAACTGAACGTCCCTCCCTTCTACTTTCTGTGAGTCTTTCTGTCTTGACTCCCTCTTATTTTGTATAGTTTTTTTTTTTTTCTGTCAACGGGTTACTTGTCCCACCTCTTCACCTATGGTTTACTTATTTAACCCTGTTTACAATATTCAAGCAGAAAGCTCCTGATTAAAGGTGTGTGCTAGGGATGAGTCACAGCACAACTAAAAATGGGTTTTTCCAGTAAAGAATGCGATCTCAGGGTTCACAGTGTCACCAAATATCCTGCAACAGCTTAGCAAGTAAAGGGAATTACTACCAAACCCAGTGATCCAAGTTCAATTCATATATCTACATAAAGGTGAAAGGTGTGTGTGTGTGTGTGTGTGTGTGTGTGTGTGTGTGTGTGTGTGTGTGTATGTGTGTGTGTGTAAAGCAGACAATGGAGTTTCTAAACATAAAAGTTTCCATTGATTTTAGAATATTGTCTTCATTGTATTAAAATAAACTTAGTCTTTTCCCACACCTATTCAGGAGCAAAAAGCCTGCAAGCCTTCAAAAAATCATTATTTTTCCTATTATTGCCCTCATATTACTTTGGACCAGCTTACTTAGATAATTTTGCTTGTTTAAAAATTTATTTTATTCATGTGCCTGTGTGCATATCTGTGTGTGAGTTTGCACATGTAAATGTAGGTGCTCATGAAAGCTGTAAGAGGGAGCCAGATCCCCTGAAGCTGGAATTATAGACAGTAACGAGCAGTTTGATATGGATGGTGGGAATTGAACTCAGGCCCTCTGTAAGGTACTCTTAACTGCTGAGCCGTCTCTCCAGCTGTTACTTGGAAGGTTTTAATCGGTTCATGACAGTTAAGAATGCACTAGCAATAGTAGTGTATGCTGCTAAATGTTTCTTCACTCTGTTCAACAGAAGGAGTCAAAGTCCCTCTGTGTCGATCCCCAGTGGTGTCGCTTCTGCATTTAAAACATAAGCTTTGATGGCTTGTGAAACGGCTCTGTAAGGCACGAGACCTCCTGTCAAGCCTGGCAAACTGAGTTTGACTTCAAGAGAGTCAACTTAGAGATCTAGCTTCCTTCTGACTCTCCACTCATTCCATGGCACCCCTACCACTAACACAAAATAAATACAAGATAAAGTACGAACTTTGCCATTGCTGCCACAGAAGCCATGGATTTCAAGCCTGGAGGAAGATGGCGTGTAGGTTTCCTACTATTTTAGCACTTTTCTGGGGGTGGATTTCTGTGGTGGAAAGTGGAAGAATCTTCTCTGCTGAAGGTTGGTGGGATGGTGGAGGCTCACTGTGAATTGCTGCAACTTCTTACACAACTCAGAGATTGGTTATGAACAAAGCAGAGGGCGGGTGTCATGGGGGAAGCAAACAGTTCTTCACTAGGAAGACTTGAGGTGGCATGTGGTGATGAGCTCAGGCGAGAACAGACTTATCAACCTTAATTTAAGCAGTCTATGGGTATTTATTAACTTATGCCTTGGTTGCTAGGCACAGTTCTCAATGGCATATTAGTAGGACCTAAATTAGCCGCCTTGGGGATGCAGTGTTCCTATTGACTGGGAGGACCATTTCTGAGCCACCATCTCCTGAGCGTTAAGTAGAAAGCAAGCTGGACCCTGGAACAAACAAGGGCAACTATCTTCACTAGCGTCAGGAGTTTAGAATCCTCTTAATCACTTGGGAGCAAGTGTGGAAATGAAACCAGAAGGTGAGATGCCCAGAGAAACACTGAAATCAGAAAGGAGCCAAGAGAAGTCCCTAATGAGACAAGCAGCTTGATCTGCTTCAGGACGCCTTTCATTTCCTATATTAGGTGTGTGTGTGTGTATGCAGGTGCACTTGTGTGATTGAAGACATGTGCAGAGTTATGCAGATGGAGATCTATGTGCACGCATATTTGTGATGAGATTATGTGCACCATGCACATGAAGGAAGCCCTGGAGACCAGAGGAGGACATCAAATTCCTCTGGAACTGCAGTTAGAGGCATTTGTGACCCACCATATGACTGTTGGGAATTGAACCTGCGTCCTCTGCAACTCCTGGTTAGCTCCCTAACCCTATACCTTGCTTTTTAAGATAGGGTCTCTCACTGGAACCTGGGGCTCACTGGCTAAGCTAGGTTAAGTGGTCAGCACATCCCAGCATCTGCCAATCTCCATTTCCCCACTTCTGGGATTATAAACTTGCGACATTGCACCTGACTTTTTGTATGAGTGTTGGAGATTGAGCTCAGGTTCTCATGCATGTGTGGTAAGCACTTTCCTAACTTGAGCTGTTGTCCCAGTGCCCTGTTCCAGGAAGCTGATGTAAGTGGACTGGCATTGGCTTTGGCAAAGTACAGAGGAAATGGACCTTAATAGCTCATGTGGCTTGCCTGTTCTCTGGATTTTGGGTCTGCCTGTCTCTACCTCTGTTAGTTGTCTCTAGTCTTCGTGGCAACATGCCAGGAGCAGAGTGTATAAACAACTGGCCTGCAAAGAGCTGCAGAGGTCATGGTATTCCCCCCTCCCCCGCCCCCGTTGTAACTTTCAGAAAGTTCCTAGAGATTCTGGGAGCTCCTACTGATGTGACAATAAACACAGATCACCGACACTTTAAGCTTCTCAGTAGAGCATGGAAATGTGAAAGAACCAGCCCATAAACCCACAGATGGAAATAAGCAAGCACTGAGAGCTTGTGAGGTGTGGGATGTGCCATGACACTACAGTGGGCTGGGGCAGCTGTTTCGGGGGTGTCATCTTTCCGATTTTCTTCCTTCTGTGTCTTCAGAGCTCTGTCCTGACACCAGCCTCATTTGACTTCACCCTGGTGTGATTGTCACATCTCTGACCTCTACAAGTCTAAAAGTACAAGTTTTGCATCCAGCTCATGGTCACACACTGACCCCAGACAAAAGGTGATGAATATGTGTTATTCTTACCCAGATGTGAAGTTCAGTGAGGTGGGAGCATTCTACAATGATCTTTTTAGTCCTTACAGGTAGGGGGCACACTAAAACAAGTTTTCCGATTAAGTAGATTGAGCTGTGTGAGACCTTCTTTTAGTGACAGAGTGCTTAGGAAATGTCTGCATGCAGGACCTGACTGGCTCTAACTCTCCACCCTTGTTAACCCAAGCTCAGGGTGTTCAGGAAGTCTTCTTCCTGGCCCCCTTCCCTTCTTGTGATCAGCACATGTGCAGAGAGGTCTGGCAATCCTCTCACTGCAGAGAGAAACACTGGTTCTCAGAGTTCCTAGTCTGCACTGAGCCTCTCTGCGGGACTGTGTGGGTACAAGGTAACCAGGAACGCTCTGCTGGGCGGTCTCTGCTGTCAAGGCTATCACTTTTCACTTACGCTGGTGACATGAGCCTGTCTGTCCTCTGTTCTTGTTCTCTGAAGTGCCCTCCCCAGCTACTGACATGCACCCTAGCTACTGACATGTCCCCCAACTACTGCATGACCCCCAGCTACTGACATATACCCCCAGCAACTGACATGTACCCACAGCTACTGACATATACCCCCAAATACCGCCATGTCCTTTTCACAGCATCTGACATACCCCCCCCCCGCTACTGACATGCCCATCTCACAGCTTCTGACATGCCCCCACCACTGCTTACCATACGCCCTCAGATAGCCCACCTGTCCCTGCTGATGAGCTTAGACCTCCATGCTAGTCCTCCATTCTACAACTTTTTATTTCAGCTGAGCAATTCCTTTACATTTATAGGTTTCAGTTGACTGGGGTGAAACATGTCTATAAATCCCAGTATTTCAGAGGACCAGGCAGGAGAATTACTGTTTTATGTCAGGCTGGGCTATACATGCATTCAAGGGTAGGTTTTGGATCCCTGTCTCAAAAACCCGAACAAACATAAGCAGAAATAAAAAAAAAAAATCTGAAAACAACAATATATAAGCACATTCACTGTCTCTCATGGAGAGGCTTCCTGAAAAGGAGCACAGGCTTGTTGTGAAGAGACAAGGGCTTCGTGGAATCAGTGTGGCCCCCCCTTTTCCCCCTCTGTGCTGAGGATGAAGCCATGTTAATATACTTTGTCTAAATTAGGTTTGAATAATTCTGTGTGTCACAGGATAAATCTGAGGTTGACTGTGTCAAGCAGATATGCTAACAGGCTGGGTACTCATTATGGATTTGAAACTATCAGGCATTATCAAGAGAGATAAAGCTATTTTATAAGGCTGCAGGACTGATAAAGCCCCCAAGTCTATGCAGTTAGAGTTTTGCAAATTATTGAAATAATATTTTCTATTTGCAGCTGGAGAGGTAGCTTAGCAGTTAAGAGCATTTATTGCAGGGGACCCATGTTGAAGGATATATTACTCTAATGGTATATTATTTGACCGTGCTTATCATATTTAGTTAGGAAAGAACTATGGTAATTAAAAGTAGAGAGAAAGGATACAATGTGTTGTCTCTGATATCCAAATTCAACCCACAGAAGGGTCTTAATTATACTAAAGTATGTGAACACCTGTACAGTGTGAACCTATTACAATGAATGAATGAATACATCGGTACAGTCATACACTCATTCATTCCTGAAAAATTATCAAAACACAGTATGTCTAATCAAATTTGAATTTATAACAAAAGGTAAAAAATGTTCTGTATATGGTATGGACACATCTACTCTAATTAACATAAGAGGAAATACAGCATATGTATTTCATGCCCCAGCCCTGTGTTGGTGACCTCTTGATGCCACTGAATTTGTGATTCCTTCTTAGGACCCAAGTATCCTTCAAATATCTGCCATGTGACCTCAACTTTCTGTCCCCTCCATATACGTCAGTGTGGTACATCATGTCACACTGTAAATTTGTGACTTACACTCAGTCTTGGACTCTACTGACATAAAATCGACCCTTGCCCTGATGCTTTTTCCATGGGAGACTCTGGAAGGCATCCAGTGGCTAGAACTTGCCACACAGATGCAGCTCCAGGAAGATGCATTGTCAGTATCTTCATCCCCCCCCCCCCAACACACACCAGTTTCTCATCCTTTGCTGTACTAGAGAAGGTCTTCCCTAGGAGGGTGCTCAGGTGGGTTTATGAACCAAGAGCTCGTCAACAGCGCCAGCTGGGAAAACAGACCCTTGACTGATCTTCTAGGACCAGTCCATTGTGAAGTCAGAGCCTGAGCTTCAGCCTCAGCATCTTCCAGGGAAATGGTTACAATGCATCCAGAGAGGGAAGAACGCTGCTCTTATGTGATGCTTCCTTTTAACTGTCCACTTGACACAATGTAAAAATATCCTGGATGGAAGTCTCAATAAAGGCCTTGTCTAGAATAGTGGGCCTCTGTGCATCTCTGTGGAGCACACTCTTTGATTATGCTGATAGAAGCTGAAGGCCTGCCAACAATGGGCAGCACCATCCCCTGAGTTGGGTTGGGGTTGTTAAGAATGGGGAAATGAGGGACTAGTAAGCTCGGCCCTTTGTTCTCTCTGCCCTTGTTGTGGATGTACTGTTACTCAAGCCCCTGCTACTGTGTTGTCCCTACAGTGACAGACTGTGACCTGGAACTGTGAACTAAAATCCTTTCTTCCCTAAGTTGCCTTCTGCCAGGATATTTTATCACAGCAGCAGAAATGAAATCAGGACAGAATCGTTTCTCTTTTCATTCAGTCTCACAGAGAAAGGTGCTGCCCACAGGCCGGATGTTCTTCTCACCTCAATTAACCCGATGGAGATAACCCCTTACAAATATGTCCAAAGGTGGGTTTTTTTTTTTTCACAATGATAACAAATTCAATCAAGTTAAGAGGCAAGATAAGTTGTTATAGATATATTAGAAGGCAATATAAAGAAATGAAGGAACTCCCCAAGGCAAGTACAAACACTTCCCCACAAAGCTTGTCTACTGTCCCCAAAGCAATTGTAGGGTAGTTGTAGCACTACCAGAGAGAAACCACTGGGGCCACACAGTCCTCCCTGTGGTCCTCCTTTGCTTGTATTTCCATGTGGCACTTGGGGATGAGTGTTAGGTCTATCCCCAACTGTCAGCCCTTGTTGGAGGGTGAGTAGAAGCTTTCTGGTTTTTAAGCTTGATAGAATCTCAAAACACAAGGGATGGTACCTGACATTTGAGGATGTTCTCTGTCTTCTCTCTCTCTCTTTCACACACACACACACACACACACACACACACACACACACACACACACACACACAGAGAGAGAGAGAGAGAGAGAGAGAGAGAGAGAGAGAGAGAGAGAGAGAGAGAGAGGCATATAGATATAGACAGACAGAAACTCCCCACAGTTTTTTTTTTTTTTTTTAAAAAAAATATTCAAGAAACAACATTAGAAACCCATGTAAGCAGTCTCTTGCAAAGTATTAGTTTAGAAGTTATCAGCAGATTGGAATCTTAAATGCCAGCATTGGAGTTTGGTTTAGCAATCATCAAATCCACCTCCTTAATGTCATAGCGGGGAGACTGTTACACAGACAAGTGAGAGCAAGAAGGAGGGAGAAGGCGAGGAGAGAAGGAGGCAGAGAGGTACATACCAGAGCTTATTTAACATTCTAGAGCTCACTGTGCCTGCAGAAGCCTGCACACAGCACACTGAGGTCTTTCTGCAAGCATGCATGCATGCTTGCAAACACTCTGGTACAGGTCATGCAGCAAGCAGCCCCTTCAACCCCCCCCCCCCCCCCCCGGTGATTTCTTTCTTTCATACACTATTAATGCACATATTTAAAACCTCAACAGTCTCTGTAGCGTTCCTCAGAACTGCCCCCATAGGCTGGCCTTCTGTACTCTGCAGAGGTTAGCTCTCAGGTAGCTTGCAGTCTGTCTTCCCATGAAGAATGGTATTCATTTAAACTTGGGTGGTAACTGACTCTGCATCTGCAGCTGCTGCAAACTGAACTGTTTCTAAACAATTCCTTTTATTTATTTATTTTAAACAAAGGCCCACTGGTTATGGCCTCAGGCAGCAGACAGGAAAACAATTTGGATCTCCAGGCAGCTATGGAAGTATGCTGCAAGAGTGTCATGCCATCAATTAATCCATTGAAGTTCATTGTGTTCCTGGCTGGAGGCCTGCTAAGAAAGCAGGCACAGGGGTGATGGAGAAATATGCTGGGCCTCCTGGGTGTGCACAAGTCAGGCAGCCAGGATATCCAGTGCAATCTGTAACAGAGCAATGGAGTGAGACTTGGGACTTTTAAAGCTGAATGGAGCTCCACACAATTTATTCTGGTTTTCCCGCTCCCTGTCATCAAAGCACCCAAATGCTGGCACTTTGCCCTACATTTATGAGTATTGTCCAGATCACCATTACGGATATAAGTCCTGAATGAACTTTTCTCATGGGTATGAGTCTTGTGCTACCCCCACATCACCACTCCAGTCTGCACAGAGTTAAGTCTCTGATATCATTCTACAGATTCCTTTATAAGTTCGGGATGAATTGAGAAAACAACTCTACGTTGGACAGTTGGCTGGAATCACAAAAATGCCATCGACTTCCTCCAGTGATGTAGGTCCTTTCACTAGAATGTAAGATGTTTTACACCTGTGTGTCCATTCCTCGATCCACAGTTTTACTGTTTGTAGCTTCAGCTACCCGTGGTCAACAAATATCTAAAAATATTAAAAGAAATATTCAATCCATGGATGTCTCTCTTAGATTTCTCCTTGTTACCCAGCTTCTCTGGAATTGTGGGTTGTACCCTGGTTATCCTTTGCTTTACATCTAATATCCACTTATGAGCGAGTAAATTAGGAGCATGGTGGGGAGGGGGTGAGGGGAAGTGAGAAGAGAACACAAGGGGACAGAGTGGCTGAACTGGGGGAGGGAGTGAGGAAGGGAGAGAGAGAGAGAGAGAGAGAGAGAGAGAGAGAGAGAGAGAGAGAGAGAGAGAGAGAGAGAGAGAGAGAGAGAGAGAGAGAACAAAGAAAAAGATATCTTGATAGAGGGAGCCATTATGGGGTTAGAGAGAAACCTGATGCTAGAGAAATTCCCAGGAATCCACAAGAATGACCCCCAACTAAGACTTCAAGAAATAGTGGAGAGGGTGCCTGAACTGGACTTCCCTTGTAATCAAGCTGATGACCAACCTAACTGTCACCATAGAACCTTCACCCAGCAAATAATGGAAGCAGAAGCAGAGATCCACAGCTAAGCACTGAGCCAAGCTCCAAGTTGAGTTGAAGAGAGGAAAGAGGGATTACATGAGTAAAGCAGTCAGAATCACGGTGGGGAAACCCATAGAGACAGCTGACCTGAGCTTCTGGGAGCTAACTGACTCTGGACTGATATCTGGGGAACCTGCCTGGGACTGAACTAGACCCTCTGAGTGTAGATGGCAGATGTGTGGCTTGGACAGTTTGTGAGGCCTCTGGCAATAGGACCAGGATTTATCCTCAGGGTGTGAACTGGCTCCCTATGGGAGGGAGGCCTTACTCTTTCTGAGCAGTGGGTGGTAGGTGGCATGGGGGAGGCACCTTGGGGTGAGTGGAAGGAGGGGAGTGAGGGGAAACTGTGGTTGGTATATAAAATGGGAAAAAAACTTTTAAATAATAAAAAAAGAGAAATATTTAAGAAACAATCTGCAAAATTAAATTACCATTCTCAGTAAGATGAAGTCTTGAGTCATTCCTCTCTGTCTTGTTCTGGACATAAACAAACTCAGTTCAGTGTATCCACGTCATATATGCTACCTTCCCGTTAGTTGCTTAGCAACTGTATCTATCATCAAATAGACTGTTGCAATGCTGCAGTGCTTTTTTACCCAAGGGGTCACTGTTTTATTCAGTCCTTCTGTTGTCCAATTTACTGTCTTCTAAGCTTGTTTTACAAGTTAAATTTCATTTTGGATGCACGTGCTGAGGATTGCTACTATATCCAGTTTCAGGTCTATAACCAATAATGAAAAACAGTACTTTTATTGTAACTGTATATGAATAACAAATCACTTCAAGCACAGACCCACTTTCTTCTGGGAGCATTGGAAGTCAGTCACAGGAAGATGCCAGGGAACAGGTTATCTGTGATCTCTATTGGCCCTTCTGCCATGAACATATTTGGAGCCCAACTTTGCAACTTAAAGTTTCCCTCAAGACAGACAGATGTCCCAGGAGCCACCACGCATAGGTTGCATTTGAACTGGAGCTTAAGCTTCACAGGAGTGTTTCAGGTAGTCACACATAGGGAAATAGGGCAATGAGCAAGAACTGTGTCATAATGTAGGAGTGTTTGTGTAAGTCAGACAATGTTTATGGAGGTGAAGGCAGGTGACCCTGAGAATTGATGCTTGAAATGTAGGCCAGTATCAGATGTAAAAGTTCAGCACAGTGAGCACAGAGGCCCATATAGGAAGGTCTCATCTCCTTGGAGGTTTTCAGCCTCCAGAGGATTAATAAACCAGAATCTGCTTGTCAAAAGGGAAATTTTCACTGCTAAGTGGATTCAGTTCATATGCTTTGGGAACTCTTGCCATGACTCTTTCTCTGGAAAGTCCTCCACGAGAGAGGGTATCTCATTCTGGTGGCTTTCTGTCTGTCATCTCTGCTTGGACTAATGGTTCACAGAGTTTCATGGGTAAAACAGGACCAACAGATGTTATTTCTTTTTCTGAAACTCAAGCCAGTCATTTAAGAAGACAAATATTCAATGTTCAAAATGTCCTAGGAGACAGCCCTCGGCCTTCAGTCAGCCTCTCCATCATATGGATTGTCCTCTGGGCCTGTGAAGAGACACCAGAAGTTCACACTAAAGGTTCTCTGTTAGCTGAGGGACAGCCCAAGTTTTGTTCCCAGGACCTTCCTCCAGAGGAGGCACACAACCTCCTGTAACTCCAGCTCCAGGGATCTGATGTCTTACAATCTTTATAGGTACATGCACACATATGCCCCACCTCTGTGTGTGTGTGTGTGTGTGTGTGTGTGTGTGTGTGTTTTCTGAAAGTTCCCATGCTTCCTTGGGCTTTCACATCTACATATTCAGCCAAGGATGGCTCAAAAGTCTTTTTCTAGAGAACTGCACCTGTGTTGAAGATACTTTTCTTGTCATGGTTCCCTAAACAACCAAATATAAACATGATTGACACAGCATCTTCTTTATATTGGGAATTATAAATAATCTAGAGATAGTTTGAGTTTGTGGGATGCTGTGTGAAGTTTCTTTTCAGTTCTGTGACATTTGATGGAAGGAGCTGAAGCAGATGACACTTTCAGTGTCTAGTAAGGGTCTTAGGGCCAAGCCCAGGAGGACTATGAAAGGTGCCCTCTGCCTGTTTATCTGCTGTCTTCTCACACTACAGGGGCTCAGACATCACAGCTAGATTCCAGGGGCAGGGGCTCTTTAAAGAGATAGACACTGGACTGATTTGGAATCAGCCTGGGATAATAAATCTGGTCCCCAACTCCAGGAAGAAGCCTTCCACATGAAGAAAACTGCCTTGAAACCTCTGAAGTGACTCCAAATGTTCATGGCAACATGAAAACATGCTGTATGGGGCTCACAGGCCACAAATCTCACTGGAACATGATTGTGACCAGAATACCTAGAATCTCCCTCTAATGGAGGTACATTTTCTCACAACTCATTGATATACTGGGTGTGTATTGATACACAGCTGCTCGAAGTTGGTACTCATGAGTAAACACAATCATAATCATAAAAAAGCAAAATACCAGGACTACTTTATTTGTGTGTATATGTTCATCCCTGTGGATGTGCATGTATGTAGGGGTGTGCTTGTGCCTGTAAAGACCAGAGCCTGAGGATAACCTCAGGTGCCATTCTTCAGATTCTGCCCACCCTGTTTTGTTTGAGACTGTGTCTTTCGCTAGCCAGAGGCTCACACATTAGCTGGGCTGTTCGGCCAGTGAGCCCTAGGGATCTTCTTCTTGTCTCTGCCTCCCCAGTGTCAGGCTTACAATTGTAAACTATCTGACTCTTTGGCACTTTCTTTTATTAAAACATGAATTCTGGAGATCACTTTTAAGCCCCTTCCTAAAGGAGCTATATTCCTAGGCCCCCCCCTTTGTTGTTCTGCTAGAATGACCCCTATACTTCATATCTGAATAAGGTAAACACCACAGAGAGCTCTCAGATTACTGATGTGCAGGCCAGAGGGGAAGGCAAGAAGGACTATGTTTTATGCTTCTTTTCCATGTGGGTCCAAGGAGCATTCCCAGCTCACCATCCAGAAAGTGAGAAAACAGAGCAACTGTAGCATTCCCCTGAAGGACCTTGATTGTCTGGTAAATTTGAATGAGAATTGCTCTGTCCTGCATCCTTCTACCCAATTTTGTTTTGCATAATTTAAAAAAAAAAGGCAGAAGAACATAATTTGTTCATTGCCACAAGATCTTTCTTCAAATATTGTTTCTGAAAGAGCAATTAAAAGTGAATTAGAAATGAATTGTGGGCAGTTTTTGAAATGAGTGCTTCATTTCTATAGCTGTTGAGATAAAGTTCAATTGAGCCTGCAAGAGTTCTCTCAAGAGCAATTTCATAAAACAACGTACTGTGCAAATTGTAGTCACCAGGGAACTCTCTACTCGGCACAGCTTCCTGCCCAGGGCCTATACAAGCGCATCCACAGCTGGCCTTGCCATTCCCACAATAATACAAGAGAACAAAACTTAGGCTCAATGCTAATTGGAGCAGGAAGAAATCAGAACTGCAATAAATGTCAGGCTCACAAGACAAGTTGGCCACTATACAACAGATCCGGGTCAAAGTGCTCCATCTAACTCTTTATTTTGCAAAGCCAGATTCCTTATCCTGGTTTCTTTCACAGGAAGCTGCATTGATTTTCGATGGTTCTTAGGAAACCCTTCTGACCTTCAGGGGCACCTGCACACATGTGACATGCAAATACAGAGAGAGAGAGAGAGAGAGAGAGAGAGAGAGAGAGAGAGAGAGAGAGAGAGAGAGAGAGAGAGAGAGAGAGAGAGAGAGAGAGAGAAATATTTCTTTATAGAAGCTTGCAAGTGACCACCTCCCCCAATTCATGAACCTGTATGTGTGAGCATGTGTGCATACCTCCCCCCAATCTGTCTGTCTTTCCCTGTGTGTGTTTGTGTGTTCGTCTGTCTGTCTATCTCTGTCTATGTATTGTCTCTTCTGAACATTATCACGCTTTCTCAGGCTGTATATCCACAGACTCATGTACAAGCCAGGGAATGGCAGGCTTTATGCTTCAGTGTTTACAAAGTGAAGCAGCCTTGGGGGATCATGCTTTCTCCAGCAGAGAACTTCTCTAAGTCCCAAGTCACTTTCTGACGCTGTGCCTTCCTCTAGTCCTGTCGATGCTACATTGTGGGATGTTTGTACACGGTGTAAAAATGTATTGCTGTGATTGGTGTGATAAAAAGCTGAACGGCCAATGACTTGGTGGAGATATAGGAGTTATGGGCGGGACTGCCAGGGACGGACAGAGGAAGCAGGAGATAACCAAGGCACAGGGAGATGCCAACAAGGCATGAAGCGTGAAACAGAGAAGGAAAGAGAGGTAAAAAAGCCATGAGACAAAACGCACAGTGATACAAATGGGTTAAAGTTAGAAGAGCTAGTAGGGCAATGGCACAGCCATTTCTGAACGGAGCGGCAAAAGTCATAAAGCCAGCACTACTGCTTGACAAAGATCCAGCGCAGCTGAGCTACATCATGGCCACTGTACCACCTTTGGTTTTCATCTCCAGCTTTTGCATACTTGGGAGATTTTTAATATTTGTACAATTTAGGGATATTGGATTGCCGGGAAATTTCTGAAGAATCACTTATGCCTTCTGAATGCAGCTTCATAGCTTTTCTAGGACAGTCCTGAGCATACCATTCCCCCTGCTCTAGAGAGATAGCCTTATCTACTTGAAGGTATTCCTTACACCCTGGAGGTTATGACACACAAAAAGAAGCCAGGGCTCTCTTTATGAGGCTAAGAGACATTTTTGAACCACCTGTCTCTGCGCTTACTCAGGAACAAAATATTCAAAGCAAAATAAACCCATAAAGGTCACAGGATTTGGCGGGCTAGAGGAGTTGGTCACAGATCATATGACAAACCCCTTCCCGCTCTTCACTCAGACAATTAAGTGGCAAATATAGTAACAAAGTTAGATTAACTGAAGCTACCTCTGTGCTCCACAGAACTTACACTGGTGAGTGAAGTACGCAGTGGAAAGATGATAAAAGAATGGGCTGTTAGAACCTGCCTTTCTTTAAAAAAAAAAGTTAGCATATGCTGAGCCACTATGGTGCCATATGACCAAGGAACAATAGAGTGCCAGGATTAGACATAAGACAAATTCTATAAAGAAATAAAATATGAACATTTTAAATAATAACGGCAGCAGCTTTGGCTTTAGGATTTTGGGGCTCTCTAACCATTAAACCATTAAGAATTAATAATACATTGCTTAGGACATGACACCATGCCTGGGCTGGCTTGTAAATTTTGTTTTGGTCTAGCATCCTTGAAGAAACCAAAGCTACCAGCCTGGGAACAGGCTCTCATATGTCTCTGTCATTCCTAAAAATTGCATTATGGGGTTTATAAGTAAAAATGATAACTTTGTTTATTAATGATATCAAAACTTGAGGGAAAACAATCAGAAATAATAACTCTGTTCTGTCATAATTTACGTGATGAGCAAAAGGTTGTGAAACACTTGTCCAAACCCAAAGATGATATGATCTCTGTTTAGGAATATCATGAATGTATCCCTGCTTACTAAATTCTGTATAAACAAAGAAGCACTCTGGCTGCTACTCAGTCAGGCTGCAAGATTCTCCCGACCACTATGGCCTGACCAACTACTCATGTCCCCTGCTGGGATCTGTCCACCACTGGGTACGGCTCCAGGCATCTGGCTTCCCTTCTGTACATCTTTCCTAAAAAGAAACTAAGATGTCCCGGGTCCAATTCCTCACCTGGCTGTTCTCTCATCCACCGTTTTCAGACCCTGGAGCTTGACTCCAGCAGAGCAAGCCTAAGGTAAGAAGGCCAAGCATTGAAAATTAATGAGAAATCTCAGTGTTCTGACTACAGGGCTAAGGAGTGATGGTGCATGACTGACATAATTATTTTTATGGGTCCAGTTAATGGAGCTCAAAGGTGTCTAGTCAGCTGGTTAAAGTATTTCTAAGTGTTTCCTTGATGTGAGGGTGCTGCTGGAAGAGCCAGCATTTTGACAGAGAGACTGGGGAAGGCAGGTGGGCCTCTCCAGTATGAAATCACACCGCTGGTCCATTGGTGGCCTCACCAGACAGAAGATCAAAGGAAAATGAGATGTGCGCTAGGCCTGAGTGTTCCAGTACAGTGTGGATCTTCTACTCTCCAAATCAGCTCCTACTCCTCAGATCTGGACAGGAATCAGAACCATCGGCTCCAAGAATCTCAGCCCTTCAAGACAGATCACCTGCTTCCCTAGAAGAACCTGAGGACAGTAGACTA
The DNA here is from genome assembly GCA_033318265.1 of Phyllotis vaccarum. NCBI lineage: Eukaryota > Metazoa > Chordata > Mammalia > Rodentia > Cricetidae > Phyllotis > Phyllotis vaccarum. The sequence goes on from JARWLC010000011.1 coordinate 55,700,866, forward strand.
CAGGGTGTCTCAGCTCCCACTGCCACACAAAGAACGTAATTGGATAAATACAGATTTTTTAAAAAGATCTACCTACCTATGTCTATCATCTTTCTACCTATTGATCTGTCTTTATCATCTATATATCTGTCTATCATCTATCTACAAATCATCTGTTATCTATCTATCTATCTATCTATCTATCTATCTATCATCTATTTATATATGTCTCCATCCACAATTAGTACCTATCTACTAATCATCTATCTATCTATCTATCTATCTATCTATCTATCTATCTATCTATCTATCTATCTGTCTGTCTGTCTGTCTGTCTGTCTGTCTGTCTGTCTGTCTGTCTATCTATCTATCTATCTATCTTTATATCCATCCCTTGTACCTATTTAGTAATTGTATGTGTCTAGCTATCATTTATCTAAGATCTATATACCTATCAGTCTTCTATCTACCTACCTACATACATCTATTTGCTTATCCTTTATCTGCCAGTCATCTACCAGTGGTCTATCTTTTTATCTATTATCTATTTATTTTCTATTGCCCACTTGACTTATTGCTTACCTCTCTCCACCCATCTACTGTCTGTGTATCTATCTGTGCACACGCCTTCTGTTTGCTCTTTTTCTCTAGAGAAACCTCACCAGAGCTGCCTTACTCTGTGACAGTCCTGCTGTCTCCACCATGTTAGCAGATTATTTTAATGAGGAAAAGCTTCTAAAATAATTATTAGATGCTTTATTTACCCTCAAAATAGAAATAGTAAAGGTGGAATGTAAGCTTAAGAAATATGGAAAAAATGAGTTTGCAAGATGGCTCAGTGGGTAAGGACACTTGCCACTAAGCCAGAAAACCTGAGTTATGTCCCCGGAACCTATATAGTGAAAAATGGATTGGTGATATAAGAATGATTTAAAGAGATAGATTATTGAATTTACTCTAATCCAAAAATCAGCTGTTAATCTCAAAATATTTTAAATTTGTATGGCTTTTGGCTTGTTGAAACAAATTGAAGGTCAATTTCATTATGCTGTATATATTTTTTTACTCTTATTTAAGGTATGAAGTCTATGTAACTCATTTAAAATTGCAATGTATAGTTAAAAATGCAGATTAACAGTCATCTATAATAACCAAACTTATAGTTATGTTAGTTAGGATTTTTTATGTATACAAAGATATATTTCAATTAGATAATCTTCAAACACTTCTAAGACCTACCAAAATATGACATTTAAAATATTTTAAAACTTAAACTTTTTTTAGACAGTGAGACAGCTATACTCCTGACAACACCAATCAAGAAATAATGAACAATAAAAAACTCCATATAAAATTTACTTTGTGACAACGGTTAGCCACTGAACAAAAAACTGTTCTTATATTGACTACTTGACAGAATACTATATAAACTAAAAATGCAAGACCCATAAAAATGTGACCTCTAAACTTTGGCCAAACAAGCCAAGATAGTCCTTCAAGTTCTTGCCTTGAAGAAAAAACTACAAGACACACACACACACACACACACACACACACACACACACACAGGACTAACCAACTTTTCCAGAATAGACAAAGCAGTCCCTCAAATTTCCTACTTTGCTAAAATATCTGTCAAAGACTTTTTAGGCTTATAGGCTAAAGATAAATGTCCCAACATTTTAAAAAATCTTTGAGTGACTGTCCAGGCAGGCAAGTATCATCTCTATTATTAGTAGATTTTAAAAGTTACTTGCACTTCCTGTTCACTTAATTAATATTATATTATATTCTTCTATAGTCTTTGATATAGTTAAAAATTAGGTAGTTATAAGTATAACTTTTCTTAATTAGTTAAAAGATATATTAAATATAAAACTTTAAGCTCACAAAAATAAAATAAATAGCAAAATATTTTCTTTAATTTTGATAAATAAAAATAGATTGGATATTATAACTATAATTCTTACTTAACAGCTATTTTGTATATATAATTTTACTATGCTAAAATTATAACCTTCCTTTTTCATTAGACAAAAAGTAATATAAAAGTGCCTTCTATATGCCATAAATATCAATCTTTAAATAAAAAACTATTTTAGCCTATGGCAGTTACTATATAAATAGACCTCCCCAAAATCAAAACATAAACTAAAAAAAAAAGTTAAAAAACCACAATCCAGCTGCCCCCAAATCAACATATAACAAAATAAATAAGCTATGGGCCACACGACAGGACAAATTCATAAAAGTAAATTAAATTAAAATAAAAAACTGACAATATGCCTAAGCCATAGGCTGAACAACATAAAATTAATATAAACATCTATAAATGTCTTTAAGACTTTAAGATTACTGGTCCAGGTAAGTGGCAGGCAGATCCAAACCTAAAAGCTAATCCTAGTCAAAAACCTCCTTCTATAGACTGGTTTCCCTAAGATGTCCTCTGACCTCCATACATAAATTACATACAGATACAGAGAATTACACAAAATAAAGGAACAGGCATGAATTACCACTAAAATATAAATCGTGAGAAGTGAAAGGAATGAAAAGAAGGAGGAATGGAATGAGTAGGTGGTAAAGAGCAGTCAAAAGCTCAGTGCAGCCCTTAGCTCAGGATATGTCATGACTGAAGCCCAAGCATCAGTCTGCTGAGGACGCATCAGCACCACAGACAGCCTTGCTAGCTAACAGACACAAAAGGAAGTGTCTGCTCACACATCTCATCATCTTAGTACACTTAGCACTTCCCTCCCTCCCTCCCTCCCTCCCTCCCTCCCTCCCTCCCTCCCTCCTCCCCCCTCCCTCTCTCCCTCCCTCCCTCCTCCCTCCCTCCCTCCCTCCCTCCCTCCTTCCTTCTTTACTTTCTTCTTCTCTCCCCCTTCCCCCTCCCTTTCTTTCATTTATAGAATGTATTCTTACTCCAGAACACCAGCACGTTCAGTGTTTATAAACAAACAACAACAAAAACCAATATAGGATTCAGATAACATCTAAGTCCTTCCCTTTTTCCTCCTTTGCAAAGCAGCACTGGAGACTGGATACGTGTATTTTGTTTTACTGTTAGTGTTTTTACACCAACAAGGAAATAGATTCTTTAGGGATCAGAGTATAGAATATGCATGACTATATAAAACCAGGTTTATTGATATACCCTGCGTTTTGAAACTGACTTCTTATCACATACAGAAAGTTCTTTCATCTATTTGGGTGGCCACCCAAGATGCCACTGAAAAGACAACCACATTGCTCTAAGTGATGGGCTGTTGTGCCACTTTTTTACACATTTTATTGCCCTCGGTGTTCCTTGAATATTTTTGTCTATGAATTTTATAGTATGGATTTGTCAGTAGCACACAATTCGCTTATTTGATGTGATAACTCAGTGGCTTTCTTCATACCACATGCTAGTAATCATCACCATCGTATTAATGTCAGAGCATTTTTGTCCCCTTAGAGAGAAGTCCTGTGGCCTCAGCAGGATCACCTCTTGTTGTGGAATATTGGTTTATACTGTGTGAAGATGTGCCACTGTGATTGGTTTAATAAAGTGATCTATGGCCAATAGCTGGGCAGAAAAGACTAGGCAGGATTGAGAGAGAGAGAGAGAGAGAGAGAGAGAGAGAGAGAGAGAGAGAGAGAGAGAGAGAGAGAGAGAGAGAGAGAGAGAGAGAGGACACTGGGAAGAAGAAGGGTGATATTGCCAGCCAGATGTGGAGGAAACAAGATGGGCAGTGTGCACATGAGGAAATACCATGTAGCTGACTGTAGTTTAATATAAAGTTATAAGAGCTAGTTAAGAACAAGCCTAAACTAAGGCTGATCTTTTTCATTAATAGTAAGTCTCCAGGCCATCACTGGGGATCTGGCAGTACAAAAATGGATTTGTTACAATCTCTGTCTTTATTGATGTTGAGCAAGTGTTTGTTAACTTTATGTCTTTATGGATTTACTGATTGTGGTTTTTCTCATCTCCTCAATTGTACAATGTGTGGTTATTGTTTTTGGTCTGTGTTCCTTCACTAGGCATGCCATTTAAAGATGATGCAACATGCATTAAATCTACTTCTTATCACTAAATAATGATCAATTGCATTAATGTACCATATTATTTAGTTTATCTATTGATGGGCTTTGGGTATGTTATACCACATGATTGTTAGCAACAGCACGTTTTCTCTACATGTATAATGAAGCATGATTCACAACAGTCAAGTAATAGAATTCCCCAGGAGTCAATAAACAGATGAACCAATAAAGCAAATGTGACTTATTTGCATAATGGAGTTTGATTTAGCTATAAAGAAAAAATAAAATTATGTTATTTGCAAGAAAATGGATAGACCTGGAGGTCATTATGCTAGCAAAATGAGCCCAGCTGAGAAAGGCGAGTATCATGTGCTTTCTCTTGTACACAGAACCAATGTTGCTGACAATCTTAATGTACATATTCTTGTCAGAACATATATCTTTAGACCTCTTGAATGTAACCATAAAAGTAGAATTTCAGAGTCATACTACAGTGCTTAATTTTCTGAGGCAATGTGTGTTTTCCAAAGTTGCTATACCAATTTTTGTGTTTCTGCTGCTGAGGTTTTAAAAAAAAATCAATTTTTTTAATGTGTGCTTCAGTAGGTGTGAAATTTTATAGAATTATGTCTTTAATTTGCTTCCATTTGATGACTGACAGTTTGGGGAAGGCATTTTCTTATAGGTCTATTAGGCAACAATTTATTTTCTTTGGAGAACTATCCATTGAAACAGTTGGCTGTTTTAACTTGAGTCATGTGTCTTGGTGTTACTAATTCATAAGCATTTAATGTATTTTTGTGGGCTTTCTCTCTCTCTCTCTCTCTCTCTCTCTCTCTCTCTCTCTCTCTCTCTCTTTTAGCAAAGCCACCATCCAGTGCTGACCTCATGTCAACCCACAAAACATATTGCAACTTGTTTAAAATCAAAATTATATCCCTGTTAACCAGTGCAGTGAAATTAGGAATCAATAGCAAAATGAAATCTGGACAATATAGTAACACCTTAAACAAGCCCCGAGTCAAAAAGGAAACCATGGGCCAATTGGAAAACATTTATAAGTAAACAAGAAGACAATGTGTGGGCAACAGAAAAATATCTCTAATCAACAGTGTTATTTGACATTTGAGGGAACTAGAAAGAAAAACCATATGAAGTCTAAGGTTATTAGAATGAAGGATATAAATATTAAGACAGAAATAAATAAAATAAATAGAACAATGAACTAAAATGAGCCTGCCAGGTGTGGTGGCAAAGGGCTCGTCCGTCTACCTGGAATGGGGATACAGAGGATCACTTGAGTCCAGGAATTCAAAGCCAGTCTGGGAAGCAGTGAGGCCTGTCTCAAAATTAAATGAATGCTTAAAGCAGAACTTCAGTCCTCTGTGAGAGCAGTGAGTATTCTTAACCACTGAACCATCTCTTCAACTCTGAGGTAAAAGTTCTAGATAAAACAGTGAATACCTTTATTTAACACATCGAAAGTATCATCTACTATGACCAAGTGGGGATGACTGATGAGCCAGGAGAGGACTTAAGGTCCCAGATAGCCAAACTGTAACAAAAAGAAGTAAAGAAGTTGAGTACAGACAAGCCAGCAAGTAGGCATTCATTCATTCATTCATTCATTCATTCATTCATTCACTCAGTTTCCTCTGCTCTTGGCTGGGTGTGATGGAACTGTTTGAAATTTCTGCCTTGACTTCCTAACCCAGATGGATAGTAACCAAGTAAATGTCACCCTCAGGATTATATGAAACATGTTTACTTATAGTCTACATTAAAAAATAAAAAGCATGAGAATATTATCTTACATAATGCCTCATTTCCCTGTGAGAAGAACATTAGCTATGAAAGCTTTACTTTGGCAGGAACTCAGGACATCTCATTAAACTTCTCTGTCAATCAAGAAATGTTTTTCCATCCATTTCTGATAATCACAAATCTTCCATTGCATTGCTTCACGGGAAACTAATTGCTTTTTGAAATTAGTTGAAAAGATTTAATTTCAATATTGATATTCATCATTTGCCTATCTAATGCTAAGCACTCATTTGAATTCTAATTGTGCCTTTGTAATGGGGTCCAGAAGGTTTAATTCTTTTTAGCTATGACAGTGTTTCCAGAGTTTCAGGCTAACTGCTCTGTCTCCAGCTGCTGCTTTCTGTCTGGATCTGTGTTCATACCACCACACTTTTTTCCTCATTGAATGAACTCTCATTATGCAACATCTGGCTTGACAATATTGTCCTAACTTGCCTTTATTTTTTTTAACATTCGTGAAAGAAGCTTCTGTTTCTCACTTGGTGCCTCCAGCATACGAGAGGATTAGAACTGCGTGCTAGTTTTTTTCCTCCAAACACTTCTTTTATTTATTTATTTTTTGTTGTTTTGAGACTGGGTTTCTTTAGACCAGGCTGGCCTCAAATGCACAGAGATCTGTCTGCCTCTGCTGCCCAAGTGCTGGGATTAAAAGCATGCAACTACCAACACCTGAATATTTGTTTTATTTTTAAGTGTGTGTGTGTGTGTGTGTGTGTGTGTGTGTGTGTGTGAGAGAGAGAGAGAGAGAGGGGGGGGGAGGGAGGGAGAGAGAGAGGGAGAGTGTGTCCTTTGCAGGGAATATTGGAACTGTAAATATCTGTAATTACTGGCTACCTGGAGGTGAGAATCACTGATTCAGCATTTCACCCCATGTACATACTCATGAGAACAAGTTGATGGTAACAGATCCCATGGAGCTAGAGTTAGAGGAGACTGTGAGCTATCCAACATAGTTTGGAAGTGAACTCAGGTTTTCTTGCAAGAGCAGAAAATACTCTCAACTCCAGAGCCAGAGAGATGGCTCAGCTCTAATAGTTATTGGAAGCTTGAAAGCTGAAGTTTGATTCCCAGAATCCAGATAAATCCTGAGTGAATATAGTGTCCCATCTGTAATTCCAGTATATAGAAGGAGACAGGAATTCCAGGGCCAGCTGGCTAGTTAGACTCACTGTATTGGCTACCTCCAGGATCCATTGAGTGGTCATGCCTCAATGTGTAAGTGAGGAAAATCTTGATACCAATCCCAGATCTCCACAACCACACTTATATGCATACACACTCCCACATAGTGTGCATTTCCTACATATGAGAACATGCAAGTATACATGCATATATACACATCATGTACATAGACACATGAATTTTTTTAAAGCCATTTTCAGGAAATTACTTAGGACTAGTTTGTTTGAAAATATTCCCTTGCTCAGTAATCCAAAGCTCGAGATGCCCAAGGAAGGACAGAGTTCACTGACTCCAGTTTCTCACCTACCTCTGGGGAAGTCCTGGCCCCAGGCAGGTGTGTGCTGAGGCTGGCTGAGCACAGTGGGGCCACTGAAGTCAATTTAGCCAGTTTTGCTGTGCTTGAGCCCAACACAATGTAAACATATACAAAATCTTTGCTCACACAATACAGTAACCCTACGATGTTTTCAACAGGTTATTGATGCACCAACCATGAATTAGAAGCAGGATTTGCTTGTGAGATGGACTCATTAGTGATGCTCCATGGATTTCTAATACAGCCCTCTGAGAAAGTCAGCAACCAGCATAATAGCTCAAGAATCCCCTCAGCACCTATGACAATATAATACACCCAAACATCCATCATAAAGAGACAGGAGAATGTATGATAAATCACTGGCATCATTAAGCTAACATATTCTAATGTCTATGGATATATGTGAATACAAAAAATTGAAAATTAACTTTTGCAATGTCATTATCATTTATTTTTGGTATAAAATTTCCTTAAATCTTTTTGTACTTTTCTATCTGCTGCATAATCAAGTTATGTGGAGATGATATTAAAGCCATAGCAAGGACAAGAAATCTTTGGTTTGGGAACTTTGACTCACAGTTCTTATTTGAAATTGCCTAAACATTACTTGAATCACAAACATATCCAACCATGTCTGGCAGTCTCCTTCCATGTCCCAAATTCCTGTTTCTTCATTTCCCAGGTAACGACTATACCCAAATATATATTATCAATTATGATGTTTTTATAAAATTTAATTTTAAAATAAAGGGTTCTATAAGCCCTAAAACAAATTTTGGCAGCTTTCCTATTTAACAGGATAATAATAGTTATATCAAGAAGAAAAGGAACTAATGTGTCTGATGATGAACACTGGTTGTTTCTAATATTCCTAATATAGACATACTAGGTATATTAAAACATAGCATTGCTATGATTTGATACACATCTAATGCTTGCTTGTAAATATTGGATAAGTATTTTTATTAAGATTGTATCCAGGAATTGAATTCCCTGGATTTCAAGCATTCAATTTCTTAGTATGCTGGGTTTAGATTTGCTAGGTTCAGGCAACAGTGGTATGGGGAGAAAGTGAGACCTTTAACAGGAGGGGCCTAGTGGAAGGAAGGTAGGCCGTTGTAAATATCCTTTTCAGGGAATATTGGAACTGCAAATCTCTGTAATTACTGACTAACCAGAGGTGAGAATCACTGCTCCAGCATTTTACCCCATGTAATATTCTGCATCAATAATGAAGAACCTAAGAGCCTCCATTTTAAGCAAGCCCCTAACCACAGCTTGAAACAGGTCTGAGTTTTGCATTCTCAGAATTACTGACAAAAGCACAAAGTCAGAATGTCCCAGGACAGGAGATAGTCTAGGGCCATCTGATACCAACTGATTAACCACAGAATGTCCTATCACAGGAGATAGTCTAGGGCCATTTGATAGCAACTGATTAACCACAGAATGTCCTATTACAGGAGATAGTCTAGGGAAATTCGATAGCAACTGATTAATTACAGAACGTCCCATAACAGGAGATAGTCTAGGGCAATCTGATACCAACTGATTAACCACAGAACGTCCCAACACAGGAGATAGTCTATAGAAAAGGTTTGACAAACAACTAGACAAACTGAAAATTAGTATACCAGAGGAATTCTGGAAAGTCCCTAAAAATGAGCCAATTAGAATTGTACCCTAACTCCTAACTGATGTAGCTTTGTGGTGTTTGCTTTTAAAAAATGGAGTTTGCAAAGGGGCAGGTACCTCCTCGGGCCTCCACTGTGTTGGTGTGTTTAGCATGGCCCATGCCAAGGCTTGCACAGCTATTAATAAACCTTGCTTTTGCATTTTGGAGAGTTGGAGTCTCTGGTGGTCTCTTTGGGGGGGGTCCCAAAACCAGGGAATAACAAACACAAGTAATAAAAACCAATAAGACCCCTGAAACCAGGACCTTTCTTTCTTTTAAGTTGATTTTCTTAAGTCATCCTTGTTGTACTGATGGAAAGCTGACTAACACATAGTATAATTTTACCTTTTCTCCTAAAGTTGATTTTCTTTTTTAAACGTTTATTGATTTTATATGTCTTTTGCATCATGTATCTTGATCTCACTTCATTTCCCCACCCCTTTGTATTTGTCCTCAACCCCAGAACCCCTCTCCCAATTAAAACAAAATGTAAGGGAAAAAATTAAAATAATGGAAAAGTAAAAGATGTCATCCTAGAAGCTGCAGTGTGGCACACCGGGTCTCATTGTAAACCCCTTTGTACATACGATTTTACTTGTAAGTGTTTATTGCCAAGAGTCTTTGGTCTGGTGTGAGATCTCTAGCTTCTACTACACTCACTAGAACTCTTCCTGGACATCCTGCTGTTGCACTGTCCAGTCTATATTTCTAAACACCGTGTTTATTTTTTCTTGACCTCCAAACCTCAGACTTGTAAAATTGGGGGTCAGCCCAAAATGGCAGATGCTCTAGTAGAGTGAACAAATCAGATAGTAAACCTGGATGTGTGGCCCTTCTTCCCTTTCCCTGTACTGAGAAAACAGGAAGTTCAATCTGCACTTCATGCAGATCTCCCCTTCCTGCTTATGGCATATGCTTGCAAAAACTTGTGTGGGATCATCTCTGTGTGTCACATCCTCTTTCCAGAAGTATGACCTTCAGGCAAGTTTGCCTGTGAGTAATTTTCCACTGTAAAATTCAAGTTTGGGTGAGTATGTACAACAGAGTTTAGTCAAGCTGGAGGACAGCTGAACTAGAGGGTTTTAGCAGGGGCATATGTTTTCTGTTCATTTGTAGTGAGGCTTAAGCTGACTGGAAGCACCTTTGAAAATGAACCATGTAAGCTTATTTCTCACATCAACTATGCCTTCACCACTGGACTAATGATATCTTCTTTCTCTTCCATTCTTGGTCGCCAGGCACCCTGTACTCACATTTTATTACACACTGTCTGGTTTGTATTATCAGGATTTTGTTTATAGTAATTATATCTTTGTTGATGAGTGAAGGAGGTGTCTGATATTCTCAGGCTTTGTCTCATGATTATGCTAATCTGCTGAGGGGAACGGATGAGTCATTTTTCTTCATTCTCTGAAGAAAATCATGTCACCTGTAATGGTCTTGTTTGTCAAATCTACAAAGAACTCAGATACAAAACAGTATGACTCCAGTGTTCTTTGTCCAGCAGTTTTGAATAGTCTTAGGGCTATTTATGAAATTTATTACCTATGTTAGATAAAGTAAATTATAGGCTGGAATTCCATTTCCTATTTGATCTAAAAATTCCAAACCCAGGACTGTTAATAATATCATTGTGTTAGACTATTTTTTTTCTTACTATCAGGAAGGTCCAGGCCAGAAACCTCATACAACAAGCATCCATTGGCACTAAATGTTGTGGGATACTTGATCACACTGTGACACCCTGAGATTGTGTTAATAAAGTTAACCTTGAATCTCTGGGCAGAGCCGGTGATTAGTAGGCCAGAATTAGCCCTAGAGAAGATGCATGGGAAGGAATAAGGAAGGACTTAGAGATTTTTGTGCTGTGCTCAATCTGGGAACTGTGAAGAGAAAGTCAACTGGTTACTCCTCCAATGCTCCTTTGATCTTTCAGATTCTCACCCTGATATTTGATTTCTAAGTTATTATTGATAATAGCACAACTTAGATAAAAGCATCATCTGGCATCCAACATGTGACATGCTTCTCTCCTTTGCCATAGCAACTGTTCTGGCAGCTTCTTGCCCCCAGGCTTCCACCCCATGCCATCTGCCCCAGTCTTCCTTACAAGTCATGGACTTTTCCTGTCACAGTCCCTTGATTGGCTCCCCGGGCTGACACCCACATATACCCACCACACAACACTGGTTTAGTTCTAACTCCCTACTTGGGCTTCAGATTCCACTAATCCTTTACACATCTACATGAGACACTTCATTGCCGTATGCTCCTGCACAGCAGCAGCTGCAGTCACAGGCTACTGGCACTGTCATCTAGGTAATCCCTGTGGCCTCTCCCACAACTACTCACACCTCCCTCCACACCTTCACTGCCCATGCCCCAAGATCCTATCAAGCAAGGCTGGCTACTTGAACACACCCCTGAGCCTATGCCCCACTTCTCATACAGCTACAAGTGATGCTGCTAATGTTGGCTGCCCACACAGCTGTGCCATCTCTGCTGCTGCTGTGGGCAAACACCTGGGTCATTCCTAAGGAAGGAGTTAGTAATATTTAATATTTCACACATTAAGAATTTCTGGGTGGTGATGACACACACCTTTAATCCCAACACTCAAGGCAGGTGGATCTCTCTGAATTTGAGGGCATCCTGGTTTACAGACTGAGTTTCAAGATGGCCAGGACTGATTCACAGTCCCAAAATAACATAAAACAAAAACAAAGAAAAATCTCCTAACCAACCTACCAAACAAACAAAAAATGGGGAATAATATCATGTACAGGGAGTTAGGTTTCTGGTGGCACAACAGACAGCTTTACAAGTGGAAAAACAAATCTGTAACTGACTTATCTGGGATTGACATAGCATTGATCATAATTACTTTCAGTTTGATAATTCATATTCTATCCTTTAAAAATGGTTTTATAAGTGTACCAAATACAAAACCTTGACTGATAAGATAGATACAAGCCTTAGACCTATTACTAAACATAAGGAGATACAGGCACAGGCAGAGGAACTTAGACCAGAACCTACCTTACCACTGAATGATGAAACTGAAAAGGAGACGCTCAAGGATATTAGAAAACCAAGCTTAGTTTAACCAGTTACTGTACAAGAACTGCCAGCAGATGATAGGCATCCCTGAAGTTATGCAGAAGTTAAATGCACTTCTACAGAAATGTTAGATTTGAGGAGATTTATAGAAGTAGTCATTTCATATGATATGCATTCATCATATGTGAAGCAGATGTTGAATTCAGGAGAAACTCAGAACAAAATTATTCCCAACACTGAAAATATTTAGCTACAGTAATATTGGAAGCTGATCCTCAGTTACAAGGAAGAACATGGTAGAAAGAGAAAGTTAGGGTCATAGAACAATGAAGTAGGGATAGAGGTATTGATATTTCCCAAGACCAGTTTCTTGATGAAGACCAGTATGTTGATTTTCAAAAACAGTTTGGATTTGAGGATCACACCTTGGCCCTGTGATGTCTAGTAGCTTTGAAGACTTGGAACAAGGTTGAAGAATCATGAGAGAGGTCTATGTCATTTAGTAAAATTATACAAGGCCAGAAGAAGCCTTCACTGATTTTTGGCAAAGATTGGTAAATAGCATAGCAGCCTATGTAGTAGTCAGACAAATATTAATTGAATCTTTGGCTTTTAAAATTACTAGTTTAGAATGTAAAATGGTTAAGTCTTTAAAGGAAATATCAGCAGCCATGGGTGAATGGATTAAAAAATATAGCTGATATTGGATCTCATACTTGTGATGATGCTTGAATAGGAAAAGTGATTTCTAAAATTTTTTTAAGAAAAACAAAAGGTCAAATGTTTTAATTGTGTAAGCAAAGTCACCTGAAAAAGAATATTTCTAAAAACAATGATTTTCCTAGACATAATCCAAGTAGACGACTCCGACCTTCTATAGTATATAGAAGGTGTGGCAAAGGCTAATATTGGACTAATGAGTACAGATCATTAAGGGATGGGCAAGGACATTTAAAATGCCTTAGATGGCCTCTTGCAGGTTCTAATATCAAACTTGGTTCAATCATTCTCTGTTAGTATTGGAGAAACTCATCAACAGAGCAATAGAAGACTAAATGCCTGTTGTTAAAAAAAATCTACTGCTATCTATGAGATCAGGATAGAACAGATTCAGTAGACAAAACAAAATTCAGGAAGAACCATAAAAACAATTATTATAACATACTTCTATAAATGATCAAAGCTAAAAATAAGAATAAATAGTATTGTAATTGAAGGTTTGTTAGACACAGGTACAGATGTAACAGTAATTTCACCAAAATTTTGGCATCCAGATTGGCCTCTTCAGGAGGTAAATATTTGATTTTTAGGGATTGGAACTTTATTTTAGGATAAAAAATATTATATGGGTCCAGTATATAGGTCCAGAAGGCCAGATAGGAGAATTAATGCTGTATGTGGCTAACATAGCAATGAATTTATGAGGATGTGATTTATTACAGCAATGAAAATCAATTAAAATTTCTCCCATTTTAGAAACAAACCATAAAATAAAAAATGCTTCTGAGAAAAATATTAAAAGGTATAATCAAGAATATTCACTGACTGCTAAGGTTGTTCATAAGCAGTGCACAACACCTGTTGGTCTTTCAAAGGTACATACAACCCTACCCTTAAAATGGTTAACTGGCAAACCTGTGTTGGTAGAAAAAGGTCCCTTGACATAAGAAAAATTATAATACTAGAACAGCTGGTACAGGAACATCTAAATGCTCAACATATAAAAGAATCTACAAGTCCTTGGAATTCTTCTATATTTGTCTTTATAAAGTAATCTGGAAATGGGTAAATGGAGGATGGTAACAAATTTGAGAGCTATAAATAAGGTGATCCAGCTAACGGACTCTTTCCACCTTGGAATTTTCTTGTGTTACTTATTACCTAAGGGATGGTCTAATATAGTGATTGATTCAAAGGACTGCTTTTTTTTTTTTTTTAAAAAAAAAAAACCTATATCTTTATAAGAATGATAGATACAAATTTGTCTTCATAGTGCCCACTTATAATAATTCTCAATCTGATAGAAGATACCAGTAGAGGCTATTAATAAGAAATGTTAAACAGCCCCACCTCATACAACAGTCATTATAAATAATTCATAAACAATTCTCAATCTATAATCTATATGGATGATATCTTACTAGCTGATTCAGAGACAGATACCTTAGGAAAAAATGTTTGATGAAGTAAAGAGAATTTTGCCTTGTTGGGGATTACAAACTGGTCCTAAATAAATACAAAGAGGAGATTCTATTAATTATCTAGGATATGATAGGTTTACAGAAAATTCAACCAGAGAAAGTGTAAAATAGGAGATAAACTGTTAGTGGTTTTCAAAAATTGCTTGGTGATACTAACTGGCTATGGCCCACAGTTTGATGAACAAGTCAAGAATTAAGTAATATATTTAAAACCTTACAACTTAAATAGTTCAAGAAAATTATCAGCTGAGGCTGAGAGAAAATTGGCTTTGGTAGAAAAAAAATACAGGATGCACATGTGGATTGTGTGGATCCAGAGCTTGATTGTATCCTGATCATATTAACTTCTACACATTCACTTACAGGAACTCTTATGTATAGAAGATAATATCTAAGAATGGATTCTTTATCACACAGTGTAAAATATTAAAGACCCTATTGTACAAATTGTAGTTGGTATGTAAGAAAACCCAGAGCCATATAGTGGAGAAAATCTGGAATATCAGAGAGAGGAAAAGGATTACAGTCAATTCTCACATAGCCAACTTCTCAGGGTGAAAGGAGTAAGTGCTACTTTTATAGGTCTTGAGCCTGACTGGTTGCTTCTACAGAATACTCAATTTATTCCTTCTCCTGTCTTATATATATTTCTGCTCAGCTGTTTTACTTCTTGATTCAATTCTGTATCATAATCCTAGAGTTAGGATTATAGGTGTGAGCTACTACTACCTGGTTGTTGGGTCTTGAATTCACATCTGTCTCCTGAGTGATGGGATTAAAGGAATGGGTCTGACCATGACCTTCATAGCTTGTCTGTGGGTGATTCTGTCCTCTGATGGTGTCCTCCAGGATGATTTTATTAAATATGGAATATATCCACCACAAGACCCATGTAGAAAAGTTTTCTGAATTCATTCTGAAAGAAAATTCATATTTTGTCAATTAGCAGAAATAGTTCCAGCAGAAATTGAGATACCTTTTACTAGTGTTGAAATTGCCTCATTATGGGCAGAAAATAACATTGGCAAAGAGTTTACAGTAATTTCTTGGGTGCAAATAGCAATAAATAACTCAAAAGTAAGATACTTCTGTTTATAAAAAGAAATAATTGGATTGTTCTTCATATAATAAAAGGAGCACCAATTTCTGGAGCCCGTGCACTTTATGCTGATTGAAATAAATCAGGAAAAGCTGTTATAAGTCAGAAAGAATAAATAAAGTGGCTCAAAGCACTTACGATTCAGTTCAAAAGTCAAAATTATATGTTATTCCCATTGAGTTATTAGATTTTACAAAATTTTTAAATATTGTTGCTGACTCTCAATATGTAGAAAGAAAAATTTGAAAATCATTAAGAGTTTAAAATTTATCTCCTAATTTGCACTTTCTCTGGCTGAATTTTCTGTGAACCTATCTTATATCCTAGATAATTAATAGAATCTCCTCTTTGTATTTATTTAGGACCAATTTGTAATCCCCAACACGGCAAAATTCTCTTTAATTTACCAAACACTTTTTCTAAGGTATCTGCCTCTGAATCAGCCAGTAAGATATCATCCATATAGATTATAGATTGAGAAAACTGTTTATGAATTATTTATAATGACTGTTGTACAGGGTGGGGCTGTTTTACATATTGAGGCTTCTAAACTTATTCTGGATTATACAGAATTAAATTTGTTATTTATTCAATTATAAGAAATATTCAAAAATAGAAATAATCTGGTGTATATAACACATATCAGATCCCATATGGGTCTACTAGGCCTTCTATCATAAGATGATGATGAAATTGATTATCTACTGGTAAGAAATGTGTTAGAAGCCTCAGAATTTTATAAAAAACACCATGTGAATAGCAGAAATTTTAAGAAAGATTTTTCTTCTATTACTTGGGAAAAAGCCATGAAAGTATAAAAACAGGTCCTACTTATTCTCTGTATAATCAAATTCCACTCCCTGCAGGAAATTACCCAAAGAGCATTCAAAGAAATTAAATTTGGCAAGTGGATGTGTTACACTTTACAGCATTTAGAAAATTAAAATTTGTGTACCATACCATAGGTAATACTTTTCTACTGCCAAAAAACATTTTGTCTTAACAAAGATATAACTTGCCAAAAAAGAGATTCACCGAAGTTAGGGTTGAGGTAGGATTTTACTTTTGTCTTTCTAGGAGATTAAAAGTAACCAGCTAAGGAATATAAATATCACTGAATAAAGGAGACATCTGAAGAAGAAGAAAAAAATATTAAGAGAAAGTATCCCAAGAAAAAGAACAAATTGGCCTAATGGTAGCCACAAGGTATAGAACAGAAGTAAATAAAATTTATGAACTATTCTATTGCCATTAATCTTATCATTCTTCCTTTTTCGTTTGGTTCTTTAAAACATCTCTTACAGTATAAAAATTGCCTCAAAATTTATAGATCATTATTTAAACTTTTTGTCATGGTATTATATGGAGTGCCAACTAATTCTAAACATAAGCTTCATATAGCTTTTTGTATGTGACTTTTGGGCTTTTTTCTTCAGTCAATTGTGACCATTCCTGGTGGTAATATTTAAGGTCTTCAAGAAGATGATCGTGCCCAGTTTTCTCAAATTCACCTAAACCATGATAGCTCCATGATAGCTTACAAACACCACCTACTGACCAGCTTTGGGCTATAAACTGCTCAGGACAACTTTAACATGTTAGCTAAGGTGGTCCAGCCTCATAGACTATTCCAGCTAGGACTTCAGATAAGTTCTGCACTTTTCCATCACACCAAGACTAGACAACAGCTAGCTCTCCCAGGATTTGGCCATCGTCTCTATTTTATTAGGGTCTTCTAAAGATACAATCACCTCCAGACAGTATGAAGTAATTTTAAGAATATGATTTTATTCTCAAGAGTTGGTGGAGGGTGCCTTTTGTCATTTTTTGAGTCATGGATGTTTGTCATCATTAGGGAGGTTGGTTTCAAGTTGTTACTTAATGGTCATGGTCAAGGAAAAAAAAACTCAGCAAAGGAGGTTAGATTCAGAGATATCATTCTGAAAAGAAAATAGGGTGCATCTAGAAATGATTGCATAAAAAGAATAGACTACTTGATCTATCTTTAAACTAAAAAGCAACATTACTCTTAAATATTTTACATTGGTATGAATTGTTTTATATTGATACAAATTTAAGGTTATTTTTGTTATCACATATTGTATTTTTCTAGGCTTGCTTAAGTACTGTACCCATGCAGCTCATTTTAAAATGTAATGTAAAATTCTAGGCCTTGAAAGCTATTATTACAAACTGTTTAGACTAATTAAGAAATGCAATTTAGTAGTTAGTCACCTATAAAAATTAAACTTGTAGTCATGTTAAATATATTTTTAAGGTAAATCAAAGATATTTTAGATAGATAGGTGGTCTTCAAACATTTCAGAGACCTACAGAATATCTGAGATGTTTTAATAACTTAGGTTTTTCAGGAAAGAAAGATATGCCTGCTCCTGGAAGCACTAATATACTTCTAAGAAGATCATGGATGTAAATGGACTTTCTCTGTCTTATCTTGTCCTGTAGCCACTTGTAAATCATCACTCAGAGGCTTAAATTAATAATAAATGCTTGGCTGAAGGCTAAGGCTTATTACTAAGTAGCTCTTACATTTAAATTTACCCATTTATAATATTAATCTGTGTATTGCCATGTGGTTTGTGGCTTACAACTTCTCTTGTCTCACATCTGTGTTAACCACACCCTTCTTCATTACATTCCTCAGTTTAATTATACCACCTAACTTTATTCTGCCTTTCCATAGGCCCAGACAGCTTTATTATCAACCAATGAGAGCAACACACATTCACAGCTTAAGAAGGATCATCTCACAGCAAAAAGTCATTGAATAACCTCCATATGGAGCTTGCTTTTAGTGTGGTCGACTAACCACGGAGGGGGAGGGGGGGAAGGAACTGCCCTTGTCTCAATTGCTGACAGTATACTGTCAAATTGGACAAGCAGGACATAAAGTCAACTGCCAAACTTTATAAAGACAAGGTCGAACAGTCCTTCAAAATTTCAGTTTCATAGCAAGGCCTGCTAGCTATTATAGGACAAAGATGGATGTCCCAACATTGCAGAAGAACCTTGGGTCACTGTCCAGGCAGCCATTTGTCTTTGTCATTTCTATAGTTTTAGAAGTTGTTTACTCTCAACTTCCTGTTTGCTCAGGTAATACTTTATTCTCCTTGAGTCCCTGATGAGGTTGAAGACTCAATAGTTATAGTTACAGTTTCTTCTCTTACCGAATTCAGAAAAAAAAAACTTATAAAAGAGTTGTAAAGTTTAGAAAGGTTGAGAAATATAAAAGCTTAAGTTGTTTAAGAAAATGTTTTAAAGTCTAAGAAGATATTTCTAGGTTGGTAATATAAGTTGTGATAGAAAGTGGTTTTGGTATAGAACTTTGAGCTCACCAAGACAGGAGAGATAATAAAGTACTTTCTCCAAAGTTGCCAAGTACAAATGGACTGGACATTGTGAATGTAACTCTTAAATTGATATATTTTATTGTATATAGTTTTAATGTGTTAGAGTTAAAACTTTTCCTTTTTATTTAGACAAAAAAATGTTGTGGGATATTTGATCACACTATGACAATTCAAGCTTCATAAAGTGAACCTCCATTCAGGGGGTGGAGCCAGTAACTAGTTGACCAAAATTTGCCATAGAGAAGCCAAGAAAAGATCGAGAAGATGCATAGGGAGGAGTAGAAAGGGTCTTGGAGATTTCGTGCTGTCTTTGATCTGAGAAATGTGGAGAGAAGATCAACTGGTCAGTCCTCTACCACTTCTTTGACCTATCAGGTTTTCACTCTGATATTTGACTCCACAGTCTTTCTTTGTTATAAGACAAATTAGATAAACACATCAATAAAACCTCTGAATGACTCTATAGTAATCTTTTGCTGAACTCAGGGCACAATTTGCCCTTCTTACAGTAGCCTGCAAGTTCTATATTTTGTTGTATAGTAATTTCCTTCAGATTAAACATTCCTTCCAACTCCACTTGCTTGGAAAACTGAGACTTAGAAGATTATAACAGGCCCTCACTGTCATAAAAGCAATATATTTTTGGGGGGAAGAGTCTCCCACTTGCCGGGCTTCCCAGTAGAGATTCTTGAACTACTCAGCTGCCTGCTAGTTATGCAGAGATATCCAGGTACCAGCTTTCATAGGATGTCACCCATAATAGCGAGGGGTTTTCAGTGATGCCGTTGCCTATGAGTCATCTGCATGCTAATAATTAACCCCTCACTCATACTGTTGTAAGTAACCCCAATTAACCTGTTACTTCATTTAATTGAACTTTTGGGCTACGGCTACTCTGATTTGCCATGACTTCCCCATTTACAGTGAATAGATTTCTTGTTACCCTTATATGCTTAGCCAGGTCTGGTATAAGTCCCATGCTTTAAACAAGGCTTGCTTGCACAGGAAATTCATGCCCACTGCTCTTGGAGAAAGCCTTTTCTTTGGACTCTTGCTCTAAGACAGATATCTCCTTAGAGGCTTCAGGGTTCCTTTATGTCCTCAGCAAGACCTTCTCTAACTCATCTATCTTATACCCCAGCTCTTCTGACACTGTGACTTTACATTACAGTTGCTTTCTCAGCTGGTGACTTATTTATTTATTATTATTATTATTATTATTATTATTATTATTATTATTTTGTTTATATCCCGTCCCAACCCCACCCTCACTGGACTGGAGAGATGGCTCCATGGTTAAGAGTACTGTCTGGCTTTCCAAAGGACCTGAGCTCAATTCCCAGAACTTATAGTCTTAGTCAGTGTTCTGTTGCTTTGAAGAGACTCTGCCATAACCATGGCAGCTCTTATGAAGGAAAACATTTAATTGAGGATTACTTGCACTTTCAGAGGTTTAGTCCATTGTTGTTGTTAGGGTCCTCAAATCACTCACAAGAGATCACCACTCACATATGCAAAAGCAAGAGCATGCAGGGGCCAGCCACACAACAAAATATGGAGGATCCTGGGAGAAGCTCTAAGACTCCTTTTAATCACAGCTATTGGAATTCCAGGAACATGTAATCCATCTCCAACAAGCTGATTGGTGAAGGAGGCAGTGGTTATCTCGTTTAAATTTGATTGGCTGTGGCATCTTTGGATATGTCAGGGCAAACCCAATATGTATCAAAGGGGGAAGTGGTGGCTTGCAGGATCTGCCCTTTTCTGATTAGCCAGCTCTAGCCTGCCCAGACCAGGCAGGCCGTGGGGCTAGGGCCCTGGCCTGGGAGGAGGCCAGTGTCCAGGCCTCACAAGAGAGTAATGAAGTAGAAAAGCAGAAAACCAGAAGTGGAGCTGGGAGCCAGTGCCAAAGGCCAGGACTGAGGCAAGCAGAGTCTGACTCCAAGCTCAGTACCCACACTCACCTAGGGTACCCTGATTCACTGCATATTGGTGCCCCTGGCTCTGCCACCTCTGCTGGCCATCTCAGTTGTCATAGCAAGGAACATGGGAGCACTTAGGCAGGCGCGATGCAAGGGAAATGGCTGTAAGTTCTACATCTCGATCCCCAGGCAGCAGAAAGAGAGAGGCACTGGCCTGGCTTGAGCTTTTGAAAGCCCAAAGCCCATTCCTAGTGACCCACTTTCTCCAACGAGGTCACACCTTTTAATTTCTTTCAAGTAGTGCCACGTCTTGTTGACAAGGATTCAAGTATATGGGCATAAGGGGGACATTCTAATTAAGCACCATACACGGGGCGGCTCATAATTATCTGTAACTTTAGTCCCACAGCATCTGACATCTTCCGGCACCAGGCATGGAAATGGTTCACAGACATACCTGTAAAAAATTGCTCATACACACAAAATAAAAATGAATAAATCTTGAAAAGACACTCCCCCATCACAAGGTTAAGAGCATAGATGCCCATTACTTGGTTTTCTTAGGATCCTTGGATGCACCTGCATGGTAGTTGGCATACTACTTTTCACAGGAAACAAATAGGTTTGGGGCAGTTCAAGTCAATACCTATTTTTAATATCCTGTCTGTCTGAGTTTTGACTGTAGTTTCAATGTAACAGTTGATAAAGCCCTGATCCCTCTGAAATGGAGCTGTTTCTTGCTTCCCTATGTCCTGCCTATGTTTGACGTACTCACTAAAAACAAAACAAAACAAATAAATAGAACCAGGGTCTCATATGGCCCAGACCTTTAGTTTCTGATTTCCCTGCTTCAGCCTTTTTGAGCACCAGATTGTAAGTGTGAACTAGTCCTATTTTATGTAGCACTAGGGGCTGAACCCAGGGCTTCCTGTATCCTAAGCAAGTATCTTACCAACTAAGCCACATCCCCAGTCCCCATTCCTTCCATGCAGTAAATGTCAGTTCCCAGCTGCTAGCAATGAGGTTTCTCAGGCTCTGCTTTGTGTCTCAGACTCACAGGAAGATACTCACTGGAGAACATTTCCACAACTGTGCCATCCTGGAGACACCATTCAGTGTGTCCCTGTATTCCACAGGACAATTTTGAATCTCACACAGTAGGGCATGCGAACTCACTGCTACACGGAGCTCCAAGTATCCATGAGCTTCTCACCACACAAGGCATGTCATAGGACTGTGAAGGAAGGCTCTGAATTCTGGAATTGATGTTTCACTGGCATCAGACCAGCACAGTCTGCAGGCTGTCTGCCACCAGGGCAGACATCTGAAACGCAGTGCATAGCCATTGTTATTAAATTTTTTGACCTCATGCTGTATGTAGTTCAGCTGAAGAAATTGCTAAGCACAAACTTCTGAAGTGGCCAAGTTCTCTTTCTGACAGAGAAGGCTATGCCCAGAATGCTTACTAAGACATTACAACATCCTTCTCATTCTACCCTCCACATTATTTCTGCATCTTTGATCATTACTTTGATCATCTGTAGGATTTCGAAAAGTAGACATCAAAAAATTTAAAACTTGGACCTGGTGGGTAATAAAAAAGAAATCAAAACATAGCTGTGTTTTAACAAGTACTGAGCAGTCTAGCTTATGTGTGGGCTGCATGACTCAGTACTTATCAAAAGTTACAGCTCAGGATAAAATTATTACTACACAGAAAGCTGGGCAATGAAGACTGGAAGAGAAAGTGCCTTGGGATTGAGTTTGTAAAGAGAGCTGATCTAAGCAAAGACTTACTCCTACTCAGTAGTTACTGGAAAGAAATAAAGGCAGGTCCACCCAGATGGATGGAATCTCTCTCTGTCCCTCTCTCTCTCTGAAATAAAAAAAAAATTGACTAGCAACTGGTAGAAATGGGTAAATATCATTTTTCTTTGATCTTGTTCCCCCAAGGGCTAGAAAAAAGTAGTTTAAACTCCCACAAGGGCCAGAGGCTTCCTATATTATGCATTGGAACAAAACAAAACAACTTGACTTTCTATATCTGAACGTTACTGATGTTTTTTAATGAGTTCTGATTGAAAAATATAGAAGAATAATTACTGTGTTCAGGCTCAGATCCTGATATTGAAAATGGTGATGGTCCATGGAGACAGGGTCTTGAGGAATCAGTCCTTGTCTAGGATATGACTCCAAGCAAGCTCTTATCTCCTCTTGAGATAGTTATTGTAATGGTTGGAAGTCTGTCCATGCTGTCTGATCTGTCCAGACCTGGGTTTCCTCCTTTATAAAGTGTATCAAGACACAGCTCTCTCATCAGCCACTCTGAAGGTAATATTGGGTCCATCCTGGATTGATGAGTGTAAGCAGAAGTGCAGTGAACCTCCCTAGCTAGAACACTCCTTGGGTAGAAAGACAAGTTTATTGAGGGATTTTAAACTGCCGGGATTATCTCTCAGAGACAGAGAAAAACTGGCAGGAAGGCATCACAATTTTTTAAAGAGAAATGGGACCTGCAAGCTTCCATTGGCTGAAGACAAGACTAGTGAGGGAAAGTTTGCTGTCAGAAGACTCTGGGAGCTATTGTGAGCATTTGATGTGCATTACAGGGCTGTGTTAACAGAGAACTGGGTCCCCATGGCTCCATTAGCTGGAGGGAATCTGATGTGGGACACTTAGGGGAATAGTGACAGACACAAGTTCCTGCGGAAGGCTGAATTTAGGCTTTTGTTTTTTTCCCTATCAATCAATAAGTAAATCTGCTTACTTGGTCAGAGTTCATCCTGCACTGAGCCCAGAGTGTCATTTTGGGAGTTGTGGCTCCACTTTAGAACTAACTGTGAGATGGGATGATGTTTGCGGGCAAGGCTGATGACCTAAGGTCAATACCTGGACCCTCATGGAAGGAGAGAACTGACTCCGGCAAGTAGCCCTCTGACTACCACATATATAGTATGGGGGGAGTAAATACATATAAAACACAAAACCTAACAAAAGGGAAGTAACCACATTTGTTCGAAGCTACATGCTCCAAGAGCCAGCCCTCAGCATGCTGCCTTGGCTCAGCCTAACTATAGCTAGAATTTCCTACGTAATCTTTTTCTCACGAGGACATGTTTCAAGGATTGCTCTCTGGTGGGAAGCAGAGGAGATGGAGAGTAGTGGCCTGTAGAGGGCACGTACCTCAGGAGTTACTTTGTTAAACTCAAACCTAGGTGTAGTATAAAGGGATTTTTTTTTTTTTTTTTTAAATTTACAGATCATTTTCCTGAAGAATGGCCTAAAGTAACACTGTTTTGGGTAGGCCTAACTCAATCAGTGGCAAGTGAATGAATTAAAGGAAAGTCTAATTTCTTTGATTAAATACCAGTGAAGTCTAGTGATGCCCTTTTCTGGATTCTCCTTAAATTTTCATCTGGAGCCATGTTCAGTTCATGCCTTTTGGTGACAGTCCCTCCCTGGATTTCATTGCTGCTTAGTTTACTGGGTACAGAGATATTAATCTCTGTAAAATCCATATAACATTTGTTACCAACACAACACTCGATTCCATGTTATCTCATGTGTGTTCACAAATACATGTAACAGGTGGGCGCCTCTAACTTTAGCGCCCCTAGACACCCCAAGACCATGGCTAATGACCACTGTTAACTTTAAAGAAAAAGAGATTTTAATAAATGATATACCGGTACACACATGTGCTGGCTTGAGGCACTGTGGAAGCCAAGAGCCCCGAATGCTTTCAGAGTAAAATTCTTATACTGCACTCTGGGTAGAGGAGGGGATACGTCTGGACTTGGCATGCTAGGAAAGTTACAACAGGGCGGGGCCAAAAGTCAGTTTAGGACAGAATTTAGGAATGTGACAGGCGGGTGTATTTCTTGTGAAACATTTGAGTCTTGGGTAAGCAGGGAACAGGCAAGGGGTGGGGGTCACCTGAGGATATTCATTTCCTGGAGCAATGGTCACAATGGGAGGCACAGGGAGTCAGGCGACCAAACAATTCAGGAAGTACATCCTATCTTGGGTGGTCCTACTCAGAGTGATTAGTTTCCAGAAGGTCAAAGAAGGTCAAGCTGACCGGGTGTGTTCTAAGTGTGCAGTTGAGCAAGCAGCTATTAATCCTATGAACCAAACTTTTCCGAGAACCTGAGTTCTGAGCAAACTGCCACTTAACAATGGGACTGAAACTCTGCCATCCTTGGCTAGTTTCAGGGACCTCAGGAAGGGGGTCAGGGGGAAAGAATCAAACAGGATTTTTCTATCTTCACATACATATATAGCACATATTGCTTCTTCATGTTGAGAAGGCATGCATGTATTCAGTGTTTCCTGCTTGTAGATGTCATATAACCAGCTTCTCAGGCTCCTGTGCTCTTAACTTCCTCACCATGATCAAGTCCACCCTTGAATTGTGAACCAGAAAAAACAAATAAACAAACAAAACACATTTTTTCTTTAAGTTGCTCTTCTAAGATTTTTTTTTTTTTAAATCACAGTATGGTGGTTTAAAAGAAAATGGTCCCCAAAGAGAGTGACACTATTAGGAGGTGTGGCCTTCTTGGAGGAAGTGTGTCACTGTGGGGGCGGGCTTTGAGGTTTCTTTTTCTCAAGCTTCCCTCAGTCTGACAGTCAGTCAACTTCCTGTTGCCTGCAAGATGTAACACTCTCAGCTCCAGCAGTATGTCTGCTTGCACACAGCCGTGCTTTTCATCATGATGATAATGGACTGAACCTCTGAAATTGTAAGTGAGTCACCCCAACTAAATGTTTTTTCATAAGTGTTGCTGTGGTCATGGCGTCTCTTCACAGTAATAAAAACCCTAACAAAGACACACAGCTATAGAACTTGTATTATGTGATTAGTGAATTCATGATACCAATGTCCTTTATGTGGAGGAACAGTGATTATAGTCATTTGCAGACTGGAGACTCTTGAAGTTGTAATAGGCAGGTGCCCCTAGAGCACCTCAAGACACCCCAAGACCATGGCTAATGACCACTAGTAACTTTAAAGAAAAAGAGAGTTTAATGAATATGAATCCCGGTACACACATATGTGTGGGCTCCAGGCACTGTAGAAAAGCCTAGATCCTCAAATACTTTCGGGGTAGAATTCTTATACAGCACTCTGGGAGGGGAGGGGGTATGGGCAGGCTGGGCACGATAACAGGGCGGGGCCAAAGGTCAGTTTAGGACTGAGTTTAGGAATGCAGGCAGGCAGACAGGCAGGCAAGCTATCTCCTGTGAAACAATAGGACCACCTGAAAACATTCATTTCCTGGAGCAATGGTTATGATGGGTATATTGTGCAAGCTTCAGAAAGTTCTTGCCTGCTTCAGTTAACAGTTCTCATGATAGGGCTATCAGGAAGGGGTTGAGGGGGAGAGAGTTACAGGATTTTTCTATTTTCACAAAGTAGAAACTCAGACAGTTATAAGCACAAAAACTCCAGGAAGAATTTGTCCATAGCTAAAATATCAGACACAAGAACTCATGGTGATACAAACTAATTTCCCTGAATGTCAGGATTCTCTGAAAGAGAGGACTTGCACTTTTACCATCCCCTCTCCAAAAGAAAGTCATAGATAATACACTTGTTATTGTCTGTTCTGGGGATCTGGAATCACGGTTAAGAAGCTTGTAGTTAACTGAGGTGGTGGGTTTATGCTAATGTGCTGTGAATGGGCTGGAATCCTGGAATGCATAATAAAGAGAGGGTTAGCTAAGCCCCAGCATTCATTGCCCTCTGCATCCTGGCTACAGAAACTACCTGGTAAGCCCCCTCACACTCCACCACTATGCCTCCCTCACCCTGACAGACTGAAAGGTCTCAGACGAAGACTTAAAGAGTTCACTGAAATGCATTATGGGGACAGTAAGAAATTTAGCAACATTAATTCCATGGACAGCCAACCAGCCAAATGCACAGCAGAGACTGGCAAGGGTTAAAGCTGAACATCAGAGGCTAGAGGCCTGAAGAAAGGAATCAGGGCCTTCGTGGCAGATTTGGGTTCCCTTCTTATCTTTGATACCAAGACAGGATTTGGAGAAGACATGGGTGTAATAGGCGGGTGCCCCTAGGGTACCCCAAGACACCTCAAGACACCTCAAGACACCCCAAGACACCCCAAGACACCCCAAGACCACAGCTAATGACCACTGTTAACATTAAAGAAAAAGAGAGTTTAATGAATATGAATATGAATACCGGTACACACATGTGTGGGCTCCAGGCACTGTAGAAGCCTAGAGCCCCAAATATTTTCAGGGTAGAATTCTTATACTCCACTCTGGGTAGGGGAGGGAGTATGGGCGGGCTTGGTGTGATAACAGGGCGGGGCCAAAGGTCAATTTAGGACAGAGTTTAGGAATGCAGACAGGCAAGCTATTTCCTGTGAAACCATAGGACCACCTGAAGACATTCATTTCCTGGAGCAGGAAACATTGTGCAAGCTTCAAACAGTTAACAGTTAACAATTCTCATGGTAGGGCTTTCCTGGGTGACCCCACCTAGGTTGCTAGATCAGGAATGTGGTCCCAGAGCCTTATCTTGGAAGGTCAAGCTGCTCACCAGGTGGGTCTCAGGAATTCAGGAAGTATCAAGCTCAGGCTGCCGGGTGTGTTCCAAGCAGCCATCTCAACCTTGGCTAGTTTCAGGGACCTCAGGAAGGGGTCGAGGGGAGAGAGAGTTACAGGATTTTTCTATTTTCACAACGGGGAGACTGTTCTGTGGTCAGAAACATGTTCTAGGATGTAAAATCTCATCCCCAGAAATGGATTGGCTGAAGAGTCATAGGCAGAGTCTCAGCAGGGGTCTGGTGACACCTATGAGAGAGGAATGTCAACTACAGGTACTAAGGTTCTAAGAGCAGGCGAGGCTAGACTTTAATGTTGCAGACTGTGCCCTCAGTGTAAAGCAAAACATTGCTTCTGTCCTGTTAATAATAAAAGTAATTAGAATAAACTTCCTAAATATATAAAGGGATGATCCCTGGTGCGCAGCTGTAGCAAGGTGGTGGAATTTGTGTCTATAGCTAGTAGACATACAGCACCCTTAGCTTCAGGCTCACCAGGGGGTGCTATTCTCTGATTAGGGTATAGACTGGGCTTCCTCAGAGGGCTGCAGCCAAGACCATCAGGACATTCAAATGAAGTTCAGGAAGGATGGATAGAAACCCTATCTAAACCCACCCTGAAGTCCTCAGGGCTTTGAGCCCAGTTGGTGGCTCTTCCTTTTGGCTCTGGCAGCAGCTTATCCTGTTGCTATCCCAGGCTTTCATCCCTCTGGACCTTCTGTTGTCTTAAGGATTGCCCAAGCAGTCTCCTCAACTGTGTCTCTTCCTCCAGGGATTTATTTTGATTAAGCACTCATAATTGAAACTAAATCTGATGAACCCAAAACACAGCATTTAGTTGGTGCTCTCTCAATTTTTTTTTTTTTTTTGCTTGTTTAATTTAACAAAAATCAGAGAATGGAAAGATGATGGTTTCCAATTCATCGAAGTAAGTCTGAGAAACAGACTCATTTTCTGGGTACGAGAACCACCTGCTTCACTCTTTATTATCATTCTTAGAGGATTTTTTTCCTACCAATGGAAGATGTTAGCGCAGACATCAAGGATGAAAGTCAAAGGCTTTGTGTGGGTACCTTTGAACTTGTGGTTTAAAACAACTTTCATGCGTAGAATAATCTGTTTAGATTGTGAGGGACTTGGGTATTTGAATTAAAGAACTATTTTTCAGTATTGCTCTGCTATATAGCATAATATTTAATGTTTCTTACCAGTAGTAAAAATACCAATAATGACAAACTTCCTCACTTTTATACCTAATTCATAACATATGTATGTTAAACATTAAAAAGTAGAATGCCCCAAGTTTATACATTAAAAGACTCCTACTTTTAAGGAATGAAGTAATGTAGTAGAAAGCTTTTGGCTCGGCCTTTATGATTTTAAAGCAAGGTTTAGAATGTTACCCAAGAACCAAGATTATACTTATTTGTATTTATTTTTACTTTTAAAAGATTGATTACATTGAAAAAATCTAATTGCTGTAGTAGGAACAGTGAGGTAGATGAGGAGGGGAAGACACAAAATAATGAATAAAAAAAAGGAGGAGGGTTTTCAATCAAGCTACAATTTGCTTATCAAGTTATTGAAGGGGAACAAGAAACAGTGGGAATAACGGCATCCACAGAGCTGGTAACTTGAATAGCTGCTTCTAACAAAAGGAAATCAATCTCTAAAATGAGAAAAAATCATGTGAATTGTCCTTGTTTACTAAGGGAATCATGTCACTTTTTTGTGTTTGTATATGGTATGTGCGTGTGTGTGCCTGTATGTATGTGTGTGTGCCCATGTGTTTGTGTGTGTGTGTGTGTGTGTGTGTGTGTGTATGTTTAGATATGTCCAAAAAAGGGCATGTGTGGAGGACTGAGTCAACCTCAGCTACTGGTGTTTCCTTCCATCTGGTTGGATACACTTCATCTTATTTGTTTCTGCTAAATATATGGGCTAGCTTGCTCTTGAGCTTCCTGGGAATCTCCACTTTCTAATTTGATATAGGATTTCTGGAATCATAGGCATGTGCTACCATGTATGTGACTTTGTCTAGGTTGGGGAAATATGAATTTGGAGTAGCAAGGATTCATGAAAAGCAGTTTACTCACTGAGCCAACTCCCCATCTCCCATCAAGACAATAATTAATAGCACTTTAAAAAGAAAAACGAAGTTCAGTTCTGACAGGTGCACTGTGACATTTTCATACATTTAAGAAGGAATTAACCTTAATTCTTTATGATATTCTTCAGAAAGCAGAAGCATGGGTAATACTACTTTAATTAGTTTAACATTACTCTGATATCAAAGTTAGATAAATATACAATAGGGAAAGAAACGTGATACATGAAATAAGCACAGACACGAATATCCTTAGGATAATATCAGCAAATCAAGTCCAACATATGGGATGTTCATCACAATCAGACAGATTCATTGAAGGTGAGTAAGTTTCTTTCATCAATATATAATCAGTCCTCTTGGTCTGGAGAGACGAGAGATGCCTCAGCAGCAAGGAGCATGTAGGCAAGATCATGTTTTCCAGCATCTATTAGATGACTCACAACTACCTGAAAGTCTAGCTACAGGGGATCCAATGCCTTCTTCTGGATTCTATGGACACACACACACACACACACACACACACACACACACACACACACACATTTTGATGAACTTAAAAATTGATCTATCCTGTTAACTAGCTTCCAGACTTGCTATGCAGCACCCCCCCCAAAAAAAAACCCTCATAAGCATGCCAGGTCATAAAATCTTAGTATGTTGCCTAGAAATCATTCTCATGATATTTTGGTGAAGAATGTGGCTGATTTTTGCCCTTGTCTGAAGAGTCTGCCTGAGCTAAAGTGAGGACTTTTGGATTAATTGCATTGGTAGAGGAAATCCCAAACAATCTAGTATAGACTCTGTTATGTAGTTATTACTGTTAACTCTAATGAAGACTTGTAATGAAAAGAAGCAAGATGAACAAGTAAAATCAAAAAGTACAATTTTAGAACAGGGGCACAGCTAAGCCCTGTGTTCAAGGAGATAAACAGATTCAGAAATAGAATAAAGGGAGTGGTGACCTCAGAGCAAGATCCCACACAGCTAAGTTTCCTATATGTGAAAAAAAAATATTAAAGAAAAACTCAGAGCCTAGTATGGTGGTGCATGCCTTTAATCACAGTACTTAAGTGGAGGCTGGTGGGTTTCTGAGTTTGAACCTGCTACAGAGCAAGTTCCAGAACCACCAAGCTTAGACAGTGAAGAAAACCATGGAAAACGGAGATCTGGTGAAGATATAATTGAATGAGGGAGACATATTTCAGCCCCAGAAAGCAGCAGAGTTTGGCAGCTTCTATCACATGGTTCTGGCTTTAGAGTCAAGGAGCAACTAAGGAAAGTGGCAAAGACCAGGCGTGTCTTGGAGGCCTAGAGAAGCCATTGAGAATTCAAGTTGTTGGAGACACCAGAGTCATGAAATACTTGTCAAAGAGTTGATACTGGGAAGTAGAACCAGCTCTAGAGAGAGAAGTATATTGCAGCCAACAAAGCTAAACAGGGTTGGAGTCTTAAGAGTGATTTGACATTAGACATTACTGTGGGGCTATACTTTTGTACATTGTAAATATTTGTCATTGTAAATATTTGTTTAATAAAATGCTGACTGGACAGAAGTCAGGCACAAAATAGGCAGGGAAACCAGATGAGAAGAATTCTGGGAAGCAGAGAGCACAGAACAGAGGACACTGAGATGCAGCTAAAGCAGGATGAGAATGTGGCTGTAAGAAAAGATGACAAACCACATGGCTAAATATAAATAGAAACATGGGTTAACTAAAAGTATAAAAGTTAGCAAGTAATAAGCCTGATCCATAGACCAGTCTGCTTGCAATTACTGTAAGCTTTTGTGTGATTATTTGGGATCAAGCAACTGTGAGTGGTTCCAGACTTTGGGGCTAGGCCAGGATAGAAACTTTTGACTACAGATAGAGTTCCAATATGGGGCATGTACATCCATATAAAGCCTCAAAAAGATTTCTAGAACACAGAAACAGAGCCCAAAGCAGTTTCCTAGCTGTGTCTCTCAAGTGGGTCATTGTGCAGAGACACCTTGGGGTATGGACTTAAACGAAAAGGGTTTAGGTTTGAGCCTGAGGTGCGGCAAGGCAAGTTCCTGGAGTCTCACAGAAGCATTGGTACAAACATGAGCTGCATATCATGCATTTAGGGTTTTCTGTTCATACAAATGAAAGGGGAACAGAGTCAAAGGTGGCTTCTTGGTAGCAGCATTTTTTTAGGTGGACTCTTTTTGCTGGTGGCAAGCAGAGGTGCTGCTCCTTTAAAAGAGGTTTCCTGATTCAGCTTTAGTGTCAGAAACCATGTGGCTCTTTTAAGAGGCCCTGCTGCCAAATACTTAAATGGGGTTCGTAAGCAGCAGACAGTGGTGCTTCATTTGGTGGTAATTTGGACCCTAAAATTCTCCAGAGTTGGGGTGGTAAATGTGGCTCCCGCCAGTACCTCTGCTATGAAGCTAAACTAAGAAGCTGGGTGGAGCTAACAAGCTGCCCTAGTCAAGCCTATTTTTAAATTTTTAAAAATATTTTTCTTTTATTGATAAAAATGTCTTTTTCATCCATGTATCCCCCTGTTCCTCTTCCCTTCCCTCATCCCAATCCCTCCCAGTTAGCCTTCAGCATCCTCCCTCCCCATCCACCCATCCCCTCCCCCCAAAGGGCAAGAAGCTAGCCAAGCCTTTAATCCTAGCCTTAGCTTAAAGTTGTGGGCAGGAAAAAGAGAGAGAGATACAGTAAAGACAGGTTCAGACAAAAAAAAAAAACTCTAGATGGTTTAAAGTTCGCAGAGATTTGCGAGAGAAAAGTAATAAGCCATATAAAGATGGAAATTACACAGAGAGTCTAGATACTGTATATTGTCTTTGAGTGTTTTGGCTGCAGAGGAAGGAATAAGAGACACTAAGAGACATTTGATTCTAAAAGCTTCTGGATTAATTCAACCTATGTACTTTGTAAATGCTTTGACTTCAAAATTGAAGTCACAAGATTTGTTACTTTGGAGAAGAGATTTTCTTTTTATTTCCACAGAAAATGAGAAGCTGTGGATTTATTATGGGTTAAAGAAAATAAGGTTTGATATAGGAAGACCCCGCTCCCTAAAAAATCCTCAGATGGGAATAGATGGACCGATGATAAAACATTTCAGAGCACCTTTGTTGCAATTTCCTCTGAGCTATACTTCAAGGAGATGGGCAGAAATGACCCAGCTTCACAGAATACTTGAATCAGGACTTGATCAAAATTCAAAATTTTTAAAGAATCCCCATAAGATTATCAGTGCCCCCAATAAGCAGGAAGTAATCTAGAGAACTATGCCTACATCCCCCCCCCAAATAAATTGTAGATGTTTATCTTTGTTTACAGTGTTGATTATAAGTTATAGTAAGGAGATTCCATTTGGAGTTTTTTTTTGGGGGGGGGGAATGTGGGATTATGCTTTTATACTGTAAATATTGTTAAATGTTGATTGGTCAAGTAGCTAGACAAGAAGTAGAGGATGGACAACCAGACTAGGAGAATCTGGCAAGTGGAAGAACAGAGTAACAGATGACAGAGGAGGTGGGATGGGAATGCTGATTTGAGAAAGGGCACCAAGACATGTGAGTAAATAAATAGAAATATGGGTTAACTTAAAGTATAAGAGATAGTAAGTAATAAGCCTGAGCCACAGAGCAATCAACTTGTAATTAATGTAAGACTTTGTGTGATTATTTGGGTCTTCGGATCTAGACCTCAGGGCTAGGACAGGTTAGAAACTTTCTACTACAAGATTTAAAAATACAAAGTTTGGAGTTTGCCCAGCTTGTTTTGTTCTTTGCCATTATATTTTGGGAGTATGTGATCTGCTTTTTTATTTTGATTTGGCTATAATCCTATGGGGACCAGGGAGTGGCATGTGGTGGTGTGAAAGAAAATGTCTCCCATTTAAAGTATCATTATCAGAAGATGTGGCTTTGTTGGAGTAGGTGTAGCCTTGTTGCAGGAAGTTTGTCACCATGAGGATGAGTTTTAAGGTCTCTTATGCCCAAGCTATCATCAGTGAGACAGTTTACTTCCTGTTTTCTGCAGATTAAGACGTAGAACTCTCAGTTTCTTTCCCAGCACCATGTCTGCCTGTATGCTGCCATGATGACTATGGAATAAACCTCTGAAACTGCAAGCTATTCCAACTGAATGTTTTCCTTTATAAAAGTTGCTGCAGTCATGGTGTCTTTTTGCAGTAATAGAAACACTAAGATAATGAAGTTTAGTATCAGTTCACATGTGAGTTTTGCCCAAGGGTAACTAAACATCAGAAATTTTGAGGAGAATACTGTCACACTTAGTTGGAGAATGTTTCTTTACACTCTGTGAATATATATTGTGAATGGTTTAATAAAAAAAAAATCTGACTGGACAATAACTGAACAGAATAAAGTTAGGTGGGAGAGCCAAACAGAATTCTGGAAAGGATAAGTGACGGAGAGGGGAGCTGCCATCCAGATGGAGAAGAAGCAAAACAGGCTAAGAGATAAATTCCATGAACCTCTGTGCAACAAATAAATTACTAGAAATGGGTGAATTTAAGTTGTAAGAGCTAGTTAGTAACAAGCCTGAGCTATTGGCCTAACATTTATAAGTAATATTTCGTCTCTGTGTTGGTTATTTGGGAACTGGTGGGCAGGAAAGAAAAGTCCACCCATACTTGGTGACACATTTAAGGAGATGGGGGCAGAGGCCAAGATGAAAGAGACTGGCAGTACTATCAGGTTCAGTAACACAGCCCTTGATGTACTGGAGGACACCAGCTGCAAACACATCCCAAGATGACAGCATGATGCTGAGCTTTCCAAGAGCATCCGTATAACCGTATATATGAATTAAATCGACCTACAGTTCAGTGAGAGAACATGTAATATATACTCCATAGAACCTCCCCCAGGATGAGAATAACAAATATGAAAATAGCAAGAACATCAGAGGAACCACCACCTACCATCAAGCGAGGCCTATCCCCAGGAGGTACTCTTAGCCTCCTACAGAAATAGACAAAGAGGCTGGAAGAGGGTAAGGAAGCAGATTATTCATGTATTTTGCATTTTATGTTGCTGCCTACTCACCCTAAGGAGACGAGACAAAACATCCAGCTAAGAGACAATAAAGAATGTAAGACAGGGTCCCAAGGAAACTGAGTAGGTGTGGCCATTCACTTGTTTATTTGATCCTTGCTTTTTAAGGGCCCTTTGCCACACTGACATGCTGCACCTATTTATATGAAATAAACCCTAACATGTCTAGGATCCTAGATGAAGTTTTCCCACTGAATCTTGTTTCTGTTTACTCTGTGGATGTTTTGTACAAAGTGGATATCAGAGGGAACTGGGGCAGAGGGGAAAGAGGGAACGGAGAAAGAGAGTACAGTTTAAGGGGGGGATCAGTAGCTACAGTACCACAGGGTGGCTCTTTGCTAAGTCCTCTGTCATGTCACTAGCAGAGTCTTTACTTGCTTCTTTGTCAAATTTTGAAGAACAGGCCCAAATAAATGATTCCTAAACCACATCTGTGCATTCAGCCTAGTATAGCCTATCAGCCATAGAAGGGAGCCAGGCCAGAACTTGAAGAGACTGTGTCCCTCCAAATCTAGTGTTATATCTTAGAAACTCTGACTACCAGGGCACAAGCTCTGCACCCTTATTTCTCTGCAGAGTATGAGCCCTGCTTAGAGCTCCTCACTACTTAAATGTATAGTTCTCAGGACTACTGGCTGAACAGAGAAGTCACCACATAACCATCTTGGTTATGAAGAATGAATGGTCCAGCCTCTGTCATCCACATGAG
Organism: Phyllotis vaccarum; assembly: GCA_033318265.1. Taxonomy (NCBI): domain Eukaryota; kingdom Metazoa; phylum Chordata; class Mammalia; order Rodentia; family Cricetidae; genus Phyllotis; species Phyllotis vaccarum. The sequence goes on from JARWLC010000011.1 coordinate 55,735,986, forward strand.
AGAACTGTATTTTCTACATGGCTTGAGGTATTCAAAAGCATGCCCCTTCATTTTTATCAATATCCCCAATGGCCAAATACAAAGAAGTGTTTGCATAGGTTTCATTGAGGAGGTAAAGAAGCAAAGGAAGAGGAAAAGGGCCAGTGTAACATCTCAAGAGAGAAGAAAAGCAGTAAGAGCTCCCTTAGAAAGAGTATGAAGCTGGAAAGGAGCAACAGAGCCTGCAGAGAGGAAATTTCAGTCAGGCAGCAGAGAATAGAGGATGAGCCTGTTGGGTTGGGACAGAGGCCATGGACAAAAAACGGGGTGCTGGAGTGCTGTGGGATTATATTCTGGTACACTATAAATATTTGTCTCTCCTACTGTCTTAATAAAATGCTGATTGGCCATAAGGCAGACAGGAAGTGTGGGCAGGGCTACCAGACTAAGAAAACTCTGAGAAAAAGAAGAGTCAAGGAGAGGCATCAGCAGACACAGAGGAAACAAGAACAGGATGCTGCTCTGAGAAAAGGTACTAAGCCACTTGGCCAATCATGGGTTAGTTTAAGAGTTAATAGTTAGCAAGTTATATGTCTGGGCCAAAGGCCAATCAGTATGAAATTAATGTATTCTTCTATGTGTTTCTTTGGGACTTTGGGACTGCTGGTCCAGATCTTGGGGCTATTCTAAACCAGAAGCTTCACATTAAAAAGAAGGGAGCAAGTTTCCTTGGAAGAGTCAAGTTGGGATATGTAGGGCATGGATACCCAGAAGGAAAAGACCTTCTTGGTGGGCTCCACTTTTTAAGATAAATCACTTTTATGCTGCTTGGAGAATCTGTTCTTGTCCTGAAATGCTGAGGCAGGGTGTGACTGGAGAGAATAGAATCCACATCCTTCCCAGGATCCTCTTCTGCTTTCTGCTTTATCCAGTCTTGGGCTGGGCTGGTATCCTCTGTGTCGTGTTTCACAGCCTCCCTCATTTAGGCCCCCACAGTGTTGTTTCCTGAAGTAGGATTATACAAACAGATATAGTTTCATGTTGTCACGACTTTTAGTAAAGCAGCAATATTTTTCTGTCTACTGTGAATAGAATAAGTAGAGTTTGAAGGGTTGTAGAGTATCGCTGCCTAGACAAGGCCAGCAGCTTCTCTGAGCCCAGTGCCAACCTTGGGGGTCAAGATTCACAAGAAATATAATTGCCACCATGGGGATGCAGATGACAGCCATGGCCTTGTATGCAACCTTCCTGGGTGAGGTGTCTGCATTGTCCTCAGGTACACCTTTCATATAGAGAACAGCTCATTGTATTAGCAGGGGCAGCCCATGTGACAAGGAGTGCAGTGGTTTAGTCTTAGGGGATCATTCAGGTGAAGCAAGTTTGAGTCCACTGTGTATCTATTCATGAAGAAAAGTGACTTTCTAAATCCTGGACTTCATGTATACCAACCAGCCAAATTGAGTTTGCTTTTCTCTGAAGAGGATGCTGTGTGTGGTCAATGGGAACATGCTCCTTTGTCAGAGCTTATCAGTTTGTCTGGAGTTCACTTTCTTTGCCACATCCTGTACTACCTGTAGCCATGAACAAGTCCTATATGGTAGCTTACCCTGTCCACTTCTAGAGACAGCCATAGTGCAGTGGGCCATCACAATGAGAATTTGCAACGTGGTTTCCTGCTGTCCTTGAACATTTCCTTTCCAGTATCAACTTTCTGATGAGACCCTTTCCTTCTTCTGTCTTTGTTTCTAGTCTTTTGTTGTGTCAAAAAAAAAAAACCCTCATGATCACAATCAAGAAAATTTATAAAGGAAAATATTATTAGCCAGTTCTAGAGTCTACAAACATCACTGTGGAAAAGAGAGGGGGGGGAGGGAGGGAGAGAGAGAGAGAGAGAGAGAGAGAGAGAGAGAGAGAGAGAGAGAGAGAGAGAGAGAGAGAGAGAGAGAGAGAGAAGAGAGAGAGAAGAGAGCTTACTTGGAATATGTTTGTCTTTGGAATCCTCATACTGACCCTCTCTCATTGACACACATCCTCCAAGCAGGCTATACCTCTTAAACCTTCCTAAATAGCGTCACCACTGGGCATTAAAGTTTCCAAACTATTTGTCTAAGGGGCCATTTTTACATTAGCAGGTGTCTTGGAAGAGGTGCCCATTTAGAGTAGGAGAGCACTGGGCTCTGACTGTTGAAATCTCCCCCAGTGTGCTCTGCTTCCATTGTCAGAGAGCAGAAATGTCACCCATGTCTCCTCATGGATTTGCTCTGGAAAAATCCCTGAAGAATTACAGAATTATCCCTTCATGAACTTATAAGAAAACTATGAGATGAGCCATGTGCTGCATTTTCTTTACACAGAGGGCTTACTTTTGGCACCACTCACCCAACCCGGGTGCCTCAGTTTTACCTCACAAGGTCAGATACCCTGGCAACCAGGGAACAAGCCCCTCTCCTCCTCTCCCCAGAAAGTATGAGCCATTAGCTCCCACTGCTTAAGCTCATTCTTCCTCTAGAATTTCTGACTGGACCAAGAAGTCAGCACACAACCATCTTGTCATGAAGAGAAACCATCTTCTGCAGTTCACAAGAGAGAACTACGTGCCCCACGTGACTCAGCATCATCAATGACCAGATGCAAGGAAGTGCGTGTCCTTTGTAAACCCAGTTGGTGCAGAGACACAGAAGAGGAGGAGAGGGTCACGTGGGACATGTAGAAAGATGTGAGAAAGGGGGGGAGAGGACATGAAGCCTAGTGAAGGAGGAGAGCCTGTCCACAGGAATTTCCAGTCTAGAAGCAGAGGAGAGAGAGATCTGTGTGGGCGGGGACAGGCATGGACCAGTAGGAGTTGGAGAAAACTCCCCCTGAAAAGGAGAATTGGAGGGGACAGGGGATGGAGTCCCAGGAAGAGAAAAGTATGTCCTTCTTGGTGGTTCCCGCCGGTGCCCAGGTGCAGCAGCTGGATGGTGTCTGGGAAATCTGCTCCTGCCCTGCGTGCTGAGGCTGGGTGGGACTGTAGAGAAGAGAAGCCCTATCTATGGCACCCTTTCCTCTTTCTGCTTTACCCAGTCTCGTGCTGATCTGGTGACCTGGTGTCTTTGTCTCCACAACTTCCTTCCACTAGGCCCCCAGGGTGATGTTTTCCTTTCTGAGAACTCCAGAAATTGGTATTATTACTATGCCCTAGAGACTGCTTCAACAATTTTAATTGAGTATAATTAGAATATTTTTTCTACTGTAACTAGGCAAGTAGAACTTAACAAGGTTTGGAACATTACTGCCCTGACAAGATCAGAAATCTCTGGACTGATGTGTGCCCAGTGCTGGGTTTTTGGGACCAGGATTAGAAGGAAAGCTTAATTACTATGGAGCCGTAGATGTCAGCCATGGGGCTGAGCGAAGTGTCTTTAGTGTCCTCCTGAACACATTCCAGGTAGTGATGTGCCGGCTGTGTCAGCAGAGACCACCTAGCTGACAGGGAATGCAAGGTCTAATCTGTGATGATCATTCAGTTGAAATTTGAGTTTCCTATTTATTGTGTGATGGTGGAAGATGAGCTTTGATGCCTCATACTAATGTAGCATGAAGCTGAAATTCCTTTCTTCTGCGGAGGCTGCTCGCCTGCTCTCTGGGAATATGGACCTTGGTGGTAGCTTGTCGATTTAGCCAGGGCCAAGGCACTGTGGTCACCCACACTGCTCAACCCTAAGGGCAGTGAGTGGGATAGGTCATCAGGGAATCAATCTAAGGACTTGATTCTTGTTTCCCTGAAGTGTTTCCCAGATGCTCTAAGACCTATGAGATAGGAACTTGGTGCAGATAGACACAAAATATTTTCTTTTCCTACGTTCACGTACTGAATCGGCCCACTCCAGAATACTTATATCTATTCTTATGACAAAACGCTGCGACCTGAGAAACTTTAAAGAGAGCATGTAATTTTGGGGTCTACACTTCCACAGGTTCAGAGAGCATGATCCTCATGATAGGGGATATGGAAACAGGCAGACAGGCATGGGCTTGTAGAGGTAGATCATAGCTTACCTTTGATTCTCAAGCATGAGGCAGAGAAAGAGAGAGACAGAGACACAAGGGGAGACACACATTAGGAAAGACATGGGGGGGGAGAGAGCACTTACTTAGAATAGTTTTGGCTTTTGTATCATAAATGCTTTAGCGTTCAGTCACTCCCTACTAACATATCACGTCTTCTCCACACTGGTGACACCTTTTTGATCCTTCTCAGTTTCACCAGTTGGCGACCAATTAAGAGGAGCCCCTTAGGAAGCAACACTCTATGTTCTGATTGGAATCTTCCATCTTTCTGCCTCATTTGCGTTTTCAGAGTTGCAATCATGTTGCTCATGTCTCGTCTCATGAAAATATTCCAGAAATCCTGTTAGAAGACTGGCAGAATCGTCTGCCCATGATAGTCTAAGGAAAATATGAAAAGAGACTCACGTTGCTCTAATTTTTTTCTCTTAATCTTTGGTTAAGTTGCTGCAATAAGGGACTCCTGCTTGGCTCCTTACACAAACAATGGATAGCTCATGACCATCTCACAAGGTCAGAACAGGCTATATTGCAAGGATACATCCCTGAAAACACACAAAGAACAAGAATACCCCATACTTGTCATTGGGAGACAACACAGAGAACTACCAATGATCTGTTTGTAATATGTGACAAAGGAATTCTGATCACAGTTCATACCATAGTCCTGTGGCAGGTGACTCAAACAGGTTGGACATTCAATGTCAGCGTCTGGGATAGCTACTGTCTATGTTATATGAATGTGAACATAAGACATGGCCCAGTGAAGGACATCCTGGTGTTTAGGCAATATCTGTCAATGAATGCCTTGGGTTGGGGAAGTCTTCCAAGCATCAAAAGATTTTCACAGCCTGGATCATGAGACACAGAAAGTGGAGAAAATGTGAACTCTAGACAAGCATTACCTCATTGTTGTTTCTTGTCATGGTGAAGCACCATTTGGGATCAGGATTTTTAGAATGAATACTGTAGAAGAGAGAACCTGAGACATATGTCTACCCACCTCCCCTCAAGGCAAAGGCTGCCTACCTTGAAACAATTTGAGATAAATGTGTTCCTGACAGAAGAGGTTACAGAATCTATTGGGGACACCAATAAACAAGCCACTTCTTTCAACAACTCTAAGGTGCTAAGCCTCATCTGCTTTGGGGACTTTCCTCAGCAAAGGGCATGGTCACTTATGTGCCCCATTGAGCCAACAAATCCACTCTGCTGGTTTTGTTTATTTATTTATTTTGAGACAGGATGTCTCTGTGTATTCTTTAATATTCTGGAACTTATTCTGTAGACCAAACTTACAGAGATCCATCTGCTCCTGCCTTCTGAGTGCTGAGATCAAAGGCATGTACCACCACAGCCCAGTTACACTGCTGCTCATAATAGAAATCAACATACAACTCTTTTTGGCTAGTTTTTGGCTAGTCTTCCTGCTTCCCCTGGCTGCTCACTATAAGAGGAAATTGATACTATCCTATGGTCTACCTTAGTTTATAGGATCTCATGAGTCCTCCAAAATCCTCAATACAGAGAATGTAGTCAACTGCCAGCTTTTAGTGCCTCAACAGGAGGATGGACATTGTCTCTGATCCATATGCTCTGTGAACTACATTAGGCTCCTGAGAGATATGAGATGAGAATTTGGCCATCAAAATGTCCCTTCTCATGGCAGGGATGATAGCTCATTAGACTATGTGCTTTTCCTGCAAAGTTGAGGACATGAGCTCAGATCTAGCAAACGTATGAAAGCCTTGCTTGGCAGCGTGAGCCTAAAAATCTCCTCCCTGTGGAGAATGAAGGGACAGACCCATTTTGATCTTGGTGAAGATGTATTATCATAATTTCCAACTGCCAGCTTCAAGGAGATTGACTCATAAAACAAGATAAATATGACACATGAGACCCCTTACTATTGACTGAACAAATGCTTGAGAAAACACATATGAATTTATACACTTTTACATAGACAACACAAGGCAGGAGGCATGGAGAAGAGTAATTAGAGAAAACCATGAATTAGCATTCATCTCAACCTGTAATATAGGTTTTATCCTGCAGCATTCAATGGCTCATGCATAACTGAATTTGATATATTGTGCAATCAGGTGTGTCTTCTGAACAGCAAGCACTTGGCTAGAATTCATAAATAACTGCAGAGCAGACTTCTAGGCAGCCCTGCTGGGAGTGCCACAAAACAGCATCTCTTAGTTTTGTTTGGGAACCTTGCCCACAATGCCTCAGTGCAGTGGACCCTGTGGGTTCATTTCAGCCTTGATGCTAACACAGAAGATTCTCAATTAAATGGGAGCATGTAAATGTCTTCACGATTGAAACAAGATTTCTGAGGCTGACATGAAAATCCTTTTATTTTAATAAATGTTCACTTGATTTTTCTATACAGCTCATATCTTCTTCTTGAAATAAATCTATGATATCCAATCCTCAAATGAATAGGGATATTCTCATTACTTTCTCTTACTACTCATTCAGGAACTTTTAATCCTGTGTGCTCTTTACCATGTCAGCAGCTTTCTGGAGCTATTCCACCCAAAAGCTTTGGCATGGACACCTGGAGCTGCTTTCTAACCAGGGAACCTATGACTTTTTGGTAGCTGTTTCTGAAGGCTACAGACATGTCAAGTCTTCACATGGCCACAGGGCTACCCAATTCTTCACTGTATCCAAGCAGATTAAAGTGCCACAATCCAATTCCCTGTCACAGATAGCTTTTTCTTGAGGACTCAGGAAATTTAGATTGTTCTCCAAGGCTGCAAAGGCAGAAAAGTTTGTAGACTAGCCACTTCCTTGGCAGCCCAGAGATGTCAATTTTACAACTTTCCTTCCTCTTTTTGGCTCCTACGTATCACTGCATACCTCTTGCAACTCCACAAAAGCATTTACATCATCTCTTAACCTTTTACTGAGTACATGTGTGCTACTGACCCAAGAGCACCAAAGATTCTGGCCAATATTCTTCTCCACTTGGGCTTGCATCGGAATACCAGCCAATTAGACTCTCAGCTTCATGTTCCTGATTTGCAAATTTAACTAAACATCTTCTAAGCCCTCCATCTGCTCTCAGACATTCTTTTGAGCATCCTAATCTCTTTAGACAACTGGCCAGGCTATAAGAAACCAGGCAGCAGTGACTGAACATTTCACTGCAGAGGACATGGCCAGCACAACATATAGGACTGGAAATCTGCCACCTCAGTTCATCAAGATGAGTCCCCTCCTGTCCTGTGGGGCCACTTGAATGGCAGATGCAAAGAGCTTCCTGTTGCAGTGGCCTTACCAACTCGGGGCTAGGGCCAACTCCATACACTAGAAGATGTTAGAGACCACAGCAGCAGAATTGTATCACCAGGCAACTGCTCCCTTTCACCAATAATGCATAAATCACTGGCTATTTATTTTTAGAATCTATCAAATGTACATAGACACCCATGTTTTCAAATGAATTAGGAACCCAGGGACTGTCTTCTTGACTGAGCTAATATCAGTACTTTAGGAAGGAGTTTATGAAGCCTCTTAATTTTAAGGTCACAAGGGCACAGAGCTTTGATGAGTGGGGAAAAGCAGACATTTTCTGGGAAGGACAATTAAAATGTATACCCCAAGGAATACAAAGCTGGAAACCTCAGAGGAAAATACTTACAGATTAGTAAAGCAGCAGAGACCAGAGAAGGAGGCTCAGTTTAGATGTCATACTTTAGCTGCTCTTCAGCTGCACAGACCTGCTTCAGGAAGTTGGGAGAAATTATCAAAACTGGAGAAAATTTGGAAGCAAAATGTTAAGAAATCTTGAGAACCATGTCTGTGCAATCCTTGTAGGCAAGCATGAGCCTTGACTGCCAACCCTCTCCTTTATTAACAGCTATGGTGGCATATGCTTGGATTCCCAGCACTGGCAAGGTAGAGACACACTGATTCCTTGGTCACAGTCCAGCCAGCTACCATAACGCAATCACTAAGACTTTGATATAGAGAGGCCCAGTCAACAAACAGACAAGCTGAATGAGTCTGAGGAAGAAACACTGAGGTTATCCTGTAGTTTCGACATGTACATACAGCGAATATAAACATACATGCAGACACAAGTGACTCTTCACAGACAGAAAAACAAGCACATGTAAGACCCCAACACACCATGTACACACACACACACACACACACACACACACACACACACACAAGGCTGACATTTATGTTATGTTTAAGAGAAACATACAGTATCATTTGCAGTTTTGTGGAGTGATTTTTGTTCCTGGAGTTATTTTTATTTTTGATTTGTTGGGACAGGGCCTGTGGTCCAGTGTGGAGGTGAGTGAATCCCTGTAGTATCTAGAGATGATTTCAAACGTCAGCTCTTCCTGCTTCCACCTCCAGAGCACACAGGAATCGATCTTTCTCTTCTGTCTCTACAGCGCTAGATCTAACTTGAACTTGGGTGCTGGGCTAGCACTCTGCAACTGAGCTCTAACCTAAGCCCATTTTGAAAATTTTCTGTGGAGACTTGCTTTCTTATAATGGTGGATGGTATCTCCTCTGGACCTGGATTCACTGTGGACGCTCTCAACTTATGATGCGTAGCTTGGGTCCTTCTCAGCAGACACAGACACACAGAGAAGGGAGTCAGAAACTGAAGGAAAAAAGCAGTATCACATGTATATGAGAAGTAGCAGTGGACCCTGTAGTAGCTTGAGACTCTAGAAGCTCAGAGAGACAAAGCCCACTTAGACCCTCAGAAGAGACTGTTTCTGGTAAGAATGAGAAGTCCGTGAGCTGTGCTGACCCAGCCCAGCTAACGCTCTAGTAGTAATCTGGTGATAGTTCTGACCAACAGGCAAGAAGTTTCTTAGTGTTCTTTATTTTGGGTCAGCCCCATCTTTTGGTCAGTATAAAAGCCAAAGTCCCACTGACACAGAGAGACAGCACCACTTAACCTCTGACCTGGGGACTTGAACGTGGCCTTCTGAAGAGTTCCACATTCTGAGGTATGGCCAGCTCATGATAGTGATGGAGGGTAACAGCTGTGTGGAATATTTGTACAGTGTGTGAAGATGTATTTGCTGTGATTAGAGTAATAAAAGTCTGAAGAGTCGATAGCTAGGCAGGAGGTATAGGCAGGATTTCTGGGAAGAGAAAGAAAGAGGAATCTAGGCACATGGAGATACAAGGAAGAGGAGACAGGAGATGTAAGAGAGAAAGGGCTAATGACACACAACAGAACATAGACTAATAGTTAATTTACGTTATAAGAGCTAGTCAGGAACAAGCCTAAGCTATGGGATGAGCTTTCGTAATTAATAAGAAGTCTCGGTGTCATTATTTGTGAGCTGGTGGCCCAAAGAAAAATCCAGCTACTAACATTCATGGTACACATTGAAATTAAGAAACTGAAGCTATGGGATTTGTGTTGGCAAGTGCCTCAGTTAGGAAAATATGGGTCGGGAAATCATGAAGAAATCTTGTCCAAGAACCTGCACACCTCATTGAGTTCAGTAGCACAGCAGTAATCCCTACTCACAAGAGGCCTAGAAAGCAGTCTAGGTGAACTGATGAGCTCCAGAATTGGAGACATTTCTCAAAAGTCAAGAAAGACCTAAGAGGAGTGGATCCTGAGGTTGATCTATGACTTCCATGAACATCTGCACATGGGAAAAACTCCATAGGTGAAAACATGCAAACACACATGTGGACACATTGAGAGATACATGGAAAGGGCATGGAGAGATGGGGAGAGAGAGGAGAGAGAGAGAGAGAGAGAGAGAGAGAGAGAGAGAGAGAGAGAGAGAGAGAGAGAGAGAGAGAGAGAGAGAGAGAGAGAAAGTGAGACAGAAAGAGAGAAGGGGTAAATATACTTGGAAGGTCTCAGAACTTGGTCAGATTAAAACCATGGGTTCCTTCCAGCCAGCTGAACATGGTGTCTGTGTTCACATTTGGCACACATAAGGCTCTTCTGCTTGGAGTCAGAATCCCTTTTTCTTTTTCCTTTGATTAGAACTGAGAATCCACAGACTCTGCAAAATCTAACACATGATCATAAGCAGTGACCTGAATACAGCCCACCAATTCCATAAGGAACCACAAACACTCAGTGCATTTGCACAAGGGGTCCAAATGACTTATAGGAAGCCACAGAAAACATATAGCAACCCTCATCATCTCAGTGGCAACCCAGTGCCTTGGTTCCTGCTTCTAAGGATGACTGGTTTTGATGCTGTGTTGTGTTCTGCCCCAGGAGTGGGCAAGCTTGTCAAGTCTTGGGGCTGGTGAGGCACAGGCTTCACTCTCTCTTCGGAAGAGTCCTTCTAACATCACCTAACAACTGCTATGTATCCTTCTGTAGACATTTCAAGTCAGTATCACTTCTAGTCTCAGCTTGGAAAAGAGCAATTCTGCTGATGGGAAATGCAGAGCCCTGTACCTGCTTTATCTGAGTCAGACACAGACAGGTGAGACCACTCCACTCTTGCCCTATATTCCCACAAACACTGAAATCATTGAGTGGAAAGAGAATGAGTTGTATGATATGCCCATTTAAAGCATGGCTTGCTAAAAAAGTACAGGTAATTATCAGGCTAAATAGAGGCTCTCTAAAAACCCTGACATAATAAACTGAACACATCTTTTCACCCAGGGGCCATGTCTCACATAACTGGAAATGCACACTTTCTACTAGACATCTACTCCAAATCTACCTGAGGCTATCACTGGAGTTCTCAAGCTAGCTCAGTCCTGACAATGATAGCATCTTCCACATGGAAACTTACAGCAAGCTCTTCATCTGTAAAGCACAGCATCCTCACAGATCACCTGACCAGGCTTTATGTTGTGATTCTCCTGTGTCTTTTTTGTCTTTCTAAACCCCTCACCCCATGAATTACTAATGACAAGTTTCTACGACTATTATGTGGTTTGAAAATGGCTCCCATAGCGTGTGACGCTGTTAGGAGGTGTGGTCTTGCTGGAGGAAGTGTGTCACTGTGGAGGCAGGCTTTGAGGCCTTATATATGCTCAAAGTACCACCCCTGTCTTAGACAGCTTCCTGTTGCTGCAAGATGTAGGACTCTCAGTTACTTCTCCAGCATCATGCCTGTCTGCACACACCCATGCTCCATCGTGAGGATAACGGACTGAACCTATGAACTATAGACTTCTAAACTCATCTGCCTTTGCACCCAGTAATGGCCACTTACTAGTACCACATATCCCAATATTTGATGGGTCCTTTGTAACTTCTCCCAGTGATCTAATAGATCCAAGCCCCCTTACCAGAATTCTTGGGGCTATGCACTCCCATCTCTCCTCCTTTTATAATTCTTCTTGTCTGTCCTTCTCACTGTCCTCCTTTAGAAACCTGGGCGATTCATGCTTTGGGCTCTAGCCTGCTGGGTGCCTCTCTTATCTTTTGCTCCTTCCTGGTTTTCTTTCACAGTCTACACCTGAAGTCCTATAGTTCACTCTTTATACTGTAAATTCTTATTTCAGGGTTTTTAAGTTGGTCAGCTGACAGTTCCCCTGGAAAAGTTTTGTTCATCTTTCTTTCTGTTAGTGTGTTTTGTATATGTGAATGGAAATGTGTGAATGATGTGGCTACATGATTGTGTTTCTGACTGATTTTTGAATGTCTGAGTTTACATGTTCCATTCGTCTTGGGGGAAAAAAAACCCAGCTAAGAAACTGAGTATGGAAAACACCATGTGATGAGGGTAACCATCTGGGCAGGTACCAATTTGACTAAGATCAAAGACAGACAGGTCATGTGACTTCACCCTCTCTCTCTCTCTCTCTCTCTCTCTCTCTCTCTCTCTCTCTCTCTCTCTCTTCTCTCTCTCTCTCTTTCTTTTTCTTGGAGTCATATCACCATTTTTAGTAAGGGTAATCAAATGGACTGGATAGATTCCTGTGTGACAATTTCTGTCTTGTCCTAAAAACGAAGTTTGTAAAAAACAAGATTTAAATCAATTCTGGTTTACTGATATATTAAAGCTGCACCTCTGTATTCATGTGCAAAGACAAACCGTTCTGGCAGCCAGATTTTATAGCTGAAGAACACAGTTAGTCCTAATGATCTCTCTGTTCGCTTAATCTCCTTCTACAGTAAGCAAGCAGCAAGCCTCAAATATTTTGTTTTGGTTATGGACTTTTGTATAATGATAGAAATGTAAAGCTATATTTGATTCAACTCTGGTTTATAATATACTCTATGTGATATTTTAAATTAAAGTTATAAAAATCTTTTCAGATTAAGAAAAGTTAGCTTAGATATTTACACCTACGTCCTTGCCAAATGTTCACACCAAGCTTCAAGAACTTAAATAAATGGTGGTATATGTTTGATAGTTAAGGTATTTGATAAACAAGATATATATTCTACAATGGAATTTCTGGCCCCCATAGAGGGTTCTTTCTCAGAGCTGGATCACACCCCAAAACACAAGGCCTTTTCTCCTATTCCCATTTGGCCCTGGGATCTTTCCCCTGTTGCTATTTCTTGCCATATCAGGAGACAACCAGCTTTACCAATTGGATATAAACTTGTACTGTTTTTACCCACAGAATGGCTATTTTGCCATGAGTCTCAGAAGAGACTTTGAACTTGAGACTTTTAAACACTGTTGAGACTCTGATGAGATCTGAGGACTTTTAAAGTTTGACTTAATGAATTTTTGCGTTAACATATGACAAAAAGCCTATGGAGCCAGAGAGTGAAATATGGTGGTTTGAATAAAAATGGTCCCTATAGGCTCATATAATTGAACGCTTGGTCACTAAGGAGTGTGGCCTTGTAAGAGTAGGTATGGCCCTGTTGGAGGAAGTGTGTCATAAAAATAGGCTGGAAACCAGAAAATAGGAAGGTTTATCAGTGCAGTTCTATAGAAACTGCATGGAGAGAGGGCTTTCTGGGAAGTGAAAGTCTAGTATCTCATGAAAGGGATAATTATTCCTGGAAAGGGTTGATAAGCTTTCAATAGAATTGGATTTCCTGAGGAATGGTGCCTTAGGGTTTCTATTGCTGTGAGAAGACACCATGACCACAGTGACTTTTATAAAGGAAAACCATTTAATTGGGATGGCTTACAGTTTCAAAGGTTTGGTTCATTATCATCATTGTACAACACAGTTGTGTAGAGGCAGATGTGATGCTGGAGAGTCAGGTGTGTTCTACATCTTTTCAGATAGCCAATAGGAAGTGGTCTGAGACACTGGGTAGCATCTTGAACATATATGAGACCTTAAAGCCTACCTCCACAGTGACATACTTTCTCCAACAAGGCCACAATTCCTAATAGTGCCACTCTCTTTGGGGGCTATTTTATTTTAAACCACCACAGGTGGTATTCTGGGAAGGCCATTGGCAGGCCCACTTACTTTAACACCTAAGGAAGGAGAAAAAAATAGTATGTTAGGATATAATCTTTAAGGCAGATGATAATATCAAAAATTTCAGTTAGAACTAGAACTCAGAGTCCATTCTTTGGTCAGAAGGAATTAGCTTCCCCTTCCCAGACCTCTAACTTTGCCATATGTTATTTTAGATCATAAGGGGGCAGTGGTGGTGCTGCCCTTGCGAGTATCACCAAAAATACTAGAGGTGATTTCCAAAGCTCCCGCTGATAAAAAGTTCCATTTTCAAAGGATTCTAAGTTTCCCAGTGTTTGCCTGCCTACTTAGCGGTAGGGGACAATGGCATGTTTTGCTGTGTGCATGGAATTCTGCATGTTACTCCTATGATCTTCCTGCAGTTGAGACAGTCTTATCTATGTGCAGGGACAGAGATGCAGATCAGATTTTATGCTCTGGAACACAGATCATGTGACAGAATAAAATTAAGTGAACATAACAACTGGGCTTTACTATACAAACCCTGGACTTCTCAGGAGAAAATGGTTTTTCCTCCATGGATCTGGACACCTCAGCCTCCTCTCTCTCTGTATTGTCTACCTCTGTAGTTTACCCTTTCACTGGAAATTTTCTTCCTAAGCAGTCAGAATTTGGGATTCTTTCTTTGCTTACTGTGCTACCAGGGATACACAAGGCGAGTCCAGAGGTGACTTTGAAGAACAGTAATTTAAGCTTGGGCCCTCTAGCTCCTCTGTTCAAAGACCATAAAGGATATTTCCTGGGACAAAATCGGCAAAGGGCTGAATTCTTTCTCCTGTTACCTCTTGGATTCCATATGAGATTTTTGGGGGGAGAAAGGAAGGTCATTTCCATGGAGATAAACTATATTAACACATTATCCACGCCTGGCTTTCAATGAGACCTTACCTATGGCAACAACAGATCTCCACATTACTAAGAGAAGGCAGCCTTCCTCCAACGATGCATCTCTTGGTATCTTGGTCTTAACTCCACCATCTCTAATAATATAACAGATCAATTTCTGTGCCTAATAAACACCTAAAATGGAGACATTTTATTGGAGATCAGGAATGCATTGCTCCAATCCCTACGCCCATGGGGAAAATTCTCTTTTCACTGTAGGCATCTGGCTGACAAGTATCTCTTGATACCAACCACTGTGTCTGAGCTCTTGTGTTTCTGATGACACTGATGATGATGGTCTTAGGGGAAGTTCTGTTGAAGTTGCTTCCTCTCTGGTCCCAGATGGCTATGATACAACTTGAGCTGTTTTACAAATGGAGCATCTTGTTACAGCAGCTCCATAAGGGGCCACTGTCTTTTAAACCAGGAGATGCTTAAAGTCAAAGGATTTTTATAGCATCTGTGCTGACATAATGGGGACCGTGAAGATCCAGTGTAGTTAGAGAATTTTAGAGCGCAAGTCCTAAAGGGTGGTGATACAACCAAGTTCAGTTTCCAGCTAGTAAATGGCAGTATCCATCACCCAGAAAAGCACAAAGCTTTATCTATGCCCGATTGTCGCTATTGTCCATTATTACGAAGTGGAAGACTTCTTCGTTATGGGTTGAATGTGAGGAGGTCTACAGTGAGAAGAGAGGCAACGGTTAGATATGTGTCATGGCAGGAAGAGGTGCAAGCTTTGGTGGCCTGGGGGATTGCCAAGGCAGTGTTGGCCCACACCATGCTGCTAGCACCAGCATCTTAGCCCACCACCATGCTTGGCCTGATCCTCCGAAAGCCTCGGCTAAGCTGACCTATGCTCTAATTTGACTACTTATGGCATGGAATTGGAAAGAGCCATGAGAAAAGAACTCCACAGCTGTAATGGCTTGGGGCTAGCTGGGATTGCTCCAGGGCTCTTGTATCTTTGTCTCTTCATAACCTTCTGGACTCCACAATCTTACTCTATCCAAGGACAACAAAAAAAAAGTGATATAAATTTTATGTACCAATAGGGGATTTCTTGAACTTAATTAAATTTATGAGATGCTTCTGTCTATTATGAAAAGGGAAGTAAGGCTTGACAGGGCTGTGGAACACACTTCCCCAACAAGACCAGCAGCCTTGGGTACTACATTGTGTTTTCCTAGCTTCTAGAGTCAGGATTTGAAGGAAACCCTAATTGTCATGGAGCTGCAGGTGTCAGCCAGTGGTATTATGAGGAGTCTTGCTGAGTGAGGTATCTTTAGTGTGCTCTTGACCCCCTTTTGTGAAGAAACAGTCTTCCTGAGTCATCAGGGTGGCTCAGATACAAGGATCTAACCTGTGGGGATTTTTCAGCTGAAGTAAGTTTAGGTCCACTATGTATCTCCTTCTGGTGAAAGATGAGGTTTTGAAGCCTGGTCTTATAATCCCAATAATGTAACTGAACTTTCTTTTCACTGCAGAGGCTGTTGGCCAATGGTCAATGGGAACATGTTTCTTTGTGACAGCTTATCAGTTTTTATGGAAATCTCTTCCTTGGCCACATGTTATACCTACCTATGGCTATGACCAAGTCAATATGGCAACTTGATCTGCCAAGTCCTAGTGACCATCATAGTGCATCATCACAATGAGAGCTTGGCTCCTGATCCTCTGTTTCCCTGGGACATTTCCCAGGTGCACTAGGGCCTTTGAGGTAGAGAATGGTATATGCTACTTCAGCTGTCTTAGTTTCTAACTGTTGCCATGTCAGAACACCATGATTAGGGTTACCTATAAGGAAAAGCACTAAACTTGGGGGCCCCCAGTTACAGAAGGCTAGAGTCTACAACCATTATTTCAGGAATCCTGGAAACAAGCAGAAATGTATGCGGCTAGAACAGTTCTCAGAACTCATCTCTGATCCTCATACCTGGCACACCCCAAATGACTCACCTCTTCCAAGTAAGTCATAACTCATAATCATTTCTAAATGACTTCACTAGCTGGGAATCAATGTTCCAAGTTCATATGTGTATAAGGTGGGCATTTTCATCCAATTCCCCCTGATTACCTGGTGGCTTGGAAGAGGAGCCCCTTAGGGTAGGCAGAACTCTGACTGTTGAAATCTCCCACCTTGTTCTCTACTTTTGTTTTCTGAGAGCAGAAATGTCTCCCATCTCTCTCTTTATACAGATGTTTCAGGAAAGCTCTCTGAAGATTTATAGAATTGTCCTCTATGAAGAGAAGATATGATAAGAGCCCCTAGTGTTCCATTTTCTTCCCCTAAGATGTTCTGTGAAGCTGCTCCCACAGAGGACTCATGTTTTGTTCCTCTCACCCAAGTTGGATTGCTTATGTTCACCTCACAAGGTCAGAATGGCCTATGTCACATGGCTATGACTCACAAACACAAACAAACAAGCACCACAATTCTCATTGAGAGGAAGGACACACATAACCACTAGTGGTCTTCTATGTGTAGCAATGGAACTCTGACCACAGTGGCAGTCAGTCAACCATTTCATGCCTTGGACCATGTAGCAACTGTTCAGACAGGCAGGATATTAGTAGGTATCAGTGTCTCTCCCCTAACTACTCCTGCCTGACACAGTATACCCATGTGAGCATAAGTCATGGCTCAGTGCAGGGCACCATGGTGTTAAGGGAGTGAACACCTTGGATTGGGAAAAATCTTCTAAGGAAGCAATGAAAATTCTCACACCCTGGTTCACAATAACTTTGGATATGAAAGAAGAAGAACTGGTAAACTCAAGGTGCCTATTATTTATTTTTGGTCATAATGAGTAGCACGTGGAACCAGGGTACTCAGTATGAGTATCATAGAAGTAGAAAAACTGGGCCAAAGTCTGCCCAATTGTCCTCAAGACAAAGGCTGTCTAACCCTAGGCAGTATGACAGAAGTCACTAGAGCCACTATGGACACCATCCATTTAGCCATGCTGCTACCCTTCAACACTTGCTAGGTACAGATCTGTGTATGCTGTGAGGCCTTTGCTCAGTCTTGGAAATACTTATTTCGGTGTTCTTTAGTCAGAATATCCAAGTTTGATCTTAGCAAATGAAGATACAACTTCTTCAGCGGGTCCCTGGCTCCACAGGCTACTCACAACGTGTAGAATTTAATGATAACCCATGGTCTTTTTTAGTTTGCAAGCTTTCTCTCAAAACAGTGCAGAGACCATACTCTGCGGCCATCTTGTTCTGCATCTTGTACAGAGCTGCAAAAGAGATTGGACCACCAGAGAATCTATTCATCAATATGCTCTGTGGACTACACTGGGCTTCTGGGAGATATAATGTCCTCTTGTGGCTGAGATGATAGCTCACTAGGCCAAATGATTGTTCTGCAAACATGAGAACATAATGAACTCAGATCTAGCAATCACATAGAGCCTTGCATGGCAGTGTGAGCCTATAATCTCCCCTCGATGTAAATGCAAGGAGACACACCCCTTGTGATCCCTGTGCAGACAGTGCAGTCTAATTTACTTCAAGGAGAATGTCTCAGAAAACAAGGTAAAGGTGACATTTGAGAACTCTGTCCTACTCACGTGACCGAACTCTGTCCTACCCACGTGACCAAACGTGCAAGTGTAAGCACATGTGCCATATCTACACACACACACACACACACACACACACACACACACACACACACACACACAAGATGAAAGGCATGAAGAGAAAAATAAAGAAAACCAACACATTTTATCTTTCTGAAATGATAGTTTTATGTGTGAGTTCTATTTCTCAACCTGTAGTAATCATGATTGTTTAATAATCATGAGTGACACAGTAGTTAAGTGAAAGGTTCCTGCTAAACAATGGCTGAATTTGATTTTTGTCTTATCCGATGTGTCTCCTGAAGGGTCTGTGCTTGCCTTGATTCTGCAAAGGACAGCTTGTCCCATACCTCACATCTTCATACAGAATGTAGAAGTAATTTTGAAAACCTGTGAAAAGAATTATCATTACTTTGACACTGATCTTGATAGACAGACATACAGATGTTAGAATTCATGTCAAAATATACAAAGAACATATTACAAAAGGACTGACAGCCCAGTCATTATGGAGAAGGTTGAACCCATTTCTCCATGTCACTCACAGGAATCCCTGGCATTTGACAAAGAAGGAGGGAGAAGATGGCCTAGCTTTTCTAGCCATGCTGGCCAAGATGGGCTGTGTCCTTTCTCCACCTAAAACTTCTGTCCGGTCCTCAATGGGTTGATGGTAGCCTCTACATGGATGGATCAGGGGTTAAGATTATTTAATGCTCTTGCAGAAGAACTTGTATTTGGTTATAACAGCACACAAACTCTGACTCTTAATCATTTATAAATTTAGTTCCAGGGCATTCCGTGACCTATTCTAATCTCCATGGTTTCTGCATGCATTTGGTGCATGTACATACATATACTCAGGCATCCACACATATGTAAAACTTGAAATATTAACAAATCTTTTTAAAATCTATGCTTGGCAGCATTGACCTGCCTTCTCAGTTGTGGTGAGATGTGAGGTAGAGATGCTGATGCCTCAGTTGGTACGTATGCACTGAGCAGGAGCAGGTAGGTACTCTAACAAACACATGCACCAACCCTCCACAAAAGAATTCTGAAATACACAAAGAATCTCACTTCAGTGTTGATCTTTTGTGTGAGTTTCTAAGGACTAATGGTCCTTCCATGCTATGTATGTACACAGCTCGCCTCTGTGCCAATGGAATTCTCTCTCTTGTGGATAGGTTTGCTGTGCTGGGGAGATTCTGGGTTTTGTTAATATTTCCTAGTATAGACTTCTTTCCTATTCATCATGGTCAGACTCTCCTTTTCCTGTGCCAAGGAAATTGCTTCCTTAGCATACAGTGATTGTTTTAAGTCATATTTTAATTTTTTCTTATTTCAAGCTATTTGCTTATCCCTACCATTGTTTGCTCTCATTGGTAAATATTTCTTTTACTGTTAGTTTTCTAATCTGCACTGTGTTTTTAGATATACATACAACTCAACCATTAAACTTACTTATGAGTGTAATTTATTAGTGAGCTTTTATACCCATGCTCAGGATTCCTCCTTGTGTATACCACCATGCTGCCATTGCTGCTCGGTTTCCTCTTGAGCTTCTGCCTGTTCTCAGCACTTGTACCCTCTCTCCCCCCTTTCTGCTATTCTAGGCGGCTCACAGCCCACACCAGCCTTCTTGAACTTTAAACACTTGATCATGTCTAGCTGGATGCTGCAATATGACGACACCTAAAGTGGTCCCTCCATCAGACACAGCACACTCCTGAGTTCTCTCTTGCAATGCAGGCAGCTGTTTGCCTCCTGGGAAGTCATCAGTGACTGGGTCTTGTTTGTGGCCTGTGCTACAGAGGCAAGACTCTGGGCTCAGATCAGAATGTGGACTGTTCCAATTCCATCCTCACTTCCTTGGTTTCTTTATGTTGCCTGAGCACCTCCTTCTCATAGATATCATGTGCCAAGTGCCGGGTCCCACTGACCTGCCTTAATCCCTGTCACACTGCCCAGCCATAAGAACACAGCTCCTTAATACCTGCTGCTAACATCATTGTTGGGGTGCTATTTCTTCCAAAGAGAGAAAAGGTTTTCATGTTTGAATCAAATGACAGAACAGGTGAGGCCTAGAGAATCCAAAAAGAAGTGCGTGAAGAGAACCCGCAAGAAAGAGCAACATACAGCAATAGAGATGTAAAAGGGTAGAGGGGACTGGAGAGGAGACCCCACACTGAAGACCACTTGGTGATTTTGCAGGGGCCCAAAGCCTTTCTCATGCTGTTCACAATAACTGTGACTTCAGCTCCAAGTGACCAACTTACACATGTACACACATACACACACACAGAGAGAGAGAGAGAGAGAGAGAGAGAGAAAGAGAGAGAGAGAGAGAGAGAGAGAGAGAGAGAGAGAGAGAGAGAGAGAGAGAGATACACACACACTGCATAAAAAAATAAAAAGGAAAAAAAGCATCTGAGGAACAGAATGCCTGTACCAAACTAGATATTCCCCATCCATAGAAGTAATTGTCCAGACAGCTTCTGAGGGGGAGTCCCTCAGGGTGACACCCTTATGGTTCTGAATGGCTGAGCTGTTATGGTGTCAGTGATAAAGTCACAGGGCTATACATAAGAGCAGGGATTTTTCATATAGAGCATCATGGGAAATGGGGGTCATTTGTAGATGGTCCAGAGCCCAGTGAGATTCTGAAAGATGTGCTATCTCAGCTCCCAGTGTCATTGTGGAAGGGAGAGCCCTCTGACACCAGTTACCTGCCCTTCATATGGGCTCATGGTTGCCATGTGACAGCTATCGGGGTGACTGTAGCCAGAGACTGGCTCAGCCAGAGCTTGTGGTACAAAGAGCCCAAGCTGAGTGAATGCTGTCAGTGTGCAGGTTCAGCCCCTGTCTGGGGGGCCGACTTATGGACGCATGCGCATCCAGAAATGATACAGAACACTGCCGGGAAGCATAGACCTCAGAGCTGGTCCTACCTCCTGGTTTGAGGCTGTGTCCCAGGTCTCCACCTGGCCCACAAGAGGCTCTGTGCCCCCAGGGATTGCTTGCATCCTCCTTGCTGCCTCCATAGGAGGATAAGTGTGACCTGTGCAGAGTTCCACAGGTGTTTGCCTGTTACTGCTCATGATAAGGTAGCTTCCTCCTCTACATCTCCGGTCTTTCCTTTAGGCAGCCTGGCACAGGGCCTGTTGCAATGAGGTTTCCTAGTCATGGGTGGCCAGAGGTCCAGACCCACAGACCTGCAGTCCCAGACCCCTTAGCCTCCGGCAACTGCTCAGGCCCCCAGAAATGACTTAGATGCTTATATTAACTTCATGCTGTTTGGCCTATGGCTCAGGCACATTGCTAGCTAGCTCTTACATCTTAACTCAACCCATTCTCATTAATCTGTCTGCCATGTGGCCCGTGGCTCACCTGTGTTCCTTACATGCTTCTTCTTGGGCGGCTGGCTCAGTCTCTGCCCTGCTTCTCCTACCTATGTTGTTATTTCCCCTCCTACTTTTTCTATGGTGCCTGTCATGGGCCAAAACAGCTCCTTTTTTTAAAGATTGATATCCACAGCATACAGAAAGACATTCCCACATCAGGCCCCTGTGGGTACTGCTTTGGTTATGGTTCTGTTTTTCAATAGACTTGAGAAAGATGTAAACCACCATCAACCCTCTGCTTTTGCTTGTCCCTACTCCTATGCATGAGCTGATCAGTGTGGGCTGCCCTCAGCCCTAAGGAGGGGCAAGCATGGCACCACACTGCATTGGTTCTAGGAGTTGCAGTTATTTACTGCTCGAGTTCACGGTTGGACACCAGGCAAGCAATTTAAATTGGCAACTGCATCTTCCCTGCCTTTCCTCACAGACCTCACCCTGCCTTCAGAGCTCATGCTTTGCTATGTTGCTAGGTTCTGGGACAGAATGGCTCTCCTCAGGATAATTATTTACTTTATTTGAGTGTGAGCATGTGCTAAGAGCACATACATACATACGTGAGTGTGTATGTATATATGTGTACACTTTTACACATATAGGAGGCAGAGAAGACCATCAGGAGTTCTGCCTTATCACTGTAAACATTACTCCTTTGGGAAAGGCTTTCTTCCTGATTCTGGAACAAAGCTAGTGGCCAGCAAGCCCCAGCAATCCTACCTCTACAAACATAGATTGGAGTGACTGGGGCGTCCACACCATTGCCCAGCTTTACATATTTTATGAGGCTGCTGGGACCTGAACTCAGGTTCCCAGGCTTAGATCATGTTCGCTTATCCACTCAAGCAACTCTCTAGTCACAGGGTTACTTTTTTAGAAGCCATATTATTTTATCAATTTTACCGGTGTAAGATGGAACTTACACAAAGCTTTATTTCCTATTGTTTCTTTTCCCTTGAAATGCTTCCTAGAGTGTCCTTCTATGTTGCCCAGGCTTCTGATCCTTCAGTCTCAGTCTCTTGAGTGTTGGGGTTGCAGGTGAGCTGTGTGACTCTACTGTGCAGCCTTTCCTCCTGAAGGGACCGAGGGGGAAAAACAAGAGTTAATGAAACTGACCTGGAGAGGAAGTTCAAGGTCTCTCCCTGAATTTATCTAGTCAGGAAACTGTAAATGGAAGTATAAGCCAAACGAATCCTTTCCTCTTTAATTTGCTTTTGGGTTATGCTGTTTCATCCCAGCAATAGAAACCCTAACAAAGACAAATTGGTACAAGGAGTGGGGTATAGCTGTGATGAAACTGACCATGTTTTGAGGAGGATTTTGGAAGGACTTTGGTACTTTGGAATAGAAGAACCACTGGTTATTAAGAACACTACTTCTTTTAAAGACTGAAAGATAAGAATGTTGAGAGCAGTGTAGAACATGGAGGCCTGGCTTGTGGAGTTTCAAACACTCTGTTAGGGGTGGAACTGGTTTTGAAGGTGTGAGGGTGTCACAGAGAGCAGCTGAGGATTATCACTGTGAGAGATTAAGATGGGACATTAGTGAAAGTGTAACTTCAGCAGCAGTAGAAGGCCCAGGACTGAAGAGGGCATGCTGACAAGTTAAGGTTTGGCACCATGAAAAAAGCCTAGGAGAGGTTATTGGTGAAGCACAGCCCAGTCGCAGCAGAGACCCCAGCACTTTGGAGATGACATGGGATGACCAGCAAGAACAGCACAGCAGTAGAGTGAAACCAGCCGGAGCCTAGAAGACAAGCTGTGTGTGCTGCAGAGGGCAGAGCTGGAGAAGTGACCCTAGCCTTTGGAGGAGCCTAGAAGATCATTAGTGAATCCCAGATAATTGTGCACTGCCTTATTTATACTGTTGGGGTTTGGTTTTGCTTGGTTCAGATTGTGGCAGTGAAACCTAATCAAGACACATGGAGCCATGACAGTGAGGTCTATAAAACTCTAAGGGACACTGGGTCACTCACTTTGTCTGGAAGTCCAGAGAAGCACAATCTAGATTGAGAATCTCTGGTCACATTTTGACAGCCAGTTAGTGAATGGTTGTTTCATGTGTATTTCTATCTTTTATTTTCCGTTTTTTTTTTTATTTTTATTTTATTTTATTTTACTTTATTTTATTTTATTTTATTTTACTTTACTTTACTTTATTTTATTTTATTTTATTTTATTTTATTTTATTTTATTTTATTTTATTTTATTTTATTTGACATAGAGTCTCATTCTCACCCTGTAGCCCAAGCTGGCCTAGAAGATATTATGTATCTTTGGATGACCTTAAACTCACAACAACCATCCTGACTCAGACTCTCTTGTGTTGAGTTACAGGCATGAATCCCTATACATGAAGAGAGTTTCTGTTTTGGACCTGATTGACTATGTACGGCTGAGTCAGTCCCCTTTGGCCACAACCCTGGGGGTGATAGCTGAATGACACTTCTTTGCACACATCTTTTCTACGGTTAAAGGTGCTTGCTGCCACAGCTGACAAGCTAGATCAGATTCCTAGAACAGTATGATGTTGGAAGCAGAGAGATGATTACAGATGTTGTCCTCTTTCCTCTACATGCACATACATGCATGTATGTATGTGTGCCTATGCATGTGCCTGTGTACACACACACACACACACACACACACACACACACACACACACACACACACACACACACACACCCCACTGAACAATGTAATAAAACAAACATGTTTTATGTGAAGGTGAATCTTTGAGGCCTACAAGTTCTCTATACATTTTAACCTGGAGTCCATTCTTGTAAACAGTTCATATGTGTCAGGTGGTAATATGTTTTCTTTGTCCACCAGGAAGTTTACATATGCCTATTACATCAATCTTTCCTGTTTGCAGTTGGCAATTTTACTATGCTTATCAGCTGTTTCAAAGAGGTATTTGTTTATCGATTCTGTCTGTCAAATGGCTATTAGTAATTCCTTTGACTACTAGAAACCATGCGGCTGGGGCAGCTGTATCAGTTGCTTTTCTGTGCTGCCATAAAATACTATAATTAATACAACCTATAAAGAAAGGGCTTATTTGTGTTTTCATTTCCAGAGGAGAAGGATTCCACAATGGTAGAGCAGAGACTGCTGGCTCACAGCTTGAACCTCAGAGAGCTGAGAGACCAAACTAGGTATGGCAGGAGTCTTTTAACTATCAAAGCCTCTGTTCAGTAACATACTTCTTCCAACAAGGCCAACACTCCTAATTCTCCCTAAACAGAATCACTAAGTACTCAAATGTAGAGACTTTGGGGGAATATTGTCAAATAACACAGGCCTTATCCTGATAGGAGTTTAATATACCTTGTTTCCCTGCAATATCAGTCTCCTGGATAACCTTACAGGGTGGCACTCTTTTATCTATCAGAAATAAGCACCTTTCTGTGGGAGATTATGCTGTTACATTGTAAATAATTGTCCCACCCACTGATTTAATAGAAAGTGCTGATTGGCCAAAGGCAGGCAGGAAGTATGGGTGGGGCTACCAGACTAAGAAAACTCTGAGAACAGGAAGAAACAGAGTAGAATGCCAGAGCGAAGCCGGAAGAAGCAGAGGATAACTATGCTCCTCTAAGAAAAGGTATGCAGCCACATGGCTGAACAAGATAAGAGTCATGGGTTAGTTTAAGGGTACAGAGTTAGCAAATTATGTGCCTGGGCCTTAGGCCAAACAGCCTAAAACTATAGTAAGCCTCTGCGTGTCTCTGCGGGTCTGTGGGTCTGCGGCCTAAACCTTGAGGCTAGGCCAGAAAGTCTAGGACAGAAACCTCCTACAACACCTTTCAGTCTGTGCTGCATGATGGCGCTGGACAAATGATCTTCACGTGTCTCCCCAGGATACATTCATCTTCCATTATCGAGATGAACTAAAAAACCTGCTTATGAAATGGAATCTTTCAGAGCAAGGAAACAAAACAAAAAAATCCTAGCAACAGTTTCATACAATAAAGAAAAATGTAGAGCAGAGCGCAGCTTGAATCTGACAGGATGAAACCATCCCATGGGTAAAGAGCACTTCAGAGCAAAGCAAAGAAGTGATAATACAAGAGCATCAGACCAGGCACCACTTCTTTAGGCCAAGAAAATACAAGTCTGGAGAACATAGCATCTCTGAAGACTGCACTTATTCCATTAATACATTAAGAAAATGTCCCTGGGTATACAATTAGCAAGTGGAGTCACCATGTCTAAAGCCAGGCTGTCTGACTCCAGCCTGTGCCGTCCGTTCTGAAATGCAAATGTGGTCCAAACATCATTAGACCTTCCAGCACAGCAGCAAACACCTCCCTGTGTAGTTGTCATTGAATGATGCCAAGTTCATGCTAATAACATTGCTCTGAAAGATTCTGTGTCCACCAAACCATAGTTTGAGTTATAAGTCTTTGTGGTCTGATTCCCTACGAGATATGCGCTGCAAGATTTTAACACAGAAAAGTTACTTTTTCATTTTTTTTCCCAGAAATACATTTTATGCTCATGTAAACAGTCAAATGTTTGTGCACATCCCTTCACCAATCTCCATTGACGTATGCATTCATTTGTGATTGACCATCAGCTTCCAGAATTCACTAAGTCTAGTGTGAATATCTCGCCATGCCACCCTATTTTGATTGGCTGTCTATCATGCTTAAATGACTCTCAAATGGCTAGTTATAGAAATCCCTTTTATATGAATATTTTTGAGGAAATTATAGAAAAACGTTGCTGGGAATTGAAAATGCACAAGTAGCATTCATTTATTCTCTTGGTGCTTGTCTGCAGTTAAGCTAGACTATGGCTTGTTAGACGTTCCTAAGGTTCGTCTGACTCCAGTATCTGGAAGCTTCCTTATATGCTCTTCTTCCTGACTACCACAAGAGAACTTGAGCAAGCAGAGGATGTCTAAGTTATTGTCTACTGTGACTGGCTTCACACTCCACACTTGACATCTGTTCTTACTGGTGGGATTTATGTTTTAAAAAATTGCATCTTTTAGAAGATACTATAAAACAGTTCTGACTTTTTCAAAAAATTTCTTTTTTAAAATCTCTCTCTTTCCCTCTCCCTCCGCCTCTCCCTCTCTCTCTCTTTGTGTGTGTGTGTGTGTGTGTGTGTGTGTGCGCGCGCGCGCGCGCGCACGCGCGCGCGCAGGTAGCTGTGATAATCAGAGGAGGGTGTTGGATCCCCTGGAGGTGGAGGTACAGAACTTGTGAGCTGTCCGTGTGGGTACTGAGAACCAAATGTTAGCCTCTGAAGGTGACTAATGAACCATATCTTGGTCTTGTCATCTAATCTGAATCATTAGCATTTGGAGGGGCCAAAGAGGAGATACAGTGGACATAGAGTTCTTTCCCTGTCTCTGAGTATTGACTATGCTCAGGAAGAACTATGGCATCAGGCCATGCTCAGGTGGCATCTTTATAAATGATCTACAAGCCACATGAACTGGTGTTACAGGTGAGGAGGCAGTCTGGATGGTGCTCACAAGGCTTCCAGGCTCTCGTAATCATAACAATAAATTAGACAGGAATATGTTGGAGTACAGGAACTGTTTATCAAGAAAGAGTTCTTTGAAGCACAAATGAGGGTCAGGGCTGTGAGAAAATGTTAGAAGGCCATGGGCTCAAACATGGCTTAGCTAGTGTCTTAGTTATTTATTATTATTTTTATTCCTGTAATAAGACACCATGGCAAAGGCAAATTATAGAAGAGAAGGTTTATTGGGGCTCACAGCTTTGGAGGGTGAGTCTGTGTTTTGGTTTGAAAAAAAAAAAAAGCCCCCATAGGGAGTGGCACTATTAGGAGATACCTTTTTGGAGAGGGTATGACCTTGTTGGAGGAAGTGTGTCACTGTTAAGGCAGGCTTTGAGATCTCATATATGTTCAAGATACCACCCAGTGTCTCAGACCACTTCCCATTGGCTACCTGTCAAGATGTAGGACACCCAACTGCTTCTCTAGCACTAGGTCTGCCTGCACACCACTGTGTGGTACCAGGATGATAATGGACTAAACCTCTGAATATGTAAGCCACCCCAATGAAATGTGTCCCTTTGTAAGAGTTGCTGTGGTCATGGTATCTTTTCAAAAAAAAATTAAAACCGTAACTAAGACAGTCTGTGTCCACCATGACAGGATGCATGGGTACCTTGAATGAGAAATTCTATTCAAAACTTGGAAAGTAGCTGCGTAAGGAGACACTCTTGAAATGGGAGAGCCAGAGAGACAGCTGCCATATTCAGCTCTTTTGGGGACCCCAAAGGAGCGAGAACATACAGAGAAATCCTAGGAATAAAGATGATTTAAGACTTTCATAAATTTTTCAGGGGGGTGATAGGAATTTTCCAAGCACATGATTTAATTTGTCATAGCCTATGTGTCAAGGGTCAGACATCAGCTACAATTGTAAACTTACCTTGCAGTCATGAAGGAAAAGGCTTCAAGGTCACAGCATGATGTGGTTTCTTAACTCTGTCTGAGCGGGTAGATTGGGTGGGAGGGATGCAGAACCAACTGGAGGATATGTGGGCCAATGTGTAGGAAAGGGAGCGGGCAAGCTGGAGGGTCTGGGAGCAAGCAAATCTCACTGGACCCTGCCTCCCATAAAGACTCTCGCTCTGAGTAATCCTCAGACTCAAAGTACCAGGAAAAAAAAGTTCCTATCTGTTGTCACTGGGGTTTTAATCTTTCTCTTTGTCCATATCCGTCTTTGTCTCTGTCTGTCTCCCCCTATCTCTGTGTGTACGTATGTTTGCGTGTTTGCTGCATGCATGCATGCTGATGTGTGCAGAGATGTCATGTCCATGTATGCTGTCTCTGTTGTGATGTCCACTCACCTAGTTCAGCTCTTCTCCGGGTTTCTTAGAGAAGGCTCCCACTCTCTCTCCCCAAGGCCCTATCATGCTGCTTCTGCTATCACTCCCTTCTCTTGAAATCTTGTTTTGTCCAGGTGTGGTCCATGTGTGTGGTATTTGTCTTTATATTCATTTGTGTGGGGGTGCACATGTGTGTGAGCATGTGTGCAAAGGTCAGAGGATGATGTCTTTCATCTTTCTGTCTCTTACCTTTATTTATAGAGGCAGGGCCTCTTGCTGAGCTTAGATTCTGCCCACTCAGCTGGTGGAGCTAACTAGCTTGTTTATGGAGCCTTGTCTCTGCTGTCTAGCATGAGACTCCAGGTGCACAGCCACACCTGCCCAGCATGAGACTTCAGGTGCACAGCCACACCTGCCCAGCATGAGACTCCAGGTGCACAGCCACACCTGCCCAGCATGAAATTCCAGGTGCACAGTCACACCTGCCCAGCATGAGACTCCAGGTGCACAGTCACACCTGCCCAGCATGAGACTCCAGGTGCACAGCCACATCTGCCCAGCATGAGATTCCAGGTGCACAGCCACACCTGCCCAGCATGAGACTCCAGGTGCACAGTCACACCTGCCCAGCATGAGATTCCAGGTGCACAGTCACACCTGCCCAGCATGAGATTCCAGGTGCACAGTCACACCTGCCCAGCATGAGATTCCAGGTGCACAGTCACACCTGCCCAGCATGAGACTCCAGGTGCACAGTCACACCTGCCCAGCATGAGACTCCAGGTACACAGCCACATCTGCCCAGCATGAGATTCCAGGTGCACAGCCATACCTTCCCAGTATGCATTGATGCTGGAGATCTGAAGTCACCTCCTCACATCACATGACAAGTGCTTGACACTCTATGCCAATGCCCCAAACCGCTTCTGAATTATTTTTGAAATATTTATTTTTACTGTCTCTGTTCTTAGCCTTTGATCCCTTCACTCCCTTCTTTAACTCCCTCGATCTTTCCTTTAGTTCACATCACCTGACTCCTAGGCTCTCACACAACATTTGTAGAATAGAAGGCAGCCCTAACATTTAAGTTCGATCCACTCCTTATCATTCCTCCAAAGCAAACTCCAGGTTTTCCTTGCTGTCTCTATGCACATTCTATAACATCGTATCCAATATTCCCCATTATGATTCATGTAAAGACTCACTTGAGGAACTGCCCAATTCTTATCCAAGGGGCCTCTCAGAGGAAGATTTGGCACCCTGGCCTTTATTAAGGCCTCAGAAATGGTGTCTATGATGAGGTAGGAGGTCAGATGAGCTGTTTCCCAGTGTAGGAACCCTAGGGCGACTGTTCTGTGCTAATGGCTTCTGTTCCACCCACAGCCACATTGTACTGTTGTTGTCACAGTTAGCTATGAAGTGACTCTGCCTCCTTTTATTTTTGATTTGAGCTACCTCCAACCCAGAGGACCAGTTACAGGCTCTTCCCACATCTTCTGATCTCCCCCTCAAACAGAAGAGCCAAGCTGTGGAAAGCAAACAGAGTTCCAATGCCCAGGCTATTGAGAAATACAAAGGAGAATCTCTCCTCACATAACCCCTTTCACCTGTCCTGTGGGCATTGCTGTTTTCTGCTCAGCCGACTAGAGAAGTCCTTAAGAAATTGCTTCCAGGTCATCTCCCTTTGTAGAGCCAAAGGATTCCTGTGTTTCTGTTTTCTTAAAGATTCATTTTGCTGAAATTATATGTCTGTGTGTGAGTATGTTCACATCTTTGCATTGCAGAAGAGGGATTCAGATCCCTGGGACTGGAGTTTACAGGTGGCTATGAGCTGCCCAGTACAGCTGCTGAAATGAACTCAGGTCTTTTGGCAGAGCAGCAAGCCCTTTAAGTGCTCAAAAAAACAAAACAAAACAAAACAAAAAACAAAAAAAAATAAAAAACACAAATAAGCCACAAGCCACATAACA
This sequence comes from Phyllotis vaccarum, assembly GCA_033318265.1. Lineage (NCBI taxonomy): Eukaryota > Metazoa > Chordata > Mammalia > Rodentia > Cricetidae > Phyllotis > Phyllotis vaccarum. The sequence continues at coordinate 55,766,059 of JARWLC010000011.1, forward strand.
AAAAAATTAATAAAAATAAATTAAGTTAAAATAAAAAACTAACTAACAAAGTGCCTAAGCCATAAACCAAACAACATAAACTTAATATAAAATCTAAATCATTTTTAAAAGCCTAATCAACCACAGGCAACTAAGAAGTCTAATACAACAAATCTATAAATCTAAACCTCTGGCTGCCCAAGGTCAAAAACCTTATTACTACACTGAGCCATCTCCCCAGCTCTTTGTATTCATTTTTAAATATTTCAAATCCTGTAACTTTATTGGAATATAGCCTGGTGTTATTGTAAAAATTCATGGTATACCTATAAAAGAGTCACTAGGATGAAAGTTTTTTTTTTTTTTTTTTTTTTAGAAAGCTATCTCTTATCTTTGAAAAATAATATAATTCTTTAGTCTTTTTATCTATTTTTCTCTCATACAATACAGCCCAACTGCAGCCTCCCCTCCTTTCACTCCGCCCAGCTCCTGCTCACCTCCCCTCTCTACAGATCCACTCTCCCCACTTCCCCCTAGAAACTGGCAGGCTTTCCAGAGATATCAACTAATGGTATAACAACATTCAATAAGACTAGAAACAACCCTCGTATCAGGGCTAGATGAGGCAACCCAATAGGAGGAAAAGGTCCCCAGGAGCAGGAAAAAGAGTCACAGACATCCCCTTTCCCACTGTTAGAAAGGCCCAAAGAACTCTGAGCTAAATAATCACAACATATATGCAGAGGACTTGGTGCAGACTCTTGCAGGTTCCACGATTTCCTCTTCAGCTTCTGTGAGCTCCTATGAGCCCAGTTTAACTAATTCTGTAATTCATGGTCTCCTGTGTCCCTGACCCCTCTAGCTTCTACAATCCTTCTTCTGCAGGCTTCTTTGAGCTCCACCTAATGTTTGAGTGTGGGTCTCTGCATCTTCTCCATAAGTTGCTGTATCTCCTTATTTTTAAATTTAGTTTTTTTTTTTTTTTGAGACAAGCACTCACTCACTTTGGAGATTAGGCTGGCCTGGAACCCAGAGTTACCTTAGTCTACCTTCGAAGTACTGGCATTAAAGTGTATGCCACCATGCTCTCTTTATTCCTTAATTTTTTTAAATATATGGAGAGGAGGGTAAGGACAGAGAGAGGTAGGGAGGGCGGGGAGAGAAGGGGAGGGAAGAGGGAATAAGAGAGAGGGAGAGAGAATGTGTGTGTGTGTGTGTGTGTGTGTGTTTGGGAACATTGGACAACAGTGAATGTATGGAGTTTGGAGGACAATCCTCCTGAGTTCTCTTCTAATATGTGGCTCTCAGGTGAAAAGTTTAGGAAGAAGGATTTGCAGACAAGGGAACAAACCATGGAAGGTTGTGGGAGGTTGTGTTGTTTCATTTTAAATAATTGTCCCACCCACTGATTTAATAAAAAGAGCTGATTGGCCAAAGGCAGGCAGGAAGTGTAGGCGGGACTAACAGACTAAGAAAAATCTCTTGAGAGCAGAGTGCCAGACAGAGCACCAGAGAGAAGCCGGAAGATGCAGAGGACAACTGTGCTGCTCTAAAGAAAGGTACCAAGCTGCATGGCTGAACAAGAGACATGGGTTAGATGAAGGGTAGAGAGCTAGCAAGTGATATGCCTGGGCCTGAGGCTGATCAGCCAAAACCTAATGAAAGCGTCTGTGTGTCTCTGTAGGACTGTGGGACTGCGGGACTGCGGGTCTGCAGGTCTGTGGACCTAAACTTGGAGGTTAGGCCTGAAAGTCTGGGCCAGAAACCTCGTACTACAGAAGGTGGTGCAGGGCTTTATTTGAGGAGCTCTCTGTGAGCATCAGGACCCACTGTCTGCTTAATAAGCCAAGCTAGATATTGGACAGAAGGTATACAAGCCTGTGTATTAAAATTTTCTTTCTGGTCTAAAGTTAGCCAGTGCTTGGGGTAACCAGTGAGTATTCAGTTAAAGAATGTCAGGAGATAGACAATTTCTTTTGCCAACCCTCATCAGGGGTCTACTATGGAGGCTGAAGCAGAAATCTTAGTTAGACAAACTGCTTTAGCTCTGGAATGCTAATTACAGTAGTTTCGTGGAAAATGTCTTAACTTAACCAAAATGGGAGATGTTTTACAAAATGATAAGCTAACTTCACAACTGCCACATTCGGCAGCAAGCACCTTTACTTGCTGGCTCAGCCCTGTTTCTTTATGATTAAACATAGAGTTGGCGTTCGTTTACTAGCCCTTAGCATCAGTCCGTTTCCCCTGCTGTGCTTTTTTTGTCTTTCCCCACCTTCCAGTTCTTTCCATGACATTATTAATAACTCAGACGTAGGCACCCCATCTCTGCTACTCCAATGCAGCCTTTGCTTCTGTAAGTTCTCAATTATACAAAAATATAAGTGAATTATATACATAATATACTATACGTATATTTGCATCCATGTACACCCATATATATAGATGCACACATACGTACACTCTCACAGCCAACTTCAAATCAACTTCTATTGTCAGCCTCTTTTCCCTCAGAGGGCAACAGTTTTGTGTCACTTTTTGCGCTGTTGATAAAACTTTATTAATGGAGCTATTCCGTCATTTCCTACCCTTCACCATGTTTAACTATTCAGATGACCAAAATTTCTGTTAACTTCAAAGCCATACCAAGAAAGATACAGTGCTCCAAGTGTCCTCTCTCGGAGCCTCAGAATTTGGCATGCCATTGGGGGGGGGGGGGCAGAGAGCTCTCATTTCAAAGGGAATATGTGATGTGTTATTCTGGAGCCAAAACTGAGTGACGAAGGCCTGGGAATATACAGATTTAGGTTAGCCCACTTTCAGCAAGGTAGTCGTTTCATGGAGCTTTAAAGAAGTATAACAAAGAAGGTCAGAAATCAAGGAAATTTAAAAAATTCCCTAGTGAAAACATCAAGTAGTTTCAGAAGGCAGAAGAATCTCAAACTCTGATGCTTTAGGACAGCGTTCCTCCCTTCCATTAGTGGAGAATAGCTCTTGCTATGCTAGCACATTTTAAAGTTTCTGCTTATCAAGATATAGATATGATTCAGCGCAGGGTGAAGAACAGCTTTTTAGGGGCAAAAGGTAAGTGGAGAGAATTTGTGATCAGGCTGCTCTCCACCGTCACCGAAGTTTTCATCACTGTCTGAGACAGCTTCTTTCCAGTTCTCATCCACAGGCAGTACAGTGATGCTGTCGTTACTAATGGTCCAGTAATTGCAAAACACACTTTAGAAGTCTCTTATTAAGACACTCACTGCAGGATTCAAAGATATCATTTTAGCTTTTTTCCAAAAGAGTTGAAAATTTGCATCTATTTAGAAGAGGAGGTGTAGAAGTGTGTAGGTGCAGCATTCTCTTTGTGGATGTTGGAAACGTTGGAAATGGCTCTCGAGACTGCACAAACAAGAGCCTCTAGCCCTTAGGAGATAGTTCAGTCAATGGAGTCCTTGCTTTGCAATTATGAGATAGGCAGATCCCTGGGGTTCACTGTCCAATCAGCTTGCACGAGTGGCCTAACGAGAGAGTCTGTCAAAAAGCAAGGTAGACAAGACAACAACTGGGGAAGGACAGATTAAGTTGTCTTAATGCTTCCAAATGTGTGTGTGTGTGTGCGTGTGTGTGTGTGTGTGTGCGCACACACACACACACACGCGCACACACACACTTAAAAAGAAGAAAACAATTTTACTCAGTTAAGAAGATAAAAATGCAGATATGCATAATTCCGTAGGTGAATCTAGAGCCAACTGGGGAACATTTTGTAGGATTTTATTTACCTGACATTGTACAAGAGGCGAAACCACGGGATTAGGAAATGGCAGAGATAGGCAAGGGCTGGCACTGGGGGAGAGAGACATGTTCAAATGAATGCATCTACAACATTCTTGTTTTTGGAAAAGTCAAGGTGAATTGTATAAAGCATTCACAGAGGACTGTCTCTCTTGCCTTGTAAAAATACAAATCAAGTCCGTTTTGAAGACACCAGTACTGCTGTAGCATACAGATGGCAATGCCAGAGTTAGGAAGGAAGCCTGGAATGTATTAGTTTTCTGCCAAGCATTCACATGCTGCATGTGAAGCAGGGGGAGAAAAAGGTGAGTGAGGGAACAAGGCGGCCTTGCTGCTTCTTTGCTCCATCTGGAAGACACCTTTTCTTCTTCTTTTTTTTCTAAGATATATCTTGCACATCGTTTCCAACTATTTTTTATTAGGATGGCCTCAAGCATCTTTATAAAATCTAACTCTGAAGTACAAAATAAAGGTGCTAAAGTTTATGCTTTATATAGGAGTTAAAATGTCAGATGTGTTTTATTAGCCTCACATCTTACTCTCTTTATGACTCACCCTGTCCAAGCATGTCCGCACACAGAGATGGTATGGTTTTGTTTTGTTTTAGTTCGGTTTGGTTTTTGTCTAAAAGCCCCACTAACTCACATACTTAGAGACAATAAAGGTATGTTGTTTTCCTTTTTCCTTTAAGAAATATTCATGTTGGGGGAGGTTGTTGAGATGACTGAGTGTGGAGAGTGCCTGATATACAAGTGTCGGGAGTGGGCATGGTGGTGCATTTCTTTAACACAGGGGAGCAGAGGCAGTAGGAGCAGGTCTGGCCAATCAGCGAGGACTAGATTCACTGAGAGACTATAATGGCAAGATGAAGAGTGATTGAGAAAGACACTGGATGTATGGCAGGGACTAGAGAGAAGCAGACAGATTATTAGTGACGTATGTAGGTAGGATCCCAGAGCTCCCCAGGAAGACTGGGGATCTCAGGTCCCTCTTCTAGTGGTGCCTTGATGGTTAGTGCTAATTGTCAACCTGAATCTCACAGGATATTTACACAAATAGTATCTTGTAGGTGTAGATGGGCATTTCTCTGTATGTGCAAGCTCACAGCCTTGTGGGTACCTTCAGAGGCCAAAAGAGAGCATGAGGCATTACAAGCAGAGCTGACATTACCCCACCTTATAGGTGCTGGGAATTGAACCCATGTCTCTCAGCAAAAGCAGAAAAAAAGCACTTTTAATGCTAACCCACCCACTGTCTATTTCCTTCACGTGGGAGTGCGCCATGTTTTCCTTCTCAGCTCCTGGGTTGACACATGAGTTGGTGTTCCCAGAGAGGCAGCATCTCATCTGTGTCCTCTCTCACAGATGGTCTTCCCAGGTCTTCCTTGGTCCTTAGTTTTTCAGAACATGGTGATAGCTGAGCTTGCTTTCTAAGCTCCCTTAGCACAGCCCAACTACAGCCCTTGACCTCTTGAACCTATAAGTTATGTATTTCTAAATTTGGAGAGATTATAGTCATTAGTTTTTAGGGAATTTTCATTTTTTCTTCCCATTCAAAGTCTCTGCTAACAAAATGTTTGGTTTTTGTTAATGTTGTTCATCTACTGGGCCTCGGGTACTTGCTGCAAATAATGCTATTTTCATTTATTTGCTGTTTTCCTCCATTTTCTCTCTGTTCTTTAAACTGGAGAATCTAACTCACTTGCCTCAATAATTACTGGCTCTCTCCTTTCTCCACTTAAATTTCTCAATGACGTTTTCATTGATCACATTTTTTAAAAAAAAATTCTAGGAGTTTTTTCTTTCTTTCTTTTCTTTTCTTTTTTTAAGCTTCTGACTTCTTTCCTAAGATTTTCTGGGTTTTATTTGTCTCATGAAAATTTATAATTGGTTAATGAGAAATTCTATGACTTAGAATAAAATACCCTCCTCAGAGAATTCGAGCAACATGTGCAGACTGTTTGTTACTTGTGCTGAGATTGCCCTGGTTCTGTGTGCCTCAAGTGACCATTGTCACATGCCCTTCACAATCCATTAAAACACTCTATCATAATCACCTTTCAAAAGGCAATCTCACTGAAGTACGGCATCAGGGCCAATGATGATCAGAGAAGTGTCTACTAACACCGCCTATAGCACCACAATCAGTACGTTGAGAGACACTCACTCAAAGCTCCCAGCTCCCTACTTACAGCTTCCGGCCAATAACTTAGAACATGTCTGTGGTGGGATTCAGGTGTCAGCTGATAAGGTCCAAAGACACTTATCCAGGGTCCCTGGCTCCTGAAGGGGGAATGGCCAACCCCATTCAAAGGGGCTGCTAGGATCTTGGGAAGCCCCATTTGTGGTTCCAGACTGCTGGAGAGACCGGTTCAATATCCATTGTCCATCGTGTGTATAATCCAGTCTATCAGGCACCTATATAAACTATTACCTGTATCATGAGTGTTGTCTTATATTTTAATAAATATTAATCTTATATTGGTGTATTTTAAGAAAATTTCCACCTTTATCTGGCACCCAACATGGGGCAGACCTCTGGCTGTCCGGGACTGGAAACCTCTTTGTAACACATGTCTTCATCTCCACCTTCCCGAGCTCATGGAAGTTCTTTTCTTTTTAAAGTTTTAACTCAGAGGACTGCATCATATTTCATTAAGAGTTAGACTCTCTTCCTCCTACCAAAGGAGCCACATATCAGCTTCTGCATCAATGGGCGGCATAGAACTTGGCCTTGGGCCAGCAGGCCATTCCTCAGTGATGGAGTTCTGAGGAGGACTAGAGGATGACAGGAAAGCTTAGGATCGGGGGTCTTGTACAAGCTAAAAGCTCGTGCAAGCAAGTTTTTTTTTTTTAAACAAAAATCACAGCTCCTTATACATAATTTTCAAAGGAAAAAAATAGAACAGAGTCAGCAGAAAGTCATCACACAATAAGATAAAGTCAGCCAGAAACTAAGCCAAGCTGCACAAAGAGAAGACAGAATATCTCAGGAGCATCACAGACTGAGTACACAGCTGCCTTGGGACTGATTATCATAACCCTTTGGGGTGAAAAGAATCAAGTTCTCAGAATGGCGTCACAGACCCCAAGTCTTTGGCTCCAGTCTATTACTAGCTATGCTAATCCATTAAAGAAGGAAAAATGTTCTATGGACATTCACGGGGGAAGACCTTGGATGGGTTGGGCTCCCCAAAAGAACAACTGCCTGATACTGTCTGGGATTGAGAGATGACGCCACCACCAGTAAAATGGTTGCCTTGAAAGCACAATCCCATTTTTTTAAAAAAAATGAAGCTAGGTACAGTGACACACACTTAAAAGTCCCATGTCTGGAGAGACTGAGATAAGATCCATTAAGCTCACTGGCCAGCAAAACTATAGCCTATGTGTCCATCAAGATTCAAAGAAAAGCTAGGGAACCCCTAGGTAACAATACTCAAAGTTATCCTTTGGCCTCCACATATGAGCAAACACTATTTCATAAGCATCTATGTAAATGAAAACACACAGTCCCATTTATTAAATTTCTAAATTTTTAATAGTTATTTTAAAAACCCTATTGTTGCTTCTATAAGAATCTTATTAAATTAAATAAACCAATCTGAGGGAAATTCTTGCCTTCTAAAACAAGTGAATAAAATCTATTGATTGCTTAAAAATCCTACCATTTATCCTCTAATATAATTTCATAATTCATTTATATAATTATTTTCTTGTTTGGGGATTGTCGTGATGTTACTTTGAGGCCAAGGATGGCCTTGAACTCCTGATCTTCTAGTCTTGACCTCTTTTCTGGAAATTCAGACATGTGCCATTCACCCCACCGGTGTGTGTGTGTGTGTGTGTGTGTGTGTGTGTGTGTGTGTGTGTGTGTGTACAATCTTTTGCTTCAGCATATTTGCGGTATATCAGCCCTAACAAGGTTTTTTCTCAAGGTTCAGAAAGACACTCAGCTTATTTCGTCTTTATGGGCACAATGAAGGCTTAGACTTCTATACCCAGGCAGGCAGATTCCCCAACAAGACAATCAGGGCTTGAATTCTCAGGGTTATAGGGAGCGGCTAATGTACTCGTTGCTAGGTGACTGAGTAAACAATGGAGGTGGGCCTGCAGCTTTTGATCTGCTAAGGAGCCCTCCCTGGGAGAGGGTTTATAAAGGCTTAATTTGCACAAGAAGCAGGACCTGCCACCTTTAGGCTGATCAGGTCTTAAGGCTTCAGAATAGATGCCTGTTTTGATATCTGCAAGTAGGAGTTGGTGAATTATCTGTTTCCTTAAACCTTTAAGTTAGGACCCTGTGTCAGTGAATCCAAGTGCAAGTAAAGCCCTGAGGTTAGTTGCTCTGGACAGCTCTCTTATCAGCAGGGGTAGTGGATTTAGGACAGATCAGTGTGCTGTCTCTCTGTAGCTGTCCTTGGATATCTGAGAAAAGTTTCGATAGGTTACTTTGTCCGGGTCTCACTCTGCCTGGATGTTTACTGGTAAAGGTAAGTGCAGGGAAGGTGGTGACACTGAGTCTGCTCTGGGTAGAGGACTGGATTTGTGAGATACCAGATCTTGTTTGTGTGACTGTTTTCACACAGATAGGGGAGAATATCCACATGCCCTCAAATGTATGGAGAAAATTGTACCCAACAAATGAGCCATCACACTGCTAAAAGTTCCTGAGAAATAAATTCCAAGGGAATGACAAATGGGGAAACTGTAATGACACACAAGAGTCCTCTGTAGGAAACAGGTTAACACATTCAAAGGCAATTAACACCAAAACTCCTTGAGATTTTGGCTTTAACTCCATCAGGACCCTTGTCTCTCTGATGGGTCAGTCTTGCTGGCACCAACTGAGTTCCTATTTCATATTTCTGCCACTTATAGCATATCAGACACTTTGTTGTTACTTGAGTGTATTTTCTTCTTCCATAGTCATTTTTAAATTTGTTACTCTTGAGTTACAGGCAAACTATGTAACACATGTGGCAATGGCTGTGGGGTGGAGAGAATCCTGTAGACCTGGTCATGTAGTCATGGAGCATCATACTGTCTGTCAACTATGAGAGTGCTGTCCCTTCCTGTCCAGAATTTATCTTCTCAGTTCTGCTTCTTTCTTTAAAATGTAGGAGTATGTGTGAAGGTATGTATGTGGGTATATGCACATGTGAGTGTAGGTGCCTATGGAGACCAGAAGAGGGCATCAGATGCCCTGCAGCTGGAGTAACAGTCACATGTGAGCTGCTTGATGTGGGTGCTTAGAAGCCAACTCCAGGCCTCTGGAAAAACAGTAAACCTCTTAACTGTTAAGCATCTCCCTCTAGTATATTTATTTCTGCTGAAAGAAACATTTTTATATTCATCTCACCTGCTGCAATGTGCCTCTTGAGAATTTAAAAAGGCAGCAGGCTTTTCTAGTTCAAAGGCATCGCTTATTTTTTGGATTTGGTTTTACAACAAGCTTTGTCAAACGTCAGTATTTTTATAAATATTTCAATCTATAACACTAAGAAGTAGTTGCTCTCTCTAATGATTTAGTTTGCTTCCCTACTTAGCAAAACTATCCAGAAACGAGTACATGAACTGAGTGAGACAGAATTTTCCCACTCTAATTTGGAGCTGGCTAGGTTCTCATGATGTAAATGCCTTGGTGCCTCACAGTACTGCACTAAATGATGCTCTTTCTCCAAAGAAAAATCCCCCATGAAAGTATTAAATATTGGAAAACAGACAAATGAATGAGCAAAGTCGGGTAAGACTGGTAATTGGGGATACATTAGGTAAGATGAAATGTCTAAATTAACTGTTTTGCTGGTCTTATTAAAGCCCCAGACCAAACAGAGCACCATACTGAACTCTTTGCCCCGTTCCTGCCCCTATATGTAACCCTTCACCTAGATTCCTATAAGTTACTAACCTCATTAAGTAAATTGGTTCACCAAGTTGGGCTTCGCTATAATTGTTACTTTGATTTGCCATGGATTTTTTCCTAACACTGGGAATACAGACACATGCTTGGCATTGTATGTGTGTTTTGGAGATCTGAACTTGGGTCCGCAAGGTTGTACTCTAAGGACTTTACCAGCTGAGTAAACCTATCTACCAAGGCATCTCCCAGCCCAGGAATCCCAGACATATTGCATGTCTAATGAGATAGAGTAGCCTGCTGTGTCTGTCCTTCCTCCCCAGAGGGTGTGCTGTGCTCCTGGGTGAGATTACATCACAGTATGTATGCACTGCAGACCCACACTGTTTACCTGGATTATCTACATATTTGCCAATTCAATATTTTTACAATGGACCACATGTTCTCTAAGATCCCATGAGTCAGTGTTGCCTGGCAACAATGCAGCCCTGTGGATTTGTTACTCCATGACGCATATCCAAGGACAAAGTCACTTGATGGTGCATTTCCAGACCGTGTAAGTGACACATGACTGCATACCATTGTTTCTAGCTTTAGGTCTGGTGCACACAACCTGACAGCTGGGTGAGTAAGAAAACTACTTCACAGTCCATTAGCCTGATGGGATGAAAATCTGACCCGGGGCTGTGGAGCTACTCAATGGAAAAAGTACTTACTGTACAAATTTAAGGACTTGTATTTCTATCTCCGGAACCCACATAAAAGTCAGAAAGGAGGTAGAGACTGGGATTCCATGGCGTAGGCTGACTCAATAAAGTGTTCGACAGTCAAGGAAGACATTCTCTGTTACCCTAGGGCTTCCAGTGCAGACATGCATGTCCATAGGCACACACATACTTACAAACATGCATACATGTAAACAGACATATACAACACAAATATATATTACAAACACTTTACCTTCGAGCATACAGAAGAGACAGAGACTTTGGGAAGGCACTGATAAACACGTTTATTTATGAATCTATTTAAAGTGAATTTTCTAATTATTTTTACTACATTTATTTATTTGTTTTGCATGTGCAGGATGAGTATGAGTACACACTCACGAAAGTGTGAGTCTGGAGGTCAGAAGGAAACTTGTGGAAAACCTTTCTCTCTACGACATAGATGCCCAGAGAGTCATTCAAGTCACCAGGCTTAGTGGCCAGTGCCTATACCTGCTGATCCAGCTCACAGGCCCTGCTTAAAGTGAATCTCGAAGATAGTTTCTTCCTCTCATTTAGAAAATTACTGTAACCTTGAACTGATGAACTCTCATGATACCACATCTGATTTGGCCTGGCAGATCTCAGAAGGTGTCAACAGTCCATTTTCTTTTAAAAATGTTGAAAGGAACTGTAAGACAAGTTGCATCAAAGCCCCTGAGGAGAAGCAAAAGGTGTGTGTGTGTCTGTCTGTGTGTTTGTGTATGTATGTATCTCTCTGTGTGTATCTGTATGTGTGCGTGCGTCTGTATGTCTCTTTCTCTCTCTCTCTCTCTCTCTCTGTCTGTGTGTGTGTGTGTGTGTGTGTGTGTGAGAGAGAGAGAGAGAGAGAGAGAGAGGGAGGGAGGGGGGAGAGAGAGAGAGAGAGAGAGAGAGAGAGAGAGAGAGAGAGAGAGAGAGAGAGAGGGAGGGGGAGAGAAAGAGAGTCACATTCGTTTGCATGGATAGCCAAGGGGCACATCATTATTGTGTCATTATTCTCTGCATTATTTTCTTGAGACAGGGTCTCTCACTGAACCTGGAGCTAGTTTGGTGTCAGCATACCTCAGCAATCATTTACTCACATAGCGTTCAAGTTAAGTCTCTTGTGGGTTTGACCTCAGGTAAATAAGTGCTCTTCCCTACTGAGCCATCTCCCAAGCTTCCACACAAGAGCAAAGACTGGGGCTTGGAGATGGCTTGATTAGTAAAGTACTTGGTGTACAAGCAGGAGGACCTGGGTTTGCTCCCAGGTCAATGTTAAGGAGCTGGGAGGCCCAGTCTAATGCTGTGGAGTCAGAGACAGGGGATCCCAAGGTTTGCTGAATCAGAAAACCAAATTCAGGTTAAAAAAAAAAAAAAACTAACAACAAAACTGAAACACAGGTTGAAGAAGATACCATTTGTCTCTGGCACACACATACATTCTCTCTCTCTCTCTCTCTCTCTCTCTCTCTCTCTCTCTCTCTCTCTCTCTCACACACACACACACACACACACACACACACACACACACACACACCTGCACAGGTACACACATAGGCATGAGCATGCATGCACAAATACAAAATCACACACAGGCACACACACTAGAAAAGCCATCATCCTCAAGCTCTTCTTTAGAAAATGATTTTCAAAAGCAAAGACAACCTCCCCACCCTATCTCACCGCCCCCCCCCCAAATAAAACAAAAAAGAGAGAAAGAAATGCCCAACTTCTAACACCTTTTATGGCCAGTGGACCTTCAGAGAGGAAATGCTCACAGGAACTGCTCTGGCTTGCAAGTCATTGTCACCGTCATGATGAGGAGAATGTGATAAGTGATGTCCTTAAACAGAGCTGACCTTTGCTTTTCATTGTAAATTCTATGGAGATGTTTGACTGCTCAGAGCAAAATTAACAGCAGAATTCTATGCCGTCATGGATCATAGGTTTCTAACAAGCTCCTTCCTCTCTCTGTGCCATGGGTTCTAGGCATTGTGGTTTGAGTGCGTTATGTCTGCCATTTCTCTGTGCTGAGCTCCAGAGCACAGGCTGGCATGTCTCACCTGGACACACCTCACTGAGGGCTCTGAATCTCAATGGGTCTCTCCATCATGGTCCAGAACGTGAGCCTGTGATGTCAGGATTTGTGCCTCAGGCCTGCAGATAAGACTCCTTATGCATGCTCTTTGAGGTTCTCATGTCCTTTGCTAAGCTCCAAAGAGGAACAAATTTGACTTTTGAATAAATAATGACCATTTGACTTTAATTGTTGGTATTCTGCTCCCCATCTGCCTCCTGCAAAGTGCCTTGGAGCTGTGTGTCACCTGCAAGCATCTCCATACTTAAAAATAAAACGCCAGCTAATTTCTTCTGAGCTAAGAGACTCATGGGCCCTCAACAGCAATAGCTGCTCAAACACACATGTTTTAAGGCTTCTTCATTCCCAAGATCCTCTTTGTCTTGTCATTTTATAGGGCTGCTACAGAGAATAGGAAGCACATAGGAAGGCACTGAGACATCTTAAAGACGAGATGCTCAATGGTTAAGAGTGTGTACTCTTCAGAGGGTCTGAGTTGGATTCCCAGTTGGTGGTTCACAGTTTTCTATACCTCCAGCTCCAGGGGATTTAATGTCCTCTTCTGGCCTCCCTGGCCACTGAACTCTGTGCACAAACCCATAGTCACACACATACACATAACTAAAAAATAATCATTAAGAAAATCAGAAATTTGATTGACAATTTTGTAACTTGATAAGTGAAATTGTTTGCAGCAGTTGTGCGTTTGACCTTAACTGTTCATTGATTATGGCCTTGATTTACTGACTTGTTTTGGTGAAAAATGTATTTAATCTGATAACAGCAGAAGAAAGGGAATTTGGCCGGGAGGTATGGGCGTGCTTTCTAATTACACCTCTGCTCCATACCCAGAGCTGGTGCTTTTACTAAACAGATGTCTCTTTATTTCTCTGACTCACTACCACAGCCGCAGAGAAGCTACAGAATATATATTTTTATTGTTATTACTGGAGTTACTAATTTTACTACTGAGGAAAGAATTTTATATAAATTTTGTTTTTTCACTGTCTGTATGCATGCATATTTTTAAATAAATGAAATAACAGAATAGGTGAGAATAGGTGTATGGCAAATCTTTTGTAAGAAGCAAAATAAATTTTTTGTTGTATTTTTTTCATCACTAGGTAATACTTAGGAACTTCCTATTTGAAAGACATGGGTATGGGCTATCTCACAACTGCTTAGGCCAAATAAATAACATGCTTTGTTTTTCATTTGTAAAAATTTTTTTTTGATAGTTTTGTTTTTGTATTCTGGTAGAGAAAGAAGTTGGGTTGAAAACAAACAAAAAATCTTGTAGTTACCATGTTGAAGCTGTAGCATTAATTTTAGGACCATCTGATTTTAAGTATGCATTACTCATTTCATTATCAACGTCTCTAACTTAGTCCCCTTCTCTCATCTGTGAATTGACTGGAAACATCTAGTGTAATGAATGGTGATGAGCTTTGGAGCAAATAATTCACGTACAGCTTCTAGATGATTCCTAACACATAGCAAACATTTACACTGTTTCCGCGGTAGTATCCTCCAACTTGTGTTTATTGTGATGTCGATTGAACTTCCCAGACGCTAAAACAAGAAGTAAAAGAATGAGAGAGAGAGAGATAACACACACACACACACACACACACACACACACACAGAGAGAGAGAGAGAGAGAGAGAGAGAGAGAGAGAGAGAGAATTCTCATTAAAGATTCTACAAGGCCAAATGATTGAATTAGAGATTATGAAGAGTAAAGGTTGCAAATCAGAGCCAAGTTATCTCGTGCATTCTTAGTTCCTTGACAGCCCCACTGCCTCCACTATGTCTAAGCTAAAAGCCTTGCAACTATCAAAACCTTACAGTGCATCCTATGCAGGCCTAGTGTTCATTAATCCAAAAGCTGAGAGTGTTATCAGATAGCATCTGAAATCTGCAGCTCCATTTTCCAACCCTGCTTTGCTGTAACTCATCTATCTGTGTTCTCCACCATGTATTTGGGAAACACTTTTTGACTCTCTTTGCTCTATAACTAATAAAAACCTCACCTAACAACTTCCTCTGTGCAATGTGGTATTTGGAGAAATCCCAATCTTGTGTTCTGGGGTCACTCAACTTTAGCCCCAGAGTAAGCTATTTTTTTGCTGCTTTTGAGGTGAGAGTTGTGTTTAACATTCTCAAAAGAAAGTCACTTCAAAGCACTCAGACATGTCCAAATCATGACCCGAAAGCCACAAGAACCCCAAGACAGCTGTGAACCAGGCCGACACAAAAGTGTAAACTTATCTAAAACACAAGAAGTTGTGCACAATATTTTGTTTGCAATTTGATTGTACACTTTCCTAATATGAAGCTTTTGATGACAACAAACATTACATCACAATCTTAAAAGGTCGGTGTCTTAGCATGGGGAGCAAAGGGTTTATTTGGTTTACACTTTCATATTGGAGTCCTTCACTGAAGGCATCTAGGACAGGAACTCAGAGAGGGCAGGGACTGAGAGGCAGGAGCTGATACAGGGCTTGCTCAGCCTGCCTTTATATAGAACCCAGGACCACCCGTAATAGGCTGGGCTCTCACTTATCAGTCACTAATTAAGAAAATGCCCTATAGCCAGGTCTTGTGGAGGCGTTTTTCCTCAATTGAGGTTTGTGGAAACCAAACACCCCCGACCCTTCACTCAGCAACTCAGCATGCCAGCAACTAGCTACATTGTTACAATCACAAACCCTTTGAAAGGTTCCTGCCACCACAGATGGCTTTCTTGTCCTATCTTGTTCTTTCTGTCTTCCTATTGTTTGTCTGTCTGTCTCCATATCTCATGTCCCTACTCTGGGGTGGCCTTTGACTCTTTCTGCTGCCAATAAACCTCTTTAATGAGATCTGTTGCATGGTGTGATCTTTGCAGCATACCTTGGCCTAGACCTGCAGCTAAACCTTGACATTGGTTCCTCTGCATACATCCTAACAAGCTTCCTTCCTTTTAGATGACTCTAGCTTCTGTCAAATTGACGTAAAATTAGCCAGGACAGTTGGCTACTCCTGTGTGAGTCCACTGAGCAATGCCCTGGTCCATATCATTCCAACAAGGATTCCAAAGGTAAGTTCCCAGTTTTCGAAACATCCCATCCGAGTGGACAGTCCAGGCCTATAAAGATGGGGACGCTCCAACTACTTTATTGATAGAGTAATTATTGTTTTGTATCTGTAATTGTGAAGTGGTGGTTAGGAGAATTTTCCTCCTTTGTATAAAAAGGGTGTGAGGAGTTGTCAGTTATCAGATGACTCTGCAGTCTTATCTGATGCAGAGGTGAACCTGGCCTGCAGGATCTGCTATGACGTGTGTGTGTGTGTGTGTGTGTGTGTGTGTGTGTGTGTGTGTGTGTGTGTGTGTGTGTGTGTTCAGGAGGGGAGTTCTTCTCCAAGCAGCAGAACCAATGCTTTAGGTTCAGGTAGCCAGCATGGTTCCTAGGCCTGCTTCATAGAGCATGTTCGTATGTGGTGAAAAGTTCACACACCATCACACTTGCTTCCTCTGTGACTTTCTTCTTGGTGAACAGGGGCTGTGAAGATGGAACCTTTAAATGACATCACCATTATGATCCATCAAAATAACTTTGCACTGGCCAGACAAATTGGTGGGGGTGCATTTTACCATTTTATTCTGTTTTTCGGGCACATTGCATAGTGTCCAGGAGAATTTCAGTGATGATCTGTTTTTGCCATTATTCATTGTTCTATGCTGAAGTCGTACTGATGAGCCGTTCTTACTACAGCCTTATCAGAAGGTCCAAACCCTTAGCTACTATACGACTTTTTCATGGTGTGGATGTGGCACTGGTTAACTGATGGACCTGTCTGCAACAGACTTTTGGCCTCACAGATACTAATCTGAGGCCATGGTGGCATTTTTCTTTTTGCAAAAGTTTTCATATTATCCTAGGAGGAGCGTGGACTTTAAAACACCGCTTGCTTCCCAAATGTCCTGTGTTTCTGATTCATGCTGTACATTTGTCAGAATACACTCATTCACTGTTCTCTGCTGTAGCTGCTGCTACCCCCTTCCTTAAGGCTTTTTAACTGCTCTTAACTTGCATGCTATTCTTAGCACAGCGCTTCCTAAGTAGCTGAAAAGTATTTTTTCCCTCTCAAGTCTTTGGAAGCAAGACATTACACTTCTTGGCTCTGTATCATGCAATTAACTCCAGTCAGATGATATGGAAGCCCCTCCCACTGTGTTGTCTAAACACTCAGCCCCTGCTGCAAGCAAGGAAATGATTAATTTTGCTTTGAGACTTTCTATTGTACAGAGAATGCTGTGGTATAGTCACACAATGGCATAGCCAAGATTTCCTTGGCCGGTCATCCTTGACTCAGCTTGAGGATTGGATACCCTCATCACTCTGGATGTGCTGGATGTGCTGGACAGGTCTTTAAGAGGCTTTGTGAAGCAAAGTGTTTAGAAGAGGGTGCATCAATGCAGATACACCAACTTCATGCAGGGACCTCCACCTGGGTAGAGACTATGAAACCACAGGAGGCAAATTGTACATCTTGCTCTCCAAAATATGACAAGAAAATGGGTGATCACTTTTAATTCATGTGGGTGGAAAGCCCAGAAGAGAAAGTGAGCCCTAAGGGAGGCTCTGTGTTTAAAATAATCTGTATTTAAAGATACGCCAAGCAACTAGGCTTATTCAGGGCTGTATTGCAGATGGCACAGTGAAGTCAAGCCTTTAAAATTTCCTTAAACATGGTGACTGAATATGTTAATGAGAAAGAACTATAGTAACAAACTACCTCACATTAAAAAATATCACTGATAGTGGCTGAGTTGCACTTATGTAGGCATATGTATTCAGGTTTCTGTAGATATGTGTGGAGAGTGTGTTTAAAGATACTTAACCTCTGGGGCTGAGAGCTGGTTCAACATTTAAGAGGACTTGCAGCTCTTCCAGAGGACCTAAGTTCAGTTCTCAGGACTCCTGTTGGATGGCTCACCATCACCTACTATTCTATCTCCAGGCACTATGATGCTCTCTTCTGGACTCTGAGGGTAACCACATGCATGTGGACTTGCATTGCATACACATGTCACATGTACCTCTCTCTCTCTCTCTCTCTCTCTCTCTCTCTCTCTCTCTCTCTCTCTCTCTCTCCACCTTCTTCCCACACAAATAAAATTATCACCCTGCTCACTGTTGTGCAGAAAAAGTTAAGTCACTCACATCAATATTGGCTTAATTGAAGTTTATTGTAATGAGCAACTCCCCAGGCAACTGGGGAGTGCTCCCATTTAAGAGGCGAAATATAACCTAATGTACTAGAAGTGTCACCAGAATTAGGCAAAGGGAAACACCAGATGTCATTGTGATGCTTCGTGCCGTGGCATTTGGCTTATGCAGCCACAAATTCAACATGGAACCAGAACAATGGAATGAACTAACTTGTTACATTTTACAAAACGTCAATTTCATCTAGAGAGTGCCATGTTTTTCAAGCTTATTACCATGCAAATAATTTATCCACCATTGCTGCCCAAGAACAGCACAGCCTGTAGTAGACCTACATTCTTACCAAAAATAGGTAGGAGGGCTACAAGAAATAGGATCTTAGGGGTTTAGATGAGCCAGCCTTATGCAAAGCTCTTTGCTCTCCTCAAAAATCTTTTGGCTCTTGTCACAGAGCAAGAGGCTGAGAAACCTGGCAGAGAGCAGCTGCTGGGGGTCTAGAAGTTAGAGGATTTTACATAATCACACAAGGCAGGCACATGAATACTGGTAGCTGGGTCTGCCAAAGCAGATGGATAGGGGAGGTGAAGGCCCAGAGCTTGTCAGCACAGATGTCCCCTCCAGGATGATGCTGACGACCCTGCTGGATCATGACAAGGAGAGAGCAGAGAAGCTGGAAGGTGGAGGAGAGTCAGGTGGCTTCAAAACGGGGCCAAGGGCATAAAAACCTGATGAGAATTCTAAAAGTGCACAGTACCCCTTGCTAGGTTTACAAGGGACTAACTGTGCAGTTGAACAATCCCAGCTCATGTGCACCCCTGTCTCTTTCTTTTTGGGTTCCTAAATTGGGCCCATTTGGAATGTTCCGGCAAGATACCCTAGACTGAGTGAGAGACAGTGAAATCCAGCATACAGGTCTCACTGGGGGCTGTCTGGTTCAGGGCTGTAACCTGCTGCTATTTTAACACATGGTGTGGGATGTGAGCAAGTTCTTAAGCTTCTTTTATGAAGACTTGAGTCCCGTTGATGAGAAGCCCTCAGACATCATTGCATCCTGAAGCTTTATCCCTTTTGGTACCAGGTGTCGGTGTATGAGCTTGGTGGACAATGAGACCATGGGATCTAGGGCAGATTCCTCAGTGGAGAGATCTGCGGGTCCATCATTGCCAGGTCTGTCCCTTTTGCGGTTCCCTTCATCCTGTGTTCTCAGCCTTGTTTCCCTAGCTAGCTCACAATTACATCAGCACCACTTATCAAATAATCCATTTTCCCCCCTGCCAATCTGTAATTTCAAATGAAACCTTTATCAGACACTAAGTGTATAAATAAATAGGGTTGTATTTCTGGATTTATAAATAATCCTACAAGGTCGCATGTGTGTATTTAAATAGATTCTAATTCACAAGTATTTGCAGGATGTGAACTATTTATCCAGCTCCCCAGCTCCTCCCAGTCACCTCGACCTCCTATGCACCTAACTTTCTATCTTTTCTATTTAAAGCCCATCAGTTGTATCTCCTCCCCAAAGCACTAAGGACAACATCTTCAGATTGTGACTTTTTGTGGGGAGATGAGTGGGGTCTACATCCAAACTGTGGCCCTTTGCTCTTCTTGTATTATAAGGCACCCTGAGTCTAACGTAGGTAGAAGTACTTAGGCTAACAAGGTTTTCAATGTGGCCACTTCCTAAGAGGCCTCTTATCCTGGGATTTTTCAGTATAATCTGAATAATTCAGTCTTTGTGCCTAACTCAGTAAGTTTCAAGTAGTCTTATGGTCCATAATGTGAGCTCATTGGCCCCGGAAGGTGAGAGGTATTCTGAAGCATCGCTTTTACAGTGATGAACTGCAGGCTATTGTCTGATATGGGCATTACAAGTTTAGGGACTAGAATTGATTCTTAGACAAATGTCTCATCCTATAGGGTTAATTTTACATCATCTTGAAGCATGTCGGAAAAGTGATCAGAGAGCTGTAAAAATATAATCTGATGGTTCATTTTTAAAAAGTGCCTTGAGCCAGCTTTACAGGTAAACAGAAAACACTGGCCCTAATGGAGTAGGTTAGTCCAGCTATTTCCCTCACCCAAACTTTGGTAAGCCCAAGGAAAAGTTTGGAGTAGAAAATTACTAACAGCTCAGCCTGCCTGCAAGGTTATGGCTCCGAAAAGCATTAACATAAACAGGAAGTAAAACATAGAGGTGAGCCCACTCATAGACTTGGTTGAAAAGAGATAAATGTAAACAATGGGGAAAAGGCCTTGATAAGATTGTACCGTCCTGATTACTCAGCCAGAAGGGAAAGCCAGGAAAGGGCTTGTTGCATTAACGTCATAAGGTGTGTATCATTAGTAGACCTGCCATCCTAGGTTGACTCACAGCCTTGCAAAGTCATAAAATAAACTGCCTCATTTGTGCTACTCCAAGGATCCTGCATTCCTAATTATGAAGCAGTGATTTTTATGTATTATGTCACTAGCCATAGTCATGAACTTAGGGTCAGCAAACACATAACACAGCTCTTCACCACATGGCTGGATAGTCATCCTCGTGCTACAGTGCTCTGACCGTGAGCCCAGTGTCCCTTACCATGATGAGACAGATTCTCATCATGGATGCAGGCATCAGCTATTAGATATGAACAGAGAAGATGTTTTTGTGAATTCAGTCATGAGGAATAGAAGTGACAGGTTAGGCAATTTGACAAAGGGTATGCAGGTAGCTAGTAAAGCAGTGTTTTAGGGTGTGTCTGTGAGGATGCCTCTGTAGGAAATTGGCAGTTGAATCAGGATGCTAATGAAGATGTTCCCTCACTCCAAATAGGTAGGCATCATCTGGTGCCTGGGTGCAAGAACAAAAACATTAGAAATGCATACTTGCTGTCTTTCCTTTCCTTCTGAAATGGAGACCCCTGTCTTCTGCTGCCCTTGAACACTGGAACTTCACGTTCTGATCTTTAGGCTCTAAGATGGTACCAGTGAACACACACCAAGATTCATGTGCCTCAGACTGAGAGGAACACTGTGTGGGTTTTCTTTCTATTATTATAAACATCATCATTGTGGTGGTTTGAAAAAAAAGCCCCCCCCAAAGGGAGTGGCACTATTAGGAGACGTTGGGCTTATTAAAATAGGTATAGTCTTGTTGGAAGAAGCGTACTACTGTGGAGGAAGGCTTTGAGGTCTCATATATGCTCAAGATACCTCCCAGTGTCTTAGACCACCCGTGAGTCAAGATGTAGGACTCTCAGCTCCTTTTCCAGCACCATGTCTGCCTGCAGGCCACCATGTCCTGTAGGGGTATTATGTTGTTTCATGGTAAATAATTGTCTCACCCACTGGTTTAATAAAAAGAGCTGATTGGCCAAAGGCAGGCAGGAAGTGTAGGTGGGGCTACCAGACTAAGAAAATCTCTGAGAGCAAAATGCCAGACAGAGCACCAGAGAGAAGCCAGAGGAAGCCAAGGACAACTATGCTGCTCTAAAGAAAGGTACCGAGCCGCATGGCTGAACGAGAGACATGGGTTAGATGAAGGGTAGAGAGCTAGCAAGTGATATGCCTGGGCCTGAGGCTGATCAGCCAAAAACTAATGAAAGCGGCTGTGTGTCTCTGTAGGACTGTGGGACTGCGGGTCTGCGGGTCTGCGGACCTAAACTTTGAGGTTAGGCCCGAAAGTCTGGGCCAGAAACTCATACTACAATGTCCCACTATGATGATACCAGACTAAACCTCTGAAGCTGTAAGCCACCACATTAAACATTTTGCTGTAGAAGCATTGCCGTGGTCATGGTGTCTCTTCCCAGCAATAGAAACTCAACTAAGACAACCATTAAAAATAACTTATGAGAGGAAAAGGTTTTTTTATGTTATATTTCCAGGTCATAGTCCGTCATCAAGAGAAGTCAGGGCTGACATTCAAAGCAGAAACAATGGATGGATGGACATTGCTTGTTGGTTTACTCTCTGGCTTATTCAGTTACCTTTTTCATATAGCCCAGACACACCTGCCTATGGATGGTGCTACTCATAGTGGAGCAGGCCCTTTTACAGCAAATCACCAGTTAAGACAATCCCTCACAGACATGGCCACAGGCCAATCTGACTTGGGCAATCCCTCAACTGAGATCCCCTCAGATGAGTCTGTGTTGTGTCATAGTGACAGCTGAAGAGAACTAAGTCACAGTTACCTAGATATCTGATTCCTTATGCCAGCCCCCTTTCCCCAGATTCCAATAAACAGAGACAGGAATTGAACCTTTAACTGTCCTTCTGAGAGCTGACAATCTGAGAAGACAGGGGATTCACATCCAGGCACTTTCCTTCTCTCATCTCCAGGCTGCATACTTTACAGGGATGAAAAACGAAGGCTGTCAATCTTTCCAAAGTTCAGTCCTCTCCCTGTGGCCACATTGGTAGTCTCTTCTCCGAGATTCAAGAAGTTGGTACCTTTCTGGTGTCATCTCCTACACCTCTCCCACCACCTCTCTATGGCAGACTCTCATACTTCAAAGGCTTCTTAGCCTCACATTACTTCCAAGATAACATCTAAGTTAAAGGCTAACTCAACACAAACTGTTAGCAACCATTATGTCTGGGATCTTTATTGTATTCAGACAGATTTCTTCCTGTAGTATGAGGTACAAATGTGTTATCATATAGAATAGAATAATGTTCCCATTGGCCCCTCCCTTCTTTCTGCCTTTCTTGTTCCTTTATTGACATCCGTCAGCCTCCCCGATGGCTCTGGGACTTGGCATGAACTGCACCAACAGTTTCTCTGGGACTCTGTCTGGCAGAGGGCCTGTCCTGACAGTGCTTAGCCTTCACAGTCATTCTCCTGCCTGTTTTCCCAGATCTGTCTGTCTCTTTCTCATTGGTTCTACCTCTGGAGTACTCATTTATGGTGATGCATTATTATTATGACATTTCTCATGTTCTAAGAGATTGGACCTTTTACTGGAGCTCACAAGCAAAGTTAGTAATATACCTTGCTGTCACCTGAAACTTATGACTGCCTTTTAGAGTATAATGTAACAACCAACCTTATCTACCTTGGATTTTATAACCAAAGCTAATATATGACTGCAATCTTCCATGCCACTGACCCATGAATAGTGCATGTGTGTATGTGAGTTATGATAATCATTTGCTGAAAGCAGAACATAGGAAGAATGTGGCTTTAAAAAATCAATATCTACCATAAATGTTGGACATAACAAGTGGCTATTTCCTGATAAACGATGATGTTTATAATACTGTTGTTACAGGTGGAATAAAGTGACTTATCCTTTGTGAAACCCGGTTAAGGATTTCCACAAAGTATTCTTCATTACTTCCTTATGTGATGCTGTTCCAGTTATTCAGTAAAAGAGAAAGCAAAGCCTTTTGCTCGTTTCAGACACAAGAGAGGAACACACCAACACAGAGACAGAGACAAACAGATTCACAGGACAGCATTCAGGCAGGCACAGGCTCACATAACAGACAGACAAGGATTATGGATGACACTGGGAGAGGCAGTGGAGAGGGAGACAGAAAGTTCAAGGGGTTTGACGGGGGAAATAGAGAAAATCGGAGCCTTTAATTACAGAGGGGGAGGGTGATAAATACAGAGGGAGGTAAAACAGTAAGAATGTCTGAAAACATCATAAGGAACCGTATTGTCTATTTAGCTAAAATTACGTATAAGTCTGTGACTACATATACAATTTAAATAACATTTTTCCATTTGGCCTGACAATACTCCACCCAAGAGCCATAGAAGATAGTCTAATGAAAACTTCCACACAAGAAATGAGAAGCCTCTTTTTGAGTTGTTGGTCAGGTTGTCCATGAGATCATCAAAGCAAAATCCCAACTACGTTCTAAATCTTTATTCTCATACCCATAGGAAAGTGTAGTTCTCACCCTTGTAACGGATGGAGACCGTTACAGAAAAACTGCAACCAATCAAAAAGCAGAGGAGTGATCCCATGGTGATCAGCCCCAAGTGATCTAAAACCAGCTCCTGCAACTCAGGCTCGGGATCATAGCAGAAGAGGGTTGAAAAGACCGTGAGAGCCAGAGGAGAAGAAAATTCACTGTGAGGTTGCATTTCCTAGAAGTGTCAGCAGCTACTTCATGGTATCCATGAAGTCTCACCAACATGGCTTCCCATGTGACATCAGAACAATGAGAACACAATAGAAATGCTAACATGTCAGGGGGACACCTTATGGGGTCTCAACCCCAGACAAGGAACTGTAGGCAGCCAAGGAATGTAGAGATAAGGAGAAGTAGTGTTGCCCAGGGAGGACCCCTTCCAGTTGCTTATCCATTCCTGTAGGAGCACAGCTTAGAGAAAGCACTGGAGGAACCAGGCTTGTTAAACACACAGGCCTATTAACTTCAAGGGAAGGAAAACCCAGAAGACTGGAGAGTAGACAGTTGTCTAGCAACCTGGTGATCTCTTTGCTCTTCTATGGAGCCAGCCTTCTTGAATCCCCCCCAAATCCTGAGCCCTATTTAGGCCCCAGTCCTGAGCTCTGTCTCCCAATGAATAGACCCCTTCCTTATGACAGAGGCCCATCCTCCATCAATAGAATCCATCCTTATGCTTATTACAAATTCTCCTTAGGCCTTTACCCTGAGCACTGTTATCAGCCAATAGAACTCATTCTTATTACAAAGGTGCTTTGCTGCTTTATTAGTTTCTGTGTAACTATGTCTAAAGCTGTGTTGGGATAATTGTCCTGTGGAAATCTTTTTCCAAAGTTTTGCTGTGCTTAAATGTATATGGAAAAAACCTGTGAGGTCAGACTGGCGGTTTTGACCTAGTACCTACAAAAGTGGTGTTGACTCAAGTTTCATTCACCTCATATGGATCATTTCCCTGCAAGCTGTAATGCTTACAGGACCCCAAGACAATCCTACGTCTCCAGCCCGGAGATCATATACATCCAAGCAGCATTATACCGACTGTACGCTGTACAGCATTATAAGACTATTTATATAGATAGCTCTCTCTCTCTCTCTGTGGTGTGTGTATGTGTACAATATACATTTAAAAGAAAGCAAATGGGTTCAGTATGTGAAAAGGGTTGGGGAGAGGAAAGAGAAGGGGGAAATGATGTAATTATACTTGAATTTTAAAAATTATATACGTATATATAAGAGAAGGAAAGATTCATAGTAGGAGCCAGCAAATTGTCTCACTAGGCAAGGGTGTTTGATGCCGATCCTGATGACCTGATTCAGTCTCCAGAACCTATATATGTATTTATAATCCCCAGAATTCAGAGACAAGGGAATGCCTGGAGCTTTCTGGCCAGAAAGCATAACCTGTTCAGCAAGACCTAGACCACTAAAAGACTCTGTCTCAAAACAATAGGGCACATTGACACCTAAGGTGGCCTGTGGTATCTGCCATGCTTGCACACATGAATTCCTGACTTTTTAGTGAAGGAGTGAGATGGAGGGGGGTATCAGAAAAAGAGCCACTGTTTTCTTTTTATACCAACTAGAATCCGTGCAATAAACCACCCACTCTTTCTGATCTGTGTAAATGTGCCTGCTAAGTGCAAATATCTTAAACTCTAACAGGGCTTTAGACCTCAATACCCTCCCCCATATCTTAGCACAACTGACACCATGATGGAAGTCCCATTTAGGCCATAAACTCAGCTTGCAGACAGCACCACCTGCCAAAAAGAAAGCAAAGACCTGATCCATCAAGTCCATAGTTCTGGGAAAGTCTCTAAATGTGCCAACAATGCTCTTTGGCTTATGTAGTCCTGCTTCTGACTGTCTTGTTGCCGAATAATTATGTCAACCCAGGATGTGATTTTGTACTTAAAAACTCACACTGAGACAGGCTTGGGGCTACATTGGGATCCAGAATACTCAACGATGTCACCTGTGGCTAATAAAGACTTTTTATTGGCTTAAACCTGTGTCCCTGGTGTCTTCTCTGGTGCATATCCACAACAAAACTTGGTCTAGAATTCATACACTTGATAGGGTTTCCTAGCCTGTGGAGAAGGGGCGCCTCTTTACTATGTTTTGTGTGTAAGCATCTTCTGGGTTTTTTTTTTTTTCTTTATTATTTTTTTTCTAGATGCAGTGAGGCTGAGTCATTTCCAACCACCTTAAATAAACTCCAAAGTTATATTTTCAGCCTTAGAACATGAATTAACTTAAAAACAGTATTCATGGGAAAAAAAAACCCTATTTAGTATTTAGTTCATTTTTCTTTAACATTTGTATGGCAAGGGAAGCAAGTGACGTTATTTTTGCAAAGTAAATTACTTCATGGAGTCTTTTAGAGATTTAAGAATTTCAATGTTTTGAGTATCATAATTGTGGATAAGTAATTACTAAGTAATTACCAGTAAGTCTGCTCCTGTTTATTTAAGAGAGCTTGTGTTGCCAGCATAACTACTAATTTTCAACTTAAGTACATTTTGTGTGGATTGTTTTCTGTGTATTGGCTGGGCTAGTTACTGTCTCTGCAGATAAACAGAATGGAAATCATACTGTTTTGATCAGGGTTCTGATATGTGAGCCACCTGGTGTTCAATACAACAGCCCTGAGAGGTAGTTAATCTTATAGATACCCGACAAATGCAGAACTTAAGGCCCAGAGTGCATAAGACATCTGTCCGGTTACACAGCCAGTAGAACAGAAGAGAGGCTGCCACGCCTGCCCCAAGTCCTGGTGATTTCTCAATTTTTTTCTCGAGCTCACCACTTCCTGTTGGTTCTCAACCCTGCACCTTGGTTACCGTTACACATTCCATTCCTGTCATGTGGAACATCATTTCATGAACGCCTCATGTTCTGTGTTCCCACAGAGTGTAAGTCTTTTGAGCAAAGGTCATATTTAAACAGCAAACAGCTTTCAAATGAACAGGGACCAGAGAGATGGTTCTGTGGTTATAAGTACTGGCTGCTCTTGCAGAGGACCCAAGTTCAGATCCCAGACACACATGATGATTCACAATCATCTGGGACTCCAGTTCCAGGAGATTCAATGCCTTTTTCTGACCTCATGGTGCCTGGCATCCATGTGTTTCTTATACATAAATGCAGGTATAATGCTCATACATATAAATGTAAGTAAATCTGAGGGAAAAAAAAAACACCCTATGGGTAGCAGATCCTGTACAGAGATTTCAAAACCTGTGCCTAGACATTACATAGCCTTCAAGAAGCATACACAAAGCCTATCTCTGACAGAAACACATCTATAACTGGAGAGATGGGTCAGTAGGTGTCAACCTGACTACATCTGGAGTCAGCTAAAATTTCAGCCGCTGGGCACATCTGTGAGGGGTTTTCTTGATTGAATCCTTTGAGGTGATAAGATCCACCTTAAGTGTGGGCCACACTTTCTGGTGGCAGCTCGCAGAAGACAGAAGCATCTGCTTTTTGCCTGCTTGCCCTCACTCTAGCTGGCAAGCTCATCCGTTCTGCTGTGGAGGCGTTTTTTCTTCACTGACATTAGAACCTCCATCTTTGGGATTCCAACGTAGACTGGAGACCAGCTGAGACATCCAGCCTCATGGGCAAAACAACTACTGGATTCTTGATGCTTTCACCGTTGGACTAGCTAACCACAGCCTGAAAGCCACTCTAATAAATTCCATGTATATTACATCGTGTAATAATAGTAAAAAGAAGGAGGACAAAGCACATCTCTAAGATGAAGTGGCACAGAGGGAGGGCTCATTGAAGTTCATAGCTGCCTACTTTGTGGTCCCCATCTTACTCTCCCACCACATCTAATCTAGAGCTTGGACATGGGGGCCAGCACTGGAGATGCCTCTGTAACCTCTGATTCTGTGGTAGGAAAAACTGCCCATTTTCCAGTAGGATGAATGGGTATCGCCATAACTCAGCCATTCTTCTAGCCCTTCTGTAGCTTACTTGACACCAAACTGTCAGTTTCTTTACTGACCGTTCACCTTAACAAGACGTGTGTTGTTTGTGTTGTTTCAAGAATCATCATTGTGTGAACACTGGGGCTGGGGGGACTGCTGTTTCAAGAGTTCTTATGAGTCCTGCAGCGCCCCTTTGCCCCCTCCACGTGTCTTCATGATTTGGTCTCCTTCTGCTCGAGGCATCGCTGAGGCAAACAGCACATTGCATGACCTCCTCACAGCCATTGCTGGCGGCGGAGCTTTTCCCACCAACCTGTGTCACGGTCACCCAACTTCCTCCAAGTAATTCTCCAAACTTTCACTTCACCAAGCTGGAGTTGGATGCAGTTTTTTCTGTGCTTTGTCCTTGCTCTATCTGTGTTTAGCAGGAATATTTTCTACAGGAAAGACCACAAATATTCCCTTTTCTGGGTACACAAGACACAGGACTATTTTCATGAATGTACCATCTGAAAAGTATTTCTTCACTTGTCAGAAGGAGACATGTACTAGGTTAAAAGTTCAGAGCTATGAAAAAGCTTCTGATAAGTCCTAATGATTTTATTTGGTCTTTAAAACCTAAGACACATTTAAATCATGTGAGTTTCTCTCTTCTGTAAGAAATTGGGCCCATCCCTGGTCTGCTGGGGCCTCAACTTCCTCATGCACAAACATTACACACACACACACACACACACACACACACACACACCCCTCAGAGAAGAGTCCAGAAAGCTAAAAGAAACGTTGTGAACAATACTTCCAGGGAAGAAGCTGTCTGTACAGGCTAAATGACTGACTAAAATCTCAATAATTTCAAGTGGTTAAAATTTTAGAGGTCCAAACCTTAATTGCAATTCATCTTGGGTGATCTTTAGCCTACCAAAAGGTCAGTCTTCTCCTCCTCTGTGTCAGACCTAACATTCTGCTACTAACACAAGCAACTTAACAACGTGACCAACGCATAAGAACATTTTGGGATGTATTAGCTTAACAAAACCTTAGTTTTCCACCAGTCCCAGAGCTAAGCATATGATCAGACAGCATCCAAGGCCTATAGAAGAGAATCACCCATTTCTCTGTAATCCACCTGTGTTCCGCCGATGTATCCTTTTAAACACTTTGATTTATAACTTTCTTTTTTTCTGTTACTGTAAAAATCTCATTAAGCTGCTTCCATATTGAAACATTGCCTTTGGGATAACCTAAACCTAGGTTTCCAGGACATGGTCACTCACATTTTCTCCAGTAAAAAACAATGTCTCTTATTTCTTTGAGATTAAAGCTGTTAATTTGGATGACATTACACAGACCGAAGGATTCAGCATGGCTGAGACAGGAAGAAAATACAGGCAATCATTTGGAATTCCCATGGCAACTCATTTCATTCAGGCTGCACAGAGGCCTTTTATTTCTGTAATCAATGGAAGAAATGATTTTATTCACAACTGAACAAATAATAAGAACATTCCACAGTCATAAAGCAGGCAGAAAACTCATAATCTACTGAATCTTGAATCCAATGTAAATTTAAATTTTCAGGGCTTTCCCTATGATTAAAGACCTAGAATCTGCTGTTTGAGGTCCTTAACCAAGTAAGCACTGTGTGTGTGTGTATGTTTGTGTGTATAGTAAGTGTGATTGTGTGTATGAGTGAGTGTGATTGTGTGTGCAATTGTGTATGACTGTGAGGGCATTTGCATAAGTGTGTGACTCTGTATGGCTGAGTGTCTGTGTGCTTCCACTCTCTGTTTCTCTCCTTTTCCTTTTTAATTACCTGTGAGATGGGAAGACAGCCAAGATGCACACCCATCAGTAGAAGAGAGACCTTGCCACAGACATAAATACATCCTGTGTGACAAACACAATATTGTCTGTAAAATCACAAAAATCAGTGTGTAACTAAGAGGGTTAAAAAGAATTGTTGATTCTAGCTTCTTGGCATAGAAGTCACAGCTCTAAAACAAAGCTGAAGCCAGGCGGGTGGTGTGTAACTGTAATCACAGTTCCAGTACAGGGACAGGAGGGTTCTCTGACTCTCGAGCCCGCCTAACAGTTGTAAATAACTTCAGTCTCCCTGATCATCTTGTAGTGAGAATCAGTAACTTCAGGAGGTGTCCATGTGTAACAGGATTCTTCATAGGCCACTCGGAGTCTCCCGAGCTCAGAGCCACTCGGGAGACACTGTGTAGTGCTTTGTACCACTATGCTGGTTAGATGCCCACATTCAAATAGTGCTGAGCTGCTGAGTCCTGACCTTGGCACAGGACCCTGCTGCTACAAAGCAGTATAGAAAGCCCTGCTGTCCTTCGGGAGTTATGGGCTGAGCTTGTTAGGATAGCTGGGCCCTCGGAGAGTTTGGGATCCTAGGAAGGGCCAGCCTCTGGCTGAAGGGATTATCTAGACCCTTGCTGCTTCTTACTTCAGACCCACATGGGGCTCAGTGATCTCTGTCAGCTGGGCTGCTAAAGTCTCTTCTGTGGACCTCTCCACGTGGCTGATGGGGTATCAGGAAAGCTTCACTTATAACATGGGAAACAGCATTGGCTAAGGCCTAGAGCAATAGCTTCATTGCTGCCCATCTGTTGTTTAAGGCAGGTCACAAGGTTGTGCTACCTTAGGAGCCTCCAAATGCCCACTGGATCTGGATCTGCAGGACTGTCACTTTCTCTGTAAGCTTCCTCTGTCTAGACACCCAGCACACTGCCTCGGGATCCTTTTTGGTGCCTAGACAGAAATAGTCCTTCCCAGTTCCAAAGTCCCCTCCCTTTCCCTCTGGATTGTTCTGGATTGTTCTTTGATTCCCTGTTAGGTCACAGGGGTGTGCCATACCCAGTGCCATGGCAGGATGTGGGCAGACCCAGCATTTCAATCTAGAAGTAACACCCTCCCTGTCTGGGCTCTATTACCTCACCCCTGCTTCCTGTGTCCAGTCTCTTCCTGTCTTCAGTGCATAGAAGGGAAGCTGGTGTGGGAGGGCCTTCTGTGTCACGTACCACAAAGCCAATTAATAAGTTGCAGTTAATCTTCTGATCACAAGTATGCTAAATATAACAGTCTGCCCGAGCTGTTTCATTAGCAAGTGAGAAAGGCAGAGGTCTATTTAGATAATATTTTCCATGAATATTGATGACATTTCATGAGAGAGAGAGAGAGAGAGAGAGAGAGAGAGAGAGAGAGAGAGAGAGAGAGAGAGAGAGAGAGAGAGATGGCTCAGCTGGTCTTCAAAATCTTCCTGAATGACTCAGGTCAGCATTCCAATTCAATAATGGACAGAAAGAATTAGATGTCAATAGTCAATTCTATGTCAAAGCTAAATAAGAATGAAAAAAGACACTGGGTGTTATAAGCCAAGCAAGTGTTTTTAATTATTTTCTATAAAATATGCTTATAGGCTGACATCAAAATTAAAAATTCAGGCTACCTTAGATCATAAGAAAAGGTCAAGATTCATGTTAACTAGTGGAAGTAAGTTAAATACTGTTCTCCTACCAGAAAACAAGAATAGTGTGGTGAGCTAGAGAGGAAATTGCTGTAATTGGACCAGCAGGATAGGAAAGGCGCACGCAAGCCTAGCAACCCGAGTTCCATCCCCGGAGCCCATCCATGAAGAGTGGAAGGAGTGGACCAGCTCCACGAGGCACCCTATATACACACTGCACACAGGCACGCAGAATAATAATACATATTTTTTTTATTTAAAATTTGCGATAGCAATGAGAGGTAGCAAATGAGAAATAAATATAGATTTATCCTCACAATACTAGACTTCCAGGATCACCTGCCCCTTCCCAGCAACTGGTTTTGGTGAGAAGACCAAGGAAATGATCCGTATGCATGGTTGATATGCATATCGTTTATCTGCACGTTCCTAATGTGTCTGTGGCACTCACAAAGAGATGTCTGGAGATTGTCCTGCATCTCGGGAGATTTTTTTAAGAAATAAAAACAAATCCTGTTCCTCCGTGGGGGTCCTGACAGAGGCACCAACTTTGAGCTTCATTCTCCAGGTGCTGGCTCCTCCTAATCACTGGAAAACTCAGTATTTCTACAAACACACTCAGACTTCTTTGATTTCAGAAAGACTGACCGTGGGATAGACTAGGAAAAGATCAAAGCTCGTGTTAAGTAACACAAATTAAATGTGGTCCACCACATCACATCAGTCTTTACTAAGGGGCACAGGATCATTTCCACTGTTTATTGACTGGGTTTGGAATCAACTAGGAGACCGAGGCAACACCCTTGCTGGGCAGTGCACTATAGGCATCCTTAGAGGCTAGGAACTGATAGAGGAAGCCACTCTGAATGGAGGTACCATTGCCCAGGCCTGAACCTGGAAGAAGTAAAGGGCCTGAGCAGGAGACAGCCAGTAGTCCATTTGTCACTGCTTTCTGGTTGGCCCAGATCCTGAGCTGCCTTGTGGCATCACACTCTTCTACTGAAAACCTAGGGCCCACTGACCACAGACTTTAAAGCTACACAAGAGACAGTTTTCTTTTCTTTGGTTGTGTTAACAGGAGGGAGTACAGATATAGTGTGGGGAGCACAGCACCTCCCTGATCTGCTGTAGAGGCGGCTCAGCCTACATCTGCATTTGTAGCTGGGGACACAGAGCAGATGTCTCCTTCTAGTCAGTGTTACTTAGGCGTGAAACTGAGTTCAGAGGGCAAAACTGGGGCTCTCTGGAGCTTGTGGCTCTTACTTCATGGTCAGTTACTGGAAATGTAATAGTTTACTAAATTTAGGAGAAATATAGACACTTGGAACTGTTTCAGACCTGGACCTCAATTTGCAGTCTAGCATCCATGAGAGGAAGAGGTCTCGGACAGTCTCCCCTCCCCAACTCCCACCTACTCCCCACCCCTGCTTCTGTACTTACTTATGAAGGGTTCAGCAGCGCCATATGGAACTCTTTTTCTGAAGAAAACCTGTTTTCCCCATGTCACTTATGCTCTATTTGTTAATCCCAGAGGGTGAACATAAGACCCCCACCACAAATTTTAAGGTAATTTGAAGCAAGCTTTATTTTTGTTGGGGTTCATCAGGGAGCTAGCAAGAGACTGCCCCCTAAGCCGGGTTAGAGACAGCAGCATGAGACCATCGAATCACAAGTGGTTGGAAGACAGGTTCACAGGGGCAAAGGGGCACTCAGGAAGCACAGAAGAATCTCAAAACAAAAACCAACCATCATTATGTGGTCACCAATTAGCAGGAGTCAGGGCGTGAAACAAGACAAGGTCATGGGTTGGGGCAGATCAGGGTCCAGGAAACAGAAAGCTCTTAAGGTATGTGGAGACTTATTTTTAACAATACAACAAAATGGATCCTGCCTTCAAAATGGAGTCAGGCAGGTTCCCTACACCTCTGCTATTTCTTTATCAATAGAAAGTGATTACAGAATCGTAAATAAAAAGATCTTGTGTTATTTTCTTTTTTAATTCATTTTTCTATGGAAATTAACTTCCCAGATTTATTTGTTTTCACAGAAACACTTTTCACATCAATTTTCTTACTCTACTGGAAAAAATGAATGAAGCTCTCTAGCAACTGAACAGTGTCCCATAATTTAACATTTTCTCTGTGTTTGCTACACAGATTAAAGAGGTGGGTAATACTCTTTTAGAATAAATACTTATTTGAAAAGCTCCAAGTCTAGGTCCCACCCTTAGTTCTTGAAGCAGTATAAATAAGACTGTGATAGCCAGTGGGCCTTTGTTATTTTAAATCCCTTCTTGCTCCAATATTAGCCTTCTGTCTTTGTGTCTAGTGTGCTAGAGAGATTTCACAGCACTGCCATTTGGAATGAGGATCAGTACAAGGATGGAGCAGCCTCCATAGAGGCCATCCTGGCACAAAGGCTAAAGGAAAGCTTAGAAATAACAAGATTCAATTTAGCCATCCCACCTAGGTCAGAAGGGTCACTGAGTATGACAGGCTCTTTTTTCTGCTGTGTGATTATAATCCAGAGGGCTAGAGTCTTGGACTATTAGTGTCCACTAATGTCACTCTGGGCCTGTGGCTTCCTGGTTCTTTGTCTCTAGAAATAGAAATATGAATTTCACAGATAGTAGGAAAATAAGTATTATAAAGGAATTTTATTATGGAGCAATACTTTAAAAAGGGGATTTATTGCAGAAAGCAAGCAGAGATGTGTAGGAGGGGCCCTGGATGATAGTTTCAAAGCATAGAAAGGCGCATGCATGGCTTAGCCTAAAGCAGTGTTTCTCAACCTTCCTAATGCTGTGACCCTTTAATGCAATTCTTCATGTTGTTGTGAACTCCAACTGTAAATTTATTTTCATTTTTACTTCTTAACTGTAATTTTGCTACTGAGTGGTATCTTAGTTCTGTTTCCAGATGGTCGCTATTAATCTCACCGGTTGAGAATACGACCACTATCACTATTTAAAGTTCAATTTGAAGCAAGTTTTAAATAAATACCAGCCAGGTGGATGAGCTCTGGTGTCAATGACACAGACATTGGGAGAAGGTGACAAGCCAACGGCAGATTTGTTTGTTGGTAATATGGGGCAAACCTATATACCCTTTCCAATTTCCCATTGGCAGCTGGAGACTCTTTTAGCCATGTTGTGTCTCTTTTACTGGCCTCCAGCATTTGGATGATCATGTGTCACTAATCACCAGGTGCAGAGACAGATTCCAAGTTGGCTCAGCAGGAAGTAGCTAGTGCGTACGCCTGTGCACATCACCTGGAATAGGGTAACTGCAATTTTATCAGGCTAGTTGGCCACGTTCCCCTTATGACAGAAGCCTGTGACACACTAGCTGACAAGGGCCTGTCACCTATGGTCTGTCTCCATGTTGATGCTTTATGCTCCAAATATGGCTACTCACATAGAGAAGGTTTTGCTCTCTTCTCCCAGGATACATGAGGCATCTGAAGAGTTTATAGGGCACAACTTCCAAGGAAACCTAGAAGGAATGTGCCTGAACTGTTTGGGAACTGTGAAAAGAAGGTCAGCATCCTGCCATCCCTTCTTATCAGGCCAGCTCAGGAAATGTAAAGGCAAGAAATGTCAAGTCCCTTGGCTTTGTGCCTCCCCACAGAGAAGTTTAGCAGTTTCCTAGGCCTTCATGGACTCCTGTCATACATAAGTCACTGTCTTAAGGCTCAGGGACAAATGTTTTATTCAGAAGCATTGAATGGAATTTTGCTTTATAGTCCTTAAGATGAGTTATATGCTCCTTGGAAGCAGACAGACAGTAAATCAACCTCTGGGTTTTGAAAAAAAAAAAAGAAAGAAAGAAAAATCAGTTCCATGTCTAGAGATAGCTGTAGCACTTCCTCGAGCCTGGTCATTTTTGAAAATAGTGAGTTCAATTACTGGAGTTGAGGAAAATGTCACTGATAAGTACAGTAGATTACTTACTCAGACATGGGATCAGTATTTGCAAGGTTAGCGAAAAATCACATGTCTAAGCCAAGTCCAGAGTGAGCTTGGAACAGTCTGGTTGTCCCCATCCTGCTCAGGGCTCCTGCCTGGCAGTTAGGGGGTTGCTTATGTTTGTGAGTTCTCAGAAGTCATAGGTAAAGATGGCTTATAAGTGAACCTTAGATTTAAAATGGACTATTCTCCAACACAACTCCTGAAAACATACCATGGATTACTGATACCAAAGGCAAGAAGTCACCCTGTTCAAAGGCAGGAGAGGATAAACCTCCCACATTAGCAGACGAGAGCTTGTCAGAATCTTCCTCCTGGAATGGCTACTCCTCCTGATAATGAATTGTTGGAGATATTCCTTACAGGCCTTCTAAAGCAGCACTGGAGTTTCATAGTGGAAGTGGCCAATTACTATGAGACTATGCTCTTGTACACTGTAAATATTTGTCACTTGTATTAATTTAATACAACGCTAATTGGTCAGTAGCCAGGCAGGAAGTATAGTTAGGGCAACCAGACTAGGAGGATTCTGGGATGAGGAAAGATAGATAAAGAGATGCAGAGGAAGCAAGATGAGAAGGCTGTACTAAGTAAAGGTACCAAGCCACATGGTTAAACATAGATTATATTTATAGGTTAATTTAAGTTAATTTAAGTGTAAGAGCTAGATACTAACATGCTTGAGCTACTGGTCCAGCAGTTACTGTAATATGTCTCTGAGTAATTATTTCATAAGGAACCAGGATGGTGGGACAGAAACTTCTAATTATAGCCTCTTCCAAGGCATACCTTCTCATTGAACTTTGCAGATAATAAAATCTAGAATTTGCACAGGCATGCACATTAGAATGCACACATGCATTTGTGATACATGCAAGCACATGCTTGTGTGTACTTCTTATGCCTTGTTTTTATAGGGGCTCTACAGAGAATCCCGCACCTAGAAAGAAAAGCATCCTGGTGCTAAAGATGCTGCTGAGTGATAAAGTGCTCCATTATCAGACATCAGGTATGAACCATTAGATCCATTTTTATTGAGTAATTCTCACTTGCAATATATCATACAGAGGATTAATATTTATTAAGGGGTATATAAACACTCACTGGTACAAATTGAGCCTTAAGACAATTCTTAGAGAGTGGAAATGTGGATGGTTTGATCTGCTCCCCAAGAATGCAGGAACAGAACAGGGAGAGCTAGGAGGCTTCATCAATGAGTCTGGTCACGCCCCATGCAGGCTCCTGGAACTCCAGAGACACACCTCCAAGTTTTGTCAGCTAACACTTGAATTCCACCACACATATTTGCAATCCTAGTACAAGGGAAAGAAAGGCATAGGGATTGGAGTTAAAAGTCATCCTCTGGTGATTGAAGGTCATCAGTGACCCACATAGTGAGTTCAAGGCCAGCTGATATGTGCAATCCTATCTCAAAAAATAAATAAACAAATCAACAAAAGCATGTACTTGCTTAACTATTTTTTAAAAAAATTAACACTATCATCTTTTAGTAAACCCATTACAATTAGGAATGGTGGTACAAAAGTCATGTCATTGCTAGATCATTTATCCTGGCTCTGTCATCCTGTACGGGCCAGCTGGACCTCACACAGGCACCTGCATGTCTTCAGAAAACCACAATGACTTTCTCAGCCTCTAATCTATAACGTGTTAAGTGCCACTCAATTATCATTAAAAAGAGGTTTTCATACAGATGTTTTATGTCACCTCACAATCTCTAAGTCATGTCAATCAATTTCACTAAACCTTCTAGCTAATCAGACTAACACTGAGATCCCCTGGTGGATGGTATTTGAATCCCCTTTCCTGCCCTGAATGATTAAAAGCAACCTTGGGTTTGGACTCTTGCTGTTTTCTAAGGTCAGAAGTCGATTGTGAATCTTAGTAGGAGCAGGGTGGACATAATTATCGTTATGACTTATTGACTGACCATCCATCTTCATGACACATGCTCATTGTTTGTACAGCAAGGAGTCCACTCCTTCTGCCTTGCACATAAAAGAGAACAGCAAGAGGGGGTCTCTACAAATATAGCTGGAAGCAGGAGAGAGAGATATTTTACACTAAAATTAACTGAGACTAAATGAGGCTAGTTTAAGAAGTCCGAGTTCAGCCAGGTATGGTGGCACAGGCCTTCAGTCCTAGCACTCAGGAGGCAGAGGCATCAGGATCTCTATAAGTTCAAGATCAGCCTTTTCTACAAAGCAAGTTCCAAGACAGCCAAGACTATTACATAGAGAAACCCAGTCTGGAAAACAAAGACCAACCAACCAAACCAAAAGGTGTGAGTTCATTCCTATTGAAGCCTATTTCAAAGTCTTCCATTTCCTAAAATTCTGAGTTCCACGCTGGGTTGGGTTGCAGTTTATCTCAGGAGAGATGGGAGATATTAAGAGAGATTTGAGAGCTCCCAGGCCCAAGACCATAGGATGGCTCCAAGTGCAAGGTCAGGGAAGATCTATTTAAAGGCCATCTAGAAGTCAAGATGTGGAAACAAGGATGTTCCGAAGAGCAGTCATGAGGCTTGGGCATCCCCTGAGGGTTAGGTTGAAGGTATGATAGAAATGTGGGGAGATGTGAGCCCTATCCTGAAACTGTTGGATACTGGGGCTTTATAGACACCAGCAAAGGGGTTTGCAACTGGTCCAGAATAATGAGACTACCCAATGCATTTAATTTGGCTCATTTTCACATAAGATTCCATGAGCAAGCACAAGGGAAGAATGGCTCATAACCCTGTAGTGAAGCCAGAGAGAAAAGAATCCATAAAGAGAAGCTTTGCAGCTTCAACCCCTAGCATTGCTGGCCAGGGAACTGAGCAGAGTCCCTCTAAGGAGGACAGCCTGCTTCACAGCAACAAAAGCCTTTAGTGGGCAAGCGTGTTTCACCTGGGCATGTGCCATGGAGTTTTTGAACTCTGGGAAGAAACCACAAACTCAATCCAGCTTCGATTAAAAGATTTGTTGATTAGTTGCTAGCAGGGTCTCAGCTTTAAAGTTCAATCTTGGGGATGCCATGAAAGAGGAGTCTGGGGAAGGGCAAAAGAACAAGAAGACCTTCAATGCCCACACAAACAAACACTGGTCTGTTTTGTCAAGCTAAGTGGTTAAGGGAATTCAAAACAACTTTAAGTATCTGTGTAAACAAGGTACAGAAGCCAAAAAAAAAAAACCAAACCCCCCCCCCCAAAAAAAAAAAAAACCAAAAACAGTTAGTCATAGCAACATAGCAAACAAGCAAACGTCCTCAACTGTGAATTTTTGGGTAGGGATCACTGGGTGAGGGTTACTCAAAAATTATCTTCCAGGGACTAAGTGGAATTGGAGACAAATGGCTAACGGGTACCAAGGTGGATGTCTGTCATGGAATGGAGCTTCTTTAGCTGTCCCTATTCCCACTATATCACATGAGTCAAATCACTGATTCATATTTATGTAGGGGTAAAGATATTTTAATTAAGTCATTCAATTTGATCTCAGCCTCTATCTTGAGTGACCCTGTAACAAGAAGTTTCTGGATCCCAGCCGGAGGTCCAGGCCCACAGACCCATGGTCCCACAGCACCTAGCCACTTGCTGCTGCTTAGGCCACCCCCCCAAATGACTCAGATTCTTATGTTAATTTCATGCTGTTTGGCCTACAGCTCAGGCATATTGCTAGCTAGTTCTTTCATCTTAATTCAGACTTTTATAACTCGCATTTATATATCTTATATTACTTCTTTAGACTCATAACTTACTTAAGCTTTTACATCTTAGACTTTTACGATTTGTACCCTAAACCATTTTTAAAACCCTCATAACCTTTAGAAACTTCAAATCTCTTTTAGTGAAGTAAACTGTATGAGTCTGTCTTTTTTCAGTAGGAGACCTAGTAGCTCTGGAAATAGCAAGCAAGGCCCGAGTTTTATATATGAAATGAACTAACCAGGCAGCTATCACCATGGGAGAGGGATCAGGGAGCTGGATGCTTGCTGCTGTTAGACTAACAAAGTTACATTCCATCATCAGCATCATCAGAGATCTGAGAAGGATAAATTTGAGTAGGGAAGTATAACCAACATGGCTTCTGTACCAATTAAAATGACAGAAATTTACCTAGACAGTACTCCATGGTGGCCTTGGGGGCAGAAATCATTGATTTTCAACAGTCACACATTAGGTCTTTCATTCTCATCCAGGGCAACATTAACCTTCAGAGGGACTGTCTATTCTCCAGTATCCTTTTTTGGGCAGGGTCCTGGCAGCAGGCAAGAAACGAGCAGTTCTTTGCCTACTGGTTAGTGCTACACAATCCATGTGGAGTTTTTCGTGCCAGCAGACTTCTTTGGAGGTGACCTTAAGGCTGCTGTAGGACCTGGAAGTTTTGCTTATCATGGGAACCTTTCCTATTAAACATTGTAAAAGCTGTATTCAGTAGAATTTTGACAAGTTTTAAGAACAATATTTACTTTATTAAGTATTATTGATTTTAAACAACAAACTTTGTTTTTAGTTATTTGCTTCAGGCTTAACTTTGAAGACATACCCAGAAAGCTAAATACAGCTTGTCCCTGAAAATAAATTACATTTGTCCTTAGCACAAGCATAGTTTTGATCACATTAAAGAATCTGATCATTTATAAGGTGGCTGGATACTAACTCACAGGTCCTAATTGCTTTATAGTCTTATTCCTGTTAAGTTTTAGAAGCTTTAATTCATAATTTAAAACTCTCTTAAAACTTTAAATTCTAAATGCAGCCACAAAGAGATTAGTAACTTTATAAAACAATAAATATGGTCCACAGAAATGTTGAAATATTTTTATCTTTTCATAGTGTGCCATGCTCAATACTACAGTTTCTTTTATGATTCAGATAATCCAAACAGCTAAAGTTCAACAACATTAGCTAAGATAAAGAGGTTAGACATATATTTTTAAGTCAGTTATTGTTAACCTACATAGATCTTACGATTTTATAAACTGCAGTTAGAAGTTTCTGGCCTGACCTAGCCCTGTGGTCCAGAGGAATCTTCCACCTGTGGTCCCAAAGCCACTTATAAAATAATTATTCAAGGCTTATATTAATTACAACCTGTTTGGCCTATGGCTCAGGATCATAACCAACTAGCTCTTATAACTTAAATCATTTCTACTAATCTATGCATTACTATGTGGCTTGTGGCTTACCTGTATTTTTACATCTTGCTTCTTGGGCGGCTGGATTGTGTCTCTCCCTCTGCTTGGATTTCCCACCTGCCTCTAAGCTGCCTTGTCAAAAGCCAAAAGAACTTCTTTATTAGGCAATAAGAAAGCATATTCACAGTGCACAGAAAGACATCCCACATTAATAAACCTTAGTTATAAATGTATTTTATTGACTCAACATATGCTGTTTTCCTATCTAAATTTTTTATTGCAAAAAAATCATCATATAAAATATTCATCCTAATCCAAAATATCTTAGAGATGTGTTATTTCCTTAGTCCATAAAGAAGATAACAGGAGTTGATTTTATGTGCAATTATGCAATTGCAAGTTAAGATTACCAATGTGCAACCTTTAATTCTTAATGTTTTGTTGTAAATTTTAAGCTAACATTTTTGCTTAGAATTTTATAAGTCCCTCTTGAACCTCTCTCAGGAACGATCTTTTTACTGATCCTAAGAGAGAAAAGTTTACATTTCAGTAAGAGTTTTGAATATCCATGCCCTTGAATGGGGGAACATTTCTTTGCAAACAAGAACCAAGAAATGGTAAAGAAGACAGAGTTAGACGTTTTTAACTACATTTAGTCATCCTAATTTTATATAAATCTTTTTGATTAAAATATGTAAATAATATGAAACATAGCAGTAACAAATAAATTTACTATTTATTGTAAGAGATTTTGGGGGGCAAAAATCATTGATTTCAACAGTCACACATTAGGTCTTTCGTTGCCATATAGGGCAACATATGTTAAACAATATCTGGAGCCTTTACCCAGTATATATAACAGCTTTTGCATTATTAAGTAGGTGCCTCCCCACCTTCTTATTTGTACTTTTTAGCCTGTATACCATATTTTTTCCAGAAAATCCTGAAGCTTTATGCAGTTAGATCTAATTGCATTCAGCTAGTTGGGAAGAAGAACTGGATGCTTAGGGGAAGGTCCAAGGACATTGCCAACATCCTTCTTCTTGAAGAAATATTAACTTTTAACAAGTTCAGTTCTGACTATTTTAAGAGGGCATACCGGGGTTATTATTGAGAGATTTTAGACAGAAGATTTTATTTTGTTTCATAACCAGTTTGTTTGCATCTGCTGATGGAGGCAGACAACCTGAAAAGCTTAGCTTTTTTCTTACAGAGTCATTAAGTTGCAGAAAAATATAATGCATGCAACCTAAAGGCCACCAAACAGAATACTGTAAGAGCCAGACATCTACAGAAATTAAGAAGATGTTGGCATCATGTTGGGTTTTTCTTTTTTTTAAAAAAATGAATTTTGTCTTAATGTATTTTTAACCATATCCAATAAGCTCTCAAACCTTGAGGTACAGAAAGTTTATATTTAGATTTTAAAACAATGTTTTTTCTTGCGTTGCTTTGTTTGTTTTCTCCTAGAGTTAGATGACCTTCTGACCAAGGACAAAGATTTAAGAGGAAATTTTTAAGCAAATATGCTTGATTGGGAGGAGGCAAGCATAATGCAATTCTGGAACCAGCTTTTCAATAAGGTAGAACAGCATAAAACGTTCAGTATTATCCATAACCAAAAGGCATCTGAATCTCTGCAAAACCAAACCTAACCAAACCAGAGGGAGAGACTAGAGCAAGCTTATGGTGCCAGGAGGATTGCAAGTCTGGAGGACCTGCCTCTTCCCAGAAGGCATGGGGAGTAGTGGCAGTCAGGGATAGGAGCCAGCTGGATGATAGAATGAGTAGTAAAAAGAGACACCCTTCAGAAACAGAGCCGGGGAAGGATTGCAATCAGGAGGGCATAGAGAAGTGCCTGACATACCTGCAGGACTTACACAGAACGCTTAAGTGAGCCGATGAGAAGAACTGACAGAGCAAGCTAGAAGGAGCAAGCTTCAGAGGGGAGTTAGTGTAGAAGCAGCCACAAACAGTTTGCCTCTTGGAAATCCTGAAAATGTAGCATTCAGCTCCGGGGCAATATGGCTCTGCTCAGTTAGATTTCCATCTTAGCAACAAAGTTTGGAAACATAAGTTCAACACACAACAGAGAACAACATAAAAAGACAATACAACATCACCACAAATACCAAATGAACGGACCCATGGTGGCCACCTTCATTCATATACCAAACTCAATACAGTATGGTGTCCCCTTTGCCCTGGTGATGTCTAATCTCATCTTTTGTCTCTCCAAATGCCCAGACTCCAAAACAGAACAGAGCAACTAACTCATCAATCCATCCAACCTGAAGCACTTCTTCAGGTTGGCAATTCTTATTTTTGCTTTGCTGTCAATGCACAAATTTAGGGTGGTTGCAGTCTGAGATCTTCAGGGC
The DNA here is from genome assembly GCA_033318265.1 of Phyllotis vaccarum. Taxonomy (NCBI): domain Eukaryota; kingdom Metazoa; phylum Chordata; class Mammalia; order Rodentia; family Cricetidae; genus Phyllotis; species Phyllotis vaccarum. The sequence goes on from JARWLC010000011.1 coordinate 55,808,535, forward strand.
CTGTCGAGTTCTCCCTGGACTTTCTTCCTTTGGGGCCTATATTGGATCCCTAGTTTTGAGTCCCAGGTATTTTGCTTGCAGCCTCCAAATGTTATTGAGTTTGTGACCCCTGGGAAAAGACCATAGACTCAATCAAATTATAATTAAAAGATATGTTGACCAGCTACAGAAGCCAAAAAACCAATTAATTGAATCTTAACAGGTAGATGGTCCTAGTTGTACATTTTTGGGTGAGAGTCACTGAGTCAAGATTACTGAGAACTTGTCTTTCAAGGACTAACTGGAATCAGAGATAAACAGTAGATACCAAGATGGATGCTTGGCATAAAATGAATTTTCTTTCTCCATCACACAGGTAGGAAGGAGAAGCAGAAGGAAGGGTACAGGAACTGAGCAATGAAGGGGAATTCTGCAGATCAACAGAAAAACCAGACCAGCAAACAGGAAGGAGACACTTGGTTGATGCATCACGGTTCTTGGTTTAAAGTAAGTCTTGATGAAAGTGGTGGACATCCAGGAAGCATTGGCTGCTGGGAAGACATCACTCAAAAGTTCCAAAGAAACCTGTTTATTTTGTTTTGCTAGGAAGGGTTTCCTGGGAGTGTCCATTTTGGTTGCAGATAAAATGCAGAGAGACCAAGGGCACAAACATTGTGAGCAGGAGTCATGCCATGATATCAGGTGGCACTTTCACTAGTAATGGGCAAGGTGAAGATAAGAATGTGCCCTGAGGTTCTGGATGCTGAGGCTGCATACCTCTTTAGGCGATGGTCAGTATCCTATGCTAATTCACATGCTTCTTCCTGGATCCTCTGGCACCCACAAGAGAACATTTGGGTATGCCAATCACAGACCTAGGCTCCAAGTGAACTGGACTTGTCTGGACCTGGGGGCTCCACCTAGCTCCTCTCCTGACTCCAACAGCCATATGGCTATCCACTTTAGAGAGAGGCCTGCTTGCAAAGTCTGTTGCCTTTGGCTTCCTGTTCTAGCTAGCAAACTCACCAAGTTCCTTAAGGCCTGAGGAAGGGAGGAACTAAAAAAAAAAAAAAAAAAAAAAAAAAAGAATAACTTTCAGTCAGTCAACTCTTCAGCAGCAAGAGCCTCAGTAGGCAGAATTACACAACCCCTCAGTGTACTGGGAACCCTGCTGGGAAGTCTGCTCTCTGAGAACCACATCAAGCAGTCACATCAAAGACTGTGTCTCTTACAGGTCTGTCAGGAAACACCTAAAAGGAAGATCAGGAAGATTTTCAGAACTTAACCCTCAAGTCCTACAGCATACAGTATATTTCTGCCTCTTGTGCCCTAAGTGTATTTCATACCCTGACTGAAGCCACCTAGCATGGATGCTGGATTTCTCATGTTCCCCACAGCTGTGACAAAATTTCTTACAAAAGCAGGTTAATGAAAGAAGGTTCACTTGGACTCACAATGTGAGGGGACGGTCCATGGTGGTGGGGAGGGCGTGGTGACATGAGCGTGAGGCATCAGTTAGTCATATGCTATCCACAGTCATGAAACAGAAGCAGGGGAAATGGACAGAAAGGAGGAAGGGAGGGGGGGAGAGGGACATAAGAGAATACTGGTAGTCAACTTCCTTTATTCTCTTTATTCGGTTCATGACCCCCGTGCATGAAATGAGTATTGCCCATATTTAGTGAAGGTTTCTTCTCATTTAACCTCAGGGGAAAAAAATCCCTCACAGACATGCCTAGAGATTATTCTTTTTGGTGACTCTATACCCTCTTAGTTGGCAATCAGGACTAACTGTCACATATGCATTCCCCTTACTGGATAATTATTTTTTAAAGAAAACCTAGCATGGTAGGTTTAGTGCCACCATGTTGATGATGAGTTGATGCCTTTCTGGGTTCTGGAACTTTGGAGATGGGCTCTCAATGGTGAGTTGATTTCACCAGAACAGTGAATGCAAGCCATTGTCAGGGCTTCTGGAGAAATGGTCCAGATGGTTACAATGCTGCTCTTAAAACAGTGTGGAGAGCACACAGGTATTGTGTACATCAGTAGTACACATAGTGGTATTGTGTAAGACAGTATATGAATCCCGTTGTGCAGCAGTTACCTCAGAGCCTTGTCAAGACCCCACACTGGGGTCCACTAATGAGATTCTGACTCACAGACTGAGTAAAATCCAAAGATGTATCTCTCTAATCAGCTGCAGTGATAACAAGCTGAACCTCTGGTACCTAGAAAGGACAAAGGGGACAGCTGGTTTAGCCCTTGACCGGTGGGAAGACTCATAACCTCTTACAATATAAACACATTTGTGCTGATGGTGCCTCAGACTTGGAGAGGGGTACTTAGGCTAGGCAGTCATCCCTTCCCACCCATCCTTAGCAAAAGTGTCTCATATACTGCTAGGTCAGTCCTGAGCCCAGGCTTTGCCCCAGAGGCTGTGCTGCTGGGAGCTTTAGAACCCATCTCCTAGGTCACTTATTTCTGCAGTAGACCAGGATTAAGGGATAAGAAGGCAAATCTTCTAGAGAGTTGGGTGGATAAAGTTTTGCCCAGGGGAGTTGTGGCTAATAGTGGATGCTATGGCAATGCTGCTTTTGAAGCAGCTTTAGACTAGTGAGGTCTTCCTGAAAAAAAAATGCCAAGGGATTTGGGAGACAGAAGTGGCTGCTCCTGAAGAGAAACAGAATGCCATTCTTTGGGCTCAGAATTATAGAAACTATTTGTGTGTGTAGGTGGCTCTAACCCTACACATATGATTTCCCACCTCTCTCAAGTTGATTTAAACCAGAATGAAAACCTTATTTTTCCACTATTTTTAGCTGTTCTAAAAAATTATAATCTATTCATTGTAATGAATTACTGTAGCAAAGCATCTCCCAGTTAAGTATAGATTTTTTTTAAAAGCTATTCTTGGTCCATTTGGGAGCAAATTTGAGATCTGGGGATATAACCCTAGCAAGACGAGATGCCTAGAATTGGAGAAGAGAGGCCCCAGCATATGTGTCAGGTCCTGAGGATGGAAGCAAGGATTTAGCCACAACTAAGAGGCCACTATTGCATCTTCTTTGGGGAATAGTTATATCACCCACAGGAAAGAGCATTGATGCAGATGTCTTTATGTATGCTGTGAATACCATTGGTTAATAAAGGGACTGTTTTGGCCTATGGCAAAGCAGCTTGGAGGAAGGTAGGAATTCCGAGCAGAAACAAGGAGACACAACAAGCTGCCATCCAAGGAAGCAAGATATAAAGAAACACAAGCAAGCCACGAGCTATGTGGTAATACACAGATTAATGAAAATAGGCTGAGTTAAGTTGAAAGAGCTAGCAGCAAGATAATCTCCCTCTCTTCTCCTTCCTTGGTGCCCCTCTGTCCTGTGAAGCCACATTCAATACCTGTTACTGCTCACTTTGCCCACTAATAACTCACTGCCATCTCTCTTGTACAGTTATCCAGATTGAATTTCTAAGACTGCTTCCACACTGGCAAATCTTATTTTTAAATATTTAGGAACAATTTGTAATGACAGAAATCTAGCATCCCAAATAAGGTGTTAAGGACAATTTTCAGTGTGTCTGAATGGGCTCATGCTGGCTGTGGGAGGTTCTGGGCTCCCTGGAGGGGAGCCCGACTCTTCTGTAGAGGGAAAACAGCTTAATGCTTCTGCAGAATGTCCCATGAGAAAAAAAAAAGCCTAAAGCAACCTCATCTTTCCATTTATCTCCCCCCTCCTTCTTTGTCTTCCTCCCTCCCATCCTAGGGCAGTGGAGCATTTTTCTCCACTGGGCTCTGCTTGAGTTCTTCTCTGTTTTATTTTCAGAAGCTACTTGCCAGGGACAAGAAGGTTCCCAGCAGGCAGCACAATTTAATCAGTAGAGATATTCTAGAATACGGCAGCTTTCAGGCCTGCCTCCTGGAGAACATAGATGGCTCAGGAGACATCATCTCCCGTGGGCTGCCCAAATGAAGCCAGAAATAGATGAGTCACAGGCAGGTAGCAAAATACATGATAGTCACCTCTTGGGTCTGATGGCTTTGCTCAGCAAGTTAGTTAAAAGTAGCATGTAGTGCTTGACAGTATTCCAAAACATCAGCCCAGAGCACAGTTTTTACATGTCAGTCAATCCGTTAGGATCACAGACCATCTATCTGCCTCTCTTTGTCTTTCCCAGAAATCAGGGCACATGCCCCTGCAGCTCTCCATCTAGAAAGGCTCCTTGAATTAAACTTTCCTTTTATCTAGTGTCTGACTGCTTGTGACTCCGAGCATTATAGGCCAGGCTCAATGACAAGGTGTGGAGTTAACCTGCCTCCCACTGAAAACCTGTAAGAGTCAGAAGCCCCCTCTGTTCTCAAGAACTCAAACTTTCTCTTTCAGGACACTGCCATGCCACACCACATTGACTTCTTTCAGTGATTTTCATTTTGGGGGGCCTCCTCTCTCTCTCTCTCTCTCTCTCTCTCTCTCTCTCTCTCTCTCTCTCTCTCTCTCTCTCTCTCTCTCTCTCTCTCTCTCTCTCTCTCCTGTCTTCCTTCAAGATTCCATACTTTACGTAGCTGCTCTCTCTCAGAGTGAAGCTCTCCTCTCTGTATTCTGAAGGGTTTCTCTCCTTTTAAGGCCCCATCATGGCTCCCCGTCATCATGTGGCTCTTCTAATGAAGGATTAATTAGTTCACACTGGCTCCTTCCAGGTAACCTGCAATATATGCAAATCCCAAACTGCCATGACTCAGCACAAGCAGCACTTCACCTGTTCTATATCCAGTAGTCTCCCCAGTCTCCAGGAATCTCCGAGTCCCCTCCTGCCAATAACATAGATTATAAGGGGCCCCAAATGCTTTGTAAGGCCATAATAAATCTCAGAATGTGAAGGAAGAGTCAACAGCTGTGTGGAGAAGCTTTTCTTGACTTATTAATCAAACAGCCGAACTGCAAGTCCTTAGGGCAATGCAGCCTCCTCCCACAGTGTGCACCCCTCCAGAAAATTCCCATGTAATTCAGAACAATTAGATTTGTGTCTGTCAGATTTAACGAGGAGCTGCCCCACCAGACTGTCACTTAATGTGTGATTTTAAACTGTTGAGGCAGTGAATACAATCACAGGTGACTTTGAAAGTTGTCTATGTAGAGATGATATCACTAGGTGTGTCAGTGAATGAGACATGTTCTTAGTGAGACTGGTAAACACTGGAATACACATAAAATAGGGTAGCAGATATGTGTGTTTGTACGTCTATGCCTTCCATCTTGTGCATGATCCTCTTTCTTAATGGGGAGAAAAATGCAAAGGTGGTAATTAGTCATTCAGCCCTGGTGATGCGGATTTTTTCAGTTGATAAAGGGAGTTGCTTCTTTTTTAACTTCAGTATTTTATTGGTTTTAAAATTTATTTTTTAAATTATAAACATCTCTCTGTGTGTGTGTGTGTATGGTGTGTGTTTGTGTGTATGCATGCATGCATGCAACTGCACTGACATAAATGGACATCGAATCACCTAGAACTAGATGTGGAGAAACTGTGACCCGCCTGACACAGGTACTGTGAACTGAACCCAGAGTCTCTGCAAGAGAAGCAAACAGTCTTAACCACTGACCCATCTTTCCAGCCTCCATCAATCATGTAATGTCTCTGACTGCAACATATGGGTCATGTGTGCACTTCTCTGACTGCAGTGAGGGATTAATACTCTCAAAGAACTTTAAGAGCTAAATTAATCAAAGTCAGATTAGCTATTATTTGGTAAAGAGGGTTCTCCTCTTCCCAATGCTCAATATATGAGGGGCACACTTGAGAAGGCCCTTGGTAAATGTTTCAAAAAATTATTCTATTTCTTGCAAATATTATTTTTGTATTGATGACAAACAGTCCAGTTTTTCAGTTTTTGGTTTTTTTTTTTTTTTTTAATTTTCTAGATAGTTTTCCTAATGTAGCAGTTGGTATGTTTTAAAGTAACGGATGGGGCTAGGCAGGTAGATCAGTCAAGTGTTATCTATGCCTACAGACATGAGTTCAATACCTAGAACCAACATTAAAAAAATAAGTCTGTCAGGGTAGCAGTGATTCCTGGGGCTCTCAGGCCAGTTAGGCTGACTTTGCAGTCCAGCTCCAGGCCAGGGAAAGATCCTCCTAAAAGATATAAGGTGGAAGTCGTGGGGATTCAATATAAGCTTCAGAAGTTTCAGAGATATCAGAGGACAGATTCACTTTTTTAAGTCTCTTTTGCTTGTTTGTGAGACACAGTTTTTTTGTCTAACAGTCTTGGCTGTCTTAGAACTTGTTTTGAAGACTAGGCTGGCTTTGAACTCATAGAGATTTTCTTGTCTCTGCTTCCCAAGTGTTGGAACTAACAGTGTGTGCCACAGCTTCTTCTACCTGCTCCTAGAGTCGTCTTAGTCTGGTAGCCCCGCCCACACTTCCTGTCTGCCTTTGGCCAATCAGCACTTTTTATTAAACTCATAGGCGGGGACAATTATTTATAATGGAACAACATAATCTCTCTACAGGAAGCAATTGACAAAGACACTGATGTTGACCTCCTGTCCCCACATGTACATACACAGATGGTGTGGAATAATCTTTCCATACTGTGTGACTATATATCACTATGATTTAATAAAAAAGATGACTGGCCAATAGCCAAACAGGATAAAGTTAGACAGAAAAGCCAAACTTGAAATAACGGATTAGGAAGGACAGAGTCAGAGGAGTCACCAACTAGACAGAGACCATGTAAGACACACAAAATGGGATAGTGTAAGAGCCACAAGCCTTGGGACAGCATATAGATTAATAGAAATGGGTTAAGTTGTAAAAGCTAGCTAGTAACAAGCCTCAGCTATTGGCCAATCATTTATAACTAATATTAAGTCTCTGAGTCAGTTATTTGGAAAACAGCTGTCAGTTATTGGAAGAAGGTAGCTGGAACAGGAAAATCCCACCTATAAATGGTGTCCAATATGGGACATACATCCACATAGGACCTAAGAAAGCTTAAGAAGCTTCTAAACGTACAAAATGAGCTAAACTTAGCTTCCTAGTCTTATGTCTCTCATGTCAGCCATAGTACAGAGAAGCATCTCCTGGAAGCTGCCAGTTACTCATGAGCTACTACTACTATGTGCTAAGCTGAGCAATGCCAGTAGCTGACATGGCAGTTTAAGATTTGTCTCATACCATCAAAAAAAATTCAGATATGCATTAAAGACAGATCAGGCAGGGAAAAAACTCTAAACAGGTTAGAGTGTATTTAAAAACATGCATAGGCTTGGGAGAGAATGGAGAAGATATAAACAGTCATAAAAAGAAATATATAATTTTAAAATAGTAAAATAAAGTCCTAAAGATAGGAAATACACGAAGAGTCTGGATCCTATATGATGTTGCATTGTTTTTAAAATTTTTTTGGCTGCTAAGAGACACTAAATTATAAAAATTGCTAGATTAAACCAGCCTATATATTTTAAAAATAACTTGATTTCAAAATTTAAATCAAAAGATATGTTACTTTGGGGAAGAGGTCATGCTTATATTTCCACAGGAAATGAGAAGCTATGGATTAATTCTGCATTACAGAAAATCAGATTTGATCAAGGAAGGCCTCCCTTCCCGAAAATTTCTGGCTACAAACATAAAGAAACAAACCTAAAAGAACTACAAGATATATGATGCATATTTTACCTGCTCTAATATAAAACAACAACAAAAAATAATCTTTGTCTGATTTATGTACAATGCACTCATTGAAAGGCTGGTGTGTGTAGGTGTGTGTGTATGTATGTGTGTGTGTGTGTGTGTACGTGTGTGTGTGTGTTTTAGTGTGCATGCATGCATGAAAGCAGAAGTCAACATATTGTATAATTCCAAAGACTAAGCATCTCAACTGTGGGATTTCAATCACGTATTTTCCTACCTGGCTGTTTCATGTGAAGTCTATGCTCACACGGCAAGCACTTTACCAGAGAGTCATTTTACCAGCCCTGGTAGCTTCATCCATTTTCTTATAACATCTATGAAGAGTATGAGCTTGCATCTTTTCTCTTGAGAAGAAAGCAGTGTAGGAGAGAGAGGCGGTGACAGCGGTAGATGGAAGTAATTCCCTGCACTGTGTGCGGGACCCTCACCTGTAGTGCTGTCGTATTACAGCTAACCTAACCTAACCTTTCCGTATTACAGCTCGATATTTGCCTTATCCAGAGAAACACATCACACAAATGAGTCTTCTGTAGTGGGACTATATTCTGTTACATTGTAAATAATTGTCCTACCTACTGGTTTAATAATAATAATAATAACAACAATAATAATAATAATAATAACAACAACAACAACACTGTTTGGCCAAAGGCAGACACAAAGTGTGGATGTGGCTACCAGACTAAGAAAACTCTGGGAACAGGAAGAGCAGACACAGACCCAGAGAGACACCAGGAGAAGGCGGCAGACGCAGAGGAGAGAAGTTGAAATGATGCTGAGAAAAGGTACCAAGCCACATGGCTGAACAGGATAAGAGTCATGGGTTAGTTTAAGAGCAAGAGCTAGCTAGCAATGTGCCAGAGCCATAGGCTGATCAGCATGAAATTAATACAAGTGTCTGTGTGCTTCTGTGGAACAGCGGGTCAGAACCTCAGGGCTAGTCCAGAAAGGCCTAGCCAGAAACATAATACTGTCTACAGTCTCCCCCACCCCAAAACTGGATAAGAAGAAGTCCTGTAAATGGTTTAAGTAAATTTATGATCTTGTGTTGGGTTACTCTCCTAGTTATACCTGGCTAAGTGCAGCCTGTGGGTTGGACATCTTTAGACGGAAATATTTCAGGTAAGGTTTTCAAAATCTCTAGGGATAAAATGATTTACAATATGTAAGAGGTCCAGATGACTCAAAGATGACGAGGCAGATCGTAAGAAGCTGTATTAAGGGGGGACAGGTTGAAACAGTGTCTTTTGGGCATGACAGGGCTGCTGCACACTTCAACTCACAATGGCTGAGATTGACTACATAGGACCTGTGGATCATTAATCACGCATTACCATTGTAGAGTGGAGAACCCCAGCTCAGGAGAAGTGGATAGATTCCCATGGAGGAAAAGTGGGTTTTCTTTAAGAGTGCTGCCCTCAGCAGATGACCACACTTCCATAGATGGCCCCATACCCATGAGTACATGCACAATTCTAATTAGAGTGGATTGTGTATTTTAAAAAAGAATGGAAATTTGAGGGTAAGGATGAGAGCAGTTAGAGGAGTTGGAGATAAATATGACGAAAATGCATTGTATGCAGTGTATGAAATTCACAAAGGATTAAAGCATATATTAAAAAAGGTTTGAAGGATGGAGGAATAGCTCACTGTTCTTGCAGAAGATCTGGGTTATATTCCAAGTACCCACATGGTGGCCTGGAGACTCCAGCTCCAGGGAATTCATGTCCTCTTCAGAGGCACCAGGCATAGACACATTACACATACATACATGCAGGCAACACACACACACACACACACACACACACACACACACACACACGCACTCACACACACATAAGATAAAATAATCTTTAAAAAATGTAAAGAGACTTAGATGATAAGATTTAAGAACATACCAAACACCATTTTCTTTTGTCACATGGAACGCAAAGCCTTCCTATATCTCAGGATCCAGGGGATGATTCATCAGACTTTGCCTCACTTTGGCTTTCTGGGAAGGAAAGCCAATCACAGAAGTATCAGGAGGTCCTTGCAGATCTGCAGGCAGCACCTACCCAGAGCCCCCAGGACCTGGCTTACCAGAAAGCAGTGTTTTGGCTTTGGGTTGCAGTTCTATGCGGTTATAGGAATTATATGTTGTGTTATTTCAGCTCCTTGTTATGGGAAACCTAGCATTTCCCTAATGGGAAACGATTGCCTCAGAGTGGGCTCCAACTGCTTTATTTACAGTGAGGAACGCCGGTACATTCACCCTGCAATTACAGTGACAGAGCAAACCTTGGCATAGCTGGTGCTTAGCAGAACCTTCACCATCGTCCTGGTTTCAGATGCAGGAGACTCTAGGCGGGCTGCCTGTATACCTTTTGCAGCATCAGCTCCAGGCCTCTAAGCATCAGGCTCCATCAGTGTCTACAACATAGCACACAGATAGACACCAGGGTGCACTTACTGAGTAGAAAGACCAGAGTCCACTCTGGACCACTCCTCAAAATCCCCAATGAAGGTCCAGGAATGGGAAATCTAGCTTTGGGGATGCTGGGAGCTTCCTCATACCCTCTGTGTCTGACTATAAGGATCAAAGCTTGGCACCCATAGAGCAAAGAAAAGTTCACCAATGGTAAATAGCTCAGAGACTTCTAAAAATAACCATGTTTTCCAACAAGCCTTGGTGAGGCTTAAGGATTGTGTATCTGTGTTCTGAGGTTACTTACAACTGGCTACCGCTTCTGCTGATGGCCACTTACCTAGCTGATAGACAGGAGGTGGCCAGTGGTTGCTCTTTGCTTGGTGAAAGCATGTTTACATGCCATCCAACAGAAGCATTTTGAGTTCTTATTGTATTATCCATGTTCCCAGTGTCCAGTCACAACTGCCACATGCACATAGCCCGGAAATAGGATAATGAGCTTCTCAATTTTAGGACATTTAAAAGCTAATTGGATACACAAGTAAAATACTAAGAAGTCAAGTTATGAATGCATAGGTGGACCATAAGGAAGATGGCCAAGAGGAAAAGATGCTGGAAGATGTAGGGTACCCAGAGGATCCTGGAGGATGACTTCACAGAAGCCACAAATTGAGGTGTGAACGGGAGGCCAAGAGCAGAGAGCAGAAGGGCAGGCATAATACGATGGAGAAAATATGTAAGTTAACAAATTGTCAGCCATTTATTTGCAAGATTTAATTAAATCCTGTCTTTACAAAGCACATCAGATGCTGTTTTGCTTTGAAATATAGTCTGTGAATCTTCTGCACATATAAGATTTGAATGTGATGATTTGCATTAAAGTCAACAACTTTGAATAGCTGTTAAGTATATAAAAATAATTAACCATGGAACTGAAAAATAATAGTTCCAGTGAAATCTGTGATCATAAGTTGACAGATAAAATGGGAAGGGAGGGCATGGGGGGATTTGAGAGTAACATTTATCTAAAGCACCAATAAAATAAGGAACTAGAGTAGTGGGAAAAGATATTCCTATCTCATAAATAACTTGAGTTAAAAAAATTACTTATTGGTCAGAAGTCAGAGGCCCCAGGTACTTTACCCTACCCTCTGTAAAAATGTGTTTTTAAAATATGTAATGTGAAAAGCTGAGTTTGGTGCATTCAGCACTCAAAGATTCTGGTAACCAATGGAATCTTCTGGAAGTGAACTTTCAGATGTAGGTCATTGATACTTTAACTCACCATTCCCCAGAAAGACAGATAAGAAGCAGAAGGGGTTATTCTTAAGAAGTTGGCAAAAGTTTGTTGTTAAGCTGTTTTGGTGACGCAGCGCAGGCAGTGTTAAGTCTGGAGACAGGAAGATTGCTGGGAAGCAGCTATACTCACTGCCTGTGCCAGCCTGATGGCCTGGGCCTCTTTGCTATGGGAGAGCCCCTCTGTATACTGTGAATGCATGTTGCTCTCACCGGTTGATAATAAAAGATGATTTGGCCTATAATCGAGCAGAATAGGGCTGTGCAGGAAAGCCAAATGGAGATACAGGGAGAAGGAGGTCGGGACAAGAAGAGACATGAACCAACTTCCAAGGAAGCAAGGTGTGTAGAAATTGAAGTAGCAAGCCATTAACCATGTAGCAAAGCATAGAGAAGAAATATAGATTAATTTAAATGGAAGAGCTAGTTAGTAATGAGCTCGAGCCATTGGCACATTTTGTAATTAATATTAAACCTCTGAGTGATTATTTGGAATTGCTTCAGGAACAGGACAGACAGAGGGAACCTCTGTTTACACCTTATGGGGCTCAGCTGGTCACTCACAGACACGTCTCATGTACCAGGGCTTCTGGGCTCCCCAGGCAGCCATGCTAATTAATAGCAGTTAATTAAGCCTATCAGTGCCTTGCTGAACCCCAGAGCATTCTGAGGCACCCAGAATCCTTTGGCAAAGGAGGAAGATTTTACAGAGACCACAAGTGAGCCTGCCTGAATTTTGCGTAGAATATTCTTGGGTCTCGGGTACCTGAAAGGTGTGTATTCAGGAAGGAAACTATGGGCTTCATCAATTCTTTGCTCAGTGGATCATGGCACACCCAGCAGGGACAGGTGCCTGTTCTGTGTTTGAAGATGATTTAAGCTGCTGATCACAGAGCTAAAGTCATGTGTGGTGAATCAAGTTCTCAGAGTGAGACAGTAGGAACTGAGGGATAGAGAGGAGGGCAGGGGGGAGGGCAGGGGGGAGGGCAGGGGGAGGGCAGGGGGGAGGGCAGGGGGGAGGGCAGGGGGGAGGGCAGGGGGGAGGGCAGGGGGGAGGGCAGGGGACTTGAGGGCAGGGGACTTGAGGGCAGGGTACCCACTGTCTGGTTTATCCCAAGAAAAGTCACAGCTTTGTCACAAGGGCACATTCTTCTCTAAGCCGGTGCTCAGCAAGACTAGTCATGGTTGCAATACCCAGGGCTGTTGGTACTTCAGCAAGGAGCCACCAATTCCTTCCTTATCAGCAGGGTCAGTCCTCAAGGGGCATTCAGATAAGCCTGCCTAAGACAACTATCTTGGCTTGTGCATAAATCACATGTATCTTTAGTTGAAACGGAGCAACATTTTAGCTCTGCTTCTGGCTGTGTTGGCAATAATTTGTAAAAACTCTTCTAGCAGCTGGAGATCCCCCTTGGTTCCTTTCAGAAATTTGTGTTACATAATAAGCTTTTTTTTTTTTTTTTTTTTTTTTTTCTAGAAATAAGCCATTGCTTGCTAGGAAAATTTCAGAGCAGTAAAGGTCAGCTCACTAAGCCCACAGGAGACCACCACATGGGCACTCTTAAAGTGGAAAGTAAAGTCTTTATTGCCAGCTGGCAGCTGCATGGGCAATGCCAAATCACATTGCCCTGGGCCTTACGGCTCTTTGATTTTTATGTACAAACCCTACATCTTGGTTGTCATACTTAAGTTAACCAGAAGCAGAACTACAGAAACCAAGAGGCACAGTCAGTACAATTAGGGACTTTTTACCCAGGAATTTTCAGGGAACTGTGGAGCAGGTCTTTGTTTTTGTTTTGGCAGCCTGCACTCGGGTTTTAAACATCAGAATGGCACCTCTAACATTCTGTCAGTCTTGCTAAGGTTTGGAGGCTGTTACAAATTAGTTCCTAAGAAATGAAATTTTTCTGACGAAAGAGCAAAAGCAACCTTTGAAAAGTAGCAAGAGGATCTTTATAAAAACATCTTGAGCACTTTCATAAGTGTATGCATCTAGATTTAGAGATGTTTTAATAGAGCCTTGGGGCTAGGAAAGAAGGCTCAGCTGGCGAAGGCTCAGCTGGCGAAGTGTATTAGTCCGGGTTCTTCAGGGGTGGGGCAGAACTGGCAGGATTAATGCTGTAGTGGCTGTTCTTGGTTATGAACTTGACTACAGTTGGAACTAACCAAAAACCAAGCAGCTGGGCACTCCTGTGGGGGATGTTTTTCTTAATGAAATCATTTGATTCAGATCTTTGGAGACGGGAGGATCCTCCTTTAATCTGAACCACATCTTCGGCTGGCAGCCTATCTCTAGGGCACAGAAGAAGGAAGCCTGCTGTCTTCAGCTGCTCACTTTCTCACTGGCCAAGTCCATTCCTTCACTGAAATTAAAGCTTACTTTTTAATTTTTTTTTATTTTACATGCCAACCACAGTCTCCCCCCCCCCCCCCGTTCCTTCATTTCATCTCTTCTACCCTCACCCCATCCACTCCTCAGAATGGGTAAGGTCTCCCATGGGGAGTCAACAAAGCATGTAGAGCCTACTTTTGGGGGATTCCAACATACACTGAAGACCATCTGAAATTTTCAGCCTTGTGCATTGAACAACTATGGGATCTTTGAACCTTCTATTCATAGACAGCCATTGCTGGACTACCTGGGCCACAGATTGTAAGCTATTCTAATAAAACCCTTTTCTATATGGTGATTTGAATAAGAATGACCTCATAGGCTCATATACTTAAATGCTCTGTCACCAGGTAATGGAATTGTTCAAAAGAATTAGAAAAATTAGAAGGTGTGGCCTTGTTTGTGGGGGTAGTAAGCTTTAAGGTTTCAAAAGCCCATACCATCATACCATACACCATACTCAGTCTTCTCTCTCTCTCTCTCTCTCTCTCTCTCTCTCTCTCTCTCTCTCTCTCTCCAGATCAGGATGTAAAACTCTCATCCGTTTCTCCAGCTGCCAGCCTGCCCAACATAATGATAACAATTAAGCTCCTGAAATTGTAAGCCAGCCTCAATGAAATGGTTTCTGGTTAGGAGCTGTGCAGGCCAGTCTCGGCTAGGGGTGGAGGTCGGGAGCAGGGAGGTTCCACGGGTGTCTTGACCTTGGATTCTCATTTGGCAGGGACCAACAGACCACAGGACCGCATAGGAATTTGCAACATTCATGCAGCTTGCAGGTTCTTTTTCACTCATCATATTGTTGATTCTTTAGGTGGCTTTTAGTTTTATTCTGTCAGTCGCACATGCAGCAGCTGTAATTTTCCCTGGAAATTTTGTTCTTTCTAGAATATTTAACTCTAAAAGAGGCAGGGGGCTGTTTCTCAAATATCTTATCTAGAATGACTAACTACAACGCCTAAGTCTGAGAACTTTTCTGACTCAAAGGAGACAGGTACATACGAGAAAACAACCCTTGGAACATTAGCCATGTCTCACAGTTTTGGAAACAAGAGCAAGGCATGTATACACAGAACAGGGTAAAAAAAACCTCAGGAATATACATAAGTGTGAACTGTTGAGAATACGTTCCCTGGACATCAAGCATACAGAATCAGTGGTAGGATCTAGTATGATCCAATGGGGGAAGTGCAGTGTGAAATAGGGGATGGAGAGATCCATCTTTACTATACACAGAAGCTTATATTGGTGGAAGAAGTATGGTATAGTGGGATGGGAAAAGCTTAGCTTAGCTGCCTGTCACAGAGAGACTGAGACATGGGACCTTCTTGTAGAAAAGAGAACTCTATAAAAACATATCTTACAGACTTAAAAGAATTGCTTGGATTTAAATATTATTGTCCTTAAAGCATTGTACCTATGTCTCTTATTTTTTAGTTTAGTAACCACAAGTATTTGCCAGTCGACATGAGTGCTCTGTGAGCAGGATGTGTCTGGCTGATATTTAGTTAAGTCTGCAAAAGTGCTGACATCTAGGTCTAGAATAAAGTTATGTAGGGGGTGGGAAGGTGTATTTGGAGAAGTATAAAGAGGACAATGGGGGCTTTTATAATGACTACAATGTATTTCTTGAAAGTAAAAAACAGGAGCCAACAATAAAGCTCTTCATGTAAGCCTGACAGAAAAGTATTCTGTTAAAGTGTAAGTAAAGATGGTTTGGGCTATTCGGCCACTTGAGTGAGATCCACTTAGTAGTCAGAATTTTTCCATGCACCAATGTCCCCTTCCAGTCTCAAGACCAGAACCTGAGCCAAGGCTGGACCCTGGCACTTTCTTTTATAAGAGTTTCCTTGGCTGTAGTGTCTCTTCACAGCGTGTGTGTGCATGTATGCATGTGTGTGTGTGTGTGTGTGTGTGTGTGTACACACGCATACATATGAGTATATTATCCCACAGTAAATGGGGAAAACTGATCCCCTCACCCCGACAATTGTTTCTGACCATGTGTTCACTGTGTCTTAGTCACTGTTCTATTGCTGTAAAGAGACATTTGACCAAGGTAATTCTTATAAAAGAAAACATTTAATTGGGGCTTGCTTGCAGTTTCACAAGTTTAGTCCATTTTCACCATGTGAGGGAGCATGGAGGCACCATGGAGGAAGGCATGCTGCTGGAGAAGAAACTGAGAGTTGTTTGTATGCCTGGATCCAGAGGCAGCAGGAAGAGAGAGATACTGGGTGTGGATTGAGCTTGTGAAACTTCAAAGCCCAACCCAAGTGACACACTTCCTCCAACAAAGTCATACTTTCTACCCAGTCCTTTTAAATAGTGTCACTTCCTGACCACGCATTTAAATCTTTGAACTTATGGTGGCCATTCTCATCTAAACCACCACACGATGACACATATGTGCCTACACACACACACAAACAAAATCACATTCACACATAAACAAACATATACAGAGAGAGAGAGAGAGAGAGAGAGAGAGAGAGAGAGAGAGAGAGAGAGAGCCAGATACACTCTTGCACAAACATCTCCATATTACAGTAAAAGAACTGAGGTTATTTAACAGTACCTTTAAGAAAACATTCTCCCTACTAGCAAAAATATGCAGACACAAACAAAAATGTTCCCTGGATTCAAGAGCTGAGTTCTTAGCTATTGGAACTTATGGGTCTGAAATCCACAAGCATAGGAAAGACACGTGGGAAGATGGTGATGGCACACAATGGTTTCTACATAGGCATGACACTCTGCTTTCAGATCCTGGCAGGGATCCAAATAGACATGATGGCAGCCATCCTTGAGTGTATCCTTCCTGACTGTCCCTGAGGAATGGAATGCTGGTAGGTATCCCTGCATGATACCCTAGGGAACTGTAAATAGACAAAATCATCAGAGCTGTTTTTCAGAACTTTATAGTCTTCCCAAGTTCCAGGAACTGCCTGTGGTCCTTGAGGTTCGCTCATGATGAACCTATACATCCAGCTTTCATGCCATTGCCTTTGACCTCATTGTCCCACCAGCCCTATTCCTGGCTCAAGTCACAGACTCACCTGGTCTTGTTGCTGCTCAGGGTCAGAAAGTTCCAAATAAATTGCACCATAATTCTGGTTTTCAGATCACACATTGGGGTGAATCGTTCTAGAATAATCTTTTTCAAAGGATCCTTTGTTTCTTTTGCCTTCATAAGAGTTTCTATTACTAACTATCTTTTTGTTACTTCTGTATTTGTCTCCCATTGTGACTGCACCTCTCCTCTATGAAGCTGATGATAACATTCTCCTGGTTTCAGATTTAAATTCACAAATAGAACCCCTGTGAGGCCACCTCCATGGAGGCCGTTAGCTTCTAGTGATTCTGTACCTCTCCCTACGTGCTCACCAGTTTGAAGATGGCGTATCTTAGCACAGAGCATGCTCAGCACAGCTTCCTCCAGCAGGCTACCAACGAACAAGACCTGAACACTGGCTGTGGCAAAAGAACATGAAAAATACAATTGGGCTACAAGTTAAGCAGTTCAAAAGTCCAGAATCTGAAATAAGCCCAAATCCAAAACTCTTTGCTCTCTCCTCTGTCTTGGTACCACAAGTGGAAAACACCACTTTTGACCTCATGTGTAAAACTGTCTCACGTACAAAGTGATGAAACACATTTTATAAATTACCTCATTGTATATATGTAGAGCACATGTTACAGAGATGGCTTTACGCTCTAGATTCAAGTGTCAGTCCCAAGATATCTCATATGCAAATATTCTAAAACCTGTAAATATCTTATTGGGAGCTTCCCTGGTTTTGGGTCTTTTAGGCTGAACATCCTCAGCTTTTGATAACTGAGATCTTATTTTTGTTCCCTAGAATTCAAATTTCGTACCTAATGCATAATCAGGAGGGGATCTACCAGTGAGTTGCATTCTAGCCCTAGACAATTTCCATATATTTAAATCAGAGTCTCTTGAGTAAACCAGTTACAGAGGTACCTGCACATCCATGTTTATTTCAGCACTCACCATGATAAGAGTTATGCCCAGAGAAGAAAATGTGCTGTGTGTACACAATGGAATTTTTCTTGTCCATCAAAAACTAAGCAATGTCAAATGGATGGATCTGGAGAGTATCACCCGGGGAGAGGTAAGACAGACCCAGGAAGATAGCCATGGTATATACTCAATCACAAGTGGATTTTAGACATAAAGCAAAGGATATCCAGGCTACAATCCACAATCCCATGCAGCTAGGTAACGGGGCGGGGGGAGACTTAGGAGAGACATCCATGGAAGGGAAAACAGAGAAGAACTCCTGGGTAAATTGGGATCATATCAGGAAGGAAGCAAAAGGAGGTGGGAGAAATCATGAGAGAATGGGATGGTTGGGTGAGGAGAGAAACAGAGGGAGAGCAAAGAAATAGATATCTTGATAGAGAGAGCCATTGTAAGGTTAAAGAGAAACCTGTTGCTAGAGAAACACAAGACATCCAGAGATTCCTCTAGGAAGAGAAAATAGAAAAAAAATCACCTTAGAAAATTGGGATCATAATAGGTTGCAGCCAAGAAAAGGTGGGAACAAATCATGAGAGAAGGAGATGGTTGAGTGAGAGGAGCAACAAAGAGGGAGAAAAAAAGAGAGATGAATGCTTAATAGAGGAAGCCATTGTGGGGTTGGAAAGAGACCTGGTGCTAGGGAAACCTCCAAGAACTCACAGGATGTCCCTGGCTAGGTCTCCAACCAACAATGGAGGGGGTGCCTAAGCAGGACTTCCCCTATAATAAAGTGAATAACCGTCCTAAGTGTCATCACAGAACCTACATCCAACAGTGAATAGAGGTGGAGGCAGAGATCCATGGCTGAGCCCTGGGCCCAGCTCCTGGTCCAGCTGAGAGAGGGGAGGAGAGTCTGTATGAGCAAGTGGACGGATATTATGAGGAAAATTCCCACAGTGATGACTGGATGGAGTTCTGAGGGGCTCACTGAATCAGGAACAGCAACTGGGGAACCATCAGGAAAAGAAACTAGGCCCTCCAAGGGTAGGCAATTGTGGATTGGCATGGGCAGTATGTGGAGGCTTGAGGGGTGGGATCAGACTGTGTTCTTGTGAGGAGCTGGCTCCTTGGAGCCCATCCCCTGCAGAGGAACGCCTAACTCAGTCTTGGTTTTAGGATGAGTAAATTGGACTTGCCTGGAGTGGATGTGCCAGGCTGAGCTGATCCACCTAGGGATTTCCTGCCCACTGGGGGGAGGGGATGGGGAGGGGGAGGGGGAAGCTGACTGGGAGAGATTGGGAAGAGGAAGAGGAGAAGCAGGGGTATACATGGATAAAAAAGACATTTTTTAAAAAAAATTAAAAAATAGTACAATGAACTCAAAAGGAAAAAAATAATAGAGATGCATAGTTTGAATTTAAATTCACCTTGAAAGGAAAGCCGAAAGATATTTTTTAAAAATAAAAAACAAATTAATTTAAAAACTTAAAAAAAGAAAGATAAAGTCACGTAATTCACAGAAAAGTGGACGCAGCTGGATAAAGTCATATCAAGGGGAAATAAAACCAGTTTCAGGCAAATACCATGTGTTTTTATCTTATTTGTAATATATTTCACAGAGTCACATAAAATCATATGGGTATATATAACGTGAAGCCATGCAACAAAGCAGATTGGAGCAGGGGTAGAAGGGAGAGCACAGAGGATGTGGCTACAATACACTGTAGACCTGTACAAAAGCTTAGAAATAAATAAGGAAAAGAAGATCAAATTACTAAAAAGTCGGAGCCATGTGATCTAGCATAGAGCCCTTCTTCCCTCTTCTACATGTAGGAAATGCCAGTAGGACCCTATTAGAGCTCCGAACTCAGTGTGTTGGTTTTGTCTTTCTACAAGACACACGACCTAAAAGCCAGGTGGTGCTGGTGCTGGCACAGGACAGAAACAAGTCCAAGCAGACATGATAGAAAATTCTTAACAAATGTCAGGGTAAATGGCCACTTGATTTTGGCAGAGAGTCGCCATGGAGCACACTGAATCATGGTTCTTTACACTGAACAACACTAGTAAGTTATACGGGTGTCTTAGTTTGGGTTTATATTGCTGAAACAAAATACCACCATTAAAAAAGCAAGTTGTTGAGAAAAAGAATTTATTTGGCTTGCATTTCAGCATCACTGCCCATCACTGAAGGAAGTCACGACAGGAACTCAAACAAGGCAGGATCCTGGACCACCAGCCCAGGGATGGCACCACCCACCATGGGCTGTGCCCACCCCCATTGATTACTAACTGAGAAAATGCCTTATAGTTTTTGGGGTTTTTTTTTTTTTTTTTTATCTCATTAAGGTATTTTCTCAGCTGAGGCTCCTTCCTCTGATGACTCTAATGTGTGTCAAGTTGACACACAAAACCAGCCAGAACAATGGAAAAATAAAAGTTTCCACACCACCCTGAAAGATATAAGAAAATTAACTCTCATTGGCTTGTAGATCCAAATGTGAAATCTTATCAACAATATCTAGAAAACAACATATGCACATATGGCAAAGTATTTCTGAAACTGAATGAAATATGCTGGGCCTTATGGAAAGTGCAGACAAAATAATCATTTAACTCAAACTTCTGTTTATCAAAAATTACATTAAGTTATCAAAGATAAATGGTGTGCTGTAGAAAGAAATTTGCAAAATATGTTGTTTATCTACTCTGTATTGATTGATTTTCAACGTATATGGGAAAGAGTAATGTTACTCATATTTTTTAAAATAATAAACAAGATTACAACAGAATCTAAAGTAAGCCCAAGTCATCAGTACTTTATAAAGCGTGGTCTCCAAATGGCCAATAAATACAAGACCAGACATCCAACACCGATGCCGAGAAAATAAAATCAGAGTCACATAGAGCTGAGAATATGTGCAAGAATAATTCCTAGCATGCATGCAAATTGGATTAGAGCTGTGGCACATTCTTGATATTCCAGCACTGGGGAGGTGGAGAAAGATCCCTGGGGTGTCATTTGTCAGCCAGCCTAGACAAACGGTGATGCGCAGATCCCTGCGAGAGGGCTTACCTACACAACAGCAACCCATCGAACCAAACAACAACCATGAAAAAAACAGATCTGGATAAATGACTCCTGAAGAACCACACCCCAGGTTGACTTCTGTACACATGTACACATATACACACGCACACACATTCCAGTTATACGTACAGTCATACACACAGGCACATACACACAGGCACACATACAAAGTCACATCCAAAAATGTCCACATATAAAGTCACACACACCAAATCACTCTCTCTTAAGCACACACACACAGACAAAAATACGTACATACATACGGACAGACAGAGACACACACACACACACACACACACACACACACACACACACACAGAGAGAGAGAGAGAGAGAGAGAGAGAGAGAGAGAGAGAGAGAGAGAGAGAGAGAGAGAGAGAGTTTCCAGATACAAAGCAGACATTGTAGATTTTTGAGCTTCCATAAGAAATCAACTTGAACTTTTCTTGGAGGAAGATTATTAAACAAAATTATTTTTGTCGAACAGTGTTTTCAATTACTTTTTACTCGCTATTCATTCCCAAGTTATAAAGAAACCTAGTTACAGAAAATTAAATCTGCTCCCTTGGAAAGAAAAGGAAATTAATGAAAAGGCTAAGAAAAAAGCAATATTCATAATAGATGAAAGAGTAAACTACAGGGTATGCCTGAAGGATTGACAGGTATATGAGGCGACATGTGCCCCGATCACATGTAATACACACAAGCATCTGTCATGCTGTGCCCCCAAATATGTCCAATTATTTTGGCCAAGAAAGCTTTAAAAATATATGTAGCAAAGCCTAACACAATGATGCATGCAAAGTGTTTATTGGTAAATGTGATAGAGAAAGAAGCACCTGCTGAGCAGGCAGAGGATCAGCATCCCTGGATTCAGAAGCCAAGTTCAAAAGGTGGGTAGGGCTGTGGTTAGTAACTCTGGTGCTGGGAGGGGTCATAGAAACTCTCCAGGGCTCACTGAACAACCAGTGATCCTAAGATACATCTCTCCATCTCTCTCTCTCTTTCCTTAATATATTTATTTATTTTGAGACAGAGTCTCTTGTTTCCTCTTATTCCCAATAGCTGGGAACAGATGTGTAGCTGGGAACAGATGTGCAGCTGGGAACAGATGTGCACCACCATATCTGCCTGAGAATTTTTTCTCAAAAAAGCAAGGTGGATAAAAAAATATGACATCAATTGCTGGCTTACACATGCTCATGCGCACACGCACACACTTACATCTGGGACACTCACTCTGGGTGAGAATAACTAATTTTCAGAGACAGAAGCACCCTGAGGCTGCTGCTCATGAATCACCAAAGCTCAGCTTCTTGAGAGAAGGAATTGAGCTGAGTATCAGCTTTTCTCTCTCTCTGCTTTCCATTTGAGGATTCAGTATGACCAGCTGCTTCAAGTTCCTGCTGTCATGCCTCTCCTGCCATGATGGACTGTGCCCTTGAGCTTGAGCCAAAATACACCCTCCTGTTGTGGGGACTTCACCAGAGAAGACTGCTCAGACATAGGTTTTAGCCAATAGGGAATTTTTATTGGTCACAGGACATTACACTGCATGTTCAGGATCCCAGTGTAGCCCCAAGCCTTTCTCAGGGTGAGATTTTAAGTACAAAAACCGTGTCCCAGGTTGACATACTTCCGTCAACAAGAACAATTATTCAGAAGCAGAACTACAGAAGTCAAAAAGCAAGGTTGGTGCATTTAGAGACTCTCCCAGAGCTCAGGACTTTGATGGATTAGGTCTTTGTTTTTGTTTTGACAAGTGGTGCTGTCTACATGCTAAGTGTGATAGCCTAAATGGTACTTCCATCTTGGAGTGAGCTGTGCTTGTTACATTTCCCACTAGTCTTAGTGAATGAGTCAAATTATGGACTCATTCTGTTTTAAGTAGGAGTAGCCTGTTCTAAGGACCAGTAATTTTACAGAACGGACACAACTGGCCATATAGTTTATGATGCAGGGCCCTGCCATTAATCAGAGTGAGAACCAAAGGCCCAGCCAGGGCTTATATAGCAGAGCAGTTAGCCAAGGGAACCAAGAGAAAAGAAGTTGATATCAATTATCATAATTACGCTTTTGTCTCTTTCTCTTTTTGAGGTATTCCCCCAAATACGACAAGATTTCTTTTCTAATTACTCCTGATCAATTAGCATTGGGTTTTTTTTTTCCCCAAAGCAGCACATAGTCCCCTTTGAATCCTAAGAGGTAAGTTTAAGCCTCTCCAATTTTGTAGAACCATTTCTGCAAGGGAATCTAATTTGTCTTAACTTAGAAAAGAAATATTTAATGCCTGCAGCTTCTGATCAACTGGTCTACTTATTTTGGAAAGCATGAAGGAGGCACATTTAGTTAAACTATTAGTATACGCTACCACGAATTCTCAGGGTCTTGGTAATTTTACTGATGAATTAACCCATAAATCAGAATGCAGGCATCAGAATAAGGGTGATAAGTACTTAGCTATTAGACGAGTTTTAGTCCCTTGTAAGAGGCCTCTGAGGTTATTATGGCTGCCCTCAGTCACAGTGGGATCCGTCAGTCCAATGGGCTGACAGCCTGATTAGTTTCCAACCCTGTGTAGTACATGGGCCAGGGATCTAAGCATAACCTGCATACCTGGTTAATATCTGGCTAGACATGATTAGCTTTGTCCCCAGAATTCCTTCCTGTGGCACAGAGTCTGGTTCTCCTTGTTTCCTAAAAGCTTGAATCTTTAAAAGGAATTTTCCAGGAAGCCTAAGTTTCCCAAACCCAGTTTTTGCAATGGAAACTTCCTTGTTCCTGGCACCCAGCCGTATGCATGCATGAAATTTTGAACTCTGTGTTTCAATCTCCAAAGATCTTTCCTTTCTCCAATAGGACTAGACATTTAAAGTGCGCATTGGTGAATAAAGGTAGAGATGTATATGGTTTGCCGGTCTGTGGTCACACTAGGAGGTCCTTCTCTTTATCTTTCTCACTTTCCAGTCCAGACCTGAGGGTGGTTGGGGTTGGATCATAACTGTGTCCATAACCATAGCGCAAAACAAAAGACTGAGACAGAGGTAGAGAGGCAGGTAGAGGCCCAATTAATTTCAATGGGTTCATAGTCCAGAGAGTGTCCACTTGGCAGCCATGTCTGTGGACTCTGCTTTTTTGACCTGGGTGTGGTGGACCCATGGTGTAATGCCAGCTATCTTTACTGCCATAGGAAGTGATAGAATCACCTCGCACGGTCCTATCCAAGTTGGTTCTAGCGTCCCTTTGTTTACCTACTTGACTCAGATGTTATCACTGGACTTGGACAAGGAAAACTGGTGTGGACGCAGACGTTGGCTGGGTCTCATATTGTCCAATGAATAGTCTGTCTGAAGAACAAAAGGGCTTGTAGGGACACGAGAAGGGAATGGCTAGTGTTCTGCCACCTGCTTCTCTCTGACCTGGGAAGCAATGGGAAGGTCTTCCAAGCATAATCTCACAAGAGCAAATCTCTTCCTGTATGGGGTGTAGTGAGCCCAAAGGAAGGCAAAGGGGTAGAGGACTATTCATCCTTTGCTGGGCTTTAATGAGAATTTTGCTAGAGTTTCTATTAATGTCTTGTTTATTATTTTGACCTGGCCAGATTTCTGAGGCCTATACGCACAATGAAGTCTTCAATCTATGTTGAAAGCTTTAACTATTAGTTGAGAGGCTTTGGCTATGGAAGCCAGATCATTGTCAGACCCCACTGCTAGGGGGAGGCTAAGTCATGTAACTAGTTACAGGAGGATCATGTTAGCTACTATTTCAGCAGTTTCAGTGTGGGTGGGAAACACTTGGATCTGCCCTGGGAAGGTATATTTAAAAACTAGCAAGCACATTTATCCTCTCCCAGTGAGCCAGATCTCAGTGAAGTCAGCTTTTCCAGATTTCGCCAAGGTGTTGGCCTCTCACTTGGACCCCTTTCTGGGTTATAATTCTCTGAATAGGATTTACTTGAGCACAAACCTGGCACCTGGTTGAGACATCCCGCATAGGATGTCTAGTCTAGGTATAACACACCTCGGTCTGAGCAAATCAGAAAGTTTTATGGTCCCTAGTTGAGTAGCCTGGTCAATTTCAGTTGTCAGAGTCAGCCAGTTGTCTCTGGTGCCCTCCATCAACTTGTGGGGTTAAGCTGTCCATTTCTTATTTACCATGGAGTCTAGGCAGCACCTGGTTTGCCATCAGGAGATCAATAGACCTCATTGGTCTCGGGGCTGTTTTTCAGGCAGCCAGGTCAGTGGCCGGCAATGAAAGATAGCAATTCAAGGGGGATCCAGGTTACCTCCCAAGAGGCCAAGATTTCTTTTTCTTTTAAGCCCAGTGGTGAGAACCCCCTTTCTCTATAGATCATAGTACAGACATGCATCGTAGTAAAAGTTTAGCAACTCCCTGTGTAGCTGTTTTTAAAACCTTAAATGCTCTTTTGTTGAGTCTTAGTCCAGATTAGGGTTTCGGTGCCCTGCTTTGTGCTGGTGTATTTAAAAACTGTTATTTCTACAAACTCCATCTCCAGAGGCAACAATACCTAGCTGCACCTAGAAACTCTGGAGCCTGTCTCTTAGTCTTTGGAGCTGGGATCTGAAGGATGTGACAGCATCCTACTCTGAGACTGGCTCCTTTTGCCTCCCTTTAGCTGGTAGCCAAGAAAGTACATAGTATATCAAGTGTTCTCAGATGTACAAAGTCAGGCTTTCTTGGCTCACATTCTGCAGCCAAATCTGTAACTCCGGCTCATTTGTGATATGTTTTATTGGGTAACCTCTGATGGAAGTGCAGGAGGTTAGCATTTAGTATCTCCCCAAACAGGGCTGCAGAATTTTTAAATCCTTAGGACAACCTGGTGGAGGTAAGTTGCCCACTGTACCCTCCCTCTGGGTCTGTTTATTTAAAGGCAAAGATGGGTTGATTTACCTTTGCCAATGTGGGGCTGAAGAATGTATCTTTCAGGTCTGAAACAGTATACATCTGTTTCTCAGGTAGAATCAGACTCGTGAGATTCAGATGTCCTGGGTTTCTTCACAGGCAGAAGATATATATGTACTCCAAATTGACTGCCTGAGAACTAGGATGCCTGTCTCTTGAAGACGGACAAGTCTGTAATCCCCCCTCCTTTTATTTCCAGGGCCATTGGGTATTGTTTAATCTGAATGGGGGTAGCTGAACTGGTTGGTTGAACAATGATAAGAATTTGGCTTTGGACCAGTCCTGGCTGGAGGGGGTGGGGATGTTTTTGTCCACATCACCTGGAATCTTGGGTGTCAATCTGAGAGTTCCAACTGTATCTTTTAACTGGAGGCAGAAATTTCAGATAAGAGAGAGTCTTCTGACAGAGTAGTAAGACAGAAAATCTTTGCTAGGTATCTGCAAATCTGTGTCTTATCAGAGAAAGCGATGGTGGCTTCCAGTTTATGTAAAATGTCTTATATCATCAGTTCTTTGTTGTTGAGCACCTTTTGAGCTAACTCCAGGACATGGAACCTACTTATATCTGTAAAGTTCATTTGTCTTTTATAACTTTAAAAAAATATCTTTGGCAGACTGGGTGAGACTGGGTGATAAAGAAAATCTTATTAGCAGATATATTTATTCCTTCTTTTAAAATAAGGACCTAGCAAAAGTTGTCTAAAGTATCCTGCTCAGTGTTGACAGAAGAGAAAATTTGCTCCAATCCCCTGTCCAACCCAAAGATGGTTTTTTGCTTTTTTTCAGAGACTGGTGGGTTTTGAGTTTCCAATTATATAAATCATTGGTTCAAAAAATACATAAATCATGAAAAAGAAAGAAAAGAAACTTTCTCTTATCCATTGGGCTCAACCCAAGGGAAATATTTCCTTCTGCAAGCTGCTTAGAGTAGACACAGAGTGGAGGGAATGCTCACCTTGGGGAATTGTTTTCCCCTTTTCCGTGTGTATTCCACCTAGATGGCAGGGGGAGCTGGATGAGAGGTCTGCACCCCCCCCCCCCAAGACCATGACCATGAGCACGAGTCAAACAAATGCTCCTGTTCACTCTCAGATTGGAACAGGGGGATTTTTGTTTTGTTTTAGGGGAATGTGTGTGTGTGTGTGGGGGGGGGATGTTCTCTAGGTAACATGTCGGAGTCAAAAGGATTCAGGTCCTC
Organism: Phyllotis vaccarum; assembly: GCA_033318265.1. NCBI lineage: Eukaryota > Metazoa > Chordata > Mammalia > Rodentia > Cricetidae > Phyllotis > Phyllotis vaccarum. Next base: position 55,835,507 of record JARWLC010000011.1, read on the forward strand.
AACAGGAAAGAGCTCAATCCTTAAGACAGAGGGTTCTCACATGAGAGAAAGCCACTTGTCAATACAAGAAAGCAGAACTGACAAACACCGCACACACACACAGTAAAGACAACCAGGGGTGGCACCACACATTTATATCCCTGAATAGACATAAGGAATCCAGTGAAATCTCACATAGTTTCTAGTGATGTGGGATGTCTTTTGTATGTTATAAATTATCATTGGATAATAAAGGAATTGTTTTGGCCTTTGGCAGGCAAGCTTATAGTCAGATGAGAAATCCAAGCATAGATACAGGGGAAGGAGGGTGGAGTCAGGAGAAATGAAATCCAGCCACCCAAGAAGCAATATGTAATTTTAGTACAGGTAAACCATGAGCCACAAGGCAAGACAGATTCAAAATGGGCTGAGTTAAGATGTGAGAGTTAGCTAGCAATATGTCTGAGCCATAGGCTGAACAGCATGTAATTAATATATGCCTCTGTGTGATTATTTGGGGACAAGAGGGGCTACGGGTATGAACTCCTAGGCTAGGCTAGAACAGAAATTTTTTTGCAACAGTTCCTAGACACTTGATCAGTGATGTCTCAAGGTCAGGTCTCTGGGAACACAGTGGGACTTCCAGAAATATTTGGTATCCACCAGAGAAGACAGCTCAGATGTGGGTTTTAGCCAATAGAAAGTCTTTATTAGCCAAAGGTAACTACACCGGGTGTTCAGGATCTCAGCGTAGCCCAGAGCCTTTCTCAGTGTGAGCTTTTAAGCACAAAAACCATTTTCTGGTTGACATACTTGCCAAAGAGCAAGGTTAGTGTATGTTGTCTTCTCTGTAACTTTGATGGAGTAGGCCTTTGCTCTAGGTGCTGAGTGTGACAACCTGAACGGCACTTTCATCATGGAGTCAGATGTGCTAAAGTCTGGGGCCTGTTGTTTCTTTCTCCCTTAAGCTGCTTTTGTCAAGATTTTGTCAGAGCCCTGACAAAAGCAACCAAGATAATTTCTCACTTGAGAACAGTTTGTCATAGAAAAAGACAATAGAGTGGCCAAGTCCAAGAGAAATTAAACACAAGAAGTAGCAAATGCTGTGGTTTGAAGGAGCTTTCGAAGACTCAGTGGGTAAAACACTGGTTTTGCGAGCATGGCTGCCTGAGTTTAAATCCCCAACATTCATGTACATAGCTGGGCATGGTCGCACACGTATAAATCTGATTTCTGGGTGTGGTGGGGTCAGGGGGGTCCATGGGGCTTACTGAACAGCCAGTTAGCCAACCAGTATGCTCCAGATGCAGCAAAAGAACCTGTCTTTAAAAAAACAGGTGATAAAGGGAAGCACCCAATATTGACCTCTGGCTCCTACGCATACATACACATAATCATACACAGCAGGGAGATACACACATGCATGAAGGATATATATATACACAGAGAAGAGCTGAGCTTTCCATGGGTGTGCTTCAGAAGAAATTAATGTGGACCTTTAGGAAATCCCAATTAGAACATATCTGCTCTTTGAGTCTGTAGCTTCCTCTCTTACCACGTGAACTCGTGACATGGGGACATCACTCATTGTGAGGCCATTCCTGAGGCGAGGCGATGATACTGACTGATTTTGGACTTGAAGTCTTTCAAAATGTGAGCTAGGTAAATTTGTTTTCTCTCTGGTGTATCTAGGCTCCAGTGTTATAACAATAACAACAGCAACAAAAATGATCCGAGACAAGCATGCAATGACTCACTGTGGCAATGCAGTGGCCAACAGAACGAGAAGAAGATTTTTGGGCTGCTGGCTGTCAAGTCTAATCCTAAATTTGTCTTCCTACACCCCAGGTGCACTTTGAAGCACAGACAACACCCAGTGGTGAAAAGAGGTAGGTATACCTGAATATTTTCTGACAGGAGATCAGAATGATGTGCTCCTGGTGGTCAAGATCTGAGCTGGATGCTGCTCTCTTGTTCAAGGAACTGACACTGTAAGGAAACTTTTGAAGTAAACAAATAGAAAAGTCAGATTGCACTTAAGATATAAATTAAGTTGTAAATGAGAGTAGAGCCTGGGTTCTCTTTTTATGAGTATAAGAGGAGAAGCTGGTGACTGAGGGGGGCAGTTTACTTCAAAGGTTTGTATCCTTGAGAAACAAAGAACAAATCTCCATGCAGACAAAAGAAGAAACTGATAAAATTCTATTCATTGCAAATTGCTGGCATTGACTGAAGGACTGTAGTGAGCCAGGTGAGTTTAATCTATCTATCTGTGGGATAGACTAGTCTCTGGGAACCTTGAGAAGTAACTTAGTTATGTCTCTATTATTGTAGAGATGCAGAGAGAAGACCATGACCACAGCAACTCTTACAAAAAAAAAAAAAAGAGAGAGAGTGAGAGAGAAACAAACAAACAGAAAAAACCATTTAATTGGGGTAGCTTGCTTATGGTTTCAGAGATGCAATTTATTGTGATCATGAAAAGACCATGGAAGGGTATAGGCAGACATAGTGTTGGAGCTGCAGACACCTTTCAGGCAACAGGAAGTCAACTGACTGTCACACTGATGGAAGCTTGAATAAAAGAGGCCGAGACCACCATAGTAACATACTTCCTCCAGAAAGCCACACCTCCTAATAGTGTCACTTCTTTTGGGGGCCATTTTCTTTCAAACCACCACAGTAACCATCTTTTATAATCTCAGTCAATCAAAGATGGATGATCCATGTATATTTAATATTTCCCTCTATACTGAAAACAACAACTAAGACATCAATCTGAAAGTAATCAAATAAGGAGACAAAGATGGCCCAGCCATTAAGAGCACTTACTGCTCTTGCAGAAGACATGAGTTTGGTTCCCATCACCCACTTGGTAGCTCATCCAACTACAGTTCCAGTCTCAAGGGAATGGAAATCCTCTTCAGGTCTAGTGGATACTCTACATTTATGGTGCACGTGCGTGTGCACACACATACACACTTAAATAAATAAATAAAAATTTTAAAGAATCACTCTGAGATAAGTGTCTATAGACAATAGGAATCTACCTTTTCCAGCACTTAATCCAAACATTAATAGATTCCAGATCTTTGGAGGGAGCCACTTTCTGATTCTGGGATGACAGCTTCTTGTGATAATTTTACTAGACCCAAGGGTCTACGGTGCTGGAGTGATTTTATTCTGGGGACACTAGCCCCACTCTTGGGAATACCCTGCCATCATCTGGCCTCTTGCTAAAAACCCCTCGTACCATCATTTTGGGGAACAAAAATTAAGCCCACAAGTTCTTGGCAGTTGAGATGTTCAGACCGTAGCTTTCCCCAAGAGTTCTAGTAAATGTCTCATCTCAGTCCACTCTTAAGCCTTGGCCACCACTTAGCCCTCTGTCCTAGAAACTCTTCCAGTCAACACTCCACTCTCTGAGCTTCTTACACTCTCCTCCCCCGTCAGCTGCTCCTACATCCCTGCTCTGAGCAGATGATGGATTTCCCCAAGGACAGACAGCTCATCGCTCCTTGCTCTCCCACACATCCGCTTGTCCTGGGACATACATCATCATTTCAGATGCTCCCATTGTCACCTCTAAAGATACTACTTCCTGTGCTCCTTCCTCCCTTGCTTGCTCACTCACCACATGGAGGTTATTATAAACCAAGGAGGATCTACTGGATACCTCCCTCATATTGAGTCCCAGCCTGAATGCTCTGTCATTGCCTGAAAACTCATTCATATTTGGTTTGGCTTTTCCTAAATGTCATTTCTTCTCCTAAATACATCCCATTTATTTTAGTATCTCCACTAACTGCTGTTTCTTGTGACATCATCAGACCACTCACACAGGCATCGTTGCTTTTTGCCATACCAGTTGTTGCCATGGACCTGGCCACAGATTTCAGAGATTGTATTCATTTGTAAGAAACTGGTACAGGAAATCTGATATCCTTCCTCACATAGATGTTCTTTTGTGTAATAAGTTTTAGTCCGTGCAAAGGCTGGACCATAACCAGAGATCTGCCTGCAGCTGTACTGAAGTTCTTTTCCAATTAGTCTTTATAGCACTGACCAGCCTCTGAGGTGTTTATGTGTTTCATAGTCTACACTCCCTTAGCTAAGGTCATCAGTTCCACAGGTCTACTCTACTAGGTTTTACTTCCTGTGTTCTCATCAGTGATCAGTATCACCATCCTAGAAACCAAGATTCTAACATGCAATCATGGAGGACACTAATACCATGAGAATCAAGGCTCAGGCACACTGGCCATGGAGGATACCAGCACTGTGGGAATCGAGGCTATAACATATTGACTATGGGGTACACAATCCAACTGTAATTGAGCCAAGCAGCAGTGAAGAGAGTAAGTTTTACATCCAGTCCCACTTGATCTTCCCCAGTCAAGTCTACTCCTTATGTAGTTCAAGGTTTCTAGACATAACTGTATGGAACTTTGTCACGGTCTCAGAGAGTTCCTGGAGAAAATTACAAGTCTCAAAAGGCAATTTACTCCTTTTGATGGCTCATCTCCATTGCCAACTTTGTAGTTTGGAGTTACCATGAAAACAAGTCCCTGGCATGTCTGCGACACATTTACACTTTCACTGAGGAAGGAGCTAAGCCCCGCAAGGCAGGTGAGATGAGGTCTGGGACTGAGGGTGGGAGAAAGCCAGATGAACAGCGCATTCACCTCTCTCTGCTTCCTGACTGTGATCCACATCTCTCATTCCTGCTGCCACTGTGCCCTGTATCTTTTCTTAAACATGGAGCCAAAAGAAAATGCTCCCTTCCTTGGTACATTTGTATTGTATTTGACCACATTAAAGGAAAAGCAATTAATAGATCCCTAAGTCGGCCATTTATTTCAGTAAAGCATGAAGGTGAGAAACCCTGCTCAGCTAGAATCTACTAGGAAGACATATCACTGAGGCAGTAGCAGTACACCACATATTGTTATTCTGTTTCTGGATTTATTTTTTCTGCTTATAAAGATGGATCATTGACTTTCCTTCCCCAAAGGTTAGTCATTAGAATATGCTAGATTTGGACTTTTTCTTGCTACTCATTCATTGATATGAATGCTATGCCATTATTGGAAATGTTAGTTTTCTTTAAAATATTTAATTTTTTATTTATGTGTTTCTGTGTGTATTTGTCTGTGTACACATTGTGTTTGTGTGTGTCCTTGGAGGTGGTGTATCTCCTGCAGTTGGAGTCACAGACACTTGTGAGTTATAGTGGACAAGGGTATTAGAATCCAAACTTTGGTTCTCTTCAAGAGCAGCAAACACTCTGAAGCTGATGAGCCATCCCCACTGCCCCATGTTAGTTAGTTTTAACCATCAACTTGACTCAACCTAGATGCACCTATGATTAAAAAATGTTAATGAGAATTTATCTAGATCAAGTTGGCATGTGGAAATGTCTTTGGGGGTTGTCTTAGTTCTTACTTGACACAGGAAAACCTGTCCACTCTGGGTGGTGCCATTCCATAGGCAGGGGATTCTAGAACAGAATAAGAGAGAAGAAAGCTATCTGAGAGCAAGCAAGAAGGATCTTGACTGTGGGTCTCATGTGACTGGCTGCTTAAGTCCTTCCTTGACTTTTCAAAAACAATAGACTAATTCGGAAGTGTGAACCAAATAAACCTTTCCTCTTCTATGTGGCTTTTTGTCAGTGTATTTATCACATCATCAAAAAGGAAACAAATACAATGGGTAAAAAAGATGAATGACACAAAAATCCTTCCATTCACTGAGGAAAGTGTAAAGTGGATAGACATGGACTTAGGTACCAATGGACAATGTAAGCATTGCCATAGCAACAGGACAGGAGAGTCAACTGTTTGCTGGCATTGAAGATGGCAAGAATCTATAATTTCATGTTTATTTTTAAGAATAAAGGGAGTTATCTAAACAACTAAAGAGAAAGGGAGTATATTAAGGCAAAGGGAGTCCATGAAAATCACCTCTTATTTTATCACAATTGATTGTGGGTCACAGACATGGGAGGATGAATGGGTCATGGACTCACAAATCAAAGATAGATAATAGAATTGGCTGGGCCATGAAGCACCAGATGTGGCAATATAAAGATGAAAAATTGTGTCAGTTATGAAACTCATCCTTTAAGATACTTACTCCATTGGTTAAAATGTATTATCTTTAGGAACTGAAATGTTTCCACCAGTCTTTGCGAAACTATCATGCTTTATCTCTTTTTAAACTCAATCAATACGCTGATGATTGCAGTTCAATCAGAAAGAGAAAAATGGCATCATCAGGGACCCTACTGATACAACATAGACAAGAAATGCAAACACGGGAGTTTAGCTTTACAGTATTGCTAGGGACTCAGGAGGAAACTGTTGGGCCTGGGCAGAGACTGAAGAGGGAATGGGAAGAAGAGGTTAAGTGGGGAAGAGAGAGAAGGATGAAGTAGGGGAGAGAAGGAAGGAGTAAGGGAGAGAGGGAGGGGGATACCAAGGTACATGTTAGAGCAATAAAAGTGGTGAACCCTAACACCATCCACCTTATGTTTTTGAGACAGGCCTCGAACATGCCAATTTGGCTAAGATTCCTAGTCAATGAGGCCCTGGAACCTCCTGGCTCTTCTTCCCCAGCATGGGGGTTACAAGTGTATGTCAGCTACCATGCTTGCTTTTGTCTATGGGTTCCAGGTATTGAGCTCTTCATGCTTTCAGAGCAGACACTATACACCGAACCATCCCTAAGCTCTGTCATGGATTCTAAACCAACTCCTTGCTGACAAATTTTCCCCCTCTGCATTCTATATCCTAGGAGGAAGCTGGAATTTTATGAGGCTATGAATGGAGAGTGACATTCTGTCACAATTCTCAGTTGGTTTCTCTATCATCCTCTAACTCCTGGTGACCTGTATAAGATCCTGAGTCAATCTTGAGAAAGGACAAAAATCAAAGTCTCTTGCTTTATAATGTCAAGCTATATAACAAAGCCATAAAAATTAAAACTGTGTGTTATGAACATAGACCTACAGGCCTATGTTGGAAAACCCAGGTGTCAACGCATGTGCCAGAAGATCTTCAACATGAGTTTCAAGAGCACATGTTGGGGAAGGGTTAGAATCCTTTACTTATTTTTGAATTTTAGTGCATTTTTACTTACCTGTGTGCCTATGTGTCTATGCACACCTGGACATATATACCATTGCACATGTTTGGGCACAGCTTACAGGAGTTGGCTCTTTCCTTTTTCTTATAGACTTCAGAAATCAAACTCAGTTTTCTAGGCTTGATAGCAGATGCCCCCACCCACTGATCCTTGTCACCAACCTTTACAATACATGATATAAGATGAAACTTAGGCTTCTGTGGGACGAAGAACAATGTGGACCCTTCGCTTCCCACTACAAGCAAAGAGCAAAGATAAATAAAGGATGTATATAAAACTTAGGACAGGACTATAAAACTCAAATAAAACATCAAGTAAAGGGCTTTGAACTGGTCTGAACAAAATATTCTTTTATCTTCCTAAACTCCAGTCCCAGGCTGTAGCAATGAGGTTTCTTGGTCCCGGGTGGCCAGAGGTCCAGACCCACAGACCTGCAGCCCCAGACCCCTTAGCCGCCCACCGCTGATTAGGCCTCCGGAAATGATTCAGATGCTTATATTAAGTTCATGCTGTTTGGCCTAAGGCTCAGGCACATTGCTAGCTTGCTTTTACATCTTAACTCAACCCATTTCCATTAATCTGTCTTGCCACGTGGCCCGTGACTCACCTGTGTTCCTTACATACTTCTTCTTGGGCAGCTGGCTCTGTCTCCCTGACTCCACCCTGCTTCTCCTATCTGTGCTGTAATTTCTCCTCCTACTTTTTCTATGGTGTCTGTCATGGGCCAAAACAGCTCCTTTACTTAAAGATTGATATTCACAGCACACAGAAAGACATTCCCACATCACCAGGCTTCTCTTCCATATCTTTTAGTAACCCTTGCAGGCATTTTGAGTTCTAATGTGATGGTTTTTTTTTTTACTTTCCTTAAAAACAATAATGAAAATCTCCAGATGGACATAGGAAGAAATAAGAACCTTTGTGTCACCAGTGGGGATGTGGCATGTTTGTGTCCACAGTGCATCAGCTATGCTGCTGGTCGGGATGTGGCATGGTGTATCCATTGTGTGAGTAGGTGTGGTGCTGATCAGCATGTGAACACATGCTTGTGGGCAGCTTCCTGTGACTTTCTCTGACATTTCTCTTATCAGCCCAGCTTCTAATCACATTGACTTAATATATGACAGCTGCTTGAAAGCCCATTTCCAATTAAAATGTCCTTTGCAATTCAGTGGATTGGGTGACAGTCCTAAGCCCTTGGTTATCCAATGTCCTGGAAACATGGCTGCAGAGGCAGATGGTTTACAGCTTAGATCATCCTGGATTTATTCCCCAGGAAATAAATACCTTGGACGTTGATCACTTTGATCCAGTCTTTATTCTAAACTTTATTTTTAGACAGTTGATCTTTCTTATAAAAACAGATTTCAGAGGGTATCATAAAGATATTCTGGGTGTAAATCATAAAGGTAGCTCTGGAGCCTTTTTGGGCCCAGGGGTAGAACTCATATGCATTTAAATGATTCCCTTGTGATTCAAGTAAAATCTACATTTGACACTCACTCACTCCTGCCTAAGGCCAACTACTAAGGTGTCAGAATATCAGCCTATTTCTTTGCTTAATAGCATCACCTAGGCTGTTCTTGCAATTAGGCCAATAGCTATTATCAGACTTTCATAGTCTGAAGTTAGGCTAAAGTTACCATACTAAATGTAAATCTAGTTTATGGAAATGAAGATCAGTTGCCTCCACCTTTCTAGGGAGGGATCACATGCTTTCTGTGTTTGGTTAACGCCCTTTGAACAAGAGGTGCACATTTGCCCTCCCACAATGGAAGCCATGAGGATCCAAGCAGTCCCAGAAGGCAAAGGACCTCTTGTGGGCCAAGTGGAGACCGGTCAAATACCAGGAAATACAGTCTGGCTCTGAGGTCTATGCTTCTGGGCTGTGTTCTGTACTATTCCTGGATGCGCATGCTTCTAAGGAAATCGGCCTCTCAGACAGAGGCTGTACCTGCGCACTGACAGCTGTCACATGGCAACCATGAGTCCATATGCAGGGAAGGTAACTGGTGTCAGAAAGCTGTCCCTTCCACAGTGACACTGGGAGCTGAGATAGCACATCTTTCAGGTCTCACTGGGGTTTTGACCCCTCATGATGACACGCTTTAACCCGCTGCCCTTATGAATAGCCCTGTCATTTCATCACTGACACCTTGCGAGCTTCGTTATCCAGGGTCATAGGAGTGTTACGCAGAGGGACTTCCCTCAGACTATTTAATTTCTTCTATAGGTGGGAAAAATTGGTTTGGTACTAGCATTCTGATCTTGAGCAAAATTTTCTTATTTCTTAGGGGTGTGTGTGTGTGTGTGTGTGTGTGTGTGTGTGTGTGTGTAGTGCAGTGTGTGTATACATGTGCATGGTAGTGCCCATGGGGACCAAAGTCAGGTGGAGTTACAGGCACTTGTGAGTGCCTTAAGGAGGGCTCTGTGTCCCAGTAACAGCAAAAAGTGGTCTTCCCTTCTAGACCATTTTTTTAGCCCCTCTTTTACCTTTGAAATTTGTAATATGTGCCTATTTTTGCCTGTTGATTTATACTTAAATACATTTCTTCAGCCACTCTTTATGCTTCACTTGTTCCATCATTTGATCAAAACATGAAAACTCTTTCTCTCCTTGGAGGAAACACCATTTTTGAGGTGATGTTGGCAGCAGATATCAAGGATCTGGCTTGTAACGGCTAGAGCAATGTTCAAGGCAGGTCAGCGGGACCTGTAATAGGCACTCCATGATATCTATGAGCAGGAGGTGCTCAGTCAGCATAAAGAAACCAAGGAAGTGAGGGTGGAATTGGGACTGCCCACCTGGAGTCCACATTCTGATCTGAGCCCACAGGCTCGCCCCTGCAGCACAGGCCACGAACACAGACCCGGTCACTGATGACGTCCCAGGAGGCAAATAGCTGCCTGCATTGCAAGAGAGAACTCAGGAGTGTGCTGTGTCTGATGGAGGGACCACTTTAGGTGTCGTCATATTGCAGCATCCGGCTATACCTTAGACATAATCGAGTGTTTAAAGTTCAAGAAGGCTGGTGTGGGCTGTGAGCCGCCTAGAATAGCAGAAAGGAGGGAGAGAGGGTACAGGTGCTGAGAACAGGCAGAAGCTCAAGAGGAAACCGAGCAGCAAAGGCAGCATGGATGCCTCAGGTATGTGCATTTCCAACTACAATCTCACTATCAATAAGATGACAGGCTCATGCTCCAAGCACAGGTTTAAAAGATGTTAATATTCTATTCCAAGTTTTACTCACACAAGTTAAGTTCTGAGCAAGGGACTAATAATTTGCTAGGTTTGAAAACTACATGAATAAGAAATTTAATTTATAAATGAGCCTAATGGTGCTGTGGTATATGAGCTAAAAATATAGCGGGTATTATAAAATCACCAAGAAAATGAATATTCTGTTGATGAGACCAAACAAGAGACAGCAGAGAAAAGAGGAACCAGCAAGAAATGAAATCACAAAGAAAAGAGATACAGAAGAAGAAAGAACTTATTTGAAGCAAAAAAGAACCTAAAGATATGGAGAATGAACAGGTCGTGTAACAGTGCCATAACTAATACCTTCATAGCACAGACCCCCACAGCAAAGTGAACTCATCTCTACAAAGTGTAGGATAGAATTTCATTAACACAGAGGGGATCTGCTGCACACAGCATGAAAGAGCCATTATTAGTCCTTAGACACTAATGCACAAGATTAACACTAAAGAGACTTCTTTGTGTGCCCCAGAAGAGTTTGTGGAGGATGGTGTACGAACATGAGTGTGCACCCTCACAGTGCAGACATATAGACAACCAACTCAGGCATGGCTATCCCCACCGTCTAACTTAACACCACTGAGGGGACAGATCCACTCCACCAACTATATATTTTTCACAGTTGTTAATATTTTAAATTTTATGTATATGTGTGGGTTCCCAAAGGACTATACTTATAGGCGTCAAAGGGCAGTGGATGCCCTGGAACAGAAGTTGCAAATGATTGTGAATTAGAGTTTGAGTTTTGGGACATGAACCAAGGTGTTCTGCAAGAGCAGTGAGTGATTGTAACCACGGAGCCATCTCACCAGAAATAAACAAACAAAAAAGATTCTTAGGAAGTAAAATTGAACTTAAGGCTCATTGCATGATCCGGTGATGGTGAAGGAAGAGAAGCTGGTGTGCATGAGCCCTACTCATATACATACAAACGAACAAGCATACACTTACCCATTTGAATACACACATACATATACAACTGAAAATTTCCCCGCTCTCTTCCCTTAACACACACACACACACACACACACACACACACACACACACACACACACACACATTTTTGTAAACAAAACAAAGGGCATCAGTGTGTGGCAGTGGTCAGTTTTTTCCATGTGGAGATGAATATCTGGTCTTCCCTAAGGGGGAATTTCTGTAATTCAAAATGTTACTCATTAGTTCAGTGAGCATGAAAGTCCAAGACACCCAGGTGTGTGAGCAAACAGGACATGTATTTAGGTTTATTATTCATTGTCATGTTTCAAATTATATGTAAAAATCCTAATTCATGAAAAAAATGTGCTATGTAGTTTTATGTCATTATGACACAAGCTACGGTAATCTGAGGGGAGGGAGCCCCAGTTAAGAAAATGCACTTATGAGACCAAGTTGTAGGCATGATTGCTGAGGTGAGCCTTGCCCACTGTGGGGGTGATGTCAACTCTGGGCTGAAAAAAAGCCAGTAAGGAACTTCCATCCATGGCTCTGCATCAGCTCCTACCTCCAGGTTCCTGCCCTGCTTGAGGTCCTGCCCTGATGAACAATGATATGGAAGGGTTAGCCAAATAATAAATGTTCCTCCCAAAACCACTGCATTGCAGCAATAGAAACCCTAAATAACTTCACAAAAAAAAATAGGGGGAAGAATAAATGGGCTAGTTTCCTATTTTAACTTTGAAATACTATTTCTAAAGTATACAAACAAGAAAAATGTATTTTTTTCACATGTTGAAAGCAAATGAAAGCTATTTGAAAAATTAGATGAATGTGGTGGTGAATTTCTATGCCTAGGCTTGTGTGGAATGTGGAATGCCTAGAGTAAACCCTTGGCCTGGGGGTGTCCAGGGCATTAGAAACACTAGACTCAGAACTATAAACCAACAGTCCATGTAGAGTTCACCTTCCAACCCACTGAGGGTCTGACAGGAGGCAGAGAAAGAGCGCTGCCCCTCTTGGCCTGCACGGCCACTGAGGCTGAGCCATCTTTTTCCTTCCATGTTAAATGCCAGAGGGTTCCTGTGACTGATGTGAGGAAATGGGTACAACCCTCCTATAATGACTGTGCTGCCTGTCTTTTTCACCAGAGACTTGACTTTGCCACTTGTGAATTTTGACCTAAATTCTAGCATCCATCTGTCCATCAATATAGAGTCAAAGCAATGATAACTCTTTTGTATGGGGCTTTGAAATTACTTTCACATTCTGGATGAAGATGTGTGGCATGGGACAAAATGTTTGCAGAGTCAAGACAAGCCCTAGCTCTTCATCAGACACATCTGATGAGATAATAATAAAATCCAACCACAGCTTTACAGGAGCTTTTCATTTGAATGCTGCTACACAAAATAACAATTATTTCAGGTTAAAAAGTAAATCTCACATATAAGAACAATCATTTATGAAATATGAAATGTTAATTGATGGTTTTCTCTCTTTCTTCTTCAGGCCTTCTGTGTGTGTGTGTGTGTGTGTGTGTGTGTGAGAGAGAGAGAGAGAGAGAGAGAGAGAGAGAGAGAGAGAGAGAGAGAGAGAGAGAGAGAAAGAGAGGGAGAGAGAGAGACAGAGATAGATACAGAGAGAGACAGAGACAGAGAGATACACAGAGAGATAGAGAGAGAGCACTAGAGTATGTGAGTGTGTATGTACAGGTGTATAAATTTATATGTGCATTCTAGTGCACATGTGTTTGCTCATCTGTGTGTTGGATGTTCCTTTACATTCAAAGGTGACATTCAATGTCACCTTTACATTCTTTGCTGAGACACTCTCCTTGAAGCTATAGGTTGTATTTTAGACTAGAGCATCTGCACAGGGATACGAAAGGGCCTGTCTCCTTCCATAGCATATATGTGTGATTTATAGGTTCACTCTGCCATGCAAGTCCTCAAGTTTGCAGATCAAGTTCTTGATCTAGCGAGCTATCACTCTTCACACAAAAAGGACAGTTTTACAGGCAAGATTCTCAATACATACTTTTTCTCATGAGCCTAACTTAATTTACAGACTAATGGTTCATAGACCCTCTTTGGTGGTCAAACCCCTATTTCAGCTCTGTATAAATGCAGGAGTATCAGGAAGAAAGTACAGTCTCCACAGTGTTGAGAGCGTATGGCTCCCAAGAGCCTACCAACTAAAAACGGCCATGGGTTATTATCAATTTCTAGTCATTGTGAGTAGACCAGGGAACCAGAGATCAGCTAAAGAAGTTGTATTTTCACTTGTTAAGATCAAAAGTATGGGCTTTCTGACTAAAAGGGACACAGAAGTGAGTATTTCCAAGGCTGAGCAAAGGCTTCACAGCATACTGGGCTGTGTCAGAGGTGTTGATGGGTAGCAGCGTGGATGAATGGATGGTGTCCATAGTGGCTCTAGAGACTTCATTTGGAGGGGTCGATTTTTTCCATCTTGCCTAAGGTGAGGTTGCTTTTGTCTTGAGGACTGATGGGCAAATATAAGCTCATTTCTTTATTTCCATGGTACTGAGACTGAGTCCTCTGGTTCCATCTGCTTCCTCCATGGCAGAAAATAGTAATGTAATAGTCATCCTGAGCTTACCTTTCCTTCCACTTCCATGTCCCATGTCCTTGTGAGCTGGGCAGTGAGAGCTTTCATTGCTTCCTTAGAGGACTTTCCCAACCCAAGGTGTCCATTGATAGAACACTCCCTTTACACCCTGGTGCCCTGCACTGGGCCATGACTTATGCTCACATGGATATACTGTGTCAGGAATAGTTAGGGGCTGAGAGACACTGACACCGGATGTCCCACCTGTCTGAGTCAGTTGCCAAAGGGTCCAAGGCATGCGATGGTTGACTGGCTGCCACTGTGGTAAGAATTCCATTGTTACACACAGAAGACCACTGGTGGTTTTGTGTGTCTGTCTCTCAATAAGAATTGTGGGGTGTACTTGTTTTATTGTCCTTTTTCTGAGCCATAGGCCCATTCTGATCTTGTGATGGAGACATGAACCGTCCAATATTGGTGCAGGGAGCCAAACATGGGTGCCTTATTGGAGCAGCTCCACAAACAAAGAGCTTCTTAGGAGAAGACAGTGGAGTACAAGATATCCTCTCATATCTTGCGAAGGCAGTTCTGGAGGGACAGCTCTTTGAGGAGATTTTATGGAACAACAGCATGGAAAGAGACATGGGTGACTTTTCTGTTTCCTGAAAACCCAAGCAGAGCACAAGGAAGACTATTTCAACAGGCAGAATGCAGTGTGGTGTTTCCATGAAGAGTACCAATCCAAGTCCCCGACAATATGGGTGAGTTGGATAAAATGTATACACACCATAGACACATATGTTTGGATACTGTGATCCTCAGTTGGTGAACTGTTTGGGAGGGCTGAGAGGCCCGGCCTTTGAAGAGGAGGTGTAAAAATGAGGGATGGGCCAATAATGAGAACTCAAAAGACAAAGCTATCCCAAGTAAGATCTTTTCATTCTCTCTGTCTCTATCTCTGTCTGCCTGTCTATCTGTCTGTCTGCCCCTCCCCCATACTTGAGTAACAGAGGTGAGCTCTGATCTTTACTCCAGTCTAATGTCTATCTGGTTGTTGCCATGCTTCTCAGAATGATTTTTGTAGACTCTAGCCTTCCAGAACTGACTACTGAATTTAATATTTTCCTCTATAAGTTGCCTTGGTCATGATGTTTTGTCTTGATAAGAGATTAGAAACAAAGACGACAAGAATGGGCTTCATAAATAAGTCGATACTGGAAAGGAAATATTTAAGGGCAACAGGGAACCAAGACTCAAGCCCTCATTGTGATGACCCACTGCACTATGACTGTCTCTTGGACTTGGCAGAGCAGGCTGCCATAAAGACTTGGTCATGGCTACAGGAACAAGGTGTGGTCAAGAAAAATGGACTCTAGAGAAACTTCTAAGCTGTCACAGAGAACCATATTCCTGTTGACCACAGCCAGCAGCTTCAGCAGATAAAAGCAAGCTCAATTTGGGTGGTTGGTGTACACCAAGTCCAGGCTTAAGAAAGTCACCTTTCTCCACAAGTAGATACAGTGGACTCAAGCTTACTTCACTTGAAAGGTCACCAGAGATTCAATCCCTGTATTCCTTGTGACCTGGGCTGCCCCTGCTGACCCATCTCTAACACAGATATTCTCTATACTAAAGAGGCCCAAGAGAACACTGCAGACATGTTACTCAGGAAGGCTTCACACAATACCACTGGCTGTCATCTGAACTTTCCTTCTAGACTTGATCCTAAAGGTGGACACTGAGCACAGAGTTGTCTAAAAGCCTTGTCAGATCAGTGATGGTCCACAGCCTTGTCAAGCCCTACTCAGTATTCACAGTAGACAGTACAGTCTTCTAATTTTACTCAATTCCTGTCAAGGAATTCCCCATTAGACAGGAAATTTATATGTTTATACAATCCCTGGATGGAAAAACAGCCCCATGGGGGCCTGGATGATGGAGACTGTGAAGAGGGGGACACAGATATTACCAGATCAACCCAAGACTGGGTAAAACAGAAGAGAGTAAGAGACTCCTGAGAACAATGTGGCTTCTATTCTCTCCACCTACACTCCGCCTAAGCATTCCCGGACAGGAACGGATTTCCCAGGCATTATGCAAGTGGTACATCTTGGCACAAGATGGAAGCCGTGAGGAAGACATCTTCTTCTTCTATGGTCTACACTCCCCATCTCTCCTTTTTAGGAAAATCTTGTTCCTTCTGTTTGTCTATGGCCCCTGTCTTCAGCCAGTAAGGTCATTTCTTTCTTCTCAGATGCCTGACTGGAGGTTCCTCTGGACAGACTTTCTTCCTCTCTTAGCTTCATGCCCTCTTTTCCTCCATCTCTTACTGGTTTTATTTTCACTTTACCTGTCTCCTCCCCTTTCCTCCTCTTCCTGATCCTCCTTTACCTCCGGAGTTTGTACAGTACACACACTTCTTTGCATTCAGTCATTGATAATGTTGGGGGAAGTGGGGGTACAAGCTTCTGAAGACCCCAAGTCATATGAGACACTAAGTTATCTCTCATGGACCTCAGAAGCCAGATGCTTGTGTGGTGGTTTGAATAGAAATGGCTCCACAGCCCCATAGCAAGTGGCTCTATTAGGAGGTGTGGCCTTGGAGTAGGCATGGCTTTGTTGGAGAAGGTATGTCTCTAGGGGGCCAGGGTTGAGGTCTCAGAAGCTCAAGCAAGGTCTAGTGTGGCTCATTCACTTTCTGCTGCCTG
This sequence comes from Phyllotis vaccarum, assembly GCA_033318265.1. Lineage (NCBI taxonomy): Eukaryota > Metazoa > Chordata > Mammalia > Rodentia > Cricetidae > Phyllotis > Phyllotis vaccarum. Next base: position 55,852,106 of record JARWLC010000011.1, read on the forward strand.
AAGATCCGGATGTAGAACTCCCAGCTCCTTCTCCAGCACCATGTCTGCCTGGACACCGCTATGCTTCCTGCCATGAAGATAATGGATTAAACCTGAGCTGTAAGTCACTCCCAGTTAAGTGTTTTCATTTACGAGTTGCCATGGTCATAGTGTCTCTTCACAGCAATAGACATCTAAGACAAGCTGCCTCTATAGCAAGATTGTTATGTGGCTGACTTCTCCATCCATCCAATAGTGCTGGGCGGGGGGGACACACAATGAAGTTAAGCAGTGGAGAGCTAATGGCTCACACTCTGAGGGGAGATGAGGGTGCAGAACTTGTGCCCTGGTTGAAGGTGTCTGACAGCTAATAACAGATTTTGGGTCACACAGCCTCCTCATATTCTGGCCTGGCTCCCTCCTGTGACTGTTAGGCCATGTCAGATCAAACAGACCCATGGTTTAGGATCCACAGATCCAGGCCCGTTCTTCAGATCATAAAAGAAGATACAAGAGAAGACCCATTGGGGATGTGACCTATAAGGAATTACCAAAGAAAACAAAACAACAACCCTACTGCTTTGTGGTTCCATAGCTCTGCCTCAGTCCCTCCCCTCTTAATCTGTTCTTCCTTTTGCCCATCCCCCCTCCTATCTCCTCTCCTCCCTCCCCAGCCCATGACTTCATCCTCTGCTGTCTGCTGCTGGCTCAGCTTACCCAGAATCCACATAAGCAAGACTCAGTGGAAAGCTCCTTTTAGTGTCATAGACATGTTTGGTTCTATAAATGGTTGGCAAAGGGCCTTGAAAAAGGAAAGATCACTGCACAAGTGGCTGTTGGTGGCCATGTCTGCTCTGTTTCCATAGGAACTCCATTTGCCATGATTTGTTGTCCATTACCTGGAGGTTGTATCTTCTTTTCTAGGGCTGGGGCTGCTCCCCATCATCTCTCTAACTCTGTCTCTGCTTTGTATCTCTGTCTCTGTCTGCCTGTCTTCACCTTCTGTCTCCATCTCTGTGTCCCACACTCTGTGTGTGTGTGTGTGTGTGTGTGTGTGTGTGTGTGTGTGTGCCTATGTGTTTTTATATAGAATTTCTGTGTGCAGTCGTTCATGGAGGTCATAGGTCAACCTCAGAATCCACTTCTCTTAGGTCTTCCAAATTTTGAGAAATATCCACAATTTGGAGCTCACCAGTTCACCAAGACTGTTTTCTGTGCCTCTTGAGATTAGAGATTACTACTGTGCTACTGCACCCATTGTTATAAGTGGTTCTTAGACAAGAAAATAGGTCCTTTCTCATGGTTTCTGACACATACTTTATCAACTGAGGCATCTCCAAACATAAATGCTTAGGTCCAATTCCTTAACTTTAATGTGCACCATGAGGTTACTCTCCATCAGTCATGAGCTGACTGTTCCTCAGAATGTGGAAGTCTTTAGAAGGCCATGTTCAAGTCCCTAGTCCAGAAGTTAAATAGTGCCTGTCCATCTGTGTTAATATGACTTTGACTTTTGTACTGACCAAAAGATGGAGATGACCAAAGATGAAGAACACTAAGAAACTTAGAACATGAGGGATTCTCTCACCTTCACATTGGACCACAGGCCTAGTTGACCAAAGAAAGATAATTACACAGGTATTCCCCCACATTGTGTGTGTGTAGGGGGGGTATGTGGGGGTGCTGTGTGTTTTTCTCTGTGTGTGCAGATGCTTACATTTGGTGTATTACATGTCAAAGACACAGGAAAACCTCAGTGTTCCTCAGACACATTCACCTTGTTCTTTGAGACAAGGTATCTCTCATCTATCTCAAGGTCTCAGCCATTGGGCTACGCAGGCTGGCTAGACTGTGATGCAGCAATCAGCAGGTCTCCACTTGTCAGTGCTGGGAGTCAAGCATATGCCACCAGAGCTCTTTACTAAAGAGGGAGAAAGACAGGGTTCATGGTGACAACTGAGCAACGTACTGTTTCTCTGATGTCTTCCTATGTCTCCCAATTCCATGCACCATGTCCTTGCAACAGAAAAGACATCTGAGGCAGGATATTTGAACTGAGCCACCTTCTCTGGTCTCTGATGTTTTATTGACCTGTAAATATTTTCCTCTGGGGTTGGTAGCTTTGTATTTCTTGGGGTCTACTTTTTTCCTTTGCCTCTCCATGAAAATATGTTTTGTTCCTACTAATGAAAACTCTGTGACCTGTAACCCTAAGCTTGTGAGGTTTTCTTTAACTTCTTCCTATACTACTAATATTAGCCCAGTCAAGAAGCCAATCCCTGGGTTCCTATATCATTTGAAAACATGGGTGTATATGTGCATTTGATTGGTTCTAAAAATAAATAGCCAGTGATTTGTGCACCATTGGCAGATGGGAGAAGTTGCCTGGTGATGTAATTCTGCTACTATAGCCTCAAGCATCCTTTAGTGCACAGAACTGGTCCCAGCAATGAATTTGCAAGGCTACTGTAAAGAGAAAGCTCTTTGCATAAACCATTCAAGTGGCTCCACAGGACAGAAGGGGACTCATCTTGAACTGAGGTGGAAAATTTCCATACCTATGTGCTGTGCCAACCATGTCCTCTATCCTGAAATGTTCAGTCACTGATGCCTTATGAGCTGGTCACTTGTCTAGAGAGATTAGGATGCTCAAAGGAATGTCTGAGAGCAGATGGAGGGCTTAAAAGATGTTTAGTGCAATTTGCAAATCAGGAACATGAAGCTGAGAATTTAATTGGCTGGTATTCCCACTGCACAAATGGAGAAGAATATTGCCCAGAATCTTAGGAACTTCCTCAGGTCAATGGCACACATGTACTTAGTAAAAGGTTAAGAAATGATGTAAATGCTTTTGTGAAGTTGTAAAAGGGATGCAGCTGTGTAGGCGGAGTTTACTTAGAAGGCACCAATACCAGATAGATATTTATTAAAATATAAACTAACACTCACGGTACAGGTAACAGATTACAGTAGCACCTGAACAGGGACTGGAGTCTGGAATGGTGGATGAGTGATGGAGGGACGATGGAATCCGATCCTCTCTCCAACATCCAGGAACCAGGAAGAGAGCATCTCCTGTTCCAGAAGCCCCTTTTCAATGGGCTTTCCCTGCCCCATTCAGGGGCCCAGTACTCTGGATAAGTGTCTTTCGACCTTTTCAGCTGACACCTGAGTCCCACAACACAGCTGTAAGTAGGAGCCAGAGAAAAGGGATTAAAACTGACAGCCCTGGGCTATCAAGGAAGTGGCTAGTCTATAAAACTCCGCATTTGCAGACTTGGAGAGCAATCCAAACTTCTTGGGTCCTCAAGAAAAAGTGATCTGTGACAGGGAGTTGGATTGTCACTTTAAACTGTTTGGAGACTGGCTCACCACCAGTGAAGAATTGGGTAGCCCTGTGACCATGCTGAAGACTTGATGCATCTGTGGCCTTCAGAAACAGCTACCAAAAGTCATAGGTGCCCTGAATAAAAAGAAACTCCAAGTGTTAATGCCAAAGCTTTTGGGTGGAATAGCTCCAGAAAGTTGTCATGGTAGAGAGCACACAGGATTAGCGTTTTCTAAATGAGAAGGGCCCCAACATTCCTATTCACTTGGGATTGAATGTTACAAGGGTTTTGTTTGTTTGTATGTTTGTATGTTTGTTTTGTTTTTTCAAGAATAAACCATGAGTTGGAAGAAAATCATGTCAGCCTTTATTCAAATAAATGGATTTTCATGTCAGCCTCAGAAATCTTGTTTCAACTGTAAAGACATTTGCATGCTCCCATTTTATTGAGAATCTCCTGTGTTAACATCAAGGTTGAAATGAACGCACAGGGTCCACTGCACTGAGGCATTGTGGGCAAGGTTCCCAAACAAAACTAAGGGATGCTGTTTTGTGGCACTCCCAGCAGGGCTGCCTAGAAGTCTGTTCTGCATTTCTTTATGAATTCCATCTAAGTGCTTGCTGTTCAGAAGACACAGCTGATTGCACAAAAAATCAAATTCATACAGTTATACATAAGCCATTCACTTGAAAGCCATGGGCCAAAAGTCATTATTACAGATTTAGAAATAAATCTCACACATATACACAGCCATTGATGAAAGATGAAATATTAATCAATGGTTTTCTCTAATCTTCATGCCTCCCACTGTGTGTATATGTGAATCTATGTTCAGCTCATATCTTTTTGGAGCACTTGCAAGGTTTTGATTAAGTTCAATACACAGTAAGGAGTCACAAGTGTCAAATTTACCTCATTTTCTGAGACAATCTCCTTGAAGCTGGCAGTTGGAAAATTATGCTAGTCTCGATTAAAATGTGTCAGTTCCTCCAGTCTCCTCAGAGGGGAGATTATAGGCTCACACTGCCAAGCAGGGCTTTCATATGGTTGCTAGATCTAAGCTTATGTCCCCAACTTTGGAGAACAAGCATATGGCCTAATGAGATATCATCCCTGCCATGAGAAGGAACATTTTGATGGCCATATTCTCATCTCTTGATACCTCTTCATGAGCCTAATGTAGTCCACAGAGTTTACAGATCAAAGACACAGGGTTGTGGTCAGTTCTCTGTTGCAGCTCTGTAGGAGGGGAACTACAAGCTGGTGGATGAATAAGATCCCTGTATTGAGTTTGGAAGAATTATAAGAGCCTGCAAACTAAGGAAGACTATAAGATAGTAACAATCTCCTCCCATAATAAGCAGCCACGCTAGCAAAAAATGGTGTATGTTGACTTGTGTTAAGATCGGCTATGTGCATTTGCTTGTTCAAATAGGCACACAAGTGACAATGTCTTTTTTTCCTGAACAAATACCCTCCAAAGCCAATGAGGTTTAGTGCCTTAGAGTTGAAAGATATGACCTGGCCTATTGGATACTGTCCCCAATGGCTTTTGTAACCTTTCTATCAGGAACAAATTTCACTCACATTGTCTCAGGTTAGACAGCTTTTGATTTGAGGAAAGACGAACAGACATATGTCTCATGTTCTCTGCTTCCAGAGTACTCAGTCTGAATATCCTGGTCCCAAATGTTACTTCAGCACTACAGGTAATAAGATGGTGTAATAGTTTCCTATAGTTTGGCATTGTCACCACTTTCTGTGTGTTATGAGCCAGGCTGTAGAAATATTTTGATTCTTAGACTTTCCCAACCCAAGGCATTCATTGAAAGGCATTTCCTCATAAACATGGTATTATGGGCTATGTCTTATACTCACATTCATTTAACATGGTCACTAGCTATCCAAAACAGTAAGTATTCCACCTTTTTGAGCCACTTTTAACAGGGCTGTGGCATGGATTGTGATCATAATTCCATTGTCACACATGTCACTGGTGGTTCTATGTGTTCTGCCTCTCAATGAGAATTATACAGCGCCAGGCCATAAGAATATACAGCAAATGACAATTGATATTGTAAGGTCAATCCATCAGATGAATAACTTTCTGAGGGAGAAACCTCACCAAGCAAGGCTTTAAAGGCCACAGACCCCATGACTACTTCTGTCTGATTTTCTTATGTGCTATCACAATTCTTCCTTAAAATGGCCATGAGATTTCCTCCCCCAACATGGTTGGGTAGTGTGTTTTCTCCATGGATGTACTCGGCTCATTAAGATGATTTCTCCTTAAACTATGTGGTTTTGATATACAGAAAATATACTAGTGCGTGCTTCATAATTAGAATTATTGTTCCATGAGGACTGAGACACTTTGGCCCTGCTTTGTATCATTGACATAAGAAAAGTATGGTACAATTACACACAATTATCTGATTTAAAAATCTCCAGAGCAAATTTCTAAAATAAGCCTTCACAGAAAATGCACAAGGACAAATTCCCAGGTGTCTGACTGTTGAAGCAAGTTCAGGCACAAAGCAACTTTAGTACCAGTTCCTCAATTGCTAAAAGTCTGGCTGATAACAAACATTAAGTCATAAGTCTGTACAAACTCCTCAGCAAGTGACTCTCTGCACGTTCTCCAAATCTCGGTTGTTTGATGCAAGACTCATGGAATGTGGCCCTCGAAATGTAACTCAGTTATTGTCTAAAGTTTTCCATTGGGAACAGATATAACTGTATAAAGACAAAGAGAAGATTTCAAGATGGAGTAATAAAGGTATCATCAGAACATGTGTGCCTCTTTATCGTACTGCTCAGAAAAGTTTAGATCTCACTGACATTGTAGATGCAGGAGTCCGTTAGAATAATACCACAAAGATAAAGTTTCTTAAGGAAAAAATAGAGCAAAGAGACTTTCTTCTCATATCTTCCTTAGACCGTTATGGGCAGACAAATCTGTCAGTCATCTGTATGAAAAGAGAAATGTGCAATATTATTGCACTCTAAAAATGCAGAGCACAAGGTAGGGAGATTCCAATGGTCAGAACATAGAGTACTGCTTCCCAAGGGGCTTCTCTTCAAAGCCCCCAGATACTATGAGATACTAGGAGAACAGACCCTTTGATATTTTGATATTTGGTTCCCAACTGGTGAAACTGGGAAGGATCAAGATGTGTAATGGGATGAAGATGAGATGTCTTAGTAAAGGGCAACAAAAAATTTGAGAGTTTTAAAAAACCCTGTATATTCAATGTGATCTCTCTCTCTCTCCCTCTCCCCCCCCCCCCCCCGCCTCATACTTGAGAATCAAAGATAAGCTATTATCTACATTCTAAGTTCATGTCTAACTTCCTGTTGCCAGATTCCCTATCATGAGGATCATATACTCTGACCCTCGGGAAGAGTATACCTCTAAATTACCTGCTCTCCTTTATAAGCTGCCTGGGTCGCAGTGTTTTGCCATAGGAATCGATTAGAAATAAAAATTCAGGAGTGGGCCGATTCAGTGAGTGGTTGTTGGAACAGAAAATATTTTGTGTCTGCACCAAGTTCCTATCTCATAGACCCTAGAGCAGCTAAGAAACGCTTCAGGGAAACGAGCGTCAAGTCCTTAGTACGATTCCCTGACGACCCACTGCACTGTCACTGGCACTGGAGCTGAGCAGTGAAGACTGCCATAGTCTCTTGGTCCCGGCTAAACTGATAGATGCCACTGAGGACCATATTCCCAGAAACCAAGGCCTCTGTGAAGGAAAGCTCAGGTTCATTGGTTCTACATCAAGAGGAGGCACCAACACTCATCTTCCACCAGGAGATATGTAGTGACCACAGTCTCTTCATCTGGAAGGTCCCCACAGATTAGATCCTCGCATTTCCTATCAGCTGGGCAGTCCCTGATGACTCAGAAGGTCCCTCACTACCTGGCTGATATGTCTAGTAGGATACTACAGACACCTCACTAACCACTCCCCGGCTGACATCTATAGAATCATGGCTGACATGTACAGAATCATGGCTGACATCGACAGCTCCATGGCTAACATCAACAGCCCATGGCAATGAAGCTATCCTTCTAGTCCTGGAAGCCCGTACCAATTAGTCTATAGAGTGCTGGCTTTGACAGGGAAGTAATGTTCCAAACCCTATAAAGTTCTACTTATCTAGACATGGTAGAAAGTTACATATAGTTCTAGTCTATTAAAGTCAATGAAACCCTCTTTGAGACACGAAAAATAATGCCATTTTCTGAACATTGATTTCTGGAATTCTCAGAAAGGAAAACATCACCCTGGGGGCCTAGTGGAAGGAAGTTGTGGAGACAAAGACACCAGGTCACCAGATTAGCACGAGACTGGGTAAAGCAGAAACAGGAAAGGGCTCCAGAGAAGCATGGGGCTTCTCTTCTCTACAGTCCCACCCAGCCTCAGCACCCAGGGCAGGAGCAGATTTCCCAGACACCATCCAGCTGCTGCACCTGGGCACCGGCTGGAACCACCAAGGAGGACATACTTTTCTCTTCCTGGGACCCCATCCCCTGTCCCCTCCAATTCTCCTTTTCAAGGGGAGTTTTCTCCAGCTCCTACTGGTCCATGCCTGTCCCCGCCCCACAGATCTCTCTCTCCTCTGCTTCTAGACTGGAAATTCCTGTGGACAGGCTCTCCTCCTTCACTAGGCTTCATGTCCTCTCCCCCCCTTTCTCACATCTTTTCTACATGTCCCACGTGACCCTCTCCTCCTCTTCTTCTGTGTCTCTGCACCAACTGGGTTTACAAAGGACATGCACTTCCTCACATCTGGTCATTGATGATGCTGAGTCACGTGGGGCACATAGTTCTCTCTTGTGAACTGCAGAAGATGGTTTCTCTTCATGACAAGATGGTTATGTGCTGACTTCCTGGTCCAGTCAGAAATTCTAGAGGAAGAATGAGCTTAAGCAGTGGGAGCTAATGGCTCATACTTTCTGGGGAGAGGCGGAGAGGGGCTTGTTCCCTGGTTGCCAGGGTATCTGACCTTGTGAGGTAAAACTGAGGCACCTGGGTTGGGTGAGTGGCGCCAAAAGTAAGTCCTCTGTGCAAAGAAAATGCAGCACATGGCTCATCTCATAGTTTTCTTATAAGTTCATGAAGGGATAATTCTGTAATTCTTCAGGGATTTTTCCAGAGCAAATCCATGAGGAGACACGGGTGACATTTCTGCTCTCTGACAATGGAAGCAGAGCACACTGGGGGAGATTTCAACAGTCAGAGCCCAGTGCTCTCCTACTCTAAATGGGCACCTCTTCCAGGACCCCTGATAATATAAAAATGTTCCCTTAGACAAATTGTTTGGAAACTTTAGTGCCCAGTGATGAAGCTATTTGGGAAGGATTAAGAGGTATGACCTTACATGGCTTTGGAGGATGTGTGTCAATGAGGGAAGGCCAGTTATGAGGATTCCAAAGATAAACATATACCCAGTAAACTCTCTCCTCTCTCTTCTCTCTCCTCTCCTCCCGTCCTCTTCCCTTCCCCCTTCCTCATATTTGAGAATCAGAGGTTATCTTAGATCTCTGTTCTAGTCTGATATCTGTTTCCCTGATGACATGTTTCCCACAATAATATTTGTAGGCTTTAACCTTCCAGAACTGCCCCCCCTTTTTTTTCTTTATAAGTTGCCTTGACCATGATGTTTTGACATGGCAATAGATTAGGAACTAAGAGAGCAGAAATGGGTCTCATCAGTAAGTAGATACTGGAAGAGAAATGTTCAAGAGCAACAGAAAACCAAGACATAAGCCCTTACAATGATGACCCAGTGCACCATGACCGTCACTAGGGCTGGGCAGAGCAGGCTGCATACAGGACTTGGTCATCAATACAGAAACAAGATGTGGCAAAAAGTGCACTCCAGAGAAACTGCTATGCTATCACGAAGGACCATATTCCCACTGACCATGGCCAGCAGTCTCTGCAGAGAAAACCTCAATTTGGATGGTTAGTGTGCATCAAGACCAGGCTACTTTTCTTCACAAGTAGTTACACAATGTCTCCACAATGGACTCAAACTTACTCTACCTAAATAATCATGGAAGATTAGACACTGGTATTTCTTTTCACCTGTACTGCTTCTGCTTACTCTATGAAATGCTTTCTATATTAAAGTTGCGCTTGAGAACACTGCAGACCCCTCACCCTGGAAGGCTTCACACAATACCACTGGCTGTTACCTGCAGCTCCAAGGAAATTAAATTTCCTCCTAATTCTGACCTCTAAGGTTGGCACTGGGCTCAGAGAAGCCTCAGGACTGATCTTGTCTAGGTAGTGATATTCCACAGCCCTGTTAAACTCTACTTACCTATTCATAGTAGATAGGACAATCTTACAATTTTCTCCCCCTTTGGACTTGAAATTTATATTTCTATGTAATCCATGGATGGAGTAATAGCTCCATGGGAACCTGGCTGATGGAGGCTGTGAAGACAGGACACAAATGGTACCTTATGAGCCCAAGACTGTGTATAACAGGAAGAGGAAGAGTTTCCTAGGAAGGATGTAGCTTCTATTCTCTCAAGCCACATCCTGCCTGAGCATCCTAGGACAGGAGCAGGTTTCCCAGGCAACACGAAAGCGGTGCATCTTAACACAAGGTGGAACCCACCAAGAAGGTGGTCTCCTTCTGTGTATCCATGCCCTACGTACCCTAACTTGACCCTTCCAAGGAAACTTCTTTCCTACCTTTTATGTCTATGGCCCATTTTACTCTTCCCCCACCTCTTCCTGTGCTTCTTTACCTGCTTTGAGAAAATTATGCCAGCATATCTGCCATTGAGAATACTGGTGGAAATAAGTGGGAATGCTATTGAAAACCCCAAGCCATGTGGGAAACAATTTTCTTGTGGATGGCAGAGATTAGAGCCTGCCTCTTCATAACAAGATGGTTATGTGGCCAACTTCTCTTTCCAGCCAAAGTGTTGTGAAACTATGAATTTAAGCAATTGGGAGCTAATCTAAGCAGGGCTCACACTCTGCAGGGGGATGAAGCATGGCAGAGTTTGTACCCTGGTTGCTGAAATTATCTGACAACTAACAATAGATTTTGGGGCACAAAGCCTCTTCAAGTTTTGGCCTGGCTTCTTCCTGTGGCTGAGAGACCACTCCAGGCCGAATGCAGACCCGTGATTTAGGAACCATGGATCCCAGCTGTTGTTCAGACCTGAAAAGAAGATGCAAGAGTGTGTTAGGGATGTGTCATAGAAGAACGTAGCTAAGAGATACCATAGCTCTCCGCATGATCCTTATAATCCTGTGCGGCTTTTCACCAAGCCCTCCTGCCCTTCTCCCCATACTCTGGTCACATCCTTTGCTATCTGCATCTGGCCCAACTTCCTCCAAATTAGCATAAGGGGAATGTGTGGGACCTTTCCTCCTAGGGTCACAGACATCTTCATGTTTATGTCTTACACATGGTTTAGCATGTCAGTGGCAAACAGTCTTTTAAAGGCAGAGAGATATTGGTGTCCATGCCTACCATGCTTCCCTGGAAACTCCATTTTCTGTGCCTTATTGTCCCTTACCTGGAGGTTGAATCTCTTTTCTTCAGGGTGAGAAGACAACAGCAAAATCTGTAAAGCTGGTGACTAATCTGCCTCCTCACACGCTTCCAGCTCCTTCTGCTATTGTTAGAGACTCTACGTGCCCCGTGGGGCTGGTCCTTTGGGGATATAGGACCATATGATGTTTCTTCACAGTACACACCCCTGCCATTTTCATTTTTGGTGTTTCTGTCCTGTAGAGACTCGATGGAGTTCATAGCATCATGCGCTCTTTCACTAGACTGTACGCCAATTCCATTTACACCTCTACTCCTTTTGATGCTCTTGGGAACTTGAGCATCTTGTGGTCCTGGGATCTGTTTGCAGCAGGTGTCCTCTAAGAACCGTAGTACATCGAGGGAAGTGCAACTGAACGTGACAGTGCTGCCAGTCTCCTGCTCCTCCATCTCAGCCTCCTCCCCATCATCCTTTGGGTCTGAGTTCCCAGACCAGCTGACATCCAGAAGCCCATGTAAATCACATGAGCTGGACCCCGAAGAGCCCTTTCTGCTCCTTTCTTTATTTACGTCCTGCCCCTTGTTCTCAGATGCCAGGAACGTGGGCAGTGCAGGTTCACTCCCTGACTTTTTTAGCTGAGGGGGGAGGGTGGGAAGACATATGGGGCCTGTGAGTGAAAGAATCTTAAAAACGTGATGTCTTTCTGTAGGAATGTAGCCGCCACCCCTACTCCTATTGAAAAGACTGGTGTTTGCCTCAACATGTGGAGAAACAGGCCTATTAGTCCCTACAGCTCGCAGCGTTTCTTCTGCCATGTGGCCCAAGCAACACATATCATCCTCAGTGGTAGAGATGGACAGGGTGGAAGATGTTTCAGTGTACTCTGGTGGCAAACCAGCATTCCAGATATCCATGAATGGATATTCCTCCTCCATTTGCCCCACCTCTTCAGGCAGGGAAGGAAACCTCCTCATGATTCTAGAAGAAAAAGAAAATCAGGTCCAGGAGGCAAGTTTAAAGATAATTAGGTCTTGCGGCAATGAAAACCATAGCTATCTCAAGCATCCTAACGATGAATCTTGGTGTTAGAAAAACAAAGACCAACCCAAACCCCAGAGCAGTTATGATAGATCATAAGAAAGATCAGAGATAGAAAAAGGACAGGACAGAGACCAAAGGAAGACCTGGGGATTTGAAAGAACGAACAGATCCAAGAAACCCTTGACCTGAATCAACCTAAAGACACAAAGTAATAAGATGGAAGGCAAGGAAGAGACAAGGAGGATCCATGGGAACCCCGTAGGAATGAGGCAAACGTGTAATCTAAAGAGTCGACAATCCCGAAATAGATGGCGAGATTCATAGACTGTATATCAACACTCAACTAAGAGGTTACCAGACATGCACCACCTGCTGCCTTCCCATTGCCACACCCTGGGTGTGTAAATTTAGAATGTTACAAAACATGGAGAGAGCAATATCAGAACGAGGTGGAAAGAGTAATGCAATCTCTCCCAACCAGGACAGCCCAGGTCCCTGATGGCATCGTGGATCTTACTTATGGGCTCAAACGAACATTGAAAAATAGTATTTCTCAAGCTATTTCACCAAAGAGACATGGTAAAAATCATTGCTAACTTAGTCTACAAAGCATCAGGGACTGTGCTACTTTGATCATGGCCATGAGCAAATCTCCAATAAATAAAACTTGAGGGGCAAAGGCTAGCCCTTCTCTCAGGCTCTCAGAAAACAGGGAGGTACTGCAGTGGGAGGAGCTGGTGATATGGAAAAATGTGTCAGAAGCAACTCTTTACATGACTGACATCCTCTCCTGCATCCAGTTATCCGAAGCCTCTACGGTGTTCCGCAGCCCTAGGGCTTTGCGATCTCCCAAAGCAACATTCCCTGTTAAAGACCAGGCATTCAGACACAGGAAGAGGTGTGAGACAGTTGACACCAAACTATAACATTTTAACTTTTATAAGCATAAGCCACAAGGACAACAGAACTCTGTGCTGACCTGGGTTAAGGACATGGGTCTAGGCTTGTGAGAGACTGAAGCTACAGGCTTTTTCAATGACCTTTTCTCTAGGCCTCTACAGCTCTCAATACCTCACTGCTACTGATATCATCATTTCTACGCTCAGCTCCTTAAACTCATAGATGGTCATCTAAAGGATGGAAGCCCTCCCTGACACTGGATGTGGAAATGATATAGGGCCATTCCTCATCATGCAAGCGATATAGTTTTTTTTTTTGTTTGTTTTCATTTTCTGGCACAACAAGTACAGAAGATAGTTAACAGGGTAAATGAAATTTTAAGTTCATGAAAGCTTGCAAGAGATAATAGTGAAGGTGGACATAATCAAAATAATGCACACTGTAATGAAATTCCTTTTTTCCTGTAGTTTATTAGTACTAACAAAACTTTCAAAATCAGAAAAAAAATGCACAAACAAACATGCTCAGTTAAGCTTAAAAATATGGGCAAAAAAAAAAAAACAAAAACAAAAAAACAAAAAACAAACAAACAAAAAAAAAAAACTAAGTAATCCAAAAGCCAATTACGAGATATAAGTCAAAACCCGCTAATCAAAACTAACAAATCAGAAAACACAGTCACTCTTGGCAGGTCAAAGCATATGGACAATATCAGTTTCCAAGTGATCAATATTATCACAGCAGAGAACCAAAGTCAACCCCTCTGCAGCCAACCAAGCAACTGTCTCTGCAGTGTGAAGACAAGCCCCACCCCAGCCAGTGCCTTCAGTGGGTGGCATCTGCTCCTCCTCACAATGGCTCCTGTGAGGTCACTGCAAGAAACGAGCCAATCACATCTGTTCACAACCCAAAATGCGTTTTTTCACTGTCTCCAAGCATCCCCTTTCTCATTCCTACGACCAAATACCTGAGAAGGAAATTAAGGAGCATAGGGTTTAATTTGGCTCAGGCTTTGAGATGATGGTGAGTGGATGTCTGGTGAGTTGGAAAGATGAGACTGTCACAGCTGCTTACATGGTTCTGGCAGGCCACTCCTGCCTCCATTGACCAATCCCTCTCTTTGGGTTCTACCACCCTGGGGTTTCATAACCTTCTCACAAAAGCATATCCTGCCAGAGACCAAGAATGCAGACACATGCAATGGTATAGAGCCTTTCTTATTCAAACCTTAAGGAAGACATTTTGACTTTAATAGGAGCAGCAGGAAAACAAGGTTGGACTCTGAGCTTGGTGCTGACCCGGGGAGAGATGTAGCTGTTGAGTAGAGTTAGAGTGGACACAGGCTTCTTCAATGTCCTTTTCACTCAGACCCTCCAGTTCTCTAATGCCCCTGACTGCTGCATACTATCTCACCTCTACAGCCGTGATACTCAATGTCTTTTTCTTAAGCGCATATTTATGAAAACCAAAAGGAAGGAAGGCTGTCTGTGACACTGTGATGCTGTGAGGAAATCTACATCCCTAAGATCCCAAAGACATGCTTTGTCTCATGAGAGGCTCGGTGAAAGGGAAAGGCTCTTAACATGACAGGAATTCATAACTACAGGGAAAGGCTCTTAACATGACAGGAATTCATAATTACAGGGAATGACTCTTAACATGACAGGAATTCATAACTACAGGGAAAGGCTGGGAAAAAATAACCAGATGGATTGGATCCACGTGCATGTCATACTCAAATTCCTTAATTTTTACAGCTAATATATACTAACCAAGTTTTAAGGTAAAAAGATACACCAGTATACAAAGTGTCCAAGATAAATGAATAATAGAAAAATTGGTGGCAATTAGGAAAAAAAACTAAAGCAAATGGACAAATTGAATACAAGACAAAAAGGGCAAATCAAAGCCCAGGAACAAAAACCAAGCTCCAGGAAGCAAACTCACTATGCTCAGGTCAGTGTGGATTACTGACGTCAGTTCCAGAGATGGATATAAAACGCAGCTCTCTCAGAAGAAAAATCTGACTCCAGCTGCCCTCAGCCAACCAACAGCTTCACTACAGTATAAGGACAAAATCCAGGCCCAGGGGTGCCGTAAATGGGAGGGCGACTGTCATTCCTCACAATGGCTCCTTGTGGGGTCACAGGAGCCATGGACCAATCGCAGATATAACCACAACTCAGCTTCACTTTCAAGCTCTTTCCCCCAGTCCCCTCTCAAATCCACCCCATCAAACAACTTGAGAAGCAGAGGTGTCTTTGATGCAGACTTTTAGAGGATCAGGTTCCGCATGGTGGTGGGCTCAGCCCCTGCCGCTGCAACAGGTGTGAGGGAACTGACTGGTCTACTGCACTGACAATCTGCCAAGGCTCCCCAGTTCCAGTACATCCAGCCAGGACAAACATCAAAGGCTCTGCCTCTTTTCACACTCAACCCATTCCAAAGATGTCCCCCATTTAATAATAATGAGCAATGGGAACAATGTTAGTATAGACTCAGGAGGCTTTGTGCTGCTCTGGGTTATGAACAGTGCATTACCAGTTAGGAAGTGAATTTGGGGTGCCTTCATGACCTTATGACTTGGGCCTTACAGTTCTACAGCAGCATTTGGATTTTACAGTCCTCATTATCTTTGCACTCAGGGTGTTCAAGTCTTTAAACAGTCTGATGACTTAAAGGTCTGTAGCCCCTCGTTGGCCCCTAAAATACTAAAGCTAGATGCTCCATTTCCAAGACACCCCACCCACAGCATGTGAGGAACATTTATGGTCCTAGAATTCACTAGCTTAGCTGACCTCCAGTTCTAACAAGATCACTAGACAGACCCTGCTTCAATGAGGCTACCAGTAGTGACATAGACCTACTCTCTTTGTGGACATACCAGGCTTAGTGTCTCATCTTTCCCACCACATTCCTGGCTGGCTCTAGGTAGTAGTTTAGCTATGCTGATTCCCCAGATCTCCATATGAGGTGACACACAAATGGGTCCTTTAGTACTAGTGTATCTGCCTCCTCTGGCCTCCCCTCACTTAATAAGTCAGGCTTCCAGAACATTCTCGTCAGTGTGGGGCAGTATCACCTGGAAGGAGAGGAGACAGGGGACAGCCTTCCCTGCCTTTCCTGGTTCACTCAGCTCTCTTCTAAAATGCACCCATCTGGGAGGTTGTAATTTCTGTGAGGTGAACATACTGGGAATCTCTCTTCCATGATGGTGACCATCCATTTAGTTCTGGGAGACATGATTTTGTGGATATAGAACTATGGAACTCTAAGGAGAAATAGCAAAATTGCTCATCCACCTGTCCTGATTGCAGTGGTCTGGGCTGGGAACTCTGCTCTAATTATCTTCATTTCTCTGGACCAGAATTTCTTTCTTTGCAGGTTTCATTTGGTTTAGATTTTCTATACTGACTGAGACAAACCTAGGTGTGTTCTGTTTACCCGTCTCATGTTGTGTAACTGTATCCCTCCGTGTGTGACATGTGATGGAGGGGGTGCCAGTGGTGGGGGGGGGAGGCATGGCTGGGGGGTGTGTGACCAGGTGAGGAAGGACTGCAGAACGATAGGTTTAGACTGTCTACCTACCCCTCCAGGGTTAGACTCAGCCTGTGTCGTAACACACACCCGAGGCGTGTGTGTGTGTTACAGCTGAGAAAAAAAGGATATGCTTCTGCAGATGCTCCCCATTAAAGTCTGTCCACAAGATCCTGGGGTCGGTATATTTCTAGTAACTTGGTATTTTATTCCCATCTGGTGAACGGAGTCTCAGATTTCCTTCTCTCAGTGCAGTCACATCTATTGCTGCTTTTAGTAACCGCCTCCCACACCCCAACCATCTTTAGCACAATGCAGAGTTAGAAACCCTCCAAATAAGCAACTGTTTCCTTCCAAGTGAGTGGGTGTGGAAACCCTAAATATGAAAGTCTTCCTTTACTACAGTGATCACAAAGTATCTTAACCTGACATCTCTTGTATGTAAGGCTATTTGATGTCTGATAAATGGTTAACAAGCTCTTTGGTTCTTGATGCTTTAATGCTCTATTAAAATTTATTAAACAGATAGAGATCTTTAAATCAATTGTTTAATTTATTATTTGTGTATGTCTATCTGACTCTCTGCCTCTATACATCTATGTATGTCTACCATCTATCTTCCTGTGTGTGTATCTCTCTCTCTCTCTCTTTCTCTGTGTGTGTGTGTGTGTGTGTGTGTGTGTGTGTGTGTGTGTGTGTGTGTGTGCATGCACGCACATCACTTGGTTGGTGCCTAAGAAGACCACAGAGGTGTGAGATCCTTGTGCCTAGAGCCACAGGCTCTTGTGAGCTGCCTGTTTGGGTACTGGAACTAAGTACTAGCCCTTTCCTAGCACAGGAGATACTATTAACTGCTGAGCTATCTCTCCAGCTCTTTAAATCTATTCTTTAAATGGATTTCAAATCATATCTGATTGTTCACAGTGTATTTTCAAATTCAAATGCTTTTTTGTAATTGTGTAATTCTCAGTAGAATACTATGTTACATACTGAGTAATAATCCCCTCTGGAACAGCTCATTTTCTTACAACTTGTGATGACACTTAACATTGTAAGCATGTCTGAAGAAATATGTGCATATATTCTCAACATATTTGTTTTCATATACAAATTTCCAATAAATAAATTTAGAAACTATTTAATACCCTCATGTGATGATTACTTTTAATTGTCTATGGAGAATCACCCAGAAGAAGGCTGAGAATGTCTGTGAGGGACTGTCTTAATTATGTTAACCGTAAAGATTTGCCCACTGTGAGTGACATCATTCCTTGAGCCTGGCCTGTGTAAGTGTAGAGAAGGGGCTGTGTTCATTCTTCTGTGTCTTAACCAAGGACGGCAAGTGACCAGTTCTCTTAAGCTCCTGCTGCTGTGACTTTACCTGCAATGACGGATTCTCATCTACAGCTGTGAGCTTATTAGCTCTCAAGTGCTTTTGTCTGAGTACATCATCGCAGCAACAGAAGCAGAAACCATGACACCTCCAAAACCAAACAAGACTTTTTGGAAAACACCTATTTCCTCTACCCTTTTGGGTCACTGTGCTCCTTTGGGGTGACTTAGCCAGTCCTATAAGAGCATAGCCCATGCCGTACTACATCACTGAGAGTGCTGATGGTGGTACAGCCTCTTCCTCGTAATGCCTAAGATCTGCTGAGCACACAGTGGAGGCTGATGTGCCTCTGGAGGATCCGTCTCTCAGTACTAATGCTCAGCTTTAGAGACTGTATGTTTCAGAAAAGGGGCCTCTGTATATTGATTGTCCATAATTTTCAAAATAACTTTTACTCCATGGTTTTTATTCCATGCCAGAATAGTGATCACCTGTGAGACACATTATTTGAACCCGTGCTTCTTATATTTATGGTCTTTTCTGCTTTAGGATTCTGCTCAAGCATGGGTATTAATGAGGAAAGGGGGGAGCCTTGTTTTTTTTTTTTTAATTTTTCCTACCTTTGTGTTAATAATCATTCACAGCTAGTGATAAAATATGTTCTGTGGTCCTGCTTATTTTGCTGTGTTCTATATTTGTCCCCTATTGATTTTGCTTAGATGTGGTGAAATTCTCTTCCTTCAGAGCCAAAATTATCCCTAATGTGCCAGGGCAAGGGTCATCTTTCTCAAATCATTTCTTTTGATTTTTATAAGGGACCACATATAAGAGACTGCATGAGTCTTGGGAGAGACTTTAAAACAATTTGAGACTGTTACAGACTGCGGAGACTTTTGAAGTTGGACTGAATGCATTTTTGCATTATGATACTGCTACAAGCCTGCTGTGGATTATTATTTGTACATTGTGTGGAGATGTATTGTTGCAATTGGTGTGATAAAAATCTGAATATCCAATAGCTAGGCAGGATGTATAGTCAGGATTTAGAGGAGAGAGAGGAGGAGGAGAAGGAACCTAGGTGAGTGAGAGACACCAGAAGACACAGAGGAAACAGGAGGTACAAGATGGAAGATAAGTAACACCATGTGATAGAACATAAATAAATATAAGTGGGCTGATTTAAATTATAAGAGCTAGTTAGGAAGCCTAAACTATAGGCTGGGCTTTCATAACTAATAAGTCTCTGTGTCATTGTTTGGGAGCTGGCTTTGTAGGGTGAAGAAAGACTACTTACATATGGTGCTCAATGTGGGACATGTATTCCTACATGTGACAGGGAAAGCTGAAGCACAGAAAAGCACACATGACTTCCTCATACCCAGTGTTTGCAGTCTATGGAGGTAAGTCTCTGCAGTATAGAGCACTGGAACAGCTGGTATGCTAGGTAGAAATGTCTGTCACAGTGCAGCCTACCAACCTCCCAGCTGGGATAGTTAAAGGCAGCTCCAGGTTAAACACAGCTCTCAGACTGGGGAGTTAGGCTGGGGAAGTAAGGCTCAGTTCTCAAGGACCCTAGGAGAGGCCAGAGCCAGTCACAAGCAGCCAAGTGACTGGCTTCTTGACACACATAACCAGAGGTTGCTGCAGGCATACAGTGAAGCCAAGTCCAGATCAAAATAGGTACAGAATGCTTAGAGGTTAGGAAGAAAAAAAATGGGTATAGGAAGGTCATAAAAACAGTTTAAAAACAATAAATAAAATCTTTAAAGAAAGAATGAAGTAATATAAAAAGAATGAGCCACAAAAGGATGGGATATATAACACAGAGAGTTTGGACCTTGTATGGTGTCAGCCACTGAAAGACATTGCATTATGAAGGGGATTACTGAATTAAACCAGTCTATATATTTTAGAAATGTGTTGGATTCAAATGGAAGTCAGGAAATGTGTTGTATTGGGTGAGAACTTATACCACAGGAAACAAAAAGTTACGGTTCTCTTCAAAATTAATGAAGATCAAATTTGATTGGGGGAGACCTCCTGAAAAATCTTGGTTACAGACTAAAGAAGGAACCAGGAAAGACTAAGGGACAAGTGATATATATGCTGATACTCTGACAACAGCTCCTGAGACTGGATAAGACATGATAAATCTTGTTAGCTACAGCGTCCTTGTGACTTATTTTTAAATGCCATCCTTTCATACGGCTTGAATAGAGGTTTGGTTATAGAGCCCAAATAAACTTACAAAGTTAACAGATACCTTTTACCTGCTCAAACAGAAAATAGAAAAATCATCTTTAACTGACTTGTACACACCACACATTTCATACTTGTGCTGATGCAGATAAATGTTATCTTTAAAAGTTTATGTTTTCAGAAAAGAAGGACCAATTACCAATAAAGACAAGTAGTCCAGATGATCCAGCCTCAAAATGCCACTGTTACACTTTGCACAAAATTCTACATCTAGAACAACTTCAAAGCTGCTGGCTGAGATGGTCCAGCCTCAAGGACTGTTGCAGGAAGATTTCAGATAAGCCCTACACTTTTCCATCACACCAAGACTAGACAACAACTGACTTTCCCAGTACTTGATTATTGTCCCAATTTTCTCGGGGTTCCCTAAAGATGTTGCCACCCCCAGATAACATAAAGCAGTCTAATAAATGCACCACCCACATTCCCAAGTGGCGGGGTGGGTGGTTTATAGTTATTAAATAGATTACAGATGTCATCATTTATCAGGAATGGTTACAAGTTGTTATTGAGCATAGTCAGGGAAGAAACTGATAAGGGAGATTAGATCCAGGGATTCCATGCTGAAAAGAAAAAGGTGGATTTAAAATAATAAGATAGATGGTAAATTATTGAAACTACTCTTAAACAAACAAACAAAAAAATGTACTAGTGAGCCACCATGTGGGTGCTGGAAATTGAACTCTGGAAAATCAACCAGTGCTCTTAACCACTGAGCCATCTCTCCTACCCCCAAAGAGTCTAAAGTATTTTACATTGGCATGGATTTTTGCATATTGAGACAAATCTGAGGTTATTTTGTTCAAACACACTCTCTATATATTTCTACTCTTGTTTAAGATATTTTTGTACATTAATATAAATTTAAGGTTATGTTTGTTATATGTTGTATTTCCACTCTTGTTTAAGGTATTGTACCTATGCAGCTCTTTAAGATGTAATGTATAGTTTTAAAACTACAGGTTAGTAGTTTGTCATATGTAGTAATCAAATTTGTAGTCATGTTAGGTATGTTTTCAAGGTTAAACAGAGATATATTTTAGATAAGTGATCTTCAAACTCTTCAGAGATCCATAGAATATGACATTTAAGATGTTTTAATAATATAAAGTTTTTATGATAGTGAGACATATTTGTTCCTGGCAGCACCAATCTAATTCACAGAAGATGATGAGCACTAAAGAACCTCCATATGAAGTTTGCTTTATTTGTGGGAAAAGTTAGCCACTGAGCAAGAAAGTGCTCTTGACTTAATTGCTGATGAGATGCTGTCCAAAATGGATAAGCAGAACACAAAAGAAAGTACTGAACTTTCCCAACACTGGGTAGGAAAGTCCTTCAAAATTCCTGCTTCATGGAACAGTCTGTCAGATATTCTACATCTGTAGTCTGAAGATGGATGTCCCAATATTGCTCAATATCATTCTTGAGTCCTTGATGGAGTGGAAAAGCAGATAGTTATAATCTTCCTTGTCACCAAATTCAGAAAATAAGCTCACATAAAAGATGTAAAGTTAATAAGATTGAAAAGCAAAAAAGCTTAAGTTGTTTAAAAGATGTTTGAAGTTCTAAAAATACTTTTAGGATGGTAATACAAGTTTTGATAGAAATGATTTAGACATAAAACTTTGGACTCAACTAAGATAAGATAGATAATATGTTCTCCAAATTTGCCAAATACAAATGGACTGGATATTGTAAATGCAATTCTTACCTGATAATTATTCTTACTGCATACAATTTTGCTGTTTTGGAGTTAATATTTTTCTTTTTATTTAGACAAAAGGAGAAAATGTTAAGGATATTTGTACATTGTGTGAATATGTATTTGTTGTAACTGGTGTAATAAAAAGCTGAACATCCAATAGCTAAACAGAAGGTATAGATGGGATTTCCAGGAAGAGAAAGGAAGACAAGGAGGAACCTAGGCTCATGAGAGATTCTAGGAGACACAGAGAGGAAACAGGAGGTACAAGATGCAAGAGACATAACGCCACGTGACAGAACTGGACACTTAGATAAGTGAGTGAAACACAAGAAATGGAAGCAGAGGACCTGGCTCAGGAGGTTAGAGACTGACTATGCAAACACAAATACACACATAAAAGCCAGAGATAGCCTCAATAAATAATATGAAGACTGACTGAGGAAGCATCTGATGTCAGTCTCTGCCTTCCACATGCACAGGTGCACACACACTACAAAAGGGCTTCATATGCTGGGGACACAGGTGGTTGAACCTGCTGAAGATTTTGTTTGGATTTTTTTTTTTTTTTTTAGTACAGGGAGGGCCTTGTGTGTATGTGTGTTAGACAAGTATTCAACTACTAAACTATATCCACATGTATCTTTCTATTCTTTTCTTAAGACTTATTTTTTAACAGTGTGTGTGTGAGAGAGAGAGAGGAGAGAGAGAGAGAGAGAGAGAGAGAGAGAGAGAGAGAGAGAGAGAGAGAGAGAGCATATGTGCATGTAAGTGCCAACATGAGCCAGAAGAGAGTGTTAGAACCCTTGGATCTGGAGTTACAGATACTTGGAAGCATGGTCGATGGGAAGTAAACGTCCCGCTCCCCAGTAAAAGCAGCAAGCACTGGACCATTTTACCAGCCCTTCCTCTCTGTATTGAGACGAGTCTCTCTAAGGTGCTCAGGCTGGTCTTGAACTCACTTTGTAGTCCATCTGGGCCTTAAACTTGCAACACTCCTGCTTCAGCTTCCCAAGTGTCTGGGATGGCAGGCTTGCACACCAACGATCTGAAATTAGGGATTTTCAACCACGAGTTTCATTAGTTCTTTGTCTTTTGTGAGGGGGCGGGGCCGCGGCTGAGGACCTGTGGTACCTTGGACTGGAAAACTTGAGGAAACTGAAAAGTTTAAGTAGTTTTTCTAAAGTGACCTTTCAATATTTAAAAACTTCATCACCTTCCTCAAAAAAAAAAAAAAAAAAAGAATTCTTTTCAAATGTTCATTAGACAAGACAATTTAGACAAGACAATTAAGATAAATGAATTGAGTTTGATGGACAGATTGAGCAATGCAACAGGAAACGTAGTTAATTCTGTGAAGGGGTGAAAATAAATGACAACAATGTTTCATGAGAGGTGTGGGTGGGAGAACGTTTGGAAATGTAAGGAAAACTCAGATGATGAACAGCTGGGTTGAGATGCCCCTCAGCATCACTGACCCTTTGGAACGGAGAATGCATCTTAGTTGCTGTGAAATGTTACAGGAGAGACAGTGGGGCCAAAACCCCCAGGAGAGAAGTCTTAAATTCTGCCTGTCACATCAGTATGGCACATCGCTGGATAAATCTCATAGCAAGCCTTTAAAGCAGATTTCAGCAAGTCACATACAAGAATTTAATCAAATACCATCTCTCCTTATAATCACTGTCCCATTTGGAGGAAGAAATCCAGCATCAATCACTAGGTAGACATTAACATTATTTCGTTCTTAGGATATGGGTCACGATTTTCCCAATTTAACAAACCAGAGAAGTCAACCGAGAAAGTTAATATGCCTTGTAAGAGCTAGGATCACAAGCCAGGGGTGTCAAAGGCAATAGTCCAACCTATGTACAGGCTAAACCCCTTGACTCTGTTTATTGACTGCAAAGAGTATGCCACCCCAAGTGTGTCTTCAGTGTTCGATACTGACGTTATGAAAAGTTTGAATGTCCTTATAAAGCCCCAGTGTCCCTGAAGTCTGCATGGCTACAAAAATGATCTTTTTCCCTTATTAATGCTAGTTTACCCAATCAACCATATACACTTTTTTTTTCAAAATTAGATGGAATTTTTATCTCTTATTTTGGCTAAGGAAGAAAGACTACACCTTGTCAAAGTAGGAACCATGTGGTTCTAGCCTGAACTTGCCTCTTCTATCTATAAATGAAAGAGGTGAGACGGGGCAGAGATGTTAGAGGAACCCAGGAGGATCCCATCTTCTCCATGGAAGAAAGTGTGTGCTTTGCCGAATGAATTCTCAAAGTTGTGGTTGACTCTATCATGGAAAATCTAAAGTTTCAGAGATGTCCTTGAGACAAGATAGAGCCAAGAAGATGATGCTTGTCTGTAGCACATAAGGATAGTTTAAGGTCAGGACATAAGGTGTATGAATATATCCTACAGGCTGGCATTTTATGCTGGTGGAAATTGTGGCTAGCTTAAGTTGACATAGGTCTTCCTTGTGAGGACCAGCAGAAAGGGAAGTCTGTTTAGCAGAGAAATACCAAAGGGAGTCTGTGTTCTATGGAGGATACTGGGGAAAATCAGTGACAGCAACAAACTGCCAGAGTACATACTCATCCCTTAAAGAGCTCCCAGCAAGTGTCACCTACCATGGTTTGACAAATTTGTCCCTCCAACTGACATTTATTGGGAGTTTGGTGCCCATTGTAGCAGCATCAGGAGGAGGCCTGATGGAAGCTGGCTAAGTCATTGGGAGTATCACTCTCAGAGAAGATAATTGCTCATCTTGTGTGTGGGGGGTGGAGGGTCAGGACCCTTGGGACCATGTTGGTCATCAACCCTGGGTTGTTGGAAAACAACTTAGGCTTAGGTCACTCACTCTTTTGCTTCTTGTCAATATGACAAAATCCCTGACCAAAGTGACTTCCAGGAGGATGGTTCATTTGGGCTCACTGTTGAAGGGCACAGTCCATCCCGTGGAGGGAGACATGGTGGCAAGATCCTGAGGCAGCTGCTCATACAGCATCTGCAGTGAGGACACAGAGCTGACTGCTGGTGCTCAGCTCACTTTCACCCTTTAGTCAATCCAGGCCTCCGTCCCACGAGATGGTACCCCACCCCCATATTTACCTTGGGCCTTACCTCAGTTAACCTAAATCTGTCTTCTCTCTCACAGATGTGCCCGAAGGTTTGCCTCCTGGGTGATTCTAGATCTTGTCAATTCAGCCATCAGTATCAGCCACCACACCATGCATTGTTTCTTCAGTGGCCTCCTGTCCTATGATAAAACAGTGAGGTCGTGACATTGTCAGAAGAATTTCATCCATAACCAAACTGACAGGAAACCCTTTCTTAGACCTTTAACCTCCAGAACTTTGAACTCAGTAAACTCTTTTCTTTATAAAACCATCCAGTCTCATATTTTTTGTATCAACACAAAATAGACTCAGACATCTCCTAAAATGATACAGCAATGATATGATAAATAAAGACAGACCACCATCCACACCACATACGCTCAGCAAGTACCAAACAGGGGGTTGCCCAAATTCATCATGGACAAAATTATAAAATGTGTTGAATTTTTAGGTACTTCAAAAAGATTTATTTTTTTAATGTACTTTGGAGTTTACCTGCATGTATGTCTGTATAAGTGTGTCAGATGCCCTGGAACTAGAATTACAGACAGTTGTAAACTGCCATGTGGGTGCTAGAAATTGACCCCAGATCCTCTGAAAGAGCACTCCTAACCTCTGATCCATCTCTCCAGACTGATTTGTAGGTACTTTAAACGATGGTATTCTTGGATATTTAAATAATGATTGAAACACTCAGATAAAGTTAGTAAAATATACCTGTCAGAGGATAGGTGGCTGCCCAGTCTTCAACCCCAAATGAAACATCTGCATCACTTCTTCTCCACAAGGCTCAAGGACCATGGCAGAGGAAGATGTGGAAAGATCGATCATAAGAGCCAGCAGCCACTGAAGAGTGCTGTGTGAGTGAGTGTGTCTGGATATGACATGGCCATTGCACTCACAGACTCACAATTGCCATTGCTGGCCACACAAGCGCTGCAGATCAGCTCAATGTTCCAGCCTCATGGCAGAAGAAGACAGACAGATCTGGGGCAGCGTAGATTGTAATTTATTGTCAAGATACTAGCATGGGCCTGATAGCAGCAAACTAGTGGGATGCAGATGATTTGGGTCAAAAGGAGCTTAAGTACGCGGACAGACACAAGTGACCTGTCTGCAGCTGGAAGCCAGCATCAAAGACTTTGAGTACATCACAGCACTGAGAACACCAGTTGTCTGTCCCTAAAACATTTTGTACCACGATAACGTGCTAATGTGGTCACCTTTATTTAGAGTATGTTGGAAAACCACAAGTAAAGCAATCAGGGCCACTCAGGGCAATCAGAGTGGTTATAGCTCAAGATAGCAACAGTCAGGTTCAGCTAAACCCATATGAGAGAGAAAAGCCCTCAGAGGTGTTTCCAGGTGCAGAGAATTCTTCTGAGAAAATATCCTGCTCCAGTTGGCTAATGGTAAGAACAGGACAAGAGCTGAGTATCCTGTCACTGCTGTGAAACAGCCCATTCCCTAGAAAATGCTGATAGGCACTGAGGCATTTCAACCCTCCCACGGATGCTGATAGGCACTATGGCAGCCCGCCCCCTCACAGATGCCCATAGGCACTGCAGATAGGATTTCTCCTATTTATGGATAGATACTGGCACCAGGCACACCCTGCTCTCCCCTGCTTCCCTGCATCCCATCTGGGCATGGAGATCAGAAAGCATGGCTGCAGACTCTTCCTGGGAAGTCTGCCTCCTCACCCATCCTCAGGAGATATAAGAAGGGAGTCCACCTCCAGCACCTGGGCTGTGGTTCTCTTCAGAGAGACCCTACCACCGTGTTGTTTATTTCTGGTGCTGGGGCCTGAAACAAGCTCACACCATGCTGTTACCTGCTTATCCCCAGTAACCTGTCTTGCAGTTCTTTTGAATCACCTGCTACCACATCCCAAACCCAAAAGTTAGCACACTGATATTTTAAATTTCATTTGTGAGTCTGTCAAAGAGTCCCTGGTGAACATCTCTATGGGACTGTTCGCAGACACACACACACACACACATTCACAGCATGCACGCACATGTTCATGCACGCGCACACACACATACGCATGTACATGAAAACGAAATTTTAAAAATCCCTCAGAAGCCACCTTTCTCCCCCTTTCTGTCTATAGAGATATCACTAGAGGAGGGACTGGCAAGCTCCACAGATGCAGCTTTTAACTGAGCAAATCTTCCACATCCTCTCTTCTCTTCTTCTAGCTATAAAAACTACCTTTCGGGGGATCCTACTGAGTCTGTAATATATTTTCTTTTTTATGATTTAGTTCCTCGAAAGTTTTCTTTCTGTGCTTTTGTTATGTTTTTTAACATGCACAGTAGCAGTTTTCTTGTGGTATTTTGTTGACCTCCCCCATCCACTCCCCCCATGCCTCCTCATCCCCATTTGCCTGCCTATATCTCCCTATTTATTTCTACCCCAAGTATTTACTTCATGCAGTATAGGATGTGGCCATTTTTGAAAAATATTTTTATGTCTACGGGTGTTCTGCTTGCACGTGCACCACATGGGTGTAGCAGCCATAGAGGCCAGAAGAGAGAATCAGATTCCCTGAAACTGGAGTTACAGATGGTTGTGAGCCATACTATAGGTGTTGGGAATAAAACCTCAATCCTCTGGAAAAGGAGCCGTGCTTTTAACCACTGAGCCATCTCTCCAGCCCCATGTGTCAACACTTTAAACTTATATCAAAATACCATTTGTGACTTTTCCTGGTGCCCTTATCTGCTTCGCTCACACTTAATTGAAGGAAATCTTACTTTTGAATTTTTGTACGGAGTTCACTTTTTCCCATCAGGCTTCAGTTCAGCTGTTCTCTTATTTGTCTTTATGATGTATTTTTAGTAGATCAGATGGTCCATTTAGACAGTGATGGAGCACATATGTTGTCTTAGTGTATCACCTCATCTTACGATGTCACAATGTCACTGTTTTCTGTCTTATGCTATTCGGACCACCTGTGGGTGCTATTTCAGTGTGGTGTGGTGTCACAGGGCCCGGGGGGAGCTGTGGTTCCCCCATGGAGGATTTAAGAATTGTGGATTCTGCTTTTGTAGACATTCTTTTTTATAAGTCTTTGTGTTATACTTACCCCTCTTTCTGAATCTAGCACTCAGAGAGCATCTGTTGGCTTGGTTATGACTAAGAGAAAATTACCACTTTCCACTTCCTCCCTCTCTCCCACCACACCCCAGCTTCTCTCAGTTTGGCCCTTATTTTTAGGTTTAGTGGTTCCCTCTGAGCTCCAGCTACTCAGGACTCTCTCTCTCTCTCTCTCTCTCTCTCTCTCTCTCTCTCTCTCTCTCTCTCTCTCTCTCTCTCTCTCTCTCTCCTGTTTCTTCTGTTCCTTGCCTGACCACAGCACGGCACCGACTGCAAAGGTTCAGAATGCTGTCTTATTTGCCATCTATACTGATTACTTTTCTCAGTGCTATGACCAAACACCTGACAAGAAGCTACTTAAAGAGGAAAGTGCTTATTCTGGCTGTGAGTTCACTGGAATAGTCCATCATGGTGGGGAAGGAATGGCAGGCGAAGCCTGGTCTGCTGGTCAGGCTGCACTCACAGTCAGGAAATACAGAGAGGTCCACTGCCCAGTGACCAGCCTCTTCCACCTATTGAAAGTTCCACAACCTTCCAAAAGTACGCCACTTCCCCGGGATTTAGAGGGCAAACACATGAGCCTGTAGGGGACATGCAACATTCAAACCACACCACCATCTTAACAAATGCACGTGTATTTTTTTTTTTTAAATAGTGTCTCCAAAGAGAAAGCTCTAAAACAAAATATTATGCAGCTTCCACCCCACCAGACCCTCCCAATACACGTGAAAGCCAGAGCATAAAGACACATGGCTTCACACATGGGTGCAGTTCACATTGAGGTTGGCTCGTGTGACCCCAGAAACAGTGATGCTGGACGGGATGGGATACAAGGGAGCATGCTGAGGGACCCTGACCACATAGACAGGCCATATCAACAGGCAGGGTCCGAGATTAGTCATGCCACTTTGTTCTCTGAACATCTGTCCACAAAAGAATAAACATCACCTTAACATTTCTTAAATGTCTTCAGTTAAGACATATTAATAAGACTAATAATAAAAATATTAGAAATTACAATAATTTTTTTCAAAAATCACCTCACATTCTCATGTCTAGTAATATCTGTAATAAGTTAAATACCACATCACGGATATGAAAAGTTTCAATAATTGAATTTAGTCTACTGTTTTGTATATCATCAAATTTCATTAAAGTTCACAGCATTTCAATGAAGGCCACATTTGCATTCTTTGCCTATGCAAAAGCAAAGTCTTCTAGGACTGTGGCCAGGAGAGAAGGATTTTACACATAAAATTGTGACTCATCTCTGATGAACAGAGCTTCAAGTCTCAACAAACACCTCAACATTAAGGTCAAATATTTGCACCACCTAATGAATTGTGTGTATCAGGTAACATAACTCATTCACTCTCTTTGTGGTCCACCTTCGTGTGAGTTCTTGGGATCTTGGGCTTGAACTCAGGGCATCAAGCTTGTACAGCAAGTGCTCTTTCCCCAGGAGCTTTCTCACCAATCCAGTATTTTCCCATGTATTTACTAAATGATTTAACTGAAAAATGTAGATGGGTTTCACAGTGTTATCTTGTTTTTAATTTTTTTACTTTAAAAAGTCTAAATATTTGTAAAGACAGAAAATAAAACCCACAATAAGATTCCGTTTGGTTATTCCCAGGTTGAACGCTCCAGCATTTTGAACCAAAGGATCAGGATCTCCTACATGGTGTGTGGCCCAGACTTGTCTCAAGTCATTTTTCTGCTTCACCAATAATTTGCTTTCTAACTGGGGGGAGGGGTCTTTGTGGTTTTGTGTTTTGTTATGCCATTTTCTCTAGTTTTAGATTTTTTCCTCATTCAGCATGCAAAGTAATGTACTTCATTGTGGTGGTTTCTTTTTAAGATGTCTTTGTTATTTTTATTTTATACAGATTTATGTTTTGCTTGCATGTATGCATGTGTCTCACATGTGTGCCTAATGCCAGTAGAGATCAGAAGGACTCCAGGTTCCCTGGAGCTGAAGCTACGGATGGTTTTAAGGCACCATTTGAGTCTTGGACCCTAACCCATGTCCTCTGCAGGAGCAGTAAGTAATCTGGACCACCGAGCCACTGATCCAGCCCTCCTTTTGACAATTTTGTGCACACTTTCTTCTTCTAAGTCCCCTCCTCCACTTGCTTTCCCATCATGCACTGCTTCTCGTGTTGATCCCCTTCCTGTCTCCAAACCCCCTCCCCACTTTGACGTCACATTCACTGGCTCCTATCACTGGAGATCTCCTATCCTTCTCTTGGTCTCACTTCTCGTTTGATCAACACACACGTACACACACACACACACACACGTGCACACAGACATGCACACACACACACACACATGCAGAGGGAGGGGGAGGCATGTTCATATGCATACACACAGAGACATACACATGTACACACGCACACATGGGCATACACACACATACATGCACACTTATACATATACACACATACACACATGGGCATGCACACATACATACACGCTTATACATATACACACATACGCACATGGGCATGCACACATACATACATGCTTATACATATACACACATACACAAATGGGCACACACACATACATACACGCTTATACATATACACACATACACACATGGGCATGCACACATATGTATATGTTTATACATATACACACATACACACATGGGCATGCACACATACATACATGCTTATATATATACACATATACACACATGGACATGCACACATACACACATGCATATGCGTGCACACAAACACCAGTGAAGGGAATTTTGAACATTTGATATGTGTGCACATCTATTGTTCTCTATCTTAACATGGCGTTGTGCAAAGCACCCAGGCCCCAACTGTCAAAACTGCCTTAGTTCAATACTACGTGAGCATGGGTCTGTTTACTTTCTGTGGATGAATACCCATTACATCAAGACTTTTCTTTTCAGGAGGCTTTCTTCCTCTGGTTTACAAAAGAGCGTTGTTTTTCTCTGCCTCTCCCACAAATGTTTTGGAAAGACGAAAATGTCAAAGGCAGAAAGAGAATAAGAGTCACAAGAATAAGCATTGGCTGGAACAATGGCTCTGTTCCCTAAGGCTTGCACGTGTCCATTTAGAATGAAAAAGAGACACATTCATATTTTATCTTTTTTGCAGCTTTTGTGCTACTTTGGGATGCTAACAATGTAAGCAGCTTGAAATTATGCACTGTCCAAACCTTAAGTGTGAATTGAATTTCTCAATAAATCCGAAGGTTAATTTCATTATAGGACAATAATTCTACTGAGAAACACAAGTCAATGCTTTTAGCATATCTAGGTTAAATATTTATACATATGGATTTGAAATATTTTCTTTAAGGTATATTTATGTATTTATTGATTGTGTGTGTGTGTGTGTTTCTGTGAACATATGTGCATGGCATACCTCTATTGGTCAGAGGATAACTAGAGGCAGTTTCTTCTCTCCACCATGTGGGATGCAGAAATAGGGAGTCTGGGATGGAATGCAGGAATGGGATACAGGGATAGGATTATGGGATGGAATTCACAGATAGAATACAGGGATAGGATTCTGGGATGGGATGAACAGATGGAATGCAGGGATGGGATTCTGAAATGGGATGCAGGGATGGGATTCTGGAATAGGATGCTGGGATGGGATGCAGGGATGGGATGCAGGGATGGGATGCAGGGATGGGATTCTGAAATGGGATTCAGGGACAGGATGCAGGCTTGAGGCAAGTACTCTTTTACTTGCTGAGACTTCTCATCAGCGCTGGCTTTGACTACGTCTAAGAGAAATATTTCCTCAAACAATTATCTGTGTCAAAGATAGAAAAAGGAAGAAATCAGAACAACAAAGCACACGGTTTGAAGGCTCAAGGTTTAAATTCACCAATTAGAATGCAAAGCCTTTTCTAGCTGTACTCAGGGTGTTTTCCTGACAGTTTGCCAGCTGAGTGAAAAAGATCTTGTCCATGGTCTTAAGCAATTCGGTGAGCTTTGTCTTTCCCAGCAAGCATTATCGGGACAAATAATTCTCATAATTATTCTTCATGGGTGTCCCAGTTAGTTTTGTTCCATTGACACAAATCTTGACATACTTGGGAAGAAGGACCTCCATCAAGAAACTGCCTCCACCAGATTGACTGTGGGAGTGTATGTGGAACATTCCCTTGATTAATTATTGATGTGAGAAGGCCCAGCCCACTGTGGGCAGTGCTGTCCTAGGGCAGGTGCCAGAGAAGCAAACCAGACAGGCCCTGTCTCCTCTCCTGCTCGAGTCCCTGCTGTGATTTTCTTCTTAGGTGGATTGTGACTAGAATGTGGGAACCAAACTAAATACTCTCCTCCACAAGCGGCTTCTGGCCATGATGTTTATCACGGCAACAGTCACAAATTAAAACAATGATCTTTCAAAAATATATTATTTTATATGTCAGTGTCCATTCACTGTGAGCTAGGCTTTTGGTGTTTAGTGTGTAACCATTTCAATGTGTGGCAGAGAGTCAATGTTTAAAATGTCATTATTAAAATGGAATAGCTTTAATTTTTCTGAGAATCTCTTTAGTGGACAAGCATATGAACACTTTTATGGACTAGAACTATTTCATGTCATTCCATCACCTTCAGAAATCTTTTAGAATATAAAACATTTCTTACGGCACCATCCACTAACCTCACACCTTCCAGACACTTGTCTTCTGTCTGTGGTACCCCAATATCCAAAAAATGTCACCAGTAATTGTAGTATGAAGTTTCTGGCCTGGACTTTTGGGCCTAGCTTCAAGGTTTAGGCCCGCAGACCCACAGAGACACACAGATGTTTACAATAATTTTAGGCTGATCGGCCTAAAGCCCAGGCATATAACTTGCTAGCTCTCTACCCTTAATCTAACCCATGACTCATCCTGTTCAGCCATGGGGCTGGGTACCTTTTCTCAGAGCAGCATAGTTGTTCTCTTTTTCTTCTGGCTTCTCTCTGGCATTCTGCTCTGTTCTGCCTGTTCCCAGAGTTTTCTTAGTCTGGTAGCCCCACCCACACTCCCTGTCTGCCTTTGGCCAATCAGCGCTTTTTATTAAACCAGTGGGTGGGATAATTATTTATAATGGAACAACATAATCCCCCTACAAGTAATCACTTCTAAGCACAGGGCATTCTTAACTCATGTAATCTTGAAGATGGTATCAGAGAACTGCAACTTGGTCTGAGTATGAAATGAACCCCAACGGGCATTTTTATGGCAGCACAGAAATCAGAGCTAGAAGAAGATATTGTGAGGGTGTTCTTGAAGATAATTCCTGGTCTTTAGCCTCTTCCTTCCCCCTCCCTATCCTCCTCTGTTTCCTGTCTTCCATGAGGTGGCCTCTGTCGTGTGTACCTGCATCTACGACGAGCTGCCTTACAGGTACAAGGATTGAAGGGGCCGAGATATATAGATAGAAATCCCTGAAACCATCAACCACAAGAAATTCATCTTTCTATATGTTATTTTCTGGGTATCTTATTACAGCTGTACAAAGGAACCCAACACAAGTATGTATCAGTCCCTTTTAGTAGGTGAGGAAACCGAGACCCTAAGGAGTTTTAAATTTACCTTGCATCCCCCTCCAGGATTTAGATGTAGGAAAAGCCTTGACTTGTAAAGTTTTCTTCCCCTTATTTTATAAAACAAATTCAACAGCAAATGAATTAGTGAAATTAAAAAGTTTGCAAAGTTTTATGAAATGAAGATTTTTAAATTTTTTTATTTTATTTTTCATTTAAAAAAGTCATCTTCATCAATGTATCCCCTGCTCCCCCACCCTCCCCACTCCCAATTCCTCCCAGATAGCCCTCAGCCTTGCCCCTTCCCATCCACCCATTCCATCCACGAAAAGGGCAAAAAGTCCCAAGGTGGGCCAGCACAGCACAGCACATACACTCCAGGCAGGTTCAATTCACTCATCCCAAAGTCAATGCTGGGTTAGATGTTTCTTTACAGAAAATGGGCTCCAAGGTGCCAGCCCATGAACAAGAACACAGTCTGATCCCACACACTCATGGCAGTTGAAAGCCGCCCACCCTGGGATGCCCAACTCCCCCTTCTGATGCCCCTTCCAGTGGCAATTCCCAATTCAGTGAGCTCCCCAGAGCTCCAGCCAGCCATCACCACAGGAACCTTCCTCATAACCCCTATATCCCTGCTCATACAGACTCTCTTCCCCTGCTTTCAGCTGGACGAGGAGCTCCGTCCAGTGCTCAGCCATGGATCTCCGCCCCTACCTCAATTCCTTATTGGATGTGGGTTCTGTAATGACACTTAGGGTGTTTACTCATTGGATTATAGGAGAAGTCCCATTTAGGCACCCCTCCACCATTGTTTGGAGACTTGGCCAGGGGCATCCTGTGAGTTCCTGGGCATTTCCCTAGCATCTGGTCTCTTTCCAAGTCCACACTGGCTTCCTCTATCTAGATATCCATCTCTTTCTATCTCCCTCTTTGCTCTAGAAGATGTTTTTTAAAAAACACACAAACAGAAAAATCATGTGGAAGAGTCAAATATTTAGTACAGGAATCATCTCTTGCATGATGCTAAAGTTTTTCAGCTGAATTGTATGTAGACTTGCTTAAGAAACAGGATGCTGGGCGTGCCAGAGGGAGTTTCTAGATGGGGCTAGCTGAGGCAGGAAGACACACTCTGAATGTGGGTAGCACTTTTTTCAGGTCTAGGAGTCCAACACTGAATAAGTAGGATACCATCAGTATTGGTCTCCTCTTCTTCACTATGGATACCATGTCACCAGCTGCTTCATGCTCCTTCAGTCATGACCTCCCCATCATGATGGACTGTATCCTTGAACTATGAGCCAAAACAAGCCTTTCCTTAAGTGGCGACCACAAAGATAGCCACTGCACCTGTCTCATCCCTTCTTGAATGGCTTCTATTAAGCAACATATGTCCTTCCCTTCATTTCTACACATCCGTGTGTCACTATGCTGAGGCATGGACAACACAGCATGTGTGTCTGTCTGAATTTTCTCTCTACTTTCCCAAATTGTTCATTTTATAAAGGATTAAAAGTTATGTATATGTGTTTGTGTATCTATGCATATGAATGCAAGAGCCCACAGAAGCCAGAAGAAGGCATTGGATGCCCTGGAGCAGGAGTTACAGGTGGCTGTGAGCCACTTGATGTGAGTACTAGAAACTGAACTCTGATCCTTTGTGAGTCACTTCTCAAGTCTCAATAACTTCATTTTTATTATTATTCATATATTTTGGTTGTATTTGTCTATTTATTTAGTGACATGATGTGATATTTCCTGGGGATGGCACATCATGCTTCCCTTATCTGCTGTGTCTCCTCCTTCACAGGAGCTCTGAAGTAGACTGTATCAAGTTGTGGAAAAAGGTCCTTGGACCATTGGTCACAGTTATATTAAATGTATCAGACTGTGTATCAGTGCCAGATATTGTGTAGCCCAATAGTTTTTATTTCTTCATATAACTGCATATCCTTGACTATGACATTATTGTTTTCACATAGTGCCGTTTCATATTTCATCATTTGGCCAACGCAACTGAATGGTCCACACCATCCTCCATGCTACAGAGCTTCTCTGTGCTGCAGGAAGCTGACCTTCCTTGGAAAAGTCTCAACTCCAGTGGATTTAGATGGACCTGGCAAATTTTAAGGTGTATCTGAAATCACTTTCACAATGTTTCTTAAGATTTTCTACCTCTTGAGATAACGCCACCTATATTATTGTCTCAAAAAATATGATGGCTTAATTCAGATGTTTAAATTCACTTGCCTAAACTCTGTGATATTCTCTGAGTTTCCTCTGAGGTCATGAGGGTCACTCGGCAGAATTCTGGCTCACTAAGTCATGTGAGTTGCTTTAACACTTGTTCACATAGCATGCTCTCCACAACCGTAGTACTAGCAGATGCAAGCTGTGGTTGCTGCAGGAGTTGGCAATGGGACAACTCAGGTGAGTGCCAAGCAGCAACACCTCCAGTGGACAGGAGTCTGCAGCCCTCAGGGACTAGCACTATTTAGTGGCCTGAGGTGTTTACCAGAACCAATCCATTCATTTCTATTATCAGAACATTGCCCAAGAAGGTGCTGTGATTAAGGAATCAGGAAGTTAGCAGAGAACAAAGAAGTTGACCCTGGCCAGGTGTTGCTTGTGAGCTGCAGAGGTTACTCAAGGTCAAAAGGGCAACCCTGGTATATAGGCTTTCCCTGATTTTCCACATTTAAAAATTCAAAATGTAGAGAATAAATGATAATTGATCCTTGGGAGTATTATAACATTGGTTGAAAATCTGCAGAACTAGGGAATTTATGAGAGATTGCTCTCAGAAATAAGAGGAGGGTGAATTGAATTGAATATCTCCTGGAGGACCCAGAGAGATTCAGGTGCTTCAGGTGAAGCGCCCCCCCCCCCCCCCCCCCCCCCCGGCCGTGAGATTGTGTCACAGATGGAGGCCCCAGCAAGATAAGAGATTAGATGGAAAGCATGGAGAAGAGATTCCTATGGTGATTTGAGGAATCAATTGATTATGTCAATACCCAGGGAAACCATAAACCAGTTATTGTACAAAGAGATATTTATTAGTTTCCACTTTTATGGGCCTCTGTTACTTGTCAAAGTTGTCAAATTGGTAGGATCACTCAAGTCCTAAGCAGAACAAAAGGGAGAGAGGTGGGCACCAACATTTGTTAATTAATTGACGTAGGAAGAACCACACTGAAATGTGGGTAGCATGTTTCTCTGAGCTCGCATAAACTGAATAAAAAGGAAATGCTAGCTGAGTGGCAGCATTCATCTGTTTCCTGTCCGCAGATGTATGTTGCCAGCTTCCCCACCTTCCCGGCCATGGCTTACCATGGTAGACTATGCTCTTAAACTATAAGTCAGTATTGGGGCTGTAGACAAAATGGCTCACAAGTTAAGAACACTTGATGCTCTTGCCAAGGACTTGAGTTTATTTCCAAATACCCACATGATGGCTCACAACTATCTGAAACTCCAGTCCTGGGGGATCCAATGCACTCTTCTTACTCCTGTGGGCACCAGACATGTGGTACATATACATACACTAGACATACACTAAAAGTTAGTAAGTAAAAGACAATGTATTCTATATAAATGGTGGTTTACTTTTCAGCCATAAGCAAAGACGATGTGTCATTTGTTGTTAAATAAAATAAGCAATGCTCAGAAAGACAAGTATCACATGTCTTCCCTGGCTAGTGGACATGAACAGCTGGTTTCCTAGAAGAATGGGGGTAGAGTCTTCTCGGCATAGCAGGGCAAGCCTTTCTATCAAGGGCGCAGAGGAATGTCAGAAGTGCCTGCGTTTCGACATGGCCAGTGATTACAATAAAGGAACTGCATCTTTCACTGATATGATCTACTGTGTACAGGTGGCATATGATATATCATACATGTGTTCAAATACTGCCTCTCACTTAAAAAAAAAAAAAAGTCTTGTTGGGGAGACGCCCTTTCCAAGTAGACAAGGCAGTGGGCTGGATGGACACACAGCTCAGAAGCCGCTCACCTCTGTCTGTTCTAATTCCTTCCATTAATAAACCTCATCTCTCCTGCTGATTTCTCCTTTGGGAAAGATAGGCTGCACTCCCCAGTCTCCTCCTGATCCTAGGCTGGAAAGCAGATGTAAACAGTGGCAACAGTCTCCACAGTGTTATCAGCTACCTGGGTAGAATCTGAGGGCATCAGAATGTTTCATACTCAACCCTTATGGGTGAAGCTTGCTGTCCAGACAGGTAAAAACTCAATGAAGAGAACATACACATGGTCTGGGGAATCTGAGGATGTGGCTTCAGCTCTTAGATTGCTTGCTTCTAACATACAGAGCTCTGGATTTAATTTTCAACACTACAGAAACTAGATGTGGCAGTGCATGCTTGCAGTCCAGTACTCAGGAGGTAAAGGAATGGAGATTAGGAAGATCATGGTCATCCTGGGCTACATAGCAAGTCTGAGCCTGAACTACAGGAAACACTGTCTCAAAAAAAGGCTCAAAAGGTAGTTTAGCACTTAAAAGCAGAAGACCCAGTTTCACTTCCGGGCATCTGGTTCACAACCAATTTTAACACCAGCTCCAGGGTGTCCAGCGCCCTCTTCAGGCCAGCATGGGGACCTAAACTCATATGTACACATAACCCTCACAGAGATACATATAAACACATAATTAAACATAAAATAGACCTTCAAAAAACAGGAAAAGCGTCTTTCAAAACATATAGCTAACACACAGCATACATGTCTGTGACAGAATTTATAATCTGTTGGAAGAATCTCGATAATTATAACTATAAATTAAATAGTTATCTGTGAAGCCTGAAAAGATTGTTGTAGCTGATCTCTCAGCTGGTCATCTTTCTCCCTGGAAGCTAGCCAGCACCTGAGAAAGAGAAAAGTCATAATAATGCAGCCTTTGTGATGACACAGAATTGAAACAAACATGTAGGTAAGTCAACAGGAGTTTACCATTTCTACTCTATGCTGCTTGATAATTCACCTCAGAGGTTTCCTATGGTAAAATTTTTTGTGTCCAGCTGAGAATGAATCCATCATTCCAAGATAAGCTTAGGTGAAGTTCTCTCTGCATAGAAAATGACTTCTGCTCCTCCTGAGCAGAGCTGAGAGTATACAGGGCCGTGCTGGCTTGTAAACACTGTCTGTGTGTCCCTGCAGGGCTTGGCAGGGTATGGCCAGCACCATGGGCAGGAAGAACTGTGCTGGAGATACTAATTAGTAGTGGCAGCTCTGTAGGGGTTTTTACTCCCCTGCCATCCCATATATTTAAAGACACAAAAAAGAGTCCAGTCCAGTTCTTAGAACAAGAACTTGGCAATGACTTTGGAGGGTATTTACTGAGGGTGAAGGAGACCCTGTGTGTTGGTGGTCTCTTTTGTAGAGTTGGTGTAAACGGTTTTACATTCCCTCATTTCCACTCTGCCTCTGAGCTCAGCTGCTGCTCTGCAATAATTCCCTTTAGGTCAGTCAGACTAACTAATAACATTGGCAGCTATGGGCTGCTATGATCATAGTAAAGAAGTTTATGCCCACAGATCATGAGACACTTCACAATTGTTATCTTAACATACTATATTGAAAATGAACTTGATGTCAATTATAGTACCTGTGCCCATTATCTGGGAAACCCTCATTTTAAGGTCGTGTCCCCCCCCCCCCAGCTCAGTAGATTTGGGAGAATAATGAAATCTTATTTTCATTTTAAGCCAAAAAGGAAAATAAGACACTTTTAATTAGCAAAATATGAATGTAGAATACTGTTATATTATAGGTTACTGTGGTGGTTTGGATGAGAACAGCCCCACAGGCTCATATGTTTGAATGCTTGGTCTCCAGTTGGTAGAACTGACTGGAAGGATTAGGAGGTGTGGCCTCATTGGGAAGGTATGTCAATGGAGATGGGCTTTGAGGTTTCAAAAAAACATGCCATTTCCTGTTAGTGCTTGTTCTCTCTCTCTCTCTCTCTCTCTCTCTCTCTCTCTCTCTCTCTCTCTCTCTCTCACACACACACACACACACACACACACACACACACACACACACATCCCCCCTCTCACTCCTGCCTGTAGATCAGGTTGTAAGCTCTCAGCTACTTCTCCAAAGTCGGGCCTGCCTGCTACCATTCTCCTCATCATGATTTTCATGGTCTCACCCTCTGAACTGTAAGCACGCCCCCAATCACATGCTGTCTTCCAAGTTTCTTTGGTCATGGTGTCTCTTCACAGCAATAAAACAGTAACCAAGATAGCCTTCAGCTTTTAAGGCATTGCTTCTTAGTTACACATTTTTACTTAATTATCAAGTCAGGTTATCCCATGGTAAGAAGTGCAGGCATCTGTACCAGACTGGGCCACTATATTTAGTGTTCAATGTATTTTAACATTTACAATATCTGTAGTAACACAGCCATCCATTTGGGTGGATCCAGTTAAATGTCCCTCCCCACCCCCAAGCATGAAGAAGTTTGTTTTGAGCTGCAAAGTTTAGATCTGAAGCAAAGGCACCCTCTAACACATTCTTTTGGGAAGATTTTAAATATGTCTCCATCAATTTAGAGCCTGTCAAAATTTTAGATACATATTATACTGAATAATAAAAGTTTTTAAAAATGAAGATATAAAAATTTTAAATATTTTTAAACAAGAAGATTTTAGTTAAGAAAAGCAGGAGGCCTGGGAGCAGTTGAAGATAAGCTTCTCCAAAAAGATAAAACATAAAATTCTGGGGTTGGAGAGATGGCTCAATGGCTAAGAGCTTACTGCTCTTCCAAAGGACCTAGATTCAATTTCTAACACCCAAATGACAGTTTACAGCCAGCTATACTTCCTAATTCAGGGATCCACCTCCCTCTCCTGGCCCTCTGCATATACACGAACATATACAAATATCTACATCCAACATTAAAAGTTACACAGGTTTTAAAATCAAAGCTCTGTTCTCTACGTTCATTTTTAAAATAAAATAAAGAGTCTCATTGTTTTAACTTTGAAGTTGGGTTTTGGTTTTAAATTGAAATCTTTAATTTTTACTTTAGTTACAGAAAATTTGATCCCACATGTATTTATGATCTTTCAGCTTTATCTTTTACAAATGTTCTTATGGCATGTTTTGGGCATTCAGCCCTGTCTTCATATTTCTTTTACACATTGGGCTTAAGAAGTTAGATTATCCAGAGTTTATTTAGTTTCAATACAATCTCTAAAATTAATTAGCAATTGCATTATATCTTCTCTTAAATGTGGTCAAGTTTATTTAAGTGAATCGCCATGTGTCATCTTTACAATCCAAGACTTTCAACTCAGCACGCACAAACATGCACAAAATTGCTTCAAACAGGGACATC
This sequence comes from Phyllotis vaccarum, assembly GCA_033318265.1. Classification (NCBI taxonomy): domain Eukaryota; kingdom Metazoa; phylum Chordata; class Mammalia; order Rodentia; family Cricetidae; genus Phyllotis; species Phyllotis vaccarum. Next base: position 55,892,835 of record JARWLC010000011.1, read on the forward strand.
AAATGTTCATTTGAAAAGAGATGATTTTCCACAATTATATATAAAAACAGATGGAGGGCCTAATGCCATTTTGCTGCAATTCTTTTTCTTTTCTTCAGTTTCTATTGTCCATTAATATATCTTTTAATTTAACTAAAAAAATTATAATTATTTAATTTTTAATTATACTAAAGACTATAGAAGGATATAATATTTATTCAAGTAAACAGGAAGTATAATTAACTTTTAAAATCTAGAAATGACAGAGATGACATTTACTGCCTGGACAATTATTTAAAGTATTTTTTATAAAGTTCATCTCTTGTAATAAGGCTTTTGGCCCTGGGTGGCTAGAGGTCTCAGACCTACAGACTTGTAGTCAGTTTTAGACTGTTTACTCTACTGTTCAGACTACAGCCAAGCCTGAGAAGTTGCAACAGGTTTGCAGTTTTATCTGATGCCAGCCTTACCTCAGCACTGGTAGAAACCAGTGCAATTATACCCAAAGTTCTACCTCATGGCCAGAAAAGATTATTGTGTGAAAATCAGATAAAGGGCATTTGATGGCTGTTATGGGAGATGAGATAATCTTCACTCTGGACCTATTTAGCATTTCAGCTCTCCATAATTATAAAGCTCTAGGCAGCCCAGCTGAAACATACACACAACTTTCTTTCTGGAAATTTCCATATATACTCACAGAAAGAGTGTCTACAGCGTTGGTTTTGTCTCCTCTGCTTTTAAAGACTTACCTAGTTTCTTTCTATTACAGACTGGGATACGAGCATGGTGTGAGCACGATATGATCATATTTTCACCATGAACTAATGATATTGAGGATATTCAGCACAGTCTGCTAGTGGGGTTGGTGGAGGAGGAAGTGTTAGCAATGGAACTGCAACTCTTTGGCTGAGACAATGCACTTTGATCCACCTCAAAGATTGAGAGTGAAATTTAAAGTTCTGGGTGTTCAACAGATGGGTGCCCTGGGAAGACCCAACTGGACATCAAACTTGGGCTTACGCCAGAGAACCCTGGTCTTGGCAATTTATTCTGATGACCAGACACATTCTGACAGAAGCTTTGCGTTGACATATTTTAATTCTTAGAATGAAAAACAAATACAAAATAATTGTTTCGGAAGTTTAAGAAGTGAAATGATTTTAATCCTAGGAAGTGATCTGATGAAATGTGAAAATTCGGAATCAACTCAGGTCTCAAAGCCCTCCTTTGCTCTGGCCTTAGCCAATGGTGGCAAAAGCTGATTTCAAAGAGCAATATGACTCCAGTAAAAATAAGGAAAAATTAAGTAAGAAAAAAAATGAAAAAAAATGCAATTCAGAGGTGTACTGAGACAACATGCTATCCATGAGTTCACTGGGATGCTGACTAGAATGTGTTCCTATTTCTGGAATAACACCCTCCCCCCCAAGTCAAATGTGTAAAACATTTTATTTTTGGAGTCTGCAGACAGTGCTTGCTTAGGCTCTGTGTGAATGCATTGGCTGTTTGTTCCTTTTACAAGTTTTGCTGGGGACCTCAGGATCCTGGAACTAGAACACTCATTGAGTCATGGTGTTTGCTGCCAAGCTGGCTGACCGGAGTTCAATCCTCAGAACCCACGTGAGGAGAGAGAAGAACTGACCCCTGAAAGTTGTCCTCTGATTTTTATGCAGATCCTGCGGCAAAGCACAGCTTTCTCCCAATAAATAAGTAATTGCAAAGAAAAAAATTTTGAGAAGTCATTAAAAAAAAAAATCAGTAAACCCAGCTCATGACAATGTCCTGCACATGGAAAGTTCAGGCTTTTGGTATGTTTAAGAATAAATAATAAGCATTCAGCTAACCAGAGAAGGAAAGAAGTGAAGGAAAAATAAGAATAACTCCTTACTCTGTAGTTCTCAGACTTGGCAAGACTGGCTAGCTATTTCCAGTCCTCTAGTCAGGCTGAGAATTTACAATTCTTTTACACCTTGGCCAGGGCTGTGCTGTGACAAGGTGGCTAGAAGAGGCTTGTGTCCCTGCTGCTCCCCACCCTAAGCTACTCGGGAAGGAATGCCCCCTCCCCTCCCCTCCCCTCCCCTCCCCTCCCCTCCCCTCCCCTCCCCTCCCCTCCCCTCCCCTCCCCTCCCCTCCCCTCCCCTCCCCTCCCCTCCCCTCCCCTCCCCTCCCCTCCCCTCCCCTCCCCTCCCCTCCCCTCCCCTCCCCTCCCCTCCCCTCCCCTCCCCTCCCCTCCCCTCCCCTCCCCTCCCCTCCCCTCCCCTCCCCTCCCCTCCCCTCCCCTCCCCTCCCCTCCCCTCCCCTCCCCTCCCCTCCCCTCCCCTCCCCTCCCCTCCCCTCCCCTCCCCTCCCCTCCCCTCCCCTCCCCTCCCCTCCCCTCCCCTCCCCTCCCCTCCCCTCCCCTCCCCTCCCCTCCCCTCCAGATGGGTGGTTCAGACTGCTCTCTGGGAAAGCACATGGAGAAATGAATGGATCAGAGGGAAAAGCCTAGGCCCCTGTAGGACCAACAGAAGGTATCTACCCATTTACTTTGTGCACCCCTCAAATGAGTGTGTGCATCTCTTATTGTGCTATATCTTGTGTTTTGAAGTAGTTTTAGTGAAAAAAATATAGAGAAATCCATAGGATTTTTCAGGAAAAAATATACAAATAATATCTTTAGGTACATGAAAACTTAAGATTTTTGTATCTTTCTAATTCTTTATTAGTTATATCTTGAAAGCTTTTTAATATTTGTGGCCATTGCCGTTCAACTCAATGGATCTTAAATTTTACTTTATAATAATTTATTTGACTGATTATTTCCTGATAAGCATGCTAATTACCAAATATTTTAGGAATATATCACTGCATCTTTCCAGGTTATAATCCATCAGTACAAGGCCGTGCAGGCAGTAAGGGCTGGAAGCAGCTGATCATATCACACCCACCGTCAAGAGCAGAGAACATGAATCAATACATGCACACAATACAGTGTGCACTACTTCATACAGTTAGAATCCCTTGACAAAGGGATGGTGCCACCCACAGTGGACAGGACTCTCTACCTTAGTTAACATAATCCAGATACCCCCACACACAGGCCAAGAGGCCCGTTTCCCACATGATTCAAACTTCTGTCAAGTTGGCAACAGTAACTACCACACATGCCCATTAGAGCAATTTACTGATTGTACTTCTCCTTCCAATTTAATCCTGTTAATTGCAGACCATTAAAAAGTGTTCTTGAAATTGCTAATCTGGAGTATGAATTTTCTTTCTTCCTTGCATCTGTAAGGATTTGCTTCATGTGCTTGGACACTGTAATAGTCAGTGCATAAACACAGGGTTTATATGATTTCCTCATAAATTATCATCTTTTCATTTCCTGTCATATTCTTTGCTATAAAGTAGCATCTGCTGCATTGATAACATGATCGTAGCAATTTTATGCTTTGTGTGTCAATTTTTCCAATCATTTGATTTTCTTCCTCTGTGTCTTTACATTTGTTATAAGTCTCCTGCCATGAATAGCAATTTTTAATTTAAGAACTCTCAATTTTTAATATCTTTTTCTATTTAGAGAAAAGGGTGGGAGAAATTGAACCTCCACAAAAATAACAGCAAAAGTCTTCACCCAAACCTTACACCGGATAAAATTAAGAACTCTAAGTGGACAGGGAACTCACTTGTAAAGCGTGAAAGTTTAAAATGTTCAGAAACAAACACAGGGCTGAGCTTCAGGAACTTGAATGTAAAACAAAATCCTATGATCCATAAAAAAGTGTAAGAACTCATCAAATTTTAAAATGTCTGCTTATGAAAGACCCTCCAATGAGTTGTTCTCTGACTTCCAAATGCATAACATGACATGTGAACATCTATGCACATGCAAACATGATGAATAATTAAAAAATAAATAAAATAAGTAATAAGATACACAAGGAAATCTAACTGCCTCAGTAACAGAAAACACTCCATTCCCACAGTCTATGGATACTTTAGTCTCTCCAGACCCCTCTACAGCCTGAAGGAAGCCTCTCAGGACCATCCCTTCCTGACTGTTCCACTGAACTCAGATCCTCAGTTGAGGGAGAGCGGAGAAGGAGCAGAGGCCATCGACAGCCCACTGCACAGTGGAATCCAAGCTCACCTGCTGGCTACAGCCCCTCCTCCTTCGCTGCCTCTTCCTTCTTCGTGTGTGTGTGTGTGTGTGTGTGTGTGTGTGTGTGTGTGTGTGTGTGTGTGTGTGTGTGTGTGTGTGTGTGTACATGAGTCCTAAGGAGCACAGAACATGATCTGAGTGCATAGAGAAAGGAGGCAGAAAGCTCCCACAGCAGCAAATAACATAACAACATAAGATGGTATCAAGAGCATCCCCTGCCTCATGATATAAGATGAAGAGGCAGAAAGGATAAACAATGCCAGATGTTCACATCTGCACAGCACAGCACATGAACATGCATAGACACATATACATGTCAGACCCATAATCACAAAGTTTTCCACTCTTCCTGTTGCCATGGTGAACCAGAGTCCAAAAATATTAAATAGAAATTTTCAGAGATAAATTATTCAGAGGTTTTAGATCATCCTTACTACAGTGCTCCGCTGCACTTACACTTCACCACTGGGCCTGGACACCCATTTCTAACCTCGATTTACACCTTGAGTTCTGCCACAGGTGTGTAAATGTATTTGGGGTTACAGTCCCGAGTTACACCCACTGCAGGTGTAACGCTACAGAAAGGAGTGATTAGTCCGTGTAAAGCTGTTCTCAGTGCCATGTTTCATTCTAGTCTTCCCATTGGACAGCTCTTCTTTGCTCAGATGATGTAATGCCACATTACAGGTAAGTAGTATTCGGAAACTCTAGAAACTGACAGGCGGAGGACTCAGGCATTGAATTGCCCCTTCAAATTCTCCACACATCTTCTCTGAACCAATAACTGTAGCACAAATCGTAACTGGCCTTAATAATAAAAACCTGGAGCCAGATATCAGGGTAAATGCTGAAAGATCAGAGAGACAAAGGAGCAAGCCACATCCACCTCTTACTTCGGGGGCCCCTCAGGTGAAAGAGGCCAATATCCTGTCTCTACAAACCCTCAGACTAAATAGGATGAGATCCTGTCTCCACCTGCCTAGTGCTGGGATTAAAGATGTGAGCCACCACCACTGTCTGGATCTGTTTCTCTATTAGACAGATTCAATCTCGTGTAGCCCTAAGGTGGCTTCAAACTCAGCATCTTCCTGCTTCTTCCTCCCAAATGCTGGGATTAAAGGTGTGAGCCACCACTGCCTGGCCTCTATGGTTAACTAATGGCTACCTCTTCCCTTGGATCTCCAGTTTTATTTGTTATTCCACAAACAAAATATCACCACAGATAATGATGTTTTAAAAATATATGACTCACAGCTAGAGAACCATGGTGGTCAGAAAACTGATCAAAATATGTTATTTTTTTCTTTCATTTACAATTATTGTCATGGTTGACACACGGCCCAGAAACTAAGTCGTGAACATTGATTTTGATTTTATCATCGAAAACAGGGTATTAATTACACCCCAGGAACTGGGCCACACTAACCACATCATCATCTCCATGATACAAAATCAGATTTTCCTTGATTTGTTGCAGATTATGATTTCAGAAAACAGATTACACACCCTTTCATGTGGAGAAATGGATTTTAGTAAGGCGACTGGGCCTCATCCATGCCTCTCTCCTCCCCGGCAGCTCTGAAGATAACAGCAGGGCCCCAGAGGCAGTGCATGGCCAGATGCACATTTCTCCCCTTTGGTGACAATGAAGTCAAGCAGAGAAAACTCAGTGAGTCATAGGTCTTCTGGCCCACATGGCCATCACCATGGCAACAACCACGACTGCCAGGTGGAACACTCTATCATTCATCATAATTGCTATGTCCACGTCCACGTTAAGCAGATTAGGAAGGGAAACATTCACAACTGTGTCTTAAATTAATATAGTTTTTAGTATCTAGCACAGAATTGACATCTTCACCATTAATGAACTGTAATTATGTCATCATTATGGCTATAAGGAGTATGTATTTATACATAGGAACATATTACAAACACTCTTGGCAACCCCTGTTTACTATCCGGATAGATTTGCAGTTAACAAACTTGAGCCCAAGCAATCCCCCTCTCAAAAAGGAGGGTTTATGTGAGTTTTATTTAATGTCCCACTGTCATTTACATAAAAAAAGCTGCATTAATTTCTGAATCATTTCCCTGGAACAACAGTATGGGAAATCTGTCATTGAATCTGCTAGAGAAGATTCTGGATAAGCAAATGTGTCCATTTGTCAATGTGTCTAAAATAACTGGGGAATAACAGATGAACTCATAATTAAATCCCAGAAATGTAGATAAGGACCCACGCAGGCTCTGTAATTTATGTTGTCTTCCAGCTGAAGGTCAGAGCTCGCTCAAGTGATGTTTTTCAAGCTATATTGAAAAGTCAGCCCTCTCCATTGACCTAGGTATCTGCCCAAGACTCCAAAAGCCTATGGGGATATTAACCTATAGCTTCACAATGTTTGCATACCCTTTAGCTTGATATGGGCATGCAGACTTCTCTAAATGTAAAAGATCCACATTTACATTATGGCTGTTGGGGTAATGGTCCAGACTCTAATGTGCTTTCTTTGCAAGCATGAGGACTTCAGTTCAGTCCCCCAGAATACACATTTTAAAAGCCATAGCTGTGGCCTGTGCTTGTAATTCCATTGCAGGGGAGGTGGAGAAAGGCAGATGCCCAAGGTTTCCTGGTTAGCCAACCCAGTCAAATCAGTGAACTACAGGCCAAGGAGAGACACTGTTGACAAAAGAAAGTGTGGATGGTATATTAGAAATGACATCCATGATTGACACTTGGCCTCACACACATGTGGGCACACATGCACATTCACCTGAACACACAGTGTTCCTGGACACAAGCACAAAGAGGCAAGACATAAGTATAACGATATGTCAGGTGAACCTCCTGGAGCCATTATTTGCAGAATCTTAAGGAGAGACTTGTTTTTGTATTTCAGTATTAAAAGGTAGCTAATTTTCTCTTTTGCACTTAAAGTATCAAGAATATTTTTACTAAAAGCAGGCAGAATACCCTTTTATGTTAAACCATTTGAAAATCGTATAAATTCAGAGGAAGCATTATAAGTTAATGCACACTCTTAAATCTAGAGACCTGGAGGTGGGCTGGGGTAATATGGAGCAGTTCTCAAGTGAATAAAAAAAGGAATTGAGCCACCCACTGGAAACACATGCAAAGACTAGACAAGAAAACTCTTTAGGAACGAAATCTTGCTATCAGTTCCAGAGCAGATGGGGGGGGGGTGGTCTTCATTGTTTCTCCATCAGAGGTTAAATTCTGAACAAACAGAACAGAGAGAATGACTCTGAAAACCCTTAAGGAAAGCACGAGCAGGTCAGCAGAAAGCAGGGAGGAAGCTCAGCATCACCCCAAGTCCAAGAGTCCATTGATGTTCTGGAGTTGCTTGAATATGCCTCCAAGACAGACAAGGCTGCACCCTGGGTATGAGCAGAAAGGCTCTGGGTCAAGCTCCAACAAGAATCAAATGAAGGGACAGCCAAAGTTCAGAGGAAGGATATTCCAAATGCTTCCCTGTCATATCTCTTCAGGCAAGTGTCAGGCAGCACATACTCTGGCTGCCCAGCCCAACAATGGCGGACAGGCCCTTCCTAGATCTTTGTGGGAAGGTAATTTCCCTTGTAAGGAGATCACTGCAAACCAGAGGCTGTAGGTCAAACCACATGGCTCATTCTTCTCTCTCAAGAGGTCCTCTTACCTTAGCCTGGCAGGTAGACAAGCACAGTAACTGTGTAAAGACATGAAAGAGAACATAATCCTCTGAGGAAATATCAAGGAAGAAGACCTGTTGGGGACAGGAAAATCTCAAGGAAGTCACAGAGAAGAGGCATGAGAATACAGGTATCATTTTATGTGTGTGAAGTCATGGTATTGTCAGAGTTGGGAGAATACACTGCATGGTGGAATGTTGCATTCAGTTCAAGAGACAATGAGATAGATAGAAAAAGGAACTTACTTGAGAGCCCTCTGAATACTTGAAGATGACGTCTAGGACAACTGCTATCATCACATGACACTCACATACATCCACTCACCCCACGCAGGAAACCTATGACAGACCCCAAAAAGGACTATACCAAAGTCCAACATAGTTAAGCACTGAGTTTACTTGGTTGTGGTGATATAATTTATATTTAATAAAATCATTTTCTATTAATAATTTAGATTAATAACAGAGACCCAGGTAGAGGTGGCACAAGCCATTAGCCCCAGGACTTGGAAGGCATCAGCAGGAAGATCTCTGTGAGTTCAAGGCCAACCTGGTCCAGAAAGCAAGTTCCAGGACAGTCAGGGCTATTACACAGAAAAACCCTGTCTTACAAACAAGCAAATAAAGAAACAAAGGCTGGAGAGATGGCACCGTCCCCTGATATTCCATGCTAATTTTATTAAATATAAAATATATCACCACACTAGGTTACTTACAAGAGTGGGTGAGGGGCTACCCACAGGTTCAGGGACGGCCAAAAGGCAGAGCCATCACTAGAAAGCTCACCTCAGCACAGGTAGTAGCTTTCACAAACTGGAATCCTGGCTCTCCTCATACCTGAGGGCAGTGCCACAGGTAAATCTCCTCTGGGAGGCTCAGCTGGTCAGTCTCCTCCCCAGCAGTGTTTACTGTCTGTCGTTTTGGGGAGCCCTGGTAAATATTATAAGCTTCTGCTTTCTCAGTCTGTGGTATCTGTTTACTTGCTGAGCCTCACACGTTTCCCCACCTCCTGAGGGAGAAGGAATATCAAGAAGCAGCAGAAAGAAAATTCTCAGGCTGTCATCTTTTTGAATGCACTGACTGAGCTAAACAGCGGTAGAGGGGAGATGGGGGCAGTCAGGTGATGTGAAGATTAAGATGTTTCTTGACCTGCACAAAAGAAGCAAAAAGCTTCTAAGAGAGAGTTGAGCAGAGCTTTGGGTTCCTATGGTGGTACATCAAAATTTTTAATGTGAATGGAGTTTCTAAAAGCAAGGTAGAAAGAGCTTCCTGGAGAAGAAATACTCGGCAATATACTTAAGAAAAACTATCCAAACTTGTCAGAAGTGTCAAGTAAAAGTGAGCTGGGCTTCTCCAAGGAGGGTTTTAATCAGGAAGGAAGGTGTTGTAAGAGAGAGAGAGAGCGAGAGCTCACAGCTCTAGAGATGTGTCGGAATCAGAGAATGAATTGCTTCTCTAGGAGAAGGGAAGGTGAAGAGGTGACAGTGGACAGGGACAGGACAGGGTCCTTAGGTGGGCAGCCGATCCCCAAGATAAGGGATAGGTGTAGGCGGGACATTTCATTTACCTCTGTTTACTTGAGGACAAAACATATTTGGGACAAAGAGGGGTTCTGGGAAACAGCTCGCTGGCTAAATCACTTTCCTTGGAAGCACAGAAACCTGAGTTCAAATCCCAGAACCCACTTAAAAACCCAGGCCTCTTAGTGTGAGATTTAGTCTTAGCCAGGGTTACCACTGCTGTGATGAAACACCACGTCCAAAAGCAAGTTGAAGAGAAAGAGGTTTATTATATTGGCTTACACTTCCACATCAGTGTTAGTCATCAAAGGAAGTCAGGACAGGAAATCAAACAGGGCAGGTACCTGGAGCAGGAGCTGACGCAGAGGCCATCGCTTGGTCTGCTTTCTTTTAGAACCCAGAACCACATGTTAGAGTGGCCCCGCCCACGGTGGGCTGGGCCTTCCCTTATCAATTACCAGTTAAGGCAACACCCTACATACGTACAGCCCAATCTTATAGAGGCATCTTCTCAGTGCAGCCCCCCTCCTCATCAGTGACTAGTTTGTATCAAGGCGTCATAAAGCTACCCAGCACAACTGAGCCCTTGTTAACCTGACCCACAAACACAAGACTATTAAGCCATAAACTTTCCTTTCTTATACTCAAGATCTTGCATTAATACAAATACCACAATATAAAGATTCCAAATTGTAAAAGTCCCACAATCTTTGAAAATCCAAACACTTAAAAATTCAGTCTCTTTAAAATATCCAAACGTTCTTCTAAAATTTATAGTCTTTGTAAAATGCCAAAATCTTTTCAAAAGTCTAAGGTCTTTCAACGGTGGGTTCCTATAAAATAAAAAAATAAATAAAATTAATAAATAAATAGTTAAATACGTTCTTACTTTAATAAGGAAGAACCAGGGCGCATTTAAAATCAATTCAAATGCCAACTGTGTAAATAACACATTTTCAATGACTGAGGATCCACTTAAGGTCTTTTGGAGTCTTCCAAAGGACTTGGGTCACTTCTCTGCCCCTCACACCCTCCCCCACACACACACCCACAGCACGCACAGCTTGTCTTCTAGGCCCTGAGAGGCTCCACTCCACTGCTGCTGCTGTTCTGAGTGACCATCCCATCATAATGGCATCTCCAAAATGCTGGGGTCTTCTGCAGCTGGGCTGCACTTTCACTGATAGCCTCTCCTGGCTCTCTTCATGGTGATAAGCCTCAGATTCTCTACATGATCCCCTCACACCTTCAAAACCAGTACTCTCCGAGAGACACTTGCACATTCCCAAGTTTGGCTGCCAGCACAAGGTACAACTGAGGCCTCTGTGTGCTGTGTCTTCCTGAAAGACTTCACCTCATGGTTGCTGATCTCTTGTAAATGCATCGGATTCTAATGCTCTAACTGACTAGACACCAGAGATTCTTCACACAAATGGTCCTGTGGAACCTCTGGTTCCCTCTGAAGCTTCACAAACCAGGCCTCTACCAACTGCACTACTGTCAACATTACTTCAGCAGACCAACTCACTGAGCTCTCAACACTCAGTGGCTCTTCTAGGCCCAAGTTCCAAAGTCCTTTCACAGTCCTCTCGAAAACGCACGGGCTGGTCTGTCATAGTAAAGCCTCACTCCCACCACCAGTTTCTGTCCTGGTCAGGGTCACTATTGCTGTCAGAAACACCATGACCAAAGCAACATGAGGAGAAAATGCTTATTTGGCTTCCGTTTCCACATCACTGTTCATCACAGAAGGAGTCAGGACAGGAACTCGGGATAGGAACCTTGAGGCAGGAGCTGATGTAGGGGCCATGAAGGGACGTTGCTAACTTACTGGCTCAGCCTGATTTCTTATAGAACCCAGGACTACCTGCCTAGAGTGTCTCCATCCTCAATGGGCTGGGCCCTCCCATATCAGTCAGTAATTAAGAAAATGCCTCATCTTACAGAGGCATTTTCTCAGTCTATCTCCCTCCTTTGCAGTGACTCTAGCCTGTGTCAAGTTGACTGACAACGAGCCAGTGCAGCTTGTAATCCCAGCTCTATGGAGGCAGGCACAGGGGATCCCAGGAGTTAGCCGGCAGGCCAGCTAGCCTAATGGGCAGAGTGCTGTTTCAGCACTCTAAGGGTCATTGTCAATTATCCCAAACCTTTCCAATAATTCAGTTTTCTTCCTAACTACCTCTATTGTCTTTCCACCTTTATAGGAAGGGAAGAAAGGTCTAAATTGTAAAATCTTTAGTATATATTCTCTCTCTCTCTCTCTCTCTCTCTCTCTCTCTCTCTCTCTCTCTCTGTGTGTGTGTGTGTGTGTGTGTGTGTGTGTGTGTGTGTGTGTGTGTGTGTGTATGTGCATCATGGATGTGCAGGTACCCAGACATGGCAAAAGAAGGTGTCAGATCCCTGAAGCAGGACTCTTAGATGGTTATGAGCTGCTTCATACTGACCCTGGGAACCAAACTCAGAGTCCCTGAAAGAACAACAAGCCTTCTTAATAACTGAGCCATCTCTGTGTCCCAGAGGTCTAAATTTTTACTTTTTATATTTATTCATTGTATTTATTTATTATTTTCCTGAAGTTATGTATGTGTATCATGTGCATGCCTCGTTCCTCCTTCTAGGTCAGGAGAGGTACCAAATCCCCTAGAACTGGAGTTACAGGTGTTTGTGGTGGGAGCTGAGTGTGTCTTTGTGTCTTCTGCAAGAGCAGCCACTGCTGGGAGCCATCCATCTCTCAAGATTATTCCAATTAAAGTTCCCAGATTTTTCTTTTCAGCATGAAATCTTTCATCACAGTTCACCTTTGAATCTAAGTGTGAATTGATTTTACCTCTTTTTCCAAGCAAGAATTTGGAGCTAAATTCCAATAGAAATTCTAAAACAGTTTGAAAAACATACGGTTACCACAGAAATCTTATATTTGTTTTTCTAACCTCCAGCAACACGAATTCATGACCTAAAACAATAATCAACAGTTTCATCCATGTTTTCAAGCTGTCTGTTGAAAGTCATAAGGGTTTGCTGGAGGGACTAGTTGTCCTTTGCTTTTTAGCTCTACATATGCTGACATAAGACAACTGTACCCAGCACATTCATCTGGCAACAAACCAGGGAGAACAGCAATAAAATCTCCCTCTTCTGGGTCCTGTGCCATCACTAGGTAGGTTCTGAGTGTGCCCATTTGTCTCAAGCAAAAGGCTATCATATTTTGTAGTGTATATTCTATTTTTTAAAAAATGATTTCGTCATTTTATGAGTTGACATGAGCAATACCTTGGATACTTCTTTCTTGCAAATGTTATTCATGAGACTTTCAGTTTTATTTTATTTAGCTGTGTTTATTGCTTCATTGCCTTGACAGAGGATGGTGACCTCTGAGGTAGGAAAAATTTTTCTTTTCTTGGCTGACCCAGTGTGTGTGTTTCTCACTTTAAGATCTCAGCTACGGTGCTACAGAGATGGTTAAGAGTTTATAATGCCTTTGCAGAGACCCTGGTATCCTATGTCAATTTGACATCAAGACAATCCCCCAAAGACATGCCTACAAGCAAACCTGATCTAGATAATTCCATATTGAACTCTCTTCTCCAGTGACTCTGGGCCATGCCAATTGACTGACTAGCCCAGGAAGATTATCTTCTTGTATGGTTTGAATATATGATTTTAGCCAGAAGATCCAATAGAATTAACTAAATTACTGAGTCTTGGACTTCAAACTCTAGAACCATGAGCCAAAGCTTGTTTGCTTTGCTGCATCATCAGCCTGGGCCTGGCATTTCATCACATGGCTGATGAATATCAATTGCTCAACACTGAGCATTCTAAATGATCATCTGTTATCCCTTCATGCCTATGAGTCAGGACTCTAGCTAAGAATCAACAGGATCCCCTGGCCCATGGTTCCCAGCAAGGATACAGTGAAGCTATTGGTCAGAGTGGTGGCCTAGCCATCCTGCATGGTCAAAACCCCAGTCCTAAGCCACAGAGGCTTTCTGTAAGGACAGCAGGCTTATCTGGAGAGAATATGGGACCATTCATGTATGCTAATCTGAAAACGGCATCCAATCACTTTTGTCATTGTCTATCCATTGGAATGGCGCTAATAATACCAATTTAAAGAAAAAAGATTACATTGGGTGTAAATATCAAGAAATATATCTAGTCACCAATGGCCATTTGAGAGCCAGGCTGGCATAGATTCAATTTAAGATTAAGAAAGAATATAATTCAGATTGGTGCTATTCATTTCTAGTGGCTGGAAAAGTGTAGCTAAAGACTTTTATTTCTTTTAAATAGAATAATAGCCAAGAATAAGAAACTGAGCCAGATGTGGAGGTGCACCTTATAATTCCAGAATTAAGGTGACCGAGACAGATGATTCAAGAGCTCAAGGTCAGTGTAGGCTACAAAATTAGGCTGTGACTCCAAGGAGGAAGAAGGCCAGAGAAGTCCCGGAAGGCTGAGATCAGAGCTCGGTTGAAGATCGTGGCTGAAAAACGGAAAACAAGATGCTGACAGAAACACTGACAGATAAAGGTAGAGAATGATCAGGGAAGACACATGATGTTGCGGGGTCTCCACACGCACACACGTGGGCACAAACCTAAACACTCGTGTATCCCCATACACTCAAGTATTCGTGCGTAGGAGGAGGAAGAGGAGGAGGGTGGGGAGGAAGAGGAGGAGGGGGGAGAGGAAGAGGAGGAGGGTGGGGAGGAAGAGGAGGAGGGTGGGGAGGAAGAGGAGGAGGGGGGAGAGGAAGAGGAGGAGGGTGGGGAGGAAGAGGAGGAGGGTGGGGAGGAAGAGGAGGAGGGAAAAGGATAAGGAGAGAAGGGTAATGTTTCACAGCCTAACGTCAGAGTTATTACTCTTTTTTACAAGAAGTAAGTTCAAAGCAGAGTTATAGAAATACATTTTTGACATGTACAACTAAGCGCCATTTCTCATGAAAAAATAATGTTCACTTAGAAAAACTGTTTGCTTCTTATGTAACTAGCAAGAACTGCAGTTTTCCTGCTTAGAGAGAACAAGACAAATATAGGCCGTCTCCCCCACCTTCCCACCCCCATTAATCACCTGACCACCTAGGAAGAAGCAGTCCCCATTAGCACACTAACAGCCCAGAAGCCTCATGTCCACAAGACCGAAGAGTAAGTCCTCTTCTTCCATTAGGAATGGCACAGTATCTCAGGGACTTCAGACAAAGGGCCTTATTATGGTTTGAGTGTGAAGTGTTCCTCAGAAGCTCATGTGTTGGACACTAGATTTCCTGGTGGCATTGAAGTTGTGGAACTTTTGGGATTATTGCCAAGCTAGGAGAAGAGGGTTACCTCAGGCCTGGGAGATACGCTCTTCTGATCTTGGCCTGAGCTCTCTGTCCTGATCTACCAAGCACACCAACTGAATCACTGCAGCCACTGTGCCTTCTGTGCCCAGTGCTGCACCGCAGGCTGAATCACTATGCTGTCTATGCGCAGTGCTGCACTGCAGAAAGCCACTGTGCTGTCTGTGCCATGAAAGATCAAAACCTGGAACCAGAGTTAATCCTTCCTGCCTCGAGGTTCTCCTGCCAAATATTTTGTCATAACAATGAGAAAAGTAACTAATATGAAACCAGGGGTGGGCTGCAGCTTTCATGGACCCCACTGAATGTCGCATCAGCCTTGTGACTGGTTTATAAGAAGAATGTGGAAGAGTTGAGAAGGCTAGAGAAGCCCTAGAGGGCTGTAATCAGAATTTGGTTTGGGATCACGGAAGGAAGACAAAAACCAAGATACTGATAAAAACTGACCCTAAAGGCAGAGAAGCATCAAGGAAGACACTGGTGTTAACTTACGGTCTCCACATGCATGTGTGTGTGTGTGTGTGTGTGTGTGTGTGTGTGTGTGTGTGTATGTGTGTGTATGTGCGTGTGCGTGTGCGCGCACGCACGTGTGTGTGTGTGTGTGCGCGTGTGTGTGTGTGCGTGTGTGTGTGTGTGTGTATGTGCGTGTGCGTGTGTGCGCGCGCACGTGTGTGTGTGTGTGTGTGTGTGTGCGCGCGTGTGTAGAGCATCCTCAGGAGGCTTCAGACAAATACAAAGACTCAGTCAAGAACTGGACTAGTAGCCATTTATGTATGGAACCCTTTGGCAAAGAATCCACCTACATGCTTAAAAAAGGATGAGAATTTGAGTGACGCTGAATTTAAAAGCAATAGACTAGCTTATTCATCGGGGAAGTTTCATGAAAGCACAGCATCTAAGCTGTGACATGGCTGCTACTCAATATATTCGTCCAGACTTAGAGTGAAAATTCAGAGCCTAGAGAGAAGGCAAACAGTGGAAGTGTACCGTTTGCTGAGGACAGGGGCACGAACACATT
This sequence comes from Phyllotis vaccarum, assembly GCA_033318265.1. Taxonomy (NCBI): domain Eukaryota; kingdom Metazoa; phylum Chordata; class Mammalia; order Rodentia; family Cricetidae; genus Phyllotis; species Phyllotis vaccarum. The sequence goes on from JARWLC010000011.1 coordinate 55,908,526, forward strand.
AAACGCTGTGGACAAGCAGCTTCCGACAAACTGCCTGTTATTGTTGAAGAAGAACTAGATGTCCCCAAAGCACAGGCTTTACACTGGGACAACAGGAGAAGCAATACTAGGAAGACCTGCTCAGACAGGGCAGCACAAAGGCACGTTTGCCCAGATTCAACCACAAAGGCACTTAAATCATCATCTGAGTGGGCCCAGCCTCTGTTTGGGTGAACAGCATGACTTAACTTTTTATCCGTGTGGTGCTGCCTTGGAACACGAGTTTTGAGGAGGAATTGTATGGAGTGCCTAAGACAGCTGTGTATGCAGCTGTGAAGGAGAATCTGGAGTTGTAGTGGAGACTCCAGTGTGTTGGATATGCCAGGAATGTAGGACATCTACCAAGTCAAAACACAAGAAGTAGGTCAAGCTGGCCCAAGAGTGCACATATGCTGCAGAGAGCAAGGCTGTAGGGGTTTGGGAAATATTTTTTCTTCCTGGGAGGTTTATTTACAAGATACTCTTGCCTCTGGGAATCTCAGCTAAATATCACTGCCCCAGCTCACAGACCCTGCACAAATCAAGGGTGCCCCTTCCAGACACGGCTCTTCCAAAGTCATTGGCCCCTCTCAGGGTCCCAGGAAAGGGCCTCAGAAGGGTCACTGTGACAAAGTGCACCATTAACTTTCTGAATTTAGTAGGACATAGCAAGGTAGAATTGAACTTAAGAAAGGCTTGCCCGGGTTTCAATAAAAAGAATTCCGAAAGCTAGTTCTCAGGAACGCTGGGAAAAGTTAATAAGTATTTTCCAAAAAGAATATTGTGAAATAAATGAAGCAAGACTGGAACATTTTGTTAAACAAAGCATTTGGCCTTTGTGACAAAGACCCAACTGTGCATCTCCGCTCCTCACACAAGCTCTTTGTGTGGTGCCCTGCAGAGAGCTATGGTCAGTTTGGAGAAGGAGGATGTGGAACTAAGAAAACAGTAAATTAAGGAGATTTGAGAACCATACAGGAAACTCACTGATAAGACAGCTGAGATCTCCCGAGAGCATGCAGCTCAAAGAACTATTGAGCTTTAGAGGAAATGACATTTTAAAAGGAGCCAGAATTTTAAAAGGCATTTGACTGCTAAGTCTTGAGCCAAGATGTAGATGGTCTCTTTGGCCCCTCTAGTTGCATGAGCTGAAATCGGGCTGCAAACTTGAATGGAAGACAGAGAAGGTCATGGGCTCTTGGGTGCAGGTATGTTTGTAGGGAACTGTGCATGGGAAGAAGCAGGAGGCATTTCCTCACAGCCCTGCCCACAACTGCACCAAGTCAGTGCCTCCCATTCTGTACCTTCAGCCTCTGCAGAAACCTGAGAGTATAAACAGTCCATGGGTGATCAGGGTTCAGCTCCCTCCGTTCTGCCCTAATGGGGCACAAATGACAGTCACCAAAGAGCAAGAGCCTGGATCCTAGGTCCATAGTCATCCTGAGCAAATCATAATGTCCAATTGTCCAGTTTCTCTGTATGGTTTGGTTTATAATTTGTGAAACAAGGTTTCACTAATGTAGTCCTGGATGGCCTAGAACTCACTCTGTAGAATAGGGTGTCCTAGAAATTTTGATGATCCCCCTGCCTCTGCCTCCTGAGTTCTGGGATTATAGGTGCTCACTACCATATATGACTCTGATTTTATTTTTAATTGTGTGTATGTGTGTGTGCATGTGTGTACTTACTTGCTTGTGTACACACACAGAGAGACACACACATACACACACATACACACACGCACGCACGCATGCACCTGCACCTATGTCCCCTTGTGTATGCGAGTCTGAAGTTCTTTCCTGAGGTTATATCTGTGATGAGTTGAAGTATGTGGCCTCTGACCTTCCATCTTTGATGGATAATTATTCTTTAATTAGAACATATTTTTTGTATTCCCTAAAGGAACATATGCTCTGTAGGAATCAAAACGAATGGTAAGTAATAAAGCTCTAATTAAGCTGATAGTCAGTGGTGCTTAAGCATGGGACACACTGCTTCTGTTTTTCACAGTATTTACCACAGAGCCTCACTGAGTTCACACAATACTGTGCAGCACACAAGACAACTATTATCTTGAAGTGTCGTTCAATTGAGCTGTTCAGAACACTTCCAATCTTAGAACCTTATACTTGTAGCTGAGGTTTTTTGCTGTGTTGTGGGGTATCCACCAGAAAAGACTACTTGGGCATAGGTTTAAACTGATAGAAAGTCTTTATTTGATGGCCAGCATCTACAGTGGGTGAGCTTCTAAGCACAAAATCGTTATCTCGGGTTGTCATACTTCAGTTAGCAAGATAGTCCAAACGAAGAGCTACAGAAGCCAAAAGGCAAGGTTAGTACATTTAGAGACTTTCCCATTTAGAGACTTTGATGGACTGGGTCTTTGTTTTCATTCTGGCTGGCGGTACTGTCTACATGCTGAGCGCTATAGCCTGAAAGGCACTTCTATCATGGAGTCAGCTGTGCTAAGGTGTAGGGCCCTGCTACAGCTATAAGAAACAACTAGATGCCCAATTGCTTAGCAGCACTAAGACTGTTTTAGACATGTGCTGCAGGTGCATAGGCTCAACATCCAGTGTCATTGGGAACGTGCTCAGTAGAGTTACAATCTGAGCAAGCTTTGTTGCGCCCTGCAGACAAAGCCCACGGCAATCTTGAAGGGACCTCAGTTCTCCTCAGGGTCTAATTCCTGCTTTCCTTTTCCAGAAACTGGTGTGTCCATGCCATGTCCCACTGCTGCATGCAGACTCACATTTGATTCACCTGTGCTGGGGCTGTCTGCGTTAGTCTCATTTCTAAGCAAATGTGTATTAGGCATTTCTTGCTGTCAATATGAATACTTCAGATCGACTCACATCCCACCAGCACAGCCAGACAGGGTGTGTTGTAGGGCATAACTACACGGCTGTCTTCCCAAGGTTCAAGACTGTGTGCTCCCCTATCGGGTGCTGAAATACAGAGAGTTTTGCATTTGTGATCTTCTCAACACATTGAATATTTGAATACTGAAGATGGTGTCATATACAACTGAGTTTTTCTATTTCTAGAGAGGAAGACTGTGGTGATATATTGTATATTTAATAAAATCTGGGAGTGGTGACCCATGCCTTTAATCCCATCACTCAGGAGACAGAGATCCTTCCTTTTGAATCTCCTTGAGTTTAAGACCTAACAGCCAGGCAGTGGTGACACACACCATTAGTCCCAGCACTTGGGAGGCAGAGGCAGGAGGGTTCAAAGTGAATTCCAGGACAGCCAGAACTGTTACAAGAAAAACCTGTCTCAAAGCAAACAAAAAACAAGTAAATAACAACAGAACACAACCTTGTTTTTTGAAGAAACTGAATGCCGTGGTGTAGCGTTCAGGGTCAGCTGACAATCAGCCAGTGTTTGGCTGTCTGACGTTGTAAACTGAGGTCTGCATGATTGAATCCATTTGAATACCAGTCACTTCACAGTCCCCAGTACTCAGGAGCTTAGCTGTGACTCTTCTGGGCTTGGGTTATAACTGAGATCTGCACTGAAGGCAGCAGGACAGCAATCACTGCGGTCATCTCAAACTCTGCTGGTGGCTGCTGGTTCCAACTGCTCAAGTGCTGCTGGCTGGAAACATCCCTCGTTCCTGCTCCAGGCCTCTCTGTGTGATAGGCAGTGAGCAAGCCAAAAGTTCTAGAGAGAGAGAGAGAGTAAGCAGGGCAGAACCAGAACCTCACATAAACACTATCAGAAGCCTTATCCCATTGCTTTCCCCAGCTAGAAAAAAGCCTTTTTATTCAGTCCTCACTGTAAGCAATTGATGACGTAGCACTGAACACCAGAGAGTGACAACCACTGGGGACAAAAACAAGCAAACAAAACGAAACCCAAAACCTTACGGATGACAGGGTTAATCTGGGTGCGTGTTTTGAGGAGATGCTGTCCATCATGACAGTAAAGGAACGATGGTGGGACTCGGGCAGCTGTTCATACTGTATCCATAGTCAGGGAAGCAGAGAGAGATGTGAATGCTGTGCTCGGTGTGCCTTCTGCTTTGTATTCAGTGTAGGACCTCAGTCTGTGTGGTGTCACTACCCACACATAGGGTGCTTCTAACGGGGGAGCTGAGGAAGCGCTGAGCAACTCAAGTCCTGAGTGAATGCATGCTATTGACATGAGCACAGCCATGTCAAGGACGCCAAAGCCTCAAACCCATGGGAAAGTGGCAGACCCCTTCTGATTGGAGTTCTAATGTTGATAGTATGTGCTGAAAATGTCCTCCATAGCCCTCTTCCCCCAGATATTTATAGCCCAAAGACTCCTTCATCTCAGAGAAGGCGCCTACTGAGGCTAGCTAAACCTACCTTCTTTATCCAGCTGTATGCACAGTTTATCCCTCCTCTTTGTTCAGATGTGAGCAATAACCCCTCCTCCCTGCTCAACTAAGCATCCAGGTTCAACAGAGAACCCCGCCCACCTGAACCCGACTTTTCTATGTCTGTGTGTGTGCATTTCCTTCATTCTTTCAACAACCCTGTGAGGTCAAACACCTAGAGCTGTGGTGAATATGGAACTGTCCTCCCTCCATGATTTAAACTTTCCTGGACACTCTGTCAAAACCCAGAGGAGCATGTCTGAGGTGATTCTAAATCTTGTGGAGTTGACAATCAAGATTAGTCACCCTAGACCCTAGAAATGATTATCACAGCTCCTCAGGAATAAAGAGATGCTCAGGAGGAAGAATTGACAGCCTTTCACTGGGCATCTCAAACTATGCTACTGTACTGGAACACACAACACCAGGGAAGTTATAATGAACAAAAGTTTGTTGTAAATTTATGAAATTCTGGAAAGTAGGAAGTTCAATGACCCGTGAAGACTTCTTGTTGAGTCAGCACATGAAGAATGACAGAGAACAAAAAGAGGGCTGAACTTGGTCTTTATACTACTTTTTAATTTTCTTTTTGTCACAATGTTGTGTTGCTTCTAAAAGAGGTAAGAAGGAAGACCTTTGTGCACCTGGTGTACATTGTACCAAGACCCCAAGACACTTCAGATTCTCCTCGGTGCATAGCATGTTTCTGTACACTTCTTCATCCTTTAAGTTTTTAATAAAGCATACGTATTTGATATTTGGGGAGATTAATATATTCCTTTGTAAATATAAAATAGTTGAAATGTTAAATACAAATAAAGCATTAAAATATTTTTTAAAATTATGTGTATGCATGTATTTCTGTGGGTTGGTGTACATATGATGCATCCTGATCATGGAGGTTAGGGCAGATGATTGTGACAGATCCCCTATTACTGGCTACAGCCAGTTGTGAGACACCCAACATGGCTCACGTTATTAAATTAATAAAAAAACATTTTTTATTAATCTTTGCATCAACACATGGCTATAGGGATTGTGTTGCTTCATTGTAAATAATTGTCCCACTCACTGGTTTAATGAAAAGTGCTGATTGGCCAAAGGTAGACAGGAAGTGTGGGTGGGGCTACCAGACTAAGAAAACTCTTGAGAACAGGAAGCACAGAGCAGAATGCCAGAGAGAAGCCAGAAGAAGCAGAGGACAACTATGCTGCTCTAAGAAAAGGTACCGAGCTGCATGGCTGAACAAGAGACATGGGTTAGATGAAGGGTAGAGAGCTAGCAAGTTATATGCTTGGGCCTGAGGCCGATCAGCCTAAAACTATTGAAAGCATCTGTGTGTCTCTGTGGGACTGCGGGTTTGCGGGTCTGCAGGTCTGTGGGTCTGTGGGTCAGTGGGCCTAAACCTTGAGGTTAGGCCCGAAAGTCCAGGCCAGAAACCTCATACTACAAATGACAGCCCAACGTGGGTCAAATATACCCACAGAAAGCCACAGAAAGCTTAAAAAATGGTCTAGAGCCCAAAGCAGCCTCTGAATTGTGTCTCCCATGTGAGCCGTGGTACAGAGACACCCTGGTGAAGCACATGGGCTTGAGCTACAGTGGTGAGCTTTTGGAGTGCAGCTTAAAGTGTAAAATGGCTGGTTCCTGAAGTCTCACAGAACCCTCAATATAAGCAAAAGGTTATAAATGATGTATTTAAGGTTTCTGCTCATAAGGAGAAAAAAGAGAACAGAATCAAAGATGGCTTCCTACTGTCAATGTTTTCTTGGATCAGCTCATTTTGTGGGAGGCAAAGTGATGCTTGGCTTTTTGAAGAGAAGCTTCCTGATTCAGCCTTAGAGGCAAAATACTTGTAAGTTTTTAAAGAGGCCCTGCTGCCAAATACTTAAAATGGAGTTAATGAGCAGCAGATGGCAAAGCTTTACTTGGTAATTATATGGACCCTAAAATTTTCTAGAGTACCTGGGCTAAAAAGATAAATTCTATGAAATTGGACTAGGAGCTAATTTCATCCTACAATCCTACCCATCCTATCAACCTTGAACCTTGGCAGATTAAAGGTGTGTTCAGAAATTGAAAGAAATAGAAGAATTCTTGGCAGATTAAAGGTGTAGTCAGAAACAGAAAGAATTAGAAGAATCTGGGTGGAGTCAATCACCCTAGGCAAACAAAGGTGTGGTCAGAGACAGAAAAAGTTAAGAAATAAATATACAGTAAAGACAGTTTTTTGTAAAAAAGTCTAAGTGGTTTAGAATGCGTTAAAAGTATAGATACATAGGCTTAGAGAAAGAAAAGGTAGAGAAAGCCCTTAAGAAAGAAATAGAGTAAAATAAATAAATAGATAAATAAAAAATAAGCCACGTAAAGATGGAAAATTCAAAGAATGTCTGGATACTGTATGTTATTGTCTTATCTTTAAGCCTCTTGATTGAAAATGACTTAGTAAAAGCTGTTAAAAGACAGTTGATTATAAATGCTGTTGGTTTAATTCAACCTATATATTTTGTAAATGAGTTTACTTTAAAATTGAAATGCAAAGATACTCTACTTTGGAGAAGAGGTTTTCTTTTTATTTTTACAGAAAATGAGAGGCTGTAGATTTATTCCTGGATAAAGAACATAAAGTTTGATAGAGAAAGACCCCCTTAAAAATCTCCAATGGAAATAGATGGACCAGATGATTCAGCATTTCAGAGCATCTCTGTTGAAGTTTCTAGGTCTTTGTATCCAGAACAATTTCAAGGAGACTGGCTGAGAGGACCCAGCCTTAGAGAGTACTCCACTAAAGATTTGTCCATTATCTTACATTTTTCTTTGGATTCCTATGGGATTGTCAATGCCCCCATTCAGCAGGAAGTAGCCTAGAGAACGACACCCACATTCCCAAAACATGGATTATGGATGTTTGTGTTTATTTACAGTGCTGTTTATAAGTTGTTATAGAAAGGGGGGAAAAGAATATTAGATTTGGAGTTATTTTTGTTTTAAAAAGAGAAAAGGGGATATATAGGGATTGTGTTGCTTCATTGTAAATAATTGTCCCACCCACTGGTTTAGTAAAAAGCACTGATTGGCCAAAGGCAGACAGGAAGTGTGGGTGGGGCTACCAGACTAAGAAAACTCTTGAGAACAGGAAGCACAGAGCAGAATGCCAGAGAGAAGCCAGAAGAAGCAGAGGACAACTATGCTGCTCTAAAGAAAGGTACTAAGCCACATGGCTGAACAGGAAGAATCATGGGTTAGATGAAGGGTACAGAGTTAGCAAGTTATATTCCTGGGCCTGAGGCTGATCAGCCAAAAACTATTGAAAGCATCTGTGTGTCTCTGTGGGTCTGCAGGTCTGTGGGTCTGTGGGTCTGCGGGTCTGTGGGTCTGCAGGTCTGTAGGTTTTAAAGTCCGGGCCAGAAAGCTTGTACTACACATGGCCTATGACTTACTGATTCTCTAGGATCTTGTTCCTTGGACTGGCTGGCATCTGCTCAACTCAGACCTTTCTCATCTCTGTCCTGTGTCTAAATGTGCCACCTAATCTTATTCTGCCTTGCCATTGGCCAAACAGCTTTTTCATCAACATATGAAAGCAACACATATTTACAGAATGCAGAAAGATCATCCCACTGCAAGTCCCTTAAGTGAATAACTCATCCCTGAAGCCCTCAGTGGTATCCTTAAAGATGGCCTGTAGTGGGATTCAGGTGTCAGCTGATGGGGTCCTAAGACGCTTATTCAGGGTCCCGAGCTCCTGGAGGGGATGTGGCCAACCTGGAGGGGGTGTGGCCAACCCCATTGAGAGGGGGCTTCTGGGACACGAGGCCTGCTTCCTGGTTCCTGGCTGTTGGAGAGGCAGGATCGGAATCCATTGTCTGTCCATCGCTCGTCCACCGTTTCAGACTCCAGTCCCTGTTCAGGTGCTACTATAAATTGTTACCTGTACCGTGAGTGTTGGTTTATACTTTAATAAATATCTATCCTACACTGGTGCCTTCTAAGTAAACTTCGCCTACAATGGCCACTACCCTCAGACTCAGCCAGGAAACCAGCATTTCCTTTTTTTCTGATCTTTCTATGTGATAACATAAAGTGTTATTTAAAGAGTCTTCCCAAGGGCTGAAGAGATTGCATAGTGGTTAGAAAGCTTGCTGCTCTTGCGGAGCACCTGAGCTCAGTTTCCAGTACCCAGGTTGGATAGCTTACAGCCACCTGTAACTTCAGCTTCAGGGCATCTGATGCATCCTCCTGGCTTCTCTAGGCAACAACACATGGAAACACATACACAGACACAGAAGCACAAATAAAAATAGAAACAAATATATTTTTTAAAAAGTTACTTGATGAAAAAAGCAATTATAAAATTATAAATACTGATGAGAGATTCTAACACAAAATAGTAAACCATGATTGACTTAAAAAACTTAATGCTTTAGAAACATAACTAGTATTATTAAAAGAAACCCACTATTTATCCAAATGTCTCTACAACATTAAAATGGAAAACATATATTCCACAGATTAATGCTTTAATCTTTTCAGTTTAGAGACTATAAAGATTAAGAATATGTAAGTATAGTACGGACCAAAGAATGGGAATGTTAGTAGAGTGATTTCCTAGCATTCCTAAAGGCCTGGGTTCCAATCCCAGCACCACATGAACCAGACATGGTGGCTCACACCTGCAATACCAGCACTTAAGGGGTAGAGACAGGAAGATTGGAAGTTCAAGGTTATCCTAAGTTACATAGTAAGTTAGAGGCCATCCTGAAATATGTGAGACTGGGTCAAAGGAAAAAGAAGGGAGGGGAGGGGGGAAGGTAGAGAGGAGGGTAAGGAAAACTGTACTGTCTTTTTGGCTTACAGATTTTAAAAGGCTTATGAACTGTCTACTATCAGCATTGTCCTGCATTCATTAAGAAGAATTTTTAGATGCATGATTATCTCAGGAGTACAGTCTTTGGTGCTGAGCCTTGAAGCTCCACAGACAAGCAGAGTCTCTTTTGTGCCTCTATTGCAGTCCCCGGAGCAGGTGCTGAGCAGCACCCAGACTCTCCAGGAGCTTCTCCCTGAGGCCAGTCTGTGTCCCTCACGGCCTCTGCAGAGCATCTCTGCTCTTCCCACAACATATGCTACTATTCTACTTGTTGGTTATCAGCAGAAGGTCCCCAGTCTGATGGGCTTACTTTTCACTCCAAGTGTTTGCAGAATAATCAACTTGGCCTCAGAAAACAGCAAAGGAAAAAAACAGATGGGAAAGGATGGAGGAGACCCAGGAGGCCAGTGTCACTGCAATCAAGCACCCTTTGGTCCTGACAGATGTACACATGTCATTTGAGCAGGGCAGCAGATCACATCAGATCTCAGATGCTAGGGGCCTCTCTATACTGATGAAGGAGGCAAGGATCTTGTTCTTCTATAGTTTCAGCCATTCTCCACTAACCTTAACTCCAGTCCCAAGGGATCTAATGCCCTCTTCCAGCATCTATGGGCATCAGGCATGCATGTGGTGAACAAAATGCATACAGGCAAAACATCTGTACACATAAGAGAGAAGGAAAAAGAATTGGATTCAAAGAAAAAAATGGAGCTGACAATATGGGTCAGCAGGCAAAAGTGCTTGCTGTGAGAGATGGAAGGAGAGAGCCAACCCTGGAATCCATAGGGAGATGGAAGGAGAGAGACAACCCTGGAATCCATAGAGAGATGGAAGGAGAGAGCCAATCCTGAAATCTATAGAGAGATGGAAGAAGAGAGTCAACTCCACAAAGCTGTCTTCTCATCCCTACCCTCATACACATGCACAATAAAAATTATAAAGTAAAAATTTCAAATAATAAAGATAAGTCGTGGAGCAATTATGTAAATGGTTTACTGTTAAGACCAACATCTTACAGTGGGTGCATTCTCTAGAAGCTCTTCTGAAGGGTCCAGGATGGATTCCAAGAACCCACATATCAGCTTACAACTATAACTTCAGTTCCAGAGGATCTGATGTGCTTTTCTGGCCTCCTTAAGACCAGACACATGTGTGAGGCACAGGTAAAACCCCTACACATATAAAGTAAGTTTTTAAAAATTGAATCTCCTGTTGTAGTGCGGTTTCTCAGTCCCGGGCGGCCAGAGGTCCGAGACCCACAGACCTGCCGCTCAAGACCGCTTAGCCGTTCGCCTCTCAGGCCCCCAGAAATGACTCAGACGCTTATATTAAGTCCATGCTGTTTGGCCTATGGCTCAGGCACATTGCTAGCTCGCTCTTACATCTTAAATCAACCTATTTCTATTAATGTGTCTGCCACGTGGCCCGTGGCTCACCTGTGTTCCTTACATGTTGCTCCTTGGGCTTCTGGCTCAATCTGCCTCTGACTCCGCCCTTCCTTTCCTACCTATTCTGATTCCTCCTCCTACTTTTTCTATGGTGCCTGTCATAGCCCAAAACAGCTCCTTTATTTAAAGATTAAGATTCACAGCATACAGAAAGACATTCCCACATCAATCTCCCATCCTTGTTTCTAAAGCCCTACATAGCCCTTCCTTTGTTTCCCTTTGGAGCCATAGCATGACTGTCACAGTGGCATCATCCACAGTCACCACCAGCTAACATCAGCCACATGGAACCAGCAGGAGTTTTCAGGTTTTGAAGAAACCGACAGCTGACACCAAAGGACTTCGAACCTCTTGTGTATGTCTCAGTACTACATGAAATCATGCAGTTATTATTTCTGCTTTGGTTTAATAAATTAACACATGAAAATGTTCTTTCCTATGTTGTTAAAAGTTTCCTTAGATGCTCCAAATGTTTCCAAGAAAAAATGTAAAAAAGACTAAGGTTTTTTTAAGAAAATGTTTATATTCTAGATAGATTCTCAAAGGTAATCATATGCACTATAAATCCAATATACATATGTAAAGGGGATTTATTAGAATAACTTACAGACTGTGGTCCAGCTAATCCTACAATGGGTGCCTATGAATGGGAAGTCAAAGAATCCAGTAGTTGTTCAATCCATGAGGCTAGATGTCTCAGCTGGTCTTTAATACATGTCAGAATCCCAAAGAAGTAGGTTTTAATAGTGTAGGGGCTGAAGACCCTTATCCCCCTCTAGAAAGCACAGAAAGGAACACAGGGTAACATAAGTCACAAAGAAGTGGCTTTGTGGTTGCTATGGAAACATTCCATACTGCTTTCTCCATTTTACAGCCAATAGGGTGCTGCATCACAGGATGTGGGACAAGGAAGTAGAGGCTGCAAAACAAAACAAGTAACCACAGGCTGAAGATTAAGAAAGGTCAGCATAGCAATGAGGTATAAAAGCCCTTGCAAACTTCAGTAAAAGGCATTCTTTGTTCAAGAGTGGCCCACATAATCTCCAGACCCTTGCCCAACTTGTGGTTCATTCAGGTGGTGCAGGCACCACATAATGCCAGTGAAGAAATGAAGTTGCTAGCTGTCTTCCCGCCTCAGAAGATCTGGATGAAAAGTGTATTTTTCCACCTAAAAGATCCAGATTAGAAGTGAATCTTTCCACTTCAAATGATTGAATTAAGTAAAAATCCCCCACAGGTGTGCCTAGCCATTTTTAGGTTTTAGATGCATCCAAGATGGCAACCAAAATGGTCATCAGAGTATGTATGTGGATCTATTTGGATAATTGAGCAAGGGAAATCTATCCATGGTCACACTACTGAAGTGTATAAGTCCTTCCCCTTCAGCAGCCAGGAACTTCCAAGAGATTCTTAGGGAAGAGTGGAGCCTGCAGAGCCCCTCCTTGATCTGTGATGGGAATGTTCATAGGCCAAGTCTTGTGCAGGTAGACACTGCTAGGAGATAACTGGTACATCAGTCACAGCATGCCCACAGACAGCATCTCACAGCACCCATTCCTACCCTCCAACATTATATCATTTCTTTTTCTTCTTCTGAGATGTTCCCCTAAGCTGTAGAAGGTTATACAGATGTCCCATTAGAACAGAGCAATCATTTATTCTCAGCACATTGACTCATTACAAGTCTGTACATTAACCATAGTCCACTGCAAACAGAAGCCCTCTGACTCAGGCTGTGACTGGTACTCATCTTTGGTCATAAAAATCTTTATTTAGAAGTCAGTTCAGTACCATGCCTATTAAGCATTCACTATCTTCCTCGCCATTATCAGGGTTAATGGCAAGTGGACCCAGAACACCACACCCAGTTTTCACAATTTATCAGAAAGTTCTCTGATGTGGAAGGCATAGTTTGGGGAGTCATTGTTACAGCAGCATTTCACAATAAGATCAAACAAAAATCCATTTCTGGTGGTCTTCATTAAGGTGGCCATGTTTGCACATGGGTCTAGGTACCTGCAGAAGATGGGTGGTAGCAATGTCAACTTGTGGAAGCTTCCCCATACTAACACAGGTACAGAGGAGACAGATTATCAGCCACTGAAGTAAGAGAGTTAACAGTGACCAATGTAAGGCCTGGTCTAACTTTGAGTAGTGTATGACTAGCTTTATTAAAACTACAAATGTGTCCCTCTCTCTTAAATTATATAACATAAATGTATAAACTGGAAGTCTAAAAATGAGAGAGAATAATTTAAAATAGCCATGATTTATTAATGGGTGTTGGTGTCAGGAAATTGGTAAATATCTTAAATCCTTTAAACTAGGACATCTCAAAAGTTAATATGCTTGAATTTTGAATATGGATCCCATTAAAGGGCAGTCCAATCCAGCTGACCCATAGTTAAGCTCCAAGGTTTTGTAGGGATTGGTAATATTCTAGGACCTAGATTCTGGTACTGTGGGACTCTGTGTGCACTAAAAATTATGAAGGTGCATATCAAAAATAATTTACCTTAAACATTGGGCCTAGAACAATAGATCAGTAGATAGAAGTGTTTGCTCTGCAAGAACAGAGATCTGAATCTGAATCACTATCATTTATGGTTGTTTATGCATGAAACCCCAATGTTGAGAAGTAGAGACAGATATAATCCTAGAAACCCTGGTGCTTTCAGATTAATGAGAGACCGTGTCTTAAAGAAATAAATCAGAGAATGACAAAGGAAGGCACCCTAAATCTTTCTTCATTCTGCAAATATGCATTCATGCATTCATATGCATGTATCACATACCATACACACAGATAAACTTAATTCAAAATTACGTGTGTTTGTGTGTGTGTGTGTGTGTGTGTGTGTGTGTGTGTGTGTGTGTGTGTGAATTTTAAAGCATCCATGCCTCGATATAATGTGCTGGGAATATCATAAGGTCACTTCATTATCAATTTTCCTAAAATATTTGTGGTCCCAGTCATGAAGAACAGTACAAGTACTCCAAATAAAGAGATTCTGTCAACTAACTAAGAATCTAAAAAATGAACAATACTATGGAAAGAAAAAAAAGAAGAAAATCTTGGAGCTGCTCAGATTGAAAAGCTAAATATGGACAGCTGACAACCAAATGCAACGTGCCATCCTCAGTTTCTTCATAACGGAACAACAGTGTGGTGGAACGTAATGTGTCAGCATAGTGCAGAAATATGACTGAACTCTGACTGTGAAGTATGGGTTGATGTGCATAATGCTGAATATAATCAGTATATTTGCAGCAGGAGAATGCCTTTGTTCTTCAACTCATTCTGAAATATTAGGTGTGAATATGATAGTGTCTACAGATCGTGTGCAAAATCTTCAGCAAGAGCCACTTGGTGACAAAGGATTTGGAACCAGAAGTCTGTTAACTAAAGTGAAGGGCTTGTGAACAAGTCCCATACTGTCTTCTATATAAGGATTATTAACTTCTTTTCTGTCACAACAAATTGTCACACGTTAGTGATATGATGCAATGCACATCCCATCTTATGATTTCAGATGTTAGAAGTTCTAAATGGGCCCTATGAACTGAAACAGCAGAGTTCTCTCATGGAAGCACTAAAGAATGAGCACTTTTTCCTTCCAGCTAGAATCTCAAACTGTATGAACTCTGTAATGTCCTTTTAGCTTCTTCTGGGGAAGATCCAGGACTAGCTCCCTAGCTCCGGGATTTTAATTTGGTCATGCCTGCAACCAGTGGGTTCATTTGGGTTGATAGTTACTATAAGACACCAAGACATCTTAGAGAAGAAAGTTTATTTGGGTCTTGAGGGGTTACAGTTCATGATAGAAGAGCAAAGGCGTGATGGTGGAAATAGTTGAGAGCTCACATTTTTATCCATAAATAGAAGGCAGAAAGACAGTTGGGGAAGAGAAGAAAGGGGAGGGGGGAGAAGGAGGGATAGAGACAGAGAGAACAGTGGTGATATATTGTGTGTCTAATTAAGATTTCCTGGAGATCAGAGGACAGAGCCAGCCACAAAGTTAGCAACAGAGCCAGATGGTGGTGGGACACACCTTTAATCCCAGAATTGGATCCCACAGATATTTGAAAGCTGATAAGGGAAATTCATCAACAGATGACCATCTACTCATACAATCCCTTGAAAATGATAATGATGGAAATTCTCCTAAGATTGGGAAAGTTTCATCCAGTTATAATGCATGAAGTAGGCTGAATGACATCTTGGTAAAAGTAATAGAGGCTGTGGTTTTTCTGTAATGTCTCATCTGTTTGGAAGAGACATTTCCTTGATGAGGAATGAAGACTACTCTTATCTGTGGATATAAGGACAAATGTTTAGAGATTATTGTTAGAGATTATGTAAATTAAATGATCATGGCTTCACTACCACTAAGTATTTAGCTAGGTTTCCCAAACCAAGCGTGGGATCCCTCTTGCTGAGTGACTCTTAAATTCACAAACTGCCTAAATATAAGCCAAACAAGGATGACACCACTGAACACCCTACACTGGATGGAGAAAAATCCATGAAGCCTCAACCCAACATAAGGAGCTGAAGAAATGGGAGTTGGTGTCCTTTCCCAGGGAACAGCATGTAAAGTGATTGTCCAGAGAGTCAGCCCTGAAAACATACATACAAATAGTATTATACAAACTGAACATAGTTTATATATAACAATTAGTTTAAAAAGGGGGTCATAAATTTGAAGGAGAGTAGGGAGGATTATATGGAAGTGGTCGGTGAAAAGAAAGGTAAAGGAGAAATGTTGTAACTAAATTATAATCTCAAAGTAAACAAGTGATGTAGGCGAAGGCTGAATTAAGATGAGAAGACATTATGGTTAAGAAACATTGCCTCACGTCAAGGTATCAACCAATAAGCATCTTCAAATACAGATTCAAAGTTTGGTCTTAAGAAAAGAAGAATCAAATTTACATCTACAGTAGGATTTATCTGGACCTTTGGCCTGCTTTGTTGAATGTTTTAATTACCTACATCATTCTAGTAATGTGATAGGCATCAAATGCTGCAACCATTTAAGAGAACAATTTTTAATTCAGTGAATGACACCTTTCCAGAAAGTGAGATTTTAAAAAATACAGTAAAATAGAATGGATCATTTAAGGTCCATTCAGAAGTAAAACAAAACTTCTTTCTGAAGCAGGGCACAGCAGTGACATTTTGTTATGACACAATGAAAGCATATCATTTAAATTAATAAAGTATAATAAGTTTCTGTTTTGGACTTTCCAGTCTATCCCCAAGGTTTGGACACCCTCACGGCCCTGCTGCCTCTTAACCCCAAATAATCACACAAAGACTTATATTAGTTACATACTGATCAGCCTATAGCTCAGGTACATTGCTAACTAGCTCTCTCATTGACCTATGGCTCAGTCATATAATTTGCTAACTCTTAAACTAACTCATGATTAAACAAGTGGCTTAGTATCTTTTCTCAGAGCAGCATTTCAATTTCTTTCCTCTGTGTCTGCTGGTGTCTCTCTGACTCTTTCTCTTCCCAGAGTTTTCTTAGTCTGGAAGCCCTGCCCACACTTCCTGTCTGCCCTTTGGCCAATCAGCGTTTTATTAAACCAGTAAGAGGGACAAATATTTACAATGTACCAGAACATAATCCCACAGCAGTAAAGTATGTTAACTTCCAAAGATGTCAAATACATAGGAATAAATAAAATGGTCATTATTTCTTCAATTAGCCCTTTTCTTTAATGTTTATGGTAAACAGGTTAAGTTTCACAGAAATAATACTTAAATTCTTTTTCTTTTTATCATCTGGGGTATGTAGTAGTTCTTAAGAAATGTTGCTTCTTTCCCTAATATCCAATAAAGTGACAGAATTAATCACTTAGTCAGATGATTAACAGCTGGTATAGTTCATGACATATCTCTGTCTCCTGTGTTTAGTGAAATGGTACAACCCCCTTAAGAAGCCAAGAAACCATAAGCAAGCCCCATCTCTCTCCCACATATCCTGGGGGCTGAGAATCTTAAAGAAAATTTCACATCTCAGGGTTAGAGCCTTGACATACACCTGATGATCTTAGTTCAGTCCACAGAACCCATGTGGGAAAGAGAGAATCAACCTCTAAAAACTGTCTTATGACCTGGACACATATCCCACAGCACACACTTGCTTTCCACTGATATACGATTGCCACAAAGTAATTCCTGTGTGAAGACATGATATGTAAAGGTATGTCAATGGAAAGAGATTCTTGTTACCATGTAATTGGGAATAATCTTTGAGAAGTGTGGGGTTTCTATCTACATTCATGGTCCTGAAAGGGCCTTTCCCTCCTTCCTCAGAAGGTAAGTACAGTTGTCTGAATGAGAATGAGCCCCATAGTCTCACATATTCAAATACTTGGTCCTCAGTTGATGGAACTGTTTGAGAAGGACTAGCTGGTACAGCCTTACTGAAGGAGGTGTGTCCATTGAAGCAAGTCTGGAGCTTCGAAAGCTGCCATTTCCACCTCTCTCTCTCTCTCTCTCTCTCTCTCTCTCTCTCTCTCTCTCTCTCTCTCTCTCTCTCTCTCACTTTTCCTCCCTCCTTCCTGCATATCAAGCTATGAACTCTCTACTGTTCCCACCACCATACCCATAGTGTGCATATGGCAGACATCATGTACACTAAACTCCTGAAACTGTAAATTCAGTTAAATGTTTTCTTTTTCATAAGTTGCTTTGGTCATGGAGTTTTATCATGGTAGTAGAAAAGTAATTAAGACAAGTCAGCCACTGGTGTTGCAGGAATGAGGTTCTGATTCTGCAATAGGAATGGATACAAATGGTTTTTCAGAAATGAAACCGGCATACCCTCAGTCCCAAGTGCTGGACATAAATAAAATTCCACATTTTGTGAACCACCCTGCTTTCCCCCTGTAGGCTGTATCAGAACTGCAGAGGGTCTCACCCCTGCTTCCCTTCTGTAGGTTGTATAGGAGCTACAGAGGGTCTCATCCCTACATTCCCCCTGTAGGCTGTGTCAGAGCTGCAGAGGGTCTCTCTCACTCCTGCTTTTACTCTGTAGGTTGTATAAGAACTACAGAGGGTCTCCCTGTTCTAATGACTTTGGCTCCTATTTCAAGCCCTTGTCAGATGAAGTCTCCCTTGAAGACTAAGGAATCACCATTTTCTATTATTCTTTAAATGGCTGGGACCTGAGACTTTGTCTCAGTTGATTTGTCTGTGTTCATGGTAGGGAATCATGTCTGCAGACTGCTCCAGGAAATATGGGATCCTTAGTCATTTTCCCTCACCATGACTCAGCATACAACACCTTCTGCCCTCTTTAGTCACTGGTGCGTTCCTGTCTTCTTCTGTTTCTTCATAACATCCATTCTTCTCTATGAACCTGGGGTGGGCCAACAAACAGCAGACATGGTGGTTGGTGTCAATTGTCACCTCGACAGAGTCTACAATCATATGGGAGATGGGGCTTGAAGTTACTTAAGGTAAGAAGACCCACTCATTGTGAATTACAGCTTTCCTTGATCTGGGATCCTGGACTGATAAACTCCCCTGTACATCTTAGTATGGACACAATGTGGCCAGTTGCTTCAGGCTCCTGGTGACTTGACCTCTCCACCATGATGAGCTCTTGACCTGTGAGTTAAAATAAACCTTTGCCCTTAAGCTGCCTTTGCCAGAGGATTTTATCAGAGCCACAGAAAACAAAGAATTGGTGGACTGGAACAGAAGTCCAGTGGACTTCCCACTTGTCACCTAGGCCCATAGGACTTGATAAATATTCAGAATATACAAACAACACCCCCACCTGCTCATTTTAAGTTTCTATTTTGCTTACAGGCACCTACTCCTTTTTTTTATTTTTACTTACTTATGACTGAAACAGCATAGATATTCATTCTGCATAATAATAAAAAATTACATTTCCAACAGTACTTGGGTCCATTGCAGCTGTCTAATTTGTAGCTTAAGATTTTCAGTTTACATCATAGCTTCCTCAAGAAACAGTCATGTGCTGACCACGTTCTGCAAAGAACTATAAGCAACAGAGTGTCTGCAGTCAGAAACCCTTGGTAATGTAGCTCATGTTCTGTCTTCTAAGATGGTCAGACCACTCTGGAGTTGGAAATCATGTTGGGAACATTTATCTGTCCATTCAGCATAGCTCGTACTTAGGGACATGAAGAATCATGGAGTCTACTGATGTTTCTTATCAGCTTAGCAACTGCACATGAATCTACTAATGTTTTAATTACTCTCTATAGCCCCATGACCCCACAGTCAGTGCCCTGCTGGCCACTCAGCCCATGGCCTGGAGGGATCTCCAATCCCTAGGCCTTGGCTCTGCCACAGCCATGATATGTGAGTTTAAACTAAGTCTGTATCTTTCTATTTATGAACAAAGACTTAGAAGTCAAACATGAGGGTGAAAACTTGCTAGCTCAGAGGCCAAGAAGCAACCAGCTGATCTTTTAGGCTAGAGAACCAGCAAGAGAAACATCTCTCCACTCATCCCAAATTGAAAAGAAGCATTAAATTCCAAGTTCCCACCCTGAGTGTCGATCTGTATTCCTGGCTCCTCCAGACTCTTTATGGCTAATTTAGGTCAACTAGTTGCCCGCTCTGCCTCCCGAATCATGGTTGATTTTATTTAATTAACGTAAATGCAGACTCAGGGCTCACAGTGGAATTGATTATCCCACAACAATTTGCAGCAATATCCTCCTTTGAGACTCAGGAAGTAAACAGGCTTCAAATGTCTAGGAAGCTGAAGCAAGATTCACAAGGACCCCTCCCCCAAGATGATGGGAGACATAAACAAGTGCTGGAAGAGGAGCCGAAACAGTCTTGTTTTAGGGAGGCTTGCCCTACAGGGGTATGGAGAAGACTAGATAGACACTCCCCGGATTGAAACTTTCATGCCCCATAACCCATGCTGGGATTGGTCTTTTAAAAACAAAACAAAACAAAAAACACCCCCCAACACACAAACACAAATTTATATATTTGTTTGCTTGCTTGCTTGCTTGTTTATGTTCCTGCCCAGTTTCCTCCCTCCTCTCCCCCCAGTACCTCCCCTCCCCTCTCCCCTCTTCTCACTTCTCAATTACTCCAATATTTCTGTTTAGGAAAGAGCAAAACAAAACATGATATATCAAGTTACAGTAAGACTAAGCACCTCCCCATATATTAAGCCCTGGCAAGGTGACCTAGTATAAGGAATAGGGTCCTGAAAACCTGCAGAAGAGTCAGAGACAGCCCCTGTTCTCACTGTTAGGAGTCCCACAAGAGGACCAAGCTACACAACTGTCACATATATATACCGGGGGCCTAGGTCAGTCCCATGCAGGCTCCCTAACTGTCAATTCAGTCTCTGTGAGTCCTCTGACCCAGGGTAGTTAATTCTCTGGGTTTTCTTGTGGGATCCTTGACCCCTCTGGCTCCTATGATTCTTTCTACCCTTCTTCTCCAGAGTCCTGAACTTCTCCTAATGTTTGGCTGTGGATCTGCATCTGTTTCTCTCAGTGGCTGGATAAAACCTTTCTGATGATAATTGGGCTAGGCACCAATCTGATCACAGGAAATGGCTAATTCAGGCTACATATCAGCTGTAGGTAAGAGTCTTAGCTGGACTCATCCTTGTAGATTCCTGGGAGATTCCAGATTTTTACCTTATCTGGGAATACCCCCTTTCTACCAGTCTCTCCAGGGCTTTCTCCTCCATCCTCTGTCCCTAACCTGATCACTCATGTTTTCATCCCTACTCACCCCTCAGTTCACTCATAAAATCTCTTCTTTTTCTCCCCAGGGAGATCTGGGTGACCTCCATGGGCCCTCCTTATTACCTAGTCTCTATAGGTCTGTGGATTATAGCATAGTTTCCCTTTACATTACATCTACAATCCAGGAATGAGTGGATACATACCATGTTTGTCTTTTTCAGTATGGGTTACCTCACTCAGGATGAGTTTTTTCTAGTTGCATTCATTTGCCTACAAATTTCCTGGTGGCCTTGTTTTTGACAGCTGAGCAATATCCCACTGAATAAATATAACATTTTCTTTATCCATTCCTCAGTCAAGGGGCATCTAGGTTGTTTCCAGGTTCTGCCTATGACAAATAAAGCTGTCATGAACATAGTTGAGCAAGTGTCCCTTGTGTTATAATTGAGC
Source organism: Phyllotis vaccarum (assembly GCA_033318265.1). Lineage (NCBI taxonomy): Eukaryota > Metazoa > Chordata > Mammalia > Rodentia > Cricetidae > Phyllotis > Phyllotis vaccarum. The sequence goes on from JARWLC010000011.1 coordinate 55,929,377, forward strand.
ATTCTTTGGGTATGTGCCCGAGTGGTATTGCTGGGTCTTGTGGTAAGCTGATTCCCAGTTTTCTGAGGAACCACTTCCTAGATGCACTCTGCTCCCTGACTTTAGACGCAACGTGGCCAACTTCTCTTGTTTCTGGGATGACCACACCTTCTCTGCCATGATGGGCTATATTACTTCAAATGGCAAATCAAAATAGACCTTCAGCCTGTAAATGGTTTTTGTCAAGCGTTTGGTCACCACAATGGCAGTAATATAGGGTTTGGCCAGTTTTCCATTCCTATGTCTTGTTTCTTTTGTTACAGGGAAAGAGCTAGAAATCAAGCTTCATCAGCTTTTGACAAAGTACCCATGGCTGCTGACTGGGCTTATAGTTTTCTCTCCATGCCTCATAGTAGGCATACGTGCTCTTCTCTCCATGCTTCATAATATACAAAACATCTCCTCATAGAATTAAATAATGTGGAAGTGTCTATTCTTTCACATAATCTAAAATTCTTCTTTTAAAAAAAAATGGCTTCAGTGTTCTCTGACTAATTGCCATAGCAACGAGTTTTTAATATTTAGAATATTTCCCTTCTCCTGGCGCTACTCCAGCATTGACCTCCCCAGAACATCTTAGGGTAAACTACCTCATCTTTCCCACCTTTTTTTCTGTTTTTTCTGGTTCCTACTGTTTTTCTTATACAGGCACTCATGTAGATTAAAATGCCCTTAAACTCCCCAAGTATCAGAGGATGACTCTCTGTTTCTGCACTGTTGGGATTACAGGACACACCACTCTACCCGGTTTATGCAGTGCTGACGATAGAACACAGGGGATTTTTAAAACCAGGCAAACACCCTATTAAATGAGACGTATCCTTACCTCACCACTTTTCATTAACAAGGAGCAAAGGTCCGTTCCCTCTATCTGCTGGATAGGATCCTCTTGCCCCCAAGAACTTACTCAAGAACATGAGACTTAGACCACCTGTTCCTGTCTAAAGCCATAGCAAGTGGATAGTGTGTAAAATTGAAAACAACTGACCAAATGACTGTTCAGTGTGCCATATGAGAGGAGTAACTGGCATGCAGACATTGCCCTTGTCATGCTACGTGGGGTCCTGTTTTTTATTCTCACACCATATGATGTCCTGGTTCATATTCTGCATAGACTTTTCACTCTTTATAAATGAGTATCATAGTTAAGGTTATGGATTCCAGGTGCGTATAATCTAACAGAAAACCAAAAAAAAAAAAAAAAATAGTTTCCATTTGTGATTTGTGATGATATTTGTGGGGTGTGTGTGTGTTTCAAGACAGGGTTTCTAGGTGTTTCCCAGGCTGTCCTAGAACTCACTCTGTGAAACAGGCTGACACTGAACTCGGAGATCAGAGATCTTCCTGCTTCTACTTCCCAAGTGCCGTGATTAAAGGCACTCTCCACCACCTCCCAGCATGATGACATTTTTTGACAGGAATGAGGGGTGTTGAAAAGCTGAGAAAGCAGTCCCCTTAGTGTGTCTGTGAGAATGCTTTCTGAAGACACTGGCATGTAGGTTGAAGAGCTGAATATGGAAAAGCCTCTTTCAATTGGGCAGCACTGTCTATTTAAGTGTGACTGGCCGATATACACAAGCAGATCTCTTCCTCTCTTTCTCTCTCTCTTTCTTTGGATTTTGAAAGGGGTAGTGTATTTGGTTGGATTTTGCAGGAACAGGATCTCACTCTGTAGCTAGGGCTGGCTTCCAATTTATAATCCTCCTGCCTCATCCCTCAAGTACTAGGATTACAGGCATGTGTCACTGTGGCTAGATTTTGTATTGAATATTTTTTATTCCAGTATTCAGAACTTGAAAATAAGGAGGAGGTAGTGTAATGGGGTTTAAAGTGCATCTTCTTGACTTAGGGGCATGATTTCTTGGCCATACAGGTATGGGGTTCACTATGACCTTTGAAGCTAGTCTTGAGGCATGGCCAGGAACAGTTTAAAGATCTGGGTTTATGACCCCAGTGCTCTCTGCTTTCTCATCACCTGGAAAGAAGATCTGTTCCATCCAGACGAGTGGATCATTCCAGAATTCTGACAATTTTTGTAAGTTTCTATTGAACCCCTTTAATAAATATTAACCTATCAATCCATTGCCTGTGATTGATATCTGGCTACAGAGGTAGGATACACATGATTTGTAGCAGGATGATGCAGATAACGAGTGGACAATTAGCCATGTCTCCCATCCCTACCCTTCCAGAATAGAAATTTAATTTTGACATTTGAGTTCTACAAGGGTTGTTCTTTCCCAGAAGATGAGGTGACCATGTTAATGCCAGGCAATGCAGTATAAAGGCAGGTTATTGCCCAGGGATTTTAGAAGGCTCCCATACAGCATACTGACCTGGATGGCATTCATTCTTCTCACCATTGGCTTTCTGTCTGTGGGCTGTCTCTCTGACTACCATTACCTGTAACAATGCTGAAAAGGTACAGAGAAATTCCTATGTCTCCTGAGCTGCTATCAAGGACTCCCTTAGAATCCAACTAGAAAATCTTACCCCAGCCTTTGTCTTGGAGACGTCTGCTATACAAACCTAGCATGAGCTTTCTGGTGGATGACACTTGTTGCCCATCATAGCCTCTGTTGATGATGATGTAGGAAAAAGGACCTTAGAAGTCTCCATCCTCATCTATGTCTGCTGGTCCTGGCTGACCTAGCACCTGGAGCAAGAGGCTGTTGAAATAGAGGGCTCTGTCTTGGTATTGGGAGCAGCACCATTCACCGCCATATCCATAAAAAAAAAACTCAAATGAAGGCTCCTTTAATGGGAAGGTAAATGGCAGTCTCAAACTTCCTATATTTAGCTCTTCCTGAGAGCAGCTATTTCGGGATATGTGTGAATGGAAGCAGGCAGCCTGGATTTGGAGTGTGGAAAGAAGCAGTAAAAATGTGACCTAAAAAAGACAGATCCCAGCAGAGCAATCCCAGACCACGTGCTTGAAATGAGTCCCCATTGATTAGTGGAAAGCCCAGACTGCCTTGCAGACAGAAAAGACAAAAGGCTTGGGTTTCAATGGTGCATAACTGGCAGGGGCCCATCTCCAGCTTCTGCCTAGAATAGCTCTTTCTCCAGAGAATCTTGCATATGGAGGGCTCACTATGGGACAGCACAGTGCTAAGCCCTTTATTTGTGGGCCTCACCAAATCCAAAGAGATGACTCCTAATTTCCAACCACGATTGAGGGGACTGGTAAATGACTCCACCCTAGTCACAGCTCTGATGTTATTCTCCAACCCCATCTGAAGAGGATGCACTACCTCTAACAGAAAGCAACAACCCTGTTCCAAAAACACCGCAAAGCTCATTTACTCAGAGGTGAACAGAAAAAAATGTCAATTAATAGGAGTCTTCAATTCTTTGAGTGTTCTATGTAACTTAATATAAATATAAAATCTTGATTTGTGAACCCAATTTAAGTTTTCTCTGATTAAGTCACCAATGGTGCCTGGAGATGACTGGTAAGAAAATAGTGTCTCATCATCTGGGGACACAGAACTCCATGTTGATATATATATAAGGTCTTCTACTAATTAAGGCTACAAAGCCATCTCTTGCTGCAAGGGATTTTCCTTAGTCTCAAGACCTTTGTAGTACTTCATATGCTCAGGAAAAGTTTTGTAAGTAGCAGCCAGCATATCCTTTCACTAAGGAGAACCAAAGGTACCTATTCATTGTGGTTACCTCAATAGATAGGAACAGCTGGATAAAGTAGCAACAATTATAAGATGGGTAGGGGGTCGTAAAGCATCCTGGAATTAAAGGGAGTGGTGTGTGGATAATGTGGCCAGAAAGTTGTTGAAGAACTTCTAAAATGGTAACATTTCAATGGTTTTCTATTTGTGCAGGTCAAAGTTTGCACGACAGACACTCCAGTAGTATACAATCTTTAGCAGGGTTTTGCTTGCTTCCACTGAAGTTCATATGTGGCAAGCCAGCACCCAGAGCTTTGTGTATGTCATTAAATGAACCTCATGCCCACCTTGCAGATTCTGGTAAAGCCTCGTTCTGCAGAAAGACAGAGTAGATGCCAACCATTGTCACTTAATTAGTGCAGAGCTAAGACTATCATTTTGATCTGTTCCTTAGCTTTTAAAAATGGGTTTCATTTCACAGTCTGTGAAGTAAGAAGAAAGAAGAAGAGGTGGGAACCAAGCCCAGGAATAAGTGCTAGGGGATTGGTCTTTATCTAGTTGCCTGAAGGGAGGGGTGTGCAGAATTGAAAAAGAAAAGAGAGAGAGAGAGAGAGAGAGAGAGAGAGAGAGAGAGAGAGAGAGAGAGAGAGAGAGAGAGAGACTTTGCCTTCCTGCTGTTTCATCTGTCTTAGACCCTTTCCTCTTCTCTGTCCTTGCCTGGGGCATCTGCTTCATGTCTACCCAGGGACAGGAACAATGAGGAACACATCCGAGACAGGCTTCTGTTGATCCAAGATAGCCCTCCATCCTCTGAGGTCACTTGCTGCGGCTGGCAGTGCAGCTGGTCCATACCATACCAGACAGATTAATCCTTAAACGTTGGAAGCAAGGGACTGGGCAGAAGGTTCATTTAGCAAAGTGCAAAGGCCCAAGTAGAGATCTCAGAAACCCACATAAAAACCCAGGTGGGCATGGTGGAACACAGAAATACACCTCTAACCTGATTCTGTAGCCCTCTGTGTCAGAGTATTGTGTGGGAGAGGGATTAATTGCTTTCTGCTAAACAAACAAACAGAAGCCTTGATCATTTACTCCCATTGAAACTCATCAATTTAAACTTATATTCATAAACATCAACTTATATTCATTCTGTTTTAAAAAGGAAGTCCTGGGGCAGAGGGATAGCTTACTTGTTAATATGGGTGTTGTGTACATATGAGACTCTGAATCTGAACCCAGAAGCTCAAGTTTTTGTTTTTTTTAAAAGCTGGGCCTGAGTAATATGGAAGTAGAGGCAGGATGATCCTTGGGGCTCTCTGGCCAACTAGTGCATAGACAATTCCCAGGTTTTAGTAATAGACACTGTCTCAAAAAAAAAACAAGGTGGTTTGTTCCTCAGACAACACCTGAGGTTGGCCTTTGACTTCCATATGTGCACGCAGACACACACACACACACACACACACACACACACACACACACACACACACGCACGCACGCACGCACGCACGCACGCACGCACGCACGCACGCACGCACGCACGCATGCACGCGCGTGCACCTACACAAAATAAAAACCCAAATCTCTTTCCAGGCAGTGTCATAACTGAGCTTTATTGTAACTGGCTTCATGGGCTGGGGTCATCACTGCACCTAGGACCTTGTGTGAGGTGATCTTCATAACCGTAGAATATGTCTATTATGTCTATATGTCCATAACCAAGTGTGGAACCAGAATAGCAAGTGCCTGATGTGGAAGCGTGTGTCAGCATCTCATGTGCCCAAGATCACTCTCCCTATCTGCAGCTATTTAATTGATACAAGGTCTTTGCGGGCGACTGAATCCCAGAATGTGGCTTGTAAAAGTTCCACATGCCCCCTTGGCTATGGTATTTCCAGACGGCTTGTGTAGAAGCAACACTTTTCAAACTTGGGGCAGGGAGGAATATCACAGCGCAATTTTTAAAATATTTAATACATTTTTTTTGTTCTACAAAGAATGAGCAGTTCTCAAATATTATAAACCGTGTAACAGAGATACTAGCTTATGGATATGTAGAGATAGATATATACAATTTACTACTTTATACTTTAAAAGTGCAGGAAGATAAATTACATAATATATATAATTTTAGATATAGTGGACAATTGGATATTGCTCTTTGTTGGACTTGATGCATTGGATGCATGCCCATGGCTTGTCACTGAATGGAGAGGGGACTGGTGGGGACTGGGGAACTCATGGAGTCCCGTGCTTAACCCCAGAGTGCCACCTTGAAAGCAATATTTCAAGTTTTATAATGAGCTGGGACTGGTCAGAAATTTCCAGTCCCATGTGCAACACAGGATGTTACCAAGAATCTCAGCTTTAGGACTTTGGAGACCAAAGCAAATGGCCCAGCAGTACCACAGCCTCAACTCCTGAGTCAGAGGGAAGTTTGCAAAAGGTGATATTGAGATAGCCACTCAGGACTCAGCTCAATCCATAGAAAGTCAAGTCGGAATGAAGCCCCCTGAGGGAGGCCTTCCCAACCTCCCACCCTCTACGCTCACAGGCACTCAAAGAAACAAAGACTGAATGAAGTAACTAAGATTCTCATGTCAAGGAAGTCTGAAATACTCAGAAATATGGAAACTGCCTTAAAAGCTGAGAGAACCCCGACATGTTGTCACTGTGAAGAGAGAAGCTTGTGGCAATGTTCTGTCTAGAGTCGGATTACCATCAGTGGGAGAAACAGGATTTTACTAACTGTGAAGAGATCACCAAATGTATGTCACCCATGGAGTCACTCCTTCACTAATCCCAAACCTAAATGGCAAGTAATTTAAAAAATAAAAGTAATTCATTTACTCTGAGAACAGAAATAGAAAGAAATAGAACAACGAATTAAAAACAGTTCAGGAAACTCCACAACTTGATCTTCCTGTGACAGGCAATGGCCTTTGGGAACATAAAATGTCGGGGGCCTGGAATGGGCAGAAGTGCTCTGAACTCATGGCTGATTCCTGGGCTTCTTCATGTCTCCGTGCGGCTGCTCACCCAGGCCCTCAAGGATTTTGTTCTAGAAGTCCACAGAAATGGTAAAATCACTGAGCCAGATGGTTTTCTGAAGGACCTCTCCAACCCTCAGCATATCACCAGGGTGAGTTATGATTGATAGAGCAGAGTGGGCCAAGCCAGACAAGGAGACGGAGAAAAGCAGTCTGAAGGAAACAGAAGTGTTTGAAATCATGTGCTTTGAAGGCGTAGATGGAGCAGCGAGAGGAGGAGCACAGCCTGCCAACACTGGGACTTCCTTACAGTGGCCACAGGCCCTCGGGGTGCTGCAGCTTTCCCCACCTGTTGACTGGGCAACAGAATCCTGGCTGAGAGGATGGTCAAGCCAGCACCCAGGCCAGCATGGGTTTGTCCTACCGGGTGAAACAGGAGCTTCCTTTTCATTGGCTGTGGGAGTGGGAATTTTCAAGAATCAAAACCCAGCAGAATCCAGGATGGAAGTCAAACTGCGCCCAGAAAAGAGAGAGCGGCCTGTCTGCAGCAGCCGTGGCCTCCAATGCCTCAAGCAGTGACTGATTTGTTCTGAAGAATCCAGGGTACACACACAGGATTTAGGAAAGAATCAGTTCTAGGGTGCACACTGCACTGAGGAACTTAAGGGCATTTAGCAAGGAACAAGGAAAAAAAATACTATTAATTAAATGCATTTTCCAGCAATCTACTTTGTTAAAAACACAGTGAATGATGTCTGTTTCAAAGTATTTCATTAAGGTGCAGTGCGTAGCATCCGCTCTTGTTGTTTAGAAAAATGGGTGTGCTTCTGGTTATTAGACGCTCTTGGCTGGCTGTTTCCCAGCTGGGTACAATTGGAGTTATTTAAGACAAGAATACCATCTTAGGGGAGGGGAAGGTGGGAGGCTAAAAAAATGCCTACTTTATTAGCTTTTATTTAAAAATCTGAGGGCTGGGAGAAGTGGCAACCCTCGAAGATCAAAAGAAAGAAGTTCATGTTTCTAGGACCCTCAAAGTAACACACACACACACACACACACACACACACACACACACACACACACACACACGTTATTGCGATGTTTGCATGATGTCACAATGTTCTGACTCAAAAACTGAGGAAGTGCATACATGCTAGAAGTGGCCTTCCATTTCACATGAAGTGTATATACTCTTAACAGGCTGACACGCCACTTGTAAGAAGGCTTTGAGAAAGTGAGGGCATCCCCTCATTATGTGTCAGTAGGAACAGCATGAGCATCATTTGGAGGGGGCTATGGTATTTTTATCTTTAATCCCACTAAAAACGAAATAACAGGAACCACTGGGGTCCACAGGTCCATGCTGGACCCACTGGTTTCTCACCTCCTTTGACGACCTATTCCTTTCTCTGAACTAAGTTTCCTGCTGTGAGGTGGTACCAGTAGCTATGGGCTAACCTGCTATCACACACACATGCATTACACAGCACTCTCAGTTTCTCCTATGTCCACTGAGTCCCCTCACCTTCAGATGGCTAAAGCCCACTAAGGACTGACCTATGAGCATCGCAGATTCTGCAACTCCTGAAGGGTGGGCTGGTAGGGTGTATGGAATGCCTCTTGAAGACATTGCAGGGTGTGTCACAGCCAAATGCAATATTTAACACACGGGCATCAGACATGCTGCCCTGAAGACAGTGGGGTTCGCAGGGGGAGGAAGAGAGAGGCCCTAGGGGCAGCAGCTCCTTCTACATGAAAGACTCTCACATAACCACACACTTGCCCTTCAGCTTTTCCTTCCTCTTCTGCTGCTTGCTCTTCTTGCCATCGATCTGGAGGCTCACGGTCCTGCGCTTCTCCAGGTTGAGCAATTCCTGAAAGAGTTCCTTGACATTGTGGTTGAGCTTGGCTGATGTCTCCATGAAAGCGCATTTCCACGTGCGGGCCAGGGCCTCTGCCTCGCTGCTTTGCACCTCACGGTTGGGGCTCTCATCACACTTATTCCCCACCAGCATGATGGGGATGCTCTCCACATCCCCTTTGATCTCACAGATCTGCTCGTAGATGGGCTTGAGTTCTTCTAGGGACTGCCTGCTGGTGATGGAGTAGACCAGAATGAAGGCGTGGCCTTTGGAGATGGACAGCCTTTGCATGGCAGGGAACTGGTGGCTCCCTGTAGTGTCAGTGATCTGCAGTGTGCATATGCTCTTATCACAGCTGATCACCTGCCGATAGGTATCTTCCACAGTTGGAATGTAGCTCTCGCGGAAAGTCCCTTTTACAAACCTCAAGACAAGGGAGCTCTTGCCAACACCACCTGCCCCAAACACGGCCACCCGGTAGTCATTGCTCTGTTCCGGCATGTTGCTTCAGAACTCCAGCTGCTGACTAGGAGGGACCTAGCAAAGAAGGAGACACTGAGAGAGTTAATTTGAAAATCCTCAAAGAACATGGGTTTTCCTTATTTTGCTAAAGAATATCAAATGATGAAGTTTATGTTTGCAATCCCTACCTAAAATCACTCCGTGTTCCATTTATCTGCTTCCACAGTTCAAAATTGAAATTCCCTTGACTAGTTCTCAGCTTCCCATAAGGCAGTCTATCTGCTATGTAGCTAACTAGCACCCATCCATTCTTCTGCATTGACCTTGACTCTAAGTATGTTTGCTAACACATAGGCCTATTGTCCAGGAATAAGATAGAGCCAACCTAAGACAGGCAGACTAAAGGCAGACCATGGGAAATGAGTAACACACATGCCACATGTCTCAACACACAAAGTCCTCACAGCTTTACCAATAGTATTGCAAACACAACATGTTAGCCCTAATGAGGTATGATAGGGCTGGAGAGAGGCAGCTTGTTGTGAAAAGTGCTTGCTGCTCAAGCATGACAGCCTGAAATCATATTCCCAGCCCCCATGCAAAAGTCAGACATAGTGGTATAGGTCTATAATCCCAGCACTGGGTGGGGTGCGAGTGGAGATAGGCAAGTAAGTGGAGAGGTGGGGAGGGAGAGAGAGAGAGAGAGAGAGAGAGAGAGAGAGAGATTGAGAAATGGGCCATGCTCCAGTTGAAGGCCCTACATTCATGTGTTATAAAAATAAAGAGGACATGATGTTGTAAATGGGATAAGGCTGGATTCAGGAGTTGGGGGTGGGGGAGACATGATTGAAATGCATTCTATGAATGTGTACAGTTCTCAAAGAATAAATTAGAAATTATAAATAAATGAGATAAAGAGTGAAAGAGAAAGATGCCCAGTGGCAAATCCCAGCATCACATATGTGCACACACACGTACATGTACACTCTAACATGTATGCACAAATATCCATCCAATGCATACATCACACACACACATACAGAGACATATAGACAGCAGACAGACACACAACACGTGCGTGCACACACACGCCTGTCAACTTCTCAAATTCTAGGAGGAATAAATAGGCAAAAAGGAAGCTTTCATTGTGTGTTGTTGATAAGTATTATTAGTGTTTCTACCAGCCCGGGAAATCCTCCACCTCTTAGAGAAGTTGGTGTCATTACCCTTGCTGAATAGTGACCACACTGGAAACAAAGAACCAGGAATATTATGTCTCCAACACCATATTCCTCGGAGGGACATTATGAGCATCCACAAGCTGACACAGACAGGCCTGGCCACTTTGTCTTGGGTATCATTCAACTCACAGTATAGACTGTGTCTCTGAGGTGGGAAGATGTAAACATTAACTAATAAGCTTATGCTTCATGTTTTAAAATTAATAAGGAATTGGTGTTATGAGTACAGTAATACAAGAATGTATTATTACTTAGATTGCATCCAGTGAACGTTCCCTTCCCAGCAAGATTACCCATGCTTATAAAAGACGTGTGAATATACTTTCTTCAGGGCTGGAGAAATGGCTCCGTGGTTAAAAGCACATTCTGCTCTTTCAGAGGACCCAGTGTTCTCAGCATCTACGTCTAGCAGCTGACAACTGCCTGTAACTCCTACACCATGTGATCTGACACCCTCTTTTTGTACTCCATGGATACCTGTAATCACATGCACATATCAACACATAGATATACACAGAGAGAATCAAAAACACGTACTCAAAAGTAAAATATATTTAAATGTACTTTCTTCATTTACAAACTAACAAATACCTTCCCTGCATCCCTTTTTGGACAAAGAAAGACACATCCACACAAAAGCACAGAAAATTCAGCCGTGCTCACATTTTTTAATGCTAAAATTGACATTAGATACATGCATGTGAAGCATGCAGTATACTGTTTTGTAAAGGCAAATAGCATGTTAAATTTTCACTTTCTTACTTTTGAGTAATTAGGGAACAATAGCAAGCATTGCTAACTAAAATAATTTTCAGGGTCCAGTAGAAGTTATCAACTGAAAGTAATATATTGAGGAGATGGGTTTGCACCAGAGAGCAATGGATCCACCTCCCAGGTTTCCAATGATCCTCTTCTGATTTGTCCTGTGCATTTGCTTATATACTAACTAAACAAACTTCTCAGTATTCTGGAATGTTCTGGAACATCCCAAACAACTGATTCAGTTAGTTGTTGGTTTCTGTGGAATATACTGGAACTTACCAAAGAATTAACTTAACATCAATGCTAAGAGAAAACAGAAGATGCCAGGCCATTAATTAATGGAAGTCTGTTCAGGAGTTTTATTAAGTCTGTTAGATGTTCATGAGATAATTAAGACTGATCTAGGCATGCAGCATTATAACAAATTGTCCTGCAATTCAGATTGAAAAACAGAATCAATGGCATCTGGAATCTGATTTGAAATGTCCCTTCCCAGGCTTGGTGTAGGAGGCTTTGACTGCTGGGAAGGCTATGTCCTCACTCACTCCTGTCTAGGATTATAACAATGTAGCTCTAGATGGAATGGAAAAACCAATATAGGGTAACATGCCAATTGATGTTGCAAAAGAGTTCTTGGTCCACACAACAGGCGTTTGAAGAGTTAACTAACACGTGGTACCTTGTGTTGAACTATCTCCATAACACAACTGGCCTCAGAAGCAATACTAAACATAATAGTATCCACGGCTACGTGTGTTTATCTATCTAAAAAAATATTTGCTGCTAGAGTCCAGGAAGCTACTGTGTTTTCAAGGGTCTTGCCTATCTCGTGGAACTCGGACAGAAATAGAGAACTCCACACATTTTTTTTCAGTAAATTACAAGCATGTGCTTGATGAAGGAGAGATATCTGAAGGAGCTGAATGAAAGATGGGCTGCGAGGAGCTGTTTTCCTCATGCAGTGCAGAAGCATAATCCTGGAAGAGGGGCAGAAGTCAGGTACTCAGGGGGTATGAAGTTTGATGTACGGTTCAATGGGAGAGGGATCTGAGGCAGTAACTCCATTTCCAGTTTCAAATGTGAGGGCTCCAATCTAAGCTGTAAACAAAAGTGTTCCACTTAAAAGCCATGTATTTACTTCATATCGATAAAATACCCTGTAGACACTGCAAGCTTAGTGTTTACCCAAAAGAAGTGTTGAGCAGTCTGGGACCAAAATCCCAAGAGTGGATTCAGTATGACCCACACAGCCTATGCTGTTACACAGTTACAGAAAAAGGTAGGAGATCCACTGTGGCATAGGACTTTGTCTGGAGCCCAAAGAATATCTCACAAAGGACTGGAGTTGACCAGATGGTGAATGGATGGAAACCTTGTTTGTCCCAAGGCAGGGCCATATGGAAAGGAGAGAATGTAAGAAAAAAATAGGAAGTTTTTGCCTATTAGCATCTTAGGGTTGGTGTGAGAAACTGTGAATTCTAGCAATGTAAAAGCACATGGGGGGGGGGGGACTGGATCTCAGATTTATATTGGAATTAAATAAAAAATAGAAAATCAAAAGAAAAAATCTTCAAAGTTGGTTCATTTAAAAAAATCAAAAAAATATCTTTTTATTTTTAGCTCTGTTAGCTATACAAATGATGGGAACATTCAAATCACTAAAATCAGAAATAAAATGGGAGACAAAATGACTGGCCTTAAAAAAATAAAAAGAGTATAAGGAATATGAAGAACTCTTGGTCCCCATGTGCCAATAGGGCAGATAATGTAGAGGGAATAAATGCCGATTGAAAAAATTGACTCAAAAAGAAATAAAAACATAAGTATTTCCCTAAGGTTTTAAATCAGTATTAAAAAGCTCCCCATAGAGAAAGTCCCAGGTCTAGACAGCTTCACCAGTGAGTTCTACAAGCCCTTAGAAATCCTACAGTATTCATTCTTCTTAAACTCTTACCAAAACGGTAAAGAAGAAATAGTATTCCTGTCCTTTCTTAAGTCTAATATTCTATGATCTTGCTACCAAAAACAGACAGATGTCCCAAGGGGAAAAAATGTATCAGTTTCTTATGATGACAGACAGAAAAACCTTCAACCAAAACTAGGCACATGAAACCCTTGATCTATAAAGGGATTTTACAACATAACTATGTGGGGTTTATACCAAAATGGCAAGTTACTTCACACTTGAAACTTAAATAATGTGATTCAGGCCAGCAAGATGGGTCAGCGAGCAAAGGCTTCTGCTGTTAAACCTGATGACCTGAGTTCGATCCCTGGACCTACATGGAGAAAGAAGAAAACTGACTGCTGACTGCGGCCAAGGATTACCACCGTGTGTGTGTCACAGCAAGCAGTACACACACACACACACACACACACACACACACACACACACACACACACACACACACACACACACACACCAGGAATAAAAGGAAAATTTCTCAGACAAAAAGTATACTGTGGAAAAACTGAGGGTGGATGGCATTAAGGGTGGAGGTTAAGATCTGCCTCCCTAGGAGAAAGACAAGGCATGTGATCCTGCCATTCCAAGCCTGTGTTCAGCAAAAGAAACTTAAACATGAACACGAAGCAAAAGCCTGTGTCAGATCTTCTAAAGAGCTCTGTGTTAACGGCTGTGCAACCTTTAAGGAACGGGGTCTGGTGAGATGTTTAGAAGGTACTGAGGGTTTGTTCTCAAAGGAGACTGGGGGCCACAGTCTTGCCCCTTCCCTCTTTTGCCACATCACAAATCCCACCTTGAAATATCACCTAGGCTCAAAGCAGGGAGTTCTCAACCAATCATTGGATGGAACCCCTAAAACCTGTAGGCAAAACCAAAGAGTTTTCTTTCTAAATTGACTATCTCTACTGTCTGTTAAAGTGCCCGACAGCTATAGACTGGGACAGAAAGTGTATCTGTGGTTACCCCAGGATACAGTGGGTAGACACTGGGGGATGAGAGGCAATTGATCAGGTATGAGTTCCCTTCACAACAGTGGAAATCCTCTACCATTAGTACCGATGATGGGTCCAGTCCTGGAAATACACCAAAACCACTGAATCATACATTTAATTAGGTGAATTATACCTCTGTAAAGTTGTTACTTAAGAAAGACACCAATAGAAGCAGTAATCAGCTGTGTGTAGTATGGTGTGTGCTGGATCTAAAAATGGTTCCTAGATATGAAGAAATGGGAACCCTTTGTGAAACTAATACACGAAATGCAGCAGGGACAGGTTGTGTTCCTAATAGACAGATAATGTGACCGATCTGAACACTCACAATAGAGGAGCCTGCTGTGAGAAGCCACATGCAGAGTAAATACATTCCTCCAGGAAGCAAAAGAGCTAGAGAGAATGTGCAGCCCAAGCCTGATTCAACCTGACAGTTGCCTGCTGGGGACTAGGAAAGTGGAGCATCTTCACATGGGGGGTGGTAAAGCTGACGTAAACACTGCCATTATGTAAGGTGGTTATCCAGATCATTCTCAATAACATTTTTATTCACTTAAAATTGTCATAAAACTGAAATCTGAAGTTTTAACATGATAAGTCATAAAATTCTAGGGATTCCACAAGGATATGTTGTCTGACTCTCTGGAGGCTTGCTATGCAGAGGACTAGCTATGAGGGACAGCGACACTTTGAGCTTGGGTGAAGACCAAGTGAGTCTCATTCAAGAGACACACTGGCAGAAGTGAATTTCTTTGTCTTGGGGTTTTTCCAGCTCCTGTTAACGGGCACCATGGACAGGATGTCACACAGGAGTAGACAACAGGATGGACCATCTGCCCAGGAAAGGACACCTGCTTCCATCACACTTTGCTGACTGAGGATTAATTTATTGTTTACAACATTTGGAATTATTTGGATTTTTTCCCCTAAATTATACTCAGTTAAATTTTTGAAATTTAATTTGTCTGCTCTCTTAAATACATTGTATACTTAAGGTATGAACATGGCTGCTAAACTGATTTCAATGATGCTCTGACTTTGATATGATTTCACTGTCCCTCACGTTTAAGTGGTCTTGAAAGGTTAAAAACTCATTACAGCTCTAGTGCTTACAGGAAAAAAAAAAATTGGAAAAACTAGTTCTGTGAAATTCAGGGTAGCTCCCAACTGAATCATGTGGCTTTATAGGAAAGACAAAAGCCATGTCATGTGTACACACATACTATTCCTTGTGACATCTCAGGATGCTACCATCACTGTATGTATCTCTCCATCGTGTATATGAAGACCCATGTGATAACATAAAGTAGCCTGCCTCAGGCACTTCATTAGAGTAACAAAACACTGACCAATACAGAATTGTCTGTGCTCAAGTCCCCTCTCACTTGACTGAATCTACATCTCCCCCAAAATGACACCTGTCTATCAAGACAACACAGCAGACCTCTAAAGCTTCTGTACCCCCAGATTCAACCAACCTCAGGTCAAAGATGCCAAGAAAAAAATATTATCTATATCTAATATGTGTAGCATACATATTCATTCTTCTGTTTGGTTCCTTACACAACAATGTGTAACAATGATTTATCTATAGTCAATATTATATTGAATGTACAATTTAAAGTCTATGGGAAGGTATGTGGAGGTCCCACACAAATACTCTCCATATTAGGTTCCTTCCTAGTTGACTGTAAGACATAATCCATCTGTCTGATGGTGGAAATGTTTCCCTGGTCACCAAAGAGTCAAACACACAAGTCTTGCCTTTCTCCAAAGTGCAAGTCTTTTGGCTTATTTCATGTGTGAAGTAGATGCCTGTTTGGAAATGTTAGGGCAAATGTAGAAGAGGTTGCCAGGGCAGGATGGTGCTGGGTGCTCCTTGAAAGGTGCACGGTGTCTGAACGAATGAAACAAGCAGAGAGTGAGGAGCACTGGGGACAGAAGGAGCAGAGAAACCAATCACTTTTGTGAGGCAAATAGGCTCCCAGCTTAAGCTCGGCTGAACTGGACTTCAGGAGCCTATGAAGTGCTCTGAGGATGACGTCCAGACTGGCCAGATCCTCTTTGCCTTCACAGGTCTTCTTTGTTTCTTTTCTTTATGTTGGTAAGAGCAGAGAACAAGCCCTTTCTCCCCGTCAAGGGCTAGTTATTAATGTTCAAAGCAGCATGCTGATCCTTGGGAGAAGGAACAGAAGTCCCTGGGCCCAGGACTCTGCATGTCTGCAACAAGGCAATAATGCAATGGGGTGATGCTGGCCCGAGGGCCTCACTCTATATCAGGAAAAAGAATACAAGGATACCCATGCATACTAGGTCAGGCCCTTTTCTAGACTTTCCAAATCAAATTTACCAAGTTGGTAAGTTACTGAAAAGGAGTTTAAAACTGTCTTGATAGTCTGTTGTTCGTCTTTGGCTCCATGTCCGGGACCTTGAGACATCTTTGTCTACGAGGAGAGTCCTAGGACAGCCAGAGCTTACACAGAGAAACTCTGTCTTGAAAAAACAAACAAAACAGACAAACAAAAATCTTTGTGTGATAGCTGACATTAGAATTCTAGCATTGGGGAGGAGAAAATGTAAAGAGCCTTGGGGTTTGCTGACCAGCTGTCTTAGCCTAATTGGAGAGCTCGAGGGTAGTGGGAGACCTGTGTCAAAACATGTGGTAGACTATGTCTTCAATAAATGCGTGCACACTTGCACCAGCACACACACCAACATAAACACACACACACACACACACACACACACACACACACACACACACATCCTGTGATCTCTGTGAGGAAACGTGAGCTGTGTTCAAATTCATAGAGACAGAACACAGGATAGGGTTGCAGGGCTAGCAGAAGTTGTGGGATAAGGGTGGAATTTTGATTACCCAAGATGTAGTGCTCTGGAAATGGGATCTGTGTGGTAAAATTGGCCCAATAAAGTAACTGTATTAATGTCAAACTGTACACTTTAAACAGTTAATGCAGCTTTTATGTGGTGAAGGTTTTCCCACAATAAAAAATATGTAAGACTACATATGCAAAGTTTTTTTCTAATTATTCAGCAGGAAATGTCAGTAAAAATGTTGGTACTAGCCAGGCAGACACTCCACTTCTGTCTTCAAATTACACAGAATAAACAGCAAAGATCTAATCTGGTCTGACAGCCACTTCCCCAATCTAATTTCTCCAGAAGACCAATGAAAATTCATGCCTGTCTCCTGGCTCTAACTTTATATCGTTAATGATTGTGAGAATCTGTGACTGGGGCCACTGCACTTAAAGCCAAGCTCTTTAACTTCTAAACACTCTGGCCACGAGCTACTGGAAACCCATCTGGGTTTGGATGCTTTTGATTCAGAGAGTTCACCCACAATCCTGACATTGATCCCACATTAAAATAATAACCCTCCCTCCTTTTATACATTTATTTAAATCAATACCAACTGTCTTTACACATATTTATTTCTTTACTGTGCATGTTAAGGTAGAGTGTTGTGATGTGCATGTGGGAGCCAGAGGGGAACCTTTGGGAGTCAATCCTCTCCTTCACCCTGTGAGTTCTTGGATGGGACATGGGTCGTCATCAGGCTAGGAAACAAGCACCTTTAATCTCTGAGCCACCTTGCTCACTTCCATCTTTTTAATTGTTTAAATGTGATTACAGGAAGGATGTGGTAGCTCACATCTGTAATCCTAGTTTTCAGAAGGTCAAGGCAAAGGTTCAGAAATTCAAAAGTCGTCTGGGTTTTATGACTCTGTCTCAATAAATAAGTAAAATACAGTTATATATCCCGTGCATGGCCTGCACAATACATCTATAATCTGAATTGTTTACCTGCCTCTCTCAACCAACTTTAATAGCATAAGGCCCCCACAGATCTTCAAGTTTGTGAACTGATAAGGGAATCTATGCAGCTGTAAATAATCCCTCATAACAAACAAACTTATAAAAGGCCAGCAAGTGATTCAGCATATAAAAGCACTTGCTACTACACCAGAAGACCCATGTTATGAAAAAAGAAATCATTCTAAGAGTCTTCTGACCTTCACACCTTATTGGGGCGCACATGTATACACACACATACAATACAATAAATAAGTCAAAGGAAAGTTTTAAAATCATGAGTTAAAATCAACAGAGAGAGAGAATCAGTAAGGATGAGGAGCAATAGTGGGAGGTAACAAGGGGGATTAGAAGATCCACATGACAGGATATATCATGTACACATACAACTATGTCATAATGAAACCCATCACTACGCAGGGCTAACATACACCAATGTAAAAATGACTCAAGCTCAAGCACTTAATAGTAAAAGGACAAAGTCACAAACCACAGGGGTAAATGTTTATTTTCTTGCTGTGGGAAACTATGTAAAATATCACACCAGCATAGATACTAAGTTTCTGAGAACTCCTTCTCTGTGTCTTACAGGGAAAGACAGAGGGTGCTCACCGAAGGCCAGGAGTGATGTAGCTAGAAGCCACCTAGGGTCGGGTTTACAAAAACATAGGGACAAAAGCACAAATGTTTTACATGTATCTCAGGATTATCTATTTGGTACTCTTTAGAATGAGGCTCTTTCAATAATACAGTGCTTTGGGATATTCATTCTTCTCTTGGAATTATTTATGTTTACATGTACCTGCTCCTCCAATCTGCCACCCCTTTTCCTTCCACTCCTTCTCATCCTCTTCATCTTTCCCCTCATACCCACCCCCACACCAGGAGGCAAGGGCTGTAGACTCATCCACCATTCTGTATCTTAATGTCTCAAGCCTGGATGGGATGCATGGGAACCAGCATTTATTGGTTATTTTCTGAGATAATCCACTGTGTGCTCCATAAAATCAGTGACCACTTCAAAGGAGCAAAGTAAGAGAAGTTCTCTGAAGAACTTTGTGTAAGAACAAGCCCTCCCAAGATGGCAGTACCGACTGAAACGAGAGTCACACAGAAGCTGCACATCACCATGTCAGGGGCAGATTTCAAGTGAATACACTGCCTGCATCACTTGTCAGCCTCACAGCATTTGCCAATATTGCAGCACCTGTAAGCATTGCGTCATTTCTCAATGCTGCATTACCTGTTAGCACTGCGGCACTGGTCAGTACTGCAACACTTGTTAGCATTGCATCACTGGTCAGCATTGCATCACTGGTCAGCACTGCATCACTGGTCAGTACTGCAGCACTAGTTAGCACTGAAGCACTGGTCAGCATTGCATCACTGGCCAGCACTACATCACTGGTCAGTATTGCATCACTGATCAGCACTGCCGCACTGGTTAGCACTGCAGCACTGGTCAGCATTGCAGCACTGGCCAGCACTACATCACTGGTCAGTATTGCATCACTGGTCAGTACTGCAACACTGGTCAGAACTGAAGCACTTGTCAGCACTGCATCACTGGTCAGCATTACAGCACTGGTCAGCACTGCAGCACTTACCAATGTTACATCATTTGTTAGTGTTGCGGGCTAAGGAGTTGAGTCTGGAAGCAGGTGGCAGTTAACAGAAAGGAAGCCTGGTAACTCCTGTATATAAGGCCTGTGAATCAGCAGGCTCTAATATATCATATGAAGATGAGGATGACCATGGAAACAAGCACTAACATACAATGGCTCACACCATAGCCAAAACCTGGCATGGGGGCTACGGCGTTCTGAACGAAAATGGCCTCCTTAGGCTCATATATTTTCATGTTTAGTCCACTCAGTTGATGAACTATTCTGCAAGGTTTAGGAGATGTGGCCTTGTTGAAGAAGGTGTGTCCCTGGGAATGGACTTTGAGGTTTAAAAAGCCTACATCAAGCCCAATACCCCCACTCTGTTCTCTAAGTGGCTATATCTATTACCAGGCTTTCTGAAGCCATCACCCAGATGGCTAATTTCATGTGGTCCTTGGGCTCTTCCCAACCCAAGTCTCTCAATCGGCCCCTATGTTGTCTTCTTGGGAATTCAAGCCAAGAATATAACTTCACTTCATAGTCTCTCTCTCTCTCTCTCTCTCTCTCTCTCTCTCTCTCACACACACACACACACACACACACACACACACCTCTATTTTCCACTATTTTGCCCTTAGCTAGCTTTTTTTCCAGCCACACAAGTCTTCACTGCTCCTGGAAACACATAGCATGCTCCTGACTCAGGGCCTTCCTACTGGCTGGTTGGTCCCTCTACCCAGACCACTCTTTCTCCAAACTTCTACATGGATCACATCCTGGTCTCCTACAGGCCTGTGCTCAAATATTAGCCTTCTCAATGAGAATGTCTCTGGCCAAGCTGCCTCAATTTACAGCCAAGTCTCATCCCCTGGTGATTTGTGGCTTCCTATTTCTCATCTCTGGAGCATACAGGCCTTCTTGACTCTCTGCGTGGTTTCCTTGTTTTGAAGTTTGTTTGTATCTCTGCTTTATAAAAGCTAACCATGGGCTTTTAATCTGCCCATTCATTGCTGCTGCTGGACCCCCAAGGTGTGAGAATTGCCAGCCCACAGTTAGTGTGTACAAACCATCTGTTCAGGGCATGAATGAATCTACACGGTGCTTCTAAAGAACGAACTGAGAAGGGTGAGTTAGTCAGCTAGCCACGGACAACAGCCCCTGGGCAGAGTTCTGCCCTAGTGTCCATGTTTCCTGATCTGGCACCTTTCACAAATCAGTAGTAGTGACAAGTGTTTTTTGTGACTGAATCCCCCACACACCTTAAAACTTCTTTTCAAAAAATGATTCATGTATCTGTGCAGGAGTGATCGAACCTTTGTAGGGCAGAAGGGGACATTGAATCCCCTTGAACTGTTCAATGTGGTGTTGGGATCCAAGCTGGGGTCATCCGTAAGAGCAGTGTGTGCTTTTAACTGCAGAGCCATTTCTCCTGCTCCACGAGTGGATCTCTCTAGTGAGCCCTAAGTCACAACAGCGGGGGAACTGTGTCATTACTATCATTGCAAGACAGCGGAGCTGCTGCTCCCATCCCGCCTTGGCTCTGTTGAAAGATTGTCTAAATTGGTTCAAGGCCACACATTTTGCAGAGAGGAAGTGAGAGTTGATGAGGGAATGTCTTTCTGCATGCTGTGCATATCATTCTTTAAATAAAGGCACCATAGAAGAAGTAGGTGGGGAATCAGAATAGGTAGGAAAGGAAGGGCAGAGTCAAAACAGATTGAGCCAGCCGCCCAAAGAAGAAACATGTAAGGAACACAGGTGAGCCATGGGCCATGTGGCAGGACAGATGAATGAAAATGGGTTGAGTTAAGATGAAGCAGCTAGCTAGCAATGTGCCTGAGCCATAGACCAAGCAGCATGAAGTTAATATAAGTGTCTGAATCATTTGGGTGGGGGGAGGCTGAGCAGCAGTGGGCGGCTAAGCAGTCTGTGGCGGTAGGTCTGTGGGTCTGGACCTCTGGCCACCCTGGGCCAGAAAACCTTATTGTAACAGAGAGTCTTTCAGATGATATAGAGAGAACTATTGTCTGCAAGAGAAAGCCACACAAAATGATACCAGAAGGAAGTCACAGCCAACATCACAGGGTTACCAAGGACAGCGAGCTGCCCTTGGAGAGATTCTTGGTGCTCTGCAGAGGGACAAAGCAGGTTCGAAGCAAGGGAAGCATAGGCTAAAGCAATAGCAGAAGAGGCAGAAAGCAAACAGTAGGATATCAACAATAAACAGTGATGGGCAGAGGGGCACTGTTAAGAGATGAAGGATGAGCCATGCAGGCTTGCGGGAGGGAGGCTGAGCTGTAATGATACTGTGGAGAATGCTTGTGCTCCCAGCACTGAGAAAACAGAGACAGACAGATCTATAGAGCTCACTGGCCAGCAAGCCTAGCAGAATCAACAGGTTCCAGGTACCATGAGAGACCCTGTCCAATAAAATAAGGTGCATGTCTCCTGAGGAATGAATGACGCCCGAGTTTTACTTCTGAGTGTCATATGCATGCCAACCAGCACATACACAAGCATGTATACACACCTACAGATACATCCGTCCTCCCTATCCTGCACACACTCAGAAAGAATCTGAACATGACCCAGGCATCAGTGGCCCCATTCTCCAGACAAATGAAGTGAGAGCCTGGGGATGGGATGTTTCAGCTCAAGTTTAACTGAATATTAAACATGCAGGGGGTAAGGAGAAGGAAGACACAGCATCTTAGAGGACCAGAAAGAGAAGGTCTGTTTTGAAGAAAACAAGAGAGCTGAGAAATGTTATCCATTATACAAGACACTGGTTACAGAATCTTCAGTCATGTAATGTCACACCCAGGTATGGTCAGGACTGCAAATCCGGTAAGCCCTGTACACCAATGGAGGCCTGTCACCACTAAGCATGGGAATCTGGGTTCCAACGCATTGAGAAAGGAGGCTTTCTTTCACACTCTCTGTGACACTGCCAGGCAAATTTCAAGTCTATGTCACACACACTTGAGAAAAGCAATAGAAGTCTCAGCATCCTGTGACAGCTGAGCATCTTCGACTCATCAAAAGCATTGTGGATATTCCACTGAAAATCCATACCAAGAAATGAACAGTAGGCACCTACACTATTGTGTAGTGGCTGAAGTGACACACTGGGGTAGAAACAAAGGTTACGCTTGCATTAGGAATAGGTGACATTTTACTATAGCCCTAACACCAGAGATAAGAGTTCCTGTTTAGTCGAAAGGTCAAGGCACCGGATACCAAGGTCAGGCTGCCTCGGGCTCTGTGAATCTTGAGGGGGAGGGGAGAAAGAATAAGATCATATTCAGTGTTCTTAGCAGATGAATGACAGAGGCAAGAAAACATCTCTCAGGGGAATCTTTGGTCTGAAGTCTGAGATGTCTCTAGATCAGTGTTTCTCAACCCATGGGTCAAAACCCCAGGGAGTCACACATCAGATATCCTGCATATCAGATAGTTACACTATGATTCATAACAGCAGAAAAATTGCAGTTATGAAGCAGCAACACATTAATTTTATGGTTCAGAGGTCACCACAATGGGAGGAACTGTATTAAAGGATCGCAGCATTAGGAAGGTGGAGAACTGCCCTATACCTTTCTGGAAAGGTAACAAGAAAAGTTTGCTAGTGTGCACAGTGTAGAGGTCTGTGTGTCTGTATATGCATATGTGTATATAGTACATGTACAGTCAGGTATAAGCATGTAAAGAAAAAGACTGCTGATCTCTCGTGTGTATATGGTGTGTGTGGTGTGGTGTGTGTGTGTATGTGTGTGGTGTGGTGTGTGTGTATGTGTGTATGTATGTGTGTGGTGTGTGTGTATGTGTGTGTATGTGTGGTGTATGTGTGTGTGTGGTGTGTGTGTGGTATATGTGTGTGTGTGGTGTGTATGGCATGTAGTGTGTGTGGCATGTGGTGTGTATGTGTGTGGTGTGTGTGTAAAACCTCAAGTGTCAGTCCTGGTACTGCTCCTTTGTTTGAGCCAGGGTCTCTTCGCTGTTGACCAGTACTGGCTGCTCTGAGAGCATCTTCCTCTCCTCCTGTCTTCTTGTATGGACATTGGTATTACAGGCTACATGCTGCTTTTAAGTGGATTCTGGGTATTTGAACTCAGATATTCATGCTCGCATGAAAGCTTTCCCTCTGAGCCATCTTAGTAGTCCCAGACCCACACTTTCTGAGTTTACACAGTTCCTAGATTTGTGTCCCATTGGCAGTCTCAGGACTACCTTTGCCCTAGAGCTTGACTTGCAATTTCATTAAGGAATCTCAGAGAAGTTAGAACTGATGTAAAAGATGGAAATTACAGGGGAGAAAATTCTCAGAATATTACTATTTAACTATTTCAAAACATTAGCAATGAAATGCAAAAACAACGCTAGGAAATGCAAACACATAAGATGAAGTCCACCATCTTACCAGTCTGCTCAGAGCAAGTTCACTGCTTCCTATGGATTCAAAATGGCAACTTACTCAATGTGAATTTTGACTCAGTTGCCAGAAACGCTCTCTTTTGAGTGTGCACATGGGAAGAAAAGGGAATATTTAATATGAAAGTTAATGACTTGGGGAGACACTAAGGTCTAGAACCATGGTGAGGAGATGCAGTCTTACCACTATCTGCTGTATAGTTGTCCACTGTGGAGAGTCTTTTGCTCAATCAAGAACTTTTTACATAGATATCTCATATTTCAAACCATATATTTGGAGAAAATCTCTCATGCCCGGAACTGCTCAGGTTAAAGAACATAGTCAGTGCTAACCTTAGTACATTTGCACTTTCCACTCCAAAAATGCCACCAGTTTCTCTGTCACCTCCCCCTCCACAGGAGGCGAACGCTGATTCCTCCAGTTTGCCTGCCACCGTATGCTGTCATATTCTTTGTTCCTTTCTGATGGTTCAAGATATCTGCCTCTTTTCATTTGAAGTAGTTGGAGTTTGCATCTTCGGATGCTGTATGTTCTTGCCCTCTGCTCAGATATCTCCTAGCACATAAGGAGACTACTATATTATCCTTTGTGTTTTGAGGTGGGTCTCTGGGAGTTTGAGGCCAGCCTGGTCAACATAATGACTTCCCCTCAGACTTCTCATGACCAAGCAGGGTCACCAGCATCTGGATTCTGAATTGGACCTGCTGATTGAAGTATTGAAACCAGCGGTTCAGGTTTTATTTCTGTCTGTCTGTCTGTCTGTCTGTCTGTCTGTCTGTCTGTCTCTGTCTATTTTTCTTGTGCAGTTCTGAGGATCAAACCCAGAGCTTCTTGCATGTCAGTCAAAGACCATATCACTGAACTACCCTCCAGCTCCTAGTCTTACAGCTGTGAGCCCAGAAAACCCCACAAGGGATTCTGATGAGTTTAAGCCACAAAAATTTTCCAATTAAGAAATTAGGCTCAACTAAAATAGGTTGCAAATATCAGTTTCTTGATATTGCTGCTGGTATTTGGACAGAAATACAGAATATGTATGATCTTAGTTAGAGTTTCTATTGCTGTGACAAGACCCCATGGCCAGAGAAACTCTTATAAGGAAAACATTTAATTGGGGTGACCTGCTTACAGTTTTAGAGGTTCAGTCCATTTTACCATCATGGTGAGGAGCATGGCGACATGCAGGCAGATGTGGGCTGGAGCTGAGACTGCTACATTCTGCAGGCAACAGGAAGTCAACTGACATACTGGGTGGTTTCCTGAGCATAGGAAACCTCAAAGCCTACCCCCACAGTGACACACTTCCCCCAACAAGGCCATACTCACTCCAATAAAGTCAAACCTCCTGTGACCTTCCCTGTGAAATTGTGAAGGCCAATTATATTCAAACTACCACATGCATCAATCTGACTTAACAAATCTCTTTTTAGTATCTCAGTATAGAAAAATGTTCCCTACTCTCAGATTATTATGCATTCTCTCACATATTAGGAACTCACCTGGGAAAATCAAATTCCAAACGAAAATGCTTTGCTTGTTTGTCACAATAGTGTAGGTAATTTGGAGCTTTTCAAATCTAGGTCACCCAATCATTTCTGCCCTTCGGTAATTCCATACTCCTCTTAGCTCAAAAGCACTTACCCAGACGTCACTAACATGGTCATGTGGAGTATGCATGTCCTTTTTCCATTCACTGTTTTAATTAAATTTTAAGTGCATGTATGTAGGGCTGTATATGCATGTTCATATGTGCACAGTTGCACCTGTCTGCACACAAAAGTCAGATAAGCATCACCCTCAGAAATGCCATCCACTCCTATGGTACAGTCTCTCCTTGGCCTGGTACCCACCTATTAGACTAGAATGGCTCCTCAGTGAGTTCTGGCATCTTCTGATCTCTATCTCCTCAGCACTGGGATCAGAGGCTCATGAGACTAAGCTGCATTTTTTACTCAAATTCTGGGGCTCAAACAAGGACCTTCATGCTTGTGATGCAAACATCTCATCATCTAAGCTTCCTCCCAAGCTCATATTTTTAAAGTTTTAATTGAATTTATCCTAATTATATTTGTGAGTGTGTGTGTGTAACAGTTATAAACACACACACACACACACACACACACACACACACACACACACACACACACACCATTAATGTAGCATGTTGAGCATTGGTACCTGAATGTGTTGTGTATCTGGCTAAGCATATTTCTCTCCTCAGACATTGTCTTCAGGGTGAGAAGTTTGCATGCCAGTTCTTCTTGCTTGTTGAAATGCACAGTTCATTATTGTTATCTGAGGTGGCTGTTGTGCCACAGCAGACCATAGCACCCTGCTCCTGTCAGTGAACAAGAATCCACTGGCCACCTCCTTCCTGTCTTTCCTCCTTTTGCTCTCTAGTATCTGGCAACAACTAATAAGGGGATGAAGGTAACTGAGCTCTGATGTGTACGGTTTGGGTGGTTGGGTCTAGGTGGTCACACTGCAAAGGTGAACCCATGCTTATGAAAGTCCAGCCTTGAGCTGGGCTGTCCTCAAAGACTGGATTTGAATGCCACAGAGTGGACTGTGCACGGCTTTGCCTTGAATGCAGAGACATGAGTTCTGGCCACCTTCTCTCAGATAAACCACAAATTCTGAAGTTTCAAAGCTGTTCCAATATGAAACTGAAGGCCCCAAGTTCAATCCCAGCATTAAACACACATAAAAAAATGCCTGGACATCTAAGGGTTACAGGTAGAAAGCTTCCCCTCACCAAGAAATTCTTACAGTTTTGATGCACATCTGAAGCCTACTCCTGTGGAAACATTAAAGAAGGAAGTATGGTGTGTGCTTTTATGAGAGAGTGTGTGCCGTTGGGTAAGTGGACACGTGGATGTATGAGTGTATGGATGTGCACAGATGTGCAGGTATGTAGATATGTGGGTGGAGTGTTGGGTTATGTTTGTGTTGGGGTGCAGGGTGTGGACATGTAGATATGCAGGAATATGGGTGTATGGGTGTATGCTGATGTGTGGGTATACGAATGCATGGTATGTGGATATGTGGGTATATGGGTATATAGTGTGTGAGTATGTGGGCATGTGGATGTGTCAATATGTGAATGTGTGGTATACATGTGTGTGCGGGTTTGTGGATGTGGATATATAGGTATGTGGTGTATAGATATGTGGGTATATGAGTGTGCAGGTGTGTGGATGTGTGGGTTTATGGTTTTGTAGGTGTGTAGATGTATAATATATATGGGCTTGTGTGTTTGGATGTGTAGGTTTGTGGCTGTATGGGTATGTAGGTGTCTAAGTTTGTGTATGTATGGATTTGTGGGTGTGTGGGTGAGTGGATGTATGGATGTATATTGTATAAAGCCCTAATGGAAAGTTTCTGGGTTTTTATGTAGTGGGATTATGTTACATTGTAAATAATTGCCCTGCCTACTAGTTTAATAAAAATGCTGATTGGCCAAAGGCAGACAGGAAGTTTGGGCAAGGCTACCAGACTAAGAAAACTGTGGAAACAGGAAGAACATGGCAGAGATGTTACAGAGATGCCAGGCCAGAGAAGCCAGCAGATGCAGAGGACAACTATGCTGCTCTGAGAAAAGGTACCGAGCCACATTGCTGAACTGGATAAGAATCATGGGTTAGTTTAAGGGTAAAGAGTTAGCAAGTTATATACCTGGGTCCTAGGCCAATCAGCATAAAATTAATGTAAGCGTTTGTGTGTCTCTGTGGGACTGCAGGTCTGCAGGTCTGCTAGGCTGGAAAGTGTGGGCCAGAAACTTAGTATGTTTTCACATTTTCTAAAAATAATGATAATAATAACAATGCTTCTCCAGACATTAACTAGCTTTGGAAATTTTTTGCCTAAGTTCCTTAACACAACTGCTGCTCTCTTTCAAAGTCTGCCATCATGAATTATGAGCCAGAGGTGTCCAGTGGCATCAGCAGGTGCCTCTCCAGCTCTGATTGGTCTGATGAACCACACTGAATCCCTCTGTTCAGGTCATTCACAACCCTGCTTCATATTGCAAGCAGGTTGCATGATTCATGTTTAAGAAATCACATTTCACACAAACTTTATCTAGGGCTGTAAAAAATAGGCATATTTGAACACTGTTAATACTCATATTGATGGCAAATAGCACCCAAAGATCAGAGACACAGTATCTAGCCACACACCAAATCACTGCCTGCTCAATGATCATGAGCTTAGCAATGAGTTTGCTGGTATTTTCTCAGTAAAGGAACTTAAATTTGAAATTTGACGAAAGCAAATCCAGGTCAGTACCTCCTGGGACAGAAGTTAGTGCCTGTAGCTGGCTTCTGCAATATCAGACCTCTAGTCTCCAGGAAGATTGGATGCAGACATCTAATTCTCATAGAATCACAGCAATTATTTGAGCTGGTTTTCTTTATTTACTGGCAAGAAGGATGGGCAGACACATCAGTAAGTACAGTGCTGTTGTGTAATCAGGACCTGGGTTTGATGCCCAGTACTCATAAAAAGCTCACGGTGCACATTTGTAATCCCAAAGCTAAAGAAGTGGAGACAGGTGGAGCCTGGGGTCTCGGTGGCCAGTTACTCTAGTCTATCAGTAAGCTCCACACTCAATGAGAGACACTTTCCCCCAAAATAGAAACTCCCCAAATGGCCCAATATCCTTCACATTCACATGTACTTGCATGTATACACAAAGGCACACACTTGTGCAAGCACACACAAAGAGAGAAGCTTCAGATTTCTGCAAAGAAGGAAGAGCCAGGTTTCATATCAATATGACTCTATCTATTTATTTTTAATAGTCTTGAGTTGGCAACGGATCCTAACATTTTAACTTTTATTATTATTTTATATTCTTACTATATTCTTATTTATTTTGCATGCATGGGTAATGTTTGGAGGTCAATATGCAAGAATTGGTTCTCTCCTTCGTGAATTGTAGGGTTGACTTTGGGTCAACAGGCTTGGTGGCAGGAGCCCTTGCCCACTAAGCCATTTAGCTGGCCTCTTTTACTAGTCACTGGGCACACTGAGTACTTAATCTGCATTGAGATGTCTTGTGGATCTAAGATTTAGAGTGTGGAAAGAAAAGGAGAAAAAAACATTGGCGTTTTATGCTGAAAAAAACCTTTAATTGGTTAGTTTTGATATGTGATATGTCAAATTTGAAAATACTGTTGATTTTACCTGCTCCTTTTTCTCTGTGTGACTAATGGTGCAATTTGAATTACGCATGTAGCGCTCACATTCCTGTCTATTGGACAGCGCTGATTTACAGGACAACACTTGCTATCCAGGGAGAGGGCTGCACGGAATCTCTTTTTAGAATTTGCCAGAAGCAACAGAAACGAGAGAGGGCATCAGCTCCCATCTCTTCAAAAACTTCTCACCAAGTCAAGGAAGGTACACTTTCCTGTCATGTAATTAAAAACTAAAGCATTACTTGAAGGCAATGAAATATTATTATGTTCACACCCAAATATGTATGCAGGCATTTGTAAATTTCACTTTTTAAAGAGCCCTGGGCCTGTAGAGATGGCTCAGTCCATATAGCTCTAGTCAAGGAAGAAAAAAAAACCTGAGTTCAATCTATGACATCCACATTTAAAAAAAAAAAAAAAAAAGCTGGGGACAGCCGTTCATTTCAGCAATCTAAGACACAGAGTCAGGAGGGTCCCTGAAGCTCACTGCCAGCAACTTAATCAAATCAGTAAGTTTCATATTCAGTAAGAGACTCTGTCTCAAAAAAATAATTAGGAATGCCACCAAAAAAGGCCCTCAACAGTGATCTCTGGTCACCACAGTAATTAATGCACATGCATATGCTACGCTTGCACTCAAACACACACCATACATACAAACACACACACACACACACACACACACACACACACACACACACACACACAGAGAGAGAGAGAGAGAGAGAATATCAGCAATTTTGACAACATGAAAACCATCATCTTCATCTTTTGCTAGATCAGTTGTTTCCTGGGAAAATCATTATCAAAATCAATTAATGTTATATAAATCAGCTTAACCCTGAAAAGACATCTGTTTGTGGTCAATGTGTCCCTGCCAGAAGCACAGATGACTAGCAGAGAGGTTGGAGCTGCCTTGAGGGAGAAAGGGACACTGGTTATCTGCACGGAAAAGTCTGCACTGGGTATTTGCAACACTCCAGCAGTAGCCTTCACACCAGGGATGACCAAGTTCTCTCTTTGTCAAACAGAAATTCTCCGGTGCAAAAACATCTTTCTATCGAAATCCATCACCTGACTTCAACATGTCAACCATCCTTTGGATGTTAAGAATCAACAATACTATTTTTTAACTACAAGAGGTATTTCTTTCTTTATAAAACAAGCCCCATTATTTTCCAGAGGTTTGGGTTGCTCCATTTGATGTCTGTCATCTGTCGCTAGAATAAATCATTTCTAGTGAAATATAGAATTACATGTGCTGGTGAGAATGAAACACATGTGAAGCCAGTGGCAAGGTCCCCATCTGCCCTTCTCAGGCTGAAATGGCTCTGTTGGCAAGGCTGGTTGCTAGACAGCTGCTGGAGTGCCCACCCTACCCAGCATGCCTTTCAACCTGTGTGTCCCAAGCCTCAGGATTCCCCACTAAAAACACCCATGAGAAAAGCTTCCAGAGGTTTCTGTAAGAGCCTTGCTCATGAGTTTCCAGCAAAAGAAAACTGAGCCCTGAGCAGTGATTCTGAGCTGAGCTACATTGAGAAGTTGACCCTGGCTCTTCCCGTTCCTTCCCTGCGTTCTCCAGGGAACAGCCACTAGCTCTAAATTCATAGTCCTGGTCAAATGGGCCTCCCTTCTAGCCCTATCTACTTCTCAGATAAACTGGGGGTGAGAGATGTGGGGATGCTGTGTCTTCTTGGGCTCTGGCTCAGGGACCTCTCAAATATGAAGGGCTAGCACAGATAAAACTGAACAGTTGGCAGTTTCAGACAACAACAATCTCTAAGTAAGATTCCCATACAAATTTGTTAAATTTATTCTAATTTTATCCCCCTTTTCTCTTCCACCCACTCCACCTCCTCGAATCCAAATACCAGTGGGAAAGAGCACATTTGGGATGAGCTGAGAAGTAAAATACCTCAGCTTTGTGTTGCTACTTACAAAATATTCCTTTAAAATAATATTTTTATGTTTTTTTTTTTTAAAGCAAATCATAAAACTTCTGTTAGGATAAGCGAGCATGTATGGGGCTGACTTAAAGGTAACAAGGACCAGAATGTGAAATCAATCCCCAAGCAAGGCCGGCAGAGCATGAATTCCTCCACTCAAGCTACATTGTATTATACCTTTAAAGCACTGAGCAATTGAGGCACGAGGCGTTCAGTTCCAAAGTGCCCCCCCCCCAGCCCCAAAGAATCTGAACTGGGATGTAAAACAGCAAAACAGGGTGAGGAAGTCCAATCCGTGGACAGTCAGCAGTCACTGTCCTCTGATGGAGAACATCTTACACCTAGGATGTGGAGCCTTGCCTGGGCTCCCAGCTTCCCACTGAGAGAAGAAAGGGATTCCCATGGATATCCCAAGCCTGGTCTTTAAAATCGGAAGGAGACGCTAAGCCAAGCATTAAGTCCGGAGACCGGGATCCAAGCACGAGGAATCCCCCAGCAGTCCCTTCTCAGCTATGAAAGCTTCTTTTTCTCACTATCTCTTTTCCTGACTTTTTCTAAATCTATGGGATCTACTTCCGCATTTATGACAATACCTGCAGTCAAAGGATTTTCCCAACCGCAACTCCTGGTAGGACGGGGTCCCTAATCTGTGAAAACCCAGAGAGGTTTTGCTCTTTCAAAGCAATGTTAGATGTTCAATCTAACGTTCTCCCAACTGAGCTATGGCTTCGTTCTCACCCCTCCCCTCCCCTCCCCTCCTGAAAGATGCTGGACGAAGCTGGCTGGTCCCCTTCTCCCAGGTCGGTGATGCATCTTCACCCCCCGGAGAGTAACCGGGCTCCTGGGATTTGCCAAAGGCTCCCGGTTCACCTGAGCTGCATCCAGCTCCAGCTGAGAGCCGAGGTCGCTTACCTGGAGAGAGCCCGCTGAGCTTGGCAAGTCTCCAGGCACAGCACCGGGACCGACTCGATGCGGTGGCTGCTGAGGCGGAGCGCGGGCTTCTCCCGGCTGATGACGCTGTCAGCTATCCTGCGCCCCGCACCGCCCCTGTGCACCGCCCAGAGTACTGCACGCGCCTTGCAATTGCCCAGAGCTCTGCACCTCCAGTGCAACGCCCAGAGCAACGTCCTGCGCCCTACTCTGCCCCTCACTGCCTTGTGCACCCACCCGGGCTCTGCACAGTCTGGCAACCACCAGCACCGCGCCAGCGCCGTGCACCGCCTGTACACGCGCCTAGCTCTGCTTAATCCTCCCACGCGGTGCTCTCTTGCTCTGGCCTCCTGCCTCCCGCTCTGCCTTCCTCAAGCTCTGGCTTTGGAGAGGCACCGTCGCTGTGGTGGCCACTGGGGCTCCAATGGCGCCTGCTTCTCTCTAAGAGCCTTCAGCTGCCCTCTACCGAAAGCTTTTGGAATAGATGGCAAGAGACTGGAATTTTCTGAAAATTCAATGGCTCAAAATCTTTTCGTTGAAAAGACACTGGATTCTTCTGTTTTAAACTGTGCGCCTGCCCTAGTATAGTTAATCACTACTTAACACACAATAAGCCTTACTTTGTCGCTGGGTAGTGTGTTAGTTTTTCTGCCTTAGCTGTGACAAGAGAAACATAAGAAATAAAGGGGTTTGTTCTGGCTCATAGCTCACTGTAGGGAAAGCAAGACAGCAAATCCTGAAGCCCCTGACCCCAACGCATCAGTAATCAGGACTTGGGGGTATGAAAACATGTTGCTGCCCAGAAGGATTCGTATAGTTCAGAGTCCCCTGCCCAGAGAATGGTATGGCCCACAGTCAAGCCATTGAACATCAGTCAGTTAAGTAATCAAGATAATCTCCCACCCACATGCCTGAGTCCCATCTCTCAGGTGAGCCTTGTCACATGTGCTAAATCACATGACAACCTGTCACTTAGAAGTCCCAAGAAACACCCTGCCAACCATGCAGCATGAATTAATGCACTCTAACAGAAAAGTCCTTTCTCGTCCTTTCTTTGCCCTTCATGAGCAGTAAGAGAACCTACTAAAGCAGGTTTTTTTTTTATCCTCTAAATTTGGCTTCTTTTATAGATTTTATTACCTATAATATAGAGTGTCACTTTTCTATTTGATAAGTTTGTGGGTCCTGTAATTTCAGATGACATTGCCCTTTGAAGTTGATTTCCGAAGAAAATCTCTGCCCTGTGAGTCACAGGAAACATGTGTGTGTGTGTGTGTGTTTTTTTAAATTCTACTTAAAATGTGTTTTCGCCATTTGTAGATAAGAAAAAATCTTTTGGTTCCTGACATTAGCATGATTCTTGCCTTGCAGCCATGGCCACTAAAATATGAATATAGCAGACCACTTTTAACAAAGCCATTTGAGAGTGGCCTCCACAAATATAGCCCTACTTCAATTATGCCTATGAGCAGGGTGTTCATATGTCCACAGTCTCTTCATTGTGAAGGGCTGTGTGAGTCTGGGAAGAAGGCTCAGTCCCCACAAGGACTGGAGAGCATTTGCCTGAGTGTGATCTGATCCCGGAGTTGTATTAGACAGGATCCCAGTCCAGCTATCATAGACAAATAGGTGGCTTGTTCCACCTATTTGTGAGACCTTATCTTAAAAAAGATGAGAGAGCTTAGCTTAAAAAAAAAAAGTATTTGACACCTGAGGCACAAAACTAGTGGTTGACCTCTGACCTTTACAGGCATTTACGTACATGTGCAACCCTCCTGTGCAAGCAAGAGCACACACACACACACACACACACACACACACACACACACACACACACACGCACGCACACAGAGAGAGACTAAGGAAGGAAGGACAGATCTTTGTGACACAGGGGAAAGTGAGCCGGAAGAGGGAACCCACATGTCCACAGGCTGATGCTGAGTCTAAAATCTGAAGAAATACCCAGGCTAATAAGTCCGTTTGCTGCTTGCCATGACAACCAAAATGTAGTTATCAGGCTGAATGATGAAATGAAACCTGAGATGTGAATAAGAGAGTGAAAAGGAGAAACACTGTAGGCAAAAGTGTGTTTCCCTGGAGCAGGGATCTCTCCGTAGAGTCCTGTGCTCGGCCACTGGACATCACCGTTCCCTCTGAGAATCTGACTTAGGAGACCCAGATACCCTAGCTTAAGGATGAGCGACTGAAACGATGTCCCTGGCCTCTGCCATTTGTCGTAAGCCCCTCGCACCAGAGACTAGGCTAAGCTTCCCATCAGCTGAGAATCAGGAATCCTAGCACAGCACAGAGAGACTTGGCTGTGAAGGTTGTCAACATTGCAACCTCTGTGGAGAAGAGCGGAAAGACAGCAGTGAACATGCACTGCACCTGAATGGACAAGGTCGTGAATGCAGCCTTCCTCTGTTTTCAGATACTCCCAGGAACCTTAGCTGGGTAAACCTTTGCAAACAGTAGAAGACCTGGACTTCCCTACAATTCTGGGACCTAAGACTTTTTATTTTCCTACCAACAGGGATCCCATCCAACACCTGAGGGTATTGATCTTATTTGAGCTCCTTAGCAAGACTGAGGTTTAACTTTGGACATGTATAACTTTGCCAAAATTATACATGGCACCTGCAAAGACACTCCATAGTGACTCTCTCTTAAGCAGCCCACACTGGTACTCTGGAGTACACCTCACTTCTTTTCTAAGTGTCTCCCTTTCCAGCAACCCCTGTTCTTAAATTTGTGAAAATGCTTAACAGACAAATCTCCAGCTCAGCTTCCTAATGACTTGTCCTGAAATTCTTTCCTGCAGGAAAGCCAAGAATTGGGATTTAGGTCATAAAGGACCAGGACACTGAGTGTGGAAGTGGGTTGGAGGCAGCATTGAGTAGAGCGGTGTCTCACCCTTGATGCTTCTGGCCCTGTTACCCCCCACCCTGTGATGACCACCTATGGGTCTGTCCCGTTTGCTTATGAAATGCTTTTCCTTGTCTGTGTATCCCAAGCATCAGGGCAACTGTAAATACCTCTTAAACCAAGGCTCCAGTCCAGTAGCATAAGTTAAAAAAAATTAAAAACTCTATCAAAGCCCTAAGTTCACTTAAAATAACATGACCCCACCTCGGAACTTCAGTCTCAGAATCTCCTTCCGGCCACAGATTTCTGAATATTAGCAAACATCAGGATTACTGGAGAGAAGAGGGAGCCTGTTAAATGCCGTGAATGCAGAGTCTTGGGTTTAATTAAATCTGACATAGGATTTCTGGTAATGGGGCTGGGCTCTAGGTAAGGGATATTCTACCATCATGGAGAGCCGGGTAACAGGAGATGGTGGACTTTTCAATGCTGGGTAGGAAGAAACAGTTCTCTCTTTCAGCAGCTAAACTGGCATAGCTTGCCAACCCAGTGTCAATCATTTTGTGAAAACCACGGCCTTCTTCACAGACTTGCTGCAGGGCTCTTGGGTAGATATGAAAAGAAGGTCCATAATTTGCTCTTAGAACTTGGGACTGTGCAAGCTTACCCTTGACCAATGCTCATGTTTACAGAAGTCACAGTTCCTCTCCCAAACCAAGCTTACATTGGCCTTAGGGAAAGAGGACTCTGGGCAGGTGTAGACTTCTCCAGACACTAGGCTGATGAAGGCCTCATTTGAGGCATCTCTGCCTCACTATTGCCCTCTGCTGGTCATCTTTGTGTTATGGACAAACTCACCTCTCAATGCTTTGTAGCAAACCTGCTCCCCCATCGGTCCTTAAGAAGGCTATGAACTAACCCCAGGTAGGACCCGAGTCCACAGTGGTAACCAGCTAGCAGGAAGCAATTCCAGTGAGGGGCATAAACTGCTAAAGACAAGAGAGCCAGGGACGCTTACCAGGGAAACTCGGGGGGTGGTGAGAGGCTGCACCCCTGGTGCCATTCTCCTCAGATGGCATTCTTTGGAGTCCTGTTTTCACAATTTTTTCCTAAGACAGGATTTTCAGGGCCAGCAGCCTTAGGAACGGTGGGAAATTGTTAGAAATGTACCTGCAGGGCTTCAGCTGAGGCCAAGTGCTCACAACATGCACAAAGTTCTGTCCCAACATTACATAAACTGAACATGGAGGTGCACACCTGTCTTCCCAGCACTTGAGAGCTGGAGACAGAAAAATCAGAAGTTCAAGGTCGTTTTCGGTTACATACTGAGTTTGAAACAAGACCCATGCTACATGAGATCCTGGGGGTGGGTGGGGTGGAAGGAAGGAAGGAAGGAAGGAAGGAAGGAAGGAAGGAAGGAAGGAAGGAAGGAAGGAAGGAAGGAAGGAAGGAATGCAGACAAAAACTTTCCAACTTCACTCCAGATACAATGAAACCAAGGCTGAAGCCCTGTGCAGCATTGTTATTTCAGCAGAATTTTAAGCACATCCCACTGAGATTTGTCTTTTCAGAACTGTATCTCTCTGCAGATACATCTTAGCATATCTCCCCCCAGACTGTAACAAGGTACCATCTTGAGGTAATGTGCTCAGGACAGCTTGGCTCTCAGGCCTTGCTGATGTGTCTGGCAGGAAGAACTCAGCAGCTTCTTGCAGCATCAGAGAAGTTGGCAAGCGTCCCCGCAGTCTTCCTGCTAAGGTCCCACCACATATGGATTGAGGATTCTACTTCTCAGAAGACACTGAAACTCTTCTTCAAAATGCTCCCTCCCCTCCCCTACTGCCCAGGTCCCTCTTTGCCTAGAGTGACTACGTCCATATTCATAACCAGGGAGGAGCCAGACCTCATAAATCAAAGCCTGCACTCTGCCGAGCAGAGAACTCAGAACACTGGAAGAAAGTCATGAAGGCTTCCTTCCTCCAGATGGGGAGAAGAAAATAATAGTTGACTGAGTTTCGTCTCTAAGTTCAGCAGTTCCACAATATGATCTCCAAAACTGGGTTGGCCATGCTGACCCACAGTGTGGCAAAGAAGCCATTTCTGCAAAAGTGCTTTTCTTCTTTCCTCTTGGGATACAATCTTGGACAAAATGCCACTCTTTGGTAGAGGGCAATGCCCGGGGAAGGGGCGGGCTCAGCTTCTTCTGTACAAATGCCTGAGTGCTGAGGATAGCGAGCTAAGTCTTGAATGGCAGATGTTGCACCCATCTTTTGTAGAGGACAATCGTTGCAGGTGAATTGTTTTTGAGGTGGGTCTCTCTGCTGAGAATAAAAGTGTGCTCGTCTTGGTTCTGTGTTTTTAATTATCCCTCTGGGTTCAATCCAACCACACTGGATGCTTTTAAATCTAATGAGAGTTCTGGCTGGCTGTCTTTTCCTGATCCTTCTTGGATATTATGTATG
Source organism: Phyllotis vaccarum (assembly GCA_033318265.1). NCBI lineage: Eukaryota > Metazoa > Chordata > Mammalia > Rodentia > Cricetidae > Phyllotis > Phyllotis vaccarum. The sequence goes on from JARWLC010000011.1 coordinate 55,966,600, forward strand.
TTCCATTAAGGAGGAGGCACCATGCTGGTGCTTTGTTCTTAATCTTTGCAGCTTACTCCAGGGATGCTAAAACTGGCATCTGTCCTCTATAATCTGGGGGAGTTTCTTGTCCCTGCCTTCTGTAAGGCTGACCTAGTAGCTATCCAGGGCCGCCTGAAACACTGGCAGAAGCATAGTCAAGATTATAAAGATCATATCCGTCTGTGATGGTTCATCTTGGCTGTCAAGTGGGTGGGATTTAGAGTCGCCATGGAAACAAACCTCTGCTGTGCATATCTGTAGGGATTCTCTAGATTAGGGTAATGAAAGTGGGAAGACCACCCTGAATATAGGCGGCACTGGGCCCTAGGTTGAATAAGAAGGAGAACAGTGTGAACTGTGCAGAAGCAATCATCTCACCCTGCTTCCTCACTACGGACGGACAGACACAATGTGACCGGCTGCCTCACAGGCCTGATACCTCACTTCCCTGGACACGGTGGACTGCGCTAGGAAGGCGTAAGACAAAATAAACCCTCCTCCGTTGCTTTCTTCATATTTTCTCACAGCAATAAGACAAGTAACACACACAGGCACACAAACCACACACACACACACACGCACACACGCACGCACGCACGCACGCACGCACGCACGCACGCACTCACGCACTCACATATGCATATAAAGTAAGCCTTTCCTAACAGCTTTGTGTAAGGCTGAGCTGCTTTGAGTAGAACCGTGTGTTTGGTTTTCCTTCTCTGTGACATAATGCTGATAATAATAATAACTTAAAAGGAGAAAATACGTATTCCATTAACAATCTAACAATTTCAGAGGTTTCAGTTCATCACGGCCACCAAGGCACCGAAGAGCGTCTCACTTCCTGTTAGGGTGAAAGCAGAAAAGGGAATGTGTGTATGCTCCAGGCTCAATTCTTTTCCAGTTTATTTCATTTGTGCCAAGGGGATGGTTCTAGCCACACTTTAGGGTGGAGGGCGTTCCCCATGGAGCCACATCACAAAAAGCAAGGTGTCTACCAATCCTGAGACACTTGAGTCCCTGCTTCAAGGACTCATAGATGCACCCAGAGTCACTGACCTCTGAGGTGTTTCTCAGCCCATTCAAGTTAATGGTCAAGATTGTCAGTCATGACGTCCCAGAAGAGATAGTGAAGTAGCAACTCAGATGGCTTTATCTGGACATAGAATTGTAGATTCAGTTGGGTGTGGTCACACAGACATTGGGTGGGCCTTTGCTCCAGATCCAGAGTGTTGCTTCCAGACAGCTGTCCTTGACTCACAAAGAGAAAGTGGTGACACAGAGACGATTTCCACATACAAACTCAAACACCAGCAAGACTGACCCCTTCTTCAAGAGGGAACCCCAAGACCCAGGCAAAACGCTTTGATGAGAACAATTTCAACAAAGTGTGAGCTGCAGTGTGCCGCAGCCATGGTTACAGGAAGACATGCACATATTATAACACGGCACAGGCTATATTAGGCATTATAATTAAACTGCAGGCCAGATCGGTAGAGAAAATGTCAAAATTCTTCGGATCTTTCCTCATCTCAATCATTAGGACGCCTTGAGAGATGCCCAATCTTACATCTCAAGAATCTGAAGAGGCTGAAGGGTGGTAGTTCCACAAGTAACAACACCTGTTGTTCCTGCAGAGCCCAGTTCTTAACACCCATGTCAGACATTTCCCAGCTCCCATAATTCCACCTCCAAGGGATCTGAGGTCCTCTTCTGTTCTCTACAAACACTGCACTCATTTGCTCATACCCCCACCACACACACACACACACACACACACACACACACACACAATATTTTTAAATTAATTTTTAAAAGACAGAAATTAAGGCACAGGTCATTTCTCTAAAGTCAGTCAAGTAACCAAAAGAAAGAGTCAAATCTGTCAAAACAAAATCAAAAACAAACAAGCAGCCAGAAGTACCCAAAGTACACAGACTGAAGGGAGTCAAAACAAGCTTACAAACAAGAGCTGAACTGGTGGGGCTGCACTACCAGTAAGTAGAAATAGCATTGACAAAACAGGAATATAGGTAACTCTTCTTTGGGACATTTTCTCGAATCAGCCATGTTGCTAAGTAAAAGCCTGAGGTAAAGAACTCTGAGGGGGAATGAGGAAGCTCAGTGCATACCCAGGCAGCAAAGAACAGACGCACCCCATGAAGCAGAGCAAAGTGGTGACCCAAGACAGGCTTGGAATCAGGCAGAGAGGAGAATGCATCCGTCAGGGTACCCACCTTGTGGTCCAGAGATTCGAGCGTCCAATCTGGGACTCACTCAAGGATGAGGGAGCCTGGCAGAATAGAGGAAACCCATAAGGTAGACTCAGAGGAACTTTGGAGTGTGATGAGACATCAGAGAGATGGTTCTTTCTCTCTCCAGGACCCACATCTCCCTGAAGAGCCTCCTGCCTACAGTTCTGCCTTAGGCTTCTTCTGGCAGATTCTGCAGTCATCTGTCAATCAGAAAGGTATTAGGAAAAACCCCCCACTGATTCCAGACCTCTGAGTCTGCCCCCCAGCCTAGGCATGCAGGGGACCACTGTGCCCCAATGCTCCAAATTCACTCCCTAACTCAGCATCAGAGGCATGGAGGGTGTCCATATAAGCCAACCAACAGGCCAGTTTGGGCCATTTGTAGAGCTGACGGTTTGTGCAAAGTTGTATGAGAATTAACTGCAAGATATCTAAAGTCCAAAAAAAGAAGCAGGTCCCTTGTGAGGGTTCATGGTGGTAGGCAAAGGCTGAGTGAGAGGAGGCGGAAGGACAAAGGGTTTACAGCTACACCTTTCCCAGGGTGTGGTGGTGTAGTCAGAAGGTGGAGGCTGGAGGATCGGGAATTCATGAGCATCTTTGGCTGTCTAGTGCATGCGAAACAGCCTGGTGGTGCGAAACCCTGATTCCAATAAACAAAACAGTAGACAGAGCCAAGAAAACCTTTTGAGGACTTCTAAGAACTTCTGTGATCCTGAGTGACAGGAAGTCTCCATGCTCTCTGAACCAGCCTGCAAGAAAGCTTCTAACAACCACCGTAGTAACAGTTGACCCAAAGCAGCATCAGAAGAAAGGCCGATGCCCAGAAACACCTACAGCTTTTCCAGCAGAACAGAAACAGGGCCTAGAGGAGGCCTGAGAAATAACAGTCTCGGATCTCACTCTCCTAATGTTCCATCATCCACAGTGGCCTTGGACACTTCAGCTCAGTGTTGAGGCCTTGGTTATGAAGTAATAGGTAGAATGTTCTGTGTGGGGTGAGTGTTTGGTAAAAGGTGGGTTGTGAGTAATACTTTAGGACAGGAGGCTGGTCACAATCTATAACTCCATCTCTGGAGCCACTAGGCAGGACTCCACACTGTCGGGCTCTGAGAATCTAGTAATCCAGCTCATCCCTGCTTACTGAGGACCGCTGAAGAGAAACATTTTCCCAAGGTCACTGATTCACCACAGGAGAGGCAGTGTGCAAGGACCCAATGGCAGAAATTATGTGTACAAAACACAGTTATAGAAAAACACACTTGCATATAACATACACAGATGTATCCATATAGAGACACAAATATACATACACCAGGAATAATGCACATATACATCTATACACACACACATAGACAAGTGTATACAACACACAGACACAGTCACAATGCAGATACATACACATAACCATACAAATACACATACATTTACAAACAAACACCTACATATACACATGTACATACACACATACACAGACACATCCACACACACACATGCACAAATATATGCACACTCAATGCTGCAAGACCATGTAATTGCTACTGTGCCATGGACACACTGGATTGCTTTTGTCTTGTGCATTATTAATGGCCCATAAAACACCACTTCCTTCATGATCTCTTGACAGAAAATACACTCAGCAACTGTGGTCCTCTAGGATCCAACAGTGCTGCCTAGACTCTTTCCACAGAAAAGCTCAGTCAATGCAAGTAATGATTCCTGCGTCCTAACATAGGGTCTGGATGGGAAACGGGGATGATGATAATCTATGTCACTGCTCTAAGATCCAAGATTTGAGCTAGGAAATGCCAGCTGCAAAGTGTGAAGGCCAGCACACTGCTCTGGCCATGGGTTGCACTGTCACCAATGTCCCAGGTTCCAGCTGCTGGCTCTCTTTGGCTGACTTGTACTGTCCCTAGCCACAGTCTTCCCAGCATGTCCATGCAGCCAGGCCTCATCCTTTGATTTTCTTTGCCCGCATTGACAGTGGCTTTGTGTTAAGTGTGTTCATTTCCTTCACCAACCTGATACGAGCCCACATTTAATTATTTTGCTTTTCACTCTGCTTTAAGTAACAGGGAAAAACAAAGCTGATTAGCATTCAGAATCTGCATTAGTGGAAATAACTAGACTCCCAGAGTGAGACAGCCATCTGCATGGCTTCAGTGGCAGACGCCTGCAGCTGAACTGACTGGCTGTTTCAGTGGCTGCAGAAGCTGAAGGGTTGGCCTGTGCTGCGTTTCTTCCCTATTTGTATTTTTCTGGGTGCACTTACAGTCAGGCTCGAGTGCTGGCCATTTCCTCACAGTTGATTTTACATTCTGAAGCTTGTTCTATGCAAGGGCATCTCTGTTTGGTAGGAGGCTTTGCGTGGCTTAGCTGTCCTAAGCTGTGTGCAAAAAAGTCCTTCTTGTAATGATGCCTCTGGCCAGAGTTCAGACAAGAGAAGCAGAGGAGTCTGGCCCCCTGCTCCCAGACACCCTGCTGGCATAGGTGCTCCTGGTGTGTTTGCCTTCCCCTTTCCCAGCACCCTGCTGGCATAAAGATGCCTGCCTCTTGATTCCTACATTAGTTTGGAGCATCCATACAGCTAATGAAAATCCCCTGGAGAGAGCTCCAGTAATTGTGGCTCCTTCAGGCAACCCATCTTGGCAGTAGTGGAGAAAAATGAAGAGAAACGCAGATTTGCTCAGACCTACTTTGTTAGCATCTTGCAGGAATTTCGTGACACTTCTGCATGTAAGATACTGCTGATAATGTCTTCTTTTACTAATATGAACACCAGGAACAGACTGGTGAAGCAACTTGCCCCAAAAGCCACCCAGCTTGTAAATGTAGAGCTTAACTACTCCATGAAAACAACCTGCAGGGCACATTTGATCTTATGTTGGCACAATCGGCACTCAAAAGCAATTTCCAGTCTCCTCTGTCACCCAGAGCAGTTCTTGAGGATGTCAGTATCTGTAAGGATCTAGAGGCAGAGTTGTGGATGTCAGAGGAGTTCCGTGAGGTTGGCAGGAAGCACAAGAAGTATCTTGATGAGTCTAGAGAAGTCTTGAGTGGACCTCTCCCTGGAGCCCCTTCCCCCAAGTGTCAGCTTTAAAAGATGGCCAGGAAGGATATAGAGCATTTGCCTGAGTGAAGCCACAGCTATTTCTGTCCATTTACTGCTCCCGTTCTTTGCTGTTTAAAATGACACCTCTTTTAGACCATTCGGAAACCAGCTTACCCCGCTGCCCTTGCTGCCCATGCTCGGCCACAGCTTCCTGTCTCTGCAGCCTGAACTGCACAGTAAGAAAATAGAAACATTCTCACTTCAGAAGATCAAGTGTCATTGAGTATGAAAAGGCCCATGTCATCGGGGCAAGTGTAGACAGAGATGGAGACAGAGATAGCAAATCCTCTTCTCCTGCAGCAAACAGTTCCACTGTGTACACCACTCCCTGTCAGGACCAGGCAGAAGTGATCCCCTAAAGAGGGGAACAGAGTGCCGCCCTTCCAAAGGCTCCCCATTCTCACTTCACGTATGGTGAGCTGGGCATGAAGCTGGCCTGCCATGCTAAAGGCCCTAGGTCTGATCCCACAAATATGGTGGTTTATGCCTGCCATCCCAGCACTGATGAGAATCTGAGCGGTGAGGAATTTAAAGGCATCTGCTACCTGTTGAGTTCAATACCAGCCTAGGATCAATGAGACTTTGTTGCCATTAGAAAAGAATGAAGGAAGAGGGAGGGAGAGAGGGAGGGGGAGGAGGGAGGGAAGAAAGAAAGGAAGGAAGAAGGGAAGGAAGGAGGGAGGCAGAAAAGTATAAAAACGAAAAGAAAAAAGATACTGTATGTGATGAATCTTTTGACTAAGAATTAAAAGATGGGAGCGTGAGATGTATAGCCATTGGGATAACAGATGGGCAGTTTCTGCTTAACTATGCGCCACACTTCAGAGTAGAAGGTTTTGTTTTTACTCAGGGTTGAAAACAGGTGAAACCGACATCTGAAAGATGAAGATTTTCTGTCACAAGCCACACCCGCTGTTTATTTTTACCAACTTGGTGGTTATTGATACATTTTAGTATTTTCCCATTAAAACTGATCCATCCTCATAGGCAAATGGCGATACAAAAATAAAGGAAGGAATCACCTATGGTATGTTAGCATTTTCTTATCTTTTTAGAGGAGTAGCTGACATACTAAAATCGTATTATTTGGAGGCTTACATTATGATACCTTGGCAAATATGCATATTAGAGATGATTAACACAATTTCATTATCAATATGTCAATTCACATGTGAATCATGTGTGTGTGTAGTTAATATCTATAATCCGTCTGCCATGATTTATAGATTGTCATAATCCTAATGTTCCACAGATCGTGATTGCTCTGGACCATGACTGTCACTTGGTTAAAGAAATTTGCAAATGCATGAATGTTTCATTCTACCAGATCTGTATACATGCACATATGTATGCACACACATATACACGTGCACATACAGATGTGCACACATGTGCACACACATACACATGCACAAATGCATACATGCCCCACATGGTTTTTTACTAAAAATGATGATAGAAAAAAACATTTCTCTGTCTCTTTCTGATGGCATTAAGCATTATCACTAGACATCATGACCTGTGTAATATAAGATGCCTCTCTAAATAATAATATATTTCCTTCAGTTACATAACCACATCAAGACACTTACAATCCATCTCTGTGTAACTGTTTTTATCAAGTGGGTCGATTTCTTTTCCTTGGCTACAGTTCACTAAACAAAATTCCGCTCTCTTTTCAGGGACCAGGTAATGAATGTGTAAAACATCAGTCATGTGGACAGAACAACATGTTTTGAGGATTGTGGCTCAGTGGTTGCTCTAGAATAAGTCAGTGCAGCTGCCCATGTTTTTGTTAAGGAAGTAAAATTATCACATTTATTCAGAATATGTTGTTTCTAAACTGATTTTTATTTGTTATGCCCATATCAAGCTCTCTCTCTCTCTCTCTCTCTCTCTCTCTCTCTCTCTCTCTCTCTCTCTCTCTCTCTCTCTCTCTCTCTCTCTCTCTCTCTCTCTCTCTCTCTCTCTCCCCATGGGAGTACACAGCAGATGACAACCTGTATTTTATAGATTGTCCTACCAAATGAAAAGCTCAACTTGGAAAAGTCTTGGAAACTCCACTAGGCAAAGTCTGTGGAGGAGGCCCACTAAACAAAACCCATGGAGTGGCCCCATTAGGCAAAGTCTGTGGGGTGACTTACTGTGAATACTGGGTGTTTTCTATCCATAACTTTCTCTGGTACCACTGCAATGCCTCCCTAAGCAGAACAGCTGAGGGGATATTTCCACAGCTCTTTGATAGTGTGTTTTACACCTTTGGGCACACATATAATTGTGGATACTCAAGTTTGATGTATAGAAATAATAGCAGAATATTCTTCTTCACTGACACAGAAAAGTAAGAGTGTTTTGAATCTCAAAGGCAATTAATTTTAGACTTCAGAACAAACTCAGACAGACTAAATTGCTCCTGCAGAAAATATACGAAGACTAATTCCAAGATGTTGTTTATTGTTAAATCAAGGACAGGCTGTTTTGGGACATAACCCCCTTGAAATAGTTGACATTCTACACTCACCCTGACCACTCAAGGTTCAACCTGCTACTGTTATTGTTATGTCCTGAATTTCAGTGTCAGTCTCTGTCTGGGAAAATGTTATGTGCAAGGCCAAATATTTACACTGGCCCATCTTTGTGACCTTACTAGTCTGAGAAAAACTGTATGACTTCATGTGTTATGAGAATGGGTTGGGTCCTGACGATGTAACATGTAATTGTCCAGAGTTGGGCTGAGGAAGCAGCGGAGCAATGGAAATGTGGAGGGGAAGAGAGAAGGAGGGATGAGTGTGTGTGGATGAGAGTGTGGAAGAGCAGCAGCAGTGTAGGGATGAAGCTGTGCAGACTGTGAGTGTGTGTGCTGAGTGAGGGATGATGGTGATGGTGATGATGAAGCCTAGAGAGAGTGAGAGAATGAGTGGAGGGGAAGAGATTGAGCAAAGAGTGAGCGAATGATGCAGAGAAAGCATTATGTGTGTGAGTATGAGTGTGAGAGAGACAAAGCTGTGTGAAGGGGTCGTTGCCACATATAGAAACTGTGCAAAGACCTGTAGGAGAATGTGTAAAAATGTTAAATACCAAAAGAGCTGTGTATTTGATGTGAAAAGCTATGATTGTCTGGAGATTTGTAACTGTGTGGAGGCAAGGAAGATGAAACTGTATAAAAGGAGATGTCTAAGAGAATGTATGTAAAAGAAAGATGTGAATACGTGAAAACAGATGTATCTGTGTTTAGAGATGTATGACTGCATTATGTAAAGAAAGATATGCAGTTGTATGTATAAAATGTAGCAATGTGTAGATATGTAGCTTAATGGAGACAGAAAGAGTCAAAGACCATTTTTAAGAAGTAAAAGAGAAAGTTACCATCAGAAGGTGTGTATATTCTCTTATTTTACACGTCAGGTAGAGATTTATTCTTAATTATCCTCAAATAAAAAAGTGTCTTAACTTACCGCTTTACTACTTTGAGACATACCTTTTGTTACTCTAAAGCAGATCATGGGAGCTGTCTCTTATGGTCTCTCTCTCTCTCTCTCTCTCTCTCTCTCTCTCTCTCTCTCTCTCTCTCTCTGTGTGTGTGTGTGTGTGTGTGTGTGTGTGTGTGTGTGTGTACATGAGCACACATGCATGTAACCACAATCAGAGGCCAGAAGAGACATAGATATTCTGTCGCTAAGGTTACAGGATCCTACAAGTCACCATGTGAGTGCTAGGAAATGAACTCAGGTCCTCTGGACAAGCTGCAAATGCTTTTAACTGCTGAGCTGCCTCTCTGACCCCAGAATGTACTCTTCAGTGAAAACTTTAATAAATAAAATAGATGTTATAAATTGCCTCCATTCTCAGCACCCATTTCTAAACAATGTAGGCCACTGGGGGTGAGCAGCAGTAAAATGGGGAGTTCCTAAAAGCTGATCACAGACACTACATATATAAATGGTATGTTAACTATGTGTGCAAAATATGTATGTTGTGTGCTCTCTGGGTTGTGTGTTACATAATATGTGATCATTGTATGTATGTGTGGTGATAGTATTTAGTTTGTATGTTCTGTGTGTAAGTGAGATATCCAGTGAGCACAATTTATAGTGTGCTGCATGTGATATGTGTGTGCAGAATGTTAGATATTGTGAAGTAGAATATGTATCCTGTGTTATATGTATGTGTAGTGTATTGTAGTGGGTAGCTGCCATGTGACTTTTGCTGGGGAGACATTAACAAACATCCATTCTAAGAAACCAATGACAGACTCAAATAATGATCCCTACAAAGTCCATCTCAGCAGACTGATGAGTTTATTGTGGTTACTTACTGAGTATGGAGGGGGTTAATTACAGAAGCATGCCTAGAGAATGACCCACAAAACCTGTACCATAGAGTTCCTCCATGACATGAAAGGTAAGAAAGTCTTATCTGTTGGTTTCTTTGGCAGTTATTATTGATTACACAACCTTAATGGGCTTTGTGAATCTTGCTGGTTTCAGGAACTTCCTATGATTTATGAGTTGTTTTACTTTCCTGAGTCTCATGAGTCTCTTCCCTTCATATGTCCAGTATGGAAAGTTTTCACTTGAAGTACATTGCTACACGACAGTGGTGTTTGCAATACAGATCATGTATTTATGGTGTGTGTGTAAGAGACCATGCATGGGAGTGAGTGTGAGAGAATGTCTCCTCCTTTCATATCTCATTTCCTTCCTTCAGAAAAATACCACTTCTGTCCATAAAATCTAGATACACACATGCACATATAAGATTTAATTTTAAAACAGGGCAAACACACATGGCTCACAGCCCACCTGCAAATCTACTTTGAAGGGCTGATCCCATGGCTAGCTCTGGGTAAGTGCTGACATGGATAAAAGTTCATGAGACAAGTAGTGAGATAGGTGGCCCCTTCTCTTCTGACTCCTTTCCTTGAGGTCTGAAGAGTGTCATGGAAATTGTTGGCATTTACCAGAAATCTCCACATTGGAAGGTTGGGAGTATCCTAAAGTAAGCTAAATATATATAAAACTCTCCTGGGCAATGACAATTTTCTTCCGAAATACCAAGTGACATTCAATGCTTTTACTGCAGGCACTTGGATGGTTGACATTTTGCTGTGCTTAATCGTTCGAAAATGACTCAACATTTCTTCCCCAAATTAATATGCTGTCTTGACATATTTGGAGATAAGAAATGAAGCTTGAGGCATTTTAAGAAAGATGTGTTGGTTATTGAAAAATATCACTGTGTTGAGGAAGGAAGGCTGATAGAGTTGCTCATTTCTAGCACAGTGGATTGCTGAGAGTGCAGGGTTTCCACTTAGCAGACATCATCAGTCAGCCTTTAAACTCAGCATGTCAACACCTCCCTGTCTGAAGCCATGTGCATGGCCACTGCTCTCCATGTTTCCTTTTGTGGAGATGTATTGACAGATAATGGGCCAGGTAAGATACCAAGTCTCCTCCAAATGAAAATTAAGAGATTGATCAGATAAGCCATAAATAGGGGGGAAATATTTGTGAATCACATCGTTAATAAACAAGTTAGATAACAGGATATTTTCTATATCCATGCATTCCACACCAAAAATTCAATAGCCATGAGGAAGAAATAGTGTGAGAGAATAGCTCCTGTGTAGAATATCCACATACTTTCCTCTAGTCCCTTTACCCTAAATAAGACAGAATAACAATTGATACACAGTTCACTGATTGCATTAGATATCACAAATAACCCAAAAAAGCTCGAACTACTTCTGATGTGAATATTCCATTACTTCATCCCAAAATGTGGACATTGACGGAGGATCCCGGGGTTAATTCTCTACAGATCCGGAGACAATTCTTTATACGGAAACTCTCAAAAGCCAACAATAAGAAATCAGAAATGACAAGGAGAAGAATCTGAACAGACATTTTGATTCTCTCCACTCATTAGAAAATTCAAAATGAAAAGCTCTAGGAAACACAGGGCATCCTGTTTAAATAGGAAGCTAAAATGAAAAAAGAAAGTGACCATTGAGGTGAAGTAGGAACCAAGCGAAGGCTTCTGTGTTGCTCCTGAGGTATCCTAGGTATCTCTGTTGCTGTGAAGAAACACTCTGACCAAAGGTAGTTTAGGAGAGAAAAGGGTTTGTTCACCTTATAAGTCAATGTCTATTGCTAAAGAGTCAAGGCAGGAACTCAAGCAGTGACTTGAAGCAGAAACAGGAGAGAAGCACTGCTTGCTGGCTCTCTCACAGGCTCATGTTTAGTCAACTTTTCTATATAGCCCAGGGAATAGTGTCACCCATGGTGGACGCACCCCCACCCGTGGTATTACCAATCAGGACATACCCACAAGGGAACCTGATCTGGCCTATCCCTCAATTGAGACTCCCTTCTCAGATGACTCTAGACTATGTCAAGTTGACAGTGCTAACTAGAACAGATAGATTATTAAAATAACTAAGAATAGCAAATGTCCAGATGCTTCACTCCTCTATATCTGTCCAAGAGAAATGAATGCATAAGTCGCCATAAAGAGTTGTATGTGAACATACAGAGGAATTCTACTTGTAATAGTCACAATCTGGGAACAGCCTACATGTCCATCTATTGAGCAGATAGTTAACTTCCTCTACAACCACAGGATGGAGTACTATATCAAAAATAAAGTAGACTTTTGCTACACACTCCAGTGCTGGATGTACCTTGAAGTAGGTGCCATGAAAGAATCTCCTCTCAAAACAAAAACAAAAAAACAAAAAGGAGGGCACACTGTGCAATTACATTTTTATGTAATTCTGAATAATGTGTATTATTGTGAGTGGTTGTGGGGAGGGACGCAGGAGGGAGAAAAGAGAGGCCTTACATGGAGATTCAGTGAGCTCCAGAGAGCGAAGGATCTGTTCACTGCCTTGACTGTTGTGCCCACCATGTTACATGTACCTACATGAGCCAATGCTTACTAAATTCTGCACTGATATGGCTACCTTAGCACATGTAAGTTAGACATTGCTGTGGTATGGCTGCTCAGTGTTCCCAATAGGCTCCTTATGTTTGAACACTCAATCTCAAGCCTGTAACATCACATTGAAAGATTGTAAAGTCTCAATGGGGTAGGAAATGCAATCTCAGTGGAGAAATAAGTCACTGAGGGCAGACCTGGCCCACTCTGCTTCCTGTCGGCTTTCTACTTCCTGACTACAGATGCAGTGTGACCAGACACTCACACTCCGGCCACCACACCTTTGCTACTGACATAGACTAGAGCCTTTGTATTGTGAGTCACATGGCCCTTGCCTCTTTAAGTGGCTCCTTGCTGGGTATTTGGTGACATCAATGAGAAAGGCGATTCATATATACAACAAAATATATAAAATCTTAAAAAAAGCAAATGAAATTAAAAAAAAAAAAACCAACCTAAAGCCATAAAGATCTTTCCTTTTTCACAGCCTTGGACTCCAGGTTCCCTCTATAATCCTTCGGTCTGTGCCACCTGATGCCATTTATGGCCCTTTGGGCAGGGGAGGCCTCTACCACTTCCTTTCCAAGCCTAAGCAGATTGTCAAGATAAGAGACCATGGCAGCTTCTCTCCACTGTGGACAAAGCTGGGTCAGGCTCAGCAAACCCTGATAATTAAACTACAGGTACCATCTGCCCCTTCCCAACGGCCAAGACTAATCAGGAAACCAGGGTTTGGAAGAAAGAGGTTGCTGAATGTTTTCTGGACAACGAAGTACAACATTGTGCCTGTATGCAATATCAGTATCGAACTCTTAGACTCTGCAAAGAGGCTGTCTCTTGCTAAGTGTTCTTACCTACAATCAAAAATAGTCTTGAAGATTTTTTAGACCCTCCAAACTCTCCCCGTGAGAGAGATTAGCTGCACCTGTGCCCCTTTCTCTTAAATCCCCAGCCAGTTTTCTCTGGTCTAATGAAAACTGAAAGCTATGCAGAAAGAAAACATCAGAGAACAAGTGTAGGAAGCTAAGGAAAGGCCAGATGTAAGGACAGATTCTCCAGGAAAAGCCAAAGCAAAGGAGCGGGAAATATGAATGGTCTGTGAGGGGCTACCTTGTGACTGTTTGCCTGGCTGAAGGTGGGACTACTGAATCTGGGGACCTGGGCTGGGAAGGAGGCTGGTGTGGAGTAACTAGGGAAGTGGAGAGACCAGGCCTCCATCCCAGTGAGTACAGCCTGGTCTCCCCTCCATCCCCAGGAGCACAGCCTGGTCTCTCCCTCCATCCCCAGGAGCACAGCCTGGTCTCCACCTGCTTCATGAACTCAGAGGTGCATGTTTTACAATTAGTGTAGATCCTGCATTTGAGACTAAAAGAAAGTAAAAGAATCATCAGATGAAATGAGCCTGGGAGCTTAATCAGCAGAGTACTTGAAGACCTAAATCTGACCTCTAGAAGTCATGTTAAAAAAACAAAACAACAGAAAACAAAACAGACATTATGTCAAGTGCTTCTACTCCCAGCCCTATGGGGCAGAGGCAGGCACTGAACTTGCTGGCTAGTCAGTCAAGCCTGTGTGTTGAGATCCAGGCCAGTGAGAAACACTGCCTCAAAAGAAATGGTGGATGGTACTTGAGGAGTGACAGCTGAGGTTGTCCCCTGGTCCACACATATAGGTGCTGGTGTGCACAGGTGTGTGCAGTTGAGAACGAGCACACACATGCGCACGCATACACACACACATACCCCAAATTATCTAACATAATTCTGAAAAAATTCAAAGACCTACAGAATGAATGGAAGGAAGGCTCCATGCCTTCCTAGAGTTCAGTGGTGTCTATAGAGCATTAAGGGGCTTCTCTGAACCCTCGGTCCTAGCAAATCTACTCATACACTGCATCAGTCAACAGGAAGAATGACCCAGCTCAAAAGAGTTCTGGCAGAGGCTGTGGGTAAAGCTCAGTGACAAAGAAATTACATAAAACATGAGATTTTTTTAAATTCAGTTTTCAGAATCCTGAAAAAGAATCCTGTCCTGAGGCAGAGTGCCCAGGATCTCAAAATCCCAGTGGTTCACAGAAAAACAAGGTGGAGATGATATCTCTTTGCTGTGACACTGCAGGCTGAAATCACTGTTTGTCCCCAGACCTTACAGTACTGAAGTGGGTCCCATCACTGGTATCAGAAAGCAGGCATACAGGGATCTTCCCTGGCCTTGGACAGTTCTTTTAGAATCAGGGAGACTTGAATTAAATGATCTTGAACGATTGGCAGTTGGCTCCTTACTGAAGCCAGTGCAACTGTGCTGTCTATTTCTCATTTAAATCACTGAGGAAAATGCAGTGTGTGGAAATGAAAGAAGTCACTGCCCTTGAATAATTAATTGCTTCGTCTTCTCTTGAAAAACTGGTTTATTATCTCCACTGGAAGTGCTTCGGCTCTCATTGCCCTGTTCCTGTGTGACAAACAGATGTGCTCTGACATTGTATTGCCTTGCTCGTCTTTAGACATCTCTCCTGCACGTAAGACTGAGAGATATTTTTCATCACAGCTGCTTTAAAGAGTCCACTCAAGCACACGTCCAGCCCCAAGCCCTGATCATCTCACTGAATGTCTGTGCAGCTAGAATGGCCATTTGGGAGCTGTGAAGCTTTGCTTAGGGTTTTACATTTTTCACATCAATTACATTTTTGTTCACTTGTTCACCACATACAAAGAAAAAAAAAAATAAGCCACGACAGAGCTGACACTGGAAGAGGAAAGAGCATTTTATCTCCTGACATGACTCATGTCCCTTCACCTGCATCCCATCTATCACCTGACATCACCCTCTCTTGGTCTCCTTTCTGAATGTTACACTTTACCAGCACTTAATATCTTTGCATCTATGCATAAACAGCCAGAATCTGCTTCTGAGACTGGGTCACTCATGCCTACCCTCTTTCTGTAAATTTCATGATTTCAATTTTTATAGCTTAGTAGCCTTCTATTCTATATATAACATGTTTTCACTATCTGGTCATCTGTTGGTGGATATTGTGTTGGTCTACTTTCTTTGGTATCGTAAACAGAGCAGCAATGAACATGGATGTGCAAATATCAAGACTGAGAGACATCTTGGGCGGATCCTATTGGATGAGCACCACCCACAGAAACAGGCATCAGGCATCCCTATTCCATTGACCTGTTGCTCTGTAATGGCAGCTGCACTTAGTTTCTGCAGTAAAAGTGACGTCTCACGGAAGTGAGAAAATTAACCTGGATCCAACGAAGACAAACTCCCTCCTGGCAAGTTTTGATGCTCAGAATTTTCAGTGCATCAATTTTCATCAGTCATGGGACCTCATATGGCACCCACAAATGCCAAATGGCACTGACTATTAGAATTGAAGGTCCATCACCTTAAATTGGAGGCAGGTTAAGATGAACTTGATTGTTGACCCTGTAAGGCTGCTTGCAGTCAGGCTGTCCCTGATTTCTGGGCTAAAGAGGAGAGTAGGGAATCTGGGAAGGGGCACATTTGGTTAAGGGAGAGCCGCTGTGACACTAACCTAGATTCCCTAGAGTCTGGTGACCTGAGCTCCCATGACATAGAGTGGAACTGACACAAGCTAATTATCAAAGCGATTGGGTAATATTCGTAGTGATAACTCAAAAGCCTGGGGCAGATTAAATAAGAATCACAACATTCTCCTACTATATCAGCACACCCTGGTGGAGTCTGCCAAACCAAGCGGGCCACTGCGGCTTCCCACAATATTAGGTTTACACATATGCGTTGTCCCTTGGTCTACCATATGGACCCAGCCATGGGGTTAAAGAAGAGGACCAATTCCTGCATGCTGTCCTCTGATTTCCATATGCACGCTGTGGTGCACGGGTGCCCCCCCTCCACTCACACATACAAATAAATAAATGTAAGGCTCAGGTGTGGGTTCATGAGTGACGCCGAAATGGATTGTTGGGGATTAAGTAGTTGACTTAATAATGCCACAGACAGACAAACTGACAACAGCATGGTGGTGGCTTTAAGGAGGGTTCGGCCTTAGCATCAGAAACAACATGGCAAGGGTTCTGAAGCAGAATCCGTCTTTCCTAGCAGAGCTGGGGTCTTACAGCTTTTGGGGGATGGTAGAGTCAGGGTTTATATTGCTGTGTTACAACACCATAACCAAAGGCAACTTGGGGAAGAAAGGGTTAATTTTATCTTACACCTCATGTTACTGAGAACTAAAGGCAGGAACCTGGAGGCAAGAGCTGAAACAGGAGGTCAGGGAGAAAAGCTGTTTACCAATGAGCTCCTGTGGCTTGCTCAGTTTGTGTAGTCAGAAGTTTCTCTGTCTCATCAGGCCAGTCCCCAGCCACTTATGAAATAATTAACTTGGAGACGTAATACTATAGTAACTGCTAGGCCGGTAGCTCAAGCATATTACTAACTAGCTTACACTTAAATGAACCTACAATCCCTATCTGTGTTTAGCCATGTGGTTGGTACCTTGTCCAGCATTCTCATCGTGCTTCCTCTGTGTCTGGCTGGAGACTGCGTCTCTGCCTTTCCTCTTCCCCAAATTCTAGTCTGGTTGTCCTGTCTCTACTTCCTGCCTGGCTACTGGCCAGTTAGTGTTTTATTAAACCAATATGAGCAACAAATCTTTATAGTGTACAAGAACATTATTATTAATGCCCTTATTAATTAAAAAAGTGCCCTATAGGTTTATCCATAGGTCAAAATTTTAGAGGCGTTTTCTCAACTGAGGTTCCCTCCTCTTGGATGGTTTTAACTTGGGTCAAGTTGACAAAAGATTAGTCAGCACAGAGGTGGTTTCATAGCATAAGCTTTTCATCCAGGCTGTGATTGCCAAGTAGGAGACATGGGAGAGGATGAGAAGCAGAGTGTGTAGACACCAATTCTGTGCAAACTCACTTCCCTGGGTAAGAAATCTAGGCACCTACAAATCTGTTAGCTTGAGACTTCACAGTGACTCAGTAGAGGCCTGTCCACATCTGCGAGAGGGGAGGGGCTGCTACAGGTGTGATGGCCTGAGAAGCTGCTGAACGTTGTATTCTTACAGGGATGAAAATGCCATCAGAACACACCCCCTTCCCTGCAGTGGGATCAGATGAACTCTCTCAGGCATTGGCAAGGCTGTGACAACTGTAGCCTCTTGCTGGCAGCCAGAGATAAGAAACTGACCAGTGAGGCAGAAGAAAAGCCAGCAGCATCACAGATACTCAGAAAAGCAAGCTGCAGAAGGAGGAAGTGGGGAAGGTACTGGCCTGTGGCAGATACTGAGAAGTCTCCTCCAGCACTTCAGAGTTTGCTGTTGGCTTTGAAAACGGCCTAAGTGCCTGTGATAGGCACAGAAGTGCAGAGGCTCTGAAAGGACCAGAACCCAAGGCAGGCTCTAGAGGAAAACTGGAGCAGAAGAATGGGGGGGGGGGGCATTTCCCATCCAAACCAACACACCCAGACAGTGAGTTCCTACTTGTTTCCAGCAACTGGTGGTCTTTCTAGATGTATTTAGATTATTTCACTTGGATTATCTTATCTTACACTTTCTGCTTATTGCTTTTTATTTCTTTTCTCCCTCTGGATAGATGGCATTTCACCCACTTATTCCACCTTTTCTTCCCTTGGCTGGTGGAGTGTCTCTTTTTCAGGGAGTTGTCCCACGCTCCACAGCCCATCAACTCAGCCCTCCCAAATGGCACAAGGATCTCAGGGACTTCGAGGTCTGTCCTCCACAGCCATGAGCTCTTATTGTTGATTTACCAACTGTCTCTATTTCTTTATCCACTTTTATTGGTAGGTATTAAACAGAACATGTTCATTCACATGTGCTATGTACTTGTTATTCCCTTTGTTGCGTGAAAACCTTTCAAATCTTCATGGAAGCCATTAGTGTGTTTAGCTGCAACTAATTGGTTCTTCCCTCCCTGGCTTGTTTTTATGGTCTCTATTTGCTGTGGGATTATGTTCGATACATTGTAAATATTTGTCCCTCCTACTGGCTTAATAAAATGCCGATTGGCCAGAAGGCAAACAGGAAGTGTGGGCAGGGATATCAGACTAAGAAAACTCTGGGAAGAGGAAGTGACTGGGAAGAGACAGATTCCAGCAGATGCTGAGGAAAGAATAGCACAATGCTGCTCTGAGAAAAGGTACTAAGACACTTGGCTATTCATGTGTTACTTTAAGAGTTGCAAGTTATATGTCTGAGCCAAAGGATGAGCAGTATGAGATTAATGTCTTCTGAAGAGTTTCATTTGTTGCTAGGCACTTGGGATACCCGAAACTTTACTATAATCTTTATGCTTCCCTTGAGATTTTTCAGGCAGACCTTGTAAAAACAAGGCCCAAACATAGAGAAGTTGTATCAGGAACCCTCAAACACATAGAGAGGTTGTATCAGGAACCCTCAAACACAGCTCTCATTTCCTCCTCCTCCTCCTCCTCCTCCTCCTCCTCCTCCTTCTCCTCCTCCTCCTCCTCCTCCTCTGCAGAGTCAAGGCTGGCATGATGCACCCACATCTAGTGCCCAAGAAAGGCAGAGCATCTTGTATTCATTTGGAAAAGATATTATCACAGGAGCTTTCAATCTGTGGGTCAATTGTCCCTCCTGAGGCAGGTAAATACAGGAGACAGTTTAGTTACCTGGGACCCCATTTGGGTTTTATTATATATACCCTTGCTTATAATGATGCACCTGACAGCTTAATTCTATCAACCAAAGGAACTACAAACACATCTCTCTACAAAGCAACCTCAGAACCCCCATTCACATTGGGCTAGATACCTCTCTTTCTCTCTCTCTCAACACTAGATTTCCCTGCCTCTAGAAATTTAGACAGTTTGTATTCAAGAGTATTCTTAATATATCTGGACATAGGTAATAAAAATGATGATCCTGTCTGAACTAGTTTGCAGTAAGACAAAAATTCTTCTTCAAAAGAACTGTTGTGCTTACACGTAATTTGACATGCAAATGATCAAAATCAGATGCATTATGGAAAAGGGTATTCACAGTAGAAAAAATGAAAATATAGTATGGTAGTTTGAATAAAAACAGCCCCTATAGGTCCATAACAAGTGGCACTATTAAGAGGTGTAGCCATGTTGGAGGAAGTGTATTACTGGGGTAGGCTTTGAGATCTCAGAGGCTCAAGCCAGGTATAGGGCTCTGAACCATCTCTCCAATACCACATCTGCCTGTACATACCACGTTCCACCATGATGATAATGGACTAAACCTCTGAACTGTAAGCCAGCCCCTATTAAATGTTGTCCTTTATAAGAGTTGCTGTGGTCATGGTGTCTCTTCACAGTAATAAAATCCTAAGACATACTCCTTAACATAATAGAACTAGAGCCCAGACTTCCCCTTAGTAGCCAACTCCTCCTTCTCTTGAACCCATAGGAGAAAACTTCAGATAACACTAGGGGCTTGAGATCCTCTTCCGTGTGCCCACTGCTACCTGAGTGTCCTTCTGCTCTATTTACTTCTGAATATAGTTTCTGTGCAACGTTGCACATACCACAAACCCTTGCTCAGTTCTTTTGTAAGAAGCCAGTAGGGTAGTTTCGATTAGAGTGACCTCCAAAAGCTTATATGTTTGAATACTTTATCAGCAGCCAGTGAAACTGTTTGAGAAGGATTAGGAGGTGTGACCTTGCCAAAGTAGGTGTGTCACTGGGAGTATCTCTGACATTTAGAAAGACTTGAAGCACTCCTGGTGTGTTCTCTGCCTCCATTTGTAGTTTGAGGCATGAGCTCCCAGTTGTTTGTACTGCGGCCTTTGCTCTCCCATCACAGATTCTAACTCTCTGAAACAGTAAGTCAGATAAAATGCCTTCTTCTATAAATTATCTTAGTTTTGCTCTTTTCACAGTAATAGAAAGCAACAAATACAGGCAAGACCCTGAGAACACTCAGCCCAGACCCCATCCACTGCAAACACTTCTAGCCTGTGAGAACCCAATTAACCTGATCCTATGTATGGCTCTAAAACTCCATTCCAGCCATCACTCTGTACAAAGAACATGTGTGAATGTAAAATTTTCAAAAATAAGAGACTAAAGACTGATCTGTGCCCCCAGGGAAGGCTCTGGAACCTGTGAAGGTCTGCCTGGAGGGTTTTTACTTTCCTTAAACAGTTCTCTTATTCGGATAGATAATCCATGCACTCCTTTAAACCATATTTTAAAGGGTTATGTAGACATTACCAAGCAGTTACTGAATGAAGGAGAGCTCTGTGAATCCCAGATTACTAGACCACCAAAAACAGAAGTGTGTTCCTTGTAAAATAAGGACAATCAAAATAAATGGATAAGTGAAAAGAAAAAATAGAAATCAATGCACTGAGTGGTTGGCACACAGAGTATGCAAAAGGCATCAATGGAGGATATTGACAGATGAGTAAATACCACTCAAAGGCCAGGGTGTTCAGAGCTTTCATTATCTAGAGTAGAAGAAGAAACTGTTAGGAAACAATGATGCTCTTTGAGCCACTATGAAAGTTAATGCTACGGAAAGAACAGACAAGAATAAGAAGAGGGAATATCATGGAGTCTAAACAGATGATCAGGCTCATCTGAGTTGCGACATGCATACAAACGCATGCACAGGTGCGCCCCGGATGTATGTGTACATATGCGATACCTAAAGAGCAAGAAAGTACAGCCGCTTACCATAGTTTGCCGTAGACACAGGGCCAACGGCAAAGTCATTTTCTAATGAGCCAAACTTTCTAAAGCACATTGATGGGAGGATGAGCATGTCCCTGAGAACATGTCCATCATTCACAGTGGCTTCTGAGTTTCATCACACACGCCTCAGTGTACAGTCCACAGACAGAAACATCTCCAAGTCCCATTAGTGCGTACGAAGCCACTGTGGGAGGGTGGTCAGGTTATGGACACGTGAAGAAAAACTCATTATTCCCTGAGGATCTGAACCTGTAAGCAGAAGAGTAAGTCTCACTCCATCAGCTGGAGAGACAGCTAGAGCTCTGACTCTTCTTAAAGGACATGTGCCATTTGAAAAACATATTGCACCAAGCATGCACCACATGTGTATTGTGTGCATACCATGTACATGTCACAAGTGTCATCTATGTACATGTGTTAATAGATTGCACCATGTGTACTTTATGTGTGTCTAACACGCGTGGTATACATAGCACATGTGCACTATGTGCCATAGCATGTATACAACAGACATGAGCCATATATACACTGTGTATATTCTATACGAGCCATTAATGTACCATGTGTGTCCCATGTGCATATTGCTACATGTATGGTATCTCAAGCACCTGTGTCCCCTGAGTGGTTACACCCTCCCTTAGTCTTTCTGTGCATTAGCTTCTGACTCCACAGGTGGCCTATGTGGATAGGAGAACCCCGGAGAGAAGAAGAAATTAACAAACTTGGATTACACTTAGCTACTCTGTAAATGAAGAAATGAAGAGACAGTGGAGGCCGAGGACTATTAAGGTATCTGCTTGCCATGCTATAACTATCTTTTAAAATAATGATGCTCCTGTTTGTTGGGATTTATGTAACAGTCCACATTGTTACTTAGCAATAAATAATAGCATAAAAACTTGTTAAACTAGTTCATTTACATGTATAATTTTTCTGCCCTTCTTATAGAAAAGAATATTTTCTTATATACTATAACAAAGTGTACATAGATCACACATTTTAAAGGCTTTTATTCTTAATTATACTTGTGTATGTGTGTGTGTGTGTGTGTGTGTGTGTGTGTGTGTGTATGTGTGTGTGCACGTGGGTGCAGGTGCCTGTGGGGGCCAGAAGACATCATTCCCCTGAGATGGAGTTACAGTCAATTGTAATTGTAAGACAATCATCATGGGTCTTGGGATCTGAACTCAGGTCCTCTGTGAGAGCAACAAGTGCCTCTAACCACTGAGTGTCTCTCCAGCTCCACAGGACACACACTTTTAAAAGTGCACAAAGGAATATACCTCTATAGGTCATGCCAGTCACACAGACTTCTAAACACTCTTTTTCTAGTGGGCTGCTGTACCTGAGGCCTCTTCCTACCAGGGCCACTTGTGTGGTCTTTCCTTCAACGCTTGCAGAGGACTTTGTCATTTCAAGGGAACTGCTCTCCTTTGGGCTTAGGTCAAGGGTCAACTGTATCTCTGCTGGGTGTTTGGACTCTTTTCAGACACAGGGGTGTGGCTTTGCTTTTACAAACAATGCTGCAAAAGACAGCTTTTGGCACACACCTCTGTTGTAAGTTTCTAGGACACAGCTGCATAAAATATTACTCCCCGAGCTGTTAGGTAACTGATCTGTTTCTTGCAAACTGTTATGAGTGCTGTATGAATTAGACTTATTTGGCAGATTATGACAGTAATATCAAACCAGCATAAGTGAAAAGTGAGAGGCCAGCTCCAACAATTCACTCTAGGGTAACAAAAGAATGCCTTAGAGTAATGAAGGAATAAGAAACTTCTATCTGGGAAAATTAAGAATAAATTTCTATTGCACTGACGTGTAAAATAAAGGAATATACACACCTTCTGATGGTAACTTTCTCCTTTACTTCTTAAAAATAGTCTCTGACTCTTTCTGTCTCCATTCAGCTACATATCTCCACATTGCTGCATTCTATACATATAACTACATCTTTCTTTACATATGTAAGTCATACATCTCTATTCACAGTTTCGTCTATTTTCCCATCTCTGTTTTACACACATTTCTCTTCGACATCTCCTTTTATTCAGTTTCATCTTCCTGCCTCCACAAAACTCCACACAGCCATAGCTGTTGATCTCATGTACATAGCTCTCTCACCATGTAACACTTAACAGTGTTCTTACACACTCTCACACAGCTCTCTCACCATGTAACACTTAACAGTGTTCTTACACACTCACACACAGCTCTCTCACCATGTAACACTTAACAGTGTTCTTACACACTCTCACACAGCTCTCTCACCATGTAACACTTTACAGTGTTCTTACACACTCTTACACAGCTCTCTCACCATGTAACACTTTACAGTGTTCTTACACACTCTTACACAGCTCTCTCACCATGTAACACTTTACAGTGTTCTTACACACTCACACACAGCTCTCTCACCATGTAACACTTTACAGTGTTCTTACACACTCACACACAGCTTTCTCACCATGTAACACTTTACAGTGCTCTTACACACTCTGACACAGCTCTCTCACCATGTAACACTTTACAGTGTTCTTACACACTCACACACAGCTTTCTCACCATGTAACACTTTACAGTGCTCTTACACACTCTGACACAACTCTCTCACCATGTAACACTTTACAGTGCTCTTACACACTCTGACACAGCTCTCTCACCATGTAACACTTTACAGTGTTCTTACACACTCACACACAGCTTTCTCACCATGTAACACTTTACAGTGCTCTTACACACTCTGACACAACTCTCTCACCATGTAACACTTAACAGTGTTCTTACACACTCTCACACAGCTCTTTGCACAGTTCCTATATGCAGCAGCGGCTCTTTCTCACAGCTCTATCTCTCTCACACATCCATTCACACATACGCTTCTTCTACATCATTCACTCTCTCTTTGCTCACTCATTCATTCTCTCACACATCTCTCACCCTCTTTAGACTTTATCCCTCACTGAGCACACACACTCACAGTCTTCACAGCTTCATCCCTACGCTGCTGCTCTTCTCCCACACTCTCATCCTTACACACTCATCCTTCCTTCTCTCTCCCCTCCACATTTCCATTGCTCCCCTGCTTCCTTAGCCAAACTCTGGACAATTATATGTTACATCTTCAGGGCCCAACCCATTCTCATAACACATGAAGTCATACAGTTTTTCTCAGGTTAGTAAGGTCACAGAGGCCAACCAGTGTAAAAGCTTGGCCTTGCACATAACTTCTTTCCAGACAGAGAATAACATTGAAATTAAGGATATAACAAAACAGTAGCAGGCTGACCCTTGAGTGGTCAGGGTACATGCCTAAAGTCAACTATCGCCAAGGGGGTGGGTCTCAAACAGCCTGTCCTTGATTTAGCAATAAGCAACACCTGAGAATTGGTCTTTGTATATTTTTTATAGGAGAAATTTAGTCTCTTAAATTTGTTCTGAAGTCTAAAACTGTCTTTGAGTCTGAAAATACTGTTACTTTCCTGTGTCAGTAAATAAGAATATTCTGGTATTATACAACTATACATCAGACTTGACTATCCGCATGTCTGCCCAAAGATGTAAAGCACATTGCTAAAGGCCTGTGGAAAGAACCCCACAGCTGTTCTTATTAGGGAGGCAGATCAATGGCACCTGAGAAAGTTACAAACAGAAAACAATCAGTATCCATAGCCAGTCACCCCACAGGCTTTGCCTAGTGGGGACACTCTGAATCTTGTTTAATAGGGCTTCTCCACAGACTTTGCTTAATGGGTTTCCCCAGCACAGAGTTATCTATCTGGTAGGACAGCCTGTAAAATACCAGTGTCATCTGCTGTACGTTTTTTAGTGGCCTGTGGCAGAAAAGGATAGTGATTTTCTTCACTTGTGGCCACGTAGGGCTGACAAAAACCTGCTGACCTCTAGACACACAAGGGCTAATGCATACTGCCTTTGTTGCTAATGAGTCCACAGCTTGGGATCTTGGTCAGGCAGATCTTCACAGAGCTCCAGACTGCCCACACGTGTTCCTGCCAGCAGGATGAAAGACACTGATAGAAAGCCCTGTAAGACAGTTGTTCACAAACAAGTCATAAAACAGCCAGGAGGTACCCAGTGACCCTCTGCTGCAAGGGCAGCCAGTGAACTCCGCACGCTGTCACCATACAGATAAAATAGAAGCGAGGCTGTCTTGCTAATGGAAGAACAGTTACAGCTATTAAGATCACCAAATTATCAAATGTCCTAATGAGTTCTTATCCCAAGTACTTGCTTTTATTCAGATGCGATCTTAGGAGGAAGATCCGAGTACGAATGGGTAGAGCAGCCTCAGGACTCTTCTTTATCAACAGCCCAGCATGGTCTTGGAGACCATCAGTGCACAAGGCCAAGGCGTTATGCTGCGATCTCAGTGTACCGGTCTGTGTATCTGGCCAATACGGCCCCATGCAGGTGCTCAGCATGGATGTGGACCTCGGAAAGAGATGCTCAGGCTGTGCTCATGTGGAGACTTTATTAGAATAAAGATTAGGAGAAGGGAGAGAAAGGAGAGGTCAGAGAAAGAAAAGGAAAGTGAGGAACAAGAGACCTTTGGCAAGTGGTGGGAGACGAGAAACAATAAGAGGAGGAGGAGCAAAGGATGCTGGGTGACCAGGTTATCGCTTATTGGCAGGGACTCCAGGAAGTGGGTCAGAGGTCAGAGCACTCATACAAGGCCTCTAGCTAAACACGAGTGTCTGCATTTTCTACCACTGGATCCCTTCCCTAAGGTCTCCAGATCCCCTTTAAGAGCTACCACTGTGCACCAAGATCTTTCGATTACACCTTCAGTTTCTTTGTGCAGACTGTGCTCTCAGACATACTACATTTTAAAGCACACAGGACACTAGGTGGAAATGGGACAAGTGACACATTCCTGTAACTTGAGCACTGTGGAGACAGAAGCAGAAACATCAGAGGTACAAGGCTAGTCTGGGACACACAGTGACTTTAAATCAGCCTAGGATATAGAACAGACCTTGTCCCAGAAAACTAAAATGGAAGAAAGAAGGAAGTTGTTGTGGACCCCAGAAGAACCGTTACCCCCCTGACAAGGACCAACAACCGACCAAGAGAGAAGTCACTGTAGTCCAAACTGGCAAACCAATGGGTTTACTGGGGACACTTTAAGGCAGCTTCATCATCAAAAAGTCCACTTAAACTGGTGGGCATCCATCCACTCAGGGCTCCTTCCTTGCTTGTCCAACTGTCTGTGGCATCAATAACTTTTCCAACAAACCTCTTTCCCAAAAGGGCAATCCACCTCAGGGCCCCCCTTGCTCCCTAAACCTGAAAGCTTCTGCTGATCCTGAAGGGTGCTGCTTTATACAGGCTGGAATGGCCTCAATTCCCATTATAGAAAAAGGACATGTAACATAAAGATCTCTGACAAACATATATTTATGATTTAAGAGATATTGCAGTCTTACTAAAGAACTCAAAGTTAGTATTTACTTTTGTAACAGTGTCCCTGGAAAAGAAACTCACAGCAGTAATTTAGTGGAGGATTTTAATGCATATTATTTAAAGCCACTTTGATTAACATAAAGCATTTTATACCTTCTCCTTTTCTGTCACCCTTGATATTCAAAGCCTAGATGAAACAAGACACTTTGACTTAAATCTGCTGCTGGTAGGTGACCATTTTGCCAATGAACAGTGCTTTTGATTTCCATAGACATTCACACATGCCAGAGCTGGGGGTGGGTATTAGCTAGGGCCATGCCATTTCGTAAAGTTCCTCCACTTTAGTTGAACTACAACAAATTCACAAAATAAAAGTAATCTTGTTCCCAAAACTCAAGAAATCCATTTCTCTGTATCTCTGACCTCCCTACAATCAGGCACCAATAGTGGAAGCCAAGAGAGATGCTGACCCATCACTTAGCCTTCACTAGCTCACAGTCCCTGGTTACCCTCCCTCCCACCCTCTTTTTAATGAAACCCACAAGAAGGAATTTCCTTGGACTCCCCGACATGTTGTCTGCCTATCTATCTGTGACAACATTCATTCTTATAAATCTCTTACCCCAAAGGACAATTTGTCCCAGTTGTCCACCTTGAGTTAAACCCAAAACTTCCAGCAGATATAGCCTAAGTTTTACTAAGTTAGGAGGAGAGGGGGGAGGAGGAGAAGGGAGAGGGGGAGGAGGGAAGGAGGAGGTGGAAGAAAAAGAAGGTGGTGGAGAGGAGGAATTTCAGAGTTTCAAGTTTCCTCAGTCTGTCAAACATGAAAATTGGATTTTGTTCGAGGGATCTAAGCTTTTACTAAGACTAGCCCGCTGTGGCAGCTGCTAAGCCACTTGCAGAGAGCCATCTCTATCTAAAGCTTTTTCCAACAGTAGAAGCCCACTCTTAACTTTTCATATTTTTCGTTATTCAAATCAATGCAGCAGGCAGACAGGAAGTATTTACTCAGGCAAAAATGTGTACAATTTGCATAGCAAAGGAATGGCAGCCTTGCTATTATCATAACAATACAGAATTGTTCTGCCAGCTCCAGTGGAGTAATGAATAGAGCAGCCAGGATTCATCTGACAGGGTCACTTGGTACGGTCAGTTAATCAGGAGCTACTCAGATGTCTGGGAAAGACTGAGTCATGGCTTTGCTGTTTAGAAGCAATGCAGTTTACCAGATTTCTTTCAGGACTTATTCCCAAAAGTTTTTAATGCAAAAGCACCACTAACTACAATGGGCCCCTTTCAGGTCAGCATTATAGTAACATTAAAAGACATTTATATCCTTGTTGTCCAAAGAATGAAGTCTACTCTAGGCAGAGACATGTCCTTGTCTCCCTCCCTCATGGATTAATTCATTTGGTCTGTCACTCACTTGGCCAAGGAACCACTCTTGGGAAGGCTGATTATGCATAATCCATGTTAAGGTAATGAGATGAATAATTATCCCTTTAATGGGATTTTTGCCTTCCCAGGATTTCTACATTCAAGGTAGTCACTACAGAGCCACAGTATGAAGCAGAAAGAGGCTTCTTCAGCATTGAGAAAAGGCACTGACTGATCTATGGACATATATATTAGAAGGCCATTTAGCAATATGAGACCTATGGGGTTTTTTTTTTTTTATTCTTTTTAGCACTCTTTCATTATGTATAAACCTGTGCAATACACCTCATGAACCACCTTATAATCTCCTTAATAGGTTTTCTGCTCCCTCCCATCCCATAATAGGTTTCCCGCCAAAACAGAAAGCCAGATCAAGCCAAAGTGGGAAAAAATATAAGAACAGATACATTGAACTCCCAAGTGTGTTCTCCAGGTCCACAGATGGGACCGGAGAAGTCATGGTCCCAAAGAAAAGCAGGGATATTTTTACAGATTGTAGGTGAGGAGTGTTGACATGTCCTACACAAGCGGGGTTTGTGCCTGAGTAAGGTCAAAGCTGAGGGTTTAGGTGGAACCTGAGGGGCTGGCAAGTTTAGGGGAGAAGCTGCAGTAGCTGCCAGAAATGCGGAACAAGGCTTTTTGACATCTTTCCTTTGTTCGGAGATTCTCTGAGTGGGCAGGGGAGGGATAGACGGGAAGAGAGAGAGAGAGAGAGAGAGAGAGAGAGAGAGAGAGAGAGAGAGAGAGAGAGAGAGAGAGAGAGAGAGAGAGAGAGAGCGCACAAAATGGGGCTTTCTGGGCCATACTGTTGAGACAGAGAATCCAATGAAACATTCATTGATGAAAAAAAAAAAACTCTTTAGATTAAAAAATACTATACCATAAAGGGTCTGTCTTTGGATTGCTAGCTTCTAAATAGTGACATGGAGAGTTTTCATTATGAAAGTTTGGCCTTGGCATAGGCTTGTTCCCAACTAGCTTTTAAAACTTAAATTAACCAATTTAACATTCTACCTCACGGCTTGTTACCTCTCCTCAGCCGATACGTGACTTCCTCCACATCTGGCGTTTGCTAGTGAATCCTTCCTTCAGTTGGTTTGCCCAGACTTCCTATCTCTGCCCAGAAGCCCTTCCTATTCTGTCTTGTAGAGCTGTTAGCCATTCAGCTCTTTATTAAACCAATCAGAAGGTGCCCAAGGCAAATTAGGAAGAACACAGGCACATCTTCACACAGTGTAAAAAAGGATTATTTAACATTATACCAAAATACTTTTCCAAATTTTTTAAAACTTGAATATAGATTACCTCCATTGACCACTATATAACGTCAGAGGCCTCAAAATAATATAGATATTGCCAAGCCTCTCTCTCCTCACTCTTCTGTCTCATGCCCATGATTACATCACTTAGGTTTAAATGTGACAGGGCATATACAGTTGAGAGCCTCCTCCATCCTGTGCTCTTCCTAACACCACTGATCTCCTTGATGAAGAATCCCACCAGAAATGACCTAATTTTATCCTAAGAACCCAAAGTCGAGTTACCCCTTAGCTTCTGAAAAATTGCCTGCTTATGCAAACCTCTCCTGCAGCTGCTGAGTAAGATACCAGTGTATGGTTTTTGCTATAAGGCCCTTGGTCTAAATGCTCAGGGCTACACGTGAGTCCCTGAATACCTGAGTGTAGTCCCAGCCAGCTGGAATAAAGAATTCAAGTTGGCTATAAACTGTGTATGAGTGGTCATTTCTGGTGGGCACCCAGTAGCATAAGCATGAGTATTCTTATCTTAATATATCCCATCTTCCATTCACTGATTCATCCGGAAGTTCTTCTCTGCAGTGGAGGTCAGATCTTGCTTGCATCTAAGCAGCAGTTTCTCTGAAGAGCTCCGCATACAGTTCAGCTGGCAAAGTCCAGTTATACCACACAAATGGGCAACAGACCGTGAGATAAAAGGCCAAGAGAGCCACCCCTCAGACAGAGCTTGTTTGTCAAGAGAGCTGGCTGTGGAGGCTGTACAAGGGCCACAGCCAGCCAGGGTTTTCCCACGAGGTAGGAGCCATGGTGGCCATGTCTGTGAGGCCAGGTGTCAGCCCCTGCTACACAGAAATGAGAAATCTCACAGAACTACCTTCTGTCTGCACCCACTGTTTCCGAAGGCAAATTGGAGCAAATTCAACAGACGCCAGCCAGACTTTCAGAGTCAATCCTGCCTCTCCAAACAAGTCCTATTGCTGATAACAGCCAGCACGGGTGACTGAGAGTACCACCATCTCCAGCTCCTCCTCTGGAAAGCGCCACCCTCCTCCCCCACTGTGGTTGGTTGACTCTCACAGGATTTGCTGCCCTGCCTGTGGTTAAGGGAGAAAATCCTACAGGAGTCCCAGCTCTGAAAACCTTTGTCAGGGCTGGGCTTCCCACTGAGCATCTCAAGTGTCCCCTTGAAGAAGATGAAGTCTCCTGTTGTGAGCAGTTTGTGCACTCACCTGCACACCCAACCCACACTGCTCACTTTTATCTGATTTCTTTTGTTTTAAACTTGAAACTGTGTAGCCAAGAACGACCTTGAGCTTCTGAGCCTCCTGCCTCCACTTTCTGGTCACTGAGATTACAAGTGTGCACCTCCACACCACGTTATGTGATGCTGGAGATCGAACCTGGGACTCCATAAATGTTAGAGAGATCTTCTACCAACTGAGCCACAGTCCCAGTCTTAGCCTATGAACAGCTTATATATATATTACTTAAAGTAGTGGGTGCTGGGAAGCCTCTTACAATAACTTGTTCACTAGCACACATAGAGTATGGAGAGAACAAACCCGCAGTGACTATGGAAACCAAGCACTCACTATGCACAGAGGTGGCTTCAGGAAACCAGGTAGGGACATGCAATCAATCGCCAGACATAGGGGGTCACATTCAGGATGAAGAAGGGACTAACTTTAGGCCAAGCAGGAATCCCTACTAGGCCATTATGATAATCTGACACTAATGTCTGCATCCTAGCAATTGTGGGTATGCAATTTTTTTTTTCCCAAGCATTTTTAAAAAAACCTGTGACCTGCACGTTCTCTAAATGGGCAATTTCTAAGGCAGCAGGCCATACCTAATGCTTGGCCAAGAATGTTATCATGCTGTCATTTAGCCTCATAGTCAGTTCCCCAAGGGCAAAATAGCTTCCATTACAGGCACATTAATAACTGCTATAAATAGAGACAGGAAGGGGGGATAAAAACTGTTGTCATGACTCTTCATGCATGAAATGCAAGGGCTGTATTAAAGAACGCAGGCCTCCTGTTGCCTTCTAAGAAACAACATCCAAGCTGGCTCTCCTGACATGGGATTTCACCTGAGTGCATTCTTAACCTCCTTTCCGACAGGATTAGCACTGGTCGAACTGAGCCTGGTTTTTGCTAGAAGCTATTAGATTTTGCCAGATCCTCACTTAGAAGGCAGTTGTCTGGATGGCACTGTACTGCCCTCTGCTGGATATCTAAAGTCAGATCAGACAAGGGAAATTCTCTCTCTCTCTCTCTCTCTCTCTCTCTCTCTCTCTCTCTCTCTCTCTCTCTCTCTCTCTCTCTCTCTGTACATTTGTGTGCAGGCACATGTGTGTACAAGTGTGCACATGCATGTGAACTTAGTAAGAGTGCAACTTCTAAATGCTATTCCTTAAATTCCTTTTGCCCTTCTGCTTGACGCAGAGCCTCTCTCTGGTTCGGCACTTTGCCAAACAATCTTGTCTCCACCTCTGTTTCCCTGGCACTGGAAATTACAATCCTGTGTGGCCACACCTGAACTTTTGCACAGGGATTGAACTCAGATCCACATGCATGTACAGCAAGCACTCTGTACACTTGAACTGTTTCCCTAACCTAGGTCTCTCATTTTTAATATAGCTTATGAAAAGTATAAAGAGAGATGGGAAGTCAATAAGGCTGTTAACAGTTAGAAAACATCTCACTCTGCAGAGCCCAAACTGGGACATCTGAAGATTATTTGAAGCTGGAGAAACAGTAGAGAGCACAGGAGCTCATTTTAAGATCCCAGGCCGGTAGCACCTATTAGGTCTCTTGGGAGTGTTAAAGATCCAAAAGATAAAAAAGAGTATTCATGTAAGTGGTTGACACAGTGCTACACTTCACCATTTGTGGTGCTTTGAGTAGAAATGGCCCCCATTGACTCATGTGTTTGACTGAATGGCCCTACTCGGAGGTGTGGCCTTGTTGGAGGAATTAAGTCACCACAGAACCAGGCTTTGAGATCTCACCGAGGGAGGCTGTGCTCACACTACACTCTGTGTGCTGCATAATTATGTCTGCTGCCTATGGGTCAAGATAGAGGACTCTCAGCTCCCTCTCCAGCACCATGTCTGCATGCTGCCATGTTTCCCACAATGATGATAATAGACTGAACTTCTGAAACTGTAAGCCAGCCCCAATTCAGTGTTTTCTTTTATAAGAGTTGCCATGGTTATGGTGTCTCTTCGCAACAAAGAACAGTGACTAAGACACTGTTCAATACTCCAACCTCCTTCTTGAAGCTGCAGAGGCTGAAAACTTGCAAACCTCGGGAAAGGGTTCACTTATCACCTCTGCTCAGGGATAGAAGAGGGATGGGAGGCCACTGCCTCCACTCTCCCCTGAGTGTCCTGACCTCTGAAGAGCTTCCCTAACTTTTGTCCCAAGCCAGTGCACACCACAGAGGAGTCTTCAGCCGGGTCTTTTGGCTGACTAATTATAATATCCTTACACAAGGGAACTTTGACTTAGCCTTATGCTTTCCATGGCAGAGCAATTTATCAAAATGATGCCAGAAACACAATGCAGATTCGGGAGTTTTCAAAGCAGAAGAAAAATAAAATTCAATGTGACCCATGAAAGAAGTCATCAACAAAACCCATATTACCGGAACTTCATTCATTCATTCATTCATTCATTCATTCATTCATTCATTCCAAAGCAGTTACTGAGCATTGTCAGGTTAAGCATGACTTCTTAACCACCATGCTGAAGAAGAGAAAAGTGTGTGGCCTCTGGCTGTCATATCCTCCAGCACCTGCTGGGTGGACCTGTTCCCCTTTCCTGTGGTTCGTCACACTCCCAGGGCTGTGACCAAAGCCACACAAAAGCGTTTTTATAAGACCCTGCAGAGCATGCAACCTCACCAGTAAACAGTTTTAGCAGGTGGAAGGCCCACTCTGAGAGCTTTTAGTCACCAAAATCTCACATGTGCTGAAGAGAATAACATGCACCGTGGCTACCCGTGTGATGTCTCTGGTGTAGTCTGGAGTCATTAGCACACAGCACCAGGGATCTTACACAGGTACAGATCTCCACTGCTAATGGAATCCAGTACAGTTTAAGTGACTCTCTCTCTGCCTTGGTCTCTTAATAGAATCTTCCCGTCTGAGTTTTCTTCCAACATTGGGAACAGAAACACCTGGCTTTCAAATTGTGATAAAGGTTAGGGATAGTAGAGACAAAGACCCTGAATGCTATATGAATTACCATTTGTAATTGGTTAACTGAAATACATGCATAGACCACATGTAGTTCCTTTTACACATACAAGAATGCCTATAAAATATCCACACTAATCACTTCCTAGTCGTTAACTATCTAGCTGAATACAGAAAAGAGAGGAAGGACATATACTCATTTTCTTACAGGGGACAAATGGCCTTATTGAAAGAACTAAAAAAGTAAAGGCAGAAAGCCGCAAACGCCACCATCCCTTTCGACTCTCTTACTGAATTTAAAACTTCTGCTCATTAAGAAGCAACAAGAAGAGTAAAGACAGCTGTAGCTGGGAGGGCATGCTTGCCCTGTACGCCTAGCAACAGGCTTTGGCCCAGCCCATGCTTCCCAAACTTGTAATAAACAAAGGGTAACTAAGTAGGCAAACACAAGCGAAAACCAAATAATGATTTTTATAGGAATTAGTGAGCAAAATATTGGGCAGCATATTAGATACGGCCTGTAAAAAGAATAGAAAACTCTGCAAGTACACAGGACATGTTCATCTCAACTGGCCATCAGGGCAACCCAGACCTCAGTGTGCTGGCACTCCAATCTCACTAGAGCAACTGAAGATGCTGAGGGACCAGAAATGGAGGCAAAGACAGGAAGCACCAGCCCTCCTGCTCTGCAGATCCTGACCAGGAGCTGGTGCAAGTTCTTAGGAGCCTTGGGTAGTTTCCTGTGACTCAGCGGGTGTGTTTGCACATTCCAGGCACTTAACTAAGAGATGTGATACAGCCCATCCCTAAGAGCCACAAAAGAATGCTCAAATGGCTTCACTCAGACTCCTCAAGGAAGTAGCAGCTCCAACACAGGTGAATGAACAGTGCATACTACATACAAAACAAACAACACATGCATACAACAACATACAACATACACAATACACAACATGTACATAATTTTCATGTAATATATAGCACATATACACAAGCATATGCATACATGCACACAAAGTATAACATGTACCATAACAAGATGCAAACATATACACAAAGACACAAACACAGATTACTCACAATGCATTTCATAAATGCAACACACAAAAATACATGAAACACATAAACACACCCAGAGACTCAACACACACACACACACACACACACACACACACACACACACACACACACAAACACACACACAAACTGCAGTAGAAAAACAAGTAAACTTTTACTTAACAACAACATGTGTCCATCTGTGGGAACAGTGTCCCACACCAAGTCAACCCACAATTCCAGCTGGGTATCTTATAGTTCAATTTATTCAGCACCACCTACCTAAGACATATCCCATAGGCCAGAGCAGAGTCCCAGAGGACTGCCCTGTAAATGCTAGGTTGGGACCTACATTTCTGATCAATTTGCTGCAAAATGAGTCCCTACCACCCCACCTCAGTTTGAGTTAAAAATTGAATAGGACAAATCATAGGACTCTGAGAAACATTTGTCATTTATTATGAACTATGTTACAGAACTGAACAGTCAGAAGTATACAGAAGGCTCTAAAGGCTTCAGCTTGGTCACCATTGTCCAGATATCCCACATGCTCACTAACCTAGGAACTCTCCAAACCCTGGCCTTGAGAGGTTTACAGAGGCCGTGTTACTGCTGGGGTGGGAAGGCTGTACTTTAGGTCAGATCCCATAGTCTGAATCAGGCCATATTTTGCTGCAGCTCTCTTGGACAGAATTAAGAAACTGTCTGTTCTTTGATTGGACAGCCCTCAACCATGGGATCGTACTCTTCCATGCTCTTGGCCAGATTTACTGTGGGGAACTAAATCATGTAATATTACACTTCCAGCCAACCCTAAAAGTCAGATATTTCCTTTGTTGTGGGGACTTGGGTCTGAAGAATACTTGGAAAGATTGTTTGGGGAGGTTCTCTGAAGAGGCTCTTATGGCATCCCTCCTGCATCCCTTCCATGGTGGCTCTCTCTTATTACTCTGAATGAAGCGCCCCTATAGACTTAAAAGGGAGCTTCCCTCTCCCTGCAAAGCCCCACCTTGCTTAGATCACCCTAAATTGTACTGCTTCTGTCTAGCTCTCTCACCCATCTGGAGACCCTATCCCTGAAGTAAACCTCACTAAAGGACATTGTGTCAGCAGATTGATTTTTTTCTCTTATATCACTTACACGTGACTGATCAAAGGCAGCCAGCCTTCTCTCTGGAATACTATCCCTCCATGTCTTTCTGAAGATTGCTAATTCATTAACCTTTTCACTCATTCCCACAAAAAATGTGTTTTCTTCAGACATCTCCCTGTCCGCTCTCCTTTCTCATGTCTATGTTTTTTTTTTTTTCAGCATTAACTCTACCTGAAAAAGTCACTGTGGGTTGCCCATCTGCCTGTCAGATGGCCAGAGTCAGCAGGACAGAGACCTTCTGTGTGGTAACTCTGGAGGTTAACACACCATGAGGTCTGTAGGCACTACATATACCTAGAACAAGTTGATTGGCGATGTGCCTGGCAAAGGATGTAGGGTCAGCTTCTCACTGCTCATTAGCATGAAGTATATATGGTGTTCTGAAGTTCAGATTTCACAAAACTTTTGCTATAATTTTTGCAGGCAGCCATGACTCTCTACAGGGAGTTTCTTTTTTGTTATGTAAAAAATAAGGTTTTTCTAAAAATTGTTATTGAAGTTCTCACCAATACACTTTCCCTGAGAAGTGGTTCATCTTGTTTGATTCTGCTGTTGGTCACAGTTTGGCCTCTGCCAATTCCCCACCCTTCCAACTCTCAAAGAGCCCCTTTGTAGGAAGCCACACCTTTCCTAGTTCACAGGTCGATCGGTTCAAGATCTTCTTGGAACTGATCTCCTTATTAAGCTCTCTAGGAAAAGAGTCAAAGGCCATCTGTTCCAAGGAAGACAGCTCCATAGGAAGAGCTAGACTCTCCCTTTTCTTCACCACATCCCTCACCACACCTTTGCTGGTTTTGGGTAACGGAATACATTCACCATCTGATTTTGCATCTGGTCTGTGGAAACATCTTTCACCAGCCCAATGAGAACTGTTCCTAGAACAGCTTTTCTGACACCCACTCCTGTATGCAGAGAATCTGCTTTTGGATAGAAAGAGGTAATCAGTTCAAAGATCCAGACCCCATGTGCCACACTTCTCCAGGCTCAGGGCTGATGATGGCTGGGCCTCACCCCTCCTCCCACCTTTACCATTCTCTCCTTCCTTCTTCTCCCTCCATGCCCTTTACCTGTCCTTTGGGGCCGGTGAAGACGGCTTCTGTAGTGTAAACTGAGGCACTCAGTAACCTTGCAATCAGCTCTGAGGCAGTGCCGGGCGTGGGGGGCAGGGTAGCATTGTTTTCTCTCTGCTTTCAGAGTTCTTCACTTTCTTTCTTCAGCTTGGCAATTTCAACTTGTAGTATCTTCTATCAAAATTGTCTGCAAAACTGTGTCTCTAAGAATAATTTAACGCTTATGGCATTCAATGGCGTGCTTTGCCTCTACCGGTTTTGGTTCAAGAGAACCTTACTAGCTGCCATTTTCAACAAGAAATAGCAGAAAGTCATAATACAGTGGACAGCATTACCTCTAACTTATTTGTTTATTTATTTATTTATTTATTTATTTATTTATTTATTTATTTATTTATTTATTTATTTATTCATTCATTCATTCATTCATTCATTCATTCATTATTTACTTATGTATTGGGTCTCAAGTATCCAGATCTGGCCCCAAACTTTCTGTAACTGAACATGAACTTGGACTTCTTATTGTTCTGTATTAAGATAAAGAGATAAGCCAGGATCATACTAAAGATCAGCGACACTGAAAAGGTGTTTTTGCTTTGTTTTTTTCTACATATTAAAAAAGTGAAAAGAAAAGAAAAACCCAGGGTGTGGCAGCACCCATCATTAATTCCAACACTTGGGCGGTGGAAACAGGCAGACAGCTTTGAATTTCAGGCCACCTTAAGATCCAGGATCTAAATACATAAATAAAATCAAAAGATTGTTTTGTTTGCACAGGTTTATCTAGAAAAGTTAGATAGTAGATTGTGAAGATGTCTGATACCATTTTAAGTTGGCTTAATAGCTAGGTGACCAGGAACCACCCAGCAACAAGGTTGTAGGTGACACTCAAGAGCAACAGCTCTGATAGCATACCTGAGTATTCCATGGCAGAGACAGCCTTTTCAGAAGGCTCCTGCAGGGCTGAGGGGTGTAATAGAAAACTGGCTCCCCTGCACAGTTCTTGTGTAGCTCCATGGAAACAGCCATGAAGCGTGAAAGAAGAGCATGAAAATCATTTTGATTCTGAATTTCTCTAATGACCCCGAGAAGAATCATCTCTCTTCTCACGGTCATTCTCACAGTAACCCCTTTCTATCCTTGGACTAAAGGATCATTTCTGGTTCCTGCATTTGGGTCAAAGAAGATCGCAATCCCACTGCCCGGCATCCTCTGAACCAGGACCAGTGGCCAAGTCCCCAGCCACAGCTGACTAAATGTGTAGCAACAACAAGTGTGAACACAGAGTCCTGGTTGTATTATTTTTTCTCTTCTTATGGTTCTGAAATGACAGAGGAAATCTTATTATGTGTGTTGAATGGGTATGTTGTTTCTCTGAAAATATATATGCATGTGCCTGAAAACTTTTCATAGGACTGCTCACCACATGTCCACACTCTCAGTAACATTAGAGCACCCTGAAGTTTAGGGCTCTAGAAATCTAAAGACCTGGGTTCAAACCATGATTCTGTAACTTCCTATCTGTATGACTCAGAACACAGAACGTCTTCTCACTCAGTTCCTCCACCCAGGAAACAGACACAGTAATACTTCCCACTTCACAGACTGGACAAGAGAAAATCAGGTTATTGGTGTAAAAGAATTAAATAAAAGTGGTTGGAGCACTCACAAAAACAGCTACTTAATATCTCTTCTGAGCAAAATCTGCTAGAGGCTCTAGAGAGACAAAACGGGAAGTACTCTGACTGTTGTGCTGGGAAAAGGGGAACTGAGCCCTAGAAGGAGGAACTGAGCCCAGCTGATACTCATTGCTGCCAAAGGTCGCCCTTGAATTGTGTCCCTCAGCGTAAAAACAAAATACGAGGTGGTGTTTATTAGATACTTTCAGTGGCCAGAAAGGGAAGTCCATGCCTCTAGTAACCTCTCATCCATACCCTTTTGTGTTACCTCTTACCTATGTCTCTGTAATTCCTCATCCATGTTCTTATGGATTATCCACCATTTATTGTGTTAGTCAGAGCTTCATTGCTGTGAAGAGACACCATAACCATTATCTCTTATAAAAGATAATAGCTAATTAGGGCTGGCTTACAGTTCTGAAGTTTACTCTATTATCATCATGGTGAGAAACATGGCAGCACACAGACATGATGCTGTTGCTAAGAGTTACATTTGGATCAGCAGGCAGCAGGCAGGTATAGAGAGTGACACTGAGCTGTCTTGAACTTCTGAATCCTCAAAGCCCACCCCTACCAGCACATTTCCTCCAACAAGGACATGCCTACTCCAAGGCCATCCCTCCAATAACATCACTCCCTGTGAGTCTACTGCGGCCATTTTCATTCAGATCACCACACTCTTGCTACTGTGAGTTACCCCTCGCCCATGCTCCTAAGGTAACCCCTCATGCATGATCCTATGAATAAGTCCAGTAAACACATTGGCCCACAAAAACAAAACAAAACGTAGAGCTAGTGCTGTACACATATCCATTTTTCTCCATGTACACTGGAGCCACAAAACACAAATTGTAATTGTGGAGATTCTGAGTGAAGTTAAGTACTGTCCCGTTTCTGTGTAGACAGGGAGTGGACAATGCCATGCATAGATGAACCATAAAGTTCATGCTAGTGACTTGTATCTACACAAGTGTGGAGGGACAATACACAGCAATGTAAGCAGGACAAATTGATAAAAGAAAAAAATGTTTTATAGACATTTAATCTTAGTTTATAGTCAAAGACCCATGTGTCCGTCTTCACTTCACCTGAATCACAGAGATGGCCCTAGCCTAGGAATATCTGCACATTACTGCTGTCTGGTTTATTTATTCTTATGTGGCTTTATAAGGCATCATTCCCAATTCTAATGCCTTGAAACATCCATTTTGATTTTAAAATTACCTTCATCAGTGTGTGTGTGTGTGTGTGTGTGTGTGTGTGTGTGTGTGTGTGTATACAGATCCACACAAAATGAATGCAAGGATGGGCATGCTAATGCATGGGTGTAGAGGTCAGATGACAACTTTGGGAAGTTGGTTTTCTCCTACTATGGGAACCAAGGGTCAAAATCACTCTTCAGACTTAGCTACTACTGAGCCATCTATCTGGCCCCAAATAAACATGTTGCAATATTGTGAGGGCTACAGTTATGGTTTAAGTTTGAATTACTGTGCCTAAGAGATCTGTAAAACAAAAAATGCCTCTAACCTGCATGCCCCATTTGCCCAAGGAGAGAAACTTCCTGGAATTCTGGGGACTGTTGTTTATGTTGCAAGATAACAGGTTGCATGTTTTCACTTCTGTAAGCAAGCTTGATTGCCCCAACTGCATAGGATATGCTTGATCTGAGGTAGAAGGGAGGTATGTAGGCAGGAAGTAAGTCAGGGTGAATGCTTGCCCCCAATTGGACAAAGGCAGGAAGTGCATCGCCTTGTGGGTTTTGCCTTTACAAGCACCTGACTGAATAATTTGTGTCCATTATCTGGGAATCTCAAGTATGGACCTGGCCAGTATTTAATGAAGCTTGCTTCAAATGTGTTTTGAAAAGTATGGTAGTGGTCTTATTCTCACCCAGTAGGATTAACAATATCTTCTGGTGTTTGTTATTTATAAAATGAATATCTATGTTCCCATTCCCCCAAAATAACAGTTAACAACATCAATAAAATCTGGTTTTCATGTCCTTCTGTCAGGGTTGGAGAATTTCCCAGGTACAATTCTCGCAGTTAAATGATGAAGACTTGAATTCAGATCACCAGAGCCAGAAGAATTCAGTTCTCTCTCTCTCTCTCTCTCTCTCTCTCTCTCTCTCTCTCTCTCTCTCTCTCTCTCCCTCCCTCCCTCCCTCCCTCCCTCCCTCCCTCCCTCCCTCCCTCCCTCCCTCCCTCCCTCCCTCTATCCCCCCTCTCTCCCTCCACTTTGTCAGTATTTTGAAGTAATGTCTAAGCAGAAAGCAATTTCTAAGAAGGAATTTATTAAAAATCTTTTAGTGTGCATTGCAAAACTGTAACACAGCTGCTTATAAAGCTAAGAACTACCACAATTACTCAATATCATCTAGTTTCACTCTTTATGCAAATCCCCTGATCATATCCATATTTTTTCATTGTATGACTTATAGCTGTTTGACTTATGTGCTTGTTACCATGTGTGTGCAGTGCTCTTGGAGGCCAGAAAAGAGCATCGGAACTCTTTGAACTGTAGTTACAGAAAGTGTGAGCTCTGTGTGGGTTTTAGGAACTGAACCTAAGTCCTCTGACAATCAGCAAATGCTCTTAACCTCTGAGGTATCTTTCTAACTCCCCCTCAAAGATCTTTTTCTTGCAAACCATGTATTTGTGAGTCATATCCCTTAGTTCCTGACTTTTCTCTGGTATACTATGGGAATTACACCCAAATAGAGAAAGGCAATGCAGAGGCAAAAGTAAAGGAGAAACAGAATGATGGTGTGCTATGCCAGGTGGGCAGGAATAAACAAAAGGCTTCATGTCTCAGAGAACCCAAACTTGGCAGAGTCTCATAGTTTCTCCATAGCAGGATTAAAAAGGAGTCTCCACATTCACAAAATGACACACACATACACATATGCACGCACGCACGCATGAGAGAGAGATGCAGTGAGACCTTACAGTAAAAGCACATGACATAAAATTCTGGATAAGAGTTACAAAATAGTCCCAGAATATTATGAAACCCCCCCTTCCTAGTTACCCACCCTATGGGAAAAAAGAGAGAATAAAGAAAGTAAAGGGCAGAACATGAAATGAGCTGTATCATTATGTCGGGAGCTCCCATGAGAAACAGAAGTATGGGGGGGATGTGATGAAGTCAGATGACTCCCCACCCTCCTCTGTGATTACGGCATTGTCATCTCATTCAAACCCTGAAAACAGCTGAGGACTTGAGGCTTATTCCTGCCCTTATCATTTCTAACTGCAGGATAGTAAAATGGCAGCTGATCAGATGTATATAAAGAGAAGAGTGCCAGCCACTTACACACTGGCTCGGGTAGCATTTGTATGCACTTCAAAGGCTCATGTGCCACAATCTGTCCTCAGTGGCATTGAGTTGGTGCTGCCTTGTAGATGTGGGAAGTAGTTAAGTCATTGGACAGCTGCCATCCAAAGGGGTCGATGCAGGTCTCTTAGGACTCTAGTTAGTTCTTATGAGAGCAGATTGTTATGGGAAGGGCAAACCTGGCTTCAGACCTCTCGCTGGGTCCCTGTGTCTGCCTCTCTTGTGTATACACTGCCATAGTTGTGAGTCCATGAGGCCCTTATCTGAGGCTGGACCAGTGGGACTTTCAGTCTCCAAAATTATGAGCTAATCTAATTCTTTTGGGGGTAGTACATGCTTATAATCTCAGCATAAACCTCTACAGTGACTTAGGGACAATAAATTTGAGGTCAGGTTGTCTCAAAACAAATAACTAAATAGTTTGCAAAATAAATTTCCCAGCCTTAGGCATTTGGTTAATTTGGCAGAAAATAGAGTAAAATCGCAAGTTGTAAGAAATTAGACAGAGAAGGAAACTGGTTATTTTCAGATTTCTTCAAAGCAACACCCAGTACTCCAAACTGAGAACAAGTGGCCCAGTCAGTTCCACATGCGTTCCCACGCAGATGGCAGCACACAACCTCCCTGACACTTAAGAAGACTGTCAGGTTCAGGAGGTGAAACCACTGGTTGAAACAAACAAGAAAATGATAAATGGGAATAGTGTAACAGAAGGGTGAGGGCTATGGAACGGCTGCTCAGAAGTTGGGGTTCTTCTTAGAGGTGGATAAAGAAAGCACGGGATACCCCAAAACAAAGGAAGCAAAGACCCAGAAGAGGTGACAACAGGAATTTACAGAAGCAGAGAGCACCTCTTCAGGCAGTATGGGAATCCCCAGAACGGGAAACTGGCAGAGCAGTGAATGAATGGTCTAGGCTGGTCTTTTATGGGGTCTTTACAGCTCTCCCCTCTTATATTGGTTTTTCTTTCTTTCTTTCCTCCTCCTCCTCCCCCATTTCATCACTTCCTCCTTCGGACTGTCCTTGGCCCAGGAAGATAACCACAGTGCGGAAGGAGACATCTGAGCTGCAGAGGAGGATGTCATCTCCCTTCAGAGTCTAGCTGCCGTGTGGGAATATTATCTCTTTCCCTCCAG
The DNA here is from genome assembly GCA_033318265.1 of Phyllotis vaccarum. Lineage (NCBI taxonomy): Eukaryota > Metazoa > Chordata > Mammalia > Rodentia > Cricetidae > Phyllotis > Phyllotis vaccarum. Next base: position 56,009,384 of record JARWLC010000011.1, read on the forward strand.
ACTCTTCCCTAACTGCCTATTTATTCCCCACTAACTCCTCACAGAAACAGTGATGAAAAGAGCCTGAAGTTAACAGAGCCCTTTAACTCCAGAGCTAAGAATAAATAGCGGAGGGGTCGTCACTGAAAAGAGAGAGCCTGATGATCTAAAACTCATACAAGAAGCACCACTGGTTGGTGGTGGTGGTGGTGGTGGTGGTGGTGGGGAGTCGGGTAACAGAAGCATGGTAGAGTTGCTTATCTCAAGTCTCACAGGGGAATTAACTCTCTAAAGTTCTGACTGCCTAAGGACCGCTTCTTTTCCTTTAAGTGCAGAGGGATAACTCATAAAACAACTTATTTGTGTAAAATCAGCTCACCTTAGAGGTTTATGCTGTTAAGTCCAACTATCATATTTTATATAGAAAAAAATGTTGCTAAAGTGAGGCTGTTGTCACGTGTCTACATGGGAAGAGAATTCTGTGGTCATTTTATCTAAGACTCCTTTCCTGGCTGGGAACACAGATCTGACAAGCACAGCTTCCGGGAGGAGAGGTTTCTTCTGGATCACAGTTGGAGAAGACACAGACCAACGTGATGGGGAAGGTCGACGGTAGAAATGTCCTGTGCCCATGGAAAGCAGCTACTCAGACCTCCATGGACCAGGAAGCAGAGAGAAGACCAAAAGCAGTCCCAGCTCTGACTTCAAGCCTGTTTCCCCCCTCCCCCCACCCAGTAAAGGACCCACTTCTTCCAGTGAGGCGCTACCTCTTGACTTCCTAAACAGGGCCCCCGCTGGAGATCGAGTCTTCAAATACACACAAAGTAGTCTCCTCAGATAAATGTCTTGAGTTTGTTATCTTCCTATTTTCTCTGTTCTTTTGTTTACTTCATTCTAGAAAAATCATAGGTAATTTTTTGAACAGTTCTAGGTGTTCAGTAAAACTTATATACAGGCAAATAAAATCTGCCCCCAAAGTGACCTCACCATTTTGCTCTTACCAGTAGTGACAGAGCTCTAGTTGCTCCACACCCTGATCAGCATTTGGTGGTGTTAACATCTGCATTTTAGTCAGCCCAATAGCCCTGCAGTGGAAGGTCATCACTGCCTTACTCTGAATGTATGTGCACAGATAATGGGAGTATCTTCCCACTCTCCCCTTCTCTATCTCTACATCTCCCTTGGTGAGGTGGCTAAAGTTTTCCTGACCCTTTGAAATCAGAGTTCTCATTTACTGTTATGTCTTCCAGCTCTTGGTAGCTTTTGTATAGAAGTACTGTCTGTGGTTATCTTTTTGAGTCTTATTTCTGGTTTGTGTCTCCTGTTGCTCTCTTTATGCTATCTTTCAATAAGTAACTATTTAAAAAAAACATGTATTTTGATTTTTTTTTAAAAAGTACTGATCAGTTAATGTAACAAGACTAGGAATATACTCAGTGTGTGTTGAGTAGTAGTTTGTGTATGAGAAAACCAGCATCTCTGAGCTCAGGGCAGGAAGATTGTTTATTACAACATTTATTACATTTATTACAATTATTATGTAAAAGCACTCATCACTAGTCCCACATGTCTAACATCCTGAGTTTTATCTCCCTAGACCATAAAGCAGGAAGGAGAGATGCTCACATATGTCACTGAAAGTTTTCCTGCATCCCGCAGCTGCTCAGTTCCAAATAATCACGCAGAGGCATATATTAACTACAAACTGTTTGATCTATGGTTCAAGCTGTTACTAAATACCTCTTACATCTTAATTGAACCCATTTCAATTCATCTGTGTACTATCATGTGGCTGGTGGATTTTCCATATAGTCACATCCTGTTTCTTGGGCAGCTGAATCTCATCTCTCCCAATTCAGACTTTCTTCCCCTGTCTCCCTGCTTGGCTTTCCCACCTGGCTGTAAACTCTCTTTCCATCAGCCAAAACAGTCTCTTTATTAACCAATGATAGCAACACATATTCACAGAAAGACTATCGCACAACATTTCCCCCTTTTTGTTAATCAAAAAGGAAGGTCTTAACTTTAACATAGTAAAATTACATAAAAACAAAACAGTTATCAAACAGAAATTAAAGTTACAATATCTAGTCTATTTGTATTTAGCAAAATTAAAGAAAATAGTCTTCAACTCCATCAAATACCATAGGATATAATATTGTCTGAGTAAACAAGACGTGTATTGTAAGCAACTTCCCAAATTCTAGAAATGATATAGACATTGAGCTGCTTAGACAGTTCCTGTGCAATGTTGGGGCATTCAACTTTAGCCTACAGGCCTAGAGTCTTTGGCAGGCCTTTTAGTGAAGCAGGAAATTTGAAGGACTGTTCTGCCTATTGGCAAAGTTCATTGTTCACTTTTTAATCTGTGTCCTGCAGAATGTCTTGCAGTTTCATCTGTGAAGCAGGAATCTGAAGGACCATCTTGCTTTGTTTGGGAAAGTTCAGTAGTCACTTTGTTATGGGTCTTGCATGCCCAGTTTATATAGCATACTGTCAAGTTGTCCAGGCAAGAACAGTTTCTTATGCAAATGGCTAGCCTTTTCCACATTGTAAGCAAACTCCATAATGAGTTTCTTCAAAGCCATCATTCTTTTTGAAGTAATTGGTGCTGCAAGGAGCAAACATGCCTCCTTGTCCAGAAAAGTCTAAGTTCTTGAAAGATTTTAAATGCCATATTCTTTAGGTCTTTGAAGTGTTTGAAGATTAACTATCTAATTGAGATAATTTTTGTAAACCTAAAAAACCCCTAACAAGCATGATCATAGAATTATACATACAGTATAACAAAATTGACCTTAAAATTGTATCAATAAACCAAAATCCATATCAATGTAAAGTATTTTGAAATTAATAGTTGTTTTTTATATTTAAGTAGATTTCATAATATACATTTTAAAAATAATTTCTATATAATATCTCCCCTTTTCTCTTTAGAAAAATATTGCATTTATGATCAACCTACATTAAGTAAGAACAAACATTTATAAACACTATTTTGGCAATTTGGATATAGCTTTCCTTTCTACTCTCTATTGATTTGGGGCTTTGGCAATCTTATGGGGATTCTGAGAAAATTTAGAATTATGGTTAAATCATAGGCTAGAGTGATATGGGATGTCTTCCTGTATGCTGTGAATTATTGTTGGATAATAAAGGAACTGTTTTGGCCTATGGCAAGCCAGCTTACAGGCAGGTGAGAACTCCAAGAATAGATAAAGAGGAAAAAGGGTGGAATCACATGGAGATGCTGTGAACTGCCACCTAGAAAAAAAAGATATAAAAGTACAGGTAAGCTACAAGCCATGTTGCAAGATATAGATTAATATGGCTGGGTTGAATAAAGTTGAAAAAGCTAGCAGGTAATGAGCCTGAGCCATAAACCAAACAGCTTATAATTAATATAAGCCGTTGTGTGATTATTTTGGGCTAACTAGCTTCAGAATTGCAGGTCTAGACCTCAGGGTGGACAGGCTGGAAACTTCTGGCTACAAATGGTGTTTCAATGTGGGACATTTACATCCACATAAAGTCTGAGAAATTTTTTAAAAAGTTCTAGAACATAGAAATAGAGCCAAAGAACAACTTCTCAGTTGTATCTCTCAAGTGGGCCATGTACAGAGACACCATGGTGTGGCATGCAGACTTAAGCTACAAAATGTCGGGCCTGTGGCGTGCAGCTTAAGCTGTAACAAGACTGATTCCCAAAGTCTCACAAGAGCCTTGGTAAAAAGCACGAGCTGTATATGAGGGATTTTAGGTTTCTCTTTATAAAGACAAAAAAAGAATAGAGTCAAAGACAGCTTCTTAGTAGAAGCATTTTCTTGGGTCACCTCTTCCACAAGTAGAGGCACAGCTCCTTTAAGTGAGGCTTCCTAACTCAGCCTTAGCAGCAAAACTGTATGGCTCTTTTAAGAGGCCTTGCTGCCAAATACTTAAATGGAATTCATGAGCAGTGGGGCTCTACTTGATGGCAATGTGGATCCTAAAATTCTCCAGAGTTGGGGTGGTAAATATTGTTCCTTCCAGTACCTCTACTAAAAAGCTTAACTCTCTATGAAGGTATACTAGATGGAGCTAGCCAGCCGCCCTAGCCAAGCCTTTAATCCTAGCTTGGTTTAGCAGATTAAAGATGTAGTCAGAAAAAGATAAGAGACATACAGTAAAGACAAATTCAAACAAAAACTCCTCAGAACAGCTTACAGTGTGTTTAAAAATATATGTAGGCTTGGGAGAGAAAAGAAAATGTAGAAAGGACAGAGAAATGCATTAAAAATAATAATAGGCCATGTAAAGATTTAAAATACACAAAGAATCTGGATACTATATGTTACCTTGTCTTTAAATTGTTTGACTGCTAAGGAAGGAGCAAGATATGCTAAAAGACATTTGATGCTGCTAGATTAATCCAACTTATATATTTTGTGAATGACCTGACTTTAAAATTGAAACCAAAAGATATGCTACTTTGGAGAAGAGGTTTTCTTTTTATTTCTAGAGAAAATGAGAAGCTGTGGATTTATTCCAGGTTAAAGAAACTAAGGTTCAATCAAGGAAGACCCTTCAAAAATCTCTGATGGGAAGAGATGGCCACATCAGTTTCAAGGCTGTTGATTAAGATGATCCAGCCTCAGGACCCCCTATAAGATGGCCAGTGCCTCCAATCAAGAAGCAGTATACACTCAGGAGGCAAAAGCAGGTGGAGTTCTATGAGTTTGAGACCAGCCTTGTCTACAGAGCAAGGTACAGGACAGTCAGGGCTACATAGAAAAACCCTGTCTCAAAACAACTACAACTGCTTACCTAAAACGTATAAGCTGAACATGTACCTTAAAAATGTCCAAGAACTAGTTACAACCTAGGTTTCTATCAGAGACAAAAGCACTTTCTTATTGAATGAAAATACCGTCTTCCTGGCTTCACCCAATTCACTTCACACAATTCCCACAAATAAATGTTCAGGGCTGATGAGTAGCTCACAGTCAAATGCCACTGAGAACACAAGGAAGTGAGGTACCATGAGCAAGAAACAGCAAAAACACATTCAGACAAAATGACCAGATATGGAAAGATTTCATGAGTCAGAGTCAGTATTGAAAATACTGGTATCACACTTGATATTTTTAAAGTTTTATTAAATAGCCGGTAGTCAAGAAACAGATTAAAAAAAAAAAAAGTGCTGTGCTGGAAAGTCCAGGTGAAGACTTAGCAGAGGGCTTTCATGGCTAGCATACTGTCACAACAAGGATGCAGGTGTCTAAGGGGGAAGTCTACAGAGCAGTCTTCAAATGAACGTGACATGTGAAAAGAAGAAATAGCTGGGAACATGTTGACTGGCAAGATTTTGTTTTTCTAGTGGCAGTGAATATTGAAGATGACTCAGAGGTGCAGAGGACCTTGTGTTCACTCAGTGAAACTCCAGAAAAACATGTCCAGTTGAAAAAGGCTAGGTTAATTCTGCACACAGAGATCCAAGTTCCATGTGCCATTTTCTTACTGCTATGTAGCAATTTCTTTTGAATTAAAACATTCAGTCTTGGAGGGAAGTTAATCAAGACTCAGGATATCCTAAAGGGAAGTTCACTAAGACTCAGGAAGTAAATTCAGAAGCCTCAGGAAGTTCCTGAAACTAACCAGATGCCCTATGCCCCTTCCCTTCCCTTCTCACAAGAATACATAAGCAACACGGACAATTGAGAGGTATCTGTGGACCAGAAAAGCTGCTTAAAAGAGACTGGTGGACTTATTACTAAGCTACTGTTCATTCGTAAAGAAAGCTGCAGTGTTCTTGCTTACTGGGCTGGACTCTGTATTATAAAGCTGACTTTGAATCATTCCTATTCCTATAAGTAGCACCTAACTCCTAGAAGTAACACAATAAAGAGCTAGTTCACCAAACTGGATTTTGGTCTGTTACTGATTCCCTATCTGGGGTGAGTAGAAGTTTGTTCATCTCTCCCTAGCAAGCTATCATTAAAAATACACGCCCTTAAAAATGTCTATGGACTCTGCAGCCTTTTTATGAGAGCATTGGTTTATGAGAACATTTTGCTGGTTCACTGAAACAAAATTAAGTCTAATGACTGACAAATAATTAAACATAATGAATGATGAAGAAAAATAAAACTCTTCTGTAGTAAGAAGTTTCTGGCCTGTCTGGCCTGTGGTCCAGACCTGCAGACCAGCAGTCCTGCAGTCCCACAGTCCCACAGAAACACACAGATGCTTGTATTAATTTTATGCTGATCACTCTATGGCTCTCACATATTGCTAGCTGGCTCTTGCTCTTAAACTAACCCATGATTCTTATCCTGTTCAGCCATGTAGCTCAGTACCTTTTCTCAGAGCAGTATTTCAATTTCTTTCCTCTGTGTCTGCTGGTGCCTTGGCATGGTGTCTCCATGATGTCTCTCTGGCTTCTCTGCCTCGCTTTTCTTAATCTGGTAGCCCCACCCACACTTCCTGTCTACCTTTGGCCAATCAGCGTTTTTATTAAACCAGGACAATTATTTACAATGCAACATAATTTCTCTACAATCTTCCATTTAGGCTGAAATATTTAAAGGTTAAAAAAAATGAATGGAAATGGAAATGCTCAAATTAGGATGGACATGTGATTTAGTAGATAAAGTGCTTGCCATGCTAGCACAAGGACCTGAATTTGATTTCCAGCACCCACGTGAAAATCAGGGGGTGGGAGGGTGCAAATAGGAGGCAAAGACAGGCAAAGCCATAGGATTGCTGACTATGTTGTAAAATGCACAATACAGCTAGTATAGCAAAACAGGTAATCTCCAAATTCAATGAAAAACCCTGCCTCAAGAAGTCAGGTGGAGAGGGATCCAGCAAGAAATCTGGTGTCAGCCTCTGGCCTCCATATACATTTGTGTGCACACGTGAACACGCCTACACACAGGTGTGCATACTACACATACTTACATATAAGAATATGTGTACACACATGGACATTGATTAAAAACAAATTAAAAATTAAACTAAAAACATCAAAACAGAGGCCAAACAGATTCTATAGAAATAATGAACTTGTTTGGTAGTCTCAGAGTGCTGGATTGGGACTATGCACACCAGAATGGTAGGAGTAGAGCCACAGAGAATGGGGAAAGAGGGAGCTTTTAATGGCACAATGAGTGTGCCAGCCTCCACTGCTATGTACAGACAATCCTCATTTGCTTGCAAAAGAGCCCTAATGAGGGCAGTGTCCATTCAAAGTAACATGGAAACTAGCTGGATGCACGTTCTTCTGTGTAAGGTTGTCATGGCCTTGGTACAGGTTTTTTTTTTTTTTTTTGACAGAATTTTGTGATAATCCTTGGCATTATTCCCATGTGTCTTATGTACTGTCCATCTTCCCATTGCATTTACTATTTATTGCTATCTGCCCCTCTACCCAGTTTTCACACAGGTACTGGGGATCAAATTCAGGTCATTCTGATTGCATGGCAAGCTGTTCACCCCCTAAGCCACCACTCCATTCCTGTCTGTGTTTTGACAGGACACTAGTCTTTAAATTTCACCACAAACAGCATCTAGAATCTCATTGTGTTTACCTATTTACTGTATCTAGATATTCACTGTATTTATTTATCATTGGCTATTGTTATTATTTATTATTGGTCACAAAAATGACTATTTCAATTCTGACAATGTTAACAGACTAACAAAAACAAATCTGTGAGGAACTGCAGGACAGGATTCAAGGAAAGCGTGGGCAAAAGAAGCCCCTCAGAAATAGCTTATTTGCAGGCAAAAGCCTCTGGTGCCTCCTTTTGAATCACCCTGACTATGGTGTCTGCCGGAGCATCTTGGTCTACTGACATTAAACACACTATACACTAAGCAACCTCAGCCTTGGGCTTGACAAGTCGAGCTATAGTGGAGAAGGGGTCGGGGACCAGCTTGAGCTTGGGCGCTGAACCCTCTTTTCTGAATTGAAGGGGCCTTGGTCTCTGGGACTTCCAGATCTGGAGAATCTGTCTTGCCAGGGGACTAAGGGCCAATTGCTTAGAGGTGCTGCCCCATTTCGGTTCAGCACTGACCAGTTGGGTTCGGTTCTTTCTTTATGTTTGCTGCCCTGTTCAGCTCAGGATCAGGGTTGAATGGCTTGAGGCTCAGCTTGGGGATCTGGGATTCAGGTATAGGTTTGAGTACTAGTTTCAGATTCGGGTCCTCCTTGACTAGGTTCAAGGTACTTCTCATCCCAAGCTCGGTTTGGGGTACTGCCCGTCCAGGTTATAATTGTCTCGGGCTAAGTTCAGCGTGCTGTCCCCTTCTAGCTCGGATTCGAGGTGTTATTACACTGATCTTGGGGTACTTCCTAGCCCGGAATCCGTTCCGGGAGCTGCCCAACTCTGCTGGGTTCTGGGCGGGGTGCTCAGGCTCAGGACGTCGGAGGAAGCGCAGGCGCTGCCCGGGCACCTTAAGGAAGTTCCCAGGAGGAGGAAGCGGCGAGTTGGACGGCGGGGAGAACCGGGGAACCGCGTGTGCCAGGCCGAGGAGAAGGGGTTGGAGGGCGTGGCCACCTGCCCAGGTAGGAGCCACTCCGCCCCTCTGCTCTCAGCAAGGGCCTCGGCCTCCTGGGGCGACGGACCTCTGCTAGTCCTCGCTGGATCCACCGCCGCTTTGCTCCGGCAACTGTTGCAGATCGCTGAATCGCCTGGGCCGGGCTCGCGAAACCGCGAACACACGCGCGCACGCGCGGCGAAAGCGGGGGCGAGCCGGGAGCTCCGCCTCCGGGCTTGCGCTTCATTTGGAGGATCGGCAAGCCCCGGGACTTGCCACTGTGCGCGCCCCCGAAGCGATGCAGAGTCCCAGAGCTTCTGAACTGCGGTAGGTGAGGGAAAGAGCAGTTTCTGAACCCTTGCGGAAACGAGCAAGCTCGCTCTGCTTGACGGACTTTCTTTGTGAAGTGGCCTTTCCAAATCCTTGGAGATTGTTTTAGGCACTACAGTGCACACTTGACTCTATAAGGCTTTCCAAACTTAACCCCACCTAAACCCGTTGAAAAGAGACTCACTTCTCTAAAAGTCCATGGAGTAGAAAGAATTGGGAAGGTCGATCAGCTTCCCGTTTTCTAGGGAACGTTTTTCTTGAATTTTTGCCTGATCAAAGTTTTATTCAGTGTTAAGTAAAATTCCCGACTTGGGGTATTCATTCATATTCTCTCTCTCTCTCTCTCTCTCTCTCTCTCTCTCTCTCTCTCTCTCTCTCTCTCTCTCTCTCTCTCTCTCTCCCCCCCTCTCTCTCTCTCCCTCTCTCTCTCTCTCTCCCTCTCTCTCTTTCTCTCTAATTCAGCATGTGATATAAAAAGAGATGGACAGATGAACACCTCTGAATTTTAATGTTAAAAAATACCATGGGGGTGATGCGAGCCATTCCTTGAATACTGGGATCAGGCCCTTGCTTTAGTCAAGAAGAACCCACAGTCTTTAGACAGAGAGTTTTAAATCGAATGCCTTTAAACACAACAATGTGTTCTATCTTTCTGTGATGGCAGTTCAAATATATATAATACATATTAAAAAGATTTACATACAACATACCAGGTGATTAAGTGTTTTAAGTGCTAAATTTTGTCTCTTGAAACTATTTCACCAAGTCATTTTGTTCTATCCAAAATAATAATTTCTTTTTAATAGATTTAAGGAAATTTTTCAGTCAAACAGAATTGATTTATATTTTGCATCTTAAATGATTAAATATGCAAGATTTAGTTTTTAAAAGCCTTAAAAACAAAAAATGTTAGTGTTTTAAGTTAGGATAAAAAGTGGATTGCAACTTTTAGCTCTTTTCTCTGTTTCTGGAAATATATTTTGGGAATATATTTTATCCCTGAGAAGTGAATTTGATAGAAAATATTATTTTATTGCTACGTTTGCATAAAGTGATTCTCTGGACCTTTTAAGGCCATGTTTAATGTTTTGCATATAAGCATGAGCCGTCTGGTTTGGTTCTGGCCCAGCAAACTGCCTCTCATCATTCAATACGTGTTTGGAATTTAGGAGTTTTCAAAATGTAAGGTTTACATTTAGAATTCAGAAGGGTATTCGTGTACAGGGACACCACTGCTTGTGACCGCTCCGGCACTGCTCGGCAGTATTGTCCCAGGCAGCACTATTTCTTCCTGCTCAGTAGCGTCTAATTTCCGAGGGAACTAGGCACCAACTATAAATAACATGTGTCAGTTTAGACCAGATGTTTCATTCAACGAGGTTCCTTAAAACTTAGAGCGAGAAAAGAAACAAGCCTGTTTTTCAAAGCGGGGGCTCAAGGACTCGGTCTATATTGGACTCCTTAAAACTACAGTGTGCTTTTGAAAGTCACGTGCATTTATTGCCAGACACCTCACCCCTTCCAGTACCCAGTGGCGAGTGGGAACTAGCAAGGGTCCACCAAGGTCCACACATTTAGTTAAATCCCAAGTTGTCCAAGTAACAGTAGGCGGTTTTATCCTTTAGAAACAAAGTTTCAACAAGACATATTCCCATCATTTCTTGACGTCGGGAGAGAACAAAAGTCACTCCAGGAAAGGGCGTGGTCATCCCTCACAGCTGCAGACCTTGGAAGAAACATATCCGGCTCCTGCGGTTTTTGTGACTGTTTCTATGTTCTTTCCCCAAACCCATGCACGACCTCTCAGCTTCCGCTGTATGGACCTATTTCCAACTACCCCAGCTAGGCTCTTCTACCCTAGATTGCAACTTTTAGCTCTTTTCTCTGTTTCTGGGTTGGTGTTGGGACAATGGGTGGGGAAAAAAGTCCACAGGTTGATTTTTTTTTTCTTTTTATGTCCAAAGGCAGGGTCCTAATAAAGATGTAATTTAATTGCTTACTCTAGTTGGATTGGAATTACCATAATCTTAACCTTGTATTTGAACACCAGGCAAAAGAGGTTTTCCTATGGAGATGATGCATGAGGAATAAAATAATAACTAGACCGATTAGATTTTATGAAGATTCATCAATTTTTATATACCTTAGCAATTTTTTCATTTGATTATAACTTTGACAAAAATGTTAGCCCGGATCAGTTTGAGGGGACTTGGGGGGATTAGTTCTAGTTTTTTGGGTTTTAAATTTTTTTTTAAAGATTGAATTATAGGAGAGAAGGAATTCATCAGATTAAAACATATAACTGCTCTTGCAGAGGACTAAGGTTCTTCCTAGTACCTATACTGAGGCTCACAACCATATTTAACTCCAGTACCTGGCGCCTCCAGCACCTCCTTTGGCTTCCACAGGCACTATGTGATTATACACGAATGTACACTCACACACACACACATTAGCACATACAATTAAATAAACTTTTAGAAAAGAATCAATTATGTAGGGCCGTATAATGATGCTTTTGTAATCATAATACTTGGGAGTCAAAGGCAAGAGGATTAGTAGTTCAAGGTCACCTTCTCCTATATAGCAAGACTCAAACCAGTCTAGACCAAAGGAGACAAAGTTTAAAAAGAAAAAAAAAAAAAAGAATACTGTATAAAGGGGAAACAGGAAGTAGATAGGGATGTAACTCAGTCAATAGAGCCCTTGCCCAGCATGGATTAAGTCCCCTACACCAAATAAATTAACTGCGGCAGCGGCAGCACATACTCATAATCCTAACACTTCGGAAGGAGAGGCAGGATCAAAGTCCAAGGATATCCTTGGGTATTTATCCAGTTTGAATTTAGACTGGGCTACATGAGACCTTATCTCCAAAAATAAAATATAAATAGAAATAAAACCATGTAATTTTTTCACTGTATCTTTTGAAACTCATTGACATAATTTAAGATGGACCTGAGCATCAGGGCATACACAACTACCAGGTGACAGTGCACAACACCTTTGAAAACTGAGTCTTCATGACCTTAAGCATTCCTCAATCTCTAAAAGCTTTGGTCCTTGTTTGGGGACAGAATTTTTTCAACTTTTATGACAAATATCTCCCTTCAAAATTAGTTTTCTTCCTGGTCCATTGACTACCGGTCCTTCCTACAAGACCTTACTTTGTTATTGTCTTCCCATCTAGAAAAAGACATGCTTCTGGCCGTGTAAGATCTACAAACTTAGTGACGTATGCAGAGTGACAGACACTGTTTGACCATGTCCTTCAGATGAGCTCTGCTCGCTATGTTGTAGCGAATGTTTACGATGGGGAAAGGGCAGCTGTAATGAAGGAGAACAAAGGAATCCCTTGCTCCTCCATACACAGTCCTGACTCTGGAAGCTGTGGTGTACCCTGCACTGCTAGGACAGACGTCAGGGCAACAACACAGGTGTGGGGACAGCTGAGACTGCTGGAGTAGGCCAGCTAGGAAAGGTAGAACAGACACCCGTGTGGCAGATCTGGGTGCTGTGAGGGGAGGGCTCATCACAGTTAGGGAAAAACATAATTTCAGTATTGATGAACTTGCGTGGATTCAGTATGTCTATAAAATGTATTGAAATAACCACCGTGGGACTAACTACCGCCTTCCTCTGTAGGCTTAACTTCAGTGATGGACCTTTGTTCTAGCTAGATCAGCCTCACGCCTCATTCACTTGACAGTTCCTGTGGTGTTGCCATGGAAATGTCTTAATGTGACCTGGGTTAATTTTGTCTTTTTACTTCATTTCAATTTAACTGTAAAATTTCCTCCTTCAGTCTTGGCACCCTGTCTTCTGCCCCATCGTCTTGCTTCCGAGAAGCAAGCTTTTCATTTTGGAAGCTGTTCATTTCCTCTTGCTAGGCACATTAGCTAGATCATTTTATGGTTCAGTTTCAGACCGTGTGTCTGAGAATGAGGAGAATGCAGATACCCATACCTTCCCGTGACAGTCGTTCTGTGACTGTAACACTCCTCAGCATTTGTTTACTGATGTTATTTACTCCCATTCATGAGTTCATACTTGGTCATCTCCACTCTGAAAACCCAACCAAGGGTTGACAGCCTTGCCAGCTCCGGTCACTAGGCCCCTTGGGTACTCAATGGTTTGAATCGTTTGCCTGTGGCCCCGAAGGTCTGTATGCTTGAGTTAAGCTCTGAGTTGAAAGGCAGTTGTACCCTTAAGAAGTGAGTCCTAGTGGAAAGGGCTGAACTATGGGAGTATTGTCCTCAGAGGAGATTCTCAAAGTTCTTCATGGACCCCAAGTTAGACAGCAAGCCTAGCTGCTGATTGTCTTTGGCTCCCAGAGATCTACATGTGATCTTTTCCTCACATATGACCCCTGCCATGGTGTTTTTGGCCATGTTATTCTGTGGCTCACAGGGCTATACCAGCTGCAAAACAGATGGGGATCCCTCTGTCTTGGACTTCCAAAAATGTGGGCTCAATAAAGTTCCACCAGGTACTGAGCTTCAGGTATTTTGTTATAGCAACGAAGAGTCGCCCGGTCCATCATGCAGCACCAGGCCATTCCTGTCTTGTTCTTCCTGAACCTGCCTCTGCTCTTCCTAGTGTGAAACTTTGTTTTGACATCTTCATTGTTTGCACAGAACCTAATATAATTTTCTTCTCAACTTTATGATCTAAAACTGAAACCTCTTTGACACAAGTGTCTACACAGTCAAAAATACACCAGGCTACCTCTCAGTTCCATTCTTTTTCTCTCTCTTTTTTTTTTTTACACTCCCTTACTACCCCAGAGCTGTCTCCTGTCTTGCTCCAGGCTGGTAGAGATTCTTCAGTCTGGCAGAACATATGTTAAAAACTAAAGAAGGCCCTTAAGGAGTTTGCTGACTAAATATATTTCTTGGTATTCACTGCACTCTGCTTTGTATAGACCTTAAAAACATTAAGGACAGTGAGTCAATACATGATGTTACCATAACTTGTTGTCATAATTGCTGGACACATTTCTTTTAAGCTCTTTATTTCTGTGATTATTTATTTTCTTATTTTCAACAGAACCTCTATGGTTTCTTCCACTTGAATGTGTTTTGAATGCTGCTATGTGAGAGAGTGTTTTCACCTCCAGAGTAGCAGTTAGACATCTACGTTCTAAATCAGTGTATTCACCCATCACAGATGCTCTGTTATCTGAGGAAGAGGAATAGTGGTATCTCTGGAAAGCGCAGGCCTGGCCTTCCCCTTGATTCTTTTAACTGTACTAAGGTGACTATAGTGGGCTCTGAACACCACCTCTAGAGGACTGTCCTTGGATCAATGTGGAAAACACGAGAAGGGCAAAGTTTAGCGAACAGAGCTCGTCTGCAGAACATGGAGAAACAGTCTGTCATTCTGCTCACTTCTCTAAGTTTGTAGATCTCACATAGCTAGAAGCATGTCTTTTTCTGGATAGGAGAATAAGAACAAATTAAGGTCTTGTTGGAAGGATGGATAATGAGTGGACCAAGAAGGAAACTAATTTTGAAGTAAGAAATTTGTCATAATAGTTGAGAAAATTCTGTCCCCAAACAAGGAGGGGAACAGTAGGGGAAGGGGCATGCAACAAGTTTCCTTCTGTACACAACTGTTTAATATTCATAGATATAATGAATAATAAATATATGATATATGCCGATCTTGGCATTTTTGGGTGTTTGAGTGATTGAGAGTGTCAGTCTGTTCTCAGTCAACTGAAGCACAAAAGATGAATACATGTAAAATGACTCTCAGGGAGAGAACGTGTGCATCCGCCTGCACCCACTTCTATACAAGTCCATTGGGATGGTTTTCAACTTTGTGATTTTCTTCTCACTCCGTCCAGTATTTTGAGATCACACCAGTGGTTTGGTGCCTGTTTCTGTGAACTGGCTTCTTTCTCATGAGGACACAACACAAGCTGCCTTTTTCTGGTTGAGAACTCAGGCTATGGTTTCTGGGTAACTGTGGCTTGACATCTGGGTCTCTCAGGCTGCAGCGGAGGATGACCTGAAGTCGGTTCCTGTGTAAGCCGTATGCGGTCACTGTCTCATCTCCAAATGTGTCTCTCTGCGCTGCTGTGCTGACCACAGAGAGCCCCAGGACTTGTCACATATCTTTTGATGCAAAAAACCATGGCTTTAAATCAGCAGCTGTTCAGTTCTAAATGGTGGTTTCCTAAGGTCCCTTGGAGCAACATAGTTGACAAAGGCATCCAGAATCCTGACTTCACCATTTCCTTAAATTACTTAGGTTCATGTTATTTCATCTGCAAAATGATGCTGCACTTTCCCTTTCCTGGAGCCCCTATCCAGTCTCACAACTGAATTATGCAAAACTGAGATGCTGGCCTCAGAGAATGAACCCTCTTCACACATTGGTTGGAAAGTGCTATAACCAAGGATACAAAGTTGCTAGTCACCTGGAGACTGAGGAAAGAGTCTTTAACAAGCAACGTGATGTCGCAAGGCATTGTGGGAGGGGTCTTGGATACAGAATGGCTCTTGCCCAATACCATTCATTGCCAGATTATTGAAGCAAGATTTCTACACACTAAGGATGAGTATGTTTGTCATCAACAAGCTGAGTGTGTGTGCATGCGTGTGGTGTGTGTGTGATGTCTATACATATACCATATAGGTGTGTACAGCGTGCAAAAACCAAAGGTCAACCTTGGATGCCATTACTCAAATGCCAGCCATCTTGCTTTTGTTTCCCTTTTGTTAAGATTCCTTTATTTTATGTGCACATGTATCTGAGTATATGTATGTATGCCACATGCATGCAAATACCTGTGGAAGCCAGAAGAGGGTTTTGGAGCTCCTAAAACTGGAATTTCATATGCCTGTGAGCCACCTCATGTGGGTGCTGAGAACTGAACCAGGGTCCTCTGAAAGAGCAGCATGTGTTCTTAGCCACTGAGCCATCGCTCTCCACCGTGTATTATTGTCAATGGCCCAGAGTTCAACAAGTAGACTAGACTGGCTAGTAAGTGAGACCCAGGAATCCTCCTGTCTCCCTCTCCTTCCCCAGCACTGGGGTTACAAACACATGCTACCAGGTCCAGAATTTTTGCCTGAGATTTTGGGACTGAACTTGGTTATCATGCTCTGGGGTGGGTATTGACTGAACCATCTCCTCAATCCTCCTATACATTCATCAAACTGCCTGCCTGTCTGTCTGTCTGTCTGTCTATCTATCTATCTATCTATCTATCTATCTATCTATCTATCTATCTATCTATCTATCTTCCTACCTACCTATCAGATATACCTTGGATACAGAAAAGCAGATATTTGGAGAAAAATATACTACCCCTTTAATATAAAAGAAAATCTATAACCTCCAACTTTGGTCTTAATGGGAGAACTTCTGGAAGAGAGAAGTCTATAGAACTCATAGACTGTCCTTTGAAGTATATTTATATAGTGGCAATCATGGCCTCTCTTCCCAGGTGGGCGTCCATGCCTCCCATATGGTTCGAGAAGGCTTCTCTCTAGCTTCCTTGCCAATGATGTTCGACATGTAGCATGTAGCCATGTACATTTCAACTAAATTTAAACAATTCAGAACTACATTACCCATATTGCAAGGGCCTTGTAGCTGGTGGCTTTGTGTCAGTGTAGATATACATTTCAGGGTGAAAAGACTACTGCACCCTAAGTTAGACCCAAACTCTCCCTGTGCCAAGAGAATACTTGGGTAGACTGGAAGTGGGGGCAGTGAAGTGCGTCATGGGTAGCACTTGGCCACTTTTCTATTGTCGCTATAGTCTCCCTGTTTCGATAGTTCTTCTAAGGCTGTGACAAATACCATGTCCCCAAGCAACCATGTGACATTCAATATTTTGACTTTTAAAAAATATTTTTAGAAATAACTTTTTGTCTAGTTATCACAGTTAAAAGGCTTTATATTGTCTTATGAATCTAATCTTTTAAGGGTGTTGATTTTGTTTTTAACAGTTTAATTATTCTTTTATATTGTGAATTAGCATTTTTAAAAGTTAGTGATTTAATTATTATTTGTCTAGTTTTTGAATTTGGAATTATTTTGTTTATTGTTGTAGTTAATCTTTGTAAAAAAATTTTGGGGGGCTTTGGATTATTTTTGTGAAGGATTTAGATTTTTAAATTTTTAATCTGATCTTCTGTATTTAATGTTGCCATGTGGCAGAAATCTAAGGTATGTTTATCATATAAGTATTGCCTTTTAATATTAGCATAATCTTTTTAAGAAGTTGGTCGTATGTTTTTGTCTTTTTTGTTTGTTTGTTTTATTGTTTTAGGATTGTTTTAAAATTGATTTTGTACTGTAAAAGTGACCTATCCTCTAAAACAGTAGTGATTGTATTTAACTAGTCTTTAGGGATGATCTGGTTATATGATGACCAGCTATTTAGCATTTGTTTTATAAATGTTGAGTGCATATCATTTGTCAAAATTGATTTTTTTACTCTTTTTAATTTTAACATTTGTATTGTAGTTTAATTAACTTTTGTACAATTTTTATTATTTTGTGATTTTTAAAGGTTATTGGATATATTAATGTTGGCTGTTTGATAACTTTAGACTGTTTTGTGTAATTTTAGAAGACTTTGTTGAGATTGGTTTTTTATATTTTTTTGGTTTTGGTTTGAATATGTTTGTGTTTTTAAAGTAGGCTTTTAAAAGATTTTTTGGCATTTGTATTAATTCACTTTTTAAATGATAAAACAGAAATTAAAAATATTTATAGTAAACAGTATGATAAACATTATGATAGTTTTATTTTATTTTTTATTGGCTTTAATATTAAATCATTAGGATCATAGAAAGACCAAACACCCTCCATTGCCTTAAATGAATTTTTTTTTTTAAAAAATCTCATTTATTTATTAATTTTGTTGTCAGTGACAATTTAGATGATTGTGAAGTAAGGGAGCTATCTAGGAGGGGCCTAAAAAGAAAAAAAAAACCCTATAACCTGCCAGGAGAAGGAGGCCACTGTCTGAAAAACTTAACAGATGAAGATGAAAAGGAAACACGTGTGGCCAGTCTGCCTAAGCCTGGAGACCAACTCAGAACAGAAAGCCTAGCCAGTCGGTAATTACTCTTTTGGCCAAGTGTTGCTCTAGCCAGCAAGTGGCTTTTTTGGGAACTTGTGCCCCACATTGGGTGTCAAGTGTTGTATGAATTTTGGTTGTTATTAAATGAAACTTAGTTAGATACCGGGGAAAGCTGGAATATCAGAGAGAGGGATCCGACTCTAGTTAAATTTTACTCAGCAAGTTTTGAGGTAAAAGCTATTTTTCATCTTTTTCAGCCTCACTCCTCTGTCACTTCTGTAGAATAATAATCTGTCTTCTTACACCTGCCTTAAATATTTTTTTGTCTTGTTGTTTTATATCTAGGTTAATATTAAAAGTGTGAGCTATTATTGTTTGTTAGTTAGGCCTTGAACTCACAGAAACATAGAACGATCTCTGTCTTTGGAGTCATGGGATTAAAAGCATAGCTTCACCACTCCTGGTCTCTCCCATGCTGGGGTTAAAGGCGTGAGTTCCCTCTCTCTGATCATCCTCCATTGACTGTGAATGGATCTCTTCTCTGGTATTCCAGACTGGTTTTATTAAATATATAACATATCACCACACAATGTAGAGGAGGGAAAGGTTTGTTAGGGAAGGGTTTGTTTCAGCTCACACTTACTCCCTTCACTGAGAGAATTCAAGGCAGGAACTCAACTCTGAACTTAGAACAGAAACCATGGAGGAATGTTGCTTGCTGCTTTGCTCACAGGTTCATGCTCAGTGGGCTTTCTTATGTAGCCTAGGCCTGCCCACCTAGGACTGACACCACCCACAGTAGGCTGAGTTGTTACAGTGTGGTTTCTTGGTCATGGGCAACCAGAGGCTTAGACACAGAACTGTAGCCCCAGACTCCTTAGCCTCCCGTCACTCCTGCTCAGGCCCCCAGAAATGACTCAGATGCTTATATTAACTTCATGCTGTTTGGCCTATGGCTCAAGCACATTGCTAGCTAGCTCTTACATCTTAAATCAACCCATTTCTATTAATCTTTCCTGCCACGTGGCCCGTGACTCACCTGTGTTCCTTACATGCTTCTTCTTGGGCGGCTGGCTCAGTCTATCTGACTCCGCCCTGCTCCTCCTACCTATTCTGATTCCTCCTCCTACTTTTTCTATGGTGCCTGTCATGGGCCAAAACAGCTCCTTTATTTAAAGATTGCTATTCACAGCATACAGAAAGGCATTCCCACATCACTGGGTCCCACCTGAACTAACAGTTAAGACCATTTTCCACAGACATGCTCAAAGGCCAATCTAAACTGGCCAGTTCTTCAGTCACTGAGGTTCCTTGTCACATGACTTTAGTCCTTGTCATCATCTCAAAGAGATCTGAGTATGGTTCAGAGGGGGACCTAGGAGCAGTTCTTACCATGTTAACACAGCAGCCTTCCCTACACACACCACACACACAGAGAGACAGAGAGAGAGAGAGAGACAGACACAGAGACACACAGAGATAGAGACAGACAGAGGCATAGACAGAGAGAGAGGGAGGGAGAGACAGAGACACACAGAGAGAGACAGAGACACTAGTAATTGGAAACAGTGTGAATTTTGGAAACCCAAAGCCCACCCCCCATGATCACACCTCCTTCAACAAAGCAAGATGACACCTAGTCCTTCCCAAATAATTTCACCAATTGGGGACCAACTATTCAAACATATGAGCCTATGAGGGCCGTTTTCATTCAAATGATCACACCCATCTTCACATACAGCTTATCCATCTCTAAATTACCTGTGACACCTAACACATAGTGGCTGGGAACCAGGGCAGGAAGAACACTGGGCACATACTCAGGACAGAGACAGTGGGTGTCATTGAATACTCTCTGTCTGAGGCTGGGTCAATCTTCAGGAAGCTGTAGCTGTAAAGACTGTATGTTCACTGAACCAACCCCTTTGTTTAAAGTGGGAAAGTGAGGAATTATTACAGTTCCCAGTGGTGGGGTTCTTATTTGTAAGACTTCAGCAAGGCAACTACTGGGACCAGTTATATTTTCCTTTTAAGTAGCATCCCACTGAGTGGACCATATGAGCACCTCTGCTTGTGGATCAGGATATAAGTTCTTAGCGACTACTCTATGCCTGCCTGCTTGCTGCCTGGTTCTCACCATAATGATCCAGTGCTTTGCCTGCCTGCTGTCTGGTTCCCTACCATAATGATCCTAGACTCTAACCTGCTGGCACTAAAGCCCCAATAACTGTTTTCATTTCTAAGTTGCCTTGGTCATGGCCTCTCTTTGCAGGAATAGAAAATTACTGAGATTCCAGGCATGCCCTGCACAATACTAAGGATTCAAGCAGCTGTATATCTGGGAGCTACATGAGGCAGAGAGGGCCTGTGAGCCAGTTCTTTTCAGATACTTGAAGGACTCATTCCTAAAATAATATTTTTTAAATAGTATTTTTATTTAGTCCTTGAGAATTCCATACATGTTTACATAATGCATTTTGATTGCATTCACCCATGATTTCCCCCACTCAACAAGCCCCTCCCACCTTCCTGTCCACTTCCTCCTTCCCCTTCACCGCCTCACTACCCTCCTCTTCTTCATCCCCTACTCTTCTTCCTTTACTAACCCACTGAAACCTGTCAGGGTTGCCAGTTCACACAAGAATGCAGAGCTGTGCACTAGAGCATGGGCAACCTACCAGCAGCCACACCCCCCAGGAAAAATGTCTCTTTCCTGAACAGTAATCAACTACCAGGAATTTCTCAGCTAGGGGTGGGCCTTCACTGCCCCCTCCCTCAATCAATGTAGCAGAGGTGAATGGCCTGATCCTGTGCAGGTTCCAAAGGTAACCACACCTGCTGCTAGTACTTGCTGGCAATAGCCAGGGCGTGTCCAGAAGACAGCATTTCAGGATGTTTCTCCCCATCCTCCAGCTCTTACATTCTCTCCACCCCCTGTTTCATGATGTTCCCTGAGCCTGGGGACAGGTACAGTGGTGTTTAGGGATGAACCTTCACAAAGCTTATTATTATAATTATTTCGTGTGTGTGTGTGTGTGTGTGTGTGTGTGTGTGTGTGTGTGTGTGTGTGTGTGTTAAGAGGATTTGGGGTTTGGGAGAGATCTTTGGTATTGCACATACCTAAAATGCCTGAGGACCTGGGCTTTTAGTCCCTGGTATTACATATGCACACATAGGTACACACACACACACACATGCATACACGGGGGGGGGGGGGGCATTGTGCAAAGAGAGATTATCCCCTTGAGGGCATAAGCTGTAAAGGCCATGTTGAGAAAGGTGCCCCGTTCTGCTCTTTAAATACAGAAAAGCAAGATTGTTTGCTGGGACAGACCCCATTTGCTATCATGAGATCTGAGAGCAACTGGAAGGATCCTGAGGCCAGCAGAGGCCAGAGCATTGTTAAGTTTTTGTGGTGACAGAATTGAGTGGGACTTGGGGTTGCCATAAGGGCCGGGGATCCCTCACACTGGGCCCTTGAGTCTCCTCAGGATCCAGCCCTTCTACATGCTGACTTGGGAGTCTGGTGAGACATTGACTTATCTTAATTCCTGTGTTGTGTAACTTGGGAGGCGATGAAACACCACACAAGGTGTTGCTCTGAGGGGTCCTGCAGATTAGGAGACTTCCTCCCTCCCATGAATCAGCCTGGTGTAGGGAAGTGCAGCAGCCTGGGCTGTTCCAGTCACCACAGCCATTGCTGGGCTCCACTGACAGCTCCCAGCACCATCAGGACTTCTTCTAGGATGATCTTCTAACAAAACCTGTGTGTCTGAGGATTCGTGGTGGAAAAACTTTAACTGAAAGGCTAATTTGATTATTTCTCTCCCTGCTCTGACAAACATACTCCCTCCCTCAAAAGGCAACTTAAGTAGGTCAGGTCTTATTTTGACTCAGAACCTAAGGGTCCAGTCCATCATGGCAGGGAGGACATTGCGGCAGGAGCCTGAGGCCATTGGTCACATTGCGTCTGCAGTCAGGAATCAGCCAGAGACAGGCTGGTACTCAATCTTCTTTCTTCT
The DNA here is from genome assembly GCA_033318265.1 of Phyllotis vaccarum. Lineage (NCBI taxonomy): Eukaryota > Metazoa > Chordata > Mammalia > Rodentia > Cricetidae > Phyllotis > Phyllotis vaccarum. The sequence continues at coordinate 56,031,284 of JARWLC010000011.1, forward strand.
TTTTACCTGAGCCAATGGAATGGTGCTGTCCACAGTAAGGATGGGTCCCCTCTCCTCAACCTAATATAAAAAACCCCCACAGACAGGCCCAGAAATTTGTTTCTATGATGACCCTGAATCCATCAAGTTGTTAATCATGATGAACCATTGCAACTGTTTCCCTGAATGCTGGCCTTCCACAGGACTTCCTTAGAACCCCAGGGGAAATTTGAATATTTTGCTCTGATAATTTCCCCCTCCAATCAGCAGCTCTGTGGCTGTCCTATCATTTCTGGAGTCAGTTCAGAGCCCCAGCCTCGTAATGGAGACCAGAGTACCAGGATGAGGTACGCTCCATCCAGGCTGATTGCTAGCCTTACCTGAAAGCTGTTCAGAAAATCTGATTTCTGGAACCAGCCCTAGAGATATAAGGATTCTAGAGGGCTTAGGACTCTACCACTGATATGCTAGAGAAAGTGACAAAAGTCCTTGCATGAGGTAGAATAGTGTTGTTATTGTGGCTGAAATTGTTGGTGCCAAGGAGTGATCCCCAGCAACACTGGGAGGCATAAGTGGCTTTAGACTGATTCTGCAGGCTGCAATGGCCCCTGTATCTGAATTTCTAAGAACTATCAGAGTTTTGAAGCCCTTGTTTAGAAGACAGGCAGCCCACCTCTGCCCTTCTCATCTTTTGAGAAAGACAAGGCATTTTCTATACAATTTATTGCAAGCTCTGAAATTCCTTTCTGCTCAGCCCTGAGCCCAACTGGACCACCTTCACCTGGGCTGTTTGTAGACACTGCTTGATGCCTTCTGTGACTGAGGCCTGCCTAATGAGAAGCCCATGCCCTGTCTAAGCAGCCAGGAGTGACTAGATCGAGCTAATTAGCATATTCATGGCCTCAAAGAATCAAGTGTTCTTCATATCCCAAGATCACCACTTCCTGCCTTCCGGCAACATCCCTCACCCCCTGGCAACCACCATTCTATTCTCATTTTCTGAGTTTCAGTGTTCCAGGCTTCACTTCCATTTTACTGACCTTTCTTGGGGAGATGTGAGCAATGACTGCTCACCCCAAAGAAAGCATTTGAACCAAGTCTAGCTTGGTGATTTAGTGAGTTTATTGGCACTTTGGGAGCAGGATGGGTTGACCAATAGAGGCGATCACTTCACAGAAAAGCTGACCAAGGCTGCATCTCCAGACTTCCCTTCTCTTAAGTTCTGTGAGCCTTTCCCTTCCAGAGGGAGTGTTTCAGTTCTCAGGAAAGAGTTCCACAGCATCCAGGACAAAATGGAGCTTGCTTCTCTATACCAGACTCATTTCATATCCTCAAGGACCATGTATTTGTTGTTAGAGTGGTAGAGTTCACTTCTTCATACCTAAGTACTACTCTACAGTCTATGACTACTGTATTGTCCTAGCCACTCATCTATTGGTGGGACTTTAGGCTGCTTCTACCTCTTAGCTATTGTGGGCCACAGTGAACAGCAAACATGCTGGTGTCTCTTCCACATGCTGATTTTAAGTCCCGAGATGCATGCCTGGAAGGAGGAGCTGGTCTTATTGTCAGCTGAAGTCAGGCCATTACTTTTCCTTTAGAATTGGGACTAAGTTGTTTCTTTTACCCCTGGAGATGATGCCTCTTTTGTTCCTGAAAATGTAACGTGCATTCTACTCCTTTATTTAACTCTGCATTTTGTGGGATATGTGTTACTTATCTTGGATCTTCTTTGACTTTTAGTATTTTTTTAAGTTCTGTCTCCTTTTTTTTTCAAGCTATTGCCACCTCTTGTGGGTTTTCTGCAGACTCAACATCTGTCTTCTTTGGTGCTCAGAATAATAGCTGCCATTTATTTTCTGGTCTTTCCTCCTCCACATACAGCCTCAGTCAACTGGTCCCTAGTCCCTTTTCATTTCCCCCTCTTTTTGCACTAACAGACAACTGCATAACAGTCTTTGTTCAGTCACCTTCTTTGGGTAGCCATGTAGTGCTCTTGATCCAGAGCAATGCTTGGCTAAACGTCCTCTTTCTGGTGATAGTTTTTTTCTCTTGCCTCTCACCTTCATTTCCTTGGAGTAACTATGTAGATTCCCAGTGGGTTCGTCTTTGAAAAGAATTATGGATATAGAAGGACATCAAACCCAGATTGTCATCACAGGGAAGCCTTCTGTGCTCACAAATCCCTCAGGACAACATGAAGAAATAGCACAGGAGCAAGTCCAGAGGTCATGAGAGATGTGGGGCAGAGCCTATCCTGCGTTTCCTGCAGGAAAGCAAGAGAAAGCAAAGCTGTTCAGGCACAGGGCTGCTTGGTTTACAAAGTGATGTCAGGCACTGGTGAGAGAATCTTTCCTTGTCTCCTGTTCCTGTAAAGTGATGAGAGCAGGAGACCAATAGTTTGGCATATGACAGCCTGATAAAGGAAGTGGTTCAAGGTGGACTTTGGATTGGTTCATTTACATACAAAGTGTTTCACTTTCTTTAGAGTGCTGTGAAATAATCCTCTTGGATACCATAAAGATTTATTACTTGAATTGGTTTAGTAAAACACTGACTGGCCAATAGCCAAGCAGGAAGTATAGGTGGAGTGATCAAACTAAGGATGATGTGAAGGAGAAGGGCCAGCCAGGTGCAGAGGGAACAGGGGATGAACATGTCATGATAATAAAGGTACTGTCATGTGGCAAAGCATAAATAGAAATATTGGTTAATTTAAATATGAATTAGCTAATAACAAGCCTGAGCTACCAACCAAGCATTTATAACTAATATAAGCCTCTGGGAAGTGGCTGTCATGTATTTGGTATTGGATGGTCAGGACAGGAAATGTCCATTTACACTAGCGATTGCTCAGTGCTGGGATGGGTAACATCCCTAACATCAGCAAGCCCCTCGGCATCAAAATATAAAAACATTAAAAAGCTGTAGATAATGCACACACTTCACTAGGTTCTCTCAGTGAAGTTCTGAAAAAGAGGCCACAGAGTGGGCAAGGGGAGAGCCTTCTGCATAGGACAGCTAACTCTCCAAGGCAAAACATATTGTCAAAGCCACATCGTACCTTGGAATTCTCAAGTGGATTCTTCATTTCAGAACCTTCCTCACTTACTGAATTACTTACAGGGCAAAAACCTCTACAGTGAATAGGAGGCAGGCTTCAAGGAAATGGCTGCATAATAATAAGAGAGTCAGACGTACAAGGAGATAGGTACTCCTAAACGTGTATGCACAGATCAGCAAGGCATCAAAATACACAAGGTTAACTGTGGGCAAAGCAAAAGCTTAAAGAGACAACACCAATATTATGATTTGGAATTTCAGTTTCTCTCTCTCTCTTTTTTTATAACAGATAGATCAAATAAAAAATCAATAGCAATAAAGAGACCAGAGCAACACTGTCAATCAACCTGACATTTATGAAATCTTTAGTCTTACAAGAGAAGAATACATTCCTCTCAAGCTCAAATGGAATATTTACCAAAATAAAATGTATGCTTAGAAAACTTGTCAATTTTAAACTTACAAAGTGTTGTGAATAAATTTTAGAACACAACAAAATGAAACTATGTATCCATTACAAAAAAATAACTGGAAAATAAAAAGTGGGCTTTTGTATAACCTGTGAGTCAAAAAAAAAAAAAAAAGCTCAAAAGAACTCTTAAATATTTTGAGTAGCATAAAAATGAAAATTCATTAATTAGTTCAGCACCTGTTACTATTGCAGAGATCCCAGGGTTGATTCCCAACAGCACCCTGATAGCTCACAACTCTCTGTAACTTTATTCCTGATAGATCTGATATCCAGGCAGGCGTGTGGTACCCATACAAACATGTAGGTAAGCTATTCCCACACATAAAATGGTACTTTTAAAAAATGAAAGTATAATTTACCAACCTTTTGAGAGCGTTTCCAAAAGTAGTGCTTAGAGGTAAATTCCTAATACCAAGTCAGTGCTCTAGCCAAGCTCCTGAGGGAAAGTACAAAGAGAAAGGGTTTAATTTGGCCAACATTTCAGGACTGAAAAGCGAAGTTTAGACAGTCACCTCAGGTGAGCAGCTCAGTCACACATTCTTGGCAGGTGGCGCAAAAGCATAGAAGAACATGACGGAAAGATGGCTGTGAAGGGACCAAGTCAGTGGGATAATCTTGCTTTATAACAATCTGCTGTCAAAGTAATGAAGCCCTTGCAGTGACTCTTACCTTGGCCCTCTTGGGTAGCCATCCAAGAATGGTGCCCAGTGAACTTGACGCCTCATACCAGACCACTCCTCTTAAAAGTTCTGCTACCTGAGTATGCCACACCCGGGGCAAGCTTCCAGCACACCCAAACCATGATGATACATTAGATAAAATAACTGTGTTCTGTGGAATTATAGCAAATTAACCTTAAGCTACATGGTGAGAACTTTGAAACCCAAAATGGGAAACTGCAAACAAAATGAGCAAAACCCACTTTGAGTCTCTAAAATTATCAACAGAATTATTAAAATGTCAAACAGTTTAAAATTTTAAAAATGAGAAGAAAATTTGACATATCCTAAATTTGGAACATTGTTTTAACCAGAATGTGTGAGAAATATGTGGGAAACTGTGTGCCCATCCTGACCAGGAGCCGACATGTCTGATGATCCTTCTCTGCTGGCGGGTGTTTGTATGGGATCTCTGCCTTCCTTCCGACTCGAGCTTCATTTTGAATATATTAACAAGCAGCCTGTCCTGAGGCCTCTCTCACTTCTGCTTTCCGTCTTGTCTTGCTTACTGGCACTTTGAGGAACAGCCACTTCCCTAGTTACAGGCAGCCCTAAGCAGCAGGAAACCTCCACCGGTCCCCTCTGCCTGTTTTTCATTGAAGTAATCCCCATTTTCAAGCCTACCAGCTTGGTGCTTTGCATGCTCCATGCCGCCTGGCCCCTGGGAGCCCAGTCCATCTATGATTCCAGGAAGGTAAGTCAGTTCTGCAGCAATCAACAGTGTGACCTCAGGGCTCTCTGCGCCACGGACCGACACGGGAGGGCAAGCCAGTATCTGAGTGTGTGTACTCCCCTGGCAGAAACCATGCCCTGGCTTCATCTGTTCGTCTTGTGCTGTACCTTGACAATTATTGCAGTTCTCATGTGGCAAAACAGTATTTCTTCCCCACGTACAAAACCTTTGCTACTCTCTTTAAGATCTGGGGGTAATTTGTGTATTTAGGTACAGTAGTGAAATCTCAGGAGCACATCATAATTTGCTGAAATATTTTATAGTCATAAATTTCAGAAAACTCTGGGTTTCCTTGAGCAGGCATCGTGTGTCCTTTGAGTCTAACATGGGTGTTTGGCTTCTCTAGAGGCCTTGAGGGCCCTGTGTAGATTGTTCTTATGAGGTGGGCAGATGGAGCAGTAAAAATGCGCCTAGACTCCAGCAGCTTCCGCTAGACCCCCCACCTCCTAGGCAGAAGTGGAGTCTGCTGGTCACAGTGTCCACGGTGGCCTCCACCCTGGCCATCTAGCTGGGGTCCTCTGGGTTGGAGGTTCTCGAGGCTTGAGGTGGGAAATACTATAACCTGGCTGTTCACCTGTCTTGGTTGCTTTGATCCAAGATGATGTCACTGAAAGCTGGAAGGCATTTTAATCATGAAATGTCTGGTGCTTGGTCAGTTGTAGGTATTTGATGTGAATGTATGTGGTGCGTGTATGTGTGTGTATGCTTATACCCGTACAAATGGTGTGTATATGTGCATGTTTGCGGGAGGGGGAGGGAGGGAGAGGTGTATGTATATATGTTCATATCCCTGGATATGTAGAGTCTGTGTGTGGGTACTGACACATGCATGCCATGCTGCACATATGAATGTCAGAAGACACCCCGAGTGTCAGCCTCTTGTTCAGAACTGTATGCATAGGCTTCCTGGCCCACAAGCTTCACGGGTTTCTCTGTCTCTACCTTACATTTTACAGTAAGACACTGGGATTAATGGTATGTGCTTCCATGCAAGTGGGGAGTGGCTTGGATAGTTCTGCCTGGTTGCTTTCTCTGCTGTGCCAAGGAGATGTCCAGTTTGCTCTACCCCTCTAGCCAGTCCAGGGAGAATATGGTCTACCTGTTTCTCTCTCAGACAATGTCACTTATGCTTCTAGCAGAAGTTTCCAAGTTTCCTGATAAAAACCACCAAGAGAGATGTTTGTACCAATTCCATGTTCTTTGGCCTCCTTGCTGAGTATCTGCTGGTCTAAAAGCATGTGTGGAGCTGGCTGGCACCCTGAGGACATAGAAGCTCGAGCTGAGAACACTCCTCCCTTGTTTCAAACGTGTCATCTGCAGGCCATGTCAGCCGGTCACCATAAGATGTAACAAGTAGACTGGAGAACCAGGGTATATGCAGTCCTGGCTAGATCCTGACACCTTTTATTCCAGAACTTTCTTTTATCTTCGTGTTGTCAGGGAAACAAGCACACTTGTGTTATCTCTGGCACAGCACTGGGTGACTAGCTTTTGGTATCCGTTCATCAGGTCTGTCTAATAGAGCTGAGATTTAGATTTGAAAATTAAGTGCGCCAGAGGCTGTGGAGATAGCTTAGTTGGTAAGGTGCTTGTCAAGCAAGCACAAAGACATGAGTTCAGTCCCCAGCACTCAGTCCTTATTTTAAAAGCTGAATGGCTGGCACTACGTCATTCTGATGCTAGGCAAATACAAATAGTGGCAGATTCCTAGGGCCCAAAATACAAGGTGGATGACATCAGAGGAACAACATTGACTGCCCCCTAGCCTCTTCACATATGCACACCTACACATACATGAGTATGTACAAATAGTAAGGGCACTTAAGTGGATTAAGCTGCTTGTTTGGAAGCAAACAGTTTGTATTCTGTGGACCATAGGTATCTTCTGTGCTAATGGTATCAAGGTAGACATAGAGGTCAGCTTAGGAAACTAGTCTGTGGTCTTTGAGGGTGTTCAGGGACCTGTTGAGATGGGCCAGCCTCTGCCAGGGGTGTTTTTGGGGTTTTCTGATCTCAGACTGCCTCACACAGATATAGTTTTGGAGTATCAGGACATGCTTTTGTGCATTTTATTGACTATCTGTTTCTGGATGGTGGTGGACATTATGCAGACTAGTCTTGGCTAATGCTTCCTTTTTCTGAAGTACAGGCACCTGTATTCTGAGAAGTCTCCTATGCTTGCTGCTAATACAGAACAGGGAGGTGCTTCTCAGAGAGGTATGATTTCTCCTTGGGAGCCTAAGTGTCTGTGCAGTGTGACATCCAGGTATGGTGCAGGAAAGTTGGGGGCAAACCCCTACAGGACAGTGTCGCGGAGGACAAGCCCCTATCTACCAAAGAAACCAAAGCTGCTATCCTGAGCAGTTGAGTCCCAGCATTCCTTGGCTTTTTTCTCATCCTCCTGACCACATGAGATCACACATAGAAGCCATGTGAATGAACGCTCTCTGCTCCAGAGAAAGCAGTTGCAGGCAGTTAGCTGCAGAGCCTGCTGGTGGTCTGACCCGTGGCACCTCCCTTTCAATTTTTCTCACTAACCAGCCTGACTAGCCTATGAGATCGGCTCTCCCTCTAGACTGGGTTCATTCCTCTTTTTCATGAAAATTAACCTAACACCCCTCCCCCCACACAGAGGAAGTTTTTCTTTTTAATGAAGTGCTAGCATTTAATTTACTCCACTCAAAGCTGCAAGGAAATTTCCCAGGTACACTTGAGTGAGGCTGTTTTGCATTGGGGTGGCCATGTGTTTTCAAGTGCCATAAACCTATATTTGCATCTTCCTGATTTTATGTCCCTGTGTAGCTCAGATTGGGCAGAAGTTACCCTTGGGTGTTTTTGGTGTTTTTTCTCCAGCCACAGTCCACATTACATGGGGGTGGGGGGGGTGGCTCATGTGGCCGTGTGGAGAAACCAGAAATCTTTGAAAACCGATGTAAGTCTCCAGGCAGTGGAATGGGTGGAGGATAGAATGGGAGGGGAGCCTTGGCTGCAGAAGCCATGTTCCAATGGTCTCTTGATAGGCTGAAGCCTTGACCCCATTGGTGAGAGCCCTTCTGGTAATAAGACAAGAGGCTAATTACATGAGATAGGCTGGCTGCCTTTTCTAGTTCACATGCAGCTAGGAAGGGCAGGAAATAACAGATTTAAATAAGTAAGAGTTGAGCATAGGTGAACAGTCTTAACATGAAGCTAACTGGTTTTCTCTAAACTGTGTCTTTTTTATGGGGGTGTGGAGAGAAGAGAGGAGATTACCTAGAGCCAACAAGCACTGTTAGGGACTCTTTAAGGATTCACTGTTCCCTGGTCCTGGAGTCAGGAGCCTGGTCAGTAAAGTATTTGCCTTGCAAGCACAAAGACCTGAGTTCTATCCCCACCACACCTACAGAATCACTCACCAATATCGGCAGGTATGATGGCTCACACCTCTTACTCTGGGGAAGTGGGAACACATGAATCCATGGGCTGACTGGCCCCTAGAGCCTGTTTGGAAAGCTCTAAGCAAGTAAAAGAGCGTGTATCAGAAAACAAGATGCATGGAGTCTGAGAAACAACAGTCAAAGTTGACCACTGAAGAGTCTCACCCGAGCACACATGCGCACGCACACACATACACACACACACACACACACACACTATTCACTAAAATGTACTTACAACCCCAGTCACTCATGGCATCTTTTCTGCTGTTTGTAGACATGCGCTAAGTGATAAAAACACTCTGACCAAAGCAACTTGGGGCAGGAAATAGGGTATTTGGTTTATATTTCCAGATTACAGTCAGTCATTACGAAGAGTTAGGGTGGGTACTTGAGTAGAAACTTGAAACAGAAACCACGTAAGACTGCTACTTGTTGGCTCACGCTCAGACTCATGCATAGCTAGCTTTCTTATACAGGCTAGGACCACTTGCCTAGGGATTAGGCTGCCTGTGGTGGGCTGGGCCTTCCCACACATCTCATCAATTAAGACAGTCTCTCACAGACATGGATACAGGCCAGTCTGACACAGCAACCCCTCAGTTGAGGCTCCTCCTTCCAGATGGCTCCAGTCTGTCAAGTTAGCAATCACAGGACGGTGACCCGTCTTTTTGTCTCACAGCACAGTCTATTTTCTTGATCTATCTGGGGACACTTTTTAATAGTGGTTTCCATCGGGTCATCCCTATTGAAAATGGTTGAAAACACAGGGCTAAAGTGCTGCCTAGTGTCTCTAAGCATAAAACAGTGTTATATACTTCACTGAGTAAATCTCCATGTTCAGTGAGCTTCTCACAACATGGGATGCTGCCTAGAGTTCAGGGCAGCAGATCAACAATGGATATGAGTTGCTTCTTTAAACAGACTCTTGTCTGCTACAAGGCTGTGCATTCTCTGACTGATAGGAACATGGCTAGAGGATCTCCAGGATTTACCTTTCTCAGTTCCCAGAGGAACAGTATTTAAAAATGTGTAAGTGCCGTGTTCATGGCACACCCATGGAAAGTGTCTACTGTAAATCACAGGAAGCAGTTATATTTAGTTGCATGCGTTAGAGGAGGAAAACAGAGGGCAGGGATATGGAGGGGATGGAAAGAGGAGAAAAGAAAAGAGAGAACACTGTGAAGACATGTGAACCATGATGCTTATGGTGCCAAAGTCCTGAAGCTCAGACAGCGCTGCCCTGAGAACACTGAGTGCCTGGCCTCTGGCCTTTGTGTCTAGATAGAGAAGTGAAGGGAGACGGGATGAAACATGCCCCAGGCATGTGTGTCTCAATATCTTCTTTCTTTGCATGGGTTCTTCTCTCTTGAATATTGGGTTCCAGAAAGCCTTCTCCTGACTGCCAGAGCCCAGACCTAAAGCATCATTCACTGCCCCCTGGTTTGTTAACCATCCATCCAAATACTTGTTGGGCCCTGGCTGCTCCTGAAGTCTGGGTTGGTTTTTTTTTTTTTTTTTTTTTTTTTTTTAAATTTTGTTTTTGTTGTTTTTGTACACATTGTCCAGGATCTAGGGATCTGCGTGTGACTGCCCTGAGAAATGAGATTATTCAGTTAGCTCAGTGGCTATTAGAAACACCGTACAAGTAAGGGCAGGCAAGACCTTTGCCCAGTCTCTGTGGAGCTACTGACTGACAAGATGGCATTACACTGGTGCCTATGAAAAGACAAAGACCACACTAGTCCCCCTTAGGCCTGGGACTGCGGAATTGGCATGTGACCGTCTAACGGGAAAGGAAGTTCAGAAGTCGGTCAGTGACTAAAGTGCTTTCCTACAAGCCTGAGAACTGAGGTCACGCCCCCAGCAACCATTTAAAAGGCAGGGGTAGCAAATGTTGTAATCCCAGGGCCAGGGAAGCAGAAATAAATACAGTCAAATTCCTTTCCTTCTTCCTTTCCCTGCCTCCTTCCCTCCCTCTCTCCCCACCTCCTCTCTTGGCCTCACTAAGCATCTCATCTTCCTTATGCTGATGTGTCTGTTCCTGTTTAGTGAGCACATGCCCTCCTGCCGAGCATGTGCTTCTTTCCTTCTCTTCATATCCTTGGGACCCAGTCCTCCTTTCTGCTCAGAGCTTGCCATCATACAGCTCCAGTTGCCATGGTATCCACCTTCCATTCCTAACCGAAACACTCCTGTCACTCCGACACTGTGTCCATAGAAGAATTGCTGAGGTGCACAGGTGTCAAGGTCGTGCAGAGCCAGATGGAACACCAGCAGCGCTTTCTTTCGGCCGCTTTTCTGCATCCCTTCCATGCTGCCTTCTTCTAGGTTTAGAGGGAATCATGTCCAGGTGTCCTTCTAGGCACTCTGTCCACTGCTGTTGTATGACACTTTCCCGAGAGCAAGATGGCTGACATTCTCATCAAATTAGCTGTTCCAGCTTGCAGAAGTCCATCAGGAGCCGGTCTGGAGACTATGACCCAACCTCAGAGGAGGATGTGATGGGGGTCACTGGACTCGCAGTTGATAATATGGACACTCGTCCAGGTCAATTGTATGCAACTGTGCCCTAGTTGCATGTGGTTTGGGGTCTCAGGGAGAGGCTAGGGAAAACTAGAGAATGGGCATTATAGCTATATAATCACGGGGAAGCCATCATCCATGCTGCCTATTGATTTTTACAGTGCGGTTACTTTAGGATCATCCAGGCTCCTGCCCATAAAACCCTCACCCATGTTCTGTATCTAAGCCTAATGAACTAATTGGTCTCCGTAGGGTGAATTTTGGTTGACTCAAAATTTTGAGGCCCTTATGAGAAAGAGGAAAGTGTTGTTTATCTCTCCCCTTGGGGAGGAATTTCTACAACATCTGCTGATTCTGAGAATCATTATCAAATAAATAAGGGAATGTTTAGTTATTTAATATATTGGTGAAACCAAAGACACAAAGACAGGCCACATCAGATTTGTGGTCAAGATATAGCAACTAAGCCAGTGGTTTCTAGTTTAGGTCACATGTGCCCCAGAGAAGCCTGGCAGTGGCTTTTAATTTGCATGATTGGGAATGAGCTGCTATAGTCACCCAGTGAGTGGAAAGAAGGGATGCAGCTAATACTCTAGGGGAAAAGAAGTCCCTACTACCATAAACACACATGCCAAAGACAGGATCAACCCCTCCATCCAGACTGCCTTGGCTGAGCAACTCTGAGGTAATCCTGTAAAGGGACCTGGAGAAACCAATGGGCATTGTATACGGCAATGCAGCTGTTTTCATATGTAAATAGAAGATGGGATGGGTGTCATGGCCACATATGTAAGAGAAAGTACTCATTCTCCAGATACCCAGGGGTGATGATGGACAGCTGGGGTCATTCATGGTTGTGTTCATGAACCCCTGACTCACACCAAGGAGATCAGGACAGTGCCATAAAAAGTTAGTGGTGCTTTTCAAAGGGGGCTTGTACAACATGAAACCACGTGAGAAAATTAGAGAAGTGTGCGTACTGGAAATATTGACATGGAGGAAGCATGTATGGACATGGTGCCTTCTGTGGACAGGCCTTTGAGGTATTTGAGAGCAGCAGATGTGACTGGTGTTCTGGGAGCACCAGGAAGACAGGGAACTGAGGAGAGAGGGCAGGGGATCTGATGAGACAGCCTTTCCTGCTTGAAGCATGGAGCATGTGACAGTAGGTTCCTTCCCCACAAGAAGCCATGAGCTCATGCAAGGCATGAGAGAGCATCCTCAGCACAGACACAGAGCTGGGCTTCTGGACGTTCCAGGATCCTCTGGACTCATCCAACTTGGAATTTAAGCATTTTCATTGGGAAAATACCATATACTCAGAGTAAAACCCTAAAATGAAAGAGGGGAACACGTCCGTTAAGCATATGTCCTGTGGACATCTGTTAAACCCTGAGATGTGAGTAAGCCAGTTGGAATGTCCAGACCTTTGAAGCATAAGGGAAGGGTGGAAGCAGTGTATAAGGGAAATGGACAATGAAGTGAGTGTGTGGGGCACGTAACGATGTGGTAGGTAGACAAAGACAGACACCTAAAAATCAGATCATCAGGATGTCTGAGGGGAGGGCAGGACCTTCGATCAAGTCTGGGAAGGAGGAAAGTCACGAGGGGAAGTGATGCAACCCAGACATGATAGTTCTGGCATGTGAGGCTTAGAAACCCAGTGTGGAACACAGCTGGCGCGGGTGGAGTCAGGCCAAGGAGGGCCTTGTAGGCTGAGGGAAGTTCGGGATGTGCTGTGGATATGCTCATCTTGAGTTTACTGTATTAAATGGACAAAGAGTGAGGCACAACGGGGAGAACCAGGTAAGACTGGGAGGTGGGGGTCACCACAGGCTGTGTTGGGAATGTGCATATGGGTGGCTTGGGAATCTATGCAGATCTGTTCAGTGAACCTCCTTTTAGATCCTCCTGCCCTTGGCCACATCAGTGAAGATTGAGACAACTGAGCCCTACTGTGTGCCCATGCTTGCAGAGAGAAGTCTTTTATGACTCTGAGGGTGAGCTATGGAAGAAGGGAGGGAAGGTCTTCAGCATTGTCTTGACTGGCTGTTGCTGTTATTTATATTATTGTATAATTATGCATATTATCTACTTAGGAATACATACTGTGGTCTCTTAAAACAACGGGTCAAGTGAGGAGTGGAGCTGGGAAGTCTGAGCGACTTCTTGGGCAACACAGTGATAAACTCACTAGAAGACTGATGTCCGATAATCAAAACATATTCATATATTTATTTTATGGCCCTCCACCAAACGTGGAAAAATCAAGGCAGCTTCTCACCAAGTCAAGACCAGGGAAAGAATAAGCACTTGAACCTGTGCTTTCTCACCTGTATGGTGTTTATGTGACGCTAGCTTTCTTCACAGGGACAGTTCAGGGCCCAGGAGGTGAAATGGTGCCACCCACATTTGGAATGAGTCTTCCTACTGGATTAATAAATTAGACAATGCCCCATAGATGTGCCCAAAGACCAGCCTGTTCTGACACTTCCTCAACTGAATCTCTTTCCAGATTGTGTCAAGTTGACAGTTAAAACTAGCAGAGTACTTTGTTTTGTTTTTTATTTTGTACTATTGTATTTTTAATTTATTTGTCAATTTATTAGATAGGGTCTCTCTCTGTAGTCCAGACTAGGCTGAAAATCGCTATGTAGCCCAGGCTCTCCTCCAACTTGCAACTACCTGTTCCTTCTAAGTGCTGGAATCACAGTTGTGTACCAGACAATTTGTGAATTTGGCATGGTAGCACAAGCTAATGCTTGCAGAGCAGAGCAGAGACCCGTATTCAGCCATGAGAGACATCCATGTCTGTTGGCCAGAAAGCAGGTGGCCATCTTATAAGGAAGGTAGCCTGGTTAAGAGGGGAATGGAGACCAGAATAAGGTCCCCAGTGGGAACCTGGAGTGCCAGCCCTGGAAAGGTAAAGACATGGGGGCAGGTACAGATGTAATCCATGCTCTAGGTTAGAGTCCAGGATAGGTTAGAAATAGCTGCTGTCTACCATTCCACAGACAGCAGGGTGCCTCCTCCATCCGGCCAGCACATGCATTACCTTCGATGACAGAAGTCAGGTGGTCAAAATGAAGGTGGTTGCAGGGCCAGGAGGGTGTCGACACCAAACGTTTTCCTTCGCTGAAGATGAAAGAGGTTTCCTGCTAGAAAAGAGGCTTCATTGTACCATGTGGAATAGTGATTTCCTGAAGCTGGGGGCCACGGTGGGGACAGGAAGAGACTAGTCAAAGAGACAGAGTTACAGCGAGCTCCCAGAAGTGGGTCAGCAGTAATAGACGTATTTCTCCAAATAGCTAAAAAGGAAGGATTCTTACCACAAAACTAAGACATGTCTAATATGATGACTATTTGAGAAACACATTTGATCATCAGCCCTTGTAAACACAGACTAAAGAATCAGTTTGTCACATTACACACTAATTAAAAATGAATGATGCAGGGGAAGAAAAGAATGATGTAGCTTTAGCATGCATTCTTTTAATCCCCACAGTTGGGAGGCAGAGGCAGGATCTCAGTGAGTTCAAGACCAGCCTGATCTGCAGAGCAAGTTCCAGGACAGCCAAGGCTACACAGAGAAACCCTGTCTCAAAACAAAACAAAAGAAAAAAAGAATGAATGAATAAATGAGTGAGCAATGCACTGGGGAGATGACTCTCAGCGTTAAGAATGCTTGCTGTGCAAGCCTGAGGTCTCAAGTTCAAATCCCCAGAACCCATGAAAGAAACCAGATGTCATTGTGTGGTTTTGTACACACTTACAACCCCAGCTCTATAGGATGGGAGAGGGGGGGTTCCTGACACAACCCCAACTCTATAGGATGTGAGGGAGGGGGGTCCTGACACAACCCCAGCTCTATAGGATGTGAGGGAGGGGGGTCCTGACACAACCCCAGCTCTATAGGATGTGAGGGAGGGGGGTCCTGGGGACTTGTTGGCCATCAGTTTAGACCAAAGCAAACAAACAAAAAACAGGAGCTACAGACTCAGTGAAAGATGAGACACCCTGTCTCAAGTGGATATGATGGGAAGTGACAGACAAGAACCCCTGATAACCTCCTCTGTTCTCTGTGTATGCGCAGGCTCAAGTCCTCACACACATCACACACATACACAAAGGAAATGAATAAGTCAATTCACTTACATACAGCAAGACCTCAGAAGCACCTACTGTGTTCCTGGAGGGGTCCGTAAAGGCCCCGCCCCTGGGTCTCAGCACTCTGCCTTTGTGCTTTCACAAGGAAACAGAAAAGGCACCGCAGCTGCTGTCAACATTAGCAAAAAACTAAGTTAAAAATATAATTAACATTCACATGACTCATGAAGCATTTGGATGTGATTGTTTTAGTTGGTGCTACGAGTGACGTGAAGCGGGGCATGAGGCCACAAAGGCCTGTAGGGACACAGGCAGTCAGGAATAGCTGCTTGGCCAGTACAGTGTTTGATAATTGAGGCAGGTCTGTGGGGAGGCCTGTGAGTGGTGGGGGAAGGGACAAAATACCCCTAGAAGAGTGTGGGGGTGAGGACAAGGCAGAGGAGTAGAGCACAGTGGCATCCTGGTGATGACCAGCACACTAGACATAAGGCTCCCAGCAGGGAGAGCAAGTGGGCTGGGGAGGATATGCATACAGAGAGAGACAGGAGCAGCGCAAAGAGGTGAGGAGTAGGAGGTGACAGATGAAGGCCACAGACATGAGATGAGGCTGTGACACCATGGACACGGAGTGGTATGGGAACAGTGTCGGAGAGAGTACAGGACTCTAAAACACTCCATGTTGCTCAGGCTCTTCCCTGTCTGCACAGGGCGGCATGGCGATTCTGGTGGGCTCTGATGGGTAGATCAGCAATCAACCTATGTGCCAGGGTGTCAGGAATCGTAGTGTCTGAGGTGCCTGTGGCTATTGAAGGTCCCTAGAAGGTGCAATGCAGAAAAGCTGAGGAGTGCTGGGTGGCAGTGGGTGGGGAGGGTGGCAGTGGGTGGAGAGAAGGCAGAAGAGACGGGATGGATGGATGGACCGAGGAGAGAGAGCTAAGGATGTCACTGTGTGGGGGCTGAGATGAAGTCTTAGAAAACAAAAGGGCATTCAATAATAGTTAAACGTGAGGAGAAGCCCTACATGTATATTCTGTCGAAATGCAACAGAATTCACCTCCATGGGGATGCCTCAGGGTGTAGTGTCAGGACATCTGTCACCAGTGCTAATATGGCATCTTTGGTTTGTGCAGCTACACAGAGATAACTCGCTAGCCAAACGGAGGGTGACTTATACATAGGAACTCTGCGTGATGTGAGTGAGGTGTGTCTATATGTGCTCATGTTATGGTGTGTGTATGCTGTGCTAAGTGTGTAGTGTGAGGTGTGCGTGCACTGGCTGTGTATGTATACTGGGTGTGGTATGTGTGAGATGTATGCTATATGTTATGATGTATGTGTGATGTGTGTGTCTGTGATATGTGGTATGTGTTTATAGTGTGTGCATGTGGTGTGTGAGCATGTGACATGTGTGGTATATATGTATATGGTATGTAGTACATAAATGTAGTGTGTGTGTGGTGTGTGTGTATGTGTGTGTGTGTGTGAGAGAGAGAGAGAGAGAGAGAGAGAGGGAGAGGGAGAGAGAGAGAGAGAGAGAGAGAGAGAGAGAGAGAGAGAGAGAGAGAGAGAGATGTGCTTACAGTATGCTGTGTGCTAGGGAGGTAGTTTAAAGAGAACACTGAGAGGAAACATCCTCACCACAGATGAAAGGATTGCTTCATCCATCGTTTCTCAGATGGCCACAGCACTTTTTATTCAAACACTCTTTGAACACTTCCTGGATAGTGCTGTGCATCATTTTTTTTTTCATTCACAAATGGATCGTGCATTTGTGTCTCTTCTGCTGAGTGTATTCCTCACAGGTGATGTCTTCCCATGCCAAGCTAGTCACACACCTGCAACTTCTGACTCCTCATCTGCTGTGCAACAAGATTCCCTGAACCAGCCAGGGCTCTGGATGTTTTACTTAGTCAAATCCAAGGCCAGAAAGTAGATCTGTTTATAACTCAGGGAGCCACTTGTTGCTCTTTCTACTCCAGGCAGGAGGTGAGAAAGCCTGTGTTGATGACCCCATGACTATAGCTCTCTGTGGCGTGACTATCATGTTTGGCTACATGACGTAGGCTTTATGGGCTTGGGGTGTAGTTCAATTGTAGAGTGCTTTCCTAGCAATATGAAGCCCTTGGCTATACTTCAGCCTCACATAAACCAGGTATGGTAGTTCATGCCTCTGATCTCAAACTGGGGAAGTGGAGCAGGAGGATCAGAAGTTGAAGGTCATCCTGAGTTCAAAGTCAGCATGGACAATATAAGAACCAAGAGATAGATAGATGATAAATAGATAGTTAAACAGACAGACCGATAGATAGATAGATAACTCAACATCACCTTTTGAGAAGGCATGGTTTAGGTTTGTTTGTTTTTGAAGCATAGCCTGTGCCTGCTGAGGCCATCTATTGAGTCCTTACTGGATCTGCCCCATGTACCACTGTCCACACTCAGAGTGTGCCTTTGAGCACTGTGTCAAAAGACTACTGTGCACTTTTCTTTCTGTACACCTCAGAGTTTTTATTGCTGTGAAGAGTCACCATGGTCATGGAAACTCTTATAAAGAAAACATTTGGGGGGGCTTACGCTTATAATTTCAGAGGTTTAATCCATTATCATCATGACTGGGAGCATGGTGGTGTACAGATAGACGTGGTGCTGGAGCTGACTGAAACTTCTAAATCTTGCAGACAACAAGAGGTCTACTGAGTGAAGCTAAAAAAAAAAAGAGACCTTTTCAAAGCCCACCCTCATATCATGACACATTTTCTCCAATAAGGCCACACCAACTCCATTAAGATCACACCTACCCCAACAAGGCCACACCTCCTAACAATGCCACTCTTTTTGGGGGACATTTTCTTTCAAACCACCACACTGCTCCTCATAGAATTCTCTTTTTTTTCCCATTAGAAAAGATAATAGTGAGTTGAGTCACCCTTGTCAAAAGCCATGAATTTGGTTAACTAACCACAGGGTATTCTGGGAAACTGGAAATTAAGTATCAGAAAGGACCACACACCAAATGGTCCATGTCTCCATTCTAGACTAAAAGTCTATGTCCCTGTGGTGTAGGTTTAAGCGAGTTTAGCCAGTGTCTCATGCTGTTCGGGTTTCTCACTGTGGCTCACCCGTTTTTGTTGTCCCTAGGTACTTCCCCACATACTTCCTGGAATTCTGAAGAGATACAGACATGGCAGGCAATGCGGCAGACAGCGCCAACCACCTGCCCTACTTTTTTGGCAACATCACCCGGGAAGAGGCTGAAGACTACTTGGTCCAGGGAGGCATGACGGATGGGCTCTACCTGCTGCGTCAGAGTCGCAATTACCTGGGTGGTTTTGCTTTGTCGGTGGCACACAACAGGAAGGCACACCATTACACCATAGAGAGGGAACTTAATGGCACCTATGCCATCTCCGGTGGCAGAACCCATGCCAGCCCAGCAGACCTCTGCCATTACCACTCCCAGGAAACTGATGGCCTCATCTGCCTCCTCAAGAAGCCCTTCAACCGACCCCCAGGGGTGCAACCCAAGACCGGACCCTTTGAGGACCTGAAGGAGAACCTTATCAGGGAATATGTGAAACAGACCTGGAACCTTCAGGTGAGTCTGGTGGGCACTGATCCGTGAGACCATGGAGCCCTGACCCAGAACCGCCCAGAACCCTTTGCATTCTTTACAGGAATACTGGGGCAGTCGTGATGCCTGAGTGGATTTTCTAGCCTCTGCTACATTCCAGATAACTGCATGGCCATGCCTCTTTTCTCATTGCCTTTGTTTGCGCGCTATCTGTGCACTCCATCTGAGCGTGTGGTCAGAGCGGAGTCTTCAGATTCCCCTCTGCACTCTGCCTTCCTCCTTCCGCAGCTGAGAAGGTTGTGTTTTTATTTAACTTCTCTGGGTTTCTTTTTGGTATATGTCAGTAATCAAACTGGCTATTCCTTATCAAGAAGATCTGTTTTTCTCTCTCTGGAGGAGATAAGGAAATCAGTCCCCTCAGCTCTTAAGGGGACTGTTTTTATTTTTACCTTCTTCCACATAGTCCAGGCTGCTCACCTATGACTCCTCTGATGACATTTACTACGGGTGTGTATGTGTGTTTTGAGGGGAGTGAGGACAAAGCTGAATTCTGACAGACAGAAAGCCACAGATGCCTTCCTCACACACATCTTCTTTTAAACTTTTTCTTTGGTTAATTTATTTTACTTAGGGTGTATATATGTGCATGCATGTATGCATGTGTGCGC
Organism: Phyllotis vaccarum; assembly: GCA_033318265.1. Classification (NCBI taxonomy): domain Eukaryota; kingdom Metazoa; phylum Chordata; class Mammalia; order Rodentia; family Cricetidae; genus Phyllotis; species Phyllotis vaccarum. The sequence continues at coordinate 56,050,538 of JARWLC010000011.1, forward strand.
GCATGAGTGTGTGGGGGGTATGCACAGGGGAGCTCAGCAATGGACACCCTTACCTGCTGAGCTACCTCACCACCCCTCCCTCGCACACATCTCAAGGCTCCTTGCCTATTATGAAATGACTAGGTTTGCACACTGAACCTAGCTTGAGTATATAGCTGTTTTTGGAGGATTAATTTTCTCACTCCAGAGGTATATAACCAACATATGTAAATTTTTGTCTGGCTTCTCAAACACTCTTCAATCCCAAACATATCCCTTCATTTATAATCTTGAAGATATGCAAGTAATTTGCAAAGATCTTACTGGTTCCCTTATTTTAGGGAATGAACAAGAGAAGGATGGATGAGGGGGAGAATAGAGTTTGGTCCTGAATTGCTGCATAAGTCCTGGAACACAGGTCTAACTTCTCTGTACCTGGCTGGCTCACACTCTCTCTATCCACTGCAGGGTCAGGCTCTGGAGCAAGCCATCATCAGCCAGAAACCCCAACTGGAAAAGCTGATCGCCACCACTGCCCATGAGAAGATGCCCTGGTTCCATGGTAACATTTCCAGAGATGAATCAGAGCAGATAGTTCTCATAGGATCAAAGACCAATGGAAAATTCCTGTGAGTATCACGCAATCTCCCTGCCTCCAGGGTCACTCACCTGGGGGTAATAGCTTCCATAACTCCAGGATGGTGTCACACATTCCCACCTACCAACCTAGGAGTTGGTATCGCTTGTGAGCCAGTATGTATTTTATCTTGTCTGACCATAAAGTGTGACATTGTGCTTAAAGAAAGTTGTCTTCAGACACATGAAGTTTGAGTTTGTTATCCAACATGGTGGAATCAGAAGTGCTTTGGGTTGGGGATGTTTTCTGATGCAAGAATATTTGCACACATGTAAAGGGGTGTCATGAGATCTTACCCAAGCCTGAACTAGAAATTTATTGACCTTTAAGAAACACTTTATACTTATAATATCTAGGAAAATTCTTGTGTATGTAGATTTTCTTGCTCATGCGTGTAAATGTGTGTGCAAGTGTGTATACATGCATGTGGAGGTCAGAGGTGCCTTATCAGTTACTTTCCACCTTATTTATCTTAATATCTCATTCTTACTTATTAGTGTGTGTGTGTGTGTGTGTGTGAGAGAGAGAGAGAGAGAGAGAGAGAGAGAGAGAGAGAGAGAGAGAGAGAGAGAGAGAAAGAGAGAGAGAGAGTAGGTCAAAGAATAATTTCCATGGAATCAGTTCTTTCTTTGCACCTTTACATGGGTTCCAAATATTGGACTCAGGTCATCAGGCTTAGGGGCAACCACCTTTATCCAATGAAATAGCCTGCTGACCCTCCCTTACCATCTCATATTTTGACTCTCACTGAGCTAGCTGATTTGTCTACATTGACTGGCCAGTCGCCCCCAAGGATTCCTCCAGTCTGTACCTGTCCAGTGTTGACATGACAGGCACTCACTGCCACACCCAGATGTTCACATAGGTTCTTGGGATCAGCTTGGGACCTCATGCTTCTGTCATAAACACTTTACCAACTGAGCCATTGTCCCAGACACTTAGCATCAAGGTAATTTTTTCCATGATATTTTTAGTGCTTTCAGAGTAGGCTTGCTCAACCTGAGTTCTGCTGCCAGGCTGTCTTTAAGCTTAGTGCTGGAACTCCCAATGTAAACCATCACATCTAGTTTCTGCTTTGCTGGGTATTGAACCCAGGGCTTGATGCATGCTGGAAAAATGCTCTATCCACTCTTATCTACATCCCTAGCTCTGCATCACTGCTTTGAGAAATAAAAATGCATGTGAGCTCACAACCCAGTGTGTAGGGTCAGCATGGGATTGACTTTCCTCTTTATGACTTCTGTGTGGAGGTCAGCCTGCAGCCCCCAGGGCTTAGCACTATTTAGTGGCCTGCACTGTTTACCAGAACCAGTTGATCTGTTTCCATTATCAAAACATTGCCCAAACAGGTGCTGCAATTAAAAATTCAAAAAGTTAACAAAAAATCCAAAAATTAACCCAAGCCAAATCTAAGTTTCAATAAATGACATTCTTAGTTCAAAAATAACCCACTTCTATGTTTCTTCAGTCTCCTGGCTCTTGCTCAATGAAGCTCGCTCAAGTGACACAGAAGTCACACTTTTATATCATTTCTCCATAATTAGCATCATTCTCCTGATGAGGGAATCTAGTGGATCTTCATGCAGGAAATAGGAAGCAGCATTCTTAAGACTTGGTGACTGTCTCATGGCTCCCTGGCTTCCTATAGAACCTGCTGAGCTCAGCTGTGTCTGGTATGTGTCTTCTGTCTGGGTGTGTGAATAGGACATGAAGCATATGAAAAGTTGGCCTCCTGTGTCCAGTGATCTCAAGTTGCCCCAACTCTGTTCCATCTTTCTTTCTCCACACAAGTATTCACATGTTATGGGAAACAGAGTCACAGGTTCCAAAGAACTTTTGACCAGCCCTGACCCCCCAATCCATAGCAGGCATCTGTCCTGTTACCCCCAGTGGCAGTGAGCCCAAGTTTAAGGAGTTCTTGAACTTGATTTAATAACCCAAAGCTAACCCACTTACATTTCATTTCATAGGATGTCCATTACTTCTAATGAACATCCAGGGCATAGAGTTTTTAAAGTCAAAACTGGATTACACTTTCAGCCGACTGTCCCCAGAAGGGACATGTCACCCAGGAGTGCCCACCCTGCCTGGAACAACCAATGGTCTAAGGCGGCTGTTGACTGCTTTCTTCTCTCCTTCCTTTTCAGGCATTTTTTTTCTTTTTGTTCTTATTTTTCCTAAAGAATATGTCTCCTGTCACTGGCTAATCATTCTGTGAGCCCACCACTTCTGGATGAACATAGGCAGACTCTTCATATACAAGGGACAGAGCTCCTATACTGCCATGGCCACTGAACTGCAGAAACCAGTTCTGCAAGAGTCTACCCTCATACACACAATGTTTGAGGAAGATGGGGAGGGCCTTTCTGTCTGTCATCAGTAGCCTTGAGTCTTGGTTCCAGGACAGTTGCAGATACTCTTCACACAAAGTGGCAGATGTGTGCATTCTCCGTGGACCGTGAGTCACCTCTAAACACATTTACTACATTTCAGTGCCACATAGATAGTTGTCATATCATATTGTTTAGAGAATAACAATGGATCTAGAGAGACAGGAATTAGGAACACTTGCTTAGGACTAGGGTTCAGTTCCCAACACCCAAGTTGGGCAGTTCTCAGCTGCCTATGACTCCAGCTCCAAGGGATCCGGCACTGTCTTCTGGTTTCTATGGACAACCATTACATGCATCTCTCTCTCTCTGTCTCTGTATCCCTCTCTCTGTCTCTCTCTGTCTCTCTGTCTCTCTGTCTCTGTCTCTGTATCCCTCTCTCTGTCTCTCTCTGTCTCTCTGTCTCTGTCTCTGTCTCTGTCTCTCTCTCTCTCTCTCTCACACACACACACCTCAAAATAAAATAACTTTTTATAAAGAGCGAACAATGACAAGAAAAATTCTATACGTGTTCAGTCCAGACATGATCTTTCTCACAAATCTTTCAGCCTGTAGTGGTGGCTCCATGGATGTGGAGTCCACAACTCAGAGTGCTGACCTCTACTGAGGGAACAGAGCATTCTGGACTGGTTCTGGAGTTCTGTTTCATGCCTATGTCACTCTGCTGAAGGAATTAGAGGCTATGTGAAAGAAGGACGCCCTACCCGGGGAACAGCACATATAGGTGCCTAGAGGCAGAAGCAGATCAGAGGGTCAGTTCCACCAACCAGTGCAGCCTCAGAAGCACGGGATGGAGGAGGAGGGCCAGACTAGAGAAGACGCGCATCATGAAGGTCTTCCATCTTGGATGAGCTCAATAGTTCTCCTGGGTGGGCCAGACCTGCCTGATATCCAATGGGGCCCGATGCAGGACAACTATACTCTGAGCTATTAGATGCTGACCCAGGTGCTCAATATTTAGTGTCAAGGCTGCGGGATCCTGCCCTCTTACACCTGAGTGCAGTTGCTGCGTTTAATGCTTGCTGGAGGGCAAGGTAGCCTGTGTGTGGCTGTGCTATTAGGACCCCAGGGACATGCACGATACAGGATGCACAGCTCACTCTGGGTGCCAGCTTCTACCTCACTCATTGTAAGACAGACTCCAAGTCCTTTCTGCTTCTCCATTGCTTTGTGAAATACTTGGTGGGGTCTCTGTTATTTCTGTACACACACCCTGCTGTGGGGGAACTTAGCGCACGGAGCACTATCCTTGTTCTCAGAGCTCACCGTGAGGGTCCAGATGACCACATGGGAGTACTTGGTAGAAGCAGAAAACTACAACCTTGATCTCATTCAGATCTGTTGATGGTCCAGTGTAATGCCAATTCCTACATTAGTCACAATGCCCTGCCGCTTCCTCTCAGATGTGAGCACAGGATCTGGAGGCCTTCCTCACCTCCTCTCTTCTTCCTCACTCTCTTAGTTCCCCATCCTAATCCATCAGCTACCTGCAGAAAAAAGCTGGGAAGACTGAAACAATGGGAGCGAACCACCAAAGCTCTCCCCGCACAGAAGGAAGAGCACAGAGCCACCTGCCCTCACACCCTTTGCTCCCGGCCACGTGGTCTTGGATGGAGGCCAGAGATGGCCATTCTGCCCTAGAAGCTGGGTCCACCTTGGTATATACCTCCCACACTTGCAAGGCCTCTGTGACAGACGAGACTGTCATTACCACATCCTTCGCCCCACTTCCTTCACATCAAGGAATTCAGGGGTACATAAAAGCTTCAGGCCTTCAGCCAGAGTCTGCAGAAGCTATTGACCGAGCTTCACAAAATACAGGAGTCCCCAGGGAACTGTGGAGGTAACAGGTTACCGTTGTAATCCCAAGACCCATAAATTTCATATTTGTGGAGTCATCAAGCCAGGAAGTCACTAAAGTGCTGTTTGAGCCACAGTTCCTATTTTCTGACTTGGGACATACATTGTGCAAAATCAGAAAAAGAGCCCAGAAGCCGTTATTTATTCAACAAGAGAATTATGTCTGACTGGATAAGCAGCAGCAGGCAGCATGGCAGGAGCTGGGGTTCCGTGATCACAGACACGGGCCCTCCTTCCCCACCCCCTCATGCTTTCTCTGTAAGGGAAGACGTCACTCAGGTCCTCATGCTTCAGAGCCTGTGACAGAAAAACATGCTGTTCCCTGCCATGGCGGCTCACCAATTTATGTATTTATGTATATACATGTTTATGTGTGTGTGTGTGTGTGTGTGTGTGTGTTGTGTGTGTGTGTGTGTATACTTATGTTTGTGTTGGGCTGATCAGAAGGCAACATCCAGCATCTCTCTATTGCTTTTCACCTTATATTTTCAGAGAGGGTCTCTCACTGAATCTGATGTGCACTGGTTCTTCTAGGTCATCTGGCCATCAAGCCCAGGGCATCCTCCTGTTTCTGCCTCCCTGATGCTGGGATTGCAAATGCACACCATCACACCTAGGGATTGAGCTCAAGTCTTCTTCATGCTTGCTTACCTCACACTTTATGGGGCCATCTCCCTAGTCCATTGTCTACGAGGGTTTCATGTCGCTGTTTCTACATCATATTTTGGTCACTGTGTTTGTCTACACATTTACTCCATTTTCATTCTCACTCACTCTGGGTGCCTTGGAAGCAAGGATCAGGCTCTTGTCTTCAACCCTACAATCTTAGCTTGTACCACAATGCCTCTGCTGGAGGAACTCTGATGAAAGGGACTTCCAAAGAGCCCTGAGAGAGGAAGAGGTGGTTAGCTGAGGAGGGACTATGCCAGCAGAAGGAGTATTTGTGCAGAGTCCTAGAGACCTACGTGTGCATGTAAGCAGTCATGGGAAGGACGGTGGCCAGACCAGAGAGGAAGTGCCTGAAAAATAGCTGACCGTGTGACTTTTTAGAGTCGCAAAGGCCCACTGCCCAGAGGGAAGGAGAGACAGTAGGAAGAGAGGCACGTAGAGGAGAGGTAGGGCAGGTAGGGAAGGCAAGGGGGTAGGGAGGGAGGAAGTTGCACTGCCTGGTTGGTCATCCTGTGGGGCAATGGTGTAATTTAGCAGCTAACTCTGTCAGCCTCTGGGGTTGAGGATGGGCCAAGGGGACAGTAGAGTGGTACAGTTAGGAGTCCAAGGAGGTGGCAGGTGTGAGGAGAACTGGGAAGGCCTGATCTCCAGTAGGAGAGGTGGGAAGCTCAGCAGGGCAAGTGCCAGGGAGAGTGTCCTCCAAGGACAGGCAAGTGTTTCCACCGAAAATAGGTGGACCCAGCATTCTGGTGAGTCCCAGGCTTCCATCTCTGTGGGGGAGGACATGCAGACTCAGAGGGACCAGAGAGCAGAACACCATGAAGAGAAGAGTGCCCCCGGGTCATAGCAGATTGGCTGGGTGGACGAGCAGGTGATCCCATCGTTGTCTTGAGAGGACACTCTGAGGGACCCGCTGGGAAGGGGAGCTGGAGAGCAGGCCTGAGATGGAGCCATCACAGGTGTCTTCAGGGAGTATGATGGCTATGGTGGCTGTGGTAGTCTGACGGCCTTACCTGAGTCTGTGGAGATGCCTGATGCTTAGGTAGGCTACATGAAGAGCCGCCATCATTTGAGACATCTATAAGTCTGTTACTGTATTGGGGGAATAGTCCCACAAGGACATCCAAGTGCTGCAGTATTTGACTAGAGAGAGAGAATGACCCTTCAGACTGCATGATGCTTCAGCATGAGAACGAGTAAGAGACCCACAAAAACCCCAGCTGGAGGAGCTAATGACCGTTCACATTTGTCCATTTAGCACAGGCCCTGAGATCAGTTCCCATCCCAGCTGACGAGCCACTAGAAAGACAAGTAAGCCACCAAACCTGCAAGGCAAATATGCATTATAGAGGAAATCAGGTGCTTCAAGGCACCTCAGTGGTCATGGGCACCTGCTGCTCTTCCAGAGGACTGGGATTCAGTTCTTAGTACCCACAGCATGCAGCTCACAACCTCCTGTAACTATAACTATTGGGGGTGGGGGATATCTGGTACCCCTTCTGGCTTCTGAGGCTACTTTTGTACATACAGCATTCACTCAGACAGACAGACACACATGCATAAGTGCCAAAAATAAAAATAAATCTTTTTGAAAAATACTTGCAAGTTAGAGAAAAATGATGACTTAATGTTGCATCTGTTTGACCAAGGAAAACTTGAGAAAACAGTAAGCAACGCAGTGTAGGTGATGAACCGGACTCTCCCGCTGCCATGAGTTCCACAGGGCAGACTGCCCTCTTGAGGTTTAATTTAATCTATGAGCCTTTATTTCCTTAGTAATAAAATTAAGTGAATACAGTAGTGGCTTAACTTTCTAGGTTCCAGTTATCTGTCATAAGTGAAGTCTGCAGTTGCTAGATAGAAATTTCCAGAAACATTTCAGAAGTTTTAAATGTGCTCATGATGACCTCTTGTGTTGCCCTGCCCCAAGCCATGTGACACCAGGTGGAAATCCTCTATCCTGGGATGAGAATCATCCTTTGTCTTGTGTATCTACCCCGTACATACCACCCGCTCGCCAGTAACATCACAGCCATCCTTGATGGCTCCTGCCACCTTGATAGAGTCCTTATTTTACTTAGGAATGGCTCAAGAGAAAGAGCAATGGTACCCAAGAGATGCGCTTGATATGGTTCTTCTTTTGGCGCCTGTAGTGTTAGGCGTTTGTGGCGAGTGTTCCCTCTAGGTGACGGTGTCTGCCACCCTGTTGCACCTCAAGCTGCGGAGGAGATGAACTGGGTCGAGTGTTGTGGTGTGCACCTGTGCTTCTTACATCCCTGGATCTTTCCAATCAGCAATGCCTACTTTCCCCTTGTCCATGTGCTGTTTATCTCCATTTACAGCCAGTTCTCGCTTCAGAGGAAGGTCCTCCTGTGGCATTTTCTCCAGCCTGCTTCATGTCCACTTCCTGTCCTTCAATGCCATGTGGGTTCTGTAACCAGGTTTCTTCTCATATACTAAACTTTTGCTTGATTGCTATCCAATCTGTTGTTTTACTCACTAAGTTTTTTCAATGTCTACAAATTCTATTTGAAGTAGAGTTTTTTTTAAATCCAAAACCATTCCTTGACATTTTTAGGAGCATCTCATTGCTTGATAATTTTTATGATTCTATAAATTTCTATGAATAGCTAGTCTATATTCCATGCCTTGTGGTTTTAACAATATTGAGTATAACCCCTCATTATCCCCCTTGTCTCTCTTATTCGATGCCTCTTTTCTCATACCTCATGATTACTTACATTTGGGGTGATCTTTTTGAGCTCGTGATTAGCTCATACTCATCTGTGGTGAGGCTGAGTGTCCAGCACTGAGAATGATTTCCTCTGGGAGTCAAGAGGTTGCTGCTGGCCTGAAAGTCAACTCCTGCCCACTGCGGTGCTGATAGAGGTGTTTGTATTAATCCCACGTGTGTGTGTGTGTGTGTGTGTGTGTGTGTGTGTGTTTGTGTGCGCGCGTGCACATGTAGGCAGGTACACATGTGAGTGCATGCACACACAGGTCAGAAGTCAACCTTACATGTCATTTCTCAGGAGCCATCCTCTAGGACCTGGAGTTCATCACTTATACTAGGTTGTCTGGCCAGCGGGTCTCAGAGATCTTCCTCTCTCCAGCTTCCTTCCCAGTGCTGGGGTTAAAAAGATGTGTCCCTACTGTCAGCCTTTTATGTGAGCCCTGGGGACTGAACTCAGGTCCTCATGCTTGCTCGTTCTTTTGCTTCTATCTGCCAAACAATTTTGCCACCTCAAGTTTCAGCTCACTCTGAGTTCTGTACATGCATTTCAAAATTATATTGTGGGCATCAAAGGAACCCTTCTCTTTGTTCATTAATGAATGAAACAGTGGCTGTTGTGAGCTTCCTATGCCACAGTGAAAGCCAAGTTCAATCAGTGTTCCCACACTGACATCCTGGATCAAAGCAGGTCATTCTTTTCATCTGTGTGGCTTTGCCAGTAAGGTCAGGGCGGGGGGGGGGGGGGGGAGGCCACAGCCTCTAAAGGAAAAGTTCAAAGACAGCTGCAGACTGATGTCAGTATCAGTTCGCTGCTCCTGCAGAGGCCTTGGGAAGCTAGAAGAGAAGCCACTAAAAGAAACTCTCCCTTCAGGTGGTCCTGGAGCAGAAAGACCAAGAAAGTGTGTGTGTGTGTGTGTGTGTGTGTGTGTGTGTGTGTGTGTGTAGAGGCTAGAGGTCAGCCTTGGGAGTTAGTCCTCAGGAGCTGTCCACCTCATTGTTCAGACAGCCTCTCTTTTGGACCTGGGCTTGCTGATTACACTAGTTCAGAGACCTGCTAAGTCCCAGAGACCCACCTGTGTCTGCCGCGCTAGTGCAGGGATTACAAAGCACAATTATTACACTTGACCATTGTTTGTTTTAATAGGAATCTGAGGCTCAAACTTGGGTCATCACGGTTCAAGGCAAGTGTTTTACCTAGGCTATCACCTCTACAGTGCAGGGAGAGTCATTTGTGAGGAAAAAAAAATGTTTTTGAAGATGTGCTGTGGAGAACAGGTGCTTGGCATGCCCCAGATTCTGTTTGCTTTAGGAACTGATCTTGCTTTCAGGGTCTGCACAGAAGACACCCAGGATGCCTATGTGTTGCTAGTTCAAGGAGTTGGCAGATACAATTCTTCTGTTCAGAGTCATACTCCTGGATCCTCATCTCTCTCTTTTTTTTAGCCCTCCTGGAAAAGCCACTGTGCATTCTTAGCTCAGCATAATGATGTTTTCGCCCACCTAGTATTTCCTCTTCCCCATCCTCCCTTCTCCTAGCCCCACCCCTAGTAGTCCCTCCCTCTTTGTCATCCCCTTCCTCTTTCTGATTGATGCCCACCACAAATTCCCCTGGGCATTAGAGACAGAGACTGAACGGACAATGGACTAGGCTGTACCTGCTGCTCTGTTCTATTTGCAGCAGATGCGGACCTTATCCCTAGAGTCTTAGGGAGGCAGCCCACAGGATCTCATCTCTGGTCCTCCGCTCAGTGCCCGACCTCACCACCACCCACACGTTCTCTTCCCTGGAGGGCACACGAGGATGGAGAAAGGGGTCAAGCCCTTCCTCTCTCACCCATTGAGAGGCAGGTACAAGGTCTGTCTGTTTAGCCAGGAACCAGCCTCTGGAGAAGCATGCCAAGGAAGAACAAAGACTCTTGTAAGATCAGTTAGCACAACAACCCAGAGTAATCACCAGGGCATCACCCTACGACTAGCGTTCCTTAAGGGCAAGCTAAAGATCTATTCACTTACTTATTGTAAGGAAAACATGGGTTGGAAGTCATCAAACGTTGATGTGTGGAGGTGGCTGAGCCAGTGAGGCGACTTTCTTAAAAGCTTAAGGATCTGTGTTTAGTCCCCAGAACCCATGCTTATCCTAGCCCTGAGGACAAGAGAGGAGACTCTTGGGAGCCTGCTGACCATGTTCAGATAGAGACCCTTTCTCAAAACGCAAGGCAGAGAGCGATAAAGGAAGACTGCAGTGTCAGTCTCCAGCATGCACACCCGCGCACACACGTGCAACACACACACACACACACACACTCACACAAAGAGAGGAGGTAAAGAGGGAGGGAAGGACGGGGGGGCAAGAAAGAGGGAGGGAGCGAGGAGAGAGAGAGAGAGAGAGAGAGAGAGAGAGAGAGAGAGAGAGAGAGAGAGAGAGAGAGTGTTAAACATTGGCCAAGGGTGTCTATGAACAGTGTAGGGCCAGTAGAACCCAAAGGTTAACCTTGGGACTCTGTCCATAGACTTGGGCCAGGATATAACCCATGACACCTGCCAGGTTTTTAGAAAGCGGAAATAGCCAAGGCAAAAGAAGCTGGGCAGCAGCTTCCTAAGCAGCTCTCCTATTTTGAGTTAAAAATAATCCCAGCCGGGATCTGCCTGTAGCCTGCAGATACCTCAAGTTCCTGGCCCATTGGTGAGGCTAGCTGTTCTGGTCTTTGTCACTTACAGATGCTGAGCCTGTGGGTTTCCCGTCTCTGTTACATTTCCTCCCAGTTAGCACAGGCACTGCTCAGACCAAGTGACCAGGTGGTAACCACAGCTGTCAGCTACCTTTTACCTGAGGGAAGCTTGGCCTCCAATACAGAGAGTCATTTACACATAGTCCCCTTAGGGAGCCTCCAAGAAGAGGGGTCTTAGCAGAAAGACTTATCCAAGAACAAGAGGTTGTCTCCATTTCCGTCTTGTATTTCCATGCTATTTTTACAGTGAGATACTAAATTCAGCAGAGCCAGACAGGGAGTGTTTAATGAACAAACATCAAGCAAACACCACCTAAGTCAAGAAGTCTACAACCCAAGTTGCGGAAGCCCCTCCCCCAACCCCCACCCATCACCCAAGGGAGATGCGCCCCTAGACCTGTGTTCGTAACGCATTTGTATTTTATCTTTTCCTTTCCTTTTCTTCCTTCCTTCCTTTCTTTCTTTTTTTTTTTCAACTTTACTGCCAAGATGTACATCTCTAAATCCAGTCTTTTGCTTTTTCCCTTTTGGGACTTTGCGTATGTGGGGTCAAGGAGTTTGCTTACTGAGATGTGGGTTGAGAGAGGACATGTAAATGTGTACATGCTGATGCACATGTGCATGTGGGGACATTTGTGGGGGACAGAAGCTGGTGTTGGGTGTCTTTCTCTGTCACTCTCCTTCGAGTCTCTTGAGAGGGCTCCTCGCCGAATCTGGAACTCACCGGTTCAAACAGGCTGGGTAGCCTGTGAGCTCCCAGGATCCTCCTGTATCTACTCCCTCAGTACTAGAGCTACAGACATCCACCACCACACCTGGAAACGTGAATCCTGAGGATTCGAACTAAGGTCTTCACCAGTGTGTGTGGATGCTCTGCCAGTGGAGCCTTCCGCAGCCTCAGTGCATTTACTGTTTGTGACAATTATTAGTGCTCTGTGTAGCAGCCTCCCATTCAGTTTGTCCTAGTGTATGAATGGGTTTGCTGTAGGATGTGACAATTTATTCAGTAGCATGGGAATCCTGGGATTATATGCAGTTTCTGACAGGCACAGAGAGAGCCAGTCTGTCCTTGACCTTCTGGGGTGCAAGTGCACATACTTGTTTCAGCAAATAATCTCTTTTATTATAATTTTCATAACTTTTTAATATAAATCATGTATTATCTATCTCTTTCATTATAGGAAGGGGTCTTTCACATTTCTACAGGAAAAAGAAAAGGTTTTAGGAAATATAATGGAACCACTAGACTTTTTTCTTATTTTCTTGAGTGCATCGAAAAAAAAAAAGTAGGTGCTGTGACTTCAGTGAGCTTTTAATCCTTTTTCCTTTTTTCCAGGACTCCTAGCCGGTGTTTCCCTAAACTCTGTGAGATCTATTAAACAGCCTAATAATGCAAAATACCCTGAGCTGCCACAAAAGGGGGAAGCACATGAGAATATAATTATCATAACTATATTCATAGCATTTAGAATTGGCAGTTCAAGGTGGAGGCATGAAGTGGAAAAGTATTTAAGAATTTGAGTATGAGAGGCAGGGGCTGGGATAAAAAGGGCTCCTTGGGAGGATGATAAGATAAACATCTTGGAAAGAAGGAAGGGCATGGGAACAGGGCTTGGTGTTCTGACTGTGCATTTCTAACACCTTGGGGGGGAGGGACTTTTGACCCTGTGGCATGAGTAACACAGCAGCCCCTCCCAGCTGGTTTCCCAAAATGGTAGGTCTGACATATGCTCCCCCTGGCAGCATATGTGCTCTATTTCAGCAGCACTTGGGTTACTCACTGTTTAGATGTCGACCAGGGTCCACAGTGTCATGGCATTTTCACTGTGAACTTGATCTGGATTCCCCAGATTTCTCCCTGGGGTCAGTTGCGCCATCTCTCTAGACATCTTCCTCACTGTAGTGTGCTGCATTGGATTTGTTTGTTTAACAGAGAAACATTGCCCAGGCTAGCCCTAAATTCCTGGTCCCTATGGATCCTCCTATATGAGAAGTGAGCACCACAGAGCCTGGAGCTTCCATGTCAAGTTTAGCTAGAGAAAGCCAACTAAGGCCTGAGGCAAGATTGGTTAGTTAGCAAGTTTCAAGGTAGATTTAGAAACTGGAACTCAGACCTCATCTTTTATTCCTTTGGGGTCTCAGGCATGAAGGACGAGAATGAGATGTATCTTCTGGTTTCTTCCAAACGAACCTTTATAGGTATATGCACAAATTCTTCATGTGATGACACCTGTACACTTCTCTTTTTTTTGTTTGTTTGTTTCCCTTGAGACAGTGTCGCCTGTACCTCAGGCTAGCCTCCAACTCTGTGTAATGGAGGATGGTCTTGAGCTACTGACCCTCCAGACCCTCAACTTCCGGTTGGTGGCACGATAGGTGTACATTTCCTGCACCCCATTCCCCTCTCATCCCTCCCTCCTTTCTTCCCTCCTTCTCCCAATCAATGGCTGCATTTTAGGTCAAATAAATGTGTGTAGATGTGCATACCATGCATGTCAACACAGATGTGAGAGAAAGACGTTCCTCCTTAGTCCTTTGAGGTAGGCTCTCTCACTGGACCTGAAGCTCACTGCTTCAGCTGAGTCCGTCAGCCAGAGTCTGCCCATATCTATCCTCCAACACTGGACTCATAGATATGTGTGGCTGTGTCCAGTTTGCTTTTCCAGCAAACTCACTTACCCCATGAGCCACATACCCAGCCCCTTACGTGTATGTTTATACACACACTATACTTTTGACGAGCCACTGGTATCTATAAAATAGAGACGCACACATTGTGGATGGATCCCCTAGAAAACAGGCTCAGTTCTCTGTCCATATATGATGTTTTATTTTGTGGCTGAGCATTACTGAGTAACCAACAAGGCTTTAATCAGCCACATGACCATCAGAAAGGAATTTGCATCTCAGGGTGCTGGTGACTCACTATAGGAGGGAGGGGCTGTTCTCATAGTGGTGAAATTTCAGAGTAGCCATCTGCAAGGGCCAAGAAGGGTTTGGCTGTGCATCTTCCACCAGCTGTATCTTGTGTATCTTACCAGCTGCCCTGAGCTTCCAGCGAGAACTTGGAGGGAGCCCTGGCCATGGTGCCAACCAATCATCATTTCAAAAGGACATAGATTCTGAAGTTGCAACCTCCCACGATGGGCTGTATGGAGAAGAAAGGGAAGTGTGGACACATCCGGTTCCAAGGGCCAGCCCAGCCTGAACTGTGGCTGTGGCCTCAACATGTGTACACAGAAAAAACAGTATAAATCACCCCAGTTTGTAAACACCCTTCTCCTGGCAGCTGGGGCCTGACTGAGCTTTTGCTGAGTGTTCTGAGACCCATCTTGTTTTAACAAATGAAGAGGCCACAGAGGTGTCCCAGGGACTCACCTGCCCCAGCCCTCGTGGTCAAAAGGCCTGAGTTTCTGGAAAGGGGGGAATGGAGTGGCTGGGGAGAAATGAGGCTCTGAACTGGAAGAGTCCCGTCTCTTACTGCCATATCACCCTGGAACACACCCTCTCTGGGGTCTAAGATTTTGAAGTTCAGCTTCCCCCTGTAGTGCCAGCACTGCCTTGCTCATGTATCTCACTACAAGAGTGCACCTGACTGACAGCAGTCACCCAGTATGGGCAACCTGGATTAATACATGTAGCTCATGATACCTCAGTTCATCTTCAGATGCCTGCTAGACCTCAGACTGTCTCTGAAGGGAACGACTGCCACTCCCTTCTCAGGCATGGGATGTCGATGCCACCTAATAATATCAAATAGTGCTTTAAACATGGCCCTGGCATTGAGAGGGTAAGAAAGTGAAGAAGACCTTGCAGAGTAGAAGCATTTGTAATCCTTCATGTGTGCTCCAGAAGGTTCTGTTAAAATGCCCACTGAATTCTCCGTCTGCCCAACATCTGCACCTGCTGTTAACAAATGGAGATGAGTCTAGGGGACTCATAGATACCTAAAGCCTGCCTGTTGCCGTGAGCTCCACAGGCCCAAAGCTCTTTTAATGATCTCCAGAACTGCCACGGCCCTTTGCCATGATCCATCTCCAATTCTTGGCATTTTCTTCTTGTTGGCTCGCTGGCTCTGGTACTAAGCCTTCCTGTGGCCTCTGGGTGCTGGTCTGCCAGTCACATGCCCACAAACAGTGGTAAGCAGCTTCTGCCCACAGTGGCTGGAGTACTGTTTCCTAGGTCAGAAGGCCAGAGCAGGGGGTGATACAGTGTGTCTTCTCCAGGATCAGGGCCAGAGACAACAATGGTTCCTATGCCTTGTGCCTGCTGCATGAAGGGAAGGTGTTGCACTATCGCATTGACAGGGACAAGACGGGGAAGCTCTCCATCCCTGAGGGGAAGAAGTTTGACACCCTCTGGCAGGTGCGTAAATACCTCTATGTGTATGTGTCTGCCTCTGTGTGTGTGTCTCTGTCTCTGTGTGTGTCTCCCTCCCCACCCCTCTGAAAAGCGCAATGCAGGCCCATGGGGCTGCTAGTTCCAAAACTCTTAGAAACAAGAGGAGGGATGAGGCTTTCTGCCCCATATACCCCATCAACCTACTCTGATTTCGAAATCATTTGTTTGAGAAATGTTGGCACAAATGCCATTATCAAGGCAGTGAACCTGCAAAGGTTTCCATCACCTACCTAGAGCTATTAATTCTCAAGATCATCTGTTTCAGGACATTTAGCAGAAAGTTCTGCCATCTGGGACTAGAATAACATCATGGAATAACGCGTGCGCGCGCGCGCACACACACACACACACACACACACACACACAGTCATAGATGACCCTGCTGGTCCTGGGACTGTGAGATAGTGGGATGACATCAGGGTGGTTAAAGCATGTGGGATCACCTCATAGCAGAACCTCCATGGGAAGTTAAAGCTTCAGGCAGCTGCCTGTCTGCAAACTTTGCAGGCCTACTCTTCAAAGGGTTCCTTGTCAACCTAGCTGTCAATAAACCTAGAGGTAACGAAAGCATGCAGAAGCACCCAACATTGATTCCCAGCTCCTCGTTATTGCTACTAAGCACATTTTTTTTCTTAATTTGATATCACAGCTTCATTAACTATGAAGGCAGAAGGGACAAAAGTGAAGGCCAGCCCCAGGTACATAGTAATTTCAAGGCCAACCTGGACTTTAGCAAAATTCTATCTTAGCAAACAAACAAGCAAACCAACAAAAGACTAGATGATGGAGACTCTAAACCTCTAATATATCACCATCTGACTGTATGATGGTGTTTTAATGGTCAATTTGGCACACTCTAAGTCTCCAGAGAAGAGAGTCTTATGAAGGGCTGTGTAGAATTAGAGAGTGAGCATTGCAGGGAGGATTGCTGTGATTACATTCATTGATGCAGGAAGAGCCAGGCTGTGGTGGGTGGCACCGTTTCCTCGATTAGAGTCCTAAGAGTATAAAATGTTAGCTAAGCAATAAGTAAGCAAGCATCCATTAACTCTCCATGGATGTGGCCCACTGCTTCAAGGCTAAAAAGTTTGTTGGCTCTATCTAAGGACATTTGCAGCCCATCCCCCATGTGCCCTGTGGAAGAGACTAGCTGGGGTTTTGATGACTTTAAAGATTGTGGGGGCTATGACTGTCACTGTCTCCATCTCTTCCCTCTACTACGCACTTTTTTTCTTGTGTCTCTTGTAGCTAGTGGAACATTACTCTTACAAGCCGGATGGACTGTTAAGAGTCCTCACTGTACCATGTCAAAAGATTGGTGCACAGATGGGTGAGTGTCTGGGGCACAGAGGGTCTGCTTTAGGGGACATTGGTCACCATCAGTCTGGTGTCAGATTTGTCTATTCCAAACTCAAGCAGAACAAGGCTTTGATTTTGCCATGTGATTAAACTTGATGTCACTCCAACTCTAGAAATCATTAATTGAAGGATAACCAATAACTATAACTTATAAAGAAAAGTAGTGGATTTTAATTGCATGTGTTGACAAGGCTGGTGGCAGCCTGGTCTATAAAGAGAGACTCTGTCTCAAAAAATAAACAAACAAAATAAAACAACAACAACAAAAAATCCTTACTTAATTGAATGTGTAAAAAATTCAGTAAAAGAGAAAAGTATTGATATAGAAAGTTTATAGTCTCCTCAATGTGTTCCAGTCATATTAACTGACCTGACAAGTAGGTGGTTTGCACTAACACAACAGTAATTGTCTAACTGTAATCATGTCATATTCTTCTTGTAGGTCACCCACAAAGTTCAAATGCCCACCCTGTGGTGAGTATCATTATTGTAGGTACCTCTGCTGGATAAGCAGTTGTGTCTGAGTACACAGGGAGTCAGGTTTTAGTTAGCACAGGTTCCAAGCATAGCCCTGAAGACCTGAGAACTCTAGCAAGTCTGGAAAAGCACCTGCCTGTGAGCACAGCCAACATAGCCTGTTTCCATGGCTTCTTGGATGGCTTATTATCTCTTAGCCCTCTAGAAATATACAGAACAAGGGAAAAAACCCACTCTTGGATTGGAAAGGCTTCCTGTAGACATAGGAAAGGAAGGGCATATTATTTAAGTTTAATGTCCACTGTTGCATGAACATATGCATGCCATCCACAGGCCTGCCTACGTATCAGTAGGACATGGCTGGCAGATGGTTATCTCCTTGAGTTTAGTTCTCCAACTCCTTTGGCCAAACCAAAGAATTACTAGAGACTTGATGTCCTGGGTAAATAGGTTAGACTAATAATTAGGGAAGGCAGGGTGTGCTTGGTAAGAGCTCAAGAGAAAGGTCCAGAAAGGGAAAGAGTCTGGGAGTCTTGGCCAGCGCCCATATTCCACTCCACATCACCAGATGAGACTGTACCCCATATGTCTCTGTGTTGTTGGTGTACCCCTTTCATCATCATGCCCACAAGGAGAGAAGAATCTCAAGTCCTTTCTCAATCCAGGATGTTGGAGTTGATACTTAGGGTGTAACTCAGCAGGATTTGGTCTTCTCATGTCTTGGGGACTTCAGCATGGACATCCCAGCCCTTTAGCACCATCTGGGGAATAATTGCCAATGTCTTCCATGCTAACTCCTTAAAAACAAAATCTATCAAATGCCAAATACGTGTTCTGTTTCCAGTGGAGATGGGTGGCCACTGGAGTACCGACACTGTTGTTTCCAAGGTTATCTCTTGTTACCAAACTGAGAGAGTTTGAATTGGCTAAAACACCAATGAACTTGAGGGTCCTCTGAAACACAGTGCCGCCAGGCCCTCACTAGCGTGCAGTCCTCATAGACTTCTTGTTTGTCATTTGGTGTCCTTGAAACAAATCTGATGCCCTTCTCAGGCATGTCCAACTTGTAGCCTGAGGGCTGCATATGTCCCAGGCTTGTAGATAACAATGTCATGTTGCAACCAGTTCCGCTGAACAGAGACACCACTGAGCAGTGACTAGAGTTTCCCGTGGAGCCTGAGACATGAACAACATGGTAGCTTCATGTCACAGCTTTAATTTTATAGACTTCAGTGGAAAATATTCGCTGAATGCTCTAGACGTCTCTGCCAGAATGGTTGACTCCCTGGGAAGCATCTCAGAAGATCCAGGCTTACATGCAGGAAATCTCCCTGGGGCTGGTTAAAGGGGTGGGCAATGCACTCACAGAAGCAAGGCCAGGGAACATGTCAGGTAGCTTGTCATGTCAAAGAATATCTTGCATGTGTTTCTGAAACTAAACACTCTATTCCTCTCTGCATTGTGGTTTCTAGAGTTGGTCACCAGGTGGAATAATCTCAAGAATCAAATCCTACTCCTTCCCAAAGCCTGGCCACAGAAAGGTGCTAAAGATCCCCTGCTTTCTGTCCCTGACTAAGCGGTAGGGTAGACCTGCATGCAGACCACGCTTGGCTCCCTACACCTAACCCAGCACAGCTCTGCCTCTATGCCTCGCAGCATGCTCAGTTTTGAGTGCACCTGCTGAGCTTAGCAGGCTCTGCAAACTGCATTCCATGCTTTGCATGCAGGTTTGCCATCGATACAGCTGCATAGACAGACCACAGACAGACAGATATTGCTACCTTGTTCCCTATCAACACACAACCTCAGTTATTTCAGTGAGCACAGCAAACTCTCACATCAGACAGTCTGCACTGACAGCTTGCCTTATTTGTCCAGAGTCACATGATACAGCATTATAGCTTCTGCTACACAAAGTTCTTCACTGAAGGGGCCGAGGTCTCTGGAAGTGCTCTGCCTGAGATATCAGGTTGATAATTGCATTACTGTATTTTGAGGGACCAAAAAAAAAAAAAGACTGGGGGCAAGATGGTTCAGAGGCCAAAGGTGCTTGACACCAAACTTGACAACCTGAGTTTAATTCCTGGAACCCACAGAACTGACTTCTGACAGTTGTCCTCTGACCCCATGTGTGTGCTGTGATTCATACACTTATTAAATAAGTAAATGTAAAAGTTTTTCAGCGTTTGGGAATCAAACTCAAGGGCTTTATCACTAAGCTATGTTCCAGCCCTTGTTTTGTGTGTGAGACAGTATTTTAACCTGTAGCTCAGGCTTGTCTTTGAACTTGCTTCCACCTCCCAAGTCCCAGAATGACAAGGAGTTCCAACCTGATCTTTGTATCAATTTATTTATAGTGAACCACACGTAGAACACATACACACACTCCGGTACGTATGTGTGTCTTTAGATGCACAGATATATGTATGTACATACGCAGATGTGTGTAAATATGTGTAAACTGTTCCTTCTTTAGGTAAAGTTGATTTTATTAACAAATATTAACATGTTATATTAGTGTTTTTCCAAGTATATGGGCACATGACTAAGCATAGGCACACAGAGTTGAATTCTAAAGTACTTATTAAAACAAAAGACACAAATGCCCAGAACTTTTACTCAGTAATTATTGTCTATACTGATCACTCACCAGAGCACAGGGAGTAACAATAATGGCCGCATTATGCTCTGTGTGGTCAGTGATAGTAAGTGCACCTGCCTCGTCTCGACAGCCTGAGCTTTGTTCAGATTCTGACATGCTCTCCTTGCTGAGGACTCCATTTTGTGTCTGGGGTAGCTCATGTCCAGTGGGAAGCACATAGCACTCTACCTCACAAGCTGAGGTACTTAATATTTGCCTGTTTAGGGAGCTTTTTGAATGTGTCACTATCACTAAAGTCCACTCTGGCCAGCAGCGTCAGCACTGTGGGTCGGTGTTAGACTCACAGATGCCGTAGTCTGAGTGTGACATCATACTTACCAACCTTCACAGAACATTGTGGGGCATTGGGTAAACCTGGGTCTCCTCCTCCTTAATCTGACTTCCTGTGTGCTTCCTATAACATTTTGTCATTCCACTTCCCTAGGCCAGGGCCTGTTGCCCACTCTCAACTCTGCACAGTCCTAGCAAAAATCACTTTTATCCTGGCAGCTCATCTTTTGCCTTAGTTTCCACCAGAGACACATCAGACAGAGATGCTGTATGTGCCTGAGCACACATAAACATGGGTATGACACACTCATATATACATCCATACATGGAAATATCTGTGCCTGTGTGTGTGCCTATTTTTAAACTATTTGTATTATATATCCACTTCTGCACATATGTATATGTATTTATGTATGCATATATCAGTGCTCACACATGCAAATTTATTGCCTGCATATTTCTACACACAGATTTATTATAACGGCTT
Source organism: Phyllotis vaccarum (assembly GCA_033318265.1). Classification (NCBI taxonomy): domain Eukaryota; kingdom Metazoa; phylum Chordata; class Mammalia; order Rodentia; family Cricetidae; genus Phyllotis; species Phyllotis vaccarum. The sequence continues at coordinate 56,071,192 of JARWLC010000011.1, forward strand.
ACCTTACACAGTCACACAGACTAGCTAAGCAAGTGCAATGTCCATGGGAAAGATTAGCAAGTGGGGAAGGCCCAGAGCCATATGGAAACTAGGTGGCATGGTTAATCCTGCCCCGAGGGAGGGCTCAGTTAGCTTTCCTTTATCTTTTTGTTTTTCTTCAGAAAGTTTAAACTTCCATCTAAGGGCCCTCAGCTGATTGGGTCACACTGATGGGAGATAATGTTTGTGACATAAGTCAGCTGGCTGGGGCTATAATTCCATTCTGAGACTTCTACATGATTCAGTAATTATCACTCAGAGCAGCTTGTTGGCATATCAAAAAGCAACACTCCAGTCCAAGTGGGAGAGATGACCAAATGATAAAGTTCTAGTCAGTCAAGCTTGGGCACTCCAGTTCAAGTCCCTGTTACCAATGTATAAAGTCAGGCATAGTGGCACATGCCTGCCATCACGGTGCTGAGGAGGCAGAGGCTGGAGACACCCTTGGCTACCTAGTCTAGCCAAATAGGCAAGCTTCAGATTCAGTGAGAAACCCTGTCTCAGAAAGTTATTAAAAGTGGAAAAGCTATTAAAAAGATATCTAACATTAGCCTCTGGCCCCTGAATGTATAGACATACATGCATACACATGTACACACACACTCACACACACACACACACATGTACATAGACACACACATACATGTAAGCACACAGGAATATGAACACAATCACACACCATAAACACATACAAGTACACACACACACTCACATGTACCACACACATCACACACGTGCAAAAAAAAGCCAGTACCAACAAAGTTTATTAGTAACACCTCGACTCTAGCAATTAGAGAGTTAATGAAATGTAGGCTTTGATTTTAAGATTATCAATTTGAAATTTTCATTAAAAAAACTGAAACTAGGGTGGGGGTTTAGCTCAGTCATAGGGTACTTCTCTATCACCCATAAGGCCCTATATTTGGTCACTAGTACCAGGAGAGGGAAACACTCTGAAAGTCAAGTACATTTTTTAAATAGATTTTTATTCATGTATGCACATATATGTGTATGTGAATGTGTGCAGGTGCCTTCTGAGGCCAGAAAGAACACTGGATACCCTAGAGCTGGAGTTACAAGTGGCTGTGAGCATCTCAATGTGGGTGCTGGGAACCGAATTCTGGTCCTCAGCAAGTAGCAAGAGTGGTACATGATTTTAACCCCTGAGCTGCCTCTCCAGCCCCAAGGTAGGTAAATTTAAATTTAGAAAATAGTAATGTGTTTTATATTTTTAGGATGTAATCACACTTAGAGAAGGCCTTAAGAGCTCTGGTGGTCATATAAATCCCTGCTGTTGTGAACCCTGGCATTTCCACAGCCATGTCCATAAAGAGGTTTCACAGTGTCACACGCCCTCCCTAAGGCCATTAAATAGAAAACCATGCCTGGATCTCTTGTTTTATTCAAATAAACTTTGATAGCTGAGATTTTGAAGAAGTATAATACGAAAAGGGCCAGGCTTTGCATCTTTGCTGTAAGGTAAAAGAATAATTATGTAAGGCATGTGCTTATCTTCCGGCAAACATAAGCATAGCCCACCTTCTAGGGGAGTCTACTGTCATCAGAGTACCATCACTCCTGATTGACCAGAAGTTCCCTCTGAGACTGGAAACTACAACCAGCTCATTGCAGCCCATGTCCTAGAGCCCGCCAGCTTTTGGTCTCTGGAAAGTGTTACCTGCCACATTCCTACTGATGCTTAACTTGACAATACTTGTAGGGTCTGAGAAGTAAAACACAAGGCAATGGAAATGAGACCATGGGCTGAGGCCATCATCTCTAGGAGAGAGAGAGAGAGAGAGAGAGAGAGAGAGAGAGAGAGAGAGAGAGAAATATCAGTCACTACACAGCCATGAAGACCTGAGTTTGATCCCCTGTACCCACATAAAGTGCTGGGTATGGTAGAGAGCTCTGGAGAGGCACGGCCAGGCAGATCCCCAAGGCTTACTGACCAGCCACCCAGCCAGTAACAAATGGGTGGATGGTTCCTGAAGATTACAACCTAAGGTTGACTTCTGGCTTCCACATGCACACACACCATCTAAAAGCACCCAGGCTGGAGCTGTTAGTGCTTCCCTTAGAGCTCTGTTCTCACTGCAGAGAAGATGGTGCCAGGGCAGGGGCAGACCACCAAATGCCAAAGTGGAGAGTCTGATACCACACGTCAGTGCTATTTACCAGCAATGCACCATCTCACTGAAGTTCACGTTTCCCTCCACTTTAATGCTGACCCTTTTCATCCAGAGCGCTAGTTCTTCCAAAGGAGGCTCTGCTTCCAGAGATTTTAGTGGGAATAGTGGAGGTATTGGGGGTTTGTTCTAAAGTACTGTGGGAAAGCTGGAGGTGGAGCCTTGTATCATCTACATCACAAAGCTGTCAACAGCAGTTCTTTTAACTACCCCAGCAGAAAACCACCCATTTCTTCTACAGAAAGTGCCCCAAGTCGGTGCCATAATTGCTCCACCCCAATTGGTCTCGGCCTGTGCTTGAGGCAGGAGGTGGAGGGCTGAGACATCCAGACGAGAAAAGTTATTATCTCTTTGAGGGGCTGTTTCTGGATCGTGAATATTTGTTCTCATAGGGTGTTTTGTGTTGGGTAGCATGGAAATGAAGCCCTGAGCCATGTCTACGTACAATGGAGTCCTGTTCTTCAAAGGAGGTATCCAGTCTTTTCCGTTGTTTATCAGATAGACACGGGATAGCACTGGATATGAACTCCTTCCAGAAGCTTGAATGCTCAGGGTCCCTCGCTGCCACTGATCCCACTTGCTTCTGATACACTGACATTTTTTTTTCAGTGACTTTCTGTGACCCTCAATTCTGCTTTAAAAACATCCCCACCAGATTTTGTTAGAAAATTGTGGGTGTTGGCTTATTATAACAAGAGTTTTGAGAACCTCTTGCTATGGAGAATATTGCAGAGAGGCTGCAGCTCCGGAATGAGGCACTGAGTCTCAGATGGCAGGACTCTTCTATCCACAGGAGGGTTAGATCTGTTCTCCTCAGCTGACGTGTCCTTTAACTCCATGATGGATCAGAATGAGAATCTCAGAACTTTCTTGTGAACAGAAAAAAAAATTAAAAAGACTTAAAATTGTAGTCATGCTAACCTGAAAAGACTTTTAAAAATTGTTTCCAGCTGGAGTTTGTTCGTAAAGGGAGTAAAGCAGGATAGGAAGGGTAGATGTGGTAAGAATTATCGAGTATAAGCTAGGGGGCTTTTCCTTAGGCGGGGCAATGGTAGTATAAATAAGGGAAGTCCAAGCAACATTCGGGACTACTGAAACCATTTGGAAAGTTTAAGAGGGTCATGAGAGATTAACCTGGCTCTATTTCCCTTTCTGAGTATAAAAGAGAAAGCTCATTTTAAGCCGTGTAAGTCTACATTTCACATCTCCCACTTATGAAAGGTTACTTTAAAGTCTATCTATCCAACCATCCACTCATCTGTCCACTTACCCATTCCTCCATCCATGAACTCAAGTATCCAACTCTCCATCCACTTACCTATCCATCCACTCATCCACCAAACATCCATCCGCACACCCACACACCTATCTATCCATCTGTACATATGTAAACCCACCTATTCATCCAACATCCACTCTTTCAAATGTTGTAATGTGTGATTTTCTAAATGTCTGTTGCCAGCATGGTCCAGCCACTGAGCTTTGACTTAATGTCTATTTTTGCTTAACTTCTGCTCTGCTGTTAGTTAGTTCTAGTACATGACCCAATGGCAGTATTTGGACAGACCACAAGAAAATGAATCCAGTGACATCTGAGACCAGACATTTGGCTTCATTGAAAGACCCTTTCCACAGGTGTTGCCAGCCTCTAACTCATGGTAAACGCCATGATACTGGGAAGTCAAAGTATCTTGAGACATGTCTCTGTGTTGATAATGACACAGTATGACTCTATTGTTAAATTTTGATGCAGGGGAATGTCATGTTAGTGAGACATGTGAGAATTCCTTGTGCGCTTCAAGATAGTGGCTCTGTTGTGCTAGCTGAATGTCTCTGTTTCTTTAAATTATTCCCAAATCTGGTGCTGTCTCATTTCTTCATGGCAATATGTGGATGCTGATAAGGTAAACAGATACATGAGATGAAATGGAAACAGGAGCAGAGGGGGGTTAGAGTTGGACAGTGGTTTGCTTGTGAGACAAATTGAGTAGCCTTCACCTTGTTTTAATTTGTGGGTGAAGATGGGTCAGAAAAGGAGAAAACTGTTTCAAATGGAAAATTCTTTGGAATATAAAGAGAGTCCCCCCCCCCACACACACACACCTACAGCATGAGGCAAATCCATGTCAATCAAATGAGTGAGAAGCTCCTATATGTAAGGGCCAGTGAGACGGTCCTTCAGTTTCTGCCTCAATGACCAGCTTCAGGTGAAAAGGAAGAGTTCCTTTTCTTGTGGCATGGCACATGCCTGCTGCCTTTGTCCCTATCTTTCTCTTTATCATCAATGGCAGTGATGCATGGGGTAAGGGTGGGGATTGGGCAGGATGCAGCCTTCCTCTTTGGGACTTGCAGCTACTTTGCTGAGTTACCCTGTGGCATCAATTCACGGTGCCCGTAAAGCAGGAAGACACAGCTTGACTTCTATTTTAAAATAACTTCCACATGAAATTAGATGAGGAAGGGCAAGCTCAGGGCAGAAATGAATTTATGGGGAGCATAGGAGATCCTCCCATCTTCTGGGAGGTGGGAAACACACAGAAAGAGTACGTAACTGAGAAGGAAGCTCTACTGGAATGCACAGAATAGATTCTCTCCCTCCAGCTCCGAGGCATGGTGGGATCTGGAAGGCCTGAGTCTGTCTAACCTTCTCAGGTCTAAACAGTTGCCTGAAGAATGAGATAAGCTGTCTGACCTCCTCCTGCCTACTTCTTTTCCCCTGTCTCCTCTGTGTAAGTTAACGTGTGATCATTTGAAGAGAATTGTATCAGTGCAGAAATGATTACATGCTATCATTTGTGTGCTTCAGCCTGCCCCGCCCCAGGGGGCTCGTCCTGAGAGTACTGTGTCCTTCAACCCCTACGAAACAACAGGAGGGCCCTGGGCCCCCGACAGAGGTAAGAGATGAACTTTCACTTAAACATTCAGAGCAGGGTGCACAGATTTTTGTCAATGCGTAGAATCAGCTTACAAATTCCTTACACTGATGGCCAGCCACGGGCAGCAGATATCACATACATGGAATAAACAGTTCTGGAAGAGTGGGAATGGTCTTTTACAATGAAAACAAACAGCAAAAGCCCAACCGTTTTCAGCATTGACAGCACCATGCTTCTGCTTCCAAAACCCGTGTCTGTCATACTCTATAGACTCCAGTTGCCTTTCTTGGAAGAACACGTGGTCTTGATAGTAGGTAGAGCTCACAGTGAAGATGACTGGAAGGCCACTGAGGTGACTTGTTCTCAGAAGCGGGACCTTTGGATGGCTTTCTTGGGTTCACAAGTGTCTCCATCTTAGTTTTTTAAATTAATGAACCTTGGGTGTGTTTATTTCCATAAATTGCCTCCGGAGGCTTAAAGCAACAAGTCAGTTGTCTCTCATTTAATTTATACCTTGTGGCTGGAGATGTGGCTCATGATAAGTTTCTTGTCTGGCATGGACAGAGCCCTGATTTCGTTCCCAGTACTGAAAAAGCCATGAACAATGTCACAAACTATCAAGGTCATTGGTGGCTAAATGTTGAGTTCATGGCCCTTTTCACAGTTTGGTAGCCTCAGAGCAGTGGAACCTCATCCATAGCATCTCAAATACTAAGCATTTTGGCTCTTCATAGCCTTGACTTGGAAAGCATATGCATCATTTCTCTTGAACTTTGCTGATTCAGTTATAATAACCCAGCAAGAAACATGTCATTGGTGGCACCTCTCAAAAGGAGAGTGTCAAAGAATGTTTGCACCTAGCTTAAAACTTAAGTGGAGGAGAGGGCGTCACCCACCTTTACTGCTGGTGAAAAAGACCTGTCCTGATGTCTGTTCAGCTCTCTGCTGCATACATAAGAGCAAAGGAGTGAGGGGCAGGGTGGCAAGGGGTAAAACTTACAGGAGTCCTGTTTGGAGTGATCTGTTACCCAATGACCCTGCAGGCCTTCAGAGAGAAGCCCTGCCCATGGACACGGAGGTGTATGAGAGTCCTTATGCTGACCCCGAAGAGATCCGGCCCAAAGAGGTCTACTTAGACAGAAGCCTGCTGACCCTGGAGGATAATGAACTGGGCTCTGGTAACTTTGGGACCGTGAAAAAGGGATACTACCAGATGAAAAAGTAAGTACTATTGCTCCGTTATGCTACTATTCTCCTCAGTGTAAGCATGCATTATAGAAACTTCTAAGAATGCACCTCGAATGTTCATTTAATCCCACACAGGAAGTTTAACCTGGTATGGCCAAGTATTTTTTCAATAGCATTGTATTTATTCATTTCTGGTACAATAGTTTTTAACTTACATTTTATTTTGTGTATGTACATGTATGTCACAGCACTCATCACATGAGTCGCTCCTTTCTCACATGGATTCTGGGAATTAAGTTCAGGCCATTAGGCTCGGCAGCAAGTCCTTGTACCAAACTGATCCACTTCACCAGCTTTCATTTCTGACTCATTTGTAACAAAAGCACCCTTTGGGTATGCTAGCTATGATTACAGTAATGAAATGTTTACTTTAGTATATGTGCCTAATGGAAAATAATAACTAAATAGAAATAAGAAAATATGAATACATTGTACCTGCCAAGCATAAGTACCTGTGACTAACCTTGGTGTAAGCATTTTTTGGGTCTTTATGTGTGTGTAAAATTTTTGTTTCTGGAACCTCACTTTATCTTGCTTATTTTTAAATATATGTTTGTGAATCACAATGATTTTAAAAGTTGAATATTAAGAGATAGAGAGATGGCTCAGAAGTTAAGAGGGTATGCTGCCCTTCCAGAGGACCTAAATTCACTTCCCAGCACCCACATCAGACGTCTCATAGATGCCTTTACCTCCAGCTCCAAGGAATCTGATGCCTTCTTCTGGTGATGCCTGCATTTAACATGCACATACCCATACAGACAGACACTTATATGCGTAACTTAAAATAACCCTTTTAAAAAGTGAATATTAATTTTTAAGTATTTAGACATAAATTTTCCTGATTTATATTAGTTTATTTTAATTCCTTGATATTTAATACCTGATTAATTAGTATGAATTAATATAAAGAATTAATATTAATTTATATACATAACTTCAACTTCAGGTTTCAGGGAGCTGAAAAGCTGTGTTCTACTGAGATCATTGTGAGTCAAACAATGTCTTTACATCACTGGGTCTTCGAGTTGGTAAACTCGGCCCATTCTCTCCCTGGACTCTGCCTTCTACTGTCTCTCAGCAGACTTACTTAGCTTTCTGTGTCAAAGTCTTGGTCAACTTGCTTTACAGGTATTCTCGGGTAGTTTGTTTGTAGTTCTAAGTACTTTTGGTACTTGTACTAAGTGCTTTCAGAACTTGTGGCAGTTTGATGGTTGTGATACCATGTAGCATTTTCCATTTCTTGGTCTTCTATACCTTAGTCCCAACTAAAACTGATTTTACACATAGTTATGACAGCAACCTGCTTTCTGCAATGCCGTGTGACTTGCCGGTCAGGTTATGTCTGTATGTGTACGTGAATACAAAGTTCCTTTGTGATATTGAAAATGAGGAACAGGACCCAGAATTAAAGAGCATACATTGTTTTACATTTTTTTTCTTTTTGAGACAGGGTCTTAGGCAATCCATTCTGGCCTCAAACTTGCTGTCTAGTAGAAGATGAGCTTAAGCTTCTGGTCCTGCCGTCTTTGCCTCTGTAGTGCTGGGTGTCACAGGTGTGCACCCCCATGCCCAGTTCAAAGCTCACACATTGCTAAATCTCAGAGTTGAAGATAAATAAGCATTTCTCTCCCATTGGGTTTTGTTAAATTTTAGCGAGTCTCAACATGTTTCCAAAATATCTATTTTCCATTTCCATATCAAAGTATCACATAGATCATGCTTAACTCTTGAAAATAGTTTAACAAAAATGTGGTTTAAATGAATGAACAAACATTAACTATGTATGATTTGAAAAATTACACCCGTGGTAAAATTTCTACAACAATGAGAAAAATGGTACAAGCCATTTGTGTTTGTGTGTGTGTGTGTGTGTGTGTCCACAGTGTGTGCAGATACTCCTGCCACACCACCCTGGGTGCCTCTTTACTTTCTACCTGGTTTGAAACAGAGACTCCTAAGATTCACTACTGACCTCACAAGTGTGCATGGATTCTCCCATGTCTTCCTGTCATCTTGCCCTAGAAGCTCTGTAATTACAGACATTGCTATATCCAATTCCCTGTGGTTTCTGGGGATCTGAACTCGGGTCCTCACTCATGCATGGCAAGCACCTTACACACTGAGCCATCTCCCCAGCCTGTGGCCATTTTCTGAATGGCTTAAAGGAATATTTCTGCAGCTACTGTGTCAGCATCCCCAACCCCAACCCCCAGACATTGTGCATTTCCCCACCCCGGCCACCTCCGGGCATTGTGCCTCACAGAAGAGACCTTCTAAACAGTTTGGAAAGTTTCTCACAACTTACAATCTGTGTTACAGAGTTGTAAAAACAGTGGCTGTGAAAATCCTTAAGAATGAGGCCAATGACCCCGCTCTGAAGGATGAGCTGTTGGCAGAAGCGAACGTCATGCAGCAGCTGGACAACCCCTACATTGTGCGCATGATCGGAATCTGCGAGGCTGAGTCCTGGATGCTGGTGATGGAGATGGCAGAGCTAGGGCCCCTCAACAAGTTCCTGCAGCAGAACAGGTGCCGTGGAGCTCAGGTGCACAGGAGTTGTGCACAGGTTCCCCTTGGGCTATGCTGGGGCCTGATTTCTGTGGGAAGTGATAGCTTTCGCTCACGCCACCCCCCACATCTGTGGGAGCACACTATGTGTGAATGTATGTGTGTGGAGGACAGAGGTCGAGATACTGGATGTCATGTTCTGTCCTCTGCCAGTCTTCATCTTATATTTTTATTTGTGTGTATATATCTGTATAAGTGTGTACCACATGAGAGCAGATAGTCATAGAGGCCAGAAGAGCATGTCAAATTCCTTGGAGCTGGAGTTACACACAGTTATGAACCTCCCAACCAAGCTCAGGCCCTACACAAGAAGAGTATGTGTTCTTGACCACTGAACTGTCTCATCAACAAGGTCTTTCGCTGACTCTGGAGCTCACCAATGCAGCCAAATTGGGCTGGCCACAGAGTCACAGGGATTACAGGCCCTGACTGTCATACCTGGCTTTTATATGAGTGCTGCGGATCCCAACTCAGGTTCTCATCCCCATGCATTAGCATTTTACCAGCGGAGGCATCTCCAGAGCACCGTCTAATCTATCATTTGGTCTTGATTCTTTTCCTTGAATCTCTGGCCAGTGGTAAAATCCCCAGTGTGTGTGGACAGGGCATCTCCCCACAACAGGCAGAGCATCTCTCTTAGATAAATAACTTGAACAAGCATTTTACTGGGGTACCAGATTTGTCTTCTCTGGTTGACCCTTTGAGTACCTGCATCAGAAGGGTCGGGCTGTGGCTCACTTATTGGTCGTGAGTGGTCTAGGCACAGCTTTTCTAAGCCGTTGTCAACATAGAGAAATTCTGTTGGAATGGACCAAGTTTATGACTTAGCTTATCACTTCGTTGCGACACTGTGTTTTATTTAGCTATTTCCATAGACTCTGTAGAAAGGTGTGAGCTCTTCTTTAGCGCTAGGAAATTAAAGCACAGAATTGATTTGTAAGCTGTCCAGTATGGGACTTAGAGCTATTCCTAGCTCCTCTGAGCCAAGGCTAACCACTTCTCATTTTATACAGCTTTTCTTCACTATTCCAATATTATGTGTGCATATGAGTGTTCATGCAGGTGCAACAGGTGGAGGCTAAAGGTCAACAGATGGAAACCAGAGGCTGATCTAGAGCAATGCCCATCCCCAGAACACTGTCTGTCTCCTTTGAGACAGAGCTCTCCCGTTGGCCAGAGCTCATCAGTTATGCTAGATCACTTGGCCAGGGATCACCAAGAATCCACCAGCTTCCTTTTCCCCCCCTGGGGCTTGGATTACAAGCACTGGCCCCCACACCTGGATTTATTTTCCCAATGGCTCTGGGCATCGAACTCATGTCCTCATGCTTGCAAGCTGAGCCCTTTCCCAACTGAGCTGCCTCCACCGCCCTCTGTGACCTTCTTCTGTACATGCCTGAAGATGAAAACACATGAGCACCATGAGAAAGATGCTCAGTCTGGAACAGCTGTGGGTCAGAGAGATTAGCTGCCACACACATCCCTCCAGCGGTTACTTTTTGTTTGTCTGTGGGTAGCAAATGTACGTGTAGGTATGCATGCCCATGCATACATGCAGGGGCCAGAACACGTGTCCTCCTCTCCAATTCTCTGTTTTATTCCCTGAAGACACAGCCAGGTGTGGTAGCACATGGCTTTAATCCCAACTCGAGAGAGACAGATGTTGGTGGATCTCTATGAGTTTGAGACCAGCCTGATCTACATAGCAAGTCCCAAGTTTACACAATGATGCCATTTAAAAAAAAAAAAAATGTTTTTTGGTTTTTGTTTTTTTTTTTTAAAAAAAGGTTCTCCCGCTAAGCAGGAAGTTCTGCTATTTTCTTTTGTTTATGTTTTTTCTCTTCTATGCTAGTGGCCAACAAACCTCAGGATCTCCCTGTGTCCATCCCCTACCAGTGCCCACCTTTTTGCACGTGGCTTCAGCAAGTGTTCTTACACTGAGGCATGGCATCTTCTCAGCCACTGCCCCACTGTATAAAAAGGAGTGAGTGGACCCCTCTTCATGTACACGGGGAACGTGGCCACCGTCTAGACTTGCTAACGACAGCCTGTCATTCTAGGCACATCAAGGATAAGAACATCATAGAACTGGTCCACCAGGTTTCCATGGGGATGAAGTATTTGGAAGAGTGCAATTTCGTGCACAGAGATCTGGCTGCAAGGAATGTGCTTCTGGTCACCCAGCATTATGCCAAGATCAGTGATTTTGGTCTTTCGAAAGCTCTTCGTGCTGATGAAAACTACTACAAGGTAGGGCAGTTAGGACAGCGGAGTGTAGATGCATATCTGCAGGCTTAGGGACAGCTCAGTGCAGGCTCATGGCTGCAGGCTGGGGGACAGACAGCTCAGTGCAGGCTCATGGCTGCAGGCTGGGGACAGACAGTTCAGTGCAGGCGCATGGCTGCAGGCTGGGGGACAGACAGTTCAGTGCAGGCTCGTGGCTACAGATCATAAAAACATTGAAAGACAGATGTATGCTCTCTGTATTTTATTATGGTAGAAATCTCACTAGAACCTCATGGAAAAGTATTCTTAAGATTAATTCTATCAATCAAAAAACAAAAGTAATTAATATATCTCAACCGAAGACTTGTTCAGACTAGCATCTTATGGGTTTTTTCCCCACATTTATCTGTTTTGGGGGTGTGCATGTAGGTGTGTGTGCCTCAGCACACTAACAAATATCAGAAGACAACTCACATGAGTTGATTCTCTCCATCTACAAAGTCTATCCCAGGGATCCAACTCAGCTCTTCAGCCTTGGCACCCTACCTACTGAGTGATCTTGCTGGCCCTGAATTATCAGTTTTGAAAGAAGGATGGGGTGATTGTGCTAACTTGCTTTCATAAATATAAATTGAACAAGTTGGTTTTTCTTTTTTAAGAGAGGGTTTCATGCAGCCTAGCTGCACAGGCATTAAGTTCTAGGGTTATAGGCATGCGCCACCATGATTGGGTTATACCATTTTGGGACTCAAACTGGGGTCTTCATGCATGCCCACTACTAACTTACCACTTCCTCAGCCCCAGAACTGGTTGGTTGTTGAGAGATTTTTCTGGTTACTTTTCATTCGAGTTGACACTGTGGATTTCAGCAGAGACTTTTCTCACTTTCCAAACCCAACTCCTTCGTGGATTGGCATGAGCACACCCGACTTAACTCATCATAGACTGTCCCCTCTGCCTCCAGGCCCAGACCCATGGGAAGTGGCCCGTGAAGTGGTATGCCCCTGAATGTATCAACTACTTCAAATTCTCCAGTAAGAGTGACGTCTGGAGCTTTGGAGTCCTGATGTGGGAAGCGTTCTCCTACGGGCAAAAGCCTTACCGAGTGAGCCATGCTTAGCTGTGTGTTTCATGAATCAGCCTCATGGCCTTAGGAAAACATCACTCAGTGTAGGGTTATTGCCATAATCACCTGGGGACACCCTGGGATCTCTCACCACCCTGTAACAGTAGACCATTAGCGAAACCACAGCTCACAATAACCTGGGAATGACACTTGATGCTAAGTGAACACATTTTCACAGCCCCAGACCATCCTTCTTGAGGGTAAAAACAGAAATGGTAACTGTGACAAAGTTAACTCTGTCAGCTGTTGCTATGTGTGCTCTTGTGTGTGAGCACATGTGTCTGTGGAGACCAGGGATCACCCTCAAGGTGATCATTCCTCAAGGACTATTCACCTTTCTTTTTGAGATAGTCTCTCTCTATATATATATAGTTCACCCAATAGGCCAGGCTGTCTGATCTACCTATATCCACACCCTTGGCACTGGGATTTCAAACATTAACTGACACTCTTGGCTTTTTACATGGGCTTTGGGGGTTGAACTCAGGTCCTCATGCTTGCAAGGTAAGCACTTTGCAGACTAAACTAGTGTGTGTGTGTGTGTGTGTGTGTGTGTGTGTGTGTGTGTGTGCTTCCGGATGTGTGCAGATCCTAGGGTGTCACTCAATAGATTGTCACAAATGAAGGCTGTACCTCCCACAAATCCAAGCCCCAAATGAAGAATCAGAACAGAAATCCCAAAGTCCCTATCACATCCAGTCCTTCACACTGGGCAACCATATCTGACTCTAGGATTCCATAGGAAGGGCCCCAGCATTGTGACTGATGTCACTTGAAACTGCACAACCTGTGTCCATGTCTCTCTGTCTCTGGGGTGAGGTACTTTGGTTCATTGACATATGATTTAACAACTTGTGTGCATTTTCATGTATCAGGGTATGAAAGGAAGTGAAGTATCTGCCATGTTGGAGAAAGGGGAGCGTATGGGGTGCCCTGTAGGATGCCCCAGAGAGATGTACGACCTGATGAACCTTTGCTGGACATATGAGTGAGTACCTAACCCTTTCTGCCAGTGACCTGAAGGTTTATAGAAGTAGATGGGAAAGAGTATTTTAAAAGGCAAAATCCACAAGACGACCTTCAATATCTAAACAAGCAAGCAAAACTGGTCTTCTCTGCCAAGTTAAGAAGTTAAAACAACTCAAAACAGCCTTTAGGTATCTGTGTAAGCAAGTTCCAGAAGCCAAAAAAGCAGTTAGTCATATCATAATAAGTCAATAGTCATGGCTGTACATTTTTGGGTGGTGGTCACTGAGTCAAAGTTACTAGGACACTATCTTCCAGGGACTGGAGTCAGAGACAAATGCCTGATGGGTACCAAGATGGATGCCTAACAAAAATGGAGTTTTTTAAACCATCACACTGGGTATTAAAATGAAGTATGAATTCTTTTAATGTATCAGGAATGTGCTACCTTCTTCATAAATGATGGCTTGAGGTGGGCTAGAAACTGACTGCTTTACTGTCCAATCTTGTCTCTTCAAGGCAGGGATCCTAAGATACGCATTTTCCAGCTGTGGGACGTGGTAATATGTACTTAGGCAAGCTAGGACAGCTGCAAAGTTACCAGATGTTAAGATTTTATGAGACTACAGCATGGACTTGAAGAAACCACAGAGCTCCAGGTGGCATCTCAAGCATCTGGAACAGTCCCTGCCTTTGACAATGTCTGAGAGTAACTCTGCATCCACAAAATCTTATATCCAGGCTAGAAGCTCCTGATGACCACAGACAACTCAGAGCCAGAAGTCCCCAGACAGTGGGGCAGGGTTGCCACATGCCACACTCACAGACTGCTCAGTCCACAGGGTCAGAAGCTCCATCTCTAAATCTTAGGTTTGGCGTGCTTTGCTTTCCCTAACAACCCCTTAGCAGGGCATCATGTGCATGAGAATGTGAACAGCACCAGGAGCCACTGGGCCTGTCCTGTGGCACCTGTCAGGGTGTGGTCAGTGGTATCTGTCTGACAGGATCCCAGCCACTGTGCTGATGCTATCCAGTGCCAATGAGATGCTCGCTATTGGAGTGCTGAGCTTGAGACCATCTATTAACATGTTACTGGGCCCAACCATCCATTCAGCTCTGCAGAGCTCTGCCCTGGGAGAGATTCCTGGTCCTGTGGAACTGCTGTTGTGACAGGATAAATGGCAGAACAGGCCCAGTTTGACCTTAGCCCTAAGTTTTCTGCTAAAGACTTAGACAGCTCTCTTCTTCACCACAGCTGCAAATCTAGCAAAGTACAAGAAGTAAGTTCCCAGCAGGGCTGGGGTCCCAGGGTCTTAAGAAAAACGCTGACTCTCAGACCCCACAGCCTCTGCACCAGCAGGGTTATTAGGTTATTTTTTAATTGTGTATGGTATGAACAAGTTTTTATTGACACTAGTCCTTGTGAATATAGACTAACACTTTTGTCATATGCTAAATAAGCCTAAGGATAATTTAAAATGTCAGAATTATGTGCAAAGACTGATCCTTATATGCAGGGGGTACATTTTTGTGTATGGACGTGTGCATATGCAAGTGTGCTGTCCATGCATATACTGCCTTGTTTTTCATTATTTAATCTTTTATTTGTGTGTTTGTGTGTGTGTGTGTGTGTGTGTGTGTTTGTGTGTGTGTGTGTGTGTGTGTGTGTGTGTGTGTGTGTGTGTGTGTGTGTGTGCCCTGGCACATATGTGGAGGTCAGAAGACAACTTTTGTGACTTAAGTTTTCTCCTCCCACTATATGGGTGCTAAGGATCAAATTTGGGTCTCTTGGTTTGGTAGCAAGTGTCTCTCCCCACTGAACCACCTCTCTGGGCCTCTCCACTTTATTATTTGAGGCAAAATCCCTTCCTAAACCTAAACCACACCATTTCTGCCGTACTGTCAGCCAGCAAGCCCCAAGGGGTACAGATATCTGGCTTTTATGTAGCTGTTGGTGGTCCACACTTGGGTTCTCACACTTGGACAGATACTCGGCTGTCTTCCAAGGTCCCATGCCATATTATAGAAGGAACCTGAACCCCAGAGGAGGGCCAGGAGCCATCCTCTCATGAGCACAAAGGGAGGTAAAATTTGCACCCAATGTTTGCTCCCCTCAGTGTCTTTTCAACAGCACAGGCCTGCTGTGCATAGCGTTAAGATGCACAGAGTCTGTCTGGGTCTTTGATTTGGCCACAGAAGTCTGTGAGTTTTTTTCAAGAGCACACTCCAAGGCCCCTCTCTCTGAAAGTCCAGCTGGAATGTGGGTAGGGTGTATTACCACCGTGTCTGTATCCTCTTCTTAAGATTTTGAGCCAAGAGACTTGGGAGATGCAGACTTGAGTGCTGTAGGTTGGGAGTAGAAAGAGACAGTTCCAACCTTGCTGGTGCAGGGTACAGTGATGATCATTCACCACCAGGGGGCACAGTGACTTAATCGTGTTTCCACCAGCCTATCTAGAAACACTAATACATCTCTTCCTTCTTCAGTAAAGTGAGAGTAAAGTGCTCGGTGTATAAGTGGAGGAACCCGAGCTTATTACCCAGAACCCATGTAAAAATGCCAGGCATGGTGGCATGTGTTTGTGGTCCTAGCATCAGGGAGCGAGGTGGAGACAAAATCCCAGAGACTTAGTGATCAGCCAGCTTCACCCTCTTGGAAAGTTACAGACCATTGAGAGACCCTGTATCAAAAAACCAAAGTGGATAGTGCCTGACAAATGATACCAAGGTTGTCCTCTGTCCTCCACATGCGCTTAAATCACGTCTCCGTATACACATCTACCCATATTTATGAGAATACACCCAGAAATTATGAGTCAAATGTTTGATGCATCTATAGCACAGAGACAAGTTAGTTGTCTTCATACACGGAAGATGTTCCATAACATAGTGAAGAATTATTCCATCTCACAAGGACATAGATCCTCAGAATCTTGTAAAATGCAAACTTGAGTGCTGTAGGTTGGGAGTAGGAAGAGACAGTTCCAACCTTGCTGGTGCAGGGTACAGTGATGATCATTCACCACCAGGGGGCATAGTGACTTACTCGTGTTTCCACCAGCCTATCTAGAAACACTAATACATCTCTTCCTTCTTCAGTGTAGAGAACAGGCCCAAGTTCACAGCCGTGGAACTGAGGCTTCGCAATTACTACTATGACGTGGTTAACTAACAGCCTGCATGTCTGTCATTGACCACCTTGGATCCTCAAGCGAGCACAGAAACTTCATTCAGACCAACTGGCTTCCAGAGTTTCATCTCTCTCTGCTCAGGGTGAGAGCTAAGCAAAGCGGGGACTCACCCTTACAGTGGGTCTGGTCCCACAAGACAGACCAGCAGCAAGACCTCAGGACCCATGGATTTGTCTCTCTAGTTTTTGTTTGCATCTGTTGTTTTCATTATGGGTCACATTCAGGAACTGTTTCCAGATCGTCTTCACACTGGGTCCAGGATTGCGATGCTCCCCTGCAGATCTGCAAAGAGAAAGCTCACTATTGTGGCTGGCAGGCACAGAGGTGGTTAAGGAAAGTAGCAAGCCTGGATACTGTTCGCTCTCCCACTGGAAACACGGATGAGACACACTGACTTGACTGACGTGGCCCTGGAGCCTACCTTGAAGTCTGTCTTTATATGCTTGCAGGAGGAGGTGTGTTCCACATGGAGGCCGCCGGGGAAGGTGGGCTCCCTTTACCCCTACGATTGAGCAGAATGTGTCAGACCTGGATCAGTCTGTCTCTCTTCTGCAGAGGGAGTTCAGACAGGGTCCCTCAGGGAACATGATGGCATGTGTGTCTGTTAAGGTATTTTTCTCACTGCTGTCACAAAAGACCTGGAAAGCAATCTAAGGGATGAAGGGTCTGTCTGGGATAGGCCATCATGGTTGAAAAGACATTACAACAGGAAGGGAAAGCTTGGAGACCTAAACAGGAAGCTGAAAGGTCACATGGCCTTCACACTCGGGAAGTAAAGAGTGGACAGGAACTGGGGTCAGGCTATAAGGCTTCAAAGCCACCACCACTCCAGTGAACCACTTCTTCCAGCAAGGTCCTACCTCCCAAAGGTCTCCCACAAGCTTCCTAAACATTGAGTGCCACCAGCTGGGAACCAAGTGTTCAATTATATGAACCTTGGAGTAAGAGGGGGCGTGTTACATTCAAAGAACCACAGGATCCACCCACTTTTTGTTGCTATAACCAAATACCATGAAGGGTAAATGTACAATTACAGAAGTGTGTCTGTTAGACATGTGAACATCCTGCTCTGGAGGCTGGAACCTCCACCAGCAAGGTACAGAATGAGGCAAGTGCCCTCCTACAGGATCAAACAGTGTGAGACCCTGACAGAGCAGGTGAAGCATCTCAGGTCTGCCCTCCTCTTATGGAAGCCCTGCTCCCATCTCATACCCCCCACCCCCGGACCCTACCTCATTCCCCAAAGCCAAACTCCATGTGAGGTGAATCTGGCTACTGAATTTTCAACACATGGATTTTGAGGGGACCCACTCATACCAGAGCAGAGGGCAACACGGTGACCAAGGCAAGTTTCTGAATGGAATTTTAACTCAGAATAAAACCAGAGATTTGATCTTCACCACAAATAAGCCTTGTTCACTGCCATTCTGAGGTGAGGACGTGTGACCTGAGAATTTCTCTCTATCATCCTAGACTTGGGTTCTGTGTGGCTCACTCTTTGGTCATACACAAAATGTCACACATTCATAGAATGGAGAAAAGGTGTATTTGGCATCTGTCAGACTATGGAGGCAATAAATTAGCCTCTCTTAGGCAGGAGTCTTCCAAAGCATAGCTAAGAAGTACTTCAAGCCATCAACGTCTTGTGATTATGCTGACAGATCAATTGTCTTGTTAGAGAGGGCCCCTGTATGTTGAACTCACTGAGCAGAGACGCAGAACACAGAATCGGTGATTAAGTCCCATGGGTCAGGTCACCTGCAGATTTTGAGTCAGGAAAGGAAGGGGTCAATGTACTGGTTATGGAAACAGGACCATCTAGACCACATCTAAGTAAGTTCTCTGCCTTTGCCTTCTCCTGACCCTAGGTTAGAGGTATAAAAAGGTCATCCCACAGGCTTGGGAACACTTGTCTGAGGACCCTGTGGAAGCCTCTGTGTTCTTTTTTGTCTCTCTATCAGTGTCTCTTCTTTCCAGAGGTTTGGGATTGACCATTTTCTAGTTATGACTGAACACAAGGAAGGCGGGGCTTTGCCTTCCTCTAGAAGGCCAAAACAGGTTCTTATGTGCAGAAGTCGCACTGAGGCATGCTCATTTGGTGAAAATCTTATCTTGCTGTCAAGATTAATTCTCCCCCCTGGGGTCACAGAGGAGGGTAGGAGCAGAAGCTCCCTGGATGATTTAGACTATAGATGCTCTAAATTTTCAAGTTCAGGAACCAACCAGCCAAGGTCTTTGGCTGGGTGTCTTCATGAGCTGCCTCTAATGACTAGAGCTCCTTCTTCCTAGCACCTATGGGCTTACCTATGACCCTTTGTCAGCAGAATGCTGGGAGCAACCCAAGCTGCCTTACCATATCCTGATGACTGCAAATACCAAGTATCTCATGCAGAACCGAGTGTCTCTCCAGTAAACACCCAATCCAACCAATCATTGAAATGGTTTGTGTGTACACTGGGATTTGTCCTTCCTGTGCCAAGGCATGTTTCACATGCCAGACAGTGACTCAGTGGGATGCTAGCCCTTCTGATTACATTTCTCCCTCAGAGCATAGCTCTGGTGGTCAATACCAGCAAGGGCTCCCACTGGTAACAGCACAGGGTGTTTCCTGTTTATTTTAGAAATTATTTTTTTAATAAAGATCTACTATTAGCTTTGTAATGACTTTTACAGAAGTGCATAAGATACAGTGGGCTAAACCCTCAACCAGAGTTGGCCAGCATTAAGTGATTGTGAAATGTTGAGTCCTTGGTCATATTGCCACATGTGGGTGAGGACAAAGCCCAGGGTGAAGCTCTCTGACACTGTAGAAAGCCTACAAGAAAGGTCTGGTCTTGTTGGGGAACATCTGTGCCTGGGTTTCACAGGCTGAGGAGCAGCAAGCCCAACCTTAACCTAATAGGAAGTGGGACAAGGAGAGCTAGAGATCACCTCCTGTGATCCATGAAGACAATATAAGAGCAGCAGATAGAAATGCAAAGGTTCCAGAGCCCCGAGTCCTCTGTTCTAAAGGAAGTCAGGAGTAGGAACAAATGCCTGCACTACACATAATTATACACACACATTCATGTGTGGCTAGGCAAGCATTTCATGCATGTGTATATAGATATGCATATACAAAGGCACATACAAACATACATATATATATATATATATATATAACATGCATGAAAATGCACGCAGTGCACACACAAACACCATTCATAAGTCCATATTACATGTGTGTATATGCTGACACACTCTCAACCCTCCCCGCAAAGCCACCTTTCCCGCTGACTAATCTCATCCTGACAATCTCTAAATTGAGGGGACTCTAGGCTGTGTCAGGCTGGTAGTTAAAGCTAAGCAAGGTGCAGAGTACAAATGAGGACCTGAGTGTAGCCTCTGGCACCCATTTAAAGAGTCAATGCAATGGCTCCTATCTGAACTCCAGTTCTGGAAGGGAGAAGCGGATCACTGGAGCTCACTGGCCATGCGGCCCTGCCCATCATGGCTGCCACGTTCTAGATCTTAAGACTATGTCTTAGAAAATAAGGTTGAAAGCAGGTGAGGATGACACTCAGTGTCAACTTTTCACACGCACATATCCAAACATGCATACACATACAAGCACACATACCCTCACACACACACACACACACACACACACCCTCACACACACACACACACACACACACACACACACACACACACACACACACACACATACACACACAGTACCAGAGAACACACTCCCTTTGAACAACCTCGGTTTATGAGCAATGCATATGCTCATCTATCCACACATGAATGTATATATAAAATCAACAGACTTTTAAAGCTGGTAGGGTTACATATTATCAGTTTCCCAGTACTGTGACAAATGTCCTAGAAAATCAACTTACAAGGAAGACAGGGTTCTCTTGGCGACAGTCTCAGAGGCCTTGTTACTGAAGTAAGGGTCAAAGCCTTGGTGCTTGGCCATTTTAACAAGCAGGTCCAGACACTTGTCTGTAGTCCAGTTGGGGACACAATAGTGGAAACCAGAGAAGGGAGGGTTATCCAGTGGAACCTCTGGGAACAGGTACAAGGGGGGCCGTGACACTCCTAACATGACGCGTAGGTTCAATTAGAGGACTGAACATGTGCATTTGTGTCCCTGTTACTGTGGTCCCACCATCAACACGTCCCAGCTCCAGCCTCCTGAAAAGCAATCTGATGCACTGTAAACCTCTCTGGGAGACAAGCTCTCCCCTCTTTGTTGACACCAGGCTTCAGCCTTTTCCTTCCCCTAGCATGAGACTCCCGGGGAAATTCCAGTGCCTTGACATCCAGTCTCCACAATCTGACGGCCTAAGGGGAGCACATGAGGTTCTCTTCACAGTAACTCTACTCCTGCTGGGATATTACAGCTTCAGTCTGTGGTTGCCTGACAGGGTTGGTCTGTGTCTGCAGTAATACAGCATATCACCGGGGAAACTTGTGGTGGAGGACACTGCCACTGTACTGTGGTCAGGAAGCAGAGGGAAGGGGAGGGGTGATCCCGAAATCTCCTTCTACAACATTCCCTGGTGAACTATGTTGCTTCCACTAGGTCCCATCTCTTTGAGTTTAGTGTGTGTGTGCGTGTGTGTGTGTGTGTGTGTGTGTAATGTGTACAAGGGTTCCTATAGAGTCCAGAAGAGAGGGTTGGATCCCTGGAGCTAGTTCCAGGTGGTTGTAAGCACCAACATGAGTTCTGGAAACTCAACTCGGATTGTCTAGAAGAGCAGCAGTGTCCCTAACCACTGAGCAATCCCTCCAGCCACGGAGGGCCTACCTCCTAAAAGCCCCATTACCTCACAACAGGGTCTCAGGCATATTCTCTGACATCCCAGGGCAATCTAAGGTATCAATTTGAATAGTTCCTTCAAAGAAAAGAAAATGATATCATTTGGATACAGAAGAGGGCGCTAGTGTGCCAGCTTCAACAATTCATCCTGGAAAGCTGCATTTACAGCCACTCATTATTTTTATAGCTTTGCGAAATGAACTCACAGGAAGAAAGAACACTTACAAAGTTGCCACTACCAGACCCAGAAAATAGTCTCTGGGATGTTCCCGCTGCGGCCACCATCCCGTATGAGAGCTTGAAGCCCACAGAGTGCTTTGCTTTTTTCTTTTTCCCCTTTCCTGTCTTCCTGCCCCCAATCTCTCTAGCTAAGCGTTTTTTCACTGAAGCCATTAGTCACAGGCTTCAGGGCCCAGTCTCCCGTCTGTGGGTGACTCAGTACACTGTGCCTGTCATGGATCTGCGGAACAAAGAGATCAAAATGCAGACGGCTCATAAACAACTCTCCCTCACTCATGGAAAATAAAGAGCCAGTGTCTGGGACAGTTTCTTCCCCACAGCTCATATCAGATGACACCATCAATTTCTATAAATCACCAGGGTTGACGAAACCATTGGATTACAGGCCATAAAGATGGTTGCCTGAAAACAGGTTCTCAAATCCCCTGTGTGCCAATGTCCCGTATGCAGGAGAGAAAGACCCCACTCGAGGGTGTGGAGCAGGTGAGGAAGAGGAGACCACTGCTGAGGAAGCCAGAGGTAACACTGCACCAAACTGCAGTTTGGATTCTAGAATGAACCTGGAGGTTCAGGGAGCATTTCAGGCAGGCCAGGCTCCTTCCAACTGTAAAATTTCTGGAGAAGTCATGTTCACACACTGTCACCCACCCTCGGCCCCCAGCAATGGTCACCCCTTTTCTTGTTTAGCTTTGTTTTTGATATTCTGCTGTGAAGAACAGAGACGGGGATGAAGACAGTTCTTGCTTATAAAGCTGCCCCTAGTGACCTCTGCTGTGTTCCTCACTGCCCCATGAGCACTGCAGTGACACTCCACAGAGTGAACACCAGAAGCTAAGCAAGCTTCTTGGCAGAGAGGAAGGCAGATCTTGAGAGATGGCACAAACACCTTGGTTGATAATGTGACTAAAAGATTTAGACAAATGTTCATTTCAGAATGCATTGCTCTTGAAGTTAATAAAATCCCTCATGTCAGTGTTTTCTCAAGAGACTAATTTTCTCAGTGTCTTCCCATCACTTTATTCTCATGTACCTCCAGTACATCAGTTTACTCCCTGATAAAACGTTCCATTTGCCAGAGAAGCTTCTTAAGATTCAGGAAGTGAACAACTCAAAAGCTTCAGGAAGTCCCTAAAATTGACCAAATGCACTAGGCTCCCACTTCTCCAAGTTTATATAAGCAGTAGGAACTTATATGAGCTGCGAGACCAGATGAGCCAAGCTGCCTAGAAAAGACATTTTTCCAACCTGTTTAGCTGCATGGACGATGTGAAGTGAGTTCCAAGACTCCAGATTTTAAGAGCCATCACCCATTCTAGGGTAGGCTTCTTTCTGTTGTGGGTGCCTTTGAGTCATCTCTACCCCAATAACAAACCCCTCACCCATAAATACTACCATAATCCTGTTAGGGATGCTGGTAAACTTGTTGGCTCACAAAGTTGAATTTTGGTGGCATGGTCACTTTGGTTTGTCACTGAGTCCCTATTCCCCAGGAAATAGTGTCTGTCATACCACACAACAAAACAATAGCTATCCTCCTACACAAGACCCGTGCAGGTGAGACTACATTTGGCCTAATGCACCTGCACTGCTATTGCAATAGAAACTTGCATGTCTGCCCATAGGATGTGGAGACACAGTCTAAAGAAGGATGCTGGGCTTTTGTTCTTTTGCAATGTGCTTTATATGCATCTGTTTTGGTGTGTTTCTTTTTGTATGTGAATGCCTGTGGAAGGCCCCCCCCCCCCCGTGTATGTGATATGTGACCCTTTGTGTGTGTCTGTGTGAGATGTGTATATGTGCTATCCATGCCATGGTATGTTTGTGTATGTGGATATATCTATGTATTATGTGTATCTCTGTCTGTGTATATCTGTATGTGGGGTGGAGTGCCCTGACATGTGTATCTGTGTGTGTCTGAGTGCATATGTCATGAATGTGACATATGTATGACCTCTATGTATGTGTGACATGCATATCTCTTCCTTAGCAAGAGGGGTGTATTTCTACATGTATAAGAACCTTATAACTGTTGTGTAGGTTTCTTGAACCTCCTGAACAGACATTAACTCTCCTATTGATAACATTAATTCCATTTTCTAGTGGAATTCCCCCAAGGATGGCTTCATGGCAATAACCCTCCCACATAGAGTCTGGCCTGATGTTGGTACCCCAGTCTCAGACCACCTTCCACTGACTCTGTTATATATATTCATGCAACCACAGGAAGCATGACATCATGAGAGGTGACGACATCACAAGAGGCCCTGACTGTAGCCCCATGGAGCACAAGCCAATTTTACTTAATCATTTGCAAGAGCAAGTTACTCCTATTCAAAATGGAGGACCTCTGCTCAGGAAGCTAGGAGACCCCTGCTTTACTCCTTGGGAGATGGGGCTGGCTATCTCTTCTCTTTGCCTTGCAGGTACTTGCTAAGTGGAATCTGGACTCACATTGTGACTACAGCTGTCCTGTGGACAGCATCTTACCCTGGCTAGCTGCCCACCTGGGAGCCAGCTTTATGACTGTTAGACACACTTGATTATTTTGAATAGCAGGAAGTGGTGAGTGGCCTGACTCGGGGCCAGCCTACCAGCAGCATCAGCAGCCATCTATCCCAGAAAGCTTAAATTGGAGCCACTCCTGACCCTACTACGGTGAACAGAAGAATGATTCTTCCCAAGTCTCATCCACTCCCTAAGGTTTCTGGCTATTCTCAGAGATGCTTTCTTCTTATATTTGTGTGTGTGTGTGTGTGTGTGTGTGTGTGTGTGTGTGTGTGTGTGTTGCATACACCATTTGAATATAGGTGCCTGCATAGTTGAAAACACAGTATTGAATCATCTTGAGCTGGAGCTACAGACATCTGTGAGCAGCTTGATGTGGGTGATGGGAATCAAACTCAGGTCCTCTGCCACCCCACAACCATATTTTGAGAAAGCTGCTATTATTAAGTAACTTTATAAATGAAACCAGAAGACAATAAACACATACACAGATTTGACCCAGATGTCAGGGTCTCAAACCTGACTGACCTTCAGTATAATGCAAAGTGTTAAAATGTTAATGTCCAATCTCAAGCTCCTGATATTAGATAAATGGATCTGCAGTGTAGCCGAGAGCAGTCTCCAAAAGTACACCAGGAGGTGGGGGGCTGTCCACTCTAGCACACCATGACAGGTAGTCACTTGCCAAGGTTTGGATGGCAGACACTTGAGCCCTGTTTCAGGGAGGAGAGGTTCGGACTGAATCCTGGTCCACTGCAGGGACCCTTTTTAGTGTAGATACAGGCTTCCTGTGTGAATGCTGGGTCATCACATGACCTCAGGAACATGGCTCTCTGATGTCAAGGAGCTCCAAGATGGAACTGTGGCTGACGACTACACAGATTCTTACTCTTTCTGTGACTTGAATCCCATGGAAGAGCAGAGTCTTTAGTTGGCCTGGAGTCTGGTAAGGCCGATGCTGTGACCACCCACAATACTAGCACCCCCAACAGCAGAACTGAAGCCTTGGACACACTCTTTACTTCTTTGGAGAGTTAGCAAGTTGGAGTTTGGAGCATTGGCTATGATTTGAGCCAGGCTTCAAGAACAAGTGTCAGCCTGGGATGACTGTCCGGAGGCACTGTTGCTCTGTAGAATCCAGACCTTTTGGGGGAAACAAACCAGAAAATCCCAGCCTGGAATACCACGTCGTGTCCACTCTGGCTAGTTCTGCAGATGCTAAGCAATGAGTAACACCTGAGGTATTTTCAGCTTGAAACCATCCCTTGCCAGCAGCACTGGAGACTATCTATGCCTTCATCGTTAAATTTCATGAATGTCAGAGGAGCCAAGGGTGTCCCAAGACTGTTCTCAGAACCCAGGGCAGATATGGACCATAATACTCACATGATTTGGGAGACCTCTTTAAGAAGAATAATGAGCACCACCACACTGCCAGGAACCACCAAAGTCGACCCCAGCTCAGGTTATGGAGCCATGAGCAGTGACGTGGCCACACAGCTATGACTGAGGCCAGTGGTTCACTGTAAGAAAATGGGCAGGTCTATGTACAACCACTGAGCACAGGATGCCCATCATCTGGGAATTTGGGTGAGTTTTCTTCTACACAATTTTGTTCAAAAGAGAAAACTGGAGGTGCAGTATGTGTCTAATTGCGTATGTCTAAGAACAGTGAATTTGCCCTGACTTTGAGAACTGAGTCTCCCCCTACAACATCTCTCCAAGGGCCCTCTTCAGTGAGAATATCATCGCATGAGACCTGCTTGAGACCCGCTTCATGAGAAGATCTCTCCAGGAGCCCTCCTTTGTAAGAGGCCTATCCCCCATCTCCTTTCTATCCCAAGAACTTCCTCTGAGCTATGCTTGTGGTAAGACCCCTTGAGGTGGCAATGGCTCCACTCCTGCTTTCAGATTGAGCAACATGCACCACACAGCATGTGAACGTCCCTACGTGACCTTCACGTCCCAAGAGCAGGTGGTCAGTAAGTGGGCAGCGAGCTGCACTGCCCTGGGTAGCTCACAAAGACTTACCTCAAGACGAGGCGTGTCCATCACCCATGTACCTGTCTCAGAGTCCAGACTGTGTGTTTGCCAGCTCAGGCTGTTTTCCCTCCAAAACCTTAAAAGTGCCTGTGGCTGCTTCTGATGGTAGCCACAGGGAACTCAAAGGACAAAGAGGCAGCTGTCTTAACAGATTGCAGGCATTATTTCCATCCTTTCTTGGGATCTTGGAAGGAACTCATGCAGACACCAGAAAGAGAGGATCACGCAGCAGTGGCAGTCTGGCCAGGGGACAGAGCGCCTGAAGACAAAGGGGTGTTGGGATAAAAAGAACTGTGGAGACAGAAAGGGATAAATAATGGAGTGCGGAATGACAGGAGCAGAGAAGGGAGGGAGGGAGAAAGAGAAGCAAAGAGGGGGGGGAGAGGGGGAGGGGGAGGGGGAGGGAGGGAAGGGGGAGGGGGAGGTTGAGAAGAGGGAGAGAGAGGAGAGGGAGGGGTGAAAGAAAGGGGGCAAGGCAGGAGTTAGGAAAAGAAGGAGGCGGGGAGGGGGGGGCTAGGGAAGGGGATGGGCTACACTGGGCATAAGTGAAGTGAGGAACAGGCCAGTGGGGTGTGCCCCCAAAGAGATGAGTCTTAAGCTCAGAATCCATCGAGACCCTAATTAGAACCACCTCAGAGATGGTCGAATTGGCAAAGTATGACTTCTGTGGTCTTTGGGGAGGGTTTCCACCTGCCTGGTGTGAGGGATGCCTTACCTCTCCCTTATGGACCAGCCTGCTGGATCCTCTATCCACCCTAGTGGGGGATATTCTAGCAAGAGGCTTTCATCCCAGACTAGAGAGACAGTGTCCACAAAGAAACGGAACTTCCCCCAGGAGTCTCTGCGGGGAGGAGGAAGAGGATGACATTGGGCATCGGGTGCTGGCCAGATGGGGTGTAGATGAGGTCTTGTCTCCTGGAAGGAGGCATCACACGCTGGCCCTGCTTTGTTACACAAGTAGTTTATCTTCTGCTTATACCTGAACTTATTGTGGGGACCTGAAGATGATGGGGGTGGTCCACTGGGTATCTCCTTCCTCTACTTCTCACTAAGACCTATCCATTACCACACGGAGGGTGGGTGGCCACATCTGGGTTCACAGGGCTTCCATAACCAGGCTGCATCCATGACAATCTGGTAGCACAGTCCAGCACGGACTACCCATCCCTCATTGCCAGAGTCCATCCAATCATTAGCCTGAGACTTTTAGCTCTTAGCATCTGCATTCTAACGACATGTGCATCCTCTCTAGTGGCCACTGTCCACACTGGCTAGACAGATGGCACTGGCCAAGTGATGCTTTGGCATCACCTGGATGGGGAGGGGTTCCTTTCAGTTGCCGGGTTCCTCACCATAAACAGCCTCATGGACTTTTCAGTTCAAGACAGACAGCATGCGTCACCAGATGAGACAAAGAAGATATTCCTGCCACTGCTGGTCACCGTCTCCACAAAACAGCCCTCAATGGAGTCACCTCTGAACAGGCAGCTGCTTCTTGACTGCCACCAAAGCCTGTCCATGTGGCTTTATCCAGCAAGACTGGCTGTGTCCCGCTTTGTATTCTGCTCCCACAGACCAGGCACCCAGAGATAGAAAGTCCCATCCCATAGTTCTCTCAAAGATCTCAGTAACAGAGCTATCTCTGCTCTGTTTGAAGAACAAATTGTCACCCATCCTCAGAGGAACTAAAGAATTATTGGAGAATGAGGGCCAGGATTCTCATGGGAACTTAAAATTCTAGGGCTCTGTGCTCTCACCCACCCTGTAATGGGTGTGGGGGGTTAGCAGAGAAGATAGCATGGTGCTGGAGAAGTGGTTGAGAGCTACATCTAATCCAGGGGGGGGGGGAGGGATGGGGGAGGTAACGCTAACGCTAACTGGGCATTATATGTGCACATATTCAAAAAGAAGCAAGAAGATTGTGGTAGGGGAAACCCAGAGGAAGTGTTCCACAGATCAGAGAAGGCCTGAGCCAAGTTGTGAAGCCAAGCTTGGCCATCTGTGTCCAGTTCTGGTGGAAATTTGTTCTACCTCTGATGGAACGGGATGGTCCTATGAAAAGTAGGAGCTGAAAACTGAGGTAAATTTTCACAAAGTCCTCAGCTCCTCTGTGGCACACCAATAGCTAGTCAGTTCTCAGAGCCTTCCCTAGGTTTGGAGAAAGTCACTACCCACTGTGTAATCTCCTTTACACAGATTACAGCAGTGGTTGTACCTGTAGGTGGGGGAGGGGGCTACTGTGACACTGTCCCCAGGAAGTGTCTTTCATACTCTGTCCCTCTGGCCACAGCCAGTCTCCAGGGTCTCCAGAACCAGCCCTGAGCCCACATGGGCAAGCATATGGCTGCTGGCTCGGAGTGTTCCCTTGGCACATGTCTACTGTGGGTCCCTCGGAAAGAGACAGCAGCAGAAAGCCAAGTCCAATGCTGAGCCCTCAGCTCTTTGGGCATTATATGTGGAGATATACAGAAAGAAGCAAGAAGAGTGTGGTAGGGAAACCCCGAGGAAGTGTTCTACAGCCCAGAGAAGGCCTGAGCCATGTTGTGAATGTGCACCAGGAGCCCATGGTGTGAATCTCAGCCCTGGAGCATGCTGTCCTTGTAAACCCAACACAAAGTTCAGACCAACTTCAGGTGCATGCCATTGGAGTAGACACACAGGATAGCACCAAGCCCCTAACATGAAGACTGGCGCGCTTGGCCAGTGGGCCCCTCTTCACTCTGGACAAGACTTCCCCCTTAGGAGTCACCTACTCAGAATGTCGGTGCTACTCTTCAGATGTCCAGTAGGTGGCAGCAGACCCTCAGACAAGCTGGCCACGGGGTCCAGGCAGGAAATGGAGAGGCTTCCTCTTTAACAAAGTAGCTGTTTTAACAAGAGTCAGCGCTGCCAAGTGATCCACAGCAGGAAACCACATTCCAGCAGGTGCAGAAATAATATACCGAGTTATATTCGAGGAAGCAATTTCTAATCTTGAACATCAAAGTACTGCTGAGAAGGAATTTAAACAGGTCTCTTTGTTTACTTTTTAAAAAAATCTTCTTGGAGATGTGGTGGCGGGTAGCTAAGCATGCAGAGAGCTTGCCCAGTATGTACAAAGCTCTAGATTTGCTCCTGGGAGTGAGTAAAAACAGGTGCATTCCTGCTCTTTCAGCACTCAAGAGGCAGAGGCAGAGAGATCAGAAGTTCAAGATTACATTTATCTACGTCATGAATTTAAAGCCTGACTGGGCAACATGAGACCCTGTCGGGGAAAAAAAAGGGGGAGGGGGTCCATTTGGAACAATTTTATTTCTACTGTCTTGACATCAAATTGCAGTGGTCTTGTGGTCCTTGATAAGCAATGGTGGGGTGCTGGAAGGGACCCCACATTCCAGGATGCTGGTTTCTGTTCCAGAGTTTCTCTTAATTACTGGAAACAGGACATGTCACTCTTAGCCAATAGTCTCCCAGACAACATCAATGCTCAAGCTTTCTAATGGCACTCAGAGAGCCTAGAATTTTGACCAAAGGAAAGTGTTTTGAAAACAAAGCAGTGAGCTTGTGTGTCACTGAATGACTCATGGATCATTGCAGCCTAGATGATTCAGGCTTGCAGCATGGGGGTTCCAGGCAGGGGACAAAAGCAAGCCCACCCTTTGCTTTCTGAGTAAGGAAATGGTCCCCAGGGAGTCTAGGATGCTCTCAGATGCGCATAGATTGAGACCCTGACTTTGAGCACAGCCCTGTCTCCACTTGGTCCTTCCAGTGCCTTCTCGTGTTCAGGCATGTTAGCTGTGTCCAGAAAACCACAAGACAGGGACAGCTTATGTCTCTCCCTGATTTTGAGACATGAGTCAAAACCAAAGATGAGCCATCCTCCTGACACACCAAGAAAATATCTGAAAAATGCCAGGAAGATGTGCATGTCTTGGGTGGTGCAGAGGTGTTGTCTACCTCCTTTAGCTAACCAGGCCAAGGCCTAATGGCTGTGCCAGGAAAGAGGAGGGGACTCCCAGAGCACATCGCTAGGGAGCCAAATTTATCCTTCAGTGTTTAGCATAATCACTGGAGATCCCACCGAAGACTCAGATGTTCTGAACAAGTGTCTCTCTCTCTCTCACTGCTGTGACTCTGTGACCATAGTATCTGAAACAGTAGCTTAAAGGGTGAAAATTTATTTTGAGTTCATAATTTTAGGGCTTCGGCCCACCATGGAGGGGAAGGCAGGGCAGAGAAGCTTAGTTTCAGGCAGAAGGACCAGATGAACCAAAAGATGAAGAAAGTCTGCAACCCGGAGGCTGGCATACACTTCAAAGGCCCACCCTTGTAACCTGTTTCCAATGCCTAGACCTTGCCTCCTAAAGGCTCCACGGCCTCTCTAAACAGTGCCACCAGCTGGCATCAGTATTCAAATGTCTGTGGGAGACATGGAAGATTAAAACTCCGACACTAGGGATCACAGATCAGAGATCAAAGGGTGGACATGGGGTGATGCTGCTCATTTCTCTAATGGCTCCTTACAATATCTTTTTTCCAGTTCCTATGACTGGATGTTGTGCTGGCCTTGGAGGCTTTGTGATGGAGGCAGGGAGATAATTCCAGCACGGGGCACAAATGTGCCTACACTGAAGTGGGTATGAAGACATTACCTGGGGGCTTCTCCATAATTCTGAGTTATCAAACTAAAAGGTGATTATAGTGTCTGCCAGGGGTTTGGTTCACTTTCCCAAGAGAAATGAGAATGTCACAAGAGAGGTGGCGAGGAGTCTGCCTGGGATGCGGGAGAGTTCTAGCACATCTTAGCATTACTGTGCCCAGAGAGCAAAGTCAAGGACTGTGGCAATGCATTATAATAAAAATATCTAGGACACTGGAACTTTTGCTGGACTTCACAGCCGGAGTCAAGCCTTGAGGTCACTTAAGATTTAAGACTGCTATCCTGCTGTGTACTCGGTTTGTTTAGCCTGACTCTATGTGAGAACAATGTAACAACCAAGCTTTCTTGCCTTGGTAGTTTTTACAACCTAAGCTAATGCATAGCTGTGATCTTTAAGCTATGCACTCTTCCAGCCCCCCACCCAGAACAATGCACTTATATCAGTTACCGAAAGCAGCAAATACAGAAGTTGAAAGCAACTTCCTATAACCTACCATAAATGTCGAAAGCAGCCATGTATGGATATTGGTTGATAAGCAATGATGTCTGTTATCTGGATGAGTTGGGATCAGTGGGAGCCAGTGACTTAATGTTCTGTAAAAGTCTGTTAAAGATTTCTGTAAAGTATGCCATTCTTTCCCCCGTGTGAGGCTTTCTGTGCTGTTCAATGAAGACAGAGCAAATCCCTTTGTTAGGAACGGTCACAACACTGGCACAATGTCAGAGATGCAGAGCCACACAACAGACAGACACAGGGAGAGATTGAAAGGACAGTCTTCATTCCAGCACAGATTCGAACTCATGCAGCAGACAGACAGGACAGAAGACCCAGGGAGCATGAAGCAGAAAATTAAAATCTGTACTACCTTTTGGTTAAATGATTCCAAAGGGAAGTATATTTATTTCTCTCCTTAATGCAACACTGATGCATTATTGGTGACTCAGAGCTAATCACTAATGCATTTAATCTACACAAGGGAAAAACCCCATCTAAGAGGGATTCCAGGGTCTAGACCTGTTACAAATGATGGTGTGCATCATCCCACCAGGCAATAAGCCAGAGAGCTTGGAGACGGAGCAGGAAGGCAGCCGAGGCAGCGAGGAAGATGTAAACATCAGCTATACCCATGAGGCGTGAGTGGGTCTGGGAAGGGGGACTGATGGCTAGGGATACGCCTGGGTAGTGTGACAGTTCCCTCTGCTTCTTGCTCTTGGTACCTTTTCAGACAACCCACAACATTCTGACTTTATGTAAGAATTTGAGTGTTGTTAAATGTTATATAGTTAGAGTTGACAGTTTGCTACAATTAGAAACAACAGGGAAAAAAGTTTCAATGAGGAATTTTCTAGATAGACGGCCCTGTGAAGATGTCTATGGGAGATAATGTTAATTGCTTTAGTGAATGTAGAAAGGCCCTGCCTGAAAGTGGGCTGCTCCATTCCCTGCGTTTGGACTCTGTATTGTGTAAGAGTGGTGACCATATGCTGAGTAGCAGCCATGCATTGTTACAATAAGGTTTCTTGGCCCGGTGGCGGCCAGAGGTCTAGACCCACAGACCTGCAGCCCTAGACCCCTTAGCCGCCCACTTCTACTTAGGCCCCTAAAAATGATTTAGATGCTTCTATTAGCTTTATGTTGTTTGGCCCATGGCTCAGGCACATTGCTTCTTTATCTTAACTCAACCCATTTTTATTAGTCTTTCTGCCAGGTGACCTGTGACTCACCTGTGTTTCTTATATGTTTTTTCTTGGGCAGCTGGCTTGATCTGATCTGACTCCGCCCTCCTTCTACTTAGGTTTTAATTTCCCCTCTTAATTTTTTTATGGTGCCTGTCATGGGCCAAAGTAGTCTTTTATTTAAAGACTGATATTCACAGCATACAGAAAGACATTCCCACATCATCTCTTTATTTTTGTCTAATCAAAAAGGAAGGTTTTAATTTTAACATAATAAAATTATATATAATAAAATAGCTATCATATAAGAATTATAGTTACAATATCTAGTTTATTTGTATTTAACAAAATTTTTAAAATATTTCATCATTTATCGTATCATTGTGAACCTAAAGTTTTATATTTAAAATATTTTAAAATAATTAAGAAAAACTGTATAACTATCTAATCTTTAACTATATTAAAGACTATAGGATAGATCTACCTAAGTAAACTAGAAGTGTAAGCAACTTTTAAAATATAGAAATGACAGAGATGACACCTATCTGCCTGGACAGTCACTTAAAGTTTTTTTTTTTTTTTTATAAAGTTGGGCATTTATTTTTAGCTTATAGGACTAGAGTTTTTTTTTTTTATTTTATTTTAGTGGTGCAGGAAATCTGTCTGTTTTGATATAGTTTATTAGTCACTTTTTTTTTGAGTTTTGAAGAATACCTGACAGTTTTCATTGCAAAACAGGAATTTGAAGGACTATCTCGGCTTGTTTTGTCCAAGTTTAGAGATCATTTTTGTATGGAAACTGTATGTCTAGTTTAAATAGCATATTGTCAAGCAGTCAATATAGGAACAGGTTTTTGTCTAGGGGTTAACTACTGTCACAAAGAAAGTAGACTCTATATGGAGTTTTTTTGATGTATATTTTTTTAAAGTAGATTGGTGATGTCAGGAGCAGATCTGTCTTACTGTCTAGAAAAGTCTAAGTTATTAAAATATTTTAAATGTTATATTTTGTAGATCTTAGAAGTGTTTGAAGATTATCTACTTAATTAAATATATCTTTGCATATTTAAAAATCTTAACATGTATTTTTAATTATATATTATAATTTTAAATCAGTTACATAAACATCATACCTTAAACAAGAGTAGAAAAATATATACAGCATAACAAAATTGACCTTAAATTTGTATCAATAAACCCAAATCCATTCCAATATAAAATATTTTGAGACTGACAGCTGATTTTTGGATTAAAGTAAATTCAGTAATCTAATTTTTTAAAATCACTTATATACCATATATTTTTTAAGAAAAAGATTTAACTGTGACTATTAATTATTTATATTGAAGAGAAACATCTATAAACAATGTTTTGGGAATTTGGGTGTAGTTTATTATTATTATATTTGTTGATTAAGGGGAGTTGGCAATCTTATGGGTTTTTGAGATTGGATTATTTTAGTTTGTAGCCTTGAAGTTGATGTGATTATCTTTTTTTATTAGAGAACTTTTAGGTGGTTTTGGTTGATGAAATTATATTTGTTTGGAAGTAATTTATAGGTTTTTATTTTTTTGTGGAAATAAAAGCAGAATTTTTTAAAGTGATAAATCTTTAGACACAAATTTTGAAATTAAGATATTTTTTAAATATATATTTTTGCTTAACTTAGTAGTCTGTAATTTATTGTCTTTTGTAGTTAGTTTATTAACAGTTAAAAATTAAAAGAAAACACAATAATAACTATAATTTTGATTTTGCATTTACTTTTTATTTTTATGTGGTTTATTATATTTTTATATTTTATTTTTTATAGACTTTTTTTGAAGTCTATGTATATTTCATATGTATATTAACTTGTTTATGGGTGTTTCATTTGAATTTGTTTTATTATGAATTTTTAATTACTTTTTAACTAGAAGAGCTTTTAAAATATTTGTATTTTTTTAAAGAGTCACATAGTTTTTGTT
Source organism: Phyllotis vaccarum (assembly GCA_033318265.1). NCBI lineage: Eukaryota > Metazoa > Chordata > Mammalia > Rodentia > Cricetidae > Phyllotis > Phyllotis vaccarum. Next base: position 56,105,505 of record JARWLC010000011.1, read on the forward strand.
AGAAAGTTTTTTTAAGGGGGCGGTGTCTCTGTTGGCCACTAGCAAACAGAGCAGACTTAAGAAATCTTGTTTTTGAGAAACTATCTTTGACTTTTTTTGTTGTTTAAAATAGATGTAAACTTTAAATTAATTACATGTTATTGAGTTTTTTGTGAGACTTGGACATTGGCCTGCCTGTAGTTTATGTTGTCTGTTGCTAGTTTGTTGTCATTATTTTATTTGTGGTCTGGACGTCATGTTATTTTTATAATGACTTGTTTTAGAGATAGAATTTGAAATTTGTTTTGGCTTAGTTTTTGTGATGTAGAGCCTTTTTAAACTTTTTTTTAGGCTTTATGTGGGTATTTGGCCCCATGTTGGGATGCCATCTGTTACAATAAAGTTTCTTGGCCCCATGGAGACCAGAGGTCCAGACCCATAGGCCTGCTGCCCTAGACCCCTTAGCCGCCCACTGCTGCTTAGGCCCCTAAAAATGATTTAGATGCTTATATTAATTTTATGTTGTTGGGCCTATGGCTCAGGCACAATGCTAGCTAGCTTTTTTATCTTAACTCAACTCATTTTTGTTAATCTGTCTGCCAGGTGGCCCATGGCTCACCTGTGTTTCTTATATGTTTTTTCTTGGGTGGCTGGCTTGATCTGATCTTACTCTGCCTTTCTCCTACTTAGGTTTATAATTTCCCCTCTTACTTTTTTTATGGTACCTGTCACGGGCCAAAGCAGTCTTTTATTTAAAAAATTAATACACACAACATATAAAAAGACATTCCCACATCATCACATAGATTCACTCTGTCTTGACTGTGACATGGTGTGGCCAGTTTTTTAAGTTTTTCTTGTTTTCACCATGTCCTTGTAACCTGGAATTGTGAGCTATAGTAAATCCACACTCCCCTAGGACCATGTTTAGGGTTTCTATTACTGTGATAAAACAGTGACTAAAAGAACTTGGGAGGAGAGGGTTTATTCCAGCTTCAGTCCCACATCACAGTTCATCACTTAGGGAGGTGGGCAGGAACTCAAGGCAGGAATAGAATCAGAGGCCACGGAGGAACACTGCTTAGAGCTTTGCTCCCCACGGCTTGCTCACTCTGGTTTCTTACACAATCCACCTGCCCAGAGGTGGCTCTGCCCCAGTGGGCTGGACCCTCCTATATCAATCATTAATCAGGAAAATGCCTGACAGATTTGACTTTATGCCAATCTTATAGGGGAATTTTCTCAATTGAGAGTCCCCAAACTTGTATCAAGTTGACATAAAACTAACCTGTGTGGTCAGGGTATTTTTTTCAAAACAACAGAATGCACTAAGGACACTTAGTTTTACAGCATAAACTACAGAATATTCTGATAACCACATGCCACTCAAGAGCTTTTCCTCTATTCCGATGAGTGACTAACGAGTTTGAGATTACATGCAAACTTCTTGTATTATATTAGGTATAATTAAGACTTTAAGATCATCTGACTCATGATTAAGTACCATCTAAGGAGATATGCACGGGTGTCAAGTTTACAAAAAATGGATCGGACATGGCCATTTTTATGTATCAACTTGACTGGGATACAGGATGCCCAGATGGCTGCATGTATCTGGGAGGAAGTTCTACAGAGATACTAGTATATCCATTGCTATGACTGAGAAGATCCTGCTCTCAATACCATGTGTGGGTGTCATCCACGCTGGTGGGGGCCTGATTAGAGCGAGGAAAGTGAATTTTCTCTGTGAGCTTGAATTGAGACAGCCATCTTCTGCCCTCAGCCAATGGAGTGCCTCTTGGTGGGGGAGGGGCTTTAAAGAGTCAAAGGTGGATGTGTACCATCAGCCTCCTCTGTTCTCAGATCTTTAGGGTATGTCCCAATGACATCACTGGCTCTCAGGGGTCTTGAACTCACAGGTAGCACATTGTCGGACATCTCAGCCTCTATAAGCCCATGAGCCAATCTCTGTAATAAAAATGGATTTGTTGTGTTTCTCTGGAGAATTCTGAGTAATTCTGTTTGGTGTAGATGAGACAGTGCACTTCCTTCTAAATCCATGGGGCTCCCCTTAAGTCATACGTGCTCCAGAACAACTGGATAATTAAAATCAATGGAACAAAATTGATTATTTTGTAGCTAAAGCCTCTCTGGGCAATTGATACTCTCAGCCTCAATCCTAGGCCCATTCGTGCTGTATCCATCGCAAGAGACCCAAGAAGCTGGCAAGGAGCCAGTTGTTAAGGGAAGGCAAGACAGCTTGGGGGAAGCTGGCCCATCAGCCCTTTGTCATTTCCATAACTTTTCTTTTCTTTTTTATTTTGCTGAGTTGGTGGTTTCTCTAAGGTGTTTTGGCACTTGCAAGTCTGTGGCATTTCTCTAGAAATCACCATAGAGGGAGTAGGATGGCCACACCACACCTGCGGCCGTTGTTTCATAACTAAAGGGCTCAAGGCATCTGGTCCACACTTATCTCAGGTTGCATGGCCCAATAGAGTCTCATGAAGGGCCTGCCTGGAACTTCCATCAGGCCTGAGTCCTCACATGGGCCTGATGTATACTGTATCACTGAGCAGCAGCCCCAACCCCAGGATCTCCATTGTCTCTCAATTACTTTCTCACACCCCACATGGAGATGGGCCAGGACTTAGGAGTCAAGAACACTTCAACTTGAGGATGTTTGTAGTGCTTCTTACTATGTAGCCTTGAACGTATGCTCTAGCCTCTTAGAGCTGTGTTGCTGTTTCTGCCATTGTCCAAGGCAATCACCATGGTGATGGCTTGGGCACAAGTCTCTGTGTCCTCCTCAGAACATTTCAGATGTGCAAATAAGACACTTACCAGCTGCTACTTCTTCATGTACAAGGCCCAGGGCCCAGACTCACATCACAGTGTGGGTCTGGAACTTTCCCCCAAAGTTCTGGAAGGCAGGGACTTGATCACCAGCTTGGCACTCACATGATAAAATCTTTGAGAAATCTTTGGATACTGGGGTATACAGTCAGAGAGGATGTTAAGACTGAGTTCTCTTGCTTCTTGGCGTGGTGGGAGCTGTTTGGTTCTCTCTGAGCTCTCTGACATTGCCACGGGCACCTCCTACTGGAGGCCTAGAATCTCTAGCGTTGAACTCAAGCAAAGCAAACATTTTCTCTTTATAGAGTTTATTCTAAGTTCCCAGAACACCGTCTAGGTGCACTGTCGCCAGCCATACTAATCTCAAAAGCAGCTTTGTTCCTAGGTCCTCCATCTTAAATGGCTCTGGCTGAGAGTGCTTATCATGGCCTCTCTTGGGACCACAAAGCAGAAGTGATGGGGGCAAAGCTTGCCTTGCACATTTTTCTGCAGTTCCTTAGACCTGCATCATCACAGCAAATTGTATTTAAAGAAGGTAGTAACAATCCCATTACTGTATATCTTTGATATATGATATGCCTTATTCAGCATACTATATATCCCACTACTGTATGTCTACAGGCCTGAATGTCTGTCCCTATGTCTCTTTTATATGCATATCTGCACACCTGTGTGTATTTGTGCATGTATATGTTAATGCACCTATATGCCTCTGTGTGTCTGTGTGTCTGTATATATGCCATGTGACTCTATGCACATGTCTATCTGTGTATGATATACACTTGTGTCTGTTTGCATGCCTATCTGCTCTTGTATGTTTGTGTCTGTTTCTCTGCATCTGTATGTATGTCTGTGTATATGTCTGTGTTTGTATGTATTCATGTTTCCGTGTGTATGTATGTGTGTATATACTTCTATGTGTGGCTGTGCTTATGTCTCTTTATGTTTATGTGTCTATTTGCCTATGGCTATGTGTCAGTGTACACATCTTTATATATATGTACTATGCATGTCTGTTGGGCTGTGTTTGGAACGCAATGTATCAGCACATGGACCCACACAGGCAAGTGCATCTCCCAAACAGTACATAATCTTCCTGTACTGTGACATCTTTGATGCCCTCACTGGGTTCTCTAGGAGATGACATATCCAGGTCCTGGTTCAGCATGGCTGCAGGAACATTGTGTTCCAAAATGTCTTCAGTGTTGCTGAGCATCTAGGCTGTGCCTGGGTTATTCCAGGAACCTATTGTGGCTCTGGGGCCACATTGCAACTCTGGAAAGAAAAGGTCTGAAGATAAGTCCCTGTCATGGGAGATTCAGGTGCCCCATCTCCCTGGCCTTTAGTCCGCCTCCTACCCCACTTACCTTTGGTTCCTAAAGTCCACAGTTCCCCTTACTTGGCCCCACCATCCCTTGCCACTGTTTAGTATGTTACCTTCAAATACTTCCCATTTTGACTTGAGGTCAAAATCAGTCATTTAAGAGTGATCTCTGAATCTGGTGGACATTCTGACCAGGGATGGCCCTCTTGGGCACCTGTACCCAAAGCAGGGTGGATGTGTACTGATACTTAATAAAAGGTTTATCCTTCCCTCAAAGGGGTTTCTCCACTTGCCATGGTGTTTTCTGGTTATTCGGTGTCTCTTCAAGTTCAAGTTTTAGGTGATTAGTACACTGTGCCCTTTTGTACAATGCCAGTTTTATATTCAAACATAAAAGTATTTGAGGTGCATGAAGAATCATTGATCCTACGCAGTTTGCATTTTGTAGCACGTGTATGAATGACTTTGTCTCTTACCAGAACAGTGGACACACTGTACTATACAAGGCTAAATTTGTGTATGTGTGTGTGCATGCACCCACACTTGCTTTTGCACACAAGTGTGTGTACATACATGTGGGAGTCCATTGATGTCAGAAAATATCCTTGGTTTACCTCCTACCTTATTCGCTGGGGTAGGGTTTCTCAATCCAAACCAGGGCCGCTATGACTAGCCAGCTGGCTCTGGGGATCCCATCTCTTTCTGAAGCCAGCAGGCAGGCTGAGATGTTCACCCAGCATGTAGGTGGAATTCTGGGGATCTGCCCCCAGTCCTCATGCTTGTGAGGACTTTAGCCAACAAGTGCTTTAAACACTAAAAAATCTCGCCGTCCCCCAACTGATCTATGCACATGCGTGCACTGCCTGGGGTCAGCTCACAAGTAAGAAACAGTAAAAGTCCAGGCACCCTTCACCTTCCCTCTTCCCTGGGAAGCAGCCCAAGTGAGACAGACTGTGACAGCATACCCTGGTTGTTGGTCCTTTCCTAGAAAGTCAACATCTTCAATCTGTGTGTGGAGCAAGGTCTCCAGATCCGAGATCCGGAGCTCTAGGTGTGCCTTTTGGTGAGTTTTCAGAAACGGGAAGCTTTACCACAGCAGCTTGATCACCCCCACACCTCCCAGTGTTATCAGTTTCTAGGTGAAGTCTTGGAATGCTGCCAGAACAAGTGACCCCACCAGCCACAGGGACCACAGGCACGCGATTCCTTTATTTAAATAGACCTGCGGGTATCAAAGGACCCATTTATAAAGAGGAAACGAAGGTTCTATCTGAATCTGTGTGTAAAACAGGATGGGGGGTGCGATGGTTCGTGTCATTTTATGGTTCTGGAAAGAGGAACAAAAATGTCAAAGCTGTTGTTTGCAGTTCTGAAACAAGAAAAATACTGAGTGGGAGAGGCTCTGCAGACGGACATCCAAGAGAGGGGGAGGGGTCACGGACAGGCGTCTAACTTCGCATCCACTGCAGACGGACATCCAAGAGAGGGGGGAGGGGTCACGGACAGGTGTCTAATTTTGCATCCAGTATCCAATGGGAAAATACCTGTCTTTTTTTTTTTTTTCCAAATGGGTCTTCACGTATTGGTGTGTTGCGTGTGTGCACACTTATATACAAATATGTGCTTTCAAATGTGTTCTTTTGAGTGCGCAAGCAGTTTATCCATCCTTAAATGTTATTGCAGTTCAGCAATAATGAAGAAGGTTTGAAGTTTTCAGCACTCTTTTATCAGGACTGATAGTGTTCAGATACTTCTGAGGGCTAATTGAATCCCTCCACTTGAATAATTCACGTTGCATGAATCAAACTAGCAATAATTTTAAAATCCTAGACTCAAGACCATGTTTGAGCTGGGAGTCTATCGGCTTCCTTGGCTCCTGGGCCCCTCCTGTGTCCTGGAGGAAAGACTGACTTTTTTGCTTCTGCTTTAGTTCATTTCTCAGCCTTCCAGTTCAGGATCAGACATGTTCCTGGAGCTTTCACTGTTCTGAGTAACCTATCTTGCTCATGTTGATACATCAGCCTACCACGAAGGCAATTTATTATTTTTCTTCTGTTGACAACCTCACAGAGATGACTCCACGGGGGAGAACATTTGGGGCCTCTCCTAGATAGAGTGGAAGCATTGGTCATTTCAGTCTGGGGCTGGTGATTCCTGCCTCTGCGCATAATACTTACAACCCTGGGGAGCAACATGGGCAGACAGAAGGGCACTGAGGGCTAAGGACAGCAGTGTCTTCAGAGGGCTTTGTTCCATAGGAGTTCACACATCACTGTATCTACAGCAGACCTGCTGCAAGGTCTGACCTTCTTAATTTAAGATCTAGGGAGACATATACAGGTACAGCATATACATGCATGCACACAGACATACTAAATGCATACATAGATGCACATATTTACAACATATACCTGCATACATTATGCACAAACAGTGTGTACATACATACACCAGCATGCATGGGTATAATACAACAAACATGCATATATACACAACTCATAGTCATAACACACACATATATATAACAATACATATATGCAGATATCGACAGTGCATGCACACAACACAATACCTTCACAATAAACTCATACATACATACATGTTGCAATAATTTGGACTTCAAATATTCCAAAAGGTCAGTGTATTACCTTCTTGTTCTGACTCTAGTGCTGACCCAGAAAGAGGTTGAGGGCACTGGGCTTTGCCTTCAGCCATGAGGGGACAATGGAACACATTCTTCTTCCTTCTCACATGGGCTGTGAGGTGGGAGTTTTGCTTCAAAACACGCTCCCTCCATGAAGCCTTGCAACAAACCCAGTCAGTGGTCCCAGCCGGACAAGGACTACATGAACCACAGAAGCATTTTTTTTTTCATTATAAGCTGCTTGTCTGGGTATTTGGTGTACTTGCAGAGATAACACCTGTGGCCTACACACAACATGCAAAGATACACCTGAATATTCCTACATATATTTAAACTCATACTTTAAACTTAAAGTACACAAATGCATGATCCAACACATTCAAGCAAACATACATATACATGTATACATACACACACACACATGCCACACCACAGATACCTCAAACACCACATAATACACATCAATAGCTATATATGTGTACATATATAGAGAGATAAAAACATATATACAACATACATGCAGACATGCTATACAACACACATGTGCATGAATAGGTACCATAGACATGCATGCATTCATACATACAATAGACACACAGTCACAAATATATAAAATATGTACACATGCACATATGTACATATATGTCTGCATAATGCACATATATGTATACATAGATACATATACTCACAACCATATCCATATATACCATTACATGCATGAACAATACACATACATATGCACATATACATACATGCATACATAAACATATGTACATGCATAAATATTGTGCATCTCCTAAGTATAGTTTGTTGAACTGTCACAGAATGAGCACATTTATTTATCTAACCATAAAGAAGACAAAGCCTAAGGCTGGAGAAATAGCTCAGAGATTAAGAGCACTGGCTGTTCTTCCAGAGGTCCTGAGTTCAATTCCCAGCTCACAACCATCTTTAATGGGATCTTCTGCCCTCTTCTGGTATAAAAGTGTGCATGCAGATACAGCACGCATACACAAAATAAATAAAACTTTAAAAACATGACAGAGCCCAGCCATCACTGCAGCAACCAGTCTCAGTCCCTTCCAGACCCAAGAACCACAGGAGAGGGAGGTGCTGAGTAAGGGCTAGGTGGAAAAGTGAAGTCTTCTGAGAGAGGAATGAGGCTCAGTCAGCCATCACAAGGGTCTGGAGATGTCAGAACAATCTTCAAAACATAGACTTACATGTTCTCACTAAAAATAAATGCTATGTGGGCTGATGGATATGATAATATTCTTTACATGTATTAAAGCATTCCCTTCTCCTCCACATGTACGAATTATTACTTGTCAATTAAACATTTAAAATTAATGAACAAAACTGATCCAGATGAATTTTCACAGGAAATAAAAGGGGGACAGAGAGAGATACCCAGCTCACACAGTATGCATTTGGATCAGGTTCCCCATCACCAGAAAGTACACAAAACCTTTTCTAGATCCCTTTTAATGACCCCATATTTTTTTCTTCTGAGGGCAGACAGTGTAGACAGTTGAGCGTAGGTGATAAGTTAGTTGCTTGCCCATCCTCACCTCTATCTTATAGATAGATTTTAGAGAAGGAGAGCTGATCAGGTAGAGGAAGCAATGTTCAGAAGCACCTGGATATTGCATTACCAGGGAGCTCCATGCACACTGCACTTTAGTTGAGAGCCCAGGATCAGAGCTGAAGTACTTGCTACTTGCTTTGAGCTCATCTTTGAATATTCTAAACACTTGGACACAAGACCTTTGCTAAAGTTGCTGAAGAATTCCAGGGTCTCTCCCACACTGCCCTGTGCAAATAGCAAGCACAGATAACGTAAGTCCCTACCTTCTGCCCTATATGTCATAAGCATTTATAATTGAACTGGAAGAAAAGAATGTACAGAATCTAATTTCAAGAGAATTTGAGAGCTGTGCTTTTTACCTTCCTATACTCCATACACTAGGAGGAGAACCGAAACCATGTAGAATTCTGGTCTACCAGAATCAAACATAACCCAAAATACTGATGTATCAACTTCCAAAGGAAGACTTTAAATACTGTTTGTTGGTTTGGTAAGCCAATATACATTCCCGGTCTCCTGAGGTCACACCTGTTTCTCCCTCTAGCTGAAAGACCAGATTTTATACCCAGCAGTAGTAGCCCATGTAGTGGGTTCTATAACAAAAGACAATTAAATCAAGAAAGAGTCATCACTATTAGAAAACTTTTTTGATATTTAAACAGCTTGATGGAAGATTGTGTATACCCTGAACAGATCAGCAATTGATACTCGATTCCCACTCCATCACTCAGTAGTAAGAAGGCAGCCTTTCATATCACCACTCATTTATAGATACTCTAATAATCCTGTCTACTCACTATGATCTAGAATCATCTAGGAGATAAACTGAAAATGTCACAGAGGCATTTCTAGATCCAGTTCATTGACGTTGGAAGACCCTTACCCAAGGGCTTGTTGAGAACTACTATTTTAGAGGAAGTCAAACACCTCAGAGGATATGCTCAAGGAAGTGTGTACAGTGGAGTAGATACCAGAAGGAAGCTGGAGCCCTAGGAGACATACTTCATATGAGCCACAGAACTGTGCTTCCCACAGCTGCAGCCTCTGCAGAGAGCAGTGATGGTATCCATCCTTTGGGACACCCACAGAGCTGATGAAACGATGCTGTCATTCCTGCTGCTGCAACAGGAAGCTCATTAGAGTCAACACTGATGGCACTCAAGTAGTGTATTAGGTTATACTCAGCAGAATGAGGGACTCCAGGATATTTGTGTTTACTCCATACATAAGCATTCAACAGTGACTGGGGGTGGATATCTGATGTCAATAGTGGGCTTGTGATGCTTAGGTAGCCATATTGTACACAGCAGTAGTGTACATCAGTGAAATGCTTCTGACAGCTGAGGTGGCCAGCTGACTGGGAGTGAGAGTTGAGAGTTTGTTCTCTGGATAATCAAAAGACTGGCTAGAAATATCTCTCTTGTTGGCATCTTCTGATGCTGTACACACCTGATAGTCTTACTAACTCTAACATCCCATCCAGGTTCTGAATTACATCAAACATCATGCCACTACTAAGACCGAGGCCCCTGAGGGATTTAACATTTCTTAGATGTTCTTCCATCCAGACATGTCATCAGTACACTAGGAAGATGAATTTTAAAAATCAAAGATGAGCACAGATCCATGCTGAATTCAGAGAAGGTTCTACAGAGATGGTCTCATTTCATCCAGAACTTGGAAGGTGAAAAAGGCCAGAGAAAGAAAGCAAGAAGTTCTAACTCCAAAAATCCCCAAAAGAGCTGACTCAGCCAGATAGTCAAGGTCATGGAAGCTGAGTTCGGCTCTAGTTACAGCCCACAGAGGACCAGCAGGAGCTTTGTCTGGTGAAGCATATTTGGGATACACGTCAATGCAGAAAAGTAAAAGTTGGGAGTCTGAATTATCTCAGCTCACAAGATATCGCTGTGCCCAAACTGAATAAACTCCAAGTGTCAGTGACTGTAATCCTGAAGATAAAAAGCTGGCAGTATTTGAGGCTCAGTACTGATGATTATCCTGGGGTCCAAATGGGTCTCCACAAATATTAGGAGAAGTCAGAGAGCCAGAGAAGAAAACCAGGGTGTGTGAGGTACAGATTTGTGGAGTTGAGGGGTGTCATAAGAAAGGTTCCCAAGGAAACGGACAGTGAGCTGAGATGGTGGAAGAAGGTGAGAAGTGGGGAATCCCGGATGGTGGAGAGGTCCATCCACATGAACAGCTCGTATGGGCATTTCTAGCATATCCACCTTGGAGACAGTGGAGTTTGGAGTTTATAACCTCCCCCCCCCCCCAAACAGTCCCTAAATGGGGACAACTTGAGAATTACACAAACCTGGCTGAAGGCAGTTCCCAGTACCTAAACTAGAGGATCCAGCAGCAGAAGCCCTGTATGGGAGTGAGAAGGAAGTGCCATGAAGAGCCATATATGTGAAGCATCATGATGTCCCTACTGAGGGTGGAGCCAGGGTTCTCGAGATGTGGTCTGAAGATTTCCAAGCAGTGATTTTGGGGTAGCAGAACACTTTAGAAGTGCAACTAAGGAGTTAACTAAAAACCTGTGAAATGAGAATTTAGTAAAACTTGGGATAGCTGCTTCTTAAGAGGAAGAAGTAACAGTGTGTGGAATATATTAAATTTGCAATCAATCTGAAACTATCCTGGTAAGTTTTAATTGCACATTCAACACACCCTAGAGTCATCTGATAAGAGAAGCCACAACTGAAGAATTTCCTAGATCAGATTGTTTTTTGAGCATGTTTCTGAGGGATTTTTTTTTTTTTTTTTTGATATAGGAGGGTCCCGGTCACTGTGGGTAGCACCATTCTTTGGGAAGGTGGTCCTGGGGTATTTAAGAAAGGAACTTGAGTATGAGCCTGTGAGCAAGCTAGAGAGCAAACTGGCAAGCTGCATTTTTCATGATTTCTGTCTTCAGCTTCACGCAGTAAGTTTCTACCCTAATTTTCCTGAAGAATGGATTGTAGTGTGGAAATATAAACCTAATTAAAATCATTCTTCCTTCTTCCCAAATTGCTTCTGGTCAAAGTATTTTCTCACAGCAACAGAAAAGTAATTAATACAGAAATTGGTACCAGAAGTGGGGTGTGGCTATTTGGGGAAGGATTGTGGAAGTACTTAGAACTTCAGATGGAAAAATCCTCGAGTGCTCAGAGCTGAATGGGTACTCTAGCTAGAATTTGGAAGATGATGTTGAAAGAAATGTGGACTGGGGAGGCCTGGCTAGTGAGGAAAGGAGTAGAGACCTAGTTAAAAATTGAAACAAGGGCTATTTATGTGATAATATGGATTAAGAATCTCCATGTACTAATGGGCTTTTTAAAATGTATAAGACTTGTTTGCTTCCCAAGTGGAATGATCTTCCTTCCTTCCAGGAGGAAATGAGTGTCTTCAGAAGGAATTGCTACACAAACAATCTCTCTCAACATGAATGTGTACACTTTCCATATGAACCTAGAGGAGTTCTCTGGACTAACACCATAATTAATGGGGGATCCACCAGGTGGATGAGGAGTGAGATTGATCAGCTGTACGGACACTTCCCTTCAAAATTTGGAATTGAATTCCATCCCTAGGACTCACATGATAGAAAGAGAGACCTGACTACAGCAAATTGTCCTCTGATCTCCACACATTACAGTTTGACGTATTAATATATACACTCCAAAACAAAATAAATAAGTGTGAAAAAAGAGAAAAGAAAGGATCTTGACATGTTAAGAGGAAGTGTGTGTGGGTATCACTGAAAGAGCTGTTCAGCACTCACAACAGCAAAGAGTTTTAGTAAAGGGGAAGAGAATGTGATGCTGCTGAGAGTGGGGTGGCATAGAGGAAAATTTACTTTTAGTTGGTTTAGTGTTGTCTCTGAGTCCTGGGCAGATAAGGAAACTCCCGGGTGTCTGCCCAGAGCACAAAATCCCCCCACTCCCATCCTTGGTGCACCACAAGGCTGGGGTTGCTTCCCCAGGGAATCCCAGGATTTCCTGTCGCTTTCAATTCATTCTTATCATTTTACATATTAAAGTTTCCTGAAACTTAACTCAGCTGTCTCCAAAATACAGCAGTATGTCTCCAGAATAGAAGCTGCAGTAACTCAGAGTTGTAACTTTGAGCCAAAAGCCTCCTTACGTACACAGTGTGAGGCACATGCATATTGAATGAGCTCTGTTCCTGGCAACCATTTTGATGTTACAACTTTTAACTGCAGCTTCAGGGGATCTGGAGTCCTCTTCTGGCCTCTGTAAGCACCCTCTCTCATGTACCCACAAATAGACATACACATAAACATAATCAAAAACAAAACAAATCTTTACAATAAAGAGTAAATGAATAAAGATGGTAAGAGCACTAGATCAAATTGCTCACCTTCAGAATTCACACACACAATTCATGTGAACTTTATGGCTCCATGCAGGTGACCTCGGAGCATTGACTTAGCGTTGTTCTCAGAAGCCATCTGGTGTAACCATTTTACTGTGAAGCTCAAACACTGCTTAGACTTCATTTTATTCCTTGTTGCAATTTTATGAGGTCATTAGGATGAGAAGTGCCAAGGCTCACGGTTAGGGTGGTTGGCTGAATGGGGTTGATTTCCAGTTATGCCTAAGTTCCATTTCATTAAGACTGGTCTATTTTGGCACTGTGGGCTGTGGTCACGTGCTACTTTTCCCAGCCTCCCACAAGGACATTGAGCCTAATGACCTTGCGATCACTATCAGTCAACACCTGATCCATCCCTCATCATATGCCCTAAACGAAACCTACCAGTTTGTGAAACAAAGGAGACCAACAGGATCCGGGGCTCCCACGTTTGGAAATGCAAATATGATTATCGAACAAATTAAAATAATCTAAATCACATTCCATAACTGACATAATTTGTAAACAAGACTGGGCCGAATGAAACCTGGAATTGCACGTTCTCATGAAATGATTCAGACGTAAGTATATTCTCGGGGGAATGTTCCTGACTATAAGCTGCCACCAAAAGTACTTCTTCAAATGGCTGCTGTGTACATGCACTCAGACACCTACAGAGGGCATATGAGGGCTTGATCATGTGGGCTAATAAACAGAAGGAGAGCATTATATTTTCAATAATAAAGACTGTGGTGGTTTGAAAGAAAATGCCACCCAAAGGGAGTGACACTATTAGGAGGTGTGGCCTTCTTGGAGGAAGTGTGTCACTGTGGAGGCGGGCTTTGAGGTTTCTTTTTCTCAAGCTTCCCTCAGTCTGACAGTCAGTCAACTTCCTGTTGCCTGAAAGATGTAGCGCTCTCAGCTCCAGCACCATGTCTGCCTGCACACAGCCATGTTCCCCATCATGATCATAATGGATGAACCTGTGAAGCCGCAAGTGAGCCACCCCAATGAAATGTTTTCTTTATAAGAGTTGCCATGATCACGGTGTCACTTTACAGCAATAAGATTCCATGGTGGAAGAGAGGGTATGTGCCAGGCTAGCTAATGTGTCTGTTTCTCACTCTGCCCTGGGACAGTCCTGAACTATGTTGGATCCAACATGTGTTGTGTTAAAGGGGCTTGGCATAGCAAAGGCAAGAACCTACCATTTCCATCTGCACATAAACAAAGTGCAAAGGTTAGGAAAAGATCATGTGACTGAAGTACACATTGTGAAAGCTCATTCTGGGTGTATGCAGGTGAGAGGAGGGAGTGAAGACGGACAAGAGGAAGCAGTCTCTGTCACCATCAAAGCCAAGACTGACATCACTCCATGAAGCAGGAGTGTGAGCCCCTGTGTAATTAAAAGTCTAGGAATTTGGTTAGAGTTCTTGTTCAGCAAGGTCAGTACCAGATAGAGTGTGATTCAAATCCAACCCCATGGGTGCCTCAGAAGAAAATTCCCCTGCAAAAATTATATAATATGCTCTTCCTATGAATGGCCCTAGAGTGATCAGAACTGTCCACTTCACAGAATGTACAATCACCTGGGAGATGAGCCACTGGGCATGTCTATGGGGGATATCTTAATTATAATTTAGGTAGGAAGACTTGCCTACTATAAGTGTCACTATTCCCTGGCAGGGGATCCTGACTGCAGATTTAATGGAATGTATTACTCCAAGTCCCCAATGCCTTTACATTCCCACCAGGCTGTACCTGGACGTTCCCACCATGATAAACTATACCATGTGAGCAAAATAAATTCTTCCTTTCTGAAGGACTTTTCAAAACAATTTTATCACAGCATGAGAAATGAAATACACACTGAACTGAGAATGTACACTGGGACATTACTCAGGAGGTGCTTGTGATTGAACTGCAGGCCTGGTATGTGCCGGACAAGCATTCTACCATTAAGTTACACTCAGCTCCTGTATGTATCTTAAACTATTGTACAGAAACCCTTTCCTATATAGTTTCTGGGGGTTGGGAATAAGAAAATGGCTTGGCTGGGTGTTTCTGAGTTTTGATGTCAGGTTGGCAAATGACTTAACTCTAGACTCATCTGGAGCTGGAAAGCTCACTGCAAGACGATAGGCATCCTGGTACTGCCTGTTGGTTGAGGATTCAGCCATGCTCTTAGTATGACTCTCCACATAGCTAAGGCTGTGTTCTATTGTCATGGTGCCCAGATTCCCCAGAATGACCCAGCAGTTCAAGGAAAAGGCTTTGTCACAGGTTCAAAAGCCGACATTCTGTCTACCTCCACACATGCTGAGAGTCTGAGCTGGGGTCAGGACTGAGCTTCTAGCCTTCAGCTAACATTACTCCAACTGGACAGACATACACACACAACACACACACACACACACACACACACACACACACACACACACACACACACCACACACACACACACACACACACACACACACACACACCACACCACACCACACTTCAAAAAAAAATTATTGTCTTTCTTTGCATGTTTCTGTGTTGCCTCCTGTGTTCTCCGTATCAGATGCAGAAATCTCATTGACCTTTTCTCCCATATGACTCAGTTTGCATGCAATTTCCACCCAGTGATTATTAAAGATCAAAATCAAAGGAGATTGGGGTTCCTCACTTGTGCACAGGAGTCAGGCTAAGCCTGTGCTGCTTCTGCAACTGGTAAACTCCACCTTCAAGGCTGCACCCTCACTCCACAGGGTCCTGATTAAAAGGGGTAAGAAGGAGGCTTGCTCAGTTAGCATTTTCACTCTGGAGGGGCCTAGGGTAATTTCTTGTACTCACGATCCATTTCAAGTTGGCTTTCACCTTTGGAGCTTGTGAGTTACAAAGAGGCTGAAAGGCTCCGATAGAACCCCAAACAGTAGCTGAAATACATTTACTTTCCTTTAATCTAAGATAAAAGTGGCCTGGACCGGAGCAACACACTGCTGCTTTCAATTCAGGCTTTTTAGCTCGAGGTTCCCAGAGCCATTGTGATTTCCTAGGTCAGGAAGTGAGGGCCACCCCTTTCATATTTTCTAAGGCTTTATCATTTCTTCTCACATCTTATTGGTCTTTTTAAAAGATTTCCTTTACTTTTAGTTATATGTGTTTGAGGGGAGTGTGCGCATGAGTTCAGCTGCCTGTAGAGGCCAGAAGCCCCCCCTAGAGCTGAAGTTACAGGCTGTTGCAGGCCTCAGGAGATGGGTGCTGGGAATTGAATACAAGCTCTCTGCAAAGGCAGAATCTTCTCTTAACCTCTGAGCCATCCATCAGCTTCCATCTCATTGGTTTTTAACTTGGTCACACAGCCCTGACAAGTCTCAGAGAAATGTCACCATTAGACGAGAAGCAATGCACTCAGCAGGTTTCCATTCACGAGAAAAAGGATGAATGGACGTTGGGAACAGCTGCCCTGGCCACCTGCTTGGCCCTCATATACTCCTTCCTCATCTCCTAAGAGTTGGTGGGACATTGACATCGGGACATTGACATCACTTGCTACTGACCACAAAGGCACAGATTCTCACAGTGGCCACACTTCCTGACGGGCACGACCCACACTGCTATTTTGTCTTTTTTCTACTTATTCAATAAATAACCTCTCTAAAGATTTGTCTTATTTTTATGTATGTATCTGGTGGTGGGGAGCAGTGTGTTCATGAGTGCAGTGTCCACGGAAGCCAGAAGAAGATGTCAGATCCCCTGAAGCTGGAGTCACTGAAGATTGTGAGCCACCTGACATATAACTGACATATAAGCTGGGAACCAAACTCAGGTCCTCTGCAAAAGCAGCAAGTTTCCAGCCTCTATGTGTTGCCCCTCCCATCCCAAACAATGCTTTTTAAAGAGCAAGTATATAAGAGAGACACTTCATAGGTGGCACACCCACCGTGTCTTAGTCATAAGTTTATGTGACATTCTCTTAGACTATATAGTCAGATATGCTTGTGTCCAAATCCCAACTCTGCCAACAGCGGTGTGCCTCTCAGCTGATGTGCCTAAATGCTAGATGACATCTTCCTTATAACCTGAAGCTTGTATGAAGGTTGAAGGGTGTGTTTAAAGGCCTATCTGGCCTGTAACAGAAACTCACAAAAGGGGCTTCCTTATGAACGCCAGTTTGCTGATCTATAAATGAATTTATGTCAGATGTACCAAGGAAGCATGTGCTCTTTCCAGAAGCTTCCAGTGCTGACTTTCCTCTCAGGCTGAAGGGACAGCCTCTCAGACTACACTGACTTGAGCTGGATTGGCCAACCTAGCAGCATGTTTAAGACAATGTACTTTATAGGTGTGGTGTCGATCTACTAGATCTAGAATGGCTTTGTGATGGTTAACCATGGTTGGGTCTGGGATCAGCTACCAGATAAATCTTTGGGAAAGCCTATAAGGACATTTCCAGGGAAGATAAACTGAGTTGTTGGTTTCTCTGATGCTGCAGGCAGGCCATTGTTGAACTATTCAGTCCACAAAATGTAAACCAGTGCATTAAATTTCCTTTTGTAAAACACACTCATTCTAACAGTTCTGTTCTCTACAGAACCCTGCATGATACAGAAACTAGGGCTTTTGTGCCTCATCTGTGGACTCTTTCCAACCATGAAAGGTGGTTGAACCTTTAGCCTATGGGGCTTAGGGGGAATTCCAGGCTATTTGGAACATGAGCAGGTCCTAGATGTTCTCAGCATCCTGGCCATGAAGTGAGTTTCTTTTCCTTGTGATGCTGCGTCCATCACAACGTGGTGCTTTGCTACAGGCTCAGAAGCCAGGAATCCAGTCAATTCTGAATCCAAATCTCTAAAACCATGATCTTAAATAGCCCTTCGATCATCTTAAGTGTTTGTTACAGAGGATCTCCAGTACCTCTGGTAAACAACTCTCATCAACCCCTGAACACTCAAATACAACCTTTTGGATGTGGATTGAATAGCTTGGGATTACAGCTAGTAGACAGCAGTCACATGGCTCAGAGGAACTGCAGGAAAGCCTAGAATGTCTCTCCCCATGTGAGTTATGTGGAGTCTCACTCAGCCGTGAGAGTCCAGGTGTTTCTGCTCCCTAGGGGTCTGCTATACCCAGCCCAATCTTCAGTTGTGTTTGGTCTTGACTTAGAATCCAACGTCCTGTACTTGGTTTCCAATCTCTAAGAGACACCTTCCCCAGTCAAAGGAATCTGCTCTTATGGTCTCCATGACAACCCTGGAAGGCCTGGCATGAGCAGCTAACAGGCCTTGCCAGTAGGCAGGCCCATCCCACTAATTGGATAATGTATCTGAAAGGGCTGATCATTCCTGGCACCTAAATCAAAGGGTGAACTCACCAGACATGACTCATGGCAGCTTTTTAAGTAGGTGCAAGCGTTTTCATTCTTGGCCCAGTAGCTAGGCTGTTTATAAGGATATGTCATCCTCCATGCCTGTCAGATGCCCACAACAACCCCAAGATTTGCAATTCTATTTCTGTAAATATGTAAGAGACCAAACTGAGTCAAAGTATAAAGGTTCTTATTTCTTGGGCTACCTAAGCTGAAATAGATGCTTGGTCTTCTGACATTGACCCCAACTGTCAGGAGCAGAAAAAAAGAACAGAGGGAATGTGAAATGTGTATTGAGTCCATGGCACAACAGGGACATGAAGCTACTATGTGTGTTTGATACATTTTTGTAGACATATGTTAAATATACAGACCATACACTCTCCAGCCCCTCTCCCTATGCTTGTAAAACTAGAGACAAGGATGTATCTCCTCATCCTTGCACACCTATTGATGCCCAACTGCTCTCATGTGGAAGCTAGACACCTCTGACCCTTATCTCCCTTTGCTGATCTCCGCCCTGTGTTTTTGCTCATTTGCTTTGTTTTATTATAATATTCATACAGGGTCTCATTACGTAATCCTAGCTGGTCTGAAACTAGGTATGTAGAGTAGGCTGGTGTTGAACTCACAGAGAGAGCTGTCTATCTCAGTCTTCTAAGTGTTGAGTCCATATTTATTTATTTATTTTGAGACAAGTTCTTTTATTTACCTGGACCTCACCATTTCATCTAGACTAACTGGCCAGGAAGCTTCTGTGATCCTCCTGTCTCTACATTCACCAATGCTGGAACCTCAGGCACAACCTATTTATATAGATAGGCTCTAGGAACTCAGATTTGGTGTCTAATGCTTATACAACAAGCTCTTTCCCTGTGGAGCCATCGCTACAGCCCAAGAATGTGCTTTCTCAGAGAAAAACAGCATTGACAGTAGACTAGGGAGATGCTCATTCAGTGAAACCCCTGCCTTGCAAGCATGAGGCCCCAAGCTCAATCCCCAGAACCATGTCTTTTTATGTCTTTTTGTTGTTTATATATATATATAGTCGGGTGTTGTGGTCTGGGCCTGTACTTCTAGCACTGGGGAGGCAGAGATGGAAAGAATTGTGAGGCTCACCAGCCAGTTAGTCTAGCTGAATCTGTAAGTGCCACATAAAAGAGATCTTTGTCAAAAAAAATCCCCCCAAAAACCTAAAAGTAGACGGAAAAGTTACCTATGGCTGACTTATGCCCCCTCCATGTACATGAGTCCTGAAAGATAGTTAGCAACTTTTTCTGCCAGTCCCAAGACCCCAACTTTGCCAATATTCAAAGAAGTAAAAACCCTAGTATGTCCTAAGTGTATGAAGAAAAGGGTCAGGCCACAGCAGTACCACAGACACCCTGCACCAGACTCGCCTCCTCAAGTCACAGTCTGCCTGCACATCTACTTCCAACAAGGCCCAAAGCTCAGCAAAGCAAGCTCTCTTCCCAGAATCCAATGGGCTTCATATTCCTGAGAGCTTCCATGTAGCTGTTCTCATGTGTGACCTACCAGTTGCCTATCCCTTATCTAACAATCCCAACCCCCCAAATACTCTGAAATTGAAACCTTGGATGTCATGCTCCAAAGCTTTCAATTCTGGGGTTAGGGAAAGCTGGGCATATGCATGGCTCAGAAAAAGTGGCATGTCTTATTTTTGAGAGAAGATGTGGAAGTAAGAAGAAAGGAGATCTTTGTGATTGATTCATTCTAAAACTAGACAGTGTGTAAATGGTTTGAGTGTGTGAGGCACAGAAATCAATCAGAAGACAATGTGTGGCTGCCTCGGAATTAGCCCTGGTGATGAAGGGCTCTTGAATGGAGTGATGGCAAGCAGTCATTTCTTATGCTCTGCTGCACAAGGCTGGACCACCTGTGGAAATCCAGAGAGGGAAAGTCACCAGAGGGAACCTTAAAGGACAGCACAGGGTAGGGCTTGTGTTACTGCCCTCTTCTTCAAACTTGACAAACATGTCCATCAAAGCCCCATTCACCTCAGGGCCTGGTGATGTGCACATAACAGCAAGAGCCTCTGGCCCTGCCCAGTGCGGGCAGAGAAAGGCCTGCAGCTGAGGACTAGCCTGCTGAAGCCTGCCCTGCCCAGCCCTCTCCCCCTCACCCTCCCTCTCTCTCTTTCTTCAGTCTTTTGTTCTCTGAACATAAAAGACCTGACAAGTCTCAACTAAGTTTCAAGAGGTATCCCTTATTCTACAAGTACAGACATCCTCTCTCCCTTGTAGCTGAGGAGACTTAGCTCTGTGTGACAGAAAGTGGCCACCACTGGCCATGTCCTTACTCTGTGGATTTTGAGCATCCTTACATTGTTCCCTAATGTGTGTAGAGACACAGATCTAGGTCACCATGACATAAGCAGAGTAAAATGGCTACCGTAGCTACTATTCCTAGCAGGGCTTTGGGAAGGTGGTTCATCTGCATTTTTAAATTTGATCCGCTGATCATTTTGAATGTATTATTACTACCATTACATTGTCATTACGGTGTGTGTGCAAAGTACATGTGTGTAGGTAGGTGTACGCGGAAATACACATGCCATGGCATATGTGGAAAGGTCAGAGGACAATTTTCAGGTGTCAGTCTTCTCTTTCCACTATGGGATTCATGGATTAAACTCAAGTCATAAGATCTCCCTGACAAGAATCATTACCCTCTGACCCTTATGTTCTAAACAGTCAAGAGCAGAGGGTGACAGTCCTGTCTTCATTTGACACATGAGGAGGCTGAAGCCTGGTGAAGAGAAGCAGTTCACAGTACTGTGGAGCTGAATGAATGAGTGGGAAACAGTCCCTTCCTTGTGACCTGGGCAGAAGACACCCTCCTGGATGAGCTAGCTGCTACCTGTCATGGGCAGAGCTACCCAAGGGGCATGTCACCACTCAGCCAGACTGCAGCTTCTGGGTCTAGCCTCTGCTATAAAGAAGATGCTACTTCACAGCTCACACAGTGAGCAAAACCAAGGCCAGTTCTATGCAAGTGCACAGCTGAGATCTCAGCACTCAGAAAGCTGAGGCAGGAGAATTATGAGTTCCAGATTGTTTTAGGCCATAACATAATATACTTCAAAAATAACCTCGTCGTTATCATCATCACTAAAATGTTAAGACCAAGAGAACTTATTGTAACTATAGCAGACAATGTGCTCTATCAGCACAGAAGGAAAATTTTACAGTCTTTATGATAATAATCATATTCATTTTTAAAGTACATATTGCTAAAAATACTTGTTTATGAGATCAATCTGAGTGAGTAGGAATATTGCCATAACTTTTCTCTTTGTAAGGATGCAAGGATGGTATGTAGGGCAGAGGTTAACATTGGGTACCTCCCTCAATGGCAGGCTACCATTAAAACACACAAACAAACAAAAAACATGTGTGCTAGGGATCCAAACTCAGATCTCCACGCTGCATAGCGAGCTCCTTACCAACTGAACTATCTCCCCAGCTAGGGAAACTCCGTTAATAGTCTGAAAATATTTGGAATGAGACCCTCACTATTCCCAACTTCTTTCTCTTGTGTGGTTAATCATATTACAGTCTTACTATCCACACTTATGAACACACATCAGTAAAATTAGGTTCATGCAGCCCCAGTGTCTCCTAGGTAGATAAACATTTTCACAAAAGGACAACAGTCTCCACATCCGGAACCTTTATGAGTTCCAAGGTCATGGGGGGGGGCAGTCCTAGTAAAAAGACAGAGAAAATAGTGAATTGAGGAGTCAGACCCCAGAGCAATCAAGGTCCGAGGACATTTTAGAAGCCATCATTATCTTTTGAAGGAGTGACAGAGATAAAGGGATGCCGTGAGGACCCTTCAGTTCTCCATCCCAGGACAATGGACCATCTTTAGAATCATGGTAGGCACTATGAGGAACCTGCCCCACCTGGGTGTTGGGAGATATTACCTTTCCTCATTACACACCAGTCTGAACCTCATTTTTCCTCCTTTTCCCCCTGAGCTGCCCACATCACAAACACTGCCACAAATGTTGATCATGAACTTTATGGAATCCAGAGACACCTCGGTGGCAATGTCACCACTTCCTAGGAGTGTCTGGAAAGAAACTTCTAGACTGACTTAACTGAGATGGGAAATCCTACCTTAAATGTGAGTGGCACCCGGCACCCTCCCGAGCTGGGGTCCCAGAGTAAAAAAAAAAAAAATAAAAAAATAAAATCTGGGCACTTGGTTCAGCTCTCCATGATTTCTGCTTATGGATGGGATGTGACCAGCCCTGTTCCTGACACTGTGACTTCCCCATCATGATGGACTGCACCCTGGAAGCCTTGCTTAGCTTGCTTTAGTCAGATATTTTGCTTCAGAAACAAGGAAAGTAACTAATGCAAGTCCTCTCGATAACACAGGACAGGCAAGCTGCCTTCCTAGGACAAGCAAGAAACTGAGGCACCAGTGAAGCAGAGCCAGGGAGTCAAGGGCGACCCCGTGAAGGCTCCTCCAGGAAGATGGGGCATGGGACATGCCAAATAGCTGCAGGGACACAGCTGACTTGGTTTCTAAATAACTTCTGCAGTTCAAATCTTCAGGAATAAGGAGTTGGCGGGGGGAGGGGGTGCTCCCTGTACCCCTTTAATCACCACTGACACATTCAGAAGAGTCTTGGTCTCTCAACTGCAACTTTTTGACACTGTTAGGTCACATGGAGGGCCACCAGCTTTTGGACCCCAGCTGCCTAAGCCATGCACAGTTGGCTGAAGAGGATTAGAACAAACCAGATAAATCACAGGGGATTTCAGTTCCCTCCTTTCTTCCCGTCTTCCTGCCCACATTGATTGCTTTCTTCCAAGGGAGTAGCCTCATAACACTGACACAGAGCAAACTGACTTTATGATGACTCAAGACATGTGGTTCCCAAATCAGCAGAGTTGCTCACGTTCTCGAACCCCGTCCCTTAGGAGACTAAGGCAACAGGATTTCTGTGAGTGAAGGCCGGCTTGATATGAGTGAGGCCCAGACTCAAGAACAGGGGCTGGGGAAGTAGCTTCATTAACAAAGGACAAGCATGGGGGCCTGACTTCATCTTCATCAGCCTCATAAAAAGACAGGAATTGTACAGCTGAAATCTCAGCACTGGGGAAGGGCGGATGGGAGGGGGCAGGAGGATTACTGGGGCTTGGTAAACAGGCAGGTTAGTCAAATTTATAAACTCCAAGCTCAGTGAGAGAGACCTGTCTTAAAAAATAAGATGGAGAGCAATGGAGGAAGACCCCTCCCCTTCCAGCATCAAACTCTAGCCTGCATGCACATGCACACACACACACACACACACACACACACACACACACACACACACACACACGAATACACATGCACACATGAGCACAAATGCAGTTTTTAAACCAATACAGCAAATGCACTACACTCATTAGAAATGTACAATAATCAAACGTGTTAATCAAGATGGGTGTTGTGGTGTACTACTTTAATCCCAGTACTCAGGAGGCAGAGGCAGACAGATCTCTGTGAGTTCAAGGCCAGCCTGGTCTACATAGGAAGCTTCAGGACAGCCAGGGCACATATTGGAGTGGCTTATAACCTGTGCGTCGGGTCATGAACCCTTTGGAAGGTTGAAGGTCCTTTTCACAGGGTTCGCCTAAAACCATCAGAAAACATAGCTGTAAATATTACTGTCCATAACAGCAGCAGAATTATAGCTATAAAGTAGCAATGAAAACAATTTTATGGTCTCAGGGGTCCCTACTCCATGAAGAACTGTGTTAAAGGGTCACAGCCCTAGGAAGGCTGAGAATCAGTGACATAGAACTTGTTTCAAAAAACAACAAAAAACGTAATTAAAATTAAATTAGACGTTAACAAAGGCAATGGGGCTATGACTGACCCCACAGAGCTTTAATAGCGTGCACGAATTCCAATATTTCAGTTCAGCTTCAATTCTTCATTTAATACAAAACATTCACATATACTGAGACATTGAGACACAGTTGTCATTATTTTGGGGACAGGTAGCTCAGTTGACCCGGACCTTGCCTTTTTTTTCTTCCTTCCTTTCTCTTTCTCTTTTTTTTTGTGTACTATTTTTATTTTTTTTTAAATCCCCTTTGGTAAAATTCAAGCATTTTTTAAAAGCCATACTAGTATACTTTTCAGCAAATTCCAACAATTACTCTGAGGTACTCTTATTACTATTAGCAATTATTGGTACTAATGTCAATTAAATATTTATAGGAACAATGAGCACAATTATTTTCATTCAAATTTTACTTTGCATACTCTTTCCCTGACACCGAAGCATGCACTGGTGAGTGAATGTTCTTATCTATTTATTTAATATCCTTATTTATATCTTTCTCTGTGCTTGTTTGTCAATGTCTATTGATGTAATAGTTTGCTAGACAGAGAGCCCAGTGTCTCTTCCTGAAGGTGGAATCTTATGAATATGCAAATTGTGTTTGAGGTGAACAAGTTTCTCTTTGGAATGACTCAGTGCTTCCATGAGTTATACTGGATATTAGCCATGGCTTAGGACACAAGCTCATGAAAAAAAAATAAAGAAAAAATAAAAGAGAGAGAGATAAGAAATGGTTGCTTTCTGGTTACAGAAAACATTATGTGTTGCTGGACGCAATATTCTCAGTTTAGGCTAATGCTCTGTTGTAGACACAAATAAATAAATAAATAAATGAATGAATGAATGAATGAATGAATGAATGAATGAATGAATGAATGCCATTTGTATGGATTATTTGTCCTGCATGTTATAGTGTTACTTTTAAAATGCAAATTCTGAGGAACATCTTTGAAAAGTTTTTTTTTAATTTATTTTCTCTTTTTTTGACTTTTTTATTTAAAAGTCTTTTTAGATACCAACCACAGTTCCCCTTCCTTCCCCTCCTCCCACTCACTCCCCAGCTTTTCCCCACCCCACCCCTATCTTCTTCTCAAAGAGGATAAGGCCTCTGATAGGGAGTCAACAAAGTCTGGGATATCATATTGAGGCAGGACCAAGCCCCTTCCTCCTGCATCAAGGCAGAGCAAGGCATCCCTCTATAGGGAATGTGTGCCAATATCTTGTATACTTAAGTTCAGCTCGTGAACCAGAGATAAATCCTGGTCTCACTGCCAGATGCCAGATGCCCCCACCAACTGCCCAAGCCACACAACTATCATCAGAGGGCTTATTTTGGTCCCATGCAGGTTCCCCAGCCGTCAGTCCAGAGTCAGTGAGCTCCAGCTAGCTTGGGTCAGCTGTCTCTGTGGGTTTCCCCATCTTGACCGTGACCCCTTTGCTCATATAATTTCTCCCCTTCCTTTCCTTGACTAGACTGGGAGCTTAGCTGTGGATCTCTGCATCTCTTTCCATCAGTTGCCGAATGAAGGCTCTATGATGACAATTAGGGTGCTCGTGAATTTGATTACAGGGAAAGGCCAGTTCAGGAATCTTCTCCACTATTGCTTAGAGTCCTAGCTAGGATCATCTCTGTGGATTCCTGGGAGTTTCCCCAGCATCAGGTTTCTCCCTGGCTCCCGAATGGTCTCCTCTTCAAGGTATCTATTTTGTTATTTTTCCTCTACGTTTCTTCCCCAAGTCTACCATCCTGATCCCTCATCTTCCCTTCTCACCTTCCTTTACCCCACCCCCATGCTCCCAGTTACTCAGGGGGGCTTATCTATTTCCCCTTCTCGGGGGGGGGGCAATCCGTGGATGTCTCTCTTAGTGTCCTCCTTGTTACCTAGCTTCTCTGGTTTGTGGATTGTAACTGTTATCCTTTGTTTTATGTCTAACATCCACTTATGAGTGAGCACACACCATGTTTGTCATTCTGGGCCTGGATTACCTCACTCAGGATGATTTTTCTCTAGTTCCACCCATTTGCCTGCAAATGTCAAGATGTCATTTCTTTTACTGCTGCATAATACTCAATTATGTAACTGTACCACATTTTTTTTAAGCCATTCTGCAGTTGGAGGACATGTATGTTGTTTCCAGGTTCTGGATATTACAAACAATGCTGCTATGAACATAGGTGAGCAAATGTCTTTGTGATAGAAATGTGCATCCCGTGGGTATATGCCCAAAAGTGGTATTGCTGGATCATAAGGTAGATTGATTCCCAGTTTTCTGAGGAACCACCTGATTTCCAAAGTGGCTGTACAAGCTTACTCTCCCACCAGCAATGGAGATGTGGGGAACTTGCCTTTGTAACTGAGGATGGCTGCAAGGGTGTAGTGGCACAGCTCTTTCGTGTGGTGCTGGACTTCCTGAGCCAATGACAGCATCCTACCACCTAAGCCAGCTCCTAGTTCCACTGTGATTTTTGGATGAGGAAATAGCAGATGACAACAGGATTCTTTCTCTTTTTTTTTCTTTCTCCTGAACAGACAGAATGGATGAGGTGGAAGTGGTTCTAGGCCTGCTTAGAAAGCCCCAGGGAGCGTGGCTGGTGTGGTGCTTCCTGTCATCTTCCTAATCTGGGAGGGAACAGCTGGCCAAGAAGACAGGCCAAAACAATGTCACATCATAATGACTGTATCATAGCTTGCAAGCAAGCACACACATTGTCATTTAGACTATTCAGTCTAGCTTGAAAACATATCAGGGTCTTAAAAGCAGTTAGAGTTAGCTCATCAATGACTTAACAAATGGTTTTCAGAGTCAGTCATCAGATTATGAATTTTCCTCCTTCCTAGATTTGTGAGATGGCCCTGTATTTGAAACATCTGGGGAAGATGAGGCTACAGGACCAAGAGGAGACAGGGGGGACAGAGCTCTCTTCCTCATGGGCTCAAAGTGTGATACATTCCACAATGGGTCTGAAATCAGTCCTAGGTATTCTTAGGGGTGGTGGGTCCCCCCCTTTACTCAGATCCAGCAGATCTGAGGCAGCGTCGGTACCCAACATTGATGATCTTAACCCCCAGGGATGGGAACAGTGAGATTAAGACCCCCTCATAGCAACAGGCAAAGAAGAACTCACCCACCCCTGACATTGGGTAGAAGAAAAAATGTTCTTTCATAGTTTTTCTTTTTAAAAACGTAAGAGGGAGGAGTTGGGGAGATGGATTGCCTTGCAAACAGAAGGACCCAAGTTTAATCCCCAGAATCCACATTTAAAAAGATAATCATGGGAGTGTGTTGCTATTACCCAATGCTAAGGAGGCAGAATCAGGCTGATCTCTGGGGCTCCATGACAATCAGCTGAGTCTAATTGGCTTATAGAAGTGAGAAAGTAAAGCACAGGTCTTGGTGACTAATGGAGGTGTTGGTGAGCTGGCTCTACTGTACTTTCTTTCTCCAGAACAAAGAAGAAGAAGAGCCACCTCACCTGGGGGACAAGGGGGAGTGGACAAAAGTGCTTCTGGGCCAGAGTAAAACTTTGGGTACATGGCCATCTAGCAGGCCCAAGGAAGAGTGTGCTGGTTCTTCATAATAGACAGATACCACTTGACACTAAGGACACTCTCTCAAGTCCATATCATGTGACAAGTCTTCACAATGCTTCGCATTATGTCTTCTTAAAACAAGTCAACAGGAGGGCACAAAGACACACAGAACATCCACTCCAACCAAGCACTTGCTACTGGTGTTACCACCTGCCCACCCTCTTCTGTATTCAAGGTCTGCCCCTGGGGGTGCAGATGGGTTCTGGCCATGGATGTGTGCTGAGCAAACCACCAACTGAATGAAGTGTTTTGGGGCTCACGTTGAGAACTTTTACTGAGTATCATGGGCCAAAGCCCTGAGACCAAGACAAGGTGGGGAGCCTGTCCTCACCAGGAGAGTGGAGCCAATTTGGAGTTAAGTTCCAACGGGACTGACATGGCACCCAGCATCTCGCAGGACGCACTAATAGCTCTTAGGGAAATGCTCTGAACTAGAAAATGTTCTTTGCTCAAAAATGCTGAGAGAGATTCCCAGCACAGCCATGGGGAACAAATGTATAAGATTAAGAATTCACATCTTTGCAGTGCATGGTGGTATATGCTTTTAATGCTAACACCAGGAGGCAGAGGTAGGCAGAACTCTGAGTCTGAGGACAGCCTGGTCTACATAAAGAAACTATATGCTCTCCCACCCTGACTGGCCCCCACCCAACTAGAAAGAATTCACATTGTGGCGAAGAATGATAAAGAAATTCTTGGTACACTTTTGAGATTTGATGACTAATACAGAGGCGGGAGGTATCACAAAGTCAATCACTGGATAAAGAGGAATTAAGCTAAATTAGATTAGGTTTTACTGAATGAAAATAATACAAAAATGTTGATGGAGGGCCTGAAGTTCGACTGGATTTCCTGGACTCATGCTCCGTTATGTTTTGTGTTACAGGAACTAGGTTTTGTTTGTTTGATGGGTAGATTCTCTAGAAACAAGTTTCCTGCTCAAGGGAATTGCTTTGAAGAGGTTTGCCTGTTTTTCTGCTATTTACGATTATCTTGAAAGAAGACAGATTTGTTTTGTTTTGTTTGACCAAGAAATGGTTTTGTAGTTACTGCTGTTGTTAGAGGTTTTGTTTTGTTTTTTAAGTGTAAAGAGAAGTGGAATCCCTGACGCCACCTTTAGCAGTGTGTGTGTGTGTGGGGGGGCTTTTCAGCATGACAGAAGGCCTTGGGTGACTCTTCTTACAAAGACGGTGTGACACTGGAGAATTGTGTAAGAAAGCAGAAGTGCATGCGCACACACACAGACACACACACTCACACATGCATACACATATACACACGTACATGCACTCAAATACATGCACACACATGCACACACACACTCACACACATGCATACACACATACTCACACGTGCACACACATACACATACATATACACTCACACTTGTACACATATACATGCACACACAGACACATGCACACATACATACAGACACATGAACACACATACATATGCACACACGCACACACACGCACACATACATACACAGACATACGCACACACAAACATACACACACATATGCATGCACGCACATGCACATGCACACACACGCACGCACACACATGCATATAAACACAGACACAGATACACAAACACACACACACACACACACACACACACGGCACTCTGGTGGACAGACAAGTCACCCCAGAATTAAATTGACAAGAAACTGAGCCAGTGTAGGGATCAGGAATGAGCTTCTTCTATTTTCTAGAAGTTTGAAGATTCCCCTTGTGGGAACAGAGCTTGCTGCCTGGGGCCTGGGGCCATCCTTTCCATGAAGTGCTCTAGACTGTTGGCCTGGGGATCTCAGAGCCCACCCATCCAACATGTCACATATGTGCATATCCACACCATCACACATACTAATAAACCTCTTCTCCAAGAGCATGTAACACTGAGTAGATCTGAGATAGTGAGTAGACCATCTACCTCTGAGTCATGAAAGGTCCTAAGTGAGTAGACCATCCACCTCTGAGGCATGGAAGGTCCTAAGTGAGTAGACCATCTACCTCTGAGTCATGGAAGGTCCTAAGTGAGTAGACCATCCACCTCTGAGGCATGGAAGGTCCTAAGTGAGCAGACCATCCACCTCTGAGGCATGGAAGGTCCTAAGTGAGCAGACCATCCACCTCTGAGGCATGGAAGGTCCTAAGTGAGTAGACCATCCACCTCTGAGGCATGGAAGGTCCTAAGTGAGTAGACCATCCACCTCTGAGGCATGGAAGGTCCTAAGTGAGTAGACCATCTACCTCTGAGTCATGGAAGGTCCTTAGTGAGTAGACCATCCACCTCTGAGGCATGGAAGGTCCTAGTTCAGACAGCAGCTCCTCCTCAGGCCATCTAAGGAGCAGGAAGGCCTTAGCAGCAACCAGCTCCCACACAGCTTCACACTATTGGGCTAAAGTCTGTTCCTGGTTGGCAGCTCTCATGACCTGATCGGTCCCCCTTCCCAGCACTGCTCCACTGGCCATTGGCTTTCCCAGTGCCCCTCCTGTTTTGATCTGTGGACCTTTTGTGGACTCCATAATCAGCAGGAAACAAAGTCTACTTCTACCCGACTCTACTGAGGGAGATAAAGAAGACTAGGAAGTCGGCTGTAACGGGAAAGGTCATCCTCATTTAGTCTTGAATAATGAGACCACGCATGGGCTTTTCTTTTTTGTTGTTGCTGGGTTTTTCCCTAGAAGAATGTTTTCTTCACATAATTATGCTTATGGAAGATTGTGGATCTCAGGTTCGTTCATTTTGTCCCTAGTATTGGACTTGGTTGATCTAAAAGCTCAGATAAAACGACCAGCTGCTCTCTTCCTCATCAATGGGAGCTGACATTCTTAACCCAGGCTCTGCGGGTTCCCTGAGAATCTGTGGGTAAGGAATGTAAGCTAGGAAGTGTCCTATGAGGAGGAAGCCTTTGCTTTAACTCACCTCAGGCTGCAGCTTGCTGCTCATCTCCGTGTGAATGCAGCCAGCAACCCAAGGCAGGCCTAAGGCCCTCAGGGCTGTCAGCTGGGGAATTCTTACCTCATATCCACGTTACTGCCCAGGGAGCCATGCATGCTGGACTTCATCCATATCCTGTGAATTTCACAGACATCCAGAGCTAATTTCTGAAAAGTTGGTAAGCTTTGCATAACCCAAGTTTCCCTTGGCTCTAGACGTAAGGTATTAATGATAAGACTGGAAAGACAGCTCAGTTTACAAAGCACTTGCCAGGCAATGTGAAGACACACAGAAAGCCCAGCATAGTAGGATGTATCTCAGTTCTAGGTGCTCCTACTGTGAGCTGGGAGGTAGAGACAGGAGCACCCTCAGTGTCATATAGGCCAGTTAACCTGGAGCACACAGGGAAGTTGAAAGGCTCTGCCCTCAAGCAAGGTAGAAGGTGAAGGTTACACCACTACTGGCTGTCTTCTGACCTTCAACATGTGCACTATGACATCGCATATACAGGTGTGTGTGTGTGTGTGTGTGTGTGTGTGTGTGTGTGTGTGTGTGTGCCCACATGCACATACACATGATCCTACCCTTAGGGGACATTCTTCTCATTCCCCTGTTTTGTCCTCTGAAAACACAGGACACCCTTTGATTCTCTTTTCAGAAGACTTTTTTGAAGAGTAGGTGTCTGGGCAGGACCTCAAACAGAGCTACTGAGATCTCTGGTTTCAATCCCTATCCTGTCTTTCGCTAAGTACCAGCTGCCTGGTACCTACCTGGCCCTCATCCTTACTCAGTGAGGTATGTTGGGGGAGCTAGCTAGTGGATACAGAGTGTGGGGTGCACGGTGAGCCAATTGGTGATACACTTGGTGGCTAGAGACACTGATGTCAGGTATCCATTCCTGCCCTTCAAACTGAGCTTTGCTCCAAGGGCAGAAAGGGTCCTTCGTGTCAGGGAACAGACCCTGTGGAGGTCCCAAGTGACAGACAGTGCTCAGTCAGAGACGAAGCCTCTGGACATAGAGCCAGGATCTGGGACAAAGGGATGCTCTGGGAAAGGAGGCACCTCAGCTATGCCTGAAGTTTCCAACTGGGAAGAGCAGGGTGCAGTCGGCCTGTGGCTGGCGGGTCACACTGAGCAGCTTCTTTTACGCAACCATTTCTGTGGTGGCTCTCCTGCCTGGTATCTGGGACATCTGCCGGAAATCAGGCCCTGTCTGTGGGATCCGCAGCCATCTCAGCTGGCGAGCTGTTGCAGTTGACTGAAGCCACAGGCTTGGCCTGCATTTAGGTGGAGGGATAAAAAAGGCAGCCTGGCCAAGGCCATCAATCAGCTCTTGGGTTTCCATCCAAGGTGAATCTCATACAAAAATAAAATCAAAACTCCCCAACCTAAAATATCCTCAGAGGGAGGCGAGCACCAACCCTGTTGCAGCGGGCAAAGCCCGGACCACAGCATCTGCTACTCCTAATTATAGGTGGCCCACATCCATGTGTGTCCGGCAGGAGCTGCAATGTGCCCAGGTCTGCACAGTGGCTAACTGTTACCCTGGCCACCAGCCTCCCCGCAGCCACAACACCGAAACTCAGACTTCCCTGTAGCCCAACGAGTCTTCTTGCACACCTGGTTGCTAAGGCCTACCTTCCTCCTCAGGATTTGTGGCAGACTTAATCAGTGCCCTGGCTCCTCTCTGAGACCCACTTATGAACTAAAAGAACAATTCTTTGTTTTAGATTTCATCACTAATACTTGATAAATTTTTCTTTACTAATATCTTGGGAAAACAGGAGATTAGATATGTAGCCAGCTGATGCATAACCATCATGTCTGTGTCATGAAGAAAGGCTCTTAGCTTCTTGTCTTCATACTGCCCATTGCCCTCATGCCTGTGGGAAAGGGTCTTAGCTCTGAAGAACGAGGGGCACAAGGCATAGACTTTGTCAGCCTTTTTTGGTTCCTACAAGTTTATGTTACCCCAAATCTACCACCATCCAAATCCACTGGCCTGAGGAGAAAGTTCACTTAGCGTTTGCAGTGCGGTATTGTGCAGATAAAGGTGGCTGGGTAGAAGCCACTGACCAGCAGCCAGCTTGCTTACTTGATGAGTCCAGGACAGTGAGAAACTTTGCCTCCACAAAAAAAGCAAAACATTCATAGTACCCAGGAGGGAACACTTGAGGATAATCTCCGGCCTCTCCATGCACACACACACACACACACACACACACACACATACACACACACACACATATACACACACACATACACACCTTACAGACTGTAGCTTCTTTCATGCTTTCAGAGCAGTGGTGAATGTATTGTTTCCTTATAGACTGAGCTTGCTCCTTTGCCAAAGTGTTGCCTAAACTTTGCAATATCCCAAGCTCATGAATATTGCTTGTACCCCTATTTCACAGGCAGGGAAAATGAGATACCCAGACCTTAAATAGGATGCCTAAGTTCACACAGGTGGTAAAAAGAAATAGTTTAAGTTTTGTGCCAAGGCCATCACTCTCCAGAGCCTGAGCTGGCAATCAAAATTTATGCTTGGTGTTAGTTATACATAAGAAACAGAACATAAGAAATCAAATTTTGGAAGAGAATAAGAAAACACGGTCATCATTTGAAGACAGTTCTATACCCAGAAAATCCAGGGTATTTCCTGCCCAATCATTGTACCCCTCGATTCGGTGTGTTTGCTAAATGAATGATCTGCAAACAAGACAAAACACCTCTTCATGACACAATAGCCAATTACAAACTGTGGTGCAGGAAAGCCCCATCACAATGGGAGCAATGTCAGGCTATACCAACAAACACCGCTGTGCAGGAACAAACACAGAGACACAAAGTATCCGATGGGCTGGGAGATGTATTAGGAAGTAGGGCATCGGCCATCTTAGCATGAAGACCTGAGTTCAAATCCCCAGATCCCATGTGAAAGCTGGGCGTGGCTGAAGAAACCTGAAATCTTAGCACCCTCAGGAAGTAGTAATGCAGAGACAGATGTGGATACAGGATTTGCTGGCCAGAGAGCCTAGTGGAAACAACGAGGTTTAGGCTCAATGGGAGACTCTATATCAAAATATAAGGTGAAGTGACTGGGGAAGGCCCTTCTGTCATCAAACTCTGATCTCAGCATGCATAGGTGAGCACATCTGCACACTGCCATAGACACTGCCATTTCCTTCTGAATTACGTCTAGAAATCTCGTGGGAGGCCAAAGTCCCAATATAATGTTTTTCTAATATTTTAGTTAAAACAATGATTCTACTTTAATCATTTGTTGAGCATGCATATAAGTGTTGAGGTGCATGTATACCATGAGCATGTGTGGAGGTCAGAGGACAGCCTGGGAAAGTTAGTTCTCTTTCTCCACCACGTCCCAGGCTTGGCAGCCATCTTGCCAGACTACCTTAACATTCTATTTCAAAAAGTCAAACATGAAAGTTGGATTTCACCGAGTGCTTGTCTATCTGGCTGCTAGGCTGAGCACTTCACTATATTCACAAGCTGCTCTCTCTTCTCTCTGTCTCTTTCTGCTCTGATCAATGCAGACCGAAGTTAAAGCATCAGCACAGTCTGCCCCTGCACACTTGACTGAAGTCCCATTAGATAGGGTCACAGTTTGCCATACTTCCTTTTAAAGGAAAGTTTACATTCACTTAAGTCACAAATATTAAGATAAACACCTGCATGTCTCCACGGCCAATGCAATAGAAATGATCTCTTCATTTTGTTTCCCCTAAGTTTATATAAATGAATCTTAAGGCTCATGGGTTTTTTGTCTGACTCGTTTGATAATCACAATTATGGTAAGATCTGACCAAGTGGTGGCATGTATTTGTAGCTCAATCCCTTTATAAATCTCTGTACAGCATTAGTCATGGGTCCATGTTTGTTGATGTATCAAATATTCAAGAACGCACATGCTACCAAAAAAATGTGTTTATTTAGAGTTTTGAAACCTGAAAGACCAGGATATGGAGAGCATGAGCTCTTTGGCTCTGGTGAGGGTCATCTCCTTGTATGGCAGCATGGTATGTAACATCAAACAGTGCAAACTCACGCATGAGCAGGGCTTGGTGAGTGTGAAGAAATCACATGATGAAAGGAAGCAAGAGACTAGAGAGAGAGAGAGACAAGGCTCATTCCTGCTTAGCAACCAGCTCTCTCAGGAGTTAGTCTGATCTGGGAAGAAATGCCTTATTCCTCTTGAGGTGTACCTATGGCCTTCCATCTCTGGATGACCACCTGAGGACCATTTCACTGGATCTTTTGGGGATATATCCAATCACATCTGCCAAACAAGTCGTGTGATGCCTGAGTGAGCATCAGATACTAGCAGCTATGTGGTATTTTGCATGGAAACACTGCCAATTGGGACAGGGAACAGAGCTTATGAAGCTTGGCATGCAAACAAGTCTCTGGCAAGGTTCACAAAGACCCTGCCCAAGGTTAGACAAGCAATAAACATGTTCAGGCTGCCAGGGATGCAGCTGTCATGAGCATCTTATTGATACAGCTGCCTTTAAGTCATCCATACTCCTGTAAGTAGTAAACTCAATGCTTCACCAAATTGGACTTCATAGAAATGCTGCTTTGGTCTGTTTGGTTCCCTATCTGAAGAGAGCAGACATTTTGCATCTCACCAGGAAAAGTCACATAGTAGGTACTAACTCATGTGTTTCTAACACAACCAAGTGTTGGTTACCAGGAGCTTCAGGGAATATCCCAATAAAATATTACCATATCTCATATATTATTATTTAACATAACACTAAAACATGTAATATAATTTAGTATATTAAAATGAAATATTTTAAATTTCTTTAAATTTAAGTCAGTAGTTTTAGCCATTATTTGTTTGTGTGTGTATGGTATGTTTGCACATGTGTCTACATCTTCACATGTGTATGAATAGGTATGGCTACATAAATACATGTGCTAGTATAAACTTCAGGGAGGTTCTGTCTTCTCTTACCTTATATATCAAGGCAGAGCTCACTGATTCATTCTGTCTGACTAGCCTGCTTGCCTTACGGATTCCTTGTCTCTGCCTCCCAAGTGCTGAGATCATGCACAGGCTACCATGCCTGTGTAGCTATCATGTAGGTGCTAAGGATCTGAACTCCGGTTCTCGTGCTTACACAGCAAGCCATAAATCCACCTCCATAGCCCATGAGGCTGTGGTTTCTTACTCTCTGCACCCTAGCACGAATGTTTGGAGCGCAACTTTTGGTCCCAGCTCCTAGGACATAATCATTGCTACCAGAAGAAATATTTCCCCCCTTGGATTTTATAATCAATTGCATTTTACAAAAAAAAAAAAATGGCTGCAATAATGTGTTCTGAGTGACAGATCTGCCTGCGGGTTGTTCCATAGAATAGCTAACACACAGGATGCTGAGCCTCTTGACCTAGCCTGCTTGAAATTTCCCTTAGCTCTCTGTCCAAATTTGCCTCTCAAATGTCTGTGTTCTACATGTCTGTCAGACATACTTTTCCCGAAAGAGCAACTCTAAGACCCCTTTGCTCAGGTCCTAGAAGCATGCTCCTCTCTCTCTGTCTTGTGCTCTTATCAGCATCCTTAGTGACCAGACCACTAACCTTTCAAGGTGGTTGGTTCTCTCTGAAACAATTCAGACTGTCCCTGAGGTCACCTCTACTTCTTTCTGAGAGCCAATACACTAGTGTGCCTTTGACACACAAGCCACCAGGTGGAGTCCTTTCTAACCTGTGAAGCTACATGAGACACGTCAATAAATTCAGCCGCCATTATAGAGATGACTCTGCAGGTGAAGGCTCCTCCTGCCAAGCCTGATGCCCTGAGTTCAGTGCCTGTGACATGCATGGCGAGGGGAGAAAGCTTCCTGCCTGTTACATGTCCTCTACTGACCCACACACTCCAAGCACACACACACACACACACACACACACACACACACCGAATAAATGTTATACATGCAATGAATAAAAGATGTGAGAATGTTTTTCTGTATGCTGTACATATCAATCTTTAAATAAAGGACTGTTTTGGTCATGGCAGGCACCGTAGAAGAAGTAGGTGGGGAATCAGAATAGTTAGGAGAAGGAGGGTGGAGTCAGAACAGATAAAACCAGACACCCAAAGAAGAAACATGAAAGGAACACAGGTGAGCCATGGGACACGTGACAGACAGATTAATGAGAATGGGTTGAGTTAAGATAAGAGAACTAGCTAGCAATGTGCCTGAGCCATAGGCCAAACAGCATGAACTTAATATAAGTGTCTGAGTCATTTTGGGGGCCTGAGCAGCAGTGGGTGGCTAAGGAGTCTGGGGCTGCAGGTCTGTGGGTCTGGACCACTGGCGCCCAGGGCCAAGGAACCTTATTGTAACAAATAAATGTGATAAAATAAGATGATAATTCCAGATTGTTATATTCTATGTTTCTTCCACCCTGACACCACCTCTTAGGAGTTCAGTTCCAGGTCACTTACTTGGCATCAATTATTTCAGATCTCCTTGTGGGTCACACCTTGTGCCTCATCTTTAGGACCTGTTCAGTCTTCCGATATACACAGTTTAGAGGTTCAGAGAAGGCTGATGCATAAAACTAGTCTCTGGAGAGGCCACCAGAATCACCAGACAAAGGGAGCTTCCTGCAGGGAGGGGAAGGTGATGTTTCTATACTGTATAGAGTTCCTAAGAGGACTTCTCTTCGATGGTTAGTTTAGAGAATTCACGGGGGCTCAGTAGATAGCTGTACCCACTGCTGGTTCTTACTGCCTCAGAAGGACACAGAATGAGTAAAGGACAGTGAAACAAAACCTGGAGGAGTCCAAGAGACAACTTCCAGGGTCCTCTCCAGTGCAGTCACACAGGGTACAGTCAATTCCTCCAGCACCAAGTTGGATTAGTTTGGGTATAATGTCACCTACTAATGGCGTCTTCACTGAGAGCCAGTCACACAGATTTCCCTTGACAAAGCACAAATTGTTGTAGAATAGGGTGCTCAGAGCACAGTGGGTGTCACTGTCGTCAATCTTCTCTGCTGACATTCCCTCAGAGGAGGAAGGGTAGGGAGGACCACTGGACCTCACCAAGACATCCTCTGTTTCCACATACTGGTATACAGTTCTGCCCTAACTGACATGCCCTCACCATCTCCAGGAGGTGCTAGAGCTTATCTGAAGGGTCTCCATCTCTGTGTCTGTAAAGAAGCTACCATCCACGTTGGGTGAAGATTTTCCAGTGTAGCTGCTAAGAATACCCCATGCTCCTGACAGTAGCCCTTCAGCCATACTTTGTGATCAACCTCAATAAATTCATTTGCTCCCCCAGGTGGAATTGTTCTTTGTTTTGTCTTGGGACCTTATAAAGAACATGTTGTACATGTTGTTTACACCTCCCCTAGGAAAGAATTCTTGAAACACAGTGAAGGGATACAGTATTGGCACCAAGCAATTTGCTGGCACAAAAAGGTCGGAAAGTGTGAATCCAAGCCCCTAGCAGTCAACCAAGAGCCAACTTCCTGAAGGACAGTCTCTGGCCCAGCTCACTCCTTGCTACAGGTGCCATGAAATTCGAAGCTCAGGGTCCCCAGCCTCCCTGTGCTGCTCCCTTGTTCCCAATCCAATCCCCACATTCCCCTACTCAGTGTGCTAACTCTACCAGAAGTGCCTTAAGAATTCGACTTGCATTATAATTCAGGAGCTGCAGAATAAGATGCTAGGTTTGACTCACTGGTACAATTAGGGAGTGTCTCTAGCATTCGGGAGGAATAAAAGAGAGATGCTAGTCATCCCACAAGACAATAAACTGTGCACCATCTCACATGACTGTTGGATGCCCACCTGAGTTTACATATGGAGGGAAAAAACCTGCTCATTATCTGAGCCCACGATCTGACATTTCATGTGTAAATACAGGATCTAAGACTCCAGCTATGATGGAAGATAAGAGGAAACGCTTCTCTATTTGGCTTGGAATGGTACCAAGGATGGTTCATCACTTCAGAAAATCACATTCCTGATGACAAAAACCATTTGGTACCTGAGTCACCAAAATGCCCAGCTGTCTGCATCTGTGACTGTGTGTTTAAAGTCTCTGGCTCTCTCTCTCTCTCTCTCTCTCTCTCTCTCTCTCTCTCTCTCTCTCTCTCTCTCTCTCTGTGTGTGTGTGTGTGTGTGTGTGTGTATGCAATTCAAATACAGAGACAAGGGTTTTCTTTTATATTACATTTCTTTATTTGGAAGAGGGGTGGTGCTCATGTGCCACGGCATGCATGTGGATGTAGAGGAGAACTTGCCTGCATAGGGCCTTCCCTTCCACCATGAGGGTCCCAAGGATCACACTTGGGTCCTCAGGCTTGGTTCCACTGAACCATCTCACCGGTCCAAAATTTTCATTTGAACGTTGACATTCTTCTCTTAATTTCAAATTTACAATGAACTATTTTAAGTAGGTAAATTATTGACACATATATCTCCTGCCCACTTCACCCTTTAGTGAGTGTTGGATCTTTTTAACAGGCATAGGTACTGCGAAGTCTGAAGCACAATCAAGCATTCTGATTATATAAACACAGACTCAGGCTGGGAAGATCATTTGGCCAGTACGGTGCTTATTGTTCAAGCATAAGGACTTGAATTCTGTTCCCACATATGTACACACGCATGAGTATGTACGCATCCCCACCACCACCACACACACACAATCCAGATTTAAATGTTAAAGAAAATCTCTGGACAAAGAGGGGTATCACCAGAGGATCAAACCTACAAATCTACATTTCACGGAGAGATCTTGCTCTGAGAAGTACAGTACAGTATAGCAGAGTGCATTATGATACAATATGACACAGTATAATACAGTACCATATAGTACAGTATCATAAATATAATATGGTATAGTACAGAATACAACACAGTATACTATAATGCAGTACAGTATAAATACATATGGTAAAAGTACAGTATAGTACAATATAAACCAGTTAGTTATCTATTGCCTTAAAATACAGTGGATTAAAAATGGCTTCTGCGATGCTGAGTCAGCAGGTCTTGCATTTCAAGCAGGGGCCCCTCTGATCACACCACTGATCACATTCCTTCTCCAAACCAAGCCGTTCCTCAAACAACATGTGCTTGTCAGGGACATGGTGTGGGAAATGAAGTTGTTTATTTTACACAGTTGGTAACTTACTTTGTAATAAATTAATCACAAAATTGTTTATGTGATGTGTATTCTCCCATTAAACATACGTATTTTTCCTTAAACCCTGTTATTTTTATGACACAAATCCTGAATCATAGTTCAGAGTCACAATTCTACATTGTAGGAGAACAACCACAGATTGTCTTTATGTTGTATTACTAGTATTTTCTTCCTATTTCTCAATTTTATCACCAGGCACATATTATGCCTCATATATGAACATGCATATATCCACGCTGGTGGTACATTTACAGTTTTCATCACAGGATAGTGAAGGTGGTATGAACAGGCTTGAAGAAAGCACTGGACCCCAGCACAGTGATTCCTGGAGCATTCACTCACAACATTGACTCCTCGCTGTGATCCAAGAGGCTCCCTTTCTGTTATGGAACTGCTGTCTAGTAAAATTCCAAGCTCAACAGCTTGAAATAATCCCCCTTTATCGCTTTTCTTACTTCCTGTTGGGCAGGAAATTGGACAAGCAGTAAGTGGCATATCTACCCCAAGATGTCTGAGGTTCCCACTGGGAAATATCCAACGTAGAAACTGAGACCACTTGATGGCCATTCTCTGACAGGGCTGTTGGCCTGTGTTGGTTCTTGCTGGCTCTTAGCTCAAACACCCATATGTTGTCTCTTATTGGAACCTGGGCTTCCTGAAGTCAAGGTGGCTGACACCAGGAAACCAAGCAGAAGCCATGCTGCCGCTAGAGTCTCGCATGTGTCTGGATACCGTCTTCCCCACATTCTATTATCCAAGGCAGTGATTAGGTTCAGTTGCGCAGGAGTTGGGAGTGCCCTGTTTCTAGTGACATGATGTCCGCGCTGGACAAGAGAGTGTTCGGGGGATTATACCTCTGCAGAAACACCATCTCTCCAAATTTCAACCTTTCTCAGCTCCCAAGCATTCGGATAGAGGGATAGTCAAAAAATGAAAAAGAAAAACAAACTACATAAACTGAAGAGGAGAGAGAGAGAGAGAGAGAGAGAGAGAGAGAGAGAGAGCAGTGTTTATGCCAAGACCCTCACAAGCTGTTGAAATTAAAATCTCTCCAAAGTGTGCATTTTTTTTATCATTTTTCTGTGTGTATGTGTGTGTGTTTGTGTGTGTGTATGTGTGTGTATGTGTGTATATGTGTGTGTATGTGTGTATATGTGTGTATGTGTGTGTGTGTTTGTGTGTGTGTATGTGTATGTGTGAAAGTGTCTTTAAAGCCAGGTAATACCATTGAACTCTGGGGAACTGAAGTAACAGGCAGCTGTGAGATGCCTGATGCAAGTGCTGAACTGCCTCTCCACCTCCCCTTCATTCACCTTGAAAGCAAAGGTCCCAGTAATGCTTTAAGGTGTCTCCCTCATGTCCCATCATCTCAAAAGGAGATGCCACAACTGAGCTGTTGGTGGCACTTAAGTTCTCCTGTGCTCAGGAAGTAGTTGAATTTTCCATCACAGGAAGAAAGGGAAATGTCAACAGAATCAAAAGAACTCTTCCTCTGGGCTATTAGGTGTGTGAAGTAGGGGGAAAAGCAGGAAAAATAGAGGAAACACAACCCCTCAGCTACCTTCAGGTGGTGTGAATGGCTTCCAATGTACCGGACAGACTGACTAACGCCATTCCCTCCCATTTCGTGGGTCTTCTCCTGTAAAGTGGGTGTAACAGCCTAAACAGCCCTGCCATGCCGCTGTGGAGCACCCAATGCCCCTTCAGGAGTCAAACCCAGTAGTAGGGTTTTCATAGGACACATGATCTCCTAATTAGAGATCTAGAACCTGATTGTCCCTCTCTATCGGAGAGAGCAAGGAAACTGGAGACATGGCACCAAAAAGAACAGACCGGTATGGAGCATCAACCTTTGAAGACTGCTTGCTCCTTCATCATCTGGGTCTTGCCTGCCTAGTACTTTTCAACTCCTGTTTATGCAAAAATAATGGGATGAAATGACCTCGAAGTCCTAGAAGCTCTAGTTTATTTACAAACAAACTGAGAAAGAGTGGAGGGGGATGGTTAGAGGGAAGAAATGTGACTTTGATTTGGGAGTGGGGAGGTGGTGTTTATTGAGTACTGAAAAGTGTCACAGCACCTGTCAACCGCTAAATCACCAATGCACAGGCTTCAATTCTAATCACCTTCCCTGAGTGACAGAACACAGGCTTGGGAAAGTCCCAGCTGGCCCAAACCTGGGCCCGCCAGCAAGTCTTGACATGTGCATGTGCAGATAAGAAAGATCCTGCATTTTTCTACATGGGAGGTTCACCATGACACTGTGAACAATGACATTTTCGCATGTTTTGAACTAAACAACGTTCCATCGTCCAAACAGCTGGGTTCCTGTTTATGATGGCAGGGATGCCCCAGAAGCTCCCTCTGAGCAGTTTGCATTGCAACAGCATCTCTGGAAAATGGTCCACGTAATTGAATCTTCAGAGGCTGGGA
This sequence comes from Phyllotis vaccarum, assembly GCA_033318265.1. Taxonomy (NCBI): domain Eukaryota; kingdom Metazoa; phylum Chordata; class Mammalia; order Rodentia; family Cricetidae; genus Phyllotis; species Phyllotis vaccarum. Next base: position 56,147,644 of record JARWLC010000011.1, read on the forward strand.
ACATGACATTTCACCTGCAGGGCACAGGCAGAGTCAACATATCTCATTCTTATTCTGCTCTCACTGTTCCCTGCCCTGCTGTTTGAACGTGTCTTATGAAAACACAGCATTAAAATAGCCAGAAAGTCCCCGAGGGACCAGAGAGAAACAATAACATGTCATTTACAAGCAGCTTCATGGTCGGTTTGCTTTTTTTTGAGACGTAGCTGTTTTTATTTCCCATCATCTGCCTCCTGCATTTAGGTGTTTAGTTTCCCAGGCTCCTTCCCCGATTCTTAGGGAAAGGTCCCCCCCCCCCCCGTGTATGTGTGTGTGTGTGTGTGTATGTGTGTGTGTGTGTGTGTGTGTGTGTGTGTGTGTGTGTGTGTGTGTGGTATGGTGTGGAGAGATCCCAGGAGATGAGGCTATCATCCTTGTATAAGAGCTTTTTACTTCCTAGAAAACGATGCTCACACTGTGACTTGGACATGAATACAAATGTCCCTTCTAAGGGTGCTGAGTGCAGTTCTCAATTCTTTATTAACATATCGCTAGCAGGGTTTTCCAAAGTATGTGTTCTCAGTATTGTATTTCGAGTCTGTGCTTCCAGAAGAGCATTTCTATTTCCAGAGATTAGTCATTTTCTTTCCTCAATGATAGATTTTGAAGATTTTTTACCCCTTGCACTATGAGGGAAGGTTGGATTTCACATGAAAGAAATCTAGACTTCAGAAGTTGATTACACTGTGTGTGCGCGCGTATGTGTGTGAGTGTTTGTGTGTGTGCGCTGTGCATGTGTGTACATAAAGGTAAACTTGCCATGGAATGTCTGTGGTGATTGAAGGACAGCTTGTGAGAGTCAGTGCCCATATGAGTCTCTCTTGCCCCATACTTTTACCTCATGCTTTTGCAAAATAATTGAGTAAAATGGCCCTAGAGCTCCAGAAGGCTCTAGTTTATCTCTTGAAAACTGAGAAAAAGTTTAGGGAGGGGAAAGTGGCTTCATCAAGTACTGGGCAGAGTCACAGCATCAGTGGCAAGTGGCTGACCACTAACATGCAGCCCCACCCAGGGACAAGTCAGGAAACAAAGTGGGCTCGTCTTCACACAGCGTAGGCTGACAGTACCTGTGACATGATGCTATCTGCTCTTAATGACTTCCAGCGTGTTGTCTCAGCTCTTTGCTGGTAGGGAGTCACCTCTTCTCTTAGACTAACACATCCTAATTAAATACATGCAGTGGGTGACCTCAGGAGGAAACCATGTTACATAAGGAAACTGCTACACGGAATCCATGCCCACTCTTGCACAACAGACTTCAAAACAGAGCTCACCAGGAGGGGGATCCAGGGGGATGCGGGGGTGCAGGACAGGCAGGTCTCACTCTCCTCAGGAATCAGTTCTGACCATGGTAGAGCCATGGTAGGGCAAATCGCCTATGTAAGCTTCCAAGTCAGGAGACAATGGAACATGACTTTCTAATCAAAACACCCTCAAGAGGATTTTTCATGTGAATGGCTATGACTAGGAGGCAAACTTGGCCTTTTAATTTATTAACTACAAACATAGAATGAAGTTCTTAGCACATTCTCATCCTTTATAAACATATCATCTAAGGGATGGTGTGATGGCAACAGGTAATTGTTGCCAAGCCTGATAACCTGAGTTCAATCCCCAGGTTCCACGTGGAAGAAAGAACAAACTATTTCTAATTGTCCTCTGCCCTCCACACATGTGCCAGGTACATGTACACACACAAATAAATAATAATAATAAAACATATATTATATAGCCTTACAGATTACAAATAACTGTTGGAGATGAAGAACTCTGTATTAATTACATGTCGATTATTGGAACACAGGATCTAGGTATGCCACAGTCGGGAGGCAGATCAGAAAGCCAAAATACTTTCAGTGACTTGATTTTAAAAACAAAAAGAGACTTATTATTTAGAATTAAGTGTTTTAAAAGTCATAGAGAGACCAGGCTTGAGGCTGTGATTCTTGGAATGATTTTTGGAACAATAAGGATTATGGGCTCTGAGGTCACTCCTGGAGTGAGGCCAGGTTGAGTTCTACTAATATCCCAATACATGGAGCCGTGACTCTGCTTGACACTCAGAAGCCATAGGTGGGGCCTCAAAAGTTGCTGAAGAAAGTACAATCCTCTTGATCTAGTAATGCAGGAGAAGCCACAGGCAGAGGCCAGGCCTCCATCCCTGCCTGTCAGCAAAGTTGTTCTGTGTGGGACCAGTGGGTACATAACTTTGCCTTTCTATGCCTCTTAGTCTCTGTGACCATTGTTAAACTCCATCATTATAGAACCTCTATTGTGTGGTTGTTTCACTCAAACAGAAATATTCTGTGTTAGTGTTGGGGGACGTCCATTAGAGCTAGGAACAGAAAACACACAAGTCTCGGGGAGCTTCAAGAAACTTAGAAGAACCAAATGGCCATGGACAAGGTTATAGGAACATAACAATAGGAACAATAGGTGCTCTCCAACTTTGCCAAGCTGCCTGTAGGTCATGCAGGGCTCCAGAGATGCAGTTTTCATGAGCTGTCACCCATTTTGAGGGGTGATTTTCAATGATACAGGTATCTATGAGTCACTCATGTTCCTGCAGGTAATGCCCAAATGTACTCCCTACAGAGGGTAACTCCAGGGAATTCCTGGTTCACTAAGGTACACATCATTGCTCTGCCTTATCAGGTTGCTCACATCTCCACAGGAAAAGTCACACAGCAGCATCCAGGCATCACACATAATATGTGCTTAACGAAAGCCACGGGAGACATTGCTTTGGAGCAGGTTCCTCCTGTATTGGCCCTGATAGATCATTCAAAATCAGCTTGGAGTCACTGCTGCCCAGGTCCAAGTCACTGAGCCTAAGCTGGGCTGTTTATCTGACCTCTGAAAAGTTGAAAATGATAAGAAATAAATCACACCCTTACACGGGGGGGGGGGGGGACAGAGAGAGACAGAGAGAGACAGAAACAGAGAAAAAGACGGAGAGACAGAGAGACAGATCCAACTGTCAACTGTCCAACTGGTATGGTAATTTGACCTTATAGCAAAGTTCCCTCTGGTCTAATCCTCACAAAAAGGTAACCTGAGGTAAACCAATACTGGGCCAGAAGCATGAGCCTATCGCCCATCTTACAAGGAAAATAATGAACAATCTACCTTGTGTTCTGCTTCTGCTCCCTTCGGCCCCTTTCCAGTTACAGAAGAAGCCTCCTCAGCTCTACCTATTGGCAAACTCAGTCTATTTCACGGTGTGAAGTGTTGCCAAATTCTGCAATGGAAAACTAAATTAATTAAGGTCTGTAAATAAGTCATCATAATTCTGTCCTTTAATAGAACTAAATAAGGGCTCCTGTTTGTAGATACAAACAGACATCCAGACCTGATCCCTCATGCTGTCTGCCAGCTGTTGACCATGATAGCAGCTGACCTACCTCCAGAATCCTAGCTGTAAAAAGTCTCAAAAATGCAATTTTGGGATTTCCAATCAAGTACTGGAGACTGTTAAAGGGGGCTATGTTCTTGACCATGGCAAAGTGTGCTTCTGCTGTTTTGTGCCCGCATGAGCACAGAAAATATATCAGGCAGAATGGAAGGTGTGTGGCAGGGGTCAGAAGTTTGCTCCAGCTCAAAGGCTACCCCTTGAAGAATAGGTATGAGTTACAGAGATTCATGGACTGTTACTCCCTAATGACCCTCTGTCCTCCACAAGGAAAGGGGAGTGACTCACCATACATGTGCATGAGGCCTTTGAAAAGGGCATTCACATTCCCAATTCACCCAAAATATTTTCCATGTTACATGGATGGCAGTTCCCAGGGCTTTCCTCATGGCCAGTTCTCTAGGAATTCACTACGTGAGCATTTCAGCTCAACTGTGTATTTGGGAGCTAGGAGGTAAGCACAGGTGGTTTTCTAGAGCCAACGGGCCTATTATGAAATGGAACTGGATCATCAGGGCTGAAGGGATGACTTAGAGGTTAAGAGCACTGGCTACACTTCACAAGACCCAAGTTCGAGTCCCAGTACCCATACTATGGCTCACAACTGTATAACTAGAGTTGTGAGGGATCCAACATCCTCTTCTGCCTCCATGGACACTGCATACATATGGTGCAGAAATACATTCAGGCACACCTATAAATATAATTTTTAAGTCATTTTATTTCCATCCCTCCCAATCTACATTTGAGCTCCTAGTCTGAGGTGGGCTCATATCAGCTCCCAGCCTGTCCTATGTGACATTAGGACTTTTTCTGACTCTTACACACAGCCATCTGGTTAAGCACTTTGGTAATTTTTTGAAGGTGGAAGAAAGATACATGGAAGGTTCTTCTTGTAGTTTCTCTGGGCCCGAAGGCGAGGTGGTTGTACTGCTCCTCATTCAAGAACTTTCCACAGTGGTCACTCATGTAGGACTCCAGGGCACTGACTCAGTGATGACACTTGCATAGCTCAGATGGACTGCCTATCAATTCTGTGGACATTGTGACCAAAGTCAGAGACCAGAAGACCTAGGAGGGTAGATTAAACTTAGGTTGCTAATTGACAGCACTTAATTCCTGGGATTTCTAAAGATGTACAAGCTAAGTTTAGAAGTCTTGAAGTGATGTGGTTACCTGGTGGTGGCAGAGAGCCAACCAGGACAGTGGCCCAAGATGCTAGCTTTCTCTGAGTAGTTGCTGCTAACTTGGGTGAAATACTATGGGAACACTGCGTCAAAATCCTGAGGACACAGGGATTCTGTGTCCTGCAGGGCCATCTGTAACTCTTCAACATGGTTAATGGAACTGTAGCTTCAACAGTATCACATATGTCCTAGGACAATGGGATTTTCATCCTTCTGCCCTCAGAAGGGTTGACTTTCCCTCATCTTGAACCTGGATGGCCAGCGGTTGCAGAGAGTAAACCATCTAGGACTAGTCACAAAGGGAGGTAGCCTTTGTCTGGCCTTCTTGGTTCTCTGCGATCAGCATGCAGGCAGACCCCAGGAATAGAGCCTGTGTCTGCTACCAACAGAGATGTCTGGTTAGCCTCAATTGGTATGTTTTTCCTACATGCTCCCACTGTTCCACTCGAGCAACCCTGAGTCAGAACTACCTTTTGGGGGGCCTTGCAGAATTTCTAACACCATGGAAGACAATGCTGTGGGTTTTGTGACTTTAAGTGCCAAAATCCAGGGTTTGTTACACAGTGAAGGGTCACTAAAATAGCCCCCCTGGCACCTGGCTTTACCTTTGTCACCCCCTTCTCAGTATGAGAAGATTTAGAAATCTGCACTCTCACCCCTAACAGAACTGACCACAGAGTACACTGTGTCCGAGTTCCTTTCCTCGGGGTGGGGGGTAGGGGGGCATAGTGACACACACAGTTCTTCTTGAATCTGTACTCTGAAGGACCAATCAATCCTTCAAGGTATTTTTCTTATGCAGTGAAAAGCCCCAAGCACGGTCAGTTGTAGCCTTAAATAAAAGACATGAACATACACACACACACACACACACACACACACACACACACACACACACACACACGGCTGTCTGTGTGCCAAAAACACTCATAGAAGACACTCCCTGGCAGTCAGCCACCTACACAGACCGTCATACACCTATATTCTCACTGGACAAGCTGATGCTGCACAGGAAGAGAACAAGGCTCTCTAACAGACTGTAATGAGCTGCCCCATCTTTTTCCAGAGTCACTAGCTTCTAGCTCACCCCTGGGCTTTCCCAACCATTTTACGTCATGCCTAAAATAAGTCCTTCAGCCTATGGTTCATGTCCCTGCACCTGCCAGCTCCCCTGTCTTTCAGGAACTTGGGTTGGCCCAGAAGTGGCTTTCTGTGCACACAGCACAGGGAGATACATTTACCACCACCACCTAGGGCCCTGTGCTCGGCACCTCACATAGTCCCTTTTGCACTGGTTTCTTTTGAATGGCTATGACAAAAATACCCAACAGAAACAAGAAATCTTGAATGTTTGTTTGGCTCATGACTTCAAAAATGACAGAAGAGCCAAGCAGCACCATGGCAACAGTCAGGAAGCAGAGGAAGGGCCGAGCTGGTCTCCATAGTGGCTTTTATCCTTTCTCCCGATCTTTTACTCTGCCTAGGTCATGGGATGCTGTTGCCCACACTCAGGGGTGTGTCTCAAGGTCCTCAGGGATCCTAGATCCAATCGAGATTACAATGAGGATCAGCTGTCATACAGGACTCCTCTTGGAGTAGGTTTTATCTAGTCATTTACGGAAGAAAAACACAGTCATCGAAAAAGTTAATTAACCAAAGCTGGTGAGACATCTCAGGGGTAAAAGAACTTGTCACCAAGCCTGAAGACTAGAGTTCAATCCCCGGGACCTAAAGGTGGGAAGAAAGAACCAACTTCAAACAGTTGTCCTCTGACCTCCACATGCATACCATAGTACATGAGTACCCACAGACAGAGACATGGCACATGTGTATCCACAGGAGATGGACAGACACATACACACACACAGATACATACAGACACACACATACACACAGACACACACAAACACACACACATACACAGTAAAAAGAAAGTAACCAATCCAATCCAAGTTCATATACTTCCCTGCCCAGACTTCCACTGTCAAGGCCAGGTGAATTCTAAGCACAGGCGGCCCAGGCTATGGTGGTTGTCTCCACCCCTTCACAGAATCATCTGAAACCAGCAATCCAGCAGCATCGGTGATAGTGCTTGGGTGTCCTAGTTACTTGTCACCTAACCCAGCTTTTAGGCACTCAGGATACGTCAGCAGGCTTCCCTCACAAAAGGCAATGCATCCACTTTCTGGAGGTAAGCAGGCCTGAGGGGTCCCGTCAGGTGCCAAGGCAACTGTGCTGAGATCAAGTAGCTTAGCCAAAGCTGCATTTCCTGAAGTTGTATAACTCGTGAGCTCATAGTGTAACATCCCTTCAGGTGTAACAGGACCACTCTACTGCCATCTCAGAATATAGGTGACCTTGGCCAGGTAGTCATGTCAAGGCAATGAAGAGAAAAGAGCAGGGTATCAAGGCACCTGATAACAGTAATGGAGTTGACCACTCCACTGTGAGAGGGCAGAGTAGGCTACGGGACATCACGGGGAGACAGAAGCGTTCAGCTAGTACTTCTTCCCATACCAGATCTCACACCTGCTGCAGGGCCCCTGGGGAGATTCTAGGGCATATAAAATGAAAATGAACTAGACACAGGACTTCATGGCAAGCTTCTGTGAGTCATCATTGATGATGGAGGTAATGCGGCTGTTTTGATGCCCCCCCCCCACTCCTATGAGTATCCCCTCCTGCGGTGCTATACAAGACAAGTAAATTCATTGGCTCTCCAAGGAAGACTCCAGTGGAATCTCTGTCCTTCATCCTACATGGGGTGAATAAGTGTTTGCTTATGTCTCCCAATATCACAAAAAAATCATTCAAACCCCACTGAATTCTTTCCCCATAGAATCGGTCTATCAACTGCCCTCCCAGCATCCCCCCTCCCCAAACATCCTCATGGAGGCCTTGTGGTCATTTGGGGCCTGGATCCCTTAGTTACATTTGCCAGGTGTTTTGTTATTGTTTTTCCTTCCTGGGACAGGAACCTCCTGTCTCAGTGTGCAGGTCCTGCCTAGTCAGGGTCCGCATGCCTCAGGCATGGGAACCAGTTGCAAATCACTAAGTGTCAAGAGGCTGGGAAAGAGGGGATGGCACCCTCCATCTCCTAGAACTGACAGTCTAATTATTCTTTACTGATCCCTTCACAGCTTGTCCTAACAGACTCCAAACCCATCCGCTCTCTCCCACAAGTATGCATTCATTAGCGACGTGAATGGAATTGCATGCAAAGACAAAGTAAGATGCCTTTCTTAGGAAACAATAACTCATACTCAGCCATGGAATGGTACCCGGGCCTGGGAATACAACTCCGTTGGTAAACAACTGCCCAGCATGTACACAGCCCTGGGTTCCATACTCAGCACCTCCAATACCAGGTATGATAGTGTACACTTCTAGTCTCAGTTCTCACAATGTGGAGGCAGGAGGATCAGAAGCACAAAGCTACACAGTGAGTTCAGTGTCAGCCTGGGATGTATGAGGCCCTGTCTCTTGAGAACCCAAAAGTGATACTCACTTCGGAAGTTTCCAAAATTAAAGCAGAAGACAGAGAACATCTCCTGTCCACATCCACACATCCCTTCCTCATTCTTGAGGGACCTCATGTTACCTCAGACTTGCTCATGGGGCACTGGGAGCACAGAGCAGAGCTGATTCTGGACCTGGGTCTGCTCCTCCCCCATGGCATGGCTCACTAGGATGACCTTCCCTCTCACACGGTTTTTCTTCTTTACAAAAATCCAGCTGCTATTAATCCCAGCATTGTACATAACAAAAGTAACTACTTGGACGCGTTTTGCGGCTCCCTGGTAGAGCACGTGCCTAACACCTTGGGCTTGATCCCAGCACCACAAAAATACAATCAACTAAAAACTAGCCAAGAAGCAGAGGCAGGTGGATCTCTGTAAGTTCAAGGCTAGCCTGGCCTACAGAGTTCCAGGATAGTCCAGGCTACACAGAAAAACCCTGTCTTAAATAAACAAATAAAAATCAGCCATCAGACCTCTTTCCCTGAGAGGTGTGAATCTTGGCATAATGCCTGGGTGTGAACCAGGCCCTAGTTATCAGGAAGGAACTCCTCATTGTCCCTGACTTAGCATCAGGGTAGCATACCCACCCACCTCTACCCTTCTGGGCTCTCACCTCCCAGCTGCCTCCTTTATTCAGATCACTGGGCTAGATGAAGCACACAGCTTACTTAGAAAACAATTCCTCTGAGCTTCATCCCACAGGGGATAATTCATGTCCAGGTTTCTATGGAGCTTTTGGAAGCCACTATATACCTGCTCCTCAAATATTCTGGTCCCCAGTCCCACGCTAGGTCATTTGCACCCCACCCCCCACCCCCCCCCCATCTGCTGCCAAAACATCTCAGTGGGTCACTCTGCTGAGCACAGGGGTAAGAGAAAGGTGCTTGGGAGAGAGCACAGAGCATGGCTGTGGCTTCTCTGAGGTTCTGTGTTATTGTCTTCGCCTGTAAGGAGGATCCTGGAGGTGGTGAATCTGTTGTTTATAAAGGTAACCGAGAAACCTGTGCTCCCAGGGTGGCTCCTGGGACCATCTGACAGGACTCAACTGAGGGTCCCAAGGTGGCAGAAATGCAAGGAGGCATGGAGTCTCCACTGTGAACAAAGTCCATAGTCTTGTCATTTCCAGAAAACAGGCAGGGAAAGAGGCCTTTTCCAGACCGCAGACATTCAGGCCTTAACCCTACCTTATTGCTACCTTAACCTTACCTACTTAACCCTATCTTATTGCTACCTACTAAAATGTCTCTCTATAAAAAGAACTCTTGTGTTGGCAACCTTCACAGTAAACACTGGTTTGCAGCAATTTGGTTTCCAACTGGAGAAGGACCCTTTGATGTACTCTAATATGTTCCTACAATTTTCCATATCTTTCTGCCCTTCATCATGGATACCTTCAGTCCCTCAGGAATAAAGGATTTCCTGATGCCCACACAGTTTGTCTGCACCTGCTATTCCTGTGGACACACCTCAGTTTCTCTGCTATCCATCTCTGACTCAGGGGCTGATTTCCTTCCATGGAATTACCTATAAGACTGGCAGCTGCCCCGCTCCCATTCCAGGCCAAGTGCCTTCCCTCCCAGGGGTCAGATCACACTTCTGACAAGGCCAAGATCAATTCCTGTGTCCAATTTACAACAGTCCCCTTTAAATCCCAGCCTGACCTTGTACAAGAATAATGCAAAGTCTGCCTATCCTGAAGTGTTTAAGGATTCCATTCATCACTAGTGTTTGTGGATAAGTATCAGCAGGGCCACAGGAAGGTTGTTCTATTTTTGCCCAACTCCAGGGGCCAGTAGGTCCTGGTCCCAGCCAGGTTCAGCTCATGTGGGCATTTTGCCTGGCTGCTTCCATCCACCTCTAGGGAAATTCTCTAAGAGGCCTGTTAATACTTTATCCAAAGATTCTCTGCAGGCCAGTAGGTGGCTGCAAGAGTTAACAAATGTCAGTCATGTGTCCTGCAGGCACACAACTAGCTGCCTGCCAGATAAGACTCTCTATCATACAACCAGGATGTTATATGATAGCCTCGGAGGAGGGGCCACTCCACAAACACGGTTGTGCGTGTGAGAGTTCTAGTTTCACAGGTGGTGCACATGGGCAGCACTTTGCTCCCGAGGCAGTCCTCCAGCCCACTTAGCCCCTAGAAGGTGTCCAAGCCATGTCCTCATGCAGGGTTTCTCTCAGTTCCTTCCATATGCAGAGCCTTCTCTGGGTAGTGACTGCATCCTTTGGGCTCATCTCATACATCGACACTGGGGGGCAGTCATCTGACACAGCACAGACCACAGCTGGTGTCCTTTCTTCTTGATTCTGGCAGCAGCATGGTGACCACAGTGAGCAGAAGCCCATAAGGACCATGACCAAATAGGTCCTGCTGCCTGTTGTTTTGAGTCAAGCTATGCTGGGATAGAGATTCCCAGCCCCACTGAGGAACTGACAGGTCCCATCCCCGGCTTGGGGGTCATAGCTGAGGAGGTGAGATTCTAAATGGATTTAGGTAAGCAAACAACTTCAGTTCCATGTCATCTTCCTCTGGCTCCCATGGAATGCAGCAAAGGAACAGTGTCTAGTTTCAAGGTCATGTGGTCCAGCCCAGGCTAACCCAGGAAGAATGCTTACTGAGGCATCTCGGTGGCTTTCTCCGAGGATATTAGTGGTGGTCCACCTTCAGTGCAATGTGATTAGCTGGTAGCAATGGCCCTGGGCAGCGGTGTAGACACCTAGGGCCAGAACATTCAAGAATAGACACTAGCCCTATAAAATAGCAAGTGAGAGGGGGGCCTTTAATGAGGCAGGGAAAGTTCAACAGTCTAGTGTCACAGGATGACTCCTTCCAGCCTCACAGTCAAGACTTTCAGAAGCAGGACACAGGGAAAGCAGTTAAGGACCCTTCTGCTGGGATAGGATTTGGACACCACACCCCGCCCCCCCCCCGCCCCCCCGGGAGGAAGGTCATGGCCAAGTGATTCAGGATTACAATCTCATACTTGCACAGGCTTGTGTCTCTGAAGGCTGGAACTTCCCACAAGGTGACCAGGTTATAGCTATTGGGCAGCACCCAGGATGCTACCTTGGTCCCACCTTCAGCTGACAGAACTTGCTTCACAAGCTGGAAATTGTCCCTCTGAAGTTTGGCCAAGTTGGGGACATTCTCAGACCTCAGGCCCAGGTCCACATGAAAGCACTCAATGGGATGTGAGTACACGTCTACAGAAATGTTCATTGTGTCTGCAGCTGTGGAGTGTGACTGTTGTGAGTTGTGCCATGTAATAGTATGTGTGCATACCTGATGTGTATGCGTGTAGTGAGTGCACCTGCAAGCACTGACTATGGGTGTTGTGTTTGCGTGTGCAAGATCAAGGTGGCAGATCAAGGAATCAGTGCCACGTGAGCATCTGGCCTTGTTCCAGGGCCAGGACTCGGGTCTGATGGGACAAAGCCAACATACATGTGTCCACCTCTGAATACCATACACACATACATGCACTCAGTTAGACATTCACACCCATTCACATTCATGTACACGTCACACACAGACATGCATTCACATTTCATGGACCACACACACACACACACACACACACACACACACAGAATCACAACACACATATACACCCCACCCCTCAGTGTGGCGTCCCAGCTCTGTGTTCCCCAAGCTCTTTCCCCACCTCCTGCTTGATGGACTATAAGATGTGTCCTCCACCTTCAAGGTGGTGAGGCGATACTAAAGCTGGGCTACCAATTTATATCCAGGATCCACCAGAGCAGTTTGCCTCTTACGGCACTACAACACCCAGAGTGAGCCATAGGCCCTAAGAAGGGACAATGCTGTTACGGTCACTGCCATTATACTTCTGCCAGAGGACAAACTCAACCTGGATTCCTGCAGACACATCACTACAAGCCCGTTGACCAGCTGTGTATATCATTCCTGACATGCAGTGGAAGTGTGTGCCCCACAGCATTCTGCAGGTGACACCATAATAATTGCTTCCCAGTGGGGCAGACAGAAGGGGGTTCTACAGCTAGGGGACAAAGGCATCCTGAATGTCCCAGAAAGTCATGTCTAAAGGTGATCTTGTAACAGTCTGGGTCTGTCGCAAGAGACTTCCTACAAAGAAGACAAAGCCAGGAATCGTATGTTTGCCGGTTTAAAATTTTCCCTCAGACCTCCAGAATGCCAGGTCAGCCAAGGTTTGCATCCCTTTCAAACTGGTTTGAGTTTTCTTTTGAGGCAGGATCCCATGTACCCCAGGCTGGCCTTGGCATTCTAATCTTCCTGTCTTTAGGGTTGTTGCTATTATGTTGATACGCTCACACACAGTTCAGGTGGTACTGGGATGAAGATGGAACCCAGGGCCACTTACATGCAAATGCTTCGTCAACTGGCCTTCACCCTCAGCTCCGAGCAAGTTGTGAGCCAATGCAAGCTCCCTATCACTGAGTTACTCCTAAATAACTCCCTTGGGCCATTAATCACTTCAAGTATCATCAGTTCTTCTGAGCCTGGTGTCACAGACCTACAACTACTGACACCTGAGAGGTTAATGCTGAAGAATGGTAAATTATAGGTCTGTCTGGGGAACTTAGAAAGACCTAGTCTCAAAAAGATAAAAAGTTAAACAAACAAACAAACAAACAAACAAACAAATAAGTAAATAAATAAATAAATAAATAAATAAATAAATAAATAAATAAATAAATAAAAATAGTGGGGTGGGGTAAAGCTCAGTGATAGAGCAGGCCCACGATGTGAGAGGCCCTGGGTTCGATCCCTGCAGGACTATAAGGATGGCCTTTAACTTTGTTCTGGAAAAAACTGTACTCATGAGATTGGCTGGAGACTAAGACATCATTGTGGCATCATGTCTTACTATCACACATGCCCAACAGATTGCCCAATCATACCTTATGCTGCTTTCTCATGCTGAGGAAGTTCTGAGACCCTGGCATCATCCAAAACTATGTGGGAGCTCATTTGAGATACCCCTGGTTGCACCTGATCTTGCTGCCACCAGCCTAGCTCCTAGTTAGAAAGGAATCCCAGTTCACAAGACTCCTGTGTACACTTTGAGGCCTGCTTTCCCTTGACCCCTATACTGAGAGCTCCACAGTCTCTACATTACATCCATGTCTTCATGCCCATGACATCTACTCAGTATTTCAACCTGTAACAGCTCCCATTCCTCAGGAGTGAGAAGTTTCCACACAGGGTGATCCAGAGAAAACTCCTTTATTAGACTTTTCTTTTCATTGTTGCTTGTGTGTGTGTGTGTGTGTGTGTGTGTGTGTGTGTGCATGTATGCATTCACACACACATGCACATATATGCACTTACATTGGAATATGGGGAGGTATCTAAGTGTCTGTTTGCCTATATGTGGAGGCCAGATGTTGACATCAGGTGTCTTCTAAGATTGCTCTCCATTTTATTTGAAGCAAGGTCTCTCACTGAACAGTTCACTGATACTCATATACCCAGCCTGCCTACGCCTTCTAAGCAAAGTGTGTGGAAAAGAATACATAAGCTGGGAGAGAAAAGAAAAAGGGTAGAGAAATTTCTTTAAAAAAGAGAAATATAGTAATAAAATATAAGCCACGTAAAGATGGAAAATACACAGAGTATTGATTATAGTTATTGTTATGTTTTATTTTAATTTTTTAACTGTTAATGAGCTAACCGCAGAAAGATAATTAATTCCAAAAGGCTGCTAAATTAAACAAAAAAAATATATTTGAAAGGTATCTTGACTTTGAAATTTGTGTCTAAGGATATGTTGCTTTGGAAGAGAGGTTCTGCTTTTATTTCCACAGAAAATAAGAATAAAGGCAAATATGGTTTCATCAACCAAGACCACCTGAACATTCTCTGATGGGAAGAGAAACATTAGCTTCAGGGCTACAGACTATGATCCAGTCTCCAGAACCCCTGAGACTGCTAATGCTCCTCAATCAGCAGGAAGTAATAATGGAAAACTATGCCCAAATTCCCAAAGTGTTGCTCATGTTTGTTTTTATTATGAATGGATAATGGTCAAAGTCAATCTCTTTCTAAGAAGAAAAAGGGAATATGGTATATGAATGATTTTAAAAAGATAGATTATTAAATTTATTTTCATCCAAAAATCAGCTGTTAATTTCAAAATATTTTACAATGGTATGGACTTTGGTTTATTGATACAAATTTAAGGTCAGTGTTATTATGTTGTATGTATTTTTCTACTCTTGTTTAAGGTATGATTTATGTAACTCATTTAAAATTGTAATATATAATTAAGAAATGCAGACTAATAGTCACCTATGATAACTAAACTTATAGTCATGTTAGTTAGGTTTTTAGGTATACAAGATATATTTCAATTAGGTAATCTTCAAACACTTCTAAGACCTACAGAATATGACATTTCAAAATTTTTAAGAACTTAGACTTTTCTGGACAATGAGACAGGTCTGCTCCTGGCAGCACCAATCTACTTCAAAAGAAAAATGGGCATCAAAGAAACTCCATATGAAGTTTACTCTCTTTGTGGTAACAGTTGGCCACTGGACAAGAACCTGTTCTTGCATTGAGTGCTTGACAGTATGCTGTTTAAACTGGACAGGCAGATTCCACAGGAAAATGACTTCTGAACTTTGGCAGAATAAACTGAGATGGTCCTTCAGATTCCTGCTGAAGTTTCTCCTGCAGAGAAAACTGTCAGGTATTCTTCAGGACTCAAGGAGAAGAGACTGATGAACTATTCCAGAATGGGCAGTGCAGTCCTTCAAATTTCTTACTTCTCTGAAAAGCAAGCACACCAGAGACACTGGACCTGAAGGCTGAATATGGATGCTCCAACTCTATAAAGGAACTTTGGATGACCATCCAGGCAGAAAGGTGTCATCTCTGTTATTGTTAGATTTTGGAAGTTGTTTTCACATCCTGTTTACTCAGGTAATATTTATATTCTTCTGTGGTCTTTGACATAGTTGAAGATTAAATAGTTATAAGTATTTTTTAATTTATTATAAAAGTTATATTAGATATGAAACTTTAGGCTCACAAAGATAAAGTAGATGATAGAGTATTTTCTTTAACTTTCCTAAATACAGATAGACTAGCTATTGTAACTGCAATTCTTGCTTGATAGCTGTCTTCAATATGTAATTTTGCTATGTTGAAATTGAAACCTTCCTTTTTGATTAGACAGAAAATGAGGAAGTGATATGGGAATGTCTTTCTGTATGCTATGAACATCATTCTTTAAATAAAGGAACTTTTTTGGCCCTTGGTGAACACAGTAGGAGATGTAGGTGGGGAATCGAGCTTAGGTAGGAGGAGGGCAGAGTCAGGAGAGGTTGAGCCAGATGCCCAAAGAAGCAACATGTAAAGAACACAGGTGAGCCACAAGCCACATGGCAGACAAATTAATGAAAATGGGTTGAGTTAAGATGTAGGAGCTAGCTAGCAGTGTGCCTGAGCCATAGGCCAAACAACATGAAATTAATATAAGTGTCTGTGTGTTTCTTTGGTATTGATGGTCCAGATAAGTAGTGGTGGGCAGATCCAAACTGTGGGGCTAGTTTTGGCCAGAAACCTCAATGTTAAAGTTTCATTAGTATGCCACTGTGGCTGTCCTGATTTATCAGTAGCAATTGTTAAACTATCCCTGGGACTAATTTAGAAATTTTAAGCTTCACCAGGTGTTGGCAGCACAGGCCTTTAACTCCAGCACTCAGAAGGCAGAAGCAGACAGATCCCTGTGAGTTCAAGATCAGCCTGGTCTAGAGAGTAAGTTCTAGGACAACTAGGGCTACATAGAAAAACCCTGTCTTGAAAAACAAAAAACAAAAAAACAAAAAAATAAACTTTATCACATTTAGAGGAAAAGCAGCAGATGAAGGCCTCAGCACTTTCTGAGGTCTCAGGCTTCCACAGGGGTCATGCATCGGGGACTAGGAAATTCTCCCTTCCATTACCATATCCCAGCCAGAGCACAATGGCACTAATAATTCTACAGCAGCCATAGCACACTGGTTTTTAGCAGTATTCCTAATAAAGTTCTTCTATGTCAGGATTCCAAGGGCCTGGTCCATCATGCCCCGTGTCCACATGGTCATACTATGTGCCATCATGCCCTGTGTCCATGTGATCAGGCTCTGGGCCATCATTTCCTTGTGTTCACTTAATCAGGCCCGTCTATCTTAATCCTCTTGACTTTGGTACAGAAGGGGCAGTAGTTTTGCTGTCTGGATCATGGTTGGGTTCATCTGACACTTCCCTGATTGGATTAGATTGTGGTATCTGAGACAGTGTCTGTATGTCTTCTACTCCAGACTCAGAGCTACTTCCCAATAGTTCCACATTTTGTGTGTGAAACAGCTTGCTATTTTTTGACTTTTTAAAAATATTGCAATAAGATACTGTTGATGGTAATGACTGAGGTTCATCTCCCCATCTGAATTTGTTCTGCATGTGATTTTCTTGCTTCTTCATCCTTAACACCAGAACTTCATATGGCTCAAGGCCAGGTACACATGTCCAGTCACAGAGATGGAAGACACAGCAGAAAGCCACTGTTGGGCAGCCCCTTGCCTGTGGCTTCCGGGGGTACTCACTGGCTAAACAGAGATTAATTGAGTCCATTCTAAAAGGCCAGATATCCTTCGTGACAGTTTCTGAGACTGTGTCGCTCATCAGCCTTAGGAGGCGATCACACTAGAGGCAGAAGCATTGCTGGAGTGAAAGAAAGTCACATCAGGGACCAGGCAGTGGCTGCTCAGGGTATTGTTGGCTAGAATGTTCTACTTTGTGTCCCGCTCTGAGGCCCCACAATGATGGGAATAAAAGGCAAGTCTGAGTAGCCAAGTGCCCTGCCTGTCAAAGAGGCCCTTATAGGAAAAGCCCTGTGTGACTGTCATTTGGGATTGTCGTCTGTGGCTCCTGAGTAAGGTCCTGAAGAAATAGATTCTACGGTGCATGGAGAAAGCATGCAGGGCTTCCAAAGCCCCCTACCACGCCCCATGTATAAGAGATTGAAGACCTCAACACTTAAGGTCTTGGTTTTCCAGCCCTCCTGATGCTTGGCTTTGTGAACTGAAATTCCCCGTTGAGATCACACATTGATGAAGAATCTTCCCAACTATGGAGGGCTGAAATATTACAGACTCAGAGTCAAAACTGTCTTAGGCTCCTTGGAGTCTCCATATCAGGCTGTTTGCACCCACCTCTGAGTCTGACCTAACATACTGATACTGGAGAACTCCCAAGTACATTAGTAGCAGACTTCCAGCTCCAATAACCTGAAAGCTCAGATGGCATTAGGCAGCAGCTGAGACCAATAGCAGGATACCCCAATTTGTTGCAACCCACATGCTGCCCATTTAGTAAACGCTTTATTTTTAGCTTTACTTACTTATTTACTGGTGACCATTTCCATGGTGGAACATGACATTTAGGACTATTTCTAGGCCCTGTCACTTGAGTCTGGCAGAGAAGAAAATCATCCTCTTCAGCTTGAGAGCAGTGTTCTTTGTGGACACTTCTCCCCATGATTTTCACCCTCACTTGCAGAAGCCACACTGTGTTATTTCTAACGTAAAAGCCTTGGGCCCCTTCAATCCTGTCTTCTCCAGAAGCCTGCAATGGAGGCAATCTTGGAGCAAAACCTAGGGGTACCACACCCTCTCTAAAAATCCAAGATGGGCTGCACCTCAGCTTTTCCTGGATCTGCCTCTTCCTTGATGGGCACAGGTGATGGGCACAGGTACAGAGACCAACAGGTACTATATCTGTCGTGGACCAAAACCACCAAAATTGAACCCAGTGAAAACATCCTTCTTTCCTGTTTAATTGCTTTCTCGCTGATATTTTTACAGTAATGCAATGGTGACTAACAGAGTGTCTGGAGTCGCTCAGCTGACAGCAGAGACAAGCCCTCCTTGCACAGCCAGAGGCCGCTCCACAGTATAGCAAGAGCTGGGCCATCACTAGACCTTTCACTTCCTATGCCATGAAGATCAAGTGCTGAGTGATTCAGAAGAGAGAAACCAATTTGCTTTCCTTTCCTCTCAAGTTCAAATTCTCTAAGGAAGAAAATGGTCCGCAGGCTTTTTTTTTTTCCCTCCTTCCAGATTTCAGTTTCATCCTTGAGTCTCCAGTTTTCAGAGCCTGAGTGATCTAAAAAATAGGAGATGTGGCCTGTTCCTCCTCCCAGTACCTGGGGTCTGCCTCGTGGCAGGAAGTTCTTGTCTTTTTTTGTCTCTGAGTCGCCAGCAGAAGCAGTGTGACTGTCGCTGTAGGAGAGATGTCCTGGAGTTTGTGATGCAAGAGCCAAAGTGTTCCCAGGCTGTGTAGCGGTTGTCAGTACTGGATAAGGTTCTCGGCTTCTCAGGCTTCTTCTGCGGGAGGCTTCGCGTTCACCCACATGTGTGTTGGTGCTGTATTGACTCCTCTTCCTGATGCATGTGCAGGCAACTTAGTCAATGGCTTCCAGCCTCGGATTTCCCATCTGTTAGATTTCTACCACTGTAACAAAATACCTCAGAGAACTCACTTATAGAGAGAAAGAGCTCATTTGCTTCAGCTTGGGAGATCCCAGTCCAGGATCCCTCTGCTCTGCTGCTTTGAACCAGTAACAGGCTGATTTATGGTTGGGAAAAAAAAATGGCAGAGCCAAACTGCTCACCTCATGGCCACAGAGCAAAGAGAGGTAAAGGAAGTGACTGGAATCCTACTGTTCTCTTTAAAAATGGGCTCCCGATGACCTGACCCCAGGCTCTAGGAACCCAGTCTTTAACACCTCGGTTTAACCATCTCTACCGTGGGGGCATGGCACAAACAACCCACCTAAGAAGTTCAAGGACATTTGTCTCTACATACTAATAATTCTCAGCCCAGTTCTCACTTGGATCAGCAGCTGGAGGCCAGTTCAGGGCTAGAGGAAGCGCTGCTGAGTTAGATGTCATAGAGATGTAAACCCCCACTGGGTAGAACTAAGAAATGGGACAGGACCAAGTCTTAAACATGGCTTTACTGTCATCCACAGCCTAAAGAAGAGCAACAGAATGGGTTCCCAGGAGGATAGGCTAACTGTTCTAGGGGGTGTGCATGTCAAGGCCAGGAACAGGAATGGGTTTGGAGGTGCATAGAGTTTTCTAGATCTGAGGTAGTGCTAAACTGGATGACTCTCTCTCTGAATGACAGGACCACCCTCCATCGCAAGATACTCTGCCCTGGTGATTTTCCTCCTAGAATCCTATCAAAGCTGTGACTGTCATCTTTACTTACTGCAGGGCCTAGATCTAAGAATAATCTAGGAGAAATCTCAGGAACATGCTTGATAGTCAGTAGATTCAAAACTTGGGTTTGCGCCAAAAGTTTAACCAATAGTTCCCAAGAATTACTCTACCTCATACCCCTTTACCAAATCCTGAAATACCAAGACATGTAACACCCCACTTACATATTTTTTCTTTAAATTTTCTCACCCCTGAGCTTGGGGCCAAATTCTCTCCACTGCATTGGAACATAGGGTTTCAGCCCAGGATCAAGCCTGTCTAAAAGAATAAACTGATCCTTGTGTGTTTGCATCGGACTCCAGATCCCTGGTGGTTTTGGGGGGTCAAAAAAAAATAAAAGTAAAAGTGCATGTCTTTATCTATAGACTGCATGATCTTATACAGGGCAAATCCAGATTAGCACACAAAATTATCTAGCAGAGCTAGTGAACAAAAGCTGAGTAGAACCACCTTACAAGCAGCAACAACACTGAAGACATGTTTTCACACTGAAACAGAGGATGGGAAAGTCTAAAACTCACCAGCAAAAGTCAATAGTTGACATCATAGTTTTCTGTTGTACAACATAGGAAGTATCAATCCTATGGCACCATAGCATGAACGTTAGAACACAAAAAGTATGCCTACGGCTAATATTAACAAAACGTACAACTGGGGTCATACTGTGAGAGACAAACATGGTGACAGTAGCACTGAGAGGGACAGGAGAGATGGAGAACCTCTGTGTGTGACTGAAGTTGTTATCAGATCAAGATAGAAATGAAGGAAGCTGCAAGAAAATAGTCGTAGCAGATGCACACACATGCAAAAACACCCACACGTGCACACACACACGCATGCACACCCACACATGCAAACATACACACACACACACACACACAGAGAGAGAGAGAGAGAGAGAGAGAGAGAGAGAGAGAGAGAGAGAGAGAGAGAGAAGCAAAGGACTCTCACAAGAAGACCAAGCTACATAACTGTCACATATATGCAAAGGGCCTAGGTCAGTCCCATGCAGGCTCCCTGTTGTTGGTTGGTCTCTGTGGGCCCCTAAGAGCCCAGGTTAGTTGATTCTGTGGGTTTCCTTGTGGTTCCCTTGACCTCTCTGGCTTCTACAGACCATCCTCTCTTCTTCCACAGGATTCCCAGAGCTCTGCCTAATGTTTGGCATGGGCCTCTGCATCTGTTTCCATCAGTTGCTGGAGGCAGCCTCTATGGAGGCAGGGGCTGTCTCCGACTTTTTAGCCTGCTCTTGGGACCTGTTTCCTCCCGCTGGGTTGCTTTGTCCAGCCTTAGTACAAGGGGAGGTGCCTCCTCATCTTACTACATCTTGATATGCTATGTTTGGTTGATATTCACGGGAGGACTGCCCTTTTCTGAAGGGAAACAGGAAAGGGTGGATGGGGGGAGGCGAAGAAGATAGAGGGGGAGACCGAAAGAGGAAGAGGGAGGGGAAACAGCAGTTGGAATGCAAAAAAAATAATTTGAAAAAAAAAAGAAAGCAAAAGAGTGAATCAGAGTAACAGTTCAAAATAAATCACAGAGCAAAGGCGTGAAAGACAGCAGACCAAAAACAACAAAGAAAATTGCCAGAGAGAGAGAGACTAGGAACTGTAAAATGGATCAGTAGACAAAGCCATGGCCCCTTAAGTATAAGAAGTGAAGTGTGAAGTTCTAGGCCTCCAGAATCCACCAGAAACCAGTCCTGTGATCCCAGCCTTCAAGAAGAAGAAGAGTCAGTGGATCCCCAGGGCAAGCTAGATTCACCTGAATTGTGAGTCTGGGTTCATCAGGAGACCCAGAGTCAATTAACTCAGCATCTCCATGGGCATATGTACCCACAAGTATGTGTAACTGTACGTACATGTGCTCACACGCATGAACATGCACATATGCATGCAAACCACACACATATACACATGCAAAAAAGCCATCATAAAGTAGTTAAATGGATACTTTGAAAAAACACCCAACTATGCACTCTTTAGAAGAAATGAATTTCCATGTAAGTACATGCAGGGACGCAAAGCCAGGGGACACAATAGATGCTTCTTGCAAACAGAAGGCCAAAGGAAACAGGCCAACTGTATTTATGTGTCACGAAAGAGGCTTCAGGTCCAAAGTGGCACAAAAACCAACTGCTTCTCAAAGGACCTATAAATCCAGAATGTGTAAGAGACATTTACATAAACATTACCAAACTGCTTCTCAAAAAGGGCCTATAAATCTAGAAAGTGTAAGAGACATTTACATAAACATTAATTCATGGAGAACAAATATGGAGAAACCTGGGTTGGTGGAGGGGGGGCAGAAGGGCAGAGCTGGTGGGAGACTTCAGTACTCCACACCCCATAACAAACAATACATGCGTGCCAAAAGTCAATTTGGAAACAGCTGACTTAAACAATACAGTAAGCCACGTGGTCTAAGCAGTCACGTTAGAACATTCCATCCTCTGTAGCAGTACACACTCCTCTGGAGCTTAGATGGAACATGTCTCCTGGCAGACCGTATGTCAGGAAAAAGGAAGAGGCTTAACAGCCTTCAAGGGACTGATCTTCAAGCACGTGCTTTGTGGGAACACTTAAGAAAAGGGAACTAAAAAGCAGTAAGACAGGGAAGAGAGGAAATGTATGCATGTAGACATTAAACAATATATTCTTGAACAGTCCTTGGATTGAAAAAAATAGCAGACTAGAAAACAAAAGAAAAGGAAAACCCCAAACCTTGGAGGGGGTGCCAACAATTCTCTGGGGGAGCTTGTAGCACTGACTGTCTACAAAGGGCGAGCTCATATCCACTGCCCAACTTTAGCCACCAAATCCCCCACAAGCACTAGAAAACAACCAAGTAAGCCAGAGGAAGGGGACAAGAAAGATTAGGGCAGAGCGAACAAAACAGGAAGTAGAAAATCAGAACGGAAAAAAAAAATAGTCCAACTATGAGTTGGGGTTTTTAGAAGATAAAATTGGGGGGAATCTCCATTAGCTTAAATAGGGAAAAGTAACAAAACAAAACACAAATAAAATCGGGAACATAAAAAAAGCATTATAACAATGCCACAAAAATGAAAAGGTACATAAGAGGGATAAATACATACCGGAAAACTGAGTAACTTAGAATAAACAGGCAAGTCCTTAGAACCCTAAGCCCTGAAGGATTGAAGGCTGTAAAGACTAGGTCAGGATTTAGATAATATAGTGCCAGTGTAGACTTCCGGAATGACTTAGTTAAAACCTCTAACTTCGGTGTCCCAATAAGCAATAATGTGAAGCTTGTTGTATATCTAGTCCAGCAAGAATCTGTGATTCTCACAAAATGCCTTTGGGACCATGAGAACATGGTTTTGCCCCAAATAAAGAGTGTTACATATGCTAATGGCTTGGAACAAGATCTCCCAGCTCCACAAGATCCTCTATCTCCGGTCCCTGAATTCTTTCCCTTCCCACCCACAGAATGAGTCATTAACAGATATAAAAACAAAATAGACCAATAATCAATACAAATCTGGAAGGAAAAAGCTCAGAACTGTATTGGACAGCTTTGCCGGTCACGTTTCACAAGTCTGTTCCCCCAAAATAAAAGGTGGAAGAACATTTTCTGATTTATGAGGCCATCATTTCCCAAGAGCAAAGCCAGAAGAGATACAGAAGAAGAAAACCTTGTAATTTTATGTTTATTGCTGATAAAATGATGCAGTGTTCCTTAGCAAAATGAGAGAAAAATCTTACCTTCCTTTGAACATTGCACAAGGCATCACAAGTCACCCCATAAAAACAAACAAGTCTATGTGTCAATCAAAGATTAAGTTAACTTCTTAAAAACATGAGCAGACTCACTTCAATAGCACATTGGAAGAACCCTACCTTATGATCAAGTCAATTAATCCTTTAGGCCACAGTAATAGCATTATGAAAATCCCAGGGTCTGTAGATGCAGAAAATATATTTGACAACATACGATCAAGTTTTCACTAAAAACTCCGGAAAGCTCTAGACACAGAATGAATTTGCTACAACCTAATTAAAAGCACATATGAAAGTCACTCCGTGATGAGAACTGGAGAGACAGACAGTCCGCGTACCTATTCAATCCTGGACATCAAGACCAGGAAAGAAAAGAAAATGTCTTACAGATTGGAGAAAAATGACACCCTTATGCAGGTGACATGCTCTCATAAATTAATGACCCTAAAACCATAGGAAGGAAGGGAAAACTGATGGGCTAAATGGCTTTACCAACCTGCAGGTTATAAAATGGAAAAAAAAATCAGTTGTGTTTCTATAACCAAACAATGAACTATTCATCCTCCCTTGAAATTGAGAAAAATATTCTACTTAGGGCATTGTCACACATCAAAACACTAATAAATTTACAAAAATGAAGGGAAGGCTGTGTTGGAAACTACAGAGCTATAAGAAACACACAGACTACTCAGAGCGGGCTACACAGTCAGGCAGTCACTCTGAAATCCCAATGGAAGTTTTTACTGAAATGGAAAAAAAAATACTAACTAAAATCCATTACAAAGATAAAAATTGGGGGGGGGGGACACAAAGTCATCTTGTGAAAGAAGAACTAAGCCAGAAGTCTTTTGATCTCTAAATACATTACAGAGCTACAGCACTCAAACAGTATGGTACTTCCATTAAACAAAAAGACAATATCTAACAGGCCAGTGGGCAGAAGGCATAGCTCACACATGGATCCACATGTGCACAGTTGACAGGAGGACCAGGAGCACATCATGAGCAAGAGGCAGCCTCTTCCACGGAGGAGCTGGGTGGCTGAATAGACATGTGCAGGAGAATGATGGTAAAATCACCGGCAAGGACTGGGGCGTGGCTCACTTAGTAAAGTGCTAGATGATCTGAGTTTGATCCCCAGCATTCACATTAAACATCACCACCAAGAAAGCAAGGTATGTGTCTGGAATCTCAGTGCTGTGGAGAGACAGGCTTGATGGGAGGATCCCTGGGGGGTTGCTATCCAGTCTACCCGAATATGTGAACTCAGGCTCAGAGAGTCTGACAAAAAATAAAAATAAAAACAGATCATGCACTGATAAATCCTGGTCCCACTGCCAAAGGCCCCACAAACTGTCCAAGCCACACAGCCACACAATTGTCATCCACATTCAGAGGGTCTAGTTCAGTCCCTTGCAGATTCCCCAGCTGTCACTGCACAGTCAGTGAGCTCCCTGTAGCTCAGGTCAGCTGTCTCTGTGGGTTTCCCCATCATGATCTTGACCTCTCCCTCTCTTTAGCTGGACTGGGAGCTCAACTCAGTGCTTGACTGTGGATCTCTGCATCTGCTTCCATCAGCTGCTGGATGAAGGCTCTATGATGACAATTAGGGTGCTCATCAATCTGATTACAGGGGAAGAGGCCAGTTCAGGCACCCTCTCTATCCTAAGAACATCATTTTAAATCACACTGATTGAGATTTAAGAAAGTCTGAACCACAATCTTCTCTTCCATTCATTTTCCCGATTAGGGTAATAGCCCACATTGCGTGGACTTCACTACCACAGGCTGACCATTTCCTGGATGTACACATTTACACTGTTGTCCATCCTTGCATTTTTGGCTAGGAATATTCCGCAGCCTGGCACCTGAGACATCTGGAGGAAAGAATGCACATCTGTAGCCTGACGCCACCACAAACAGAGGCATCTGACCCTCATGCCCACTGAGAAGCGGTGGTCTGGAGCAGCCAACTCTGGCTTCCCAATCTGATTACTTAGTTCATTTTTATCTTTCCAGTTTGGGTGAGGATGAGCACATTCTTACCTCTGTTGACCCCAGCGGAAGAGTATAATGTGATTTTTGGTACTTGTTAATTTTCAAATTTTACCTTAGTTAAAATGCAATTACATTATTTCTGCCCTCCTAACCCCTCCTGTTCCATCTCAAGTTCATGGTCTCTTTTTTATTATGGATTGTGTAAAGTGTGTGTGTTTACATGCATATAACTTGCTGAGTCTGTTTAGTGTCGCCTGTGTAGATGTTTTTAGGGCTGATCACTTAGTATTGAATACCCAAATAGGGAATCATCCTTGAGGAAGATAAATTCCTTCCATTGTTGTTAATTACCTATAGCTCTTCACTTAGGAGTGAGACCCCATCTAAGTTGTCATGCTAACTGGTGTTGTCCTTAGTCAGATTGCTTGGGTAGCCACACTTGTGAGATTCCTTTGGTATGAATTCACTGTCATATATAGAAGAAACAATCTCACAACAAACTTACTGATCCTATGGTTCTTATAATATGACCCCTCATCTTCTAAGATGTTCCCCGAG
Organism: Phyllotis vaccarum; assembly: GCA_033318265.1. Lineage (NCBI taxonomy): Eukaryota > Metazoa > Chordata > Mammalia > Rodentia > Cricetidae > Phyllotis > Phyllotis vaccarum. Next base: position 56,173,379 of record JARWLC010000011.1, read on the forward strand.
TCTAGGTGTAGGGATTGTTGCAGATGTTATCAATTAGGTTGGGTACCCACCATAAGTTTTACTCTACAGGTAGCAGTTGGGACTTTCTATAATGGTCTCTGTCGTGTGTGTTTGTGTGTGTGTGTGTGTGTGTAGAAAGTGCCAGTAGTATGATCTTAAACTACACACACACACACACACACACACACACACACACACACAGAGAGAGAGAGAGAGAGAGAGAGAGAGAGAGAGAGAGAGAGAGAGAGAGAAAGAGAGAGAGAGAGAGATGTATTATCTGCAATTTTATACAATTCAATGTGGCTTTTTAAAAGATCCTTGGTGTCAATTTTTTTTTTATTTTTATGTGAACAAATGTTTTACCTTGTTTGTATGTCTATGTGACACTTGTGCATCTGCTACCTACAGAGGCCAGGAAAAAACATCTGAGCTCCTAGAATTGGAGTCCACAGGGAGTTGTGAACCAAACCTGGGTCCTGGAAAAGCAGCTAATGCTTTTACTGGCTGAGCCATCTCTTTAGCCCAATTTCTTATTCTTTTGTGTTCTATTAGGTATCGGGTTGATTGCTTTTCATTGGAAACTGAAGGGAATTTTCAAATGTTTATTTTTTGATTACACATATATGTGTGGATATGTGCATGATGCAGTACCCACAGAGGCAAGAAGAGGCCATTAATACCCCTCCCCCAGAGGTAGAGTTACAGGCAGTCATAAAGCAGGATACTAATGTGGATACTGGGAAAAATATACTTACCCTGTGAACTGAGCTGTCTGCAGACTAAGAAAAGTTATATATTCTTCATGTTAATCCTTGATTGCTTGTGTTTGCAAATATCTCTTAGATTTTGCCTGTTTGCTTTTTAATATTGCTTTCTATATTTGTTTTTAATTTTTTTATATTACTTTTCCCTTTTGAGAAATTCTTGACAATTTATTTCTATATTATCCTACATCAAGTCACACAACCCTTGCTCTTCGCTTAGATTTTATTCCAGCTGGAGTCGTTCAGCAGTGACATAACACAGTTTTGGTTCTGTCTTCCCAAGCCCTCCTTTGGTGCTCACTGAACTGCCTGTTGGAGCTCTCTGGCTTGAGCCCCGCCTAGGCACAGACCAAATGCTTCATGGATCTAGGCTTTCTATTCTGTTTCTTTGAACTATTTGTTTGTGAATTGAGCTCTGTATCTAAACACCTGGCAAGCTAATCCCTCAGCTGTACAAATTCTACCTATCCTTTGTCCATACTTCTTCCACATGACCTTTTAAAGAACAACTTGTTAGATTTGCAGGTTTCAGCTGTTGACCGGTACACTGAAGAAACATGGTATGGTGACAGTTCTCAAGCCCTGTGGATCACAGGTGACTTTCATATACTTTGCATATATTCAGGATAAGTCTTTCTCCTGATCCCTGTCTGAGTAGAGAAACCCTCAAATGAGCTGTGTCAGAGGTTTAGCAGAATATTTCAGATTTGCTTCTTCCCTGGGAATTCCTGTACTTCCCACTACCCTTTAATATATCACAAAAGTAACAGGAAAGAATGATAACAGATTTTTCTCTGCTTTAAAGATGGTCAATCTCTGTAACTGAGGGTAGAGATTCGAAGATGCAATTAGACCAAAGAGTTCTGACCTGCAACTGCAAGGCAGGATGGCATAGACAACCTCAATGCACTAGAAATTATTTTCTGAGTAAAACTACAGCTTAAACATAGGACCAGATGGATTTTCAAAGTTTGCAGACAATACTCACCACACAAAGATGCTTGCCTCTTTCGTCATTTATATTTTGTTTCGATTTTATATTCAGAAACAAATATATTTAAATCAAGGTAATCACATTTGTGGTTCAGTTAGTAGTATCTGGTAGTGCGCAGGCACTTATGACCACTTAAGCTGGTCATAAAGGATGACAGTCTATTGTGGCTTTCAAGTTCAGGTACAAATCTAAATTTTATGCTGAAGTTCTGGTTTTACTCTTAATTTTACATTAGTGGGAGCAAATGTCAGTTAGTTAAAGGCAAGCAAACTCCCAGACTTAACAAAATGTGGCGTTTTCGTTATGGAAAGCTTTCCTTTTATATCTCAATAAGAAAACCACATAACCTTTTCTTAAACAAAATGACCAGGGCATGAATGAGGAAGGAAATTTAATAGGCTCATTTATTTAAATTAAATCCTCAGGTAAGAAATGGAGAATCTTCTGTCTTTACTTAGAAGGCTGTGCAAATAGTCATCTGTTAAATTTATATGTACAGTTCAACAGTCTTCAACTGGAAATGCAGTTTTCGAGGAAAATTAAAGTCTCAAATTTTTCCTGGAGCTTGTCTCTTCATCCCACCCATGGTTTATAGCTGGTTCCCCTCATCTCATACTCTCCAGCTTCAAATATCTGTTTAGAATGCTCCTTAATCCCCCACTAGGAGGCTTTTCTTCGTATTCTACCATGTATCTCATTGAGTGTTTTCTGTCCCCCCCGCCCCCCTTTGAAATGCCTTCCACTGAGGTGGGTTTTGAATGTTCATGATCATGGACTGACTTCCACCACTGGGATTCTTGACCAAAAGATCAACTGATCTCTCTTCGAAAAGTACTTGAATTCTTGGTGAGGAACCTGATGAACTCCAGTGAAGATAATGTCAGTTTTCACAAACTGATCTGGCCGACCCCATTCATAATGACTGATTTTCACTGTGTAGCTTCTATGCTGGGAGCAATCACAGCAGCTATTCTTTGTCAAGAAGTTCTGGATTCTTCTGTGGTTGCATCTTGTTATTTCTGTCCCACTCTTGGAATTGTCATCTGTGAAGACCTCACATGCTCTTCCCTGGTGGACTTTTCCAACAATACTTTTACCTCTTCTAGATCTAAAAGTCCTTCAAAGCAGAAGTGATCTGAAGTGCACTAGAAACAGACAGGAAGCATCACCTGAGGTGACACCACTGAGGCCTGGCTGGCCGCAACATGCTGTGTAGACCAGGCTATCCTCTAACCCAAAGAGGTCCTCCTACCCCATCTCTCAAGTGCTGGAATTACAGGAGTGAGACACCGCACCCGACCTCCTTAATTTTTTAAAAGTTAGAAGAATGTTATTTTAGAAGAATGTTAGAACAGTTATTTTCTCATAAAAACTCAATAGTATGAAGGTATTTAGCTTTATTTAACCATTGCACAGTACATACGTAGATCGAACTACATCACAGCCGTCCACAAACAAGTGTAAATTTATGTTTTTATTTTGAAGACAGAAAACAGAATGTTCTAGGTGGTTGGAAAGATGGGTCCACAGTTAAGTCACTTGTTAATTTTGCAGAGGAACTGATTCAATTCTCAGCACTCAGGTTGTGGCTCACAATTGTAACACTAGATCTAGGGGATCTGATGCCCCTTTGGGGCCCCTCTCAAGCACCAGGCAAAACACTCATAAAAAACAATAAAATCTAAAATAACAATTTTAAAAAGATTCTGATATGCTGTTTATGGTCCAGCTCATGGGCTGTCTGTGGCTGCTTTCTGTTCCAGGGAGCAGAGGCCTGTATCTGTTCCCAGTGTCAGATGAGGATGAACTGCCAATGGTTGTAGAGTTTTAAATGGTTATTGTTGGAAATTACCTGACCAGACTCTCACTGCACAGCCATCTTACAACCCTTAAATAATTCACTTTGCCACAGCCCCTCCTGTGAGCATGGCTGGACCCCTGACATTGCCACTCAGGGCATCTGCATGAGAGAGAAGTTGCCTTTCTGTTTCTTGTACTGTCTGGTCTGCTTTTATAAAGCAGTTCCTCAGAAAGTGAGTCAGAGAGAGATTCCTCTAGAACATTCTGTATGGGAACTGTTCCTTGGCTCTTAGAATTCCTGGCAAAACTATCTGCTCCTGGCAGTTTGTGTCACACCGAGCAGAGCCGCATTTAAGCCATCCTGTCATTTTCTTACTACTTTAATGTCCTTTTAGATTCAATTTTAAAGCTTGTCCACTTCCATTCTCAGGGGTAATTTTTTTTTAAAGAGTTTACTTGTTGATGTGTTCTTTCTCTCCTCTACAATCCCCCCTATTTTTTTCTGGCTTTTTTTCCCTCTTTATATTTTGAGACAGGGTCTCAATTTGTAGCCCAGGCTAGCCTTAAACTCAAACTCACCCCTCGTCTTGAACCTCTTAACTGTTAGAATTAGAGCTGTGAGCCACTACATCCAGCTTAGAGTCTTTTCCTACTTTTTACTATATTTTCTGAGACCGGGTCTCGTAGCCCAGGCTAGCCTTCAGCTCTCTATATAGTCAAGGATGAACTCCCGATCCTCCTGCCTCTACAATCTGAACACAGGCTGTGCTGCAGCCCTCCTATACTCAGAGTGTGCGCCCTCTTCACCCCCAGTGCAGCTTCCCTGTGTCTTCTTGGCTGCTCCCAATTCCTATTCCTAGTCTATACTTCTTTTAAGTTCTGTATCTGAGTGTTTTCCCTGCATGTATGTGTAGAGTCCTCAGAGGCCTGAAGAACAGATGGTCATGAGCTGCCATGATGTGCTGGGAATTGAGCCTGGATTCTCTGAAATAACATCCAGTGCTCTCAACCACTGAGTAATATCTCCAGCCCACAATGTAGGCTATATTTTAATGCTTCACAAAACCTAATAGATTTGTCAGTCCCTTATGGTCTATGCAATGGCGTGCATCTTTATTCAAACCAAAGAGATTTTATGTTTGCTGCTTTGCTCATCTTTAACTTTGGGCATTTCTTCTCTAAACCAATAATTTATTTTCCTCTAAATTTGGTATGCTAGTTATTTTAAGTGAAAACTTAACACAAACCTAGAATTGTCTATGAAGAGGAACTTTAATTGAGAGGCATTTTGGTAGGCAAATCTATGTGGCATTTTCTTGATTGGAGACTGATGTAGGGGAGTCCAGCTCACTGTGGATATGGCACTTCTGGGCTGGGTTCCACTTTAATAAGAAATTCGGCTGAGAAGGAGCAATCCAGTAAGCAGTATCCTCCATGACCTCTGTTTCAGCTCTGCCCCAGGGTCCTGCCTTGGCTTCCCTCAATAGACTGTAACTGAGCTTATGTAAGCCAAGCAAACACTTTTCTTTTAAATTGCTTTCTGGTACTTTTCCAGAGCAAAACAAACCCTGAGACACCTGGTTCAGCAGCATCCCAGAGTTTGATATCCAATATTTTGGACACTGTATTCTAATACATTCTTTGGTCAGTCTATTTTTGATGGCCTTGGGTTTTTGTACCTATGAGCCCTAAAACACCCCCTCCCAAGAATGCTCCAAAATCTTCTATAAAATGCTATTTATTGCTGCAGGCTCTGCATGTGACTTCTAGTCATGACTAGGTTCTCTTTCACACACATAACAAAGTATAAGGACATGGTGGCTATTAACATTTTGCTGCTTAGGGAAATCTACAAGGGAAAGGTCTGCATAGCATCAAGGCACTAACTTCTCCATGTATTTCCTACCCACAGCTCATTGAATCAGAGGTGTGGAGTTCAGAAAGAGGATCAACAGCTACTGTCTTTACTTCCACCGCACTGAGAGTCTTAAACTCCATCACAATCTAAAAGTCATTTAGAAGATCATCTTGCAATTACCAGCTCTGAGTAAATAATGACTTTGTGGACAGCATTTCTTACTGTCATATTCCAATGGACTTGAAAATCATGAATTAGGTCTTTCAGATGTGTGTGTGTGTGTGTGTGTGTGTGTGTGTGTGTGCGCGCGCGCGTGCGTGAGCAGAAACAAAAAAAGGCCAGATGTCATGCTCCATCACTTTCTACTTCATTTCCTTCAACCAACCCTGGAGCTAGGCTGCAGTCAGAGATCCTCCAGTCTCCAGCCTTCACAGCTCTGGAATTAAAGGTTTCTGCAACAAGCCTGGCTCTTTACATGAGTGCTGAGAACTTCAACTTAGGTCTTTTGTGTGAGTTCTGTAGACCACAAGCATGAGAAGATTCTAAATTCCACATACACCCACGTGACTCTTTGAAAGTACCTTGTACCTTTTATCTTTCACTGAGCTCTCCTGGGGCATTCACCTTCTCTGCCCATGGATGCCATAGTGTCTGTGGAAATGTCCTGGGAATTCCCAGACTTCCAGTTCCCCTCACAGGAGCCTGAACTGCAGGGAGTGGATTTTTGTTAAAGGTTTGCTTGCTCTAATCTCCACAAGGAAAGAGAAGTGAGATCAATCTGAGCAACAACAGGAGGCAGCTCCTCCACAGATAACACACTCCGGAACAACAGCCATGATGAGAGTGCAGAAAAGCAAGGTGAGGTGGGTGCCTCTCCATGGGCCCTGCCAGGGTAGCTGATAAGCAAACATGCCACGCCCAACAGAGTTAGTGCAAGAGGTTTATCAGGGGAGGGGAGAGTGAAAGGCCATGTTGGAGTGGGGACATGAGGCAGGAAGACGGACAGACAGACAGAAAGTAGTTAAGGGACAAGAGAGAAGAGAGGCAAGAGAGTGAGCTGTGCCTGGTGAGCACGTGTAAGGGGTGCACGTATTATATAGCTGGCCTCATGGTGGAAAGGCACCTGGCAACAGGTGACGACAAAGTTAACTGCTTTGGGGGCAGAGGCTGCTGTTGTACTGGAAACTAACATTCTGCCCTCTATTATAAAAATGTGAGGAAATAGGAAGTTGAGGCAGGTATGGGGACACTGTGCTTTCTAGACTGCTTCCTGTTGTATGGGGGTTTTGACATTTTTAGAGGGTCCTGAGAAAGCTGGAATCCTGGCCACGTCCTGGGATAGTTGGCTGTTTCACTTGCTATCAAGGCTCTATGTGACCTTCTGGTGCTAGGAAAGTGCAGGCCTGGTTGAAACAGTCTGTGAGGTTGGACCACTTGGGTGTAGCCATTTTCAAGTTGTCCAGGATGCATGTTTTGAGGGGACCTGGCAGGATGCTGGCAGAGTAGAAGATAAAAAAGTTTAGGAGGAAAAAATTTTCTTAGGTCCTGGTAATTGAGGGAAGGGGTTCCACGATCAGGGAAAGGTGAAGGAGATCCAGCCCCCAGGAACAGGCAGTAGGTGGGGAAACAGGTTGCTGATTGATGGCACTTATCTGGAGTCCATCTGACCTGCACTTGACTTCCAGAAGCTTACAAGAAATTTGCTGCATTTACAAAAACAAATGTTTTAGACACATTACCATTCCCACTGTTTGTAATCTGTGCTGAAATCAACAGTGTAGAAAAGGCAGGAGACTCATACCTCATACTTTTGAGTCGTGGGGGACACAAAAATGATTCTGGTTAAAAGTATTAATACTTTCCCATATATATTATAAATATGTATTTTCTTATATTTATAAATATACCTCATACTTTTGAGTTGTGGGGGACACAAAAATGATTCTGGTTGAAAGTATGAACACTTTCCTTTATATATATATATATATATATATATTATATTTCCTTTATATATAATATATATATTATACACAGAGAGAGAGGGTGAGAGAGAGAGAGAGAGAGAGAGAGAGAGAGAGAGAGAGAGAGAGAGAGAGAAAGAGAGAGAAATGAAACAGATGTTTTTAGAACAAGAAACACTTTTAAGTCTATACTTAGAAAATCACCAAAGGTGTTGTATTAATTTCTGGCCCAGCCTAGTCCCACAGTCCAAATGAATGTCTCCTGCCCTCAGCCTAGCCTAGCCCCAAGGTTCAGACCCATGGCCCCACTTGGCCCCAAGTAATCACAGAAAGACATTTATTAATTACATGCTGTTTGGCCAGTGGCTCAGGCTTATTGCTAGCTAGCTCTCACATCTTAACTCAAACTATTCCTATTAATCTCTCTTGACACATGGCTCATGGCTTACCTGTACTCCATTATATATTACTTCTCAGGCAGCTGTATTCTATCCCTCATAACTTTACCCTGTTTCTAAGATGCTCTGTCACAGACCAAAACAATTCCTTTATTATCTGATGGCATTCATGGCATACATAAAGACATCCCACATTACAAAGGGAATTTAAAATCTTGAGCTTGTGACTATGATACTAGCAGCGGTGACTTCACCAGAGCTACATGGTTAATGTGAAGACCTTGAACTTTTGGAGTCAATATAAAAGTAACACAGTGAAGAAAAGAAATCTAAAACTTGTTTCCTTCTTTTATAGACTTTAAATCACTTGTTTAAAAATCACCATTTAAGCTTCCACATGTTCCAGGCTTTATAACTTGCAGTTATACACCTTAGAACACCTTAGATTCTAAAACTTTTCTTAGATCCTCACATCTTAAGCATTTGTATCACATAACGTCTACACTTCAAAATACCCCATTTCTATCTAATTCATCAGGAGACAGAGGTGGTTTATTACTGAGGGCCGTCGTTGTAAATTCCTTTGAATAATGGAATAGTAAAACGTTAACTTGAAATTTTGAGTTTATCTCTTTCATGAGTCTGATAACAAGGTAAACTGTGTCTAGACCTAGTAGCAGCTCCAGGAGAGGGAGGCCTGGGGCCTGAATTTTATACACAAAGAGAACTTAGAGAGCAGCTGAAGTGCTGGTCACTGCTGTTAAACTGACAAAGACATCACTAGCCATCAGAGCACCATCAGAGATGTGAGGATAATTGTCACTCGAGTAAGCAGAAGTGCAGACCACGTAGTTTCTGAATCTATTAAACATTATAGTAATTTTCTGGCTCCCTAGAGAGCTACCCCAGGGTCCTCCATGGTCCTTGGGGGCAGAGGTGTCAGGACAGAATCAGTCTCCAGCTGCAGACCCAGAAGACTGGACAAACTTTCCTGTGAAGTTGAAACTTATTGGACCCAACCTACATTGTCTAGGCAAAGTGGGGTGATCGGTTTCCCAATGTGCTGCTCTGCTTGTCCACAATCTGGGCAGGTTCTTGGCAGAAGTTGAGGTGAAAAGCAGTTCCTCCCCGCTCCACCAGTGGCTGGTGCTGTCATTTAAAGCAAACTCCAGATGGAGGTTCTTCTGTACCCATCCATCTTCTTTGGAGGAAATAGGGGTGCTGCCAGGAGCTGGAATGTCTGTCATGTAAAACTTTTCTTTTTAAATTAAACACCATATTTTGCAGATCTCTGAAGCATTTGAGGACCATCTACCTATTAGGTTGTATCTGAATAGACAAACTTTGCTTGTTTCTAGTTACTTGCTTTAATCTTAAATTTGAAACAAATACAGGGGACTAAGTAAGCCTTCTCCCTGTAAATTAATTATATTAATACGAAGCATGATTACAATTTAAAAAAATTATCATTTATAAGATGACTATTAACTTGTGTTCCCTAACAGTTTACTATAAGTTAGCAACTTTCATAAAACTAGGACTTCATGTTCCATTCTTGTTTAAGATGACTGACCATTAATTTGCATTTTTAATTATCCTTAATTGTTTTCAAGTTAGTACCTTTTATAAGACTATGACTTTGCTTTCCATCCCTGTTAAGTTTAGTCATAAAAATAATTACCAAGTTTGCCCTAATCCCCATGGGCCACCCGGGCCATGTCCAAAGTGCAATCAAGAGGGACACTGGTCAGTTGACTGCCCTGTTCCCACCCACCCCCATGCACCTCCAGGCATGAGAAGATTAAATGCTGCCTGCCCTTCAGCCAATCTTTTAGGCCTGGCCATGGATGACTGAAGGGGCCCAGGCTCCCTTGACCAGACCACTGCACCTCTGACAGGAAGCCCCAGGCAGTCATCACAGTATCAGGGAGGAGGTGTGTGACACGGCTCCCAAAAATGAGGAAGAGAGAAGTCCAGAACTGGTATCCTCAGGCATCTCTGGGACGCATCGGAAGAGGACTGAATAAAGTAGGCAGGCCCGGGCTGTTCAGTGCATTGTCAAGGAAGGACTAAGAACCTGAGAAAGGCACATTGGCCTGGTACCAGAACTTCTAAAAAAGTGAGGGCGAGGAATGTGCTCAGTTAAAACAAAAGAGTCTGACACCCAGGGAAATGATCAGAAGCTGGTAACCCTGGCAGAGACCCACCTGATGGCACTGAGTGAAAAGCAAAGCTGCCAGAAAATGTCAGAGCAGATCTGTTGTGGGCAGAGTGGGTGGGTAGGATCTTGGTGTGGCCAGACCAAATGCCAGGATTGAAGTGGTACACTTCAGCAGGCCCTGCCAAGATATGCCACTAAGCAAACATGCCACATGCAACAGTTAGTGCAAGAGATTTACTGAGGGAGGAGGAGTGTGAAAGGCCTTGTTAAGAGTAGGGACATGGGAGAGGCAGGAAAAGACCAGGGAAGAGGAGCAAGAGAGGAAAGAGGCGAGAGAGTGAGCTGTGCGGGGGTCACTTTTAAGGGATGCACATGCCACATAACTGATGGAGGAAAAGCAGCTGATGGCAGATGATGGAACCTAACTGCTCTGGTGGCAGAGGCTTTTGGGGTAGCAACTAAAAGACGGCTCCTGAGGAGCAATACCTGAGGGTGACTTGGCCGCCACATACGAGCAGGAGCACACGTATCTACACATAATAAACAAATGTCAATGAAAACACATCTCTGGAAAAAGGTCGTGCTCTCAACAATAATGAAAAATACAAAATTCCAAATTAAATTAAAATTCAGTTCAAGGCAACAACATTGACCTTAGATCTACAGTAAGGGCAAAGTGATGAAGTTTGAGGCTTCTCCATTGCTTAGAACTTCTTATGTGTTATAAACTCACTTTCTAAAAAGTTACCAAAATTCTGTGAGATCCAACGTGAGAGAAAGCCAAAGATTGACCTACAAGAGACACTGACATTACCAATCTATTTACTCACTTCTGTTCCATAGGCTCATGGACCAAGTTCATGTGCAGGTGGGTAGGGCCACATGACTGGCCTGGACCCATGGACTGTGAAGCTGAAAATGTACAGATGCATGGGTGCACACAGGGTCTTGATCCCCAGAAATGCTGGCACGTGGATTTCTAAGCTGGAGCTTTTCAAGCTCATCATTAGCTAACAATGAAACAGAGCTTACCAGGACACAGGTTTGCTTTTTATTCGCTTAAATATCCAGTAAGGGTGTTATCAAGCCACACCAAGATGATCTTGGTGGTATGCCAAGATTTACATCAAATGAGAGGCACTGTAGCATTACTATGATGGTATAATTTTTACAACACTCTAAATGTCAAAAAATGGAAGCTAGTGAAACAAATTATGGCCCACGGTAGAATACTGTAATAAATACTTTACAACACAGAGGAGTGATATATTGAAGATCTTTAGAAGCAGTTGGGGAAATTTTCCAATAAAATATTTCAGGGGAAAGGCAGACGGTGTGATCACATTTTTGTTTAAAACAACTGACGCACCCATGGAAGGAAGGAGCGGCAAGAGCCCTAGTTATGGCAGGAAAAGGCCCATGATGATGTAAAGACCACAGAAGGGAGTTCAGGGGGCAGTGGAATGCTGAGACGCTCTTTCAGGCAGTACAGAAAATGGAAGAATGTTTTCCACAGCCCTTGGAGCAGGGGTGGGAATAAGTAAGGGCTGACTACAGGCAGACCCCGTGGAGCAACCACTCTGCGGGCATTGTTCCAGCACAGCTCTACACAGCTCTTCATCCTTTGTTTTCAGCAATGATGTCTCAGGCCACAGCCTTGCTAGCCACGGCTTAAGATGGGTAAACAGAGGAGTGTGCCTAACTATTCGGATGGATGTATAAATGCTTTCTTATGCTGGCTCAACTTATGAGTGGATCTTAGGTGTGGGTCCTGAGACATGCCATAAAACTGCTCAGAGCACTTGAACTTGATGTCTCCCGGAGTTTGAAAACCCTGCCAGACCTTGGATGTTCAGGAACATGGTGTGCTGAGGGAGGGTGTTGGCTTCCAGACAACAGGACGGCCTGTTCCAGGAAAGGGCCTGGAGAATGGAAGTGATGTTTTCCAAAGTGGCCATCAGGTTGATCAGAACACTCTCTGTGTCTCAGTCACAGTGATAAGTTCCAGAGACTCCACCATTTACTGTCTGGGGAAGCTCCTACAGCTATGATGCTCTTCCTTCACCTTCCTGGGGTTTCCAGAGTCAACAAAGGGGGCATCTGCATCTCTGGAAACCCGGGCTGGAGTACTCCCAGAGATGTTCAAAGCCTAGTTAAGAGACTACAAAAGTCATTAGGGCCTTTCAGTAGCCAAACCAGCTAGTAGTTGCTAATGCTCTTAGTACGTAGAGTAGTGTAAGGGGGGAAAAAATCAACCATTAAGAGCACTTTCTGGCTTTGCAGAGGACCTGAGTTCTGTTCTGAGGTCCCACAACAGATGGCTCAAAATTGCCTGTAACTCAACTCCAGGGTATCTGATATCCTGTTCTGGCCTCTTCAGGCACTGTACTCATGTACAAATATATCCACATACAGATATGTATTTATACATATTTATAATTAAATAACTCTCCTAAAGGGGGAAAGTAAGGCAATCTTGACCTGTTTAAGATGAGGACATCTGATAGGGAAGAACAGAGAAAGGCTAACATCATAAATTAGTAACTTCCCATTTGTTGGTCATACGGTAAATTTCTGGTCAGCGCACACTGGATGGACAGTTAGTCCCTGAGAATAGCATGCATCCAGTGGTAGCAAAGGCTACCATCCAATAGGGGACAGATTTACAAACAACAGTGATAAGGCCATGGGGACCCGGACAGGACAGTGACTTGTAGCTGAGCCTTTAAAGACAAGAAATTCTGTGCTGGTCAGCCAGGAGTATAGCTTGAACACAATCTCTCCTGTTTCTGGTTGTGAAGAGGTTTCTGGGGGAAGGGGTGCTAGTGAAACACTCTGGAAGGGCTGCCTCTCAGTATGTGATGGTGAAGGGTGCTGACTCCAGAGACACTATTCACAGAAGCTCCTAGTTCTCTGGAGGAAGCTTTCTATCCCACTCATCAAATTATCCTTAATCAAGCAGTAGGCTTTGAGTCACATTGCCAGTTTATAACTTGCAGAAGCAGAGGCCAAGATAGCTTAAAACGAAAAAGATCCCAAGGACCACTTGGAATGAGATAAGAGACACATGAGGAAGTCAGTGGAAGACTTATGAGTCAGTTCTCTGTTACCAGGAGGATCCCAGAAATCAAACTCAGGCTGTCAGTCTTGGCAGCATGCTGAGCTGTCCCACCAGGTAGTCACAGCATAAGGAGCATTAGCACCACAGAGTTATCTGTGGAGGACCCTGGAGGCTCAAAATCAGTCTCTTTAGTGGGATATTGGGAGCATAAAGGGAATGGGCAGAACCTGTCCTTAGGGAGGCTCAGCTCCAAGAAAGGGAAGTCACCAGGCAGGATCCCTCTCCACTCTGGGGTTATTGTCAGGTCCAATTTCCTAAGCAATACTGAGAGAAACAATGAGGTCTGGGACACAGAGGCCACCTCAACAACCTGGCTGTAAATCACCAATACTTGCTTTAAATGGTTACAGTGAAAGGTTGTCTTGGGACCTCATTTCTGGAGTTATTTATAGGTTTCATGTGACAGTTTAATGGGATAGATCACATTTTAATGTGGCGGAGCTCTTGGTCATAATCTGTCACAGAGGCCACTGTCTCCTTGAAGGAATAGCATTACTATGAACCAGATGAGCATAGGTGGAATTTGACAGGCAATTAAACAGAGATCTGTTTCCTGGACAGTAGAAAAGCAAGGCACACAGCCTGCACCAGCATACATTCATCAGCTGGCCCATGGCTCAGATCCTGGCCCATATTTTTCTCTTTTTAGATCCATTCTCTTCTACATGACTTTCCCCTGCTCATGCAGGGAGGCAGTCCCCTCTTCTGACCCACAAACACCATGTAGCATGCCTGGTTGGAGCTGCAAGGCTGATGGCTTTTAAATGAGGAGAGCTGAGCCGGGCAGATGTGCTTGTGTGAGAGTCCAATCCTTGGAGATGTCCATCTTGGTGGTGCACACTTGTGATCCCAGGGTAGGGGAGGGCAGAGGCAGAGAGAATTAAAGGGGCAGAGAGGGGCAGAGAGATGGGCAGATCCTTAGAGCTCACTGGCTACCCAGCTTAGCCTGCTTGTACAGTTTCAAGCCAGAGAGATCCTATGTTAAATATTAAATAATAAAAACAAAAATAAATAAAAAGTTCTCAAGGTGGACAATGCCTGAGGGCCATGATCAGAGGTTCCCCTGGCTTCTGCATGCACACATATATACATGTGTGCTCTACTACACAGGAAAGCACACGCACACATCTGTGTATACACACAATGTGAACCAAGTATCCCATCTCCAAATCCCCAGAAGATGCTAAGCACCATCTTGCTCTCTATACACCAGCTACTCCCTGCTGCTTCTCTTGGCAAGAGCTGATCCTCAGACATCCTAAAGTCTGAGGCACATTTCCCTGAGTGGTCCTTGGTGTGGGGTCAGGAGCAAGGTCAGCTTAGGCACTACACAGAAAGCCTCCCTTTTCCCTTGGTGAGGAGGGACCGTCAGATGATTGGTTTCTTAGCAACCATAACTCAAAAATTAGATGACAGCCACAATATTGATCTTCATGATCTTGTTTTAAACAGAACATCTACTGCCTTCCAATTGATTTTTATCTGTAGCCGATGACAGACTTGTGTTTCTTTGACTGTGTTTCTCCAACTTCATCATCTTCACAGTATTTTCCCAGCAGAGACACGACACAGACATGGTCCTCTGCTACTCATCTGGGATGTGCTGCTCCAGTTGACTCACATATGAGACTTGGTATATCCATTCCACCAGAAGCCAAGAGTCCAGATGTTGCAAACCCCTAGCATGTCCCCTATCTCTTTCAGAACCACATGCATCATTCTTGCTACAAAAGTAAAAGATATAGACAGGTGTTTGAGATGGTTCCGCCCCTAGGGAAGAGGCTCGTTCTCATATAACAAAAGGTGTAGCACCACGCGGTCCAGCATGGGTATTCCTGAGCATTCACTGGAGATCTAAAAAAAACATACATGCAGACAAAGCCTTGTCCATGAGTGTTTACAGTACCTTCTAACAGTAAGAAGATAGAAGCCATGTCCTTCCTTCCAAGATTGCACTGTTCAGCAAACAATGACCTATGCATCTCATGACATGCTTGCTAGCCATAAGGAAAAACTAGTATATCAAACAGCTTGTGTTTACACAGGATTCTTTCTGAGTAAAGATAATGCCAAAGAATTTCCATAATGTCTGTTCTGTTTCTGTATTACTCTTGAAATGGACATGAGCTGCCTAATTTCTTGTCAGGGCCTAGGAGTCAGTCATGTTTTAGGCAACCAACTCCCTTGTCCCATAGTCAGCAATGACACCATGATGGTGGTGGAGAAGAGACATAGGTCCCTGCAAGACATATTTTTTGGCAGTGTAAGCACCAGTGGAGTTGGAGTTCTCTTGAGAGGTTGTCATATTTCACCCTCTCCACTTATGGCATGTGTTAGTCGGCAAGATTCCAGATCAAATTTTTACATTTACAGTGCCCTAAAGGCCATCTGCAAAGCACAGAGATTGCACAGGAAACCCTTCACAAGGGGCTTGTGGCCACTTGGCTGCACATGAGTCCATGAGCATGTGGGTCTAGCTCAGCAGGAGGTGTGTGGTCAGTTCTCCTGAAGGTTGGAAAGGTATAACAGTAGGAGGAAGATCAGGAGAACAGTCATCTCCACAACCTCCAACCAGGAACCTGTTGGGAACAGGAGTCTCCAACACATGAAACATTGTGAGCTCCTGAAAGTTCTTCAAAGGATGGTGACAAAATGTACTAGAGTTGAATAAGGTCCAGCAGATGATAAAACCCCCTGATACAAGGGAAATGGGTTAGGAAGCAAAGAACTGAGCCAAGACTTAATATATCCTCAGGATAGACCAGTTCATAGAGTATCAGATGCCCAGGTAACAAGAGACCTATCATTCGAGACACTTATTCTTCTTAGCACAGATAGGAAATGGTAGTCTGTTCTTCTGAGCAAAAGCAGTTTTTGGCTCTCTCAGGAAACAGTGGTCTCAACTCATGCAGTTAACAGATGCTCTCAGTTTTTATATGTAACCATCATCAATGCTTCTCAGCAAAAATGGTTTCAATACAGCTCACATAAGTGACACCTAGATCACATGGATAAAAGGGCTGTCTCTCACAGAGAGATAGAATACAGATCCCTAGCTTTGTTACCTGTCTTAGTGTCTTATGTAACAATGGTCTCTTATGCCCTACATTACAATGCCCTCAAATCCCAAGGTGACAGTGATCTCAGACCCCTTGGGAAATAATGTTCTCAGATGACAAGGTAACAGTGGTCTCATGTTGCCCAGGTCAAAGTGTTGTCAAATGCCCAAATAATACTCTTAACATACCAGGTTATAATGATCTCTCTCTCAGATCCCCAAGTAATAATGGTCTGTTTGCCCAGGGAACAGTAGTCTCAGAACAGCAAGGTAACAATGTTATTGATCCCATGTTATAGTGCTCTTAGATCCCTCAAGTAATAACTATCATCATATCCAATATAGCAACATTCTAAGATACCCTCAAGTTACAATGCTTTCAGATACCCAGGTTAGTGGTGGTGTATCCCTATGTTCAGTGGTCTCAAATCACAAAGGTAATAATGATCTCAAACCATGAAGGTAATGATGATCTCAAATCCCCAGGTAACAATGGTCTCATATCATCTAAGAAATGTTTTCATAACCAAGATAACAATGCTTTCAGATTCCCAGTTTACAATGCTCCCAAATTTCCAGGTAATAATCCATGGATATGCCAAGTAACAACAATATTGATCATCTAAGTTACAATGATATCAATTCTCCCAAGTAACAATGGTCTCAGGTCTACGAAAACAATGGCCTCTGACCACCCAAGTAACAACAGTTTTACATTACCCAGGTTGTAAAGCTCCCAATTCCCCCAAGTTACAATGTTCAGATCTTCAAGTTCACAATGGTCTTAGACCTTCCAGGTAACAATTATCTTCACACTCCAAGAAATAATGTTCTAAGACCCTCAAATTACAATACTCTTAAATCCCAAGGTAACAGTGGTCTCATATCCTACAGGTAACAGTGATCTCAGATCACCAGATATAATGGTCTTCAGTTGTCTCAGAATATTAATTACCAGGTAAGAATATCATATATATATGATACCACATATATACCTCAGGTTATAATGATTTCTGGTCTGCCATGTAAAAATTATTTTGATTCCTCCAGGTTACAATGTTACCAAATCTATCTGCTAATGTTATCAGATTCCTAGGAAATAGAATTGTCATCAAATACCAGGTGACAGTTTTCTCAGATCAAATGTCTCAGATATTCCAGGTAGCAATGCTTTCAAATCTTCCAGGAATCAGGATCTTGATCCTCTTTCTAAATATGCTTTCATATGTCCCGTTAATAATGTTGATCCAATGGGTTACAACATTCTCAGTTCGCAGGTAACCATGTCCTCCTATCCCCCAGGTAACCACATTCTCCTATTGTCCAGGTAACCATGTCCTTCTATTACCCAGGTAACCACATTCTCCTATTGTCCAAGTAACCATGTCCTTCTATTACCCAGGTAACCACATTCTCCTATCCTCCGGGTAACCATGTTCTCCTGTCCCCCAGGCAACCATGTTCACAGATCCTCCTAGTTACAGTAATCTCAGATCCAATAGATAACAGTGTTCTCAGATCAACCAGGCAACAATGGTCCTGGTTCCCCCTGGTTACAGTGTCCTCAAATCCTTCAGGTGACAATAGTATCAGATTCTCCAAACAACAATCTCTCTAACAGTTAGCAATGTCTCAGATTTCCCCAAGTAACAAGTCTCAAATGTCCCACATTTCTGCCAGGGATTGTGGTGGTTATCTCCCAGGTAACAAAGTTTAAGTTCACAGGCAACAAGAATTTCATATCACCCAGGAGTTCTCAGATATTCTCAGATTTCAAGGCACCTATGTTCTCATATCTGTTTTGATGCCCTGAGTTACACTATTCTCAGATCTCCCAGTAACAATGTTCTTAGATGCCATAGGCAATAGCCTTGATCTTACAGGTAACAATACTCTCAGACCCCCCAGGTTACAATATTCTCAAATGTTCCAGGTAGCAATGTCTCCATATGACCCTGTTAATGGAGTTGATCATTAAGGATACAATGTCCATGGATTAGTCAAGTAAGAATGGCTTAATCTGTGTTCCCAGATCAGTGAGATAACAATGGTTTCATCTCTCAAATTACAGTGCTTTCATATATGTCAGATAGCAATGATTTTGACACTCTGGGTGACAATGTTCTTATATTCTCCAGGTGACAATACACTCAGATGCCCCAAGTAAGAATGATCTTGATCGCAGGTAACAAGGGTCTTGATTTCCTGGGTTAGTTCTCAGATCCCACAAGAAACAGTGGTTTTGAAATTCCCAGAGTTTCATATGCCCATGATAACAGTGGTCTTGATATATCATGTTACACTGTTCTTAGCTCAGGTAACAATGGTTTACAATGCTTTGCTGGTTTTGATTATAATGTTCTCAAATCATTACATTCAGACCTTCCATGAAACAAAGCTTTCGCATGTTCTAGGTTACAATGCTCTCAGATTCACCAAGTTACAATGATCTCTGACCACCCAGGTAACAGTGGTCTTGATTCCTTAGGTAACAATGTTCTCTGACTCCCCCATATAATATCATGTCCTAGGTAACAATGTTCTGGATTCCTTGAATAATATTCTCAGATACTCCAAATAACAATGCTATTACATGCCTCAGGTAACAATTATCTTATTCTCCTAGAGTACACTGTTCTCAAATGCCCTAGATAACAATGGTCTTGATTCTGCCAAGCAACAATGTTTTCATGTTAACCAGGTAAGAATGGTCTTGTTTTGAATAGATTACAATGCTGCCAGATCTCAAGAAACAATGGTCTCATTTCTCCAGGTTATAATATTCTTAGATCTCTCAGTAATAACTCATGTTTTCCACAGATAACAAAGCTGTCAGAACCCACTAGCAGCAATGATTTTGAACCCCCAGGCAGATGTATATATACCACATGTTATATTCTCAAATCCTCTAAGTACTGATGTTCTTATATGGCCCAATTAGCAATGGACTTATTTCCCAAATTAGATTGCTCTTGGATGCTCCAGATAACAATGGTCTCAATCTCCCAGGTTCCTATGTTCTCAGATCTCCTAGTAACAATGATCTCAGATCTTCCAGTGACTATGCCCTCAGATGCCCTGGTAAGAATAGTTTTGACCCCAGGTAACGATATCAATTCCCCCAGGTTATAGTGTTCTCAGATCATCAAGGTAACCAGACTTTCAAATGCTACAGAAAATAATGGTCTTAAACCCCCAGTAAAATGATCTTGGATCCACCAGATAACAATTACTCTGACCCCTAAGTAACAACTGATTTTATTTTCCAGGTACAGTATTCTCAGATCCCTCAGATAACAATGTTCTTCTACGTCCCACTTAACAAAAATTGTGGCCCACCAGGTTACAATGTTTTCATTCATCTGAATGAATCAATTCATCTGTCAGGTAGCAATGTAGTTAAACGCCACCAGAAAACAATGGGATTGATCTCTAGGTTACAATGTTCTGAGATTCCCCATGTAACAATGTTCAAATGCCCCAGGTAACAATGTTCTCTAGTCAGTCAATTAAGAATGGTCTTCTAAGATCAGACAGGCAGCAATGGTATTGATCCTCAAGTTACAATGTTCTCAGTTCAGACTGAAAACAATGGTCTAGATTACCCAAGGTTACAATGTTCTCCGTTCAGACTGAAAACAATGGTCTAGATTACCCAAGGTTACAATGTTCTCAGTTCAGCCAAGTAACAATGGTCTTAATCCCCACAAATTAAAATGTCCTTAGACAGGAAAAAATAGTCTTTAACCCCATGAGTTCACAGATCAGTTAGATAACATAGATCTCTGCCTCTGCTACAATGTTCTTGGATCATCAGGTTAAAAAAAAAAAAGTTTTGATAACCCCAAGAAACAATGTTTTCAGACCAGTCAGGTAACAATAGTCTTGATCACTGAAGTTTAAACTGTTTCCAAATCAGGAAATGACGGTCTTGATCCTTCAACGTGGCAATGATTTTAGATCAGCAAAGTAACAATTTTTTTTTTTAATCCACCATGGTCAATTTTCTCAGATCAGTCAGCTAACAATAGTCTTGATTCTCCCAGTTACAGTGTTTTCAGATGAGCCAGGTAAAAATAGTGTTCATTCCCTCAGGTTACAAAGTTCTCAGATCAGAAAGGTGACATTGGTCTTGACTCTCCAAGGTTACAATGTTCTACCATCAGTCAGGTAACAAACGTCTTTATCTCTACAAGTTCCAATATCCTCAGATCAGCAAAATAACAGTGACCTAGATTCCCCAAAATTACATTGTCCTCAGGTCTTCCAAATAGCAATTGTCCTTATTGTCCCCCAAAGGTTACTATATTCTAAGATAAGTCAGAAAACAATTGGCTTGATTCCCACAGATAACAATGTTTTCGATCAGTAAGGTAACAATTGTCTTAATACGCAAGCTTACAATGTTAACAGATCAACCTACCAACACTGGTCTTTATCCATAAGATTACAACAATCTCAGATCAG
Source organism: Phyllotis vaccarum (assembly GCA_033318265.1). NCBI lineage: Eukaryota > Metazoa > Chordata > Mammalia > Rodentia > Cricetidae > Phyllotis > Phyllotis vaccarum. The sequence goes on from JARWLC010000011.1 coordinate 56,193,961, forward strand.
TCAGGTAACAAAAGTCCTGATTTTTCAAAATTACAGTGTTAGGAAATCATGTAACAATGTTTTTAATATCCAAAGTTACAATGTTCTTTGATTATCTAGGTAACAATGATCTTTACTCCCCCACTTACAATGTTCTCAGAATAGCAAGGTGACAATGGTCTTGATCACCAACGTTACTAAGCTCTCATTTCAGCTAAGTCAAAAGTCTTGAACCCAAGTTACAGTGTCCTCAGTTCAACCAGATAACAGTGTTCTTTATCCCCACAAGTTACAAGTTCTCAGATCAGCCAGGTAACAATGGTGCTTATATCCTCAGAGTACAATGTTCTCAGATCAGTAACAATGGTCTTGATATCGTCCAGGTTACATTGTTTTCAAATAGGGAAAAATGGCTTTTGATCCTGAAGAGGTGACAGTGTCCTCAGATCAGTCAGATAACAATGGTCTTTATCTGCCCAGGTTACAAAATTCTCATGTAAAGTACCAGTGATCTTGATCCTCATAAGATTTCAATGTTCTCAGAGGACTCAGGTAATAATGGTATTTATTCCCCAAAATTACAATGTTCCCATATCAATCAAGTAATACTGTTTCTTTTCCCACAAGGTTATGATATTTTCAGATCATGAAGATAACAATGGTCTAGGTTATCTCAGGTTAAAATGTTTTTTGATTATTTGGCATCAACAGTATTCTCCCAATCTCAAGGTTACAATATTCTTAAGTAACCTATGTAATAATGGTCTTTATCCCCTCAGATTATGGAATTTTTAAAGGATTAGTTAACAGTGGTCTTTATAATCCTGGTTACAATGTTTTCAGATCAGTTAGGTAATAATGGTCTTTATTCCCTAAGGATACATTGTTTTTTAGATCAGTAAAGTAACAGAAGTCTTGGTCCTGCAAGTTTACAATATTCTCAAATAACCCAGCAACAGTGGTCTTTATTCCCCCAGTTATCAGACTGGTCAGATAACAATGGTCTTGATACACATGAGTTATGACATTCTCAGATCAGTAAGGTAACAGCTTTATCCATACAAGTCACAATGTTCTCAGATCAGTGGCAATTGTCTTTATCCATCCCAGGTTACAATGTTTTAAATAGGGTAACAATGTTGAGATTTCCTCTAGGTCACAAGATTTTCAAGTAACAATGTTCTTCATCCCCTAAGGTTATAATGTTCTCACATCAGTAAGGTAACAATGGTCTTTATGCCCACAAGTCACAGTGTTCTCAAATCAGTAAGGTAGCAACAGTTTATCCCCTCCAGGTTACAATGTTTTCTAATAGGGTAACAATGTGCTTTATCCACTATTCTTACAATGTTCACAGATAAGTCAGATAAAAATGGTCTTTATACTCCATGTTACAATTTTTTTATTTCCATAGGACAACGATATTCCTTCTCTTCCCCCCCCCCCCAGGTTACAATGTGCTCAGATCAGTAAGGTAATAGCAGTATTGCTAATCTAAGATTGCAATGTTCTAATATCAGTTAGGTAACAATGTTGGTTTTCCCAGTTTACAATGTTCTCAGATCTACAGGTAACAATGTTATTTATCCCCACAAGTTATAATGTCCTCAGATCTGCCACGTAACAATGGTCATTACTGCCACCTCACCAAGGTTATGGTATTCTAAGATTAGCTGGGAAACAGCTGTCTTTATTCTCAAGTGTTATGATGTATTTAGATCATTCAGGTAATAAGGGTCTTAATACCTGAGTTTGCAGTGTTCTTATATGTTTTATCAGTCTAGAAATATTGGTATATTGGTCTTTTATTACAAGGTTACAATACAATGATCTCATATCAGTCAGGAACAATGATCTTGATTCCACAAGTTTACAATTATCTCAGATCAGACAGGTAACAATGATCGTGATGCTCTCTGGGTTACAATGTTATGAAATCAGGTTACAATGGTCTTAATCCTCTAGGTTACAATGTTTTCAGAACAGTAAGGTAACAATATTCTTTATCCCCACAAGTCAAAAGCTTCTCATATCAATAAGGAAAAATTGGTCTTCATCCCTTCTAGGTTGCAATGTTTTCCAGTTGGGAAAAAATGGTCTTGATTCCCTTGAGGTTGCTATGTTTTCAAACCAGGTAACAATGGACTTGATTTGCTAGGGTTACAATGATCTCAGATTAGTCTGGTAACAGTGGTCTTGATTTTCAGGTAATGATGGTCTTTATGTCCCAAGATTATATTGTTCTCAGGTCAGTCGGGTATCAATGGTCTTGATCCTCCAGGGTGACAATGTTCTTAGCTCCCCCAGTTAACAATACTCTCAGATTATAAGGTAACAATGATCTAGATTCCCATCCAAGTTACACTGTTCTCAAATTATATAACAGTGGTTAGTATCCCTCAAAATTACAATGTCCTCAAATCAATCGGACAACAACATTCTTTATCCCTACAAGTCACAATGTTTTCAGAAAAGTAAGGTAACAATGGTCTTGATCCCCTCCAAGTTACAATGTTTCCAGTCAAGTAAAAATAATCTTGGTCCTCCAAGGTTACAATGTTCTCAGATTATCTAGTTTATGATTGTCTTTATCCCCCAAATACCAATATTCTTAGATCATAAGGTAACCGTGGTCTTGGTTCCCCACAGTTAAAAATATTTTCTAATCAGGTAAAAGGGTTATTATTACCCAAGGTTACAATGTCCTAAGATCAATAACGTAATAATGATCTCTACGCCCAGCCCCCAAGATCACAAGATTCTTAGATCAGCCAGGTCACAACGGTATTGGTTCTCCTAGGTTATAATATTCTGTATTGACCAAGGCAGCGATAGTCTTTCCCTCCAAAGTTACAGTGTTTTCAAATCAGCCAGATAAAAATGGTTTTGATCACCCCAGGTTTTAATGTTTTCTTGTAAGTCAGTTAACAAAAGTGTTCATCTCCCAAGGTTATAATGTTCTCAGATCATCTAAGGCAACAGTGGTGTTTGTTCCTCTAAGAATACAAATGTCTTCAGATTACCAGGTAATAATGGTTTTCTTCACAAGACATAATGTTCTCAGATCAGTAAGGTAACAATGTTCTTGGTCCCCTCCTGGTTACAATGTTTTCAAATCAGGTGACAGTAGACTTGATTCCCCCCCCCCCCCCACACAATGTTCTTGGACCAGTCAGGTAACAATGTTCTTTATCCTCTAAGTTTACAATAATCTCAGATCAGTTGGGTTACAATGGTCATTTTCCCCAAGGTTACAATGTTCTCCAATCAGTCAGGTAACAATGGTCTTGATTCATCAAGTTTAGAATGTCCTCAGATCTGCCAGGTTAAGATTGGTCTTTATCTCCCCCACCCAAATTTTCAATATTCTAAGATTAGCCAGGTAACAATTGATCCCCCAAAAGGTTACAATGTTCTCAGATCAGTCAGGTAACAATATTCTTGATTCTCGGGTGAGTTAATAATGGTATTTATACCCCCAAGGTTACAATATTCTCAGATAAGGTGTTCCTTATCCTCACAAGGTACAATGTTCTCTGACCATCCAGGTAGAAATGGCCTTATCTCCCAAGATTACAATGTCCTCAGATCATTCAGGTAACAGTGGTCTTTATCCCCCAAGGCTACAATGTTCTCATATCAGCCAGGTAACCATGGTCTAGATATCTATAAATTACAATGCCCTCATATTTGTCAGTTTACAGTGGTCTCTATCTCTCCCAAGGTTGCAATATTCTATGATCAGTCATCTAACAATTTTCTTGATTCTCACAGGTTATATTGTATTCAGATCACTCAGATAAAATGATATAAGTCACCACAGTTGCAATATTCTCAGATTAGCCAGGAAGCAATGGTCTTGATTCATCAAGGTTACAAAGTTCTCAGATTAGTTGGGTAACAGAATTATTCTCCAAGGTTATAATACTCTCAGATATAATGGTTAACAGTGATTTTGATCCCTTTCAATATTATGAAATCAGGTGGCCTTGGTCTTTCAAGGTTACAATGTTCTCAGATCAGTCCGGTAACAATGGCCTTTAACCCATAAGATTACAATGTTGTCATGTCAGATAACACTGGTCTTTATACATTCAGATCACAACGTTCTCAGATCAGTGAAGTAACAAATATCTTGATCCCCCAAAGTGACATTCTCAGATCACCCAGGTAACAATAGTCTCCTTTCTCCGAGTTACAATGCTTTCAGATGAGGCAGGTAAGAATGATTTTTATCACTCCATGTTACAATGTTTTCAGACCAGTGAAGTAATAGATGTCTTGATCCTCAAGGTTCTTAGGTCACCCAGGAGACAATAGTCTTTTTACCCCAAGCCACAAGGTTTTCAGATCAGTCTGGTAAGAATGATTTTGATTCAAATTACAATGTTTTCTGTTCGGTCAGCTAATAAAGGTCTCTATCCTTCAATGTTACAATGTTCTCAGATCATGCAGGTAACAATGATGTTTGTCTTCCTCAGACTGAAATGTTTTCAGATCAGAAAGGTAACAGAGCTCATGATCTCCACACGTCACAATGTTCTCAGACCAATAAGGTAAAAATGGTCTCATTATCAAACAGGTTATAATGTTTTCAAATCGGATAACAATGGTCATGATTCCTTCCAAGTTACAATGTGTTCAAATGGAGTAGCAATGTTCTTAATCCTATAAAATACAAATTCTCAGATCAGTAAGGTTACAGTGTTCTCTGATTAGCCATGCAATTATAGTCTTGATTCTCCCAGGTTACAATGTTCCCAGATCATCCAGGTATAATGGTCTTTACCCTTCATGTTATAATGTTATCAAATCAACCAGGTCACAATGGTCTTTATTCCCACAAGTTACAATGTTTTTACATCAGCCACAAAAAAATTGGTCTTTATTATCCCAGGTTACAATGTTCTCAGATATGTAGGGGGATTATGTTGTTGTATTGTAAATAATTGTCCCACCTACTAGTTTAATAAAACCGCTGATTGGCCAAAGGCAGACAGGAAATGTGGGTGGGGCTACCAGACTAACTCCAGGAACAGGAAGAAAAGAGCAGAGATGCCACAGAGTTGCCAGTTTCCATACAAGCCAGAAGATGTGGAGGGCAACTATACTGCTCTGAGAAAGATACCAAGCTGCATGGCTGAACAGGATAAGAGTTATGGGTTAGTTTAAGGGTAAAGAGTTAGCAAGTTATATTCCTGGGCCCCAGATCAATCAGCATACAATTAATACAAGCATCTGTATGTTTCATTGGAACTATGGGTCTGTGGGTCTGCAGGTCCGGGCTATGGAACTGGGCTAGCCTGGAAAGTCCAGGCCATAAGGCTAGCCCAGAAAGTCTGGCCAGAAACCTCATTACAATACAGATAAGCAAAGTAACAATGTTCATGATCCCTCTAGGTTACATTGTTTTTAGAACAGTAGATAGAGTAAAAATGGTCTTGATTCACCAAGGTTACAATGTCTTCAGATCTGCCAGTTAACAATGATCTTTCTCCCCCAGTTTACAACATTCTAGGATCAACCAGGTAACAACTCTATTGTTTCCCATGTGATGCACTGTATTGAGATCAGTCAAATGACAAATTTCTTTATCCCCCTACATTTACAATGTTCTTAGATCAGCCAGGTACCAATGGTCTTCATTCTTCCCAGTTATATTGTTCTGAGATAAGCCAGTTATCAATGGTCTTTATGCTCCAAGATTACACTTTTCTCAGATCAGTCAGGTAACAAATAGTGATGATTTCTTGCAGGCTAAAATGTTTTGAAATTGGGTAACAACTATCTTGGTGCCCACAAGTTACAATGTTCCCAGACCAGTAAGGTAACAATGGTCTTGATTCCCCCTCCCCCATGAAGTTACAATGTTTTCAAATCTGGAAACAATGGTCTTGATCACACAAAGTTACATTGTTTTCAGATCATCCAGGTAACAATGTTATTTTCCCCCAGAAGTTACAGTGTCCTCAGATCAATCTGATAATGGTGTTCTTGATATAGGGTAAAAATGGCCAATGAAAGAAAACCTTGGCCCTAAGACCAGCACCAAAAAAATATAACCTGCACCTAATCAATTCAAGAACTAAAGTCTAACTATTCCCTGAGCACAAACCAGTCTCTGAGCTTGCTCCAAGCTTAGAAACTGAAATTAAATCAGTCCTCACTCTGAAAATTTCCATCTTAGGAAACTAAGAAATCCTACATGAGTCCTCTACCTGTTTGGTTTGGGGCTATCCTTTTTCTACCCTGGTAGAGGCAGCCACTTTCCTGGATTCCTCCCTCCCAATAAATCTTTAAGGAGGTTTGTGGCAACAACTTTCCTTTTCTGGAGCAGGGCAGAGCAGAGATCTAACAACTTTCACCAGAGCAGAGCAGGGCTGTTATGGCTCTCACTAGAGCAGAGCGGGAGCAGAGCAGAACTGTAGTACTTTGGCTAGGGAAAATTTCCCTTACTGGAGCAAAGTGTTACACTCTGAGGAAGCTGAGTGATATAACATTTTTTTTCCCAGATCAGGGTGAAGCAGAGTAGAACAAAGCTGTGATATATAGCTGGGAAAATCCTCCCCTACTGGAGTAGACATGTACACTTGCATTAGGGAAACTTTTCCCAGAGCAAGAACTGTAACACTTGGTGCTGAGGAAATTGTCTCCCACCAGAACAGAGCTGTAACACTTCTGTTGGAATATCTTTCTCTTCAGAGCTCTAGGTAACCCTTGGCTTCTGACTACCAGAATACCTTTCTCTTTAGAGCTATAACACTTATTCTTGATTCTCCCAGAGTACAATGTTTTTATATTAGCCAGGTAACCGTGGTCTTTATGCCCCAAGATCACACTGATCTCAGATCAGTCAGGAAAAAATAGTCTTCGTTCTCCCAGGTTACAATGTTCTCAAATCAATCAGCTAAAAACGGTTTGATCCTCCAAAGCTGTAACGTTCTCAGATCACCCAGTCAATAATACCCTTTACCCCCCCCCCCAACAATATTCTCTGATCAAAAGATTTCAATGGTCTTGATTCTACCTGTAAGTGAGTGTTACAACTCTGGGGATGGGGTGAGAGGTATCCTGACTATTTGGGAAGTCAGGCTGTGCCTGGAGCTGCTAAGACAGCTCTGATGGCTGGAGCTGCAATGGGACAGCTCAGCTCTGGAGGGAAAGGTATCCTGATTGTTCAGGAAGTCAGGCTAAATTTAAAGCTGAGGTGCAGTGGGGGATGGTCTCCCTACAGGATATAGCAATCCTGCTCCTCTCCTGGAGCACCTCTACAGCTGAGCTCTGCTCACTGCTCCTTTAATGGGGCTTTCCAACAGAGCTCTGATTGATTCTTCTTCTCTCCTACCCAAGATGTTACTTTTATTGTCTCACTCCGCTAAGGTGGAAACCCCTGCAGAAATGTAGCAATCTCTCCAGCTCTGGCAAAAAGTTGTTACTTTTTTCTGCTTCACCTTGCTCAGACTCCTAAGGGGACATCTCTGTGAGGTTTTCCTGCTCCGTCCCCTAAGGGACTCTTGAGAAAGAGATTTCTTTTGGAAGAGGAGTCCAGAAGAGTGGTTGCCTCTACCAGGGTGGGAAATGACAGCCAAGAACTAAACAGGCAGAGGGGTTTGTATAGGGGATCTTAGGGGCAGAGTCTCTCAGGGATACTCAAGGATTGGTTAGTTATTCCTGCTCAGAGTTTGGTTAGTTTCATTGGTCAGGGGCAGAGATGGCTCTGATTTCAGATCAAACTGTGTTTCTTTCACAGGCTCTGATTCTAGGGACCAAGTGTTTTCCTTTGGTACTAGTTTCAGAGTCAAGGCATGTTTATTTTTGGTTCTGGGTTCAGGGATAAAGTGTTTCTTTCACTGGCTTGGGTCTCAGATCCAGGCTGTGTTTCTTTCACTGGCTCTGGTTTAAGGGCCAGGGTGGGTTTCTTTGAACAGCCCCTTTTCCTTACACCTTCCCTACAAGTTACAATGTTTCCATTCAAATTACAATGTTTTCAGATGAGCCAGGTAACAATGTTCTTTAACCCCACAAGTTAACAATGTTCTCAGATCAGTCATATAACAATGGTACTGACTGTACAAGGTTCTTCTTTGTTGATTCACACAACCATAGTCTCTGTAACCCACGTTACAATGTTTTCAGATCAGCCAGAATGGGTTTGATCCCCCCAGGTTACAATGTTTCTGGTAAGTCATCTAATAAAGGTCTTCATCCCTCAAGGCTACAATGTTCCCAGATGACCAGGTGACAATGGTCTTGATCTTCACAAGCCATAATGTTCTCGGATCAGTAAAGTTAAATACTCTCAGATTACTATGTTTTCAAATTAAGGAAACAACGGTTATGACTTCTTCTAGGCTACAGTGTTTTCAAATGGGGCAATAATGCTCTTGATCCCCTAAGATACAATGTTCTCAGGTCAGTAAGGTAACAACGGTCTTTGATTCTCCCAGGTTACAATGTTCTCAGGTCAGTAGGTAATAGTGGCCTTTATCTCCACCAGTCACAATCTTCTCAAATCAGTCTGGCAATAGTGGTCTTGATCCCGTGTTACAGTGTTCTCAGATCAGTCAGGTAACAATACTCATCATTGCCTCTGGTTACAATGCTCTCAGATCAGCCAAGTAACAATGGTCTTAACCTACACAAGTTACAATGTTCCCATGTCAGCTAGGTATCAGTGGTCTTGATTACCCAAGGTTACAATATTCTCAGAACCCTTGGGTTACATAATCTTCTCAGATTCTCCCAGATGTCAATGTTCTATGTCCCAAGTAACAACATTTTCAGATTAGGGAAGTAACAATAGCCATGATCTCCTGGGTTACAGACACCTCAGATAACTGTTATTCATCTTCCTTGTTACAATGCTTTTAGATCCTCCCACATCATAATCTCTCCAATTTTTAACTAGCATGCTCTCCTATTCTCTAGGTAACATGTATCTCAGATTCCCAAGAAACTATGCTTTTCTATCTGCCAGGGAATAATGGCCTCGATCCCCCAGGTTTACAATGGCCTCAGATCCCTTAGGTAACAATAGTATTGATTCTCTCCATAATAATGCTCTCAGATCCCACAAGTATCCATGATCTTGGCTCCCAAGTGATTCTCTGCTCTGCCAGCTAAGAGAGTCTCTGGGTTTCACATAACATCACTTGTTAGCTCATTTTGGTATCACTTGAGTTATCATATCTCCAAGGTAAGTGTTCTCAGCTCTCTCAGGTAACAGTAATCCCATCTACCCAAGTGACAGTAATGTCACCTCTCCTAGGTAACATTGGCTCTCAGTCCAACAGTAGTTCTCTGGCTTCCCACGTAGTCTCTCACAGTACCAGGCAGCAGCAGTACTGGTTCCACAGGCCACAGTGGCTCCGCTTATCCATGTAGCCATGATCACAGCTCTCAATGGCCAACAGTGGTCTCAATACTTCTATGTATTATTTTCCCCAGCTCATCTACTTAGCACCAGTTCTCAACTCACACAGATAACAGTGGTCAAAGTCCTCCAGGTTACAATGGTCTCAGCACTGGACTGTAATCCTCCAAGTAACCGTGTCATCACCTCCCCCAGCTAGTTCCTATCCCCTCCTGCGTTATAGTTGTTCTCAGATTCTCCAGGAAACAGCAGTTCTCTCCTTATCCATGGCAGTGGTTCCCTGGTCTCCAGGTAAGAGCCATCCTTGTCTGGCCCAGGACAATGCTTCCTTGGTCTCCAGGTGACATCAGTTCTCAGCTCACACATGACAGTGATTTCCTAGTCTCCAGCTAACAGTGGTCCTCAGCTCACCAAAGTACCAGAAGGCTCTGCCTTCCCAGGTAGCTCTGATTCTGAGCTCATACAGGCAACACTAATCTCAGAAAACCCATGTAACAAGGTCACAATTCACCCAGATTGCATGATCTTAGCTCCTTCAGATAACAGTAGCCTCTGATCTCTGAGTGCAGTGGTTCCCAGCTCTCCCAGATAAAGGCTATCTTTGTTCACCATGGTAACAGTGTTTCTCTTGCTCAGGTATCAGATGGTCTCAGATCACCCTATAGCATTGATCACAACTCCCCCAGATAACAGTGTTCTCAGTTCTTCCATATAACACTGTTCTCAACTCATACATCTAACAGTGGTCTCAGCTCCCCCAAGGGCAATAGCCTCAGTATCTTAAGGTAATAATGGCCTCAGATCACCATTAGAATGAAAATGGAAGTCTCCCAGCTCTCTCAAACAATAGATGTGTCAGCACCACCACCCCAGGTAACATGGTTATCAAGCCCTTTGTGTAACAGGACTCTCTGTTCACCCAGTTAACATGGTTCTTAACTTGCCCAAGTAATGGAGGTCTCAGTTTCCAGAGAGTCAACTATGGTTTTCATCTTAGATAGGTAATGATTATCCTCAGCGCATAGGGTAACAGTGGCCAAGCCTCCTCCAGCTAAGGGTGCACCAACCCTGTATGTAACACTGTTCTCTGCTCATTAGTTAACAGTGACCTCAACACTATAAGCACTGGCATCCACTGATCAGTTAAGAGTGTTCCTCACGCCTCCAGGTAACAAGTCTCAGCTGCCTGGGATAGTAGAGGTAACCCCCTCCGAGACAAGAGTGGTTCATAACTGTGCAAGGAAACAGTGACCATAGCTCCCCCAAGTAACAACTCAGCTCACTGGGTAACTGGTTCTCAGATGAGCCAGATTCAAGTTGGATCAGTTCCCCCAAGTAACAGTAGATCCACTCACCCAAGCAACAGTAGTCTTAGCACACAGCAAGCATCAGTTCATTCATGTTCTCACCCCTCCCCAGGTACCCATGTTCTCACCCTCCCACCCTCCGTCTAGGTTTCAGTATTATCACACACACACACACACACACACACACACACACACACACACACACACACACACAGCATATCATTGTTCTGATCACCCCCTTGGGTACCCTGTGTTCTCACCACTGTCCAGGAAACAGTTGTTGACAGTTGTTGCCTCCCAGGTACCAGTGTTCTCACCTCCACCAGGTACCAGTTTCCTCACCCCACTTCAAATACCAATATTCTTACCCTCCCTTTAGGTACCACCCAACATGCACACACACACACACACACACACACACACACACACACACACACACACGCACACCTTTGTGCCCACCCACTCCCCAAGTACCTGCTGTTCTTATGACTCCTCAGGAAGAGTTCTCAGCTCTCAATGTTCTCACCTCACTCCCAGACACTAATGTCTTACCTTCTCTTCAGGTACCAGTGTTACTCTCCCCCACCACACACACACACACACACACACACACACACACACACACACACACACACACAACATCATTCTCACTACTCCCCAAGTACCAGTGTCCTCACCTCCACCAGGTAGCAGTGGTTCCCAGCTCCTCTAGGTAACAGCTGTATCTGCTCACCCTGGCAATAAGTGTTCTCAGCTCCTCCTGCAGTGATAGATAGTTCCCAGCTCACCAGGTAACAGTTTCAAAGCTCACCCAGGTGCCAATGTTCTCACCCTTCCCCAGGTTTGAGTGTTAACACTCAGATACCAGTGTTGTGTTCTAAACTTCCCAGGTATTGATGTTCTCACACCCCACAAGGTCCTGGTGATTTACTGCCCACAGATGAACATTCTCACCTGCCATGTAATTGTTCTCACTTCCCTGAGGTAACACTGTTTTCACACACATCCCACTTACCACACTCACCTGTCCCCCAAGTACTTACCACACTCACCTGTCCCCCAAGTATGGATGTTCTCATGCCCCACCCTCTATCTGTTTCACCTCCCCCAGGTAATAGTGTTCTTACTCCCAGTAGCACTGTTCGCACCTCCTCCCACTCTAGTTTTCTCAGCTGCTCTCAGTTAAGTCTTCTCTGTCCCTCCGAGAAACAGTATCCCCACCCCATCCCAGTTACCACTATACTCCCCTAGCCCAGGAACCAGTGTCCTTACCTTCCAGGTGCCAGTTCTCACCTCTACCAGGTAACAGTGGTTCTCAGCTCCTCCAAATGATACTTGATCAGTTCCCCCAAGTAAGAGTAGCTCACCCAAGCAACCTTGCTCTCAGCTGCTCCAGGCAGCAGTGGTTCTCCACAGCTCACCAGATGTGGTTCTGGCTTCTTCCTGTAACACGGTACACAGTGAGTTCTTAGCACATTTATCAGCTTACCCAAGTAACTACAGTCTATGGTCATTGGGTTGTGGTCATATTTTTGTGTACTAGAGCATTCATTGTGCTCTAACAAATAAAGTTTACCTGAAGATCAGAAAGCAATGCTAGTTGCTAGTTAACCATAGAGGCCAGGCAGTGGTGGCACATGCTTTTAATCCTAGCACTTGGGAGGAGGAAGGAGAAAGATCAGGAGTTCAAGGTGACCCTGGACTACACAAGATTGATCCAGTCTAAAAGAGAAACAGGGCTAGGCTGTGAAGGCTCAGACCTTTAATCTCAGCTCTTGGGATCTCACGCCTTTGATCCCAGCACATGGGGTCTCATCTTTGATCCCAATACTTGGGAGGCACATGCCTCTAATCTCAGCACTAGGAATGTAGAGACAGGAAGTGATATGACCGGGCAGAGAGAGAAATATAAGGTGGAAGGAGACAGGAGTTCAGCCACTTTAGCCTGAGGATTTGGCAGAGGTCAGAAGTGTAGAGAGCCGCATGGCCGCACCTTAAAGATGGTGCTGCCTTCCGCCTTCCGCCTTCCACCTTCCCGATGGTGAGAGCTCTCTGAGATAAACAACTCCTTATTTGGCTAAGGCTAAGCTCCTGGCTTGCTTCCAGGTGTGGCTTGCTTCCGTGCACCTGGATCTATTGGCATGGCCCACGTGGCGCCCCATGACTAGCAGTCCAGAGAGTATTTAGCTGGGAGTGGGTTTTCCCCAGTGGCAGAAGAGGCAGAAGTGGCAGAAGAAGTTTCAAGGTCCTGAATAAACCACTGAAAGAAGAGCCTGGTGTTGATTCATCCTTGCTAGCAAGGTTGCGCGTGACACAGAAGTCTCTTTAGTGGCTGGCTCCTTTACCTCTCTGATATTTCAGCCTTTACCCTGATATCTGACACCTCTGGGTTTTTATTAAGACTGATTAGGATGTGTGCTACAACTGCCATATTAGCTCACAGGTTACTGTGGTGTCAGCCCCTCCCAAGAATTAGGTTAGAGTGGGATGCAGACAGAAGCCACTTAGGCAGAATTTATCCTGATGGTACCTTGACTCTTCCCCACATAAAGTACCTTCTCTTCTCACTCCCTGATTCTATAACTCTGCATTGAAAAGGTCAAGTACCTTATCAAGTATTTATGCTCTCCACAGTGCTATGAGCTGATGGCACCATGCTCAGCTGCACCCACACCCACACCTAGCCTGCTGGCCCACTGACACAGGTTGTTTCTTACCTGATTCACTAAGAAATTTAAACTATGCTTGAGGTCTCCCCTTTTCTGATTTGACTTCAATCTTCACTTCTATTAGTGTAAAAACAAATGGCCACTTGTGAAAATCACGACATTCTCCTTGACAGTGCACCAGCTTTTCCTGTGAACAGACACCATTGTGAGAGAAAATCACCTCCCTCCGCTGCAAACAATGTTTCTCCCAGGGCAGTGGGTTAGTTCTATGTCTTGTGGCCTCAGGTCCCTGTCTGTTACGCCCCAGTTCTCCTAGCATCTCTGTTCTGGGCTTCTTCTAAAACTCCACAAGCTGTTCCTAATGGAGCTTGCCACGATGAGGCTCAAACCTGGTGCCATCCAACCCTGGATTCCCAAGCAGAGGCAGCTGTTGGAAAACATTACAACCACGACTCAAGGAAGCCAAACTCAGTTCAGAGTTCTGGTCCTGCATCCTGGCCAGGAAGGAGCACTACTACGCTACCCTATGTGCAGACTACCTCAGCATGCTCGTAACTGTCAAGGTGTATCCAGTTAGGAAGTTGTTGGCCTGATACACCCAGGTTCTCCACATTGAGGTTACTCAACCCCAAACTCCAGGTGCAGATGAAAAGGGAATCTACCCAATGGTCCCCTAAGACCTTGAACTCCTGGAAAATCCCAGTCATCAGAGTCCCATGATCAAGCTGGGCTGTTAACTTAAGAAACAAACAGTTACAACTGGGTCATTTCCTTAACTGGGTTTCCCAAGAGCAGAGTCAAGCTAAGTACTCATCATCCAAACAGAAAGAGAGGTATTGAGTACAACTAAAGGTCCTGATCATCTATGGGGTGCTAAAAATGATAGAGTAAAGGAGAGATCATTGGATTTACTTTAAACTAATAAGCAACTATTAAATTCAAATATTTTATATTGGCATAGATTTTTGTGTACTGATACAGATTAAAGGTTATTTTAGTTAACATGTTTGTGTGTGTGTGTGTGTGTGTGTGTGTGTGTGTGTGTTTCTACTCTTATTTAAGGTATTGTGCCTATGCAGCTCATTTAAAAATGTAATGTAAATATAATATATAGTTCTAGTCCTTAAGGATTATTACAAACTGTTTAGTATAGTCCTCTATAATAATCAAACTTGTAGTCATGTTAGGTATGTTTTCAAGGTTAAACAGATGTATTTTATATAACAGATGATTTTCAAACACTTGAAAGACCTACAAAATATGGCATTTAAGATGTTTTAATAACAAGGCTTTTCATGACAGTAAGACACATTTGTTCCTGGCTGTAGTAGGAGGTTTCTGGCCCGAACTTTTGGGCCTAACCTCAAGGTTTAGATACACAGACCCACAGACCCACAGAGACACACAGATGCTTTCAATAGTTTTAGGCTGGTGGATCTAAGGCCCGTAACTTGCTATCTCTCTACCCTTCATCTAACCCATGACTCATCCTGTTCAGCCATGGGGCTCAGTACATTTTCTCACAGCAGCATGGTTGTCCTCTGCTACTTCCAGCTTCTCCCTGGCATTCTGCTCTGTGCTTCCTGTTCTCAGAGTTTTCTTAGTCTGGTAGCCCCGCCCACACTTCCTGCCTGCCTTTGGCCAATCAGCGCTTTTTATTAAACCAGTGGGTGGGACAATTATTTACAATGAAACAACACAATCTTCCACACCCGGCAGCACCAATTTACTTCAAAAAGGATGATGTGCATTGGAGAACCCCCATAAGGAGTTTGCTTTGAATGTGGCAAAGCTACCCATTTATGTAAGAAATTGTCCTTGACTGGATTGCTGACAGTATGCTGTTCAAATTGGACAAGCAGGACACAAAAGAAAGCAACTACCAAACCCTGCCAAGAGAAGGCAGAACAATCTTTCAAAATTTCTGCTTCATAGAAAAGTATGTCAGATATTCTAGGCCTGTAGGCTAAAGATGAATACCCCAACATTGCAGAGGAATCTTGGGTGACAGTCAAGGCAGCCAAACATCTCTGTCATTTTTGTAGTTCTGGAAGTTGTTTGCTCTGCACTTCCTGTTTACTCAGTAAATATATCCTTCTTGGGTCTCTGATGGGGTTGAAAACAAGAAAGTTTTAGTTACAGTTTTCTTTGTTACAAAATTCATAAAAGAAACTCACAAAAGAGGTGTAAAGTATATAAGGTTGAAAGACATAAAACTTAAATTGTTTCTCTAAGAAAATGTTTTGAGGTTTAAAAAGATAGTTTCGGGTTGGTAATATAAACTAGGGTAAAAAGTAAATTAAGTACAAAATTTTGGACTCACCATGATAGACTAGATAATGAAGTATTTTCTCTAAATTTGCCATATGTGAATGAACTAGACATTGTGATGTAATTCTTAACCCGATAATTCTAATTGTATATAGTTTTACTATGTCTGAGTTAAATCCTTTCCACTTTACTTAGACAAAAAGGGAGAAATGTTGTGAAATAATCTTTTAGTACACTGTGAAGATGTGTCTTTACCAAGGTACCTTCTGATTAGTTTAATACAGAGTTAAATGGCCAATAGCTAGCCAGGAGACTTAGGTAGGACAACCAGACACAGAGAGGACTCTGGGAAGAAAAGAGGCAGAGAAACCAGCCAGATGCTGAATGAATCTAACACACAGAATGCTACAGAGGTAAAAAGCCATGTGGTAAAATATAGATTAATAAAAACAAATTATTTGGGATCTGGCTGGCATGGCAGAGAAAGACTCATTACAGATATTCAACAGGAGAAGCTGGCCTATAGGCACATGTTGAGTGCGAACATTCAGATGATGCTGTGGGACAAGAACTTGGATACATGTTTCTAAAGAGTCAAAGACCTAAGCCCCCAGGACTGCACAATCTTCAAGGAAGAGGGGCAGACAGTTGGTCTCCAGTCCCTGAAGATCCAGTTCAGATGCCACCAACCAAACACAGGGGAAGCAATCTTGCTGGCCAACTAGTTGCACCTCCCCTAGCAAGATCAAGCCGGGTAACTTATTCTATTCTGTAATGCGGCACAAGAATGCCACAGACAGTAAACAGAAGCACACTGACCTACTGTCCTAAAGGATGTGGAGTCTAGCATCAGCCCATTTTTGTTACTGCATTATCCATGGGGGAGGAGAATGTGAGGGGAGGCAGAGGATCAAAGCAAGGGAAGAAAGACCAAGACAGAGAAAAGGGGCCAAGCTTGTCCCATAGTCACAGGCTTACCTCCACATACCAGTATTAATTTTCCCCACTCTCCTGGGCTATCAGCTTCTCATTAGCCCCTCCCTCCAAAATTATCATCTTGAAGATCAAGTTCCAATGCACTGTTTAGCAATATATTCAAAGCATAACACATGGGATGCAAGTGTGCCTTGTGCCCCAGAAAATAAATGAACTTGATACTATTCGCTTATGGAAACAAAACTCACCCTGAGGTGGAAGGTGGAGGGCACTAGTGCTCACGTGTACTGGGCACTCTTGTTGACTGAGTCTAGGCCTACATTGATCTAAACCCAAAGACAGCATTGGGCTCCCCAACACTATATACCTTCTCATAAACTACATGTCAAAACCAGAGGAGGCTGTAAAGCCTCAAAGACAGCTTGGCACAAGCCTGCTAAGAATCTTACACCAATCTCTTCTCCCCTTCCAGAATCTTCTAAGCTTACATAAGCAAGCCCAGACCAATCCCTAGGGGTCCTTCCATAGATATACAATTGGATGAGATACTCAGCTGGGGGATGATGGTCCCATGTTAGCAGCCTCTAAGCAGGGGCTGACAGGGCTGAGCTCAGACAGTTACTTGCAGATTAATGGTCCAGGCTAGGCTGTAGGAGGTGAAGGCATACTGTCACATGCAGAAAAATAGCCCAGGCTAGGCTGCAGGAGGTGAATGCATACTGCCACATGCAGACAAATAGCCCAGGCTAGGCTGCAGGAGGTGAATGCATACTGCCACATGCAGACAAATAGCCCAGGCTAAAATCATAGGAGGTGGAAGGACAGCGTCATGTGTCCCTTCCTTAATCTAGGTTCTGTTACTGTTTTCAGTTTTGAGGAAAATGGTTCCATACTTCCACGCCCACATCATGTAACTTCCTGGCAACAAAGGTCCAAGACTTTGAGTTCACTGTGCGGCAGCCCTTTATATGTTATAAAAACACATCATTGCCATTATCCATCTCATCACACTGACATGCAGTTGAGAGTCTACCAACATTCTAAATTCTTGGCACAGCTACCCCGACCAACAGGAACAGCAAGAGTTCTCCAAGCCTCTGGAAATGTCAAGTGCTCTTGTTAGCATTACTGAAGTGGCACACATGTCACTTTTCAAATTGCAGTGGCTGAGGCCCTGTGAGGATGCACTTCACTCCCTGGAGAGAGGGCTCTGCCAGCTAGATCCCTCACAGTATGGCATCTCACAAGACTCTTTCTGGGCTGCCTCTCTCAGGTGACTCTCTGGGGGTCCCTCTCTGGGGGCACTCATTTTTGCAGCAAAGTAAATAGTTAGTGGGATTCTAATTTTATTGGTGGGAATTCTTTATGAACAATCCCAAGAGGCTGACATGACTCACAGGTGCTGCCTCCACTGTCCCAGCAAAGTGGGAGTGTGGGACAGGAAGACCTTGTCTTAGTTAGGGTTTCTATTGCTGTAAAGAGACACCATGATCATGCCAACTCTTATAAAGGCAAATATTCCATTGTGGTGGCTCACTTACAGTTCAGAGGTTCAGTCCATTATCATCACGTCAGGGAATATGGCAACATATAGACAGACATTTTACTGGCTACATCTTGATCAGAAGGCAAGAGGAAGCAGATTGAGACTGGGCAGTATCTTGAGGATAGGAAGTTCAAATCTTGTCCCCATAGTGACACAGTTCCTTCAGCAAGGCCATACCCACTCTGACAAAGCCATATCTCCTAATAGTGCCACTCCCTATGAAATTATAGCGGCCAATTGCATTCAAGCTACCACAACAGTGAAGTGAAAGCATGCCCATCTGTCCACTGCTGTAATCCCGATGTTGTGAATCTCCACTTCTGAGCACATGAAAACCACATAGCATGTCCACTGCATGTGACCCCTGGACCTCTTATGTCAAGTAACCTGGAGTAGAACCCAGGAAGGTGGGATCAATTCTAACCAGATGGGTCCCCAGCCACAAGAGGAAACAAACACCCCAATGGAGGCCAGGGGTTACTCCTCCACAGCCTGACTCAAGAGTGAGTGGATAGTCTGAGTTGGGAGCTGGATTACAGCATTGCTTCCCCGGGATTCTGAAATCCCCGTGGGTCAGTAAGAGACAGCATGATTCCAGTAGTTCTCTCCCTCAATTATGGACCCATCAACAGACAACCAAGAACAGGACAGCAATGTTGGTAGGACTCTGCTGAGTTCCCAATGGAATCACACAAATCACTCTATAAACCAGGTGAGAGATTTAGGGGCAGCAGCAGAGCCTTACTGGCAGCTTCATAAAGTTGTGAGTCCAGGACGTGACAGGAGTTACCTCAGTCATACAAACTACTCCAGGGTGGTGGAGATGAACTGTGAGGAGCGACGTGACCCACTCCTCCCTGCTGAGTCAATACAAGGAACTTACATGCGGAAGCAAGCCCCACCTAACAGTTGCCAATGGGAAACATTCCCGCCCCCCGCCCCTGCCATCATCAGTACCAACCATGTTCCTCTGGTATCTTGCTGCTCCCACCCTGTAGGAATGTCTCAGTCATCAGAGCTTGTTCCGTCACATGCTGGGATCTCTCTGCCAAAGAGGGGTGGTCAGAAGAACACTCTGCCTGCTGCTATTTAATCCTGAGCTAGGATCCCAGGGGACAGCAGAGGTGCTGCAGTAGGTGGGGCTTCTCCACCATCAAAGACCTGGACTTTCTTCTCAGTCTGCCAGTATCACCGTTTCCAAGTCGTCATCACCCAAAATAAACAGCTTGCTGCTACAATTGTACCTTGGGTTCTGTTTATGACACAAGCCCACCAAAGCACATGATTTTAGTTTAAAACTATTTCCCAACTGTTACTGTGAACTATTTCCTCAGGAATGAAGAACAGGCAAGCAAAGAGTCTGGAATGGCTTATTTACACAGTGATCCATTTTTCATGTTTAAATACTAGAATAGGGAATGAGCATCCTGAGAAAGTCACAGTTAGGTTTGGTAGTGGCAAGAAATTCTACTGATCAAGTCAAAACTGCAACTCTCAGCCATGTAAGAAGGGTTGCTTTCTTTTAAGGGACAAGGTTGGGAGCCCAAGAGGTCTTTAAAGAAGCAGAGGGTCAGCCGTAAAGGAAGCCAAAACAGACATGGCAAGGTAACCAGTAGCTCCTAACAGCCACAGGAGGCCTCTGGTGCTGGGGACTGGGTTTCAGAAATAACAGTGGCTGCTGTGGAGTCATATTCTCCTAACTGGACCACTCTCTCCTGGAGGAGAGAGAGGCTGTGGTAAGCTTGCAGGCTCAGGGCTCAGAAAGTTACAGGATTCACAAGGCCCCTCCCCAAAGCAGTAAGCAACTACTGGGGCAGGTGAGACTTTCAGGAGCTCTGCCCTCAAGCTGGGGAGAGAGATCCAGTCTGGGGTGGGCTTTTTCAGTGATGCAGCTGCCTCTGAAGCACCCAAGCTCCTACAAGTAACTCCCATACACTCCTGTGAGTAGCCCCATAAGCTCACTGTTTACTAAGCGGGAGTCATTCATGGCTCTGCTGTCAGAGCCTTATCTGGGGTGGATAGATGTTTGTTCACATCTCCCCAGAAAAAGTCACATGTGTAAATACGTTCACTATTCTCACATGGGAAGTTACACTGTAAGCTTTACACCCCCCAAAGGCAATTTAGGATGCAAGGCTATTAGAAAAATATTTGCAGTCTGGGAAAAATAGTTCTTTAAAATGATACCAGAAGCAGAAGGCAGGAAAAGGAAGGTGGATGGACTCAGTTTCACTTCTGCTCTGCTAAAACCCTAACAAGGTGATGAAAAAGCAGGCTAAGGCTTGAGAAAATTCTAACAAATCACACACTTAGCAAAAAGTAGCATCTATAATATATAAGGAGTGCTTGCCCCAGAAACCTCTGCAACAATTGGAAACACACAGACCCCTGGCCCACAGATGACTAAGAGGTGAGTGGCAGCCCACCCCCACCCCAGGGACCATAGTCTCTGAAGTCTGTCCCGGGGGTCACAGCCCTAGAACCCCACCCCCACACAGCTCTGCCCTAAACCCAAGCTACCAAGAAGACCTCCTGCAAAGCCTACCCCAGAACAGGAGTTACAGACAATTACAACCACTGGGGATATCCCACGACCAAAATCCTGCCCCATCCTCAACTCACGTCATCACATGGCGACCCCAGTGACCTCCACGACAACTGGAAACCCACAGACCACTGGCCTATAGCTGACTAAGAGCTGACTAGGAGGCTAAGAGCTGACTAAGAGTGGACCAAGAACTCAGAATGGACCAAGAGAGACTTCTCAAGACACAGACACACCCAGAACAGATTGCACCAAAATCAGCTCTCTGAAATTCAGACAAATTCTGCAGTGAACCGAGGAAGCAATGGGCACGCGCCAATGCAAGAATACGTATAACAACACAAAGAACAACATGGAACCACCAGAAGAATCTGTTGATTCTACAACATCAAGACATCAGCAGAAGGAAAGGACCTTACAAACAATTTTGTAAAGATAATAGAGCCTTAAAAGAGGATATAAAAATGTCGCTTAAAGAAAGAAGAAAGTACAAACAAAAAACTGGAAAAGATTAACAAATCCCTAAGAGAAAATAAAGAAAACAAAAAAGAGAGAGAGAGAGAAAGAAAGCAGGCAAAAAAAAAACATTCCAGGAATTAAAAATTGAAATAGAAACAATAAAGAAGGCACAAAAAGGCAATGTTGGAAATAAAAAACCTGAAGAAATGAATCGGAACTACAGATGCAGCATAACCAACAGAATGCAAGAGATGGAAGAGAGAATCCCTGGACTGGAATATTCAATAGTGGAAATATATATGCCAATCAAAGAAAACACTAAAACCAAAAAAGTCATAACACAAAACATCCAGGAAATTTGGGACACCACGAGAAGACCAAACCTGAGAATAATCAGAATGGAAGAAAGAGAAGAACACCAGCTCAAAGGCACAGAAAATATATTCAACAAAATCATCGAAGAAAACTTACCCAACCTAAACAAAGAAATGCCTGTAAAGATACAAGAAGCTTACAGAATACAAAATATACTAACCCTCCAGAAAAAGTCTGCTCACTATATAATAATCAAGCCACTAAACCTACAGAACAAAGAAAAAATACTAAGAGCTGCAAAGGAAAAAGGCCAAGTTACCTATAGAGGCAGACCAATCAGATAACACTATACTACTAAATGGAAACAATGAAAGCAAGAAGGTCCTGGTCAGATGTGATACAGACATTAAAAGAGCATGGCTGCCAACCCAGATTACTATACCCAGAAAAACTATGAATCATCACAGGTGGAATAAGCAAGATATTTTACAACAAAACCAGATTTAAACAATATCTATCCATAAATTCAGCCCTACAGAAAGAACTAGAGAAAAAATTCCAACCCAAGGAATCAGATATACCCATGAAACCACAAGAAATCCACAATCCCACAGAAGAAAAACATACACACACATTACCACCAAAAAAAATAGGAAATAACAATCATTGGTTATTAATTCCTTAATATCAATGGACTCAATTCACTTATAAAAAGACACACCCTAACACAATGGATACAAAATCAGAATTCATCCTTCTGCCACATACAAGAGACATACCTCAACTTCAAAAACAGACACAGGTTCAGAGTAAAGGTTTGGAAAGACATTCCAATCAAAAGGTCCCAGGAAACAAGCTGGTGTAGCTCTTCTAATATCTAACAAAATATACTTCAAACTAAAATCAATCAAAAGAGACCAGGATGGACATTTCTTATTAATCTCAGGAAAAATCCACCAAGATGGAATCTCAATCCTGAATATTTATGATCCCAAGTCAGGGGCACCTACATATGTAAAAGAAATACTACTAAAGCTTAAACCTCACATCCACCAAATTTCACATATTAATAGTGGGAGACTTCAACACCCCACTCTCACCAATGGTTAGGTCTACCAGACAGAGATTCAATAGAGAAATACAGAATCTAACAGATGTTATGACCCAAATGGACTTAATATATACAGAAATTTCCACCCAAACCAAAGGAATATTCTTATTTCTCAGCACCCCATGGAACATTCTCTAAAACTGACTACATACTCAGTCATAAAGCAAACATCAATAGATACAAAAAATGGGAATAACTCCTTGTATCCTATCAGACCACCATGGACTAAAGCTAGAGTTCAACAACAAGAAAAATCACAGAAGCCTACAAATTCATGGAAACCAAACATCTCCCAACTGGTCAAGGAAGAAGTTAAGGAAGAAATCAAAGACTTTTTAGAATTTAATGAAAATGAATCTAGAACTAACCCCAAACTTATGAGACACAATGAAAGCAGTGATAAGAGGGAAACTCATAGCACTAGATGCCTATATGAAAAAACTTAGAGAAATCTCACACAGGAGACCTAACAGCACAGGTAAAGGCTTCAGAACAATTAGAAGCAAACTCACCTAGAAGGTGCAGACAGCAGGAAATAAACTTTGGCCTGAAATCAATACAATTGAAACAAAGAGATAATACAAAGAATCAATGAATCAAAGAGTTGGTTCTTTGAGAAAGTCAACAAGATAGACAAACCCTTATCCAAACTAACCAAAAGGCAGAGAGAGAGAGAGAGAGAGAGAGAGAGAGAGAGAGAGAGAGAGAGAGAGAGAGAGAATTCAAATTAATAGAATCAGAAATGAAAAGGGGGACATAACAACAGACATCCAAGAAATCCAGAAAATCATTAGGTCATACTTTAAAAATCTATACTCCACTAGAATGGAAAGCCTAAATGGAATGGACAGCTTTCTGGACAGGTACCACTTACCAAAATTTAATTAAGACTAGACAAATGACCTAAATAGACCTATAACCTCAAGGAAATTGAAGCTGTTATTAAAGTCTCCCAAGGAAAAAAAGCCCAGGGACAGTTGGTATCAATACAGAATTCTACCAGACATTCAAAGAAGAACTAATACCAATACTCCTCAAACTATTACATACAGTAGAAACTGAAGGAACATTGTCAAACTCTTTATGAGGCTACAAATCACCCTGATACCCAAGCCACTCAAAGATGCAACAAATAAAGAGAATTACAGACCAATCTCCCTCACGAATATTGATGCAAAAATACACAATAAAATACTGGCAAACCAAATTCAACAACCTATCAAAAATCACCCATCATGATTAAGTAGGCTTTATCCTAAAGATTCAGGGATGGTTCTACATACAAAAAATGGTGAATGTTATCCATAATATAAACAATCTGAAAGAAAAAAAAACACATTATAATTTCCTAAGATGCTGAAAAAACCTTTGATAAAATTCAACACTCCTTTATGATAGAAAGTCCTGGAGAGATCAGGAATACAGGGGAAAGACCTAAATATGATGAAGGCGATATACAGTAAGCCAACAGCCAGCATCACACTAAATGGAGAGAAACTCAAAGCAATCCTACTAAAATCAGGAACAAACAAGGCTGCCCACTTTCCCCTTATCTATTCAATACAGTCCTTGAAGTTTTAGCTAAAGCAATAAGAGCACAAAAGGAGATTAAGGGGTTACAAATTGGAACGGAAGATGCCAAGCCATCTCTATCTTAAGATGATATAATCATATACATTAATGACTCCTAAAATTCTACCAGGGAACTCCTACAGCTGATAAACACTCAGCAATGTAGTAGGGTACAAGATTAACTCACACATACAAAAAATCAATAGCCCTCCTATGCGCTAGGATAAAAGGGCTAAAAAGCAATAAGGGAAACTTCACCCTTTATAGTAGCTACAAACAGCATTAAATATCCTGGGGTAACTCTAATTAAAGAAGGAGCAGACCTATTTGACAAAACTTTAAGTCACTGAAGAAAGAAATTGAAGAGGATATGAGAAAATGGAAAGATTTCCCATGCTCCTGGATAGGTAGAATCAACATAATAAAAGTGTCAATTTTACCAAAAGCAATATACAGATTCAATGCAATTCCCATCAAAACCTCACCACAGTTTTTTATAGACCTTGAAAGAACAATGCTCAACTTCATATGGAAACCCAGGATTGCCAAAACAATCTTGTTCAATAAAAACAAGCTTCAGGAGGCATCACCAGCCCTGAATTCAAGCTTTACTATAGAACTACAGTAAAAAAAACAGCCTGACAATGGTGTAAAAATAGACTTGTGAATCAATGGAATCCAATATAAGACCCCAACATTAATCCATACATCTATAAACACCGGATTTTTGACAAAGAGGCTAAAAATATACAATGGCAAAAAGATAGCATCTTCAACAAATGGTGTTGGCATAACTGGATGGTGTCATGTAAAAGAATGCAAATAGATCCATATCCATCGCCCTGCACAAAACTCAAATCCAAGCAGATCAAAGACTTCAACATAAACCCAGCTACACTGAACTTGACAGAAACGAAAATGGGGAAACACCCTTCAATGTATTGGCACAGGTGACCACTGCCTAAATATAATTCCATAGCACAGACTCTAAGAACAACAATTAATAAATGGAACCTCCTGAAATTTAGAAGCTTTTGTAAGACAAAGAACACAGTCAATAAGACAAAATGAAGGCCTACAGAATGGGAAAAGATCTTCACCACCCTACATCTGACAGAGGACTGATCTCAAAAATATATAGATAATTCAAAAAACTAGAAGCCAAAACTCCAAAAATCCAATTTAAAAATGGATTCACAACAGAAGAATTACAAGTGGCTGAAAAGACACTTAAAGAATTGTTCAACATCCTTAGCCATAAGAGAAATGCAAATCAAAACAACTTTGAAATACCATCTTACACCTGTCAGAATGGCTAAGATCAAAAACGCAGATGACAGCCTATGCTGGAGAGGATGCAGAGCAAGGGCAACACTCCTCCATTGCTGGTGGGAGTATAAACTTGTACAGCCACTTTGGAAAGCAATGTGGTGGTTCCTCAGAAAACTGGGAATCAATGCCCTCAAGGATCCGGCAATACCACAACTGGGCATAAACCTAAAGAATGCACATTCTTACCCCAAAGGCATTAGCTCAACTATGTTCATAGCAGCATCATTTGTAATAGCCAGAACCTGAAAGCAACCTACATGTTCTTCAATTGAAGAGTGGATTAACAAATTGTGGTATATTTACACAATGGAATACTACTCAGCAGAAAATAATGACATCATAAAATTTGCAAGCAAATGGATGGTTTGTAGAGTATCCTCCTGAGTAGGGTAACACAGGCCTGGAAAGATAGGCATCTGGTGTACTCACTCACAAGTGAATTTTAGACAAAAAGCAAAGCATATCCAGGCTTCAAACCACAACCCCTGAACATCTTGGAATCAGAAGGAACTTAGGAGCTGCATCCAGGGGTCCCCTGGGAAGAGAAAATAGAGAAGATCTCCTGAGTAAATTGGGATCATAACAAGTTCTGACCAAGAAGAGATGGGAACAAATCATGAGAGAAGAAGAAGGTTGCATGAGAGGAACAAAGAAGAAGAAAATAAAAGAGAAGGATGTCTTGGTAGAGGACGCCAATGTGGGACTGGAAAAGAGGCCAGGTTCTAGGAAAACCTCCACGAACTCACAGGATGTCCCTGGCCAGGACTACAATCAATTATGGAGGGGTGCCTAAACAGGACTTCCCCTATAGTCAAATGAATGATCACCCTAAGTGTCATTGTAGAACCTTCATCCAGCAATGAATAGAGGCAGAAGCAGAGATCCATAGCTAAGCACCAGGTTGAACTCCTGGTCCAGCTAGAGAGTGGGGGGAGTATATATACGAGCCAAGGAAGTTCCACAGAGATGGCTGGCTGGAGCTTTTGGGAGCTCATTGAATCGAAAACAGCCACTGGGGAATCTTCTGGAAAAGGAAGTAAACCCTCCAAAGGTAGATGACTGTCGAATGGCGTGGGCAGTAAGTGGACCCTCATGGAGTAGGACTAGATTGTGTTCCTATGCATGAACTGACATCTTGGAGTCCATTCCCTACAGAGGAACACTTAACCCGCCTTAATATTGGAATGAAGGAATTGAACCTACCTTAAAAAGATACACCAGAGTGAACTGACCCACCTTGAGACCCCTTGCCCTCCTTGGGGAATGGATGGGGGGATGGGGCCAGGGAAGGAGGGTGAGGAAGGACTGGGAGGGCTTGGGAGGAGGGAAGGGAGGGAGTGTAGGGGTATACATGGGAAAATCTTTTTAAATTATATATATAATGCTCAAAATCAGCAAGAAGAAATAAAATGAGATAATGAGCAAAAACTTAGAAAGAAATACGGTGCTTAGTGTCATCTTGTGACATCAGTGAATACCCACCAAAGTGCTAAAGTGACTATCCAGGATGCTTACAAGGATGCAGAGAAACTAAGTCACTCACCACAGAAAGAAATGGAAAAGACTTGCAGACTCACAGGAAAACCATGTGGCAGTTATGCAATGACCAGAACACAGCAGCTGAGCTCTTGAACACTTCTTCCACAAAAGTCAAACTCATGTACACACACAGCTTTAATGCAATGTTCACAGCAGTTTTACCTGTAACGTCAAAACTGATACCCATCTAAAAAGACAATCAAGTGTGAATAAATGGTTTTAAAAAAGTGGTACATCATACCAGGATATACCAGCCAGCAGCACAAAAGGATGGGGAGGAGTTGGGTCAGTCTCCAATCTCAGAAACGCCAGTCCCATGGCTCCATATAATATTGTTCTATGTCTAGAGCATTCTTGAGATAACAGATTCAGAAACAGAGAATATATTAGTGGCTGCTAGAGGTTCAAGTCTAAGCTGGGAGTGGGGACAGTTATAAAGTGGCAACAAGGGGATGTTTGTGACAATGGAGGTACCCTGGCTTTGATGTTGGGTGTTGCACTATGATTTACCCAAATCTTGCCATTATAAAAAACTGGCTAAAAGGAATATGAGACCTCTGTGTGTTACTTCTTACAAGTATAAGGGGATCAGTAATTATCTACTATTTAAAATATTTGGGCTGTGGTGATATATATTTAATTAAACCAGTATGGAATATCAGAGATCTACCCACAGTCCATTCAGGAGGATCAGAGAGTGTTAACTCACACCTTTAATCCTAGCACAAGAAAGACCAGGAGTGGTGACCTACGCCTTTAATCCCAGCAGATATGAGTTTGAGGCCAGCTTGGTTTATAGAGGGAGTTAGTTCCAGGCTCCCAGGCAGGGAGTGGTGGAGCCATGCTTTTAATTCCATAACTCTAGAGACAGAGATCTTTCTGTGTTGCTGTGAGTTCAAGGCTAACTACCAAATAGTAGTAGCCCACACCTTTAATCTTAACCTGGATGTGAAACAACTGGGTTAAGAAGGTATTTAAGGCAGGCATAGAAAGACAGAGCAAGCAGTAGAAGACAGGAGGAGTGAGACTGAGGAAGCTGGAAGACAGCTGGGTGAGATCTGACTGTGGTGTTTCCTCTCTTTGATATTTCATCCTTTACTCAATATCTGGTTCTGAGTTTCCTTTAATACAACCAGAGTTGGTACAACACTGTGCTAGGGAGATAGCCAGCTGGTCCAGCACTTTGTACACAAACTGGAGCACCTGACTTTGATCCCTAGACTCTACATATAAAATGCCAGATGTGGTGTGTTGGTCCACCAGCCTAGCCTACTTGCCAAGTAGTCCCTAAAGAAAGATACTTGAGACTGACTTTTGATCTCCACATGAATGTAAACATGTGTACACAGATACCTGCATGCACATGTAAATATACACAGATGCTTACAAAATACTTAAGTCTTTAAATAGAACAAAACTAACTCAGAATAATAAGCTTAAAAAATTTTAATACAACATATAAAGTAAATGCCTTTTAAAATATTATTTTTTTAATTGTGTATCATTGTGTGAGCATGTGTACATGAGTGCAAATACCTTCAGAATCCAAGAGGCACAGATCCCCTAAAGCTGAAGTTACATATGGTTGTGATACATCCAATGTAGATGCTGGAAACTGAACTTGGGTCCTCTGGAAAAGCATCTGAGCCATTTCTCCAGACCCAAAGTCAGTGAGTGTTAATACACAACAAGTTACAGGAAAATAAGTGAAAAGTGTCCTTGGAACCCAAGGATCCAGTGAATAAGATGCTCATTAACCATACTATTTTCAAATATCTGAAAAATGGGGAAATAGAACAAATAGTGTTCTAAAATCAAAGCTCCTGTTGAATTCAAGATGGATCCTTTCCCCTGACTTGTAGTTACTTTCATCAAGAAACAGAAAAAGGGATAAATTCCATGCCACTAATAAAACATGCTAACATACACAGCTTCCAACTTAATATTGGCCTGTGGTGATATCTTGTACATCAAATGTAGCTTGTCTGATGATCAGAGGACAGAGCCAGCCACAGTGTTAGTCATAAAGGCCAGGCACTGATGGCATGCATCTTTAATTCCAGCACTTGGGATCGCATGCCTTTATTCCTAGGACTAGGAAGGTTGAAACAGGAAGTGATATGTCTGGGCAGAGAAAGGAATATAAGGTGGGAGGAAACAGGAGTTCAGCCCTACACTCTCCTGTTTGCTCCCCTTCTCTTTCCACTAAGGACTCAAAGTCATTCAGTCTGAGAATTCACGGAGGCAGGTTCTACCCCTTTTGGCCTGAGGATTCAGTAGTGGTGGGAAGTGGCTATGGCTTGTTCCTCTGTTGTGGGATTATGCTCTTGTACACTGTAGATATTTGTTCCACCTACTGGTTGAATAAAATGCTGATTGGCCAGAAGGCAGACAGGAAGTATGGGCAAGGCTACCAGAGTAAGAAAATCTGGGAAGAGGAGGAGCAGAGCAGAGACGCCAGCAGACGCACAGGAAAGAAGATAAGATGCTGCTCTGAGAAAAGGTATCAAGCCACATGGCTAAACAAGAATCATGGGTTAGTGTAAAAGTAAGAGCTAGTTAGAAATATGCCTGAGCCGTAAGCAAAACAGCTTGTAATTAATAGAAGACTTTGTGTGATTATTTGGGACCAAGCAGCTGTAGACGGTCTATTTGAGACAGCTGGTCCAGATCTTGGAGTTAGTACAGGCCAGAAATTTCTTGGTACATTCCCCTGTCTCTCTGATCTTTTAGCTTTTCCCCTAATATCTGGCTCTGGATTTTTATTTTTAGGACCAATTAGGATTAATGCAATACTGGCCCAACTCACAATTTATTTTATAGTAGTATTGTGAAAGCCACAGATCCAGTAAAGCCTACAATCTGTAAAGAATACAGATTCTTTCTTGAACTTTAATCCCCCATGGTATATGGTAGGATGTATTATATTAAAAGATGAAAGGTAGGTGTATAGTAATAAAGTGGAGGCAAATTTGCTGTTCAGAAGACCTTCACTGGGAGATTTTTGACTCATGGTGATGGACAGACATGATGGGGTCTTGAAGGGAGAGCCTTCAGATCACTGGGTCAACGGGAGTTTGTGACCCTTATAGATTTTACAGGGAGACAGAACTGGATAAAAGTAAGGTTGTAACTCAAGGTTGTCTTAAGTTTCTTCAAAGCCACAAGGAGGGAGACTATAAACCACACCACCTTTATCATCCTTCTAACACAGAGTGGGGATGTATTGGGGTTCTCTAGAGGAACATAATTTATAGAATGTGTGCTGTGAAGAGACACCATGATCATGGCCACTCTTAGTTGGGATGACTTGCTTACAGTTTCAGAGGTTCAATCCATTATCATGAGGAGCAGCATGGTGGCATGCAGGCAGACATGTTGTTGGAGGAGTAGCTATAGCTTGTAGGTAAAAGGAAGTCAACTGATACACTGAGCAGTAGCTTGAGCATAGGAAACTTCAAAGTCCACACCCACAGTGATCCACTTCCTCCAACAAGGCCGTATCCATCCAACAAAACCACACTTCATAATAGTGCCACTCCCTATGCTAGTATAAGGGCCAATTACATTCAAACTAAAACACACACACACACAAGTCAGTGCACAAGGCTGGGTGTCTCAGCTGCATTTCAGTAAATGTCAGAACTCCAAAGAAGTGGTCTCTCATGCCAGTGGAGGAATGGACTTGCGAGAGAGAACACTAGCAGGCAAAGAGCAAGCTTTCTCCTTCCGTGTTCACGGAGGCTGCCAGCAGGAGGTGTGGCCCAGAGTAAAGGTGAATACTCCCATCTAAAAAGATCCAAATTAAAAGTGGAGTCTTTCCACTTCAAATGATTTAAGAAAAAAAAAAAAATCCCTCAAAGCCCAGGCACTTGGGTTTTAGTTAATTACAGAAGTTGACTATGAAGAGTAGCCACTACAGGGTCATGGCCTGATTCTTGAGGCAGGTTATGAGGCAGCTACATTGTGAGGTAGCTCTTCATACCCCCATATGCCAGTTTTAAAACTCAGAATTTACTTGTTTGCATACGTCTTTTTCGTGAGACCCTCATCACTGAAGGTTGTCTTCCCGTCCTTTCACAAGGGCTCATATGATTCTCCTCTGTTCTGCTTTGAGAGGCGTGGAAGTCTTCAGTTCTCACGTGATATGTCCTCCTGACATGGTTATGGTTCCCTTTGCTTCCACATGACAGAAGAGAGTGCTGGGAGGCCAAGCCGGGGCTCAATGTGGCCCTTCCTGCCAGTTACCTTCCCATGCTGCAGGACGTTGAGTACTCAGCTGAGATAATAGTAGATGGGCTTTGTCAGTTCAAGGAAAGTGGCTCTAGGCAGCCATTTCCCCCACTCTTATGTCCTCTGAGCAAATTTAGGGCTAGCTTGAAGAAATAAGTGATGTGCTACTGTCTGTAAGTGAACCCTCTAGACCTCCTAGGCTACCTCAAATGAAAAAGTGCCAGGTGCCTGGAGAAACCAGCTTATTTTTCAGAGTGCCGAGTTTTGAAAAAAAAATTCAATGATGTGACTGAGGGCAAAAGCCACATAGGCACCTCCCTTCTTACTATCTCTAAGGTGACCATGCTTCCAAGCAAGTATGTTCCATTGCCTGCATCCAGAAGCTGCCCTGGGAATTAGCTTATCTAAGATCACATCCTCCCATTTGGATTAGGCTCCTACAGGCGTTTCCCCACCAAAGAAAGTGAATGTCACCAAAGACAACGGCCCTCTGGAAAATGAGGATCCCTTGGGAAATGAAAGCTTGTCTCCAGCAATCCACAAGAAAGGGCCCTCGAAGAACCTCAACCATCTTGAGTATGGTACCACCACCACCCTTCCCAAGAGAGAAGCATGCTCTCAGTCAGGCAGGGGCTGAGGTGTCCCACTCTTTACTCCATGGGAAACCTTGATGGTCAAGACTCTTCTCTCCTGTGTGTCTTACATCTAGGACTTCACAAGAAAGTGACCACTGTGGCTCTGCTCAACCATTGTTTTATATATACACACACAGAGAGACAGAGAGATGGAGACAGACCGACTGACAGACAGACTGAGCTAAACACACACTTGTCCTCCACACTGGAGCTGTTTCTGAAGGAACAGCAGCCCTAACCTCCTTAATGTACGTTAGCCAAGCCTAACATAGGCGTGCACAGGATCTGGGATGGCTTTCCTTGTATGTATGAGATGAGGCCTGCCTGTTTGTTTATCCCATCTGTCTACTACCTTGGAGTCTAAGTAACCCAGAATTTCTCACAGACTTCCAGCTGTAGGTCCTTAAGAGGAAAGGAACTGGAAGGACACTTCCCCTACAAGTCTACGCTGACTGGGAGGACAATCTCAAAGAAATGCCCAACTCTTCAGAAAAGGCCAGCCAGCACTCCATCTTGTATTAGCTAAAGTTTCTGTTGCTGTGATAAAAGGCCATGACCAAAAGCAAGTGGGGAGAAGCTTGTGGTCTCTCCTCCTCCAGGGGAGTCAGGGCAGGAACCTGGATGCAGCTCTGGGTGGGGATAGAATGCCCTGACTCTGTCAGCGTGTTACTTTTTATGACCATTCAATTCCCCTTTCTGTAGCAACCTAGGGCCTTCAAATAGTACGTCACTGTGAAGATGGTAAGGATTCTGGAGTTCATAAGAGAACAAATCTGAGACACCCTAAATTCAATTCCAAACGCCACGGGAGAGAGTGAGGAATGTGACATTAGTTTTTGTCAATTTTTCACAACCTAGAATCACCTAAGAAAATTTATCTAGTTAAGTTTAGCCTTGTAGGCATGTTGGGGTGGGGGGAGGGCTGTCTTGATTGTTAATTGAGGTAGAAGACACATCCATTATGAATGACACCATTCCCTGGCTTAGGGTCCTGATCCTGAACAGTATAGGACTAGAAAAATCGAGCTGAGAACTCAAGCATCCAGTAAGGGTCCACTCATTTCTCTCTGCTCTTGTCTATGCACATGATGTGACCACTTGCTTGAATTCCTGCCCTGATGACCCTTGAAGACGGACTACAACCAGGAAGCTGAACAAACCCTTTTGTTCCCTACGGTGCTCTTGGTCAGGGTGATCTATCACAGCAAAGAAATGGAAACAGAACAGGGTGACTCACCAGTTCATAGCTAAAGAGCCAATCCAACAAGGGCCCATTCCACATTCCTGAATGTGTGTTGAAACCTTAAAGCCCAGGCAGCCACCAGCCACCATTGTGCCCTGCTTAGGAAGAACTTCCCAGACAAGCCTTCCAGACAGAAGCATTTCTAGGGACCGAGCTCCTATCCCAAAATGTTCCCAACTGCACTGCCCTGCTCCTTCTGACCTAGAGCCAATGTGGATTTAATATCAGTTTGTTTTCCTTACCTAGGTTTTAATATAAAAATAGCCTTAGCCGTTTCACATCGTAAGACATCCCTCCCACACTTAGCTAGCTTTGTCTCTAGGAGGAGAAGCAGATGCCTCCAGGGACTGGTCCTCACAAGAAGCCTGGCAGCTTTAGTGCTCAATAAACCCCTTTATCTGTGAATGAAAAATGAAAGACACATTCTTTAACACGCTGGCCTCAAGATTTGGAAATTCAGACATGGAGCAGTGCCTCTCAGCGTGTTCAGTTGGCATCCTAACATTCTAGCTGAAAGTAAAGGATTCTTGATGCAGTGCTCCTTGAAAGGGGCCTGCCTGGCAGAATAGCTAACACTTTCATCATCGTATCATGAGCACAGTGAGGTGTTGTGGTGGTTCCGTGACCCATGCACCAGCTTATTCAGGTCTGGGGGAGGGGTGGTGTGAGGCAAAGTCTTTAGAACCCATCACAGTTTCCATTGACTAACATAACCAACCCCTGGCCTGTGTTGAAGGCTCTAATACACACACATCTCACCTTACAGTGGACCTCTGCCCCCTTGGAACCTCTGACTTGACTGCACCAGGACAGAGTCATCCATATAGCTGACTCAAACTTTTCATTCCCAAGGCCCTTTTGCTCAAGAAATTTTTATGTGGCTTATAAATATGCTTATATATACAAAGTA
The DNA here is from genome assembly GCA_033318265.1 of Phyllotis vaccarum. NCBI lineage: Eukaryota > Metazoa > Chordata > Mammalia > Rodentia > Cricetidae > Phyllotis > Phyllotis vaccarum. Next base: position 56,227,936 of record JARWLC010000011.1, read on the forward strand.
TACATCACTTATAATAAATCATTTAAAAAGTCACTTGAAAACCATTTTGTATATACATAAATTCTGGCCTATCTAACCACTGGCTTTTGTCCCTACAGTGTTGGGAATGGATTCTATCTTATATATTGAGCCTTAGAGTCAATCAGAAAGTGGCTGATTATTGGAATAGCATCCATGAGATTACTGCCACCTATGAGTATATCTTGTGAGGCTAGTCACTGTGACAAGGTCCATAGGTAGGTGAAATTTAAGATCCCCTTTCTCCTCCGTTGGCATACATAGGACCTTCCAGTACCAGGAGAGCCAGAGAGGACAAAGGGCAGCAAGCACCAGCTTGATTCTCTCATTTTCTGTTACTCACGTATGAAACACCTTCAGTAGTGGGGTCTTTAAAAACAAATTCAGAGTAGAATCAGGAGTGTGAGAAAGACCCTGTAATGGCCAAGGGTGAGTGGGGGGGGGGTCTATGGTACCCCACTGTGAACAAACGCTTTGCAATCTCTGGCCTTAGCCATGTGAGCACACTGTGGGGCTATGCCCACAGTTTAAGAAGTTGGAATCTGGAGGAATAGCTCTAACATCTGTCAAACTACCTGATAACACCAGTTTCAGCCCTTCTCTGGTTTATATTAACTTCATTCTGGACATTCCGGTACAAAGTTGTGTTGTATCCTAAGGCACTTGACATCCCTGAGCCCCTTCCACTGGGGTGTAAACATACCCTTCCTTCATGACCACATCTTGATCACAGCCACAAATTCTCAAGGAAGTTGAACATACGTTGCCCCCTTCCCAAGATAACTTAACTCTTCACCTTTTTTTCTTTCTATCCTTCCCCATCCAGGGAGCAAGAGGTACTAAACAGCATTTAGGCCCTGGAAGGAGAAGCTGGAAGAAGTTAGGTTCCTCGTTCCTGGCCTGGGAGAGGAAGGCTGGTTAGCTGAGGATCCAGGGAAGCAGGTGTGTCCAGTGAGTCTCCCTGATTCTCCTGTTGCAAGTATGAATGACCGAAGTCACAACCCGGGTGACACCACCTGAGGCAAATCAGTAGGAGGGAGGCAGCAACCACACACATCCAGGACACAGGGTGACACGTAAGAGCTGGAGGAAGAAAGAAATCTCTTAAGTTGAGTTGAGAAGAAAAGCCAGCCCGCAGAAGAAACAGGAGAGAAGGCAATCCAAAATGCTCTCCATCCCTTCAGAGCATCTCAGCTGCTCGCTCCCTAAGTGAAAATAAAAGCCCTTGCGGGGCGGTGATTTGCTTTTAAAAATTCATTTAAAATGTCTTGGGATTATTGACATTATCATTTGATCTTGGCAGTGGCCTCCTGTGTGTTTGCATGAGAAATGACTCCAGGTTTAGAAAGAAAAATTAGAGTCCAAAAATGATGAGCTCAAAATACTAGCCTGGGATGGGAAGCCGACGGTCCATGTGTGAGGATGACCTTTCACCTTAATACCATCTATTCCATCCATTTCAGGGTCTGAGTGTTTCATACCCTCTATCCCCCCCCCCTTTACCATCCTCACTCTCCCCTCCCTCCTGCCTCCCTGATCCTCCCTCCTCCTCCCTCAGCTGGGCAGCCATCCAGATGATTCACAGTATATTCTAGCTATATTCAGCACAAACGCCATCTAAGCAATGACGGATCAAAGTTACATCAACTAACAGGCACTCGGGAATTGACAGGCAGCTAAAATTAGGGCACTCCATAGCAGCGGCCTTTGACTAATGGAGTGAAATTTAGCCTCTAGTTCACTATTTAAAGATTGGTGACAACACCTTTTCCTGTAGCCACAGCAAGTACACAACCAAGTATCCACGTCTAATTAAGTGTTTAATCATTTCTGGCCCACTGCTGCCTGTGGCAGATGATAGACTCCCTAAGAAGTTGGGCCTCCATTCCCACACCCAGAGTCTCTCCAGGCTGACGGCTCCCTCCAGGCACATTCTGTAAAGCTATTTTAATCACTTTTACAAGCATTCCTGCATTCAAACAGTTCAGCCTCCAAATCCTGACCCAGCTCAAGGGTTTCCAAATTCATCATCGACTTAATTAAAACAAACAGCTCCTAACTGCCAAACCAATTCGTCAACTGTCCTACTGGCCTCTTTTTTTTTCTGGCTCCTTCAGGTTTAGACGCACTCTTCCTTAGGCAAGGCAGGTGTCCTCCTCACCCATGACAGGTGTCCTCCTTAGGCACGGCAGGGTGTCCTCCTCACCCATGGCAGGTGCCCTCCTCACATATGGCACATATGCTCCTTAGGTGAACTTCTGCATTGTGACCCGTTGTCACCTTCAAAACAGAGATACACTGACTGGCCCCTGGATGGACAAACACAGTGGGAGCTCAAGATGATCACCACATCTCCGAGGACCGAACAGCCTAGATAGGCCATACACCCTGTGCAGAGAATACTTCCAGGAAGCTGGACAGTAGCTGCCCTGTCAACTTTGGACTGACCCCACATGCATGGCTGTGTGGCACCCTAGCACACATTCGAGACATCCATCTACTACACCTGTGTTGTTCCTTAGGTGGCTTGTAGGGTGACTCAGCTCTGGCCTGTATGGCCAGCAATTACCAATTCTGGTTTAATTATCTCTATGGCCAGGCTGCAACTTCAAGAAACCCTGCCCAGATAGGGGCAAGATGAGAGGCGATAGGAGAGACAGGGTGTCAGGCTCCCCACAGCACCTGAACTAACAGTCCTGGGATAAGACGGGAGAACCTGTACCCAGAAAAGACAGGAAAGGAAGGAAAAGAAATTGGGGTGAGAGGTCTAGATCATTCAAGGGGCACCGTGGCAAACGCACAGTACACCAGACACAAAGAAGGCCTCGGAGAACAGAGGAGGAGATGGGAAAAGCTAGGCATGAGTTGAGGTTAGAATAGAGGCCAAGGCAACCTTGGGATGAAAGCGAGCTGCTGGTGCTGCCCCTGGTTCTAAGGGACTGTCGAGAGTTTCTGTTGCTGTGATGAAACACCACGGCTAAAAGCAACTTGAGGAGGAAGGGGTTCACTTCAGCTTACACTTCCACATCATGGTGTATCATCAAAGGAAGTCGGTGCAGGAACTCAAACGGGACAGGAAGCTGGAGACAGGGGCTGAAACCATGGAAGGAGTGTTGCTTCTTGGCTTGTTCCCCAGGGCACACTCAGCCTACTTTCTTATAGAACCCAGGACCATTCACAATTGGGCAGAACCTCCCACATCAATCACAAGAAAATGCCGCAGAGGCTTGTCTATGACCCGATCTCATGGAAGCATTTTCTTAATTGAGACTCTATCCTTCAGATGACGTAGCATGTCTCAAGTTGACGTGTTCTTGGCATTTACATAACTGCAGTTGGCTCTGTGTCTCTGCATTCAACTGACCCCTGGATGGTCTTTATAAAGACATTTACCTTGTCATTATTCAAACAATACCATGATAGCAAATCTATGGCTTATGCAATATTCATATATGGTCATCTAAAGACAAAGTGTGACAGGATGCACAGGGTTATGTTTAAATACAATTTCAACTATTGCAGGTTTTCAAATTCAATGTGCAAACTTATGGGGTGAAGTGTGGTTCCTGGGGACACACATGTGGTGTGACAGAATCAGGGTAATGAGCATTTGTATCTCTAAGCATTTTATGAACACTGACAATTGCATTTGGGGCTCAGGGTGATGTTTAAGATGTGTATACACTCCCTGCATACGCTGTCTGCCAGGGTCACTGATGTCTCCATCTCCTCACTGTCTTTATGACTTCTAAGCATTCGTCTCCAAATCATTTATAAATTGTATGTTATCAGTCATTTTATAAATAACTCTTGTAGCCATCCACACAATGAGCATCTGCACAGTGCTCTTTACATGACACTTCACACATACATATCCTGTTCCTGTGTTTCTTGCATAGCACACCCAGTTTCCATGTCTATCCCTTCAATTTGGCTTAACCACCTCTGGCTGCTTTCCCTGTAGGACTCCTGCAATGTCTGAGTAACAAGCCCTGAGTCACTCGTGTGTTTTCTTCCTCCTTGTGAGTGGGACTTCTTCTCTCCATATCTTGCTTCTAGGTCTTTCCTTTGGAAGTTTCATTTCCTAGCAGCCATGATGCTTCTTGTCAGCATTTCACAGAAGCAAGTGCTTGAGTTTCTGCAGCCTCAGGCTCAACCATGTGCATATTCTAGATCTGCTTTTTACTGCTGCCTGGGTCTTCTGTTGGCAATTTCCTGATTATTTATAGTCTGCATTTGAGGCGTCACTTCATGGTGAAATTGCAGATGAGGCATGTTGTGAGGAAGCCCCAAACTAGGTATGCGTGATAATGGAACCAGGGCCTGTTTGCTCAACACTTCACTCTGGGGTCAGTCTCTGCTTAGCAGTGCTGGGATTTTCAAGCCATAACAGTCTGCTGGACCAATAGTCCTTCAAGAGACATCATCAGAGCTGTATGTGCACCCATAATGCCTTCCACCCCACAAAGCACTCCACTTCTCCCAGAGATGGCAGTTGGTGTCCAGGCTTGGCCCCCGTCTGAGGTACCTTGTTTGGTCTGGTCCTGCAAGGTGTGCCTGAGCTCCAACTGCAGATGTACTGCTTACCACGACCCAGATTCTGCTCTGAGTCTCTTGTCTTGGAGGTTCCTCTTTCACCTGCATCCTTGGGAGGTGGCTGCACCTTCTCATGGAAGACTGGGTCCTCACCACTGTACCATTGTTCTTATCCTGCTTTTTGTCTGACCTGTAACTGATACACTGGGATCTGCCCTTCTTTGTTTTCCAGGTCACCCAGTTTTCAGTGTCAAGTTATTTTTAAACGCGATTAATTGAAATGGAGTATGGTACAGGAAAGCACACACATCTCACTACATAGCCTGACAGAGTTTGGCAAACAGAATTCGTTCATGAAAGCAACATGTTGACTGAGACACAGAATCTTGCCAGCAGCCCCATGAGGCCCCACCATCTGCTTCATCAGGAGCCTTTTAGATGTAAGCTATTTCATAAACTCCTGCATGATGGCATATGTACTTACTGTCAAATAACGGAAAAATCCAGAGTCACCTAAAGCATCCAGGAAGCATGGGTATACTTCACACCACAGCAGCAAGCCCACGGTGTGAGGAATTGGTTACATGTTCCTCTGCTGTGACAACATGCTCCACAGAAGCAGCTGATCTGAGTGACAGTCCGTCACGGAGCGAAGAACAGCTGGCCCCACTGCCTCCACAGTGAGGCAGCAAGGAGTAGTCAAAGACAATGCTGCTTTTCCCTTTCAGTTCAGCCCAGGGCTACAGCTCACGGGATGGCGTCATCCACATTCTGAGAAGGGCTTCTTGGTTAAATAAACATCTAGGTACTCCCTCAAACATGCCCAGAGCTGTGTCGGCAAAAGAAGTTCAAACACAGTCAGTGAAGATTAATCATTACACAGCTTAGGAGACCTACAGAGAGGGCATGGGAGTTTGCTCTATCATCCAGAGTGTCTCCTGAAATGGAACAGATCACTGTCAGCTTCCCAAAGCAATTCAGAACACTCTATATGTAAAATGGGTTCTTACAATCAAGTCCTCGGCTTGCCACAGAAATGGGTTCAATGTTCCTCCAGTCAGCCCGTGAGCAGTGAGCCATATAGGCACAAAGTACATTATGTTTCACCGATGGCACAAAAGTAAAATGGAATCAAAGCCTCAGCCTGACAACAGTCTCCTTCAGAAGGCCCACTGCTATAGGATCAATTCTTGATGGTCTCACAGAGGCTCCTGGGATGGCTTGGGTTGACAACCTGTGGCATAGTAGGAGATGGCGGGACCTTTAAGAAGTGAAGACTACTGGAAGCAAGCTGGGTTATTGGGGTCATGCCCATGCTCAGTAAAGGATTCTAGTCCTCCCCACCCCTCTCTGCTACTTGGCTGCTATGAAATGAGCAATCTCTTCTGTCACTCATTTCCTGCATCCCCAAAGCCACAGAGCCCCAGCACAGTTGAAAGTGTAAAATAGAAATCTCTCTTAGAGACCGATGAAAGCAGTTCCCAGAGGCAGGGAAGGTGCTTGAAGGATGACAAAGTAAAGGAACAGAGCACATGCTGTGGCATCTAATAACCCCTTAAGCATTTAATGTCTGTGCACACATTGCTTGTCTGTGGAAAGCTGAGATTTAAGTTAAGAAGCATTTAGGGATAATGTATGGACAGATGGTGGACAGGCAGATGGACAAATGGCTGAGTGGATGCATGGGTTTCCGTCTATCCATCCATCCAGATACACATTCACCTACCTGTCCATCTCTGTCCATTGTAGAATCTACACAGTTCTTTGTGCAAGTTGGAAAGGCAGGTAAGCTATTGGAGAGAACACCTGTGGCTGTGCTGTTGAGTGTGACTGAGATTGTGTTAAGATCCAGTCAGTTCTTCCATCTCCTGAAACATGATGAAGCACTATGTAGTGGGAAACGTTTAGACTCTTCCAGTCCTTCTGGACAAAGCCTGCTGTGGTCACGCTACTCTGCTATGCTACTGAGCAGACTAACGCCTCTCTCACGGTGTATCTGGATGCCCTAATCTAATTTCCTTCCACCCTCCTCACTACTGTTATGCAAGGAGCTGCAGGTCATTATTTTAAGAGAAATAAACCAGTCTCAAAAGGACAAGGAACAGAGATCACTTCATTTGTTATGAAAATTCAAGCCCAGGCCTTCACCTTCCTTAGACTCTCAGGGAACTTAGGGACTGTTCCTCAAAAATCATCTTGCTGTAGGGGAAGCCGTAGTAAGGCACGGCTTTGAAAGATCTCCAAGGGAAGAAGGGAAAGACACGGAGAAGGCTGGGAATCTTGAAAGGCGAGGAGGAAGCCCAAGGCGGCCCTATCTAGAGGGTGGCGAGCCAAGGGACCGCAAATTACCCTGGCCTTACCAGCTTCTCAGTGGCATGCCCGAACAGGGAGTGTGAGTAGGGGGCACAGACTGTAAGTCAAATGCAGGTGACTCTGATGAGGTGGAATGGGAGAGACTGGCTTACGGAGAACTCTGGGGCAAGGCAGGGTTTGTGAGGATGGGAAAGATTAGAACACATTCAGTCCTGACTGAAAAAAAAGGGGGGGGGAGGGAAGGCTGTTCCACAAGAGAGAAGATAATTCATGGTATGAAGTCAGAGTGGGGTGTGTTCAATGCTGGGGCCCAGAACCCAGGAAAGACAGAATAACAGTATAAGTAGAGACAGGCGTCTGAATATGCTGGTCAGGAAACATATTGGCTTCGGGGGTACTGAGCCCTAGGTACCAAATCTCTATAGTACTAGACTCTAGAGTACAAGGTTCCAGTGTACCAGGCCTGGGTGTCAGAGAGTAAAGATGTGGGATAGGAGGCCTCTGTCTCAGGCTCTTGTATCAGGCTCTGTGGTAGGAAGGTCTCTGGTACTGAGCTTATGACATACAGGCTCTGGGATAGCAGGACCTGCTGAGCACTGTCAGGTTCACATTTTAATAAAAGGCTCCAGGCAATAGGCTCAGGATAGCAATCTGTTTTTTCCTGGTTCTGGGGTCTGAGGCTCAGGAGGACCAGGCTCTACCATACCAGGCTATAAGTCCTAGGGGTTTGCAACACCAGGATTTTGCCCTCAGGTTCTGTGACACCAAGATATGAGGTATGAGGGTTAAGGCTCTGCAATACCAAGCTGTACGTACCTAGTGTTATAGTATTGGACTCTACTGTGTCCTTCTTTTTGGTACATGGGCATCAGACAATAGGTACAAGACTCCTGTATTAGGCTCTGTGGTATCTGGTTCCTTGTTATAAGCTCTGTGGTGCCAGAGTCTACAGTACTAGGCTCTGGAGTCAATTTCCATTGCACTGAGCTCTGCTGTATTAGGCTTTGTGGTGCTAGGCTCTAGAGGTACCAGATTCTGAGGTGTCAGATTAGCTTATCAAACTCCAGACTACTAGAATCCTGGGCACCAGATCCTTTGTCCTGAAATACACCACACCAGGCATCATTCTGTGTAGCAGAAGGCCTAGGGTACTGGATACTGATATAAAAATCTTCGGGTACCTAAGTCTGTGGTTCAGAGGCATCAGGCTGTAGTGGTCCAGGCTTTGGTGCACACACCTCTAGGGTGTGAGACCCTGGTGTACCTGCCTCTAGATAGAAGACTTTAATACCAGGTACTTCAGTGCCATCTCTGAGACACAACAGTGTGGAATACCAGGTCATGGGGCGCTGAGCTCTCTGGTATATGGTTACAGAGGACCAGATCTGGAGAACCAGGTCTGGAGGGTCAGTACTAGAAACTTCTAGTCAAACTTCTGGAAACTCTTGCTCGGAGGAGCCACAAGTTCAGTAGGATTGTCCCTTTAGCTTTGGTCTGATGCTACTTTCCATGAGGATGAAGGAAAGTGAAGCTCCCCATTCAGCCTGACAGGCTGAGCTTTCTGGACCACCTGGGATCTCAGCAGGAGATGATAATTATGGGGCTCAGCCAAAGGGAACCCAAGGACAAGGGCAGTTTATGGTTCAACCCTATCTCCTGATGTGGGATGTCTGTATGTTGGGAATAAAGGAACTGTTTGGGCCATGGCAGGCATTGTAGAAGTAGGCGGGGAAATTGGAGCATAGGCAAGAGAATGAGGGCGGAGTCAGAAAAGATGTGATAAAAAAAAGCTAGCTAACAATATGCCTAAGCCATAAGCCAAACGACATAGACTTAATATACACGTCTGAGTCATTTTTAGGGGCATAAACAGCAACAGACGGCACCAGACCGTGGGGCTAGGTGGTGTGAGACTATGGCCCAAAACCTCCTATTACAACCTCCCACGAGAGATCGGGCCTAAAGGGAAAGGAAGAGAGAGCTGAGCAATTCCTCTAGAGAGCCTGGCTTGTTCTCAGGGAACAGGGAAGAGAAACGTTCCTTTCTGTCACTGTAACAAAATACCCAAGACTAACACCATGCCTCTCACCCTTCCCAATACCATGACCATTTAATACAGTCCCTCATGTTGTGGTGACCCCCTAACTACAAAATGACTTTCATTGATAGTTCATAACTACAGTTTTGTTACTGTTGTGAATTGTAACATAAGTATTTTAGGGGACAGAGGTTTGTCAAAGGGGTCACTAGCCACAGGTTGAGAACCGCTACTGTAATATATGAACAGCAGGAAATCATTCTCCACTCTCCTAGAAACTGGAAGATTCAGGCACCAGCAGGCTCAGAGTTGGGATCATCTCCCTCTGCTTCCATGAGGTGCCTGGAACACTGTCCTCCCAGGAGGCTGGAAGGCACGAAGAACCGAGAACCATGAGGCATTTCTCCTATAAAGGCTCCGTCCCCTAAACTTGGGCTTTGCCTTTCAACCTAACCACTAAAGGCTTCACCTCTTTATTCTAATACTTGGACCAGTACATCTCACCATATGGATCTGGGGAAATATTCAGACTGCAGCTCTGAGGGGAAGCTCCGACAAGCCCTTCTTCTCTGTTGGCTGACCGTCTCAGTTTATGTAAAGGAGAAAAGACCCAATAGAAGCCAGGTACAACTACAGTAGTAGATGAATGATGTACGTGTAGCTTTCAGTCTGAGGTGTGATGGAGCCATGGCTGGTACCACTGTGGGAAGTAGCTCCAGCTCCCAACAGCCAAGGTTGTGGGCTGGCTTGAGAATTTAGAAAAAAAGCTGGAATCAGGGCTGCAGAAGGGGTCCCAACAGGATGCATGGAGGGTGCTTCTCTGGCACGCGGCATCCACCACCCTTCCTGCATACAACTTGCTATGTCTCCCTTCATGCCATGCTTAGGATGGGATCCTGCCCTCTGTAAGAAAATAGTTTCCCTCTGTGACGCTACCCACTGGCCATCTATATTGGGCACTCAAGTAGCCCAAACCAAAGACTAGACAAATGCTAATCTTGATCCCATTACTTCTAGTCATCTGTGTCCTTCCTGTGTAGGCTAAAATGATAGCCACTTACCTACTGAGTCCACTGTCTAAGGGAACCTGGAGTTCTGAGGTATATGGCTATCCCAACCTCACACAGCTAGACCCAGCTTCCCTTCAGCACAGGACACTGTGAGAGCAAGTATGGATGGCTCTGGTTTGCAATGTCATGCCAAAGAGGGGGCACAGGCATAGGTGGGGCATGGTGCCAGCACTCTTGCTTCTAATTTAAATTCTCATTTCATCTTCTATTTTGAGATCCCCTCTGGATTTGAAGAATGTGGAGACATGCCTGTAGTAAAGCCTGGCAGCTGCAATCATGACAAATCACTGCCCCAGCAAGCCAGCCTTGGGCTTTTGAACAGAAGCTCAGGTGGTGGCGGTGGATCCCAGTGACTTAGACTGCCTGGATGAAGGTTACTGAAAGAGGCCTGGAGGCTTCGGAGCAACTGTAAAGGCAGAGCCAAGTAAGCCTTTTAATGAAGTTGGGCACCCAAGGGTGATATGACAGTAGGCACAGCAGAAACAATGCTCATTCACCACCACAGGAGCCCTGAATGACAAGAGGTCTCTCTTTGGGGGGGGGGGGAGTGACTTAGAAGGCAAGTCAAGAGCGATAAAGGGCCCCCTCCTCCTAGAGGAAAGAGGTGAGAAGAAACCCCAAAGGGCTGGTGTGGAGAAAGGGATGCTTCAACACGGCTGAGAGAGAGGTAAAGGTTCCTGTGAGTCAAGCAATGCCTCTGCGCTGTGGCAGGTCACCTCTCCAGCTCTTTAAGCCACGGCAGCCTGATCTTGGGCACATGTGTCCCAGAGGATTTTCCACACATGTAAAGATACTTTTCATGCCTTTTCTAAAATTGCCCATGAGGCTCTATAGGGTGTTTCTGCATTCTTTCATCTTAGCTGTGGAAAGGGCGTTTCAAATTCCAGATTTCAGGGTTTCTGGGTTTAACTACCCCCGCAGGAGGAAACCATCAAAGCAAAATAGAATTGAACACCAACAATATGTGAGTGTGTGTGCGCACATGTGAAAATCATTTTGTGTTTATTTGGGTTAAAGGCAAGGAAGGAAGGCCAGCTTGATTTGTGGACAGAAAGCAAATCTCCAGGATGAACATAGTCATGTCCCATCTTGGTGCAGGGCAAAGGCTCCCAGTGTGCCCAGTCTGCCTGGCTCTGGAGAGAACAGAGATGGGATGTGAGAACTCCACCTCTGTCACCTCCACCGGCCAACATGTCACCTCAGGGCGCGGGCAGGCTCTAGTCTAGAGCTAAGGCATGGTGGGTGATAAGGGGACTGAGAGGGTTGGGTCCCCCTTGAGAATAAAGTGAACGTAGCTTTGAAAGTCAGCAGGGAGGCCCTGGCTGCTGTCTATGTGGAGCAGGATTCCCCAAGGCACAAGAGTTCTTTTTGGCCTTTGTAGAAAAAAAAAATGTTCTAAGCTTCCACAGGCCTATAAATGTGGCCAAGAAATCCATAAACTCCTATTCAAAATTAATTTCATTCCATTCTAAAATTAGAAGAGATGAAACCAATCTAAATAAATAAAACCCATGATTATTAACTTCTTATTGAGTCTTTTGGGGGTTCACTTGCTCCCAGAGGGAGTGACACACAGGACTCCCCCCTGCATGGAGGTAATGAACAGGGTCCCAGGAGAGGGATGGCTGTCCCTGAATATGTCCCACAGAGGACTCAAGGCTGGACCTCAGAATGCATGCTGTGATTCTAGGAATGTAAACTATGGGACAGTGATGTTGTGCTTTAGCTGTTGAGAGAAGCACAGGGACACTCACTTCTAGTGTTCCCTGTTTGCTGAGAAGTGAAGATTGCCACATCGACAGTTTCATCATCTATTTGGTGGTGGTGATTTATAATATAACTGCTATTTTTCTATGGAGCCAGAATGCTAAATTTAATTACTAAGTAGTTCAGAAGTGAGTTTTGGAAGCATCTAGCTGGCCACAGCTCTCCGAAGGCAGAGTTTGGGACAACCTAGGCACAAATCTGTAAGTAGCCCAAGTATCATCTATTATAGTAATAGGCTTTTTAATGGGGTCTGGCCACGCCCTATTCAGGCTCCTTCCAAGCCTTGTCAGCTAACACCTCAATCCCACTACAAACACCCTAGTGTCCTGGACAAAACAATAGCATCTTTCTTAATTATTCAGAAACCTCGTGTTCATTAAGGTGCAGTTTGATTTCTGATAGACAGCCTGATTCTTAGACTAAGGAAGGAAGGCTTGTTTCTTTAATTAGGGAGGAGATGTGAATACTCAAAGGTATTTTTAAGAAACCTGGTAGAGCCCAGTGGGACGGCCCCTGGTTAGGATGGCAGAGGCTCTGAGTTCAAGCCTAGAATGCACACAAAATTATACCTATGAGAGAATACATGGGTTTCCTCTTTTCCTACTTACAGGATAAATCCTGACAATATGGTTTACCATTCTGAGCCATCCATATGTCCATTTTGTTTTTAACACACAGTGAAAACCAATGAGCTAATACACATCTGGGATTTTTTATGTATATGTCATAAGTTATTTTTATTATTTTTTTATTACTCAGTTTGCATTAAGACTTCATTTGCTCTGAACAATGAACTGGGATGTGCCTCTCATTTTCCATCTACTGAAAAGATATGCATAAATTAGGGATTATTTATTCCTTTCAAGCTTTGTAAAACCCATGCTTTTGGGGGAGCATTATCACTGCACGCAATTCTTCTGAGGCTAGAGGCTAGTTTCCCATTTAATCCAAACTTCTGCTTCTAGGGTCTGTGGTTTATATCGGAAAAGTCACACATTAACATGTCAGAGGTTTGGTGCCAGCCTGTGGCAATATGGGGGGTAAGCTTTAAAGAGGAAGGGCCTGGCAGAAGGACAAATGGTGTCCTTGAAGGGACTCTTCCAACTCACTCTTCCTGTCTCTGTTTATGCTCCCTGGCTGCTCTGTGGTGACCTACTGCTTCAGCCATCCCTCATCTTCCTTGTCCTTCCTTCATCTTGCCTCATCAAGGATTCGTTTTTCCTTGAGTTCCCACTTTTGTCATTCTGCTGAAGTAGGACTGGAATGGTCCGGATTCAGCTAAGTATCTAACAGTACTATCAGCCCTTCTTGCCTTTGTAAATGGTTACTCCGCCATTAGAAGCAGACAGGGCAGCGAAGGCTCTCCTGGGGCTCATGCTCTAATTCACATCATTTCTTTTCTCCCTGTGGCTGTTGGGCATTCTTCATTCTGCAGACTCTTCTCTATTGCTATATAAAACGTGCCATCCTCTGAGCACCAGGCCTAAAGAGGGACCAAGCTCACAGGGGCATCACTGCCGGAGAACGGGGCTGGCTGGAGCCCAATGGCTTTTCTATTCAGATTTGCTCTGACATCTACATGAGGACTCTTCACTCCCATGACTATGCTGTCCCAATCCTTGAGATAATTCCTAAGTAAAAATCTGTCTCAACATTTTGGTTACAGACTAGGAGGCTTTACTTGACATGCAGAAGACAACCTTGATGAACAAGGAACTGTGAGGAGCCTGTGCCCCATCACTCAGGACCACACAGGGAAGAAATGGTTTTATGGATTCTTGAAGTGGGGGGAAATCCTCTCACTAAATGTGTCAGGTACTCAGAGCCAAGGCCACAACCCCTATGTTACCCAAGCAGATGACTGAGCTTCTCCAGTTCTGTGTTCTTAATCACCAAGATCTGCTTTGTTGTACAGGTGTCCAAAGATGGCAAAAGCCCAAGACAATTGTCTACAAATGTGGAAAAACCATACCTGTAGGCCTGACCATGTGATAGTGCATTTGTGTGTGCATGAGCACACATGCTTCCTCAGGTACTGTATCTGTGGAAACAGGTGACCCAAGCTTGATGATTTCATGATATCTCAACTTAATAGAGAAGGCCACCCTGCTTTTCACTGCCACTATAGTCCTCAATTTATTACCAAACTTCTAACTAGGTTTTTAAAGAGATTTTGGCCCAGCCACTAGCTATATGAATGTTCTGAACATGCTTTAGTCTGGCAACACTGGGCTGTGAGGGCCAGTCAGTGAGGTATAGAAGATAATTTGGACCCCAGTAGCTTTTCAACTCAGGATAGGCTGAGATGTGAACCCCCCATAAGTACAGCAGTATCTGTGTGTATATGTAGCGATATGTGCTTTTCACATGTATATACCCTTATGTACATGTAAACACCAATCTCTGTATATCTATGAATATGCAATGGTGTACCCACACACATGAATATGGTGTTGCATGTGTTCATATATGTTCAAGGGGTCTGTCCAAAGAGGCACAGAGCCAGGCCATTCACTTCTCCATCCCATTACACGTCATGAAATTTGTCAGTTCAGGAAAACTACCGACTTTTCGGCATGCAGTCATGATCCATGGGAAGCTCCTGCTGCCTCCTGGACTTCATTAGCATAAGTGGGACATTAGTGGGATGTCTAATCTCTCCAGAGACTCCAATGCAGGTCTCAAACACTTGCTGACAAATGTGGATTCCATTTAAATGAGATGCCCAGGTCACTGTTAGCGATTGACAGCCAGCAGGAGGGGGTGTACTGGTGATTAAAAAAAAAAAAAAAAAAATCTTCCTAAGGAAGAAATATATTCCTCAAATATTTATGGATGAGCTCCCTAAATTGCTTTCTAATCTATAGATGAACGTGCCCCTTAAACATCTGCCATAAAATGAATACCCGTCTAAAACCATAATCAATTTTATTCCCATTTATTTAATTAATTGTCCAAGTTGGCATGAGCTACAAACTCTTCTCAAGCTCTTCCTGCCTCTCCTATTACGACTGAATTCAATTATGATCTGACTGCCTGCACACTGTACATCTGGTGAAGCTGCCCAGGCAAGTGTACTTACTGACTTTTTTCCTTTTAAAGCGATTGAGTACCACAGGCTTCCCCAGCAAAGTGGGCATGTCTTCGTGACAAAAGCATTAAGGTCACCCTGTACCACAGATGACAGGCCATGCTGTAGCTGAGTGTTCTTGGCAAACTTCCCTCCTACCCCCACCCTGCCATCGAATATGCAAATCCCAACCCCAGGGCTATCATGATACCTGCCCATCCTCACCTACAAAAAATAGAAATCACTTCAGCCTCTGGCACTGCTTTCAGGAACAAGCTGTTTACACTCAGGGCCTGGACATAATGGCTGTTGTCACCAAAACTGCCACAGTAAAGCTATACTCATCAACACCACTCACAAAAGCCATAGACACCTCTTCTGCCACCCCAATGCTGCCATAAACCTAGGCACTCAGAGTGGGTGCCAGCCTCCAGCATGAGAGAAACACAGCATGGGTGGAATGCCACCTACCTTTCTTACCCACACCCAAACCTCATGGAAGAGCTGATACATTGTGTGATGAGCAGTGACAGGCCACCTGGAGGCCACATTAGCCACAAGCACAACTGGACAAACCTTCTAGGAAGCAAGACTTACTTGAGATGTCTAGAATGTCATGCCCATGCAGTAGTCACTTTCCAGAACCTGGTGTCCACTCAGAGGCCATCAAGCCACTAGTGCCTACTGTGTAACTGAGTCAGCAGAATCAGAAATGATATCTTTTCTATGTGGGGAAAACAGTCAAACTTTTAAAATGGAGACCATCTTGTTAATCAGTCCCCATTGATTATATGGAGGACATCTGTGGAATTAAAACCTATTGTTAAAGTCACTTCTAAGTCCACAGAAGACAGGTATATAAAATATGGTACACAGAACAATGGAATTTCACTTGCCTGTGAAAAGTGAAATAATTCCAAATATGTTACCATGTGTATGCCTCATGGGTGGCGCTGTGATGAATGGAATAAACCAGCTACCAAAGGTCAAAGCATGTGTCACTATAACTATCTATATCACTAGAACACCCAAAGGGATTCTGGTCTCTGGAATCATGGCAACGCCTGTGATTTACTGTGCAAGGACAACCAAGGGTTAATGAGAAGTGAGAAGGGGAAAAGCACCTGTCCACTGGGTTGTGGAGACACCACATGGCACCTTCCCATCCCTCCCCATAATTGGTTCCAGTCATGAGAAGAGCTTTTTCCCACATACATGCAAAGAGAAGGCGCCCAGGAGGACTCCACCACCCTGAGAGGGGAGAGGTAGAGATGGAAGTAGCCACGCCAACCTGAGTCAGGAGAGTATCCTGTGAGCAACTCGTTGGAGGAACGTGCCTAGAGCTTTCTTGTAAGGACCTCAACCATCTTCCTAAAGTCTATGGAATACACCCTATGCCTTACCACCTCAAAGATGGATAAATCCAGACAAGGGACGTTGCTTTGCTGCCAACAACAGGACTTGCCCTCAGAACTCCGGTTAGGTCCTACAGCTGTCAGAGGCCTGCAGGCAAAGCTCGTGTGCCACTTCCCAATGTTTCCTTCCTTTTTCTCAGAAAGTACCTTCCAATCCCATAGTCTCTCCCAAGGTTTGCTTAAACCCTTCAGTACTGAGCCCAGCCATGCTTCTCTTCCTGTGACTTTGAATCAATACTACAGTGGTTTGGATGAGAAATGTCTCCTAGAGGCTTATGTATCTAAGCATTTGGTCCCTAGCTGGTGGTACTATTTGGAGAGATTATAGAACTTTAGAATGAATAGTTTAAATTTTAAGAGTTTATGGCCTATCCCCATGACTAGTTTGTCATCTCTACTTTCTATATGTGGAGCTGAGATGTGATCTCTCAGCTTCCTGCTCCTGGTGGCCACCCTTTTGCTGCCATTATAGATATCTAGCCTACTGGAACCATAAGTCAAAGCAAAATCTTCCTTAAGTTGCCTATTTTCATGATGTTTCATCACAGAAACAGAAAAGTCACTAATACAGACCTTCAGATACAGCAGATGGAAAAATTCCTTGGTGTAAGATGAGGAATTTTCATAATTTAAAACTATACTCAAGTTTTTAAAAGTAACATTTGGTTTTTTATCATAATATAAAGTGTTACTATAAAATTTGACATGGCCCTCCTCATCTCATATCTTGGCCCAAACCTCTAGAAGAAACCCCCAGTTCTACCAGAGGCCACATCAGTTATCAGAGCACCAAAACTCTAGAGGCAATGCTGGCACCCCAAACCCTAGAGGTTACACAGACTGCCAAATCCCTAATGAAAGCACCCTATTGAACCTGAGAACTCACTATCTAGTTACCAGAACCACAGGCCACTCAGACCAGAAGACCAGAGAGAAGGCAGAAACCAAGGGGAAAAAACACCCATCCAACAAAGATAAAATCAGAAATTGGCACCTAAGCCTATAATTACCCCGAATCCAGATGCCTAGAGGTTAGTGTAAGAACACAACAAAACCAGGGCAATGTTACCACCAGAGTCGGTATCCTACTACCTATCCTGAATATTCCAACACAGTTGAAGCACAAGAAAATGACCTTAAAACCAGTTTAATGAAGAAGATAGAGGTCCGCATAGATAAAATGAATAAATTTCTTAAAGAAATCCAAGAAAACATAAACAATTGCAGGAAATCAAGAAAAAAAAAACGGGAGGAAATAAATGAATCCCTTAAAGAAAGCCAAGAAAAAAAAAAAAAGAAGCCCATGTTTAAGACCTGAAAATGGAAATAGAAAAAGAAAACACACACTGAGGGAATCCTGAAGATGGAAAATCTAGGTAAGAAACAGGAAGTACAGATGCAAGCATCATCAACAAGATACAAGAGATGGAATAGAGACGATATGATGGAAGGTATAGATGATATGATGGAAGAAATGGATACATTGGTCACCAAGATTTTTAAATCTAAAATTTCCTGACACAAAACATCTGGGAAATTTAGAAAACTATGATAAGAACAAACCAAAGAATAATAGGAATAGGAAAATAATCCCAGCTCAAAAACCCAGAAAATATAGTCAACAAAATCATAGAGGGAAATTTTCCTAACCCTAAGAAGTGCATGTCTATAAAGGTACAAGAAACCTATAGAACACCAAATAGAGTGGATCAGAAAAGAAATTTGTCTTGTCACATAATAACCAAGACACTAAACATAAAGAACAAAGAAAAATATTAAAAACTGCAAAGGAAAAAGAACAAGTGACATATAAAGGCAGACTTATTAGAATTACACTTGACTTCTCAACAGAGAAGCTAAAAGCCAGAAAAGTCTGGAGATATGCCTTAGAGACTTTAAGAGACCACCGATGCCAGCCAGTCCAGACTACAACACCCAGCAAAACCATCAATCACCATTGATGGAAAAAACAAGATATTCTATGACAAAGTCAAATTTAAACAATATCTATTCAGAAATCCAGCCCTAAAAAAGGCACTAGAAGGAAAATTCCATACTAAAGAGGCTAACTACACTTGAGAAAACACAGAAAATAATCTTATGCCATCAAACCAAAAGAAACATTACCACCAACAATAAAACAACAATAATTATCAATCGTTGGTCATTAATATCGCTCAATACCAATAGATTCAATTCCCAAATAAAAGGACAAAGACCAAGAGAATGGAGGCAAAAACAGAATCCATCCTTCTGCTGCCTACAAGAAACACACCTTTACTTAAGAGTAAAGAATTGATTTTCCAAGCAAATTAGATGGAAGAAGCAAGCTGGTATAGCCACTCTAATATCTAACAAAATAGACATCTAACCAAAATTACTCCAAAAAGATGGGGAAGGATATTTCATACTCAAATGAAAAATTCAAGATTATGTCCCAATTCTGAACAACTATGCCCCAAACACAAGGACACACACATTTGTAAAAGGTATACTTGTGGTGATAAACTGTATACTTAATAAAATCAGTCTGGAATATCAGAGAACAGAATCACCCACAGTCTAGCATGAAGGTCAGAGAGTGGTGATGACTCATGCCTTTAATAGAGCTCTTTCATTGTTTCTGTGAGTTCAAGGCCTAACAACCAAACAGTAGTAGCTAAAATCTTTAATCCTAACTCTAAGATTATGGTGCAAAGTTGAACCCAGAAGTGAAACAATTGGTCAGGGAAAATATTTAAGGCAGGGGGAAGCAGAGATTTAGGTGTTCTATAAGAAGTAAAAAGCCAGACTGGGAACTCTGTTCAGCCTGAGAAGCTGGCTGGTGAGAATTGACTGTGACCTGTTTCCTCTCTCTGATATTTCAACTTTCCCCAATGTCTAGCTTCAGGTTTTCATTATGTACCAATTAGAATTCATGCAGTATTTGGCACTCAACTTTTGGGGAATGAATTTGGGAAAAAAAAAAAAAAACCATTGCCAGTCAGAGCTACACATGGCCAGAGATACTACCAGCTGGCTAGGTTTTCTTCTAGGAGTTATCCTTCAGCCTTAGGCAAACCTGCCACATATGTTTTGTCTCTACATTCATCTATGTAATTTTTTTGAAGAGTGGCCTCCCTCTCCTGGTGGGTTGTGGGTTTTTTTTTCTCCTTTTGGACTCTGTCCTTGAGCTGCTATTGCTCTAGGTACCTGTCCCACTTCACAGTCATCTAAATTGTCACTGATAACAAGTTTGGGGAGTACACTGGGTTTTCTTAAAAGGGGGAGTTCATTTAAGGCAGAGAGAACTTTTTCACACCGTAAAAATGGGAAAGGTTGTTGGTCTTATTTTATATTACTCTAGATGATTTGAAATTGGAACCAGTAAAGAAGAAGATAAATAATGTAGTAATAGGTTTCTGGCCTGTCTGGCCTGTGGTCCAGACCCGCAGCCCTGTAGTCCCATAGAAACACACAGACACTTATATTAATTTTGTGCTGATTGGCCTATGGCTCTGGCATATTGCTAGGTAGCTCTTGCTCTTAAACCAACCTGTGATTCTTATATTTTTCAGCCTTCTAGCTTGGTACCTTTTCTCAGTAGCATTTCAACTTCTTTCCTCTGCACCTCACTGGCATCTCTCTTGAATCTCAGATCTGCTCTTCCTGTTCTCAGAGTTGTCTTAGTCTAGTAGCCCCACCCCACCCATATTTTCTGTCTGCCTTCAACCAATCAGTGTTTTTATTAAACCAGTAGGTGGGACAATTATTTACAATGTAACAGAACATAGTCCCACTACATAATGTAGACAGAATTATCATCATAATGTTTATATTTGTTTGCTTTATCATTTAAAAAGTCAGTTAATGGGAATGCCAAAAAGAAATTCATAGAGAAGCATGCTAAGAGAGAACACAGAGATAATCAGGCCAAGACAGAGGAATTTAAAAAAAAAAAAACCCAGTCTCAACACTGTCTTATAAAACCACATAAAAAAATAGCCTAAGGCATTCAAACAGCCAACACTGGTATATCCAGTAACTTTTAAAAAATCAAAAGTTCAGAAGTTATTTGGACTCTGATATAAATATTAGATTTAAGGACAGTAAAGGAAGCAATCATCACTTATCGTATACACACACCATTTGTAAAAACAAATGTTAAATTCCTGGTCAACATGTAATTGAATTGTCCTTAAAGACTGGTCAGATATGGTTACTATTATTTTGGGGGCTGGGCAATTTTTACAATGGAAAACATGGTAAAAGGAGGAGGCTAAAACAATAGAACAAAGAAGCAGAGATAGAAATATAGAAATCTCCCAAGACCAACTTCTTAGGGAGGGAGGTAATGCTGATGTAGAAAAGCAATTTTATATGATGAGTACACCCTAGATTTATGCTGAATGGCAGCCTTGGATGCCTGGGATAGAGTTGAAGAAATAGGAAAGTAAACTAAACCCTTTACAAAAGTGATTCATGAGACAAAAGAAACCTTTACAGATTATTTTTGTAGAGATTATTACAATGGTAAACAGAATGATACCAAATTCAGAAGGTAGGCAAATAATAATTGAATCTCTGGCTTAAAAAAAATGCTAACCCACAATGTAAAAGGATAATTAGGCTGTTAAAGGCAAGGTCAACACCCTTGGAGGATTGGATTCATGATACAATTAATTAGAACCTTAAAACTGTGATAACTGGGTAAGAGAGGTTATTTCTAGAAGTTTAAGAAAAATCAAAATATTAAATGTTATAGCTGTGGAAGGCAATGTCACATAAGAAGAGACTGTAAACAAGGTATTGCCAGAAAAATGTCTTTGTTAGAAATAATCCCAAGAGAACACCCCTCTCTTCTGGAGTATGCAGAAGGTGTGGCAAAAGGAGGCATTGAACTAATGAGAGCACACCAACAAGGGACAGACAAAGTAACTTTCTGCCTCCAGGAAACACCCTCAGGAGGCTTTCTAAAGAGAGATCCCCCTCTCACTCTCCTCCTCCATATCAAATCCAATTCAGTCTTACTCTGCCATTGTGGAGGAAACACCTTCCCAGAGCAATTGAAGAACCTAACCCCCATTCTATAAAAAACACATTGCTCTGCACAACAGAATAGCCATAGAAAAGAGAACAAAAAAATAGAAGAAAAACAAAGTGAATATTTTAGAAAAGTTCTATAAATGAACAAAGGCCAAAGTTAAAAATATAAATAAAAGATGTTGTCACTGAAGGTTTGGTAAACACGGGGGTGGATGTAACAATAATTTCACCAGAATCTTGGCATTGAAATAAGCCCCTTCAAAAGGGTAAATGTTTGGTTTTGGGTAATTGGCACATTATCCCAGATAAAACAGAGTGCACGATGGTCTGAATACATAGAGCCAGAAGGACAGAGAAGAATATTAAAGCCATATGTGGCTAACATTGCTATGAATTTATTTACTGCAACAAAGGGATACTCAGATTAACATTCCTCTAATCTCATAAATGAACAATAACTTAACATATGTTTCTGGGAAAAACATTAGAAGGTATTATGAGAAATAGTCACTAGTAGTACATTTAGAGATGTACTAAAACAAGGCACAACAGCTTTTGATCTTTCAAAGCCCTACCTTTAAAATGGTTAACAGATGACCCTCTATGGGTTCATAAATGGCCTTTAACAAAAGAGAAATTGCAGGCCTTAGAACAGCTGATACAGGAGCAGTTAAATGCTCAGCATATTGAAGCATCAACCAGCCTTTGGAATTATCCAGTATTTGTTATCAAAGAGAAATCTGGAAAATGGAGAATGGTAATAGATCTAAGAGTAGTAAGCAAGGTGATTCAGCCAATGGGCTCTCTACAATTTGAATTTTTTTTTTTTTTGCTTTCTCTGTTACCTAAAGGATGGCCTATTATAGTTATTGACTTAAAAACTGTTTCTTTACCTCTACAAAAACAGGACAAAAATATTCACCTTTACAGTACCCACTTAATAATTCTCGGCCTGTAAAGAGAAACAATGGAGCATTCTCCCAAAGAGAATGTTAAAATTGGCACTTTGTGCCAATATTCTGTACCGCAGCCAGGAGAAGTGATATGTAATAGTAGATTTTTTGAATTGGTCAACAAAACTTAGACTCCAAAAGGTACAAATCAGATTCTTAATAATTTCCAAAGACTGCTATGAGACGTTTTAAATTTATGAACTACTATTGGGTTAAAAAATCATGGACTGGATAATTTACTCACCTTAAATGATGACAAGGAACTAAATAGTCCAAGGGAATTGTCACCTTAAGCTGAGAGAGAATTGCCTTTGATGGAAAAGAAATTACAGGACACACATGTCAATCCAGACTTTAATTGCATTCTGGATATTTTACCCTTTAAGCATTCTCCTGCAGGAATTTTAATACAAAGGAAAAATATATTGGAATGGATATTTCTACCACATACACCAAGTAATAAATTAAAAACATAAGAGATTTTTCATTTGATTTTTTAAAGGAAAATTAAGACAACTGACAGAAATGAACCCAGCAGAAATTTTTGTACTTTTAACTAGAAATTGATCAATTATGGGCAGAAAGTGAACCTTGGCAAAGAGCTTACAAGAGAGATTAACAACAGATATCCTCGAAGTAAAATAAATGAATTTATAAAGGAAACTAACTGAATTCTTCCTCTTATTGTATGGGATACACCAATTTTTAGAGCCTCTACATTTTATACTGATGCAAGCAAATCAGGAAAGGTGGTTTACAAATCAGAAAATGTAAGTAAAGCGGCTCAAAGCCTTTATAATTCTGTTCAAAAATCAGAATTATATGCTATTGTGATGTTATTAATGATGTTTTTCCGAACCTCTTAACATAGTTATTCTCAGTATGCAGAAAGTTGTTTTACACAGTGAAACTGCTCACTTTATTCCTGATGAGTCAGAATTAACTTCATTATTTATTGTTACAAGAAATAATCAGAAATATGAATCATTCCTTCTATATAATACACACCCAATCCCAAAAAGGTCTTCCAGGTCCTCTAGCACAAAGTAATGATGAAATGGATAAGTTATTAATAGGAAATGTGCTAGAGGCCTCAGAGTTTCATAAAAGAAATCACATCAATAGTAAAGGATTAAAAAAATATTTCTTCATTACTTGGCAACAAGTCAAAAATGTAAAAATATTTCCCACCTGTTCCTTCTATAACCAACCTCCATTACCAGCAGGAAGTAATCCGAAAGATATACATAGAAATGAAAGTTGGCAGATGGATCTGTTTCATTTTACAGAATTTGGAAAATTAAGATATGTCCATCATACAATAGATACATTTTCAGGATTTCAATGGGCAACTGCTTTGAGTTCAGAAAAGGCTGATTCTGTAATCACACATTTGCTAGAAGCTATGACCATCATGTGCATGCTTGTACAAATTAAGACTGACAATGTTCTATCATATGTCTCTAGCAAAATGAAACAATTTTTGCTTATTATAATATAAAGCACATTACAGGAATATTACACAATCCTACAGGTCAAGCAGTCATAGAGAAATCAAATCAAATTCTAAAGGATATGCTTAATAAACAAGAAGAAATAACAGAGAACTTCAGAAAAAAGACTACATAGTGCTTTATTAACTTTGAATTTTCTCAGTGCTAATGGGAAAGGAACAACAGCTGCTGAAAGGCATTGGACTACAGAAAAATGACTGAGGGGTTGGAGAGATGGCTCAGCAGTTAAGAGCACTCACTGGCTGCTCTTCCAGAGGACACTAGTTCAAAACCCCTACCCCACTGAAGCACATATCACGGCTTCCATTCTGATGTCAACACATCCTTGAAGTAGATGGGTTGGTTTATCTCAGAAGATTTCTCTGTTACCCAATGTCTCTCAGCAGCTGATGTTCCCTTTTCATCAGCATTAAGAAAATTCAAGGTCAATAAGGCACTGTGCAACCTCTCCCTGGGTTTTCTTGTTTCTCTCTTCTGTTTATAAAGCATCTCTTTCAACGTGCGGTGAGATCTCTCCACAACTGCTTGTCCTGTAGGATTGTGTGGTATCCCCGTAATATGCTTTATATTATAACATCCAAAAATCAGCTTCATTTCTTGGGAAACATAAGCTGGAGCATTGTCAGTCTTAATCTGAGCAGGAATTCCCATTATGGCCATGGCTTCCAAAAGGTGAGTAAATACAGCATCAGCCTTTTCAGAACTCAGGGCAGTCACCCATTGCATTCTGCAGTAAGTGTCGATGGTAAGATGTACATATTTCATCTTTCCAAATTCTGTAAAGTGAAACACATCCATTTTCCAGATCTCATTTCTCTGCATACCCTTAGGATTACTTCCAGCAGGTAAAGATGGTTGATTATAGGAGGAGCAAGTATTACAATTCCGTAGAATTTCTTTTACCTGATGCCAAGTGATGGGGAAACTCTTCTTTAGTCCTTTACTATTAATGTGATGTTTCTCATGAAATTCTCTGGCCTCCAGCACCTTTCCTATTAACAACTGATCAATTTCATCATTACCTTGTGCTGGAGGGCCCAGGAGACCCATGTGTTCTCTGATATGTGTTATGCACATGGAATGTATTCTATTTCTGATGATATCCCGTAGTTGTATGAACAGTAAGGTTAAGTCTGTATCATCAGGAATGAAATCAGCAGTTTCAATATGTAAAACAACTCCTTCTGCATACTGAGAGTCAGCTATTACATTAAGAGGCTCTGTAAAATCCAACAACACCATAATAATTGCATGTAGTTCTGACTTCTGAACAGAGTTATAAGGACTTTGAGCCACCTTAAGTTTTCTGATTTGTAACCAGCCTTTCCTAATTTGTTCGCATCAGTATAAAATGTAGGCGCTCCATAAATGGGTTTATGCTGTACCACATGAGGAAAGATACAGTTAGTTTCCTTTATGAATTGAATTCTCTTACTTCAAGGATATTTGTTATTAATCTCTCCTAAAAAATTACTACAGGCCTTTTGCCAAGGTTCATTGTCTGCCCATAATCAATCAATTTCTTCATTAGTCAAAAGTACAATTTCTGCAGGGTCCTTTCTAGTCAACTGGCAAAGTCTGAACTTACCTTTAAGAATTAGACCAGACATTTTTTCGACATATATTTTCAGCTTCTTGCTTGGCCAATTAGTCTTTAGTTAAGAGTCTATATACAAAATTAACTCAAAAATAAATAAATCAGTAGACCTGATGTACATAAACGATAAGTGATCAGAGAAAGAAGTCAGGGAAACATCCTTCACAATAGCCACAAATAATATAAAATATCTTGAGGTGACTCTAGACAAACAAGTAAAAGTCCTGGAGGACAAGATCTTAAAGTCTTAGATGAAAGTAACTGGAGGAGATATCCAAAGATAAGAAGATTTCTCATATTCGTGGGTGGATAGGATTAACAATAAAAATGACCAACTTATCAAAAGCAATCTAAAGATTCAACACAATCCCCATCAGAATCTGAACCCAATCTTTTACCGCCCCTGAAAGAACAATATTCAACTTTATATAGAAAAACAAAACAAAAACCTAGGATAGCTAAAACAATCCGGTATAATAAAAGCACTTCCAGAGGTGTCACCATCCCTGATTACAAGCTGTGCTATAGCAATAAAAACAGCATAGTACTGGCATAAAAATAGACAAGTTGATCTACAGAATAAAATCAAAAATCTAAATATTAATCCACACACACGACTTTTGATAAAGAAGCTAGAATTACAAAATGGGAAAAAGACAGCATCTTCAACAAATGGTGTTGATCTGACTGAATGTCAGCATGTAGAAAAGTGCAAATAGGTCCATATCTATCACCCTGCACAAAACTCAGGCCCAAGTGGATCAAAGACCTCAACATAAAATCAGATACACTGAATATTATATAAGAAAGTGAGGAATAACCTTGAACACATTGGCACAGGAGACAGCTCCAGAACAGAACACCAATAGCTCAGACACTATGATTAACAATTAATAAATGGAACCTCATGAAACTTAAAAGATTCTGTAAGGCAAAGGACACCATCAATAAGACAAAATGGTAGCCTTATGGGAAAAGATTTTCACAAATCCACATATGACAGAGGAATGATATCCAAAATATAAAACAAACTCCAAAAAAAAAAACTAGACCAAAAAAAAAAAACCACCAAATAATACATTTTTTTAAATGAGGTACAGACCTAAACAGAATTCTCAGCAGAGGAATCTCAAATGGCTGAGAAACACTTAAAGACATGTTCAACATATTTATCTACCAGGGAAATGTAAATCAAAACAACTCGGATTCCATTTTACACCTGCCAGAATGGCTAAGATCAAAAACAAGTAACAGCTCATGCTGGTGAGGATGTGAAGCAAGGGGAACACTCCTCCATTGTTGCTCTACAGCCACTTTGGAACTAATTATGGGAGTTTCTCAGAAAATTGGGAATCAATTTACCTCAAAACACTACTGGACATATACTCAAAGGATGCTCCATCCTACCACGAGGCCACTTGCTTAACTAGGTTCATAGCTGCTTTGTTCACAGTAGCCAGAAACTGGAAACAACATAGATGTCCCTCAACCAAAGAACAGATAAAGAAAATGTAGTACATTTACACAATGGAGTATTACTCAGCCATTAAAATGCCATCATATCTCTTTTGTTGTACTCCCTCTCTGTCCTCTCCCAATTCTACCATCCCATCCCCTCTTAGGTTCCTCCTTGTTACCTAGCTGCTCAAGTAGCCTGGTTATCCTTTGCTTTATGAAAATCCACTTATGAGTGAGTATATACCGTATTTGTCTTTCTGGTTCTCTGTTACCTCACTCAGGATGTTTTTTCTAGTTCCATCCATTTGCCTACAAATGTCAAAGTATCATTTACTTATTTTTTTTACTCCTAAGCATCACCTCATTGTGTAAATATACCACATTTTTCAAAATCCATTCTTCTGTTGAGGAGCATCTAGTGGAGTTAGGGAGAAACCTAATGCTAGAGAAATACCCAAGAATCCACAAATATGACTCCAGCTAAGACTCCAAGCAATAGTGTGAGGGTGCTTCCCTGTAATCAAACTGATGACCACCCTAATTGTCATCACAGAACCTTCATCCACTGACTGACGGAAGCAGATGCAGAGATCCACAGCTAAACACTGGGTCGAGCTCCCAGTCGAAGGAGGAGGGATTATATGAGCAAAGGGGTCAAGACCATGATGAGGAAACCCACAAAGACAGCTGACTGAGCTATTGGGAGCTCACAGACTCTGAGCTGACAGCTGGGGAACCTGCATGAGACTGAAATAGGTCCTCTGATTGTGGACGATAGTTGTGTAGCTTGGGCAGTTTGTAGAGCCTCTGGCAATGAGACCAAAATGTATCCCTAGTGCATGAACTGGCTTTTTGGAGCCTGTTCCCTATGGAGGGATACCTTGCTCAGCCTTGCTACTGTGAGGAGGGGTTTGTCCTGCCTCAACTTGATAGGCCAGACTGTATTGACTCCCCTTGGGAGTCCTTACCCTTTCTGAGGAGCAGATGGAGGTGGAGTGGGGGAAGCACATGTTCCAGCCTGTGCCTGACAGGGACCCTACTCACAAGGTCTTAGGATCACTCAGACCACCCTAAGAAATCACCTAACAATGTCACATTGAGACACCTATGCTTTTCTGGAGCATCAGGGTCATGGCAGACAATGGAAGATCGGATAGTATGGATGAGGTTACAGAGCTCTATTCAGTGAAGATCCTGGGTTGGATCCCAAGGCAGATCAAGAGTACGCTGGATGTGCTAGTGCTTCTGAGGCAATGATAAAATACCTGGGGCTGGGTATTTTGTAAAGCGAAGGTGGTTTAGTTTACATTTTGGGAGGCTGAAAGTTCAGACTGTATTGTACAGCCTGTGCCAGTGTTCTTTCTGTCCACACTGCACAGTGATAGGTGGTCGTGAATTCTTGAGGGTTATGCATTCAAGAGAGAAGAGGTTATTCAGTAAGAGAGAAACCCAGAAAGACTGAAACACATGCACTCATGCACACATTGTTTGGTTTTAGTTTTGTCCTGCATTGTAACCCAGGCTACCCTCAAACGTATGCTCTTGCCTCAGCCTTCTGACTGCTAGCTTTATAGGCATGCACTGCCATGCCTGGCTCAGTCATGCTCGCTTATAACCACATAAACACAGAATTAGTGAAGCCTGAAAGTTACTTCAGTCCCTCCAAGGGCAGAGCCTGCAGAACCTAGCTTCCTGTTATGCCCCATCGCTTAAAGATGTCAGCATCTCTACACCACCACTCTGAGGTTCTAGCTTCAGACACTGAACCCCTATGAGAAAAGCCTCCATAATTTCCAAATCACAGAGGTGAGAAAATGGGGTGAGTGTGTTTTAGCTAACAGTTTTGTGCTCTCTCTCAATTTTACCAGATAAAGGTAATACAGCCATTTCAATATTAGGTTTTTTTTTTTAAACATTTGTACAAGAAACCAAATTTATCAAGGTGAAAATTTAACCTAAATTAAGACATCTGGGCCAGCATGCTTAGGTAAGCTCTTATTAAGAGCCTGGATTTCCTCCACCCCCTGCTCCATTCCTGAAAATTTCTCCTAATGCCAGCCAGAGCTCAAAAGCACAGAACCCTTCACACTGCCATTTCTGGCACATGTTTGCTCTGGAGCCATGGAGAGATGCAGTTACAAGGCCTTATTAAATGCTGAGAGTGGTGTGTGCTCACAGTAACAGGTCAAGGAACAAATACACACAGAGAAACCCACAGTGCATGATTCACCCTTCACCAATCTATGCCCACCCAGAAGCACCCACATTGGCTCCCGCCATGCAGCCTCTCTGTGCTCTGTCTAAGCCATACATGGAGCAGACTGCTGAGGGTCCCTCCCACTGCACAAAGACGTGCCAGCCTACCAAAATTCTGTTCCGAGACTGGCTTTTTCACCTAAGAGTTTGTCCTGAGAATTTCTGGATGTAGAGTTGTGATTCTACCTAACTTTCCTTTTTAGTATATCACATGACACACTCTCACTGCGACCGGGTCAGGCATTCTATACACTGAGGTCACACCTGTGCCATGTTAGCCACCGAAACCCATTAGCATTATCCTTGTGTCCACATTTGCTGACAGGAGTCCCTGAAAGGTCAGATGACAAATGAAGTCTTGTGCATCCTCATGGTAACAAACTCCTCCGTGGTCCTCACCTGTGATGACGTTAGCCCTTATGGTACCACAATAGACAAAAATCAGAACATGTTTCTCAAACTCTCCTCGGCCTTCCCTCCGACAATGGACAGTTTTACCCAACCAAAACTTTTCTTTGCATGTATAATCATTTGAAAGTAAAATCAAGTTGTAATGGGAGCTTTATTAAGTAAGTAGATGTCAGACAAAGGGCACACAAGGTGAGATGTCCCCAGAGTCACTATAGTGACCACGTTACTGTTTATCAGTAACCCACAACAGCATTCTGTGAATCTTAAAAACACACAGAAAACTGTCTAGCTGAAATTTTTACTGATCAACTTTTGTATTGGTGTGCTGGCTAGTTTGGGGTCAATTTGACACAGGCTAGGGTCATCAGACAGGTGGAAGCCTCCATTGAAAAGATGACTCCATAAGATCCAGTTTTAGGAAAGCCTGGAGGTCATTTCCTTAATCCGTGGGGGGGGGGGGGGAGCCCAGCCCATGGTGGGTGGTGCTATCCCTGGGTTGGTAGTCCTGGGTTCTATAAGAAATCAGGCTGAGCAAACTCTGGGGAGCAGCTAGTTGCAGGTTCCTACCCTACTGACTTCCTTCGATGAGGAACAGTGCTGTGGGGGTGTGAGCCAAACAAACCCTTTCCTCCCCAACTTGCTTTTGGTCACAGTGATTCACCACAGCAATAGGAATCCTAACAAGGACAGTTAGTATGTATTAATTGTACAAAATAATGGGTATGTTGTGCCAGCAAAACATACATAACTGCTATTCTTAACATATATTAACATTTTCTATGCATTTGGACTTATCTCTAGCTGCCTGATCTACTTCGTGATTCCCTTGGTCTATTCAATTTTTTTTTTTTTTTTACAGTGGCTTTATTTTAAGTAGTGCAAGCATCCCAGCCACAAAGCTTAAAGTTTTCTTGGCCATTCTTTTTCTTCATGAAATTTAAGATAACATCCTAATTCCAAAACAATTTATTGGAATTATTTTGATTATATAATAGTCAATATGCTGAACATACAAATTATGCACAAAGTAAAATTTAGTTACAAGGTATTTGCATATGTTTCTCTACAAGTTGTATTTAATATTTAATACTAATATGCCTCTGTACACCCAATATTTAATATGCCTCTCCACACATGGACCCTCTTTCCCTTTATTCAGAAATCAATTTATACCCTACATAAAGGTTTCCTTTGGGTGTATTTTAAATTTTTTATGAAACTAATTTTATTCAGGGTTTTGTTCTGACAGATATTTTACCTAATCTCCATGAAAAATATAGACACTATTTAAAAAGTAAAAATGCCATTCTTTTCTATGTACACTTCCCCAAGTAAGATACTTAGAAATACTTTTAAGACAAGTCTAGTTGGCCTGGAACTTGCTGTGTAGATCATGCTGGTCTTGAACTCAAAGAAATCCATCTACCTCCACTTCCTAAGTGCTGAGATTAAAGGTGTGCACCACCAGGCTTGGACCAAAATAAGATATTTTAAAGACCAATAAGCAAATGAACAGTAGCTCAGGCTCACAAATCACCAAGAAGATGTAAATGAGAACCATAGCAAGCACCATCACTGGCCCCCTAGGTTCCCTATATGCCAAATAGAACAGGGATGCAGAGCCCCTGGGACCTTCTATGAATGTTTTTTAAAAAAAATGCAGCCAACTTGGAAAATTACATGGCAGTTCCCTGATGTGTCAAAGGCAAAGTTCCCTTCCAACCAAGAATCTCATTAGTAGACATGGCGGGGCGTGGGGGGGGGGGCAAAAGCATATAACCAGTGATCCCTGCCAGCAAACGTCCAGTGTTTATTGACAGGATACTACTTAGAAATGAAAAGAAAGGCTGATACACACTGCCTACAGTGGAGCCTGAGAGCACTGCATCCCCAGAGAGAGGCTGCACATGGACTCACTTCCCACCTGTTTATGAACATCTCAGAATAAGCCTGGGGGCAGAACTATGCACGCAATTATGTGGGGCTGGACTGGGCTCCAGAGAAAATGCTAAGGGAGGGGGAGCAGTTTCTTTGGGGAACAAAAATGTTCAGAGTGTAATAATGATTGCAGGCGCCCGTAAGCATGCCAGAAACCACTGAGTTGTTTGCTATAACTATCCCGACAACAATTAACTATGCTGGTGAGACTATAACGGGGCAAAGGACCCAAGAAGCTGCATCGGGAGCCCAGCGTACAGGGCAGGGGTGTGGCATTGCTCACCTCACCACAGAGGGAACAGAGGAGAGGAACGGGGGAGGTGGAAACAAGAAGAGGGTACAGAAAAGGAAGAGGAGACAGAAAAGGCCCTACATCCCCTTCAAGGACACTCCATCAGCGGCCAAAGGAGACCTTTCACCAGGCCCTACTTCCTTGGGATCCCAGCACCTCCCAACAGGATAACTCCTGGGACAGAACCTTTACTCACGGGTCTCTGAGAGGCATCCCAATCAAACCTACAACATTTGGGGCTCATTTTACTAAATAACTCTTCCTCTACCTATGAGAAAGAGGGGGTGGGGAGAGACCTAAACTGGAAGAGGATGCAGATAATGGATGCTGTTCACCTGAGGTAATTTCCTGACTTCATTTCTAGACAGAGCAGCATTAGATGTCTGTGCAGAATGGTCCGACTTCATAGACTGACAAAAGGTGGAAATTTTAAAACGCAGCAGAATTCTTATTTCGGTTAACCTCCTTTAAAGGAAGAACCTGATTGGCTTCTGTCCATGACATTAGATTCTGGATTCGGCCAATCAGAAGTCAAAATCTTTAGCACAAACCCATGGGCCATGATGTTTATTGATAGAAGGCTCTGGAGTCTCTGAGGACAGAGATCCTTGCTGTAAGGCTGGACCAGCAGGAAGCAGTTGGGCTGAGTCTACTGAGCTCGGAGATTGGCTAAGACTCCCCAAAGATAGCTGACATGAAAGTGTCAGGACATGACATGGGACAACCGAGGCCCCTTCCCCAAATGAGGGGTCAAGATATATCTGAAGCACCACTGTCTCAAAGCTGTCCTCTGGAGACACCCCTTATTCAGAGCAGTAGTTCAGGACACCAAACAGAAACACGATGTAATGTAGTTTCGGGGCGGTAGGTGGGGGTAGGGAGAGTTGTTCAGCTGTAAAGTGCTTGCCTCAAAAGCCTGAGGGCCTGAGTTGTACCCACATCAGAAGCCAAGGGAGGTGGCACAAACTTGTGATGCCAGCACTAGGTAGGTGGAGATGGTAGGACACCTGGTTCTTGCTGGTCAGCCAATTGGGCCTAATCTGGTAGCTCCTACTTTAGTGAATGATCCTGTCTCAAAAAGTGAATAGTGGGTTACTGATGAAGACCTCTAATATGAATCTTTGGCTCCTGAATGCATGGCACACACTCAAAGGACCTCTGGCCCCAAGATGCCAAGCCAGAATGCCCTTATACCCTGATGGTAATTGTCATGGGTTTCTATCGCTTGTGTACAAATTCAAAATACATGAGAGGAGACAGGCAGGGAGCAGCATACGGCCAAGTGCTCACAGCCAGACCTGGTTGGGCTGGAGCATACAGCAAGAGAGCACAGCTTGGCAAAGGTGACTTGAACAGTGTGCACAGGCCCTGGGTTGCATTTCCAGGAAAAGAAATAACTATGTTGGTGATAGTCTAGAAAGTATTTGGTATTCTAGAAGCTCCTCCTAGTCAGTAGACACACCTCAGGTTTACATAGGTACACCTCACAGGTACATTTTGTTCTTCAGTCAAAAGGTGAAAGCAGAATTCAGTATCATTTGCTTTGAATCAGTCAACCAAGCAAAAGGTTGCTTTCTAAACACAGAGTCATCATAAGCCTGTTATCTTCAGAGCGGCCCTTCTGCCATCCCAAATAAGCCAGTTTGGGAAAAGGCATTTTTGAGCAGAAATCAACTGTTTTAACACAGGGAGTGCAGAATGGCCCTCTGTGGAAAAGAAAGTCATAAGTGTCCCTTTGTGGGGGTGATACCATCTCCAAGGTGATAGTGCAGCCTTCCTTCTGCACAAACAGACCCTGCTCCAGAAACTTCCAGGAGCTTCTCCTATACCCTCTTTCCAGTTCATTTCCCCTTATGCCTGGTCCCCGTTCCTTTGCCTCTTCATGTCCAAGCACAGGTCTGGGACCTGTTTTTTTGGGTTTCACTTCTGAGTTATCTCACAACAAATCAAAATATTAATATATTCTTTGCACTAGTAAAAAAATCTGTGCTCAATTTATTTTGGAGGAACACAGACAGAACTTAGAAGATTAGAGAAAATGATTTCCTGTCTCTACATTCCAAACACTGTTGACTAGGCTGAATGTGTGACTTATTTGTTTTCTTGCTTGATTAATTAACAGTCTTACGCAGCCCAGGCTGGCCTTGAACTTCTTATGTAGTCAAGGACAAGCTTGAATTTCTAATCCACTTCCTTCCACCTTCCAATTGCTAGAAAGACATGTACCACCCACCATACCTGCCCTAATGCAGTGAGGTGAATGAACTCGAGGCTTCATGTATGTGAGGCAAACAAACATTCTGCCAACCAAGCCACATCACAAGCCTCTGTGACTGACTCCAGCCTACAGACTGTGACAAGTGATCTAGGTCTGGCCAGGGCGGGCATGGGAGTGCCTGTTTTTAACCTGAGCCAGTCTGAGAGACAAAGGAGATAAATTCTGGCCCTGGGCTGTCTCCAGCCCACTACCTGTTTTTGTAATATGGTTTTCTTACAACATAAGCACACCTCTTTGTTATGTGGCTGCCTACACATGGCAAGGGTGGAGTTGGAAATGTGTGGTACAGATTGAATACTTTGCAAAGCTTGAAATCTTTGTAGAAAAAGTTGATATTTTTTTAAAAATCCATGTGCTCTGATGCTAGCTACAAGGACCACTGCCCTGTTTCACACTCAACTCCCACTAACCAAGTGCTTCAGTGAGGTCACCCGTCAGTGGATCCTGGAAGTCCAGTAGAACACCGGGCTGATCCAGGTCATCCACAGAACAGGGACAGTGAAGCCTCTACACTCAGGAGTGGCTTATTAGGCAAGAGAAGATAACTAGGGCCTTCTTCTCAACACACACACACACTCATATTCTCAGCATCCCTGATGCCAGGAGTCTCTAACTGTGGCTCAGCTGGTTTCTGACAGTGTCAGACCGCATGCTGCACAACAAGTTAGTTTTTCTGGAGAAATGCTGTCAGTCATTCTGAAACTTCTGTCAAGTGCAGACTTCTGTTTCCTTCACACTGGATGTTCCCTCCCCCTCCAGAGCACTGACCACACTGTGCTTTGTGGGTTTGGCCTTTATAGTGACTCTTACCACTAAAACATACATGGATGCTACAGTCCCCCAGGGTGGGAACTTCTTAGCCTTTGTAAAGCTGAACAGCCACCTGGTCACTCCTTTAGATCAGCGGTGCCTGACTCTGGATTTCCAGGATATCTTTTGAAAAGAAAATAGCTCCAGTTTCCAATTGTGTGGAGCACTGTGAATCAAGGTCAGCAGCTCAGTGATTTTTCTCATTGGAAAGCCACAACTACATAACTCCTCTAGGACAGCCAAAGTCTGGACAAAGTCTCTTCACATTCCCTCTGCCACAGTGGCATGGCCTCAGCCACTGTGTAGTATACATTCCTAGACATTCCTACAGAGACCACAGTGGCTGAGGTGCAGTCTTCCTCCATTAAAGGTTTCCCTTCCCCCAACCAAGGTGCCCATGCCCTAGTGCCTAGAACCTGAAGTATGTCATGTTAAATGGTAAAAAGGACCTTGCTGGTATAATGGGGCTGAAAACATCATAATAGGGAACTTGTCAGTGTGTCCGATCTAGTGTCAGGCTGTCATAACTGGTGACATGAAAAAACATGCGAAAGATGAAACCCTGTCTGATTGGCCAGTGACGCATTTCTGAGCAACAGCAGCATATTGCTCGGTCTAGGAAGCTGAGAACTAAACCAAGGTGCTAGAAGAGTGGGTATCAGGAAAAGCCACTCCCTAACTCCAACAAGTGCTTGCTGCCGGGTCCTCACTGGTGGGGAGAGAGGCAGCTCTCTGGGATCTCTGTCATTAAGAACACAAATCCTGTTCATGAGGTACCACCATTATGACCTTATGGCCTCTCAAAGGCTCTGCCTCCTAAGTACCGAGTTAAGATCTCAGCACACAAGTACTGGAGTGATGACTTGGTAGGTGAAGGGCTTGATCCCCAAACATAAGGACCTGTGTTTGTATCCTCAGCACAATTTCGAAAGGCAGGCAGGGCAGCATGGGTCTATAATCTTGGCACTGGGGAGTCAGAAGTAGACAGACCCCTATCTGCCAGCTAATCTGGTCAAATGAACTGCAGTTTCAGTGAGAAACCCTGTATCAAAAGGTAAGGTGGGGAGTAACTGAGAAGGTATTTGACATTGATCTCTGGTCTCCATGTTTAGGACATGGGTGTGCATCCCCCACCACCACCACGAGTGAGTGAGCAAGCGCACAAACACACACGGAACCACATGATGAACACGAATACCCACCACATATAAGCATGTGAATTTGAGAAAGCCACATGCAGCCTATATCAGGGGTTTCAGAGAACCTGGAAATGTGACCATCTGCACTGGTTTGAAGACTCTTCATAAGAAGAGAAGCTTAGACAGGCCCTGGCTGGAAGCCAAAACCAAAATGAGCCACCTTTGCTGGGGGGTGAGGACACTTCTGCATATACAAACCAGACGTGCCCAACCTGCTCAGAATCCGAGTGAAAGCAAAGTCTCCTGTCCCCGTCAGTCAGTCCTTAGAAATAACCTTAGTATCTCAACCATTATCATCTCCCTCAAAGCAAGTCCAACCTGCAGTGGTGATGTGGGAAACACCCTTAATTCTTGTTTCATGAGGTTGTCTCCAAAGAGTGAAGTTGAAGAAAACCAAGTGTTAGACAGGGTGTGCCAGGCAGGGTAAGGCCATGCCCCTGAAATGTGCCTACGCACACTGAGCTGCTATACCAAGACACTCACTGTTCCAGAACTTTCCATGCTAGCGATAGTGTAAACATTCCATGAGTGATGGGGTGGCCATGCCATAGTGTAAAGAATCGGCCCTCTTTTACAGACTGCCAGCCCCTTTATCCTAGGAATGTTGTTCGAAGACATGTCAGAATCACTTGGCTCTGTTCATGTCCAACCCCGAGAGGTCACATCTCCCCTCCCCAAATCCTGACCTTACTCTTCCCTTCACTCCCTGCCGCGTGTCTCTGTCACCTTCACTGCCCTCCAGCGGGCTCTGCTCTGTCTCCTCCCCCAGCTTTCTGCTGCCCCAGGAACATGGGAATAGCACAGTACCAGAAAGATTAAAGGGAGCAGGAGCAGAGCACTGTCCCTTACGCTGTGTGTACCCTTGGCTCACCAGACAAGCCTCACACCAAGAGGCCTCTCTTACTTGGTTTCATTTTGCTGCAACAAAACACCATGAACCAAAAGCAAGTTGTGGAGGAAAGAGTTTATTCAGCTTATACTTAGCATTGCTGGTCATCACTGAAGGATGTCAGAACAGGAACTCAAACAGGCTAGGATCCGGGAGGCAGAAGCTGATGCAGAGGCCATGTAGGGGTGCTGCTTACTGGCTTGCTTCTCCCAGATTGCTAGACCACAGCCCAGGGATGGCCCCACCCACCATGGGCTGGACCCTCCCATATGGATCACTAATTGAGAAAGTACCTTCCAGCTGGATCTCATAGGGGCCTTTCCTCAGCTGAGGCACCTTCCTCTAATGACTCTGGCTTGTGTCAAGCTGACAGACAAAACCAGCCAGGACAAGGCCTAGTAGCCACTCTGCTTTCCCGTGGGCAGAGGCAGAGCCTCCATGTAGGAAAGTGACAAGAACTTTAGAAGCACAGGGCTATCTATATAGCATCTAAGCAGAGGCCCTCACGGAGATCACTTCACACAAGAGCTTATTAAATGAACTGGGCTGCTCCTGGGCTTGAAAAGTCCTTTCCAACACACCCCCTTCCTATTAACATCAGAGTCCCCACTCTTCTTACAGAAGGGCCCAAATTTTCATGCTCTTTCCTGGCCACAGAGTAAGTCTGAGTCAGAATCCTTATCACAACTTCTAGAAGTTTCTCAGAATTTCAGAGAATGTAGAGGGAAGTACTCCCATGCTCCTAGATGAAACAACAGAGTTTGAGCTGCACGACTCCCTAGAAAATGAGTACCTGGCTGACTCTTGCCAGGGTACAGAGGGATCATGGCTGGGAAACTCAAGTAAAGAGCCCCTGGGTAGATGAAAGTTCTTGCCCCCACTGTGCTCTGACACACACCCCAGGAACCCCTAAAAGTACCCCTATCTGAGATGAATCAGTAGATAAAGCGACTGTCCTATAAGAACAGGGACCAAAGTTCAAAGCCCAGAAAATCAGGGCATGGATGCACATATCTGTGATCTCAACACTCAGGGCAATTGCAGAAATAGGTAGATTCCTAGAACTCATTGGCCATCCAGCTGAATTTGTGAGCCTCAGGCTCAGTGAGAGACACTACCTCAATAAATACATAAAGCTGGAAAGCAATCCAAGAAAGAGCTCCAACACCTGCCTGGGCCTCCACACACATATGAGCTCATGTGCACATTCACCCACATGCACACAGCCACACTAACAAGTCATACCACATACTACACACAACAAAAATGAATACATACAAAGGCTCCATCCCCCTTACATCTCAAAAGCTGCATTGGAAAGTTCCAGAATGACTGCCACTGCCACATCTTGGCACTGACAGATGACCGCAAGGTGTACCTGAGTTTAAGGTGACTGAGATGTGATAGCTGTCAAAGCTTACACATGTGTGAATTGCTTAGAGACCTTTTTAGACTGTGGATTCGATTCAGGAAGCCTGGATGGTAATGTTCTGAATTTCCAGACATATCCCGTGATCCTGACCGATACAAAACAGCCTACTTTCACAGATGTGTCTTCCAAGATCTATGCCACCTCTGTCCCTGAATCAAGATAGATGTGTGTGAGAGAGAGATATCAACTACACGCTTTCCTTGAACGGGACTAGAAACTGCAGAGGAAGATAAATTCCAGCTACTCTGCCCAGTGGTGGCCGCCCATCTTTTATATTGATGGGGTGGCTCCACTATGGCACCAACAGGGATAAAGGTGTTGAAACCAGCAAAGAGGTGAGCCCAAGTTCATGGTGACCAGAGGCTTCTCCTCCACAGTGAGGCACCTGCTATCCATACCCATGTTGATGATCTGCTTCACTTGTCACAATTTAGAGGCCACCAGGTCATTAAAAGGGAGATGTTCCCAAGGCCTTGAGACTCTGTAGGTACTGGCTGCTGGAGAGTCAGAGGCTTTTTCTTCCGTGGTACAGTGTGTATTTAATGGTGGTTGTTGTTTAAACCCGACGGAGGTTCATCTGAGTCTCCAGAGAGAAGTAATACATGCCTCTCATTTTCACTTGTACCCTAACCACCGAAGTTCAAGAAAGACCAAGGCATACTCAGCCTCTGGAAGTCTGGGGAAAGTCCAAATTCTGCAGTTCTAACAAGTTTTTGGATAAAGATCCTGCTGCTGGCCACGGGCCACATTCTAAGTAGTTAGAAGGTAGGACAGAATTTGCCTGCAGTCTTGAGGGGCCATAGAAAGTAGAGAGCTTGGGCTGGGAATGTAACTCAGTGAACGAAGTCCCTGCTGTGCACATGGGTCTCATTGATGTCATGACGTCACACAAACACCTGACAGAAACAGCGTATGGTTCACCTTGGCTCCAGTTCCAGAGCACAGTCCCTTGTGGCAGGAGCAGGAGGCACCACAATGTGTTTATGTTCACAGTCAGGAAGCACAAAGTGATGGAAACTGGTACCCATGCTCTCCACTTCCAATTCAGTCCAGGACCACAGCTCACTGGAAAGTGTTGCCCACATTTAGGGTGTGTCTTTCCACATCCATTAATCTAACCTAAACAGTAGGTAATTCTATCAAATTGGCAAGGTTGACCGTCACACCAGGCAAAGATGTGAGTTTGATCTCCAAAACCATGTTTTGAAAAAAAGCCAGCCATGGTCCCCTGCTTTAGTGCCAGCACTGGGAAGCCAGCTATGGAGCATCAGTAGGTAAAAGGCCATTCATTAACAGACTTTGTCTCAAAAAAAAAAAAAACCAAAAAAACAAACAACCCCCCCCCAAAACTATCACACGCGTGCATACACACACACACAAAACAAAACAAAAAACAGGTGAAGCTAGGCTAGTGCTGCACATTTTTAGTTTTAGAAATGGGAGGCAGAGGCAGGCAGTATCTCTGTGAGTTGGGAGCCAGCCTGGTCTACATAGTCTCAAAATAAACAAATAAGCTAATGGCTGTCCTAATAAACAATATTCTCTGGCCTCTATATGCACCTGCACATATGTGTACCCACGCACATGTGCACAATCTACCTCTATGTACACATACATACAAAAGCTTATTTACAACCGAAAGAAAACCTAAAAGATTGAGGGATCCAGTGAAGTGGCACCCTGGCGACAGGCGCTCATTGCTATGCCTACTGACCGGAAGCCCTGAATTGATCCCTGGGGCCCACATGGTGGAGAGAGGGACCCGGCTCTTGTAAGCTGTCCTCTGCCCCCACACCCATACATGGCACACAAACATGAGAGCACACACAGAGACACACGTAGTGAATTTTTGAAAATGGAATAACACTCGTTTTCCTAGGAACTGGCAATAAAAATGGGAAGGAGCAAAAGTTTATGGCTGAGATTGTGTTTTCAAAGCCCTGTACTCACTTTATCACTCCATAACAAATAATAAACGTCTATTGCCGCACAGCAAACCGTACCGCTTCAATAACACCCCTGTCTTATCTCACAGTTTTGTGGGTCAGAAGTCCAAGTGGGTCAATTAGCTTCTCTGCCCAGAGTGTCACAAGGCCAAAGTCAAGTGCTTATGTTTGGAGACTCGGGAGAAAAGCTACTTCCAGCCCCTTCACATAATGGCCAAATTTGGACCCTTAAATTCCTTTGTCCCTGTCCAGAGAATGTTCTCAGCTCCTTGAGGTGGTTCTGGGTCAGGTCCTTGTCCACCCCCACCTCAAAGTTAGCCACGGGTGTTCTCTTTCAAATCTCTCTTATTTTCCTCTCTGTTATCAGCCAGAAGAAACTTGGCTTTTGAAAGATTAATGGCAAGGGCCATAGGGGTGGCTCAGTGTGCAAAGAACTTGCTAGGACCTGAGTTCAAACCCTCAGAATCCGTATAAAACTGAGTACAGTACTGCATATATGCAATCCAAGTGTTCTGACAGCAAGAAGGGGGCAGTAACAAGACATTACTCGAAGGTCACAGGTCAGCTAATCTAGTGTACACAACAGTGAACAACAAAAACAGATCCTGAAGGCCAACGTCCAAGGCCGTCCTCTGAGTCTCACATTCACCCCAACATACACACATGCACACCCAGTGATTTGTTATATCTTCTGCAAACATCCAGAGCCAAACATCTAATGACCTCATGGTACCTTACCCCAAATGGTCAGTCTCAAAAAAAATAAAAAAATGCAAATTTTATTGTTTCACAAGGTAGCAAAATGCTCCCATCTATCCAGATATGGACCTAACACAAATTCTTCACACCAGGAGACCAAGTAACTCCCTGCTCAACTGTCATGTGCACTGCTCCCATCCCTTTCTGATGCACATCCCCCCCCCCCCCCGGGGTAATAAATCTCCTCATCTGCTATGTCTGGGTAGATTCTTTCACTGCCCATGTCACTGACCTGCCTTCCCTGTGCTGCTCACAGGGCACTGCTGATACGGATGTCTTTGTTTGTTTTCCTGTTGTTGTGATGAACACTAAGAGTTTATTTCAGTTTACCGTTCCGGATCACTTGAATGAAGTCAGGGCAGGGACTCACGGCAGGAACCTGGAGCAGATGCCATGAAGAACACAGCTCCCTCTTCACTCTCTGGCAGCCCAGCACCACCCGCCTGGGGATGGCACAGCCCACAGTATGCTGGGCCCTACACCAATTAGCAATCACGACCAAGCCCCATAGACAGGGCCATAGGGGAATCTGCTCCCGGCGACTATTATTTGTTTGTCTCTCTTCCTCCACGCCTCTAGGTTGTGTCAAGTAGACAAGAGGAACTAATCAGAACAGCTGGTAAATAGTTTTCTACCTTCAAAACTGCTCAGTCCTGGAAATGACTCCTGTAGGTATTTGTGCAACCTAGAGGGAAAAAGATCCTGGCAGTCAGGAGCCCAGACAGACTGAGCGCTGCAGCAGAATGAAAAGTAACTCAGGCAGCCAGGAGCCAATGAATATGGCGTGTTACAGCTCGATGGACAGTATTCGGGCAGTCGGGAGCCACACCAGGCCATCGTAAGTGCGGTAGCAGCTTGTAGCCCTGCTTCAGGGAAAGGCTTCCCAATGCTATCAGCTCCGCTCCGGCAGGGGAGGCCTCCATGGCAAAACTGCCAGAGTGGCCAGCAGCAGCAAGTGCTTCTGCCTCTGTTCAGGGAATGTAACAACTCAGCCCAGCCAGGGAAGGTCCCCTGGGTGCTCTGAGAGTGTTACAGCTTCGCTTCCTCAGTTCATCTCCATCCAAGTTCCTGCTGCTCCAGTAAGAAGACCTTCACCCAAACCTCATTTAAGAGATTTATTGGAAGGAAAGAGTCCAGGAGAGGGTGGCTGCCTCATCCTGGGGTGGGAGAGGGGGACAGGGAAAGGGTGTTAGGCTCAGGGCTTCTTAGGTGTGGGGGGGGAGCTTTCTAGGGAGACTTCCAGGGTGGGGATTGGTCAGATAGTTTCCCTTGAAAGAAAGAGAGAGAGAGAGAGAGAGAGAGAGAGAGAGAGAGAGAGAGAGAGAGAGAGAAAGAAAGAAAGAAAGAGAGAGAGAGAGAAAGAGAGAGAGAGAAAGAAAGAAAGAAAGAAAGAAAGAAAGAAAGAAAGAAAGAAAGAAAGATGGAAGGATGGAAGGATGGAAGGAAGGAAGGAAGGAAGGAAGGAAGAAAGAAAGAAAGAAAGAAAGAAAGAAAGAAAGAAAGAAAGAAAGAAAGAAAGAAGGAAAGAAGGAAAGAAGGAAAGAAAAGAAAGAAAGAAAGAAGCCTGATTTGGTGTTTGGTTTCAGGGCCAAAATGTTTCTTTCACTGGCTCATTTGGGCTTTAGGGCTCTAATTTCAGGGCCAGGACACATTTCATTCACTGGCTCTGCTTCTAAGGCCAAAGTGTTCCTTTGGTACTGGTTTCAGAGTCAGGGCTCATTTCTTTTTGGTTCTGGGTTCAGGGATAAAGTATTTCTTCCACTGGCTCGGGTCTTAGAT
The DNA here is from genome assembly GCA_033318265.1 of Phyllotis vaccarum. Classification (NCBI taxonomy): domain Eukaryota; kingdom Metazoa; phylum Chordata; class Mammalia; order Rodentia; family Cricetidae; genus Phyllotis; species Phyllotis vaccarum. The sequence continues at coordinate 56,270,699 of JARWLC010000011.1, forward strand.
CCAGGGTGTGCTTCTTTCACTGACTCTGGTTTCAGAGCCAGGATGGGTTTCTTTAGCTGGCCACTTTTTCCTACAATTCCAGCAGGCCCATTTCCTAGAGGACAGTTTAGAACGTTGCCTGTCACTGGAAACGGGAGCGGGGGGGGGGGGGGGGGGGCATGTACTCTTTTTATCTAATTTTACACAGTATAATTAATTCGTGATTCCTTCCTGATATGTGATTTTTTTTTTCATAGCTTATCATTTATTCTCAAACCCTGGTTCTGGTGTAGCCTGAGATGCCTCACATTCACTATGTCACTGAGGCTGGATCTGAACTCCTGACCTCTTGTCTCTGCCTCTGCCTCCCAGTGCTTACACCACAGGCCTGTGCCATCATACCCACACCTTTAATTTCTGTTTATTCTTGAGTAATATTCCTCCATATAAACATGCCAGGAAGCAATTCTCTGCCCGCCTCCCGGTGGGTGTGGAGGGTGTTTCCAATCTGAGGTTACCGGGAAGGAAGCTGCTTTGGAGCATTCATCCATGGATCTCTGCATAGACGTAGATTCTGTTTATTTTTGGCAAAGACCAAGGAGTGGAAAAACTGGGTCAGCTAATAGATATGCATGCTCAGACCTAAGAAATTGCCATGAATAGTTTTCTAGAGTCTGTAGCATTTATAGTGCCGCCAGGAAGCCTTGCTGCTGAGGGCATGGATTCCCACCTTAGCAACATGCAGTGACCAACTCTGTCCTGGGTGACTGACAGCATCAGGCATCTCCTGTATCTTTGTTTACCATGTACAGATCCTTCTTCATGAACTGCATGTTCTAATGATTTGTCCACTTGCAAATAGTGGGTTTGACCTTTTAAATTTTGAGTCTTATGCTATCTGCACCATCCTATCAATCATGCTTTCGTTTTCTTAATTTGTTCCTTTTTAAACATCATCTCCCTTTGACGTTCAGGCTGGTCTGTTACTCCAGATCTTCATCCACAATATCCCCAAGTGCTGGTTGAAATTGCAGGCTTGCACAGAACTACACACCCAGCTTTTTAAAAAAAGTATTTACTTTTAATTTTTGAGGGTAGGATTGTTTTGCGTGCATGGATGTCTGTTAACTATGTTCGTGTCTGGTGCTCTTGGAGGTCAATCGAGGGCATCAGATCCCCTAGTTCTGAAGCTACAAGTGGTTGTGAGCTCAGACCCTCCACAAGATCATTGAGTGCTTCTGACTCCTGAGCATTCATTCAGCCCCTACATGTCCAACATGAAGAGTGTCATTTGTAAAGAGTTTACAGCTTGAAAAACTTTGTTTTATCAATTTTTATATTTTCTTCTTTGGGGTATGTGTGCATGCGTGTGTGTGTGTGTGTGTGTGTGTGTGTGTGTGTGTGTGTGTGTGTGTGTGTGTATAAAGTAGAGAAAGACTGGAGTAAAAGAGCTTGCTGGAAAACCTGAGCTCGGATCCTAACCTCATAAAGATCTAAGTGTGACTGCACAGGCTTCTAACCTCAGCTCAGGTGACTTTGGAGACAGGCAAAACTCTGAAACTCACTGGCCAGCTGGACTAGTCAAAACAGCAATCTGGGGGTACAGGGAGAGACCCCATCTCAGGAGAACAAGCAGAGAACAGCGGAAGGGAAAGCTCCACTTTCTCCTCTGGCCTTCAAATGCACACTTATGGGTGTACACACACACACACACACACACACACACACACACACACAAGCTGGTTATTCAAGGTCACAAACAACCTTTTCCTTCTCATTTTTCATCTGTGATCATTTTGAGTGCGTCTTGATTTGGACAAAGTAAAGAAAGGTTGACACACTCCCTCATGCTTCCACTTCAGTTATTCAGTGGTGGGGGAAAGCTGATCTGGGGACACCAGTAGGCTTCAACTCTCTGTCTGTGGTTCCCAGTGGGCTCACACCCCGACCCTCCCATTCTCACAGCATCAAGTGATTAGTGTAATTTTGAAAGAAGTCTGTGATCTGATGCTGCCAGCATCTTAAGACTGATACCAACCTTTTGCTTTTTACCAGTAACTGAGAATTAATGTCTCAGCTTCTGCACAAAACTTCAAGTTTACAAGGAATCTACGGTTTACTTTGAGAAGAACAGCCTATGTTTTGTACTATTTTGCCTTCCAACAAAGTGAAAGTAGAACACATTTCTCCAAAATATACAGGCCTTTCAGAGATAACATTGTTCTGTAGATTTCTCTTATTATAATTGGAACTTTTTTCATTTTCTAATTATTTGCTGCTCATATGTACATATGCAGTTAATTTTTATATCCTAAAAAAAAGCTAGTAGAGATTTGAGGTTTTCTCTGTAAATAAGTAATAAAATAGCTATGTTATGTTTAGAGAGTCTGACTTCTTTTTCCTTGTGTGTTCGCCTTTTAGCCTTTTACAGCCTTTTGATTGTTTTGATTTATTACTGCAGCTAAATTCTCAGTATAATAATGATGAGCAGTGGGGGTGTTGAGGAGGGGCATTCTTATTCCTCCTGATCACAGCACAGTACGTCATTAGGAAGTGTCCTGTTATATCTAGGCTTTCCACAGACACCACTTGTCAACGAAAGGGGTCCTTGCTCACCTTGTAAAATCAGATCCATACCACAGCGAGGTTAAATGTTTCTCAGTAATTCGACAGGCAATAGGAAACCAAGAGTGGACTGTGTGCCAGCTGTGAGCCCAGCTGCTGCGGAGATGTCATCTTGTGAGAAGCCTACCAACACCAACTATGTGCTATGGCATAACTCTTTAAAGACTTAAAATACCCAAAGTTGCACAAAGTGGGCTCTGCTTCCAATTAGTAACAGGGTAGCGAGGAAGTTCAGTGGTTGGCAACGTGCTCACTTTAGAAGCATAATTACCTGAATTTAATCCCCAGAACCCATATTTGTAAAAAGCCAGGCATGGCGGCTCATGCTTATAATCCCAGGAATGGGGAAATAGAGGCAGGTGAATCTCTGGGGCTCTATGGCCTATTCAATAAGCTCCAGATCAGAGAGAGACCTGCCTCAGAAATAAGATGGATGGTGACCACTGATCTCCCTTTACAGATGCACTGAAGCACATGCGCATGCACGTGCACACACACACACACACACACACACACACACACACACACGTGCACACTTGCACACACTCATGCATACACACCACATAAACACACAGCATACACATACACACCACGTATATACTCATACACACAAACACACACATACACACCACATATACACACACACACACAAAGAGAAAGAGAAATCAACAGCTATAAAACACTTGAAAATAATCACAAAGCTAAATCTTACTTTAAAGTGGAAAAAAAAAGAATAAAATTGTAACTGATCCAGAAAAATAGTAATAGAACACAAGCAGAAACCTCAGGAGTTGGGGACCGGTTCTAACTTCAGTTGTCACAGATATTAAGGATGATAAGATCATGTTGTGAATATGCTAACCAATTTGGCAATTTCATAAAAGCACCCAATTCCCAGCAGAGTGTAATTTTCAGTGATGATAGGAGAAAGAACATCTGAAGACCGACATGTTCCTTGCAGAAGTAGACTCCGTAGCCCGAGCCTTCCAGCTGAGGGAACTCCAGCCCTGAGACTTCACAAGAACTCCACCAAATGTTGGAAGAAGCCATAAAGCCATCAGCACACAAACTGTTCCAGGAAGCAAGACATGGTGCAAGCCCCACTGTGTTTTAGAGGATCGGCTTAACCTCACAGCAAAACAGAACAGCGCTGGCCAGACAAACAGATCTTGTCAGAGCCTCAGCTAATGGGTCAACACCCTTCCAAGAGCCTGCAGCATTCTATCCAGCTGCCGCCACACTGGACAGACTCATCCACGCCGCCGGTGGGAGTGAACTTCTGAGACTGCCAACTTCATTGTGTCAAACTTCACTCTGTGGCATGTTTTAACAGCCTGCCTCGTTTCCTACTGTATGTATAGTTTTTTGTTTTGTTTTGTTTTGTTTTTTTCAGAAAGGAAAATCTAAAACTAATGTAAACCAGGCTAAAGGAACACAGAAAATCCAGTGACTTGCTTGGCAGAACCTAGGGATAGTAACGAAAATCTGGGAGAAACCGTGTTGGGGAGGAATCTGTGATATTGAATGTCTTTATTGATTAAGAATCGGGGCTCTGGGCTGGGAGTGCAGCTCAGTGGTAGAGCTTGCCAGGAGCCAGGAGGTTCTAGGTTCCATTCACAGCACCCAAGAGTCAGGGGAGGGGGAGGAAGGGCAGGAAGGATAGGATGCATTGCCAGGACAATAGAAATCAGTTCCAGGCCCCTGACCATAGGAACATCCCCAGGGTGTCCAGTTCCCAGGATCCCTGAAGAACCTTAGTAAAGTCCTTCACCCTCCACACATGCCACCTGTAAGAACAGCGGGGACAGCCCTCGGTGCCTCAGGCTTGTCCGAGAGAGGCCTTTCTGGCTGACGGTTTGACAGCCCTGGTTGTTTAAAAACAACAAGGCAATGACCGTTAATGTCTGAAATGTGAACTGGTCTAGAAAGCATGTTGTACAGGCAGCCAGTGTGCCAGGGTAGTCTGTGGGCCCGACACCCGCAGCCGCCCTTGACGATGTTATTGAGAGAAACTGAGAGACACACTCAGAACATAAACACTAATCAAAGTGGAAATATTTTTTTTTTAAATCTGCATCTACTATGTTGTACAAAAACATTGGTCCAAGACATGATGAGAAAGAAGAAGAGAAGGAGGATGAGGAGGAGGAGGAGGATGAGAAGGAGATTAGAAAAAATAGTCCTTCCTGTCACTGTAACACAATGTCTGGCATGACAGCTTCGTACCCTGAAGTTCAGCAGCTTTGAATGTGTTTTTGGCTTATTTTTACCTTTTCTTCTCTCTCTCTTTTTTTTTTTTAGACAGTATTATTACTTTGTCCAGATTCCTGAAATCCTCCTGCCTCAGCCCCCACTCCTGCCAAGAGTAGCCGGGGTTACAGCTTTGCCTAACAGTTAACAGCACTAGACTGCATCGTGTAATTGGGAACGGAGCTTGTAGTTCAGCCCAAGATGCAGGAAGCCCTGGGTTGGCTCCCCCAGCACCAAATGAACCAGGTGTGGTGGTGCAGCATCTAGTGGTCATGTACACAGTGATGTGTTAATTTCTGTTTTCCAGAAGGCTGTCCTTTAGAGTTAACAGGCTGTAAGATACTCTGAACAGCTATTGTCACTTCTCTGAACTGTCCCTTCCAGCAAAGAAAATCAAAGGCCCGTGACATTCCACGTTGGGTGTGACTTCACAGCACAATCTTCCTGTGGCCAGCCAAGCACATCTCTGAAGCTGCATTGGCTAGAATATGGGTCTGCTTGCTACTGGAGTTGTTCAGATCAGAGCCTGGGCCTTGGATGCCCTAACAACACAGGCTCTGCCATTAATCCTTAATATACCAATTCAAGAGGGATAGAGGAACAGTGAAAAATGGGGGAAGGAGGTGTATTTAATGAGGCTACATGGGCAAGAGGAACGGATATATCTCCATGACAACTCCCCTGTCCTCTAGTCCATCTTCAGGGTCCTGGCAGGAGGGTTGGGCTTAAATAGAAGGCAGAGGATATGCAGAGCTCTGTAGTCCTGGTCAAAATATGGTCCGACATGATGGTGAGAACTGTGGGCTATCTTTCTAGGAATAAATTCCTTTGTCTGGCACTAGGCCTCGGGTCTTTTTCCTCCTCCAGCAGGAGTTTCCAGTTTCTTGGGGATATTGTTCTAGTGGTCTGATACCTCAGGGAGGAACACAAGACTGTCTCATTTAGAAAATCTCCCATACCTGTCAGTAGCTATTTGGAGGAAATTATAAGCTGGGTGGATTTGGCAATAAGACAGTTTAGCTCAGACATGAGAAGTTCCTACTGTCTAGGTCTCAAGAGGCCCTGGACTTTGAGATCGGGAGCTATACACCAGCACTGGACAGTCCCAGTCAGTCAATGGGGGTGTTGGCAGTGGCTGGTTCTGCCTGAACAGTTCCAGAAACAACCCACCCCCTTACATTCTGTCCACAGTGCCCTGTGCTCATCAGCCTGGACCATTTGTGTCTATGGCCGAGCAGGACAAGCTGTCCAAAGAGTGAAATGCACAGAATCCAGCCATGTGGGCATGAATTCAGGGGCACTAGGAGATAAGGCTAATCCCATTATTACCTCCCCCTCCCTAGCAAGCTGGTCACATTGTGGATGTGCCTTCACAGGCAACCAAGAAGTGTAACCAGCACACCACTCCCCTCTCCCACTAAGCCTGCCATTTGCCTCTGCCTGGTGCTCAGCCACAGTATAGGGGTGGTTCTGAAGGCACCACAGGGGACCTTGCCTGTGAGAGATAGAGATACCTTGTGTATGTCCCAGCAGTTCCCAAGGCTGACAGTCATTTGAGAGTAAGTTGGGGCTGTGTCAAATCACCCTGAAGTAAACATTACTTCTATAAAGTGACTCATATCAGTCAAGCATGTGGAGGTGTAAGACAAGCCATTAAGTGGGGACAAGCAGCCACTAGGCAGCTCTCTGAGGTACCTCAGACTTCACACTGTGCTCTGTGTTCTGTGCCTCCCTCCGAAGAGAGAACCTTGTCATTCATGCTCAGACAACAGGGAGGGGGTGTGTCCCAGAAGGATAGCCAGATAAGGGCAGGAAGAGCCAGCAAGCCGGCTGAACTCACACACTTCCCAAGAGATCGTGAGCGAGTGAGCGAGGGAGCGAGATCCCTTAGGCCAGATGAAGGGAGCAGGGGACAAATTAGGGAGTACCAGAAGCCTGGACCATGCATGAGAGGTTTCTAGTGTTCGGGAGGGAGACTGGGGTGGACTATTGTGAGTAAAATGTCTCTAAAGATTTTACCACCATGGAGAAATAAAGAGCCTGGCAGGGACTCTGAGAAGAGGTCAGGCTGCAGTGCCAAAGTCAGACAAGATGGTGGGGATCTCTGAAGCAAAGTCATACCCTGGTGGAGGTAAGGACCTTTGTGTTAGCTCTCAGAATATGGGGGTGCTCTTACCACAAGATTCTGCAGCCAAGTTCTCTGATTCCCAGGAAGGAGGTGAGAAAGGGGTGAGGAGCAGGATGTGTGGCCACCAACACCACCTTTGACTTGAACTCACTTGCCAGGTGAGTCCCCATGGCATGTGAAGCCTGTTAGCTAGAGAGGTACAGACTGTCTGTAGGGGGCCTGCTGGGATCAGTGAGAGGGGAAGGGCTCCTGCAGGTACTGTGGCCCACAGCGCAGTCAGGACTAGATTCTATCATTACATGTCACCACCTACAGAGGAGCCCAGGAAGACAGGGCCATGCTTGGAGCTGTCCTCTCCTGGCCACTGTACCACTCCATCCCCTGTCTACTCATTCTGTCTCACTCCAAGGTTACATATACCCAGCCAGTCTTCCTTTTCCTGGTTGTATTGACAACCCAGGGCCACCTCACTACCTACCCAGCCTCTATGACCCACAAAAGCAAAGGTCAGGGTCTCCCTTCCCTTGCTGAAGAGGCCTGCACATATCCCTAGGTGAACCAGCCTAGAGCTGTTATTTCCCACTGCTGCAGAGAGCATTAGGGGTAACTAAGTCAAGCTGGGTCACATCAGACAAGCCAGGTAGCTGAGAAGCCAAAGAAGCCTTCTCCTGCTGCTTCCCTGTGACATCTCTCAGAGCACTCTACCATTGAACCACACTCCCCAGCCCAGCCTAGAGTCTGCTCTGTCCTTCCCTGCTCAGATTACTCCAGGCCACTGAGAGACCCTTCTGAGGTACAACATCAAGGTTGGTCTCTGCCTTTACATATGCATGCCTACACATGCAACCAAATACACACACACACACACACACACACACACCACAAAATAAATGAATAATTTTAATGTTTTTAAAGATTTATTCATTTTATCTTATTGTATGGCTGTTTAGCTTGCATGAGGGCCTGTGCACACAAACAGGCAATACCCCTGCAACCCAGAAGAACAGAAGAGAGTGCTGGATTCTTCTGGAACCAGAGTTACATATGGTTGTAAACTGCTATGTGAGTACTGGGAGTCGAACCCTGGGATTCTGGAGAGCAGTCTGTGCTTTTACCCATGGTGAGCCATCTCACCAACACCATAGATAAATAAGTAAGCTTTAAAAAATGTACAAAGTAATAGAGGGGGGTGACATCCAGCCAAGAAATTCTCTCATCGCCTAGGAAAGGATGGAGGGTACGAAGGCAACCTGCAGACTGAGAGGAAGTGTTTACCAGCTATTCATTCAGTGATGCACTGATGATGAAGACACACAAGGAATTCACATATGGCACTGCTGCCAGCTATGAACCACTGGTAAGCGGGAACAGCAGCCACTGGCACCTGTAGGGGATTGTGTTGTTTCATGGTAAATAATTGTCCCACCCACTGGTTTAATAAAAAGCGCTGATTGGCCAAAGGCAGGCAGGAAGTGTGGGCGGGGCTACCAGACTAAGAAAACTCTTGAGAACAGGAAGCATAGAGCAGAATGCCAGAGAGAAGCCGGAAGAAGCAGAGGACAGCCATGCTGCTGTGAGAAAAGGTACTGAGCCCCGTGGCTGAACAGGATGAATCATGGGTTAGATGAAGGGTAGAGAGCTAGCAAGTGATATGCCTGGGCCTTAGGCCAATCAGCCAAAAACTATTGAAAGAATCTGTGTGTCTCTGTGGGACTGCGGGTCTGTGGGTCTGTGGGCACAGACCTTGAGGTTAGGCCCGAAAGTCTGGGCCAGAAACCTCCTACTCCAGGGACCCCATGCCTGTAGTCAGAAATTTCTGTCCCAGCCTATCCCTAAGGTCCGGACCTGCAGTCCAAATAATCACACTAAGGCTTATATTTAATTACATGTTGTTGGGTCTGCGGCTCAGATTTACTACTTGCTAACTCTTATTCTGTAAGTTAAGCCACGTGGCTTGGTACCTTTTTGCTCAGTACAGCATTCTTATCCCATTTCCTCTGCAGCTCACTGCCATCTGTCTTCTGCTTCCCAGAATTCCCCTAGTCTGGTTGCCCCACCTCTACTCCCTGTCTAGCTACTTGACCAATCAGTGTTTTATTAAACCAATATTTACAATGACAAATATTTACAGCGTACAAAAGCATAATCCCACAGCACATCCCTACCCCTCATACCACTGAAACCTCATGCCTATCCATCACTTCCCCAAGGATATGCCTCAGTCTCCAGCATAGTGGTCTTTTATGGAATACACTGTCCTGTGTCAGTGTTAGACATTAGTCTAAATATTTGGTGGTTCAGACATGATCCCAGCTTCTGCACATGACCACTGTCAGGCTGGAGAGATACAGACGCATGTGGCATAGCATCACTGAATTACCATTTAGAGCAAGGTCCTGAGATCTTGAAGACTTTCTTTCCCTCAGCCATACCATCCCAGTTAGAGCACAATCATTCTGGTGATGGTCTGAGGATCCTCATATTCAAGGATGATCTTGGAGATCCCCCTGGAGGAAGCAGGCAGATGTGTGGTGGGTCTGACTGTCCCTGTGAACTGATATAAGAGCATGTTTTTCAGGCTCTATCTCCCTCTCTAGGTAAAAAGCTCTGGTTCTTTGGGCACTCTCTGCTGATCCTGCCCTGTCTGATGTAGGATGTCTTTCGGTATGCTGTGAATATCATTAATAAAGTAACTGTTTTGGCCTATGGCAGGCACTTTAGAAGTAAGTGGGAAATTAGAGCATAGAAAGAAAGAGGAGGGCACAGTCAGAGAGAGACACGATCCAGCCATTCATGAAGCAAGATGTAATGAAATAGGTAAGCCATGGACCACACGGCAGACAGATTAATGGAAATGGGCTGAATTAAGATGAAAGAGTTAGCTAAAAATATGTCTGAGCCATAAGCCAAACAGCATGAAATCAATATAAGCCTTTGTGTGATTGTTTGGGGCTAGTCAGTCTAGGACTATAGGTCTGTGGGTCTAGACCACCAGCAGGACAAGCCAGAAACCTCATTCTACATTAGTCTCATGTGCCTACATGAAATAGTTCTATGTGACCCCCATCAGAGCCCTGGGTGGGGACCCTTGTGGGAATTGCAGGTCTTCAACCTTGCTCAGGGCTTTTGTAGAGCAGTTATTACCTACCTCTACTCCCACCCTCCCCCAGTGACAGACAAGGACTGCTAGGAGCCATCCACTACACAGGCAAGAGATTTTCAGTATCTATTTACTGAAAAAGGTGGAGAGTAAAAGCCTCAACACACACACACACACACACACACACACACACACACACACACACACACACACTCTGCAGGAAGGAAGGCACATGCTAAACATCTTACGTGTAGGGACTGTGGGCAGTTATTTTTTTTCCTTTCTTATTTCTCTTTCTTAAAAGCAGTTTTATATAAAAGTTTCTCCATGTCATGATCAAAACCAGTGAGGTCTCTTCCTCCTTGAGGATGAGGTAAACCTTGGGCTCTCTCCTTTCTGTCCAGGTGAGGTGATGCAAATGAGCTCCATGAAGAGGCATGGTCCGTGTGACGGTCCAATTACACAGTCAGCACAATTCTCAGGAAGTGCAGTGCACCTGAGCTCCTGATGCAATCCCTGGATCCCAGAGCCATCAAACACAAAAATAAGAGGGGTACACCCAGCCCACACCCTGGTGCTGTAATCCATCAATCAGAGGAAAGAAAGAGACAACTGTCTGGTTTTATGATCTCAGCTTTTCCACCTGGAGAATGAGCCCTAAGGATTCCGAGTAGCTCTTCACTGGCACTGATTCAATCACAAGGGACTACAGACAGCTTCTTGGCTCACATGCTCCGAAGCCAGCCCACAGTGCCAGAGGCTAGACCAGAACACATAGTAGTCCAGTCCAGCCTTTTAGTTTCAGATTTCTTATTTAGTGTATGTGTGTGGGGGGATGCATTCAGAGCCTAGGGGATGGTATCAGGTGTTGTCCTCTACTGCTCTCCAATTTATTCCTTGAAGGCTGGGTCTTTCACTGATTGGAAGCATTGAAATCTTGGCTAGGTTGGCGGGCCAATGAGCTCAGAGACAGAATCTTCCCATCCCCACCCTAAACCCTGCAATACCACCCTACCCCACAGAGATGCCAGACTTTGTACATTGGTCCTGGGAATTTGAATTCAACGCCTCATGCTTGACAGCAAGTACTTTTACCCACAGAGTCTTCTCCGAGACCCTGAATATTTAATTAGACACGTTGCCCTCAGTAGTGACTAAAGACACATTTTTTTTTTTTTTGGTGTGTGTATGTGTGCTTGCATCTGGATGCATGTGCACATGCTCATGTGTATGGTGGGCAAGTGTGTGCATGAGTGTGGGGGTTGGAGCACAAGCTCAGATGTTGCTCCTCAGCTGCCATCCAGCTTGGAGACAGGGTCATCTGATAACCTGGCACTGGCCAAATATGCTCACCTGCCAGTAAGCTCCAGGAGTCTCTTTGCTGCCCTCTCAGCCTGGCTATCATAAGCATGCACTACCGTGCTTGGCTTTTTCTGTGGGTCCTGGGGATTAAAACTCAGGTCCTTATGCTTTTTCAAAGCAAGCATTTTACTGAGTAAGCTAGTCCCTCAGCCTTTTTTAATTTTAGATTTAAATTTAACAAATTAATTTTTTGAGATAAGGTCTCACTGTGCAGCTCAGGTTGTTCTCAAATGTCTGAGCAAAAGGTGTTCCTTCTGGTTCAGTCCCCTGAGTAGCGAAGATAGAACATGGCAGAATCCTAGTTTTATGCGTTGAACGCAATTTTCCACCTAGCTTGGTGGAGGCCTGCCCTCCTGCCCTCCATGAGGTTAACCTGATTGGGCTGAGAGACATTTAGGGAGTAGTAAAGTCCACTCCCTGTTGTCTCTGAGGGTGTTCCCAAGATCAAGGGGGGTCTCACTTGTGGGCGCAACTGTGGGATTCAAATTTGGAACAGATGCTTGAACAGTGGAAGACCGGGTATGCTTAGAGAAACAGGCCCCTGGGAGCCAGTTTTTGAGTCTCTTTTTTGTCCTGGTTCCTGCCTGTTGCTGATCCTGTCCACCATGATGTGAGCAGCTCTGCTCTATGACATCCAGCCCTCTGTGATGGAATGAGAGCTCTGGTACCCTGAGCCCAGACCCATCATCTTCAATTGCACTGTGTCCTGTACTTTGTCACAATGATAATACATACTGACCCTTAGGCTCGAGTATATCCACCTCTTACAGGAAGATGCTGGCTGGATGAGTGTCCCTGGGGATGTCCCTACCTCAGCTCTTGGCTCAAGGAGTTGAAATGTATGAGGTTACCAGCAACCACAGACCTTCATGGAGGAGTTGCCTTTATTTAGGAACTGCCTACACAAGCTCTAAGAAATGGGGTGTCCTAGGGAACTCCCCAGAGCAGAGAGGTGGGAGGAAGATATTGAGTCTTAAGCAAGAAAAAGAAGGATAAACCACCCACCCTTCCCAGAAAGTTCAAGGGAGGAAGAGGGTGGGGTGAGCAAAGGGCAGGAGGACCCTATGGTCAAGAGTGGGTGTGGAGCTTGCCTAAGAATCCTAAGGAACCAGGACAGACAAAAGCCTGAAGGAACTCAACAATAGTCTGTGACAGCCTCTAGACAGCAACTGGACCCCAAAAAATCTATTCCCTTCCTCTAGAGCCTCAAACACTCAACACAATAGGGTTCCAACCTAGGACAAAGCCCTAGGCTACATCTTCATGGGACAGGACAAGGAGGAGGAGCCAGGACTGAATTTCATGTCCAATACCACACATGACAGGGAAGTCCTACACATAGAGACTGACCTGATCCCAGTACCTGGGCTTGAACCATAGAGGGGCAAGCAGAACTGTGGGCAAGGGTCTGCCTTTATTCTGGATGAAGACTGGAGCTGTTGATTTCTGGCTCTTCCTTGATCTTGGCCGGAGCCTCAAATGGCAGTTCTCTGTAGAGACACCTGCTCCCAGGACAGAGTAGACACGAGGTAGAGGTGGATGTTCTCTGAACAACGACAGAAGGGACTTATAGCAGTGGTTCTCAACCTGTGGGTCACAACCCCTCAAGACCCACAGAAAAACACAAATAAGTACATTATGATTCATAACAGTAGCAAAACTACAGTTATGAAGTAGCAACGAAAACAGTTTTACTGTTGGGGGGGTCAGCACAACATGAGGAACTGTATTAAGAAGTTGCAACCTTAGGAAGGATGAGAACCACTGGTCTACAGCAAGGCAAACAGTCTCTACGTTTTTATAGGGTAGCAGGTAGCCACTGTGCTTTGCCCAGACATATACAAGTTCAGAATCATCCCCTTCCTCATAGTTTTAGCCAACAACATGTGGGAGATACAAGCTTCTGGGCCTTTTGAGTCCAGAGCATCAACATTCTTCTCCATGTTTCTAGGACCTGTAGACCACATGGCAGAGAGAGAAGCCTGGAGAGAAAGAAGGATGCTGTGAAGGAAGAAGGAAGGATGCCATTTTGGACAGTCTCACCCAGAGAACAAGCTTGTTGACTGTGGTAATGTATTTTATATTTAATAAAATTCTGACAAGAGCCAGAGCAGAACCGCCCATTTATTTCCTGCCTCACTGAACAACCCAGGTGAGCCTTGTCCACACTGTAGAGACCCACAGAGCAGCATACAGAGTACTACAGGCTGTACCAACAATGATGGTACACTCGTGTCATCAAATATAGATGCTTCCGTTGCTGTAACAAAATACTTAAGGTTGGAAATTTTGATTTATTTTTTAAGAGGTTTGCTCAATGTATAGTTTTGGAGATGGGAAGCCCAGACGTATGGTGGCAACTCTGGGAGGTGCCCTGGCTTTTGGGAGGAGATGGCCTCACAGAAGGAATACATGCAGTAGGGATGGCACAGGAAGACAGAACAAGAAAAGGATCCAGGCACAGTCCTTCATAACAATAAGCTTAGAAAAAACAAACTTGGGATCTCTAGTCCCTCTCAAGCACTGTGCTCCCGGTGACCCACCACCTCCTACCAAGCCTCCCCTCTTAAAGAGTGCTGTGGCTTGTAACACCAACAGCTAGGGGCAAAGTTCTCTGCACATGAACTCTCAGTAGACACTCAAACCATCTAAATCAGCGTATTCAACCCATAGCCTGTCCTCTGCAGGCATCTTAGAAGAGCCATGAATGCAGCCCATGAATATGGGCTGTGGGTGGCAATTTCATGTCACAATGCAAAAAAGCATAAGTGTGTGTTATTTTTTTTTTTCTCTCCAAGCCTTTCTCCCCTGCCACACTATTCCTGAGGCAGGTAACTGTCTCCTGTCCCAGGCACAAGTCAGGGAGCCTGCCTGACTCACAGGTAAGCCTACCTAAGCCATAGGATTTTTCAGGGTCAAAGGCCACTACAGCATCATTGTTCTGCCCACTGTGTTTTCCAGGTGTTGTCTCCTTAATCTTTATCTAAAGATAGCAGATGTGTACTCCATATTTGTTGACAGTGTCCTTTTATAAACTGCTCTAAAATATAGAAGAGCCTCACATTCTATGATGCGCTTTAGGCCTGAATTCACAAACTTATGCAGGAAGTGGCCACTGCAGTCCTTAGGGACCGAAAGAACACCGAGCACACTAGCTTTTCAGGAAGTGGAGGGCTTTTTTTGGTTGTTCTGAGCTCTGTGTTGGAAAAGGTGTGAGGCTGGAAGCAGTCTATGAATTCAGTCCCCACTCAGCCTTGGCAAAGCCCTCCTATGGCAACCACCCACATCAGCGCTGGTCACAAACAGCATCAGTTCAAGTGATTCAGCCGCTAACACGAAACCTTTGGATAGCTGGACAGTTTCCCGTGACAGAAAACAGCAAGAGCCACCACACATGCCAGCCTGACAGTCACTGAGGCCAGCTTCCAGGTGCGGTGCGGTTCCCACGACCATGGGTGTCCTGGATGATTTGCTGAAACTGGTGGCCAATAGAAGTTCAGGTTGAGAGTCTCCTCTCAGACCCTTTGGAGACCCATCGAGTCACTGGCCCCTGCTTCCTGTCCTCAGAGATGTCACTCTGCCCAGACAAGGAGTGTGTGCCTGTGCATGCAGCACACACGGCCCTTTCCTTTACTTTGATAGAATGTGGGGGATGGGGTTAAAACACGGAAAGACGTCAACGTCCCAGGGAAGCAGAATCTGGCATCCTGTGGGAGAGTAGTCTGCTCTGAGGGAAACACTGGCAGGAGCTAGCAGGGCTTGCTCCATGTACACTAAATACATTCTCTGGAGACAGGAACATGGTACATGACTCAGCTTAGGAGCCTACAGCCACTCAACTCACTTCCAGTTTAAGGAGGCCGGGCACCTTTCACTTGAGCGCACAGAGTCATTACTGGCTCATAGGCGCTTGGACAGTAAATTGACAGCCTGGACGGTCAATTTACTCTTCAAAGGGGACCAAATATGGGCATCGTGTGCCCAGTCTCCACGCAGGAGGTTCCGTCTCTGAGTCCCATATTCAAGAGGCTCCTCTCCAAGAGGAAGTCAGGACTCAGCGTCTTCCTGAGTGTCACAGCCCCCTCATCATATTGAGGCCATTTCACAGAAGACATTGTTGATGCGTCAGGCCAAGGACTGTGGCCCTCTGTTCCTGCCATCACACTTCCTAGCACAAAGCCTGTGTCAGGTTCAGGTGTTTCTTAGTGTTGCTGGGGAACAAGACCATGGTCTATGATGTATGTAGTGTATAAATCCTTATATGATGCCTCTTTGCAAGCCTGGCCTGTGCAGAGCCTCCTGAAGACCATAACTCATCTTCAGATGATGTAATACTTCAAATAAGGTATCAATGTTGAGCAAATAGGTATTCTCAGGAAGACATGATAGAACAAAAATCTACACTGTTTTCCAGACAGAACTGTGTTCAATCCAAGACTGATTGAATCTAGGATCTGAAGGACAGATACTACCTTGCAGAGAGAGCTGAGATCTTTGTATATTTCCTCCATACCCAGCACACTGAGCTACGGCCACTCAATGTGCAGGGTCCCATCCACTGGGCTGAGGTCACCTCTCAATTCATTGTCCCCAACACCTCCATCTTCTTGGTGCTCCTTGAAGATGCTCCAGGCCTCTGTCAACCTCTCCCAGCCAAAGCCCCCTAAGGCTGGGATAGCAGAGTCCAGGTCCCAGATCTCACATCACACCTGAGTCCAGCAGGCTGGCTCCTCACCCACCCTCCCTTGGTCCAGATGCTTGGCCTACTCACTCACAGTAGCAAACATTTGTTCCCTGGTATTTGGCAAGGCCAGTCTCCACAACTGAGTGTCTCTAGAACAGATGGTAATTTGTTGACACTCAAAGACGTAAGGGGACTCAATTACAGTCCCACTAAAAAAAGCTTTCTCTAAAATAAGAAAGTACACAGATTCCTCAATGTGTGGGAATCGCTGACAGCTTTGTTTTCCCCCCACAGGAGTAAGAAAGAAGCTGACGGCTTATTTTTGCAGGCTCTGCTCATTCAAGTCTATTTTAAGATAATTTTCCTAAGTCAGTACACCAGAATAGCATTTGGTTTGAAAAATCACCATCTGTTTGGAGCACAGGGCAGGGTCTCAAAGGGTCTGGGATAGCATACCTGACCTTCACAAGGCATCAGTCCCTTGGGACAAGAACAAGAAGGGATTTGGAGCCCCCCAAAATTAGTGTTGAAAAAAATGCACTAAAACACGGCATTAAAAATTGTCATTAACTATTGATATATGGTATTTATAAACTGAAATACACACACACACACATACACACACACACACACACACACACCCTTGACCTTTAAAAAAGCTGTTCAAACAATCCCTTGTATTGAAATAGTTTTCTTGTAAAAAGGCCATCCAACCTTATCTGGGTTGTTCAGATAAAAATTAACCTATGGAAAAGAAAACCTACTCAGAAAGCTATAAAAAGGCCCCTACTCTGCTCCTTTTCCGGTGACCGGGGCCCCTCCTTCCCTCCTCTGGCCTCTGTGGTGACTCATGTTCTTCTCTGGAAGGCAGCAGGGCCTGAAATACAGCAGGAGGGCAGCAGTCTGGCATATGAGTAACATTAGAAGAATCCCCCTGTCCCCCTGAGAGGTGGGGGCTCTTCAGGCTGGGGGCAGGCAGATGTGGGTAGGAGGGCAGGGTAATGGTGGGAGCTCCTGGTGCCTGGCAAGCCTGCCCACCTGGCCACAGGTCTAGGTCATTTGTAGCCTCCTCTAAACTAGCTCTGTCCAACTCTCTTGAATAACCTGCATCTGAAATGCCACGTTTCTCCTATAGGTTAAGATGCCAATACACAAAAAGATTGTATTCTAAATTGCTAATGATGGGCATTGATTGTTTCATAGCCAGGATAATAAACTGTCCCTGTGAGCGGCTCCTTAGGCAGCAAGGTCACTACAGGAGTGTCTCAAAACTATTGCCCTAGTACCTTCTCAGCAGACCCCTTCCTGTGTGTCATGAGGTTACAAGACCCCTGAGCAGGGAACCAGACAGGTGGGGCCTATAGCCGCTGTGTTTGCCCTGTTTTCCAAAACAATTGTGAAAAAGAAAACATGCACATTCTATAATACAAATTCACACATGTGCGCACACACACACTCCATATATACCACATGCATATATGCAAACACACATACACATGTACATATCTCACTCAAAACACACCATACATATGCACACATACATGAGCATATAAATACTCATCCCACATCACATTATATTACACACACAACACAAAACATATACCATACATGTGCATACGCACACACCACAGGCACACCCCTCTTGGGGAAGCCAAGACAGGAACCATTCTCCAGGGAAGTATGAGAGCTTTGTGGTGCTCAGTAGAGCTGGCCCTTTGCCAAGGGCACAGCCCATGGGCATGTGACTTCTCATGGGCATGTGTTCCTGGAAGTAGCTTAGCATTTGTCACTGGCCTTTCAGAGCAGCCTATTCATGGATAGCCTCAGCTACTGCAGGCAACCTCAGCTAAGGGGCTTTGCTGTCCTTACTCTACATCAAACATCTCAGCTATGGAGAGCTGGAATGCAGGTCTCCAGAGGGTGCTTCAAAAGTCAATGTATAACAATGTTATTGACTTTCAGTGGGACCAGCATGTGAGAGTTGGGCCCAGGCAGGTGGGACGCCTCCGCCTCCATGTTCACTGGCTGTGAAGCTGATGAGATCAGTGTGTATAGCTCTGGGAGGAGCAAGGAGGAACCAGCAAAGGCCTTCTGAATATTACAGTGCAGGGCCATCCTCCATCTGCAAACCCCAAAGTTGATAAACCAATCAGATCTCCACGGAAGTTTATTCTTAGAAACAAAGCATTGAGGACCGGGGGCTTAGGAAAAGGAGGCGGGCACTTCCTACTTCAAACAGCTTTGGGTATGCAAACTATTCAGAAGAAAGGGAGCCTTGAATTCTCTTCCTCAGAAGGTGTTGGGGTTTTTTTTGTTTTTGTTTTTTTTTTTTTGTTTTTGTTTTTTAGGAAACAGGTCTTGGTAGTAGAAGTTCACTTATGGGGTCAGATCATCTTGCCTCAGAAAGTCCCAGAATGTTTCTCCAAGCCTTGAAAACCAGGTTCCTCTTCCCCCAAAGAGCTAACAATGAGAATAAATAACACTGATATCAGAAAACACATAAAATGGCCTATAGCTGGATAAGTCAGAACTTGGCAAAACTCAATAGCTCTCTGGGAGAGAACCCTTGGAGACAGTGAGGGGGTGTGTCGGGGAGTTACTCTGTTGATAGCAACAGGATGATACCAGACAACGGTCAAGTGTTTTCCTGGGGTTCACAAGCTGCCCGCTGTGGGGGTCTGAACATACTGTGAGTGCAGGGGTAAACAGAGAAACTCACACATTGCTCAGAGATCCAGGAACCTAGATGGGCACAGCCACACTCCACTGGGCTGCTGAGAGAGTCACTGATATGGATGGAGGATGCCTTCCACACTGTCCTCCTGACCTAGGGCAGAGTCCTAACTAGGGCTGCCCGTGACAGCATGTCATCTTGGTCAAGGTCTATGTCCTTTTCAGGTATTTCCAGACAGGCATAATAATACTCTCTCTGACGGGAATTCTGGAGGAACTGACAGAAACATTCCTCTCCAGTAGGGTAGGAACACTGGGCCACAGGTGTTGGGTCTTGGTTCTCACTCTCCCCAGCCAGTCTATTTAAACCATGTCTGTGCACACCCCCACCCACCAACGTTCTGACTGAGGTGTTGATACCTCCACAGTGTTCTGCGCCCTTGGCTGACACACTTATCTAACAGTGACTGGAGCTCCTAGCTAGTCTAGGTTTACAGACCCAGACCCTCTTCTTTCCACTCCTCTCTGGTAGAGGCCGTGAAGGCCTCTGGGTTATGCTGTCAGCCAGCGCCATCCTTAGAACTCCACAGACAAAATGAAGGCAGAAGGGGGCTCAGGACACTGCTCAGCTAACAAAGTGCTTGCATGCCTGAGGACCTGAGTTCCAATCGCCAGTGAGTTGGGAGTTGCCATCGTATGGGACCAAACCAGAGAGTGAAGCCATACAGTGGATACCAGGCATGACAGGAAGCACAGGGTGTCCTTCCAGCCCTGAGAGCCTGCCCCCACTGTCCCCATGATTGCAGTCTCCTGTCCTTTCCTGCTGAAGGATGCCGGTCAAGTGACATTTTCTTTGATCCAGGTCACTTTGTTTGAACTTGAGCCACTCACAACAAAGAATCCTGACACATCAGTTCGTCAGACCAAACTCCCTTCATAAGATTAAAAACCTGCCTCAGCATGGCATTTACTTTTTTTTTTTTGGTTCCATGGACTCAGTAGCAGCCACCACAGAAACT
Source organism: Phyllotis vaccarum (assembly GCA_033318265.1). NCBI lineage: Eukaryota > Metazoa > Chordata > Mammalia > Rodentia > Cricetidae > Phyllotis > Phyllotis vaccarum. Next base: position 56,290,519 of record JARWLC010000011.1, read on the forward strand.
TTACATTAGTGTCTTTAGCTCATCAGAGAGGTAGACCTGGCTTTTCAACAGTAAGCTGGAACCCAGAAAGGTAAAACACTACAGAAGAGAGAGTTCTCACAGGAACCCTCTCTCACAGAACTCCCACGTTTAGAAAAGAAAGCCTTGAGCTGGTGTTTCTGTTTCACTCAGAGGTTTAAAAACATTCGTGAATCGTTGCAGGAAGGGGTAAAAAGTCCAAAAATGCTTAGCTATTTCTGAAGTGCTTTATTTTGGAATTTCTGCTCTGTTCGAGCGGCCTGTGTTTGTGGGTGTGAATTATGTCATGAGTTAATCATCTTAGGAGACTGCAAACTTGGGGAAGGAGAAACCTGTGCAAATGGCCTTGAGGCTGTGGGCTGTGTTGCATAACGGGCTCTCTCACACGTGTCTGGGATCAGAGTGCATGGCCACACAATGCAGCCAGTGTCACATCTCTCTGCTGACCTTCCCAAGTCAGAATTGCAGCCATGTCCCACGCCCCATACACGCCTGTTGCCAAGTAATGAAGTTGAATGTGAACAGAAAAGCCGAAATGTCAGTCTCTCCCCCTCCCCCGCCCCCCACAGTTCCCAAAGGAAGACTTTGAAATCCCTGGTTGCTGGCAGCCTAGTGGCTTTGCCTGCCTGTCTTACTCCACACCACTGTAAAAGCTGCCCTTTAAACACCAAAGCAAAATGTTTTGCTGAAGTACTTCCTGGCATCTGTAATGGGAACAATAGGCACAGCCTCACAATAGATGATTTTATACGTAAGAAAAGCAAAAGGTCAGAGAAGGGGAGAGCCAGGGCTGTGCTCATCTGGCCCTCGTCCGTGTTTGATGCTGTTGAGCAACCGCGTTGGCCGAGAAGTTGTTACTTAATCCTGCCAGTATTCTCCAGAAGGAACGCTTGCGAAATACTGAAGACAAATACGCTGTAATTATTACATGCGCAGGGAGCTTGTCAAGCACACACTGTTAGTGTAACATCAACAGTCTCCCGCTCCACTGGAGTGGACCGGTAATTAGCACCAACAATGCACTGTGTGTGCGAGCAGCAGGGGAGGGGGGGGGCAGTGGGGGCAGTGCTCTGAAAGTTCTTCAGAGCCAAGCACCAAGTGTGCCCTCTAGAAAAAAATGAGATGGAATCTCTCTGACACATCAGAAAGAAGGGGTCATTAGAGGTCACCAAGAAAGAAGGAATGTCAGATGTCACCAAACCTTTTTCCTACCCTCCCCCTCTTACTTCCCCTTTTCTACATTTTCCCTCCCCCTTCCTTCTGCACCCTCCCTACTCCCCTCCCTCCCCTCTTCTCCCCTACCTTTCTCATCTCCACCCCGCTTTACTTGCAAAAAGGACCCTTGGATTATATCACACCCAAACTTCTTCACCGGTAGATCAGCTCACATCAAGGACGGTCCTGTCACGATCTGAGTCACCAAGTGTGGAGTGTGAACTCAATAGCCAAAAATGTCTGTTTCCAGAAAGACAAAGCATAACAAAGGCTGAGATTTCCTAACCAGCTTTTGGTTTTAACAGACCAGCTCTCTCCTTCAGCTCAGTGTGCTCTGTTCCCAGCCGTGTGCTTAGACCTGGGGCCAAATAAAGACATACACGTCACAGCCATCCAAACTTCTCATAAGGCAGAGCTCTTTCTTGGGTGGGCACTGGCTTCTGTTCCCTGTGCTCATCTTCAATCACTGAAAGAAAATACACAGCAAACCCCATTCTTTGACCACAACTAAATTTTTCATGTGGAAGATAAAACCAGTTCACATTTCAACTGAAATAATGATTCAGTAAATGCCGTTTTCCATCAGAAAGTTACTCTGCACACTAAGTTGATCAGTAAGAGCTCATGATGTAGGGCTGGAGACATAGCTTCATGGTTAACAGAATATCTTGATATTCCAGTGGACCAGATTTGAGTTCCCAGCACCCACATCAGGTGGCTCACAACCACCTGTAACTCCAGTTCTAGGGGATCTGGTCCCTCTAGTCTTGTAGTTAACCTGCACTCATGTTTACATACCCTACCCTTCACATTCACATAACTGATAATAGTAAAAATAAATATTTTTTTAAGGAGTGTATGGCACACTGGACTGCCCTGTAATCAGCTGCCTGAGGCCATGAGAATAGTTGAGACCAACAAGAAACTGATAGAGATTTCAAAGATGTGGAAAAATAAGATGCTGTGGACAGTTTAGACTCTGAGGAAGCAAGGCTTCCTTGTGGACCTGAGAACCACAGACAGGCTCATAAACGAGACAGAAGGCTACAGCTCTTGGTTCCTACTGACCTGGAGGTTTTACAGAGGGAGATATGGAGTGAAGGCAGGTGTGTCTCTGGGTTGAAAGAGGGCTTCAATATGCCAGAATCGCACCACTGCACCCCAGACGAGGTGGGTATGTGTTAGCTAAGGAATTTAACGACAGCTCAGGAGCTGGTAAAGTGCTGGCTGTGCAAACATGACCAGGCATGATGGTGCACGCTGGTAATCCCAGTGCTGAAGAAGCAGACTGGAGGATCCCGGAGCTCACTGATAGGCCGACCTGCCTACCTACTTGGTAAGTTTGAGCCTGCTGAGATAGAGAGCCACTGATAAATGACACCAAGATTGACCTCTGGCCCCCATACACTCCACACACATATGCATGTACACCTGCAAGCCAATCTCTTCTTCCAGTCACTAGCTATCAAGAAACAAATATAGAACTTGGGAAGTTAATAAGCAAATAGCAAGAGAACTGCCAGCCGGGGGTGAGGCAGGGGCACAGAATCTGGTTTTCATGGTGTATATACTGTATTATTTTAAAAAACTCTTTATATATATATATATATATATATATATATATATATATATATATATATATATATATATGGAAAGAAATATCTGTGTATGGATTGTTGACACTCAGAAAAAATATACAGCCAAGAAAGCCTGAGAGTTGAAGTTACTACTACACACACTACAAGCATTTCAAATCAGCTACTTTAAGTATGTGCAAAGAGGTTGGAGAGGCAGCTCACGGTTGCCAAGGCTGCTCTTACAGAGAGGACCTGAGTTTTGCTTCTAATACCCATGTTGGGTGGCTCACAACTGCTTATAACTCCAGCTCCAGGGGATCTGATACCCTTTTTCTGTCAGTACCTGTACTCGTATGTGCTGTGTGTGCACATGCACAGTTTTTTGTTTTTTTTTTTAAAAAAATGTTTTAAGTATGTGCAAAAAGCTGGGGAAAAGTGTGAGAATAATGTCTGACCAAACATGGAGACACTGGGGAACAGAAAGAACCAAAGAAAGTTCCTCAAATCAAAACTACACGGTGATGGTGAAAAGTTCACTGAGAGCTCTCAAAAGCAACAAACCCCAGGTAAGGGTGCGGTAAGAGGTTTCTGGCCTGGACTTTCAGGCCTAGCCTCAGGTTTAGACCCGCAGACCCACAGTCCCACAGAGACACACAGATGCTTACATTAATTTTAGGCTGTTTGGCCTATGGCCCAGGTGTATAACTTGCCAACTCTTTACCCTTAAACTAAACTCATGATTCTAATCCTGTTCAGCCATGGGGCTCGGTATCTTTTCTCAGAGCAGCATAGTTGTCCTCTGCTTCTTCTGGCTTGTCTGGTAACTCTGGAGTCTCTGTGGCATTTCTGCTCTGTTCTTCCTGTCCCCAGAGTTTTCTTAGTCTGGTAGCCCCACCCACACTTCCTGCCTGCCTTTGGCCAATCAGTGCTTTTTATTAAACCAGTGGGTGGGACAATTATTTACAATGTAACAACACAATCTCCCACATATCCCCTTTTCTCTTCTTAGAACAAAAAGAACTCCAAATCTAATATTCTTTTCCCCCCTTATCTATAACAACTTATAAACAACACTGTAAATAAACACAAACATCCATAAGCAATGTTTTGGGAATGTGGGTGTCATTCTCTAGGCTACTTCCTGCTGAATGGGGGTGCTGGCAATCCCATGGGAATCCAAAGAAAAATGTAGTATTAAGCACAAGTCTTTAGTGAAGTAGTCTGTAAGGCTGAGTCAACTCAGCCAGTCTCCTTGAAATTGTTCTGGATACAGAGACCTGGAAACTTAAACAGAGGTGCTCTGAAATACTGAATCATCTGGTCCATCCTTTTCCATTGGAGATTTCTCAGAGGGGTCTTCCTCTATCAAACTTTATGTTCTTTATCCAGGAAGAAATCCACAGCCTCTCATTTTCTGTGAAAATAAAAAGAAAACCTCTTCTCCAAAGTAGCATATCTTTGGATTTCAGTTTTAAAGTCAACTCATTAACAAAATATATAGGTAGAATTAATCCAACAGCATTTATAATAAACTGTCTTTTAGCAGCTTTTACTATGTCATTTTCAATCAAGAAGCTTAAAGATAAGACAGTAACACACAGTATCCAGACACTCTTTGTATTTTCCATCTTTACATGGCTTTTTTTTTACTTTATTTCTTTTTTAAGGGCTTTCTCTACCTTTTCTTTTCTTTCTCTAAGCCTATGTATATATATTTCAACACACTCTAAACCATTTAGACTTTTTTTTTTTTAAAAAAAAACTGTCTTTACTGTACATTTATTTCTTAACTTTTTCTGTCTCTAACCACACCTTTGCTTGGCTAGGGTTATTGACTCTACTCAGATTCTTCTATTTCTTTCTGTTTCTGACCACACCTTTAATCTGTCAAGGTCCTTGGCTAAGGATTAAAGGTTGGTAGGATGAATGGATGGCTCCACCCAGCTCCTAGTCTAGCTTCATAGAATTTAGTCAGAGGTGAAGGGGCCTTTGGAGCAGCAGGATTATGCACAAGGAGTTGCCCACAGAGAGATGGCAGTCTTCCCCTAGGAACTCACTGGCCTAAAGGCAATGAGCTGGCACACTCATGGCTCAGATGGAGAAATGGGGGGGGGGGGGCATGCAAGCCTACCGGATGCAGTCAGGCCTGGATTCCCAGCTACCTGGGGGGTGACTAAGGAAGGATGGTTGTGCCTAGAGGGACTTCAAGACCATCATGGCAAGTTATCAATAACTTTTATCACCAAGTAAAAAGAGGGCTGAAAACATAGATCAATGGTAGACTACTGCCTGTATGTGTGAGGCTCTGAGTTCGTGTGGCTCCTCCTGCCTTTCTCTCTGTCTTTTTGTGTGCTTGAGAGAGAAACACATACATAAAGAGAGACAGAGAGAAAGACAGAAACAGAGAGAGACAGAGTCCAAATCATCTATTGCACACAATGACAATCCTGGGAACCACAGCATACAGACACCAGAGGAAAGTTCACCCTGACAAAAACAAATGAGTGGGATATCCCCAGGCAAACTCTGGGACACCACCAGAACACAAACCATGTCAAGACAGGACCAGCTTCCCAAGAGCCTAGAACACTGAAACCCATTGGTGAAAAGTGGGAACACACAGCATGGAGAGGAAGAAAGCTGTCAGGGTGGGCACTGTGCTGAGGGGCACTTTGTGCGTGCAGAGGGTTGGGAACCTCTGAAGGCACAATTCCTCCGCAAGAACCTACCTTGGCAAGAAAAGGAGCAGACAGCTTGCACACAGCCCACTGGAACATAGAGACACTTGAACACAGACACAGGCTGTTTGCTGATTAGTGGAGCTGGCTGTAAAAGACACTCTGATGTTAGAACATACATTAAACTGGACACAAGAAATTAGTAATGGTATTTTTATTAGTAATTTTTATTTTAAATTGACATCTGTACTTTTAATTGCTTTTGGTTTTTGTAGTAAAAAGTTTCTGGTCCGGCCTAGCCTCAAGTTTCTGGCCCCTCTGGCCCAAGGGCCAGACCTGCAGTCTCCTAGCTGCTTGCCCTCCCTCCCCCCCAAATCACACAATTTCTTAAATTAATTACAGATTGTTAGGCCTGTGGCTCAGGCTCATTGCTAACCAGCTCTTGCGTCTCAACCCATTCCTACTAATCTATGTTTCGCCATGTACCTGACTTACCTGTACCTTTACATCTAGCTCACAGCATCTCTGTCTGACTCCTCCCTCTTTCCCTTTATCTATGCTCGGATTTCCTGCCTGCTTCTAAGATGCTTTGCCATAGGCCAAAGCAGTTCCTTTGTTATCCAATGGTAATTCACAGCATACAGAAGGACGGCCCCCTTCAGATTTTACCTTTCTTGATTAGGTTTTGTGACTATTACCTCCATCATCTCTCTTATCTTTAACTTATATTCTTGTATTCTTGTCTTCTCATTCCGTATTTTTTTTCTTTTATCTTCCCCACTCTCTACTCATTTTACTTTCTTTCCAAAAAAATCCATCCATTGCCAGGTGGTGGGAGCACATACCTTTAACCTCAGCTCTTGGCAGTGGTTAAAGGAGGCAAATGGATCTCTGAGTTCAAGATCAGCCTAGTTTGCAGAAAGACTTCCAGGACTGCCAAAGCTACACAGAGAAACCTTTTCTCAAAAAACAAAAATTCCATCTACTTATACATTCTTTTAATGTTTATGTGTATGTGCCTGAGTGTGTGTATCATATTTGTGCATGTCCTCGGAGGTCAGAAGAGGGTATCAGGTCCTCTGGAACTGGAGTTACCATTGGTTGTGAGCTGCCATGTGGGTTCTGGGACCAAACTCAGATCCTCTGTAAGAGTAGTAAACACTCTTCACTTCTGAGCTTCTACCCGCTGGTAGAAGAGCTTTGTCCAGACTGTGACTGGTCAGAAATTTCCAGATACAAACAGCACCCACCATGGGTGAATGAAAAAGCTTTAAAAAGATTCTGAATTCACAGAAACAGAGCCACCACACTGGGCTTCCTAGTCTCAGCACAGAGAGACTCTCAGCAGCTGCCTTTGAGATGTTGCTGGCCACCAGATGCCATGAGTTGAACAGGAGGCCAATTTCTGCAGCCTCTCTTACTGCCTGTGGTACAAAGAGGCTTCTCCCAGCCACTGCTTTTGAGTTTGAAAACACAACTGTGGGCTTAAAAACATCTCCAAGATACTTGATACTTAATACTGCTTCCAAGAATTTGGAATGATTACCAGCAAGAAGTATTTATACAAAGTTACACCCAAATTCCCCAAATATTGGTTATAAATGTTTGTTTTCATTATAAATGGTTAATGGTCATAGTCAATTTCTTTCTAGGGAAAAATAAAAATATAATATAGAAACAATCAAATTATTTTAAAAAGACTATGGAATCGACTTTGATCCAAAAACAATTGTTAATCTCAAAATATTTTACATTGGTATAAATTTTTGTCTAATGATACAAATTTAAGGTCAATTTGTTATACTGTATATTTTTACTTTTGTTTAAGATATTATGTTTATGCAATTCCTTTAAAATTGTAGTGTATAATTTAAGAAATACAGATTAATAGTTAATCATATATGATAATCGAACTTATAGTCAGGTTAGTTAGGTTTTTAGATACATATAAAGATGTATTTTAATTAGATAGGTAATCTTCAAACACGTCAAAGACCTATAGAATATGGCATTTAAAATATTTTAAGAACTTAGACTTTCCTGAACAGTGAGATATGTCTGCTTCTGGCAGTACCATTCTGTTTCAAGAGAATGAAAGGCACTTCATATGGAGTCTATTTTCCTTGTGGCAAAAGTTAGCCACTGGGCAAGAAATTGTTCTTGCCTTAACTGCTTGACAGTATGTGTATAAACCGAAGATGCAAGAATCATAAAAAAAAAAAAAAAGTGGCCTCTGGAACTTCGACAGAACAAGCAGAGATGGTCCTTTCAGGTTCCTGCTTTGCAGGAACATCCTGCCAGACATCCTTCAGGACACAAGGAGAAGTGACTGATGAACTCTGCCAGAATGAGCAGAGAAATTCTTCAAATTCTGCTTCATTGAAAGGTATGCCAGAGACTCTGGGCCTGTAAGCTGAAGATGGATGCCCTACCATTACAAAAAAAATTTGGGTGACTGTCCAGGTAGCTAGTTATCTCTGTCACTTCTAGAATGTGGAGGTTTCTTGCAATGCACTTTCTGAAATATATCCTTCTGTGGTCTTTGATAGAGTTGAAGATTAAGCAGTTATAATTAGTTTTCATTAGTTATAATAAAGGGTAAATTAAATATGGAACTTTAGCCTCACAAAGATAATATAGATGATATAGTATTTTCATTAATTTTGCTAAATACAAATAGACTAGATATTGTATCTGTAATTCTTGATTGATAGCATTTTTACTATATCTAATTTTGCCATGTTGAAATTGAAATCTTTCTTTTTGATTAGTTAGAAAGGGGTAAGTGATGTGAGATGTCTTTTTATATGCTGCAAATTACCATTGGTTAATAAAAGGCTGTTTTAGCCTATAGCAGGCCTTTTAGAGGCAGGTGGGAAATCCGAGCATAGATAAAGGGAAGGAAGGTGGAGAGTGTCCATCTGGAGACACTGCAAGCTGCCTCCAAGAAGGCAAGATGTAATAGGACACAGGTAAAGCCACAAAGCCATGTGGCAATATATAGATTAATAGAAATAGGTTGAATTAAGATGCAAGAGCTAGCTAGCAAGAATTCTGAGCCATAAGCCAAACAGTTTGTGATTAATACAGCCTCTGAGTAATTATTTTATAGATGGCTGCAGGATTATGAATGGGAGATCTTATTCGGACTCTGGGACTGGGCCAAAACCTTCTGTGCCTTCTCCAGTGCTGATGGGCGACTTGGTTCTCAGTAATGGATCACTGTCACAAATGTTAGCACATGATGCACTTCACAAGATGACCAGAGTTGAAGGGAATCTTGGGGACCTCCAATACAGGTAGTTATGTTAGACATCTCAAAGCATGCTTGTTATACTTTTTAAGGATTGGGTTTATCTTGTATTTGTGAATTTCCAATTTTCCTTTTCTTAAAAATTTTTAAATTTCACCTGTATTAACAAGCACACTTTGAATGGACTCCAGTCTTTCTCAAGGAATCTTGTTTTCTAGTGCTTGTACGTTTTCTCCTGGAGAAGGCCACATGCCCTGTTCTGCTGCTACTGAATGGAAGTCTCAGCAGACATCTACTGAGCTGAGTTGTTTTGGAGTCCTGTTTCATTTCCTTATGAACCTGCCCAGTATCAGCAGCTTTTGAAAGTGAGGTATTGAAGTCTGTAGCTCTTATTGTTAGATTTACTACTCAACAGTTAATAGTTGCCCGGTGCTCTCCCCATCAGTCAGGGGTCTTCCCATATAGTTTAGACTGTTGCTCTTAGATGTATCCATGTTTGCATCATTTCATCCATTCTGTCTTTGGAACAGGAGCTTAACTGCTGGCAGTGTGTCATCATGTTAATGTGGTATCATCCTGCCATTTGCTGTTGTATATCTACATGTCACAGCAGAGACTACTGCTTCCTCCTCTTCCTCTCACCCTCTCGTCTTCCTTCCTTTTCTTCTCTTCCCTTCCTCATCATCCTCTCCTCCTTCCCTTCCCCGTTTCTGCATTCTCTGTCTTTTTTAAATATATCATCTGATTCCTTTGCCATTTCTTTTACTATACATATTTAATTTGTTAACGAGCTTTCTGGAAATTACAACTACTATTTCAGTTTATAAAATCTATTCTGGACGGATGCCCACTTAATTTCAACCATCTATAAAAGTTCTGCTTGCAGGCAGCTTTGTGGACCTCCCTTCTGTGCTTTACTGTTACACAACTAAGTCCTTGTGCGTCACGAGGCCATCAGAACAGCTGCATGAGGACTGCTTTATGACATCATCTTTTAATTCCAATTAGAGGAAAGGAAGTTGCCCATGAAGAGCATGCTCACACTCTTTTGTGCATTTGGTACTCTCACTGCTGCTCATTTCTTTTGTTGAATTGGTCTCTAGTATCTTTTTATTCCACCCTAAAGAATCCACTAGACTCTTTGTCAACAGAGAAGCCCACTTCTGACAAATGGTCGGTTACCATTTCATCAGAATACCTTAAGTTTCCCTTGACTTTTTGATTCTTTAAAATAGTATAAGTGCTGAAGAGATGGCTCAGGAGTTAAGGATACTGGTTGATCTTCCAGAGGACCCGAGATCAACTCCCAGCACTCACAGAGTAGCTCACAGCCTTCTGTAACTCCAGTTTCAGGGGATCCAATGCACTCTTTGGCCTTTGTGGGCACCAGGCACACATGTGGTACACAGACTTACATGTAGGCAAAACACTCATATGCTAAAGTAAATATGAATTTTTTTAAAAGATGTGCTTTGCTGTATAATGCAGTGGGCTTCATAATATTTTGTTCAAGCATATCATGTACTTTGGCATTATGTATCTATTACCTCACCCGCCCTTTCTCCTGGCTCCCAGTAGTATGCTTCCCTTTCCACTTGCACTGTGTGTGTGTGTGTGTGTGTGTGTGTGTGTGTGTGTGTGTGTGTGTGTGTGTGTGTGTGTGTGTGTATAAAAAGCATATGAAGGAAAACACATAGTACCTGTCTTTCTAATTCTGGCTTGTTTAGATTAGTTTAGTGATCCCCTGTTCAATCCATTACCTTGCAAAAATGACATGATTTCATTTTGTGTTTGAACAGTCTTGAATGTATACATTTTCTGTATCCCTTCCTCTGTTGAGAGACAGAGGTTGACTTCATAATGTGGCTGCTGAGAATGGTGCCCACAGTAAACATGGATGAGCAGCAGCTCTGTTGTACAGGGGCTTATCTAGGAGGGATTCAGTTAGATCATAACGTAGCTCCATGTTTAGTTTTTTGATGACCTGCCATACCAATTTCCACAGTGTATGGACTATCTACGTTCTCATCACCCTACATCCACACCAGCAACTGTTGTTTAAGGGTGATCGCACCATCACAGGGTGAGGCAGAATCATGCTGTGCTTTTGGTTTGCACTTCTCTAAGGACTGTGGATGTTGAACATTTTAAGGTATTTACTGACCAGTTATACTCTGTTTTTTGAAAAGTATCTGTTCACTTCAATTGGTGTTTACTGATTAGATTATTTGGTTCTTTTATGTTCTGCATGTTAATCCTTCAGGTGTACAGCAAATGTTCTCCATTCTGCTGTCTGTCATACACCTATCAATGCTCCCTTGTTTGGATGGTTTTAATTCCATGCATTCCTAATTGTCTACTCTTGCTATTATTTTCTGATCTGTCTTGGTTCCTTTCCCTGTTGCTGTAATAAAAGCAGCTCAAGTGGGAAAAGGTTTATTCTGGCTCACAGTTCAAGGGTTCAGTCTGTCATAGCTTGAATGTCAAGGTGATTGGAGCATTTTTAAAAGTCAGCATGGCACAGCACACCCCACTTTTTTACTCTTACTCAGTACAATGTTTGGAGTCCTAGACAGAGCCTGCTTGGGACACAAAGAAAACACCATGAAATTGGGTCCTTGCCAACTGTACACCTAGGAGATGACTTTTGTCAAATATGAGTTATTCAAAAAAGAAACTCCAACTGAGATGGATTTCCCTCCACCCCATGGTGTGGTAGGTGGGAGTAGAGTGTGGTTACATGTAGAGAGTTTAAATCCTGGATGTTCAGGACCCCCGTGCTAGGTCTGCTTAGCTACACACTGAGCTATGCTGCACACTGAGGCACTCACCTTCCATCTAGAGTAGCCCACAAAGCTGAGGAAACAGGCTAGAGTATGGCCAAGACTACTGCTGCTTCTTCTCCTCCTCCTCCTTCTCCTCTGTACCTCAGCCCTTATCCCTGAAGAATGTCAAATACAATTTCAAGTTCTAAACTTGCTCAACTTTTTCAGGAAATTCAAGAGACAATGCCTGTCTGCACACAGGATGCTCACATGGGCATACAGAACCTGGTCATGTCACAGGGACTGATGTGAACACAGAGGGATTGTGTTGCTGCATCAGGAGTGCTCCTGGGAGCACTGGTGTCACTTAAGGACCAGGATCAACACTCTGCATCAGTCACTTCTCAACAGCAAATTAACAGTACAAGGTCACACACTACACATGTCCAAAAGGACTTAGATAAAACAGCAAGCAATCCCATGTATTGAGCATGTCAAACAAACAGAGCCAGTCACTGTGAGTGCCAAGAATAAACGTGCTGGAGCTGAGGTTTAGTTGTGTAGTACTGCTTCCTTGCATTCACACAGCCCTGTATTTGAGTCTTAGCGCCTCATAAACCAAATGTGGTGTTAATTCCAACACTGGAGAGTGTGGTGGGATTCAGGTGGGCTGCTGGAATCTTGGGGTCTCTCTCTCTCTCTCTCTCTCTCTCTCTCTCTCTCTCTCTCTCTCTCTCTCTCTCTCTCTCCCTCCCTCCCTCCCTCCCTCTCTCCCTCTCCCTCTCCCTCTCCCTCTCCCTCTCCCTCTCCCTCTCCCTCTCCCTCTCCCTCTCCCTCTCCCTCTCCCTCTCCCTCTCCCTCTCCCTCTCCCTCTCCCTCTCCCTCTCCCTCTCTCTCTCTCTCTCTCTCTCTCTCTCTCTCTCTCTCTCTCTCTCTCTCGTTCCCTGACTAGGAATTGAATCCAGGCCACGGCGGAGAGAGCCAGCCACCAAAGAAAAAGCATGTAAGAAACACAGGTGAGCCACGGGCCATGTGGCAGACAGATTAAAGGAAATGGGTCGAGTTAAGATAAAAGAGCTAGCTAACAATGTGCCTGAGCCATAGGCCAAACAGCATGAACTTAATATAAGCGACTGAATCATTTCTGGGGGCCTGAGCAACAGTTGGGTGGCTAAGCAGTCTGAAACTGCAGGTCTGTGGGTCTGGACCTCTGGCCGCCCAAGACCAAAAAACCTCATTACTACAGGAGAGATGAAGGCAGAGGATCAAAAGTTCAAGGTTATCCTCTGATACATGGTACGTTTAAGGAGAACTCAAGCTACATATGATCCTATCCCTCAAACAAGAATATAGCACTCCATAATAGCTGTCCATCATCAGAATTTCCTCCTGTCAACTTAAATGTCACTGTCACTGCCTGTCTTTTATATCACATAAATCTTGTAGTTAGGTTTCAATGCATTCAGATCATGGCCCTCTTAATAAGCAAGTTCTAGGCTTCATAAAAAAGCCTTTTTTTTTTAAACCAGACAACTTAAAAAGAAATATTACTCAATGCAGTAGAGGCTGCTCAGAATTGGACTTTTCTTGCTCACCCAAACACTTCACTCTCTACAAACTGTACAAAAGATTCATTCAACCCAGTCAGAAGCTGAAAGCGAAAGTGATTCATTCTGTTTGGGGAAAGGTCAAGAGGGTGCAGCTGCCAACTTTCAGATGTCTCTAGAACCTTCTTGGTGAACATCACTACCAAATGTCTTCGGTCCTCAGCGGCTGCCTGTTGCCAACGGGACACTGCTTTCTGTGAATGGTGCAGGTGCCTGCGCTGAAATGGCTCCTGCTGCTGCAGGCAGAGCCTTGAGGTAGTCTAGCTTCAAAGGCTAAAGCACTTGAAGCCAACGTGGCAGCAAGATATGAATGGAGTCCTAGGCAGGAGGGCTGGCTAGGCCTTGGATTCCTGCTCAGGTGGCCCACCAGACAAGGGAAACAGCAGGGCAGCCTTGTGAAAGCCAGTGGCTGATAAGAGTCAGTACTTTCTCCAAGGCAATCCATATGCCAAGGCCCCCCAAACTGGTACTGTACACATGCCATTCAGGTACATGTGCATACAGGAGCATGGGTGAGTACGCAGGTCTGTGTTCAGGTGTGTCTATGCATATAGAGGCCAGAGGACAACCCTGACTATTGTTCCATAGACTGTCTATTTTGTTTTGTAAGACAAGGTTGCTCACTGGCCTGGAGCTCATCAAAAACGCCAGGCTGGCTGGCTAGTTGGGCCCCAAGGATTCTCGACTCCCCAACACTGGGGTCAGAAGCATGCTACCACATCTAGCTGTTTTATGTGGGCTCTAGGACCTGGACTCAGGTCCTCTTTAAACACTAGGCTACGAGCCTAAAAGATGCCAATTCTATGCTAAAATTCCCTGTCCTATAGATTACCCCACTGAGCACAATGGCCAATCAGATCCCTCCTCGGCCTTATTTATTTTTCTCACTTCTAAGGTCTGACTGCCCTCTACCTCACCCCAACCCTGCCACCTGAAGCTAGCATCTGCACAAAAGCAGAGCTGCACACCTCATCCATGCTAAGGTAACAACAAGCTGGTGCCCTCCACAGGAGTGGGCCACCATTTCCAGTTCTCAGCCCTGCCTGAGACAGTCCACTTCCTGTTTGCCGGCAGTGGATGGGTGTCTCAAGCAGCTTCTCCTGTTGCCTTCAATTTTTATCTCTAGGGCCTGGGAGGCCAGCATGCAGTGACTTCCTCCCACTCCGACAGCCTCTAAAGACACCTGATTCATTCTGCAAGAGCCCTGAGAAACAGAATCATGGTGAGCTGGGATGACCACTGCTGGGGCCTCCATTCTTAAAACTGGTTATGGTTGTGAAGCCCACCTCCTTGCCCAGCTGGTCTTCTCTGAAATATGAAATATAACAGTACTATCAATAGCTGTTTAAGGCCATACTAACTATAGAAATGGTTGCAATGTGACTGGAACTCCATAAAGAGCAACTACAGACGTCCCAGACAAAAGATGCTTGACCTATGGCTTTGCTGTTGGTATCTGTATGCAATGCTTAGCCTAGAGTTCCTGAGTGGCCTCAGAAAACCAGTGACTCCATGATCACCCCAAACTGGACACATAATTGGGCATGGCGAGTCATACCTTTAATCCCAGCATATGAGAAGCAGGGGTGAGTTGATTGCTTGTCAGTTCAAAGCCTGACCGAGCTACATAATAAAATCCTGCCTCAGGAAAAAAAAAGAGAGAGAGAAAGAAAGAACAGGTGCAAAGAAAAAAGGAGGCGTGGGCACAGCATCCAGCATGACCAGGATGGAAGAATGAGGCGTGGTAGCCTTAAAAAAAAAAAGGGCCTGAGATGGCTAGTCCAGACAGTGTGGCTCTCAGGCCTTGACACCTGTCCCAGTGGTGGGTCAGGGGTGCAGTAAGACCAGGCCACTGGGCTTCATGGTGGAGGGAAAATATTGGCATCCACCATACCTCTCAACACACTGCTGTCATTAAGCACCAGAGCCCCCCACAGACACCCAGCACAGCTTCCACTCCTGACCCTGTTCATTAAACTAAAACTGGGTGGTGTGCTTTCCAGAGGTCTTTGTGAGCACTAGGGTGAGAAGATGTAGCACCTGGGGCAGGGGAATGCCAAGGAGTGCCAACTCTGCCACCTGCCTGCCTGTGGCACCATTTGATAAGCCTTCCTTTATCTCTCCAAGTCATGAGATGCCTGAACAATCAGGGCAAAGGGCACAAGTCCCTGTGTAGACAGCACACCCGTTGCAACTTTAGTGTGGTTCTGTTATCCACTGTCTGCAAGCACAAACATGCTGAGTTATATCAGTTCTGGGTTCAATCCCTGATTTGTTGGTTCAATGTGCTGGTCTCCTCTGGGCACCATGGTTTGAGTCCTTAAAGGAATGTCATGGAGAGCCACATAGGGTAGGTTCCTAATTCAGTCATTAACATGACAACATGGAAACATACCTACATAAAGCTCCTGGTATTTTGTGATGCTGGGAGCTGAACCCAGCTAGGGCTGCTTTCATGCTGAGGTGTGCACTCTACCACTCAGCCAAGCTGTCTGCCCTGTGCTGTTTTTATGTCAGAATTTTACAAAGAACAGTCACACAGTCCTGTGAGCAGTTGTCTTCTGAGATCTGCCACTTACCAAGTTAGGACCATCTTACCACCCACCTCTTCTAAACGTGGACAAGCAAGAGACAGGGTAGTCCCTCCATGGTGTCTATGTGCATTGTCTTTGGATTACCCCCATCTTCCCTGTCATATCCAAGTGTTTTCCTGTTACCCCCAAAATTCAGAAAATAACCAACCACGAGTTGTCTGAGGGGAGAGGGGAGGCAAGTTCTGAACTTTCCAGAAGGGAGGGGCAATGACAAAGACAGACACGGTAAGGATCTTAGGGCTTGGAAATCCTGAGTAAAGGATTTAAATGACCCTCCTTCTTGCTCCCCAGTCACAATCTGTGCGTCATTAACGTCAAATAGCTCATTTTTCAGATAATTGACTAATAACTTTCAAATGTTTTCTTCTGTGACACATCTATCACAGTTTTTAATATACCATGAGAAAATAATCTGAATTGGTTTTCTGATAAAGCCCAATAAACGCAGACACTTGTCCGGTAACATTTAACTAGATCAGTAGACAAATATTGGACTTATTATTAAATGTCAGCCTGTCAGGATCTTTGGACTCCAAATAAGAGCCAATGGAGGGCATGTCACCAAAGTGGACATGAAGGTCAACTGAGGGGTGGGGCCACCGACAGCCAATCAAAAAGGTACGTTTTCTCAAAGCACTGCACCCAATAATTGACACCCTATCTCTGGAATGCATTATTCCCAGTGCTGCTAGGAAAATGACCCTGTCTACTAAGATGTATTTGATAGATTAGCAGGACAAGTTTAGTTAGTAAAGAAAACAGACCTAGAGATAATCTGTGAAATCCAAGAGAAATCCACAGAAAATCTTTTTTTGTTGTTCTTTCAAGATAGGGTTTCTTTGTGTAGCCCTTAGCTGTCCTGGAACTCACTCTGTAGACTAGGCTGGCCTTGAACTACTCACAGAGAGATCCACGACTCTGCCTCCTAAGTGCTGGGATTAAACACTCTAACTTTTTTTTTTTTTTTAAGGGGGATTTAAAAACTGTGTGCTGGAGAGATGGCTTAGGACTCAAGAGCACTTGCTGCTCTTGCAGAGGATCTGCAAATCCAGCTTCAAGGACTCCCAATGTCTCTAGGAGAACTGACACTTATTCGTACATAGCCCTTGCCCATGCACACATTCACACATACACAATCAGAAATAACACAGCTTAAATAAATACATATACTGTATAGGTCTGACATGATGATACATGCCTATAACCCCATCACTTGGGAAGCAGAGGCAAGAAAATCTCTCTTGAGTTGGGGGACAGCCTGGCTACAGAGTGAGACCCTCTAAAAATATAAATATATTATGTCTGTGTGCATGTATATGCAGATGTTCACAGAGACCAGAAGAGGGCACTGGATCCCTGGAGCTGGAATTAAAGGCATTTGTGAACCACCTAACATTAGTGCTGAGAACCAAATTCAGGTTTTCTGGAAGAACAGCAAGCATTCAGCTTGCTGCCCCTCTAGTACCTTTGTGTTTGCTTTTGAGACAGTCTCATGGTAGAGTACAGGCTGGCCTCAAAAGCCTCTGCTTCTCAAGTATTAGGAGTACAAGCATGCTCTACACCCAGCCAGCAATTTTTTTTATAGGTTTAGTCCCTCAGAGCCAGTAGGTCTCGCACTGAGATGAAGTGAAATGCTTTTGTTTGCTTCTGCCTCTTGGAGGACAACTGTACACCCAGGCAAGACAAAAACACCAAGCACCAGCACCCTAGTTCTGTTCCTTCCCCACCTGAAGTTACTACAGGACTTTGCTGTCAGCCTTACAATTTGTTAGGAAATCAAATAGTGACCACCGAGCAGCACGGGCAGCCTTTCCCATTAACATTACCATTTCCAGCGCCGATAGAATATAAGTGACATTTTTAGCATGCTGTGGACAGAACACGGTCCTGGTACCTCAGAAGGGCTAAGAAAACAAGTAAGGTCACTCACTCCACTGGCCAGGGCTTCAGGCCTGATCAAGAGCTCAGCAGCTTTCTCAGTAAACAAGCATGGACACCAGACAGGATCCCCCAAAGGCCAGGTGCTCACACCAGACAAGATCCCCAGACAGCCAAGCTCCTCAGCTGGTTAACTGAACTACTGGGTAGGTATGTGGATCTGCAGCCTCAACGGCTGAGGTAGTGAGGGAACAGCTGGCCCATGGGCAGCAGGGAAGAGTGTGGCTGCCACCCTAATCAGGATAGGCAGCAACTGTAGGCCAGGTGGTGGTCAGTCCACTGTGTCTCTCTTGAGAATTTTAAGAATTACGTCTGTGAACTCTCAAACAGCAAAGCAGCCTCAGGGTGAAGATGTGAGCATTAGAGGCAGGGGCATACAGGATGCATGCACATTGCACAACAGGAAATCCACTGCAGTCTTCAGCAAGCACCAAGTTCTGTTTGAGCACAGCAAGACACAGCCCTGGATACCCTGCAGGACATTGCAGCTAAGCCAAGCAGAGCCATCTAATGGGCTGACCCTCATCCCGCTCTGGGATCATGCCACATGGTTCCTTGACAAAATCAGTGCAGAATCTTTATTCTAAAATTCAACACGTAGAGATCTATTGTTTAAAGGCTGGGCAAGGGGCAAGAGGCAGATTCTCATCTTCCATTGACTTTATTGACACTGGGGAATTTCACTCAATGTCCACCTAGGTCCTCAGGTGGCAAAGGACATGTGTCAGTTAGTATGTACATAGTTACTCAGCAACTATATTTGGTATATCTTCACATTTTTGGTATACAGAAATAATTTTATTTTCTTAATGCAGCATGGTAGACATACAATCAATTATTCCCTAGAATGTGCAATATAAATTATTCACATTAAAAAATTAATGACAGAAAGCCTGATATGCAGGAAATATTAAAAACATATACCTAATTTTAATGTGTTTTGACCACAGACACTGCTAGCTTTACAAATCTGAATAAATACGACATGGCGCACAGTGGCTTGAGCATAGATGAGCCTGCTCCAGGTGTAGTGAGAACCTGCTCTCCACTCTGGTCACGGAGATTCCCTGTTCCAGACTCAGAGTCAATCTGAAAGAGCCTCCAGCTCTGCAGGGCGCTTCAGGCTTTTCCAGCACTCCAGGGCACCGCCGGCTTTTCCTCCTATTCTCCTTTATAGCGAGGGGGTCTTTTCTCCTTAAAAGCAAGAAGACCTTCCAGTCTGTCTTTTGTTGAGATGGTCTAGGAAAGACAAAACATGAAACACTAAAATCTACAAACACAACAGTGCACCAAGCATTAATGGATAGGTCGCTATCCTTTGACCAAATTTCCTAAGTATGTGCCCAGATTATTTTTAGTCCAAACTTTTTTTTTCCCATTTCAAATATGCTTAAAAAGTGAGACTCTCTTCTCCAGAGGTTAAACAAATGAAAACTGCAGTGTGGAGACCCTGTGTTCCCACTACTCCACCAGTTTCAACAGCCTGCATCAAAGCACACAGCTGCCACCTCCTCAAGAGTCAGTGCGCTCAGATGTTCTGTGAGCTTTGACAAAGGGATGATGTCATCTGCTCATCATCACAGTGTACACACAATGGCTTAGCTGCCCCAAGCATTTTTGTTCTCTACATACTCATCTTCAACCTGTCGAACACCTCTTCTGGAATGGCACTGGGTTGTCTGGAATCACTGAGTACCCAGTACTTTCTGACTGGATCCTTTCACGGAGCTGCATGAATTTAGGTTCCTTTACACCATTTCCTGGCTTGACAGGTCCTACTTTCTCATCACCGTGTAATATTCCACTGCACGGATGTACCAGGTGGTCTATTCACCCACCGAAGGTCATCTATTTATTCATTCTTGAGAAAGGGCCCCACTATATAGTAGAGGCTACCTTCAAAGTCCCAAGGTACAGCAGACTAGCCTTTAACTTTCTTAGATTTTAGTCATGTACCACTGGGCCTGGTTGTTTCTAAATTAGTAATTGTGAATAAAGTTTAGTAGTAGGTTTTGGGGCAGATATGTTTCACCTTCTTTGGTAAACATCAAAGAACACAGCTGTTGGGCAACATGGTAGAGGGCACTCAGGCTTACTTCAAACTGTCATCTATCTTGGGGCCACAGAACTAACACCCCAGCAACCACGGTGAGTCTCAGGGCCAACTGTTTTGAGGGTTGGTCATTTAACACACACTGCATAGCCTTCAGTTTCCAAATGACAAGTATTTCCAGCATGGTCTCATATGATTATTTGCCATCTGCCCATATATTGCAGCAAGGTGGCTATTCAGATCTCTTGTCCATTTTTTTATATCTGTGACTACGTGTTTATGTCTGTCTGTCTGTCTGTCTGTCTGTCTATCTATCTATCTATCTATCTATCTATCTATCTATCTATCTATCTATCTATCTATCTATCTATCTATCTATCTATGGTGTGTGTGTGATCTGCTTGCATGTATGTCTTCAGGCCCAGTACAGATGGTTGTGAGGCACCACGTGGTTGCTGAGAATTGAATTCAGGTCCTCTGAAAAAGCAGCCAGTGCTATTAACCACTGAGCCACCTCTCCAGCCCCTCTTGTCCATTCTTAAAGTGGGTTTTCACTTAAGCCTCCAGAGTTCGTGATGTGAGACCCTCATGAGGTCTTGTCTGGGAAGACTTCCTTCCAATCCTTTCTGCAGTGTCAAACCACCACTCTGCTCTCCTGGGGACTCAACACCGCCAGAACCAAGGCTGACTTTCCTCCTACATCATCTACACACTCGACAGCTGCCCATTTCACACTTGCCTTTGCAGTCCATTCAGAGCCACATTTGATTCAAAGGGTAAGGTTGTGCATTTCCATTTCTGTGGATGCCCAAGTGCTCCATGTCATTGTCTTCAGGGTCATCTGTTCTCCGCTGAGCGGATGCTGTCCTTTTGTCAAAATATCCGTGGCTACACTGTATGGGGCTCTCAAGTCAGCTGCTGGATCCACTGATGGGCTCACTCTGCAGCATCATCACCACGTCTTAATGCTGGGTACACTTGGTCTTCTGGCCACACAGAGCTGTCTGCTGTACGTCTTTGAAGTCTGAATTAACCTTTTATCCATAAAGTAAGGAGTCAAGATGCTTGCTATGATTGAACTAAATGTACACACGTTTTGTCTTTATTCAGAAACAAGGTCCCATGTCACTGTGTAGTCACTGTGTAGCCCTGGTTGACCAGGAATTCATACCTGCCTCCGCCTATGAAGTGCTGACATAAAGGTGTGTACCACCACACCCTGCAGGATGTACTTTTGAATGATAATGAGCTGTCCAGCCCTCGAATAGGACACCTAATGATACAGATCATGGTTTCTGTTACCAGTGTCTACTAGGTTTTCTCCTCTATAGCTTGTGTATATTTTATTATATGTTTTGCCTACTAAGATAATAGCCATCTATGTTCCTTGTTGCTGGTGTGCAGGATTAGTGTGACTCTTCTGAAGAGAGTTCCCACTGTTAATGTCTTTGAATTTCCTCAGTTATGTCAGAAGTTTCCTTTTTATCTTTTCAATCTTGCCACACTGCAAGCTTGGCTCCAACTCCGATGCTCAGAGGCCGGTGAGAGGACCCACCACCCTGACCCTGATAGTGAAGGACCACGACAGCACGGCCTGCTTTGCTCGCACTTTATTGAAAGCTTTGATGGTGACTAAGTACTAGATCTTGACAAAGACTTTTGCTTGGCAGGCGGGGGGGGGGGGGTGTCCCCCATCAGTGAAGACAGAAGACACAGAATCCTAGGAATAGCTGATGTGCCACACACACCATCAGCATGAGGGTACCACTGCAAAACCTCAGGAGGAACTGCTTCCAAGCCACATGGACCCCCCCCCCCCCCCGATGGAAATGCACATGGAAACAGAATCCCTTGGAATTATCATGGCATAAATGTAACTTGGAATGTGCACTCACTGAATCTGGGATCATATTACATACCTGAGCATAGCAGGCCTCTTCTATGGCTAACCCCGTTACTAAGTCGACCTGAGGATAAAAACTTATTTTAGCAGAATAAGGATGATTCAATAGAAACTCAAACTAAATAGTACCAATCTAAAATAAGAGAATCCTTCAACACAACACAACTCCTCAGAAGTATATGCAACTTGAGACTTGCAACAAGGTTCCCGAAGCCACAGCCTGACTCCACCATCTGGAGCTGTGCAATTTGGGAAAGTTCTGTAACCTCTCTACTTCAGATGCATGTCTGACAAGGGGCTAGCTGTAGTATTCACTAAATAAAGGTGTAGTAAGGAGACTTGTACACACATACATGCACACACCAGAGCTAAAAGTGTATGAGAATCTGCACTGCCTACTGTTGCCCTAGCCTAGGAACCTTCTCCTTTGCAGTCATGTTTCTGGAGGGACACAAACACCCTCAGAACAGCCTGGTTCTCCCAGGGAGAACGCAATGCTCACATGGATGGAGCTGGGCGGCTCTCCTTGAATACGAGTGTGATCTGGCAAAGGAGTCTTTCCCCAGGGACTGGCTGAGGACCCCACTAGGGCAATGCCAAAGAGAACTTTACAGCTACAGCTCTCAGAGGAATCCCAACAGCTTTGGTCAACATGGCAACTGTTGTATTCTAGAGTGTTAGGAAATAACACAGATGTCTAAGCCTGATGCTGAGGAGCAGCCTCCTTTCCCTGCAGCACCCGAAACACTCACCTCCATCCCTTGGTTAATTGCTAGTTTGGCCACTCTCATTGCAACTGGCCCCTGAAATTCAAAGTAAAGAAACGTTTTAATTAAAACTTATGCAAATAATGCAGAATGCCTCCATATGCTTTACACATTCTCCATGCTGGATCCACAGATCAGCTGACAACAACCGAGAAGCTGGGTGGATACTGGTTTTCTGAGCTTCTTGGACTTCAGAGTGGCTCACTGATCAAACTGGGTCTTGATGGCAGCAGGAGGTGCCTGTCCTTTAAATCCAGCACTCCTCAGTTACTGCCCCTCCAAGTGAAACAGAGGGCAGTGCAACAAGTCTGCTTGGCTCAGCACAACACTGACCAGTGGCAATGTCTGAAGTTCAGGCTGGAGATGAACTGGGACTGTCAAGTGGAGCTCTGTGCTATCATTTGTGTATTGGCTACTACTTCTCCTGCAGCATGGAGAGCCACCTCAGGGGCAGAGATTGACCAGGTTGAATAGCTAACTACAGTGATGGTGGCCTAACCCAACATGTATCCATGCAGGTATGTCTCGGTTATGGAGAGAAGAACTAAATGGCCTCTCTGAGAAGACAGAAACACTCACACGCTGTGGAAACTCAGCTGCATCACTACCCCAGGGACGGTCATACTCTGCAAATAGAATTAAGTTCTTTGATCTTGGTTTACATCTATCTATGGGAGGTAAGTGTTGATTTGAATTAAATGGTCTTTTAGATTAACATACAACATAGTGGGGCCGAGGAGAGGGCTCAGAGGGCAATGCATTTACTGGGAGTTCAGATCTTCAATGCACACGAATGGCAGGTTGGTGTGGCAACCAGCCTGTAATCCCAGAACTTGGGGAAGCAGAAACAGACAGAAAGCACGCTAAGTGAACGGACGGACAAGCTGAACTAGAAAGCTCGGGGCTCAAGAAAGAGACCCCTCCTTGATATATAAGGTGGAGACACCAACAAACAGCAAGCCCTGGCCTAAACAGGACTCTGTTATTCTACTTGCTTTAATGTGATGTAGCAGCCAGCATCATTCTCTCTACAGAGATGACGTAGGTTAGAGTATAAGTTGGTAAACAAGCTAAAACAACCTGCTAAGAAGTTACACACTGTGTGTGTGTGTGTTTCTGGTGCACATGCATGCGGCGTGTCTGTCTCCAGTGCAACTTTCAGATTACCTAAAATCTTATTTTAATCGCTTTACTTGAGAGGCAGGTCAGAGCCACCTTGGCTCATGAGATGGGTGTGCATTGTGCCAGAGTGCTATAGAGTGATCTCAAATGGATCGGGTACTCTCACTGGTACCTGAGGTAGAAATTCTCTTGCCAGGTCCAACGCCTTCCTGTAGGCAGCGTCCCCTTCTTGGTTCTGCTCTAGCACATGGCTGATCAAGCCTACGGCTTTGGCTTCTTGACCATCAAGAACTCGTGCAGAAAAGATAAGTTCCTTGGCCAGGGACATCCCGATGGCACGTGGTAATCTCTGTGTCCCTCCTGAAAGGTAGAGGAGGAATGGCATGTGATATTTGAAACGATTCCCTCCTAAAAATAAACCAGGCAGAGATATTTATGTGCTTCAAGAAGGTCTCCATGTATTGCATTACACAACCAATAACACTGAAGAACATAAGAATGTCCTGTCATGGAATGCTTTGGGCACCTGGACACAGCTGGTATACTCTCAGGCCAAGACAGGTCTGGCAAGGACAGGCCCTCCTCCTGGCAAAAGCTAATGTCATGCCAGCAGACAGCAGCCGACAAGCAGGGCTACCAGGAATCTACCCACCAGAAAGAGTTCCATCAAACTTCCAATCCGGTCTGGAAAGAATTGACCAAATTCTGACAAGTTCAGATCACAAACTGTTGAGTCCTTGATGGCATCTGAATTGTAAGCTAACTCTACCTTAGTAGAAATAAAAGTAAAACAAAAAAAAAAAAAAAACAAACTGGCTTTGTCTTGCTCCGTTCACTGCTCCTGCAGGCCTCTGCACTACTGAAGATGCTCGTTCACTCACTCATTCACAAACTCATTTATTCACTCACTCCCTTATTCACCCTCCTCCTCATTCAAATGTATTCTCTACACTGAGGAAGCCTGCTCTGCAGTCAGGACTACACACCCAGTCTCAGCTCTTCAATACCTCAGGGACTTCAGAGAGCGGAGTGACTCTTCACCTCCAAGGGAAGAAAGTGGTACAACCACCCAATTGAGGGTGAACACGGATCAGAGGCTAACATATTCCATCCACTGCAGCATCTTCTGGAGAAAAAGGCTGAGAGGAGGTGCCAGGTTCCCTGGAGCTGAAGTTGCAGGTGCTTGTGGGTGGTCCAAATGAGTGCTGGGACCTGAGCCTAGGTTCTTCTAGAGCATAAGGGCTCTTAACACTGAGCCATCTCTCCGGTCCCTACCAACAACTTTTAATCCTTGAAAATCTTCCCTAACCTGCAGATTTTAACCTACTGGGCACTTGGCAACAGTAAGAATTTCCCGCTAAAGCTGGAGCCAGGCCCTCTGGGATGGTGGAAAGCCATGGGCTGGTGGTCCTGATTCGTGATCATGGAGAACTTTTGCTCTGTGGTGAGAAGATGGGGGACAGCCATGTTTTCGAATGCATGTTCCCAATATTCTCTTAAATATTTTGCACTGAGTTGAAGCTTAAGCCTCCAGGGTGAGCACTGACTAATGGACCAGTGGAGGGGGCTCCATCTATTCAGTACTTCCATGTGACCTCAGATCTTCACCCTTCCCATTACCATTACCCACTTTACTAAGTGCAGTCTCTTCAGCAAGGCATACATTTTACCATCTTGATCTAACTGTTTCTTGAAGTCTAAGAATCCAAAAACAAAAATTTGAGGAACTAACTTTCTCAAGAATGTACAAAGATTACAAACAGCATCTATAAGGTTGGAAGCCAGATTCTCTCCATGTTTCCCCTTTGCTATCATATCATCCACACTTTGTATCATCCAGTCTCTACGTTAGCTCAGGGGTCCAAAATGGCTGCCAAAGCCTTCCATCACGTCTACAAACCATGTAGTGGGCAGAAAGAAAGGGAAAAGGAAAAAAGTACTCCACTTGTTGGAGACCTTAATTCAGCACTGGCCAGTGCTGGTTCATACAGAGCTCCAGGGGCTCAGAAATGGGACTCCCCTTGCTATGTGTCTCACAGCATGATAAATTAAACGGGGCTTCTGTCTCTAGCAGAGTGGAAATGGGTAGACAATCAGCAATCACAAACGAAATGAGCAAACTCAATTTAATCATGTCACCAATATTTCACATGTACATATTATTTGAACAGGGCAAAACTATACTGGAAATGTCAGACCTGGTGTATAATCTCTCTTATTTAATCTAATGGAAGGCATGAAAAAAAGCTTCGATGATAGCCTTCTGAGTGTTCACTATATAAAACAGGAAAGGCTCAGGCAAGGGGCTCAGGCAGAGCAAGCTTTTGCCAGAGGAGAAATACAATACTAAGTGTAAAGGACAGCAAAGAGACACAATTTCCCTTAAGAAAGCTTTGGAATCCATAGTCAATTACAGCATAACATATAAACAACTGAACATAATTTAGAGCCATTCAGTGTGAAATGTAAACTGTAGAAAGCACCAAGCTTTGTCTGCTTTGTTTGTCCTTCATCTTTCCATCCTCCTGACTTCAAGGAAAGAGAATCCATCCTAACAAAGGGGATTCTTGGTACATGGACTTCAAGTTGAAAGTTACTCGGGCCGCAGGCAAGAAATTATACCTACAGGATTAGCAGTGAACTTTGACCCCTAGGAACTCCTTATAAATTCTTCCTCTTAAACAGGGAGCTCCATACTGCAGTAAATGCCCCTTCATGCAACAGATATGGAGAGCTGTGTCAGAGACTTCCAGCAAAACCTTGTCAGCAGACCAGGACCCAGTGCTCAGACAACTTACTGTCCTTTACGGTATGTTGATGGGCCCTAAACATGCTGTGTCACAAACACACAAAAGCCATAGGATATCTAGCCTTCAATCTGATCATTGTTTGGAGTGACGTAATGCTTTCTGCTCCCCCAGGCTTTGGGCATGCTGTAAAGCAATGGGGGTGGGGAGCCCAAGATCAGAACATATGAGGAGAAAAATCAAGTGCCTGAACCACAGCAGAATGTCCTGAACCGTGTAGAGCAGGCTCTGCCCAACTCTTGCTGACACCCCACTTAAGCAAAAGCTAGAATGTTTAAGGGCTGTACAGGAAGACACAGGTTAGACATTCAATTATTTTCACAAGGCCAATTAAGCAACTGGCAGCAAATTAGAACACTTAATACAGCTCTACAGTTTTGGAATTAATTATAGAAAAGCTTTCTATTTGTATCCTATACACTGTTAGTCAAACACATGCTAAAGCTTTACTCATTATAAACAAAATGATGCTTTTTAAATGTCTCTATGAACTTTTTTCCTTTAACAGAAAGTATTTCTTCAGACATCACTGTATCTGTCCTAACTTCTCTTTCTCAGTTCCGGGACTCTAATCCAGGACCTAGTTAACTGTGGTAAGAGCCCTGTCTCAAAGCTACACCCCTAGCTATAATCAGCCCCATGTCTCTTAACATTTTAAAATCACATTACTGCAGACCATATGAACAGTCTTTCTTTTAAAAGCTATGGGAAGAGAGCCAAAGAGCACTCTAACCATTCCAGCCTCAACCAGCACAGCCCCCTCTGAAGGCTGAACTCCAAGGGGGTCTGCAAGACATCCAAAAACTAAACAACTACCTCACAAAAGCTGCTTCCCACATAGTCCGAGTGGACTCTGCAAGTCTCAAGTGAGCAGAGAGTTTGCTAGGCCTCTGCCATCAACAAACCATCCCAAGTAGAGGCTTGAGGCCTAAAGCTCTCAGGATTGGCAACCCTGAGAAGAAGCTGCCAGAGAGAGGGAGCCGCTGAACCCTGTAACACCATATGGCAGGTATCAGCTGCCAACCTAAGTCACCATACACTCATGACCACATCTACTCTCCAGGGTGGCACTCTTCCATTTCACTTCCCCAGTCATATGAGCAAAGTGCTATAGATTACCTCCTCCAACGCCACAGGCAGAGTCTCTTTCTGTGATGTGCAATGCGTGTAACATGACATAGTTGTGCTGCTAGAGAAATACAAACTTAAGGAGCCCAAGAGATTCTCTGATACAGTGGTTTTGCTGGAAATTGTAGTAAGAGGTTTCTGTCCCAGACTTTCGGGCCTAGCCTCAAGGTTTAGACCCACAGACCCGCAGAGACACACAGATGCTTACATTAATTTTAGGCTGATCAGCCTAAGGCCCAGGCCTATAACTTGCTAACTTTCTACCCTTAAACTAACCCATGACTCTTATCCTGTTCAGCCATGGGGCTCGGTACCTTTTCTCAGAACAGCATAATTGTCTGCATTTTCTGGCTTGTCTGGTAACTGTAGAGTCTCTGTGGCATTTCTGCTCTGTTCTTCCTGTTCCCAGAGTTTTCTTAGCCTGGTAGCCCCACCCACACTTCCTGTCTGCCTTTGGCCAATCAGCGCTTTTTATTAAACTCACAGGCAGGACAATTTTTTACAATGTAACTTCATAAATCCACTACAGGAAATACAGCTTTCACACTGACAGTAAGGACCATCAGCTGACTCCTGGCATAGCTGTCCTGTCACACAGCCATACCACTCCATGAGCTGTTAATCACTTCATTCTGGTCCCCCCCCACTTAGATTATAAAAAGTAAGAGAGAGAGAGAGAGAGAGAGAGAGAGAGAGAGAGAGAGAGAGAGAGAGAGAGAGAGAGAGAGTGTGTGTGTGTGTGTGTGTGTGTGTGTGTGTGTGTAGACCTGTGTAAGTAGATATACAGAGGCCAGAGAATCCCCTGCAGCAAGAATTACAAGTGGCTGTAAGTTACCATCTGGGTCCTAAAAACTGAACTTGGGTCCTATGCAAGAACAGCAAGGTAGCACTCTTAACCTCTGAGCCATGTTTCCATTGCCCTCCAAACACACACACACACACACCTTTCCATCTTAAATGTTGAAAACCAATTATGCAACAGTATTTCCAAACTCAGCTTGGTGGTAAGTGTCTTCACTAAGTTCTTTACCAAGCAGAAATTTCATCATTCCAATGACCGGATGACGGGGCTGCCAGGAGTCAGCTAGTGAGTACTACAAGGAACTCCACTGATCAAAACAACATCTCTGTCTCACAGGCTCCACAGGTCCCAAGTCCAAGAGGCCTGTACCTGCTGTTTAGCTGAACCACATAGGCCAAGGCCCTTGCTGCAGGCTTCCTCTGCCTCAGACTAACATTCTGTGTCCTGCAGCAGTAAGCCAGGTGAAAGGGCTGCCTTGTGGCATGGCATGCATGACTCAGTGGAGTGAATCAAGAGAGACATGAGAGGGAGGTCACAGACTTAGCCCCTCCGAGGAGATGTCAACTCGGAGTAAACACTCAGGAGGCCAGAAACTAGCCAGAAAAGGACAGGCAGAGATAACGATCACTGCTATAGAAGAAGGAAACACAGTATCCATTCCACGGGAAGACCACACAACACACACTGTACATCCCTTCCTACGTCTCTTTCCCTAGAAAGCCTTCAGAGCACTTTCTGAAAGTTAACAGTCATTCTCATCCTTTCTAGGCAGAGGAAAGGGAAAGTGAGTATGTTCATAAGTCGTCTTCATGGGGAGAGAGTGACACAGGAGATGCTGCTGCTGGGCAGCTCACGACAGGGGACACGTGTGGTACCTGCCCACGACAATGAGCCACAAGGATGAGGCACACACACATGAAGAGCCCTTCCCCCCACCCCCCACCCCCAGCATTGGAACTGGAGGTTTTCATGAAATGAGAGCCTAAGGGCTTAAGACACAGTGGAGCACTCTGTCTCAAACCCAACACTACATACTTGCTTCTCACAAATGCCGGGCGTTACCATCAGCCAGCAAAATATTATGAAAAAACATTTAATGTTTCCAAAATACAACCAAATAATGACTCAGAGATGAAGACATGAAACATTTTATTTTTTCCTAACAAAAGTAGGTCACACAGTAAAAACTGCAAGATTCTAGGACAGGACTGTTGCAAATACACAACTAACATCTACTGAGAGCTATCTACACACCATACAGCATAACACTATGCCCACAAGAATCCCAGGAGGCCACATTGTCATATTATGTGTCAAATTGGAAACTTGGGCTCACAAAACTGCAGTGACCAAACTATGTATGCGTGCCCCCCCACACACCCTTGATGGACAAGGGCTCTGTGAATATAATGGAAGGAAAGTATGAAACTGACCACATTATCTGGAAATCAGCAGTGACACCGGCAGGAGCTTTGAGAGAACCACGCTCAGCTCAGCCAGCAAGTGCTGCTAGAGGGAAGAGGGGGAGTCGCTTGTGCCTCCTGGGGGTGGGGATGGTCTGTTCCCCTCCCTCTGTCCTGGATCCATCTCCCACTGCCTGTGGTTTCAAGGCCTGGTTATTGTTACACCATCGCCATGAACTCTGACCGGTCCCAAGTAGAATTGCCACTGGTTTTGTTGATTTTTTTTTTTTTTTTTAAAGACAGAAAACAAACAGCAAAATGAGCAAGTTTAAACTAGCATGACTCCTGAGAGCTCACCAAGAAGAACCAGTTAGAATTGCTGGTCACCAGGGAAACCACTGGGCACTTTGTAAATGGCAGCACAGGAAAGTCCTCCTAGAGAAGGCAGTCCACAATTGCTTTACCTTAAGAAAGGATGAGCACTCTCTGGGGCATAGCCCAGCAAGATGAGGCAACTCTAACTTACTGGAAAAAGTTTATTTTTGTAAACCATATCCAACTACTGGTCAGTTCTTCAAAACTCTGAGTCATATCTCAAGAAAAACAAAAAAGAAGACAAATAATACTCCTTAGTTCAATCAAACATAAAAACAAAATATACTACAAAACACTTTAATCTTCATCCAAACCCACAAGAAAAACCATCCACAGCATAAACCCGTGTCAGCCTTCTGTGCCTACCTTTCAGGCTGCAGCGCTAAAGGAAGCCAGCAAAGCTTTCTCAGGGCACTGTAGTGTCCCCTCCCACCAATCCAATTTCCCTTTCTGAGGCTCAGCTCCTCCAAGATGTGTGCGGTCTAATGGGAAACTCAGAAGTAGTTCACTGATTTACAATGATGCAGCTTAGTGACATCTCCTGCTCCATGCTGTCCAGGCCAGGACAGATCCCCTCTCCTTCAGTGTGCTTGAGCCATGTACGCCCAGTGACAGCTGGGGACAGTCAACACTGCTGTCAGTGTTCACCTGAACCTGGTTTCTACATTCGATGTCACCACAGGTATGTACCCAGAGGGAAGGCAGCGGGAAGGATTTACTCATTGTTTTAAGCATACACTAGGGATCTTAGAACATAACCCTTCCCACAAGGGGCAACAGGTATACCAACAGTATCATTATCCTACATTGGTCAATGCTGTCATAACAAAATGCCGGGAAGCCCTCAATACTAGCCACCCACAGACTTCCTTCTCAGAGACTGCTCATAAATAAACAGATACTTAAGCAGAGCTTTAACACCCATGCTTCTGACATGGTTTTTGAACTTTGATATTTCAGACTATTTTAAAGCACAGCTGGACATTAACCTGTCTAATGGTGACACATTTTCATTCTAGCCACATCTCACAACCAGCTCTTTAAAAACATAGCTCAGTGTATGGGGTGACAAGCCTGCAAGACAGGGTACTACCACACCGTCACAGTACCAGCCTGTCCTCAGAGTTCTACATCTCCTGAAGATTGGAGGGGGTGCCTTGCCCAGGAAAACACTAAGACACTCTCACTGACTCCATGTGAGAACATGAGTATGCGCCACCAAGGTGACACCTAACACAGGAGGGAGGGCAATCATGGATTTACAGGGTGAGTGTGTGTGTGTGTGTGTGTGTGTGTGTGTGTGTGTGTGTGCATGTGTGTGTGTAATTAACTCACATTGTCATTATTTTAAATGAAAGCCTCACACTGACTGTAAATTCACAATGTAAACTGCAGATACCTGCAGGGAAATTAGGTCATAACTAATTCCTCTCTATCCTCTTCAAAGTCTGTGGAAAAAACCTAGTTGAAAAGGCATGGAGGGGGGTGAAGTTGGTGTGGGCAGACAGCCTCAAGAGGAAGGGAAGAGGCATAGCCCAACAGAGAAGGCACAGGACAGGCATTCAAGCCAGGACACAGCAAACTGGCATTCTAAAACACGGCCTCTCCCTCTCCTTGTCAGGCAGTTCCTGGTGAGTAGAGATGGGCACTTTGCTTTTTTAACTAGCAAAAGGAAAAGCCTGAAGAAAGCAGAAATTATTACAACCACCTGGTCCAAGGATAAAAGAAAGATCACACGGTTATCTCAAAGACACAGAGGGCTTTCCACAAAGCTCACTTTCTCTTCATGATAAAAGCCTTGAAGAAAACAGGAAAGGAAGGAACATCCCCTCACCATAATAAAAGCTATGTATAACCAGCCTAGAGCAAGTGCTACACTAATGGGGGACCGAGGTGACAAAGGTGGCTATTATCTCTGACTACTTATAGAATGCTAGTGAGCCAGAGCAATAAATGGGACAAAGAAACA
Organism: Phyllotis vaccarum; assembly: GCA_033318265.1. Classification (NCBI taxonomy): domain Eukaryota; kingdom Metazoa; phylum Chordata; class Mammalia; order Rodentia; family Cricetidae; genus Phyllotis; species Phyllotis vaccarum. Next base: position 56,322,493 of record JARWLC010000011.1, read on the forward strand.
GAAGGGACATTAGAAAAGAGAACAAGTGCACTATTCCCGTTTGGGATGCATGATCTTACACCCCCAAAACCGAAAGACCCTCAGGGAACTCTTGGGTCTAGTGAGCACGGTCAGTAAAGTGGCAAGAAATAAACCACCATAAAGAAATCATCAGCATCTCTATATATTAATAACAAACAAGTTGAGAAAGAAATTAGGAAAGTGATCCCACTAGCAATAGCTCTGAAATGAGTGGATGAATGAACACACATGCAAGATACACAGAAATAAAGCTAACCAGTAACACGAAAGACTTCTGTAATAGAAAATTTTAAGAGATGAAAGAAAACAGTGTAGGTGTAAAGACTCCCATGCTCGCAGATCAGCAAAATCAATGTAGGCAAAGCGGGTATGCTACTGAGAGCTATTACAGAGTCGATGCAATTGTAACCAACACCCCAAAGATATTCTTCACAGAAAAAAGCCTAAGCCTCATACACAAGCATCCTGAGCAGAAAAGCAATCACAGAGATATCACAATAACTGATCTCAATTTATGCTAGAGAGCCGTAGTGACAAAGCAGCAGGGTAAGGGCACGTGGACCAACAGTAGACCACAGAAAAAGCCCACATATCTCCAGCCATCCGGCTCTTAAAAGGTGCCAAAAATATAACTAGAGGAAGAAGAGCCTCTTCAACAAGGTGCTAGGAAAGCTCAACATCCAAATGTAGAAAATCGAACTAGCCCCTCCCACACTGAATCCAAATCGCTCAAAAATGGGGGGCCAGAAATTATTAGAGGAAATTTCCAGATACAGGCAGGCAAGGACTTTCTGAATAGGACTTGATAGCTCAGAAATAAGAGCAAGAACTAATAAATGAGGTTATATCATATTTAAAAAGCTTCTGTACAAGAAAAACAATGACAGAACAGGAGACAATCTTCAGCTAGACAGCTGGTGGGTGTGTACACAGAACATAAAAAGAACATGAATCAAAAGAAAAAAAACCCTCAAATAATCCAATCAGCAGAGCCAAATGCAATGAACAGGCATCTTTCAAGAAAGCTAAGTATAAGCGGCCACTATATAAACAAAACACTGTTCAATGCCCTGAGCCATGAGGGAAATACACCTGTCAGAAGAACAGCTACCAAAACAAAATCAAAAGCTGGAGGGAGCACACTGCAGTGGAAATTAAGTCAGTGCAGCCAGCACAGAGATCAGGACGGGGCATCTGCAGGAAATGAAAACTGTATCCGCCCTCTGGTCCAGATACACCCAGAGGGGACACAGAACAGACAAGAGACACCTGCACATCTGTCCTCACGGGAGCGCCGGTCACGACAGCCACACTACGGAGTGAGCCTAGGAAGAAGTCTGTGATACACATGAGACGGAGTACTCTTTGGCCATGAAGAAGGATAAAACTATGCATCTGCCACAAAGTGGATGCAGCCAGAAATGTCACATCACAAGAAGCAAAGACAAATACTGACTCAGAACACGCCTGCCACCCTCGTGTGGGGATCATGAGAGGGGACTACTTAAGAAGAGGAACCGGACGAGCAGGAGGGAAGGGGACAAAAGGGAAATGAGGATAAGACCAAAGCACACACACTCCTAATGTGCTAGAATCTCCTGAGTCAAAACTAGCAGTCTAAAAATGTAAAAAGGGCAATGCCTCACATACACAAAAAATGACAGTCTGGCTAGAGATGTGTGAGGTTCAGGAACTCACAACACCCTGCTCATGTGTTAGATCAGCAACTACCTAAGGTCAGAGGAAGAGGCAGGTAGGCTGTCAGAGCCCCTCAGAACACCTGCCTTTTAGTTATAGGGCTATTCCAGTCTTAAGAACCTACCGAATGGCAAATGTGACAATGTGAAGCTTTCCTTGTGACATTATTTTAGTAACAATGAAAGGAAAACACGTCTACGTGTCCTGATAGGGAGCAGGGTGAACGCAAAAGTGATGGAGAAGAAAACACGGATGCAGTTCATACAGCTGTAAAAATAACTGCAGGAGACTCACAATCACAGACCAGATGCTGTCATGCTGCTCAGGTGAAGGCAGGTGCTTAACCCTTTAAGAAAATTCCACAACATTTCCTAAGTTGTGGGTATCATTTCACAGGCAGAGTATCAATGCTGCAGGTGACCCCCAGCACCAGCAGGGCCATGGCGCAGGAGCCCTGGGCGTGGAGCCCCGGGCGGCCTCACTAAGTTCCCGAGGTTCAGTATCTCTCCACACTCATCTGCTGCCCATCTGCTTTGTAGGGAAATCTACTCAAATCTCTTCACTCTTTATTCAACCAGTTTCTTTAATTTCCAAGGAAAACTCAAAACCCTTTGACTCTTTTGTCCAACCGGTTTCTTTAGTTTTCCTTCTATTCAACTTCAAGGGCCTATTGCAAGCACAATGTTCTCTCATCAGCCACGCCCTCACATTGTACACATTTCCCCCCACCCCACCTTAACAGGGTCTTCTGACAACAGACATTTTTCATTTAAATGGATCTGGATGTTGTCTGGCAGGTCATGGGAAGAGGGCTTCAGGACCCCTGGGATTAGGTGCCCATAAATTCCCAAGTCTCTAATGTAAACAATACAGTATGTGCAAATCTACATTGATCCTCCTGTACATGTACAAGTCGTTTCTGGATAATTACACAACATAAACACTACGCATGAGGGGCTGTACTGTAATGTTTATGGAGTAATGGCTAAGAAGACAGTCAACACAAGCTCAAAACAAAGTCCCCAAATATTTTTGGCTCAAGGTAGGATGTACACATGGATGACAAACCCTGGGCTGCAGAGATCCACCACATTTCTACATTCCTCTCAAATGGGTGATGCTTTTGGTGCCTTATAACTCAGAAATCTTACTTTCTAACTCAAAAGCAGAAAGATTCTTTTCCCCTCTGAACTTTCTCAGGAGTTTCTGCTTTGGGTTTCTATGCTTAGATCTTCGATCCACATTTTTTTTTTTTTTTTGACTTGTGGTGAGACATGGAGACTGAAGTTTACTCTTTGCATGGGGACATGAGTAGATAAAGACCCCTTTCCAAAGAGATGTCTCTGCACCAGGCCTTGTTTTAAATGTTTACATTTGTTGGTTTTTATTTTTGTCTTGGAAGGAGCAAAATGCCTCAAAATGATGTTTCTCTTTCTAAAAATGCCTCTAATTATTGGAAACATGAGCAGGGAAAATGAGCACAAGCATCTAACAAAGCTGTGTGAACGGCAAACAGGGGTGGGCAGAGAGCACGGTGCAACAGCTTGGATGCAGCTCACACAGGCACACCATTATCAGCAGGTGACAAAGTTGCTTGCCTGTAGGATGGATGCTTTGGGTAAATGGTACCCACTAGAAAGAGCTCTGCAGGAGGCATAGTGTGGCTGAGGACACAGGAAGGGGGTCCTAAGGGTATCCTGGTATCACCTTCTCAACTGGGCTGATGCAGTCAGCTGATTGTATGGCCAGTGATGTAACATACACATGAAAGGGAGGCTCTGGATACTACATTCAAGTATCAAAGCTACATTTAAAATGTGCTTTCAACTACTGTCTCCCTTTATTTATTTATTTATTTTTTTAAGATTTCCAAAACAACTTAAAATTGTCCCTATTACTCCTCCTTTCAGGAATTAAACAGAAACAACCTAGTGATGCAGGTACTCCCCCGTCCCCCCAAAAGCCCACTTTTTCCACCCTCAAGCAGCTAATGGAGAACAACCTGCAAGAGGCCGAGAAGACAGTTTTTTGCTCTCTGAAAAACATCCACCACATCTGCAAGCTTATTAAGTAGGAGAAGCTTCCAGGTTTTCCAACATGTAGCTGTCCCGGCTAGTTTTATGTCAACTTGATACAAATAAGAGTCATCTGTAAGGAGGGAACCTCAAGGGCAAATTCCTACAAAAGGCCTGGCTGTAAGTGACTGATGGCGGAGGGCTCAGCCCAATGGAGGTGGTATTATCCTTGAGCTGGTGGTTATGAGTTCTCTAAGAAAGCAGGCTGAGCAAAGCTGTGGGACAGCCAGTAAACAGCACTCTTCCATGGCCTCTGCATCAGCTCCTGCCTCCAGGTTCCTGCCCTGCTTAAGTTCCTGTCCTGACTTCCTTGGATGATGAACAGTGATATGGAAGTGTAAGCCAAATAAACCGAAGTTTCTTTGGTCAAGGTGTTTCATCACAGCACTAAAAACCTTAACTAAAACAACAGAGGATCATGGTGTCCTCTACTACATCTGTCCTTCCTACTGTAATCCAAGTCAGCACTATGTTGCCTAGGCTACTCTCAAACTCGTGGGCTCAAGTAATGCTCCAACTCTAACATGTGAAGTAACCAGGACTCTCAGCACTGACACCATGTCCTGTTGGTGACATCCATCTTATGACAGCATTCTCCATCTTATGACAACAGATAGTCACCCCCAAGACAAGGCTCCTACCAGACTGCACATGATGACAGGTATGACCCCAATACCCAGGGGCTATTCACTCTAACAGAGGGACTGGCTTCCTGTGATAGAGAATGTGCACACTTCTGGATGCTGTAAAGGCAGAGCGGTCAGCTAGAGAGAAGTCACTCCAGAATCGATGGGCAGCTTCCTCATACAAGGCAAACCTGTAAGGTCTCCAAGATGCATGGAACCACTCTCCCCTCTCCTTGCCTAGATACGAGGTGCTGCAGCAGTGCCCTGGCCCCCTTAGGTGGCCCCTAACATCTGGAGTGTTCAGGCAAAGCCAAGTGTTAAGTTCTTCTAAGTTTTCCTAACTTGCGGCCCACCCTGCTTAGCATGAGACCTCTGCATGCTCCCACCTGTTCTCCTCCAAGCAGAAGCTGCCTAGGCAAGCACACCCCTCTGCTTTGCATTTTCCATGAGAACTTGCCTCTCCACTACTTACAGAGGAGCTGGGCTTCTGAGAGGAGCCACTGCAGAGTGGTAAATACAAGTCAATCATGGGTGATCAATATTCATTACAAAAGCCAGAGGTGTGGCTTTTCAAAGAGCCTGTAAAAGAAAAAGGGAAAGGGAGCCAAGTGTGGAGTAGAGGCCAGGACAGAGGGCCTCTGCTCTGTCCAGACTCACACTGCTCTCTGCCTCTCTGATGATCCCATGGCCACTAAGCAATCCATTCAGGACTGAAGGACTTTCCATTTACTCCTGAGCATGCTCACTGGTTCCCTGACCAAGCAATGGATGGTTGACTATATGTGGTTACCCGCTCCCCCCCTGCCCAAGGCTCTGCACCCACAGACTCAAGCAATGGCAGGCTGAAAACATTAATGAACACAAACAAACATGTGTCTTTATCCCTACTCTGAACAATGCAGCCTAAGAGACATCTGCACAATGTAAGTATACCAGCAAACTAGAGGTACAGGGAGTTGTGCACAGGTCACATGCAAATACACTCTTTACTAAGGACCATGGGGAGGGCTGTCTTCAAAGTAACCTCTATCAAATGCTGGGGAGCAACAACAGCTAATGTGTGGAACAGGTAGACCATTTCTCTGTTCCAGTTCCTTCTGTATCCTCTGTGGTAAAATGGTTCTTTATGTCAAGTTGAGCTACCAAAGCTGTTGAGGGAATCTGAGCACCTACCAATCCATCTCTTTTCTTTGTTCTTTATGTGAATCACATTTGACAGTGTTCACCTACGAGTGAGGAACAGCAGCACAGAAATAACTACCTTGGGGAAGGATGAGTGCCCAATTATGTGTATCAGACACTTAGACACATGCCCACCACCCACGTGGACCCAGTATCCACACTAAGTCGAGGGCCTAGCAGCAGGCACTGAATACTGGATGTGGGGATAGCACATGTGCTGACTAAGCCAAATCAAGTCTCACAGACTGGTGGGGACTGCACCTTTTCAGACAGAGGCAATAAAACTATCTCAACTTGGCATTTCCACCCCTGGACTGTGTCACATAGTGTACAGAGGTGGATGTAATCAGAATAGGCAAAACTTTCTATTTCCATTGTAGTTATTAATTACTATTGTTTTCTAGGTGTTTTAAATGCAATGTAGGGGTGTTGGCTGCAGCTCAGTGTTAGAGCACTTGCCTAGCACATACAAAGCCCTAGATTTCATCCTGGCACTGCACAAAGACAAGAAACAGACAGACATTGTCTAATCAGATAGATCAAATACATAATTTTTAAAAGGTATAACAGGATCCATTACTTTTAAATACGTAATTCATTCAGGGTATCCAATATCTAGTGTTGTGGAATAATCTTTTTGAACACTGTAAATATGTCACTTGGATTGGTTTAATAAAAGACTAAGCAGTGAATAGCTAGGTGGGATTTTGGGGGCAGAGAAGATGCTGGGAAGAAAGGTGGAGATATGCAGAGTGGCCAGCCAGATAGAAAGAACGCATGGACAGTACAGAGTAAAGGTAATAAAGCCACGAGACTAAAAGTAGATAGATTTAGGGCTAATTTAAGTTGTAAGAGCTACTTAGTAACAAGCCTATGCTATTAGCCAAGCTTTCACAATCGATAAGAAGTCTCCACGTGGTTTTGGGGAGCAGATAGGCAAGAAAAAAAAAAATCTGCCAACAGTCTAGCCTGCATGGGCACCTGCACACACATGGTGTACAAAAAAACTCATGCAGCCACAGAGACACACAAATCATTTTTTAATATAGACACACAAATCATTTTTTAAATATAGAACAAATAAATCCTTCAAAGAGAGGTACAATAATTTCAGGGGACCAAGGTCACACTTCTTGCTAGTCAGTCAAACCCCTAATACAGAGAAGTGCCTCAGTGTGTATGTGTGTGTTCCTACTGCATGTTGAGGAAGCTCACTGCAGTGGCTGCATGGCCCTCAAAATCCCAGACCCCAGAGGAGGACTACAGCCAGGAGCCTCACAAATGAGCCAAAGGGCATGGGGGAGTGGATCAGGTCATTAGGACTGCCCAAAGCACATCACACGCCGCAGTGGGTAATCTGTGTGCACTGGCCCTCAGAACAGAGGTCAGAACTGTCCCTCCTCTGCTCTAAGCACCAGTTTGAATTCTGTTTGTTTTCAAGACAGGGTTTCTCTGTGAAACCTTGGGTGTCCTGGAACTCACTCTGTAGAGCAGGCTAGCCTCAAACTCAGAGATCCCCCTGCCTCTACCTCTGCCTCCCAGCTGTGCACCACCACACCCCCTGGCTATTCTTTTTTTTTTTTTTTTTTTCAAAATAGAAAAATATCTCACATTATTTTTTGGCCTGCATGTGTGTCTGTGTGAGGGAACTGGACCCACTAGAAATTGAGTTATAGTTGTGAGCTGCCATGTGGATGCTAGCAATGGATCCCAGGTCTTCTAGATTAGCCAGTGCTCTTAACCACTGAGCCACCACTCCAGCCCCTACCAATCACATCTTAATGACAGGGCGTTACAATTTGGCCCATGACAGGCACCAAGAAAAAAATAAATAAAAAATCAAAATAGTTAAAAAAAAAAAAAAAGACAAAGTCAAAACAAATCTAGCCAGGCGACCAAAATATATATATAAAACACAAGTGAGCCACAGACCACAGAACAAAAAAGATTAATAAAAATAAGTTAAGACAAAAAACAAACTAACAATGTGCCTAAGCCATAAACCAAACAACATAAAGCTAATATAAACATCTAAGTCATTTAAAGACAACAAGGCACTAAAAAGTCTAAAGCAACAAGTCTGTAAGTCTAGAGCTCTAACAGCCCAGGGCCTAAAGCCATATTATAACAGCAGGGAATTCATGCAAACAAACCAGAAATGTGTTAGAGGAAATTAACCTAAGAAGCTAAGAAAGGGAACATAACTGTATTTCTAACTAACTAAAAAGGTAACAGGCCAGTGTCCTAGTATAAAGATACATCCATTAACAAATCAGCACAAAGAATGCTGTAAATATGCTGTCTTGAGCACCGAGGCCGACTCCAGAGCCTATGAGGCAGGCTGCACGTGCTCAGTGTCCTCCTCAGTTAACAGTGACAGCAGCTGTTACACGCCTGCACACTACATGCTGGCATTTTATCCTTGGACCAATACACAGAGTGTGGCTGAAGGCAGCTTCCAAACAGAAGATCTGTGTTCAAGACAACCTGAGATGCTGACCTGCATTTTCAAATGCAGCTTTTATCACAACTGTATGGAAGTGTGCAGGAAGCCGTCCCCTGGTGTGCAGAAACCAGAGACATCAAGGTGCTTCACTTAGTTCACCCCCAGCAGCTCAGCTGGCCTCTACATGTGAGATCTGAGCTTCACTGTACAAGGAACTCTGCTGGTAATGGGACAGCTTGCACTCACAGACCGGGTCGATTAAGATAAGGACAGACAGAGAGATGGATGCACACATCTGAAACAGAAAGAAGATAGAAACTGTTCCCAGGACATTCCTACATCTGTTCTGATGCACAATCTCTCTGATTAAGCAAGCCTGTGTGTCCTGTGCATGTTCACACTCTTAAAGCTCAGAATATTCAGATGTCTCCTGTGAGCTTAATGGAGGCATAAAATGGCATTTTTATTTCAATCAAATGCTAACTTAGCACTTAATAAAGTTATCATACATAATGACCTTTCTTATTTAAAACCAAGTATAATATAAATTAGCTTTGGAAAATGTCATTTTCGTTCTCACATTGGAAAATCAGACACTTGCCCGGGAAATGGAGCACACTGATGTGGCTGTTAGAGGACCAGCTCTAAGTGCTGGCATTTTATCTTTCATTTTACAGGAATTGAATTTAATCGACTTTAAATCATATTGTATAAACATCTTATTTCAGTTTCGTCTTATCTTATAAACAACAAAGATTGATCATTTGTAGTACATGCAAGTGTTTAAAATTGCTTTCGGCTGCTCTATTAAATCAGCCACTGAGGTTTAGACTGGAAACCAAATGTGCATCTGCCCAGACTGTAGCAATCACACGTAGAGTTTGTTTAGTGCATAAGTGATGCTTCATGAAATTTGTCCTAAAGTAGCACATTGATACAACCATGACCACGATGACTCTTAAGAAGACAAGCAGATAATACAGCTGCCCCGACCTAGTAAAGCACAAAAGTGTGCTCTAGGTCCCAGGCAGGCACCAATGAGCCCACTCCTCCCCATCCCTCCCCAGCACTGGCTGTGGGGTACTCCCAAGGTACTTGTCTGGTAGCTCTACTCCCTGCAACATGTAAACTCATTTGTGGGGTTGAAGGTAACATTTCCACCATCAAGTTCACACTGCATGCAGCTATGTAGGCCAACTGTGCCACAGATCCAGCCCAATGCTTTGGGAAGGCTGAGAAAGCTTGCAGGGTGAGTTCCCTGGGGCTATGCCAGGGGCACTTCCCAGTGATGCTACTGTTAAGAAATAACCAGATCTGGACAGCAGCAGCCTCTGTCACCAAGGGCTAGAGCCAGATAGCATCATGGAGGGAGACAAGATGGGGAACTCCCACCTCATGGTCTCACAGTGCTGCCCTAGGAGCTGCAGCAGAGCCATACCACACCCTGAACCCCTTCAGGCAGAAGAGCAGCTGAGGAGATGCTCGGGCAGCTTGTGTGTAGTTGGCATTTTCTTTGGGTCACCAACTACCTCCCAAGTAAAGACATGGAGACGTATTATTAATTATGAAGGCTCGTCCTTAGCTGAGGCTTGCCCCACTAGCCCTTTTAACTTAATTCATCCACATTTTGCCTCTGGGCTTCTTATTTCTCTTTCATTCTCTTTTTCCTGCCTTCCAGCCTCTCCCATGTCTGTCTGGCCCCTGGCATCCCCCTGCTGTCTCTCTCTTTCTTCTCGAGCCTAAATTCATCCTCTGCTTACTCTCTCAGCCCAGAAGTTCCTCCTAACCCTCCTCCCTTGCTACTGGCTATTTGGCTTTTATTAGACCAATCAGGTACCTTAGGCAGGCGCGGTAAACAGACACACATATTAACAATTAAACAAATGCAACACATCTTTACATACTTAAACAGATATTCCATGCCATTAACAAAAGGAAAGCATCTTTACATAATTAAATATTCCACAACATCCGTGGGCTGAAGAAGCTCCTTGCCTGTAAAAAAATTTGGGGGGAGTGGTGTCATGAATGAATATTGAATTCTCTCTACAAATACTGAGATCACTGAACCATTTGTCCTTTTTGGTTAATATGCTGAGTGTTAAGTGTTGTAAAGGCCACATTATTGGATGTGATGATTTCTGAATGTTTCAGAATTCCACATGTTTTCAAAGTTATGGTCTATATACATCTTTCCTTGCTTTTGGTAGGACAGCAATGAAGAGCCTGCAGTATGTGCCAGGAATGTTCCACACCCTCGGGGCTCTCTTCACCAGTGAAAATGTCTGACCCTGGGGTCTTCTGTGTGAGGAAACCGTTAACTACACATTGAGATCTCACTTAACAAATGCAGGAACTCTGCTTTCTGCTTCTCAGTTTGGTTTGGTACTTGTGCCCACAAGCTGGTAAACTCAGTAGCACATATCCAGACCCTGCAAGGCGGCTTCTCCCTGGAGATGTGAGGAGGTGGCCGCCTTTCCAGCCTCACATTGGCTGTCTCCCTCTCTCTCTCCCATGTGGTGACCTTCTCCACTATAACAGACTCTGCTTTGGTTATTAATTTTCCTCCATTTCCACAGTTTGCCCCATGTATCACCTGCCCAGAGGCAGGCAACGTTTCCTGTCATTTCTCCCTTGCTGTCACTCCAGCAAAGGTTTTTCAAAGTTGGTCTCCACGTGCACTACTGTTTTAGCTGTGTTCAAGACAGTTCATTATGTTTTCATTTCATTCACTTCCATTTTTTTAAAATTTCTCTTGTAAATTCTTCTCTGGCTCATAGGTGACTAACAAGTGTTTTCACTTCGGGGAATCTAGGGCTGTGTCATACAGTTTTCTGAAACTGGTTCTGTTGGAGACAGAGTTCTGCAAGACTTCAATTTAAAACGTGGTTTACTCGTGGCTCGTTACTTGGTTCAGGGGTCTGTGTCAAGTGTAGTGATGGCAGCCAGGCCCAGACAGGGCAGCCCCGGCTTCTTACATCTGTCTTGTCTCATGTTCTCCCTCTCTAGTCTTTCAGTCTCACTAAGTATACAAGACTGGCTTCAAACTCAGTGATTCTCCTGCCTCACCCACCCACATTCTCTGTTTCCATTTAGTGTATGTATTCTCAAGTTTTGTTGTTATAGTTGCCTGAGCACAGGCTTTTGTATTCCTGACAGATAAACTCTGTTGTTATGGGATGTCACCTTCATCCCCAGGAGCACCCTTGTCCTCTGTTTTATGGTATGTCACCTTCATCCCCAGGAGCACCCTTGTCCTCTGTTGTTATGGAATATTACCTTCATCCCTGGGAGCACCCTTGTCCTCTGTAGTCGTGGAATGTCACCTTCATCCCTGGGAGCACCCTTGTCCTCTGTTTTATGGGATGTCACCTTCATCCCTGGGAGCACCCTTGTCCTCTGTTTTATGGGATGTCACCTTCATCCCCAGGAGCACCCTTGTCCTCTGTTGTTATGGGATGTCACCTTCCTGTCACTCCAGCTTCCCTGTGAATCGGCAGTAGAGAAAGCCCCCCCCCCTTAGAAACAGCACATAAATGAGCTGTTTCACCAATCTGATGACCTCTTCCTTTTAACTTCATTGTGTAGAAAACTTACATTCAGAGCGATTTCCTGCTTATGCATTTCAATTTTTAATTTTCATCTGTCCATCACCATTTCCACTGTTTGCCGTCACTGCCTGTTGGTTTTTCTTTGCTGTTGTTTGGTTTTCTTGTTTGTTGCCATTTTGCTTTTTAGTAGTCTATCTGCAATGTCTCTCTCAGTGCGTTTTGTGGAAAAACAAAGCTGACAGAAATGATATGTCTGTATTTTAAAATATCCCAGTAACACCACCCACAGTACATTATGTAGATCTTAAATCATTAGTTCCCACCCATTTTGGAAAAGTCTGGTCAGCATTCCCTACTTCCTCTGCTGGCTCTGACTAATTCTGTCAGGCCCTTGACCAGATGGAGCACAGCTCAGAGGCTCGTCCACTGTTCCTTTTGGTTTTCCTTTATGTTTGCAGTACATATTCTCTATTCCTGGTCTTTCAGTTCATTAAGCTTTTCTTCTGCAGTATCTAAGATGCTTTTAATTCTATCCTGCAAGTTTTCTGTCTCAAAGACTGCTCATTCAGCCCTGGATGTTCCATGTGGTTCTGTCTCCCCTTCACCATGTTTACCTTTTGCTCTTAAACCCTTGAGCTTTGAGCCCCCTGGTTCTCTATCCTTATCAATGGTCACATGTCCCCAGTTTTCCATGGAGTCCACTGAGCTCTTTATTGGTTAGACACAATTGGCTTCCTTTCTATTGCTGTGATAAAACACTCTGTTCAAAAGCAACTTAGCAAAAGAAAAGATTCATTTGGCCTACACTTCCAGGTCACAGAAATTAAGAGCAAGAGTGTGAAGCAGAAACTACAGAGAAACAAATATTGCTAGCTGGCGTTCTCAAAGGCCCATGCTTACCTAGCCCCTACGAACTCTTGTCCAAAAAATGGCTTTGCCGGGGAAATGCTGCTGCCACAGTGAGCTGGGCCCTCTCCCATCAACTAACAAGAAAGACAATTCCTCAAGGACAAGCTCAGAGGCTGGTCCTATCTGGGCGATCCCTAAACTAGAACTCTTCCCTGGGGGATTCTAGGCTGTATCAAAGTTTGGCAGGCAAAGCTAACTGAGGCAGACACTATATGATTTTGTAATGTGCTGAGTTATGCTATGTTTCCTTAGAGCAATTTAGATGGTGTACACGGGCAGTTAAACTCTTTGCTGAGCATTGAAGGGCTCCAGATTTTAAGGTTTGATGGAACATACCTAGAGAGGCCTTGCATTGACCCCTGGACTCTCCATTTCATCCAGTATGTTGCACACAGGTTTCTTTAGCCACTTCAGAACTGGTTCATTCTGGAGAGCTCAGGTTATTCTTACAGTTCCCTGACTGTACTTTGAACTTGTACACCTTTACACACAGTAATACATCCTAAGATTCAGTGGCAAATTCAAGGTCACCCCAGTTTAAATTTCTGGAACATTTCTGTGTAGCTGTTATCCATCACTCACCTAATACACCCTGGCCTGCTGCATACTGGTGGTATGCAGAAAGGTGCAGGGATTTTAGGGTCTCCTGTTGGATCACAGGACTGTAATATTTGTAGTCTAATATCAGAAAATACGTGTTTTATAAATATGCCCAATTTTCTAGGAATTTAAAGTACAAAGGAAAATTTGGTCTGTCAATTCAATGTGGTTAGACAAAAGGAAAGGGGTGCTCCTGAACAAGATGAAACCGGGGTTCTGAAATGCACTAGAATGAGGGGTTGTTTCTCTACTGAAGAATAGAAAATGACTAGATCAGTCAGGAGCATCTCAGGGGACTCAGTAAAAGGCTCAGCTGAGGCAGTAAACAGAGAAGCACACGCCTTATTTACCACCCACTCCTTCACTCACTCAGTACTGAGTTCTTTGAATTCAATCTTCAGGAACTCAAGAAACAACAGGACTTAGCATCTTCAATGGGTGGTTTAAATAACCATCTGCCCATCTGACATTTACATTAGTTGAATCTGAAATAACTTTCTCCAAACATGTTTTCTAATATAGTATTTTAATGTATGTTTATATTCTTAATTATGAAGAAGAACCTCAGAGTGGCAAAAACACTTAAAGGGGTGCAAAGCCCTCCCTGACTTGGCTACTGTGACCTCCCTTTCTCCTTCTACCCACTCATCAGACAGCGTTATTTCCATGGATGAGAAGCTGACCCCACACATGCTCCCCAGGGTGGATCAGCACACAGGAATAACTGAACAGCCCCTTGTACATGCTCTAGTCAGTGAAACTGAAGAGCAGCTGCCCAGGCCAGCACTGTTCTCAAGCATGGGACACCTTCCACTTTCTCTAACCTCAAAACTGTCTACACCGAAGTCTTGAACAGCAGCTTAGACTGCAGCCGCATTATTAATGAGAGAGCTAACTTGTTCCAGACTCTACATCCTCAGTGACTGGCCAGCTGTTTTCACAAATCAGAGTCTCAGCCAGGATGAAGGAAGGCAGAACCTATGTTCACAGTTTCATGACAGAAGTTTGGAGGCAGATATACAGGAATCCCCACCACTTGAAAAATAAAGCTCTTGAGTCTCATGGCAACAACTTTCCTGGGCGAAGTAAACACTATTCAGTGCTTCTGACTCAGGTTCCCTGTGCTGCTTCTAGCTGGCTCCTCTATCAACTCACCCTCAAGGTGGGAAGAGACGATTGATTGCTACTCAGTCAGCTCCAGCTAACCAAGAATGTTCATCTGATGCTTGAAACGCAGAGTAAAAGGTCCGAGACCACTTCGTACCAATCTCTGAGCTTAAAATCCCACCAGTGCCTGGGCTTGGCTTGAAAGCCCATCATTTTCTCAAATGAACTTGGCCCCAGATAGTTCTAGCTTTGTCAAGTTGATGGAAAATTAATCAGGATATATCTTTTAGCTAAAACTTCATTATATGTGTGGACTAAAAAATAAATGTTTTGAACTAGGATTAGGGTTCACTGATCTGGTAGACTTCCTTCTACCAGATGACACCTGAACATTACATAGGAAAACAAAATAAAAAGTGTTGCTGCCTTAAGACACAGATGTGGAATAAATACAGTACGTGCACTAGAAGTGATGTGTTTCCACACTTCCTCTCCACCATGTCCCACTCCTCAGAAGACAGTTTCTGAATATTCTCATTTTTCATTCTTCCAGTAGTTATCACTATTCCTCTAAAAGGCACACTCAGATGGAGTTTTCTGCATTTAATACTGTGCCTTGTCCATTTATTCCTCTATTTTTTTTTAATTTATCACAACCTCCACCACTCCCCATCTTAAGCAGCTTTACTAGCTGTGACTGTAAATAAACGGAACACAGTTCAGTTCTCAGTTCCACCAAGGTTACCCACTGACAGTGAGCCTGAGCGTCACAGGCAGCCTGGGCTCAGTCACACATCTGCTTCCACGGTGTCTAAACCTTGCTCTTCATGCTTTAAAGGAAACAGCAACCACAGCCTCATGGCAGGCCAGCATAACAACCAGTCTCCACTATGATGTACGAGTACTACAAGGTCCAGACAACAGAGGTGCTCCAATTACAATTTATTTTTATAAATCTAACAACAGGGTCTCCTGAAAATTAAAACGGTTCTAACTTTACAGACACTTTTCTTGCATATTATTTAAAAGCACAAGTTTTCCTCACAAGTGGAAGTTGCCTGGGGTCTTGAACTCCTCTTCCTGGGGCCTGGGTTTAGCTCAGTCTGGCTTGAGGAGCTCCTCGACATGAATGGCTAGGAGATCTGGATGAGAGTGGCCACATAGGCTCATGGTCCCCACAGCTGGTGGAACTGTTTAGGAAGAATTAAGAGCTATGGCTTTGTTGGAGGAAGTGTGTCACTGGGGGTGGACTTGGAGATTTCCAATACCCACTCTATTCCCAGTGAGGTCACTGAGCCAGTGTTTTCAATGACATCATGGGACTCGTTCAGAGGTTTACACACAGGCAGCCTGCCTTTTCTCCTCTCAGTGGCTTCACACATACAGCGTCTCCTTTCCACTGACTGCATCAGCCCTGGGTTCTTCAATTCTTCAATAGCTGAAAAGGTGTCTGCCATTGGAAGATGTACATTGTCTCACTATTACACTACTTTTCTTCCCTGTCTTTCCTTATCACTAACTTTTAAGTCAAATGTTGAAACCTGTATTTTAATTCTCAAATATCTGGATATATATGTAAGTGCATGCAGTCTTCACACTTCCTGTTTACAGGTTCCCAGTATTCCCACTCTAATTTTCTAATTAAAAGGGCCCCTAACAAGTATTTCTCTTAGTACAATCAATGTTTCTGTCTCCACTGTTTAAACAAGGCACCTGTCAATCTTCTGGAACCAGTGATGTCATGGGATGTGTCTTCACCTGACAGCAGAGCTGCTCCCAGCTGTGACAGAGAAACTAAGTACCCTGCATCCTCCGTGCATGTGTGTCCACTTTACCATGTGCTCTCCAGCCTGGTGTCTGAGAAGCACAGAGCTGGTCAGGAAACAACAGGGCCCACACAGTATCACAATGCAGCACCAGCACCAAGAGCAAGCTGGAGCCTAAGGAGGCGCCTGCTGCATACTGAGCATAAGCACATATGCAAAGAATGCATGTAAGTAACACGATGTCAGATTCTGGGGTTGCTGAGAAAATACAGTCAACCTTAAAGGACTTAGTATATGGGCAAGATCTGGCTTCCCTTTTAGAGAATTAAATAATTATCACAATTACAACATTCCACTCAATCAATAAATGGCATTAAGCCCAGTGCCTGTAATTCTAAAGCTTCACTAACAGAGCAAGTCTCATTTTCCCTTTGCTGACATGCTCCCTTTACCATGCTGCCTGACCCCATATGAACGGCCAGCCAAGTAGATTTATTTAAAATTTGCTGGCTT
The DNA here is from genome assembly GCA_033318265.1 of Phyllotis vaccarum. Lineage (NCBI taxonomy): Eukaryota > Metazoa > Chordata > Mammalia > Rodentia > Cricetidae > Phyllotis > Phyllotis vaccarum. The sequence goes on from JARWLC010000011.1 coordinate 56,338,987, forward strand.
GTGTTTTAGTTCTCTGCATTTTTATTCCTTTGGGCCCCATCTCTTCAACCCCAAGAAAACATATGGGTGTGATAACTCAACTGAGGAGGTCAGAGCACCCCACTGCAATGCCCCTTGCTGCTGGTGACTCAGGGAGCTGAAATCTAGCACCAGGAATCTGCTGTCCTGAGTGCCCCCAGCAGGCAGGACAGAGAGGTGTTTCCCTTGCCCTCTAAGGCTAATACTAGTTCCTGTCAGAAAAACAGCAATGTGGTCCAGCTGCTTCTGCCCCTCTGTCCTACTCAGGACTGCCCTGGTACTTAAACATCTGCTTCACTAACTTCTACTTTCACTACAGGGCTGCCTTGGGAAGACTCAAAGTCCATGATGGCGCCATCTCTCATCAGGGACATCACACTCGGGGTCCTGCTTACCTCTGCAAGCTCTTCACAAAGGAAGAAAGCTCACTGCCTAAACACTGAACTACATTAGGCAGAGCACTACCCTCATGGGTGCCCCCTCCCATGAGACACTTTGATAAAGGACAAACAACTCAATCTTAGATGAGGGCACAAACCCAGTGCATCTGTAAACTCTGAGAATGTGCAACTACGACACCCACTGGAGAAACACGATGGTAGAGACCCCCAAGGTTCCCAGTTTTAATAGCAGCCATTTCAACACCGTGACTTCCAATAACCGCACGTACATTTTCTTGCGGCCCTCTTACATATATCCAAGGACATGAGGCCTCACACACCATCTAGAGGAATCTAAACGACTACACACTATGATACAGCCTCGGGAGGCACTATGACTTAGATGCTTAACATTTTCTCTGTATCTGAAAAGGCATCTTCTCCTGAACTCCCTCACAAAAGATGGATGAATTTAGAGATACACTAAAGGCTGACAGGATTGACCCAAGGTAGGAAGACTTGACAGAGACAGGCAGCAGTGAGAGCCGGTATAGAACACTTCCTGCTTTAGTTCACACTCACACGCCAACAAGCATGGTCCATTTCCTTTCAATCCGTAATTCTCCCAGCAATGGTTCTTTCCAGTAGAAAACCCAGGCCTCCAGTGGTAACTATGTACTTTATTCTGAATGAATTTCAAAGTGTAATGTTTCAAGTGTAGTCCTGTTTGCCTTACCTGGACAGAGTCACCTTAAATAAAACAGCAAGAGGATACAGAAAAAAGGGCTTGTTTTAATAAAATTTCATCACATAAAAATTCAGCGTACAACACGCTCCAGGAGTTTAACTCCCTATTTATAATGCATAGCCAGCATCCAGTGAGCAGCTGCAGCTTCCCACGCCAGGCTACTGGAAAGCAACACTAGACAGACCTCACAAACCACACTTCCAAAATCAAGCTATAGAGCATGGTGATGAGTGCCTGGCTAAACATACCTGCCTCAGGAAGACCGATTATGTGACAACACCATCATGTCTGGCAGGAGACCATGCATAATAGAACCAAACTTTGCACTAGACTCTGAAAGGATGCTTCTTGGCTTCTTGTGTTTTGAAACAAGGTCTGTTTATAAGACTAAACCAGCTCCCAGCACAGAAGGGAAAGGATTCATGATGTCTCCCTCCCCCAGCTGAGGAGCTACTGGCAACTGATGGCTGCTGGGAGAAGATAGCCTTTTCTTCAGGAACATGTGTCTTGAAAAGCTGCCCACATTCCAGCAAATGATGCCCCCATGCACATACAAACAGCACTAAGTGTACTCAGTAGGTTTTTATTCTAAAAGGAGTGACATGCTATTGGGAGAAAAGAAAATGGCGAGAGAAAGGAGAGGAATTAGAAAGGAGGGGTGAAGATAAACTTAATCAGTCTGTATGTGTGCGTGCCTGAAAAAATCTCAAACAACAATAAAATAAATAAATTTTAAAAATGAAGTCTGGCTATGTAGCTCAGGCTGGCCTAAAAACTCACTATGTAGCTCAGGCTAAGTACCAGGACTATAGGTGTGTAGATCACACCCCCTGATTTTGGAAGCACAAATGCAGGACTCCAAAAGACAGCTAAAGAGCCCAGTAGCCAGCAGCCAGCAGCATACATACATACATAAGTAAACGCTTAGAATCTTTGCTCAAGTAAGATTCTGGTAAATATGAGTCAGAGTTCTACTCTACAGACTAGCACTATATGAGGCCCCTACTGATCAAACAGCACAGTGACACACCCACAAAAACATCTGCGCACAGTCCAAATGAATGTGCAAATTGGAATTGGTCACTTGACAAGAACAAAAACAGATGTGCCCCAATGCTTCTGAAAATGCCCACCTATATCTTGCAAAGAGAACAGAAAAGCCCAATTGGAAGTGTGGGGGAGAAAATAGACTGTTTACTATCAGACAACCTCATTAAAGATACTAATCTGTATGTTAGATATACATAGGAAGACTTAAATGTTCACTGATGTGGGAATGTCTTTCTGTATGCTGTACAGATCAATCTTTAAATAAAGGACTGTTTTGGCATGGCAAGTACCATATAAAAAGTAGGTGGGGAATCAGAATAGTTAGGAGAAGGAGGGCGGAGTCAGACAGATCTAGCCAGCTGTCAAAGAAGAAACATGTAAGGAACACAGGTGAGCTATGGCCACAGGCAGACAGATTAATGGAAATGGGTTGTGTTAAGATGAAGGAGCAAGCTAGCAATGTGCCTGAGCCATAGGTCAAATAGCATGAACTTAATATAAGCTTCTGAGTCATTTTGGGGGGCCTGAGCAGCGGCAGGCGGCTAAGGGGTCTAGGGCGGCAGGTCTGCGGCTCTGGATCTCTGGTTAGCCAGGCTGAAAACCCTCTTGTAATAGTTCACAATCCCTTAAATCTTATTTAAAAAACAAACAAACAAAAAACCAAATTTCTGATGAGCAGTGGTGGTGCATTCCTTTAATCCCAACACTCGGGAGGCAAGTGGATCTCTGTGAGTTCAAGGCCAACCTAATATACAAAGCAAGTTCAGGGACAGTCAGAAGGTTACTACAAAAAGGGGGGGGGGGACAAAAGAAGGAGGGGGGGCTGAGACTTCCAAATGTTTCTCCAAATAAACCCAATCCCCCTTCAAATGCCCAGCAGCACAGAGCTGGGGAGGGGAGGGGAGGGGAGGGGAGGGGAGGGGAGGGGAGGGGAGGGGAGGGGAGGGGAGGAGTGGGGAGGGGAGGGGAGGGAAGGGGAGGGGAGGGAAGGGGAGGGGAGGGGAGAGGAGGGGAGGGGAGGAGTGGGGAGGGGAGGGGAGGGAAAGGGAGGGGAGGGGAGGAGAGGGGAGAGGAGGGGAGGGGAGGGGAGCGGAGCATGATCTGAGTACAGCAGCATTCATTCATACTCACTCAGTTGTGAGCTACTTCACAGCACAATAAGGGAAAATGTGTGCCTCCAAATGGTGATGGTGGAGAGTGTGCTGCTGCAGACACAATTAATGCATGCAGCTGGTGTCAACCATCAGTAAGTCTCAATCACTGCCTGACAGCTCCAGGAACATCTCACTCAGTAATTATAGCAAATGGTGTTCAGGCTTAATGTTCTGCCTTTTTTTTTTTCCTGGGATGTAATCAACAAGATATTAAGATTGCTTCTGCTTAGCTTTTCTTTAATATTCACACTGACAAAAATAGTCATCAGATACTTAGTGAAAAGTATAGGAGAGCATTTACTAGACTTTTCCTATGATAATGACTTTAGTAAGCACAGGTATTTACTGCATAGTAGCGTTCTGTTAGCCCTCCCATAAAGAGACACACACTCCTCAATATGCATTTAATTTTCTACAATTCCTAGACATTTTACATACATTACATCAGCATTTACATGTATCAGGTGTCAAATACTTCTGTGCGCTAAATAAGGAAACACAGAAACAGCTGCTGAGGCAACTATATTATAATAAAGCCTGGCCTTGCCACACATTCCTTGTATATAGGGCAACAGCTAAAACAGACATCAGATTTGGCAAGTTCATGGGCCATGTGCTTAAGCTTTTACAGATGTGAGTAGTATTATATATTACTTTTGCTATATACGTGTGTGTGTGTGTGTGTGTGTGTGTGTGTGTGTGTGTGTGCATTAATTCTTATGCCCTATTGCTCCTTTAAAATTCTACTCTGTAGTGGTGGTGGTGATGGTGGTGGCAGTGGCAGTGATGCACGCCTTTAATCCCAGCACTCAAGAGACAGAGACAGGCAAACCTCTGTGAGTTTGAGGCCAGCCTGGTCTACAGACTTAGTTCCAGGGCAGCCAAGGCTGTTGTTACACAGTAAAACCCTGTCTCCAAAAAACAAAACAAACCCAACTCTCTCCCATAGCAACTGCAGGTTTAACCCCATTCCACCTGCACCTGGCTCAAGTAAGGCTACCCTGCTCCCACACTCTGCTCCAAACCCTCAGGAGGCCATGGGGAAGGGCATCTCAAGGCTGGGAGGTTGCTTCCAGGACATCCTGATGGGAGCACTCTGTACCACCTCTGACTTGATTCCTTCTGGCACCCACTGCAACAGTGTCTTGTTCACACTGCTGTCCTCCATGTCATTTCCAATCATCCTAATCACTTCTGCGCATGTGTTGGCCTCCTAAAATACAGGCTCAACCAAAACAGCTCTGTTCTTGTTGAGAGCTGTGTCTCTAGCGCATACTCAGGAGGCATACATCCCCCAGGCCTGCTAGCCAAAATGACCCATAAGAAATCTGTTGTTAAGCACAGAACACTCTAGCAGGTGTGCCCAATCTTTTGATGCCCTCAAAGTCTATGAAGTTTGTGCTCCAGAACCCTTGAATCAAATTACAAGGGGGAAGAAAATCACACAAACCCCATATAATGGTTTCCTGTTGGACGGCAGCCGCAGCTGTCCTGGGGACACACCTATGAGGGGACATACATTACTGTCCACGCACTGAGTCATTATCCAGGGAAGAAGAGAAAGCATACAGCCATCATCATCCTGCTACTCCGTCACTAGCAAACAGGGAAAAACCAATCCTGGTTGATGTGAAAATATGATTTAAAAAATGTGAGCAGCCTCAGCTAACACCAGAAATACTGAAGAAGCTCGTCATAGACCAAATGCGTCTCACGTCTGTGGGAAGAGCCCTCACATAGACACTCTGTTCCAGACGGGGACAAAGTTACACAGCTACTCAAACTTACACAGCAGGCCCAGAAACTCAAAGAGAAGGTCTGGTGCCAGCAAGTCCCGGCCTGTATTCCTATAGCACAGGCTCTCCTGGGCCTTTAGGACAAAAGGACACTGTCCACTAGCTCTTACCAAGGTGCTGTATCTGTGGCTGTTAATTAGCACGGTAAGTGACAACAGTTAAAAACAGTCTGGAAAGGCTACAACTCCTAAGTGAACAGCAGGTTAGAGTTCTGCAGTTCTAACCGGCAATACAAACGATATCTTAAAGTCACACACAAACACTGAAATGTGTTTATGGAACCAAAATTAATGTACATATGTGCACATGAGGCAAATCAGCAAAAAAAAAAAAAAAAAAAAAAAAAAAAAAAAAAAAAAAAAAAAAAAAAAAAATTAGCATTCCAAATGAGAAGCCCTGGAAGGGGGCAGGTCTGACTCACAGCAATCGCCAATTTAGAAAAATTCAATAGCCAGCTTTTTAAGACTGTCACTTTTGACTAATGTATTTTAACCCCCTTAAAATTTAGGCAGGCACAACACATAAACAGCTCCAGAATATTCATCTTTAAAAAAAAAAAAAGTTGTTGTTGTATGTGTGTGTGTGTGTATGTGTCTGTGTACACCACATATGTGCAGATGCCCCCGAAAAACGGAAGATGGAATGAGACCCGAACTGTAGTTACAGACGGTTGTGAGCTGCCCTGTGGGTGCTGGAAACCAAACTGGTTACTCTTGGAATAGAAGCAAAGACTCTTAAGTGCTTAGCCATCTTTCTAGCCCCAATATTCCTGTTTTTTGCTCCCACCTCAGAGGTGTTAAGGAGATAGCTGGGTACAGCTGAGGTTGACAATCATAACCTGCTCCTTTCTCTCTTGGTAAGCAAAGAACAGTTGAGGCAGAAAGGAAACAGCCTGTGAATGTATGTTACTCATAGCAGGGAAAACCTGCTTCAGGGTCCCAGAATAGGAATCCCAGAGTCCTGCAGGACAGGAAGCCAGGCCTGCTCACGAGCAGACAAAGTAGCAGGAAAACAGTGAACAGAGAACATAAATGCATGGGGCACACATCACCGTGACTGCACAGCCACACATCTTCAATACAAATCCCAAAGGCAGAAGGAATTCCTAGGAATGTCTCTTAAAGGTCCTATTCAGAGAAATCATTTTATTCCTCTCAAGCAGTATGAAATCCTCACCCTTAACTAAGTACTGCTGATACAGAAGCCAACCCCACCTGGTGTCTACGTAAATGTCTTGAGAACACTCCTCAGACCTCTCTAAGCAGCAGAGATGTCTAATCTCTTCCTTCAGTGTCAAAGGACAGGCTCTAAGTACATGTATATTGAAAGAACCCATGCCCTTCTGAATCATACAAGACTCACTTTCCACTGAATTCTTCACAGCTGCTGTGAAGCCACGAAGTAAAATTTAAAACCCTTTAACACCGAGTTTATGAAAACTGAGAATGAAGCAAAACCTAGCATTGAAACTTATTCTGAACAATCCTGACACAAAGTCACACTACAATAAATCTCCAGAGACAGAGTGGGAGGATGACTCTGCAGGTAAAGTGCTTGCCATGTAAGCATGAGGTCTGCAGTTTGGATCCACAGCACCCGTTTAAAAGCTTGAGATGGTGGCGTGTGGTGAGATGTATATTTAATAAACCAGTCTGAAATATCAGAGAAGAGATCTACCCACGGTCAGTCCAGGGGAATCAGAGAGTGGTAATGCAGACCTTTATCCCAGCACAGGGAAAGATGGGAGTGACCTACGCCCTTAATCCCAGCAGATCTGAGTTTGAGGCCAGCTTGGTTTACAGAGGGAATTCCAGGCTCCCAGGCAGGCAGTGGTGGTGCCACGCCTTTAATCCCATAACTCCAGAGACAGAGGAGATTTTTCTGTTTTTTCTGTGAGTTCAAGGCTAACTACCAAATAGTAGTGGCCCATGCCTTTCATCTTAACCTGGATGTGAAACAACTGGGTGAAGAAAGTATTTAAGGCAGGCATAGAAGACAGAGCAGGCAGTAGAAGCCAGGAGGAGCGAGGCTGAGGAAGCTGGAAGACAGCTGGGTGAGATCTGACTGTGGTGTTTCCTCTCTTTGATATCTCAGCCTTTCCCTGAGATCTGGCTCTGAGTTTCCTTTATTTGTGCAACACTTAGTGTCCAATTTGGGGCACGAATTCCACCACTCCCCCACGCCAAAAAAAATAAAAAATAAAAAAAAAAATGTCGCTTGCCAGCCAGAGCAACACTTGGCTAGAAGAGTAATTGCCAGGTGACTAGGCTTTCTGTTCTGAGTTAGCCTCCAGTCTTAGGCAGACCAGCCACATGTCTTACCATTTGACTTTTATCTGGATAACTTTTTCAGACAGTGGTCTCTTTTTCCCTGTGGATTGTGGGTTGTTTGTTTGTTTGTTTGTTTGTTTGTTTTTGGACCCCTCCTTGGGCTGCTATCACACTAGGTAACTGCCCTACTTCACAGTCATTTGAATCATCACTGACAACTAGATTGGTGAGTAAATTGGTATGGTTTTTGGTTTGTTTTTGTTTTTTTTGTTTTTTTTTTAAAGTAGGAATTTGTTTAAGGCAACTGAGGGTGTTTGGTCTTTCTGTTATCTTTCTCTAGAAAATTTGATATGGGAATCAGTAAAGGAAAAGATAAATAAAATAGATGGGATTATCATCATAATGTTTATTGTGAATATTTTTGTTTGACTTCTGTTTTATTACTGAAGAAGTCAATTAATGTAAATGCCAATAAAACGTCTTAGAAAAGCCTGTTAAGGGAGAACACACAGATATTCAAACCCAAACATGGGAATATAAAGAACCAATTTCAACAAGGTCATCTAACAGTACTATATCCAGTAACCTTTAAAAAATTACATAATGATAAAGATAATACAGAAGCTAGTTGGGCTCTGGTACAAATGCTAGAATAAGGAGAGTAAAAGAAGCAATTGTGACATATGGGAGGCACTCACCATTTGTAAAACAAATGCTAAATAGCTGGTCATCACATAACTGGATCATCCCTAAAGACTGATTACATATGGTTACTGCTGTCTTAGAGGATGGGCCACTTTTACTGTGAAAAACATGGTAGAAGGAGGAGGCTAAAACAACAGAACAAAGAAACAGAGCCAGAGGTATAGATATCTCCCAAGAACAACTTCTTGGGGAAGGGGATTATACTGATATTGAAAGGCAATGCTTGTACAAGGAACATACTCTAACTATATGCCACATGGAAGCATTAAATGCCTGGGATAGGACTGAAAAAATAGGAAAGAAAACTGAATCCTTCATGAAAACAATTCAAAGCCCAAAAGAAACGTTTACAGACTTTATGCATAGATTAACTACAGCTGTAAACAGAATGGTACTGGATTCAGAAGCTAGGTGAATAATAATTGAATCACTGGCTTTTGAGAATGCTAATATGCAATGTAGAAGAATACTTGGATCACTAAAAGCAAGGTTAGCATCCTTGAAGGATTGGATTCTTAAGTCTTATGACAGTGATGATAACTGGGTAAGAGAGCTTATTTCTAGAGGTATAAGAAAGTCAAAATATTAAATGTTACAATTATGGAAGGCAAGGTCACATGAAAAGAGATTGTAAACAAGGTGTTCCCAGAAATGGTGCTTTTGTTAGGAAAAATCACAGGAGTACGCCCCTCCCTTCTAGAGTATGCAGAAGGTATGGAAAACGGAGACACTGGACTAATGAATGCAAGTCAACAGCGGACAGACATGGTAACTTTCTGTCCTTGGGAAATGCCCCAAGGGGGTATTCAAAAGCCCCCAAATCAAACCAAGTTCAATCATACCCTGCCGTTGTGGAGGAAACACCTTCCCAGAATACTTAAGGAAATTAAAACCTATTTTTAAAACATACTACACTGAATGATAGAAAATCTATAGAAAAAGAAAAAACTCAGGAAAAATTATAAAGTAAATATTTTGGCAAGATTCTATCAATGAACAAAGGCCAAAATTAAAAGTACAAATAAATGATGTTATTATTGAATTATGAATGTATCAATAATTTCACCAAAGTCATGGCATCCAAGTTGGGCCCTTCAGGAGATAAATGTTCAGTTTTGGGGTATTGGGTCGTTATCCCAGGTAAAACAGAATGCAAGATGGCTTGAATGTATAGGACCAGAAGGACAGAGAGGAATATTAAAGCTGTATGTGGCTGGCATTGCTATAAATTTATGGGGACAAGATTTACAACAACAATGGAACACACAGATTAATATTCCTCCAAACACAGAAATAAACCATAAACTAGCATGTTTCTGGAAAAAGCATTAGAAGGTATTATGAGAAACAGTCACAGACTGTTCAGCTTATACAGAAAAAAGGCACAATAGCAGCTGATCACTCAAAAACACCCATAGCACTACCTTTAAAATGGCTAACAGAAGTCTATATGGGTTCATTAATGGTATTTAACAAAAGAGAAATTGCAGGCCTTAGAGCAGCTGGTATAGGAACAGTTAAATGCTCAACATATAGAAGAATCAACCAGCCCTTGGAATTCTCCTGTATTTGTTATTTAAAAGAAATCTGCAAAGTGGAGAATGGTAACAAACTTAAGGGTGATAAACAAGGTAATCCAAACAATGGGCTCTCTACAATCTGGGATTCCTTTGCCTTCTCTGTTACCTAAAGAATGGCCTATTATAGTTATTGATTTAAAAGACTGTTTCTTTACAATACCTTTCCAGAACAAGACAAAGAAAAATTCACCTATAGAGTGCCAACTTATAATAATTCTCGGCCTGTAAAGAGATTCCAGTGGAGGGTCCTCCCTCAAGGAATGCTGAATAGTCTCACTCTGTACCAGTATTTTGTACAAAAGCCAGTAGAACAAATACATAACAAATTCCCACAATCTATAACTTATCATTACATGGATGACATCTTATGGCTGATTCAAATATTGATACCCTAGAAAAAATGTTTGAAGAAGTTAAAAAAAAAAAAAAAAGCCTGCTTGGGGATTACAAATTGCCCTGGAAAAAATACAAAGAGGGGATTCCATTCATTATGAAAGCTACAAAATAGGCCAACAAAAAATTAGACCCCAAAAGGTACAAATCAAGGATAGATAGATTTAAGACACTTAATGATTTTCAAAGATTACTAGAAGACATTGCCAATTTATGACCTACTATTGGAATAAAAAATGATGAACTAGATACGTTGTTCAAAACCTTAAATGGTGACAAGGATTTAAATAGTCCAAGAGAACTGTCACTTGAAGCTGAGAAAGAATTGACTTTGGTGGAAAAGAAATTATAGGATGCACATGTGGATCATTTGGATCCAGACCTTAATTGCATTTTAATTATCTTGCCCTCTAAGCATTCTCCTACAGGAATTTTAAAGCAAAAGGAAAATTAAGACGTCAATTGACAGGAATGGAACCAGCAGAAATTGTTGTACCTTTTAACTAATGAAGAAACTGATCAATTATGGGTAGAAAGAGAACCTTGGCAAAGAACCTGCAGTAATTTTTTGGGAGATATTAACAAATATCCTCAAAGCAAAAAAAAAAAAAATTGAATTTCTAAAGAAAACGAATTGGATTCTTTGTTTTGTAGGAGATAAACCAATTTCTGGAGCCCCTACTTTTCATACCAATGCAAACAAATCAGGAACGGCAGGTTACAAATTAGAAAATCTAAGTAACGTGGCTCAAAGCCCTGATAATTCTGTTAAAAAATCAGAATTATATGCTATCATGATGGTATTAATGGATTTTACTGAAACTCTTAACACAGTCACTGACTCTCAGTATGCAGAAAGAGTTGATCTACACATTGAAAGGGATAAATTTATTAATGATGAGTCAAAATCAACTTCATTATTTATTCTGTTACAAGAAACAATAAGGAATAGAAATCATCCCTCTATATAAAACACATTCAATCCCATACAGGTCTGTCAGGTCCTTTAGCACAAGGTAATGATGAAATTGACAAATTAGTAATAGGAAATGTGCTAGAGGTCTTAGAGTTTCGTAAAAAGCATCACCTCAATGGCAAAGGATTAAAAAAAGATTTCTCTATCATTTGGCAAAAAGCCAAAGAAATTGCAAAAAGGTGTCCCACCTCTTCCTTCTATAACCAAACTCCATTGCCAGCAGGAAGTAATCCTAACGGTATACATAGATGTGAAATCTAGCAGATGGATGTACTTCGTTTTATAGAATTTGGAAAGTTAAGATATATACATCATAAAATAGATATGCTCTCAGGATTTCAATGGGCACCTGCTTTGAGATCAGAAAAGGCTAATTCTGTAATCACACACTTGCTAGAAGTTATGGCCTTCATGGGAATACCTGTACAATTTAAGACTGACAATGCTCTGGCATATGACTCTAGTAAAATGAAACCATTTTTTGCTTATTATAATATAAAGTATATTACAGGAATACAACACAATCCTACAGGGCAAGCAGTCATAGATCAAATCAAACTCTAAAGGATATGCTAAATAAACAGAAAGGAATAACAAAGACCCCCAGAGATAGACTACATAGTGCTTTACTAACTTTGAATTTTCTCAATGCTAATGAGAAAGGAACAACAGCTGCTGAAAGACATTGGATCATAGAAAAAACAGTTGAGCTAAATCAGCCTGTCTACTTCAAAGATATACTGACCTCAGAATGGAAGCCAGGATATGTGCTACGTTGGGGAGGGGGATTTTTTTTGTTTCCACAGGTGAAAAAAAGTTATGGATACCATCAAAATTAATAAAGACTAGATTTGAATCAAAGAAACTTCAAGAAAATAAAATTGATTACAATTCTTTAAGTTGTTAAAAAAAAAACAAAAACAAAAACAAACAAACAAAAAAAAAAACAAAGAGTTGGGGCCGGTTTTTGGTTTTGTTTTTATAGAAAACTAGAAATACCCATTTTCAAGAAGTAAAAAGACCTTGGACATCTAGACATCTAAAGCAGAAAGGAGGCTATCCAGAAAAATTTACAAGCAAAAAAATATTGGACCTACTGGTACCAATATACCCTCTAGGGTAAAATCTCATTGTTTAACCTCTATATATGTTTATTTGTAAGTTGAAGTCCCAGTTTAATTATAATTTAAAGCTGGCTTTAGGGCTGGAGTGTGGCTCTCTCTTTCTCTAAACTCAAGCATACTTGTTAAAGGAAAATACAAAATCTCTGCATCATATCAGAGGAGCCACCTGACATGGGATAGAAGAATAACTAAAAATAAGGGATTATTCTATTGTTACTAATCCTATGCTGAATAAATACTTATATATTTATCTTCCCATACATTATGTTAGGTTTTAGTTTCTTATCAGTTTTCTGCAGTGATTCATCACAATGCCTAATTGCGAACTTGAAGTATCCAAAAGAAAGATGAGGCCCCTATCACAATGATGACTTCACATGGACTATGCCAAAGCCACTAGGCTGACAAACACTAACCAAAGATCAGATTTGGACTATAAACTGCTCAGGACAATTTCGAGGTGGCTCACTGAGATGAACCAGCTTCACAGACTACTACAGCCAGGGCTTGAGACAAGCCATCACTTTACTGTTACACAGAGACTGGACACAAATGACACAGCTACTTATTTCAGGACTTGACATTTAACAAAACTTTTCTTTTCAGGATCCCCTAATGCTGTCACCCCCAGACAGCAGGAAGTACATTTAAGAACAAGGCGTCTACATTCCCAAGAGGTGGGTTGGGTGGTTTGGTCTTTCAATGGGTTATGGATCATTGTCATTGTTTAGGTTAACTGGCTAAAAATTGTAATAGGTTATGGTTAGAAAAAAAGCTAAACAGGAGATTAGATGCAAGATTCTTGTTTTAAAAAAGGAGAGAAAGAAAAAGAGGATACAGATATATAGGATATAGGGGTAGATTATTGAATCTTCTTTTCAAAAGGATTTACTAGCTTTAAATATTTTTACATTGGATTGGATTTTTGTATATTGTATACAAATTGTGTATAGTGAGATTAATCCTGTTCCTGTACATATATCTCTATGCTTGTCAATGTGTTATACTTACTCAGCTCATCTAACAATGTAATACAAGCTGCTAGTCCATGAAAGCTTTTATTACCAACTAATTAGAATATAAAGTAATGCAAGTTAGTAGTTAGACATTAGATTCAAACAGTCAGATATGTTTTCAAGATCAAACAGATAAATTTTAGATGAACAGGTCTTCTTCAAATACTTCAGAGATCCATAGAATATGGCATTTAATAACATAGCTTCTTATTATTTTTATAACAATGGGGCAACTGCTCCTGGCAGCATCAATCTACTTCAGAGAAGATTATGGACATCAGAGAAACTCCGTACACCGTTGACCTTCTTTGTAATGAAAGTTAGCCACTGGGCAAGAAAGTACTCTTGCCTTGAATATTGACAGTATGATGTTCAAAATGGACAAGCAGGAGACACACCCACAAGAGAATTGCTGAACCTTGCCAAGACAAGGCAGTAATGTCTTTGAGAATATCCTGATTCATAGAGAAGTCTATCAGACATGTTAGGCCTGTAGGTCAAAGATGGATGAGTCAATGATACAGAAAAACCTTGGATAACTGTCCAGGTAGCCAGCTGTTTCTTTTTAAACATTTTTTTGGGAGTTGCTTGCTTGCCCGTGCTACTTATTTAGTTAATATTATTTCCTCCTTGAGACTCTGAGGTAGTTGAAGATGAGATAGTTATATTTTTCTAGTGATACTTTTAGGAAAAAAAAAAACTCCAAAGTTAAAGTGTTTAAGTTTGAAAAACATCAAAATATAGTTTTCAGTTAGTAATACACGTTAGATAAAAAGTTCATTAGTTATAATCCTTTGGACTCAACAAAATAGGATAACTAATGGAATATTTTCTTTGAATTGTCAATTGTTAATGGACTGGACATTATTCATGTAATTATTGTTTGTATATATTTATATAATTATTGCACCTATTGTATATAATTTTTCTTATGTTAACTATAGCCTTTTTTTTATTTTTGACACAAAAGGGGATATGTGGTGATATGTTTTATATTTAATAAAAAACGGTCTGAGCTATCAGAGGGATCTACCCACAGTCAGTCTAGGAGGATCAGACGGTGGTAACTCACACCTTTAAACCCAGCACAGTGAATATCCAGGAGTGGTGACCTATGCCCTTAATCCCAGCAGATCTGAGTTTGAGGCCATCTTGGTTTACAGAGGGACTTCCAGGCTCCCAGGCAGGCAGTGGTGGTGCCAGGTCTTTAATCCTGTAACTCTAGAGATGGAGGAGATCTTTCTGTTCAAGGCTAACTACCAAACAGTAGAAGCCCACCCCTTTAATCTTAGTTTGGATGTAAAACTAGATTAAGAGGGTATTTAAGGCAGGCTTAGAAAGACAGAGGAGGCAGTAGAAGCCACGAGGAGCAAGGCTGAGGAAGCTGGAAGACAGCTGGGTGAGATCTGACTGTGCTGTTTCTTCTTCTCTTTGATATCTCAGTCTTTCCCTGATAGCTGGCTCCGAGTTTCCTTTAACACAACCAGAATGTGTGCAAGAGTAATACATATCTGTAACCAGCACTAGGGGATGCTGAGACAAAATAGATCCCAGGAGCTAACTGGCCAATCAGCGAGCTCCAGGTTCAATGAGAGACTAACAAAAACAAGGTGGAGAGAACTGAGGAAGACTCCTGATACCTACCTATGGCTTACACACAGGTACAGTAAAGGGGGTGGGGGGAGGAAACCTGAGGGTCACCAATGACAGCTAGCTTCTTTTCAAGACCCCTAAAATACAGCTACTATGAAGAGGCAAATGATTAAGGCAAGAGTTAGCTGGGACAGCCCTGCCTGAACAGCTTATGATGCGGCAGATGACAGTAACTAAAAACCACCCAAAGTCACTTGAACACCTAAATAAACTATGTTAAACAAGGAACTACAAACTGAATTTTTAAAACCTAATTTAAAAATAGTAATGTTATATTAAAATAAAGGGCAAGTAGTCAATCAGCTTGAAATGTAAACATTTTCTCACTAAAAATAAATATTCAGGCAAAGGGGCATGTGAGTTGTGAGAAGATGTAACTGCTTGCCTAGTTCCAGCTCTGACACAGCCTTTTACATCTCAGGGGAAATATGCATAGATTGCAGCTGGTGACCACGTAAAGCCTAAGTGAAGCACCCACAGCTTCCCTGCATGAGGCCCCCTTAATCTATTAAAAAATAAACAAAATAAAAAATAAAAAGGAATAAACTAAATATGTACAGTGTTGAGTTTAAGGAATGGAAATACCAAGGGAAGAAAGACAACAGAGCTGTGAGCAGGAGGGGAGGGCTGGGGACGACATCACGAATATGCTGCTCAGTGAACACAGGAGCTGGGGAAGCAGGAGCAGGGTAAGGAATTATGAAGGGGCCTAAGAAAATCAGGAAACTCTGTGCACATGTCAATGATAATACGTCTGGAAACCTGGGCACACTGCTTTCCAAGAGGCACCAACACTGAGAATGTGCAAGACACGGGTAAAACTTCCCCCAGCTGTAAGGAGCTAGGGGTTCCTGTGGGATTTCAAGTACTCTAGGGAGCAGAAAATAATCCTTTCAAACACTTTTTAAGATGGCGCCAAGACAGCGTGAACAACAAAACACTCATGTCATCTATAAAAACTGTGCATTAAGAGAACCCAGAATTTCCATTTAGCTCTAGAGAGTAACACAAGGTCATCAAGTAGTGCTCACCCAGGAAAGCAGAGCTGTCTGCCATAGAAAACCTATCTACGTAATTCAAGTATCAAATTCCTTAATGTTAATGTCTTGTCATTTTCTTACCATAGTTAAGAGGAATGTCTCAGGCTGAAACCACAGGAAGGTTTTTAAGACAAGATGTGCTTGTGTGTTAACAGAGTCAGGCCTCCAACTTAAAACTCCAAAATCCAAGTATCAAACTATTATCAAGCATTACTTACTGCAATTAACATTTCTCTATTATCTGAACTAAAATCAAGTGACATCAGCCAGCACGGGCAAATAAATTTAAGAAATCCTTTATTAACAAGAAGGGGAATAAAAAGAAACAATTTATTTTTCTTTAAAAAATATTAATAAAAACCTTCAATTTCTAAAAGATAAATGAGAATTTGAAATTCTCCAAAATGATTTCCTTTACTGTTCTATATTTCTCATCATGTGTTGGTTCGTCTCTCCTTTATAAATGCTCCTCAAACCGGAGTTTATCATCACCACCTCCTCTTTAGCTGAGGTTACGGCTCTGGCCTGAGAGCCCCCAGTGCAGAAGAGTGGGTAGACACAGACAGACACACACAGGACCTGTGCAGGCTATACACAGCTGTGCTGCCACAGGCTGACACGTCTAGTGACCCACAGGGCCCAAAACACACTCAAGGCCACTTTCTTGTGAAAAATAAAAAGAACAAAGGGAAAGCGAGGCAGGAGAATGTAAGAGGCCATTGTGGTTCCGCAGACGGATCTTCCAGCAACACGAAAGCCAGTTATATACACAGTGAGCACCGAGGGTCCTGCTCATGTCCTTACAATTCTGACACAACACTCACTTCTGAATGGCAACTGTAGATGCCAGCAAAGCAAAGGCAGTCCCGGACCCCAGAGGTTCCCACAGCTTAACTTCACCTTTGAGGGCAGTAAATCCTGAGAGCACTTGGCAAGACTGGGCGTACATTAACCAGACCAGCTGCTCTGGTGATGTGCTCTGTCCTTTGATAGGAGAATGTAGCCTGGTGACTTCCTTCGGCATGTGACAAGTTTAATCCCCAGCACTGCCTAGTCTCCTCAAAAGGAATGAGTTCCACCTTTGAAAAAAAAATCACAGCTAGACAAATTTGTAGAAACTGACACTGATTCTAAAATTCATGTGAAAACACAAAGATTCAACAAAACAACTGGCAGAAAAAAGGAGAAAAAACAAATTAGGTAATTACAAGGTTCACCACGCAACACTGGCACAAAGCTAGACAAATCCTGGCTAAGTACTACCAGTGTGACATAATTCATGACACACAGATACCTTAGAGATGCAAAGACAGTCCTTTCCATGTGTGATGCAGGGACAAGCATATACACAGCTTACACCACCTATAAAAACTGACTGCCTGTCTCCCAAATGTAAACCATGCCAATGAACACCCTAAACAAAAAACAGGAAGCTAATCATGGCCTCAGTTGGCTGGAGACCTCCTAGACATGAGTTCAAACACAACCCACTGAAGAGCAGACACATGGGCTTCACCAATATAACATGTTCTGGTCTATGCAGCATGATGTTAAGAAAGCGGAAGTCACTGCAGTGCAGAAAACATCTGCAGGCACATGCTGTACATACAGAGTCCACTCTCTCTGACCTCCACTTGTGTGCTGTGGCACATGTGCAAATAAACAAAACATAACTTATAAAAATAACTTGGACCCATGACATTCGGTGATAAGAAAATTCAGCACTAACTCAAGAGCAGGTCTGGAGAGATGTTCAGCTGTTATGAGCACCAGTGGGGTACGGTGCTCACACCTTTAATCCCAGCAAACAAGACACAGAGAAAGGTGAATTTCATTAAATGTGAGGCCATCGTGATCTACACAGAAAGTTCCAGACCAGTCAGGACCATATAGTGAGACTGTCTGGTAAGGAAAAAAGCACAGCCACACCAAGATATGACAGACCTGGGTACCTGTCATAGGCCAACATGGTAGGACTCACACTGCTGGAGCCAGCTCACTGAAGCCCAGCACACACTGACCATGTGAAACATTCCAGTCCTAAGTGTCCACCTCAGATAACTGAAAGCATTGAACACATGTGATCAGCGGCTCCACTCCCAGTAGCCACAACCAAAAATAGGCAGAGGTTTGCCCCTAGAGGAAGATGGTGGAACAGTCACAGAATACATTACCATTTGGCAACAGAAAAGAAATTTATACCAAAATTCACAATATGGATGAACTCAAAAATAAATGCACAAGTGAAGGAAGTCAAACAGAGATTATATGCATATGATGTCACACAATGATCTAGAATATAAGAAGTAGGCTGTAGACATGACTCACTGACAGAATGCTCAAGCAGCACTCATGGCTCAGTCGTCTAAGAAAGAGAACAGGAGTACTACTTTATAGGATCAGTGGGTAATCGAGTGGTTCAGAAAATAGAAGTGATGGGCATGCTCACTACCTCCATGGTGGTGATGGTTTCATGGCTGTGTGGGATACAACACTTAGCAAACTGTGTGTTAAAGTATGTGCTTTGCTGAACCTTAATTATAAGTTGGTAAAGCTGTTAAAGACGTTTATAAAGAAGAAAAGTTGCAGCAAGCAACAATTAGGCAGCTACAGCACACCAGGCATCAAGGATCTTACTTCTCATCGCCCTGTGGGCTGGATGTTAGCAACAGATAGACAGGCTAGTTGTCAGACAGTAAATCATGTGACAGCTGAGCTGCTGTTATGTGTTGATTTTATAAACAAAAGCAATGCACTCCTATCCCAAGTCAGAGTGCTCACCATCCATTAATTCTCAGATGAAGTACTCGGACACACCAAAACATCACTCTAGGCTAAGTTTGCTCAGATCACACTGTTTTCACATTAGAGGCACTAGAGAACTAGAAGACCAGTTACCAAAGGTTGGGAGATTAGTTCACTAACAGAACAGTTGCCTAGCACAGGAAGCACTGAGGTGGGCCAGCTGCAGGCAGAACTAACCTACCTTATTTTTACTAATGGTCTTTAATAAAAGTATTTTATCTGACTGCTCTAATAAGCTCGGTTTTCAAACATCTGCTTTCTACTGTACTTCACAATACTTGAGACCATTTATTAACCTGATCTATAGACACTGTGCTGTATGGATATGCAAATAAAGCAGCTGTGATCACAGCTGGACAAGAAGAATGGAACAGGCTGCTCACAGAATGTTTGTTATTATTGGGTGTTTGATATATAAATGCACAATGTGCGCAAAGTGTATATAGGGGCCAGATGATAACTTGGTGGGGTTGATTCTCTTTCTACCTTTATATGGGTTCCTGGGATTGAACTTGAGTGGTCAGACTTTTACAGCAAGCACTTTTGCCCTCTGAGCCATCTTGATGGCCCAAATAACCTGCTTTAAAGGCAGCCAAGTGCTGCGGGACTATGCTCTTGTACACTGTAAATATTTGCCACTCCTATTAGTTTAATAAAACACTGATTGGCCAGAAGGTAGACAGGAAGTATGGGTGGGTCTACCAGACTAAGAAAACTCTGGAAAGAGGAAGAACAGAGCAGAGATGCCAGAGAGATGAGGAGGAAGTGAGATGAAAATGCTGCTCTGAGAAAACGTACTAGGCTACATGTGTCAGTTTAAGAGTAAGAGTCAGCAAGTAATATGCCTGAGCCATAAACCAAGCAACATGTAATTAATGTAAGACTTGGTGTGTTTATTTGGGACTGCGAGTCCAGAACTTGTGGCTAGAGAGGACCTGCCAGGCTGGGCCAGAAACATTTGACTACAAGTCAGTAGGTATTGAAAACAAGAAAAAGGTAGTGAAAAGAGTAGACACTAACAGTACTCTCCCTTATAAGTACATTTCACAGAATCAGGAATTCCTACAAGTTTCTGGGGCCAAGCCCTTCAGTTTCCAACACTGGGGAACAAGTGTATGACTTCTGAGGATTTCAAAACTCCAGGTAGTTCTATAGCTATAATCTATTTTGTGCTCACTTTTGCAAAGATTTTCAAGATTGAATCAAAGTTCTTTATTACTTTTTGTACATAGCTGTCAATTTCACCAAAATTAAATTATGCCCATGAAGGCTCCCCCCCAACTTTGTCAGCCATTTCAGACCTTTAGTAACAGCACTGGGTCTAAGATACAAATTCTGTTCATTTTTCCTGATGTAAGAATTACCTCACTTCCATCTTCATTCTTGGGAGAAGGGGTGTTGAGACATAGCCTGGAACTTACAGCAACTGTCCTGCCTCAGAGTCCTGAGTGCTCAGATAACGGATCTGACCTGTGCCTGGCCCAGTCATCTTCTCTGGGTATGTACTTCTGGATGAGGGCTGCTCTTCTGTCCTTCACAGGACTTCCCTCCACTGGTGTCTGTCATGAGGAACCAGTCACTCTAATACTGCTTCCTTAAGCATGCCCCATATGTCTGCTACTTACAAAAAAAAAAAACAAAAAAAAACCTATTTACACTTTAAGCAGTATGGCTGGGTGATGTGTCTGTTCACATTTCTGTGGTGCACCCTGCTTGAGACCATCCCCTGGGGCTAACTGTAGACCTGCTTTATCACAGCTCTGAGCTTTGTCTGATCTCAATCTCTCAGTTTTCAGTTATGAGGTCTTTGGTTTTTTCTTTCTCCTTCTAGAACTTGTGGAAGCATAAGCATTAACACTTTCAGATCACTGTGACTCACTTTCTTAAGTCTCTATTTTTCTGTGTTCAGACTGAGTGAACCTCTGCAGACCTGTCCACCCATTATACCTCAGACTCACTCTCTTCCCTCTGCTGCACCCGGCACCTCAGTCTACACAGCAGGCCTGCTGCACTTTTCTCAGTCCTAACACTTCTGTTTGCTGCTGTAAGCTGAGGGCCGTTCTAAACCCTACTCTCTGATGAACAAATGTCAGACTTCATGATTTTGAGGTATCCTGGATTCAGACTTTTAGATGAGTCCCTGTAAACACTCCACAATCAGGAAAACAGGATCTCAATCCCAACCCCACCACTCTGGGTAAGAGATACTCAACTGATACTCTTCATCTTTCACTTATTTTCTGAAACTTTTATACATTCCAGGGAGTTTTAACTGCCTTCAAAATATACTGAAAGACCCAAACTTAAGATCTCCTGTGACGGCCACCTCAGGTGCAGAAGCAGAGAGGATCATAGGGCAACTCGAAGACCTGCTCACTGTCTCCTATGACAAGTCCTGAAACAAGCATGCTCTCTGCCTTTAGAAAGCCTGGGTAGTCCTTTCTCACTTAGCCACTAGGAACAAGCCCATGAGTTAGCCCAATAATCCTGGGGAATCCAGGGTACCCAATGTCTTCATGCTCTATAGTCTCCTGCTACAGCCTGCATATCCTTGGTGACCCATACGGTATGTGATCTGTGGCAAGCTGTTAACAAGTCCATCATCCCGGGAAAGAAGGGTATCTATTTCTGGGCTCGGGATTCTTTAGGAGATGGTCAGGAAACCAATGAATCTGTATTTTTCTTCCCAGACCAGACTGTGCTCCTTCCTATTGTTGGCACTGGTGCAACCAGCCAGACACTTGGTTAAGATAGCATTAACATATTTAACAACCATTTTTAACCAAACAATAACACCCAGAACAGTATCCCCCCCCCCCCCCCCCGGCATTCCATAACTCAGTTGAAGGCAATTTCTTTTTCTAAACCCCTGCTTGTTTTCCACACACCTCTCTGGATTATACTTCCATCCAACCTGCCAAGTGATTTTCCTAGACTTGTCTTTAAAATACACCCAGAATCTGACCACAGCCCTATTTCAGCAAAACCATCCCAGCCCAAGGCTATGCCATACCGGACTAGGCCACCAGCTCTGGATTACTATTTCTAGCCTTGGCCTACTATTCTCCGCTTTCAGTACACTGACAAGGAACCAGTAATATTCCTGATTCACCTGCTGTGGGCCCCCTTCTCATTGGGGTTCTTATGCCATGACAGATCCCTTGGTGGCTCACCCTTTATGCTTCCTTCTGTAGCTGCAAGCACTCTCCCACCTCACCCCTTCTTCCTGGGCACTGTCTCTGTCTAAAACACACTTCTTCAAATCTTTTAAGCCTTAAGCCTAACTCCTGTGGGACCCTCTCAGAACTATGCTGGCCTCCTCTTTGCAAAGCTCCACCCTCCTGAGACTCTCCTGGGCTGGAAAGGAAGGTTTATGGTGACTTTCTAGCTTGTTCCTTCACAGAGTCACTGTCTGCGATAGAAAAAAAAAAAAAAAAGCTGTTAGTGAAGTGAACAAATACGCCTAGTATGTGGGGAGCAGAGCAGGATGAGGTAAAGAGGCCAGGAAGCCTTGTCAACTACTAGCAGCTGATTCTTCTGGAAGCCTCCTGGGAAGAACTTACCTTACTTTCCCTAAACTCAGGACTACTAGTTTTAAATTTCATTGTGTCTTACGATTGCAAATTTTATCACAATAAGGTAGTCAGACATGGTGCATGTGTGCTCTCTTCTACTTGATGTCAGAAGGGATTCCAAAGCAAGGAAGAGAGGGATACCCACAGAAGAGGTGTATCCTTACAGCAGCCCTGAGCAGCAGGAAGTGAGCAAACAGTCCCCCTCTCACCTCCATCCCCCAGTAGAACTGTACTGAGGAATCGACCCTGAAGGGCACTTCAGAAAGCATGTTAACAACTCTCTCCTAGAGTCTTCAGAAAGGCACACAGACATGCACACACACACACTAGGCCTGCAACACTGCCCACTTTTCACCACATGGGAAAAGGGCTGTGAGGCTATTGTGGAAGTTTGAGTGTAATTGACACCCATAATCTCTGGTGAGGAGTGACAGGAATAGGGGGTGTGGCTCTGTTGGAGAACAAGTGTCACTGTGGGGGTTAAAAACCCTAACTAAGACATTTACCCACCCTTTACAGGACACACAGGAAAGGCCTACAGGTCTCACTTTGCTGCCACAAGGCTCTCCTTCCTGACTGACCTTATCCATTGGCTTTACACAGAGTGACCTCTTGCTATTTATGAAAATCAAGTTCAGCCTACCAGAATGGAGATGACTCAGGCTAAGGATTCTCTAAGATAAGCTAGGATTCTGATGTAAATTCTAGAGGAATTTCAACAAAGGTTATAAACAGAGCTTCTAAAATCAGGACTATGTTAGCAACAAAACACGCAGGATTTAAATGTCAGTCATTACCTCATAGACACGCCTAAAATATAGAGTTCCTGGAAAATGTGCCAAGTACACAGCTACCCAGAGGCTCCAGTGCTCATCCTGGACAGTAGAAGGAACAGAACTGGGAGGGGCTCTTTTTCTGGCTCAGTGGAGTCTGAGGACTTACTACAGTGGAGCTCATCCCATCCGTTTGCTAAGATAATGCCAAGTATCACACGGCGCCACTTTAACCAGATGACAACTCTCCAAAGGTAGACTAGTCCAACACTGTCATAATGAAGCACCAAACACAACATGTGGCAGCACCTTTCAGTACTTACAGCAAGACTTCCCAACCTAAACCCAAGCATGCAGAAATGCTAACGGAGACCAGCCAGCGTGTGAGCTGAGCCAGCTGTGGCAGTTCCCCTTCAGCCCCAGCACTGGGGAGGGAAAGGAGAGATCAAGAGTTTGAGGCCAGCACAGGCTACAGTAAGTTCTGGGCCAGCAAGATACTAGAGACCTGTTGTAGGCACTGGCAACAAAAGCTATTAATAACACATAGAACCCTTAAGGATTGACGGGGGATAAACTTGAAGAAGTAAGCAAAATGTAAATGTAGGTAGTTTTAACAGGCAACAGAATGGCCATAAAAAGCAGGTTATGTCAGACTCTCTGAAGTGTAGCAAAATTCACCAATTTTACGCTTTAACAACTGCACTTTCTCTATCAATGTATGTATGCATGCATCCGGGGGGCTGAGGCTGGTGCTCTACATCTACAGTGGGATCCGAGAATCTAATTCAGGAGTTAGCCTTGCACAGCAAGGACTTTTACAAGCTGAACCATCCCATAGGCCACAGAAAGTTTTTAACTAAATCTTTTCAGGTGATGCTCTCCATAAGGAAGGAAAGGGGAGAGGAGAAACAGGACAGGAAGAACAGGAGGCAATTCCCTCACAAGCTTTCAGACTCATCCCTTCAAGTAAGACAAAATTTTATTTGAAATGAGCTGTTCTGCGACTTAAGACAGAAATTGATAATTTTAAGAACCAAAATAATAATACACGTGTGCCACATACAAGGTCTTGGTGAGTCAAGAAGAAACAAAACCCCATTCAATGTGAAACTGCACCCTACTAGCATGCTGTGAGCCATGAACTGAAGGCATCACAAGCTGAAGGAGCCACTGAAATACAATTCTCAGACTCAATTACAAAATAACAGACCTCCATCTATCCTAAGAAGATTAGGAAAATGGCAGTGCACTCCAAATTTTATTATGTATGTTGTAAAAGTTAGAAAACTGCCGGGAGCTGGTGGCACAAGCCTTTGATCCCAGCACTCAGGAGGCAGAGGCAGCAGATCCTGTGAGTTTGAGGCCAGCCTGGTCTACAGAGTGAGTTCCAGGAGAGCCAGGACTGTACAGAGAAACTCTGTCTCAACAAAAGAAAAGTTAGAAAACTAATTCTATTAATTCTATTCATGAAAAAAAAAAAAAAAAACAGTCCAAATTCAATGAAATCTAAAAAGCAGATTCTGATCAATGGGTCTACTGTGACAGGCCCCCAAAAGAACTTAGTGTATCAGAGAAAGTCAAGCGCAGGCAGTGTGTGAGGAGGTGACAGGCATCATTACTATCCCTTGCTCTGAACTGTCAGTCTGGCCACAGCTAACAAGCAGATATTCTCACACAACCACTCCATTTCATACTGTGCTCACAATGTGCTTCGCGTTCAGCATTAGTCTAAACCCCAAAAGCTTCCCCATCACCAGTGACGTTTGCCAGCTACTAACCCATCAGACACACCCCTTCCACATTACTGCCAGTCTCCTAAGACTTCTATTAGAAATTGCCACAAAGAGCAGAGAGGTGTTCTGTTCTCTCGTCGTTCCAAACAGACCTATGAAATGAGCACCAAGTTCAGTGGCCATGGTGCCTCTGGTTTGAGGTCAGCCCATCAGGAATATAGAATGAGCGCTCACCGAAAGACAAGACACACAAGACCCATGACAAGACGAGAGAAAAGAAGGGGGAAGGAGGAAGGAGGGAGAAGAGGAGGAGAGCAAGGGAAAGAGAAACTTCTGATAGTACAGCAGACAGTGCTGCCCAATGGTGGGGACAATCAATTCCTTGCTCTGGCCCTCAGCTTTTGGAACCTGCCACCCTCAGCTTATAGATGCTAACTCCCCCATCTTTGTGGGACTTCCTTCTGTCTGAGAGTCTTCTTGCCAAGGACCCTATGTCATTAGACCTCACTCAGATACTTGAGATTTCCTCTCAAGACCTTTTATTTCCATGTGATGATCATAAAGTCCCAATTACAAGTTCCAGGCAGACACGCTTGGGGGTAGGGGGAAGCACAGCAGCCACCAGTGATTAGCTATATTCTAATTTCCAGCCAATCTTCACTCAAGAAGTTCAAGGCTGGCATACAGTTTGTGGCAGGGGTCTCACAAGCATGCTCCAGACCCCGAGTTTGTCTCCAGCACCATGAAAAGAACTTAGAAACATCAAAACACACTTTCTTAGTTCAGTTTTATTTCACGTATTGTCTGACAGCTCTTTACAGACAGACCCAATCTCCTTTTCCTGCTCACTGTAAGAAAGGCAAGCACATAAACAGGTACACATAAGCAGGCGGGCACGCTGGCCACAGGAATACTACTCTCAGAGACCAACAGGCTCCATGCACTGATCTGGGCAGGCATCATCCTCCCTGTCCCCAGACCTCACTCAGATGGAGGTTCTGACAGTAGGCTTAACCCAGGCAGAGGACCTACTGGTATAAACACAACTGAATGCTAGTCACTTTATTCATATGCTAATAAATTGTCCTTATACATGAAAATTACCAAAGGAGGGTACTATAGTGTAATGCACACACCCTTAAATGACACCTTCTTTGAAGAATGACATCATAAAATGGGATTGTCTACAAATTTTCTGAATCCTAACAGCAAAACATTCAGATATGGGAGGAAGGCAATTCAGTGCTTCAATATCAATGTTGGCAAAGTGCATTCTTAAATGACTTTAAAAAGAAAAGGACCCCACCCCACGCACCTCAAGAACAGACACACACAGCTCTTCAGTGTGCTCCCTCCAACACCAGCTGTTGCCCTGTTGTGCAGGAGAGGCAGCCTGGAGCCCAAGAAACTAGAGTAATTTAAACCTAGAATGTCCCAAACACCCAAGGAAGCCTGGCCCCAGTGAGGCACTATGAGGAGGTAGGAGGAGGGGTCACCTATACATAAGATAGGTCACTGAGGTACTGAAAGGGACCCAGGTCCCTTTGTCTCTCTCCCTCTCTACTGCCTCTTTCTCTCTCACACAGTGAGAATAAGTTTTGATGGCCATACCTTCCAGACCACAATACTTAGCTCCAAAACAGGCCAAGCAGGAAGAGCAGAATATGGCGAGTGAACCTTGTGAGCTCACACCAGCCTTTCCTCTGGTCTGTCAGAGACACAAAGGTAAGCATAAAGAAATGCCTCATTTCCTCCTGTACTCAGCGTTTGGCTGTGTACACAACACTCTGGGATAAGGGTGCACATGTTCAAACGCACACAGAAGCTTCAAACCAGCCAGTCCAGCAGGGATACCCAGGCTATACAATGACACAGAGAGTAAGCAGGTTCAGCCCACAATGCACACAGGCCAAACAGAGATGCTGATGGGAATTCTGCTGAGCACATAGCAACACATCTGCTTCTTTACCCAAATGCTGCCTTTTGCACTGTACCCTGCATCTGGGAGTAAATCAAGGATACCAAGAGATAGGCGTGAGCAACTCATACCTCCACCAGGAATAATTGCCAACTTTGTTTCAACCAGGCCCATTTTTGCAGAGGAAGCTAAAAGAAAAAATAAATAAATAAAAAGAATTAAGTGACAGGCATGTCATCACTTTGCAATATGACAACTTGAAGAAGTAAAATAAGATTCTCTGAAAACACTGTTCACTGATTAAACTGATGCCACAATTTTGTTGTTGTTTGGTTTTTGGTTTTGAAGACAAGGTAGCCTTCAACTCAGGAGATCTGACTGCCTCTGCCTCCCAAGTTCTGGGATTAAAGGCGTGTACCACCACTGCCAAATTTTAGAAAATTACTTCAAAAGGGTTTTTGTTGTTGTTGTTGTTATGAAAATACTCAGTCATTCAAAATGACCCTACACCCCCAACCTTACCCTCAAGGGAACACATGGCATTTTCTGTCCAAAACTACTTGGCAGAGAACTAGGACCTAGTGGTCAGAGGCCAGAATGGTAAATCCATCTTTGGGTCTGATGTTACCAGCTCACAAAGGCCTGAGTCCTGTTAATGACTTGCGATCAAGAGAGACTCCGGCCAAGCACAACCTTGATGCCAGGACAGTCCCCAGACTGAACAACTCTATCTGCTATCAAATAAGGTAAATGCTCAAAGCCAAGTGTCCAGTTCCTTCTGTCAAAAGGTTTCACAGCCTGACTGCCTTGAACTCTCCCCATGGCCTTGCCCCCATAGTCTGCTGCCTTTTTGAATGGGCCTCACGTGCCTTGGATTCTCAATTGAAAGCCCACCTGACCCCAGTACCAGGAAAGAATCCGATAAAGATCACCACAAGAATGCAGGGTCTCACAGTAGCATGTGGAAAGGGAAGCACCCAGCACTGCAACCTCACGCACGTCCCGAGCCATACACGGCCATAAAGTCAGTGGAAGGCAAACTAAACTCCACGGCTTCACCGAGAACAGTGGCAGCATGAGGCAGGGTGGAACTGTGCTGACTCTCTGCTGCCCAGAACAAAACTCGGGGCAGAGTGACCACAGCGGCTAGGAGCAGGACAGAAATATGGGCCACGACACCACAGCCAGTGCTCAGGCTTCCCCTCTCTGCCCCTGCTTGTCCCACAGCATCCCACAGGGCTTCCAGGCAGGACAGGAGTGAACCCTGTAGATGGCCCCTGTTCAGCACTCAGCAAGTGGCTGGTACCAACTCCTCACAATTCCCTCAACACATGCTCATAATCACACAAAAAGAGGGAACTTCAAGGGAATGAAGTTGTCACTGTTGGAAAAAGTCACTGAGAGCTGGACCAAACACATCCACTGACCAACTCCATGGGTCAGATGCACAGAGCTACCATCACAAGCTCTATCTTAAATACAAGAAACACTGGTGTTTGAAAGGAGAAGCCTGAGGGTCCCAGATTATATGTTTAACTCAAATTCAGGCATCTCTGTTCACCACGAAGGATGACAAAGGATGGCAAAAGAGCTTCCTAAGTAGGATTTTCAAATGCTAGGCTCAAAAGAAGACAGCATCCCTAAGTAGGAATTGCAAATATTAGGCTCCACAGGTGAATTTTTAAATGTTCTACAGAACAGGAAGCAGAGCATAAGGGGTATGCACCCCTCACCTCCACCACTAGGGGTCAAATCCAAGGCTTATCCTCCCAGACCTCAGGCTTCCTCATTAGCATATTCATCATAAAAAAATAATAGATTTCCTTCCAAGTGTCTTGTAGTGTCCATATGTATTGGATATTTGCTCCTCCCTCCCTGCTCTTCTTCCGTGCCCCACACCAACGTTCCTCATCCCCAGATCTCCTTTTCATATCTTTTTCTTTTTGTCTAGAGTCTACATAGAAGAAAAAACTGAATGTCTTTCTGAGTCAGGGTTACTCCAGCAAACATGTGAATCTCCAAATTAATTGATTTTCATGAAAATAAAAGCAATTTATAATTCTTTAACACAAGCTCCCTTTAAAACTTATATTAAGAGGATAAATGCTCACCTGCTACTCGAATATCACACGCTAAAGCCAGCTCCAGACCACCTCCCAGGGCAAGTCCATCTATGGCTGCGATGGTGGGCACGGGGAGATTAGCTGAAACAGACAGAGTTTATCCTTCACACAGCTTCCCACACAGTTCATTTCAGAACATATTCTTAAGCAGGGTGTCATATGCAGGCTTTATGCCTCTATCATCTTCAGTAAAACACAACATTCCCAATAGTATTTAAAACCTGTATGTAATGACTGTAGACAGTCCATCTAAAAATGGGGAACACTGCTGAACCATCCTATTTCCTCAATTACCTTCAAGATTATTTTATTGAATTTTATAAAGTCATAATTTGAAAACCTAAAGTCTTTTACAAGGTGTTTAGTTCATACAAACTCGTTGGAAAAGTTTATGCAACATGTTGGAACTCCTGACCCTTTATGAACTTGGTTTTCAGAAGGCAATCTTGAGACATGGCATTTGCTCAAAGAAACCCACAGTGCAAAAGGTCACCGTGGTATAGGCCAGGTACTGCCACCAAGGAAGGAAGATACAAAGGCTCAGTTCACAGACCTCCCTGGCTCTGGGATCCTGACCAGAAATAGACATGGGTAGAGGCAGCATTCACAGAACCTACAAGAGAGTATTTCTGGGAGCTTTACAGCAACAGATTTCCAAATGGCATTTTCAAAGGTACTTGTGTTCTCTCTCCTACTACCCCATCCCCCACACATGTAACTCTTCCAGCTCCATTATTCTCCCTCCCCCTTCCCTTGAAATTCACACCAGGATCCCACTCTCCAGGTTACTGATTTTGATGGGTATTCTAATGTAAACACACATGTCAGCAATCTTACCCAGGACTGAAATCTACGAGCTCCAATCACAAGCAGCCTGGCAAGACCTGACCTCTGGTGCCATAATGGCATGAAGGTGACTGCAATAAATGACCACTGACCAGACAGAGCCCACTCCACAGAGAGAACACATACCAGGTACTGCTGACTGGGTCCAAAGCTTATGGCTGGCTAGGTGCAGGCCATAGAGGAGAAGTTAATATTGTTATGTTGCTAAATGGACACAATAATAAACTGCCCCTTGCATTTTTATCTTATATCCCTCCACCTTCATCAGAGAAGCTTCCTTTGCAACAGATGAAGATTAATAGAGAGACCCATAATTGGTCAATGAGATTAAGACTCAACAGAGAACAACTATATCATACCCCAAAGCTTGTGAAAGAAGTGTCAGAAAGACCGTAAAAGCCAGGGGTCATGGATGTCATTTGCTGGACAGGACAGGGCCACTACACACATGAACCACACAAGATCCCAAAATCCTAGCATGAATAGGGAAAGAATTCTTGAAGTCCCACCTCTACCAACTGATGGCTGCCAATGAAGGGGTGTGGGGGGGGTCAGTTTTCTTTAGGGATATAGCCACTGATGAGCCTATTCCAGTAAGGGTCCTACCCATGCACATTTGGTGGCACTAAGAGGGGGCACACATGAAGTTGGAAAAAAAGGGAGTGGGGGGGGGGGTAATCTGACCATTATATGGTGCTGGAGAAATGACATATACTCCTCCTGAGGACCTGAGGTACACTTGTTCTATTAACCCATTCCTTGCTGAAGATGGTGACAAATCTGTCTTGTATTCCTCACAAAGTGTGTTGGACAACAAAGCTTGAACCTGTCCTCGCTCAGTTCCCATATAACACACAGGAAGCATAGCTTGTGTGACAACCCTTCCTTCCAAGCCCTTTCAGACTGACAGCAGAGCAAGTGTAGCCAATTGATTCCTACAGAGGAATGAGGGGACTCAGTGACATTTAAGAGCTGTGTAGACTTCAGAAGAGGCTAAGAAATGAGCTTATGATGAGGGGTGGGGAGGTGACAATGGGGCCTTTATAAGTCCATTCATTATGTCTGGTGTTAAGGAGCCAGCCTTACTGCAGAAAACATTCTCTTTCATATAATTTCTAGGAAGGAGTCATCTGTTTGCAAGAAACTAAGGATGAAATCTATACTATATAATCTACTACTATAATTTATAAACTTCACTAGTGAACACTTTTCTTTATCTCTTTAGCAGAGAAGTTCATACATGTATAGAATTTTTTAGACTTTATTTGTATTATGTGTGGGTGAAGGCAAGGACACACGAGTACAATGGACTGCAGAGGGCAGAGGTGCTGGGCTGGCCCTTATTTCAGGCTAAGGTAACCTGTCTGTACAGCCAGACTGTCTTCCACAATAAGAGACAAACAGATGTGACATGACGTTGCTTGGTGAGTACAGCCCCCAACCACACACTGTAAGAATGGTGGTGTAACAGACTG
The DNA here is from genome assembly GCA_033318265.1 of Phyllotis vaccarum. Lineage (NCBI taxonomy): Eukaryota > Metazoa > Chordata > Mammalia > Rodentia > Cricetidae > Phyllotis > Phyllotis vaccarum. Next base: position 56,370,138 of record JARWLC010000011.1, read on the forward strand.
GTTATATCAGCAGGATACAATGAGAGTCTGAGCAGAGGTCTGGATCAAAGGCAGAGTGAATAGGTTGGTCTCAGACACAGGACCTGAAGTCAGTGGTACAAGGAACAACACTGTCCTAGTACGACCACACATTGTAGAATCAGTAAAAACATTTTTAAGTCTGGCACTTACAATTTGAGAAATTAAATTTCCAAAGGGAATATAACAAATTTAATACTGCAACTTTTAAGAAATAGAGAGGTGTCCCGCGCCCACTTCTCGCCAGCAAGAAAAGACGCGGCACACACATAGGATCCTTCTGCAGTACAGTTTTAATGGGTCTTGAGGGAGAGCATTTAGCTTACGGAAAATGGAGGGGAAGGCAGAGAGAGGAGGGAGAGAGAGAGAGAAGAGGGAGAGACGGCAGAGGGGTCCGGGGGCCGCGGCGCGAGAACCCGCAGCGACAGGCCCCGGCGGGGAAAAATGAAGCGAGAGAGAGAGGCCACGAGGTAGGAAGCGCCCGATTTTATGCCGACCAAAAGGCCCCTGCTTTAGACGTATCATCTTTCTATAGGTTGCAGTCCAGTATCCCACATGACGCCACGGAAGAGGCTGAGACACCAGTCTCGCGAGAGCACGCATGCGTTCTCTACTGACTCAGGCGGGTTGGCCAGCACCAGATAATAGCGCCACCTTGAGGAGCTGGAGCCAGCGGCCTCCAACAGAGAGGACAGAATGACAACACACTGGAATCCTAAAAGAACATGGAAAACAGTAACTATGCCCACATCATACATCACTCCTGAAACTTTCAAAACAATGACAGAAATTGCCATGGTAAAGGGCTGGCTATAAAATGTTTCCTACTAAGAAATTTTTAATTAGAACAGCTTAATTCATTCAATATTTTACAATACTATAATTTCTAAAGCTATACACCCTTGGAAAGGCAGACTGTCAGTGCAGAGGCCTAAAGGAATACCCAGAGGGCAGCCATGCATGTCTACAAAGGACTTGAGGCAGGAAATGAAATGCCAAGGCCACAGCTCCAGAGACCAGCCATGACTCACTATGTTACGCAACAGCGGATCAGATACTAATTTGAGTTTCATTCCAGGAAGTGAGCCAGGTATGACAAGGAAGATAATAATCCTTTGAAATGCTCCTAAAAATATAATTAAAGCAATAATTAAAGAGCTGATCTATTTTGAGAAGGGAAAGGAGAGCATGGTAGGCCTCCGGTGCACCTCAGAGCATATCCAGGCCCAGTGTGGCTACTCTCTGCTCCTCAGGCAAAGGTTAATTGTAAGCCTCTAGAAAACAAACCATCTGATTATAAGGAGAAGCTCAGGGTTGGTATGTGACTTTTAAACTTGGTTCTGCTTAAGGACTAGTATTCCGGTGTCAGCAAGATGGCTCCTTGACTCAGCGTGTGTAGCCAGCGCTGACAAGAGAAGTTCCACTCCTGGGATCCATGTGGTGGAAGCCGAGAACTAACACTCTGGGTTTCACACAAATAAATAATAAAATGTAATTTTAAATGACTAAAAATCTAGTACTGCTATACAAAACAGAAAAGTCATTAACAGAAAGGTTCATGTACAATATGATCAAAAGTCTGAATAGCAAAAAATAGAAACAAAACTCTACTAACAAAATCACAATAAATTTCGAATTACTCCTAGATCCAGTTAAAACTTTACTTTTGACTTAAGGTACTTTCTCCCTTCCCTCTAAATTCTGAAGAAACCACAAGAACAGAACAAAGTGGTCCCTGAGCAAAGCTGGCAGGCTAGGTAGGCTTTGCTGAAGGCTGGTCCAGGACTGGATGCCAGAAGGCACCACAGAGGGGAGCGCCGTTCCTCGACTGAAAGTCTCAGGTACCTTAGTCCTAGGGACACAGGCAAACGTAGGATGGCTAAACACTAACACTAGGTTAAATTCTCATCACGGGGGACACCTGTGTACAGACCTGAGCGAGAAGCAATTCTACTAACTCCATCTCCCGATGCCAGCTCCCCTTCCACACACCCCAGTTTCCAGGCTGTTTCTATATAGAAAAATAAGAGAGTAAAACGGTTTTTTTTCCAGAAAAAAAAAATGGAGAGAAAAACCATCATAACCATGTGATAAAATAAGCAAAAAGACAAAGAGAAAGAGGTTGATGCCGATGCAGAATGAAAGGAAAACCGGGCAGGCACAGGCGTCCTGGCCACACATGGGACCACACATGGGACAGCCAGAGAAGTACTCAAGACGAGTGTAAGCATTTTTAAGAAATAAAGTCAAAGAGCTAGAGAGATGGCTCAGCTACCTGTTCCTGCACAGCACCCTAGGTCAGTTCCCAGAACAAACACTGGGTAACTCACAACTGCCAGGAACTGCAGCTCCGGGACCTGGCACTGCCGCGAAGTACACTGTAAAGATTGGTCACTCATATTGGCTTAATAAAACACTAATTGGCCAGTAGGCGACCTGACTAGGAGAATTCTGGGAAGAGGAAAGGCAGAGAAGCAGTCACCAGCCAGACACAGAGGAAGCAGGATGAGATGCTGGACTAAGAAAAGGTACCAACCACAAAGCTAAACACAGATAAGAATTATAGGTTAATTTAAGTGTAAGAGCTAGTTACTAATATGCTTCAGCTACCGGCCCAGAATTTACTAAAATATTAAGCCTCCAAGTTAATTATTTGGGAAACAGCTGCCAGGTATTTGGGTATTGTTGGCAGGACAGAAACTTCCCACTACACAGCACCCTCTGCTGGACTAAGGGTGTCTACACTGACATGTGTAGACAGACAGACAGACAGAATAAATGAAAATAAAAGTGAATATGTGCTGCTTCCACTGATTGATAAAGAAGCTGCTCTGGTCTATACTAAGACAGCTTACAGCCAGGCAGATATCCAAGCAGAGAAGGGGGGTGGGAAAGGTGGAGTCAGAGCAGATGCTGCCAGCTGCTGGGGGAGCAAGATATAATGGAACACAGGTAAGCCATGAGCCATATGGCAAAACCTAGATTAATAGACATGGGCTGAGTTAAGATGCAAGAGCTGGTTAGCAAGAAGCCTGAGCTGTAGACCAAATAGTATGTGATTAATATGAGCATCTGCATGTTTATTTGGGACCAAGCAGCTACGGGGCAAGAAAACTTTCAGCTACAAAAAGCAGTGTTCAGGGCCAAGCACCCAGCACACTCAACAGGACGATGGGGGTGCTAGCAGCTCATAAAGAAGTTATATTGTGATGATACGTAATATATGTAATAAAAACCAGTCTGGAATATCAGAGAAGAGATCCATTGGGGAGGGAGGGGGACGACATAGGATGGGAAGAAAGACACCAACACCGGACCGGGAGTGGTGACCTGCGCCTTTAATCCCAGCAGATCTGAGTTTGAGGTCATCTTGGTTTACAGAGGGAGTTTCAGGCTCCCAGGCAGGCAGTGGTGGTGTCACGCCTCTAATCTTAACCTGGATGTGAAACAACTGGATGAAGAAGGTATTTAAGGCAGGCGTAGGAAGACAGATGAGGCAGCAGAAGTGACTTGAGGATCAAGGCTGAGGAAGCTAGAAGACAGCTGGGTGAGATCTGACTGTGGTGTTTCCTCTCTCTGATATCTCAGCCTTTCCCCAATATCTAGCCCTGAGTTTCCGTTACTATAACCAGAATTCGCGCTACACTATGCTAACTCCTAAAGCTTGTTGTTCCTTCCCATGATTCTTCCTTGGCCCTCAGAAAAAGGCAGAGGACACAGTGAGCATACAGGCTAACAGTCTGCAACCCAAAACTATTCTTCACCAATCAACTCTCAACACAGTGCAATGTAAATAAAAGCCAACTTATTACGTGGCAAAGAACATGGATACACAGGGAGCACTCAGACTCAGTCTGCATGCCAAGGACACATGGGGAGCACTCAGACTTAGTCTGCATGCCAAGGACACATGGGGAGCACTGAGCCTCAGTCTGCATGCCAGCTCCACTATGGAATCATTCAGCGGTATTTGATAAAGTGGGATGAAAAGAATTGGAGCCATTCAGCAGGTACCGGTGCAGGAGGCAGAGCTCCTGTAGGCTGTACCTGTGTTCTTAGTTTCACACTGTATGTAGTTAAAAAGAACATAATTGTTAAGTGCATACATGACAGCAGCACTTTAAAGCCAGTCACATTACCTGTGCCTTAGGATGTCACACCAGAGACTCTGACCCTCATGGCAGAGACTAATGAAATCCTAAGTCAGTACTACACTCCACAGAGGTATCTGTGGGAGAAAACTTCTCAAATCATCTCTCTGATGGTTCATCCACAAGGTGCAGAACAAACAATGTGTTTTTACTTGCATTTACTTATGTATTCAGTATATTCTGGAAAGTACATGCACGCAAGGAAGGGTGTGTGTGTGTGTGTGTGTGTGTGTGTGTGCATGTGTGTGAGCATGTGCATGTGTAGGTCAGAGGAGTCCATTGTACTAGAGTCCATTCTCGTCTTTTGCCATGTGGGTTTGGGATACTGAACTCCAGACCTACACCCACAGTCATCTTGTCTATGATTTTGTAATGCAGCTCAGGCTTCAACGCCTGGGTGATCTGGGGTATACAACAACCCCCCACTGAGATGAAGCAATTTACAAATCTGTAACCACTAATGAGACTGAACCCAGTTAGTAACACCCAAGAGCAGTGGTTCTCAACCTGTGGGTCTCAACCCTTTCACAGCATCACCTAAGATAATTAGAAAACACAATATTTACATTATGACTCATAAGAGTAGCAAAATTACAGTTATAAAGTACAGTGAAAATAAATTTTATGGTCAGGGTCACCACAACATGAACTGTACTGAAGTATCACAGCATTAGTAAGGTTGAGACCACTATCCTACAGTGTGAGGGACTTTTTATTTAAATTCCTTTTTCATACAATACATTTTGATTATGTTTTCCCCTCCCTCAACTCCTAGATCCTCCCCACCTCCCTACCTACCCAATTTCATGCTCACTCACTCTCCCACTCCATGCCCCTTTAACCCCCAAACTGCACAAAACCAGTAAGACAAAGACAAATGCCAAAACAAGTGTTCACACAAAAAATAAGATAGATAGACAAGCGGACGGACGGACAGATGGATGGACCATGGAGTTCATTTTGTATTAGCCAACTATTCCTGGGCATGTGGCCTGCCCTGGAGTATGGTTGGTATACCCAGTGACTCTCCACTGTAAAGAGCTGAATTTTCCTTTCCCAGCAAGTAAGAATTGCAAAGTTTCTTAGTTAGAGGTGGGTGGGGTTCTGCATCCACATCCCCAGTGTCTCCTGTCTACCAATCTGTGTGTTCACACATAAACATATCTTCTGACAGCTATTTCAAGCACTTCTCCCAGTACATTTTAATCAACTGACGTTCTTACATTTAATGTTGACAGAATCGATTCATCTTTTCTCCTCTTTTTAAGAAAACTAATTCCCTCCAGTTAAAATTTTAGTTTCCCCTCTGCGCATATTAACGGTTTGCCATTCCTCAATAAGTCCCATCTGCTGCCTCACCTGGAGGGGTCTGGCCACCTGTGTGCACAGCACCTTGACTTGTGTACATTAAATCTACAGCGTCACCTCAAGGCTCCTTGTTCTTTCTCTTGGGGACTTAGGGCCCTAGCTCTGCTCAAGTTGCTCACAGAGTTTAAGCGTGAGTACCCCTGACTATACCTGCTCCCCTGTCTACAGGACACATTCATCACTGCATGGGCTTTAAGTGCTCCCATATGCACCATTACTTCAAGAGCCACCGGCACCTTTTGGCCATTGACAATGACAGCTTTTGCCTGTTGCTGACATAGAGGACACAGCTGATTATTTTTCATATGTGCTCTCAGGCCCTGCCATCTTGCCACACTAGTCTACCTTTTAATGACTTTATCTTTTAGTATTTTGTTTTTTTCTTTTTCGGTCTTTATTTTCTTGGTTCCCTCCTTTCTCCAGAGGCAGGACTTCAGATCGGTGGTGACAGAGGCCACCCGTCTCTCCCAGCTTGCTTCTGAGCTCAGGGGACAGCTTCGAACATGTTACCAGGAAGAAACAGGTACTGACTCAGGCTGAAGAAGTCTATTATCATTTACTGAGCTTTCCCAGAAATACAGACTGACATTTCTCAAATGCTTTTCTCACTGTACCAAGGTGAATATATGATTTTATTTTAATTGCCTAATGTAATGTCATAAATAAAATTTAGCTTTTTTCAATACATTCCTACAACACCCAACTCTGCCTTCTCCCTTAACCAGCAGGTCTAACCCAAACTCCCACAGACATCAGCTTGCTTCCACCATTTCTGTTGGGCTGAGACATAAAAACTGTACTGCTGTGCATTCGTTAGCCAACTCCCATGGTACTATCCTGTGGAAAGGCTGGTACAGGTGTGTAAAGACTCCTCCCAACAGCTTTCATGGCATCTGAGATCTAAGTCCTGACATTTAAGCTGCTGTAGGTGTGACATGGCAGAGGGTGAGGGGCTAGGGAAAGGGATCACAGGACTGTTAACAGCTGGTTCAACTTCTTTCACATCTACTGGCATTGAGTTTGCCATGGTATTTTCTCATCAGCTTCACATTCTCTGCAGTTTCCATCTCAAGCCTGATCCATCTGTAGTATGTTAGTAAACACATGCTCTCTGGCTTGACCTGGCCTGTCACTCTCTGTGAGTTACTAATTTCTGGTCCTTTTATTCTCACTTACCTAAAATTTCTTAGCTTTTTACCCCTTGCTAGTGCTTGGCTATCTGTCATGAGTGGGTGTTCTCTCGCTGACATGAACTTAAGGTTGAGAATGTTCCTCAAGGCTTTTACATCAAGTCTCATGAATTCGGACATAGAGCGATGTAACCATCCAGTCTGAGTTATCGCCCATAGCTTTTCCTCTGACTCATAACTCAGCCCGTTCCTTTTTAATTCTTAAATCTACTTATTTTATTTCTAACTTACCTGTGAACCAACAACAATGTCTCTATGTATCAATTTTCTAAAATTTTCACTGACTTTAGATTCTGGCTTAGCACACCTTTACAAAGATTCTCTAAAAATCATACATGCTCCTGGTTTTGGGTTGTCAATTAAATGAAACCTGAGAGGCATGCTGTTCAGGGCCCTAGCTTTTTGGGATTTTTTTTTTTTTTTAAAGTTATTTACTGGTTTTTATACTTTTGGATTCAAAGCAAAGTAATGGAAATATCAGCAATGCTAATTATTACTGCCAGATCTGCCTGCCAATGTTTTTAATTTCATTTATATTAAGACAGCAGTTCTAAAGAGCATTCTGTTTAGGTTTTCTAAGAGGTCAGCTGGCCTCCCCTGTAATACTCCTGCCTCATCCAGACTCTGCATGCTCACTCTAGCACATCACCATGCCTAGCTCTGGTCAATGATCTAAATAACTGTCGAAAATTTAAAAAGGAGAAAAGAGAAAATGTGTGTTTGCATGTACCCCTCTGTACACATCTGAGTATGTGCCTGTATGGAGACCTGAAGTAATGGCAAAGTGTCTTCCTTAATCACGCTCCATCTACTTTCTGGCTGGATCCTGCCCTCCCGTGGCCCCCAGGCAGACACTGCTGCACCCAGCTTTTCACATGTGTTCTGGGGAATCAAACTTGGGTCCTCATATCTCATGTACCTTTTATACAAAGTGCTTAGGCAGTCACAGCTCAGGAAGACAACTGTGACATAGAGCCCATCCTAAGCATGTGGAGCAGGCATGACGTGATGGCACTTACCAATGTCATGGATGACTGCTCGTATCTTGGAGACAAAGGGGCCGACTTCACTGGGATGCATTTTGGCTCTTTCCTTAAGGTCAGCACCTACAAGACATTACATTTACAAATGAGTGGTGAAAGCACAGTTGGAAAGTAAAAGCTTGAACATTTACTCAGGACCGATGCTGCGTGATGGTCCCACTGGGCTTATATGTTGCATGTCCTTCCCAGTGATGGCGGCTAGAAGAAAAGGCCAGTTTGTTGGTGCTGATCAGGTGGTCCACAATGGAGGAAGACCCAAGACCACCGCTGCTCACAAGGACTCAAGCTAAGAAGTCCTTCAAGTACTCATTTATTCACTAAAAAGTCACAAACACAATGACACTGTCACAAATGACTTCTGAGTGGGACTGGCACCTGCATCTTGAAGAACTGCTGCAGTTTTACTCACCTCCCTCTGGATTTGCAGCCAAAGCAGTAAAAATGGCAATTGTGAACCCAACCTGAGAAACGCTGGTTTAAAGTCAGCTGATGATTTCATAATTATGGCTTTATCGCACAATGCTAAGTTTGGAACAGATAAAAACAAGCCTTGGGAATTACTTAGAGGGTCGTTCTCTCTTAGCTCAACAGATAGGATTTCACCAAAAGCTGTCCCATTGAAACAAAATAGTATACAGCACTGGCGAAGCTACTCACTCACTCCTTAACTCACTGTAGAGCACAACTATGCACAGTACCAAGAGAAGCTACATACATAGCTTCCCATGGGAACACAGGCCTCACACTCCACTAGTTATGGGGGCTCAGACAGACAGTCAAAAGCACAGCCAATTCTATGCAGTGAAGTACCAGGAAAGCAAGAAATGAGGAAGCACCTCAACAGCACTGGGGAGACTCTTAGAAACAGGACTTAATACGACTAGAAGCCTAAGTGCAGAAAGGCCCCAGTCCTAGAGCTGCACACATTTTTACAAGAGCGTTAAGGATCCAAACTTAAGTCCTTATGCTTATGGAGCACACACACTAAAACTTAAATTTACAAAGCAGTGAGCTTTGATGCCTCCATTATACCAGTTTTGTGGTACCACAAATCATGCCCAGGTAAGATAGAGAAGGTATCTAGATGCAATTTTGAAATGAGGCCAATTAATAGCTCTACAGGAGCCTCTAAATGTCCTAGGAAAGAGATGAGACACAAACCTCTCCACTTCAAAACAAAAGCCAGGCTGGAGAGAGGACTCAGCAGTTAAGGGTACTTACTGCTCTTCAGAGGACCCAGACTTGGGTCCCAGTCCTCACATGCTGGCTCACAAACACCTATAACTCCAGTTTCAGGGAATTAAATGCCATCTTCTGGCCTCTATAGTCAGTAGGTATGCACATATGTGCAAGTAAGACAGTTATAAAATAAAAATGACTGCTCTTAGAAGAGCAGGGATGACTAAGGTTAGTGAGAGCTGGCCTCCTACGCCAGTTAGTCCAAGGTGTGAGTGCAAAGAAGTTACTCAAGACTCCAGACAGAAAAATGCCTTACTGCACAGAACAGAGAAAGTTCTAGTGGTCTGGATAAAAGATCACAGCAGCCACAGCATTCCCTCTGGCCAAGTCACAAACCACAGGCAACCCCTATTCTCTTCAGCTCTGGGAATGCTGAGGAAGCTGCAGAACAAAGACCTGAGACAAGCAAAGCTTCAGCAACTGAAAAATCACAAACTAGCACAGAATCAGGGAACACCTTGCATTTGAGCTGGGTCACCCACTCCTCCTCTAGCAAATGTACAAATCACTAACCATGTTTAGACCTTGGGGACATCTTTCTTCTCATTACATTGTAATTCTTTATGGAAAAATTAACTATGAAGATCTATTGGGCATCCAAAAATGATTCAAAATCAACCCTGAGCATACGCTGCCCAACTGTAACTATAGAACAGATAGCTCTGCAGGGAACACACACCCATCCTAACGGTAAAGTGTTACAGATGAACCCTCCAACCCCACACAGCCACTATGCATGCTTTATATCCCTAAACTACATTCTTGTTTGTAGCTTTAACTAACTCATCGTAAACTGGTAAAAGTGTGTGTATATATATATTTATCATACATGACATGATGTTCTAGTTCATTACTACGGACATTACGATGGACAGCATAGCTGTGATTTAGGGGGTTAAGAAAATTAATATCCACTCCCTCTTGTGTTTTCCAAAAATATACACTGACAAGGCTTCATCCCCCGGATGGCAATATGGGGATCTCACAGGAAGGCTTTAAGTTACTGGGAGAATACCGTTCTCCTTTCTGACTGAGAAATAACTGCTCCGCCCACATACACGCTCCTGCTGCCTGTCCATCCACAACCCAACAGGGCCAATCGGTCATGGACTGAGAACTCCCAAAGTTCTGTGCCGGAACAACCCTACCTCTTCATAACTGACCATCTCCAGCATCTGTCAGTGACAGACAACAGCTAACCACCACTCTACCTCAACAACATCACACTGAGGGTTCTTTGCCAGACCACTGTAGTGGATTGACTGACACACAAAGCAGACTGTAAGAATGTTTTAATTTCCCAGTGTATAGAAAAGCTACATTCAACTCTGTAATCGTTTATTAAAGAAGCAGGGCATCATGCCTCAATGTAGAGAGCAGAGGAAGACCTGAGTGAGTCAAGTTCTGAGTGAATGTGCATTGTTGAAATGGGTGTGGCCGTGATGAACTCCAAAGGCTTGGACCCATGGAAAATTGGGAAAATTCTGTTACCCATAAGGACAATGTTCATGAGGAATGGCAACAAGTGACCAATGCAGTGAAGACTAGAAATAGCAGCTTCTTCCTCCTGGGTCCTTACAGCCTGAGACTGCTCATCTTCAGAAGCGTCCGATCTGCACTAGCTAACCCTCTCCTGTGACCTCACCTGACATTAGCTTCACCACAGCCTGTCTGTCCTTATTCTATTGCTACCCCCAAGCAGGACTCCAGGACCCCAGGCCATCTCAATAAGCCTACTTAGGTGATGACTGCCCATAACCACCTGAGCCCCCAGCTAGGGCTCCTCCTCCCACCTGTGGACTTTGCTGAGCACCTAAAGCCACCAGCTCATCAAAGAAGCAGCAGCTCATGGTCAGGGTTTCTTTTTAGAGACAGGGTCTGAGAGTGTATCACTGGCTGGCCAGGAACTCACTGTGTAGACCAGGCTGGCTTCCAGCTTGTAGTGATACCCATGCCCCTGTTTCCTTTCTTAAAGACACAACAGTGAAGGCAGTTTGCCTGGAGGGCTCCCTTTACAGCACTTACCCACAGCAGGACATCTTTTTCAAACCTTGCTACAGCCTTCACAGCTAAGTCCTGAAGCTTGAAGTGTAGTCACTTGAGCAACTCAGTGTCCTCACCAACACTAACCTTCACCTCCAGTAACACATATGCCCAGTCTTACTTTTTATTGCTTTCGAGGTGGCACCTTAAAAACATAGGGACTAAAGCAAAGAGTAAAAAGCAAGCCAAGCCAGGGGGCACTGTTCTGTGACAGGTAAGGTAATCTAGTCTGTGGGTAAAAGCACTCGCCAGACAAGCCTGACGACCCAAGTTCAATCTTAGATCCCAAGTGGAAGGAGTGAACTGACTTCCGGAAGTTGTTTTCTGACCGCCATAGACATGCTGTGGTACATGCATGCCGGTTTTCACACACACACAATAATAAGTTTTAAGACATCCAAGGAACTCTAAGTTGTTGACTCACATAGCAGCAAAGCACCCAAAACATATCAGAGAAATACATCAGGAAGAAAAGTGATAGAGCCGACTTTTACGAGCCCCTGTATCAATAACGGATACAATAATGGATTACTTGTATCAATAACGGATACAATAATGGATTACCTGTATCAATAACGGATACAATAATGGATTACCTGTATCAATAATGGATACAATAATGGATTACCTGTATCAATAACGGATACAATAATGGATTACCTGTATCAATAACGGATACAATAATGGATTACCTGTATCAATAACGGATACAATAATGGATTACCTGTATCAATAACGGATACAATAATGGATTACCTGTATCAATAATGGATACAATAATGGATTACCTGTATCAATAACGGATACAATAATGGATTACCTGTATCAATAACGGATACAATAATGGATTACCTGTATCAATAACGGATACAATAATGGATTACCTGTATCAATAACGGATACAATAATGGATTACCTGTATCAATAACGGATACAATAATGGATTACCTGTATCAATAATGGATACAATAATGGATTACCTGTATCAATAACGGATACAATAATGGATTACCTGTATCAAGAAACAGAGGGAAAGGGAGGAACAGCAACAGAGGGGGGGGGGTGTACTGCAGTGTGCTACCCACTGTCCCTGCACAAAGAGCAAGGGTGAGGCTGCGCCCTCTGCTCAGAGCCTGCCCTCACTCACAGGCAGCTCACAAGGACTGGAGAGCAAAGATGCCCTCAAATGTCCTCAACACTACAGAATGAACCCACTCTGGAAGAGAGGCATTCCTCATGACAAAACACAATAATCTGGAAAGCCCACCAGCAGCAGCACAGTAACATCCACTCCAGCCTAAGTTCTCCACAGAGCATGGTCACTGACACAATCAACACAACCAGGCTTTGTGCTTGGAAACCTTTACCCATCACAGTTTTTGTCAATAAACATGTGCTAAATGGTTATTAAGTTCCCTGCAGCCTTAAATGAAATTTCTTCCTGACTGAATTTCATTGCCAATACTCTTAATACAGCTGACCACATCGTATATAAACTACAAACCTAGTAAACATTAAAGACTAAATGTAAAAGTGTATTTTAAAATGTATCTTCATTGGGACCATCTCCCATCTTCTCATTATGTCATCTTCACGGTCACTATTTCATATATCTTTGTATGGAAGCCATTTCTTGCTAGAATGGGGCAAGGTTTACTTTCAATTTCACTCATGCTGAGAAAAATATTCCAGAGTAGGCAGAAAGGAGTTTGTTTTACAGCAGGATCATTCAACTGACTGCTGGGGCAAATAATCAGAGAATCATCCGGAAGTATCTGACAGTCCGTACGCTGCACAGCCTGTAAGTGATGCTGAAAGTGGAGTACTGGAAATTGCCAGCACAAGGATCCCAGTGAAGAGTCCAATAGCATTGTACACGCCTCACTCAGTACCTCAAAGGCAGGTGGATCTCTGTGAGTTCAAGGACAACCAGGGCTACACAGTGAACACTATGGGGGTGGGGGGAGGTAAAGGTGCGGCAGTGAGAATAAATACAGATATTTCTAAGATGCTACCTTTGCAGTGCTAACTTCTGAAACGTTAATATTTATATATTCAAAATGAAATGAAATGAGAGAATCTAATCTAGATGGAAACAACCACAATGGAAAGAAAATATCCTATATATCTTTCAAAAAAGTATTTTCAGAACTGTATGTTTCAATGCTACAAACTCTCCACACTATGCTCAACAGCCACAAACAAGCTACTAATAAGACTGTAAAGCAGAAAGCTATGGAGTAGGAAGGTGGCCATCTTGAAAGCGTGAGGATCTGAGATGGGAGCATACTTCCGCAATAGGGAAGGCACCAGGAGGATCCCTGAGCTTACTACCCAACCAGTTCAGCAGACTGAAAAAGTTCCAGCTTCAGTGAGAGACCCTGCCTCAAACAGTAGGATAGACCTGCTTTTATCATTTTCAACTATGTGTGTGTGTATGTGCATGCAGAGCTAAGGGCTGACGTGGCACTGGGGACCAAGTTCAGATCCTCTACAACTGCAGTAAGTGCTCTTAACTTCTGAGCCAGTTCTACAGCATCACTAAACTTTTAAAGGAACCTGGGTGCTCAGGTGGGAAGAGAACACCACTAAGGACATAAGGTCTGGGGCAAACATTTTCAAGCACTTAGTGCACTGAATCTGGGAAGAAAATGAGCTTTGTCTGGCAGAGAAAAAGAGCCAAGAGCCGTGGGGTGGTGGTGGAGAAGGAGACAGTCAGGACCCAGGGCAGAAGAGGATGTGACCAGAGCAGATGAAACCTAACAGTCTTGGTGTCAGTTGCTAGGAAAGTGACTGCTGGCAAGAGGCATCCCCAGTACCTCTAGGTGGAGCATCCCTAGTATCTCTAGGTGGGCTGGCAAGCCTGCTGGTGACTCTGGAGGTTGCAGGGTAGGTAGGCAAAGTGTCCATGCCCCTCTCAGTTTCTCCAGACTGGCTTTGTCTTGCCTGACTGACTTCTGACTGCTAGCATCACTTCTCATTGTTGAAGTTCTCTGGCCTCCATTTTTTGGGAGCTCTGTATTTTACATGGATCCAGGAGATGAAGCGGGAAAGTTTCCCATCACATGATTTGCAACTTACACCTGCCAGATCCCCTTTGCATTTAAGAGCAGCAGCCATGGCAAGGCTATGTAAAGGCAGGTCAGGGGCTCCACCTGCACCCAGACAGTGAGTGCTGCTGGGCAGGAGCTGTGTTCTCAGATCACTCAGGCTGGAAAGCGCTGACTGGACAGGTTCGGAAGACAAGATGAGCCAGCGACGTCAGTACTAATGGGTATTTCCAATGTGCTAGGAAAACGGAATGTACAAAATCTAGGACAGTATTTCAGTAGATTTGCTGAAAATGGAAACAGTTAGAAGCTAATGACAGCCAATCAATCACTTCCTTGGAACTGACAGGCGTCCTGAGTTAACGGAATCCTGGCATGTTCAAAGGAAGAAAGGAAAGGCAGGTGCATTAACAGCAAAAGGTCACATGATCAGAGAGGGCCTCAAATGCAAGGTTTGACCTTCTACCTTAACAGAAAGGAAAGCTCAAGTCCAAAGCACACGGAGAAATAAGCCAACAGAACAGAAAAAGAAAAGAAAAAAAAAGCTTTTAAAAGGGTAGGCAAAATGATTATTTGTCAATATTTTAAGGAAAAAGACAAACTGAATCAGGATGGGGGAGCTGGGCATGTAGCTCATGTCTGTAATCTCAGCATTTGGGAGACTAAGGCAGGAGGATGGGAAGTTAAAGGCCACACAGATCTACACATGAAGATGGAAAGGACTATGTCTGCTAATGATGTTAAATTCACTGGCCAGGGTCTATCCCTGGCACAAGAGCTGGCTTTTGGAAGCCCATTCCCTATGGTGGGATGCCTTGCTCAGCCTTGATGGGGGACGGAGGTTGGTTCTGCCTCAACTTAATGTACCAGGCTTTGTTAACTCCCCATGGGAGGCTTTGCCCTTTTAGAGGAGTTGAACAGGAGGAGGGGTGAGCAGGAGGGGGGAAGGCTAACTGTGGTTAGCATGCAAAATAAATTTAAAATTTTTTTAATTAAATTTTAAAAAGTAAAAATTAAAACCATCCCATTAAGGAAATCGGAGGCCAGGTGGCTTCCTTAGTAACTTACCAACCAGCAAAAGAAGTACTAAAGATTCTATGCTTACTTCTCCAGAAAGCCAGAAGGGAGTGGCTGTCCTGACAAGCTAACTGCAAACTTCCTCACCACATTTGAGCTACTATATGCTGCTCAAATACAAAAAGAATACACTATGACCAGGAGGCTCATCCAGGAATACCGAGCTGTTTAATATCTGACAATCAACCATGAATGTAATGTTAACCAGCAGATGAACAAAAACAACTGCCTTAAAGAGCCTAGCAAAACTCAACTCATGCTCATGAGGTCTTTTGGGGTTTGTTTTTGCCTTTAATCTCTAGGAAACCGAGGTCAAGAAAAAATCTTTTTGACATTGTCGCCTGCAAGCTGGCTGGTGCTGCTGATCCAATGCCTTCCACAGAGGTCAAGTACAGAACCAGAACAGCCCTTATCATGTTAACTCAACCTGTTCTAAAATCCAATCTGAGAAGGATGAAAGGCATAGATGCTGGAAAACACGGCTCACCTGGAACCAATGAGCTTTCTCCAACTAAAGGCTCCCAAATCTAAAACATGAGTTTCCTACAGAAGGGAAACCAGTTGTGTGGGCAGCCATGTGCTAGAAATAAAAAATTAGAAGTGAAATAAGAAAGAAGCACCATCTACGATAGCATCAAACACAAAATGTGTGAAAATAAATTCAAGCAAATAGCTGCTATGGTTTGAAGTTTTGACCCCCTCCCAGGGTTCATATCCAAGGAGTTGAGGACCCTGTGCTAGTGCTTAGAGGTGTTAAGCATTTGTAAAAGGAGCCTAGAAGAGATAGATCACTGGGGATATAGACGTGCTACCTCCAAAGGGCAAACATAGTTCTCATGAACTAGTTTTTGACAGTAGCTGGCATAAAACAGGGAGCTCAGTAGCTCCTAACAGCTCTCTGGCTCCTGCCTCTTGGCTTGGGCTACTCTAATAACAGCCTGGGGAATGATAAAAGTTATGCCTGTTTTGACCCCACGTTTCTGGTACAGAGCCCCAAATTTTCAACTCTGAAGTCAAGGTGCCCTTTGTTATTCAAAGCAGTTCTTCCCAAGCAACCTGGTGGTTATCCTGATCCTGCGACTCTCCTGGGTCAGGGCACAGCTTCAGCACTGGACTGGTCACCAGAAAGCTAAAGTTATGATTAGAAGTTAAGAACTGTCAGCCCCAGCCCCTTCACTGGATGGGCAGGACCTGAGCCCCACACCAGATGTAGTAAGATCTCACTAACACTGCTCAGCCCAGGACTTGCTAGGAAGCACAACTGGTGTTCTCAGGAGAGTGAAAACCCAGGAAGCTGTAAAGGCTCCACACCCTCACCCCACTCTTACCAGCCCGGCCCTGAGCAATTTCACTTTCCTTGGTGACACTCTGGCTTCTGTGAGCAAGACTAAATCCTGACTTCAGATGCAGAAGGGCATCTTGGCTTCTTTACCTGTCACTGGAATAAAATACCTCAACAATTTAAGAGGAAGGTTTATCTGGCTCAGTCTGAGGGCACAATGGGGGGGGGGGCCGCAGCTGGAAACAGAGAACAGTATGATTGTGGCAGGCTTCCTTGGGTTGGCTCTTCCCACCTAAATCAAGATAACCCTTCACAGGCTTGCCCAGAAAATTAGTCCCCAGGAGGCTCTGAATCTTAGCAATCAAGACAGTCTAAATTGGCCATCTCAAGGGATCCTCACCATTTCTCCAGTTCTCTGGCCAAGTATCCAACAATAAGACAAATCCTAAGGGCAATTCATACTTCTGACCAACCAGCATGTAAATGTGGGGTTTTCCACAGAGCTCTGCCCAAATTTATTCACTAAAGCAACCCAGGCAATGTCCAACTCTATCACAATCAAAAACATATCAACATAGGCCACAGGAGGGGTGAGGATGGGGCAGATCCATCACTGCTGGTCCTCTCAACATGGATGAGCACCAGGGAAGGAGTCTTTTGAGGTAGGCCCCTTTCATAAGTACCCACAATGACTAAACTCAACCTCTGGCCCCTATCCACTTGCTAGGAGATGTAGGCAAGCCCTCTAATCCATTTAGAGACCCTGCCAAGGCCACTTCTTAACCAAACACAGGCATTTTCATCATTCCGATGCTCATGGTCTCAAGGAGCTCTACACCAACAACCAAAGTGAAACTTCATGATTATATTGTACCCTCACACTTCAACACTTCAGCCTCTACTTCACTATATACACACTAACCTAACTCTGAACACATCCGAGGCTCAATGAGGAAACACTGGGAATCAGGAGGAAGGAGCTGTAACTCTGGAGCAGCCACCAGAAAGGGGCAAGTCAGAAAAAGATGCTTGATGTCAGCCTCGGTAAACACACTGTAAAGGAAGGGGGGCAAGCCACTGAGCGGAAAAAACACTTGTAGAGCATGCTAGATAAGAACAGTTGTTTCAAATATAAAGTAGCTTCAGCTCGGTGAGAAGGCATTCGATAAAAATATGAAAGACAAAGATGGTGGCCCACATCTACAACCCAAACACTCAGGAAGCAGAGGCAGGAGAATCATGAGTTCAAGGCTAGCCTGAGCTCTCAGAG
The DNA here is from genome assembly GCA_033318265.1 of Phyllotis vaccarum. Lineage (NCBI taxonomy): Eukaryota > Metazoa > Chordata > Mammalia > Rodentia > Cricetidae > Phyllotis > Phyllotis vaccarum. The sequence goes on from JARWLC010000011.1 coordinate 56,387,869, forward strand.
AGACCATGCCTATGAAAATGAAGGAGGAGGAGGAAAATGAGAAGACGTGGGGGAGCAAGGCAAAGAAGACATGAATGAGAAAGAGGAAGTGGTGATGACAGGAGAAACAGCGGAGGAAATAACCCAAGCAGCAAAGTACCAGAGTGAGCCTGGGACAGACAGCACAGGACAGTCAGACTCACTGAGAAATCCACACTAAAGCCACAATGCTGTGGGTGACAGGCATGGCAGGAGAAGACCTTAGACACACACACCCACGCTCCACACTCGCCCCCACATTCCCGTACACCCCCACGGAGTGTCTTAGTGCAGGGTTCTGTTTTGTTTGTGACCTGGCGTCTAACTCAGAACCGTACACACGATTGACAGAGTTATATAAGGTCCGGTAACTACACTCCTGAGTACTTATCCAACAGAATAAATCCTACACCAACAAAGACTTGCCTGTGAGTGTCCCAGAAACGGATGTGATTTAAATGTGAACATCTCTCCACATGATCCCAGCCACGATGCACCGACTGAGCCTCCAAAGGCCCAACCAAGCCCTCCCTTAATAGCCCCCCCCCCCAGCACAGAATTAAAACCTCCAAAACTCTGAACCAAAATTAACCTTTCCTCTTTCAAAGTGCATCGTCTCAGGAATTGCATTACAATAACTGATGAAAATGTGGTCCACATAAAACTAAAAAGTGAAAACCTTAGGCAACTATCATGTGCTGAGCAGAAAACCAGCAGCTCAGGAAGCAATGCTCAACAGGAAAATATAAATTATGGAAGCACACACCAGCAAACAGGCCAGACACAAATGACCAACGATCTCCCCTGCAATGTTCCAAACACCTTTGTCTGATGAGACAAAAGTAGCCTTTTAAGGAGGTCACTGTAAGAAAAACAGAGCTATGCAAATGGACACACTCAGTACACCATGAGTATCATCAGGACCTTAACATCTGTTAAAACATCAATTATACACTTAAAAGTGATAAATATCATTACAAATAATTCATATCCTCAATGAAATATTGTGCAATGTTTTATATTTAAAAAATGCATGCAACAGAAAGCAGCAAAATAACCCTCTGGCCCTTCCCTCCTACAGAACTGACTATATAGCACACCAGAGCAACAGCCTAAGACTGAAGCAGCCATTTATTTAAATAGAGTTCTTCTTCATCAGTCAGCAACTCCCACATTCTATTCCCGTCATGACATCTGAACACAGCACTTAACAACGTGTACTGACGCTTTTAATGAGGAGTCCTTAGTCATAACACGATTTACTAGAATTCAAAAGCAGAAGCAAAATGACCTTTACTTTGGGGAAAAATACCCACACTGGTATAATTCAATGAAACACTCAATTTAGACTCCTGCACAGAGGAATCACTACCAAGAACTGAGAGTCATATGTTCAGAAACTGCAGTGGGGCAAAAGTGAAGCTTGGTCAGTTTTCATTTTATAACATTATGGTTAAAAACAGCTCTGGGTATTTACTACTTGGTGTTAGAACAGAAGCACAAAGACAAACAGCTGACCGCAGGGACCAGCTTCTAGAAGCTTCTATGTGTTGTGCAGCCTGGCCTAAAGGACTTTTCCATAATTTCACTAAAGGTGATAATTACTAAAAACTAAACAGATCTTAAACATCTAGAAAAAACACACATCTTAGAACATGCATGCAGGTGTTAGTGGGGAAGGAGATAATCTTTAAAAAAAAAAAAATACATAATTCTTATAAAGCACAGGAGACATGGCCATGCTAATCACTCACTCACTCACTCACTCACTCACTCACTCACTCACTCACTCACTCACTCACTCACATCTCCCTGTGATGTTCCAAAGGGGCCAGCCATGGGCCCAGAAGCTTGGCTCTAACCTACAAAGTCTGCAGAGCCATGGAGATAGTAAGCACAGGACCCCAGATAACTTAGGGCTGGTTTGCTCCCTTGAGGCCTTAGGTTAGAAGTCAAGGTAAAGAAAACCACCAAGGACTCAGACAGGACAGCACCGAGGTATGGCACCTCCTAGGCATGGGAAAAGTCCCGAGTTCCATCCCCAGCACAGAAGTGTCCAGAGAACTCCTCACCAAGCACTGCTCTTAGTTCACCCTTTGCCTCACATGGCATATCTGACTTTCCATAAGCCTTGTTTCAGTCCTTACCTCTTCCTTCCACAGTTTCTGTGGTAATTCAGAAACTAAGTTACCACCACAATTTCAGTTATCAAAACAGAAAAATACACTAACACACTCTGCATTTTATTTAGAATAACTTACTTCAATACTGTGAGAGGAACTTACCATTTCCCCCATCTGGCTTGTAAACAGTCCACACAGCTTGAGTAACACTGGGGACAGCTGCCTGCACTCTCTCTGATGTTAGCATCCCACAGTGTGGCACAGCCTCCACCCTAAGAACCGGCTTAACATTCTAATTGGCACAGTAATACATTAGGGCATTTGTGTGTGTGTTAGCGCACTAATGCAACAAAATTAAAAATAATAAAAATGTCTATCGGAGGATGAATGCTATGTAGGGTGAGGCAGCAACACTTCTTTGTATACTTTTCATATATTTTGATCTAGAATCTACATTTTAAACTTAGATTTGAAATGTAAGTAAAATAAAGTTTCAACTCTACAGAAGAGATTTAAATGGGAAGTCAAAACCACCTAGTCTCAGCACCAGTACTATGTAGGAATCCTTTTCATGATACATGAAATAACTACCTGTTTTCACAACACAGCATTTTAGAAGGAAAGGAAGGAAAAATAAGCAAATGTCTACAACTAGAAGCAATGTCAGTAAACAGGAACATGGCCAACAGCCCCAAACACACTATGAATGAATGCACAGTCAGAGGTCTGAGCTGGGGCAAATACATGCTGAGTCCCATTTCAAATTCTGTCCTGAGACCACAAAATGGAATTTTCAAAGAAAACTTCCTATGCTCCAGAAACAAGAGGCAAGATCACTCCAGATGCTTTAAGTCTTCAGAAATGAACAAGGCAGCAGCAGAACACAGGTGACAGGGAGGGAAGAGGGGCACCCTGAGCATACAGGGCTCTCAAGGGGAATGCTCAGGTGCTCCCAGGCTTTATGGTCTCTAGTACTCGAGAATTGACAACTAAGGCTTTGGAGGGATACAAGGTCTATGTTGAATAACCAAAATTAAGACTTTACAATTACATTAGCTTATATATTCTCATAATCAGGTTTCTTTGGTGAAATGCTGTGGATCAAGACAATAAACAAACTGCCCCCAAACTGTCTGCAGTACAAACATTGAGTATCTAACAGAATACAGAAGAAAAAATAAAAGCCAAAACGAAACATAAACCACGTATGAATTAAAATGTGAACAAATATCCTGACTGCAAAAAATTTAACAGACGTGAATGAGATACGATATTTACTTTGGATAAAGTGATCTGGCTGACCTAACATGACAAGCAGGGCATGGCACTGTATGTATATAACCTCCAATGGACAACAGCAGACTGTACCATCCAGACAGCATCACTCACAGAAATGCAGGGCAAAAGGGAAGCCAAGGATGACTAGAATAATCACCACAGGGCAATCAGGAGGCCTGTCAAGATCAGCAGACAGCAGATGGCACACTCACCTTAAGTGCTCTGCCTTTGGAATGACACCATCTCCAGTCTAGAATTCATGAGCCTTAAAAGCCCTAGAGCACTCCACACTATCAATCAGGCTGTTGACTGGCCTCAGAGCCAATCCCTGATAACCCTCCACCCCAGACTGAAGCTAGTCCTGAAAGTCACAGACTAAGGCTCTAGGTCTAAGTTCCCAGGAACCAGGCACGACCTGCCCACTGCAAGCCTCCTGCATCCACAAATTCCACAACCTCAATTCAACTATGCAAGAAAACAGAAATATTCGTGGGGAAAACGCCACCTGAATTCATGTGTACATTCCCTAGATGACACTCTGTCACTATTTTCACAGCTATTACACTGTCAGCAGGCATTGCAAGTGTGCCAGAGATGATCTGAAGTATATGGAAAGATGGAGAGAGGCTACGTGTAAACCCCATGCAGTCGTCTATGAGAACAGTCAGTATCCTCAGAGACTGAAATTGTGGGAGATGAGGGAATCACAGGGAAGAGATCCTAGAACCAGCGGTTCCATTGGCCTCCCCAGGCAGACAGAGAACAGAAGCCTGTACTGGGAACACCAATCCCCACATGTAAGGGCAGTAACCACCTTCTTGAATTACACACTCAGTAAAATGTTACCTTTTTAGGTATGCTGCATTTTAGGGAAGGAGTAAAACTTTATTAAAGCCAAAATAAAACTCATCAGCACTAGATGTGCCCAAATCCCATAAAATTCTACAGTAGTTTGGGGTGAAGCCAGGCTTGTAAAGATGAGTACCCTGAAGAGCATGAGCCACAGTCACTACGCCTCCAAAAGAACAGAATATCCCGTGTTCTCAGAGCTGGGCCAGGCCCAGTTACTTCTCAGTAAATAAACACTGTATAATGAGTGAAACACTACCGGTGTCCCCTTGAATGATTAAGGGAATTATCCCCGTCATATTTTACTGAAAACATTAATTTTATCACTGCTTATTGGTCACGATCACATAGGTTGTTTACCAGGGGAAATAGAATCATTCGCACTGTGGCTCAGAGGTACTAAGAAGTAAGTTGCAAGATAGCAATCTTTTAATTCTGGGGAAACATGGCACTAAGAGAAAGTACAGCCATGTCACTAGTGTGAAAACACTGTGACTCAGGAGGAGGGGGCGGACACTGTACACACCAACCTTCAGAGCTCAGGCCTGGAACTAAGATTCCATGATGAGGCAGCTGCCACTGGAATGTTTCTGAGCAATCAAATGCCCAGAGCAGAACACCGGACCTGAGACCTGCTTTCTCCCACAGCTTCACAAGGACTGTTCATTCTTCACCACAAATCATTATCTTAAAATGGCTCTTTTGAAGCATTTTTTCAACTTCTAGAAGAATCCACATATTGCAAAATGGTCTTTCCAATGCTAACAGATTAAGATACTCTTATCTTATGGAACATAAAAAGGAGACAAAGAGGAATCTTTGGTAATAGTTCAAACCGCAGAGCATTTAAGAAAATGGTCCACGCAGAGGAAGTATGCGACCAGCCCACAGTTCGACAGTAAGATTCCCTTACAGGAGGCTGGAAAAATGGCTCAGTGGTTAGGCTCTCCAGATGCTTTTTCAAGGGAGTTTAGTTTCTATCAAACACCTTTAGGCCCAGCCCCAAGGGATCCAGCCTTCTCTCCCAGTCTCCACAGGTACACATACACATGGCATAAGGATCTACATATACATATAAAGAAAATAAATCTTAAAACAACAACAGATTATTTTACCTACCAGCACAGAATATCCCGGGGACTTCACTCCTGATTATAATGGTCCGAACTTTCTTATCTGATTTTAATGAATCCACAGCTTTTGATAACTAAACCAAAGTAGGAAGGGGGAGGAAAGAAAAGGACAAAAAATCATTTTCAAAATCATGTCAACAATGTATCCTAATATTAGAACCAAACAGCTTAATTTTACACTCACCATTTTGATAAGATTTTTACTGAGTGAATTTTTCCCATAAGCTCTGTTTATTCCAAGCACCACAATTCCTAGTTAAGGAGGGAAAGAAAGTATACATGCTTGGGTTAGTGGGGTGCTCAGAGAACAGACTGCAGCATACAGCTGACTAACCTGGTACCTGATCAATCCACCTCTTAACCAAGGCTTCTTGCAAAGCTGGGCCTCTATTTTTACAACTACAGTTCCTTTTCAAAGCAAGTACGTTTTTTTCTTAATATGGCAGCTAAAAATGTATCAAATCAACTGGTGCTTAATATTCTCGGTGCACTTTAAGGGGAGAATTTCAGTGTCGTGGGCTCTTCAATTTTTCTCTTTGAAACAACACCATAGGAATCTGCCATGTTTTACAGGTTTGAATCACTAAGACGACTGGGGAGGGCACACAGTAGAGACTGGCAGTCATGACTTCATTCATCATCATCCAGTAAGTGGTATGCACAAGTTACAGCCTCCGACCTTTCTGAACTCAGTTCACTGCTCCTTGCTGCTCTAACAGTCAATAATTCTATGCCAGGCTTCCTCCTGACCTCTGCCCTGCACACTTAACCCACAACACGTCCATTCAGATCTACAAGTAATTCAGACTCAACCAAATAAAGCAAAGTTCATTATCCTCCCCTAACACCCAAGCTCTCCCTGCTCACCGGTTTTATCAAGCTTTCATCTGAACCCAGCACCCCCACGCACACAGTTACAGCTGTCCCCCAACCTTCTAAAACCAGTTCCAAGCACAGAATTCACCACTTAAGTAAAATCCTGTTTACAACAAAATACCCAAATTCAATGGCTTTAACTGTAGATCTCAAGTTCTAGATAACCTGCACACAACCTTCTCCCCTAAGCACAAACTTTCAATGTGTGTCAGAAATACTTCTCCAGCTCTGCGTATGGGCCTTATCCATTTCCTGACCTAAATCAAGGGAAAATCCAAACACCCTCATGGAAGAGAAAAGCTTGCAGGAGACTGAGGTTGTGACAGGTTTGGAGGCCTATACCTGCACTGGCTGAGGGCTGAAGTGCAGGGCACACAGCATTGGGTATGCTAGCTCACTAATCCAACAGCAACCCAACAGGTAGCCACCATTCTGTCCCAGTTACCTAGGAGAGGTTGAGTATGTGCCAGGAACAAGTAGGTGGCTATCTACTTCCACACCTAAATGACTGCACCACATACATCAAACTTCAGTTTCCATGTGAAGATAATTTAGACGCTCAAGCCAGAGGTACTGAGTACACACTATAGTACTCAGCTGTCCCATTAAATGCACACCAACATGAATGGTTCATGGTGACTCTGACCAGATTGACATGGCCTGGGGCAATAGAAAGCCAAGGAAAGGCTCCCCTGACACCACTGAGATGAGCCAGAAGCTGGATGAGCAGGAAGGAAAGTGGAAATCATTGGGAAAGGTCTGACCGGACTGAGACGTGCCTAGAACATCCCTACCAGGTTCAACCTAATGAATAAATTAATTAGTCCCTTGAGGAAGTCTTAGGGTGATGGCATTACAGAAAAGCAGCAAAAGGTAGGAGGTAGGCCTGGCTGGAGGAATGGGTCACTGAGTATGGTGTCTCTGGCTGCTGTACCTTGCCCTGCCAGGTCCCTTCCCATCTTCTTTCCTTCCTCCCATTGCTCATCCCCCTCCACCATATATTTCTGACATCGTGGTGTGCTGCCCAAATGCATGATGGGCCCTAACCACCAAGGAATGAACCTTCTAAAACCACTAGCCCAAAATAACTCTTTCCTCACTTACACTATTACTGTCAAATACTGCCATACAGGACAAATAACACAAGACTGAACTTGGAGCAGAGGATGCCCAAGAGCAGCAAGGCAGCCACAGACAGAACACGGTCAGGAGGAAGAGCAGTCTACCAAAGTAAAGACTCAGCACAGGACACAGTGTCCTTGCAAGCCTGTCTTCAGCTCAAGGCAGCTTGGGGGGGGGGGTGGAGAGAGAGAGAGAGAGAAAGAGAGAAAGAAAGAGAGAGAGAACAAAGTGGCATCAAGATGGGTAGGAAAAAAGTAAAACTGCCCACTCACAGGGGACATGACCATCTATGATGGAAGTTCCACAAAACCCACACACACACACACACACACACACACACACACACACACACACACAGAGAGAGAGAGAGAGCTAGTTAATAAACTCAACAACACTATGTTTTAAACATTAACACTGAATAGTCTAAAAATAAATTCAGAAAAGAACTCCATTACTAACAACATCAAACCACAGAACAGGAACTTCACTTTGCAGTCCAGCACTGGAAATCATCACTCAGTCATCAGGAATAAAAACTAAAGAAACTGAAAAACAATCCCACAGCATTCTGAGACAGAACAGCTAACTACAACAGACAGACAGGAGCTCTATGTAGACCACCTCATGGCTCATCTCGGAGATCAGCAAAATCCACCTGCAGGTGTGTGGAGTTCCAGACATTATTCTAGAAAAAATTAACTCATGAGAGGAGACAGCAGGAAGCTACCCTATCAGGAAACTACACCATTAGTAAGCTCAAGGCATCCAGGCTTTACTGACTTATCATACACCACAAAGCTCATAATGACAGAATTAGCTAACAACACAGCTCTCCATAACTAAACAGCTTGGAGTTCCTGTAGCTCAGACTGGCCTTGAACTCACTATGCAGCAGAGGGGAGTAACAGGTGCATCACCACCCCCTGGCTATGCATCAGTGGGGACTGACCCAGGGCTTCCTGCAAGCCAGGCAAACACTCCACCAACTGAGCCTTCAGCCCCCTACATTAATTTGTTTTTATAAACAGTGTTATTTTATGTGAAAAGGGGGGTTTGATGTTCCATTTTGTCTCAAAATAAGAACAATAGTAGTAACGCAGAAGACATAACCTGAAATTATGTGAATACAAGCGAGAACTCAGGACAGGTTTAAAGACATTTTGAAAGTGCCTGAAAATGTGGCATCCTTTTTTGTTTGGTTGGTTTTTGTTTTGTTTTGTTTTTTAAACAGGACTTCTCTGTGTAGTTTTGGAGCCTGTCCTGGAACCCAATCTGTAGACCAGACTGGCCTCAAACTCACAGACATATGCCTGCCTCTGCCTCCGGGGTGCTGGGATTAAAGGTGTTCAGCACCACACCACTTCTATAATGCTTTTTTTTTTTCTTTCACAGTGAGGATGTATATTTTTACTTAAAATTTTTTCAACTTAAAGTTAATCATTGTTACTAAAAAACTGTATTAATCAACCACTGAAAAATGGTTCCAGAACCTGTTTGACACTCACAATAAAATCAGCAGCCTGGGAAATGCTCCAAAGGGAGTCACCATCCACGCATATAGGACACAAGCATCTGAACTACATTGTAAGCTGTGCTTGAGAGGGGTAACAATTTGAAATGTGTTTAGACTTACTTTCGGTGTGTGGGTATTTTGCCTGCATGTTATATTTGTGCGCTTGTGTGCCTGGTGTCATGGATGTCATTAAAAGGACATCAGATCTCCTGAAACTGGAGTTACAAAGGTTGTGAGCTGCCATGTGGGTGCTGGGAATAGAACCTGTTCCTTACAAGAACAGGAGCTCTTAACCAGAGCCATCTTTCCAGCCCTGCATCAACTTTTATAACAGGAAACTTAGAAAGAACATAACCATCTATTAAGAGAGAAACAATTAAAAACAAAAAAAAAAAAAACCCAAACACATGAAAAACACTATTACCATAAAAAGCATTCCTAAAGAGACAGAATCAACATAGCCATCAGAAACAAAGCTTTTAAAGCTGTTTGGGGGAAGACAACACAGTTTTGGAAATAGCCAGAAGGGAAGGATGACCAAGTGACATTCTTAGCAAGATCTGACACTTCCTACAACTCTGAAAACCAGAAAAGTACAATTAAATTAAACATGTCCTTACACAGGAAACCAGAAGTTGTAAACAGTTCCTTCACATCTATTCAACACAGCCCTGATTCTGAACAAAATGCACCTGAAAAGTAGCAAGAACCAAGAAAATACTAAAACCTGACAGGGCTGGGAAGGAAGGTGCCACGTCATCACACAGTAGTTGGGGTGGGCAGAGGGCTCGCCTCCCTGTGTGAGACACTGGATACCACTGCAGACAAAAACCACTTTAGTCATCAAAGTACGATCAAAGTAACACACAGAGGGCCAGCACCACAGAACTCCTGGGGATTTCCTCTGAACACAACAGCTAAGTCAGTGGGGCAGAGTAAACACACATGCTTCTTACAGCCAGGTGCTCATGGGAAAACCAAAGACACACGTGCACACCTAAATACGGAAGACAAGGGGTGCAGCTGAAGGGCTAATGACTTCCGTGTGGCTTTTTACGCCCCCAATCTTTCAGTCTGGTGCTGCTGCTGTCCAGGTTTTGCCCTTTATAGGTAGCAGAAGCATCCTTCAGTTTGTACAGTGAGATTTTATCACTATGAATTGTCAAATGCTTTAGCTGAGTGTGCTGGGATAACTGGGTTTTCTTGCTTAGTTTGCTGGTGTGATGAATCACTTTAAATGCTTTTCAATAACGACCCACACCTGTATCCCCAGAGTAAATCCACGTGGCTGTGGTAATAGTTCTTTTTATGTATTGTTAGATTTAACTTCTGTTTTATTTGCGACCCAAAAAGACATACACTTATTCCTAAGTAGGCAAGATCATGAGGTGGAACTAGTGAGGAAGGCAACAGAAAGCACAAACATATGCACAGTGATCCAGTCACCTCACGTTAGCATTGAGAGACCTAAAGGGATCATCAGGGTTGGAAAATGGCTTAGCAGGTGGAGTGTTTACCCTGAATCATTTCAGCCCTGCCTCTGTCCAGCACCTAAAATCAATCAAACAAAATCATCATAGTGGGAAATGAGCAAGACTTGGCGGCTGGCTCTACAGACACACGTTGTTGTTTTGAAGGTAAACCATGCAGGCACTAATCAGAGAAAGCTGGAGGAGGTACATTAATTTCAGAGAGCTGATTTCGGAGCAAAGCATGGCTTTGGGGAGAAGGGATAAACTCACACCCCATACAACTGCAGACAGGCCCAGCTGCAGCTGTGCTCACTAACTGCAAACACTTCACCCAGCCTCAGCAGAGTTTACACTCTTCTCAAGATCAAGGAAACGTCACTGAGAAAGACCATACTGAGTGCGAAAACACCTTAATCCACAGGGCACTCCTGTGTTCCCAGCACTCAGGAGGCTGAGCCAAGACCAATATTCCGTATAAAACTGTTAAAAGAATGTGGAGCTGGCGAGAAGGCTCAGCAGTTAACAGCACTGGCTGCTCTTCCAGAGGAGAGTTCAGTTCCCAGCACCCACATGGCAGCTCACAACTCTAGTCTGTGACCACAGTTTCAGGAGATCCAATATCCTCACACAGACAAATCACTGTGCACAAGAAATTTTTTTAATTAAGTTATTTTTTTTTTTAAAGAAGGAAACAAAGTGGAACAAGAACAAATTAAATGCAAAGGAAGAAAGAGGTGAACCACAGAACCAACGACAGGGGGACAGAAAATCAGCACAGAAAGTTAATGAAACAAGGATAGTGTGTGTGTGTGTGTGTGTGTGTGTGTGTGTGTGTCTGTCTGTCTGTCTGTGTGTCTGTCTGTCTGTATGTATGTGTGTCTGTGAGTGTCTGTATGTGTGTCTGTCTGTCTGTCTGTGTGTCTGTGTGTCTGTCTGTCTGTCTGCCTGTGTGTCTGTCTGTATGTATGTGTGTCTGTGAGTGTCTGTATGTGTGTCTGTCTGTCTGTGTGTGTGTGTCTGTCTGTCTGTGTGTCTGTCTGTCTGTATGTATGTGTGTCTGTGAGTGTCTGTATGTGTGTCTGTCTGTCTGTCTGTGTGTCTGTGTGTCTGTCTGTCTGTCTGTCTGTGTGTCTGTCTGTATGTATGTGTGTCTGTCTGTATGTATGTGTGTCTGTGAGTGTCTGTATGTGTGTCTGTGAGTGTGTGTATGCACCCAAGGCTGACATCAGGTGTCCTCTATATTGAGGCAGTCTCTCACCTGAACCCAGAGCCAGCCAGCTTCATCTAATCCAGCTCCATGAATCCCACTCTCTGCCTCCACACACTGGGATCACAATAATGATGAGCCAAGCTGCCTGCCCACAAGTCCACCAGATGCTCCAGTCTTCACACATGCATGGTAAGCACTTTAACACCTGGGCCATCCCCCTAGCCCCAAAAGGGTAGGGGGTTTTGGGGGGAGGGGTGGTTTTGTTTTATATTTATTTATTATGCAGTGGTCTGCCAGGATGTATGCCTGAACACCAGAAAAAGGCACCAGATCTCCTCATGGTTATGAGGGACTGTGGTTGCTAGGAACTGAACTCACGTCCTTTGGAAGAACAGCCAGTGCTCATAACCTGAGCCATCTCTTCAGCCCCCCAAAAGGGTGGTTTTTAAATGAGTAATGTGATGTCTCTCTCAAAGAAAGCTGAGCATTCAATAGGCTCTGTGAAACAGAAACAAAAGGACCATATCCTCCCTGTCTACACGGTTAGTGATAAACCAGATAAAGGGTGCAGAAAGCTAAAGACCAATACTTCTCCTAAATATAGCTGCAGATAAAATACACGCATAACAAATCCAACAAAGGACTACTACCAAAACCAAATGGGATTTACTCCAGGGAGGGGTGTGGCTCACTATTTAAAATCATTTAAAGTGGTTCATCATACAAGCAAGCTAAGCAAGAAAAACCAAGATTATTCCAGAAAAGGTACCTGACAAAAATTCAACAAGGTAAAAATTCACTCTCCAACTGGAAGAAGCTTCAACTGATTCAGACTGAGTGAGCAAAGCCAGAATGCTTTCCTCAAGAGATCAAAAGTAATGGATGAGGTAAATTCAGCTGTGTAAATGAGCAAGCAAAAGAAGACATTCAGAAAGAAACAAAGCCATTGCTTTCAAATACCACGCCATACATGGGAAATAGAGAAAGTATTAGGACAAATAGAGGAAGTTATCAAAGCGCACAATACAACGCCTATAGACAAAACCCCAGCGGATTTATACACATCAGCAATGAGTAGTTGGTAAATGAGAGTAACAAATCAATTCCCTTTATGACAAGAGAAGACGCAGAAGTGGAACCAGTCAATGTAGACAAACTTAAGGAGACAAAAAAGAGATTCTTTTTTAATGAAGGAGGGGAGCAGCTTTGGAGGGAGCAAATGGAGTGTCCCATCTAGACTAAAGGGTTTGAGTTTGATTTTTCAAAAATGTTCTAAAATTGAAGCTGGAGAGATGGTTTGGTGGTCAGGGGAACCTGGTGCTCTTATAGAGGACCTGCATTTGGTCCCCAGCACCTACATCAGGTGTTGGAGACCATTAACTCCAGCTCCAGGGGATCCGATGCCGTGTCTACCAGCCTACCATGATAAAGCTGGCAGAGGTAAAGGCCATGGAAGGTTTAAATAAATCTCTCATCAAATCTTTGTATCTAGGGTGATGAAGAGGGTCCGTCACAAATGACTTCTCTGTTCACCTGCTTGTTTATGCTATTTGCCAGGAAGTGTCCCAGCAATTTCACAAAGACATCTTTAAAATAGGTCACAGTATAGCCCAAGCAGAAAAGAAAGTTCCTAAGAGTGGGGCAAAGCCATTCCTGGAAGCATGTACAGAAGCCTATACAGGAAGAACTGCAGAACAGCAAGGTCAGGGACAGCTGCAGGGCGCGGGCTGAGGGGGACCAGAGGAGGATGGGGCCTGCAAGCACAAGGTCCCCAGCACACCAGTGAAGAGTAAGCTGGGGGGGGGGGGGGGGAGACCTCTGCAAGACCAGACTGCTAGACTACTCTAAAAGAAGAAATAACCACCAGAGAGCCCTGTCTCCCTGGAGCTCTGAGGAGCAAATTACAAACACAGAACCCTGACAGCAGCTGCAAGCTTCAAGTGTTCTGCACATACCTACCTCTGCTGCTGGCCTAAACCTTACAAATGAAGCTTGATGCTTCTCTGGGTCCCTGAGGGTTCTCAGAATCCTGAAGGACTGAGAGAATCAAATTCTGGACTCATCACTCTGACAAAACCACCAGGAGACTCTTAAGAATGTGCTGTTAGAATCCACTCAAACCACAATACCCACAGCAGCCTCCTGCCCCTCATAGATACCACCAGGCACCCTGCTGAGAAAACTGGGATTTCTCACTTGGAGAAGTGGAGTTTACATCAAAAGGGACACTGGTGACCACATAATCTGATGCCCACCTTTTCCCCTACCTCATGTCTAGGAATCATCTAGCCTGAGTAGACGATCCTGCTGTGAGCCCACAACCATTCTCAGAGATTTGTAAGAGACCACCACTCCTGCCTCATAAGCCTGGATTCCCCTCCTCAGAGCTCCTCAGCGCTGTGGTCTCAGGTGAACTCTCCTGGGTCCCTGCATACTGTTTGTTGTCTGTCTGTTTATGACAAAACTGAAATACTAACAATCTGCCTCAGTGTCCCTCTTAAGCCGACATCATCAACCTTCCGGAGACTCCACTGGCAGTCCCCAGCCTTTTCCTTTGCGCTCCTTAAAGGTGGCTCAGTGGGAAAAGCAAAGCATTTCTGCCAATCCTCAAAGAATGCCGGGTCAATCTTTAGGCCAGGGTGTCCTAACTACCGATATTCACATTTCAGATAAACTGAAAATATTTCCATTTATCAAGACATCTTCAATGTGCAGGATCTTCCCCTGTAGTCCAATCACATTCCAACTTAAAGACTTCCCCGATGTTCTGTGTGGATTTGCACTGAATATGCACTCACGAAAGCAACAGAATTTGGTACATACACGTATCTGTATTTCCGACCCCTTCACAGGGAAGGCACACAACTTAAGTGAAATACCAGCACCACTAAACTTACTCAAAAGACTGGAATTAATGATTCTAGGCCTGCTGAAGCTCCCAGGTGGGCTTCCTGCTGCTCTGTCATACCAGACTTGTCACCTGCAGTTTCCCAAATGCCTATCTCCATCATTTTGACCATTTCACTGTCTTAGCTTGAACAAATAAGAAACAAAATGATTCCTAATATTTCTGAGCACCTTGCACAGGTTACTTACTCATCAGGCACAGTAACCATTCCATCTCTTCATTGTACTTGATACATTCCATGGTTGGGGAGCCAGGAAATCTGCTCCAGAACTACCCACTTCCACTGCCCATAGAATGCGTTGGAGTGGGCTCGGTGGCTCAACCCCGTGACCCCAGCACTCTTGAGTCTGAGGATTTTAAGATCCAGGGCAGCCTAGGTTACACAGTGAGAGAGAAACCCTGAAGACATTGCAAGGTTCTCAACAGGCCTTTAAGTAAAACCATGATCTGACCTTCAACAAACAAGAGGGCTTCTTAAAAGAGCCATCCTGACTTACCTATTTTCCACTTCTACTTAACAGATTACAGCACGCTCTAAATGAATGTCAAAGGCCAATGAGTGGTCCTCTCTTCCTTCCTGGGTAATGTCCTATTCCACTTTCTCCATCCCTAAAGCCAAACCAACACTGCAACTAAAAGGAACTTCCTCAATATTCCTCTGCATCTTACCTTCCATCTGCACCACCCCCTACCTTCAGTCCGGCACTAATATATCTGTCTCCTCCCAGAACAGGGAACCCAAGGGCAAGATAAATATCCTTTATTTACCCAAGGAGTTCAGCAAGGCAAAAATAAATAAATAAAAATTAAAGGTGCTCAAAATTGTTTAAGTGAAGTGCAACAGTCCCCTAAAACTAACTCTCCGAGATAAAATGTGCAAAAGGAAAAAGATGATTCTAATTTAAGATTCTATCGGATAATAAACGTTATCCCCGCTGCAGCTCCTACAACTCTCGCACTGACGCGAGGTGGCAGGGAGCTATTACACAGCAAGAAGCAACCCTGGCCCAGAACTAAACCTCAGGCAATTGACCTTGGCTGGAGAGACCCCAGGGGCGAGCAGCATCACTGTGCGCGCTGAACCGGGAGGGCCACCGTACCCTCCGGCCGCAGAGGCAACTGGGCCGACCTCCGCGGCCTCTCCCGCGCTGCCCACAGCTCACCTCGGTTCTCCTCCTCCAGGTGCCGCACACGCAGCTCGTCCTCCGTCTTCACCTCAGAGCTGTAACCCCTCCTCGGGGCGGGACCCCCGGCCCAGGCCACGGGGCCGAGCCGCGCACAGCACGCCGCCACCAGGCGGACGCGACCGGCTCTCAGGGCGCCCAGAGCGCCCGGAGCCGCCGCCGCCATGTTGTCTGTTTACAGCGGGCGCCCGAGGCCAAGCTCCGCCCCCGCTTGGAGCCGCGCACGCGCACGACGGGTGTCTGTCACTCGGGCCCCGCCCCTCGCCATCTGGCCCCACCCAGACTCCTTTTGCTTTGCTGGTTAGGGAGAGGCTAATTCTCTTGACACCACAGAGAAGAAAAGGCTTCTTTAAAGCTATGGAAACGCTAAGGGGACACATTCTCAAGTACCAGAGGGATTTGCCTCCCTGCATTCCTCGGGCCACAGTCTAGGGTGTGACTAACTAAAGATACTCTAAAGACACATCTTTGTACCCCTCCCTCTTGGGTACAGATCATTAAAAATCCACAAGGAAATATCATTTCCTCCAGGTATCCCATGTGGGGACGGGGCAGCTTGGAACCTTGAGACCAGCTAGAGGAGGAGCCTCTCTCCAGAACTAAGCATCACACCGTTCTGACATCTTGTCAGACCACCTTGCAGGAGAGAAGGGAGATGATGGGTCAGTGATGTGTGGGACCTCACCTTGACCAGGACTATCTAGCTAGACATACTCCTTGCCCTCAATTAAACCAAAACCTTATATCAGAACCTTGAAGAGAGACTGGAGGACAAGGACATCATAGGACCCCTTTGTTTCTCTTCCCAATGTGGACGCATTGAACTAATCTCTAATTGGCCTATTCAAGAGAGTTGGCTGAATCCACTTTATCAGGGCTGCCAGGACCTCAGGCTCTGATACTATGACTCCCATCACCAGGTCATTGTGTTAAGTGAACAGCAACATGAGCAAAATTGGTCCATTCCCTTGGGTTTGTTGGAAGAGGGAGGAGGACCTCTGCTTGTCACTAGACGTGCCTGACAAACCTAGTAAATGAAGGGGAAAACAGCCAATAGAGAAATGGGCCCCTCCTGCCCACCTATGGGGACTTCCTAAAAGCCAGTACCTCAACAAAAGCACACCAAGGAACACTCAGCCAAAATGCAGGCCCAGGTACAGTTCTGAGCCTAGGGCTTTTCCCGAAACCTCAGGTCAGTTCTGTGAAGATATTTGTAAGAGTGCCTTGTTTGAGAATTTCCTGCTACCTGGCTTTCATCAATCTCCACTCAGAGAAAGTCTATTTAAGAAGTGACTTCAAAGTGTATCACTGTTTATTGGAGTTTAAGGGTTGGCCCTCGTGCCCCCCCCCCCAGTCCTAACAACCAGGCTGCACAACACGTCCTTAGCAAACCAATTAAAACCACTGAATTAATAGTGAAAAATGGAGTCTGTCAGTGGTTGTACATGCCTTTATACCCATCACTCACTCAGGAAAGAGAGGCAGGCAGATCTTTGTGAGTTTGAGGCCAGCCTGGTCTACAGAGTGAGTTCCAGGACAGGCTCCAAAGGTTCACAGAGAAACCCTTTCTTGGGAGAAAAAAACACACACAAACAAAACAAAACTGTCCATACTGGGAAGAAAGACAGAGATCCAATAAGGCTTCAGGACCTTCTTCAGTTAAGTTTAAGTAGAAAGACAAAATTATGTATAGCCAGGTTGATGTAGGGCCCCTCTCATCATTTCCCCACCATTGTTTGTGAGAAAGTCTTTTCCTGGGGGTAGACGGATTCCAGTTGCCTGAGGAGCCTTATTTTACAATCCAAAGCTAAAATGGAGAGAGAGAGTATCTCTTTAGAGTTCTCCCAGCCCTTCAGATTACACTCTGGCCATAGAAATTCTGATATAATACATTAGGTTTGGCACCTCCAATGTTCCACCTGCTGGGCTTGTATCCAAAAGGAAAACAGCCAGTGAAATTCAAGTGGCTGCCTCTGTTATGATAATGACCTTGGGACACCCCCTTCTGTGAGTTTTCTCAAGTGCCACTTGGGACGCTGTTCTTGAAAGTTAGGTTGTATCCTTTTTCTGATAGCAACTTTCCGTTTGCTAAGTGCTGAGATTGTTATTGTTCGGGTTTATGGTTTCTCCAATTTGGTTTTGAAGTCTCTAGGCTTGGAGGATTGGAGGTATGGGGCTGAAAGGGAAACCAGCCAGTGAGGAGTGGGAGGGAGAGAGAGAGAGAGATTGGTTAAGGATGAGAGCTTGCTGACATGATGGGTTCTAATTGGTGGGTTAGAGCAAGCCCCAGTTTGAGTCCTGATAATGGCCAGGAGGCTCATCTCTGCATACCTGGCAATCCACATAGGGTGAGAACAATGCCATTGCCTGTCCCATATGGAGGGAAGACAGATGTCCAGAGGTCCAAATGGACCAAATTAAGAACTGAGTGGTGGCTGGCGGTCAGCGGCCCATACACAGAACTGGAAACCAACTGCATGAAGCATGACTAGGCCCTGTCTCAGGAGTAAAAGAGTTAAGTTAACCTTTAAAACAGATACAGAGATAAATATAAAATTACAAGACTCCATCAAACTGGGAAAATCCTCCCCTCCTCCCATTTATATATTTGGTCAGTTGACTTTTTACATGACATCATCATCCTACACTGCCCAGGTTGGCCTCCAACAAGAGACCCCAGGCCACCTATATTTCTGACCAACTAGCTCTGCACAAGCTCCCACCACCCTTTCCTCAGGAACAGTCTTTTGTCTGAGTAGCTCACTGAACTGAGGAAAGCATTTTACTTTCATTAAAGGTTATTACAAAGAACATTTTGAAGGACACTAATGACCAGCCAGGTGAAGTAGCACACCAAATAAGGCCCAAAAACTTCATCTGGGGGTTAGGGTGTGACACCGAGGTCCTCTGGCCTCCGCATCCATCATGACATGCATAAACAAACAAACAACTTAGAATTTGAGCCTTCTCAAAGGCTGACAGCAGCATATATTCCCCCCCCTTCCCTGCTCAGCCTGGGATCATGACAACCGAAGCAAGACTGGACAGGGCGCTGTGTTGCTAAGCTGGAGTATTTAGCACTTGAGAAGTATTAAGCAAGTTTTGAAGGAAGGTTATTTTCACCTTCTGATGTGTCTATTGAGATGGGATTCACTGAAAAGCAAGGATTATGCGGACACTTCAATAGAAATATGGTTGTCTCCCCCACCTACCCAAACAGATGATGGGTGGGAATTGGCCTCAAAGCTTTCTAGAAACCAACCCTATTGCTTTAATTTATCCCTCTTACTTTAATACGCCCTTGAGTACATCCTCCTGCTTCTCCTAAGAGATATAGAGTCCCTTCTCTGTTGCTAGAGAACCAAGTATCTGTGGTTTGATCCCTGGCCTGCTACAGCCCTGGAATTTATTATGCCTTAAGCACTTGTCTAGTAGGGGAAACTGTATTCTATTCTCTAATTCCTTTGTCCTTCTGTAGTATAAAGGGGCTAGGACAGAGTGTCCGGTCAGCTCTGGCTGCCACAAAGCAGGTGGCATGCACAGCAGAACTTATTTTCTCGTAGATGTGGAGATTTTAAGGCAAGGTCAAAGTGCTGCTGGCAGGGGTGTTTCCTCCTAAGGTTTATCTTCTAGGATGGCAGATGGTCACCTTCTCACTATGTCCCCACATGACTTGGCTGTATGCACCTGCCTCTGGTGCTTAGAAGGGCAGCAGTCCTGTTGTAGCAGGCCTGGCAGAGATGGGGATGTCCTAAGAAGGCATTCATATCTTTCAATCTGACTTTGAGATTCTTGAAACAATGGGTCACAGAGAGATGGGAATTTCCCCCAGGATTCTCATGCTGGGTGAAGGAAAAGGTGCCAGGCCAGAAGAAACTTGACTCCTAGAGAGATTTCACACAGCCCCTACAACTGTTAGACCACTTCACATGATGAGACTGGAGCCCAAGTAATGTGGGCGGGACCACACTTCAGGGACCTCTTACATATGCATGGACCTCTAGACTTGGAGGATTCTCAGGATATCTTTGATCCTAGCTCCTCTTCCCTACATCGACACCTCCTTTTGTGAACCTCCCCCTATCTCTGCTTTCTACTCTTTGTCTTCTGTTTTTTGTTTGTTTGTTTGAGACAGGGTTTTCTTTGTGTAGCCTTGGCTGTCCTGGAATTCTCTCTGTAGACCAAGCTGGCCTCCAGCTAACAGAACTGCTTGCCTCTGCCTCCCAAGACTAAAAAGTGTGTGCCACCACTGCCCAGCCCAGCTCCCTGCTTTCCAGTCATATTTGGCTCTGCTAATTGGTTTGTTGAGGACAGGTGACTAGATATAACTTTGGGGTGCTGCTTGTAATCCCTAAGTTTAATAACAAACAGTTTTACAGTCAGGCTTCACCCACACAAGCCTCTCAGCCTTAATTACTTCATACTCACACCGTAAGGCGCCTTAATTACTTCATACTCACACCGTAAGGCAGAGGATACCACGCCATTCACTTGGGAGAGTTATAACTCAGTATGAGAAATTATTTGATTTGTTCATTTATGTAAGGTCTTATGACAGCCCAGGTAGCCTAGAACTCCAGTCCCATTGTTCTTAGCCTGCCAAGGTGTACTCAGGGGGACCACACAACAATGGACTAACTCTGCTGATCTATCCCTGCTCCCTGACTAGCCCAGTTCTGAGGCAATGCCTCAGGCAATGACAGTGTCAGCAGTCTGAATCACCTGAGGCTCACCCATGCCCTGTGTCACATGTCACACATAACCGTAAGAAGTATTCTGTCAACAGTCACATGTTAATAAGCTGCAGAGCCCAGTGAAAATCAAGACAAAGTCCTTCATGATCTCCACCTCCCTGCTACCTACCTCTCCTTTCCCCAGGACATCTGCTTATGCACAGTCTGTCTTCATCAGTCAGGCATCGTGTCCTCATAGCGGAGATGCTGGGATTTCAGGCAGAGGAGACCCTGCTTACCAGGCACGACACACCTGTGATTCCGGGGCTCAGCACACTCAGGAGGAGGACCAGGAGTTCAGGAAAGCCTGGGATACACAGTGAGCTGAAGCTAGCTTGAGCTTCACAGTGAGTTTGCTTCCACACTGGGCTACGTGAGACCCACCCCATCTCTAATAGCTAAAAGCCATTTCTTTCAGAAGGTTCATAATAGAGCAGCAGATGACAGCTCAGCCCCCACCTCCCCTCTGTGTGTGTGTGTGTGTGTGTGTGTGTGTGTGTTTGTGTGTGTGCTTTGTGACTATCCAGAAATAATCAGTCCCCCAAAACAGAAGATAAAATCTGCTTCAAGGCTTTAAAGAGCTGTCCTTTTAATAGAACAGCAGGTGTGTTGGGCCATAATTGTCTCTCTGAATAAAGAACTTGTTCACAAATATCACATGGAGAAAAATCATGGTGCAGAACCCCTGAGCCTGGTGGAGATGCAGAAAGGTCAGGGTGAAGCCTGGTGATTCCGTGGGTCCTCTTGCAGGGGAGGGGCCAGCTGCCCGAAGTGGAGCCTCCAGTCTGTTACAGGCTGATTATTCCACTCTCCCAGAATGTTCTCAAACACCTTTGTTCCTGTTATCTTTATTTCACTCCTAATACCTGAATGCAAACGTGTTGTTAAAGGCACTCATGCTTCCAGGAGTGCTGGCCCATGCCTTTAATCTCAGTTCTCTGGAGGTGGAGGTAGGCAGATCTCTATGGTGTGCTTAGAGAGTTACAGGCTAGCCAGAGCTACTTGGTGAGACCCTATCTCAAAAATAAAGTGCTCAAGCTGAATAGGATTTTGTAGTAGGGAAAGCACTTACAATATATTATGTTTTGTTTTTGTTGGTTGGGCTTTGTTGTTGTTTTTTCTGGTATTTCAAGACAGAGTTTCTCAGTGCAACAGCTCTGACTGTTCTGGAACTCTGTAGACCGAGCTGACTACAGGCTGGTGGAGATTCACCTGCCTCTGCCTCCCGAGTGCTGAGATTAAAAGTGTGTGTCACCACACCTTGCCTGAAATCTTGTCTGTTTTGTTTTGTTTTTTGATAGGAAATGCTCAGTGTGACTTACGGCTTACTTTTACAACATTATGTGGTGATGTGGAGATACAAAAGGGCTCACCTCTCAAGAGTGTAAACGTGTACAAAGGCTGGGAATGTCTTAGCTCAATTAGGTGTTCACAGACCACTGGAGAAGCAAGCCCTGGGCTCTATCTCCAGTACCACATAAACTAAGTGTGGTGGTGAACACCTGTCTTCTAGGGACCCAGAAAGTGGAGAAGGAAAATCAACTGGTGCTACTTGAAACCCTGTGTTGATAGGTAGATAGACAGACAGACAGACAGACAGACAGACAGACAGATAGATAGATGGATGGATGGATGGATGGATGGATGGATGGATGGATGGATGGATGATGGTTGGGTGGATGCATGGATACATGGATGGATGGATGGATGGATGGATGGATGGATGGATGGATGCACGGATGGATGCATGGATGGATGGTGGATGCATGGATGCATGGATGGATGCATGGATGCATGGATGGATGGATGGATGCACGGATGGATGCATGGATGGATGCATGGATGCATGCATGGATGGATAGAGATGGAAACAAATGGGATAATTGCATAAACTGATGACATGACCATCCTATGGTATGGTTGAAGGGAAGGTTTCTGTTGTAGATGTGTAAAAGAGAACATTACAGAAGAGGGAGCTGGCAGTAGACTAAATATGTGCAGCAGACAGGACCTGCCACCACAGAAGCAGGAGCAGAAGGGTGACAGGGAGTTAGAGAGAGGGAGAGTGCTGGAGAGCTGAGAGCAGGACGAGGGAAACAGGAACTGGGAGACAGAGAAACAGTGGTGTTATAAGGAGAATGAGTATCTGGGGGAGGGAAGTCCCCGAAGAGAGTTTAGGGGAGGGGAGGAGGTGAGAAGGGCAGAAAACTAGCAAGGACTTTAAAATGCATTACAGGTACTTACCATATGGAGGGAACCTGGAGGCCACCATGCACCTCGGATAGCCATTTGTCGCTTTCTGCCTTTTAGAATCTGGAGAAATGGAGCTTCCTTTGAACCTAATAGTAACATACATAAACATCCACTCCAAATGCAATATAGAGCAATAAGCCTTAATAGACTTGAATATCGAGTGTAAGAGACTATTATTTAATTTCAGATTCACATTGCAATCCACCTTAAATAAACTAGGACCAGAAAGATGGCTCAGCAGGTAAGAGAACTTGTTTCTCAGACCTGATGATCTTCATTTGTATCCCGGAACCCATGTAGAAACAAAAAGTGAGACTCACTGATGCACACCTACAATCTCAGCATGCCTTCCCTTACGATAGGAGATAGAGATGCTCATGAGCTAGCCTGAAACTCAGACCTCCACCTACCTTTGCCTCCCAAGTTTGAGAATTAACGGTATGCATCAAGACCTCCAGTTAATAATTTTAGAGCCCATTCCAGGCACCACAATGCTATGTTATAGATAAACCATGTCTCCCTGAGCAGTTACTTCAGCAGAGAATAATCTTTGTGCACACAGTGGGCAATTCTGAAATCTCGTGTGAGTTGCCTCATCTGTGTGGCTGAGTCTTCCATACAGAATGGAGTCCTGAGGCTGGCCAGGAATTTGGGCAGACCTCAAAACACCCCTTCAGCACTAGCTCTCTACCTTTCTATTCTGAGATTCCATCCCATTCCTGTATTTCCTGGATACAGTAGTCACCCACACGTACCCCCATCCCTGGCCCAGCAGGACTGTAGCTTTCTGAGTGTTGACCACTCTGCTGGGTGAAAAACCACAGCTGACATGAAGTTGGAAAAGGGGAAACGCTGGGGACTCACTCGCGCCGTGCATGTTTCCAAGAGTGGGGTCCTCTCCACTCCTTTCCTGTTGGATTTCCTCTCCAGAGCCTGGGAGTGGCTGGCTTTTCCATCTAGTTGAGAGGCCGTAGGTTTGATTTGATAAGAACCACTCTGCTCAAGCCCCAAACAAGATACAAACATTGCTGGTAACTGCTGAGAACAAAAGAATCCAGGAGCTGCAAGACCTTTCAGCAGGCCACCTAGAAAGTCAAGTCAAGAGCAGAGATGAGTTGTCCTGCTCCCTTCAGGCATGTTGGGTCTGTCCTGGCTCCTCTTATGTCAATTTGACATAAGCCAGAGACATCAGAGAGAAGGGAGCCTCGATTGAGAAAATGCTTCCATAACATGGGCTGCAAGCAAGTCTAGAGGGCATTTTTCTTAATTGGTGACTGGTAGGGGAGTGCCTAGCTCATATGACTGATGTCCTAGGTTCTATAAAATGCAGGCTGAGCAAGCCATGAAGAGCAAGCCATTGAGCAGCACCCTCCATGGCCTCTTCTTCAGTTTCTGCCTCCAGGTTCCTGTCCTGACTTCTTTTGTTGATGACCAGTGACAGGGAAGCATAAGCCAAGCAAACCCTTTCCCTTCCATCTTGCTTTTGGTCAGCAATAGAAACCCTAACTAAGACAAATTGGTACCGAAAGTGTGAGTTACTGTGACAGACCGGACCATGTTTGCGGGAGGATTGTAAAAGGACTTTAGAACTTTGGGCCAGAAGAGCCGTTGGTTGAGTGTTAAGAGTTCCGTGGAATATTCTGTCAGAACGTTGAAGATAAAAATGTTGAGAGAAGTGCAATGGATGCCTGACTTGTGAAGTTTCAGAGTGAATCAAAGACTCTACTAGGCCATCTGCCTGGTCAGTTGCAGCTGAAGAATCAGCTGTGTATACTTGAGACCAAAACCACTAAAGTGAAACCTTTGCTTTGCAGGAACAATTGATGCTGGTCAGCTGGAGCTGAGAAATTAGCATCACGGAGGTGAAATCTTCTGGAAATGTTTCCTGAGAGCCCACAGAAGCTATGTTCTGAGGCAACCAGGGTTATACCTTGAACTGGCAACCAAATTTAGTAGTGTAAGAGTCACCCAGGGGGCACTAGTTTTGAAGGCATGAGGGTGTCATGGAGAGCAGCTGAGGCTTGGCTCTGTGAGAGGCCAGGAGAGGCCATAGGTGAAAGTGCACCCTGACGGCCCAGAACTAAAGGGGTCATGCTGAAAAGTTGAGGCTTGGCACCGTGGAGAGAGGCTAGGTGAGGTGTTGGTGAAAGTACAACCCAGTTGCAGCAAGGGACCCCAGCATTTCGGAGATGCCAGACTGTGTGATAACCACCAAGAGAAGCATTGGGGGTAAAATGGAGTCAGCCTAAAAGGCAACTGTGTGTGCTGCAGAGGGCTGAGCTCAAAAGATGACTAGGCCCCATCGGAGGAGGCTAAAAATCAGGAGCGGATCCCAGACATTCGACACCATGTTACTTATACTGTTCGAGTTTGATTTTGCTTTGTACAAATTGTGACTGCACCCTGGTCCATTCCTTTCAAAGTAAAGTATTCATCTTTTATTTTATATGGAAAAACTTCAAACATTTTTAAAGAGAGATTTGGGGGGGGGGGGGTTGCAAAGAATTTGGATTTTAAAAGAGACAGTATTTTTAGTTTTTGTTTTCTTTTGTTTTTCAAGACAGGGTTTCTCTGTGTTGCCCTGCTGTGCTGATACTTTGCGTATAAGAAGTAAAGTTTGCCTGAAGACCAGAGAGCAGAACCAGCCACAGAGTTAGCCATAGAGGTCAGGCAGTGGTGACACACACCTTTAATTCCAGTGCTTGGGATCTCATGCCTCTGCTCACAGTACTTGGGAAGCACAGGCCTTTAACCCCAGCATTGGGAAGGTTGAGAGAGGAAGTGATGCGGCTGGGCAGAGAAAGGAACATTAGGCAGGAGGAGACAGAAGTCCCACCCTTTCCTTTTTGGCTGAGGACTCAGGCATTCGGCCTGATTCATGGAGACAGGGTCTTCCCCTTTCGGCCCGAGGAGGTAGTAGTAGTGAGAAGTTTCTCTAGTGGCTTGCTCCTCTGCTTCTCTAATCTTTTAGCATTTACCCCAATATCTGGTTCCGGGTTTTTATTAAAACCAATTAGGATTCAGCTTCACAAGGGCTAGAGACATCAGAAGGAAGAGAGCCTCAGTTGATAAAATGCCTCTATAAAATGGGCTGCAAGCAAATATGTAGGGCATTTTCTGAATTAGTGATTGATGAGGAAGGGCCTTACCCATTGAGAGTGGTGCCATCCCTGGTGGTCCTGGATTCAGTGAGAAAGAGGGCAAAGCAAGCTATTAAGGGCAAGCCAGTAAGCAGCACTGACCTTTGTATCACCTCTTGCCTCTAGGTTCCTGCCCTGTTTGAGTTCCTGGACACCTGGTATATGTGAGTTTAGGAATTTGGAAACTATCAATTCAGAGATTAATTTTAAAACTGGAAACATTTTATAGCTTCTCTTCACGATAAGGTTTTTGTTTATATTTAAGTTAGAGGATAATTTTATTGGAGTTTAAAAAAGAAAAGCCCCAAGGAAAAGCAAGATGTGACCCTCAACAGCTGCTGGATCCAAGGGACGTTGAAAGAAAGCCATGCCCTTTAAAAGGACATGGTCATCAAACACACAGCAGACTCTAAGAGTCACAAGTACATTTAAAATTTTAATTACTTGATGTGGGAATGTCTTTCTGTGTGTTGTGAATAGCAATCTTTAAATAAAGGAGCTGTTTTTGCTCAGGACAGTCACCATAGAAAAAGTAGGAGGGGAAATCAGAATAGGTAGAAGCAGGGCAGAGTCAGACAGATCAAGTCAGACGCCCAAAGAAGAAGCATGTAAGAAACACAGGTGAGCCATGGGCCACGTGGCAAGACAGATTAATGGAAATGGGTTGAGTTAAGATGTAAGAGCTAGCTAGCAATGTGCCTGAGCCATAGGCCAAACAGCATGAAGTTAATATAAGCGTCTGAATCATTTTGGGGGACTAAGCAGCGGTGGGTGGCTAAGGAGTCTGGCGCAGCAGGTCTCTGGCCACCCGGGACCAGGAAACCTCATTGCGACAATTACTGTGCCTAAGAGGTCAGTGAAACAAAAATGTCTCTGACCTGTAAGCTTCTTGCCCAAAGACAAGTATGTCCTAAGGTGCTGAAGGCTGCTATTCATATAAGGTAACAAACCACATGTTCACTTCTCTAAACAAGTTTGATTGACACATCTGCACCTGATGATGTGCTTGGTTACGTAGGTAGGCAGGAAATGTGCCAGGATGTTTGCTTGCTCCTGATCAGACCTGATGAGAAATGCAATGAATTATGGGTTTTCTTCTTAAGCCCTTGCCATACTTGATTCTGGGCCATTTCCCAGGAACCTGGGTATAGACCTGGGCCAGAGCCCATCCACCTGGCCAGTATTTAATTAGAGCTTCCTTCAAATTTGCCTTTAAACTGTGGTAGTGGTCTTATTCTCAACTGTTAGGATTAACAGCCAAGCAGCCACATGGTAATAAAGGGAGCTTTAGGGAAAAACTAAGCCCAGATTGTCAAGGAGGCTGGAATGCTGAGGAAAGCATGCTTAGAAAAAAGCAGAAAGGAGAGAAGGAGAAGTTTCACTCTTCTCTCTAATCTAGAAATGAGGGTGACTTACTTCAGCCCTGTGCTAGAGGCAGGGATTCAGAGAAGAAAAGTTCAGTATCTCATCAAAGGATGAATTTTTCTACCTGTCTCTTTAGCATGACCTAAGGTAACTCCCCTTCCCAAAAGCTGTCCCTTTACAGATTGATTGATCATACCCAGCTGGAATGTTAGGGCTCCACCCATGTCAGAGATTCTGTTCTCTTAAACAGGAGATTTTCCTTAGCAGGCCTTTATTGCTACTAAACCACATAACCCCTAAAGTCAGGAATCAGAGCCCCTTAACACTGTTGGCCTTTGGCTTCTGGCAAGGATGAAGTTGCCAATCAAAATGAAATCTCTTTCATGCAAACCACAATACCTTCAACTCATTAATTAATCATTTAACTTTAGCAGCCTTTGCTGTAGCATACAAACATTCCTATCGTGAACTAAGGCCAATATGCCATGTTTATTCTCCACGTCAACACTGACTGCAAGCTTCTTTGTGGGATCGCTAGATCCTGTGCAGGGTTTTGTCTACAGGAGTTATGAGGAATTTAGGAAACAAGTCAGACCTTCTTTCAAACAGCAGCATTACTGTCATTTGGCTGTAGAAACATTCTGCATATGCCATCCCCCTGAAGTCAGTTGATGAGCTGTTTGTAAATTAGAGTACTGCCTAAGTTAGGCTGAAGGCTGGAGACCTGAAAGGTGCATCTTCCAGACTTTAGCTCCCATCCAGCTGCAGAAGTGAGCAGCAAGAACCCTGTCTTTCCTGTACAGTTGGTCTATGTCACATGGTTGAATGGCCACCGCTCGGAAGCTGATAATGGTGTCTGTTACCTTGGACAACAGACTTTTGGGTATTCTTTTGTCTGTCTGTCTGTCTGTTTTCCAAGGCAGGGTTTCTCTGTGTAGTCCTGACTCATTCTGTAGACCAGGCTGGTCTTGAACTCACAGAAATCTGCCTGCCTCTGCCTCCCAAGTGCTGAAATTAAAGGCGTGCACCACCATTGCCAGGCTACTTTTGAGTAAGACAAAGTAGTACACAGTAGGCCTGCAGAAGAAAAGAGACACCTAGGATGAGGCCCAGTTAGTCTAATGCTTGCCTGGCACACAGATCCCTCCACACCCCCAGTCTTCCGATACTGTATAAAACAGGCATGGTTGAAAACATGTTTCTTAGCTCAGCACTCGGGTGGTAGATTTAGAAGGAATAGGCATTCAAGGTTAACTTCTGTTGGAAAGTGAGTTTCAGACCCTCCTGGATTATGAGTCCCTCCCTGCCTTAAAAAGAAATTAATTAAAGTTAAGTTTTTATAAATTAAAATAGAGACACACAACACCAAAATTTTACTCAACCTGATCTTCCTATTGACTAAAACTGAAACCCAAAGTAGTTCATTTTGTCAAATGAGTAAAGTTAAGAAGTGGGTATCTACATACTCTACACAGTCTCTCTCTCTCTCTCTCTCTCTCTCTCTCTCTCTCTCTCTCTCTCTCTCTCTCTCTCTCTCTCTCTCTCTCTCTCTCTCTCTCTCTCTCTCTCTCTCTCTCTCTCTCTCCACATACGCACACACACATTTCTCTGGTTTTCCTCCTTATAATAAAGCCATTTGGATTCAATCACAAGGCTCCACCTGATGACTTAATCTGACCCTATATTACCTCAAAAGATTCCTCCTTTAAACACATGCTGGGATCGCTTCCAAGCTCAGAGCTTCATGTAATTGGGAATAGATTTTAGTACACACAGCCCTGGAGACATGCAAACCCACATCTAAACACAGAACTCACTTATCAAATGAACTATTTTAAAAACAATGCAGATGCCCCCATCAGGTGTTTCCACGGTAACTATGAGATCATTTGAAGTTCTGTTTAAAAGATGCCGTTTGTCCTTAATTGCTTGCATACGACAAGCTGCCCCCATTTGATCAAGCAGCGCTTTCTGGTCCTTTGCATGTCCCAGCATGGGCAGCATGTGTGCTTGTAATTGGTGAACAGAAATGGCTGGCCTGACCCTTCCCTGGGTCCCAAGAACCGAAAGTGTCTGTTTAGGCAAACAGTAAGTAATGCTGGCTGAGAAGCTGTTTCCAATAACCAGAGCTCTTTGGGCTGTTCTGAATCAATTGTCTCTCAATTATTAAGCAGAAGTGCCAGTTCAAAACCTCATTTATCATTAGTAGACAGAATAATACAGCATGAACCACGTCACAATAATACCATTTTCCCTTTCTCGTTGCTGTGTCTGTAATAACAGGGAGCAGCCACAGCTTCTAGTTTCCCAAGGACCCCGCCCTGTACTCTTCCTTTCCAGAGTACCCTGAGAACAGTATCTCCTCCCCCAGGAAGGCTGTGAGAAGCAGAAAACAGCTCCCATCCCTGCCTAGCTGAGAGAGAGAGAGAAACTCCATTTGTGCTCACAGACATATTCGTATCTGTGACCTCAAAGAGAGACTCAAACTTTATATAAAGGAGGTATACACATTGATACCCAGCTTGACACAGCTGTGGATCTGTGCCACAGGAATCAGGAATAATGAGGAGGAAGATGTGCTAAGCAAGATCAGTACCTCGGCTACACATGCACCGGTTATCCATTGCCAAACTTTGTAGGTCACCAATGTGAATGGTAACTAACCACTGTTTGTCAAAGCTGAAGTTACAAAACCACCCCCACAGAATCAAAGAGATGCCAAGTCATCCCATGTCACAGTACACGCTTTCAGGGAAGCATGGGACAGGGACAACACTGCTGCACTCATTATTTGTGTCCGTGTCACGTTATGGTCAACCAGTTCTCCTGCCCCTGTGAGGACAGGTCACAGCAAGAAGATCTGAGTGCAATTTTCATGGCAATGCATGAGATCTTTTCACAGAAACAGGGTCCTAGTATGGGACTCCATTGGTAGGGTGCTTGCCTAGCTTCCACAGAGCTCTTTGTTTTATCTCTAACACTTCATAAAATGGATATGGAGACACACACACAGATAATCGATGCACTTGAGAAATGGAGACAGAATGATCATGAGTTCAAAGTCACCCTCAGCTACATAGCAAGTTGAAGGTTAGCCTAGGCTACAAGGGACCTCCTTGAATTGGGGGAAGGAAGATGGGGCTTGAGAGATGGCTTACAGAAGAGCTCATACTGATCTTCCAGAGGACCCAAGTTTGCTTCCCAGCAGCACTCACAACTGTTTGCAACTTTAGTTCAGTGGACCCAACCTCTTTTCTGGCCTCCATGGGCATTTCACTCATGTGGACCTACCAATACATAGACAAACACATATATTCATAATTTAAAAATTTTAGCATCATTAAAAAAAATAATGTGGTGGCACATGCCTTTAATCCCAGAACTCAGGAGACAGCGGCAGTTGGATGTCTGTGAGTTCGGGGCCAGCCTGGTCTACAAAGTGAGTTCCAGGACAGCCAGGGCTACATAGTGAGACCATGTCTTAGAAAAACAGAAACAACAGCAAAACATTAAGAGTTGATGTTGAAGATGTGGGGAAATCAGAACATTATCTCTTGCTGGAGTGGTACAACCACTATAGAAACCAAAGGAGAGGTGCCTTGAAAAATTAGAAATAGAACTGAAACATGATCTAACTGCAAAGCATTCCTGAATGCACACTTGAAGAACTCAACGTCCACAAGCTGTGGAGAATTGTTGTGCTTTGAATAAGAGCAGCTCCCATAGGCTCATATATTTGGAAGCTTAGGCAGTGTGCCATTAGTGGTGTGTGGCCTCATTGGAGGAAATGTGTTCCTGGGAGTGGGCTTTTGGGATTTCAAAAGCACAAGCCTGTCTCAGGCTCTCTCTCTCCCTGCTGCCTTTGGATCCAGACATGGAACGTTCAGATTCTTCCCCAGCACCATGGCTGCCTGCATCCTGCCATGAATCCAGCCATGCTTGCCATCATGCTGATAATGGACTAAACCTCTGAAACTGTGAGCCAACCCCAGCTAAATGCTTTCCTTTATAGAGTTACCACGGTCATGGTGTCACTTCGTAGAAATAGAGCATTGACTAGACACTTGTACATTCCTGATTATAACTGCTTTTTTGTTCACAATAACTAGGAAATAGGGCGAGCCTAGGGTATAGCAGTAGATGAATGGATAAAGAGATTGTGACATTTATGCACAATGGAGTTTTTTTTTAGCCATAAAGAAGAAATGTCATTTGCTAAAAAATGACTGCAATGGGAGATTACCAAGTGAAACAAGTCCGACCCAGAAAGGCAAATATCACACATTTTCTACTATATGTAGAAACCAAAAGAAAACACAGTTCTATGTGCATCTCTCTTCAGGAGCCCACTGTCCTTAGGCTACAGTACAGTCAGATGCAGTTTTTTGTGGCAGGAGAATAGCAAGGAGAGAACAGCACTGGGATCAGCATGTGTACAAAGCCTGAGATGGATTAATTGCCAACTTGACAGAATGTAGGATCACCTGGGAGACAGGCCTCTGAGCATGCCTGTAGGCAACTGTCTTGATTATTACATTAAGATAGAAAGACCTGTCCACTGTGGGCGACACCATTCCCTGGCTGGGATCTTGGACTCTAAAAGTGGAGTTATAGACCTTAGCAGCAGTTTGCAATCATCACTTTGGGATTGTGGGTGCAGTATGAGCAAACCCTTCATGTCCCTGACACCCTGACTTACCACCAGAAAATCTCTTTCTCTCTTGCCTTTGTCAGGGGATTTTATCGCATCAGCAAGAAAAGCAACTAAGTGAAGTGTGAACCCAAAAAAGACTGCTTAATAATTTATTAAGGGATGCAATGGAAATACAGACTTGTTATACAGAACAAGGAAGATGCCATTGCTAATTCTGCTTGCTGATCCTGCTATCGCTGTCCTGTTCAAAGATGATGGAGACCAAGTGCAAGCTGTTCCATGCTGCTTGATCCAGTCCTAGCCACCCAAGAGTGCATGAGTCCTATTCCTCTGCTCTTAAGCAGCCACACCCTAGGACTTGTTACCCCAAAGCATGTTACCCCATACATTGGCTGAACAGAATGTTCAGCAACCAAAACAAAACCATTTGGCAGACAGATGGTACCATCCTGACGAGGCAGGTCTTCCAACCTCAAT
Source organism: Phyllotis vaccarum (assembly GCA_033318265.1). Lineage (NCBI taxonomy): Eukaryota > Metazoa > Chordata > Mammalia > Rodentia > Cricetidae > Phyllotis > Phyllotis vaccarum. The sequence goes on from JARWLC010000011.1 coordinate 56,420,177, forward strand.
TAATGTAATTAGCTCTCAAGGGTTGGCTGGATCTTCAGATTCAGAGCATTCTCAGTCATACTGAGAAACAATGTTTTATCAGATATCTAGTCAACGCTTAGCCTAGTCAAGTTGACACAAAAAATTAGCCAATATACTGGGCAAATGATAAAATCTGAAAAGGAAGAAGACACATATATATAGAGAAACAGACAGACAGAGACCAAATAGAATGGGATTTTCTGCTACTACCAGTAAATGGGAGGCATGCTTCTTACTATACACTTAGTCATAAACTGTGTTGACTATGTGTACCTTTGAATTGAAATTAGGTGACAAAAGTGGGCTAGTGTGTCAGGTGTGGAACATGTATTCATGTGTTCCAGAAGAGGTCTACATACAGAAGCTTCAGTATGGAAATCTATACACGGACTGTGGACGATTAGTCATTCATTGTAGGATGATTAGGTGAAGAAGGAAAGGCTAGTGTTTCTCTACACTTCTACATCATATCATTCCATGACCTTAAAAATACTGTGAAAACCTCTTTCTCTATTTGAGTAAAGGTTTTACTCTAACGTCGCCTATAGTGGGTGTCAACCATCTTAAAGTACCAAAACATATAATGAACCCTAGCAACTGAGTGGGCTTGTGAGTATCAACTGGACCATGTAGGAGGTGTACTAGGTTTATCCAAAATCTGCCAAATATGAGGCACGGTCAGATAAGAAACTGATAGGGCTGAGTTATATACTGCCAGTTGCTAACTTGAAATCCTCATCCCTAAACTTCAGAATGTGGCCATATTTGGAAGCAGAGTCTTTAAAGAAGTGATTCGGTTAAAATGAGGTCACTAGAGTGGGCTCTAATCCAATATTACTGGTGTCATTACAAGAATAGATTATGAGAGAGAGAGAGAGAGAGAGGGAGAGAGAGAGATAGAGAGAGAGAGAGAGAGAGAGAGAGAAGAAGAGGAGGAAGAGGAGGAAGAGGAGGAGAGGGAAGAAGGAAGGGGAGATCGTATGAGGACACAAGGAGAAGTTGCCATGATCACAACTGAACTTAAACTTGAATTTCCCACCTCAAAGCTGTAAGAAAATAGAAATCTGTTGTTTAAGCTGCCCAGGCTGTGGTTTTTCCTTAGGCAGAAAACAAAGCCAGACAGCCACATCCTGCTGTCTCTGGCATGTCTCCATTTTTTTTTTTTTTTTTGGTTTTTTGAGACAGGAGACAGTGTTAACTGCTCTTGCTGTCCTGCAACTCACTTAGTAGACAGACGGGCCTCGAACTCACAGAAATCCGCCTGCCTCTGCTTCCGGAGTACTGGGATTAAAGGAGTGAGCCACCACCACCCAGCTCCATTCTTCTTCTTAAAATTGTGTGTGCGTGTCTGTGTGTGTGGCCATGAATGTGCCACAGTGAGTGTGTGAAGATCAGAGGGCAGCCTCTAGTGCCAGTCCTCATCTTCCACCCTTGTTTGATGCTGGATCTCTTGTTAGCTACTGTTTGCTAGCTAGCCAGAGAACTCCTGAGAATTCTCTGGGTTATATCTCCCATTCCTTAAGGAATGCTGCAATTCTAGGCACTCATGCTACAAGGATGAATTTTACTTGGGTTCTGGAAACTCAAACTCAGACCCTCACCCACTTGAACCACGAAGCCACTTCTTACCTCTAGTGCCTTTCCACTATAATAGGCTATTTAAAAAGCAAAGGTTAAATACTTTATGTGTCTTTACAATTTGTTCAGTATTTCAAGTTCTATTTATTTTTATTTCATATGCATGAGTGTTTGCCAGCATGTATTTACATATGCCATGTGTGTACAGAGCTCTCAGAAGCCAGAAGAATGTATTAAATCTCCGGAAACTAGAGCTAGAGATGTTTATCAGAGCCATGTGGGTGCTGAGAACCAAACCCCAGTTTCCTGCAAGAGCAACTAGTGTCCCTAACTACTGAGATACCCTCTCAGTCCTAATATTTCAGCTTTTAAAATGAGATCATGAGGATGAGCTCTAATCTGATATTACTGGTATTCTTCTTATACTTCCCACAATTCTTTGGTTTTTACCCTCAGGATTATCAAGTGCAATAAAGAGCATCAGAGATTCCTGTTTTACAAATGGAGAAAGAAAGACACAGATGGAAAAAGTTGACTAGTATCTCATGGCAAGTGGTCTCCTGAACTGGTTCCCAGCCTGTGTGAATATCTGTAACCGTGGTGGGTGGAGAGGCCGAGGGAGAAGAAGAGGAAGAGAAGAAGGTTTCTAGATTCAGCAGCCAAGTATGCAGATGCTTGGGAATGAGTTGCCTTGCATTAGTGTCCCACAAAGTATGCTGCAAGTAAGTTGGGAGTGGGTTGTGGGAGATGATTTTAGCATGGCCTCCTGGGGCCTCTGACTGATTCAGGAATTTCTCAACTGGGAAGAATACCACAAAACTTCACAAAATAGACATTCTCTGAGCTTTACTGTGTATGTCTTTTTGATTCAAATCTTAGTCTTAATTTAGTAGAAATGGAATTTTAGTGAGATTTGTTTAAGTAAGTCACATGCTTCGATGGCAGACTATTTACAGCAAATAGATAAGTAAAATGAGTTTAAAATTGTTAGCAAACCAGCAGTGGTTGGCTCAGTGCCATCTCTTCTCAGGGACATGAAGAGTGGCTGAGTACTGTGTGTGAAGAGCAGATTGCTATCCATGAGGTCTATTAGAAATTAATAGCCAGACAGATGCTCTTGACAATTCTGTTATCATTGAAAATTCAATGTGCAGGGGCTGCTTTCATTCTAGAAGAATGTGTGACAACAAACTAATATATTTTCCTCACCTCTTAATAAGGAATAGTTTGTAAAGATCCATACAAGGCATTAGGGAGGTTGCAAGTAAATGACCTAGGACTAGGGATGCAGTTCAGTAAGCAGACGACTTCCCTATTATGCATAAGGTTCTGGATTACATCCCTAGAATAAAGACAGATGTAGTAGCACTGGCCTATACTACTGTAGAAAGAAGAGACAGAAGGATCAGAAGTTAAGGTCAGGGACTAGAGAGCTGGCTCAGTGGTTGACTTCTTGCCAAATACCTAAGTTGAGGTCCTGACACTGGCTTAGGTATCTTAGAACTACCTATAACTCCAGTTCTAGGGGACCCAATGACCTCTGAGGGCATCTGCATGAGCATGTACATACACAGGCACATACATATAATTAAAAAAAAAATTTTAAAAAAGTAAGTCTTAAGAGAAAGTTCATGGTCATCCTTGGTTACCTGGTGAATTGGCATTGGCAACTAGCCAGCAGTTTATGAGACCCTGTATCAATAACACAAATAAAAGTATACTGCTTTAGCTAATAACTTTTATTACATCAGAAGCCTAAGGTAGACAGAATCAACAAAAGGAGGTGCTGGATTTAGAATCCTATAAATACTGTGAAGAAATGATGCTGGGTCAGTTGTCACGTTAACAAGTTCTCAGCTCTGAGGACAGCCAGAGTCAGTTTAATTCAGAGACACTCCCCAGAATGCAAGATTATTTTCCCTAAGCTTCCAGGAATGTAATAGGTGATCAATTACTTTTCCCAAGGTGACTTGAACAACCTTGGAAGGATTTTTAACTCCTCAAGATGGTCTCCTATTGATGCAGGATGTCTTTTGTGAATTATTATTGGTTAATAAAGTAACTGTTTTGGCCTATGACAAGGCAGCTTAGAAGTAGGCAGGAAGTCCAAGCAGAGATAAAAGAGGATAAAGGACAGAGTCAGACAGAGATGCTGTGAGCTGCTGCTGAGGAAGATGTAAAGAAATTCAGGTAAGCCATGAGACACTCAACAAACAGATTAATGGAAATGGGTTAAGATGCAAGAGCTAGCTAGTAGTGTGCCTGAGCCATAGGCCAAGCATCATGTAATTATATATGACTTTGTATGATTATTTGGGGCTAAGTAGCAGTGGAGCTAGGAGCTGGTCTGAACTTTGAGGCTAGACCAGAAAGACCAGGCCAGAAACTTCCTACTACATCCTATTCTTTGGCCTTCTATTCTATGAAGGCCTATCTAGTACCTTGAATAAAAAATTCCTGATGATCACACTCCAGTCTGACGGAATTTCCCACTGTGTAGCTGATGTGATGCTTTAAATGAGAGCTATAGTCAGAAGTTTCTGACTACATAGTCTAGACCCACCTGCAACTGCTTAGTGCCAAATAATTACACAAAGGCTTATATTAATTACAAACTGTTTGACCTGTAGCTCAGGTTCATTACCAACTAGCTCTTACAACTTAACCCATTCTTATTAATCTATGTATTGCCATGTGGCTCTGTGGCTTTATCTGTGTCCTATTACATCTTGCTTTCTCTGAGGCAGGCTGCAGTGTCTATTTGATTCTGCTCTCTCCTTTATCTCCACTTGTATTTCCTTCCTGCCTCCAAGATGCCTTTCTATAAGCCAAAACATCCTCTTTATTAACCAATGGTAATTCACAGTGTACAGAAAGACATTCCACATCAGAGAATGACTCATAGACTCATATGTTTGAATCTTATGTTCCAAATTAGTAGAACTGTTTGGGAAGAATTAAAAGGTGTGGCTTTGTTGGAAAAAGTGTGTCACGGGGGGCAGGCTTTGAGGTTTCAAAACCCCGCCATAAGCCTGCTGCCTGTGGATCAGTAAACAAAACTCTCAACTATGATTCTAATACCATACTTGTATGCTTCCTACCATGATGATTATGGACTAACCCTCTGAGACTGTAAGCAAGTTCCCAATTAAATTCTTTCCTTTAGAGAGTTTCTTTGGACAGGCCTTCGTCTCTTCACAGCAATAGAAGAATAACTAAGACAACTGACTTGAATAGTAATGGAAGAAAACTCAGGCCAGCCTGTGATTTCCTTTACACCTACAGATAACACACAAGACTCCAGCACCTTCTGAAGGCCAATTTGCCTTTGTCAAACATATAGTTAATGCAGGAGTCAGAGGAATTTAAACTCCAAGACTCCAGTGAAGCTCTGTGAGGAGATAGAAGAACTGCAGGTGCACACTCATCTCTGTAATTGCAGAACATCCAAGCAGTTAACACAGAGATGCTAAAGTATGCCTTTCAAAAGCAGGGGTCTGGAGCTGTGGCTCAGGCAGTAGAGTGCTCAACATAGTATGCTTGATGTCCTGAATTCAATCCCCAGCACCATGTAAACCAGACACAGAAGAACATGCCTACTGTCTCAGTATCTGGGAGGTGCAGACTGGAGGAGTATCAGTTCAAAGTCAGCATAGTGACCTCAGAATGAGTGCAGAGGCTTGTCTCTAGCTTTCTTCCTCTGCATTCTAGAAGCCAGGCACTTTCCAGCCCCTAGGTTTCCTAAGAGACCTTCTGACATGGGGTGGATATACGTCTTTCACAAGTTCAACTTGCCTGATACCAATAAGGGACAGAATTTACATTAGGAAGAGCCATGTCCAATGCAGATTTCACAGAACTGCAGACATTCTTATCATACAAAAGGTATGACTCTGGCCTCAGTTTATACTCAGAAAGGTGACCGATTTCCATCAGATCATTGGTGCTGTCTGGGATGAATACAAGTCACTTGAGGATGGATTGACAGGGGAGAAGCCTGGGCTGGAAATTCCATACATGGCAGATGCTGTAAGCCAAAGTTTCTCTGAGTCAAACTGTTAGAACCTTCATGGAAAAGCCACTATCCAGTTGGCTGGAGACTTTACAGGGTGGCTCTTTTAGGGTCATCTGTGCCCCTGTTAGGGAACCTAATAAATTCTTTGGTTCCCTCACTGTAGACTGTCCATTGTTACTGGTAAATAAGAACATACAAATACCTTTTCAATTATATTTGATTTTTAAATTATTAATTATTGTTGCACATGAGTTTGACATGTATGTGGACACTGAGCATGTGTGCACAGCTCAGAGGAAAAATTTGTGAAGTTGGTTCCCCATTTCCACTTTTTTATGCATTCAGAGGTTCAAACCCAGGTGACAGCCTTACTGGCAGAACCATCTTGCTGGTCCTACTTTACCTTTCACAGGGTTTCATGTGGTTCAGGCTAGCCCAAATTGGCTGTGTGGCCAAAGATGACCTTGAACTTCTGATCTTCCTGCCTCCATCTTTCAAGTGCTGACACCACAGGAATGATCCACCACACTCAGATTCAGTCATTCCTGATGCCGTTATTTCTTGAGGGGGAAGGACTCAGCCTCATAGCCAGACTGAGTGGTAGGGAAGCACTGCTTCTCACATCGGTCCCGTATCTAGAATCAGCAGAAAGTTGAAGCCAATGAGGCCACTGTGGGCATGGCTCTTACTGTACATCCTGGTCCTTAGCTATTGGCTTAGTGGCCTGACCCACAGATAACAAAGACTAGGTGATAACACACAGAGGGACAGAGAGCCACATCCACTAGTTGTCTGCATTTGGATTGTTTGTTTGTTTGTTTACAATGTGTGTGTGTGTGTGTGTGTGTGTGTGTGTGTGTGTGTGTGTGTGTGTGTATGTGTGTGTGTGTGAGGGGGAGCTCATGTGAAGAGGATAGGACAGCTTTTGGAAACTGGTTTTCTCCTTCTACCTCATGGGTTCTGTGGTTTGAACTCCGGCAGTCAGGCTTAGCAGCAAGCACTGCTACCCACAATTCTATCTCACCAGCCCTACTTCAGATCTTTACTGAAAGTTCTCTTTCTGAGGTTTCAATATTAGCCTGAAACGTTAAGAAAATGTTTTCATTTTTCACGTGTACTAACTACTCAAAGAAATAAAACAGGTCAGGTTGTAGGCTATCTAACTTCATCCTTCCTTGGATGAGAAATACTCTTTTGCCCAGCTTTTCCAGGCTGTATTTACTACCTGCCTGCCAGTTAGTAGCTGCTTCAGCCATCAGACTGAAGGTTACTATACAGAGTGTTCCTATTTAAGAAATTCTTGTTTTACTAATAGCTGCCCCAATCACCTAAGCAGTAATGCATCCCATTCCATGCCACTACCTCCACCACCTCCTCCTCTTCTTGAGACAGGGTTTCTCTCTGTAGCCCAGGCTTTCCTCAGACTCAGAGATATGCCTGCCTCTGCCTCCTGAGTGCTGGTATTAAAGGCATGTGCTGCTACACCTGGCTCCATGCTTCTTTTAAAGGCAGGGATCAAAAACATTCTTTTAATAAAGAGGAAACAATGGAAATGTGGTTACTATGACCTATGGTAAGAAGGATTCCTACATCTGTAAAATTGTGAGGATGAAGAAATCCGTGTTCATTTTATTGTTTCTCAAATTGCAAAAGTTCCAGAGATTTCAGTAGTAGTACTATCCCAGCTTTGTAGAATTGGGGCACTCCTGGGCTCCCCAAAACATAAGTACTTCCTCTACAGGGAAAACAACTCCATTCTGCTTGGGCAGGGTATTTCTTTGAAGAAGCTTCCAGATTTGCTGTCCCAGGCTTCCCAGCTCTCTGTCACTTCCTTCTCCAATCATGCCTCAGAAGGGGGATTGCAGAGACAGGCTGAGGGGTCTTATCTCTGTGTTCAACAGAACTGTGTTTATATACATCTTAAGTTCCCATGAAAACACAATAATATGATCTGCTGTTGCTCTTTGTTATGCTTATTTATAAAGGCATTATTACATGTTTTAGGTGAAGTGTTTGGATGTGAGTTAAAAGTCTCCGAAGACTTCAAGTGTTGAAATGTATTACCCTTCATGAGAAGCTAAAATACAATCCCTTTGTGGTGTTGACAGAACAGGTCTTGAGAGGTATGATGAAGGTCAGAAGAAGTCATCAGGTGGACCCTTGTGATTAAATACAAGTGACTTTATAAGAGGAAGGAACACCAGAGCAAGCATGTGTACATTCACACACACACACACACACACACACACACACACACACACACACACACACACACACACACACACTGCACATGGACACAGTCCCTCACTTTCCTCATCTGACACCCTGTACCTCTGTGGGACTCAACCATGGAGGACATCAGCTGGCTGGCGAGATGCCTCCATGGCTAAGAACATTTGCTGTTGTTACAAAGGATCCAAGTTCAGCTCCCTGTGCTATACTGGGAGGCTCACATACCCTGTTAATTCCAAAACAAGGGGATGGCTTCCTTGCACACTGCAGGTATGTGTGCATGCACATGTGTAAACACACCGGCCACACTGGCATAAGAGAACTTGACAGAATTGATAATGCACAGTAACCCTAGCCACTCCTGGAATTTTCTTTTGCTTAGCTGAAGCTTGATGGTTTTATTTTGTTCTTTCTTTTTTTTCTTTTTCTTCGACTGTTATTGTGAGGATGCTCAGGGCCTACTGTATGCTTAAGAAGCACTCTCTCACCTAGATCCTCTCCAGCTGGATTGCTGCTTTCCCCAGCTATTTTGCTTCCTTGAAGAACAGTCTGGCCTTAGGTTAATTTACTTTCAAACTCAATGAACAGAAAGAATGGCACTTTTCTCAGCTCCGTCCCATTGCAAGCTGCCAAGAGTAAGTGTTAAGACACTCGTTCTCCTGGAGAGAATGAGTTTTCTGTGCATATCTCCACTTTGCATGTTCATGGAAAGTGAAGTGGAGAACACAGATAATTATCTTGATTTCTCTAAAAACATACTAATTTATAGTCTCAAAAGACTCACTGCTTTCACCTGAATTATACAAATAACAGTCTCAGTTTGGTTCTGTAGTGAGAGAAAGGTGATCTTAGATGCCTTATGAGGCATATAAACACAAAAGCAGCTACAAATCAAAGAGACCAAATATAATTTGTGGTATTTATTCCTCTTTCTAGATAACTAAGAATATCATCACCATCCCCCAACCTTCATAAATCAGGCAGGGCATGTGTGGTAATGTTGTGGCATCTGGAGAATGCTGACATTCTTTCATGGGCAGATACATTTTAAGGACCTTTACAGTTGTTCCTTGGTATCCATGGAAACAGTTCCAAGACACATGAGGAAATTCAAATCCATAGATGTTCACATCTTTATATAAACAGCACAGGATTTGCATATTACTTTTATATATCAGTCAGCAGTTAGTACAATAAAGATGCTGTAGAAATTAAATGTTATATTGTTTAAGGAATGCATCAGGTTTGTTTTTTTTTTTTGTCTCATTGTAAGACAAAATATGACCAAAGCAACTTGAAGAAGGAAGGGTTTATGCTGCTTTACAATTGAGGGCACAATCCATTATGGTGGGATGGTGGGGAAGGTATGTGGCACATGGTCCTTTGAGCAAAATAGCTGCCATCTTTATTACTTCAGCTGTGCCTGCTGGCAAGAGTCCCTCACGATCCGGTTTGTTGACTGTTGACATGCTACCACAGAAGGACAGGGTAGGGAAGGTCATTGGACCTTATCCTGAGACTCTAAGCCACTCCCTACAGCTGTGTGTATATACTTCTGCTCTGTTTTCCATAAGCTCCAGTCTCAGACAGTGCTGACGTACATAATATAGGCTGGAGGAGGTTGAGATGGGGCACCATCTATGTGCTAAGGGTGCAGACTTTCCATTGTAGCTGCACTTCGGCTGCTCAGGCTCCCGTCAGTAAGCTTCTTTCACTCAAGTTCTGTGAGTAAGTCCAAAAAAACCAATTGGTTCCAGGGGGACTTTAGTTTGTCTTTGGGACCTTAAAGATAGAGGTGACATAGTTTATGCCCCACCCCACCCCAAGAGTAATTCTCCCAGCAATATGGCAGCAGGTACATGAGATGGCTGTATGGTATCTACAGTCAGAGAGAGAGGAAGCAGAGGGAGAAGAAGAGGGGGGGGGAGAGAGAGAGAGAGAGAGAGAGAGAGAGAGAGAGAGAGAGAGAGAGAGAGAGAGAGAGAACACAAGCCTGTTTTCAACTCTTTTTCTTCTTTTTACTCATTCTAGAACTTCAGCCCATGGCATGGTGTTGTCCATATCCAGTGTGCATCTTCCTGCTCAATTAGCTCAGCCTACAACTTCCTCACAAATGTGCCCAGAGGTTCATATTCTAGGTGACTATAGATCCTGTGAAGTTGACAGTCATTATTAACCATCACAAGGAAAAATGATAAGAAGTCTCCGTGCTAAGAGCAAAAAAAAAAAAAAAACTTATTTCCAAAATCACTCTGATCGGTGGCTGGTTCAATCTTTGGCTGTAGATGGCTCTTACATGGAAAACCAACTCTACCGTCAGACTGTAAGGTGGCTTGATGTTCAGTCTTTTGAAGGAGAGGGTAATTGTCTTTTGATGTTATCATTATTCCTGTTATTTTGGGGGCTAGAGCTTAGGCCCTGACAACAGCTAAGTTTGGCTCTTGGTCCTCGGTAAGCCTATGAAATGAACAAGTAACAGACAAAAGCAGAGGAGAGAGATTGATTCAACATGGCCAGCCACATCAAGATACAGACTCTGAGTTCATCTTCAGAGTCCTACCTTGAGGTTCACCTTTAAGTAGAGGACAAAAGTATATACAACTGAAGAGTCCTGGTCAAGGTGTGGTCCTCCTCATCATTGTGTCTCCAGTCTGTTCTGCAAGCTGCTCTGACAAGTTGTTAGCACTATGTGACATCTCTTTCCAGGAGACAAGATGACTGGTACCAGACTTTAGCTTTTCCCTCTCTCAGCATGTGATTTCTGGAAAATTCCAATCTCCTGCATTCATTGTCTCCTGATAGCCAAAGGGAGGAGTATATGTATCTCTAGAATGTCAATACTCCTAGCTGGTGATGCTCCTAAGTCCTGAGGGTTTAAACATGTTGCTCATGACTAAGAAAGGCTAAAGCAGATACCATGTAAGGTGGGTGCTAAGGGAAACTGGGGCTCTTTCCTGTTCAGTTCTTCGGCCTGATCATGGCCTATAGAGATTAGCATCTTGAACTGGCCAATGAATAATGCCATTTGTACGGCAACCTAGGAGTTTTGACATGTGTGGATGTGGAGACAAACCTCTTCTCTGAGCCCACAATCAGTTCTGCAAGCCAGTCTTGTCATCCTCCTGCCTCAGCACTCACCCCCTCTGTCTGCCGTGGCTCCATCTGTTCTCTTGCCATCTGGGAACGTGACCTGCCTAACTCAGCTTCCACCTCTATCCTCTGCTCTCTTGTCCTGTCTACACAGCATCATCTTTCCTCTTCTGAATGTGCCCCTGTCCTCCAATTCTCCTTCTTTCCCTGGATCAACCAGCACCCTTTTGCAAAGGAAAAAGAAGTTTAAACCAAATCCCAGAGATGAATGGGAGTCATCGGCTCAATGGTGACTTTTGACCACTTTTGTTCAGTCTTGTAGCATGATGAGGGACAGTGATCTGGAATGTTCCTCAGCCCTATTGGTAAAGGTGAAGCTGGAAGTATTGATGGTTAGCCTTCTCCATGGGATAGGAGGCTCACATGAAACTCATAGCTGGCTGGGCAGAACTTTCTACTGAAGGGCTGAAAAGAACTGGGAAACCAAAGCACTGGACAGTTTGGCCTAGAAATTTCTAGAACACTTTCCATACTCCTGAAGACATGTTTTTCTTGGCCTCTGTAGACTTTGAGAACTTCCAGGAGTGTATCACTATACCTGGCAAGGGCCATTTCTTAAGGCTGGAAGTCAGCATTCAATGGCAATTGGGCCTATGTTTACTTGTCAATTTGTGTGCATGTGGGGACAGGATGGGTATTCATGGAGAGCAAAAGTTAATGTCTCAGGTTTCCCTAGTCACCTCTTAAGATAGGTTTCGCCTATTGGCTAGCTTGGCTGGCCAGGATGCTTCAAAGATCCACCTTTCTCTGTTCTTAAAACGTGACTTACAGATGCATGAGGCCATGTGTGCATTTTTACATGGGTACTGAGGGCCCAAATTTAGGTCCCATGTTTGTTCAGTAACCACTACCCAACTGAGTAATCTCCCCAGCCTAATTTTTAAATTGTATTTTATTTTTCATTTTTAAGACTTACTTCTTATTATGTTTTAATTATGTGTATGTGTGTGTTGTGTATGTGGAGTATGCATATGTGAGTGCAAGACCCCAGGAAGCCAGAATCCAGAGGCTTAGGAACCACTGGTATTCCAATATAGGCAGTGTTAAGCCTCACTGTGGGTGCTGGGAATTGAACTTGGGTCCTCTGGAAGAGCAGCAAGTGCTCTTAAGCACTGAACTATCTCTCCAGCCCTTGAATTTTATTCTTACCAAGCCTCCAGAAAAGTTCATTTTAGTAACATAAAAATCCCTCAATTACTTCTCTAGAAGGAGAGTAAGGAGTCATTTATTGATATAAACACCGAGAAATGTGTTGCTCTGCAATTAGGCTATTGTGAGACCTGAGGGTGCATGCATCGACACAGACTATGATGGTTGGGATGTCACAGGGCAATAACCTTAGGAGATGATCATCAAACAGGAGGTCCACTGCTGACAGAAGCACCACTCTGTGGCTTTCCTGTGTTCCCTGCTCCATCCTTTCCTTCCAATCTGACTGTTCTGTTCTCTAGTCCAGGCTCTTCATTTACAGAACGCTCTCTCACTCCTGTTGACAACCGGAGAGCTGAGTCATCTTGGTAGGTGTGTAACCATCCTGGCAGCAGAAGACATATTCTGGATTGATGTGGGAATGTCTTTCTGTATGTTGTCCATATCAATCTTAAAATAAAGGAGCTGTTTTGACCCTTGGCGAAACTGTAGCCAGAGACAGGAGCATAGGTAGGAGGAGGGCGGAGTCACAGACAGATGGAGCCAGACACCCAAAGAAGCAATATGTAAGGAACACAGGTGAGCCACGGGCCATGTGGCAGGCCATATGAGTTAGTGAGAATGGGTTGAGTTAACATAAAGGAGCTAGCTAGCAATGTGCCTAAGCCATAGGCCAAAAAGCATGAAGTTAATATAAGTGTCTGTGTGATTCATTGGGACTTTGGGATTGCTGGGCCAGATAAACGGCGGTGGTTGGGACCAAACCATGGGGCTAAGTTGGGCCAGAAGCCTCATGCAATACTGGATGCACTGGTGTCCCTTCCTTAGGCTATCAGACTATTGGGGCAACAGACCTCAAATAATTGAAACTTCCATAGGAGTCTCATGAGGGGGAAGGCAAAGGATAAAGCCCCTGCCATCCAGAGGAGGAATTTGCTTCCCAGGAAGGGATTTCACACAGTTTGGACCACTCGTCAGACCCCTTGCAAACGAGACTAGAGCCAAGACAGTTATGTTAAATGGGACCATACCTTGACTGGACTGCTTAGCTGCCCATGTCTCTTGTCCTCTCTTTCAACCTAGACCTCATGACAGTACTCCAAAGTTGGGGTTGATAGACATGAGGGTTTCCACTGGGCCTCTTTATTTGTTCCTTTTCCCATGCATGTCCCTTCACTGCCTTTTATTGTCACTTGTCTCTTTAATATACCGGGTCTGCCAAGGCCTGGGATTTGATCCTAATGGCTTCAGTAATAGGCAGGCTTTCCCACATACCCTTACTTCTTGCTAGTGTTTCCTCCTGGCCCTTGTTAGTGTCTGTATTTTGATCTTTTTTTTCTTCAAGTGACTTTAAAATTTGTCAAAAACAGAGACTGTTTCTCTCTGTTAGGTTTCTGCTACCACACAGGCAGCTAGCAAAGACTCTAGGTAGGAGTTTCTCTTGAGTTTCGGTGACATGTATTTTAGTTTCCTTCTGTTGTGGTGAGAAACTCTCTGACCAAAACCAGCTCAGAGGAGAAAAAGGTTTATTCAGCTTATACTCCCAGGTTGTAATAATCTCTCATAAGGGAATTCAGGGCAGGAACTCAAGTAGAAACTTGAAGGTAGAAACCATGGAGGAACACTGCTTTCTGGCTTGCTCACTGGCTTGCTCACTGGCTTGCTTAGGCTCATGAGGAGCAAGCTGCCTTATACAGCTGAGGACCATCTGCCTAGGGGATGGTTCCAACCACAGTGGATTGAGTCCTTAAGCCAATCCATCACAGAACAACCTGCTACAATTATTCAATTGAGACTCTTGTTATGGGTGATAATAAGGCTCTGCAGACAAGTTAATGTTAATTAAGACATGTGGCTTATCAAAGTCCAAGTCTCCTATACTTGCTGAGGGAAGCCAGCCCTTACAGCCATGGCCCTGGGCTCCTGTAGTAAGGGAGGTGCTCCACTCTACAGTATGGTGACCCATATATATATATATATATATATATATATATATATATATATATATAGTCCAGCAGAGGTGCAAAAAGAGCACCCAGACAGCATCAAATCCAGGATTTACTGAAAAAAAAAAATCAAGTGTTTTTGCCTGATTATACCAGGTCGTGGAAAGAGTTTCAAGTGGCATACCTGGCTTTCAGTGTCCCGAAGCAGTCCACCCACAGTGTTAACAGTGGCCCGACCTTCTCTTAGGTCCACCCAGGCTTAAGTTTGACCTTCCTTGACCCCTAATAAAGACAAGGCCCACTCCCAGCTACCTCCCTCTTTATCTACTAGGCAGCTTACCAGTTTTCTAGCACTGGCATGCCTGTTCTTGTCTCAGAGTTTCCTGTCCTTGGAAACCCGACAAAGCTGTAGAATGGACGTATTTGTTCACTCACTTCCAGGTTAGTGGTCTTGGGGTGTCTTCCTCTTCTGTTTCTATTGTCCCGTGTTCCAGCCTCCTGCTTGCTTCCTTCCCCTCCTTCCCTCCCTCCCTCCTTCCCTCCCTCCCTCCCTCCCTCCCTCCCTCCCTCCCTCCCTCCCTCCCTCTCTCCCTCCCTCCCTCCCTCCCTCCCTCCCTCCCTCCCTCCCTCCCTCCCTCCTACTCACCTTTACACCTTTTTAATACATTTATTCAGTGTGAGTATGGCACGTGTATGCAGGTGAGAGGACCAATTGCAGGAGCTGATAGGTCCTTCTACCACGGAGGTCCCACGGGTAGAGTTCAGGTTGGTAGGACTGGCAACTCAAGCGCTTACTCACTGAGACATCCTGCCTGATCCTAAGCTCTCCTTCAAAGTTGTCTTTCTCTTCATAAGTGGGTGAAGCTGCACTGAATGTGCTGGGGACACTTGGATGAAGCGGGGGTGAGTTCTCCCCACCAACAGCCCTGGGAATCTCTCAGGGATTGTTCTGTCACCTCCCACAGTCGCCTGGGCTTCCTCATCTATCCCCGGGCACTTCCTTAATTCAGCCATTCCGGTTCTGTCTAGAATCCACGCTAGCTCCTTCTGCAGGGCACAAAGGGTACGGTCAGCTATGTTCTGAATGCTTTTCTTATGACATCCTACTTTACTTTTCTAAGACTGTGGTTCATAATCCAGATTCACCCCAGTCCTTTATTCTTACTAGTATTCTGAGGCTCCAACAGACCTCCATCAGAGGCAAATGTTCCTCATTTGAAATTCTGTGACCCAAGGAGTTGATTGGAAACAGTCCAGATCATTGGTGACTATGTAACAGAAAGGTACCAATGGGTGAGTGCTCCATTGTTCAGAAGGTAATGTATGTAGGTAGCCACAGGAACTCACAAGGAAGTGAGATGTTTTTATTTCCTCCCTTGAAGCTAAGAGACCCATTATACAACTATTATATACTAAAAAACTAAACATCTCAACCACAGCTTCCTGCTGTTCTTAATTCAGAAAGGTTCCTGTCATGGAGCCACAGCTGGCCTTCAATGTGCATTCGTCCTGCCTTTGCCTCCCAAATGCTGGGATTATAGGTATGTCACCTACTTAGGGTTAAAGGCTTACGACTTCTCAAAAAAAAGTCCCTCCATCTCCCTTTCTCCACAGATGCCTTCTCTTCCTCTGAAGTGTCCCAAAATGACTCCTGCTCACTCTCCTTGTCCAAGTGCAGGGCTTGGATCCTGGTCACTGTACAGCTGGCACAGTGGCCACCATTTCTGTACAGACTCAGTTGCTTGTGGTATTGACTATCAATGGAAAATGCTAGAAATTCCTTTTTTGTTTGGGTCTAATGCGCTGGATTAAAGTATCTGAGGATGAAGTTTACCTCCAGCTTGTACTCCCGAACGATTCATTTCAAAAGTAAGTCTTCAGGACTGGAGAGATGGCTTAGCACTTAGGAACACACCTAGCTCTTGTAGAAGTCTTGAACTTGGTTTCTAGAACCCACAACTGCCTATATCACCAGCTCTGAGAACTGACACCTTCTTCTGGCCTGAAAAGGCACCTACATTCAAGTGCACATTCCCCCACACAAGGGCATACACATAATGAAAAATAAATTATAGAAAACTGTTACTACATTACTCTTATTTATTACTCCTTGACCTCTCACTGTGTAACTTATAAATTAAACTTTACCATAGGCATTGGTAGGGCAGACCCAGGTTGCATAAAGTCAGTCACTACTGATAGCTTCAGGTATCCACAGAAATCTGAGTGTGATTATAAAAGGCAACATCTCTTTATGACCATGACATGTGATAGAATGAACTCTAACTAATCCCACACAGTGAGCCACCTAGGAAGACAGGATAAACACAGTGAGTAGGCCATGTGGAGGGCCTGTCTGCATGCCATGGGAAGAACTGTAAGCCATCCCTCTCTTCATGCCTGGGTTCTCTCTCTTCTGGAGAGCAAGCACCTTTGGATATGTCTGGCTGTGGCTCCCTCTCAATCTATAGGCCAATCCGAGAGCTACATTTTGGACATTCCTGGGACTTTGTGCTCTGAGGTGTCTGCTACTAATCTTTTGTTAGTCATAGCTGTGCTGTAAACCTCCATTGTGTGACTTGTGTGTGAAGGCTATAGGCCAACATCGGGCATGCTCTAGGACCATCCACTTTATTTTTTGAGACAGGGTTTCTCACTGAAGCTGGAAATCACCTATCAGGCCAAGCTGATAGAGATCCTTCTGTTTTCACCTCACTAGCTCTGCCACATCTAGCCTTTCTGTTTTCTTTCCTGAGAGAGTCTTTCTATGTGGCCCTGGCTGTCCTAGAGCTCACTATGTAGACCAGTCTGGCTCTCAACTCAGAGATCCACCTTCATCTGCTTCCCAGGTGCTAGGCCACCATGCCTGACCTCACATCTGGCTTGTTAAACAATTGATTTATTTTAATTTTATATCATTGGTGTTTTTGCCTTTATGTGTCTATGAGGGTGTTGGATACTTTGGAACTGGAGTCACAGACAGTTGTGAGCTGTAAATTGCCATATTGGTGCTGGGAATTAAACCCAGGTCCTCTGGAAGAACAGTCCGTGTTCCTAACCACTGGGCCATCTCTCTAGCCCCACATCTGGCTTTTTGTGTGGATTCTAGGGATTAAATTTAGGTCTTCTTGTTTGCAAAGCAGCCCTTTACCAACAAAGATGTATCTCCAATCCCATTTTCTATCATTCTGGAGGACTCTGGGTGTGGGGGAGGGGCACAAGGATTCCTGTTAGCAGTATGGAGCATTAGTGTTTCAGTTTATTGTCCTATGTCTTTGGTTCTTCACATGTTGATGAGGCTCCTTTTATTTCCAAGGCATGACATTTTAGTCATCATGTCAAAGATAATGCAGGGTCTTGAAATGCTAGGGCCAAGTGACACTAAGAGAGAGAGAACATGTGGCATCCCCAGTGACCACTGGCATCTGACAGTGAATCTGGGAGACAAGCTGGGTGTAAAGGCCTCTCTTATGGGACCACACTCCTGAGGCCCAACCCTAAACAGTGGCAGCCAAGATGGGGAAGGTGCCTGTGGTCTGAGGTCAGCATTCCTCATGATTCTGGAGGCCAAAACACAAACACACAAAAACCCCATAACAATAACAAACCCCAACCCCACACCCCACCCCCAAACCCAAAACCTAAACGACAACAGAACCAAGACTCTCCTTTGTTTGCCCTTGGTCCTGTTCTTGGTCCCTTTGCACCCCAGAACATAGACTGGCCCTTTTCTGGGTAACTGACCAACGCTTTTCTTAGTGTGCTTTCACCCTCTTCATGCCTCAATGCTCACTGCCCACACCTTGTTAGGACTGACCATGTTCTAATATGTGTGTGTGTGTATATATATATGTATATACATATGTATGTATTTGTGTGTGTGTGCCATGTGTATGTAGGTGTCTGAGCTCACTAGAAGAGGAGCTGAAGGTACAGGTGGTTGTGAGCAGCCCAGTGTAGGTGTTAAGAACCAAACTGGAGTCTTCCGGAAGAGCAATTAAGCAAGTGAGCTTAGCTGCTGAGCCATTTTCCAGCCCCTAGAGAATGTTTTCCACCTCACATTCTAAGCAGGCCAACCCTGCTTAGCCTTCTGGATGAGACTGGGCTGGTCCAGAGTGGTATGACCATAGACTGTGTTTCCCTTATACCTCGAGTGCATTTGCAGAGATAGGGGACAGCTGTCTGGATGTGCCAACACAGACACATTATCTTACAGGGCTCTGACTCAGCAAGCTTGAATGAAACTCCCTTTTCCTTATTGTAATGATGTGGGTTTGTCCCTTATTATGACTTTTGTTTTGTAGTGCTAAGAATTGAACCCAAGGCCCTACACATTTGAACTTAGTACTGCACTGCCATGCTACAAACCCAGGCCTGGACAGTTCTTCCTATGTAGGGAAACCCCACATCCTGTCTCTCCTACAGCATTGCTGGGTGATTCATCCTGTCCATTCTGGGCTGCTGAAGTATTCTGACTGTTCTGTCCCTCACACCTGCTTCTTTGCTTCACAGCCTTTGTGGGTAACTAGCTAAGGCCTCAACTCAGCCCATAATAAGACCGAGGAAAACCTTGGCAGTGATGCCACCTGCCTTTTATCCCAGCACTCAGGAGGCAGAGGCAGGGAGATCTCTGTGAGTCTGAGGCTAGCCTGGTCTACACAGCGGGTTCTAGCACAGCCAAGGAAAAGACGGGAAGAACCTGGATAGAAATGGCTAAAGGATACGATAGGCGGCCCGTGTGCATGTGTTTGTGTGAGACAGTGTAAATTATGAGAATGCAGAGAACCTAGCCTAGAACGAGCACCGGGCCTATACTGGATGTGGAGAGTCCAAAAGACTCAAACAGGGCACAGTGCCAGGCCTGCTCTGCCTCCAGGCACTGTGGTTGACAGGGTGGCATGGGCAAGAAGAAGGCTGAGTCACAGTGCAATGGTCCCCGTATCCAGCACACCCACCCACAGTGCAATGGTCCCCGTATCCAGCACACCCACCCACACCACCAGGGAGCTACACCAGCCACCACAGGCAGGAGCACACCGGAGCTCATGACACTTGCTTCTTGGGATAGTGGAGAATTCCAGATGGATAATCAGGCCTGGTCTTTTCTCCAGTTTGCTGGGGGTCATGCTTTCTAGACCCGTGTGTTATAATTTCTAATGTCTACAGATGGAAAGGCATTATTATTTCTCATTAACAGATTCCCCCCAACACACACCCTGAGGTGACAGGGATGGATTCTAGGGCCTCACACGTGTGCTAGGCAAGTATTCTGCCACTGAATTCTATCTCAAGCCCATCACTAACTCTTTTACCAAGTCATTAAATATACCTGAATTATATAGATGTTTATGTGTGGTAATTGGTGGGGGTCTCAGAAATTCCTTTAGTGACATCTAAGTGGCATTTAGCGCTTCTTCCTGATGGCCACACTCTAGAACTGTTAAGCTTTATGGTAATATTAAAAAGAAATGAAAAACAAAACCCTCCTCCTTCATCCTGTCTTTATCTGCTTTTAAAAATGGTCTTTTATCCAATAAAGTGGGACAGTGACTCAGCCACCAAACCATGTGCTACGCTAAAGGGGAGTGACCAGGGAGAGGCTGACACAAACTGCCTAAGTCTTCCACTTCAGAAAATCAAGAACTCAGTCCTAAGAAAACTTACCTTGTGGGAAATAATTCAATAATCCAGTCCCCGGTACAGGAACATTCACCATCTCACCACCCTGCTCTTCCTGGGCTCTACTGCCTGCTCTGTTCTCAGCCCCCAACTAGCTCTTTTCTTAGAAGGTTTCTAAATAAACCATTGCTTGGAGATACCAAAATAATGATGATGATGATAATAATAATAATAATAATAATAATAATAATAATAATAATAATAATTTGGTTTTTCTCTCATTCTGGGAAAGCTGACACTCCACATTAAGTGAAAGTTAGAATACTTGTGTGTACCTTTAGTAACTTTTGTGTGTGCATGTTTGTGACTGTGTGTCAGGTCACAGGTCAACGGCACACAATATGACTCTCCACCTCAGTTTCTAATTCAGGGCCTCTCACTGAGCCTGGCACTTGCCAAGTAGGCTAGACTCTCCGGCAAGTGAGCTCTAGGCATTTCCTGTGTGTTGTGTGGTCCCAGCTGTCCCTGCTTCTCTGGAGTTACGAGTAATGTGTGCTGCATGCTGGGGACCCAAACTAAGCCCTCTTGGTTATGTGGGAAGCACCTTACCCCACCGAGACATCCATCTCCACGTCTACATTAAGAACCTTTTTTCCCATCAGACCAAGCAGAAAGGAGTTGTGTCTGTCACCATCGTTTATTGAAACTGGCAACACACACACTTTATAATAGAGCAAAAATAACGTTCGGTATGTACAGCCTCTGTGGGGGCAATCTGACTATACACCAGGCAGAGTGAAGGCATCAAGTCTTCAGCGTGTGCACACGGGGACACCAGACAGACACCGTGTACACACTACAGTGAAATGACATCAGAAGTCCAGTGGAAATTCGGCATGGCACCAACAGCATCCTCCTCCACACACAGCTCGCTCACTAGTCATTTACCTGGAGTCCGAGGCTGAGATAGGTTGTGTGGCTATGAATCTCTTGAGCGAGACCACCTCTGCCGATAAGTTTGCCATCCCCTGCTTCAAATACAAATTCTCAGCCTCGGAAACCTTATAGCCACTGTCTTTGACGTCTACTACTCCTGTTTTGAAGGTACTCTGAGTTTTCCCGTTCAGTTCTTTGTGATGCCAGTGTTCCGATTTGAGGGACCAATCTTGAATGTTTGTCACTTGCACTGAGAAAGGAGGGAGGGAGGAGGAATGCACCATGCCCGGGGCACCGTGCTTCTCCAGGTCAAAGTGTCTTTTGGCTATCACATCTGCAGGTGAGGAGAGTTTCTGCATGCCTTCAAACTCGCTGTCCAAAGCCTCCACTTTGATCTGCATGGCCTTGGCTTTAATTCGGAGCTTGTGCGGCAGGGCAGAAGGGTTCACTTCGGGAACCTTCACCACTGTGGTGTGCACCCGCTGCAGCTCCACTGGAGAATGGATGGGGCCCTTGGGTACCTGCTGCTCATCTTCCCCATCCGAGGACTTGCCCACAACACCCTCATCGGCCTCCGAGGTTCTCGGGGAGTTGCTGGTGGACCCATGGACCTGCAGGAGGGGTGGAGAGTGAGAGTAGGTCGAAAAAGAGCTTCCCATGTAGCTCTGGTAGATGGAGGCGGAATAGGCACCCCGTTCCTCTCTGGACTCCCTGGCAAAGCTCTCTAACTCCACCGGTTCCTGCTTGATCACAGGGAACTTGTTCTCAGGGCTCCGGCAGCCTGCCTGAGAGGGACTTTCCTGTGTGTGCTCCACAGAAGACACCTCAGACACATCAGACAGAGAGCTCTGAGGAGAGTGTTTGATGACTGAGATGCAGCTCCCAGCTACCATCGTGGGTTCATGCTCATCCACAAATGAGCTCACAGCAGCCTTGGAGGCCTGGTAGTCCTGAAAGTACACAGCTGTGGAATTACTGAGTTTCTGGATTTCTTGGGCATATGCCGTAGAGCTAATTAAACCAAACTTTAATTTGAGAGAGAGCAGCTCGGCTTTTAAAGTGGCATTTTCCTCTCCCAATGCAATCAGCTTGTTCTCCAAAACCAGGTCATTGAGCCGACGCTTCTCCCGGGACCTTTTAGCAGCCTCATTGTTTTTTCTCCTCTTCTCCCAATACATGGCATCTTTCTTCTCGTCGGGAATGAATTCCCGTTTCCTCCGGCACGTGGAGGATTTGTTCTTCCCCACACTCCCTTCGTTCAGGAGCAGATCTTCACCCGAGGCAAGGTCCTCTGCCACCTCAGCCAAGGCAGAGTTCAGCACCATCATCTTGTCTGAGCTGCTGGTAGGATCCAGGGGGGCAGGCTCCTTTTTGATGGTCTGCATTTTTCTCAGCTGCATCAGAAAGAACCCGACCCTATGGATCTGCTGTAAGAGAACAAATCACTTTCCTAGAATTCTCTCAGTTTTGAAAAACTTCAGCTTCTCATCCATCAATATTCTTTCAGTTGTCCAGTCCAGGAGAAATCTGTCAGGTGCCGTTTTGGAGCTGAGTGAGGTCGTTTTGGTTATCTGCAATAAAGGAGAATATGGTGAGACCCTTGGGAAGATGTGTTCTAGCAGCCATAAGGGGGCTGGGCAGAGCAGTCAGGGAGTATGGGCTCCAGTGTGGCTCAGGTCTTTAAAGAGTGAGCAAGCTGGAAAAAGATGTGAATACACAAGGACTTCTACTTTGGTGACAAAGGACCACTTTGCAGGGACTCTGTGGTCCAGGAAAGTGAGAATATGAGTTTCTCAGTCACTTACTAGCCTAGTCACTAAATCTGTCATTCAGTCAACCATCCTTCCTCCTTCCTGTAGTGGGATTATGTTACTGTAGTGGATTTATGATGTTACATTGTAAATAACTGTCCCACCTGTGAGTTTAATAAAAAGCGCTGATTGGCCAAAAGGCAGACAGAAAGTGTGGACGGGGCTACCAGACTAAGAAAACTCTGGGAACAGGAAGAACAGAGCAGAGATGCCACAGAGACTCCAGAGTTGCCAGATAAGCCAGAAGAAGCAGAGGACAACTATGCTGCTCTGAGAAAAGGTACCGAGCCGCATGGCTCAACAGGATAAGAGTCATGGGTTAGATTAAGGGTAGAGAGTTAGCAAGTTATATGCCTGGGCCTTAAGCTGATCAGTCTAAAATCAATGTAAGCATCTGTGTGTCTCTGCGGGTCTGTGGGTCTAAACTTTGAGGCTAGGCCCAAAAGTCCGGGCTTAAAACAGTCGGAGATATCAGAGGACAGATCCACCTCCTCCTGTCTTTTTTTTTTTCCCAGAAAGAGTTTTTTGTGTAACAGTCCTGGCTGTCCTGGAACTTGCTTTGAAGACCAGGCTGGCTTTGAACTCACAGCGATTCTCTTGCCTCTGCCTTCCCAAGTGCTGGGACTAACAGTGTAAGCTATGGCTTCTTCTGTCTCTTGTCTTTTCTTGTTTGTTTTTGCTTTGTTTTTTCCAAGCCATGTGCTAGTCTGTGACTTATTTCTGTGTTTGGAGGAATATTAATCTGTGTGTTCCATCGTTTTAGTAAATCTCGTCCCTGTAAATTTATAGCAATGTCAGCCACATTTGGCTTTAATATCCTCTCTGTCCTTCTGGTCCTACACATTCAAGCCATCTTGTACTCTGTTTTGCCTGGAATAACGACCCAATACCCCAAAACCTGAACATTTATTTCCTGAAGGGGCCAACTTGGATGCCATGACTCTGGTGAAATTATTGATGCACCCCCCCCCCCCCGTGTCCAATAAACCTTCAATAATAACATCATTTATTTGTACTTTTAATTTTGGCCTTTGTTCATTGATAGAAGCTTGCCAAAATATCTGCTTTATAATTTTTTCCTGAATTTTTTTCTTTTTCTATAGATTTTCTATCATCCAATGTTGTCGGTCTTTTTAAAATAGGTTTTAATGTTTTTAATTGTTCTGGGAAGGTGTTTCCTCCACAATGGCAGGGTAAGATTGGATTGGATTTGATATGGGGGCTTTTGAAAATAACATCATAAATCCACAACATGATGCATTATAAATAATTGTCCCACCTACAGGTTTAATAAAAATGCTGATTGGCCGAAGGCAAACTGGAAGTGTGGGAGGGGCTGCCAGTCTAAGAAAACTCTGGGAACAGGAAGGGCAGAGACAGAAGCCAGAGAGACACCATGGAGACACCATGGAGACACCATGATTTGATGCCAGAGGAAAGAAGTTGAAATGCTGCTCTGAGAAAAGGTACCGAGTCGCATGGCTAAACAGGATAAGAGTCATGGGTTAATTTAAGAGTGAAGAGATAGCAAGTTATATGCCCAGGCCTTAGGTCGATCAGCATAAAATTAATGTAAGCATCTGTGTGTTTCTGTGGGACTGCGGGACTGCAGGTCAGAACCTCAGGGCTAGGCCAGAAAGGCCGGGCCAGAAACTTATTTCTACACCATCCCTCCCTCCACCCACCTTTGGATCCATATAATCCCTCCCTCTAGTCCCACACATGCATCCATTCATTCATCCTTCCTCCTACCTCCCCTCTGCTTGGGATCAGACAGAAGAAAGCGGAGTTTCACAGGGATAAAAGGCTAAGTGCCGTATTCAGGATGGTTCATTACTGGGAGAAAATTACAGACAGCCCATCAATAGTGAGTTCCTGACCAGAACCCGTGCTGTCCTGCTTCAGAACGGCAATAAATAACACGGCTGTGTAAACTCCTCACCATCTGTTAACCTACCACCCCACCCCTGAGGGCCTGATGGTCCCCAGTTTCCCTTGGGGACTCCTCTGGCCTCATCATCAAGATGCCATGCTTGCATGAAATGCCCATACTTAAGATTTGAGAAGCAAAGGCCCTTCGGGTGCACTGACCATACATATAAGATTGACAATTACAATGCTTTGGGTGGGGGGTGGGGTCTTAAAAACTCCATTTAATAGACTTACTTCAGTTATACAGCCCCTTTGGGCTAAAACAGTTACTATTCAGAGGGACTTTTTTTTAATTTTTAATTTTTTTTTTTAAGAACCCTCTTGATTACTTCAAATTTAGAGAATACAATTATGCAAAGAACTCTTTTCAATCATTCTAATTAGTTTCAAATAAAATATAAGAACTCCCCCAAAATAGAATCATCAACTGTTTTTTACACCTACAAGTAAAATATTTATAATATGAATTGGGTCTCACTGTTTGTGTGTGTGTGTGTGTGTGTGTGTGTGTGAGAGAGAGAGAGAGAGAGAGAGAGAGAGAGAGAGAGAGAGAGAGAGAGAGAGAGAGAGAGAGAGAAAGAGAGAGAGAGAGAGTGATTGAGACCCAGTGGAGTACTAGGTAAGCACTCTACTCCAAGTTTTGCTACAGAATAATAAATCTTTATTATATGCCAATGACTCTCCCTCATGCTGACTCTATAAAGCTAAGAAAGACACAGCCTGCACACACCATTTCCTTATTGCCCCTTCAAAGTGTTGTTCATCCCGCCAACACATGACAATTGTGTTTTTTCATTTCATTATTGTAGAAATATTTATGTGTACTATATAAAGATTAATATTTATTGAGGGGTATATAGATACTTATGATATAAAGTGAACTTTAAGACAATTTTTGGAGAGTGGAGCTGTCCCACGCTGGCCTGCTTATCCACTCCCTGAGCTACAGCACTCAATAATTACTCTTAAAATATAAACTATTCAAAACAGTGGTGCCACTTCATGTCCATATTTCTCACACTTTGCGCACTATCAGCATATCTGTGCAACTGAAGGCCAGAGGGTAACCAACCGCAGGTACCATTCCTCAGGCTCTGTCCATCTTGTTTTTTGATAGTCTCTTGCTGGCCTAGAACTTGCCTTGTAGTTAGGCTGGCTAGGAGCTACGGGAAGCCTCCTGGCTCAAGCTCTCTATAGCCTGAACTGAGCACCCCAGTGCCTAGCTCCTTTTTACATGGGTTCTGGGGATTCGGCCTCCACACTTGTGTGGCTATCTCCTCAGTTCTCTCACTCACAGAAGCCTGCCTATCGCTTCTGTCTTTTCCATGGCAGCAAGGTCATAGAAACTGTAGTGTCATATAAGGCTCCGTCCATCAAATTGAGCCACCACCACACAGGGAGCAGCTCCCCTACTCAAGAGGTCCAAGGGCTTCTGTTTGCTTTGTGACAATGACACCCTAACAGGCACCACTTCAAGGAGAGTGACACTGCAGGCCAAAAGATAGCTTTTCATCCTTTGTTAAAAAAAATATGATCTCTTATCACCTCTGTACAGGCCTTCTCTTCCAATCTGAAAACACTTCCCTCTGCACAGTACAGGGCACGCTCCAATGATGTGACACTGTGCTGCGGTGGGCATATAGTCACTCAGGTTGGTCCTCACCCAAAGTGAACTGAGCCATTGGGAAAGCTAGAAGAAGCAGCAGCAGCCAAGGAAAGATGCTGACCTTGGCCTTTCTCCACTGACTCACAGGTACAGTCCTTTTCTATACCGTTTGGGCGGGGGGGGGGGGGGGGTATTTTTTCTTGATGTGCTACTATTTCTTTCCATGTACTTACTTATCTCAGGTTTTCCTTAAAATATACATTACGTTTCATTTACACATCCCACCATCTGTGAGTTACTCTCCCCATGAGACTTACATTTTCTCCACATAGCTGAGCTCAGAGACGTTTTGTACCTTCCTACCCCAAAAGTATGTATCATGTGTCTGTATTGTCCGGTTGGGTAGGAGGAAGGGAGAGAAGGGGAGGGAGGGAGGGAGGGAGAGAGAAAGAAAGAGAGAGAGAGAGCTAGAGCACCATGGCAAGCCAGCATGGCCAAGCTGAACAGGTAGCTGATTCTGTTTAACAAAAATCAGCCCATGGTTGGGAAGATGACTGAGATGGTAACGCCCTTGACTTGCAAACGTGAGGACCTGAGTTCAATCCCAAGAACCTATGAAGAAAGCCATGTAAGGTGGCAGGGACTGTAATCCCAGTGCCAGGGAGTCAGAAGGGTCCCTGAGCTCAGGCCCTGGCTGTCAGCATAGCTTATTACTAGGTGAGCTCCAGGTCTGTGAGCTACCACGTCTCAAAAACCAAAGTGGACAGAATTCTGAGGAATAACATTGGAGGTTATCCTATGATTCCCATATATTCCAAATATTTACTGGTACACATATACATAGGTACCATATATACATATACGCATATGTACCATATATACATATACGCATGTGTACCAGTGGATACACATACTCACACATAACTTAGGAATTACTTGGTAACCATATATGAAACACCTATTTTTTACTGGGCAGCAAACTAGACTGAAAATTGTAAGAGTGGGAACCAAGCCCTTAAGAATCCAGGTTTTGCAGGCACCGAAGAGGCTAAATTAAAAAGGACTAAGAAGACTGACACATGATTGGGCCTCCGCTCATGACAGATGCCATTTACTGAGCACACTAAGTCCTAGGCACTGGGGGCATGACCTGCTGCAGCATCTTCAGAGGAGAAAATAGAGGCTCACAGAGGCAAGTGGCATGCCTAGTGATCTGTCAAACAGGCGATGACCAACCTGAGACCCCAAGCTGGCCTGGACCTTGGCTCTGACCCCTCATGGATCCTATCTACATCCCACCTTTGAGTTCCAGACACAAACAGCCTCCCTTCATCTCCCTTAGTTTGGAGCCTTGCACATCTAGTTATAAAGCTCCTCTAGGCAAAGGAAGGAACCACGTACCTGGGGCTCACCCCACAAGTTGGCTGCATCATGAAGGCCCGAGCTGTTTCACAGTCAGATTTTAATCTCCTGAGTCCTAGCTATGTTGAAATAGTGAAAATGACATACAGCTATTGGCCTTGACTTTGTATCACCTTATCTTGGCCTCTTGGGTATTACTACACTTCTTCCAACCCTCTTATTATCATTATGCTATCTTTAAAAGAACAGAGACAGTTAGTGGTGGCATATGCCTTTAATCCCATCACTCAGGGAGGCACAGGCAAACAGATCTCTGTGAGTTCGAGGCCAGCCTGTTCTAGAGTGAGTTCCAGGACAGCCAGAGCTATATAGAGAAACACTGTCTTGAAAAATCAGGGGAAAGATGGTTTTATATATGTGTGTGTGTGTGTGTGTGTGTGTGTGTGTGTGTGTTTATTTGTGTGTGTTTCTGTGTGCATATGAGTGCCAGTGCGTGCAAAGGCCAGAGGTTCCAGGTTCCCCTAGGGCTGGAGTTACAGGAGTTTGTAAGTTGCCCACTGTGTGTGCTGGGAACCAAACTCTGGTCCTCTGCAAGAACAATATGTACTCTTACACTCTTGTTATTATCCATTTGTTTTTCAAAACAGGGTTTTTCTGTGTAGCTTTGGCCTCAAACTCACAGAGTTCCACCTGCCACTGCCTTCTGAGTGCTGGGGTTAAAGGCATTCACCACCACCACCTGGCTTAAAGACCTATTTACTTATTTATTGTGTATGAGTGCTCTATCTTCATGTATGTCTGCACACCAGAAGAGGGTATCAGATCTTATAATAGATGGTACTGAGCCACCACGTGGTTGCTGGAAACTGAACTCAGGACCTCTGGAAGAATAACCAGTGTTCTTAACCACTGAGCCATCTCTCCAGCTCCCCTATTATTAACTTTTTTTTTTTTTTTTTTTTTTTTTTTTTTTTTTTTTTTTTTTTTTTTTAAAGATTATCTTTCTTTGACTGTTTTACCTGCCTGGTACTCTTGGTCCCCATATCCCCAGAACTGAACTCACAGATGGTCTTGGGCCACTATGTGGGTGCTGGGAACTTAACCCAAGTCTTCTGCAAGAGCAAGAAGCACTCTTAACCGCTGAGCCAACTCTCTAGCCCCATTACCATCTTTTAAACAAAATCAAAAGTGTATCTATTTTAGCAAAGAGTGAACATTTCTCTGATCCAATGACTTTGTAGAGGGTTCTAGAGTTTCTATTGCTATAATGAAACACCATGATCAAAGCAAATTGGGTTGGAACGGGTTTATTTGGCTTACACTTCCACATCATAATTAATTATCATAGGAAGTCAGGACAGGAACTCAAGCAGGGCAGGAACCTGGAGGCAGGAGCTGATGCAGAGGCTGTGGAAGGGTGCTGCTTACCGGCTTGCTCTTCATGGCTTGCATGGTCAGCCTGCTTTCTTATGGAACCCAGGACCACCTACCTTGTGGTGGCCCCATCCACAATGGGCTGGACCCTCCCTCACCAGTCACTGACTAAGAAAATGCCCTCTAGGCTTGCCTATAGCCCAGTCTTAGGGAGGCATTTTCTCAAGCGAGGCTCCCCCCTCTTGAGTGACTCTGGCTTGTGGTAAGTTCACACAAAACTTGCTAGGGCATAGAGCAAGCAGCTAAAAGACAGAAAGACTGAGCAACTAGCCGGAGATCACACAGCAGTTAAAAGCAGAGATGGCTAGGGAGTCTACATTCCTCAACAGATGCAGTCAAATGTAACTGATAATATTTTATTTTTATTATAATATGCATAAAGCGCATGTGTGTGTGAAGGTTAAAGGCTAATTCTTGGATCCCAACTTTAATACTTGTCTTACCCCCCCCCCTCTTTTGAAGCACAGTCTCTCAGTGGACATGGAGATTCCTGTTTCTACAGACAAGCTGCCTAGCAAGTTCTCAGGATCTCCCCATTTCTGCTCTCTGTCTCCCAGCACTGGGATGACAGGCATGCTCTACTGCCCCACAGGTTCTGGGGATTCAAATTCAGGTCCCAGCACTCAATTGGCAGGTACTTTACTCATTAAACCACCTCCTCAGCACAGCTTCTAAAACCATCAGCATTCATCATGAGGGCTTAGGATCCCGGTATCTCTTTATGACTAATCAAACCATGACTTCACCCATGTGTCACTGTTTAAAATCAACACCGACTGCTGGGGTTCCTTAGTCACCATTTGAATTTCTTTTTTGGTGAATAACTGTCATGAAATGCTAATTGTATGATGTTACCTCTGTCAGTGCCATTAATGCTATTACACCCATGAGCTGATAGGACTGCTTAAAGACACAAATAAAAAAGAGAAATTTAAGAGCAGGCATCACGTCATGCCAGCTGACATACTTTCCCACGCCTACCGTGAAGACACCATCACTGCCACCATACTTTTTTTATAACCTACTACAGGCAGGAGCTGTATTTCCTAAGTGCAGATCCTTGGAGTTAAGTCAGATGACCTAAATACCCTTTGTAATTAAAATAAGACCTGACCCAAGGAAAGTCCACAAAAGAATTCAGTTGACAACATAAATTCTAGACAGTTTACCCCTCAGGGGTTTCCCAGTGGTTATAACAGAAATGCACGTGCTGTCTGACCTCTGACCTCTCAGAGGTCAGTGTGACAGTTCAGACTCTACCACAACAAAAATGAAAAAGCACTCGGCACTGAGCACAGAGCATCTTCCTTGCTGAGATACCAAAATCCAAGATGAGGCTGGCTGTGAGCTTCCCGATGTGGTGCTGGGAACTGAACTCGGGTTCTAAGCAAGACCAGCAAGGGCTCTGAACCGTGAGCCTTCTTTCCAACCTCCACTGATGAAATTTCTGGAAAGTGAACTGATCACTTTATTACCTCCTTAGAGGCAAGTTTAGAGAAAAGGTCTTTTATTTTATTATTTATTATTATTGTGTGGGCATTGGGGGGTGGCTCAGAAGCTAACTTTCGGAAGCTGGTTCTCGACTTTCACAGTGGGATCAGGAGACTGAATTCAGGACATCAAACCTGATGCACTTTGATCCACTGAACTTTTACATTAAGAACTAAACACTTTAGTCTCTGAGTGCCCAGCTCGGGAATGCAGTCACTCAGCAGTCCAAAGTACGCCCAGGGCCAGGAGAAACATGTGCTTGGAGCACACGTGGGGCACATACACAGGAGCCATGTCTTACACTGCCAGATTAGCCCTATCCCAGCAACAAACTGACCCACTTTTTCTGTTTGGATGCATCTGTAAATAAATGTGTCAAAACCTGATCCAGCTTGCAGGAAAGGAAAAGATTCCAAGTTCAACAAGGGATTACTTGAAAATTAAATTTAAACTTAATAAATCAGATGACAACCCTGCATTTTATTAATGTAGCCATCTACTTTGCTGATTGAAATATGAACTAGTGTAACTGACAGTCTCCATAGGAGCAAGTGTTTGTAACATAATGCAGGAAGTCTAAAGACAGACACAGCGGGACACACAGGCTCACCCATTAAAACAACTTCACCACTTGAGAAAATGGAGCCCGTGGAGAGAAAATAGTAAAGGTTGTGTGGAGGGTGTATATAGAAATGTATTTGTAAAACCTAATAGAGAAGCTTCAGGATGAGAAACATTACTACCTATGAAAAAAAAGAACTTATTGTTTTTATTTATGTCTGTAT
Organism: Phyllotis vaccarum; assembly: GCA_033318265.1. NCBI lineage: Eukaryota > Metazoa > Chordata > Mammalia > Rodentia > Cricetidae > Phyllotis > Phyllotis vaccarum. The sequence goes on from JARWLC010000011.1 coordinate 56,451,244, forward strand.
ATGACTGTGTGAGTGTCTGCCACTTATGACCAGTGCCTGTAGAGGTCAGAAGACAGTATTGGATTCTCTGAAGTGGGAGTTTCAGTCAGCTGTGAGCTGCCTAGTGCCAGGTCCTCTGGGAGAGTAACAAGGGCTCTCAACCACTCTCTAGCCCCTATTGGTGACACTTTTGAAAATATCACTTTAGTAACTCCCGTGGTGTCTCGCTATGACCATGAGCCTCCACTGCGTCGTAAGTGCTAGGTGCACCCTGTGACACTGATTTAGGGGTGCCGGAGAGAGGATCCAGGAATGCACAGCAAACACTGCCAAATGAGCTACAACCCCAGGCTCCCCACAAGTCTTAGGGACACCAGCATAACAATCAACTAGTTTACAGTGTAATGGCAAAACCCAAAGCAACAGTTAGAAAAAAAAAAGATGCATGCTGAGGATGGGGCATGGCAGGACGAGTTCCTGAGTGTTCCCAACCTCCCTCGCCTGGTTTAGTGTTCTTGTTCACTTTCTTAATCAGCACGACTCACTACTATAAGCGCCTTTTATTGTGCCGTGTGCCTTATGACTAGAATGGAAGGTTTATTTGAAGACTACTTAATTACATTTAAGATCCCTAGAAAGTTAATAAAATACACTGTGTTCTGATAATTGAAAGGCTTATAAACACCCAAACTCCAGTGAAACCATGTCCTCAAAGCCTGGATTATTAAGGAATGGCATCTAGTAAATCCTCGCTAAACTTAAAAAAACAAGCTTAGACTCTAATTAAAGCCATATGAGAAACAAAATCCTCTCCCCTTTATAACTACAGGAAAATTAGTTGCAAAGAAATGTGAGAGGTAAGTGGGGGTGGTGGCAATAAAAACTCATTTTGAAACTGAAAAAACCTCTTATGTAATTGCGATCAAAGGTCAGTATCTTTCGACATTCACTGTGAGTCTGATCTGGATAAAAATCAACTCAAATAAAATTTAGAAAAATAACAGGATATCAAACAATGTGCTAACCCTGTGAAATGCAGGCATACCTGACAAAAACAAGAAGTGAACATTATAGGAAATCTCAATTACATTGTTTGTTATGTTTGACTTGACTCCCAAGTGTGCACTCATTCCTCAATACAAATTAAAAATAAACAACTTTTAACAGCACCAATGCCATCTGGGTTACAATGGAAATAATGAGGCATGTGTGATTTTTAAGTTGGGTAAAAATAACGCTGAGCACTCTGACCGCGCCTTTCCATCCCACGCTTCAATTAGATCTGCATCTCAGAACCCACTGATGACCACGGCAAGGTCAGCTAAAAAACTCCACTGGTGGGAGTGAGTCAGGGGCCTTGCTCAACCAGTGCACAGCCTTTCACAAAGGGCTTTAATTTGCAGGCTGTTGCATCATGGTGATGTTATAATTGCCAAGATAAGCCCTCAACACAGAAAAGGAAACTGTTTCACAGAGTACAGTGAGCTTGTGTTCCCTCTCATTGAAGGGACAGACAGGATGGTGGAGGAGAATGAGCATGGCTGACATCGGTCCTATCTTTTTAAGCCCTAGCCTGGGCTGCTAACCATCTTCTCTGAGTGCCTGTTTTGTAACATGGGGGTGCTCAGTAAGGCCTCCACCTACCTTGTTCAGTAACGGCCCTTCTTATTTATGGAGAATGATCATTAAGACGGCGGTGACCTCAGGTCCCAGCCCTTTCTCCTCAGGTATCTCAGACCCAGGCTTCTTCAGCAAGATCAAGAACCATGAGTATCACAGGGCCTGACTTGTCTATCACATGTACCTTGTAAGATGGCATATGTTACACACATGCATGCGAAAACAGTCATTGCTGATCTCAGACCAGAAGATCTGCGGCAAGCATCAGCCGCCACCCCCCCCCCCCCCGAAAGTCACAGAGTTCTAGTGATCTGGAAAAGGTCAACCTACTCCTGCTGTGGGGACTCATCTTTGTTCCCTCAGACACTTCCCTAAGACATTAGCCCAGTTACTTGGGATGCTGAAGCGCTCTGATGCTGTCAAGAATTCCCTTGGTACAGGCATTAACAAGTCAAGAGCATTCAGGAACAAAACAGGATGGATCCTTACAGTCCCAATACCAACCCCATCCTCATCCTTCCTGTGAGATTCTGTTTCAGTAAAGGAAATAAGCCGAGACACAAGCATTCTGGAAACATTGCCTGAGCTCCTTTTAACTGTCCAGCTCCACAGGTTTCCCCTTCAAAAATTCCCTAGAGGCCAGTGAGGGTCGATCAGCACCTGCGTCCTTTTGCAGCTCTCAAAGCTGACTCCAGTTGAAAGAGGGTGTCCAATAGCATCCCCCGAAGCTGAATTCCAGGTTTACAATCTACAGCCTGAGCTGATCACCCTCCAGGTGATTCGAGTGAGTGACATCAGAAGCCCACCCAGGGAAACCAGCAGCTGGGATGTAAGCACAGGGAGGTACTCATACGGAGGGACAGCAGCATCTATGTGGGTATTACAACTAGGGACACTTGACAATATATAAATCTTGGGCTTCTGACCATATCAACTTTAGATACAAGAAATTAAAAAAAAAAAAAAAAAAACCGAACAAACAAAAAGAAAAAACTCATGGGCTCAACTGGCCACATTCAAGCAGGGACCCTCCTTTCCATCACGACCAAGGCTGCCCTCCCCCATTTCTATAGCCATTTAGAGGTCTTGCTTTTTGAGTCGTGAATGGAGAAGAGCTTGGCTCAGAAATACGAGGAAGACTCCAGGAACAAAGGTGTGGGGTCGCGGCTAGCGGTGCAGTAGAGTGGAGACCGCCCCTGACTGTGCCGCCCGGGGCTGCGCTGTCCCGAGGCCCGTCTCTGCTCGAGCCTGGGCCCAGGTGGCACGCCCGCTCTTTGCCTCTGGCCTCCCGGCTCCGGGAGAGCGCAGCGAAGCGCACCGGCCCCGCGAGCCTCCGCCCCGCTCCGCGGCCGCGCCCCCACGCCGCGCCGCTCCCCAGGCCCGCCTCCTGCCGGGTGGGCGGCGCAGCGGGGCCTCGGCGCCGCGAGGACCCCCGCGCCAGAACAAAGGAATGCGGGGAGGGGGCGGGGAGGCGCGCGGGCCACCGCTAGGCGCGTCCAGCCGCTGCCCAGGGGCACGTCTTGGACCGAGGTCCCTGCTGCCACGGCCAGGCGCGTGCCCGGTCCTTGGGGGGCGGGAGCGAGGGGCCCAAGGACGCTTGATGGAAGGTGGCGCTGCAAAGCCCCTGGCAGGCCTGGGTCTCCCACCCCAGCTCGCAAAGTGGGTCGGGGGGCCTAGCTCAACTGCAGCATCTTGGAAAACGGCTGAAATAGGTGTAATACTATGTTCCAAGGGTCAATGTTTAGAATGGGTCCACCCCCTAAAATAATACTGTAGCTCAACTATGTAAATGTTACACTAAGGAAAAATATATCTCACAGACACTACTAAATACGAATATTCACACTAAGTAAGAGTCCGGGAAGAAATTTAATATCTAGATACTTAACCTATTCACCTATCCCCAATGAATAAAACTAGGTTAAACAGGCCAAAAAATGCAATCTACTAACCTACATATGTTTCCCATAAGTCATCTCTGATGGGGGGATTACAATGTGAAATAAACACTTCTGACCTCATTAGCTGTTGTTATTTACAAAAGCCAGAGAGAAGACGACTCTTGGCTATTCCCTGCTGGCCTCCGAACGCAGCAGCTCCTCCAAAGTGTCCTTTAAAAATAATAAATGAGGCTCCGCGTTCAGCAAGCAGTCACTGGGCGCTGCGAAATGCCTTCCTAAAAATACGGTCTTATCAGAGGTCTTGGAAGGCTGGAGTTAAAACTACAGCAAATGGCCTTGAGCTTGTATTTGCACACAGCCCTGGAGACACCAGAAATAGCACAGAGGCCACGATTGTTAAAATGTGATAGGGCTAAATTTAGAAAGACGTACATTTCATTTAGGGCAAAAGACTCACATTTGGTAAGCATAGGCTAAGTCGGTTGTCACTTTCCGGCTTAAAATATCCCTTAAAAGAACCAACAAACCCCCTGTTGATAGTGACATTCTTAAACGCTGAGATTGCCCTACTTTCTTTGTGGCAAGATTATAATATCACGTAATTAGCTCTCTTTCTATGCTCAACAGCCAGCAAATTCGGCAGTTACATAACCTAACATTTCCAGGAATCTATTAATGATCTGTCTCGTGGTGTCTGAAAAAAACACAAAAAACAAACAAACAAACAAACAAAAAACCCCAAAACACACCAATGACGATAAGGTGAGAAAAAAAAAAGCTGACGGAACGGAACGCATTCCAGTTGGGAAAGTGGGGAGACGAACGTCACAATGGCTCGTCCGGGTCTTAAAAATAACACCTCGAACATTTAACACCCCCCCCCCCCCCGCACGCATCAGTAGCCAACACGAGGAATTCTCCTTTCTTAATAATGAATTCCGTAGGATCGTTTTAAAACATGCTTATTTGGGACCATACAGAGGTACTAATAAGGATCTGATATCCAACGCTGCGCTAAAATGACCAAATCATTGCACACATATGCGCATATTCCCACATCAGCTAGTCCTCGGTGCCCACGTTTCACCGCGGGCCCATTATGCAATGTAAGAAAGGACACATCCCTCCACCTTCCCGAGGGCTCGTAAAACACGCTGACGACAAACAGGATGGAAAACGTCGGTGCAGACACAGCGCCTGACACAAACGCCGCGCAGGCATCTCCGAATGCCGTCACCGTTCGCACTCTCTACCCTTCTTCTAAGCAAATCAAGACGGTTCCCCGTGACTCAACCCTCCCCCTGGCCTGCCCAGAGAGGGGACCAGCGTGGAGAGACCCTGGAGAGCAGGGCACGTCGGTCTGGCTGTTAGGGGGGATCGGCCTCCGCTCCGCCTCCCCGGCGCGCTCTTCCCCACCGAAACATCAATTTTCCTGAAATCCGGAGACATTATGCAATAGCGGGGAGGGGGAGGGAGCCCGCGGCAGCCAGGGCTACGTGCCGGCGCCAGGGCGCTGCAATCAAAGCAGCTACCTTAAGGTGGCGAGTCCCCCTCTTGCCAAGGCAGCAAAAGTTTATGTAATGCATGCCCCGCGCACACTCGCTGCCTCCCGCCATCCCTACGCCGCGTCTGCCCGCGTCCCGCGCCCCACGCCCGCCGGCCGCGCGCTCCGAGAGCGGGCGCGGAACGGAGCCGGGCCCCCCGGGCCGCCGGTGGGCGGAGCGCTTACCGTGGTTCTGCTCCCGGGCCCGAAAGGGGAAAGAAAGGGCGACCGGGACTTGGCCAGCTGGAGTGCGATCCCTGCTCCGCCGGGCTCTCAGCGGGCGGTGGCGAGGGCGCGGCGCGGGAGACTGGCGGGCGCGCCGGGTCCGCGGGCGCCGTGGCCGCGCCGAGAGATGTGTGTTAGTAGGTCAGTTCCGAGCGCCGCGCTACGTCGCCGCCCGCCAGCCCCGCCTTGACGGGCGGCCGCCGCCCCAATCGCCGCGCCCGCGCCCGCCCCCGGCCCGCAGCCACTGGCCGCGCTGACAGGGGCGGGCTCCCCTCCGCCCCGCCCCGGCCCGCCCCGTCCTCTCGGCCGCGGCGCCACCGCCAGTCCGCGTCCTTCCCTGGCCGCGGTTGCATTTGCTCCCCGTTGTTAGCTGCGTTGCGCAACTGGAGGCACCACGGAGCCACCGGGGCGCTCCTGGGAGGAGTTCAGGACCCTTTTGCCCATTGCCAGCCGCGCCCTCCGTGGCCGCCGCGCTCTCTCAGTGCACCTTTTTGTTTGTTTCCCCGAGAGCCACAGCGGGCTGGGCTACCTGTTGCCAACAGAACCCCGGGCGAGGACTGCGGGGACCCGGGCGTGGCGGGGACCTTGGCCTCCTTCTGCTCAGGGTTCCTCTGGGACCGGGAAGGGACGCGGCGGCAGGGATGAGCTGCAACTGAAACGTCCCGCTCCTCTCCCAGCAGCAGGGCAACAGCCTGGAGCGGCCGGGAGAGCACTGTACACAAACACCTCCCCGGGCACAATTAGAGTGAAGGCGACCCCTGCGAAGTTGTTGCGTAACACGACTGGGAAACCAGGCTGGACGCTGTCGGTCTGCGTACCCAACCACGTGGAGAGGTGGCCGCTGTCTCCCAGGAACCTGAGGGTCGGCGGTCCGGGTGCGCCCGTCTGGGACTCCCACCCATCTTCGGTGCCAGGGCTTGGGCGAGCCATAGAGGACACTCCACGCAGGGTCTGGAGCTGATAGCTCTCTTGCCCTATCTGTCCCCTAATGAACACACCAATCCCCTCTCCCCCTAATTCCCAGGTTGTACAAAAGACCTAAGGAAATTGGAGACAAGGCATCGGGTGGCATGTTCTTAAGTCAATCACCAGGTTGGCTATTGTAAAGGAATCTGGCATACACACCCCGCGTTTACAGACACGTAAGATTAGTGCCGGCCTTGGCAAAGGGAGCCATATTCCTGACAGTGACGCACGCGCTTGCCCAAATACGGAATGTGGCAGGTGGCGAGGTCCTTGAGCGGTCTCCTGCTCAGCCTGTGGGAGCTGGGCTGGAATGACTCCTTCATTCTACTTTTTTTCCCTCTCTAGCTTTTTAAAAGAAAGCAAGCAACCCCCAAAGTAAGGAGCCAAAGCGAGGGTCTCCCACCCAGAACATCTCACTGAGCCTGTCTCTTTTCATCCACCCCAAGCACACATTACAAAGATAATCTTGGAGGCACACATAGTTCTAGTTTAATTACCTTTACCAGTTGGACCTTCACAGGACCATAAATGATAGTGTCTATCTAGTAAAATACCCCTTAATCAATAAGCCCCCACACAACGATTCGGTAAACCTCCTTTCCCAGATGCTGGCCAATTCAAGAAACATGCCCCCTTACATGTTCATTTCGAAGAACTGACTACTTTGATGTAAACTAATCTAAATTTAGTTCATCGGTTCCACTTTTCTCAAATTTACTGATGTCATAGGATCCCGAAGTAGGTAACGTTTTCCCAAAAGCCAGTTGAACTTGCCTGACTCACAGGAGGCTGACAGCGGAGAAACGAACGCTCTGACCCCCGAAGCTGCTCTTTAGACTGAATTTTGCCTGTCTTCATTCCCCAGGGCAGTTTACACTACGCCTCATTTGTGCTTCCGTCATTGTCATCTAACTTGGAAATCAGAGGAAGTGTAAAAGATGCTGCTGATACCAACTTGGAAAATAACTCTCTAGCGCCTCCTGGTGCTTAGGAAACAGCTCAATGAGGCAGCGGAGGCTCTGTTCCCCAGGACCTGGGTAATAGTGTGTCCCCGGCTACACCCTGGAGGGTCCACCTAGTGGGCAAGTGCTTGCAATTAATTGAATTGGGGAAAAAAAATAAAGCGTTACTATAGGGTAGGAGGACTTTTCCCCAAGCTGCCAGTGTGCTGATTTCAGAACAGGATGTAAGTAGGGTCTCCTGATGAGGGAGATGATAGGAGAGAGCTGACTGAAATCCAGAGTTGAGGTTTTTGGAAGTGCTTGGGCTCGAACTCCAGGCGTACTGCATACTGAGCAAGTGCTACATAGGTGAGCCACCTTTCTAGCCGAAACTCAAAATATTCTTACTCTAAGCAGCTGGTTTATTTTAATGCTGGATTTGGGGTTGGATGGATGCAGGAGCTAAGGAGAGGTGACCCGGCCCACAGAAAACCGTTGCCAATGTTTTTGTCTGTTTGCTTGTTGTTGTTGTTGTTTTTTTTTTGTTTGTTTGTTTGTTTGTTTTTTTTAATCATACACTGCAGACGTGCTCTCCAACCAGACGTGTAAGGTGTAAGCTAAGAACAAAGAGAATGTGACTCTTCCTGAGAGAAGTTTCAGGGCGTGTCCGTTCGGAAGGTCTGGACGGCTCATATCTAGGCATGCAGAGGGATTCCCCAATTGTTGTGGTACTGGGGACAACTTTGTCCCAATGTCCAGAAGCTTTTGCGTTGGACCTTGCTAGACCTAGTTAGCTGCAGCTAGCTACTTTAGGCGGGCTCAGGAGGTGAGCAACCTATGGACTGTGGCACGAGGAGAACATGCCTTCATTGCTACAGTACCAGAGCAGGGAGTCACGGCTCCAGATTTTCAAAAGTTGACATTAAAAATACATTTTGGGTGTGTGTGTGTAAAACATCCTGTTTTTCAATATTGGCAAGGAATTCACTTTTTTTTTTTTTTTTTTTGAAAGTGAGGCTGGTGAGATGGCTCAGTTGACAAAGGCACTTGCCACCAAGCCTGACACCCGAGTTTGAGCTCAGGACTCAGATGGGAGAGAACAGAGCTTTTAATGTTGTCCTGTGACCTCCATATATACACTATGGCATGGGTTTGAATGGATGCCATTAAATAAATAAATGTAATACATTTAAAACAAATGAAATATTGGACTAGCATATGGTTCATTGGTAAGGTGTTTGTCTACCATGCACAAAGACCTGGGTTCAATTCCCAACACCACATAAACTAGACATGGTGATGTGTGCCTATAGTCTCAGCATTCAAAAGGTACAGGCGACAAGATCAGAAATTTAAGGTCATTTTTAGCTATAATGTCAGCTCCAGGCCAGCCTGGGATATGTGAAACTCTGTTTATAACTGAATGAATGAATGAATGAATGAATGAATGAATGAATGAATGAATGAGTTGATCTAGGGCTTATCTGGCTGGAGCCTAGAGATGGAAAATGAAGTTCTGTAGATATGGTTGAAAGGACAGTCACAGGGATGACTGTCAGGCCAGTGACAAACTAAGTCTGCAGCTCTATTTCTCTGTTTTGTGAACCAGATTTCAGGATTTCTTTGTGGAAAGTTTCATTTACTATGTACCCTTTGATGGCCACAGCCTTCATTTGGTGACTGTGCCAATGTGAAAATTCACCACCAACCACGGTACTGTGTTTATTGGCTATCTAGTACCATTTATTTATTTTGCATTTTAAAAAGATTTACTTATTTTTATTTTACGCATATGAGTGTATTGCCTGAATGCATGTCTATGCACTACATGTGTGTCTGGTACCCACAGAAGACATAAGAGGGCATAGTGGTGAGCAATCACGAGTGCCTGATAACTGAACCCCAAGTCTTCTGAAAAAGCAGTCAATGCTCTTAACTGGTGAGCCGCCTCTCCAGCTTAGTCTTGTATCTTTTAATTAAACTTTGCAAAGCAGAAGTTCAGATAGTTCCTAGAGATCTGTAAGTTGTCATTTGCTTGGTCTTATTTTCAGTAAGTTTTACAGTGAGGGCTGGTATGTCGCCTATCAGCTCCTCTCAAGGATGGCATTTCTGCTTTGACTTTTGGATTCCTTTATCCCACCAACCATTAACTCTTTACATGCGTGAGTATGAAGCTTAGAGATTCCCGCTGTCCCTCAGCCTCTCCCCACCTTTTCCCACACATCCCCCTCCATCCCTGCCAGACCCCTGCTGTGTAGTTCCACCATCCAGACTTACACAAAATGTGCTTGGCCTAATTCTCCAAAAACTGGCTTGCTGGTTTTGTTTTGGGGGAGGAAACTGAGTAATATAAGAGGATAAAATAACAGTCCCCACAGAGGGGACGCCTTTAAAGCCTGGGAAGCCAGAAGATGAAACAGCTCCATTCAAACTAAGAAAGAAAGGTCTCTACATTGGCTACAAGTTTTCCCCAGAGGAGAGCAGCTGAGGTTCGAACGCATTTCAAAGGCTTTCCAAATGAGTCAGGGAAATGTTGTAAGCGCGATATTGCAAAAGAAAAAAAAAAAGAAAAAAAAAAAAAACGGAAACATGTCTTCAAATTCAGCTGCACATGGCACACATGTAAGTCACTGAGTATTTCTCCACTCATTCAGATGAAATGGTAGATATGGGTGATGGTGCAGAGGAGGGAGGTAGACCCCAGAGAATGAAGGAGTGGAGGGGGGCATTCAAATGGTTAGGACCTTGGAAGCAGCTGATGCCATCCATTGCAAAACACTGTTGAGGGGGCAAGTCTTGTGGCAGCAATTGACAACTGGGACAGAACTAGCTCCGTTTCAAGGATGTGAAATCTACAATTGTGAAACGTGTTCTAGCAGAAATCATTTTACTAAGAATAAGAGATGACACATCCACTCTAAGATACAGCTCAGACCAAGAAGGTGTAAAGCTTATCTAAACATTTCTGTGAAGTCCTGCCCAGAGCACTTTACTGGAAAGAGATAAAGCTTCCAAGAGGAGGCCTGAATTCTAGAATATTCTGTCCTCCAGTCTCACCTAGAGGATCACTGCACGTCACTGAGGATCTGTTCTGCCATCTAGCCCCACAGAAGAAACAGGCACTGTGGCATAAATGATCATCTGCTCCAGGCCCTGACAATGTGCAATAGGGAGACCATAGGCATGGGCTCTGTAGATACCCTGTTCCAGGTGGGAGCCTCTTCAGTTCACACCTTTCATGCTGCCTCTGTTCCACTGCACAGAGAGCTCCGAGACAAAGTTTGTCTTCTGTAGCTTGTTTCAGTAAGTGTTGAAAACACGTACTCTGGTAAATACTCTTAGAAGCCAGGAAGCCGGGTGCTTGACCACACTTCTGGTCTTCTGAGAAGTTTCCAGTGGGCTCTGAGTAACTCTGCCGAAGTGCTCAGGGTTCAACTGCTGTTGGTCACAGTCAATCATACATGCCACAGTCATACATCCTTGGGGGCATCAGCTGCAGAACATCACACTTGCTACAGTCACACATACTCAGGGGTATTAACTGCAGACTACCACACACACTACAGTCACATGCACTCAGGGTTTGGCTGGGACGATCACACATGGTATGGTCATACACACTCAGCGTTCAGCAGCAGATGATCATACACATTCTCAGGCATCAGCTGTAGGCAATGCTATAGTCACACACACCTGAGGACATCTTGCCAGGCTGTGCTCTGTTAGAATGATAGAAGATAAAGGCTCTCTATTCACCACTAGAGGATGCAGACAACAGTGCCCAATGGCGGCTACAGAGAAGAAAGCTCTGCCTCATCCCAACTCTCCTGCCCTGACTCACTGACACTATGGTTGGGGCAGGATATCTTCCTCCAGTGCTCTGTGGCTCAGTTTCCCTTTTTGGTAGTCATTTATGATAATGATGTCGATCCTGACATGCTTTGAAAATAAAATCGCTGAGGTTGTCCTTGCTTAGGAAAGGGCTTGAAACAGACTGGCATGTGCAAAGGAAAGGATTCCTACCCTTAGCTCAATAGATGCTCAGTCTGGGGATGGGGGTGCAGCTTAGTTGGTAGGAGGATGCTTGCCTACATTGCATGGGGCCTTGGATATGGTGGCTCTGACCTGTAACCCAAGCACTTAGGAGATACAGGCAGGAGCATTTAGCATTCAAGGCCACGTTTTGCTAGACAGGAAACTCTAGGTCAGCTTGAGTTAGAGGTCATGTTTAAAAACAGATACACAAACAACAGCCAGTCTTCATCAGGGAAACTACGTTGTCAACCATGACATGTATACACAGCCATATGGAAATTGTGTGTGTGTGAGAGAGAGAGAGAATGTGTGTGTGTATGAGCGCGCGTGCATGCACACATGCTATAACATCCATATAGAAGTTCCATAACAGCTTGTGGAAGCTGACTCTTCCACTGTGTGGGTACTAGGGCTCGAACTCACATCACCAGTCTTAGTGGCAAATACCTTTACTCACTGTACTACCTCAGCAGTCCCCAGCTGCATTATAAATAACAAATGTCACAAACACAGTAAGAATCTGAAGGTGGGGCTCAGAGGTAGATAGAGTGCTTGCCTGGAATGCATAAGGCCCGGTTCTGTCTCCAGCACCAAAGAATAAATAAAAGAAAGACCATAGGGACTTAGCGGGGATTCTGTGTGATGCCTCAGTCTCTTCACCTGAAAGCAGTAGAGTAGAGCCTCACATGCTGTGTCTGTGCTCAGCTCTGTCTGTACAGGAGCAGAAATAAGAACCATTGGCACAGGCAGCAACAGCAAGCTCACACCCTATCAGGGTGTCCCGCATAGTGAGGACCCACTCCACAAAGAGGCAATGGGTGTCTAGAGGTAGTAGGCTCAGTTCTGGGAGTTGAGCATTGCTAGAATAGAGCCCCTGCATCCTTCCCAGGGAGCCCTACTAGGAAGCATCTTAGCCGGAGAAAAAGAGGTATGACCCAGAGACCCCGCAGTGCTACATCTGAATGTGCCTTGTCCCCACAAGTTCACAGAATTGAACTTTTAGTCTCCAGCCAGTGGCAGTGTTTTGGAAAGTTGTGGAACCTTTAGGAAGGGGAGCCTCGCTGGAGGAAGTGGGTTGTTGTGGGTGGAACGTGAGGTTTTATAGCTCAGGCCAATTTCCTTTTCACTCTCTCTGCTTCCTGAGTGCAAAGCAGCTATGACCACGGCCTCAGCTCTTGCTAACCTTCCTGCCACGGTAAACTGGACGCTCTAAAATTATGTCTAAAGAAATATTTTTTCCCTTGAAATTGCACATTGCTGGGCATTTTGTCATGGTAACAAGAAAAGTAATAAAGTAAGTTGGCCAAAGCTGAAACCACATGAACCTCTCCATCACTCACTAATTAAGAAAATGCTGTACCAGATCTTGTGGAGGCATTTTCTCAACTGAGGTTTCCTCCTTTAAGATGACTCTAGCTTGTGTCAAGTTGACATAAAACTAGCCAGGACACTTGGGTTGTGTTGGTTCAGCAATCCCAGGCCTTAATACTTGCCCTCTGGAGCAGCCATCTCGGAGTCTTAATGTCTCGAATCTCTGCCAGCAAGTCTGACTCTCGCTTGCTTCATCTGGGCTTCCCTGCTGCAGCAAGCTGGATTTTATAGACCCCAGAGCAGACAGAACACTTCCTTTCACCTGGGAACTTAGACCAGGACAAGGGAGAGGGTGTTTGCTTTCCTCAGGTACTGCAGAGCATCACAAGACAAATTGTAAGCGATGGGAGGCTGATACCTCACAGGGTTTGGCAGCATGGAGATCCCAGTCCTGTGTCTTGGGAAGGTCTGGTCACCAGGGCACCAAACTGCATGGTTCTGGTGTTTTCCTTCTGCCATGTTCCCTCCCCTCCTTCCTTGCAGTTCTGGGACCAGCTCTCCCTGGAGACCCTAATGACTCCAGTTCCCACTTCTGGGAAATCCAGGTCCAACTGAGTTCTTCCTGAAAACACAGAGGTCAAATTCAGCTCTATTCTAGAAACTAAGTTTTCCGAGGAGCCCTTCACTAAATGCAGCAAACACAGTGAGGTTGTTCAGTCTAGCAGAGACACTGTCAGTCTTGAGGAACCCCTTCCTGACTTATAAGCCTGCACAGCCAATAATGCTGCTTACCTTCTTGTCAGGGCTGAAGTCTGCTGTCCCAGGGCTGATAGTGTTGTGGGCATGGTGGGGGCAGTCAGAGGAGCGACCTTGAACTCACTGGCCAGTGGGTCTAGCTAGTCAGTGAGCTCAGGAGAGAACATCTCAAAAGCTAGGCACAGAACACTTGAAGAGTATGCCCCCATTGACTTCTGGACTCCATATGAACGCACCAGGTGCATACACTCACCCCTGTATCTGCACACTCATCCGAATACACACCCCCATGCATCCATTAAAGGAAGAGATAGAGCTGAGAAGAGAAGGAGAGGATGCTGGGGGAGGGCTTTGCTCGGGGCTGTGATAACTTGCCTGGGCAGTAGTAAGATGTGATGTTTACATAGTTTAATTGTGGCAAAAGGAAGGTCTGGATAGTACAGACTAGAAAAGACGTAGCTTTCTTGTTAGGGAAAACCGTCTGCTTCTATTTTGGCTATTTCAAGAATATTCTCTCTCTTTAAAAAAAATTCTACTGGACCCTTCTGTGGTGTGTGTGTGTGTGTGTGTGTGTGTGTGTGTGTGTGTGTGTTGTTCACCTGAAACAGTGTTAGAATGCGCTACCTGGATTTCGTCGGGTTTCTGTGATGTCTCAAGAGTTATCCAAAGTATTCTGTGTCAGAAGCATGTTGGCCAACAGTGTCCTAAAGGGGAAAATGGAGAACAAGAGTTCAACTGTGTTGTTCCACAAAAAACATCCTTATGGTTTGGAATTTGTTTCCATGGCTGGGCACTTGCAGGAAAAACCAAAGCTGCTTTACTGTGTGCAGACAGTAAGTATACCTTTATCCCTACAGGAAATGGAGACTCTGATCCATGCATTTATTTTCATGGAGTAGCCTCAAAAATTATTTTAATTTTTAAAATTTGTGTGTATGGGTAGTGTGTGTGTGTGTTTGGAAGGGGTTTGTGCTTATGAATACAGGTGCCTTTGGAGGCTGGAAGAAGGTATTGGGAACACCCCAAGAGTTAGCATTACAGGCTGTTGTGAGATGTTTCTGGGTGCTGGGACCCAACCAGACTTGAGTCCTTTATAAGAGCAGTAAGCACTCTTAACTGCCGAGTCATTTCTCCAGCCTGGATATCCCTGCCCTCCTTCCCTCTGTACAAGTTTAACAGGGAAACGGTAAAGCCTTTTCTACTGAAGCTGGAAGACAAACATAAAACTAACAATTGCCCGCCAACACTTTGTAGACTGTAGCCAACTCAATGAGATGGGAAACAAAACAAGAAAAGGAATGTCACAAAGATTGACAGGACTCCTGTGTTCATTTCCCATAATGCATCAGGGTACTGGTGCTTGCAGTAAGAAAGCTCCGCTGTGGAGCTGAACCAAAGAACCAAGTGCTAGTGTTTAAAGGTGAAGTTTTCTGACATCAGGAAGGTGTTCGTAGGGGAACAATTAAGGCACGCATCCTGTGGGTACTGTTATGTGGCCATAACAAGCTTCTGAGGGCCTTTTTTTAACCAGTTTCCTTTCTTCCACATTTGGGGTCTCATTCCTTCCACCCCCCTTTGAGGAGGATGTCAGGAATGGAACTCATTAGTTTCACTTGACCAACATCCAACTCCAACAAGTTCCTTCATTAAATCTTGCCTACCCTGGGCTCTGAAGATTTCTCCAGATTTTCTCTGAGGAAAAGATGCTTAGGTGGCTCCTTTCTCTGTTAAACACACATGTGGTGCTGGGACTTGAACATTCACGTTGACAGTGACCAGTGAACACTGACAATGTGCACAACCACCAGGGTCTCAGGCCCCATTGTGTCTGTCCTTCAATACAACGGTGTTTTGTGACCTTCTGTGTTTGAACAAGTAAGGAAGCATAAATACTACATCTGGCACCTAGGTAGTGTTTTTAATTTTTAAATTTTACTTATGATTATATATTGTGTCTGAGAATATGTCATATGTGTTCTGGTGCCTTCAGGGACCCGGAGTTACAGGTGCCTATGAGCCACCTGATTGGATGCTGGGAACTAAACTCAGACCTTCTGAAAAAGCAGCACACATTTTTAACTTTTAAGCCATCTCCTATACTCCCAGACAGTGTTTAATAAATGATAGCTTTTGTTATAGTTTAAGATAGGCTTGAATGTTTTAAATGTAATTGGAAAGTGTGTTATTTGTAAAACAAAAATTACTATGAATGCTACATCAAATGGAAACGTAAAATTGCTATATGCAAATAAATGATTAAGAAGGGCCTTAAAGAGGCCAGAGGGACGGCGCCTCAGAGGGAGGTGCCTGCGACACAAGCTTGGCAACTTGATTTTGTGAAAACCCAGGTTTGATCCCAGGAACCCACTTAAAGATGGAAGGAAAGAACTGGCTGGACCAAGTTGTCCTCTGACCTCCACCTGTGGGCTGTGTCACATGTACCTACACTTACATCATGCACACTGTAATAATCTAAAAAACTTTAAAGAAATGATTAAACATTGAATAGTGATACAAAGTGAAGCCGTGCTAATGAGCTGGTGATATAGCTCAGTGGTAGGTATGTTCTAAACATGTGCTGAGTCTGGAGTTCATGTCCTCAAGCTACACGCTTGTGCACACACTTTCATACACACACACACATACACACACACACAGAGTAGATAGGAAGGGATGATTAGTGAAACAGAGTAGATTCTCTAGAAATATATATATATTTAAAATCAGGGGCTGTAAAGATGGCTCAGCAGTTAGAAGAGTTCACTGCTTTTGCATAGGACCTGCTTTTGGTTCCTAGCATGCGCAAGGCAACTCACAACTTCCTTAACACCAGTTACATGATGTTTGATGCCCTCTTCTGGTCTCTGTGGGCTACTACATGTACACGGTACACATGAACTTATGCAGCCTCACATATGCACATACATAAAAACACAGGATATTTAAAATAATAATTATTGAGGAGCTGGAGAAATGGCTTATTGGTTAAGAGTACTGACTTCTTTTCCTAAGTAACCAGGTTCAATTCCCAGCACCAACATGGCAGCTCACAACTGTCTGTAATTCCAGTTCCAGGGTATCCAACACCCTCACACATACATGCAGGCAAAACACCAATGCACATAAAAAAATAAATAGAAAAAAGAAAAAAATCCATAAAAAATTATTGAAATAAAAAGCCTACCAGTTGAGAACTTAGGCAGGAAGCAGATGTTAATGTGGGCACATCTTGTACAAAAGGAGATCTTTGCTAGGCTTAGACATCATCAGCATGTATGACTGTGCTAGGTGATCGACCATCACCTCCCCCATGGTTCCACACATTATCACTGATGCTTGACAGTAGCCAGTGCCTCTTCTGTTCAAGAATCTCCATCAGGGAGCCCAGAGCCATGGACTAGAATTTTGATTTATACAAAGTTGCCTCCCACACTGTTCCTTTATCCTCAGGTACCATGAAGCCACATGGCAGCGAGAAGGAGACAGCTCACTCCTGCCTTTGAAGTCTCTCATGAATATATCCCAACTATGGCCACAGTCAGCTTCCCAGACCTCAGGCTCAGGGGAACCTGAAAGGGTCTTTAACATGTCAGTGTTCTCAGAGCAGCTGAGAAATTTGAGGCGGAGTATCAACCAACACAGAAAAATGAATCTTGTCTGGACCATTGCCTAGATTTTATCTCATCATAAGCAGAAAAATACTTCCATAGATTAAAGATCGAAGGGACCTAAATCAAGAGAAGTTGGATGTGAACTCTGGGTGAGAAATTATATAAGAAAGATAAACATGCGTGAACAAGTAAAATCAATCAGTTTTTGTCTGATTAAGTTGTTAAAAATTGTAGCTGGAGGGATGGCTCAGCAGTTAAGAAGGTTTGTTACACTCGAGAAGATCTATGTTCAGTTGGACAGCTGAGATCTGATGTCCTCTTCTGGCCTTCAAAGGTACTGCTCCAATGAGCACATAAACCCATAAATAAAACTTAAAATAATTCTTAATTTTAAACATTAAAACTTGAAGGCAATTCTTTGAACTTTTCTTCTAGACGAAAGAAGTATATCTAGACAAAACTCAACGTGTAAAGAATAAAATATACTAACTTTTGTGTGACATGTTGATACGTCCATAAGAGCAGGAGGGCAGTTACCATCAAATTGGGTGAATGATACAAATTAGTTAAGTTTGGAAAAGGTCAAGTTTGAAGAACTTTAAAGGATATGGAAACAGACCAAGTTAATTAATAATGGAGACATGGAAATAAAACAAGGTTTTTAAAAATATTTGATTTGTGTGTGTGTGTGTGTTCATGCCACACATGTGTGAGTGCCCACAGAGGCTAGAAGAGGGAGTTGGAGCCCTGGAGCTGGAGTTACATGCAGTTGTGAGCTGCCTGGTATGCATGCTGGGAACTGAACTCAGGTCCTCTGGAAGAGCAGCAAGCACTATGAACCACTGAGCCCAGTTTCCAGCCCTGAGGTGGATTTTATGTAAACAAGAGTGTGCCCAGGAAGGATGACACCCCCTGCTGGTGACTCTAGCAGTATGCATCAGGCTGGACACAGTCTATTCACCAACAAACAGTTCACTTTTGGGAATTAGCAATTGTGGCTCCGAGTCTGCCCCAGAAATAATCATTCAGGTGAGCAAAGATGTACACAAGGTTGCCCGTGCAGCATTATCTGTGAGAGGGAAGATAGGAAACCATGGTCCATGCTACCAGTGGCCTCTTGGGCAGATGGCTGGTGACTCTCCAGAGAGGAATCAGCATAGATGCAATTAGTACTGAAGTAGAGTAAAGCTGCTTGTAAAGGCAAAGAACACTGCATCTATACTTATAATCGCATGGGATATACAGCCAGCCACTGGCTCTTGGGGCTCCTTCTGGGTCCCTGGCAGGGAGTTCCTGTCACTTAAAACTTTTCTGTAAAGTTTAACTTGACAGCTGATGTGATGGCGTATTCTGTAATCCCAGCACTCAAGAAGTGGAGGCAGGAGGATATTGAGTTCAAGGCCAGCCTAGGCTACATAGTAAACTCTATCGCAGGAGACACTTTGTAAAATTTTAAAACACACACACACACACACACACACACACACACACACACACACACACACACACAAACACACACACACGGCAGGCATGGGGGCACATACCTTTAATCCTAGCACTTGGGAGGCAATGGCAAGTGGACAGCTGAGTTGGAGACTAGCCTGGTCTATATGATGGATTCCAGGCCCAGAGCTACATAGTGGGGCATTTTCTCAAGTTAAATAATAAATAACACACACATATACCCCCCCCCCATACACACAAAGTCCAAGGACAAATACACACACACACACACACACACACACACACACACATATACACTGAAAGTATATCACACAAAGCTTACATTAGTTTTTTACATTTATTTTTATTTTATATGTTTTGCATGCCTGTATGTATGTGCATTGTGTGTCTGGCTGGTGCCTGTGGAGGCCAGAAGAGGAAGCTCAATCCCTTGGAGCTCTAGTTACATGTAGTTGTGAGCCACCACGTGGGGGCTGGGAACTGAATCTGGGTCCTCTGGAAGAGCATCTAATGCTCTTAATTGCTGAGCCATTTTTATAGCCCCCAATGCTTGTATTTTAAAAAAAATATTTCGTGTTTTCAGAGAATTTCACATATGTATGTCAGTGTGTTTTGATGATATCACCCATCCACTACACCCTAACTCCTTCTGAACCCCACACTTTTAACTTCTTCTTTGGTTGTTTTGCTCAAATATAGTACTTGGTCTATTGGTAATACTTTCTGCATTTTTCTAATTCCATAATAGATGTTACATTATATACAATTTTTCTTTGAAATCTGGTACTCAACCCTGTCTCACTTGAAAAATCTACTGTTTGACCTTTCAAAAGAATTTTGGATATAATAGGTTTCTGAGTTTGTTTTCTGTGGGGGTTTTGTTGTTGTTGTTTGTTTAAAAATCGTTGTTAAGATGTCAGAACACAAGATATTAAGAGAGACTGTGCTGTGTGACTGAAGACAGAAGGTGCCCTGGAGCTTTGGTGTCTCCTAGAAGCTGTGTGACCTTGAGAAGGTTGCTTGACTTCTCTGGACTTCAGTTGTCTCATCTATGATTTTTGTGTAATTGTTTGACCATGAAGTCATGGCTTTTCTCTTACCTGCTCTCTGCTCAGAGCTGGGAAGTCCTGGTCCTCTGTTGTATGAGGGTTTCTGGCCTGTACTTTCGGGCCTAGCCTCATGGCCTGGGCTTTTGGGCCTAGCCTGGTGGCCTGGACTTTCAGGTCCACAGTCCCACTGAAACAGACACTTGTATTAACTGTACGCTGATTGACCTGGGACCCAGGCATATAACTTGCTAACTCTTTACCCTTAATCTAACCCATGATTCTTATGTTGTTCAGCCATGCGGCTCGGTACCTTTTCTCAGAGCAACATAGTTGTCCTCTGCTTCTTCTGGCTTCTCTGTGGCATTTCTGTTCTGTTCTACCTGTTCCCAGAGTTTTCTTAGTTTAGTAGCCCCGCCCACACTTCTGTTTGTCTTTGGCTAATCAGAGCTTTTTATTAAACTCGTAAGTGGGACAATTATTTACAGTGTAACAACATAAATCCCCTACAGTCCTCTGATCTCATCTAGGAAAAAGCTTGAATTCCCCTCCACAGCCCAGTGAGCGGTGCAGCTGTTACCAAATATTCAACCACCCCTACATCTGACACCTTGGGGAAGGGGCCCTGGGGCCCAAGTCCTGGGTCTGAATATGGTGGGTGACCTCCTCTTTGATACATGTCTCTCTCCAGCATCTGCTATTAATCTATGTGTCATCAGCATCTGAACTTAGGGTCACCAGCACTCCATTTAGGCCGAGAATGTGGGGACTTTGAATACTTACTGAGACACGAACATGCCACTCTGCCCTGTCTCTGTTTTGAGTCACCACACCCCACGGTCCTTCCTCTCTATTTCTCTGTGTGTGTTCGTTTTCCTGTACGTGAACACAGCATGTGCATTCACCAGGAGGTCAGCATTAGGTGTCTTACTCTATTCCCCACTTTTCTTTTTGAGACAGGGTCTCTCTCACTGAACCTGCAGCTCACCAGTCGGCTAGGCTAACTTGCCAGCGAGCACCAAGACTTGCCTCCCCAGTGTGTGCCATAGTGCCTGGATTTTTACTTGAGCCCTGGGGATCTGAATGAAGGTCCTCAGGCTTGCCCATTAGGTGTATTACCCACTGGGTCATCTCCCCAGAGGAACCTCATTCTTTTTAGAATGAGTGCTGATAATGTGTGCAGAGTGCTCACTCATTTTCTAGGGACTTGTACAAAGAGCTCAAGAGGCTGTAGCTGCCTTTTGTGGGTGTTTATGCCACTCAGATGGAAAGAGATCCTGGCAGTCAGGAGCCCAGGCATACTGTGCGATGCTGCAGAATGGAAAGTATTCAGGCAGTCGGGAGCCATTGAACACCCCAGGCTACAGCAAGCCAGATAGCCTATAGCCCTGCTTCAGGGAAAGGCTTCCCCAGTGTCAACAGCTCTGCTCTGGCAGGGGAGAGGCCGCCCCAGTGCGAAATTGCTACAGTCCTCCTTGGATTTCCCAGTGTAACAACTTCGCTCTGCTAGAGGAAGGCTTTCCTCTGAAGTGTTACAGCTTTGCCTCAATTCGCTTCCCGTCTGCTGCTTTCTGTCCAGGAAGTGTGTTCTTTGGTGCTGGTTTTATTTTGGTTCATTTCTTTTTGGTTCTGGGATTGGGAATAAAATATTTCTTTCACTGGCTTGGGTCTTAGATCCAGGGTGGGTTTCTTTCACTGACTCTGGCTTCAGAAACAGGGTGAGTTTCTTTGGCTGGCCACTTATCCCTATACCTTTGATGCTCATCCAGGCTGCAGATGGTCTCCCAGCAGCAGTGCTGCTGACTGAGCCCCTCCCCTCTGCCTACCGCTCTGACTGATGTCCCTCATGCACCAAGGTGGCTAACACTGGACGTGCAAGGGAAACGATGAGTCAGCACAAAATGGCTGACACAAGATAGCTGGGAAATCCAAAAGTAAACAGTGATGAAATCAGTTATATAACCAGCTTTGGCATGTGCCCCTTTTGTGTGGGTCTTGTATAGAGAGGACTTTAAGGTCACAGACCCGAGCCTTAGTCAGAAACTTCACTGTTGCCTCCAGAGCCTGCCTGCCTGTGTGTCTGTCTGTAGGGCTCAGTGTTCACCTCTGCTTGGCCTGTGTGCAGGCCTACATGTGTGTGTATACCGATTCTCATGACAAGGTCATGCTCCCTTGATCATTATAGCTTCGCAATATAAATTTAGATCAGTCAGTGTGATTCTTCCAACTAATTTTTCTTAGAACTATTTTTACTAGTCAGTGTCTTTTATGATTCCATGGGAATTTCAGATTTTTTAAAAAAGTTTTTGTTAACATTGTTATTGGGAGTCACTCACGGTCTAGGGTCTCAGCTCTCTCAGAAGCAGGTGGATTACTTGAAGAGCCTGAACAATATAACAGGACCGTCTGGTAACCTGTCCAGAAAAAAAAAATGTCTCTGGGCTTTTTAATAACTGAACAACAAAAACCAAAAAAGCATAAAAAGTAGGAAATGAATTCAGCAAAGTGGAGGAAACACACAAAAGGTGTCATCACTTTTTACAAACCGAGTCTCTGTAGTGCTTGGGCTTCCCTGACATGGACTCTTGTGGTTCACAGTCATGGGCACCAACCCATGTGCTTGTGTCTCAGTCGGAGTCTTCAGTGTATAGACTGCTTACATCCTTAGCTAAGTTTTTTCTTAGATATTTTCTAGTAAGTTTTACAGATGCTGTTATAAATGATATTGCTTTTTAAATTTCTTTTTCAGTGAGGTTGTTACTGAGGTATAAAACGATGCTGGCTTTTGCAGGCTGGTGAGAAGGCCGGAGGAGGAAAGGCACTTGCTGTGTGAGCCTGAAGTTCTGTCTGTGGAACCCATAAAGTGGCAGGAGAGAACCAAAGTTGTCCTCTGATGAGATCCACATGAATGCCTGCACACACACACACACACACACACACACACACACACACACACACACACACACAATACAAATAAAGGCTGCACACAGTTTGTAAAAATGACACTTTTTACATGTATTGATTTTGTTTTCTTAGCTTTGCTGAATTTATTTCCTAGGTATGAGGGGTTTGTCTTTGGTGGACTCTTTGGGGGAGTGGCCATCACAGGGTCCTCTCATATGCAAATAGATATGCTCCTAATTTTACTCTTGTGATTCAATTTCTTATTGTTTTGTTTGTTTATTGGTTTATGCATTGTGTTTGGTAGGTCCCTCTGCCTAGAACTTCCTGTCCTATGCTGATTTAAGTGGAGTGAGCAGGCATCTTTGCCTTGGAATTGGTCTTGTTGGAAAATCTAGGTTTTTTTTTTTTTCTCCATGATTTTAATAACAGTTCTGTTTTTTTAAATAATGACTGATATATGAAGAAGAACTTTATAGCATCTTAGCTACTGAGCACCCACAAGCCAGCTAGCCCTGGTGTGCCATCAGCAAACAACAAAAGAAGAATGTGTGCGTTTCTTTCCCTAAAAAATTTCTTTAAATAAAACACTTTATGGTTTCAAAACATTGGAGAATAGTCTGTGTTTGGGAAGAGTGTGTTCTCTGCTGTTACTGCACAGAGTGTTCTGGACATGTCAATTAGGGCCATTAGGTTTAAAGTGCAATTTGAAGGGCCTGTGAGGTGACTCAGAAGGTGAAGGCATTTGTTGCTGAGATTCATGACTTGAGTTCAGAGCTCAGGTTCCACATTACTGAAGGCGAAACCGGCCCCTGCAAGTTGTCTTCCATCTGCCACACATGAGCTGTGGCATGTGTGTGCACGCACACATACATACAGAATTCAAAATGTAAAAAGACATTTGGGGCTGGAGGAGATAGATGGCTTAGAGTTTCAGAGAGCTTGCTCCACAGCACCTGACTCATGTTTTAGCCCATAACTCCAGCTCCAGGGAAATCTGATGTTTTTCTTTGGTACCCAAACACACACGGGCACATACACACATATGCACATAAATAAGAAGAAAACAAAACTTTAAAATAGAAAAACACAGCTTAAGTCCAATATTTCTTCATTAATTTTCTGTCTACATGGCCTCTCGGTGAAGCCCCTATTTTGTATTGCTCTGTGTTTCCTTAGACCCACTAATGCTTGGCTCGTGTGTTTGTGTGTTAATACTGGGTGCACATGTGTTTGTATTCTCTTTAAAACTTGAATAGTTTATCACTTAATAATGATATTTGGTTTTTGGGGGGGGTTGTTTGTTTTAGACAGAGTTTCTCTGTGTAGTTCTGGCTGTCTTGGAGCTCACTCTGTAGATCAGGCTGGTCTCAAACTCACAGAGATCTTCCTGCTTCTGCCTTTCAAGTTCTGGGATTAAAGTCGTGCACCACCACCACCCGGTGATATTTTGTCTCTTAACAGTTTTGACTTGAAAATTTATGGCCTTTATTTGTTGCCATTTGCACGGTGGGAGGAGAGGGGTATGGAATGGGGAGATGGATAGAGGATGACTATCATCTTTTTAACATGAGGCGGTGTGTTCTTGAAGCTAACGTGGGTCTCTTGGCTGGAGAGATGGCTCAATGGTTACAGGACTTACTGTGCAAGAATAAAGAACTTTGGCTCTCCAGTATGCACACAAATGCTGGGTGGGTGTGGTAACTTATTTGTAATTCCAGTGTTTGGAAGATGGGAATGATGGTCCAAGAGCAAACTGGCAAACTAGAGTAACCATAGAGACAAGCTCTGGTCTCAAGTGAGAGGCACTACCTTAGCGAAAGTGATCTAGAATGTTCCCAACATTAGTTTTCATATGTGTATTCACACACATAAAAACACACATGTACAAATACCACACACTCTTAAAAAAACTTCTGGGGTGGGTTTCTTGTAGGAATCATATGCTTGTATCAAAAAATAAGATTCTTTAAAAGGATTATTACTATTGCTACTACATTGTGTGTGTGTACGCTGCAGCTCACATGTGGAGGTCAAGGGTCAGCTTAAGGAGCTGGTTCTCTTCTTGGGATGGAATTCAGGGTTTCAGTCTTGGTACTCTCTGTCATTTGACTGAGATGTTTGTGTCACCTGCATTCAAGCCTTCCATTTGCTCTTCACTGTGCTCAGTCTGTTTGAAGGCCCTTGTTCCTTTCTACCTCCAGTGTGATCTGCTGACCTTCTGTCATGCTTCAGTATCAGCGATTCCAACATTTGCTTGAGATGTTCATTTTGTGGCTGTCAGGAGCTTTACAGCAAACACCAGGTAATCTAGTATTTCAAGCTGTTAACAGTTTGGCATCTGCTTCCAGTAAACACTAAGTGTTTAAGCCTCTGTCTGTGTATCCCTGTCATGCCCCAGGCCTGGATAACTCCATGGCCTCAGGTTGCAGCTCAGGCCACTCAGATCAGCATGGCTCTGCTAGTAGAATGGTCTTCGGATACTGCCATGGTCTCAGGAGGCCTACAAGAGTCTGGTCATCCAGATGTCCCTCTGTGGTAACAGGAGCCTCAGACATCAACCCTCTGACTGCTGCAGGGCATGGACCCAAACACGGCTCTCAGCAGCAGCCCAGCCTGGATGATACCGTGGCCCTGAGTGACAGTGCAGCCATAAAGACCAACATGGCCCCAGCAGTTGCGTGGTCCTTGGGTACACTCATGACCATAGGTTGTGGCCCAGATCCCAGGCATCTGTGTGGCAACATGAACCACAGATATCAATACAGAGCCTGGCTGTGGTAGGACCATGGATCCAGACATGGTCATAAGCAGCAGCCCAGGCCCAAATGTTACCATAGTCCCACGTGGCAGCTCAGACACTGGCATCAGGAGCTAGACATCAACACACATCTTTGGCAGCAGCCCCAGTTGGATGATACTGTGGTTCCAGGTGATGGCACTGTCTCCTAAAATCATCCTGAGTCTGGCAGCAGCATAGCCCTCTGACATTGACAAAGCCATAGACTGCAGTCCACAGTCTGGGCATCTGTGTAGCCCTTGGTGGCAACATGGGTCAGGGACATCAACACAGACCTCAGCTGCAGCAGGACCACAGACCCCCCCCCCCCACAAGGTCCTTGGCAGCAGCCCAGGCTAGGATGTCACCATGGTTCCAGGTGGCAGTATAGGCCACTCAGACCAGCAAAGCCCCTGAGGCAGTGTGGCCCTTAGAAACCAACATGGGCCCAGGTGGTAGTCCAGACTACTGGCCCCTCAGTGGCAACAAGGGTCACAGACATCAACATATGGCCCCTCAGCTGCTCCAGGGCTTCAGATCAAGACCTGGCCCTTGGTCTTACCTGAGGCCCAGACATCATCTTGGACTCAGGTGGTTAGGAGGCTGTTCACATCACACCGTTTCTCACTACCCTCACCTCTTCAGATATACCTCTCTCCCCAGCCTGTGAACTATTTTTGCTTCTCTCTCTTTTTCATTTCCCTACCCTGTACTCACTCACCATAATGGTGGCACCCAACTGCCTGGCACCAGGGCTCTTGGTTGCGTCACTGGTGGCACATGGTTGAGTCCTTCCCACTCCAGCCACAAGGCATGGCACAGAGCAGTTTCTTTTTCTCTCTCTCATGCCTGGGCCTCGACACCTCGGGCAATGCTTCATATGGTCAAGTTGTTCCTGGTGGATTGTGCCTCTCTTAGTCCAAGAAGTCTTGGTGGGATCCATCTGTGTCCTCCACCAGCTCTGGCGTTTTCTTGATGCATGATTGATGGGAGAGGACATGCCCACTCCTGGGCTGTATAAGAAAGCAGGCTGGGCAAGCCATAGAGAGCAAGCCAGTAGGCAGCACCCTCCATGGCCTCTGACTTCTCTCAAAAGGGATGGATTATGACATGGGTGTTTTAAAATGCAGGAAAGACTTCCGACCTGGCAAGTTGGCTTTGGCTAGTGTTTTATCCTCTCAACAGAGAAGCGAATGAAAATAATCTGTGAAGACTTTCTAGAAATACGGTGATGTTCACCAGCTCCGGAGGAAATGGAGACAAGGATCCATCTTTGGAGGAACCACCATCTACACTCTGAGAATTCCTTGACTGGGCTACAGAAATAGACAAGTCTGATAGCTTGATTGAGGGAAAAAAAAGACACTGCACCCCCCTCACATACACACACACACACACAGACACACACAAACAGACACACACATAGACACACATACACACACACAGACACACATATAGACACACACACACAGACACACATACACACATATAGACACACAGACACACATACACACACACAGACACACATATAGACACACACACAGAGACACACATACACACACACAGGCACACACACAGACACACATACACACACACAGACACACACACACAGACACACACACACACAGACACACACAGACACAGACAGACAGACAGACAGACACACACACACACACACACATACCAGAGAGCAGTAAAATAGTGCCAGAGATTCAGATTCCAGAGCCAAGGAGATAAAAAGGGGCAGGAGAAGGAAAGTCCAGCTTTCTTCCAACAAACTAAAACAGAAAGGAAATAAAATTTCGGGTTCCTAAGATGCTCCATCTTGCCAAAGTCAACTCAAGACGATGCAGGATTAACTAATATTCATGGATGAGGGATGTCACCTCATCAAATGACCTTACAGGAGATTTTCACAACCTCCAGGGAATATAAGTTTCTGTCCTGTGTCCTAAATGCCAAAAACCCCAAACAAATCAACCAACCAATGATGACAGCAGAGACCCAGAGTCAAACGGGAGACGAGCAATGCATAGAAATTGATGTCAGTCTTACTTGCCGGTGAGGGTAGAGAGAAACTGCTAAAATATTCAATGAAGCAAACTTATGTGGAGAAGAGACCCCTTTCCTCCCTTCAGTGTATTTTATTCAGCACAATAAGAAATGTCAAAACATATTTTATTTTTAATTTTCCAAAATTTGACATGCAA
The DNA here is from genome assembly GCA_033318265.1 of Phyllotis vaccarum. Lineage (NCBI taxonomy): Eukaryota > Metazoa > Chordata > Mammalia > Rodentia > Cricetidae > Phyllotis > Phyllotis vaccarum. The sequence goes on from JARWLC010000011.1 coordinate 56,478,532, forward strand.
TAAAAAAGACAGCAGATCCCAAGAAAATGAATATCATCAGGAGATGACGAAGCCTATGGCATCCACTGACATTGTGTGTGTGTGTGTGTGTGTGTGTGTGTGTGTGTAAGGTGTGCCCACCCGTGTTTGCACACACACAGGACAGGCCAAAGGATGGCACTGGGCATCCCACTCTATCACTCCAGTCTTACTCTCCTGAGTGAGAGATAGGGTCTCCCACTGAGCCTGGAGCCAGGTTGGCTAGCAAGCCCAGTGACCATTCCACTTCACCTTCCACACAGAACTGGAGTTACAGGAGTGCACAGCCATGCTTGGCTTTTCATCCTTGATTGGTAAGATTCGAACCCAGTCCTCATGTTTGTGCAGCTAATGCACTTAGCTCCTGAGCCATCTCTCCAGCAGCTCCCATAAAAATTATAGCAGACATGTGAGACATTCTGATTCCAGTCAGGAATGGAAGACTGTGTTATATAACATGATAGGAAGGCAGAGAAGGCATGGTGTAATATGAGCAACGGTGGCATTACTGGGACTGTGGAAGCCCATGAGGATGGGCCTTTAAGATCACAGTGTAGCTATCACAGCCATGGTAAAATCTGTATCAAATTCCCCTCTTGTGGTGTATATGCATATGTGTGAGTGTATTTACATGTGTAAATATGTTGTATATATATGCCTGTTGTATATATGTATGCCTGTGTGTCTTCCTATGTGTATGTTTCTATGTGCAAACATCCAAGTGTACATATGTATATATGCCTATGTGTATTTATATGTGTCAGTGGGTGCATATGTGCATGCCTCCCTGTGTGTATATGTATATGTCTGTATATGTATGCATATCTGTGTGTATGTGTGTGCATGCGTATGTGTGTGCATGTGTATGTGTCTGTGTATGTGTGCATGTCTCTGTCTGTGTATGTGTATATGTGTGTATGTGTGTATGTCTGTGTACTCATGTGTAGTGTGCATGTGTGTATGTTATGTATGTATGTGTGTGTGTTGATGCTAATTCCAAATCCCTGACTGTGTTTCCAGTCAGAAGCACAAAGATACAATTGTGTACAGAGCACAACACTTGATAATGTTGACAGGCAAATATAGTTTATTTGTTGTTTATTTATTTATTTATTTTTGTTGTTGTTTATAGTCTTAAAGACAGGGTCTCATGCATCCTAGTTAGTCTCAAACTTACCATGCAGCCAAAGGGAACACTGAACTCCTGACGCTCCTGCCTTCACCTCCCGAGTCCTGGGATGGCAGGTGTGTACCACATGCCTGGTTTATACAGTGGTGGGGATACAGGTTAGAGCATCAGGGCTTTGTGCATGCTAGGCAGGCTCTCTAGCAACTGTGCCACATTCCCAGCTCCTGGCTCGTGTCTTTACCTATCCCCCTTCAGTCTGTATTTTACTGTCCTCCCGGAGGCCTCAGCACCTGGCAGCAACTGCAAACACATGGTGGTTCAGCAGGTCTTGACTGCATTGAGAGGTGACATCCAGTGCCCGCCCCAGCCCTCTGTGCTGTGAAAGCACACTGACGTCAGTACAGAGACCAGGCTGTGTTAGAACACATTCCCATTGTTCAGCGGCTCTTGACTGTATTGTTGAGAATAGATCTGGCAAACATTACTGAATGAGTTAGAGGGAAATCTTAACAAATAGAAAAGCAAGCCATTCTAATCTCAGTCTTAATGTGACACCCAAAGACTAGGAATCAAGCACTCAGCCAGCCTCCCTATGGTCATTAATAAATACGCATAAGTATCCTCTTTTAAAGGACTGGACTTCTATCCAGACATGGAACACCTTATTCATCACCCAGCGTGCATTCCTCTACCTAACTGCCAACACTCCTGAAGCTTTTGAATTTGAAAAGTTGAGGACGTCAGCACCGCAAAATCTTCAGAGAGGTCCTCCAATGTAGCTCTATCTAATCAGATTTAAGCAAGGCTGTCTTAGGACACGTTTGAAGTTTCTTCACAAACAGACTGCGTTCAGATTAGAGAACACTTTTCTCCTTTGTCCCATCCACTTCATCTTGTCTGTGAGAGATGCCTAGGTCTCCACTGGCTGTCTGGCAATCATGAAACCCAAAGCCAAGGGTGAACAGTAGGCAAGTGGTCCTGTCCAGGACTTGTCCTGCCTGACGCTTTCCAGGTCTGACCTGCACTTGGTGGATTTGGTCTCAGACGGGCAATCTGCTCTACTTGATAGAGTCATTCTTATGAGGACTTTGGGACATGTAGCCAATCATAGTCTGAAATGGTCATAGCTACTTGCTTGACCTTTGGAAACAAACAGTCCTGAATCAGCCCCAGGCCAGTCTGGGGACATGCATAAGGCAATGGCAACTGGGTGTCACATCAATGAGGAAAGAATGGGTAAGTGAATTATAACTGTCTACCCATTTTAGAAAATACATTTAGTTATTTACTTCATGCAAGTGAGAGATATGACTCTTATTTAGGGCACATCTGTAGTGGTAAGTCATGTGTCCGAGCTTCAAGCTTTCCAGTCAGCATGGTGTCCGATACTCACTTTCCCAAACATGAAAGAGTGATATCAGGAGGAAAAAGTATAAAAGAACAGAATGGGCAGGAAAAAAACAAACTTCCAGACCCCAGAGGAGGGATGTGATTATCCATCAGGGGAGTTGGGGCTGGCGGGCTGGCCTGGCCCAATAGACAGGGCTGTGAGCCCAGATGCTGGGAAAGAGCTGGGGAGCCTGCCTACTGCTGAGTGTGGATTGCTCCAGGAAGTTTTCTGTGTGATTACATGGACTATTAATTATACACCAAACTCCAGTAAGGTCACATCCCATCCCAAGGTGTCAAGGGAGCTCGAGAATGCTGCTGTTGTCCAGGGCTTGAATTCTTGAAACAGTGGTAGCCAATGAGCCAAACTACAGTGGTTTATTTGAAATTATGAAACAAACTTCTCACATGGACACAAATAAACTTTTCCTCATTTACCGTTTTCGTAACCTCTAATGGACTGAGCACTTCTTCAAGTGTCTTGACAGCTCTCCTCAGGGAAAACAGTTTCACAACCAGCGTGATGCAGAAAGGCATTCCAAAAGTCAAATCCCAAGCATGGATTTTCACAGTACAGGAATAAACAAACATTTCATTGGCAAAGATGTAGTGATTGTATTGTTGCTATTTTAATGAATAAAGACTTGAGCCTAATTATAGTGTTTGAAAACTCACAGTCTGAGATACAGTTCCTTTTGCGCACAGATAAAATTTAACACCATCTTTTCTGCTTTCAATGCCCCCCTTTTTTGTATGATCTCTCTGGTGGGGCTCTCAGTGCCATGAGTGGACAGTTTCATCTTGCTTCCATATTGGAGGGAAAGCTTCTAGCTTTCCATTATTGAGAAGGGTCTTAGCTATGATATGATAGGCTTGTCTTCTATAGATTTCATTATGTTCAAGTACATTTCCTTCATATTTAATTGCTCAAGAAGTTTTATCGCAAAAGCATGTTGATCTTGGAAAATGTGTTTTCTTCTTCTGTTGAGAGAGGAACATGGTGTTTTGTCCTCCATTCTATTAATCTATCTCAGCACATTGGTGACTTGTGGCAATTGAACTTTCTTTGTATTCTAGAGCACACTACATCTAATGATGACCAAGGGTTCTTCTAAAGTGCTCTTGAACTTTGGCTTGCTAGTATTGGGTTAGTAAGTCTTGCATTATCAGGAGCATTAGCTTGCAGTGTTTTTTTTTTTCCCCATCCCTCATAATGGTATCATTTTCTGAATTTGCTGTTAGGGTAATGCTAGGCTTGGCAAGGAAATGTATAGCATTGCCTTTTCAATTCTTAGGAAAGGCAAAGGCTGAAGATGGGAATCGGTCCCTCTTTAGATGTTTGGTAGGACCAAGCAAGGTATCCAGGCTCTCTAGCATACTACAATGGAAGTCCCGCCCCCAGTAAATTTGCATTCTCCCAAGCTAGTCATGTCTATGTTTGTCTGTTTTCGATGTGCATGAAATTTGGGAAGTAATAACAGGAATGAACCAACCTTGCTTTTACCTAAGACAATTTTCTCTCTCATGTCAAAGTCCCCAGAGATCTCTCCATACTCTATCACATGTGTCTTCACTCTTCTCTGACATGTTGCACTGAGAGAAATCGTAGATTTACCTGCTTCCCAGGCACCTTCACACGCTCATACACTCCTCTTCACTCCTTCAAAGTCTCCTTGAAGGTCATTTCTACTATTTCTTTCCTTTGCTACCTCATATAAAATTGTAATTCTTACTTTAAATGCTTATTTTTTTTCTTGTTTATTCCTACTTGAATATATGCTTCAATTGGTAGGAAAGATTCCTTGTCCATCTTATTTACTGATGTACACAGGATGTCTAAGATATATCAGCAGCATGAGTGATAGATGGGTATGCTAACTGAAAGTATATCTTGAAGGGAAACATTATTATGGTGGACATCCCAGTCAGCAAAGTTCTTGCATTATGAATCTGAGGAGCTGAGTTCAATTCCAAGAGCCCATGTTAAAAAAGTGCCATAGCAAGCATTGTGACTCAGTACTTGGCAAACAGAGACAAGCATTCCCCCCCCCCCTTCTTGGCTCACTGGCAGCCAGTTTAGCTGCTTGATGAATTCCAGATTATTTAGAGACCTTGTCTCGAAAAGAAACAAGAATACCAAGATGGATGGCACCTGAGGATCGATGACACCCGAGGCTGCCCTCTGCCTTCTGCACATGCATGCACACATGTGCACATACACACATGCACTCCCACATGAATGTGCATACACTCACACACACAAAGAAACAGTGGGGTCCTTTACAGAACATGGTGCCTAGGATTCAATTATTGGACAAAGTTGGGGATGGTGCCTTACCAAAATTCCAAGCAGTAGGGCTAGAGAGGAGGCTCAGCAGGTGAGCACACTTGCTTCTCTCTGAACCTGACTTTGCACGCATACAGGGCAGCTCACAACTATCTGTAGCTCCAGCTCAGCTTCAGGTGATCCAGTGCCTTCTTCTGGACTTTATGGACTCTGTATCATGTTACACACACTCCTTCACACACGAACACATAATCAAAAATGAAATACATCTTTAAAAATATCCAAGTGGTCTCACAGGTATCACTTCTTGGAGTCTTAGTATTGTTGAGGAACACGAGAGAAGATGGCATTGTATTCTGATACCCTGTATTCCTACCATGCTCAGCAGTTTTATTATACTTTTGGGGGGGGGGCTAACCAGACTGGTTTCACTTGTTCTCCAGTTGGAATCTCGTTGTGGAAGGAAGACCCACTCTCCACAGAAGCTCTGTGTGATCAGACCCCCAGGCATTTTCTTCTGTCACCTCCATGTAAGACACTGTCATCTCAGTTGGAAAGGTTGGGACAGGTTGGGGCATGACCGACTTGTTCTACTGCCTCACATGCAAAGTGTGGAAATTGCTTTGTTAGGCACAATGACCTCCGAGCAGGGAGTCCAAAGTGATCCTCTTGTGTCCCCATGGCTGGCACATGGTCATCATAGCCCCTATATCCTGTCTATCTTCTGTTGTTGCTTAGGGAAAATGGGATCTTCCATCTCTCAGTGGTCCTTTACGTCATCGCCACCGATGCTTCGCTCCCTGAGAAGCCAATGTACTATTTTGTTTTCGCCTGTTCAAATCTACTCAAGACAGGCTTAGGGTGGGGGTGCGGACAAAAGACAGACCAGATAAAAGGTCTATGCAATCTCCTAAAGGTTTGACATAGATATTGGCTAATAAGAAGCCACACAGATAGTGCAGGAAAGTACTATGCTCACTCGGTTCCCAGAATCTTCCAGTGGTACCAGTTTGTGTAACAGAGAACTAGATCACATCCAGGAAAATGGCATAAGTACAAGCACAGGTCAGCTCCTATATGACCTGTGCACTAAAGAAATAGTCTCTCTCTTTCTTCCTTCTTTCCTTCTTCCCTCCCTCCCTCCCTCCCTCCCTCCCTCCCTCCCTCCCTCCCTCCCTTCCTTCCTTCCTTCCTTCCTTCTTTCCTTCCTTCCTTCTTTCCCCTTTTCTTGAGACAAGTTTTCTCGGTGTAATAGTTCTGGCTGTCCTGGAACTCACTCTGTAGACCAGGCTGCTGTCCTCAAACTCACAGAGATCTGCCCGCCTCTGCTTCCCAAGTGCTAGAATTAAAGGTGTGCACTGCCACCCTCTGGCCCATTTTTAATTTTTTTGATTGGATCTTATTTACCCTAGCTTGGCCTTATCCTGACTATATAGCAGAAGATGCCTCCTTGCCCCCACCTCCCATGCGCTAGATCGCAGGTGTGTGCTACCATGCCTGGTTTATGTGGTTCTGGGGTGGAACCAAGGGTTTTGTGCATGCTAGGCAATGGCTCTACCAACTGAACTACCTCCCCCAGCATCCGGGGGTTGGGGGAATAAAAATAAATTCTAAGCACTTGTTCAGGCTTATGTTTTAGGTCTTATTTACTATCCACAACTAAATTTAATAATAGGAGAGATGTCATTTTTGTATAACTTTGTTAGTTCCCTGTTGTTACCACAGCAAATTCCTATGTGTATGATGGTATTTTAGGGAGTAATGTTTGCCCTTACAGCACTGGGGGCGAGAAGTTCAACATAATCCTCATCAGGATGAAGCCAAGGGATTGAGGCAGGTATAGAGGCCATGCTGTAATCAAGACTTGGGAGACGCCAAGGCAGGAGCATTAGAGTTCCAGGTCAGTCCGGGATATGAAGTCAGACCCTGTCTGAAGAAACAAAAACACACATAAATAAACTCTTTCAAATAAACAAAACAAAACAAAAACAAGAAAGGAAGGATGGATGTGGGAATAGTTTCAAATATAATAAAAACATTCAGAAATATCAGAGAGATCTACCCACAGTCAGTCTAGGAGGATCAGATGGTGGTGGTTCACATCTTTAATTCCAGCACAGGTAGTTTCCCGGAGTGGTGACCTAGGCCCTTAATCCAATCTGAGTTTGAAGTCAGTTTAGTTTACAGAAAAAGTTCCAGGCTCCCAGGCAGGCAGTGGTGGTGCCATGCCTTAACCGAGGGAAGAAAGTATTTAAGGCAGGCATAGAGAGACAGAGCAGGCAGAAGAAGCCAGGAGTAGCGAGGCTGAGGAAGCTGGAAGACAGCTGGGTGAGATCTGACTGTGGTGTTTACTCTCTCTAATATCTCCGCTTTTCCCAGAGATCTGACCCTGAGTTTCCTTTACTCGTGCAACAGAAGGAAGGAGAAGATGGTGAGGATGAGAGGATGGGGATGAGGGAGGGAGGAAGCAGGAGCACAGCATGCTTTGTTCTCTGTAGGGCTTTTCCCTTGTACCAGCATCCCTTAGCTTCTGGCCACACCAGTCCCACCCCTGCCTCCTCCGCCTGCACATGGCCCTTCTGATGCATTTGCTCGAGGTCACTGTGATAGCTTTATGTCCACCTAAAGAGCTCGGGATTACCTCTCACAGCAAGTCCTGTCCCTTTACAACAACCACAAAGACCCCTTTCTGCCTCTTTTCTGTCAGTAACGTTTTCTGGACAGAGACTGGGGGTGGGGGTGGGGGGGCGCTGATGTTCAGCTTGCCCTGCAGGCGGCATCAGGATGAAAGAGGGCCGACTCTCCTTGGCCACTATAGAGCTCTGCCCCTGAACGTGGTCTCACCTCAGCTTGAACATCAGGTTTTTAATTGTACTGTGCTGATTTGTGACACTTCAAAATCCAGACGTGGGTAAGACATTCCACACTTGAACTTCCACGCTTCTTTTACATTTTCCTTCTTTTTGGGAGGGAGGGGGATCATTTTGATAGCGAAAACCTGAACCAACTGACGTTGGGCGGATCTAAGACAGCACTGACAGCCTGAAGAGAGAGGGAAGAAAGTGGTGGAGGTCTGCTGGGCTGCTCTGGTCCATCCACGGTGACTCATCACAGATCAACTCCAAGTCGGAGACAGGCAATTGCTTCCTATTGAGAAATGCCCTCATGAGATGACATCAGGGAAGCCCTCAACATTGAGTAACAGAGTAAGAGCAGGTCAGAGGCAGACAAAGGCTGTTTCTGTAGCTAGCTGCAACCTCCTCCGCCACCACACAAGCTCTCCCTGCCCTGCAATGCAATGACCTCATTGCTGACCTCATCCCTAGAGGAGGAGCCCAGGCTTGCTCCAGCTTGCATCTCCACAGGACGACATGACTGTTACTTGAAGACAGTTCCTTGTGTTGTGTGGGACTCTGTCAGCACAGCTATTCATGCCTGTGATCTTTGTCAGTGTGCCTCTGAAGAAATCTCAAACTGACCTTTTTCATTTTCCAAAACGAGTTTGTTATTCATTATAAAAACAACAAAAACTGTGTCTTCAGGTACTGTCTTTGTTTCTTCATGTTGTAAGGGACTTTCTTTTATATTATGCCAATTGGGTTGACTTTTTTTGGGTAGGGTCTCACTATGTACCTCCAACTGGTTTGAAACCTACTATGAAGATCAAGCTACAATCCAACTAACAGAAATCTTCCTGCCTCTGCCTCTCAAGTGCTAAGATTAAAAGCATGTGCCCTCACGCCTGGCCCTGGGTTGACACTTTCTTATTAATTAAAATATCATAAGTCCACAACTATATAGCTGAAGCATTAAAATAAATGGGAACTTTAAAAATGAGTATGTAGGGCACACTAGTGCACACCTTTAATCCCAGCACTTGGGAGGAGGGCAGAGGCAGGTAGATCTGTGTGAACTTGAGCCCAGCTTGGTCTCTATAGGGAGTTCTAGACCAGCTGTGTGGAGAGACCCCATCACAAAATAAACAAAACTACCAAGGAGCCAAACTAAGCCAAAGCAAATAAAAAAACCCAGAGTCTAAAATGAGTATGTGTACATTAATGTTTTATAAAAACACTTCAGGATTCTAACTTCATTAATTTTCCCAGCAGCCAATTAAAAATGACTCAAAGAATGAATAACAGCCAAGAAAGAGTAATGGTCTTCTTTTTTCTGCTGTTTTCATTGAAAATGCCCAGATACATTAAAAAGGACAGCTTCCAAACAAAACATTTTCACTTAAACACAATCAACTTCCATAGGTCATTTCCAGCTTCTAGTTTTTTTGTGTGTTTTAGATGAAAATGTGGTGAAGGGTTTGGGGATGCAGTGTAGTTGGCAGAGTGCCGCCTAGCCTGCCAAAAGCCCTGGGTTCCATTCCAAGCACCTGTATAAATGGAGTATGGCAGCTCATATTTCCTAACACAAGAGTGTAGGAGGGTCACGAGGATCAAAAACTTTGGCTACACAGTGAGTTCAAGGTCAGCCTGAGATACTTAAGACCCTGTCTCTAAACAAACAACAACAACAAAATGGTAGCAAGACTTTCTAGGGTGCGATCAAAGGCCCTGGCCTGGAGTGTCCACATCTGACATCGCAGGGGGACCAGGCTGTGGGTTAAGGGGAAGATTCTTGGTCTCAATGCAAAGCATACTGACTGCCCTCAGGCAACCCTCATGCTGCACTGGATGCCTTGACGTCCCAGCTGCCCTCAGACATATGCTGCTGACCACACGGGCCTGCACCCATCGACAGGATCACAAAAAAGCCCTTCCAGACAATAGCCCTTAAAGCCGTTGCTGTCCCCTACCACCTGCCCTTTCTCTCTGTCTAGCAAGTCACCAGTGCACACGGTACTCTCCACATTTGCAGAGAAAGCCCTCAGAAAGGGTCAGGAGCACAAGGAAGGACACATCAAATAAGAGCCAGCATTTCTCCATGGACGGTAGGAAATCAAATCGTATTGACAGAGAGCTCAAGGACACACAGCATACCAAAGAAGAGACAATAAAACGGCAGGATGTGACAAGTTAGCAGTGGGACCTGGCATACAGCTACCTTGGTAGAGTGATTGTCCAACTTATTTGAAGCCCCCTGGGCTTGATCCCCAGCACCAAACAGCTCCGGCATAGTGGTTCACACTTGTAATCTCAGCACACAGCAGGTAAAGACAGAAAGATCGTAAGTTCAAGGTCATGTTGAACTCAACAACATACTGAGTTCAAGGTTATCCTGAACTGCTTGAGACCCTGTCTTAGTTAGGGTTTCTATTTAGCATCAGCACTTTGCTGCTGAACACACAGCCCTGACCAAAAGCTTAGGCAGGAAAGTGTCAATTTCATTTTACAGCCTGTAGTCCATCATCCAGGGAAGTCAGGGCAGGAACTCAAGGCAGGAACCTGGAGGCAGGAGCTGATGCAGAGGCCATGGATCTCTGGCTTACAGCTCCTGGTTTTCTCTGCTTGCTTTCTTATACAACCCAGGTCCACCAGTCCAGGGGTAGAACTGTCCACAACGAGCTGGGTTCTCCCACATCAATTCCTAATTAAGAAAATACCCCATGGGTTTGCCTGTAGGACAATTTTATGGAGGCATTTTCCAAATTATGGTTCCTTATTCTCTGATGACTCCAGCTTGTATCAAGCCAACAGTTTATTTCATAGTCAGCCTAGGCTTTGATGCCAATAAAGCACAATGCTTCCCCACGATGGAGTGTTTCACCCTTGAGCTCGCTACAGTGATGAGCCAAGCACCCTATTCTTGTCACTATTCCCCAAAGCTGAAAGGAGAGTGCGCTCTCTCTCTCTCTCTTCCCTCCTCTCTCCCTCTCTCATCCCCCCCCTTCCTCCTTATCTCTCTCCTTACTGAAATTTGAATAGATTAGAAAAGAATTGTACAGGGTTGTTGAAAGTGTAACAGGTTCTTTCTCAATTCTGTGGCACTTGAGCGGAGGGTTTAGGGTGCCAGACACTCACAGTCACTAAAGACTGATCTGGGAGAGGGACTCTCAAGTTTGCTGTCTCATGCCAATAGTGAGAAGAGGTGCAGGCAGTCTTGGAAGTAAGCAAAGGAGAAACATCCCTCTTTTTTTTTTTTTTTAAGGAGAATTATAGAAAAGTGAGAAATAAGGGAATGCCTTGAGGAGGGGTTTTTAGAGGGCTGTGGCAGACATTGGACAACAGTTGAGGTCATCACCATGAGATTGGTTAATTTCCTAGGTGTATTGCAGATTGACGTGCTCCACATGACTTCACTGGCCCACCTGAGGGCAATCACATACTGTTGATGCATTGTCCACCCTGGAAGGGGTGCTTGGACGTCTCTGCTCTGTTCACCCATGGCTCTGGCATGGTTGGTTATGGACCCTGACTATCTGCCAGCTGTTTCCCACTGGCTGGTGATAGACCTCCCCAGCCTGCAGCTGAATGGCTATTCTCCTCAAATAGATGAGGCTTCTCTTAGCTATCTTTATGCAGCCTGTTACAGTTGGCTGTCTTAGAAGCCAGGATATATGGAAGAGCAGTTCACCGTGGGCCCTATTCCCTTCCTGCTCAGAGAGCTGGCTCCTACATCAAAAGCATTTGTGCACTTGGCGAATATGTAAACGGTAAAGTCTGTAGGGAGAAACCTCACCAATGGTGCTAAGCAGGTCATGCTAATGGCCCAAACCATTGCTGGGTTTTTGTGGTTACAGCTGCTGAATCTGTTCATCTCTGATCACACTAGGCTGCACCCAAGGCTTAGTGTTACAGTCATGCCCCTGCTTCACACAGCTCATGACACATCCCAGAAAGACTTCAAGGCACAAACTTTGAGTTTTGTTTTACATTTATGCATAAAGTTGGGAGGTCTCTTTTTCTTTTTGGTTTTCTGAGAAAGGATTTCTTTCTCTGGGAAGCCTTGGCTGTTCTGGAACTTACTCTGTAGATTAGACTGGCCTCAAACTCACAGAGATCTACTTGCTTCTACCTCCAGAGTGTTGGGATTAGGCATGCACCACTACCATCTGGCTTTTAATAATTTTTTAAATGTGTTGAATATGGTTTTATTTTTTTTCCTGCATGTATGTCTGTGCATCACATGTGAGACTGGTGCCAGCAGAATCCAGCAGAGGCAGCAGATCCTCTGGGACTGGAGTCACAGGCCGTAGTGAGTCACAATGAGGGTGCTGGGAAGTGCAACCCACGCTCTTCACTGCTGACCCAGCTCTCTAGCTCCAGGTGTCCTTTCTTTTTCTTTTTTAAAAGTTATTTCACAATTATTATAACAGAGCTGAGCCTGAGGAATGTGGTATAGAAAATGTCTAAATCACCTCTCTTTATTGCTACCAGAACAAAAATCTGAGATATGTATCATCAAACCCAGGACTTTTATTTAATTAGAAAAGGTTTGATTACATTTATTTATAATGCACTTGTGTGTATGCACTTGTGTGTGCCACAAAAAACTTGCAGAGATTAGAGGAAAATTGTAGGAGTTGGTTCTCTTCTTCCATGAAGCTCAGCACACTTATCGAAAGTAAAATAAACCATAATCAAGCAAGTTTTTTTTCTGGGTGCCTTAATCCTTGAAAATTTTTACAACAAAAGTTATTGTAGCATTTACAAATTATAAAACTATGGAATATATAGAAACCTAGAGACATTATGCAAAAATTTAATTATTATTTTAATAAATAATTAAGTACATAAATTAATTTATTTCTAATATTAATTATTTCTTAGAAAGACAGGGCCTGGGCCTGCAACATGAGTCAACACATACAGGTCCTTACCAACAGGGCTAATGACCCAAGTTTGGTCCCCAGGACCCACATGGGGTAAAGAAAAGAACTGACTTCTGCAAATTGTCCTCTGCATTAGACATGTGCCACAGTGTGCAAACACATGCATACACATTATAACTAACTAATAAGGTAAAATAGAACGAAATAAAGGTGGGTTCTTACTCTGTGTCCTACACTGGCCTGGAACTCATGGTCATTTTAGCTTTGAAATTACAGGCATGCACCATGCTACCATTCATGAGTTTTGAAATCATAATAGTTTTTGATAATGAAAGGAACATGTTAGCATAGTAACTGTAGCTGGAAGTTTTTCTGTCCTGTCCTGGCCCCTGGGTCCAGACAAAGCTCTCCCACCCTCGGTCCCATAGCCACTTATAAAATAATTACTAATATTAATTACAGACTGTCTGGCCTATGGCTCAGGCACATTAGGCTCATTATCAACTAGCTCTTATAACTTAACTCAACTTATTTTTATGAATGTATTGTGTTGTTACGTGGCTCTGTAACTTTACCGGTGTCCCATTACTCTTGTTTTCTGGGAACCACCTTGCAGCTTCTTTCTGACTCCACCCTCCTTCTTTATCTCTGTCTGGATTTCCTGCCTGCCTCAAGCTGCCTTGCCATAGGCCAAAACAGCTTCTTTATTAACAAATGGAACTAATGTATATTCACAGTGTACAGAAAGTAACTAATGTGGAAATGTCCTTAATAAAGATTGTTTATCAAAGACAGACAATATTGTTCTTAACAGTATAACACGGCTGAGTGGTTTAGAGTACTGGCCACTCTTGCAGAGGACTTGGTTTCAATTCCCAGCACCCACCTATGATAGCTCATGGCCCTCTTTAACTCCAGTCTCAGGGATCTGAGGCCCTCTTCTGGTCTCTGTGGGTACTGCATCCACATGGTATATGCACATACAGGCTTGTAAAACACATACATATGAAAGCACAAATACTTTTTTAAAAAAAGATTACAAAGCCTAATGTCCCTCCCTTATTTTAAGGCATTTCCAGGGATCTTATTGCATTTTGGAAGACCTTAATTCGGTCTTTCTCAACTTTAGTCAATAACAGATTTCAATAGGAACAATTTCTCCATCTCAAAACATATCTCTGCAGTATGGGGACCTAGTTTACGGTCATCAGACATGATCTCCGGGTGGCTCAGGAGAGATGCTGATCTAAAGCCTGTGCCCTTCACCAAGTTTGGTTTTACAGTGTTTCTTACTATCCATGAGTTGCTTTGTGAAGTTACTTCTCAGCCCTGGAGTTCACAGTTTCCCTGCATGGTTCCTTAGAGGTTTTTATTTCCTGACATCTTTATAATTCGGCAGAAGAAGGTGAATGGTGATCTGGAGATTGGAAACTTCTCTCAAAGGTCCTGGGCCCATAACTCAAACATGAGAACAGTGCTTCCTGTTCAGGTTTATGAGAAGTGCATGGGTATCTGGTCTTAGGGACTACGTGACTATGGACTATGTGACTAGGGACTATGTCAAGCCTCCTCACAACCCTTTGAGTATGTAGGTATGTTGCATATACCAGAAACATTGTGTTTTTCTAAAGAGAGATTATTTCTCCTTATTCTGCCTCCAACCCGTGCATGACAGCTTCTCAAGCTTCTGAGCTTGGGCCAGGAATATGTACCACTTTCTTACAACTACTAATGACTGTATTGTTCTTTTATGTTTTTGCTGTTGATGCAGTAAGTTATATGAGTTGATTTGATTATGGAATATTGTATCTTTCCTTATGTGAACTCCTTGGGTAACCTCTGATGAGGAAGGACATGTAATCATTTTATAACTATTTGTACTTGATCTGCTAATATTTCAGTTAACAATTTTTGTGTAAATGTACTCATACAATCGATTGACTTCTGTAACTTTCTCTTCTTAGAATATCTTTGTTCAGTTTTCATACTAAGGGTATGGACCTCATGTAACAGGCCACTCCCTCTCTCTCCGGAAGGCCTCCCTCATCTTCTATTTCCTAGAGGAAGTAATGTTTGGCTTCTTAGGGTGTCATTTCCTTCAAGTTTCCTTACAGTGCAGATCTGCTGGGGATAGATGTTGTTCCTAAAATTCCGCCTCGGGTCTGAACGAGGCATTGTGGAGAGCTGGATAGCTGGTAAGCCAGCTCCTATCCACAGGAAGCCCATGGCTATGATTCATGAAATCTTCCCTGCATGTCAGAGGAGCGTCCCCACCCACATGTATAAGGGTATGTGGTGAGGATATACCTAGTGCCCCTGCTAAATCCACAAAATAAGCTCTATGCATTAAAAGGCTTGGTCTCCAGTGGGTAGAGTCCTTAGGTCATTTGACATGATGCTTTGAAGGATCTCATGGAACCCCAGGTTCTTTATCTGTTGCCCCACATCATGAACTCAGGGTTCCTCCAGCCATTAGTGCCCCCCCCGACATCTGGCACACCCACAAGAAGCCAAAATCAATGAGTCCACCTACTTCCTCTGGAAAACTCTAAGTTGAGCCCAAATAATTCTTTTTTTTTTTCTACATTTGTTGCCTTGGATGTTTTATAATAGCAAGAGATGCAGACAAATACATTAAGCAATGCATTGGAACAAGAAGGGGTGATAAATGTACCTGTGCTACGTCACACATTCCTGAAGACACTAGAAAAGGGGACCATTTGGTTTGAGAGTCAGGTAAAAGTACAAGTTCCCTCAAACAGACCTCAGGGGGTGCTTTAGGTATGCACAAGTAAAACATATGCCCATCCTGATTCCTAGCAGGATCTTCAATGAGGCAGTACTATAACCAAGGAAATTGGGGTTCCCTTGCATCAATTCTTAGTCTCATTAATTTAAAAATGGACTCAGAAAGAAGCTCATGGACCATTTTGTTAGTGTTGGGGAGGGAGACAATAGGTCCAGGAGGCTTGAGGGAGAGAGAGTTAGGCTTTTGGACTTAGGGTCCAAGAAAGCAGGCAGGTTCAGCAATGGAGACCAGCAGGCAGCCACGTGGTGGTGAAAGAGTGGATGTTGAGGGCCTTGGACAGAGACTATTTACTAAGAAAGGAACAGCATCCCTAGAAAGCGACTGGGTAATGAGCAGACTGGAAAGCTCCAAATGCCCCAGACCACAAGGCACGTGGCCTTTTAGCAGGCATTTCCGAGCACCCATTCTCTATCTCTCCCATGTCACAGGCTTCCTTCTGCATGCTGTGTTTATTATTAGATGAACTCAGGTGAAGAAGAGTTTCCAGTCACTGTCTGTATGTACACTTGCCTGAGCAAGCGTCCCTTGTATGAAGCCTAGGTATCTCTTGTAAACTGACTTCCTTCTAAATTAATCTTGATGCCCCACCCACCCAGTCACTACTCCCCTGCTACAATAGGGAGCATCAATGTTGAACACAGAAATCAGTAGCCGAGGTTCGGCATCCTTCATATGAGACTTCTCAGCAGTTCTGCATACTCAGCTACCAAAGGAGCTCCTCCCCTTGAATCTGACCCCGATATTTTCCTCCAAACACTAGCAAAATGGTCCCCGAGCTTCCTTCTGAGTCCATTTTCAAATTATTTTGTTGATGAGACTAAGAATCTATAATCTTACCAAGAGAATTTTGTGGAAATGTTTCACCAAACCCACCCTTAGCTTTAAGAAAGCCTGGAGGCGGGGGTGGGGGGTGGGGGGGTGGGGGGCACTGGAGGGATGGATCAAAGAGCACTGGCTGTTCTTCCAGAGGACCCAGGTTTGATTCTAAGCACCCACATGGCAGCTCACAACTGTCTGTAACTCCAGTTCCAGGGAATCCAATAACCTCTTCTGGCCTCCTCGGGCATTAGGAGCTCACGTGATACATAAATGCTTACGTAGGCAAAACACTAATACATACAATATAATATGATATAATACATTATAATATATTTTTTAAAAGGTTCTTCATTCAAGCTCCGAGGGAAGCTAGCAGTTAGAAAAAGCCCAGTTTCTGCCAGGAAGTGGTAGTGCACATCTTTAACCCCGGTACCTGGGAGGCTGAGGTGGGCAGATCTCTGTGAGTTACAGGCCAGCCTGATCTGCATAGCAAGTTCCAAAGCAGCCAGAGTTGTCACAGGTTGGAGCAAAGGAGTCCTTCAGAAGACCCCTGAGAGCCATCTTAGACTGCAGATAGCAGAAATGGTGAATAACTTCTAGAACACCCTCACGCGGGTTATGTGTGAGAGTTTGGAAGGAAAAGGGCCAGCTATCAAATACCATTTAGTAATAGACAGGAATGTACAGAACACACGCCCAGGGGTGGATTTCATGAATGCTATTTAGATGTTCCAAGCACATACTGTTACCTAAAAGTGGGAGAGTTTTCTTACTTTCTTAAATCTATCTCTTTTGAGAAAGGCTCTCTCCTGTGTGTGTATGTGTGTGTGTAGTGTGTATTATGTATATGTATGTGGTGTGTGTTTGTGTATATGTGTGTCTGTGTGTGTATATGTGTATGTATGTATGTGTGTGAATGCGCATGTGTGATGTGGTATATGTGTGTGTGCGTGTGTACTCATGTGTATGTGTTGTGTACGTGTATATGTGTGTGTGGTGTGTGTGTATGTGTGAATGTGTATATATGCACGTGAGTATGTGTATGTGTGTGTGGTGTAGTATATATGTGTGTATGTGTGTGGTATGTGTGTATGTGTTTGTGTATGTATGTGAGTGTGTATGTGTGTGTGTACATATGTGTGTGTGGTGTTAATATATGTGTATGAGTGTGTGTATGTGTGTGTGCATGTGTGTGTAATGTGTAGTGTGTATATGTGTGTCTGTGTATATATGTGCATGTATGTATGTGAGTGTGTGTACACATGTGTGTTGAGTATGTGTATACATGTGTGGTGTGTGTTTGTGTATGTGTGTATATGTATATATGTATGTGAGTATGTGTGTGTGGTGTAATATATATATGTATGTATGTGTGTGTGGTATGGTATGTGTGTATATGTTTGTATATGTGAGTGTGTGTACATATGTGTGTGTGGTGTTAGTATATGTGTATGAGTGTGTGTATGTGTGTGTGCATGTGTGTGTAATGTGTAGTGTGTATGTGTATATGTGTGTCTGTGTGTATATGTGCATGTATGTATGTGAGTGTGTGTACACATGTGTGTGTTGAGTATGTGTATACGTGTGTGGTGTGTGTTTGTGTATGTGTGTATATATATATATATATATGTATGTGAGTATGTGTGTGTGGTGTAATATATATATGTATGTGTGTGTGGTATGGTATGTGTGTATATGTTTGTGTATGTGAGTGTGTGTACATATGTGTGTGTGGTGTTAGTATATGTGCAGGAGTGTGTGTGATGCACCATCTATTCTGCCCTCCCACTTCCTTTTTTCTCCAGGACAGGGTCTCTTAATACCCTGAAGATCCTCAAGCAGCCCAGGTGGGCTGACCAGGGAGACCCAGGGACCCACCATCTCCACTTCTCCAGCACTAAGAGTATAAGGCACACCGCCAAACTGTCAAAATAAATTAATTCAAAGTTTAAAAGGATTTACTTACTTTAATTTTGTGTATGAGTACCATGTGCATGAAATCCCTGAGGAGGCTAGAACAGGATGTCTGATCCCCTGTAACTGAAGTTACAGATGAACGGTAGCTGCCATGTGAGTTTTTAGAACCGAACTGCGTTCTTCTGCGAGAACAGCCAGTGCTGTTAGCCACTGAGGCATCTTCACCTCCCTTTCAGCCGATTTTTATGTTTCTCAGTTGCTGGTATTAAGCACATTGTCTAACGCTGAGCTCCCCCCCGCCCCTCCCCTTCCCCTGCCTCAAGTGGACAGTCTTTCTCTAGTTCATGTCTATAACTGTCCATCATGTCCCATCTGGGTCTGGTGGAAGATCTCTTACTAAACATTTTTTCTCTGTCTTGTTGAACAACATTCTTGCCTTCTGGTCCAGCAGCGTGTTCATGTTCCAAGCTCCCCTGTGTTAGCATTCCATGAGTGGACTCTTTTACTGTCCAAGTACATAAAACATGGTTCATACCAGAGCACCATGTGTAACTTTGAACATAAATTAATTTGCAGTATAGTATCTCAAAGAAAAATATAAGAAGTAAGACTGCATGATTATAAGATAGGTAAGGTCTTAGACCTGGTCCTAGTCCTGCTCCTAAAGGCAGACACAGCCAGATCCCTGGGGGTTTGCTGGCCAGTGAGAAATCCTGTCTTAAAACACCTGACATTATTCATTGGTTTCCGCATGCATACACACACGGATAGCACACACCAATAACACATGCACTCACACAGACAAAACACACCACACACACATGCATGAATAAAATACATACACAATAAAACATGTAGATGCACACACACATGAATAAACACACACATAGATAAAACACACACACAAATTATGCTGTTTTGCTAGGAAATTTCAAATACCTGGAAAAGTTCACGTTAGATTGCTGTTGGCTGTAGACAGGAGACAGCCTCGGTGTTTTATAGTCAGCCCTCCGAGGAAGTTTCTCTTTCTGAACAAACTCATGATGCTTTTGCATTTCTAACTTAATAGTTGCATTAATTCCCCTTCCTCTTAAGTAGTTTTATTCTTAGCAAATCTTTGCCATGTGTGATATTTGAGAGATTTTTAATCCCAACTTTTACTTTACTAATTATAAAATAATACACTCCAAGTTACTTGACATTATTTTTAGAAAATGAAACTCATCAGAGCAAATATAATCCGGCTTCACAGAACACATGCAAAGCAGGTGGGGTCACTCTGGCTTGTTACTACATTTTGAGCATGGTCACTGAGTGACATCAATTTTATATAATTAGGCGTTGAAACCTGTTCCAAAAGACAGATTGTAAAACTAGCTTTCTTTATTTTTATTAACAATTTTTCCTTTATTTTATGTACCAACCACAGTTTCCCCTCTCTCCTCTCCTCCTGTATCATCCCTCCCACAAACTCCCCATCTACACTCCCCCCATCCATCCACTTCTCTGTTTCCATTCCGAAAGGGGCAGACCTCCCATGGGCTTGAGCAAAGCATGGCACCTCAAATTGAGGTAGGGCCGAGCTCCTCTCCTTACATCAAAACTGGGTGAGGTAATCCAGAATGGGGAACAGGCTCCTAAGCTACACAACTCTCACAAACATGCAGAGGGCCTAGGTCTGTCTCTTGTAGGCTCCCTAACTGTTGATCCAGAGTTGCTGAGTTCCCAAGAGCTCAGGTCAGCTGTCTCTATGGGTTTCCCCATCATGACCTTGACACTCCCCCCCCCCCCCCCGCCCCGTTCATACAATCTCCCCTCCCTCTCTTCAAGAGGACTCCCATGAGGAACTCTGCCACAAGTGCTTGGCTATGAATCTCTGATTTGCTTCCATCAGTTACTGAATGGAGGGTCTGTGATCACAATAGGGTAGTCACCAATCTGACTACAGTAGATGGCCAGGTCAGGCCCCCTCTCTAGGAGTTGCTAGGAGTCTTAGCTGGGGTCATCCTTGTGGGTTTCTGGGGTTTTCCCTGGCACCAGTCTCCCTAGCCCTCCATCCAGCCTCCATCTGCACCCGGATCACCCAACCCATTCCCTCAAGTTCCCATCCCCCATCCCCTCCTCATTTTACCCAGGAGACCCCTTCCCAGGGAAGTCTATGCACCCCTCTTTGGGTCCTCTTATTCTCTAGCTTCTTTGGGGCTGCGGATGACAGGTTGGCTGTCCTTTACAGCTACTACCGTTTTGTGAGTCAGTACCTACCATGTTTGTCTTTCTGGGTCTGGGTTACCTCACTAATTTTGAGAAATTTTTGCATCATTTGAATACATTTAAGGCTTTTTTAATAGTAATGTCTTGAAAAGTAACACGGTTTAAAGTACATCAATATTGCTGTGGAGGGTTTTTTTTTTGCCTTTTTTCATAATTGTCTAGAATGTGTGTGCTCATGACAGGTACAATTACACAAGCCTAGCATAAGAGTTAAAAAGTACAAAATACTTCTTTAAGTTTTTCCTTCTTCCAACTTTTTTGTATATAGTTTGTATATTTTTGCACAGATATGGAGCTGTGTATGCATATGAAGTTGATATTGAGATTCACCCTTGCTTGCTCTATTATCTTATTCATTGAGCAGGATGTTATAACCAGACCCATTGCTCAGTGATATGGCCAATCTGACTGTCCAGCTTGCAATGGAGAGTCCCCATCTCTACCATTCTAGGCTGGAATGATAGGCAGGTTGTTACACCTACTCAGCATTACCTGGACTCCTAAAGATCCCAACATTGGTTCTCACACTTGCCCAGCAAGTACTCAATGGTTAAACCACCATCCTGGTCCTCTATTCAGTTTTAAAGAAATAGCTTTTGTTGGTGGTGACAAAAATATGCCCACTTGTTAAAATGTTCTCCCGTTAGTTGTATGCAAAGCCAACAGGAAATACTTGGGGCTGGAGAGATGACTCAGAGGTTAAGGCACCAGCTGTTCTTCCAAAGGTCCTGAGTTCAATTCCCAGCAACCACATGGTGGCTCACAACCATCTAGAATGAGATCTAGCACCTTCTTCTGGTGTGCAGGCAGACATGCAGGCAGAACAGTGTATACACAATAAGTAAATAAATCTTTTTTAAAAAGAAATTCTTAAAGAAATATGCTTTAGGCCATATAGGTGCTTAGGTTATGGGATCTGGTGCTAAAGACTTTTTCAACTGTTAGCTTTCATGCCATAGTAAACAAATGCTTCCAGCACAGTTCAAATGAAAGGCTACCTACTGAATGATTTCACTGAATGAACCTTAACTGTTCAGCTTATTTCCAACCAGATCACGTTATCTTGAGCAGGTATAGAATAATCAGAGTGGAGATGACCTAGGTAACCCAGAGTCAACGGCCAGAGTGGAGTGAGCCAGCTAACCCACAGAGTCAATGATGTTCCCACTGTTTCAATGGTGATGTTTGCTAGTGTCTCTCCAGGAAAGGTCACACAACAGAAGTGTGACCTTTGCGGCAATAAAGAGAGAAATGAACAAGCACCATGATGGCTTGAATAAGAACTGCCCCAGTCTATGCAGAGAAGCCTAGGGGTGCTCTGGCTGTGCTCCGGGTATCATCTCGGTTTCTCTCTCACTGAGCCTCGGCATCATCCATTCACAGGACTCCAAAGACTGGGCTGTCTGTAGCAATCTTTTACCTCCATTCCCCAAACACCCTCAATGCCTAAGACACATTTGAAAGTAAAATGAAGCTACCCTGAAATTCCCATGCAGTCCGTTGGCCTAGACATAAGATAGAAGTATTTAGATAATGCACTGGATGTGATGGTGTATGCCTGAAATCTCGGCACTTGAGAAGTGAAGGCAGGAAGATTTAAGTTCAAGGCCACATTTAGGAAGTTGGTGTCCAGCCTGTGCCACACAAGCTCCTGTCCCAAAGAGTAAAACACAGATGTTTGGTTTTCATCTTCCCATTTTAATTCTCCTTCAGGAATATGGTTTTTAATAGGCAAAGATGTGTTTAACTTGCTAGCCTTCTAATGTTTGTGTGTGCTACAGAAATGCTTTCCACAAACTACAGTACCTATTTTAAATAAGCAAAATCAAAACACTGCCTAATTATTGACGATTGATATAGCAAGCTTAGCCAAAGTAGAAAAATCAAGTTCTTTCCAAGTTCCGAGAATACAGTTTTCTTATGGAAAGTATGTTTACCACATTTTAGTCAATAAGAACATTGCCTCTTCTCTGGGGGATAAAAATGGACCTCTCTGACCTCCACAGTAGAGATTATAAAACCTTCTGTGTGTCCAGTTTTTTTTTTAAGTTTCATAAAGTGAAATCTAACACTGTAACTGAACACAGTTTGGAGACAGATGACTAATTTCCTAAACTATTTTTGGATTTTTCCCGTCATCCTTTGCAGTTTCCAGAGAAAATTTCCCTGTGAAGTCTGCCGGCCTCTCAAACCCCCTTCTCCCTTAAGTAATAGGAAGAGAAAGGTTACTAATGAAACCAGTAAGAAATGCCCCTACCCCACCCAGGGTGCTGCCTCCTAGTCACTGGTAAGGAATGTGGTTGTGCTTATGCAGCCAAGGTTGGTCTAAAGGAATGTCCATAAGCTACCCTCTGCATTACATCAGAGCATCGTCCTCAAAATCCATGGAGACTTTCCAAAACAGCCAGCTCACCACTCCCAGGTTGGCTCCGTGTTTCCATGCTTCTGCGGGACCGTATTGAAAGGGCCAGTGAGCTAGTGGGCAGTAGGAAGGGAAAGTATGAACATCCTACCGTACGCTAAGGCTGAGAAATGCAGTAACAGAGCAAAACTGCCTGAGTCACCTGCCCTGAATCCTTGGTAGGAATCACTTCCTTAGCCCCTTCACTTAAGTAGAGGCTTATGGACACTGAAGACTAAACAAGAGAAAGATGCAAAGACAACCCAAGACAAAAGTGTCCAGCCTCCACACTGAGACTATTATGGCTGCTCACAAGTAGTGAGGTGGCACTAGGTTTCTCTGTACTCCTGGTATGGCGGCTTCAGGGAAGGCAAACTAGAATTTGAAATCCGTTCACATAACTTCAGCACACTGATATGTTGAGCTTACACAGCTCCAGAAAAGTGAACATGGAGTATGATAAGATGTGGAGCCCAATGAATAAAAGACTTAAGAGGGTTTGAGTTCTTATGAACCAATATCTTCTGACATCTTCTTTTTCACTGTAAGTTTTTCACACTCTCCTGCAGTGTTCCTACCCCAGGACGAGGACCCCAGTGACCAGCCTCCACCCCTGAAGCAAACAGCTGTGCCCTTACAGGTTTTCTTTTCTTGCCCGGCCATGTCCACGCTCGATGTCTGTTCTCTTGCCAGCTGCTTCCAGCCTGGCACACCCACCATCTTCTCCAGGTTTTCAAGTGAAAGGGGCTGTTTGCTTTGTAGCCTGTACTATTTCTTGGGACCCTGGGTCAGTCTGGTGCCAGGCTTTATTACCACAGGTATCTATACCTTTGGGGACACCACTCCTAGTCCTCAGCTGTCCCCTGAGCACAGAACCGGCAGGCAGGTAGGTCTGTCCACTTGTCACTGGGGGCTGATGAAGGGAAAGATTCTCAGATGTGGAAGGAAGAGAGAGTAATTAAACAGAATCATAACAAGGATAAGAGAGCATTTAAAGCTAAGCGAGGAAATGACTACTCAGAGAATCCAGGGAAACTGCATCTCACCCCCAAGCTGTCTTCTTGTATAGAATAGCCAAGCTCAGCAGTATGGGTCTCCAGACCTCTTTAGAAAACATACCTGGATTGCTATCAGTAACACTTTATTTTATTTATAGTTTATTTATTTTATTTATAGTTTTTGGCTCTGCAGTACTATTGGTTCTGGCCATTTCCTGTTACTGTATCTCTACAGGTGGTGGTTTGAATGAGAATGGATCCTATAGGCTCATATACTTGAATGCTTGATTTCCAGTTGGCAGAACTATTTTGGGAAGGATTAGGAGGTGTGGCCAAGTTAGAGAATGTGTGTTTAACAAGACCATCCCCACTATTTTTTTTTCCCCTCTCTCTGCCTCGTGGTTGTGTCTCAAGATGTGAGCTCTCAGCTACAGTTCCAGTATTATGCCTACCTGTCAGTTACCCTGCTCCCCACCACAGTGGTCACAGACTCTGACCCTCTGAAACTGTAACCCCCCCCCCCCCCCCAAGTGAACTTTCTTCTCTAAGTTGCCTTGGCCAAGGGTCTTATCATAGCAATAGAAAAATGATTAGGACACTGTGTTTCCTTATTGTGTCATTCTTTCCTGATTTATTAAAAGTTCCCTATCCCTGCCTCAGCCATTATTGTTCCAGGAGACCTCGTCTGAGTTAAAGGGACATGACTATGCCATCCTTCCTTTTGGTTACTGTCATCATTGCAATGCTCGGGGTAGAACCCAGGACCTCGAATGTGCTAAAAGCAAGGCTCTTCCCATATCATCTTTTTTTTTTTTGGTCTGAATAATGTGACAGAAAGATTTATCTAGGATTAGCAAGAAGGTTAGGTGGGTAAAGGAGCTTTTAGCAAGTCAGATGTTCTGCGTTCAATTCCTAGAACTCACTTGGTAGAAGGGGAGAACGGACTCCTACATGCTGCCCTCTGATCTCTATTCATATGTTGTCACACCCCCTCTACAACAATATGTACAAATAAACACAAAGGCATACATTTTAAAACATAAAATTTGATGCAGAGTCCCCTCTGTCCCTAAAAGTTTCAGTGTGCAATTCCTAAAAAATAAGATTCTTTTTAACATAATACAAGTATTAAAATCATAAAGTCAGCATTGATATAAAGTTATCAAATTTCCATCCCTCACTTAAATGTCAACAAATGTCCTTCAGCACAGAAGAAAAAAATCCGTGCTTGAGATCTCATGTCATACATAGGTAGAGTTGAGTCTTTGAATCCAAACAGTCAGCTTCTTGGCTTTCAAGACATTAGGAAGTTAAGACTATTTGCTTTGTTAAATGTCCCTTGGTGTGGATTAAAGTGAGAACCAGAGCGCCATCTTTGGCAATGGTCAGAGAATGTTTGAGCCTGTGGTTTTCACTGGATGCAGGAGTCAGCAGGCTGAGAGTGGATAAGCAACAGGGAAGATTAGCCCCGGCTCATCCTAGACTCCACTTTTTGGTGGTGGTAGTTTCCAAAGATCAGCAGTGATCAAAAAAAAAAAAAAAAAAAAAAAAAAAAAAAAAAAAAAAAGCAAACAACTACAACAAAAAAGTGATCTGGAAAATTTCAGAAATAAGCACCATCAAGGCTCAGGACTGCTGAGATGTGCAGGGCCAGGTCCCATCCACAACCTGGAGTCAGGTCCCCCGTGCCAGGTGTGGGGTGTGGTTTTTGCAGACTGGAGCACAGGAATCCCAGTAAAGGGCCATTAGAAGAGGGAATTAATCTCTTGTCTGCACATCAATGTCAGTTTCAGAGTGGAAACTTTCTCAGATGTACTATCGCTTTCAAATGAATGTGTGCTTGGCTCTGATTGACAAAGGGTAAGTGGAATCCTCTCCTTATGAGTAAGTGGCAGAAGCTTTTCTTTGGGGACACCCTAAGGGAGCAGGATAATCCCTTCCCACCTCTGACCAGGTGCAGAGCCAGGGGGATTCTTTGCAAAAGGCTAAGCTCCACCTTCAAAAGTATATATTCTAGAACAATGGCTCTCACAGCCTCAATTGATGACTTCTGAGTATAACATGGCCTCGGCCACAGAATTCTATTTTGTATCGGTTGTTTTCTAAAACAGACCTCTTCACAGTCTTCAGTTCCCATGTGTTTACTTGCCACACAGTGAAGCCAAGAGCAACTAGGCCTTAAAATTAAGGATAAACCCACGAGCGTTCAGGCATCTGCCTAAATTCCTTCCCTCGGAGCAATCATGACAAAAGCTCTAAGCCAACATGCTCATCTGCCCAGAAGATGACCTCAACCTGATGTGAGTCCTCACTTGGATCCTCGAACCTCTATTGCCTCTTGGGATGTTCCCTTTGCTGTTTCATTTTGTCAGGAAACCGTGGAATGGGACTCCATTCTGGATTTCTGTGGCTTTGGTCAAAGATGTTCACAGGGACAAGCTGCCAGACGGCATGCTACCAGCAGCTCTTCTTCGTGGGTGGGAAAAGGTTCATCCAGGACAGTTTATTCTTGGCTTTTTGCAGCCCTTTCCCACTATGTCCACTGAGCCCTTCTCTAGAAAGAACACAAAATTGAGTACGCAAAGAAAACAGATATCTGCCCACACAACAATAACTCTGCTGTATTAATAGATTACCACAGTCAACCGACTCCCTTGGGGACTTCGGGCTCTGTCCTTCTAAGCTACTTGTGCTTTGTCTGCCTTTTCCCTGGGTTTCTTGCTGGAACCAGCTGGGTCACATACACATAAGGTCATGGAGCTCTGATGACCTTGTGGGGGTTGGCTGGACCCAGGAGGTACCCTGCCCCACTGAGCTTGGGAGTGTGGACGGTGTGCCCTAGAGACAAACTCATGTTTTCAGATGGACTATCGAAGTTCAGTGAAGGCCATGCTTGTTATTTTTCTTCATCTGTTTTTGGAGCCCTCAGTGCCTGTCAGATGCTGTGTGTGTGTGTGTGTGTGTGTGTGTGTGTGTGTGTGTGTGTGTGTGTGTGTGTGTGTGTGTGTTTTGTCCTTGAGGTCCTCCAGTCTGCAGAGATGCACTGGTCTCTGCAGAAAGTCAGGACTAAGTTTACAAGGAACTTGCCCTTGAGGTGTCCAGGGGTTGGTTCTGACATGCTGAAGCTTTATTCCCCGAAGGTAAGTCTTCATTAACAAGTAAGTTCATGCCAAAGCACTTAGGATGAACCTTAGACTCAAGCACTAAATATAACCAGCTTATGTATGTGGGGACCAATGCTTTCAATAGGGTGAAAAAATAATCAAATATGTAAAGTAGCATCCTGCTGTTTCCATTTTTGATTATTTCCTTCATTTTTCAGATTTCCCGTTTCCCTCCTCCAGGCCCTTCCATATAATCACCCATGCTCTCTTTCAGCTTTGTGGCTTCTATTTTAGCTAATTGTTGTTACATGCCTATGTGTATATACATGCATTCCCAAGTTTAACCTGTATAATGCTACTTGTATTTATGTTTTCAAGGGCTGACCACCTGGCATTGGATAACTGGCTGTGACTACTTCCCCTGGGAAGACCCACGTTTCTTAGTCACCTGTGGTGTTTAGTGTAGGGCTGAGGCCCACTGGCTTTCCTCTGTCCACTCTTGCATGTCTGGTGTCCTTGTTCAGCTCATGTTTAGGTTGCTATCTTAGTGAGACCTTATGGGTGTAGCTCCCGACACTTGTGGGAGACCCAGCCTCACACAGCCTCCCAGCAAACTCCCTGATGTAGTTCCTAAAATCTTTCCACTCTTGTCCACAAAGTTCCTGAGCCTTAGTGAGGGTTGTTCTGTAGACGTATGCGTTGAGTTGGGCTCCACAGCTCTGCATTTTGGTTGATTACAGTTTCTATGACGGTTTCTATCTGTTTCAATGAGAAGCTTCTTTGATGAGTAGTCAGGACTGCGTTTGTCTGTGGCTATAAAGACAAATATTAGAATGTACTTAGAATTATGCTGCTTTAGGAAACTGGTGAATTTGGTTTCTCCAGGATCCTTGACTTTACTCTCCCTGGGCGGTAGGCTAGGTTTCTGGTAAAAGGTATGGCTCCCCTCTTGTTGAGCTGGCACCCCCTTTCTTCCTTTCCTCTGATCAGATTACTGCTCCCCATTAGTTTCCTCTCATTGTCCCCCACTCTCCTACTGTGGATACAGTCCCTTTGCACGTCTCCAGTCTCTGCCATTCCTCCAGGCCGTGTCCTGGCATCCGAAGGCCCTGAGCTAGGAGCTTCTGATGAGGAGGAATGTGTGATGTCTGTCTTTCTAGTCTGGCTTACCCCCCCTTACCAAGTTCCTTTCTGGCTCCATTCCCTTATCTGAAAAGTTCGTTTTCCTTTACATACCACAGTGTATGTGTACATTTGACTCATTCAGCCATCAATCGAAGGACATTTAAGCGGTTTCCATTTCCTAGCTATTGTGAATAGAG
The DNA here is from genome assembly GCA_033318265.1 of Phyllotis vaccarum. Taxonomy (NCBI): domain Eukaryota; kingdom Metazoa; phylum Chordata; class Mammalia; order Rodentia; family Cricetidae; genus Phyllotis; species Phyllotis vaccarum. The sequence goes on from JARWLC010000011.1 coordinate 56,506,719, forward strand.
CAGCAATGAACGTGGCCGAGCAAGTGTCTGTGGAGTACAATGTCCATGGATGGTACAGCCAGAACACACGATAGGTTTATTTTTGACTGATTTCCACAGGGCCTACAGCTTGCAATCCCACCAACAGTGACTGGGGGTGCCTTTTGCCTCGCCCTCCCCTGAGCGTCTGTCTCTCCTCGCTTTCTTGATCTTTGCCATTCTAAATGACGTAAGATAAAACCTCAAGGTTGTTTTGATGTGAATTTCCCCAATTGATAGAAATGATGAACATTTTCTTGAGATATTTCTTAATTATTTTCTTTCTTCTTTTGAGAATTCTTTGTTTAGGTCCCAAGGCCATTGTTTTTACATGGGTCATTTTTTTTTTATTTTTTTATTTTAAGATTTTAAAAAATATATATTCTGAATATTAATATCCTGTCAGATAAATAACTGACAAAGATTCTTTCCCATTTGGGGGGGGGATTCTTTTTTACCTGACTTATTGTTTCTGTAGCTGTGCAGAAGCTGTTTACTTTTAGGAAGACCCATTTGTCAACTGTTGGCCCTAATTCTTGGGCAAATGAAGGTTTACTCAGCATGTCCTTTGCAGGGCACTGTCCTACATTTTCTTCCAGAAGTTTCAGTATTCAATTACTGAATTCAATCCATCTGAAGTTTGTCTCATGCAGCGTGACAGACACAGTTCTAATTTCACTCTCTTGCATATGGGCATCCATCTTCCCAGAGTCATTTGTTGAAGATGCTCTCTCTTCCTGAACTCTTGTTTGACATCTTTGTCCAGTATTAAGTGGCCGAAGTTATGCGTGCTCACATTTTGGTTTTCAGTTTTGTTCTGTTGGATTACATGTCTGTGTTGTACGAGTACCATATTGATGTTATTACCATGGCTCTACAATAGATCTTACGATCTGGAATTGTAAGTTTTATAGCATTGTTCTTTTTATTCAAGATTATTTTAGCTATCTGGAATCTTTTGTGGTTCCATATTAATTTTAGGGTTGTCTTTTTTCTATTTCTGTGAAGAATGAAATGGGGATTTTGACTGGAATTGCATTGCATTTTAAATATCTTTTGGTAAAATTGTCATTTTTACAATGTTAATTCTACCAATCCATTAGCATGGGATGTTTTTCTATTTTCTAATTTCTTTATCTTTTTCTTTAGAAATTTTAAGTTTTCATTATAGAGGCCCCTCATCTCCTTGGTTAGGCATATTCCTAGATATATTAATTTTTTCAAGACTATTATGAACAGGAACATGGCCCTGGTCTCTATCTCTGTGTGCTTGGTGTCAGTGTATAAAAAAAGCTATTGGTCTGTACAAGTTAATTCTGTGTCTTGCCACATTGTTGAATTTGTTTATCGTTTCTAGAAATTTTCTGGCAGAATTTTTGGGATCTCTAATGTCTAGGATCATACCCTCTGCAAATAGGAATAGTCTGCCTTCATCTTCCCCTGTGTGTATCCTTTATATTTCCTTGTCTTGTCTTATTGCTCCAGCTAGTACTTGGAGCACAATATTGAAGAGGAGTCAGGTAGTGGACAGCACTGTCTCATCTGGACTTCAGTGAGATGACATTAAACTTTCCCCCATTTAGACTGATGTTGGGGTTTCTCATACACAGCCTTTATAATGTTGGGGCATATTTCCACTAGTCCTATATTCTCTAGGACCTTTACCATGAGGGTGTATTGTATATTTGCCAAAGGCCTTTCAGTATCTATTGAGACAATCATGTGACTTCAATTTGGTTCATCTCTTTTTTTCTTTTGATGAGTTGGGCTAATCTTGTAAATCTTCCCAAAGAACCTGCTCTTAGATTCACTAATTTATTTGTATTGTTTTCTTTGTTCTATTTTATTGATTTCTGTTCTCAGTTTGTTGTTTCTTACCACCAACTGGGTTTGGATTTACTTTGTTCTTGCTTTTTCAAATGTTTGGCTTGTATCACTAAAATAGTCATTTATTTTTCATGCAGTCACTTAGAGTTATAATTTCCCTCATAGAATTGCTTTCACTGCTTCCCAGAGGCTTTGTTGTATTATGTTTCCATTTTTATTTAAAGCCGGAAGTTGCTGTGGAACAATCCTTTCTACATTGTGAATATGTATTACTCTTATTGGTTAGTACAAAGCTGACAGGCCAGTAGCTGGCCAGGAAGTTAGGTGAGGAAGTAAATCTGAGAATGATTGGAAGGAGAGCAGAATCAGGAGAGATGCCAGCCAGCCAGCCTCCCAAGAACCAAGACATGCTAGAGGACAGGCAAAGACATGGGCCACCAGAAAAAATATAGATTAATAGAAATATGGGTTAATTTAAAAGTAAGAGTTAGCTAATACAAGCCTGAGCTGTTGGCCAAGTATTTATAATTTATATTCAGCCTCTGAGTCTGTTATTTGGGACCAAGCAGTCAGGACAAAGAACCTACATTTACAAGGATTTTTAAAAATTATTAATTAATTGTTTCCCAATCCAATCACTGTTTCTCCTCCCCCTTCCTGGCTCCTCCCAGTTCCTCCTTCAATCACGCCCACCACCTCCAACTTCTCCTTTTTCTTTCTGAAAGTGCAGGCTTCCCTTCTCTAAGCCAGCCATGGTGTATTATGTTGCAGTAAGACTAGGCACCTCCTCTTCTATTAAGGCTGGACAGGACAGCCCAGTAGAAGGGGAGGGTCTCAGAAGCAGGTAACAGAATGAGAGACAGCTCCTGCTCCCCTGTTAGGAATCTCACAAGAAGATCAAGCTACACAGCTATAACATAGAGCAGACAGTCTAGGATAGGACGGTTCCATACAAGTTCTCTGGTTGGATGTTCAGTTGCAGTGAGCATCTATGAGCCCAGGTTAGTTGTTTCCGTAGGCATTCTTGTGGTATCCTTGGCCCCTCTGGCTCCTACGATCATCCCACCCTCTCTGGCACAGGATTTCCTGAGGTTCCCCTAATGTCTGGTTGTGGTCTCTGTATCTGTTTAAAGCCAAGAGGTTTACATTTTCTTGATTTTTTTTTGACTCATTCATTATTCAACAATGAGTTTTTTAATCACTATGATTTTGTGTATTTACTAGAGATGTGTTTACTGTCATTTTGTATTGTTCTGGTCAGAGGATACAATGGGTTATGTCAAACTTTCTGAATTTGTAAAAATGTGTTTTGTGTCCCAGGATGTGATCTATTTTAGAAAGTTTCCACGTGCTGCTGAGTAGAATGTGTGTTCTTTGATATTTGGGTGAAACAGTCTGTAGACATCTGTTGAGTTCATTTGATGCATAGTGCCAATTAATTCTGATATTTCTCTTTTTGTTTCTTTTTTTTAAAAAGATGTCCTGTATATGGATGTCCTGTATATGGAGGAAAGTGGGCTATTGAAATCATCTCCTGTTAATGAATTGATGTTCAATTTAACTGATGTTAAATCTAGTAACACATTTTATTTTTTATGAAATTGGGTGCAAGGGAGCTTGGTACATAAATGTTTAAGATAGTGATGTCTTCTTGGTTAACTGTCTCCTTGATTAGAATGAATTGTCACTCTTTATAGCTCCTGATTAGTTTCAGTTTGAAGTCTATTTTGCCAAATATTAGGATAGTGATGCTTGCTTGCTTCCTGGTCCCGCTTGATTGAACTAATTTTATCTATCCTTTAACTCTAAGGCAGTACCTATGTTTCGAGTAAAGATGTGTTTCTTGTGGAAAACACATAGGTGGATTTTGTTTCTTGATCCCATTCAGTCAGCCTGTGTCTTTTGAATGGAAGTTGAGAATAGAGCTTAGCTGGTCTAAATGATGTGTCTCTTGGTACATTCCTAGACTGTGGGGATAGATCTGGCTGGCTGGAAAGATTGGATATAGCATGGGATGGGGCCTATGGGTGTGGGGTAGGTAGGGAGTGTCTTGATAGAAGCCTGGGGATTGGAGGTGGTGTAGGTAAGGGAGGGCAGATTAGTCCAAGATAGTGGATGTGGGACCTTGGCTATATCTGGAAGGTTGGGAAGCATGCATTTACAGAGAGGGTCAGGGAAACTCAGTGGGCTAGACCATGGGGAAGGATATCCTTAGCTCCTTTAAAATGATTTTATTTATTATTATGGCATTCATGTGTGTGAGTGTAGGCATGCTTAGGCAGAGTGGCACATACAGAGTTCAAAGTTAACTTTCAGGAACTGATTCTCTCTCTTCACTTGGGACTCTGGGGGCATCAAACTCCAGATATCAGGTTTATTTAGAAAGCCCTTTTACCCCTTAGCGATCTCATAGACTACTAGCTCTTATGAAAATCTTATAGGCTTTGTCATTTTTAATGGAGGGACACATTACCTCATTTTAGAAATTTCCTTCATTTATGCCCAAGACAGTGTTGTCAACTTGAAAGACTTCAGAACTTTCTAGGATATGGGCCTCCGGGCATGGCTTGAAGGGTTAACTGAGATCTACCCATCGCGGGTGGTGCTTTTCTCTACGTTAGGAATTCTGAACTGGATAGGAAGGAGAAGGTGAGCTGAGCACCAACATTCATCATTCTCTGCTTCATGACTTTTGGTGCCAGGCGATCAACTCCTACTGCTGTGTCTTCTCTGTCATGATGGACTGGACCTTTAACTGTGAACCCAAATAATGCCTTTCTACCCAATGCTGCTTCCATCAAGGTATTTTATCACAGCAACAGAAAAATAATTAAGAAGCCATCTGAAATTTTATTATTAAATACTGAAACTACAGAAAATGATGCAAATGGTCAAGTGTGTACAAGCTTATCACCTGTATCCACTCACTGTCTTCCCATGGAGTTCTCAGCTGTAAATGAGGCATTTATACCACACTCCACCCCACAAGACTAAAAGAACTTTGTGGAAGAGAGAGTAGAAAGACTCTAAGAGTCAGAGGTTGGGGAGAACTAGAAAAAACCAGTTCTGGACATGGCAGGTGGCTACACTCATGAACAAGACCTGCACAAGATCAAGCCACACCAGTCTTCCAGCGTCAATACCTAAAAATCACAGAAGGCCTCACCCTCATCTGAGGAGCTGTGGATAGTGGCTACTAAGAGGCAGAAGAGACGGTTTTCTTCAGGGGTGTGGTCTCCAGTAGGTCTACCATGCTCTGATGGATGACCCTGTACTCACACTCATATGATCATCATTCCCTGGACTCAGTAGGCTACAAAGGAGGAAAAATATGAAATTGAAAAACAAGCATGGGGCAGAGAATCTGGGTAGAGCTGGAAGGGGTAGTAGTGCCTGGATCAAAATGCATTGTATACTTTGGTAGTTCCCAACCTTCCCAGCACTGGGACCCTGTAACACATGCTGTGGTGACCCCAATCATAAAATTATTTTGTTGCTGTCATCATAACTGTAGTTTTGATACTATATCACCACAATGTAAATGTCTGGTATGTGACCCCCAAAAGGTTCATGATCTACAGATTGAGAACCACTGGTAAATTTGTATAAACTTATCAAAGAATAAATAAGAGTATTATATCAAAGAAAACTACTTATTTCCAATCATGTCCTGAGTGTGCATAGCATTCACTGTGGCAAATTGTCTTTCATGGCAGTCATCTCATATTAAACTCACTCACTTTGGAGACCCTAACATTGTTTAAATAAATATCCTTGTGTAACAGCTGACAGCCAAGAGGCAGGACTGTGAGCAGAAATGGAAGATGCATAATTAATCTATCTGACTCAATTTCTTGGTTATGTAACTTACAATATAAAATATTATTAGTATTCTTCCAGACAGTGGTCTAGTCAGAAGTTTGCTTGTTTTGTTTTGTTTTTTTTTTCCCCCCAATCTGACTTTCTCTGTCTGTTCTGGTTCTGTAGCCATTTATAAAATAATTGATTCAGAAGCTTAATATTAAGTACAGACTGTTTGGTCTATGGCTCAGGCCTTACCAGCTAGCTCTTACATCTTTAACTAACCCATGTATTGCCACATGGCTTGCGGTTTACTGGTACAGTCACATCTTGTTTCTTGAGAAACTGGATTGTGTCTCCTTGACTCTGCCCTTATCCTTTATCTCTGTTTGGATTTCTACCTCCCTCTATCTTGTCTTGCCATAGGGCAAAGCAGCTTTATTTATTAACCAATGGTAGTAATACATATTCACAGTATACAGAAAGACCATCCCACAGTACAGAGTAGTAATGTATGTGGGACAACACAGCATAATGCCAAAAAAAAAAAAATTACAGAGTAATGAAGTCACTCAAGGCAGGTAGGTGGAAGCCTTCTTCATGACATCTTAGGAAAGATCAGGCAATGTGCTTTCTAAAACAGCAACAGGAAGTCCAGCAACTCCTTGTCAACTCAGCTGTGGTTGAGAGCCATTTTCCAGCTCAACAAGTTGAAGCCCGGTTGCAGGGTAACCTACTTTCATAGGGAAGACGATCATCACTACCACAATCAACACTGTAACCATGTCATCTCTATGATCACCACCATCATTACCACTGTCCATCATCATCACTGTGATCATCACCACCATCATTGCCACCGTAACAGTTATCATCACTATTACCATTGCTCTCATTACAGTTGCCATATAACCACCACCACCATTATCATCTAGCTTTTTCTATCACACTCAGCAGCCACACCCAAGGCTGAAGGGTTCATACCTTTCACCACACTCCTGTGACCAGAGGCAAACATTCAGCTACAATGTTTTATAAAATCAGTCTCTGTTTTTCACAGCTAGAATCATTCTGTGTACATTTCTCTGCAAATTGCTGTGCACATGGCCTGCAGTCTTTTGCCAGTCAGAAGTGTTGCAATAGGCACCCTCAAAGTCAGGTGCTAAAAATAGACACTGAATTCCGAGAAGAGAGATTGCTAGGCCAAAGGGTCTGCATATTTTGACTTGCTAGTAGTGACTGCCAGATTGCTTTCCAAAACACTGTAGTTTCCTATTCCCATGAGTCACATACACAATGGCACTTTAGCCCAAATCCTCACCATCACTAGGGTATCTTTTTTCTCTCGTTTTAAAACAGAAATTTTAGATGAATTTCTTCTAGATAATAAGGCAAGCATATTTTCATATGTTTATTGATCATTAGTATTTATGTCTTCAAAACCATTAATCACCATAGAGATTTTAAACACATTTTCTAATGAAATTTTAAGCCTATTTGTATGTTACTGGTGTCAATTCTATATTTGTTGATCACCTGTCATTAGAACTTATATACATACATTTAATTTTTTATGTGTATAACTGTTTGGCCTGTATGTGTATTTTGTGCACCACTCGCTTGCTTGGTACCAAGCAGAGGTTAGAAAAGGGTGTTAGATCCTCTGAAACCCAAGATGGCTGTGAGCTGCCACGTGAGTGCTGAGTCCTCTGGAAAAGCCGCCAATGCTCCTAACTGCTGAGCCATCTTTTAATTCCATCTATCTTTTTCTTTCGTTGCAGAATTATTTTACAAGACAAGTAAATAAAATAAAATATATACATAAAAATAAGGGGAAAGTACATATAATTTCATAAGCATAAAAGATAATGGACTTTATCTGAAATACGATTTAATGTACTCTTACAAAAACAGTACTAGAAAACATACTATGAGACCTTATCTGTTACACAAAAGTACACATTTTTGAACCTCAATTTATCTAAACAAACTTATCCATATGCCAGTGTGTGCCTTCCTATGCTAAGAGGCACTCAGCCATTTGTCCTCAACTTCTTTCAGACCCGACACACATAATGCCATTTTTTTTTTTTTTTTGTCATGGATAGAAAGAAGCCAACTTATAGAATCTTGGAGGAACCTTTCAAGCATACTGCTAAGTGAATCCATCTAAGGTGAAAAGTCTGTCTGCCAACAAATGGTCCTCTGGAGAAGACAGGACCATGGAATGGTAAAAATATCCCAGAGATTGCTGGGGGCTGAGGGGCAGCAGGGAGAATCAGTGAGGAAAGGACCCGAAATATTTAGGGCAGTAAATCTCCTCTGAGTTCTTTTTGATGCTGACACATTTCCTCACACATCTGTTAAGATCCAGACTGATGTCTCTAGAAGCTGCAGAATGATGCTTCCATATGGTTCCAGGATAGTAACAGCTAGAACATACCAACGTAAGAAGCTTGCATTAGAAGTTGATGGTTAAGAGTGGTCGGCGATTGATGGAACAAATGGTGAATGCTGTAGCTCGGGGGCTTGCTCCTGGGTACGGGGCGAGCTGACAGTATCCTGCAGTTAGCACCCACAGGAGCGATCTTAGTACAGACAGGAAACCTAGTGATCAGCACTCAGGCTTTCTTATTCGTGGTGGGGCTCTCTCAAATCTCATGAGTAGGTGAAGAAGCCCCAGTCATTGCCTCATGGCAGCGACTACTTATTAACATACCTTTCAGGGACTTCCTGCCCACTTTCTCACTTCCTCTCTTTGTTTCTTAAAGTCAACTTCTTAGTTTGTGCTGTGAGACCTTTCCTAGGGCAGCATGAGCAAATGTCTTCTCGCCCTAGATAAGGTACTGATGACAGACCAAAGAACTCATTCAACCACAGGCAATCTGCTGAGCCAAGGAGTTTATTGGGCTTACTGAAGTATGATACTTACAGGGTCAGTTGTACCACTCAGGAGCCCACATCACATAGACAAAGACTTACTTCTTGACCAGCACACAGGCAGCTCTTTTCTCTGCAACAGTTTTTAGCATTTGTACAACCTTGGGGAGGAGCCTTGAGAAACTTGTATGTTCCAGAAACTTCCTTGGATTTAATGAGCCTCTCTATCAAGAGAATGCTTCAATTCTGAGGAAGGAGCTTCAAAGCTTGGCTTTAAAGACCACTTATTGGGACACAGAGGTCTTTGCACTCACAGACATGTACTAGGGAACCTGGAATGTTAAGTACACAGGCCTTCAAGGGAAGGAATGCAAAACCTTCTGTCTACCCAGGATCCTGGAGGGGATGTGCTTTCTAGCATGGTGACTTTTGTGGCAAGAGACTTTTCTGGCACTAGACCCTTCTCCAGACCCTTATTGTCTTTCTCAATCAATCTATAGAACAAATCTTTATGGACTTTACAAAGAGTTTCAGTGTAGTCACATTTAATCTGTATTTAGCTGACTTTGTTCCTTAAGATTTGTATAATAAGTTTTGTTGTACACAAGAGATTGATTTAATCATCACCAGACTAATTTTCACTGAATTGTGCTGTTTATAAATATGCCTAAAATAAACCACCTGGAGCCAGACTCTTAAAATTTGGACTCTCATTGTCTACTGAATGGTGTGAGCTGAACTGCCCTCCACCCCACCCCACCCCCATGCTCATCTCTGATGCCTGTGGAGGTCACATCCAAACCAGGACAGGGTCATAGTCAAGAAAAACGTTGGAACTTCATAAAACTTCAAGACCCCCTAATGCAGGAGATTCCCACAGGCTGAACCTTAGAGATTCCCAATCATTCATTTTCTTCTTTCCATTTTTATAGTTTTCATGTTTGAATAACCAACGTGGTTGTGGTTTTATTTTTTACACCTTTTTCTCACAATTGTGTGTTCTGATATACAGTGGATTAAAAATAGGCTCATGGGCTGGCCTAAAACATTGCACTTTTAACTGTTTTTGTAGGGGAGTTAATTTCAAAAGGAAAGGACAAACCCGGAATGCTCTGGAGCATGTAAATTGAGAGTTGCCTTTGTGCTGAAAACAGTTCTCAAGGCTGTAAGAAAGCAAATTGTCCCAGTACTGCTGGTCACCAGGTCCGCCAGTTTTAAGGTGTTTAGGTTTTGTTGCTTCCCTCTGTTTGAAATGTATGCTTGCTTGATAATAGGCACAGTTAGACACTCCTTGTCAGTCTGCATCTACTAACAGTTGGCGTCATTCCATTTTGTTGGATAATTTAGTCCCTTTGCCTCCCGTGGAAATAGCTGCTCCTGGCAAAAGAAATAATCATTTACTCAAAACAATTGCACAGTTCTACTCAGTTAGAAAGCAGAAGAGGGCTGATCATTTTTGCATGATGACAAGTCAAATCAAGAAAATCTCTAAACCATGAAATGAAATTTAATTAAATATTGCAAAGCAAACATTTTACCAGAAATAGATATTCTGAAAAAATGGCTGGAGGATACACACACGACTGTTTTACTCTCAGAAAAGTATTTGTGGAAACTTTATAAATGTAAATGTTTCCCCAAATGACATACATTGTCATTGCCCCAACTTCACATCTGGTGGATTAGTGGGTTAGCGTTGGTGGATTAGGTGCTGTTAGCGGTTCTGGATCCTTTTGGATGTTATGGCTGAATGTCTTCCAAAATGGTAGGACATGAGCAGGCTGCTAGGGTGGGTGGAGTAGCTTGTGCAATTGAGCCATTCACCCCTATCTTGTGCACAGTGAGCCCATCTCCTATATAGTTCATGGACATCAAAGTGACAATGTCCTCTGAAAAACACCCCACTAACTCTGATGCTCCAAGAAGACAAACACTGTCCTCTCTGCTGAGGCTATGCTGTTAAAGTTTCCACCTCCCTCCTTAGTGCCAATGCAGAGAACAGGCTATCCAGACTTGAAATATCAGGATATACTCTACTGTTACTGGGAAGTCAAGGCACAAACTTACAGTAGCATATCTGCAGTCAAAGGCAGAGAGAGAGTAAACATATACATCTCTTCTTGCTGGCTCACAGCTAGCTTTCTCTTCTATTGCTCAGGAACCTCACCTAGGGAATTGTGACACCCACAATGGGCTAGCTCTTCCTTCCTCAATTAACAGTCAAGTCAATTCTTCAATCCGATCTAGATAATTCCTTATCCAGACATTTCCAAGGTGACCTTAGGTTGTGTGACACTGACAGTTAGTTAACAGTAACCAGCACAATACCTAAGAGAACTTTTTCAGTTTTTTTCTAAATACAGGGTTTCTCTGTGTAGTCCTGGCTGTCTGTCCTGGAGCTTCACTCTGTAGACCAGGCTGGCCTTGAATTCAAAGATTCACCTGCCTCTGGATCATGAGTGATGGGATTAAACCACTGCCCACAATACCCCAAGAGAATTAAAACCTCATCTGTAGTGTTTGCCTTCCTCAACCTTGCTGGTACTAATGTTCTCCCCCCCCCCCCCCCCGTGTGTTCATTCTGAGTTAGAAGTAGACATTGCGTTCCCCCTCATTTTCTTGAGACAGGGTCTCTCACTGAACTTGGAATGTACTGACTCAGCTAAATTTATTGGCCTTTGGACCAAAGGATCATCCTGTCTCCACCCCTACAGGATTAGGATACAGACACAGATGTTTCACATGGATCCTGGGGACTGAATTAAGGTTTTTAGGCTTGTACATCTAGCACTTTGCTAACTGGTCTACCTCTTTGGCCCCTTGTCATTATTATTATTATTATTATTATTATTATTATTATTATTATTATTTATGATCATGGTGGGTGGGAAGTGGTATTTCAGTGCGCTTTGACTGACATTTTTTTAAGGACCAATGATGCTGAATGTTTGTTCCTGTGTTTATTTGCCATCTATTTCCTTTGGAGAAAAGTCTGCTTGAGACACTCGCCATTTTAAAATTGTGATGCCTTCTTATTGAGTTATAGGAGTTCTGTAAAAACTGTAGATTCACAGTTTGAAACATCTTCAAACATTCTGTGAGCTTTACTTTTGCTTTCTTAATAGTGTTTCTAAGTCCCTGAAGCCATGGCCTCCTCTGAGTTCTGACGGCTCCTTTAAGAGGAATTGCCAGCCTCTGAATCTCTCTCCTGCCTTTGTTTCTCTATAGAGCTCCTCATTTTATTTTTTCCTCTCTCCTTTGTTCTCTCTTTCTTCCTCCCCCCTTCTCTGCTATCATAACCATCTGTGTTCTCATGGCCTTCTCTGTTCATCATAACCATATCCCCCTAACAATAAAGTCCTTTTACATAGAAACAGTTTCTAAATGTCTTCTGCTCCCTGCCCCTCCCTGCTCCTCCCTCTGCCCTGTCCCCATGAGGCCCCTGCATTATAGACACCTGCAGCCAGATAACCCGGTAATTCGTATTCATACCATGCCAAATCCTCCCTCCCCCAACACATCCTAACACTATTGTTTCCAGCCAAAATGTCTTTGACTTCCATGCAGACTGGTTTATCTGTTTTGCTGTTGTTGGCTTGGTCTATAAAGACTTATCCTTGCAATCTAGCATGATGATGGCTTACTGCAATGCTTGCAGTTTTAGCTCTTGGGTCTGTGATCCACTTTAAGGAGTGTCGGTTTGTGCCCTGGTGTGGACTCCGCCTCATTCTGGTGCATGATCTAACTAACTGGTCCAGCATTGTTTGATGAACAAAGGTAAAATAGGGGCTCTGGAGAGACAGCTCAGATGGAAAGGCTCATGCCTTGAAAGCATGAGGACCTGAATTCAATCCCCAGAACAAATGTAAAAGACAGAGTGTGATGGTGTATGCATTCAATACCAGTGCTGAGGAGGTAGCTGGATTCCTACAGTTCATTGGGCCATCCAGTCCAGCTGTGAGTCCCAAGCCCCAGGGCCTAGGTAAGGACCAAATTGCTGGGGAGGGCAGCTGCATAGGAATGACACTTACAATTGACCTCTTGACCTTTGGCCTTTCAACAACATACACATGTTGTTGCTTGTGTAAACACTAGAACATGTGCACACGCACGGATAAGTGAACAAACAGTTGTTGCTCATTAAACCACATTGGCTATACATGTAAGAGCTTGTTAAAGACTCTGTATTCTACTCCAGATTGCACTGGCCAAAGAATGGACTGTTGCATATTTGTGATATTTTTTTGTGAACAGATGTGAGTCCTCCAAATTTGCTCTGTTTTAAACATTCCTCAGTGCCTTCCATTTCTACATGTTTTATTTTTATTTAAAATTACTCATTAATTAGTTAATTCATGATGAGTGTGGGTGCCCATACCATGGCATGGGTATGGAGGTCAGAAGACAACTTGTGTGAGTCAATTTTCTTCTAATGTGTGGGTCTCAGTAATCAAACTCAGTTCATTAAGCTTTGTGGCAAGGCCTTTACCTACTGAGACATTTTATTGGCCCTATGTATGTATTTTAAAACCAACTTGTTAAATTTTGTGGGCAGAGGGACCTACCTACGACTTTAATAAAAAGTGTGTTGAATCTTTTAACTGTGGCTATTTTCAAGTATATCTTAGTAATAATAAGTCTAAGGTGATGGGATCCTGTGTAATCTTTTCCCTTAACTTCTTTTAAAAATATTTGAAGTCACCATTAAATAAGCCTTGTGCTTTTTTAATTAATGTATTCTCAATTATTCTAAACATTTTAATGTTACTGAAAACAATTGTTTTCTTGATTTAATTTTTGAACATGTATCATAAAATAGAGCTGTGACTATTTTTTATATATTGGTCATTTGTCTTTCAATCTTAATCAATGTATTTATTTTTAATTAATTTTTAATTAATTAATTATTATTACTGGTTTTTTTAGACAAGGTTCCTCTGTGTAACCTTGGCTATCAAGGAACTTTCTTTTAGATCCAGCCTGGCCTTGAACTCCCAGAGATCCTCCTGCCTCTGCTTCCCAATGCTGGGATTAAAGGAATGGGACGCCACTGCTCGGTGCTTTCTCTCTCACTCTTTCTAGTAGATTAGAATTATTATATAGTAGATTATTCCATCTGTGAGTAAGGATAATTTACTTCTCCCTTTTGGATCTGGCTACCTCCTTTCCCTCTCTGTTCCTCTGCCTGCCTGATCCCCCCCCCCCCTCCTCCTCTCCCTTCCTTACATTTGTTTCTCATTCCTCCAAGTGCCTCCATCCATGTGGGCTACAGCAAGGGTGGACATCTGTCTCCTCTCCGAAGCTCCCCTCTTCCAAGCAGTCTGGCATTTGTGGCTTCTGTAGATCCCCATTGGGGGAAGGGGTCCCTATTCTTGGTTTGTTGAGCAGCTTGTTGAGAACAACATTTAATTCTTCTCTCTTGTCTCCTGTCTTATTCATGTAACATGAGCCTTCCTAAGAAGGAATGTCATGCTTCTGAGTCTTGTGAGTTGTAGGAAATCTTTCCTAACAATATTTATTGTGGAGGCGCGGGGAGGGGGTATAAGTTGGGAGGAGGGTGTAAGGCATTGCAAGAAGAGATTCCAAAAGACTGGATTACAGTTTAAGAGTGTGTTTTTGGACAGAGGACGATAAAGAAACAGAAGAACCTGATGATGATGAAGGGAAGGAACCCACTGTAATAAGGAACCTGAGGATCTTCAAATGAACACATGGTGCTCACTTGAATAACAAGGCCCCCTGTAGTCATGTTAGCCAATGAGACCATCACTGAAAACAAACTTCCAGTCCAGCTCTGAGTACATGTCTGCAGTCATAGCACTGAAGAGCCTGAGGCAGGAGGATGGCAAGTACAGGTCATCCTGGGCTACCCAGCAACACCTTGTAGCAAAACCAAAGAATCACAAAATTAGAATCAATGTTTTGTCAGTAACGGTAATAGTTACTCAAAACACATAAGGTCGTATTTAATATACTAAAGTTTACTGCTACATCTTAACACTACTTATATCTACTCGGTTTCTGTAGTGGAATAACTGTATTACTATGGAACCGTGTATCTCTCCTCTGCTCAAAGTTCTGTGATGTCTGGTTTTTGATGTGACTATGCTGTGCCGTGAGCATTTAAACTATAAGATGGACAAATTAAAAATAATGTAAATCTTGCCTTTCAGCAGCCAGCAGTTGAGAGTGCAGTAGTAATTCTCACATCATCATACTTAGCCTAAGAAAGCCAAGGAAATGGCAGTTGAGTGGCTATGGAAGTCACGTGGTGATTATCCTGGGCAAGGGTACCACAGACAGATGAAACTCTATCTGGCTGTTTGATTCTTAGGAGGGATGAAGACCAAAGGTGATTCAGTTCTGGAAGAGTTCACAGAAAGTGACAGTGGCGCCATGCATATCCAGCACAGACACTGAGAATAACTTATGCGGAGGCCGCCTCTGTGAAAATGGGGTGAGATGTTGACAGGAGAACCCCTCCCTTTGAGAGAATTGATTCTCCCGTGAAGAAATGTTCAATTCAAAGCTGGTGGCAACAATGATTGGTTTTCTTTAGAATGATGAATCTGGAAGATAAGTAGCCTCTTCTGTTTATAAACAAGGTGGTCAGAGTTGTGCTCTGTGAAGAACCCTTCCTGAGACTTGAAATATGCATCATTGATGTTTTTTTTTATGTAGTTCTTTTTTTTTTAAAAAAAAAAATACTGACAAAGGCTGGAGAGATGGCCTAGTCAGTAAAGTGCTTGCTTTGCAACATGAGGATTTGAGTTTGAGCTCCTAGAACCCACGTGAAGTGTCAGGTGTGGTGGCATGCACTTGCAATCCCAGTGCCAGGTGGAGACAAGGGGCTTCCTGCCAGCTAGCCTAGCCTACCTACTAGAAGAGCTCCAGGCCAATAACAGACACGTGTCAAAATAAAGAAGATGGCATTCCTGGGGAATGACACTTGAGGTTGTCCTCTGGTCTCCATATGCAGCCGCACACAGGTATGCATCCCCATACATATAGACGCACACGCACACATCAAAAAATGATTACTCAGAGAATTTAAGCATACCAATTTGGAATAATCTTTTTCGTGGCTAGTGTCAATCAGAAGATGGTGTCAGATCTCCCAGAGCTGGAGTTAGAGGCAGCCATGAGCCTCCTAATTGTTGTCTTTCTTTAAAATTGTGGCTGCCTTTTAAGCAATGGCTATCCTAATCAGCAATGGCAACTCTGCCCCTACCAGGAGTGGTTCAGCTGCAAGGGTTGCAGCCTGAGGGAATTCTGTTCCCTCTGGCACTGACTCTTTCACAGCTAAGAAGAGAACTTACCGAAATCTCTGTCTCTAAAAAATTCAAGATTCAAAGGTTGAGCTGAAATTCTGCTTCTCAGAGAGGCTGAAAAGTAAGTCACTCACTCTCTCTCTTTCGTCTTTCTGGAAAAGTCCTTCTTTTTCTCCCCAGGCCCCACTTAAAAGCCCTTCTCTAGCTGGCTCCTCCATACCACTTCCTGTCAGCTGGTTGCTGACTCATCCTCCTGACTGCAGGTGGATTTTATTTAATCAAATAAACGTTAACACATTTTTTTTTTAACCGCACTAAACAAATGTTCCAGAGTGTAAGTAAGCAAAAGTAATACATCTTGAAAGAATATTCTACAACATCAAATATGGGTTGCTGGGGACTGAATTTTGGTCCTCCTCAAGAGCAGTACTGTGACGGCTGTGTCACCTGAGTGAGATTCATCAAAGGCCTGGAGATTGAGAGAGAGAGAGAGAGAGAGAGAGAGAGAGAGAGAGAGAGAGAGAGAGAGAGAGAGAGAGAGAGAGAGAGAGAGAAAGAGAGAGAGAGAGACATGGGTCACTCTTGAAAGAAGAATGCCATTTATTGGAGCTCATGGAAAGCCTCACATGCTGGGGTTACTTTTCGACCTTGAGTAACCCCTGCAGCTCACAAGCAACACCTGACCTTAGTCAATGTCTTTGTTCTCGGCTAACTACCTGATTCCTTAATCTCTGCACCTGCATGGGCAATGTTCCAATAATGGAACCGGATCAATTGGTTCCTTTAAATACCGCAGGCCACTAGTGCTAAGCCCTGGGGGCTGCAGGCTGACCTCCACACAGTACACACTCTTAATGGCTCTACCATCTCTCCACCTCCAGTCAATTTCATTTAGTCATTGGGTTTGCTTGTATGCAGCCATTTATAATGGACTCACAATTCTTTCAACAATTGAGACCTGGTAGTAATGTACTTGGCATACTGTGATTTTGGAATTAGTGTCTTTTCTCTCTACTTCTAAGTCAGTTAATCTAGTAGGGTTTATTTTGTTGAACTTCCTGACATTTCTTGCTGCAATGTTTTTTTTTATTTGTTTCTTAGTCAGTTGTTTGTTTTCTTGCCATGGATTTTTTTCCTCCAATCTTTATTATTTCCTTCCATTTACTGTTGATTTGATTCTCTCTCTTTTCTCCGGCTTTGTTGGTTTTGACTTAGGACTTCCCACGTAGCCAGGCTCACCTGGGACTCACCTTTCTCCTTCCCCAGTCTCCCAGGTGCTAGAAGGATAAGTAGGTACTGTACTCAGAAGTTTCTGGCCCAGGCTAGCCCCGAGGTCTGGATCTGCAGTCCTGAAGCTTAGTTCCATAGAATTACATGAAGGTTTATATTAATTACAAAATGCTTGGCCTATGGCTTAGGCTTATTACCAACCAGCTCTTACAACTTAACTCAACCCATTTCCATGGCTTTTCTTGTGTCTCATTACATCTTGCTTCTGAGCTAAGTTTTCTACATATATGCTATGGCTGTGTAGCTTGTTCTTCTTGTGTGAGTTGGGGTGTCTCTGATTCTTTTGACTGCTCTTGGGACCCCTTTCTTTCCATCATCAAGCCTTGATATAAGGTTTGTGCCTAGTCTTATTGTAACCTGTCATGCTGTATCTGGTTGATAACCCTGAGAGGCCTGCTCTTTTCTGAAGGGAAAAAAGGAGTAGAAGATCTGATTTGTGAGTGGGTGGGGACAACTGGAAGGAGTGGAGGTAGAGGAAACTGCAGTCAGGATGTAATGTATGAGATAATATATATGAGAGAGAGTGGCAGACAAATCTGTGATCCCAACTATCCCTTGATTTTAGCAGCTACACCAATCAGCACCAAGTGGAAAAGCTGGAGAGAAGCCCTTGCTGGACTCACATGAGTCTGCATGGGCCTCTGGGATGGTAACGGAATCCTGGCTTCTCAGCCACAGTTTCATGAACACACGGAAAATGTCAGGCTTCTGTAGCTGAGTTTCTCAAGGTGTTGGGCACACTGGTTAGGAAGTCAATGACACTAAAGGGACTGCGCAGATTGCCTTCATGCTTTCAGGCATCTACACAAGTGTGCAGAACAATAATAGGAATAATAAAGAAAAAAATCATGATATTGAGAAAAAGGGGGTACATAAAAAGGCTTGGAGGAGGGGAAAATAATGTTATTATATTTTAATTAATTTTTGAGTTCTTGTTTTTATTTTATGTACATGAGTGTTTTGCTTACATGCATGTCTGTGTATCATTTGTGTGCCTAGTGCCACAGAGGCCAGAAGGGGGTATTGGGTCCCCTAGAAGTTGGTTAGAGAAGCTTGTGAGCTGCCATGTGAGTGCAGGGAATCAAACCTGGTCCTCTGGAAGAACAGCCAGTGATCTTAACCTCGGAGCCATTTCTCCAGTCTCTATATTTTAATTTAAAAAAAACTGTGATGATTATGAGGATTTCTTGTGACAGCCACTTGGTAATGAAACTTAGGAGGAGCTCTCTACCAACAGTGGCTTGGTGTGGGGTGAGGAAGGACGGCTTCCCATCATGGCAGAAAGAACACATTTGAGGGATGCCTACTGAACTTTAGGGGGAACTGAGCCAAATACACCAAAGTGTAGTTAGGAAGATGACTTTGCCAAGTATTTTTGGAGCTCTGACTGGAACCAGGGATCCCCAGAAGCCAGGTGTATCCACGTGCTTTTGTGACTCCAGCACTGGCGACAGAGGATAGAAGGATCCCTGTGGCTTGCTGCCCACAAACCTAGCTGAGTTCCCAAGCTCCAGGCTCAACCAGATGCCCTGTCTCAAAATACAACTTGAAGATTATTAAGGAAGACACAGTGGTCTGTGGTACAGACACACACATACACACACACACACACACACACACACACACACACACACACACGGGGGGGGGGGGTACTTACACGTACATGTACAAACATAAACAGACATACACCACATACACATGTGTACCTACACACACATTCACACACACAAACAGATGTACAGATATATACCACACCACACACATACACACACACAGATACACACACAGAGGTGTACCTCCATTTACATGTAAACACAAACACACACAAAGATGTACACCATATACACATATGTGCTCCTACACACAACACACAAACACATGCACAGATATATACCATACACACACCTTCATATATATGCATATATATGTACATATTTACAAACACATACACAGACATACGTCACATAGAGACAGGAGAGGCGAGGGGAGAGAAGAGAGATCAACATGTGGTAATGTCCCTTAGCACAAGGACCACCAAGGTCCATGCAGGCCAGGGCATAGCTTAGGTAACTACAGCAGAAGCAGGGTGAGAAGCAGATACAAACAGCCTCCTTGGCACTAAGGCTGGAAAATCCACACCCATTTATCCTCCTGACTCCATGTAAAAGGATGCCAAGTCTTAAGGGCAAGTTTCAACACTTGTCAGCCATCTAGGCCCCGCCAGAGACTCTCTGGCTGGAATCACCCATCAGGGTCCACTGATGGGATCCTCACTCCTGGAAGGCTTATCAATTTCTGGCGATGCTCAGTTGGTGGAAATCACTTCCTATTAAAGCCAAAAGTCCTCACTAGATGGGCAGGACTGATTCAGATGGCATCACGGCAAACCCTGTTTTATAAATAGAAAGTGTCAATGGGACACAGAACCTTCATGAGCCACACTGAATTTCTGAACCACAAATTACCCAATCTAGAAAGCTCTTGTAGGGCTCTCTGCTCCTCCCTGTTCCAGAGACAGCTGCATCTTTTTGTGCAGACCCAGTCTTGATCCTGAGATATGATGGTGAATGTTGAAGTGAATGGATTTGGCAGTATTGAATGCCTGGTTACCAAGACTTCCTTTCAGTGTGACAAAATAAACACTGTTGTCATCAATGACCCCTTCGTTGACTTCAACTACGTGGTCTACATGTTTCAGTATGACTTTATCCATGGCAAGTTCATTGGCACAGTCAAGACTGAAAATGGAAAACCCATCATCAATAGAAAGGCTATCACCATCAAATAGGATGATGCTCCTGTGGAAAGTATGTGGTGGAGTCTACTGGTGTCTTCCCTACATTAAAGAAGGCTGGGGCCCACTTGAAGGATGGGACCAAAGGAGTCATCATCTCTGCCCCTCCTGCTGATGCCCCATGTTTTTGATGGATGTAAACCATGAGAAGTATGTCAATTCACTCAAGATTATCAGCAATGATTCCTGCGCCACCAACTGCTTAGCCTCCCCTGGCCAAGATCATCCATGACAACTTTGGCACTGTGGAAGGATGCATGACCACAGTCCATGCCATAACTGCCACCTAGAAGACTGTGGAGACCCTTTTGGGAAGCTGTAGTGTGATGGCTGTGGGGCTGCTAAGGCTGTGGGCAAGGTCATCACAGAGCTGAATAGGTAGGAACATGGCATTCTATGTTCCTACCCCAATGTGTCTGTCATGGATCTAACATGCTTCATGGAGAAAGCTTCCAAATATGATGACATCAAGAAGATGGTAAAACAGGTATCTGAAGGCCCACTAAAGGGCATCCTGGTAGACTAAGGACCAGGTTGTCTCCTGAGACTTTAATAGTGACACCCATTCTTCAACCTTTAATGCTGGAACTAGCATTGCTCTCAATGACAACTCTGTAAAGCTCATTTCCTGGTGTGACAATGAATATGGCTACAACAACAGGGTGGTGAACCTCATGGCCTACATGGCCTCCAAGGAGTAAGAAGCCTGTCATGGACTACCCATCCCAACAAGGACATGAGAGCAAGAGAGAGGTCCTCAGCTGCTGAGCAGTCACTGTCAAACTGACCCCCGATACTGAACATCTCCCTCACAGTTTCTATCCCAGACCTCTTCCCCAGAATAACAGAAAGGGTTTAGGGAGCCCTACTCTCTTAAACACCATCAATAAAGCTCACTGCACCCCCCCCCCACACACACACACAAAGAAAGTTCTTGTAGACATGCCCAGAGGCTTTCTTCCCAGTATGGATCTAAATCCTATGAAGTTGTTAGGTGACAATCTTTTCCTGGGGAGATGGAACCCATACATGCCACTCACCTCAGAAAGGGAGCCTGTAAGGCCAAAGGAATGTCTACACTAATGTCCAATTTGCTCAACCAATAAGGTTTTGAGGGTGAGGGTGGTTATTGACAAGAGTATGGCTGAGTGGTTACTTACTCAGAACAGGAATAACTAAAAACTCACACATCAGCAGAAAGCAGGTGCCAACATGGTACCAACTCTCAAACCGCAGCCCTGGAAATTGTCTAAGCAGCTTGCAAGTGGCTCTTCAATCAGAACGTCTCTTTCCACAGTTTGCTTAGTCAGAGTCTCCATCCCATGAAAGTGTTTAAGTCTTTTTATATGGCTGTGTAGAGGACCTCAAGAATCTTTAAATTGCTGTTCTCCCAGACCACGATGCTTTGTTTACCTCAGGAGGCTAGTAAGCCTCCTCTTTCCTCTATAAGGAAACGTTTCAACTTACAGCACCAGTTCTAAACCTCTGGGTGGCAACTTCTTTGAGGGTGAAATGACCCTTTCACAGGAGTTGCCCAAGACCATCAGAAAAAAACAGATATTTACATTACAATTTATAAAATAGAAAATTGCAGTTATGAAATAGCAATAAAATAATTTTATTATTGGACGCCATCCCAAATGAGGAGCAATGTTAAAGGGTTGCAGCATTAGGAAGCTTGAAAGCCATTGACCTAGAGGGAAGGTTGGACTGGGAAGTATGTGCCACACAACACAAGCTGACAGAGAAGATGGATGCCAGATCAGGGTGGCGGAGATCTGTCCTTTCCTTACAAAGTGTCATAATTAGGTTTTTATGCTGTGGTAAACTGCCATGTTCAAAAACAGAATGGGGAAGAAAAACATTATTTTCTTTTACAGCTTATTGTCCATCATCCAGGGATGTCTGGGCAGAAGTTCAAGAAAGGAATCTGGAGGCAGGAGTTAATACAGAGGAATGGATGCAGAACACTGCTTACTGGTTTGCTCCTGCGGCTTTCTCAGCACCAAGGACCACCAGACTGAGGTGGCATTGTCCACAGTGAGCTCAGCCCTCTTACATCAATCATCAAGAAAATGTACTCCAGGATTTCCCAGGCCAGTCCAGCATGCTCGCAATTGATTTCCCCTCTTCCAAAATGATGTTAGCTGGTATCCAGTTGACGTAAATCAAGCCAGCACGCAGGTTAAATAGCTTGACCTTGAACACAGAATATGATTCTACGCAAACAGTACCTCAGCAACTGATCCTCTCCTGCTCCCAAGGCACCTGCAGACAGAGGCCATCTTTACCTTCCCTCGGAGGAACCTCCCCCCATGCAGAACCTCAGGCCTCTCTACGATATGGCTACTCCCTGTCCCCAATAATATATGGCCCTGGCTGAAGAGGGAGAAGATTGCTTCCAGAAAGACAGGCAGAGTTGTCCTGAATTCCTCAGGTACATTTCTGTCATGAAGGCAAGGCAGGCTCAACCATCTCATCCTGCTAATAGAGAGATCAACCGAAGAGTTTTACGCTGTGGGATGGTCTTTCTGTGTGCTGTGAATATGTGTTGCTACCATTGGTTGATAAAGAAGCCGTTTTGGCCTATGGCAAGACAGAAGACAGCCAGATGGGGAATCCAAGAGAGACAGAGGGAGGAGAAAGGCCGAGTTGCAGCAGACGCGATCTACTGCCAGGGAAGCAAGATGTGAAAGTGCCAGTAAGCCACCAGCTACATGGCAATCCACACATTAATGGAAAGTGGGTTAATTTAAGACGAAAGAGCTAGCTAGTAAGAGCCTGAGCCATAGACCAAATAGTTTGTAGTTAATATAAGTCTGTACGTTTATTTGGAAGCACGTGGCTGCAGGACACGGGAAAACTTCCAGCTATAGTTCTAGAAGAAGTTCTCCGTGTCTTCTTTTGTGTGTTTAGAAAAACGGAGATGGAAGGAGAACACGTCACAAAATGCTATCTTGGATTCCCAGAGGCATGCCATTTCCAGACTTCTGTGACAATACTTTCTCAGTGTGGGCACTTTACACCACTACATTTCAAATGATCTGTTTGCGGTAGTAGTGATTATCCATGCTTCCAAAGGAAGCCAGAGCTGCTTTAAATGGTTATTGAAGGCTAAGGGTAGCACTCCCTAGCCTAGTTTAGATCTAAGAGCCCCAGGCAGATATTCTCTTTTCTCCACAGCCCGAGTCTTCCCAAGACTGACTGAGACTGAAATTGCAACCATCTAACCAGCTTGTCCTTCCAAAACATGTAGTGGGCCACAAACAGAATTCCTTTCTGCCCCAGCTATTCCTCTGGAGAACATAGTGGTTAGTGAGTGAGTCAAGTTGGTGAGTCAAGATAGACCTGCCCAATATCCAGGACTCCAAGCTGGATTCAAAGGAAACATTTAGCCCTGTGGAGTTGACAGAGTAGGATTCATCTGCCTGACCTTAGGAAACTGTGAGAGAATAAAAACATACTGGGGCTGGAGAAATGGCTTGTCATTTCAGAGCACGTACTGCTTGGGAGGACCCGGATGTGATTCCCCATATCCACATGGCAGCTCACAATTGTCTGTAACTCCATTCTGAGAAGATTCAGCACCTCTTTGACTTCCATGGACACAAGGCACACAAATGGTGCATAGACACACAGACAGGGTAAACAAACAAAGTCTGTGTCTGAAACAGCTGAATTTTCATTTTTAAAGCAGTAGATGAGCAATACCTTTATATCACTACATGCTTTCACTCATCAAATGGATTCTTCACCAGGAGAAGAGAGCTCTCCTCTAAGAGACTTAATCACTGTTCTTGATGACATTCCAGGAGCCTACATTTCCAGGCTTTCTCTAAGTAACTATCAAAGCAGACAGGGCATGATTGCTTCCATGGGGAGGCATTAAGTGAGGTCACCAGCAGCACAGAAAAAAACATGTCTCTGGCTCAAGTCATTCAGCACTATCCTCCTTTTGAGTTAAAAGAAAGGGGTTATTATATTTTATTTTAAAATATTTAACATCTAGTATTATATTAAATGACTCAAAATAATGGAATGAAGAATAGATAATGGGTTGATGAGATAAATAGCTGATGGTGAGTGGATAAGTGGGTGAATAGACGCATAGATGAATGGATATATGAATAGATTAATAAGGATGATAGGCAGATTGGTGTGTAGATGAGTAATTTGGCAATTTAAATGAATGACTGCCTGAATGGATATGTGAAACATATAGCCCTAGAGGCTTCTAAGGGCGTTGAGACCAGCCTGGCCTCAGCCAGTTAAACTGATCATAACTGGTGCATTAAGATGTGCTCCTAACACTTCCTCATAAGCCAATCTGGGGTCTGCCTGAGGCCTTGACAGCAAAGGTGAAGTCCTGATATGAGGTGACCTAGATCTGTGGGAGACGGAACCATGTCACAGCCACAGATGCCAGCAAAACAAAGCCCTTCCCCCTGGATGGGAGGAGGGTGTTTAGGGCTCTCCCCTTCCTCAATAAAATTGGACTTGCTGGTTTCAACTAGTCTCTGGAGACTGTGTCATTGTCTGGGCGCCTTCTGACCTTCTTCCCCAAGGGAAACTGAGCGTAGAGCAACTCCAACATCTGGCTCTAAAATAGGCATGCCCTTACATGGATAGACTCAAGATGAGTATATGAATTATGGATGGGTAAATACTATGTATATATGTATATATGTATGTATGTATGTATGTATGTATGGATAGATGGATGGATGGATGGATGGATGGATGGGTGATGATAGATGGGCAGGTAAAAATGGGTGGATATATGTATAGGTGGATAGATCAATGAAGGTATAGATAAACTGGTGGATGGATTGATTCAAGTATGTAGACAAAAGATGGATGGACATATGGATAGCTGATGGATGAACTATTTGAATGCTGAGCTTGCTGTCAGTTTCTTATGAGCTTGGGTTTATTGTAGAAGTTAAACTTTAACCTTACCTCCATTTCACCATGCTCTGTCAGTGTAGGATCCCTGTCTATGACTCTAATAACCCAAACTTCCAGCCAAGATACCTGACTCACTGCATCATCCCCATTCCTATGCTCTGGCTACTTCCCACTCTTGTCTTTAAATGTTACTCTCTGATGACTTTGTGGTCAGAACCTCACATCTGTTTCCACTTTCTGATCATGATTCTTCAGTCTTTAGAGCTCTGCTTTGATGATCTGGCTTCCTTACTCTCGCCTATCACTTCCTGTCCCTCACAGGTGCTACAAAACCTCTCTCAGCAGAAATAGACCACATCATCTGGGATGTTGTCAAATGCCACAGGTCACTACTTGAAGGAATATACACAAGAAACATGAGGGAGTCAGGCAGACAGCTTGTTGGGCAAAGGTACTTACTGTGTAGGTATCATGACCTAAGTCTGGTTCTTAGAATCCATGTAAAAAGCCAGATGCAGTGGCACACATCTGTAATTCTAGCATTCCCATGGCAAGATGGAAGACAGAGAAAGAATCGTCTAGAAGCTGGGGCCAGCTAGCTTAATGTAGGAAGCGACAAACAAGAAAGATCCTGCCTCAAAAACTCTGAGAGTTGTCCTCTGAGTTCCACACACATACTAGGATATATGTGCATCTGTATTCACATACACATGTCATACACATGCCGAATACCCTCCCACAGGCACATTCACAATACAATTAATAAAATAAAACACTTTCAAAAAGGAAAGAAACATGAGGATGGTAGCTACTTCAAAATTTGGCTGGAGGCAGGAAAGAGTGGACCTGCCTCTGGGCTCAGCTCTGATATGCTCACGGCACAAGCTGGGTCAGAATGCCATGAGTCTTCATCAGAATATCGCTGCAGAATGGGTCAGGACTGCCAGGCTTTGTCGAGGTGGGGCATGGGGCATGCTCACACACCCAACTTCCTTCTTGGCTGGCTTAAGGTCTTTTGCTGCCAATTTGGACGACTGCCCATGGGCAGCTGTAGGAATAGGAGTGCCCGGAGAGGAGGTGCTGGGAGCTCCTTCCACTCTGACCTCATTGTCACCTTGCCCTAAGTAGGCCCTGGATGACCTGCCAAAAAGAGAAAGAAAAAAACCTAAATCAAATCATGTGGGCTCTTTAGAGCAAAGTTCAAACTGAGGAAGCCAGAACCTTCCTACTGGCTCAAGTGGTGTCACCGTGCAGGGTGTTGACAAAGTTATCGTGGCAGTGTGAAAGTGAGATCTCTATGTTTTGAAAATTCACAAATGGTGGATTGGGGCTCAAACACAATTTCATATCTGGCATTTAAAAGCTGTTAGGACAAGGTCCACTTTTGAAAGGCCCGGAACCAGGCAGCAGCTCCAATTAGTTCACTCCTTCTGACATGCATTTCCATAATTATTTCTTAGAATAATCTATGGGGAGTAATACTAACTTAATGTGTTTTATTGTTGATGACCAGTAAGCAAATGTCACACAGCCAATTGCAGCAGTCAGGGCTCCTGGGTGTTGGGTTAACTGAGCTCTGCAGCCTCCACACTAAAGGCCCAGCTCTTCCTGTGCTGCTAAGAAGACCTTCCATCAAGGATCACTTCTGTATTGCAGCCAGGAAAGTTCTGGAAGCTTAAGGGCTGAGTGTCCTTGGAGCATCGTCCAGTTGCACCCATTACTCACCTTGTGGGCATAAGGATGCGTTTTACTTATATATGTCCCATCTGTGAAGTGGGACTGATGCTCAGACCTGTACCGCATACAGTGGCTGTCAAGACTTTGTACCTGCAAAGTACCTTAGCCAGTGCCTGGGACACAAGAAGGCTAAGGACCTGCTGACATCTGTGATCCATCAAGAAATGAACATGGGTTCCATTGTGAATGACATGTCTCTGGTGGGCAGAATCACAGTGAGAGATCTCAACAGGGACTTAACAACAGTCAAGGTATCCCGTTGTGCTAGAAGCTGCATATGAGGCAGATCTGCAGGAAATATTCTGTTGTCTTAGTGAATTCATTGCTGGGCTTCTCTGAACAAACAGATCAATTTTCTTGCTGGCCAACCCACACCATCAGTTGGATGTCTTTCTTTTAGAGAAGACCCCCACTACTCTCACAATCTCTGAAATACCTGGCTGTTTCCCCAGAGCCAACATGAATATGTTCTCTGCTTTTCTTCTGAGTGTAAGTTTTTAATGGTGTTTGTGGTGCACGGGTCGATGTTTGAGCAAGTCTAAGCAGAACGTGGACTGGAGACTCGGAGCAACAGGGAGCTCCACAGAGAGCTTTGATGTGGGCAGCCTCCACCAGAGATGCCCAGTAGATCCGCCTACAGACTGTCAGCAGCTTGCTCTGTGCATACAGCCCAGCCCAGTTCCTTACCCATCTCAGCTCATCATTCTCACCTTCATTAGCATCACGGCCCACAGAACTCTCTAGAAATGAGGCCAGAGAGTGATTAATTAATCTGGTCATTAAAACTCAACAAAAGAGTTTCCCTGTTAGCAAAGAAAAACTTCAGACAAGAAATGAATGAACACATCTGAAGTCTGCTCTTAGGGATGGGCATGTAGCTCGGTAGTAGGGTGCTGGCCTTGCATGCTCAAGGCCCTGGATGTAATCCTAACTTTGTAAAAAAAAAAAAATAAGTTACATAAACTGTTTCTGAAGGCACCCGCACAATATGGTGCATCTTAGAGAAGATAAGCTTCTATCTGGAGTCAACTGGAAACGAGAATATTACTGTTCTGCACTTCAGAGTGACTCTAATGGACAAGGTTTTGGGGTGTGACTTCCCAGTCAACCACAGTAGTGAGGCTTAAGGGCACACTTTACCAAGCATTCTCTGCTCACACACTGCTGCATTCACTCTCCAGTCCCTCAGTTCACTGTGTAGTGTTTCCTGGAACTTCCTCACAGATGTATGTGGGGAAAACAGCCTGTAGAGAGTTAAGAGCCATCTGCAGCACCCACCAGGGTTCTCAGAACCTGTGTCTTCTACACTGCAGCATTAGCTACCCACCAGGGTTCTCAGAATCTGTGTCTTCACAGGTACAAGTATTCCAAAGTACAAGCCTCACAGGGCAAAGCTGGACCACTCAAGGATGACCTGTACATGATGTGGAAAGGGTTTAGTCCTAGAACAACTCTGGTGGGCATGAAATTACTAAAATATATACTTACTCTATAAGTACAGATAAGTCTTTCTTGCACGTAATGATTTCTCCAAAATCACCATCCCTGTACTTATAGAAAGCTTTATTTACCATTGTGGTTTTTCGCACAGCATTGCTCTTGAACAAGGTACTCACTTTTCAGTCATAGAAATGGACAGTTGGCTCATATTCGTGGAATCCAGTCTTCTTAACCATGTTCCCCACCATCATGAAGCATCTAACCCAGTAGAATTTCCCTAACGGGTCACTAGGCGTGATAATGAGTGGAACCATTCCTGTTTCGCCTCCTGGTTCCTGTAACTGTGAATCCTGCTTATGGAAGACACCGTACCATATATGTACTTTTCAAAGAAGGTACTACCTTCTAGACCCCTGTGGTGGGATTCAGGCATTATTGAGGGAGATCTAGAGGCATAGCTTTAAGGTTTCAGGACCATACATGGGGCATGGGCAGCCCCTATTGAGAACTCCATTGTTCACTCCCCCTCCCTCATCCCACCTCCTTTTGTTCTTGTGTTCTCAGGGAAAGGATTGGTACCATTGCTGTGTGGGACAGTTTTACTCTTTAAAAATTGCCTTAAGGTTCAATTTAATAAATATTTATCTTTTATATAATCAATTTTCAATAAATAATTCTCAAATATCTGGCATCAATGTGGGTTTTCAATAACATAGACTCAAGAATCCCTTGTAAAGAAAAGAGTATCTGTAGGACAGAAATAGGTAAA
This sequence comes from Phyllotis vaccarum, assembly GCA_033318265.1. NCBI lineage: Eukaryota > Metazoa > Chordata > Mammalia > Rodentia > Cricetidae > Phyllotis > Phyllotis vaccarum. The sequence goes on from JARWLC010000011.1 coordinate 56,535,454, forward strand.
TTATCGTATCTATCTGTAAACATTATTAGCCTAATATGAGCCATGACAATTTACACTTGTATAGATGCTTGTATATTGATATAAATGTAAAATTATTTTATACATCTGCTTAAGATAATTTTTAATAATAAAAATTCAAATCTATAATTATTTTATATCTATGATAATTTTTATGTTGATACAAAATTAATTTTATAAGATACTGTTGTCATTTTACACTGTATGTTTACCTTTATTTAATGTTTATATGATTGTCATAATTAAGGTCATCATTCAAAAACTGTAACCCATTTACGGATTGTCTATTTTTACAATAGAAGCTTCAGTCTTTAAGATGACAAAAATGGCAAATCCCATTTACTTTAGTTTGTCATGTAATAGTAATGTTGTTTAAGTTTCTCAAATATATAATAAAATATATCATAAACAAGAGTCTTCAACCACTTCATAGACCTAAAAAGTGTAATATTTAATATCTTGTTATTCAAAGTTCAGCCATGAGAGGCACGATAACTCCTGGTATCACTGTTCCTTTCCCAAGATAGTGTTAGAATCAAAGACACTCCACAAAGAGTTTGTCTTCCTTGGCACACAACAGCCTATTAGACCAAAAACTGCCCTTGCCTTGACTGCTGGCAATAAACACACTATCCAATCTGGACAAACAAGATAAAAGATAAAGACCACTAAAACCTGCCAAGACAAGATAAAATGATTTCTCAGATACCCTGCTTCTAAAAAGATCTCTCAGATATCCTAGGCCCATAGATAAATAAGTAAGTAAATAAACAAGTAAATAAATAAATGAATGAATGAATAAATAAAGTGCTCCTACTCTCTTGTGTTTCCAGCTTACTCACATAATAGATTTTCCTTCTCAAGTCTTTGATAGAGTTAAATACTAGATAGTTAAAGTTACTACCATCTCATATTTTAGCTAAAAACATTCAAGTATTAGATTCATATTATTCAAAATAAACACCTTTAAAGTAATGCCTGTACATTGCCACTTACCAATATTTTAAACATTTAAAATACACCTTATGTTTGTGGTTTGTTAGTTGTAGTTTGACCTTGTTTATATTACTGTCTTTCTCTCTCCTAGACATTACCTTATACTTATTTCTATTGTATATAGTCTTGTACTCAGGTTTAAAACTTTCTTAGTTAGACAAACGGGTGAGATGTGGGATTCAGGCGTTACTGAGGGATTCCTAGAGGCATAGCTTTAAGGTCTCAGGACCCTAAATGAGGTGTGGCCAGACCTCATTGAGAAGCCTGCTGTACTTTGCCCTTTCTCTCTGTTTGTTCCTGCATTCTCGGGGAGAGCATTGGCACTGTCACAGTGTGGGACAGCTCCACTCTCCAAAAAAAGTTGCCCTAAGGTTCAATTTATATCAATGAGTATTTATATAACCACCTAATAAATATTAATCCTTTATATAATCAATTGCCAATAAATAATTCTCCAAGAGACCCCAATTCAAAGCATATAACACCTCAATATCCTAGGCTACTGCCTCTTAACTGGCTCCATAACTATGTTTTCAAAAGGCCATTCCACAATTTTATCAATATTTTTATTATGTGTATATGTGCTTGTCTCTGAGTATATGTCATAGTTGGGTATATGAATGCTCATAAAGGCCAGAAGAGTGAGTCAGACTCTCTTGAAACTGGAGTTACTGGCAGTTATGAACCATCCAGTGTAGGTACTTGGAACGAAACTGTGACTTTGGAAGAATAAAAAGTCATTTCTCCAGGCCCTGCCAGACTTTTCTCGTTACCATGACAAAATGCCTGAGCAAAAACTATCTCCAGGAAGGTTTAGCCTCATGGTCCAGAGCTTTGAACCAAACACAGGAAGAGTGTGGTAAAGCAGAGCAGCTCACCTATAGGCAGGAAGCAGAAAACATACCTGAACCAGTGGCTTTTCCTAATTCCCTCTTTACTGTCATCCATGTCTCCAGCAAGGGAAGGAGCCATCCACATGCAGGGCAAGTCTTTCCTATTCTGAAAACAGCCCTAAGATACATCTCCTAAGCAAGTCTTCCCTACTCTGAAAATACTCCTAAGACACATCTCCTAACATGTTTAGTTTAATCAGGACTAAACGTCACACTTGGTCACATATTGTCTTAGGGTTTCTTTTGATGTGAAGAGACACCGTGACCATTGCAGCTCTTATAAAGAAAAACATTTAATTGGGGTGGCTTGCTTACAATTCAGAGATTTAGTTCATTATCATTGTGGCTGAAAGCAATGCAGCATGCAGGCAGACATGGTGCTGAGAGTTCTTATATCGTGACTTGCAGGCAACAGGAAGTGGCCTGAGACACTAGGTGTGACTTGAGCATATATGAGACTTCAAAGCCCACCCTCACAGTGACATACTCCAACAAAACTATATAGAATAAGTTACTGGCCAGCCTAGTCCCATGATCCAAACCTGTGCACCACTATGTAGGACCCCCAAAATTACTCAGGTTTTTATATTAATTTCATGCTCTTGGCTTAAGGCTCAGTCATATTATTAGCTAGCTGTTGTATTTTAATCGACCTTTTTCCATATCTGTCTTGCTATGTGACCTGGTAGCTCACCTGTGTTACTTTTACATGGGGATTCTTGGGAGGCTGGATGGTGTCTCTTTTGACTCCACCCTCCTTCTCCTATATATGCCCCAATTTCCCCACCTACTTCTAAGATGACTGCCATAGGCCAAGACAGCTCCTTTTTTCACAGCATACAGAAAGATATCTCACATCACTTCCTCCTTTCTGTCTAATCAAAAACTTCAAAAAATTCAACTTCAAAATAGCAATAATTAACAAAACAGCTATCAAGCAAAAATTATAGTTACAACATATAGTCTATTTGTATTTAGCAAAATTAAAGAAAATATACTAGCATCTACCTTATCCTTGTGAGTCTAAAGTTTCATATCTAATATACCTTCTATAATAACTAAAGGAAACTATACTTACAACTATCTAATCTTTAACTACATCAAAGACCACAGAAGGATATATTACTTGAGTAACAGGATGTGCAAACAACTTCCAAAATCTAGAAATGATAGAGATGACATCTGTCTGCCTGGATAGTCACCCGAAATTCCTTTGTAATGTTGGGACATCCATGTTCAGACTACAGGCCCAGAGTCTCTGGCATATCTTTCAGTGGAGCAGAAAATCTGAAGGACTGTTCTGCCCATTCTGGCAGAGTTCATCAGTCACTTCTCCTTGTGTCCTGAAGGATGTCTGGCAGTTTTCTCTACAAAGCAGTTCTGCCAAAGTTCAGAGGTCACTTTCCTATGGGTTCTGCATGTTCAGTTTATACAGCATATGCCAAGCAGCCAGTACCAGAACAGTTTCTTATCCAGTTGCTAACCTACCATTGCCACAAAGTAAATTCCATATGGAGTTTCTTCAATGCCCATCACTCTCTTTAAGTAGAGTGATGCTGCCAAGAGCAGACCATCTCACTGCCCAGAACAGTCTAAGTTCTTAAAATATTTTAAATACCATATTCTGTAGATCTCTGAAGGGTTTGAAAGTTACCTATCTAATTAAAATATATATTTGAATGCCTACAAAAATCTAACTAACATGGCTATAAGTTTAGTTATCATAGATGACTGTCTATATGCATTTCTTAATTACACATTACAATTTTAAAGGAATTGCATAAACGTAATATCTTTTGAGCAGAAATATACATACAGTACAACAAAATTAACATTAAATGTATATCAATAAGTAAAAATCCATACCAATGTAAAATATTTTGAGATTAACAGCTGATTTTTAGATTAAAGTAAATTCAATAGTCTTTTAAAATCATTCCTATACCATATACTCCTTTTTTCCTTAGAGGTTAACTATGTCCATTAACCATTAATAATGAAAACACACATTTATAAACAATATTTTAGGAATTGGGGTGTAGCTTTCCATTACTACTTTTTTTGATTAATGGGCGCTGGCAATCTTACAAGCGTCCTGAGGCTGGATCATCTTAGTTGCAGCATTGAAGTTGATGTGACCATCTCTTTCCATCAAAGATTTTTTTCAGGGTCTTCTTGGTTGACCTAACCATATTGTTCTGGAAGCAATCCACAGGTTCTCGTCTTATGTGGAAACAAAAGCAGAACCTCTTTTCCAAAGCAACGTATCCTTATGCCCAAATTTCAAAGTCAAGACACCTTTACAATATATATGTTCATTTAACTTAGCAGCCTTTGCAATCAAATGCCTTTCTGCAGTTAGCTCATAAACAGTTAAAAAATTAAAAAGAAAACACAATCCAGACTCGTTTATTTCCCATCTTTATGTGGCTTATTATATTTTTATTACTCTATTTCTCTTTTAATGAATTTATCCTTTCTCCCTTTCCCAGCTTATGTATCCCTTTTCACTCACATTATATCCCATTTAGAGATTTTCTTAATCTGAATCTATTTCGTTTTACAAGCAGAAAAGCTTTTAAAATGCTAGACTGAAAGCACTGCTTTGCCTGCTGACTCTGCCCCACTTGGCTTTTCAACATGGCAGAGACAGCAGATCCATCACTTACCTTCCCAATTCTGGGAGGCAGTATTTTAGATGTTGTGGAGCTATTTACCATCCCAACTCTGGGGAATTTTAAGTTTCAGACTGCCACTAAGTAAAGCACAACCTCACACTGCTCACTCCACTAAAGCATTTAGTAGCAGGGCCTTTTAAAGAGTCATACAGTTTTTTTTTTGCCAATAAAGCTGAGTCAGGAAGCCTCTTTTAAAGGAGCTCCACATCTGCTTGCCGCCAGCAAACAGAGCAGTCCCAGAAAATGCTGCTACCAAGAAACCATCTTTGACTCTGTTCCCTTTCTGTTCAATATAAACAGAAACTTTACAACCATCATATGCGACTTGTTACTTATACTGAGTCTTCTGTGAGACTTCAGGAACCAGCCTTGTTGCAGCTTAAGCAGCCCACTGCAAACCTGCCATTTTGTAATTCAAGCCCAGATGTCACACTATCTCTGTACCATGACGCACTTCAGAGGCACAACTCAGAACTGCTTTTGGCTCTTGGCTCTGTTTCTGTGCTGTAGAACTCCTTTTAAGCTTTCTCAGGCTTTTTGTGGGGTTCATGTGCTCCACATGGGCACCATTTGTAGAATGAGTTTCTGGCCAGCCTATCCCATGGTCCAAACCTGCCTGCTGCTATTTATCCCCCCCCCCAATGACTCAGATACTTATATTAATTTTATGCTGCTTGACCTAAGGCTCAGGTATATTGTTAGCTAGCTCTTGTATCTTAATTCAACCCATTTCCATTCATCTGTCTTGCCATGTGGCCCAGTGACTCACCTGTGTTACTTTTACATGTCGATTCCTGGGCAGTTGGATGGTGTCTCTTTTGACTCTACCCTCCTTCCCCTATATATTATGCTCCAATATCCCCACCTACTTCTAAGATGTTTGCCATAGGCCAAGACAATTCCTTTATTTCACCACATACAGAAAGACATCCCACATCAACCATGCCTTCTTATAGTACCACTTCCAATGAGCTTATGAGGGTCAATTACATTTAAATCACCACATACACACAAAATAAAAATTAGGTAAAAAAAAAACCCTCAAATTTAACAGTCTAAAAGAGAAAGTGTTGTCCACACTGCAAGTAAATAGTTTTTGTACTGTTGCAATGAATCAAACCCAGGGCTTATGGTAATATATTTTATATTTAGTAAAATAATTCTGGAATATCAGAGAACAGAATCACTCACAGTCAAGCCATGTGGGTCAGAGAGTGGTAACTCATGCCTTTAATTCTAGCACAGGAATGACAAAATAGTAATTCACGCTTTTAATCCCAGCATGGGAAAGACTGGAAGTGGTGACCTACAACTTTAATCTCATAACTTCTGTGAGTTCAAGGCCTAACAAGCAAACAGTAGTAGTTCACACCTTTAATCCTAACTCTAAGATTATGATGCAGAATTGAATTCAGAAGTGAAACAGGTGTAGGCACTCAAGCATTCTGTAGGAATGACCAGGCAGGTTGGTGACTCTTGAAGATAACCTGTTTGGCCTGATAAGTTGGCTGGGTCAGAATTGACTGCGGTCTGTTTCCTCTTTTTGATATTTCAGCCTTTTCCAAATATCTAGCTCTGAGTTTCCATTAAATTCCAAGTAGAATTTGTGCAATATTTGGTGCTCAACTTTTGAAGCATGGATTCACAAAAAAGCCACTTGCTGGCCAGAGCAACATGTGGCCAGAGGAGAAATTACCTGATGGCTAGGCTTTCTGTTTGGAGTTAGCCTCCAGGCTTAAGCAGAGCCAGCCAAATGTGTTTCTTTTTCTATGTTCTTCTGTTTTTTTTCCAGACAGCAGCCTCCTTCTCTTTGTGGGTTGTTTTTTCTTATTTTCTTTTTGAACCCCCTCCTTGTGCTGCTACCACACTAGGTATCTGCCTCATTTCATAGTCATCTGAATTTTTACCAACACGTTTGATGAGTAAATTGGTTTTTCTTGAAAAGGGGAATTTGTTTAAGGCAATGGAAGGTGGTTGGTCTTTCTTTGATATTACCTTAGACAGTTTGAAAGTGGAACCAGTAAAGGAAACAATAAATAATGTAATTTGATTATCATTATTGTATTTATTATGAATATTATTTGTTTGATTATTTCTGTTTTATCATTTAAAATGTCAGTTAATGTAAATGCCAATAGGAAAGTCTTAGAAAAGCCTGTTAAGAGAGAATGCAAAGATAATCAAATCCAAACAGAAGAATTTAAAGAACCAATCTCAACTTGGCCCTACAAGATTGCACAAAAACAGTCTAAAGCTTTCAACGAAGATTAGTATATCCAGTAACTTTAAAGAAATCACAAAATGATTAAAACATTGTATAGAAGTTATTAGGGCTCCAGTATAAATGCTAGAATTAAGGAGAGTCAAGTAAGCAATCATCACTTATGGAATACACTCACCATTTGTAAAAACAATTGTTAAATCCCTGGTCAACATGCAACTGAATCATCCCTACAGATTGGTAATATATGATTACTGTTCTTTTGTGGACTAGGCCATTTTTACAGTGGAAGAAATTGTGGAAGGAGGATGCTGAAACAATAGAAGCAGAGATACAGGCATATAAATCTTCCAAGACAAACTTCTTGGAGAGTTGCTGATGTATAAAAGCAATCACTATATAAGCACACCATGGATTTATGCAAAATGGCAGTCGAGAATGCATGGGATAAAACTGAAGAAATAGGAAAGAAAACTGAATCCTCTACAAAGGTAATTCAATGCCCTAAAGAAAGTTTTACAGACTTTTTTTTTTCAGAGATTAACTTCAGTGGTAAACAGAATGGTACCAGATTCAGAAACCAGGTGAATAATAATTTAATATATGGCTTAAAATGCTAATTTTTCATAATTTCTCTTTATATCATTTTCATAATTTCTCTTTATATCATGTATTATTAGACAAGATAGTTATTTAAGAAAAATGGGAAATGCAGAAATGACTGCAGTGCAGCAGTGATTATGGTGTACATTTTTTGCTATTTAAGGTGGATTTTTCTCTACATTCCTGAAACAATTTTTAGGGTTTTTATACTAGAAAATTCAGGTAGTGTTTTCACTAAAGTAACTGTATGGTGATTTCAAATACAATAAATGAAGGCAATGCATGGCTTTCCAATAAAAGATGTTTGAGGACAGAAAAAAATAAAATGCTAATTTATAACGTACAAGAATAATTAGATGGTTAAAAGCAAGGTCAGCACCTTTGGAGGACTGGATTTATGATACAATTGATTTAGAACCTTATAATTGTAATGAAACTGGATATAAGAGGTTATTTATAGATGTATAAGAAAAAATAAAAATATTAAATATTATAATTCTGGAAAGCAATATCACATAAAAAGATATTGTAAACAAGGCATTCCCATAAACAGTGTCTTTATAATGTCATGTGAATATCCTTTCCTTCTGGAGTATACAGAAGGTGTGTCAAAGGAAGGCATTGGAATAATGATTGCAAGTCAATAAGGAACAGATTAGGTAACTTTTTGCCATTGAGAAATGCCCTAAAGGGGTTTTGAAAGCCCCCATAACAAAATCAGTTCAGTCTTACCCTGCCATCATGGAGGAAACACCTTCCCAGAGCAATTAAACAAATTAAAACCTATTCTAAAAAGCCATATTTCTCTGGGCAATAGAAAATCTATAGAAAAGAGAACAAGAAATTTATGAAAAATCATAAAGTGAATATTTTGGCAAACTTCCATAAATGACCAAAGGCCAAAGTTAAAGATATGAATAAATGATGTTGTCATTTAAGGTTTGGTGAACACAGGAATGAATATAACAATAATTTCACCAGAATCTTGGCATCTAAATTGGTCCCTTCAGGTGGTAAATGTTAATTTTTTGGGAATTGGAACATTATCCCAGGTAAATCAGAATGCAAGATGGCTTGAATGTCTAGGGACAGAGGGTCAGAAAGGAAAATTAAAGCCATATTTGGCCAACATTGCTATGAATTTATGGGTACAAGACTTATTGCAACATATATTTCTGGGAAAGACATTTAGAGGTATTATGAGAAAGAGTCACCAACCATTCAGTTTGTATAAAAACAAGACACAACAGCTTCTAATTTTTCAAAGTCACCCAAAGTGCTACCTTTTAAATGATTAACAGACAAGCCTATATAAGCAATGACCTTTAATAAAAGAGAAATTTTAGGCCTTATAACAGCTGGTAGAGGAACAGTTAAATGCTCAGCATACTGAAGAATCATCCAGCCTTTTGAATTCTCCTATATTTGTTATTAAAAAGAAATGTGGAAAATGTAGAATGGTAACATATCTAAGGGCAGAAAACAAGGTGATTCAGCCAGTGGGTCTCTACAGTCTGGAATAACTTTGCCTTCCCTGTAACCTAAAGAATGGCTTATTATAGCTATCAATTTAAAAGACTGTTTCTTTACAATGCTTCTATAAGAATAGGACAAAGAAAATGTTACCTTTATAGTGCCCACTTAAAATAATTCTCAGCCTGTAAAGAAATATCAATGGAGAATTCTCCCATAGGGAATGTTAAATAACCCAATTCTGTACCAGCATTTCATACAAAAGCCATTAGAATTGATATGTAGCAAATTCCCACAATCTATAACTTATCATTACATGGACTACATCTTGTTGGCTATTTCAAATACAGATATATTAGAAAGAATGTTTGAAGAAGTGAAAAAAATTTGCTTGCTTGGGAATTACAAATTGCTCCCGAAGGAATACAAAGAGGTTATTATTCCATTAATTGTTTAGAATATAAAACATGTCAACAAATAGTTAGAACCAAAGGTGCAAATTAGGGAGAGATAGATTGGGACTCTTAATAATTTCCAAAGATTGCTAGGAGATATTTCCAAGTTACAAACCACTACTGGGATAAAAAATAATGAATTGGATAATTTGTTCAAAACCTTAAATGGTGATAAGGACTTAAGTAGTTTGAGAGAATTGTCATCACCTGAAGCTGAGAGATTATTGGCTTTGGTGGAAAAGAAATTACAGGAGTCACATGTGGATTGTGTGGATCCAGACCTTATATGAATTCTAGTTATCTTTCCCTCTAAGCATTTTCCTACAGGAATTTTAATGCAGAAGGAAAATATTGGATTGGAATGGATATTCCTACCACATAAACAGAGTAAGAAATTATAAGGACATATGTGGTTTGATTTTTAAAGGAAAATTAAGACTGCATGAATTGACAGGAACAGACCCAACAGAAATTGTTGTACCTTTAAACTAATGAAGAAACTGATCAATTATGGGCAAAAAGTGAACCTTGACAAAGCATTTGCAGTGATATTTTGGGTGAGATATTAACAACAGATATTCTCAAAGCAAAAGAATTGAATTTATAAAAATAACTAACTGGATTCTTCCAGTTAGCTGTATAGGACACATCAATTTCTGGAGCCCCTACATTTTATACTGATGCAAACAAATCAGGAAAGGCAGGTTACAAATGATAAAATATAAGCAAAGTGGCTCAAAGCCCTTATAATTCTGTTCATAAATCAGAATTACATGCTATCATGATTGTATTAAAGATTTTACTGAAGCTCCTAACATAGTCACTGACTCTCAGTATGCAGAAAGAATTTTTTTACACATTGAAACTGCTGATTTTATTAATGATGATTCAGAGCTAACTTCATTATTTATTCTGTTACTAGAAATAATCAGGAATAGGTATCATCCCTTCTACATAACACACATTTAATCCCATACAGGTTTGTCAGGCCCTCTAGCACAAGGTAATGATGAAACTGATAAATTATTAATAGGAAATTTGCTAAAGGTCTCAGAGCTTTATAAGAAATACATATTATCAATAGCAAAAATATAAAAAAAGATTTCTCCATCATTTGGCAATAACCGAAGACATGTAAAAGGTGTCCCACTTATTCTTTCTATAACCAAACTCCATTGCCAGCAGGAAGTAATCCTAAAGGTTTACATAGAAATGAAACCTGGCAGATGGATGTATTTCATCTTACAGAATTTGGAAAATTAAGATATGTACATCATACAATAGATACATTTTCAGGATTTCAATGGGCAACTGCTTTGAGTTCAGAAAAGGCTGATTCTGTAATCACACATTTGCTAGAAGTTATGGCCCTCATGGGAATACCTGTACAAATTAAGACTGACAATGCTCCAGCATGTCTCTAGTAAAATGAAACAATCTTTTTCTTATTATAATATAAAGCATATTACAGGAATACCACACAATCCTACAGGGCAAGCAGTCATAGAGAGATCAAATCAAACTCTAAAGGATATGCAAAATAAACAGAAAGGAATAACAAAGACCCCTAGAGATAGACTACACAGTGCTTTACTAACTTTGAATTTTCTCAATGCTAATGAGAAAGGAACAACAGCTACTGAAAGGCATTGGACCACAGAAAAAACAGGTGAACTGAATCAGCCTGTTTACTTCAAAGATGTACTAACCTCTGAATGGAAGCCAGAATATGTGCTACATTTGGGAAGGGGTTTTGCTTTTGTTTAAACAGGTGAAGAAAAGTTATGGACTCCATCAAATTAATAAAGACTCGATTTGAACCAGAGAAACTTCATGAAAATAAGAATTGATAGCTCATCCACCCATATTAAAATTCTTTAAGTTGTAAGAAAAAACAAAAGGTTTTTGTTTTTGTCTTTACAGAAAACTGGAAATACCCATCTTCAAGAAGTGAGAAGACCTTGGACATCTAGACATCTAAGGCAAAATGGAGGCTATCCATAAAAATTTACAAGCAAAAGAATATTGTAACTATTGGTACCAGTATACTCTTTAGGGTAAAATCTTATTGCTTAACCTATGTTTTGTAAGTTGAAGTCGCAGTTTAATTTTAATTTAAAGCTGGCTTTAGAGTTGGAGTGTGGCTCTCTCCTTCTCTAAACTCAAGCATACTTGTTAACTAATTAGAATATAAAGTAATGCAAGTCAGTAGTGAGACAGAGGTGAATTAAGCGATGCTTGCAAATGCCTGTCACATTAATAGTGTCTAAATCTTCTGGTTTTAATTTTAAAGGGCAGGTCCAAAGAAAGTCATGTTTACTACACTTTCAGGACTCATAAAAGAAAGCCTTGACAACAAAAGCAAGCCTTCTCCCTCCACTGACCAATAAAAGCCCAATTTGAAAAAAAAAAAAAAAAAAAGACTGGAAATGGGCATTAAGGGCAAAGCAGAGAATCTTGCTGAATATGATCAAATAATCTAATTCTCTCTGATTCTGTTTCCTCATTTACAAAATGAAAATGGTGATTGCCTGGTTTGACTATTGATAAGGTATAAAGCATTTACTTGGGGGTAAGCAGAAGCTAGTGTGATCTCACTACTCATTTACCAACACATACAAAGTAATGACAGTTACTGAGTAGTGTCTTTAGAGCAAACAACAGGAAATATAGTCAGTGATCAGACCAAGTAGTGTTAGATGCTAGACAGAGTGAGTCTGGGCCCCAAAGCTATCAGCATGGATAAAAGGACTGATACTGGCATATGTGAGTCAGTAAGGGGATGCCAGGCTTCCTCAGCATGTTAGCCAGTTTCCTACCACTGTAGTGAACATCTGGAATGACAGACTTAGAAGAGAGGAGGTTCCTGTCAGCTCACAGTTCCAAAAGTTGCAGATCAGAGTCAGTTGGCCCATGGCAATGGAGGCCACACACCATGGTGAGAGATACAGCCTTACAAAGCCATTGGTCTCATGGCCAGGAAACGGAGGGAGGGAAGAGACCAGGCCCAAAGTGCAACACATGGCCACTAACTTAAAGATGCTCTACTGGGCCACTTCTTAAAGGTTCTGTCACCTCCTGATGGTGCCTGGATAGGAACCCCAACTTAACCCAGGGAGTTCTGAAGGACATTCCAGATCAATCTACAGCAGCTGGCTTAGACAGTGTAGAAGAATAAGGTGTAATAGAAGCTTTGATTTAAAGACCTCCCAGGAACAACAAAATAAGCCAGTGGTTGGCTACTACTCCGCTCTACAAGTAAATGGTGGGAAATTATCTTTCTTTTCCCTTTCAAAGTCCATAGCTAAGAATCCTGTATCCAAAACACGGTTACTACCACAAAATACAAATCTATTTGCTGACCTCAGAATGGAAGCCAGGATATGTGCTACATTGAGGAAGAGGTTTCACTTTTGTTTCTGCAACATAAGAAAAGCTATGGATACCATCAATATTAATAAAGACTCGATTTAAACTGGAGAAACTTCATGAAAATAAGAAATGATGGCTCTCATCCACCCATGTGACAATTCTTTAAGCTGTAAGAAAAACAAAGGGTTGGGGCAGGTTTTGGTTTTTGCCCTTACAGAAAGCTGGAAATACCCATCTTCCAGAAGTTAAAAGACCGTGGACATCTAGATGTCTAAAGCAGGAAAGGCTATCTAGAAAAATTTACAAGCAAATGAATATCAGACCTACTGGTACCAATATACTCTACAAGGTTAAATCTCGCTGCCTGAGATCTATATCTCTTGAAGTCCCAGTTAAATTATAAATTAAAGCTGTCTTTGGAGTTAGAGTGTGGCTCTCTCCTTCTCTAAACCCAAGCATGCTTGTTAAAGAAAAAATGCAAAATCTCTGTATCATATCAGAAGAACCACCTGATATGGGACAGAAGACTAACTAAAAATAAGGGACTATTCTATTATTACTAACCCTATGCTGTATAAATATTTATATCAAAATGTATAAGATTACATGTATATATTAAACTTTTGCTGTGATAGTAATGTTTATATAGAGCACTAATTAATTCTAATTAATTAATTCTAGAAAATTAGAAAAATTCTAATTGACTAATTAATTCTAGAAATAAAAGGCTTTATCTAGATTCTTGTACATTGTGTTGGGTTTTAGTCTCTTATCACTTTTCTGCAGTAAACCATGACAATGCCTAACTGCAATCTTTGAAGTATCCAAAAGGAAAGTGGGACTCCACAGTGATGATGCCACATGGTCTATGACAAAGCCATTATGTGGGAGGTTGTGTTGTTTCATTTTAAATAATTGTCCCACCCACTGGTTTAATAAAAAGAGCTGATTGGCCAAAGGCAGGCAGGAAGTGTAGGCAGGGCTACCAGACTAAAAACTCTGAGAACAGAATGCCAGATCAGAACACCAGAGGGAATTCCAGAGAGAGGCCCGGAAGAAGCCAAGGACAACTATGATGCCTTAAGAAAAGGTACCGAGCCCCATGGCTGAACAAGAGACATGGGTTAGAATAAGGGTAGAGAGCTAACAAGTGATATGCCTGGGCCTGAGGCTGATCAGCCAAAAACTAATGAAAGCATCTGTGTGTCTCTGTGGGACTGTGGGATTGCGGGTCTGCGGGTCTGTGGGCCTAGATCTTGAGGTTAGGCCGGAAAGTCCGGGCCAAAAACCTCATACTACACCATTAGGTGACCAATACCAACCAAAGATCAAATTTGAACTACAAACTGCTTAGGACAATTTCGAGGTGACTAGCTGAGATGAACCAGCTTCACAGACCACTCTAGCCAGGACTTGAGACAAGCCTTGTGATTTCTCATTATGCAGAGACTGAATAACAAATGATACAGCTACTTATTTAAGAACTTGACAATTAAAATTTTTTTCAGGATCCCCTAAAGATGTCTTTGTCCCCAGACAGCAGGAAGTAAATTTAAGAACACAGTGCCCACATGGGTGGTTTTTAGTCTTTCAATGGGTTATGGATGATTGTCATTGTTTAGAGTAATTGGCTACAAATTGCTACTGGTTATGGTTGGGGTAAAAGCTGAACAAGAGGCATTAGATTCCAGGTTCTTGCTTAAAAAGAAAAGAGAAAGAAAAAGGGGATACTGATATGATAGGATACGAGTAAATTTTTGAATCACTTTTAAAAAGCAATTACTAGTTTTAAATATTTTTACATTGGATTGGAATTTTTGTATATTTTATACAAATCATGTGTATTAATACAAAGTTGAGATTAATTTGTTACTGTACATATATTTCTATACTTGTTCAAAGTATTATACCTATACAGTTCAATTATCAATATAATACAAATTGCTAGTTCTTGAAAGTTATTATTACCAACTAATAGGATATAAAGAAATGCAAGTTAGTAGTTAGACATTACGATCAAGCTTATAGTCATAATAGATGTGTTTTCAAGTCAAACAGATATATTTTAGATGGGCAGGTCTTCTTCAAATACTTCAGAGATCTACAGAATATGGCATTTAAGATATTTTAATAACATAGGTTCTTATTACTTTTATAACAATGAGACATATCTGCTTCTGGCAGCACCAATCTACTTCAGAGAAGATGATAGGCACTGAAGAGACTCCATTTGGAGGTGACCTTCTTTGGGGCAAAAGTTAGTCACTGGGCAAGAAAGTGCCCTTGCCTCTACTGCTGACAATATGATGTCCAAAGGGGACTAGCAGGTCACACACACACACACACACACACACACACACACACACACACACACACACACACACACACACACACACACACAAAGAACTGTCAAACTTTGCCAGGAAAATGTAAGAAGGTCATTGAGAATATCTTGCTTTACAGAGAAGTCTGTCAGATATGCTAGGCTTGTAGCCTGAAGATGGATGCTTCAATATAGCAGAGGAAACTTGGGTGACTGTCCAGGCAACCAGATGTTTGATTTTTCACATTTTTTGGAAGTTGCTTTACTTGCACATTCTCTTGTCCTGTTTACATAGTTAATATTATCTTCTTGGGTCTCTGAGGGAACTGAAGATGATATAATTATAGTTACACTTTTCTAGTGACAGTTTTAAAAAAGAAACTCACTTACATGTTAAAGTGTATAAGTCTGAGAGACATCAAAAGATAGTTTTTAGTTAGTAATACAAGTTATGTAGAAAGTGAATTAAGTACAATTTTTTGGACTTGCTAAAATAGGATAATTAAATATTTTCTTTGAATCTGTCGATTGTTAATGGACTGGACATTACTCATGCAATTATTGTTTGTATAGATTGCATACAATTATTGTACCTATTGTATATAATTTTTCTTATATTAGTTAGTTATAACCTTCTTTTTTATTTTTCACACAAAAGGGGATGTGTGGTGATATATTTTACCTTTAATAAAATCAGCCTGGAATATCAGAGAACAGAATCACCCACAGTCAAGCAATGTAGGTCAGAGAGCAGTAACTCACAACCTTAATCCCAGCACAGGGATGGCAAAGTGGTAACTCATGCCTTTAATTCCATCACTCAGGAGACAGAGATCTTTCTGTATTTCTGTGAGTTCAAGGCCTAAAAACTAAACAGTAGTAGCTCATACCTTTAATTCTAACTGCAGGATTGTAATGCAGATTGAACCTAGAAGTGAAAGAACTAGGCAGAGAAGATATTTAAAGCAGGCACAGGCAGACATTCAGTCACTCTGTAAGCGTGACCAGTCAGGTGGAGACTCTTGAAGAAAGCATTTAGCCTGTTTGGTGTGAGAAGTTGGCTGGGGGAGACTTGACTGTGGTCTGTTTCCTCTCTCTGATATTTCAGCTTTTCCCCAATATCTGGCTCTGGGCTTTTATTAAATACCAACTAGAATTTGTATAAATACAGGGCTGAGCACACACACCCTAACAAAGTGCTCCATCACTATGCTACATCCCCATCCCACAGCTAAATTAGACTGGACTGCCTTATTCCCAGCTCTACAAACCTTGATGTTCCACAAAGGGGGGGGGGGATTCTAGTTATTGCGATAGTAATGCGGAAATTAAACATACCAATAAGCACCCATGCACAGTTATCAGCACTTTCAGCTGAATGTGGCCATCGTCATCACCTCTGATGGAGGAGCTATGGAATCCCTGGGGAAAACCATCACGAGTGTTATTCTTTAAGTCTGGGGCCTGCAATTGAGTGTAACCACTCTGGGGAAGGTGGTGAGAGGTACCCTGACTGTTTGGAGAGTCAGGTTATACTGGGAGCTGCAATGAGACAGCTCAGCTCTGAAGGGTTTTATGCATGATCATTAGCACCAAAGAGCAGGCGGCAAGCCATACCTCTAGTGGGTGACCTCTCACCCTCAGGCCTTCCCTTCAGGGTGGTCAACTCCTGCTCCATCCCAGCACACACTCTGAAGGTCTACATATGTAGACTTCTTGTGCTAGGTTTTCCTTGCCACACACCCCTTTTATCAGCTGTGAAGATAGCATGAAGAGTTAACATGGTCCCCATAGCCTGATCCTTATTTTCTCTGCTGAATCCAGCCTTGCTCCAGATTGAGGGGACAAGTCATATCATCCAAAAACTCAAGACTCTTCAAACAAGTCCCTAGGAACCTGGCTCCTGCCTTCAAAAACCAAATTTCATTGTACATGCCTCTTCATTGTCTCTCCCCATTCTGGTGTGTGTAAACACATGTGTGCGTGGCTGCTTGGGACTGAGCAGAGCCCATGCTCAGCATTGACTCCACTGAAGAGCTGCACCTCCAACTTTTCTAGCTCTTTAACACGAAGTGTTAGCTTCAAGGAAGGGACAGTGTATTGTCATGGTGACTGCAGGATGGGACAGAGTCTTGGAAACTGTTGGATGGGACTGTGTTTTGCTGACTGTGAGATAGGACCGTGTCTTGGTGAGTATAGAATGGGACAATGTCTTGGCTACTTTAAGATGGAATGGTGTCTTGGTGATTGTAGGATGGAACAGTGTCTTGGTGACTGTAGGATGGGACAGTGTCTTGGTGACTGTATGATGGGACAGTGTCTTGGTGACTGTAGCAGGTCTAGAAACCCCACTATGCTCTGAAGATACTTTCTATTAACACAGGTTTATTGAAATATCTGTTCCATCACCTGTATTGCTGAAAGTCACAAGAAAAGTTGGCTGATGTGGGGAGAACACAAAGAAGCAGAGGACATTTGGATGGGCAATGAAGATCAAGTGTCAGCAAGAGTGCATGAAGCAGATTAGAGAGAGGGGGCTCATTTCTCAGGGAGTGACTGGAAGAGTCAGAGGACCTGGACACGTGTGTGTGTGAGTGCGTGTGCATGTGTGTCTCATTCCAAACAACTTTGGGGGATGAGCTGTGACTCTCATTGTTGAGGAGTCCATAGCTTAGCATTTATGTTACTACTGTTTCCCATTTTGTTCACATACAGGTCTGCAAGAAGGTTGAAAGTGAACATAGAGGGTATACATCTACACAGACATCTACACAGGTTATCCTGCAATGGCAGGAAGAAGCCTGGAGAATGTGCAGGATATTTTTTGCCACTGGGACATGAATATACTTTGTAAGCAAGAAGCTCCATGCAAAGGAAGAATGTTGAGATGAGAATAAGGGTGCACATCACACTTTAGTGTGGTTGGACCATCACAGAGGATGAGCACTCTCTGTTGAGCCTTATGGCCATGGCCTGGGGACCTCTTCTTGATGTCAGGCCCTCTTCTCCCAGAATGAAAAAAAAAATGTGGACAGGAGCCATTACAAATTGGGTTTGAAGGCTATGCTAGTGATCCTGAAAGTCTGCAGAGGAATAAGAAAGCTAGACATGAAGGCCAGAAGGGACACTAACTGACATGTTTCACCCCTTTTTATTAAGTGCTCCCTGAGATGCCATACTGCATTTTGCTCCTATTTCCAGTGAGTGATAGGGACAGAGCTCACCATTGGTTTCTGAGTATGAAGTTAAAGAAGTGATTGCTCGTATTCAAACAGCTCCTTGTGACATTGTGCTCCAGAGCTGGCAACACCAGCTCCATGGTTGCTGTGCTTCTGTCAACCATGAAGCAAGACAGGCACCTCCTCGGACCAAGTATAATGCACCTTTAATGTGTCTTTCTGTCATCTTCAGCTTTAATGCTACAGTGCACACTAAGCATGCTCATAGATGTTTCTGTTCCTCATTTGATTCTTTTACACATGAGCTCCATAACCTTAAATAAAACATGTTCATGAATACAGGATTCTCCTTTACTAAGCATGCTTGGAACTGTAGTCATACATTTCATAATTTATACAGGCTCACTGAATAATATCCTCATGGTTTCTATGTTCACGGAAGACATTGCCTTCCAAATGATGCCCATGCTCTCCTTACCTGCTGTAGGTATTGGCTTTTCTTTATCTATGCTTTATAGCTCTTATTTTGACATAGTACTCCCCAACTTGAGAGATTGCAGTATTCAATTACAACATCTTCTAAGCTATCGTGTAGCCACCCACAGGAGGCATCAGCAGCCATTCTGAACATTTTCTCAGAAACTGATCAGGGCCTAACCTGACTGTGGCTCATTTCTTCAGGGCAAAGAAAGCCTCTTGGGGCACACAGATGAGAGATGGTCCACCTGAAGGAGCCCAAGCTCACCATCTTCATGTTAGCAATGCCAGTGGACAGAGACAAGAGGTACAAGGATGAAGCCTTTTCTCAGGTGACCCAGTCTAGAGCGTAGGCACAGACAAATGTGCAGTTCTCCAAGCTCTACTGAGACGTGAACTTTCTCAGATGTCATTTTTTAATTCTGTTTTTGCAAAGGAACAGAACGTGAGTGATCTTACAACACCATGAAAACACAGATAGAAAGTAGGGAGTAATGTTCCCAGCAGTTAGTCCCACATTGTGATGCTTCTCCAAGTCCCCATAGCCTAGCAGTGGTTCTCATCCAGTGGGTCAAAACCCATTTGTGAATCACATATTTCATATCCTGCACATCAGATATTTATATTATGACTTATAACAGCAGCAAATTTACAGTTATGAAGCATCAAAAAATAATTTTATGGTTGGGAGTCAGCACAGCAAGAGGAACTCTATTAAAGGGTTGCAGCATTCAGAAAGTTGAAAGCCACTGCCTTAGGGAATAGTGGGTGAGGATCTACATCTGGAAAGTTCCCAGGAAAACTGTATAGACACTTTGCCCAGCAGTGTCTCCAAACAGACTGGCTGTCAGCTGCAGCCCCATATCATTCAAAGTTTCCCCTAGGCTTTGTCCCAAAGATCGGCACTGGGCACAAAACTGCCCCATGACTATCACTCCTGAGGGGCAGCAGTGTGCCAGTGTCCACACGTAGCTGCGCATGCTGTGAATATCTCACATTTCCATCAATCTCCTTTTTGCCCATGTTCTTTGTTCTCTTAGTGGGTAGATGCGGGAAGACTCCTTAAGCTTGCTGCCCAGCCAGTGTAGCTGAATCGGGAAGCTCCAGGTTTAGTGAGGGAGTCTGTCTTTTTTTTTTTTTTTTAAGACTAAATGTGTATACTTCTAAAGAAAACATGTAAGATTGATCTCCATATGCACATATGCACACACGGAGAGAGAAGAAAGAAGATAAGTGGAAGCTGGGCTGTGTCAAAACTCTGATCCATCTTCCAGCAGGTTATTGTCCTCATGTGTATCATCCAGCACTCCCCCAATCTGTAACTGAAGTTACAGAGGATTAGATGCCCTCTTCTGGCCTCTGTGGGTATTAGACACAAAAATGGTGCACATACATATAAATAAAACATTCATACACATAAAAGATAAATATGTTTAAATTAAATTGGAAAAGTATTACAATGAATTCCTGTATGTTGCCTTCATTGTCCCTATAAATTTACAGGCCATCTAATTACTAACATTTTTATTGATTCAGTGGTATTTCATAAATGTATTTTGATTATATTCTTTCTCTCCTCCTTTTAACTTCTAGATCCAAGCCCATCTTCCCAATTCCCACAACCTGTACCCCAATTTCATGTTCTCTCTCACCCACTTAAAAAAATCTATTAAGTCCACTTGGACTGCTGACATACTCCTGGGTGTCCATCCATCCATCCAAGCATGATGAACTTGTCCACACCCACGTCCTTAAAAAACTGACTCTCCCCCCCCCCAGAAGCCACCAGTTGTCCATAGTTTCCCAGTTAGAGCTGGGGCTAGTGAGCCTCCCACTCAACTATTTAATACTCTCTAAAATTCAGAATACATTCTCAAAACAAGATGTTCCCCACAAGACGATAATGTGACATTTCACAATGTTTTCTAATAATTTTTCTTTCTAAAGGAAACCATAAAACAAGATTACTAAAGTTTGATTTCCCCAAGGTATTCTGTAAATTTTTGTTTATAACACCAAAGAAAATCCCACCTATGAATTATTTATCCATCTATTTTAATACATTCATATTAGAACAGCCCAGTGGACTTTTTTATTTCAGATGGCACCATGGGCTTCATATTTGGAGTTCTGGGTCATCAGTGACTCTAAGTGGAAGGGATTTAAACATAATTTAATTAGGAAACCTCCTGACTTATCTCAGTCAGTGTCGGGACAGAAGGCAAAGCCTCAACATTTTCCTACGCACCATTGAAAACTGATTCTTCTAAGTTAGAGGTGCTTGTGAAGCCCCAAGGGCTCACTTTACAGTGACCTTGACCTTTTTTGCCTTAAAACTGACAGCTTTCTGTGAACAGCCCTGCAGATCCAGCAGAGTTCACTTTCCACATTAAGAGTGGAGAAATGTGAGCTGGCTTCGGTGTGGCTCACTGGAAAGTAAACACGTTTCCTAGTGAAGCCTCTATTGGGAAGCCACCCTGGTTGACACTCAAGAGAGCCTCACAGAAGACCCACAGGGCAGTGATCATACTCCTGACCCACAGACACTTTTAGACAACAAATAGGGATTGTTCTGGAATGTTCAATTTATCCTGTAGGAAACATCCAAACCACAACACTTATTTGAGAAGTTTTCTGAAGATTTATTTCCATTTCATGTGCATCAGTGTTTTGCCTAAACAGAGAAACACTGGAGGTAAATGACATCACAAATTAAATGAACCCAAAGACATCTACAGAACATTCCACCCAAACACTGAAGAATATATATGTCTCAGCATTCCATAGACCTGGCTTCAAAACTGACTGCATATTAGGACATGAAGTAAGTCTTAAATACATAGGAGAACTGAAATACACTGCATGCTATCAGGTTAAACCTAGATGTCAACCATAATAGAAACCACAGAGAGTCCACAGACTCATGGAGATTAAACAGTATGTTATTGAATAATAGTTGGGTCAAAAAGAAAAAAATTGATTTCTATAATTTAGTGGAAATAAAAACGCAGTGTACCAAAATCTATGAGACACAAAGAAGGTTGTCCTAAGAGGAGAGTGTATAGTGCTCAGTGCTTATATAAAGACTGAGAGAGGTCTCAATTTAATAACTTAATGATGCACCAGAAGGTCTCAGGAAAAGCAAGAACAACCCACCCAGGAACAGTAGGTGAGAAAAAATGACCAGAGTCATAGCTGGAAATTAAAGACGTAGAAATGGGGGAAAAAAATCTACAAAGAATCAATTGAACCGAGAGTTAGTTCTTTGAAAAAGATAAACAAAATTGACAAACCTTTAGCTAAATTAACCAAAGGAAGAGAAAAGAGAAACTCTAATAAATTAGAGATGGTAAGGGAGACTTAAAGTAGAAACTGGAAAAAACAAAGCGGGCTGCCCACAAAACTTCTCTTCTCTATGTGTTCCCCCAGACCCAATCCCCCAGTCTCCTCCTCACCACTGCAACAGCGCATCAGGGCAGCCTTCCTCGCCCTGCCCACATCTTCTGTCAGCCCCACAAACCTTGCCCTGCTAACTTCCTTCTTCCCATTTGTTGCCTTGTCCTAGATAACACCTCCAGCAGTAAAAACCTGCTAACCAGAGGGCCACCTCTCCAGAGCAACAACTGTGCTGAAGGTAGACCACACCTTGCCCACTACTCCCGAGATCCCATCCCCCAGGCTCATTCCCAGCTTTGTGGCCAGAAACCTGCTGCGTGTGGTTTCCCTTTCCTGATATCATCCCCAATGGGTTACAAAGATCTTCTCCTCCAACCTTTCTCCCATAAACTCATTCCCCAGCTTCCGACACCAGCAGGCATTCCCTGTGAACACACCAGCTGAACAGACCAGGAAAACAGACAACACATAGCCCCGAGACTCTGAGAATCCAGAGAGTAAACAGACCAAGGAACAAAACACCCACTAACGAAGACAAACCCATGTCAGCACTTATAACTTTAATCATCCTAAACATCTGCAGAAAAACACAATCAACAGTAGGTAGGACAACGTCTCCATAGAGACCAACTGTCCTCCACGGCAGGCCATGAATGGTCTGGCAGAGCTGAAACAGGAGAAAAACCGTAAAACCAACTCAATGAAAACGATAGAGGTCCTTAAAGAGGAAATGCAGAAATTCCTTAAAGAAATTCAGGAAAACACAAACAATTTAAGGAAATGTAAAAAGTTCAAGGCCTGAAAACGGAAACAGAAACAATGAAGGAAACAAACCGAGGGAACCCTGGAAGTGAGAAGTTTAGGAGTTTGAACAGGAACCACAGAAGCAAGCGTCACCCACCGAGGAAATGGAAGACAGAGCCTCAGGCGTTGAGACACAATAAAGAAATGGATACACCAGAGGAAAAAAATCTTGAATACTAAAAAAAAAACCCTGACATAAAACATGCAGGAAATCTGGGAAACTATGAAAAGCCCGAACATAAAGAATAATAAGAACAGAGGAACAGAGAACAAACCCAGATCAAAGGCCCAGAAATGTCTTCAACAAAATCATACAAGAAAAATTTTCTAAAGTAAAAAAGGAGGTGCCTATAAAAATACAAGAACCATACAGAGCACCGAACAGACTGGACCAGAAAAGAATATCTCCTCACAACATAGCAAAGCACTAAACATAGAGAACAGAGAATGAATGCTAAAAGCTGAAGGGAAAAAGCAAGTTACATGTAAATGTAGACCTAATAGAATTACATCTGACTTCCCAAAAGAGACTCTAAAAGCCAGAAGGACCTGGACGGATGTCCAGATGATCACAAAATGCCAGCCCAGACTACTATACCCAGTGAACTTTTAATCACCATAGATGGGGGAAAAGATATTCCATGTTATATTCAAATTTAAATAATATCTATCTATAAATTCAGCTTTATAGAGGTGCTAGAAGGAAAATTCCAAGGTTAACTACATACATGAATACATAAGTAATAAATAATCTCATACCAGCACAATAAAAAGAAAGGAAGCACACACACACACACACACACACACACACACACACACACACATCCTCACTACCACTACCACCATCAACAAAATAATAGGAAACAGCAATCATTGGCTATTGATATTCTTAATATCAATGGTCTCAATTCACCATTAAAAAGACACAGACTAACAGAATGGATTTAGAAAAGGATCCATGCTTCTGCTGCATCCAAGAAACATGCCTCCACATCAAGGATAGACATTATCTCAGGGTAACGGGTTAGAAGAAGATATTTCAAGCAAATGAACTTAAGATACAAGACAAGGCAGCTATTTTAACATCTAAAAAAAATAGATTTCAAACCAAGTTTGATCAAAAGACATAAAGAAGAAAACATACTCATCAAAGGGAAAATGCACCAGGATAACATTTTGATTTTTAACATCTATACTCTAACAAAAGAGCACCCACATTTGTAAAGGGTACACCACTACAGGTTAAATAACATATTGAGCATCAAACATTGAAAGTGTGTAATGAGATCATGCTCTGGTACATTGTAAATATTTGTACCTCCTACTGGTTTAATAAAGTGCTGATTGGCCAAAAGGCAGACAAAAAGTATGGGTGGGCTACCAGACTAAAAATCTATGGGAAGAGAAATAGTCAGGCAGAGATGTCAGAAGACCCCCCCCAAAAGATTAAAATATTGCTCTTAAAAAATATACTGAGCCACATGACTAAACAAAATAAAAATAATAAGTTAAGTTAAAATAAAAAACTAACAATATGTCTGAGCCATAGGTCAATCAGATAAAATTAATATAAGCATCTATATAATTATTTAAAGCTAAATAATTATATAACCTTAGGGCTGATGGTGGGTCTGATCCTCTGGGATAGGCCAAAAAGTCTGGGCCAAAAACCTCATATGACAAAAGTGGGACACTTTAACACTCCAGTCTCATCAATGGATAGGTCATCCAGATAAAAACTAAACAGAGAATTATGGGAGCTAACAGATAGCTAACAGGTTGTAAACTAAATGAACCTAACAGATAATTACGGAACACTTTACCTAAACACAAACCAATATACCTTCTACTATACACCTCATGGAACTTTCTCCAAAACTGACCACACACTCAAACACAAAGCAAGTCTCAACAGATACAAGAAAATTGAAATAATTCTCTGCATCCTATCTGACTACTACAGATTGAAGCTGGCTATCAATAACAGTAGAAACAATAGAAATTATTTATACAATTCAAGGAAATGAAACAACTCTCTAATGAATAAAAACTGGGTCAAGACAGAAATAAAGAAAGAAACTGGAGACTTTCTGGAATTCAATGGAAATGAACCCACAGCATACCCAAACTTAAGGGACACAATGAAAGTGGTGTTAAGAGGAAATTTATAGCATTAAATATCTACATTTAAAAATCGGAGAGATCTTGTAAAAGCAACTTAACAGCACACCTGAAAGCTCTAGAACAAAAAGAAGTAAGCACACTCAAGATGTGTAGATGGCAAGAAATAATCAAACTGAGGGCTAAGATTGATCAACTCGAAACAAAGAGAACAATACAAAAAAAAAAAAAATCAGTGAAACAAAGAGCTGAGAAACTCAAAGGGATAGGAAACTTTTATTCAAACTTAACTGAAAGGTAGAGAGAGAACATCCAAATTAACAAAATCAAAAATGAAAAGGAGGCATAACAACAGACACAAAGGAAACTACAGAACCGTAAGGACATACTTTCAAAACCTATACTCCATCAAATTGGAAAACCTAAAATAAATGGATAAACTTCTCAGTAGGTATCGCTTGCCAAAGTTAAGTCAAGATCAGATATACAACTTAAATAGACTTCTAACCCATAGTGAAATAGAAGCAGCCACTAAAAGTCTCCCAAACAAACAAACAAAAAATGCATCCCAGGGCCAGATGATTTTAGCACAGAGTTCTATCATACTTTCAAGAGCTAACAGCAATACTCCTCAAATTATTTCACAAAATACAAACAGAGGGAACATTGCCTGATTCATTTTATGAGGCTACAGTTACCTGTAGTACGAGGTTTCTGGCCCGGACTTTTGGGCCTAGCCTCAAGTTTTAGGACCACAGACCTGCGGACCCACAGACCTGCAGACCCGCAGTCCTGCAGTCCCACAGTCCCACAGAGACACACAGATGCTTTCAATGGTTTTTGGCTGATCAGCGTCAGGCCCAAGCATATAACTTGCTAGCTCTCTACCCTTTATCTAACCCATGTCTCTTGTTCAGCCATGGGACTCAGTACCTTTTCTTAGAGCAGCATAGTTGTCCTCTGCTTCTTCCAGCTTCTCTCTGGAATTCTCTCTGGTGTTCTGTTCTCAGAGTTTTTAGTCTGGTAGCCCCACCCACACTTCCTGCCTGCCTTTGGCCAATCAGCTCTTTTTATTAAACCAGTGGGCGGGACAGTTATTTTCTACGAAACAACACAATACCCCTACAGTTACCCTGATACTCAAACCACATAAAGATACAACAAAGAAAGAGAATTACAGACCAATATCCTTTATGAATATAGATAAAAAATACTCAATAAAATAACTGCAAACCAAATCCAAGAACACACAAAAAAAGTTCTCCACCATGATCAAGTAGGCTTCATTCCAGCGATGCAAAGATGTTCAATACCTGAAAATCAGTAAATGTAATCCAGCATTTAAACAAAATGTAAAAAAAATTAAACAAAACCCCATGATTATCTCAGTAGATGCAGAAAAACCCTTTGACAAAATTCAACAACTCTTCATAATAAAAGTTCAGGAGAGATTGGGGATACAAAGTCTGTACTTAAACATAATAAAGGCAATTTACACAAGCCTGTGGCCAACATTGAATTAAATGGAAAGAAACCCAAAGTGATTTCACTAAAATCAAGAACAAGACAAGGCTATCTACTCTCCCCATATCTATTTAATATAGTATTTGAAATTTTAGAGCAATAAGACAACTAAAGGAAATTAAGGTCATATAAATCGGAAAGGAAAAGTCAAAGTATCATTATTTGCAGATGGTATGACATACATAAGTGGTCATAAAAATCCCACCAATAAACTCCTACAGTTGATGAGCACTTTCAGCAAAGTAGCTGAATACAAGATTAACTTAAAAATAATAAGTATCGCTCTTAAACACAAATGGCAAATGGACTGAGACAGAAATTGGGGAAACAACACCCCCAAATAACGTAAAATATCTCGGGGTAACTCTAACCAAGCAAGTGAAAGACTTGTATGAAAAAACTTCAAGTCCTTAAAGAAAAAAAACTGAATAAGATATCGGAAGATAGCTCTCCAATGCTCATGGGTTAGGATTAACACAGTAAAATGGTCACTGTACCAAAAGCAATCTACAGATTCAGTGCAATGTCTATCAAAATTAAAACACATTTTTTACAGACCTAAAAGGACAATTTTCAACTTTATATGGACAAACATAAAATCCCAGAATAGCTAAAACAATCCTGAAAATGAAATAACTGTTGGATATCCCACCAACTCTGGTTTCAACTTATACTGCTGAGCTAGAGTAATAATGGTTTTGGCATAAAAACAGACATGTTGATAAATGGAATCAATTAAAGACCCAGACACTCATCCACACACCTGTGAACACCTGATTTTTGATGAAGATGCCAGAAATACACTCTGGGGGAAAAGAAAGCAAATGTGCTGGTCATCTGGATGGTGGCATGTAGAAGAACACAAATAGATCATCCATATTTATCACCCTCACAAAACTCAAGTCCAAGTGGGTCAAAGACCTCAACATAAAACCAGATACACTGAACTTAGTAGAACGGAAAGTGCAGAATAGCCTCACACACATTAGCATATGAGATGACTTTCTGAACAGAGCACCAATAGGACAGGTGCAAAGATAAACAATAAATAAATAGTACTCCATGAAACTGAAAAGACTTCTGTAAGGCAAAAGACACTGTCAATCAAACTGTCAGTCAAAAAGTGGCAATTTACAGAATAGAAAAAGATTTTTTTACCAACCCCACCTCCAATAGAAGACTAATATCCAATTATATATATATATTCTCTGTAGAGAACTCCAGAAACTAGATATCACCTCCCTAATAATACAATTTTAAAAATGGGGAACAGATCCAGAGAATTTCCAACAGAGGAATCTCAAATGGTGGAGAAACAGTTAAAGGAATGGCCAAGCACCTTAGCCACCAAGGAACCGCAAATCAAAATGACTTACATCTTACATCTGTCAGAATGGCTAGGGTGGATAACACACAGGACAGCTCATGCTGAGGAGGATGTGGAGCAAAGAGAATATAGCTGATGAGCACGCAAACTTGTACAGCCGCTGTGGAAATCAATCTGGTGGTTCCCCAAAAAGTTGGCAGTTGATCTACCTTGAGACCCATCTACACCATTCTTGGGCATATACCCAAAAGACATTCCATCCAATCACAAAAACACGTGCTTAATTGTGTTTACTGCAGTTTTATTCATCGTAGCCAGAAACTGGAAACAACTGGTATGTCTCTCAACAGAAAAATGGATAAAGAAAACATGGTACATTTATTCAATGAAATATTACTCACCTGTTGAGAAACTGACATTATAAAACATGCAGACAAATATATGGGCTACAAAAAACTATCCTGAGTGTAGTATGTAAATATGGTATATACTCATTTATTAGTGGATATTAGCTATCAAGTAAATGATAACCAACCTACAACCATAATCCCAGAGAGATTAGGTACAAAAGAGGGGTTTAGGGAAAATGCAGGGATCTCCCTGAAGGAAAATAGAATAGATTCTATTGGAAGACTAGGGATGCGTGGGTATAGGAAGCAGTGAGAAGAGATGGAAAGAAGGAGAGAATGTGAGCATAAGTGGCTAGAAATGGGGGATACTGAAGGGTGGTGTGGTAACCTAGTTTGGTGGAAACTTCCTGAAATCTATGAAGGTGATCCTAATGAGGACTCTTAGTAATGGAGATTTAATTTGCCATCTCTTTAGCCTGTTGAGTCTTCCACTGGTGGGAATAGAGTGAATTCAATTGAGTTGTTGGCCAAGAGGGTCCCACAGAAGTCTCTAAACAACTCATGCCATTGCTAAGACAAATAACTGCTTTCTGCAAACTGGTATCAGGGCCCATGGCCAAGGACAACACCTACACAACTCATTGAAGATCGAAAAGTTGAGTTGGTGCCCACATAGAGATGTATCCCCCTAAGTTCTAGTCTCTTTGATGTGGGAAGACATGCTATAGGCTACTGAAAAAGAAATGTGGATACCAACCCATCCACAAAAACTTTGACCTACAATCCATCCTACCCACAAACTATGCAGGGCACTGGTGTCACAGAACTTGTGGGAGAAGACAACCAATGTCTGATTTGAACAAAGGTTTGTCATGTAAGAGGAACCAACATCTGACACTGCTTATGTAACCAAGAACTAGAGAGGTAGCCCAGAGATCTAGGTTTAGGGCAAAACCAAATAGCACTAGTCTAAAAAAAAGTCAATAACATGGTTCCTAATGGTATTTTGCCATACTCATAGATCATCCTCATCAGAGAGGTTTGCTCTTCAGTAGTGGATAGGAACAGATGAAGAGACCCATAGCCAGACATTATGTGGAGAGAGAGTCTAAATTGATGATCTCCATCAAATTTCTCCCCTTAGAGCTCAGAGAAAGGAGGTAGAAAGATTTTAAGAGCCAGAGGAGGAGGACACCAGGAGAATGGGGCCCTCTGAATCAACTAAGCAAGGCAATATGAGATCAAAACATCAACCACAGGACCTATGGGGGTTTACTAGGCTCTCTGTATACGTAGTATAGCTGCTAGATTAGTATTTTATGGGACTCTTGACTGTGAGAATGAGTGGGTCTCTGCCTCTTGTGCCTGTTCCTGGGACTCTTTACCTTATGCTGGGTTTCCATGTCCAGCTCTGATGTGATAGTTTTTGCTTCATCTTATTATATTTTGTTTTGGCATGTTTGTTGTTATCTCTTAGAGACAGAAAGGGAGTGGATCAGGAGCGGAGGGGAGGAAGGCAGGATCTGAGAACAGTAGAGGGAGGGGAAAACAATTGGGATATATAACATGAGGAAATAGTCTATTTTCAATAAAAGAAAAAGGGAGAAAAGACAGAAACTAAGTACATTCAGTACTCTAAACATTTATACCCCACTAATCTGGAAATTTTTAAAGAGATGCATGCATTTCTAAATACATGTGATCTATCAAAGTTAAATGAATATAAAATAAATAATTTTAGAAGACACATAGCAACCAATGTAATTAAAATTTCCCAAGTGAAAAATTTCAGGATGCAGCATCCAATTTTATCAGGCCTCCAAACCAACACCATGATCCTCAAATCAGTCCAGAAAATATTGAGAAGAACACTTTCAAATTCTTCCTATGGAGCCATATTTCTCTGATGTCAAAACCATATAAAGATAGACAAACAGAGAAGGGGGAAGGAAGTGAGGGAGGGAGAGAGGGATTGCATGAGTTATAATGGTATTATATTAGTGCCAGATATTGGGGGAAAGCTAAACAATCAGAGAGACAGAGAAATAAACCACAGACAGTTCTCACCTAGCCAACTCCTCAGGCCATAAATAGTAGGTCCTGTCCTTAATGAATCCTCAGACTGAATACCTCTGAGTCCTCAGGTGAAAGGGAACTCAGGCAAAGTTGAACTCCTTCTATAGCTTGATTAATAATCACAGGGAATTGGATTATTATGTCAATATTTATTAAAAGCAACGTACAACATAAAGTGCGGGGATGCTGGGTGACCCACTTGTCTGGATGGAATGAACCTTCCAGGTGGTGGGGAAGCAGAAAGAGTGCTGTGCTTGTGAACCTGAATGTTAAACTGTTCCTGGCCATGCTTTAAGGCTACATCTTTGAAGGTCATAGGTGAGGCCCAAACCTGTGTTGGCCCAGAGGCCACACCCTAGGTCAAGGAGGTGCTGAATCTCAATACATCCTCCATCCTCTTCCTCTGACCAGATATCTCACTTCCTGGTCCAACTTTTCTAGTGCTAGGATTAAAGGTGTGTGCCACCACCATCTGGCTTTGTTTGGCTTTAACTCACAGAGATCCAGAGGATCTCTGCCTCTAGAGTGCTGAGATTAAAGGCATGGATCATCACTACCTGACCTTTATAGCTTGGCTCTTTGGTGGCTCTGTCCTCTAATATTTCAGGCTAATTTCATTAAAGATATGATATATTACCATAGACAGAAAGGAGAATTGAGATTAATTTCCCTGACAAGCATAGACAAAAATTCTCAAGAATGTACTTGCAAATGAATTCAAGTACACATCAAATATATTATCTACTATGATAAACTCAACTTAATCCCATAGATGCAGAGATGGTACAACATATAAATCAATAAATATAACCCACAACATAGATTCAAGAACAGAAGTAAAAGGACCATCTCACTAGATGCAGAAAAAGCTTTGGACAAAATCCAATATCCCTTCATGATTAACGTTATGGAGAGTCTAGAGGTACAGAGGACATATCCCAACAAAATGAAAGCAATAACCATAAATCTTAGCCAATATCATTCTAAATGTAGAAAGTTCAAAGATTACTTTTTAAAATCAGGAGCAAGACTGATATGTCCACTCCCTCTACTCCTGTTCAATATAGTGCTTGGAATTTTATCTAGAGCAATAGAACAAGTGAAGAAAATAATATGTATACAAGCAGAAAAGAGAGAGCTAAAAGTATCTTTATCTGCAGATGAGATAATTCTATACATAGCATACCTTAAAAACTCCACCAGAAATCTCTAACAACTGATAAATACACTCAGCCAATATGTAGAACTAAATACACAAAATCAGTAGCCTTCCAATGACCACCCATACTGGGAAAGTAAGCAGGGGAAAAATACCATTCACCACAGCCATTAAAAAATCTTGGAATAAATATAATCAAGAAAGTGAAAAGAATTATTCAATGAAAACGTAAAGATACTGAAGAAAGAAATTGAAGAAGACATCAGAAAGTGGAAAGACTTGTGGGTCAGCAGGATTAATACTATGAAATGGTTACCCTTCTAAAGCAATCTATAGATTCAACATAATCCCCACAAAGATTCCAATGTAATTCTTGGCAGAATTGAAAAAATAACTTCAAGATATATGTGAAAACAGAAAGATTTGCAGTAGCCCAAACAATTCTGAGTACTGTTGAAGGTGTCTCCAACAGTACTGATGCCATAGTAATGTCTGATTCCACGAAGTAATGACAAGATCACTGTGCTGGCATAAAATGAAGCACTAATCAATGAGACAGAACTGAGGATCTAAACAGAAGCCTACATTCCTTTTGTTGCCTAAGTTTTGACAAAGAAACCAGTGTTAGAAGGTTACTATAAAAAATACACAAAGAACTAAAAAACCTAAATATTAAGAAAATAAACACCTTTGAGGCCAACCTGGTCTATAGAGTGAGTTTGAGGACACCAGGATAGTCATGGCTATACAGTAAAACTCTGTGTCAAAAAAAAAAATATCTAATTTAAAATAGGGACATAGAACTAAACAGACAGTTTTCAAAAGAAGTAAAAATGGCCAATACCTACATAAATGTTCCCTATCCTCAGCCATGAGGGAAATGTAAAAGTAAAGCTACTTTAAGTTTCCATCTTACTATGCCCAGAATGTTTCTGATCATAAAAAGAAACGATGGTAAATGCTTCTGGGATATGGGGATATTACTGATAGTGGAAACTAGTGCAGTCACGGTGGAAAGTTGTCAGTGTGGAGGGCCCCCAAAAAGCTAGAAATAAGTCTACCACGTGACCTAGCTATATCCATGCAGAGCATATTTCTGAAGGCTCCATAACAATGGTGCTGGTTTTTTTTTAGGGTCCTAACAGCTCCATCAGGGGAGGGAGTGAGAATGAACGATGTCAGTGATACATACCTCAGGAGTCAGATGTAAAGCAAACAGCAATGGGGAGAGCCTTATATACCCTCCTCCCAACACCCAATCTGATGATGTTGCATGGTCACCCCTCATTGGCTGGGCATAATTAGGACATGCATAACCTTCTGTGAAGAGCTATGAGCAGGATGTCCAAGAGCCACTAAAACCTAAGAGTTTAGTCACTGACCATTGCTGTGGAATGTGCTGCAAGAGACATTTAAAAAGGAGAAGGAGTCAAGCACCACTCTGCCCATTAAAACATATGTGAAGGATCAAATAGCCTTTTTAAAGTTGCCCCAGACCTTAGTTAAGGTGAATCTGGGCCTGACTCATTTGCCACTTTCTGGATGAGGAAGAGTTCAGCTATGGGGGTGGGAATAAAGCACTGGACAGCAGCATTTGGACCCAGGTTAACTGGGAAGGCTTCTACCAGCTTTTAGGTCTAAGGTATGGGAGAAGGGCTTGTGGTAGCTAGAGAGTATACTGCAGCACTAGGGAATTTCTACCTTCAGGGGCAGGTTGGCATTGAAACATTTCACTCCAAGGGTACCTCGGTGGAGGTATAGCCTCTCTAGGTGAGAGTGGGGTTGACACACTGGTTTGAGCCAATTTCCTCAACCCTATGGCCTTCCCTACTACACATATTCTACTAGACACATGCTTGTTCATTTGTACTCATTGCCACTCTCTATTCACACTAAACAGAAAATGGAAACATCCTTGATGTCTATCAATGGATAAAAAGATTCTGTAATGTGCCACCCAGGTCATGGGGTATTAGAGATGGAATCCAAGGCTTTATACATGATAAGCCAACACTCTAACTACTGAGCTACAGCTTCAGAACATGCTAGATTTTTTATGGTTTAATTTTCTGTGGCTGAATGGATCTTTTTCTCATTTCTGAGTCATGAAGAATAATGAGGGATCATAGGAATCACTACAGATGCTATTGGGTCTTGACCTCTGATGTTCTCTGTTGTGGAAAAATGGTGCTTGCTCTTTTAAGAGCCTGCCTTTAGCTTTTTGTGGCCAAAGTTCAGAATTTTTAGCCAGAAGGCACTTATGGTTAATGATATCTTAAAAAATTACCTGAAGAGCTGGAGGGAAAAATTTGGTTTTGGCTCTTTGTGCAACTATTCTTAGACTATCACAGTGTCAACCCACTGGTGAGAAGCCACAGTGGCTACATTGGACAATTAAAGTTAAAGATCATCATCTACTCATTAGCAAGTATGACCAGCCTGGGCTACATTAGAAATTCAATAAAACAAAAAAACCTCGAAGGTCTCAACTTTTAGTAAGATCCACACTATTCTTATTAGATCAACTTTCCTGCAAGTAAGGATGGGAACATGGGCAGGTGTGGTACAAAACACATGAAAATAATGGTGAGGGTCAGGAAGATAAATCAACCAACAACAAACCCTTTAACAAAATAAGTTGTAGTTTTAGAAGTTTATGAAACACAAAAACTGTAGAAACAAATCGCTTAGAGCAGAGAAGAAAGAGAATGAGGGAGGGAGAGAAAGAAGGGAAAAGGGAGGGGAAGAGAGAGGGATGGAGAGAGAGAGAGAGAGAGAGAGAGAGAGAGAGAGAGAGAGAGAGAGAGAAAGGGAGAGGGAGGGAGGGAAGGAGGAAGAAAAAGAGAGAATGTGCAGACATCTATTATCAAGTGTACCAGTCTTCTGCTTGCTCATGGCTGAGGCCAGCACCCCAGCTAAGACTGAGGGACAGATTTCTTGGACACAAACTCAGAATTCAGTCAGTTAAATCTTATTCAAAGAGACATATCAAACTGAAGACCTATTTTGAGGGATGTGGACTCCAGGCCTTAAAAAACATCATTTGCTGCTAAGTCCAAGTTTTAATAAAATCTAAATTTACTGGAATGTGAGGAACCAAAGGAATGGGCACACTTACTCTAAAGAAAGTCAAAGCAATGTGCTTTAGTCCAGTGCTCAGGAACATGAAGCAACCGGCACAGTTTGCCCCAGACAGGAGTATGTACAGTGAGAAATCCTGTCTATGGGTTGTGGTGTGAGCAGTCCAGGGACCCTGGAGGGTTCCCAGCAGCTGCACGGGTAAATGCTTGACAGAGAAGAAGAACCAAAGGACTGCTTCTGGGAGAGCAGATGACAGTGGCCAAAGATGTGTTCAGCATCCAGCATCCTCACTCTGCAATCAGCACTGGCACTCTGCCAGGAGAGCAGCGGGCTGTAGGAGGCTCACAGTCCCCACAGCAACAAGTCAAGGTGTGGAGTCTCTCAGAATGAGGACAAAGTCCCATTAGTGGGAAGAATGATTGGCCACTTGTTCAAGCCACTTGGGTGTCTGCCACAGTAGGACCGGGGTTTGAAAGGTATGGCGGACAGTTGGAGTTCAAAGGCTTCCTTCATTTAGGTGTGCAAGATTAGCTGAAGTAATGACTGCTTTCCGAAAAGAGGATTCTCTCACTTGGTAAATCAATAATTACAGGCACACTGGGGAAATTAAGCAGAGAAATCTGCAACACCCAAGTGCTGCTGCCAGGATCATTCCTGTCCCTGAATAACAAATCGGGAACTCCCCGAGTGGTTATAAATAAGCCACACACACTGTGTGCTTGCAGAGGGACACAGAGCACTAGCTCCTTCTTGGCTGAACATGTGTGCAAGTTAATTGTAAAACAAGATGTTGGGATCAGTGACAGGAGCTACTGCTGCCATTTCTGTAGTGTGTGTTCATGAATGTGTACATGTATGCCTTTGTGCATTTTTGTGCATATGTGTTTGCGGGTTCACATATGCATATGAATCTATCTGTATTTTCTTGTGCATGCCTGCACGTGCACCTGTGTGCATGCATGTGTGCATGCCTCCATATGCATATGCACAGGTGTAACTCTGCATGTAAACACCTCAGGGTTTGCCCAGGGAAAGTACTATCTTCCATTCCAACTGAAACTGATTTTGAATGAAAGCATTTGCAAGGAGCCATTTGACCACACAAGAACCACCTGTACAGCAACATTAAGGCTCCGTTCACACAGCTAGGCAGAAATGGTAGAGCCTTCAGCCCCCCTACCTGTCATCTGGCCACTCCCTTCCCTCAAGGTCCCTCTCACCCTCCATTGTTTTTGTGCTATGTGAACATATCCCTTTATGCTCTAGCTCCTTCTCTCACCTAAAGCCTTGAGCTTTAGCAATAAAGTCACTATCACTCTTGAAAACTACTCTATGGATATTGTGAGCCATCATCCCCTACCCATGTGTGTGTGTGTGTGTGTGTGTGTGTGTGTGTGTGTGTATGTGTGCACATGTACACATGCCCATGCATATCTATATGTGCACATGTTCATAGCCCCCAGAGTTCAAAATGAGGTGCCTTTTCTCAATCTCTCTTCCACTTTACATCTTGAGACTGGTGATGTAGGATGTCTTTCTGTACACTGTGAATATACTTGATTACCATTTGTTAATAAAGAGGCTGTTTTGACCTATGGCTCGGGCTCATTACCAACTAGCTCTTACAACTAACCTGTTTCTATTAATCTCTGTCTTGCCACATGGCTCAGTCAGTGGCTTTACCTGTTTTCCACTACATCTTGCTCTCGGGTTGGCTGCCTCCAGTGTTTCCTTGGCTCCACCCTTCTTCCTCTTTTATCTATGTTTGGGTTTCCTGCCTGTCTCTAAGTTGCCTTGCCACATTGGGCACCAGATATTGCAAGAATTCTAATTAGTATTATAATAAAAAGCCAGAGCCAGATATTGGGGGAAAGCTGGACTATCTGAGAGATAGGGAAGAAGCCACAGCCACTTCTCATTCGCTAGCTCCTCAGGCCTGTCTCTATGAATTCCTCTGATTCTAAATCTCTCTCTCCTCAGCCCACCAAGGAAGTCTGGGAAAGGTGAAAACCCTCCCTTCTCTTCCTCTGCACAGCTATCCAACTTCCTCTTTCCACATTCCTAAAGCTAGGATTAAAGGTGTGGGTCACCCCTCCCTGACCTTCGTGCTGGGCTCTGGGGTTGATTCTTTCTGACATTCCAGACTAATTGTATTAAATATATATATCACCACAGACTGGGTCTGTCTCTGAACCTGGATGGAGCTCCCTGACTGTCTAAGTCACCAAGCACCAGGAACTCCCTGGTTCCAGCCCTGCAGCTCCATACAGGAGAATACCACAGTGACTGGCCTTTTATGTCTCAGATACTTGTGAGACAAGCACTTTACCAACTGAGCCATCTCCCTCCAAGCCCGGAGTCCTCCCTCTTGGCCAAAGTTCAGGCATGGTCCAGTTTCAGGAGGCGAACCTGAGTTTTCTGCACAGGGATCACACGTGTCCATGGCAGTGAGGCTTCCAGCAACTGAGAGAAGCAGCAACTCCAGTCTTCTCAGCCAAGAACAGAGAAGTGATGGGCACAGCTCCACCCAACCACTGTCCTGGGAGCCTTGTGTGGGGAGATGCCTCTCTTCCTGCATCACAGAGAAAGCTAACAAATGGGGAAAATTAGCAAATGACACAGCACCCTGCAGGCATGACAGCGCAGCCACCACCGAGGTCCAGGAGATTTCCAAACACCAGTAGCTTGATGAGCCTTATAAGATACATAGGCTGTGCCAAAAACCATCTAAGGGGCTGGCGCCAGCACCAGCCAGGCGAAAGCAGGACTGAGTGACTGCAGATCCTTATCTCTCCCAGCAAGAGCTGTGCTGCCTCTAGAGGAGGGTTAATTAGCGATGGAGAGAAAGGTCTAACATAATTAGAGAGCCCTTCTTCTAGTCTATGTGTCATGCCTCCCCACTAATGAGGCAGCCACTTGCCCACAGTCAAACCACACAGACACTGTCCTTAGATGGACTCAGGAAGGACTTCAAGAGGGTGACATCCATTAGCCATGAACCCCAACCCATCATTCTCTGACCATTGAAAGGAAACAAGAATGGGTTAAAAAATATAGTTACCTCCCCCCACATACACACATTTCTATGGGTTTCGCATTCATGGAGTCTGTCAACCAATGATAGGTTGCAATTACTAGAAATAAGGGCATCTGCACCAAATGTTTGCATTTTTTTCCATTAAAGTCGTGTGTGTGTGTGTGTGTGTGTGTGTGTGTGTGTGTGTGTGTGTGCACTGCAAACATTTACATAACTACATATCACAGTGCACATGTGGAGGTCAAAGGACTACTTGAGAGGGTCAGTTCTTGGCTCCCACTTTGATAAGGCAAAGTCTCTCTTGGTGTTTTGCTTCCTGGGGGATTCTAGGCTAGCTTTACTAACATCTCACAGTAGGAACAATGGGGCTACAGACCACACCACCCACCGCATGAAGCTTTTCACCTGGCTTGCTAGGCTAGTGTTTTTACCCACTGAGCCATCCATCTTCCAGACTCATGGATTTGTTTCTTGTCATTCATTACTCCCTAAACAATAAAGTGAGTCATTGTAAGGCATTTGTATTACATTAAGTTTTATAAGTAATTGAGTGGGGACTAAGCGTCAGTTTGTATGAAGACGTGTGATGGCTTTACAAACACTTGAGTGTCTGCGGGTTTGGGTGTCCATGGGTAAAGGTGGGGTTCCTGGAATTATTCCCATGTAGGTTTCAAGACAGCCATGTATCACTAGCAATAGTTCCCAGAGTGTTGACTAGGATGAAGCTAAAGTGTGGTGGACCAGTACTGGTAGCTTATATGTGCTTTGGTAGCTGGAGCACTCCAGAAAGAGGTATGTTGCAAAGAGCACCAAATGAGGCAATCTGAGGTTGTGTAGACAAGCCTTCTCCTGCATGTGTTATTCTGCCAGGAAGAGCTGAGATGCTTAGAGACAATTGCAGCATCGTAGGTTCATCAACCGTCTATGAATTAAAGGCTAAGGACAGCAGAGATATGAAGGAAGAGGGGAAGAAGGAAAAATTCCATGCAGTATCTTCCTGCAGGACCGCAGGAAGTCCCATCGACTCTGGCAATGTTGTCGTGTTACCCAGCAAAGTCCAGAGGGAGAGTGTGGACCACTGGCCAGGCCCACTTCCACACCCAGAACTCTCAGTTGGTGAGTTCCACAGAGCCTCAGAGTTTATCGCCTTATTCAGAGAAAGCTTCTTTGTTGACGTTCCAAAAGTCTGCCCAGTAGCCCTCCACGGAGTCACAGATGCCTTGTTTTTCCTTCCTCTATGAATATTCATATGTGTCAGACGAGACTGTTTGGCTCCGAAAGACTACGCAATCATCTTTGTCAGCACACAGAGAGGTGTGCCATTGTGCCAACAGTTTATGTATGTAGTCTTCATTAAAGCCTATGAACCAAAGTCCCACTTCAGCTGTGTGGGTTGAAGCAAACAAGCTTTGTTGCAATCAATGGCTTGGGTGCACACCCAGGAGCCAACACAAAAGAAATAGCCTGCTTTTCTACGCCATCTTGTGGAATAAGTGGTGCACAGTACCAGAGAATGGCTCTACCCAGGTACTTTGTGGTAACTTCTTGTCCAGGAGGCAAAATACAGCAAACTGCATTGGTTAAAAAGCACATGGGGAGAAAAACAAAACAAAACAAAACAAAACAAAAAAAACAACAACAAAAAATAAAAAAACAATCAAAAACCCTTCACACATCTGTCTACCTCTTTTAGATTTTTTTTGTCCCCCCCCCCCCCAAGTTAGCTTTGAAATGTTCTAGACCCCGAAGCTGAAGCTGTTTCTCTGTCTGGAGCCTGACATTCAACTCTGCGGACTCCCTGCCAATGACGTGTTCGCTGAGTGGTCCAGGGACTTAGCCCCCATTTGAACTGCTGTGCTTGCTAAGGCTCAGACATAAAAAGGAGCCGTATCTGTTAATGATTTCTGTGGAAGACAGGACAGGACTCAGCCAAGCTGTGTTTGTTAATTGCTGGATCGGTCACTATTTTTGCCAAAGAGTGTCTGCGCATTCTGACCAAACCCACCAGGCAGTGCTTGGATGTTCCAACATGACAAACTCCAGTTAGACAAGAAACACCCTGCTTCAAAAGGACAAACTTCAACCAGGATAAGATTCTCCATGAACAACCATATTGTATGTAATCATATGTTTTGCATATACTAATCACAATGTAGAACATTAACATGATTCATAAACATAATATTTATATAACAGGTTTATGGTACATAATTCTGTATGACGTATGACAAAATGTATGATTGTCACACAGTATATTATCTATTGCAGAGCTGGGCACACTTGATCAGGGAGAGGCTTCATACTGTTCAGTAAGGACATACAGCCAAAGCAGCAGCTGCTTAAGCCTGCTGCTTGCTATAGCATGAAAAGCTATAGGCAGTTATATAGGTGAGGGGTGTGACTGTGGCAATAAAGCTTTCTTTACAAAAGAGGATGGGGATCTCTGATCTTTCACTTGTTAATTAATGCACTTTGTTATACTTTACATTTATAATCTATTACCGCATGCTGAATGTTGGAAATGTATCCATTTGCACATATATGCACACATATACACATACTCACATAATACACATATACATATATACACACACACATACATACATGGATACACGTACATGCATACATACATGCATGCACCATACATATACATACCTGATGTGGAAATGTCTTTCTGTATGCTGTGAATATCAATCTTTAAGTAAAGGAGCTGTTTTGGCCCTTGGTAAACACCATAAAAAATAAATAAATAATCAAAATAAATTTTAAAAAGACACTGTCAAAAAGATCAAGCCAAATGCCCCCACCAGAAAAACCATATAAAAAACACAAATAAGCCATGAGCCACATAACAGACAAATTAATAAAAATAAGTTAAGTTAAAATAAAAATATGACTAACAATGTGCCTAAGCCATAGGCCAAACAACATAAACTTAATATAAGCTTCTAAGTCATTTTTAAAAGAGCCTAAATAGCAGTAGGTGGCTAAAGAATCTAGGGTGGCAAGTCTATGGGCCTAGACCTGTGGTTCTCGAGGCCAAAAAAACCCTTATTATAACAGATGGCACCCAATGTGGGGCAAATATCCACATAAAGCCTAAAAAAAAAATTTTAAAAAGTTCTAAAACAAAAACAAAGCCAATAACAAATTTCAAATTATATATCTAAAACCAGTCATTATACAAAAATAACATAATATTCAGACCACATTCAAAATGGCACCGACAGATTAAAGACATAAAACATAAACTACAACCAAGACAGTTCTCAAAGTCTTACAAAAGACTCAATAACATATAATTAATTTAAATTTTCTGTTTATATTAAGCAAAAAAATAGATTATTAAATTTACTTTAATCCAAAAATCAGCTGTTAGTCTCAAAATATTTTATATTGATATAGATTTTGGTTTATTGATACAAATTTAAGGTCAATTCTCTTATGCTATATATATTTTTCTACTCTTGTTTAAAATGTAATGTTCCTGTAACTGATTTAAAATTATAATTTATAATTTAAAAATGCAGATTAATGCTCATCTATGATAAGCAAACCTATAGCAATGCTAGTTAGATTTTTAGATATGCAAAGATATATTTCAACTAAATAAATAATCTTCAAACACTTCTAAGACCTAAAAAATATGGCATTTAAAAATTTTAAAAACTTAGACTTTTCTAGACAATGAAACAGATCTGCTCTTGGCAGCACCAATCTACTTCAAGAAAAAAAGAGACATCAAAAAACTCTATATAAAATTTATTTTCTTTGTGATAATGATTAGCCACTAAACAAAAACTATTCTTATGTTGACTGCTTGACAATATGCTATTTAAACTAACTATACAAGACCCATAAAAAAATGACCTCTAAACTTTGGCAAAACAAGCCGAGATGGTCCTTCAGGTTCCTGCTTTGCAGAAATAAAACTGTCAAACATTCTTCAAGACTCAAAAAAATAGCGACTGATAAACTGTACCAAAATAGACAAAACAGATTTCCTACTTCACTGAAATAAAAAAAGACTCTGGGCCTGTAGATGAAAGATAAATGCCCCAACTTTATTTAAAAAAAACTTTAGGTGACTGTCCAGACAGAAAAATGTCATCTCTAGATTTTAAAAGTTACTTACACTTCCAGTTTACTTAGATAAATATTATATCCTTCTATAGTCCTTAATATAGTTAAAAATTAGATAGTTATAGATACAGCTTTTTAGCTATTTTAAAAAAATACATTAAATATAAAACTTTAAGTTCACAAAGATAAAATAGATAACAAAATATTTTCTTTAATTTTTCTAAGTACAAACAAACTAAATGTTATAACTATAATTCTCACTTGATAGCTATTTTATGATATATAATTTTGTCATCTTAAAATTAAAACCTTCCTTTTTAACAAAACCAAAATAAAGAGATGATATAAAAATGTCTTTCTACATCCTGTGCATATCAATCTTTAAATAAAAGACTCTTTTAGCCATGACAGGCACCATAAAAGAATAAATAAAAAATCAAAATAGTTAAAAGACAAAAGACAAAGTTAGATGCCTTCCCCAAAAAACATATAAAAAACACAAGTGAGCCACAGGCCATGTGACAGACAGATTAATAAAAATAAGTTAAAATAAAAAAACTAACAATGTGCCTAAGCCATAGGCCGAACAACATAAACTTAATATAAGCTTCTAAGTCATTTTTAAAAGAGCCAAAGCAATGATGAGCAGCTAAAGAGTCTAGGGCGACAAGTCTGTAAGTCTAGACCTCTGGCTCCCGAGGCCAAAAAACCTTATTATAACACATACCCATGTATATACACATGCACCCTATGTATACACACACATACTCATACATGCATACACACTCATACATGTATACACACACATATACATACTCATACATGCATATATACACACACAAATACACATACTCATACATGCATACACACACACACAAATCACATACTCATACATGCATACACACCACATTTTCATACATGTATACACACACATATATATACTCATACATGCATATACACACACACAAATACACATACTCATACATGCATACACACACATACTCATACATGCATACACACACATATACATACTCATATATGCATATACACACACATTTCAAATTTTTTTTTAAAAAAGGCCTAGCCAGTGTGTGAGAATAGAGTGAGCAGAGGAAGACATGTACTCCAGTGTGCAGCGATGTGAGGATCACTGGTGTTCCTCAGCACTGGGAACTCAAGCAGAGACTACAGTAAAGCATCTGAGCCTGTGTCTTAACATTTCTCTACATGACCGTCAGGTCCAGGTTCAGTCACTTACAGGGTCCTGTCCTGCTGGGCATCTGAGTAACTTGAGAAATAGTGCAAATGAGTGTTTCATAAACCCCACAACACTGCAATGTGGCTGTGGCCACAAGGCTGAGGAACTGTGGGGGAAATCCATAAGCCAACAATCCCTTCCAGCTCCAGAGTTCTGAAACTTAAGTGACAATACAGAGTTGAGCATTGCTGCCTGGAGCCCCCCCTCCGCCCTCCCCCACCACCACGCGCCAGCAACACAGGGCTCAAAGGCAAATTCACAGAGTGGGCACATACAGTGGCTTTTTATCTGAGGAGTTTAAGGGAAAAGACACAGATTTCTTGCTGGTTTCCTTCAGATATTTTTCTTATTCTTCTTTTATATTCTCTATTCTTTATTTTCCTGGTGTCTTCCTTCCCGCTTCTTGACATTTCCTTTCTTTCCCCTTTTAACTCTATCTTTATCATTTTTTTACAGCTTCTACACTCCAGCAAAATCTTTCAGGCAATATAAAAACTACAATGTGATTAAATTCTGGGTTTTGGGGGGAAGGGGTAAATGATTACAATGCATACAAATAAAAAGTTAAAAAAAAAAAACCCCAACAGTATGTTTTCCATATCCCTTACGTGATTAAGTATTTTACACGTTAAAGGTACAAAACAAATTATCCCAGAACCCACACACGTTCATACCCAAGCAACTTGTTATAGATTAACAGTGTGGGCAAACAAGGTATTCTTCTTAGCCAGGTCTCTTAAGGGAAGACTGACTATTGTAGTCACAAAGAAAGGACCAATTACTTTATTATCTTAAAAGGTGATCTTATGAGAAACCTTAAAGGAATCACAAACCTAAACTTTTATATAGGAAAAGGAATCAGTCAGCTCTGCTTTAAATGTTTAGGGTACAGACCCACTCATAGATTTTCGATTTTGATCTGGAGATTGAGGGCAAAATGGGTACAAGGATTTAATCATCACCTTTGGCCACCAACCCATCCCGTCAAGAGAAGTGTGCCAACTAGTAATAACTGGGTTGCTTTGTTCTTCTTCCCTGACCTTAAAAAATTTCCCATTCAACTATGTGCCTTTTAAAAACTTTAGATTATCTTATTGGGTTTTTCATCTCAAAAATATTTGACAAAAGCATCATAGTTTAATAGTTTAAGTTATCCAACTAACTTTAAGTTAATTTCAAAGCTTTGCTTCAGCTGGGATACACTCTGAAAGCTGTGGGCACGTCTTTCAATGTTAAGGTTAAGAATTTAAGCTATCTGGGCTGAGATTCATTTTGTGTTTTAAATCATTAACCCAAGCCAAAGTCTATAAGGCTCCCCAATAGAAGCTCATGTACTGTAGCAGTATGACACTTCCTTGTTTATAGTTTTAGTCAACAAAAATCTATTTGAACTAATACTATTATTATCATTTAGACAGTACCAATTAGGGAAAAAAATCATCTTCATAATAATTCAAAATTAAAAGT
The DNA here is from genome assembly GCA_033318265.1 of Phyllotis vaccarum. Lineage (NCBI taxonomy): Eukaryota > Metazoa > Chordata > Mammalia > Rodentia > Cricetidae > Phyllotis > Phyllotis vaccarum. The sequence continues at coordinate 56,579,825 of JARWLC010000011.1, forward strand.
TCCCAGTAGAATGGGAAGTTTCCATGAGATAAACACATTACATTGCAGGGAGTGGGGATCTCCCCACATCCATTCAACACCATGCCAGAGAGAAAGATAGCAAACATGTAAAGGCACAACAGAAGCAGAAGACATTCTGGGGCCTTATCTATCCAAGATTCACCCATCAGGGAGTTTCCTCCTAATGGGATGACACTCTGAACTTCAATTTCTACCTGCTGCCCCTCTGACATGGTCACTAGCAAAGCATTACTATTCAGGCAGCATTGTCAGAGGGTGGAGACATGGAGTCTAGTACTAGGCATGGTGGCATGCATCTTTAAAACTAGCATTCAGGAGGCACTAAGATCTCTGTGCGCTCCAACCCAGCCAGGGCTACAGACAAGCAAACCAAAGGACATGGAGTCTAGAGAGTGTGTGTAACTTCCCGATGACGGAGCCTGCCTATACAAACAGGGCTAATATTAAAAGAATTTCCTACATGGAGTAACGAATTATCACACTCCCAGGAATCGACAAGAAGTGCTAAAAGATCTTTGCTGCTAGATTCAGTGGCACACACCTTTAATTCCACTCAGGAAGATGGACTTCCATGAATCTGAGGCTAGCCTGATCTACATAGGGAGTTCCAGGCCAGCCATTGCAACATAGTGAGCCCCTGTCTCAAAATAAAACAAAATGAGACAACAAAACAGACCCCTTGCTGTTCTGAGACTACACCAACGGTCCTGAAGGGTCAGTAGGCTCACAAACCTGTCTCCACCTCCCTCACTCTCACCCCTGATCCCTTCCCTTCCCACACTAAAACCATGGAGGATTAGAATGTTCTAGAAACCCTGACCAGGATGCACAGCCAAGCAATGCCTCAATTTCTTTCTCTCTGAGGAAGCAAATTATTCCTTTTGGCCAACCCTGCTCCTTGGGCTGTTATGTGATCACATGATTCCATGTAAGTCCAAATGTAAAGAACCATTTGCTAAGGAATTCTTACAGTATTAATCAAGGTCACCCGATCTTAGAAAAAATAACTGCTCTTCCTTATGTACAGGCTTAGTCTATAATGTATACATGCTTCTGTGTATGTATGAAAATGTGAGGTAGTGTAACAAGGAGGCCAAGGAAGGGCGACTCAGGTGGGGAGGAAGGACAAAAGGCATGAGTCATGCAAGAGGACAGGAAGAGAATCACCTTTCCTAGTTTTTACTCTATCTTTTTTTTTTTCTTTTTGTTGGGGCAAGGAGGATGTGTACATAAAAACATAATTGATAAAAGTGTGAAACCCCAAGCAAAGCTCCAGTGCTTCAGAATGGCCACTCTAACTGCATGGAGGTTCACTGAGACGGCTGGGGTTTGGGAGTAGGCAACTATCTGAGTGGCTACCTTAATCTAGCCATGTGGGGTTTCTATCTGTGAGTTCACTGTGATTTTGCACTGTAAGAAATGCATTTCTCATGGCATGTCCCAAGTCCTGTCTGAAAACACATGGCAAGCATCCTCTGCTAATGTCCCCTTCTTAAACACCATTATTCCATTCTTCGAGGAGGGAACCGAGGTACCACCAAGCAGCATGGCTCTGCCTCCTTCCCAAACCTGGCCTCTTCCCATCTCTTTCTGACTGATTTAGCTTGGGCAGAGGCAGGGTGCCCTTGTGGAGAATGTACCCCTGTATTAGCCAGCTTTCTGCTACTATCAAAGAAACCAGAGATAAATCAGCTTGATGATGGAAAACCTTTATTAGGGCTGATGGCTCTGGAGGCCCGAGGCCATGGTCACTGGGCCCTGTTGCTTTGGTGACGTGGTGAGAAAGCACACTGTGTCAAAGGAAGATAATGGAGCTTTTTACTTCATAGCAGTCAGGAGAAAGAAGTGAGGGGCAGGCAAGAGCACTGCCATTTCCTTGAGGGCATTTCTCCAGTGACGTGACTTTAAAACATTTATTGGTATGTATGTGCATGCACATGTGTAATGTTTACATACGGGCACACTTCATGGAACAAGTATGGAGACCAGAAGACCACTTTGAGGACTCTTTTATCTCTCTCCTTTTCATGAATTCCTTGAATGAAACTCAGGTCACCAGACTTGAGTGGCAAGCCAAGCCATCTCACAGACCCCTGACAGACTTCTGGCATCTCCTTACTATATCCTGCTAATCAACATGCCACTACATCCTCAGAGAACCACAGAGAACCACATGCTGAGGACCAAGCCTGACACACACATGAAACTTCAGGGGGATGGTTGTCCAGAACAGAGAACTTCACATAAAAAGCACTTGAATCTTGAGGGAACTCACCTACAAAACTGGGCACTGGGGAAAGAAACATGATATAGGAGATGCCACAAAAGACACGCACAGATGTGCATACGCATGCGAGTATATATGCAGAGAGATATGCGTGTACAGATACATACACATGCCACTTGGGGCTGAAGCCAGGCTGGTGTCAGTGGTGAAGCATCACTCTGCAGTGGTAAGATGCTGAAGGATTAAATTACACTGATGCATATCTGTTGGAAGCCTTCCAAGAGACTCTCACACCCATCAGCATTCTGGAGCCAAATTAATCAACAGATTGTTATCAAGACACAAATCTGCTTGCAAAGATATTTTTGTGAAGTTTAATTCCACAAAGAGAAACATCACTGCTTGTTAATGTAAAAAAAAAAAAAAAAATACAAATACTAAGAGAAATCTCGTGCTTGGCAGTTCCCAGAGCCATCAGGAAAGATTAGGAGTTTAGATGACAAGGGAACTCTGAAATTCTGGGAGGAGGATCTATAGAGGGCTGACAGGCTTCTTTTCCTATGCACAGTATGGGCCTTACTCAACGCAGGGTGCTCTCTCTGGCTCCAGCCCACTGCTTCAGGGGATCAGGTCTTTACAACATTTGTATTCGTGTGTAATCTAGGGCTCTGGTCAGATTACCGGGGATCTTCCTGTCTGCTTCCTTGGTGTTGGCTTTACAAGCACATGCTACTACATTGGGCTTTTTCCGCACAGGTTCTGGAGCTCAAACTCAGATCGTTGTGATGCAAGGTGAGTGTATTACAAATTGGAAACAAGGTGGCTCCAGGCAGCTAGGGGTCCTCGAGGAAACTTTGGGTCAATGATCATTGCCTATCCACGTCTTCCTGTTCCCATCCAAGGAAGAGCTAATGGTGGCTATCATGGCCCAGACCATCTGAAAAGGCAGCTTTCCTTCTAGGGGTGCCTTGTCGGACCTCCACCCCACCTGAGTGCCAAGACGTGTCAGGGGCATTGTCTCTTGCTGCTTCCCTGCTTCCTGGCTGTGTGGTCAGGGTCACAGAACGACTGTTGCTTTGGAATTCCTAGTGGGGCCTCCACAGGAGGGTGTAAATCTAGCGGCTGATTTACTTCCTTTCTCGGCTTTATTCCCAAGTGGTTTCTTCTGCTGCTCCAGTGAGCTTTCTTTCACGTTATTTTTATTCATTTATCTTTTAAGCAACATTCTCATAAGTTCTTTGAGAGTTTCATACAATGAATTTTGATCACATTCACTCACCCTCCATCACCTCCTATCTCACCCTCAACTCCCTGTCTATCCACCTTTGAGAGTCCCGCCTCCCCTCCCCACAAGATTGTGTTGCCAGCTACTCCAGGGAGAGGTGTCAGCCCTGGACTGTGACCAGCCTAGCCGGGGTCAAGTCATTAAAGAAAGTGGATTCTCTTCCTGCAGCCATCAATTGCCAATGGCTGCTCAGCAACGGCCTCCTCTTCTCCCCTCCATGCTGGGATTTTGTCTGGCCTGAGTTCATGCAGGTCTGGATGCTGTCACAGAGACCCTCAACTGGTCATGTGCAGAGAATAGAAGACTGTGTAATTCTTAGTTCTAAATGGGATATACATGTAACAAACCTCCCCCAAGGCTGGGAGGCATCCCAAAAGAGGGAACAGAAAGTCTATAAAACTCGGAGGTAGAGGATGATGTCAAGTTATTTCTAAATAGAAGACTTTGAAACCACAAGGATGTGGAAGGGGGAGATATTGAATGCATATGTGATGTGAATATGCATGCATCCACAATTGTCAGTGTAGCTTAGGTAGCTTCCTCCCTCTCAAAATTCAAGTTTCATTTCAACTACCCTCTCTATATTTTTATTTATAATATGTGTAGCTTTCCCAAACAGAGTTTTGGTATTGATGGTATTCTAATGCATGGCCACACTGTGTTGAATGTAACCACATGACTACTGAGGGAAAGATGGAAATGGCTCTAACTCTGACCCACGGACAATGTTGAAGACTCCTCTGCTTGTTATCGGCTCCCTGCTCAACCCAATAATTCCATGAGATAAATTCTAAAGCTTAAATGGCTCTGAGGGTCACGATATTTTGATGTTTACGGCTATTATCAAGTTTGTATTCAAAGGTGCCTATGACTTTGCTGCAAGCAGTCATTTGGGACACCCTCGAACACAAGCTTCTGTGAAGGGTTTGAAATCGCTTGAGAATGTTCTAGGACACAACAGAGCCTTCCAATGAGGTTCGAGGATTATTTGTTCAGAGCACAAGCTGCTTTCTGTGCGCTGTTCCCATTTGGATTCTCTCCCCTCTGTGTATGTCCTTGAACTGTTTTTCACTGCATTCTCCTCTTCCCTCCCCTCCCCCTCCCTCCCCTCCCCTCCCCCCTCCCTTCCCCCTCCCTCCCCTCCCCTCCCTTCCTTTTTCTTCCTTTGATTTTTCAAGACAGAATTTCTCTACGTAACAGCCATGGCTGTCCTGGAACTCTCTGTAGACGAGGCTGGCCTCAAACTCAGAGATTTGCCTGCCTCTGCCTCCCGAGTACAAGGATTAAAGGCGTGCCCAGTCATTGCATGTTCTTATAAGGAAAAGTTTCGTGCATAGTCATTACTATGTTCCAAACATAGACCACAGCTTTGTCACAGTTAGGCCTTGCATAGTGATGGACCATGGTGCAGACCCACTACTGCTAAACATCGACTTAATTGGCCTTCCTCTTTAAGCTTCTGCATTTCAGAGCCTGCTTGGAAAGTACCCTTCTACCTGGTGTGAAGATAGCCCCTTCTTTCTAGCCCAAATACTAGGATTTTGGTTCCTCATTTCTTCTGGAATTTGTGTGTGTAGCACTGAAAACCTAGGGTTTTTTGCTTTGAACTGATAATCTTCTCAATTTAAAAAAAAAGTTTAATATTTTTATACTAACCTGGAGAAAAACCTACTATCACAAGATAAACGATCATACTTTTAGACCACTGTAATTTACTTGTTTTAACTTATTATATTACTTTTAAAGCCTTGAATATATATTGACCATGAAAGTTTCATAGAGAACAAAGAAAGGTTCCCAGCATTCCCCAGCTTCTTCCTAGAACAACATAGGAATAAGGAACTTGACATTGAACGGTGTGTGTCACTTTACCAGGGAAGTATTTTTTGTAGTTACCACGGTGGTTCAGAAATGAAAGTATTCCTTCACCATAATAACCTCCTTTACGCTGTTCTTGAGACACACCGACCCACATTCTTCAGCGCTGACAACCTCTCGGCTCTTTCCCGTCTTGGTAATTTTGTTATTTCAAGGTTGTGAGATCACACAATGTGCATTCTTTTGGCATTGTCTGTGATCTGTTTAATACCTAGGCATCCAATGCCAAAGCTGTCCCTGTTCATTCCACAACTAGAGCATTATACGTGGCCGGAACCAGTCACCCTGGAAGGGATGCTGTGGTTGGTCCACATGAAGTCACTATGCACAGATGTTCACAGGCTCTTGCAGGAATCCCAGATTGCACCAAGTAGAGTAAGACAAAGGCTCAGGGAGTAGTGCTGGGCTGTAACCGCAGCTGCTGTTGTGTGTTTTGTCTCGCTGATAACTAAATGAGACCATCACACATGCTAGACAAAGCACTCTGCTACTCAGCAGCTCCCAATGGCAGGTTCCGTGTTTGAGAATCCACTGAACTCTTCTGTACAGAGTGTCTGCCTCATCTCACTGTCTCACCTACAAGGTACATATTCTTTGCCCCTGTAGCAGCATTTAGGGTTACAACCACTGTTCAAACTTAATTTATGTCTATTTTGTATATGAGGGTCAGGAAGAGTGTTTACCACACTGCCCATGTAGAGGCCAGAAGGAAATTTGTGGAAGTTTGTTCTTTCCTTAGACTGTGTGAGTCCAAGGGATAAAACTCAAGTCACAAGGCTTCTTGGAGATAAGCATCCTTTCCTGCTGAGACATCTTGCTAACCCCAGAATTTTCATTTTTGGTCTGAAGTATACTTTCTTGTCTCTTCCCTTCATGCAGCATACTTTGATTTTTTGAGCACTGGACCTCAAAGACTTCCCTCTATGTCCTTTCTACTTGTATAAGATTTACATTTCATTTTAAGATGTGGTACACTAGTCAGCATTCTCTTGAGTAACGTAACTTACAGAATAAATTATCTCTATATATAGAAAGGAGAGTTATTAGAATGACTTAAAGACTGGTCCAGCTAATCCAACAATGGCTGGCTGTGAATAAAAAATCCAGTAGCTGCCCAGTTCATGAGGATGGATGTCTCAGCTGGTCTTCAGTATTACACTGGAATCTCAAAGAAATAGGCTTTAATGCTAGTGAAGAAATGGACTTGCTAGCAAGGCAGTGGCAAGTAGGCAAAGCCAAAAAACTTCCTTCTTTCATGTCTATAACTTGGGCTTCCAATGGAAGCTGTGTCTCCCTGCCCTGTAATCCAGATTGGAAGTGAAGCTTCCTACTTCAAATTAAGCAAAAATTCTTCACAGGTGTGCCCTCTATTTTGGATTTTTATTTAATTCCAGATGTAGTCAAGATGACAATCAAAAATAGCCATTATATGTGGGATCTGTTCTGAGTAGGTTTGGGTTTGAGGTATAAGATTTAGGTTGAAAAGTCTATTTTTCCTCCACCAAACCATGATTACAGCTCTATCAGAAATCAGTGGGCATCTGGGGATACAGCTCAATTGTCAGAGTGCTTGCTTAGCAAGCAAGAAATTCTAGGCTTCACACCCAGCACAACATCCAGCTAGGCATGGTGGTGAGCCTGTAATCCCAGCACTTGGGGTTCAAGCCACAGGGCATGGGCCTCAAACCAGCTTAAGATCTGAGATACATGCAGCTCTTTTAGATGATGAAGAGGACCCAGTCAGGCAGTGTGAAGCAGCATAGATCAGTTCACAGCCTTCCAGGACTCTTCTGTTTGAGCTTACCTTATTTCTGTATAAGCAAGTTTCTCCTTTAATAAATAATCCATGTCTCAATCACCTATGGATTTCTTGATTTATTTGTCTTTACTCCATATCAGATGACTCTAACTTCCATTATCAAGGCAGCCTTGCATACCTGGAATGTGGTTGTGATATGTATTTCAGCTTATATATTGAGGAATTCTGTTCACTAACAATCTCATTAAGAATGTTTGCATCTTTGGGTGAATATGTGCATGTATATATAAAGTCTGTGCGTGTATCTGTGTGTATATATCATGTGTATGTAGATGTGGCACACATGTGTCATGGTACATACGTGATGGTCAGAGGACAAGCTTAAGCTTAAGTCCTCACCTTTGACCTTGTTTGAAGTGCGTTCTGGTTTTCTGCTACATATACTACACTGCTAATGTGTTCAACTTTTATGTCAGATCTGGGGACTCCCTGGCAATTTTGTCATGGCCCGTAGGTTATCTACAAGTGTGTCAATAAGAACCCAAGAAAAGCATCTGTAAAGGATAAAGTCCCAGTTATCTCTGTGGTATATATCTAGTTTAATCCTAAAATGGCCAAAACAATATCTCAGTTAGGATCTCTATTGCTGTGAAGAGACAGCATGACCACTGCAATTCTTATAAAACATTTTATGTGGGTGGCTTGCAGTTTAAGAAATTCAGTCTATTGATATCATGGTGGGACATGCAGTATGCAGGCAGGCATGGTGCTGGAAGAGCTGACAGTTTTACAACTTGATACGCAGGCAACAGGAAGTGGTCTGAGACACTGGGTGTGGCTTGAGCATATACTGACTTCAAAGCCCACCTCCATAGTGACATACTTCCTCCAACAAGCCCATACTCACTCCAACAAAACCAGACCTTCCTCCTAAAAGTGCCACTCCCTTTGAGGGGCATTTTTCTTTTAAACCATCAAAAACAGTTTCTATATAATTTCATTTCCTTTAAATTTGCTGAAAGAGGCTGGCAAGATGAATGTCTCAGTGATCAGAGTGCTGCCTTCTGCCAGTCTTCCAGAGGATTCAATTTCCATTTCCAGGATCCACATCAGGTAGCTGTTGCATGAATTCTGGTTGTGTCAAAGGAAACTCAGAGTCAGATATCGGGAAAGGCTGAAATATCAAAGGAAACACCACAGTCAAATCTCACCCAGCTGTCTTCCAGCTCCCATAGCCTCACTTTTCATGGCTTCTATTGCATTATTCTGTCTTTCTATGCCTACCTTAATAACTTCTTTGCCCAGTTGTTTCACATCCAGGTTAAGATTAAAGGCATGGGCTACTTCTGGTCCTATACATTCAAACAATCTTGCATTCTGTTTTTACCTATGATAATGACCCAGTTTCCAAAAACTGAGCATTTACCTCCTGAAGGGGCCAGCTTGGATGACATGACTCTGGTGAAATTATTGATACATCTGCCCCTGTGTCCAACACACCTTCAATAATAACATCATTTATTTGTACTTTTTAATTTTGACCATTGTTTATTAAAGAAGTTTGCCAAAATATTTGCTTTATAATTTTCCTGAGTTTTTTTCTTTTTATAGATTTTTCTATCATTCATTGTAATATGTCTTTTTAAAATAGGTTTTAACTTTTTTAATTGTTCTGGGAGTGTTTCCTCCACAATGGCAGGGTAAGATTAAACTGAATTTGATATGGGGGCTTTCCTGAAGGCATAAAGTTACCTTGTCTGTCCCTTGTTGATCAGCATTCATTAGTACAATGCCTCCCTTTTCAATACCTTCTGCATACTCCAGAAGGGAGGTGCATTCTCTTGAGATTATTCCTACCAAAAGCACTGTTTCTAGGAATGCCTCATTTACAACTCTTTTTATGTGACCTTGCCTTCCAAAACTGTAACATTTAACATTTTGATTTTTTCTTATACCTCTAGAAACAACCTCTGCTACCCAGTTTTCATCACATCATAAGACCCTAGATTAATTACCTCACTAATCCAATCCTCCAAGGGTGCTAATCTTGCTTTTAATGGTCTAAGTATTCTACATTGTGTATTAGCATTCTCAAAAGCCAGTGCTTCAATTATTATTCACCTAGCTTCTGAATCCGGTACCATTCTGTTTACTGCTGTAGTTAATCTCTGAAAAAAAGTCTGTAAAAGTTTCTCTGAATTACTTTTGTGAAGGATTCAGTTTTCTTTTCTATTTCTTTGATCTAATCCCAGGCATTTAGAGCTGCCATGTGGCATAAAGCTTTGTATACAAAGTTCATTGTATGCAGATTGCCTTTCAATATCAACATAATCCCCTTGGTCTTGGGAGACTTCTATGCCTCTGGCTCTGTGTCTTTGCTATATTGTTTTAGCCTCCTCCTACCACCACGTTTTCCACCTTAAAAGTGTCCCAGCCTCTAAAACAGCAGTAACCATAGATATAACCAGTCTTTAGGAGTGATCCAGTTATAAATGGTGAGTACATCACATATGTCACAATTGCTTTTTTTTTAACTCTCCTTAATTCTAGCATTTTTACCAGAGCCCAACTAGCTATTATATTATCTTTATCACTGTGCAATTTTTTAAAAGGTTACTGGATATATTAATGTTGACTGTTTTGTGTAAGCGTAGATGGCTTTGCTAAAATTGGTACTTTATATTGCTCTGTTCGAGTTTGAATATCTTTGTGTTCTCTCTTAATAGGCTTTTCTAAGACTTTTTTCTTGGCATTTACGTTAATTGACTTTTTAAATGATAAAACAGAAATCAAACAAAAATATTCATGATAAGCAATAGGATAAGCATTATGATAACCCCATCTACTTTACTTATCTTTTCCTTTACTGGTTCCAATATCACATTGTCTAGACAAAGATTACAGAAAAACTAAACACTCACCATGACCTTAAACAAATTCCCCTTTTAAAAAAAAAATCTCATTTACTCACTAATCTAGTTGTCAGTAACAATTCAAGGGACTGTGAAGTGGAACAGCCACCTAGTGTGACAGCAGCCCAAGAAGGGGTCCAAAAAGAGAGAAAAAAAACCCACAACCCACCAGGTAAAAGAGGCCACTGTCTGAAAAACTTACCAAGATGAAAATAATATGGAAATACGCATGACTGGTCTGCTTGTGATTGGAGGCTAACTGAAAACAGAAAGCCTAGCCAGCAGGTAATTATTCCTCTGGCCATATGTTTCTCTAGCCAGCAAGGGGCTTTTTTTGGAAGAGGGGAACTCATGCTCCAAAGTTGGACATCAAGTGTTGTACAAATATAGAAAACTCAAAGCCAGATCTCCAAGACAGGCTGGAATATCAAAGAGAGGAAACTATACAGTCAAATCTCACCCAGCTGTCTTCCAGCTTCCTCAGCCTCACTCCTCATGGCTTCTACTGCATGAATCTGTCTTTCTATGCCTGCCTTAAATACTTTCTTTGCCCAGTTGTTTCACATCCAGGTTAAGATTAAAGGTGTGAGTTACTACTGTTTGGTAGTTAGGTCTTGAACTCAGAGAAATACAGAAAGATCTACTCTGTCTCTGGAGTTATGGGATTAAAGGCACCATCACTGCCTGCCTGGGAGCCTGGAGCTCCCTCTGTGTAAATCAAGCTGGTCTCAAAATCAGATCTGCTGGGATTAAAGGCACAGGTCGCCACTCCTGGTCTTTCCCATGCTGGGATTGAAGGTGTGAGTTACCACTCTCTGATCATCCTGGACTGACTGTAGGTATATCGTTTCTCTGATATTTCAGACTGGTTTTTATTAAATATGTAACATATCACCACAGGTGGTTCCAGTTCTGAGGGGCCTCTGTGGTCACGTGCATTCATGTACACATACCCATACACAGACACACAGACACATAGACATATAGTTTAAAATAATAAAAAGAAGCCTTAAAAATTTTCCAAGGTCACTTTATGGCTCATAATCTGATCTCTCTAGGGGTGTGTTCTATATCTCTAGGAAGAAGGTGCATTCTGCTGTTGGGGATGTGCTGGGCAGTGTCAGCTGAACCCTGAACTTTGGGTGACTGTCAGGCAGACAGGTGTCATCTCTGTCATTTGTAGATTTTGGAAGTTTCTTGCACTTCCGGTTTACTTGGGTAAATATATCCTTCTGTGGTCTTTGATGTAGTTGAAGATTAGATAGTTATAGGTATAGTTTTTCTTAGCTATTTTAAAAGGTATATTGGATATGAAACTTTAGATTCACAAGATAAGGTAGATGATAGAGTATTTTCTTTAAGTTTGTTAAATACAAATAGACTAGATATTGTAATTGTAATTTTTCTTAATGGCCATTTTGTTATATGTAATTTTGCTATGTTAAAATTGAAGCCTTCCTTTTTGATTAGGCAAAAACAGGGAGGTGATGTGGAATGTCTTTCTGTATGCTGTGAATATCAATCTTTAAATAAAGGAGCTGTTTTGGCCCATGACAGGCACCATGGAAGAAGTAGGTGGGGGAATCTGAATAGGTAGGAAAGGAAGGGCGGAGTCAGGCAGACTGAGCTGAAGCCACCCAAGAAGAAACATGTAAGGAACACAGGTGAGCCACGGGCTACGTGGCAGACAGATTAATGAGAATGGGTTGAGTTAAGATAAGAGAACTAGCTAGCAATGTGCCTGAGCCATAGGCCAAACAGCATGAACTTAATCTAAGTGTCTGAGTCATTTTGGGGGCCTGAGCAGCAGCGGGCGGCTAAGCGGTCTGGGACTGACTGCAAGTCTGTGGGTCTGGACCTCTGGCCGCCTGGGGCCAGGATACCTCATTGTAACAACCGTAGAAGCCAGACAAGGTCACTGAATCCCCTGAAGACTGAGTTGCAGGCTTTTGTGAGCTGCCTGACTTTGGTGCCAGCTTAGACTCAACTCAAGTCTGCTGCTCAGGAGCTCTACAAGATCTTAATGCTGAACCACCTCTCCCGCCCCTGGGTTCTGATCTTAAATCCACTTTGTCAATCTCTGTCTTTAACTGATATACTTAAAACATCTAGATTTTTAACTTAAGTCCCTTATGTTTGTTTGATTATTATTTTTTTTTGAGACAGGGTTTCTCTGTGTAGCCCTGGCTGTTCTGGAACTCTCTTTGTAGACCAGACTGGCCTTAGACTCACAGAGATCCACCTGTATCTGCCTCCTGAGTGCTGGGATTAAAGGAGCCGCTGCCGACACCCAAAGTCTTGATTGATATGCCGAGATTCCATCTGACATTTCTTTTTGTCTTTCTTAAGTACTGGGATTTAAAAGGCACTCAACCAATGCAAGCAAGCAGCATCCCAAGCTCCTTTTTATTTTTCTCTTGTCTGTCAGCTTTTCTTTCCTCAGCTTTCTTGGCTACTCGGCCTCTTGTAGAACTCTGGTTTCATTTACTTGTGTGGGGCATGACTCCATCTACCATGGCGCATTGGAGTCTCCTGGTGCTTCCTTCATTTGAGTCAAGTGAGGTGAAGACAATTTACCTTCCATGCTGGGGATGCAGCTTGGTGCTGAGTGGCTGGACTAGAAGGTACACAGTCTAGGGTTTGATTCCTGGACTGGCAAGGAAAGAGTAAAGTCAGCATGATTTTCCTTACACCCCTTTCCATCCATGATTCCCACCAGGACTCTTAGGCATCCTGGGATACTTCATCCATTTCAGGCTTGCCTGGGTTATATAGCAAGATTATGACTCTGTGTGTGTGTGAGGGGGAGGGGGTAAGAGCCACAGCTTGTGGTCTATCCTTTGTCTAGTAGGAAGTCTTGGGCTGACCATTTGTGTGGGCTGTCCTTGTTGAAAATAATATATAGACTGACTCTCACTGGCTTTCCCTCCTCTAAAAAAAAGTAGCTCAAGACGGAGCTGGAGACAGCGCCCCGTCAGGAGAGGGCTTGCCTAGCACATACCCCATCATCACACACAGCTGCAATGGTTGCCCTAATTAGTGGAAACTGTCAGCTTGATGCAGTCTAAAGTAGCCTGAAGAAAATATTCGCGGCTGAAATTATTGTCTTTATCAGGTTGGTTTGTGGGCATGTTATAATTTATATAGGATGATCCAGCCTACCATGAGGGCTGCCATCCCCTATTCAATGATCCTGGACTATATAAGACTGCTAGTTGATCATGAACCTGCTAGTGTGGAAACATTCCTCCATGGCCTTCATGGACTGTGAACTGGACGTGTGAGCCAAATAAAGTTGCCTTTGGTCAGAGTGGGTTTTTTTTTTTTTATCATAGCCACAGAACGAAACCAGACCCTGAATCGTAGCACCTGGGTAGCAGAGGCAGGAGGATCGGAGTTTAAGATCATCTTTGTCTATATAGCAAGTTCCAGGCCTGCTTGGGATACATAGGATCTCATTTAAAAAAAAAAAAAAAAAAAAAAAAAAAAGGAGCAGGCAGTGGCTTTTTATAAAGCAAGCAACAACCTGGAGCTTCCTGGTGACAGGGCATGTCGGTGTTTGCATTTCAGTGGCCTTAATATAGCAACTCACTTGACAGGGAATTGCTTGTCTCAAGTGCTTTTGGGGGGGGGGTGCTTTATTTTTACTTGCTTCTTCTGTGAGGATGTAACAGCGGGGGCAGGAGGTGGCATTAAATGTGTAGTCATGACCATGATGGCAGAAAGAACGTTTTCGGCAGATGTCAAAATGGAGAATTTCTGGTCTAGCAAGCCATTTTTATTTAGGAGAATTTTTTTTTTCAGCCAAATTGGGAAAGTATCCTTTATGATAGTATGCGACATTCAGACTCACTGAAAAACGCCTTTGAAAGTGCCTTCTGTCCACAATATGGCAACAGTGTGGGTTGAGCGCCTCCTCTTTCCCACCTATCCACGTGGTTCATCTCAGGAATAGTGAGGTGCACACTGGGAGCTTGTGTCCAGCTGTTGGGTCACACACACCTGTAGTATGGCCTGACATGACAATGTCCAGTTTTACTTCTTTCCATTAATACATGAAGTACATAATAAAAACAACATGCAAACACTCTCAGGAACCAACCCCTCCAGTGTCCTTTCTAGAAACCTGAAGGAAACTGACTGATTGGAGGCCAAGGCATCCTTGGGTTCAATTACACACAGGCAGTCACAGTGGCTATTAATAGGTTTTCTGCCCCCTCCCTTTAATAGGTTTCTCCACTGAGGTAGTAAGCCAGATCAAGCTGAACTGAAAAAGTATAACAGGCATATTGAGCAAAGCAACTCCTGGGTGGGTGGGTTCACAGGTCTGCAAGAATGAGGCTAAAGAAGTCTCATGCCCGAACTAAGGCAGGGAGATTTTATAGACTGTAGGCAAGATGTGATGATCTGTCCGCCAGAGCTGTGTTTGTGCCCAAGTATGGTCAAAAGCTGAGCACCTAGGCAGGGACTTAGGCAGCTGACTGCACCAGGGGCTGGAGGGATGGCTACCATAGTTGCCGAGAATGGGGAACTGAGATTTTTGGTACCTTTTCTTTTGTTTGGAGACTCTCTGAGTGGGTGGGTTTTAGAAAGGGAGAGGGAAGGGGCATGGGGCTTTCCAGAGCACACAGGGGCAAGCCAGAGTCTCCAACTGAACAGCCTTCCTCTTGAGGAGGACACTGTGTATACACAGTTATTTACTGACAACCTAGCTAAATTTTCCAGGGTGTTCCCAAAGTTTCAAGAGAAAAATTTATTTTCCCCTTTGATGTGGGAATATCTTTCTGTATGCTGTGAATATCAATCTTTAAATAAAGGAGTTGTTTGGCCCTTGACAGGCACCATAAAAGAAGTAGGTGGAGAATCAGAATAGGTAGGAAAGAAAGGGCGGAGTCAGAGGCAGATTGAGCCAGCCACCAAAAGGAGAAACAGGTAAGGAACACAGGTGAGCCATGGGCCACGTGGCAAAACAGATCAATAAAAATGAGTTAAATTAAGATAAAATAGCTAGCCAACAATGTGCCTGAGCCATAGGCTGAGCAGCATGAACTTAATATAAGTGTCTGAGTCATTTATGGGGCCTAAGCAGCAGCGGATGACTAAGGAGTCTGGGGCAGCATGTCTGTAGGTCTGGATCTCTGGCCACCTGGGACCAGGAAACTTTATTAAAATACCCCTTCATCTTAAAATTCTTTGAAAGTGGTATTTGGACAAAAGCATTTTACTTGAGTAGAATGCCATAGGTTAAATTGACCCTTGGCCCTTGATCCCAACCCGGTCTGGCATTCGTTTGCAGTTGCCACCTCTAATACAGTCTCAGAAGTGACTGTTAGCAGTTAAGTCTCTCTTCATAGGTAATAGAGTAAAATTAGCGAGGTCCAGAGAGAGGGAGGGCCTGGTCCTATTATTGGTCAGACAAAATCAGAATGCAAAGGGACCAACTGGGGTTAGAGATATCTACGAGACAAAGAATAGGCTGCAGACTCCCCACATACAGAGCTGGGAGAGAATGCCTATCTGTGGATTCAGCCATCAAGTCTGGGATGTTTTGCCCAGCACCCTGAGATGTCTGATAGAGGAAGTCCACCAGAGAGATGTAACTGCAGAAAATGAGTTTTAAAAATAAGTGTAAGTTTACAGACAAAGAACAAAATAGAAGGGGGTCATTTTCGGATGAGGAATCATCAGTTCAGGGTGGTGGTTCAGTTGGTAAAGTGCCTACAGTGTAAGCATGAGGACCCCATTTCAGATATCTTGCACCCAGATAAAAGCTGGATGTGGTGATAATGTCTAAAATCCAATGTAGGATGGGTCCGGGGTCAAATCCTTGTGGGTCATTGGCCAACCAGCCTAGATGAATCTATGAACTCCAACTTCAGTGAAAGATCTTTTCTTAAGAAAATAAGGTGAACAGCAACATTTGAAGATATCCTCCTTGACGTGAACATCAGAGGTACACATCACAGTACACCACAGCACACCACAGCACACCACAGTACACCACAGCACACTCAGCACATCACAGCACACCACATCACACCACAGCACACCACAGCACACTCAGCACACCACATCACACCACAGCACATCACAGCACACCACAGCACATCACACCACAGCACACCACAGCACACCACAGCACATCACAGCACACCACAGCACATCACATCACAGCACACCACAGCACACCACAGCACACCACAGCACACTCAGCACACCACATCACACCACAGCACATCACAGCACACCACAGCACATCACACCACATCACACCACAGCACACCACAGCACATCACAGCACACCACAGCACATCACACCACAGCACACCACAGCACACCACAGTACACCACAGCACACTCAGCACATCACAGCACACTCAGCACATCACAGCACACCACAGCACATCACAGCACACCACAGCACACCACAGCACATCACACCACAGCACACCACAGCACATCACACCACAGCACAGCACACCACACCACACTACATCACACCACAGCATACCACATCACACCACAGCACACCACAGTACACCACAGCACACCACAGCACACCACAGCACATCACACCACAGCACACCGCAGCACACCGCAGCACACCACAGCACACCACAGCACACCACAGCACACCACAGCACACCACAGCACACAACAGCACACCACAGCACACCACAGCACACAACAGCACACCACAGCACACCGCAGCACATCACAGCACACCCCAGCACATCACACCACAGCACACCACACCACATCACACCACACCACAGCACACACTACACCACACACACTATACCATGCCACATCACACCACATCACACCACACCACACCACACCACACCATACCACAGCACAGCACAGCACACCAGAGAGAGAGAGAGAGAGAGAGAGAGAGAGAATATGTATCTACCACCAAGCACACATACATTCACAGGATCATGTATACGCACTAATGAAACACATACATAACCCTACCCCCACACACACACACAATCAAACATCCCAAGCTAGCATCTTCCTACATATTTTTCATGTAGAAAATACTCTCTGTAAACTGCCTGGCACATGGGTGACCTTCTTACTCCCCTTTCAAGCAATGCTTATGCTTTACATTGGAGGACCTGGCACAAACCCAGTCTTCTATTCTACCTCTGATTGTTCCTGGAACCATGGCACCCTCTACCAGCGACTTTCCTACAAGACTCCAAGAAATCAAGTCCCATATTGGTTTGGGCACTGCATTTTTCAGTGTTAAGCATAACTGCTTGACTCATTAAAATATATATAACCTTCAAAATACTTGAGTCAAGTGCACTTTGTAGAATGCTTGTCTATCATGCTCAAAGTGCTGGTTTTGACCCCCAGCACTGCACAGATAGAACATGGTGGTATAGACCTGTAATCGTAGCACCTAGGAGGTGGAGACAAGGAGACTCAGAGATCAAAGGTCATCCCTGGCTACATAGTAAAGTCAAAGCCAGCCTGGAATACATGTGATCCTGTCTCCAAAAACAACTTTGTGAGCTGTAAAAAGTTAATTGATAAATAACGGAACACAATTACATAGAGGTCTCTGCACACTCCTAGAAATGCGTAAGAAATTTTGAACACATCTCTGTGTGTAGTCTCTTACTCTTAATAAGGCTAAGGAGCCCAGAAAGACCTTGTGTGGCAGAGATAGAAAGGAATGTGATCCACATATCCCACAGGTTACACCAACATCAGTTAAATAAATGCTTTCCAAATATAAACTGGTAAGAGCTCCTTCTGCCAGTATGCTAAAGGGGTGGGTGTGTCCAGAGAGACAAAGCATCTTGCCAGACAATGAGCCTAGAAAAGTCATGTTTAGAAGTCATTAGAGACAGACCCCATCCTGGGTAAGCCGTTGAGTTAATCATGGCATAACAGTATTAGCATCATTTAGACTATGCTGTAACTAAGTTATAAATAACCCTTGGTCTCACTTGAGAGTTATTACATATTGCAAGGCAAAAATAGCAGCCCTGGATATTTGACAAATATTCCATAGTCAGAGGACATTAACTTCATGCCTAACAATCTAATCATAAAATCTGCCATGATGCTTACTTCTTCATCATATAAATGACAGCTGTGATTTTGTAACAATCAAAATTAGCGTGATTGAGTTCAAAGTGATTATCCCATTCAGATTTGACCCCTGTTCTCTTCTGGAAGTCACATGGATTTAATGAAAAGGATTCTCTGTCAGTCCTCTAGTTATTTCCTAATTTCCTAGAAATGACCAGTTTAGGTTAAAAATGCCTGCGGAGGGTGTGTCACCACTAGCCTTTCTAAAAGCTCCATTTTCCTGGATTAGATGATTAAGAAAGAGGTCTGCTGTGCCCTCAGCTCTGCAGGAAACAGTGGGGGTTTCCTCCACTGGTCCCCTTGCCACAGAATCCTACAGAAATCTCTCAGTGATGGCCTCTGAAACCCAACAGTTCAAATTTGGGATCTTGTTCACTTGCCGTGTTGGACTGGATCTGGTTTCCATTGCTATGAAAGTCTCTGAGATGACTCAGCTTGCAGAAGAACAAGCTTATTTTGGCTCATGGTTTCTGAGTCATCATCGGTCATGGGTGACTTTGTGGGGCTTGTGGGGAGGTTGACCAGCACATTGGGAATGTGTGGTAGAACATAGCTGCTCACTAGAAATTAATAGAGCAGGGACAAAATATCTTTTTTAAGGGTATGGCCCCAATACCTGCTGATGCACATTGTGGTGCATCTTCCATGTTTTTGAGTACCTCTCCTTAGTGCCTTTAAGCTCCAACTCCACCTATGAGTTAACTTACTCTTAAGATCAGAGCGCTCAAGACTGAATCACCTCCCAGAGTTCTTCTCTGAACACTGTAGCAAGAATACAAGATTCCAGCACATGAGCATTTGGGGCATTTTAGGTCAGAGTATAATGCCACTTCAACTGCTATTTTCTGGCGGAGGCTCTTTAAGACGATAGACATGAGGAACAGCAGGGGCACCTTCCCTACACTCTCTCGATGGTATGTCCCTAACCTCCCTGAACATGCACCTCCCCACTTGCAACCCTCCACAAAAGGAGGGCATAGGCAGGACAGCTATACCTTCGTTCTTTAGGCCACACTATCCAAAGCCAGGTGCCAGAGCACAGAACGTAGAGCACAGAGCAACCACTGATATTGCCTGTTTGCCTTTTGGATAAAAACGGATAAAGAAGCGTTAGCAATAAAGGGTTCCCACAGGGACTCCTGCTTCCTCTGCCCTTTCATGGCTTCGTGTGGGCTCAGGGACTGTCCTGGGAGATGGAGGCAGCCTCTGCCTTGATACCATTGGTTACTTTAGATATTGTCTTTTGTTTTGTAAACTTACTTCCTTAACCTGTTCATATAAATATTGTATGCTCCACATATCTCTCCTTATTCTCCACCACTTCCAGTGGTCCCCGCCGGCCACCTAGATAGTTTCACATCTACTTTCTACTGTAACTAGCACTTCAGGAACACTGACATGCAGCTATCTCCGTGGAAGAGTTTTGCTCTCTGGGTCCCGTTTCCTTCTCTTTGCGAGGGCATAATATTCCCTCCTGCATGTGGATGTTGTAGGATTCAGGAAGCAAAGTCAGTCCTGTACCTTAGCAGGTACAGCGCACCCATCCCCGTGTAACAAGGACCTTTTCTGTTGCTCTTCACCCACTTAAATCAGATTTGGGAATCGCTGATCAGCCCCCACCCCTCTCTGGCACTTCTCTTCACACTAAATGCAGAGGTGAAGATTCTGAGGCAATGGAACTACCCACCTGGGTCAATCCTGAGAACTAAGAACGCTGGGCATAAATACAGCAGGACAGAGGGGAGAACTCTAGCGCCACCTGCTGCCCACACCAGTACTTGCAGAGGACTAGAAAACTAACTTCGGGTTCCACTGACATGTAGTAAAAAACCCTTTGGAGATACCAGTGTGGACAGGATAGAATTTGTCCTCTTACTAAATACATGTAAATATGTATTTATACACATGTAGGTCTTAGAAATAATATGTATAGTTTACTTAAAGTAGAGGTGTTTACATGAACATATGCATGTGTGTGTTAAGATGTGTTTTGTGTAAAGATGGTCTGCGTTTAAACTCTCAACTCTAAAAGCATGACTCTTCTGACTCACCTACTGAAGGAGAGGCATTCACAGAATGCTCACCACAGGGCCTGAGCACATTAGCTACCCAGCCATCACTGCGGAAAGTATCCAGGATGACCAACTCACCAGCAGTAAGCTGACCAAAGGCTCTTCTGGTCCTTCTGGACAAATGTGGTAAAAAGGCAGATCTTTAAACTCGGGTGTCTAGCTGCTTGCTCTTTCCCCAGCATATGACTTCAGCAAGCAGCAACAATGGGCAGGTGGGAACAGCGTGAGAGGCACCTGGGACACGACAGCACCTGTGCAGGTCTGGAGTTCCAGGACCCTTGACCCTTGCAGAGGTCATTGTTACAGCTTGTCCTGGGTACTAGCTCTTTTCTCGAACTCTTCTGCAGACCACGGCCTGCATATTCTCTTCACTGGCTCAACCCTCTCTCGCCTGTATTGCCACACTCCACTCCTTCTCTGGATGCAACCGTTATACCATGCTAACAGCCAACCCAACAGCTGAGGGACGGGAATATCCAAGAGAGGAGAGGCCCCCAGTAGGATCACTCAGAAGAGACTAGAAGACTGGGGAGCCTATTAGAAGTCTGACGAGTCCTCAGGCTTCTGGGGGCTCTTCACAATTTCCCTCGCAATTCTGCAAGCTGTTTTCTGTTCTAGGACGTCAGCCATTTTTGCTCTCTTAATCTCTATGGCTAGTGTGTCTCCCTTCCCTGTCATTCAGTTCCCATTGCTTTCAGTCGGGGACCTCCATGGTCTCTGCTGCTTTCACTCTGGGACCGCTCTTGAGTCCCTCACTCCATCTCTGTCACCCTCTGCCAGGGACTCTTCTCTTTTCAGCTGTCATTCACTTTCCTGCACAAGGAGGCCTTTCAGGACGTCCAGTTCCATCTATGGATGTCTTATGGGTTGAACTCAGAAGTGCCCTTAGAATGCCACACTTGCCCCCTTGCCCCAGGCCCCTGTAATAATTGGCCACGGCCAGTTTCAGCATCCCCACCTCTATTGGGACAGCATAAGGGAGTCCAGTGTCACTTGAGGGATGTACAGGAGCAGGGATTATACGTATCATTAGGATCACTCATGCAGACAGGTGCACCCTCCTCCAAGGAGGGTAATCCCCCAGGTGAATGGAGTTGCTAGGTAAGATCAAAGACAGGGTTAAAGGTGATATCTCTGGGAAAAGTGTCTATTTTACAAGCACCAGGACCTGAGTTTGGATCTCCATCACCTACATAAAATCTTGGTAAGACAGAACTTTGGGGTCAGTGAGAGGGACAGACACCTGGATTCCTCTGCTGTTGCTGGCTCAGCGTGCACCAAGGAAGGGTAGCAGAGGGTGGGGCTAGGTGGGATACCAAGAAGATGCACAGAAGGGCTTCTTCTTTGACTGGGTCTGAGCTGAGCGTTTTGACAAATTGAAGCAGCAGCTTGGACCAATCACAGCCTTGCCAGTGGTCACAGTAGTCCACGAACCAGGGTGTGTGCTTCCCATTTGGGTCACGGGAATTCAACATCCCTGTCCAAAAAAAAAGGGTGAACAATGGAGGGCAAGGTAGTTAGCCTCTTACTTTTCAAATTCAAAATATTCCTAGCGAAGAGCACCCTCAAATTCCTCATTATGGTGATAGTATTCACCAAATCCACTAACTTTAATCATATACATTTAGAACTTACTTATTATAAAGAAAAATAAACCGACCACTGTTGAATTCCTTCCCAGTTGCCGCTTTGCAACCTTCCCCTTCCCGCCTCCAGGGAAGCCGCTCCTAGGTGGGAGGGGCCGCTGGAGGGTTCATTCTTTTGCTGTGTAAACATATTTCTGTATTTGACTTCAGTCACAACCCATGCCGCCTCTGTAAATGACTTTCTCCATCAACATTAGCAGCAGTGATGTCAGTTCATTTCCGTTCTCTGAAATCCAGCTCATTCATTTTAATGGCTGTAGTATAGACACTGCAATAATATGAATGGTCTGCAAATGGTCCACCTGTTATCTGCCGAGGTTCTTGGGATTTTGCCAGTTATCCATTCATCATTCTTGAGCTCTGCTGAGCTGTCAAGCCAGGTCCTGAGATTTTGTGAAGCAGAAGTGAAGATTTTGTGAAGCAGAAGCCGTGAAGTGTGGACATAATAATGGCAACTACCAGATGAACAGACAGAGGGGATTTAATCAGGGCAAAGACACTCCGTCCTGCTTTGCAATGTTTCCTCTCAGAATTCCGCTGGAGGTTTCATTCCTTAGTTCGTAAGCACCTTCAGTGACAATGAGGGTCTACTGGCCGTTGGCCGACATGTCCGACTTCGCAGGCGTGTGAAGCACTGTTGCTAGGCTGTGCTGTTTCTTTCTCCAGTCTATTCCACCAGCCAGGTAGATTTACAGTGACAGAGGCCAAATACACTTCTTATAAGCTTTTATAAGGATGTATTTGTTAAAGTGTGACTCTCTCTCTCTCTCTCTCTCTCTCTCTCTCTCTCTCTCTCTCTCTCTCTCTGTGTGTGTGTGTGTGTGTGTGTGTGTGAGAGAGAGAGAGAGAGAGAGAGAGAGAGAGAGAGAGAGAGAGAGAGAGAGAGAGAGAGAGAGAGAGAGAGACTGTGTGATTTACCCTCAGAAAACAGCATCTGATCTCTTGGAGCTGGATTTACAGGTTGTTCTGCAGAGCTGGCAATTGAATTCAGGTCCTCTGAAAGAACAGCAATGCTACTAACCACTGAACAATCTCTCCAGCCCCCCCCCACCCCCAAGATTCTTTAAAGTAGCTGGTTTTCACTCCATCCATAAGGATCTCAAATCCATAAGGATAGTTACATATTTTTTAAAAGGTGACTGTAAATGTCATTAAGGACATGAAAAACTGCTCTTCATTGCTGTGGAAAGTAGTTTGGAAGTTGCCTACAAAGATCAATCATTTTTATATCACTCAGCAATTCCTCTGCTAGGATGCCCACCAAGAGACAATTCTTCTAAAAAGTTTTCAGGTGTTTGCTTATTTGGCTTGGGCTTCTCTGCAATGTCCTGTAAAGTCAGGTGCTAGCCCAGGATGAGCCTGCCTCTGCATTATTTATGGGAAGAGCCTGGCCCGGCTCTGGATAGGAGCCAGAAAGCCGAGGACAGGACGGTACTAGACATTCCAGGCAAATCACTGGTCAGCCTCTTGGCTTCTGTGACCTTATTTGAGTTAGTTTACATGTCTGAAATGAATTGTAGATTCTTCTTAACAAAATCCCATGGCTCTGCATTTCTAGTAGATTAGGCTGGCTTTCCTACAAAGAGATATCTGTGGTGCGGTTTTCCAGTAAAGACCACTCCATGCTAAGGAAAGGTCAGTTTTTAAAACTCAGTAGTCATGCATGGTGGTCCACACATGCAATCCCAGTACTTGAGAAACTGCTGTAGCAGGATTAAGAAGCCTAAAGCCTACTGACTTCGTAATAAGGCACATAGAACAGGTCTCAGGACACATGTCAACCAAGCCAAGGAAAGAAAACCTACGTTGAACAGAGAAATTAGCTCATGGCCTGTAGAGATTAAGCAAGAATTGGGGGAGGGGGGATGCTGAACCACGGTGAACATAGCCCACAAGTGATGGGAAGAAGCTAAGACTATTTGGTACAGAGATGGCATGTTGGAGGCCGCTGGCTCCAGCTCCTCAAGGTGGCGCTATTATCTGGTGCTGGCCAACCCGCCTGAGTCAATAGAGAACACATGCGTGCTCTCGCGAGACTGGTTTCTCAGCCTCTTCCGTGGCGTCATGTGGGATACTGGACTGCAACCTATAGGAAGATATTACGTCTAAAGCGAGGGCCGTTTGGTCGACTTAAAACCGGGTGCTTCCTACCTCGTGCTCTCTTTCTCTCTTGCTCCGCCCCGCCGTGGGCACAGACGCCGGCCCGGCTCAAGGGCGCCGGCTCTAGGCCACGTGGTGGATGGCCCGGCTCGGGCCACGCCGGGGCCTAGCTCTCTCTGGCTTTCCTTTTCCCCGCTGGGGGCCCGCCGCCGCTGGTTCCTGCGCAGCAGCCCCTGCCTCTCTGCCGGCCCTCTGCCGGCTCTCTTTCTCCTCCCCTCTCCATTTTCCATAAGCTAAATGCTCTCCCCCAAGATACATTAAAGTTGTACTGCAGAAGGATCCTCAGTGTGTGCCGTGTCTTTCCTTGCTGGCGAGAGATAGGCGCGGGACAATGGCACACATGGGCAGTCAGAGCCTGTGGGGAAGTTGACAGCTGACCCTTTCTGGGTTCTCTCTACCTATGTGGGAGTCATTTCTTATCCAAACGCTGTCCTTCCATCTAGACCTGCAAGGCATCATACATGAAGGTGCCCAGTTGACCCTCACATACCTCAGCTGAATAGTCACAGGGAACAGACAGGCTTGGGCCAGGGTAAGCAAATAGTTAATGTATTCTTATATTTCTTTTTTGGTGGTAACTTTCCTAATGAATTCTTTTCTGCCTTTCTCCGCCACTGAGCAGTGAGCCTTGCCCATGGCAAGGAGCTCTAAGTTCCTTGGGGTTCTGAGATGGAGGTGAGGTCAAGTAGGTACAAATTCTCCATGGCAACACTGACAATAGGAGTCACAGAAGGAAGCCACCCAAGTGAGCAATTTATTGTTGTCTTCTGAGATTTCAAAGAAATGATTATCCCCCCCCCCCACAGGCACCTTTATGAATTCTCCCAGGTGTTCCTAGAGCTTTGAAATTCCCAAAGGTTGATTTTAAATTTTTTAATTTTTTTGAGGAGGAGGGGTTAAAATTTCTCACTAAAACCCAGCCCATGGGAGAGTGCTATAACAAAGCCAGAAAGCTTATTTGGCCTGACTTCCTCTACTGTGATGTACTCAGGCTGAGAGTACAGACCTCTCCAGGCCTCTCCGTGCACTCATGCCCCCAGAGAGAATGCCTCTGCCTACAGGCTGAGCCCCAGCCCAGGCTGGGAGAGTAAATGCTCTTCATAGTTGCACATCATTGGGCTGCCTGGCCCACTGACAGTTCCCACTTTACTCAAGTGAGATACAGGCTCTCCTCAGCAACATTGCTAAGGGAAGCTATCCAAGTGGGTGATGGGTTAAGCCAAAAAAGAGTCACCTCAGACCCAGACCCTTAGTAAATTCAGAGCTGTGGGTAAAACTCACTGCTCAGTAGGAAGGAAAAGCAGAAGAGAAACGTTACCACAAAAGAAATAAACACACGAATATATTAACTATTTATTTACTTCTGCCTAAAGAAACCCTGGAAGGATGCCCATGTAACAGTGGTATGAGTTACGTCAAGTAGCCTGAGAGTGAGATTCGATGCTCCATCACATCTCTGGATGCCAACAACACATTTGTGACTCCATGACCAAGGAAGTCAAGTTCAGCTGAAAAAATGCAGTGGCATTCAGACTCTATTGGCCTGGATGTTCACATATGGCAATGAGGTTTGGATTGTTTGTAGGTGACGTCAGAGAATGCTAAATATAGAAGCCCACCTCCCACCCCGAGCAAAGCATTGCCAGTTCCCTTCCAGGGGACTCATGCACTCACTCTGGTCTCAGCCACTGTGGGGAATAAGAGGAAAATCACAGGGTCTAGCTGTGGCTGGAAGCACAGACATGTCAACAGAGGTCACTGGCCTCGACGGCACCCCTCTTCCCCCATTTAAAAACCCACCTGAGTATTTGTTTGTTGAGATGGTAGTATCTTTACTTTGCTCAGGCTAGTCTCAAATGCCAGGTCTCCTTGTCATATATCCAGCTTCAAAAGGACTTTAATACACACTCACAGTAGGCGGCTACTTTTCATAAGGTCTCTTTGAAACACAATTGTAAACTTACAAACTGTCCCCAAATTGCTACCAACACTTCGGTGTTCCGTGAGCTATTTCCAAGGTGAGGCAGAAGCAGAGTCTCATAGAGATCAAGATGAACCCAGGTAGGCGACACCAAGCTGTGGGCTGCAGTCAGGTGACTTAAATCAGTACAGGAAAATGTATCCAGTGCTTGGACAGGCTGCTTCAATAAGGGCACTTAATTCAGAAATAGAAGGTGTGTAAAGTATGCACGGCTCTGTAAGACCCATTTGGAACTGGGTTCTGTTCAGGTGTCGTCCCGTACTGTGACAGCATCGCTTTTGTGAGCAAACACAGAACAGTTTGTTACCCATCCACGGCATTCTCCTAAACTGAGTGACCTATCTCTATAGCCCATGGTTCTAGAACACTCCAATTAAACCACTATTGCTCAATCACAGGAGCTTTCAAAGGCTGGTAGCCTTCTTTAACTTATGATTAGAACGAGGAGGAAATGAACATTTTCTATTTAACCTACATGACATCCCCAAATACATCTCCCCCACTGTGACAGAAATACCCCTGAACATTTCTGAAGAACTTCTGCTTCCATATCCCCAAGGCACCGGCAGTGGAGACCGTTAGTACCTGGTGGCCAGTCACGGTTGGCTGAAGTGACTTCCCTGCTTACAAAGAAGCACAAAAAAGCCATTTCCCATTTTCACCCCCCAGTGTCCACAGAACAGTTAAACCACCAGGTGTATGAGTCAGAGATGAAGCTAAGTTCCTCTTTCAGGAGGTGCCACTATCCTCCTGAAGGCAACGTCAGACCCTTCAATACCTATTCCAGACACCCTGACCACACTGGCTGAGAGGGGCCCTGGAGCTGGCTCATCACAGGCCAGTCCTTTCCTTCTTTGTCCCAGAGAAGAATCCACTGACACGGGGACACACATTCTAGCTCACTGTGTCCGGGTGGATTTAAGCAGTACACTGGGACAATAGAGTGAAGGGAAAACAGGGCTGGTGGTCAGGACTTTGCTATCCCAGCAAGGACACCCCGATCCTCCTACCTCCCAGTGCCCATGGACAGGCCACCAAAGAACTATCCAAACTCCTCTGAAGCACAGCCTAAGATCCTTGCTCTGGAAGAGACCGCACTATACAAATTGGACAAATGGATATGCTTGTCTTGAAATACGAGGAGAGTCTGGACTGGAAGGGCTTGCTGACCCCAGTCTCCTACCATGAGACCACTCACCTCTGCTTACGTCTATACCTACCCATATATCATAAAAACAGAACAAAGCGAAGCCTCTCTTGTCTTTCGTTTCTGAAGGCTTCTGTGTCATCCATCCTCTTCTATCAAATAACTCTGAGGCTCTGGGTGCAATTCTGGCTTTCATTATGATTGCCTCAGCCGCAACCTCTGTACCAACTATCCCCTGCTTAGTCAAGACACTGGACAGTTGGGAGGATAGAAGAGGCTGGGCAGGGTCAATGGATTTGATCAGTGCACGTCCGATACATCACAACAAACCCTGTAAATATGTACAACCGACATGCCAATCCAAGACACAGTAAGTGGGTATAATGGTAGAGACCTGGCTCAGCATGTGTGAGGTGTGGAAGGAGGGAGGAAGAGAGGAGAGGAAAGAAGGAGGGAGAGGGAGGGAGGGAGGAACAGAGAGAGCTGGCAAGATGGCTCAGTAGGCTAAGGCGCTTGCCACCAAGCCCAGGGACCTGAGTTCAATCTCTAGGGCTGAATTGTAGGAGATGATTGAACTACACACACACACACACACACACACACACACACACACACACACACGCACACGCACACGCACACGCACGCGCACGCGCACGCGCACGCGCACACACACACACACAGTAATAAAAATTGGAGGAGGAAAAAGAGCAATGAGAATTCATCTCTGACATTTCCTCGTCCTCTTACTTGGCTCTCATGGAGCTGCTGGTTCTAGCAGATCCACAGAAAGGCTCAGCCCAACCCTTCCCAAGTGTTCCCTCATCCAGCCGGTGCCTGCTTGAACTCAGTGTCCTTCCAACCCGCAGAAGTGCCAAGCAGACATTCATTCACAGGGTACACCAGGCACGAGGCCTACAGAAGGGATGGACAACATGAGCCAGGCCATTGTCCCACGACCCACATGGAGCAGGAACTCAGAAATGGAAGGACCTCATTTGGCACAGTGAACCCAGACACAACCCCAGTGTGATGGCGTCCCAGAGATAACACGCAGTTAAATTACTAAGTCATTATTTAGGATCAAAATACTTTCATGAAAACTGCACACAGAAAACCATATAAATTACATTTAAGGTCTGCACATGATTCTTTAAAAAAAAAAAAAATTAACAATACTGTTTTCTGTACAACATCGTTTCCTTTTGAACACTCTAAACCCAGGAAACATATTCCTTTAAAATCCCGAAACATAGGCAAAATACATACGCAGTATAATTAAAACCCTTCACAAAAATACAAAATCCTGTTGGTTTCTGTAAAGGCACATTTTTCTCTGATACAAGGTACTCCTAATTGGTTTTCAGAAGCTCCGCTATCCCTGGATCCCAGCAGGTGGCAGCATCCTGCTTCTGCTGGCCTTTGGCTGTTAAAAAGAACATGATCAGCAGTGGGCAGGGGAGAGGAAAGTACTCCTCCACCCTCAGCCAGCAGGAGGCTCACTGGGTATCTCAGTTCCAAGATGCCCCTCTGCTGCCCTTTGCAGCCCCCTTTTCCTGGGCTTCTGGGTCCCCCAGCCCAAAGAACAGAAGTGAAGACGCTGCTCATTTCTTTACACATCCCCACCTCATTACCTATCTACCCCCAGGGTAAAGCAGATGGTGGGGTCTTCCTATCTTATTTCTGAGGAGGTCATACTGCTGGGACCCCTGCCCATGTTAGACTGATGTCTGAAACGCCCCCCAGCCAAGCTGGGACTGCAGGGGCAGTTTTAAGGGCACAGAGTGCAGGGAGCGGATAGAATAGGATTTCTCACAGTCTCAGGTGAGCAGGCTTAAACCAGCCTGCCAGTCCCTGGGCTCTGGTGACAGGCCGCTGCTTGTGACTTCTCAGAGCCATTCCGGGGTCTCCATTTGGTCCCATCAGGGACTTTCATCCTGGTGCTCCAGGCCCTGAATACTCAGGCTTCAAGCTGGACATGAGTCTCATTCACCTGCAGAGTGTCACTGTCTCCCAGGAGCTCAGTCTCTGGGACAGAGCCCTCCTCCTCCTCTACCACTTCCTGCACAGGACTCTGGGCCACATCTTCGGGGACGTTTTGTGGGTCCTCGGTGCTCTCTGCGAGCAGAGCTGCCCTGTCCGCCACAGATGTGTTGGAGGGTGCTGTGGTGACATAGCCTGTGCTAGTAGAGCCACTGCCACTGTGGTGTGAACTCGGCTTGGGGACCATCTGGGGGGGCACCTGCTGTGGGGCCATCTGCATGGGGATTTGGACTGGGTAGAAGTTGGGCAGGTAGGCCCCATAGGCTGGTACCGGCTGATAGCCATTGACTGGGATATACAGCTGTGCTGGGGGCACCAAGGGTCTAATCTGACCCTTCATAGGAATGAACTGAGGCTGTGGGAAGGGCTGGGCCTTCTGCTTGGGTGCCATGTAGCGGGCATTGCTCACATTGCTTACAGGGCTGGTGCTTAGGGAGCTGGTCTGTGTGGTGTTGCTGGCTCCCGAGGTCTGTGCTGAGCTATTGCAGTTGGATAAATTGCCCCAGGCCCGGAGCCGGCTGTGGATGTCCTTAAAGCGGGGCCTCCTGCTGGGGAACTCATTCCAACATTCAATCATGAGGGCATAGACCCAGGCAGGGCAGTCATCTGGGCAGGGCAGTACCTGCCGGCTACGGATCATCTCCACCACGTCCTGGTTGGAATACCCACAGTAGGGCTGCAGGCCATAGCTGAAGACCTCCCAGAGGACCACGCCATAGGACCAGATGTCAGAGTCGATGGAGAACTTGCCGTACATGATGGCCTCAGGTGACATCCAGCGGATGGGCAGCAGTGAATTGCCCATGAGTTTGTAATAATCTGCAGAGTACACCTCACGGAAGAGGCCCAAGTCTGAGATCCTCACGTTCAGCTTGTCATACACCAGCACATTGCGCGTGGCCAGGTCTTTGTGGACCACATGGTGGCTGGACAGAAACTCCATTCCCGCAGCAATCTGTGCCACCACATGCACAAAATCAGGGGGCTCCAGGGCCGACTTCACTGTGCGGTCATCATCGGTGCTGCCCACATCGGAGTGTGGTGAGCGCATGACCAGGAACTCATGGAGGTCACCGTGGGAGCAATAACTAAAGATCATGCTCAAAGGTTGGTCCTTGGTCACCACACCTAATAGGCAGACGATGTTGGGGTGCTGCAGCCGTGCCCGCAGCATGGCCTCTTGCCGGAACTCTTCCCGCAGGGGCCCCTCTGCCTTGTCTTTCAGTGTCTTTATGGCCACTGCTTGGGTTGGTTCTCCTGGGGCAGGCCCAAACAGGTGGCCTTTGTAGACTTTCCCAAACCGGTCCTCTCCAAGTTCCTCCATGAACCTCACTGTGGACAAGCTGATCTCTTTGAGTCTGACCTACCAAGAAGAAAAACCAAACATATTGTCAATGCAGTACCAAAGCAAAGTAGCTGGGGTCACCACACTGCCATGTCATTGCTGCTCTTGTCTGCCACACAGCCCTTCTAATGTCCTAATTACAGCTTCAATGCCAGGAGGTCACCTCCATCTGAACCCTCCAGTGTCCTAATCCAGCTACGTTATCGGTCTCTCCAAATATGAGCATGCCCCCCCCCAACACTCCATACGGACATATGCATACATCTATTCACTCACAGCTGAGCCTGGAGCCTGGAGTACAGTTCTCCAGAGTCATCCAGGGACCCTACAGAGGTATTCGTCACACCTCTCCCAAAATACCTAAAATGCTCAGGTTTTCTCCACAGGCCCCGCCCCTAACTTTCTGCCTATTGGAATTTTTTTTTCAGTTCCTGGCCTAGCATGGTGCTCTATAGGGCCTACTTCCAACGAATGGCATGGATCCTGACTCTCCGCCCTGCCTATTCCTTCTGGGTGAATTATCTGCAGACTTTAAGCCTTGTGCAGCTGCACTCCAGCTGAGGGCCTGTGTCTGCCTCAAATGCCAGCCCCAAACCATGACACGCATTCAGGAATTCTAGACTGAAGGGCTAGACTGAATGAGCCAGCTCTGTCCTTGGCGCCCCAAGACCCCTTCAAAGTCACATGAGGGCGAGCATTTCTCTCCAAGCCAGTCATGAGCTACGTGCGCATATCTGAGGCCTGGTGAGGTCATCGCCTGCCATATTTCAGCATCTCTGCTCACTTCCCTGGTATGTAGAACATTCAGAGTGGGGCCAGCCATTCAGGGTTGCCGCCCCTCCTGATTAAAGGGCTGGCAACTATCCGTGAAACACAAAACGGCAGAAAGAGGTACCCACTCTCAAAAATGCCATAGTAATCCTCAAATGGTGGAGAAGTCTAAATTCTCCTTTTCAATGTCACCTTGAAAGAGAAACTAGGCCAGCTCTCTGGCCCAGGGAGAGGCTGGGGCAGGGGCAGGTGGAGTGGAGGGGACGGGCCAGTGTCAGGTGCTGACTTCTATGGACATGCCTGTCCCCATCTACTTTAGAGAAGCAGCTGCAGGAGTGGGTCAACTCCCACCCCCATCCCTTTACATCACCAGGTAAAGTATTCAAGTATGGCTGGCTGTTCCTGGGTTCTCCTCTACCCAGGGCTCCTCAGCTCACTGTGTGGAGAAAATTCAGAGCCCAGCACCACAGGTACCCATCCCTGAGCACACTGGAGGACCTATGTATGCTACCTGACATCCCATGCTTGTGCTGGGCCCTATCGAAGCTGCTCCCTACGATCCTCCAGGAGGTGCTGGCTATGCTGACTGATGCTCCATTGTAAACCTGTCTGGGAAAGAATTGCCTCACTAGGATATTGGCTGGAGGACCTGTTTGTGCTGGCTGATGAGAGGCATCTCCATGTCCTGGCTGGGCGAGGCCATCAGCTGCCGGCGCTGGGGAGTGGAGGCTGAAGCCTTCTGCTTGTTTCGGCACATGCAGACCAGGAAGAAAAGGCAAGCGATGACCAGGGGGATGGCAATGCTGGGAACCAGGATGTACAAAATCCCCATCTTGCTGCCGTCTTGAGGACCTGGGGACCACAGTGGGATGCCATAAATTTTCAGAAGACACCCTTCTTTCAACTATAAACCCCATACCCCATCTCTCCCACCACCGGGTAAAGTAGTTAAGTATGACTGCCTATTTCCATGTTCTGCTGTCTTTCCTTTTTACCCAGGGCTCCACAGCTCATTGTCCGCCCCCCCCCCACTTAACATCTTAACATATTATAACAGTTCTCTATAATCTTCCAGGATAACAATTAGAGATGCAATTGCTGTTAAAAAAAAAAAAATACAAGGAAAAAAAAACCAAAAAGGCATTTCAACATCTTACCCTCATTCCAATATGCAACAGAATTCTAGACAGACAATTTGGACCAATAAATAAGAACCATCTGATTTTTTTTTCCTTCTTCCCAAGGAAAGGTTTTGTCTCTCTATAAAGGGCTTGCAGGAAGGCCCAGAGGGGCACACAAGAAGTCAGACAACAGCAGGAAGGTTGGTGGGGACTGACACCAGGGCAGGACACAGCAGAGGACCGGCTGTCCCTGGGGATACCTTCCTACCACCAGGCACCACTGTGACACCACTGAATTTCAAGAGTAGCTAGTGGAATTTGAGACATTAAGGCTGACTCTCTCTACAGGAGCATGAGGCAAGACTGACTCTCCAGAGGCCCTAAGGAACCATGGGGTTTCTCCACCTCCTGGGGCCCTGTAAATAATGACACCAGACTTGGGTGCTCTTTAGCCAGGAAGCAATGAGCTCCCATGGGGAAGCAAACAAACCCATTTTAGTGATGTGGTACCTGAAAAAGATCACTCAGTCCAAGATGCATGTTCTAGTGCCTCGGAGGGGGAGAAAAATCACTGGGTTCCAAACCCCATCTTGTCACCTGGCCTTCTGAAACAACTAACATACAATAAGACAGAAATCACAGGCAACACCCTCCTCTGTACTTAAGCAGTAACCTTATCAGAAAGGGTCCTAGAATATGGCCAGGGTGTGAGGGGGGCAGGGGTAGAGAGACTCCGATTTTGTTTTTATCTTTGGCATGGGTGTAAGCCGGATACCTAGGATGCAAACATCCCGGCAGGCCTGTGAGAGACTGTCCAGATTAAGGAGCTGTCTTGATTAAGATAATTGATGTGGGAAGACCATCCCTGGGCTGTGAATCCTGAACTGAACACAATGGACAGGGCAAGCTGAGCCCAGGCATACTATACTCTTCCTCCTTCCTGCTGTCTGCGGTGTGTCTGATGGCTTCAGGGCCCTGCCGCCCCGACTGCCCTGCAATGATCCACTGACATGGGATTAGAAGCCAAAAAAAAATACCCACTCTACCCTACATTGCTTTTGCTAAGAGTGACATGGAGCAAAAAGGCAGCTTCCATACCCCTCACCCCAAGAGTAGAAACCTGCATCCTGCCCACACAGTAACGGGCTCATTTGCTCCATCATCATCCTTTAAACATGACCATCACACCATACACTTACTGGGGGAAAAGACAGCATTAGAACAAGGAGGAGGTCACTTCATAGAGATCCTTGTCACCAAAGGCTGCCTCACTGCGGGTGGATTATTGTTCAACTTTCTATGTAATTTCAGTGGAAAAATACCAAGTAACATATACTTAGCTATTCGGGCATATTGCAACTGCACTTTCCTAAGGTGAGCTGGGAGATTGTTTTAAATAGAACCATGTTGTCTATACTCCTGCTGGCTTTGGAGAAGAGTAAGACATTCATTGTCTTCCTGTCAGAGCAGACAGATCTGGACTCCTTTAGTAATATCCATTCCCCGGACAGCCACCCTATGTGGAGCCTCCTATGATACACTACCAGGAGTTTTGGTACCTGGCTCTCACTAGCAATTCTTCAACAAGTCTCTTGCATTTCTGACCCATGATATGAACCTTTCTGTAACTCATGATTCCGGGTTCAATAACATTATATATATATACTTACAAAATAATAGCTGCTTATCAAAATAACATTATATATATATATATACTTACAAAATAATAGCTGCTTATCAAAATGCCCCTTACCTAAACACCCTCACCCTCACGGATATGAGGAAATCATTATGCCTGCTGTACATCTTTCTAAAAGTCCACCCAAGAACAACTGAATGGCTGAGAGCCAGCACATCCATGTCCTACTACTATTTAATATTTTTCCCAGAAGTCCTTGTGGATCCATTTTTCAGAAGAAAAGCTTTACAGAGATGAAGAATTTCCACAGTACTAGACTTCCCTTGAATGTTACGTCACAAATTTTCATTCTCAAAGTTCATTCCTTCAGAGAACACAAGCCTATTAAGAGGTGTGGCTCAGTGTGCCCCCCCCATTGGTGATACAGGGTCCTCAGAGGGGCAAGATATGCAGACATAGCTCATTATTGATGGTTTAAAAAAAATTTTTTGGATAATTTCTTTGTCTTTTTTTTTTTATATGCATTGGTGTTTTGTTTGCATGTATGTTGTTTTAAGGGTGTCAGATCCTCTGGAACTGGAGTTACAGACAATTGTGAGCTGCCATGTGGGTGCTGAGAATTGAACCTGGGTCCTTTGGAAGAGCAGCCAGTGATCTTAACCTCTGAGGCATCTCTCCAGCCCCAGCTACTGATGTTTTAAATCAGTAATTGCACACCTACCTCTCGTTTATGATGTAATAACAGAGATACCTTGGGGGTTGTTGAGACCTGAAATCTACTGTCCCCTTATTCTACTAGGTCCACTCACAGGAGCTGAGCAACAGGGTAAGGGGTATGAGAAAACCCTGGGCAGTCATGGTGATGTGAGAACCCAAATGCCAAACTGAATGTCCCAGGACCACAAAGGGACCTGATGGAAGGAAGGTTCTAGAAAGCGCTCAGCAGTAGTCACTGGATGGTGAGATTAGGGCTGCCCTGCACAATGTTCAGACTTTTCATATCCTAAAACATCCTATGATGATCTGGCATTATAGTTTTATTTAAAACAAATGATTGTGGTGTTAAGATGGACACTTGGGTCCCCACTGTTCCCTAGGAATACCCAAGACCCTTATTTCAGGCAAACTCAATAACCAACATTAAAAAAAATAGAGAGAGAGAATACATACTACACGGGGGTACGTCACACAGTTCCATGCGTACGTTTTTATTCTGCGTAAAGCACCATGGGCCTTCCATCTGGCCCCCAGGGTTCCGGCAGTAGGCGTGGCCTCCTCCCAGCTCTGGGAATTCTGTGCTGGACAGGTGATGACTGTGGGGGTGCTGCAGAGCCCAAGGCTGACACTGGTGGCCTGACTTGGTAGTACTGGCCATGCCCCTGTAATCAGCACCGGATCCATTGTAGCACTGGTGGTCTGAGAGAAGCAGAGAGTTAGGGGACAGAGGGACATGGGCAATTGTGCCCGCAGAGCCCTCTTGCCCTCAGGGTTTCAAGAGGGAAACAACAAAGCTACCTTGCCTCCTTGCAGAAAATCCAAAAGGCCTAAGGGTGTTTGACCCAGAGAAGGAACATTACAGACACTGAACCAGGGAGGCATATGAGAAGGAAGCCCACGGCAGCCATTCCAGCACTGACACCCACCAGGCACCCACGCCCAACTGCCCAGTGCAGGATCAGACGCCAACAGCAGCCTCCCGCTCACTTGTTCTAGAAACGAAGTGGAACGGTATAAACAAATGGAGCAGGTCCCAGGCTGCCCACTGAGAGTCTGGCTCAGCTACATGTGAGAACATACCTTATTCTAACTCCATGGAGGAGCTAGAACCCAGGATATGTCTGTTAAACTTCACATGTATTTATTGCCAATGCTGCCTTAAGACATGTCTAATTCTTAACTCAGGCTCCATCCAACTTCACAAGTTTAGTGACATCATCATCAATCATCATAGGAACAGAGACCATGTCTGTTTTAGCCTCTTGCTTGGGTCAGAGCATAAATCTGAAGTCAAGGTGTGGATGTATACCATGCTGGGACAAGGCCCTGACTGTCCTGATAAAGGACCTGTCACTTCTGTAACACCCAGATGAAATATCCCAAAAGTCCCCAGGAAATAAGCCTCAAGCCTGGGTCCCCCCACCTGTTTTGGTAATATCCCTGAATTCTTCAATGCTATAAAAAAAAATGGCTCTCTTTACCAATGCTGGCAAAACCATGCTGGACCTATCCTGACTGGCGTCTGTCCCTCCTGCCATGGCTTGTGATGCTGAGTAAACCTCCAGAGCACAAGAGTGGAAGATCGGGAAACAGTGCACGTGGTTATGGAGCAGAGCTGGGGAGTGTGCCTTTGCCCTGTGCAGACCCAAAGAAAGGGCACTCCCAGGTCTCACGCTCAGAAGAGTGGAATAGTCCCCATCTTTAAGCCTAGATGT
This sequence comes from Phyllotis vaccarum, assembly GCA_033318265.1. Classification (NCBI taxonomy): domain Eukaryota; kingdom Metazoa; phylum Chordata; class Mammalia; order Rodentia; family Cricetidae; genus Phyllotis; species Phyllotis vaccarum. Next base: position 56,616,376 of record JARWLC010000011.1, read on the forward strand.
TCCAAGGACAGGCACCTAGGAAAGCAGTCAGCCCCAAGTCCCTTCTCTACAGACGCATAGACTTTCTGAGCTTTTAAAAGTTGTCCAATGCGAGGAATACTTGGGGTCCAGGAGACTGGGGCTGCTGGAGACTGGAAACCATTAGACAAGCTGGGCAGACAGCTCCGCCACCCCAGTGCTCCCAACATTGCTTGGAATAGGAATGAAGATCATTCAGTTTGGAAATACCAGGTTTAAAGAGGTCCCAGACAGAGAAGGGTACAGCAGGTAACCTCTAGTTCCAACTACTAGAGGCCGTCCTGGGACTGTTTGCACCGTGGGTTCTGGAGCCAACCTGGCCCCGCTTAGCAGGGCACAGACAGGGGTCTTAGGAAGCCAAGAGGTGTGGGTTTGTTCGGTTTGGTTTCCTGCACCCAGTCCCGCACCCTCAGGGCACTCACAGCGACCCAGCCTCTCAGCGGGGATCCCGATGCGCATGCAGTTCGCAGCATCCGGGCTCTCGGGCATGGGCAGAGCTTCGCACTTGGGCAGCTGGAGCCGCATGAGGATGAGCGGGTTGGAGCGGGCGATGGTGTACTCCTGGCGACATAGGTCATTCTCCAGCACCTCACACTCATCCCGACACAGCTCCCGAGGCTTGGGCACCCGGGAGCGCGCGTCGCACAGAGGGAAGACGAAGTGGCAGAAGGATGGGATGGCAAACTGGGAACACTGGTCGGACAGGTGTGTGGAGGTGCCAATCATGGTGAAGGCAGCTGCGGAAAGAGACTCTTGTGAGCCCGCCGTCGGGTGTCAGCTCAGCCCCGCCCCTGCCGAGACACCCCCACATTTCAAACAGTCCCCCACCTGCTGATCTGTCCCACACCAGACACCAAACCCTCAAGCCCCCACCCTTGGTTCCTGATTCCTCTCAACTGCACACCATATCCAAGATAGCCCCCACTCAGCCCCCTCCCCTAGGTTAACCGACACCTGCTAGCTTCTGCCTGGACTCCCCTCAACCGGTCATTGAGCACCAGTCCTTTAAAGAGGCCCAACCTCTGACCTGAGCGTCCATCTAAAAAACTGTTCCACACCCCCATTGAACTGTTTCAGGCACACACCTCTGACACACTCATGTGCACCCTGTGCCCTAACAGAATCACTACTCTAAACGCACCCCACCTCTTTGCCCAAACCACAACCGTAGTTCCCTCAGTGGCCTGCTCTGCCTCTCACATCTTATGGCTACCCTGAGCCCTGGACACCCTGTCCTTCACCTCATTTCAGCCCTGGAGGCCCGGCCTCACTCTACCTAACATCCAGTTCCAGAATGCATCTCCTGAGAAATCTAGTATGTGCATGGGTTACACAGCACCTGGAGTTAGAAGGCTCTGGAACACAGCACAGGAAGAGGCAGGGCTCTAAGCAAGGTCTTCTGGCGGACCCCAGAGACTCAAGGCAGAAAACCCAGAGACAGTAAAAGGGATATGTACGGAGGGCTGGGAAAGTCAGAGGTGGGATTAGTTATCCGGAGGAAGGTGAGAACGGAAGCAGTCAGTTCTACACACTCTGTAGAGACTGTTCGGAGTGAAAACTCAGAGAGAGACCCCTGGAGTGCTCACCCCTCTCGTCCACATTTGTGTGTACGATTGGATAGAGCCAGCAGGTGGCGCTGCTGTCACGCCTTTACTCCCTGGATACAGCTGCTCCTGGCGAGTCTGGTTCCAGCTAATTCTCATTTGCTCTATGAAAGTGACAGTTGGTTCCTCAATCTTTTGTGGACCTGTTTCTTTATCCGTAAGGTGATTAGCTGAGACCACCAAGGGAAACAAACTTTGCACAGTATATAAAAGACGGGTGGGATGTGAGCTGGCCTAGGGCTGGAAATCACAGGTCCCACCCTTGAGGAGCACCAGAAGTCAAGGGCAGATGTTTAGGATATGGTTAAACTTGGCAATGCAAAGGAATGCTGCCGGTAAAGGGAGTCTGAACACCAGGTAAGTAAAGGCTAAGAAAGGTAAAGCCGGCTTTCCCTCCAGAGAACCAGCTCATGAAGTCACGGCTGTATTTAGAGGACCCTGCCTCCAAATGTGTCATTTAAAGGCTGTTTCTAAAAACCAGCTCTAAGCAGGGAGGGTGCTTCCACAGCCCCTGCCTTCATCTTTGCTCAGTCTGAAGGTCGCCCATTGGCTGATCTTCACACAGGACACTGCCATGCTAACATGGTGTGCTCAATAGTAGTTTAGGTCAACTTGACAGAAGCTCAAGTCATCGGGAACCTCAGTCAGGAAAATGCCTCCATAAGATCAGGATGTAGGCAAGCCTATAGGGCATTCTCTTAATTAGTGATCAATGGAGGAAGACTCGTTGTGGGTAGTGGCATTCCTGGGCGAGTGGTCTTGGGTTCTATAAGAAAGCAGCTTGGGCAAGTCATGAGGGCCCCGCAAGGCCTCTGCATTGGCTCCTGCCTCCAGGTTCCTGCCCCACTGCTTTTGGCGATGAACAGTTACGTGGAACTGAGACTCCCTTCCTCCACAAGTGGCCCTTGATGTTTCATTACAGCAATAGTAACCATAACCGAGGCATGTGGTCTGCACAGTTGTATCTTCAGAAGCCAGCCAATCTAGAGTAATGTTGTAGATCTGTGTTTCAGGCTATGGGGTAGAGCCAGCGTCAGAGAACTTGCCCAGCACAAGCCAGGCCCTTCAGATCTGTGAGAAGAGCAACATGATACTCTCCTCACCCATAAAGGCCACAAATCTAGAGACTCTTATTCTATACCACCCCCTTCTGCTTCCCAGAAAGGATTAGGGTCCACAGTTTCGCCTAGCCTCACTCTCTTGATCTTCCTGCCTTAGCCTCACCTCCAAAGGCTCACTTCACATCTTTCTTTTGGAACAGCTGCCTGGCTATCCCGGCTCTCTGGTCCTCTTTCCGATCCTTTAAGCAAAGCATTAACTACAGGTCAGTCATGTGCCTAGGCTCAGTGTTTGCCAATTAGGAGAAGGTCAAGTTCATCTGAGTCAGTCTGTGGGTGGTATTTTGAAGACTAACATGGGTGACGGGGCCCACGGCTTGTCCCACAGGTCTAGCTATAGCCTTGTCATTAGTGGGCTGGAGCTGAAGAGACGAAGAGACAAATCCAAGTGCTGATTTATACAGGTAAGTGTTGCTCCTCAGAACCCCCAGCTCTGGGGGAAAAAAAAATCACAAGAATTTTGGCTTGGGGATGCTCCCAGACTTTAAAACGCACACATATGTATAGCGGCAAGGAGACCCAAAACTCAATACAAAATTCAGTTGTTTCACATAGGTCTCATACACACCGTTTGAAGGTGCTTTTATGCCATATTTTCAATAAATTTGTGTATGAAGGAGCATGTGTGTGCCAGAGCAGCAGAATTAGTGTTCTAGAGTAACGGTTCAAAGCTGCTGGAGTCTGCATTTGCAGATCAAACTGGCCCTGCTTATGTAAGTCACAGCATAAAGCACATTGTCACAGAACCCCAAGGCTCCGCTGCTGCTTGGGATGACATTAAAACATGCTTCTGGTAAGAGTGCCAATCCGTTCACAGAGCCTCTTCACTTGTATACCTTACACAGATGGGCAGGCTCTGCTGTGACCCTGGATTCAGCCCTCCGCCTGATGAAGGTCATATCAACAAGGTCATATCAACAACAGCGTATTTCCATTCCACCACCCCTCATTATTGCCAGGGTGGGGCTCTGCTGCCCTCTCTCCAAACAACCCTGGCACCAGACCTCATCACTGATTCTAATATAAAGCCTGGTCAATAACTCCACAGGAAGCATTCTGTTAATGAGAAGAGCTGGACACCTGTGCCCCACCCCCATCGCTCTGCATGTCCCCCAAAGTGGGGAGGAAAGCACCCTGTTTGGAGCAACTGCAGGACTCTGTCTGACTCATTTTCTTTCTAATGAAGACACCATTAAGTGACACAGAGGCCACACAGAGAGACAGACAGCAAAGTCCCAAAGAGACAGCTTTACTTCCTGTCTGCTCCACCACACAGACCCAGAAGCAGGTCTCTGAGACCCTGGCTTTGTTCTCTGGAAGCTAAGGACTGAGACCTCACGCACTGCACCATCTCCTCTGCCTAGCACTGTCTCCTTTCCCAAGCAGCTGGTGCCAGACCGTGTACCTGTGGACCAGACATGGCACATAGATGATGCAAGAGTCCAGGAAATACAGAGCAACACTCAATCAGATTGAATGTGACCATGACATTGGTGCCTGACACCTTTGGCCTGGTAAGGTTGTGTGTGTGTGTGTGTGTGTGTGTGTGTGTGTGTGTGTGTGTGTGTGTGTGTGTGGTCGGTCTCCTTGGGCTCTTGTGCTTGCTTCCCAGTATAGATGGATGGAGAGGTACGGGTAACTTTGGGGACAGGGCATTGTAGTTGGTCACTAAGTGACATTCTTAGAATAGACTGAGCAGTTTTCATGTGGCATGACCTGTTCTTACAAGGTTGTTGTCAAAGAACAGATCTGTGTCCCCCATAACCTCAGGATGTACCCCTCTTCTTCTCATACAAGCTCCCACCACTATGGTTCCCACAGCGATGTGAAGCCAGGGAAGCCTCAACAGGCTGGTGCCATGTAGCTTGGGATCTCAATCTTGAAGCTGTGAGCTGAAAAAATGTTTCTTTATGAAGTGTTTAGCTTTGAGTATCTCAATATTATAAGGAAAAAGAAACTAACACACTCACTTAAACACACAGGCTGGGGTATTTTAGAGTAAAGCACATTAGAAAGTGTAACAGTGTCCAAGAAAGACATTATATTTCCTACAGAAAGAGGCTTGCTGTCTGTTCCACTGACAAAATAGTAGAGTGGCGGCCATCTGCTTGCACGGGTGCCTGAATAGGTGTTTGCTGTGTCCTGAGGGAACTATGTGCTCCCTACCTGTGATTCGGTTTTCAATCTCCCCCTGCATCTGGAGAGAATCCACATAAATAGTCCGGTTCCCAATGAAGCGTGCACAGGCAATCCCCCGGTAAGGCTGACAGAAACCATCTTCCTGATAATCCTCCCTGGAAAGACAGACAAACCTCTTTAAGTGACTTCAGAGAACACAGAGTCTATGGAACATTTTTAATCTAGAATTTTACAAGCCATCAATGCTCACTTTATTCTAATTTATTTGCCTGTTCATTTCTGTGGTAGGGCCTTTCTGCTTAGTTCAGGTGAATTCTGAATACACTCTGTGTGGTCTAGGATGGCTGTGAATTCTCAGGGTTTGTCCTGCCTCGGGTTTCCAAGTGCTGGGATTACACTGCCATTCTTGACAGCCCAGCAATGTTTTACTTGGCTCAAAAATCACATCAGCATAAAAAACAGCACACAATGCCTTTATTTGTAATCACCCAACTTTGGAGACATAGTCAAACAGAGTGGCACTTCCACACAACAGGACACAAACCAGGAAAGGAAGCTGTTAGCAGGGCAATGAGCCCATCTGAAAAGCATTGTGTGTGCACCTCCAACTCTACAATGGAAAAGGCGAAGTCTGAAGGCAGGAACCAGATTCCAGGCTGCTGTGGGAAGCAGGAGAAGAGGATGGATTTGAGTCTGAGGTCTGGAAAATTCTGTAAGTGATGACATCATTCTGGGTACATCAGCCTGCACCCAATAGAAAGGGAAATTCAAAAATGAAGCCTAATGCACACTGCCCAATTCAACTCATGATGGTCTGTTGCTATTGGCTCCATCACTGGTTATGTAGTAAGGGAAAACCAAGAGGGAACTCTTAACTTCTACTCAGGTTTAAACACAGCTGTTCAAAAACATATCAGTCACTTCTTAGAAACCTGGACTCTTTAAGTAAATGCGAAGCAGGAAAAGACATATCTTTTTGAGATAACAGGATCTCACTGTGTAGCTTTGGCCGCCCTGGAATTCACTATGTACATCAGGCTGTCCCACGGGAAAACCTGTATACTGTGTGTTTTTCTACAGGCCCCTAGCATGAGGATATTGTACATTCATTGTTATGAATGACAGTAATCCATGAGGCGTGTTCCGGAACTGAATGTTGGAGGTAGATTTTGAGAAGAACAAAGGCAGACCAAGTAGATGACCTCTGCCTTGTCCGCAGCAGAGTACAAGGTGGTCTATACACACTATACTCTGAGGTGTGGCCTGGTGTCCACTGTGTGGATAATACAGATGATGCTGACATACGTAAGGGGCTGAAGGAGGCTCGGGATGGTGGTCCATCCTCCTTCCTCCACAGCCTTTTTAGAACGCACGGTTGTGATAAAATGTCTAACTGCAGCAACCTGAGGAAGGAAGGGTTTACTTGCGATCAGGGTTTGATGGAGCAGTCTGTATACGGCGAACAAGTGATGGCGGTAGGGACCTAAGGCAACCGGTCACACTGTATCTACAGTCAGGACAAGAGAGATGCTTCTGCTGACATCTTCTGCTGACAGTCTTGGACCCCAGCCCATGGGATGGATGGTGCTGCCCATGTTCAAGGTTGATCTCCCCACCCCATTCACTTTCTAGAAATCCCCTCCTGAACACACCCAGAAGTGTGTTTTCATGCTGATTCTAAATCTCTTCAATGTCCATTCCATGACAGTGAAAACTAGACATCTCAGTGGCCCGGAGGATTGGCAAAGGAGGCAATGCTAGTGAGCTGCAGCAGAAGTGTCTGGGCTACTGCATGACGGGGGCACAGCAGAGAAGCAAGGGCTTCCTCAACAAGCCTCTGTTCTGATCCTAGGCCTCTACGTCAGGAGCAGGGATAGACGAAAGGAATGTGTTCCCACCTCACAGAAGATCCTCAGGGGTGTGCAAAGCCTGTCAGAATGCCCCGCTTCATATGACGCTGCCAGGCTCAGACCAGAGCCTAGCTACACTGGAAGCTGGGAAAAGAAACAGAAACTGGGGAAAGTTACAGGCAGGAAGGAGACAGACAGATGGTTAAAACTATGAGGTAAGGAGATGTAACCAGTAAGAATCAGAGACCCTGCAACTAGGCAGCAAGCTCCACAGTCTCCCTGTCAAGAAGAGCCTCCAGAGGGAGCATCCTAAGAGGTAAAAGTCACAGAGAGATGAAGGAACTATCCAGATTAGAGACCACACCAGCATAGTGAGTGTGTGTGGAGGAAGAGGGCATCCAGAAAGTGGAATATGCAATACCCCGACCATAACTGACAGCCATTGCCACATAACATTCTTCAGACTATGGGGCAGTATAGACTTAAGTATTAAGGCACAATTTTGTTCACCACAGGATGTAAGGATTTTATTCACTACAGAAATTATCTTACTTTCTGTGTGTGCATGTTCTCCTGGGTGTGAATGTGGGTGTATCTTCATGGCCCACCTTGTATGGGACAGGGTCTCTACACTCACTGCTGTAATACTCCAGGCTAGCCAACCTATCTGCTTCAGAGATTCTCCTATCCCCTCCTTCCATCTCCTAAGAGCAATGGAGTACAGATACACACAGTACCATGTCTGTTTTTGACATAGGTTCCAGGGATTTGAACTCAGGCTCTTGTATTTGCACAGCAAGCATTTTTATCCATAGAGCCATCTCCCCAGCCGGAGAGTTACACTTCTTGTTATAACAAGGTCGCTCTGAGTTGAAAGTAAGACCAGGGTCCCTCCTTCAAGCTCTGCCCAAGGTTGAGTTGAACTTTCTGAGGACTGTTGGTGTAGGCTTTAGTGTTAGATGCCGAGTTGATCTTTTGCTGAGAATGTTCCTTCTATTAACTCATCCTGACTTTTCCTGAAATCATTTTTATAAATGGCTTGTCAATGGCAATTTGCATTATTTCGATCCTTTTATTTTCCTGTAATTGGAACAAAGTCTGAACTAGGCTTAAGAATGTTCTCCTGACATAGCAGTGGGGAAGTGTGGGAGAAGCCAGTGGCTTAGACACACTGCTGCGCCCTCCTGTGAGCCAGGCATAAGGAGAGGGAACACCCATTATTCAACTGAGGTCCCAGGTCTGCAGACCACCAGGTAAGTTGGACTTGGTAATGAAGATTCTGGGGCACGAGCGTGCAGCTGGAGAACAGGATGGCAGTCTTGGATATGCTTGGTGTCTTAGTTAAGTCAGAAAACATGAGTTCTTAGGACATGGTTCCAAGAAAACTGATTTTCAAAGTACCAAGAACTAGCTTACTTTTTACTGCTCAAAAGCATGAAGCACTTTCTTGAAGCAGAATGACACACACACCCATGCATTCCAAGGTTGGTCAAGGACAGCAGAACAAGGATGGGGCTCTAATGCTGAGGCTCCAGGGAACGCTCACCTTGCCATGCCGCCCACTCTTGTTTGTGGTAGGGGTATATGGGCAGATTATAATGCGCATGAGCCACTGCTAAGTTAAAACAGCAAAAACAAAGCCAAGCCCACATATGAAATGTCAGGCATGCACGATCCCTGGGCATCATCCCAACTGCTGCCTGAGTGGGCCTACAAGAAAGGGAGGCGCCACCTTTTCTTAAGCTTTGCTCTCTACAGACACCCTCCTAACCATGGACCGAAGGCAGACAGAAGAAAGACAGTAAATCCTTTAACCACGCAGGGCACCCACCTACCTCGCACTGCACAGAAGCCAAAGCCGCAGGCTGCCAGCACCAGCATGTGCTCTGAAGGCAGAAGGGAGGGAGCATGGGACAGACAGTCTCATTTCTGTGTAAGGACCAGCAACAACTCTCCTTGATGCCGAATTACAGGAGAATGAACTCAGTCTCCTCTGTCAGCCACTGTCCCAGCTTGTCATTTACTCCTACAGGACAGACCAACTGACCCAGGGCAGCCAGGAAGGATATATCTCTGCCCACACAGACCCACAAAGGAGCCACTTAACAGTACAGTGGTCACTCCTAGAGCATGTAGAGAACCTAGGGGTTATTGGCTTATGAAGTTCACTGTTTTGTTTTTGAGTCTTCAGTTTGCTGAGCTTCCAGAGAAATCACTATGAAGGCTAGTCTGAGATAGCCAAAACTGACAGGAAAAAAAGTCATGGCCATAGAAAGGCCGGTCACCTCAGTCTACAGGCATGTGATCAAACACAGTTCTCTGGGGCTGGAAAGATGGCTCAGAGGTTAACAGCAATGGCTGTTCTTCTAAAGGTCCTGAATTCTATTCCCAGCAACCACATGGTGGTTTGCAATCATTTACAATGAGATTTAGTGCCCTCTTATGGCCTTCAGACATTAATAATAATAATAACAATAACAACATGGCAGCCACCAGAGACTGGAGTTGAGCAACATGAGGGAGCAGTGATCACGGGGTGAAAGATTTCACCTGGGCATGAGAATAAGCTTAGCCTAAGCAACCTATTAATAATATGGTGAGAACGTTAAGAATAATGTATAATTAAGAAGTGCTAATACACAGATTTTGTCTGTTCTTATCACAAAAAAGATAGTTACGTGAGATTGAACAGCATGTAAATGAATATATCAAGACATCATGCTATCTTCTGTAAACATATGTCAGTCAGTTCTTAGTGCTTGGGCCTGACCCCAAGTGCTTTGAATGGTAACGCTTCAAGTTACACTCTTGACAACACACACAAATTTTAATGTTTACGTATTCATTATTTTGTGCGTTATATCTGGAATCGAACCAAAGGCCTGTGAATACTAGGTGAAAGACTGGGTTTTTTTTTGTTGTTGTTTGCTCATGATGATATATATATATATATATATATATATATTTAAGTAGAGTCTCAGGAAATTGCCCTGGCTAGCCCTCAACTCATTCTGAAACCCAGGCTAGACTTGAACTCTCCTCCTGCCTCAGCTTCCCACATAACAAGGATCACAAACCTGCACCAAGAGGCCTGGCTATATGCGTTTTAGTGATTTAAAAAATGAATTAATTAGTAGCCGGCAGGGTCAGATTAATCCAGCACCAAGTTAAAAGGGTGAGCCTAATACTCTAAATCTGTGGCGCCTTGCAATGGAAAACCTGTTCTGTAGCAGACTGTTACCATGTAAAAGCTACAATCACCTTTGCATCTAAAACTGTGACTGGAAAGGCCTAGGCCCCCGTTACTAGCTGTAAACACTACACACTGTGAACACTGTAGGTATCCACACTGAGGTTTCCGGGATAGGTGTGAAGCTGTCTGCAGTGCACTGTGAAGCAACTAAGAAACCAGATGAATTGATGGATGGATGAAGTGGTAGGAAGACACAATAAAACCAGCAGAGTACATGCTCAGCCCTTGGTTGTGGCTGGTATGGCTTGATGCGCTCTAAAACTACTCCCAACATTCATGTTGGAAATGCTTCATAGTAAAACATTGGGAGGGGAGACTATAGAACATGGCAGAAATGGATCCGAGACAAAAATTCACTCCTCACCCATTTCCCTCTGAGTTCCTTCCTCATTAGTGTGATCTAACAGTGTCAGAGCGGTTCAAGGAAACTGGGACAGTCTGTAAAAAGACACAAGATGAAAAGCCCAGGAGCTCTTCATGAACAAGGAAAAACTTTTATTTCCTCTAGGGGTTAGCTAAATGGCTCAATAGGTAGAGGCACTTGCCTCCAAGCCTGACTGAGTTCTAACCCCTGAGACCACATGATGGGAGAAGAGAATCAAATCATCCCAGTTGTCCTGTGACATCAATATGTTCATCATCCATGAGTCCCAAGGCCATGGGGAAATGGGAGCCAGTGAACAGGTTCTGCTCTTGTACAGAAATCTGAAAAGGCCTTGTCGGGAAGGACAGTTCCCACTCATAAACACAGACAGAGAAAAACCTAGAGAGCCACAGTACAGAGACACCCTAAGTGGCTGGGCTACGGAGGAGTGGCATGGGAAATGAAAAGCCTAAATCCAGGACAGAATCAGACAGGGGCTCCCCAAGGACCCATGAGCCTCAGGCTCCTCCTTAAGGTAGATTTGAAAGCCTGCTACAGAGGGTGTTCTGAGGCTCAGTGGGCTGTCTATAAACTGCAGGCACGGGTGCCAGGGACACAGTCCAGGGACACAGTTCAGTGGCAGAGCCTGTGCAAGACCCTGGGTTCAATCTTTAAAACCAGAAAAAAAATAAATAAATAAACTGCAGATTGGCGGTGCTGGGTGGTGAACTGAGACTGACTTCTATTTCCACAAATTCTCCTGTGAGATTCTGCCGAGCAGGCTTAGGCATCCCGTTCCATTGCCTTGTGCAATTACGGTAGCTGAAAGCAATTAACATCTGTTTTTATAATACTGTAAGTTTCCCAACTCCGATTAAATGCCTGTTCATCTGAGTTCTGAGCCAGTTTCCAGCAAACTCGGAAGTAGAGACATAACCAATTTAGGGTTCAAAGCCCACATTCTCACATAAGAGAAATGCTCAGGGTGTCAGTCAAGTGACTGGAGACAGATACTTACTGGAAGTTGTGGTTTGGGCTGTGTGTGGGACCTAAAAATGTGAAACAAAGACACAAGTTATTAATATGGCCAGTGATACACATGGGCAGTCCAGCAGCTTCTCTGTGGCCGGCTGTCCTTGGGCTTCAAGCTCTCCTCCCACTCATGAAGACAGTGACATCGGACACCCCAGAAAGAGAACTTTCTGTATATGAGCATGTACGGGTGGTTTTCCTGCCCCTGCTCCCTCCTTCTCTAAATGGTACCCACAAAAATCTGTGCTATTCATTATAGCTGGCTCTAATGTGAGCCCAGATGACAGGCCCAAGGAGTTCATTTCCGGGGCCATTTCCTTACCGGGTCATCCTCATTGTCCCATGAAGGATGGGTGCTCACTCAAAGCAGAACCACAGAAAAAGAGGGGCAAGTGAGCCGTGGCCGGGGCAGTGGAGCCACAGGTGGGTATTAGGCTCTGGCTCCTGCTATCTATGGCATGGCCACCACCATCCTGTGACTTGGCCTCCTGTAGTGTGAGACCGCTGCACTCACCCCTGCTTGCCTTGGGGTGCTTTTCAGTGGCCTGGGCTTACAGACTGCCCCATTTGCAACAATTTTCCTCCATTAGCTGTAAACATGCTAAGGAGCTCTTGTGCTCTGAGGGAAAGCCCCTGGGGTAGTTTTCTGGATTTTTGCTGACCCATGCATACTCAGCTACAATACCCAACACGTTCCCTAGTCCGCACTGTGAATGCTATCTGTTAGCATCATCATACCTCTGCCGTCCCCAACTCACCGAGCCGCACATACAGAACACCAGTGGCAGTGATGGTCTTCAGCCCGTTGGTCGCCACACACTGGTAGTAGCCTGTGTCTGTGGTGTCCAGATCTTGGATCCGCAGCCTAGAGCCATATTCTGTCTTCCGGATGATGACTCTCCGTGGCTCTTGCACAACTGGGGCATCATTCTTCAGCCAGCGCACACTGGGGGGTGGGTTTCCTGCCACCTTGCAATGCAGGATTGCTGTCTGGCCCTGGACAATGGTGATATTGTTGACTGGCTCCAGAAAATTCAGAAAGTAACCTGCAGGGAGGGGATGGGAGTCACAGAGTGCAGACATGGTAAGGTCAGCAGGAAGGGCCCCCGCTCCTGCACCCTAAGGGAAGGTGTTCCTTTTCATTTGCATACAGCACATCTTAAAACTGTTGTGAACACTGAGCCAGTGAAGCTAAGGCTTCTGGAGACGCACAGTCTGGTTTGAGAGCCACTGGTCACCTGGCAGCCTGGCAGTACATGGCAGTGTCACACGGTTTGAGCTTCTGTGTTTTGCTTGAGGCTGTTTTTCTGGCAGGTCACACAAGTTGGCCTGGAACTGCTTAGGTAGCTCATGCTGACCTCTAACTCACAGCAATCCTCCTGCCTCAGCCGCCCAGTTGCTGCCTGAAATACAGGGTTGAGCCACCATGCATGGCAGGTGGTTCTGTGTTAGAAGACCTGACTGAATACATATGGATGAGCCAGTCAAGTTGACGTCCTGGCCACAGCCCTGGGACTTATGCCTGGACAAAGCCTCTCTGATACACACCTTTTCTCTGGAGGGCACAGTGTAGCCCTTCCATACTGTCTGAGGCCTTTTTGGTATTATTATTATTTATTTTATTCATTTATTTATTTTGAGACAGGGTCTCATGTAGCCCAGGCTAAGCCAGAGCTTCAGAACCATCTATCTCAAAGTCCAGAGCCCTGAAGTTACAGCTGAACGCTGCCATGCTTGGCAGGGGCCCCTAAAGGCCCTTTAAAAAGCAAGAAAATCATGAACAAATCCCACAGCACCAACTAGACCCACAGTGTGGCTCTTCAAAAGGTGTTCACTGGTGCCTTCCTCTCCATAAAAGGAGCTCTATCATGCCCATCTACCTTCCTATTGTCCACTGTCACATCATAGCACATCCATTGAGATATGGTGACTCATGCACATTTGACATCCAGAGTGACAGTTGTTACTTTGGGGGTATTTTCTTGTAGACTAAATTCTGAATCACTTTATGAGGTTCCTTGTAAGTATCAGGGTTGTAGTGGAGAGGGGCCTGCAGTGTGTGTACGTGTCAGAGCTGAATGCCACTGAGGCACTATGGTCCAGGATCCTACTTTAGGCCTCAGGGACTCAGAAGAGAGTTAGTTCTTCACATTAATCTTCCTGCTTGATTTCTCAGGTAGATGACTAGCCACTCTGTAGTTTTCCTTAGTGATGCACGCCTTGTTTATTCCTCCTGTGTTTTGGCCACATGGTTAAAGGTTTAGTTTGTTTGAAAACTATGTGGCCGCCATCTTCTGTAAAATGCACTCATTTCCTATAATCATCCTTAACAAATGTCTGAAACAACATGGTATAAAACAACAGAAGTTTGTTACTGCACACACAGGAGAGGCACAAGACAAAGTCAGGGCATTGGCAGGGCTGGTTCTGTCCTGAGGGTCTGAGTGTGAATCTCTTTGCCTTTGTTACTTGATAGGGACCTCTCTTACTTGGCTCAAGGCTCCTTCCATAACTTTGTCTTCACCAAACTCCTACTACAGACTCTGGTCCTTTTGCCTTTCTTTTGCAAGGCCTTCTGGGTTACCCTGGAGCATCTGTAAATCCAGGAGGACCTCCCCATGTACAATCTTAATTACACCTACAAAGGCATTGTACTGTGCAAGGAACTAGCTACGGGACACAGAAATCGGCATAGTAAACTCTGAGGGTGCCATTGCTATCCTGAATTGCCATTGCTATCACTGAATTCACCTTTCTCTTAAGACTTTATTGTGCTGTCCTGGGGGTCACAACAGCTTCTAAGCTGTTATCTTGGATTTTTACACAGCTACCAGCTTCTCCAATATCATAAGCCTTTTGTTGTGAATTCCCACCTCTCTGCTGCCTTTTTGACGCTTGCTTTGTCCAATATTCTGGTAGATTAGAAGGCCAATAAAAGCCGAAACACTGCAGCATACATAAATCCAGGCTAAGACATATCTCCACAAACAACATAAGAAATTGATGGCTACCTTTTACCATACTTGACCTAGAACATTTAAGGTGTCTGGGACACGGTGGAAAACCTCTGGTCCCTACGTCTCCCTCCACGGAGTGACTATCCATCATTCCAGTTTGTATTATTTTATAGTTTCAGGAACTTTCTCTTGACAGGCCACCTTCTCTAGTTGCCTGCTTTCACTCAAACTGGTTTACATTGGTACTGTTCTTTAATTACTGTGTAATAGTGCACCTATATAAACAAATCACAGCTTTGTTACTCATTTCCCAGTGGAGGGGCAGTGAGCTATTTCCACATTTGGGCTTTAAAGGGTATACTGACCATCTGTGTGTACATCTGGTCCTGAATGTTTTGAAACGTACTTCAAAATACCTGCTAGATGTGGAGGTACAAGTTCTGGGAGCTGTCATTTGCTCCAGCCTCTGAAGATGTGTACCCTAAAAACATCTGAGTTAAGGTACCTCCTACCATGACTTCAACAACACCTGGTCCTGGGAAAGTCTGAGGTGTTTCTCCTTCTGCAGCATGTGATAAAGAGCCAACCACTGTTTACAGTTTGTGCTTTTCGGGAGTCCTTGTAAGGATCGGATATTCCAGAGTGTTCCTTGGACGTTGAGTATCTTTTGGGGGATGGTCTATTCATTTTTCTTCCATTCTTTTCCCCTAACTTCTATAGTTAATTCCTTCTCTATTAACAACTGAGATATAAAATATGAAGTCTCCGAGCTCTTCAGTCACACAATCAATCACTTTAACTTTTCTGTATTTGGTCAGACCCAAGGGGCTTGTAATTCACTCTAAGATTCTTTTTCTTTTACCTATGAGTTATTAAAGGTGTGCCTTCTTACATGTGTTAATTTATTTGAGTGTACGTGTGCATGTGCACACATGCCACCACATGTATATAGACGTCAGAATAAATTGGAGTTAGTTCTTCCTGCCATGTGGGTTCCAGGTTATTAATGCCGTCTGGCTTGGCCATCTCATTAGCCCTAAAGATTGTGGGAGTATTTTTGTTGTTTGTTTGTTTCTAAGAAAAACAAGTTTTAGGGACCAGTAAGATGTCTCAGGGAAAAAGGTACTTGCCACCAACCCTGACAACCTGAGTTTAATACCAAGGACACACACTATCAAGTAAATAAATAAATGAGAAAATAAATTAAATAATAAATAAATGTAATGTATGAAGTTTTCAAAGCAGGCCAGTGAATTGATCCAAGCATTGGCTCTTCTAGAGGACCCAAGTTTAATTCCCAGCACCAACATGGAGGCTCACAACCATTTGCAGTTCCAGTTCCAGGGCATCCAGTGCCCTCTTCTGGTTTCCATGAACATCAGGCATGCACATGGTACACAGACAGACATGAAGGCAAAACACCCACAAACTTTAAAGGAGCAAGGCGACAAAAAATCCCGAAGACAACATACATTTTTCTTTTAAAAAGATCTTTTAGATAATGATGGGGTTTTTTTGTTGTTGTTTTTGGTTTTTTGTTTTGTTTTGACTTTTTTGAGGCCAACACGATTCCCTCTACAGCCTAACATGGATTTGGGTCTTGTAGACAGTTCACGGGTATTATTAGGTGGTAATGTGTTTTCTCTGCCTGTTGCAGAATTTTGTATACGCTCATTAAGTCAAGCTTTGCCTGCTTGCTTGGTCTTGGCATTTTTATGAGCTTTAGTTGTTTCAATGAAGTATTTGCTCATTGATTCTCTGTCAAATAGCTAACCACAATTCTCTTGATTTCCATTTAATTACTATAAACTTCATGAGTAGGGGCATCAAACTTCAGTTTTACTGTATCATTTGGTTCTTAGGTCACTGTGGAATCATTTGTCTTAAACAACACTTTATGATTCATCAAAAGGCACCTCAAGGTACTTCTGGTTAAAACAGTTTTACTTTCATCTGCCTAATAATTTGCCATTTTATAATAATGTACAGTTTATGAGCCTTATAAATTGTATATAATTTTACAATGAGCTTACTAATGTCTTAATATATGAATTTTAAATTAGTTTTAACATTTTCATTTTACCTCTTAATTCTCACTTATTTTATTTTAAACTGAATAAAAATCCTCCATTTCCCCTCATAACTAGATTGACAGTTTATTAATTAGTTTAACTAATTAATTTTAATCACCATCCTGCCTCATCTGACAATGCTTCCCAAACACTAAGAATCTTCAGAGGCTGTTTTAGTTGCTCAGCTATGCTCATTAGTGTTAGTTTCTACTGTGGATGTCCCTTGACATCAGCCAAGTTATTACAAACTTTCCTCACCATCGTATCTTGTCTCCTTCCTTCCTCTTAGATTTGGCTAAACTCCCCTAGAATCACATTTGTGCCTTGCGTGGTGGACGGAGTTGTAAACACTCATTGTTAGTGTAAAAATGTCGGTCACTTTTACTTTGAGAAGTAGTTTAGCTGGGTATAGAACTCTAGTTCAGCAGTGATGTTGTCTTCTATGTCATCTGGAAAATGTTGAAAATTCTGCCAGTCCCCATTGTTTGCAGACAATTTAAACTTGCTAGTTATTAATGATGTTCCCGTCTTTGCCATCCTAAGCATCTGCCATTATAGCTCACAATTACTTTTATGTTGGCTTCTTCAGATCTTAAAACTCATGCATTACCAGCATAGTAAAATCATCTTATAAAATCCTGCCCTTGTTCCTTTCTCTCCATTTTTAATTTGGGATGGTCAGTGTAGGTACTGATGCTCCTATGGCTCTCAGAAGATTGTTTCTCGACTGTCTAAACTTCTCTATAGCCTGTCTAATCAGTTTCTCAAGTCATAGGTGCTACTTCTCCCTTATAGAAGGTGTGCTCGGTTTCCTTTTGAATCCACCACTTGTTCATCTGTGTGGTCTTTATTCTTCCTTTAAAAAAAAAAAAAAAAAAAAAAAAGTTCCCTGGCTGCACTGTTCTGGCCAGGAACTCAGTACGTGCCTCTATGAGTGTGCTTTGTAATTTTTCAATGCAGGGTGGCATTTCTTTGGAAATAACTTAAGGATAAGTTTCCTCAATAAGACAATGCCTTCCCCCCCCCCTTTAATTTTAACTCTCTGGATTTCCTACAACATCCTGTCCAGGGAACTCTGATCCCCAGTGGTCCCAACTCAAGTTTGACTAGGTATCTTCTTGGGAGTTCCCCAGCCTGAACTGGGTTCTTCTTGGCTGCCTAGCTGGGGGTGCCACAGGATGGAAGCTCTTAGCTTTGTGTGAGAGGCCACAGTGCTGTGGACCCTGTGTGTCCTTTTAAGATTCAAGACTCTCGATGAAGATAAAAGAGTGCAATCGCCTCCATAGTTGGAAGAAGAGTTCTCAGGCTTGATGTAAGCATTAGAAGTTCACTTGACTTTTATCCTGACCCATCACTTCTTCCTGAAAGTAAACTTACAATATCCAGAGCCAAATGAATCAAAAACATTACTGTAATTATTCTCAGTCAGGAACTTCTAACCCTGTGTACTCTTCACATGACATCTACCTTTGGGAGCTATTCTAGCCAAGGCTTGCCTTTGACACTCCTAGCTGCTCTTTGGCCAGGGTACCCGTGTCTTACTGCTGACTATTTTCTGAAGCTTATAAAGAGGTCAAGTCTGCAGCATGGACACAGGGTCCATTATTCAACATGTGCCCAACCACAGCATAAGAATCTAATCTCCTGTCATGGCTCACTCAAGCTAGAGAACCCAGTAAAGTCAAGTTCTTCTCCAAGGCAGTAAATGTAGGGAACTGCTTATAGCTAGCAGACCCAGGCTCTTGCTTTTAATCCTTTCTCTTTCTGGCTCCTGGGAATTGCTCCATCTTGATTGTACATTTGCCAAAGCATTTACATCATTTTCTAACGTGTCACTGACCTGAGAGAGCTCCCACGTTAGCTTGGCCCACCATTCCCCATCATCAAGAAGTGAGAGCAGAAGAGCAAGCTCCCTGGAGAATGTGCACACTATCCCTTCCCCTTGGGTTGCGTTTGCAGCCAGCTAGCTAATCCCTCAGCTTCATTTCTCTAACATGCAAAATGTGAGGCTTGCATAATCATTTCTCTAAGCTCTCCATCAGCTCACAGAAATTCCTCTGAGCATCCCCAAACCTCTCTAGATAAGGAGCCAGGCAGCCCTGACTGAAAATTTCACAAAAGTGGATTCGCCTGGCACAGTGCACGGTTAGGAATAGAAACCCTTACTTCCATTCATCCAGATGAGTTTCCCTTCTGCATGGAGGCAACAGTAACTGCTGATGTAATGGGCCCCTCTCTGCAGTGGCCTGGCCAGCTCTGTGAGGTCGGAGCATTAACAGAGCGAAGAGACTAAAGGAGAATTCCATCACAAGGCAGCGGCACCCAATCACACACAGATCAATGATTAATTGATTTTTATAACCCAACCAACTGCCCAGATACTCACTAATGTTGTCAGACGACTTAGGAGCCCAAGGATTGGCTTTCTGACTAAGACAACCTGGTGTAGAAAGGAAATAAAGAAAGCCTTCTGTGCCTGGGGTCATAAGGTCATGGGGTTTCAATTGGTGGGAAACAGACAGTTTCCTGGAGGGGCAAGTGAAAAGAAGACCCAGAGGGTCACAAGAGTGGTGTAAAGCTGCCAGCACCGGAGGAAAATATTTACAGGTCAATAAAGCGGCCAGAGGCCAGAGCAGGGGTCTGGGTTCAGGCTTCCCTGATTGAGCCATCCAGCAATCAGCACAGACCCACTAATGGGGGAAACAGAAGACACTGGGGAAAGTCAGAAAGCAAAAGGTGGGTGTGGGGGTTTAAGAGAGCTCAGTCAGTGACGTACCTAAAGAAAGCACGAGGCAGAGTTCCACCTTCCAAACCCCAAAATACCAGGGGTGGTGCATGCGCTGGTAATCCTGGCAGTGGGGAGTCAGGTGGGTGATTCCCAGGGCTCACTGCCCAGCCAGTCAGCCAAACCAATGAGATCTGGGTGAAAGTGAGAAAGACTGTCCAGAAAAACAAGGTAAATGGTATCGGAGGAACAAATGCTGAGGTTTTTTTCTGGGCTCTAAATGCACACACATACATGTGAATGTTTAAGCCCCTAAATTGTGCATGCAAGTGCATATAACCCCCCCAAAATGCACTGTACACACATGAATGTGTAAACATGTACACACACACACACACACACACACACACACACACACACACACACACACACACACAGAGGAGGGGGTGGGGGGCAGACCTGAGAGATAAACAAATATAAGACTGTCTGAATGTCTAGGAAGTGATCTATAACCTCAATGGTGTTTTACTGTTGTTAATTATCATTCATTTAGTGTGGATGTGGGGGTGAGTCTCTAGCTCAGGCTAATGGTGAATCATGTATGTAGCTAAAAATGTCCCTGCATTTCCGATCCTCCCTCTTCTGCCTCCTAAGTGCTGGGATTACAGGACCTCCCTGTCCAATCTATGCAAACCTGGAGGTCAAACTCAGAACTCAGAGCATGCTGGGAAACACTCTTCATATGAACTATAGCCTGAGTTCACTCTCCAAATCTTATGCTGAGCTCTGACCTTAGGTAATGGTGGGTGTGGTCTTATCTGGCTTGGGATCACCATGGATACCCTCAACTTATGACAAGCAGAGTGAGCTCTGAAGTAATCACCAGGGCCCTGCTAAGCAGCATCAAGGATGGACATAAGCACAGAACAAAGGAGTCAGAAACTGGAACACTGCTACCACAAGATGAGTAGTGCCAAGGGACACCAAAGGTCACCTGCAACACCCAAAGCTCAGAGAAACAAGGGACAAAGTCACCCCCGAGCCTCAGAAAAGACCACTCCAGCTGACAACCAGATTTCGAGCCTCCAGAACTGTGAGAGAATGCAGCTGTGCTTTGGTGGGCTGTGTCCCAGTGTGTGGAGCTTTGTGACAAGATTTTGACCTTGTTCTGCTTTTCTCATCTTTGACCCTCAGTGAAGGGCCTAGAGATCTGAAGATGTGGAGAGAAGCTGGAGCTACAAACACAGCATCCTCACGAAGGGACAGGATCACATGCACAGGAACAGGCAGACATGAACGGCCTATTGCAGCATGCCACGGACTGTGGTGAATCCACCCAACTGAAGTACCATTCTTCTGGAACAGTTCTGTCTACTAGGCAGGAACTTTCCATAATGTTTCTCTGTAAAGGTCACCTGCTGATTGGCAGCACCAAGGCCCAAGAAATACTCCACAGGTGGACAGGCACCTATAACCATTATCATGAACACCTGGCCTGGTCTTCTGGGGAATGTCACACTCTAAGAGGACAGCTAGCTCACGACAGTGTCAGACTAACAACCAGGATGCAAATTCTGTGAAAAAAACAGGATCAGTTAGTTAAAGTACCCGCTAGAAAATCATGAATACCCACGTTCTACTCCCAGAACCCACATACAAAGCTGGGCACAGCAGCATGCAGCTGCAATCCCTGCTCTGGAGAAGTGACAAGCCCCAGGGTTCTCTGGCCAGCCAGCCACACTGGCTACTTCCAGGATCTATGGGCACTTTTAAAAATCAAGGCAGAAAGCCACAGAGAAGCTAAGGTCAACCTCCAGCCTCCGTGAGCAATTGCACACACGGGCGAACACCATATATATACACATCACATTCACACACAGAAAGAACCTAGAGTCTGGAAAGTCTCAGCAAACAGTGAGGGGTAGTTCTGTAGGTGCAGAGCTGAACATGGGGTCCATGTTCTCAGTAGTGACACCCAGGTGGCCATTGCTTGGAGTCAGAATCCTGTTTGCTATTCGCCTGATTAAAATGGGAAACCTATGCTCTATGTAAAATCTAACAAACAATAATATTCACAGACCTGCACAAATCCTACAAGGTCCAGAAGCAAGCAGAAATAGACTCAATGCATTTGCATGTGGATCCACAGGACCTACAAGAACCAGGAAAGCCACAGCAAACCGATAATAATGAACATCATCTCCATGGCAACCCAGTGTCTCAAGTTCTCTGGCCAAAGACATTTTGGTTCAGCCACGGCCTGGTTTGTGGCAGCAGTGGAGTCGCCCACCAAGCATGGGATAGCAGAAGAACAAACATTTTTGCCTGTTATTTAGAATGTTCCTGCTGTCCTTAAACGACAGGGAGAGAAAACTGAGTCAGAAACTCCCCTAGCATCATCACAGAAGCAAAATCTCTGCCAGATGAGCAGAAACAGGAGGATATGACCTCTCCACCCCAGCCCTGTGATGAATAGAGCATGAGCTGTGGAGCACATGTTTATTGTACAGTCTTGCTACAAAGGTAGTTTGGATAAGCAAATTGTAAAAAGACAAAGCAAACAAATAAAAACATTGGTTATATCTATGCTTTCAGGGGCCATATCTCACACAACTGGGGATATGCAACTCAGACTAAACATCCACTCCAAATTAACCTGGGGCTATCACTGAGGTCCTCAAGCTGGTTCAGTCCTGACAATGGCAGGAACCACACAGCAAACTTCTCATCTGCAAATCACAGCATCCTCAAGGGTCACACTCATCTGCACCGGCTATGTGCTGTGCTTCACGCAAATCCTCCTTGTCTTCCTAAAGCCCTTACCCTACACTACCAACTGCCATTTTTGGGTAGTGTATCTTTGGAGGAAGGGCTTAGGACATTCCCCCATGCACAAAAGCCCTGGCCATGAAAGCCTTTATTTGTGTATAGGTTAGCGTGTGTGGTGTAAGTTTGTGTGTTCACAGGTGTGTGTCCGGTGTGTAGGGACATTCAAGGTTGACCATCTGAGTTTGATTAGAAGGACAAAATGGTGGAAAAAGAGGATTCCCAACTTTCACAACTGCAGTGTGCCACACACAATCCCCCACCTCAAGAAAACAATGTAATTTTTAAAATTAAGAATAAAAATCAATGTGGGTCCATAAATGGCCAAGCCACAGAGAATATGAAAGAGACAGCACCGAGCACCAAGAATTAATAGGACACCCAATATCCACCACTCATAGACCTACTCTCGCCTGCCAAGGCATCACTGAAGATATGCGACAGATGTGATACGATGAAATGTCTTCTGGACAAATTGTGGCCATCATACTCATGGTCACAAAAGCTCTTTACCTGCTCAAGACCTGTTCTAGATAAAACCAGGCCAGGTGAGGCAGATGACTCCAAGCCCCACCCTTGACTCAGGAACTACTGGCAATGGACGTTTTCTGGGGGAGAATCATTCTGATCTGAAGATGTGGACATGGTCGGATTTTCACATCATGTTCATATGACTGGCAAACAGGACTTAGGGGGTTATTTTTTTTAAAATGACATAAAGTTCGGAGGGAAGACATGGAGAAAGTGGGCAGAGAAAGGGGGGGTGTATATGATCATATTTCATTGTATACATATATGAAATTTTCAATAAAGAAATAATTTGGAATGCAGAAGAAAATTAGTGTTCATAACTCAGGGAATCATAAAGCTTCTCATGTCTATCATTGTTATTGTTACTGTTGCTTTTCTTAATTTTACTGTGGGAAGGGCTTTCTTTTTCTGTGGTGGAACACTTGGTGCCCAGTTGGAAGTGATGCTTTTTTGAGAAACCGTGGGGTTCTTGGAAGGTAGGGGCTAGCCGAAGAAATTGTGGTGGGGGGAGACTGCCAAAGCAATGTAACCAGTTACCTCACATGCCAGCTTCCCAAGTCATCAGCCAATCCTGCCACCATGCTTTCACGGGCACCTCAAAGCCTGAGCCAAGAGAGTCTTGTTCCCTTAAGTTGGGTCTTGCCAGGTATTTGGCCACAGTAATCACAAAGTAAAGAATGAAATTCTTGGAGAAGGTGAGCATCCACACTGGGCAATGCCCAACTGGGACTGGCTCATTCCTTGTTATAACTTACAAGTAGCTATTATGAGGAATGGCAGACACCTGTCCAATGCAAGGCATTGACTGGGGCTGAGTTTTGTTGTTATTTTGTGAAGATGCTGTTGGCTAGCTGCTGGTTGCATTTCAACCTTGGGTGTTACTGATCTCTTGGAATCAAACACTAGTCTCCGTGAGACCTCAACATAGCTTGTTTCTTGTTTGTGGATTTGGGCTTTGATTATATATTTATTTTATTCTTTTGGTGGAACATCTTTCAATCCTTTGTCTTGAAGGAGCATGGCCAGGTATGACCTTACTAAAGTAGGAATTAGTCACTAGCAATTGATTATATAAAAAGATCAATATTTATTAAGGAGCTTATATGAAACACTCACTGATACAAAGATTGAACCATGGGGCAATTCCTGGAAAACTGGACAGGTCTACAAGGTGACGGTGAAGGGTCAGATCCTTTCTCCAAGGGCTGGAGGGAACAGACAGGAAGGGAAACAGTGTGCACCCGGTCTTAGACTGGCCTTGGCATGCCCCATACACGGATCCTTAAGACTAAAAGCCACACCTCTAGGTCAAGGCAAATAACGCCTGATTCTCACTACACTGTACATCTGAGGTCACAGGTTCTGATCAATTATAAGGAACAGAATTGCTGATGTATGCTGTGTGCAGCTACAGTGACAGTAGAGAACAGAAACCAGACAGCAAAGGGTTTCCTGTCCAAAGCTGAAAGGAGCAGAGCAGAGAAATAAAGATGGGAGAAGATTTAATGCCTATGGCAGGTAAGGAGACCATGGGCACCATTCAGAAGGTAATGTCTTCCATGAACACAGAGGGCACAGGGATTTTATCCAGGGAGCTCAGACATATTCACAGATGGGCGAGTCCATTTGTGAGCATGCTCAGTGGAGGAGGACCTGACACTCCTAAGCCTGCGCAGTTTAAAGCCATGGTGCTCATGCTTAAAAGATTTGTGATGGACAAAAATGGCCAAGGACACACTCAGTTTGAACTGTAATACCGATGCTAAAAGCAGCGGAAGGGACATTCGAAAGATGCACTGATACAGGAGTCCACTACAGAAGCGCCTGCGTGGCTTTGTGGCTGCCAGTATGACAGTTGGCACTGAGGCTAGTCCCGCCACCTCTGGGGCAATGGCTCACAGGGAGCTGTTTGAGGTAGAGCAGCCATTTGTACCAGATTTCACATTTAAAACCAATAATGATCTGTGACCGTGACACTCACTGAAGTTGGGATGGTAGTACCTCGGGAAAAATAGCAGAGAATACTGCATGCTGAGCATCATAGTTTGTGTCCACCGTGCCCGGTCTCTGTGTTCCTCTGAGAGGGCCATGCAAGGACAATTGGCCACGGCTCTGAGTATCAATCTGCACGGTTTCTGCTCAATTTCGTTCCCCCATAAGAGAAAAGGGCTTGTAGTTGAAGAGCAATCGCTGGCTCGTGACAGTGCCCTCACCCCCTTTGATGGGCTAGCTTCACTGCTAAAGTGTGATGGTGAATGATTATTCCCATGCGAAACCCCTTTCTCTTCATGAGCTTCATGCTTGCAGAGGACAGATGGAGGGCAGGTGGCACCAACTGTCCTGCCCACTCTCCAGGCTTCTTTCTGCTGTTGCTGGACATGCTGTGTTAATAACTGTTCTGCCTGGCTACTGGATGTGAACCAGATGGAAAACAGTATCGGCAGAAGTAAGCCCTACGCTCCTTAACATGAGGGTCACAGTTCATCCTCCCAGGCTTCATTACCATGAGACTTCCCATAGGCTGATAAAACTTTTCCCTGCTTGCCCAGTTATAAAACACTTAGCTCTAACGAATAAAAAGTTTCAATTGGAAATGCAGAGTGCCCAGGTCTTCTCTGGGTCTCTACAAGTCATTCTGTGAGCCATGGTGTCCTCTCTCTAAATTTCTGTTGCACTCGTAATTGGTGACAACTATTCTGTTAGCCAGCCCAGCGTACTCTGCTCTGTTCTATTCTTTCCACATGCTCATGAGGAATGGCTACAGCATGGGTTATGGAGCACATCAGCCTTCTGTGGTTGTTTGAATGTATACGGCCCCCATAGGCTTATAGGGAGAGGCACTATTATGAGGTGTGGCCCTGTTGGAGGAAGCTGGATGACACAGGCTTTTAATCCAGACCTTGAGGCTGGAGGGCACCCCTTGGGCCACACCTTCTGTTGGAAGTGTGTCACTGTGGGGGAGGGCTTTTTCTCAAGCCTCACTCAGGGTGACAGTCAGTTGACTTCCTGTTGCCTGCAAGACATAGGACACTTGGCTATTTCTCTAGCACCATGCCTGCCTGTGTGTCACATGCTCCCCACCGTTATGGACTGAACCTCTGAACTGTAAGGGAGTCCCCACAATTAAAAGTGTCCTAAAAGAGTTGCTGTGGTCAAGGTGTGTTGCTGTGGCCTCTTCATATAAAACAAACAAACAAAAACAACTCAGACACCTTCCTTATGAAAATGAGAGGTACCAACTAATTTGACAAACTGAGATAGATAGATAAGTGCAATGTGCCAGGTGGTGTGGGGGTCTGATTAAGCTACACTAACCAAAATGCTATCCTGCTGAGTCCACACAAGAACCAGGCTGCTTCACAGAATTTTCCAAGCTGAGAAAGGTGTTTGGAATACAGCAAGAGAGAAAAACTGCATGTAAAATCCCTGCTTCGATGTCTTGAGATTGGTCATTTTTTCCTTTGCTGCTGGTGACCAAACTCAAGGCTTGGCATGGGCCAAGTTTTCTTTAAGTTTGTTTAGAAACACGCTGCTCAGGCTTGCCTTGAACTCCTCACTCAAGTCATTCTCCTGCCTCGTCCTTCAAACTATCTGAGACCACAGCCACATGATATTCCATCCACAAAGAAATCCTTTTATGGTTATGTTTAAATGTTATGTGTATGGGTGTTTTCCCTGCATGCAGTGCCCAAAGAGGCCAGAAGAGGGCATTAGGACGTCCACTCCCCCACCCCCCCTCACCCCACCCCCCCTCACCCCACCCCACCCTCACCCCCACCCCCTTCCGCCAAGAGCTGGAGTCTGTAAGAACAGCCAGTGTTCTCAGTCACTGAGCCTTCTCCCCAGCCACAACATCTCTTCTTTTAATAGAAATTTTATATCATGCCTCATTCCTTGAAAATTTAATCTTTTAATTTCCCCTACAGAATCTTCTTCTCTTTTATCTTTTATTAGAGCTGGTAATCAAACTCAGGCCTAACAGTCTAGACACATTGCTTTACCACAAACCTACATGCCTGGCCTTAACCTTCCCCTCTTGGCTTTCAGAACTATGACAAACGAATAAATGCCTGGCATTGTGCCTGCCCTGTCTATGGGATTCTGGCCTCAGTGACTAAGATACCTAGGAATACATGGTGAGAATATATTAATTTAAAAAGGCACCAAACCCCCAACCCCTCTTGTGATCTATCCTCCCAAGGGATAACTAATTCTAAGGACGTTTGGAAAAGGCATATGGAATCCTACTATTTTACATTGTATATAGAACATACCTTTTTTTTTTTTTCCATATAGAAGGGCTTAATTGGAATCACTTTACATGGAGATTATGGTCAACCCAGAGACCACAGGTTGTCAAACCAAAAGGCCAGAGCTGGGTTTAGAACATCCCCCTTTAATCTGTTGGTCAGAAATCCTAGAGCTTCCCCAAACCATAAAAGCAACTGGCACTGCTCACAGAAGTCCACCAGAACCTGATAGTAAGACCCCATGACTCAAGACCTCTGAGAGAGAGAGAGAGAGAGAGAGAGAGAGAGAGAGAGAGAGAGAGAGAGAGAGAGAGAGAGACTTTAACAATCGCAATAATATCTGGCATGGCAAGATACGGCCATGGGTGCAATAGTGGCATGTACGTTGTGTGTGGCCAACTGCTTTCTGCTTGGATTTAAGACCTGCTCCACAGGAAGAGGTAAATGCCTAGTACTGCAGATCTGGCCAAGAATCCATGATTGTGGCGATCAGAAGGCTCAGGGTGAACCTACTACAACTAGCTAAATGGACATAGCATCTAACTACCCTCTAAGTCCCTACCCCTGTCCTCCATGGTTAGTGCAGCGCTCAGACCCCACTCACCCCCAAATTCTTTGTGCAGAGGGTGCAGGTTAACACAGAAATGCAGATTGTCAAAGTGCAGCAAATACGTGACTCTGGAGCACTTGGCCACAAGCGAAATGTCTCCATCATACCTGTAAAGCCTTGGTTGTCAACTTGGCTATGTCTAAAGTGAACGAAAACCCAAGTAGATGGGAACATCCGAAGGACTGTTCATAACGGAATCATTTGAAGTAGGATGATTCAGGCACAGGGCAGAAGAGGAAACATTGTAAGAGCCAGAAGACAGGGTGGTTAGAGTAAAAGTGTGTGCCTTCTGGACGCAGCAGTATTTCTGTAGTCATGAACAGCTGTGGCTGCCTGCACAAGATTAAGCTACTCAATATACTAGCATGGAGCTGGAAGGGATTCATGAGCATCTGTTCCTGAGGAGCTATGAGACAGCTGATGGTTTCTGGGAGAGGAGAGTCAGTTTCTTGGTGTGCGGCTCCCCTTGGTCAACCATGTTCCAGTGGTTGGCCCACATCCAGAAGCATATGGACAGCAGAAATAGGAGATGATGGAGTGTGCTGATATATTGGATATTTAATAAAATCAGCCTGGAATATCAGAATCATCCACAGTCAAGCCAAGGTCAGAGAGTGGTGACCCACACCTTTAATCCCATCACTTAGGAGACAGATTTTTCTGGATTTCTGTGAGTTGAAGGCCTAATAGCCAATCAGTAGAAGTTCACTGTTAGTCCCTAAGAGCCATGCCCTCCCCTAGGCATGTTTTCCTTAGCTTCTCTTCAGTCTGAGGAATCATGGAGACAGGATCTACCCCCTTTTGGCCTGAGGATCCAGAAGAGGTGAGAAGTGGCTGTGGCTTGTTTCTCTGTCTCTCTGATCTTTCAGCTTTTCCCAATATCTGGCTCCAGGTTTTTATTATAAGATGAATTAGGATTTTTGCAACACTTAACGAATGGCCAAGGTCGGGGGCCAGACTCTAAGTCTCAGCTCAGAACCTCTGAGCACCTTAAGTCCCCTTCCTCCCAAGCCAGCTCCATTTCCTACAGCTTCATCTGCTGGCTTTGAACCAGCCTCATCAGCCCCAAAACCTTTCCTGGGAAAATAAATAAATAAAATAAAAGACTTCACGTAGGGATCTACTGCCCAGAAATGGAGCAGCTCCAAGCCAGGAGACCCCATCATCTGCCTAATTAGGCAGGTTCAGCTCCCAACCCCCAGTAACAAGGGCAAAGCAACCACCTCATGATATTCCATACCCACAAGGGCAGCTGCCCTTCTGTCTTACCTTTTAGGGTGGGAAGTGGGCTGTCTGGTCCATCAAGTTGTCCCAAGGTGTCAATCGCATCTGAATCCTCCACTTCACCTGGAAGAAGAGTACACACACACATGAGACATAGCTTTCCAAAAGGACAGACGTTGTAAGTACAAGTCTGTCCAGCATCAGCAAACACAGGGGAAGAAGATGCCATCGCAACTGCTTATTGGCTTTTATAGAATTGGATTTCATGCCATTATGAAAGTGGTTTTTAGTTTAACAGCAAGAACAACCACAGACCAATGGGACTTGGGAGAGAAGCCTTCTATGTCATCAGGGTGGGTAGAGAATGAGTGAAAACAAGAGACAGGGACCAGTTATAAAAATGAAGGCTTCTGAGCTAATCTGCATGGAGATTGCAGGTGACTAAGAGAAATGATCAGAGGCTCCTCTTCTTTCTGTCCTGGGCCTCAAACTCACTATGTAGCCAGAGACAGCCTTGACTTCTTGATTTCTCCTGCCTCTAGTTCCCAGGTGCAGGATGACAGGTGTGTGCCACCACACCAGGCTGTGAGAATTAAAACTTTCTCAAGCAACTCATCCCTTCCATGTCCACGGACCTAGTGTGGTGATCTCAAAACTGTAAATGACAGAAACATGTTCTTCTTTCTAAGGGCATGACAGTGCCACCTCTGATGGGACAGCCATCTACTCCAGAAAGCACAGAGCATGCTTGTTGGAACAATCGCCCAATGTGCTTGAACACTAAGGACAGGTGTAGACTAGGTTTGTGTCTCCAAACAAACAAGAAGGGCTCAGGGCTACTCAGTTGGGGGATGGGCAGATGCGCTACCAAACCAGGAAGCCACAAGAAGCTCTCACATAGCCGCCAAATTCCCAACTGCCCCCCCCATTCCATTACATTTACTTCTAAACTTTACCCAGGATCCAGTACTCGATAGGTCCTGATAGTTAAGGGTAAGAAATGGTGAGGCTTGGGGTGACCCACACTTTCTATTCAAACATAGATTTAAAGCATCAAAGAGTATTAACAGATTGGCCAACACAGCCATCTAAAGAGAGGCGGGGTGTGTGTGTGACACATAGTGTTGTGTGGTAACCCTTGAGGACATTGTTGTAAGTCTGACAGACCATGCACAAAAGGAGAAATCCAGTGTGATTACACTCATCTGAAGTCCCTAGGGTTGCTAGAATCATGAAAGGAAGGAAGATTGGTGGATGCCAGGTTCTGGAGTTACAGAAATAGGAACCAGTATTTAGCAGAAACACAATTTGAATTTAGGAAGAAGAAAATGGTTCTGGAGAGGGACGGTGGTGTCTGCACGATACTGAATGAAGCCAACAGAACTGCATAAGAACAGTAGAAACGGTTCCTTTCACTTCATGCATACTGACCACAATTCAACATCGTCTTTCTGCAATGCTTTGAATGAGAAATGTCCCCCACAGGCTCACTAGCTGAACACTTGGTCTCCAGCAGGTGGTGCTGTTTAGAAAAGGTATGGAAACTTGGTGTTTATAGGCTTGTTCCACCGCCAGCTTGCTTTATATGCTTCGTGGTTGTGGTTAAAGATGTGACTGCTTGGCATCTTGCTCTAGCACCTGCTCCCACACCGCCCATAGCCCACCTCCATGCCATAACGGACTTGCCTTCTGGAACTGTGAGCCAAAGTCAACTTTCTTTTATAAGGTGCATCATCTGGTCATGGTGTTTTATCACAGCCACATAACACTAACTATTACAATTTCAAAGCTTATAATTTGGTGTTGGATGGCTTCTGGTTTGTATGAAAGCCAAGAACTACAGAATTCACTTTGAGACCCTGTAGGAGGAAGTTTTGCCTGGCAGAATAAAGGTCTGGCTATGATTGAGGGAGAGCCTGGGGACTGGGTCCTTTGGGTCCTTTGGGTCCTTTGGCTTGTCATACTAAGAAAATGGTGGCTGGCTTACTCTTGAAGGCATGGGTCTCTAAGCTGGTTCTTTCATCTCTCCATGGGGGTGATAGCCTCCACACCACAGGGCTTCCAAAATCCATGTTAAACTGTGGTGTCCTTGGCTTCTGTCTCCTTCCTACCCACATGGCAGACTTGTGTCTGACCAGTTTCATTTTCTAATTGTCTTCCCATCACATGCACATAAACTTAACCCCCCCACACACACACCATTTTTTCACAAAACATTTCCAGCACACTGTTGGGACCTAATATCTTTATGCTTTAAACCACCCTCCAAGCCCTACACATCTCTTGGGGCAATCAGGCATCCTTCCCTGGACCAAAAGCAGGCACTCTGATCTTACCATAACTAGAGCCTGGCAGAGGCTGAGTGAAGGAGGAAGGGCCAGTAGTGTTATCATTGAAACCAAGATGGGATGACTGGAAAGATGGACCCTTAAGCACTCTATCAATTGAGCTGAATTGAATCCCCAGAACACACACACAGACAGACAGACAGACAGACAGACAGACAGACAGACACACACACACACACACACACACACACACACACACACACACACACACACACACCCCTCCACTCTCAGAATCCATGCCTTATTTCTACTATGCCTATATAACAAGTCTATCTATCTATCCACCTACCTGCCTATCTATCTATCTACCTACCTATTTTCCCTCCCTCCCTTCTTTCTTTTAAAGAGGCTTGGAAAAACATTTGTGATCTCAGCATTGAAGTGACAGAGACAGGCTTGCTGGAGCTTACTAGCCTTTTAGCTTTGCTTATTTAGGGAGTTCCCAACTAGGGAGAGACCCTGTCATGAACATCAAGGTGGATGGCACCTGAGGAGAAAGTGGTGATCAGGGTTTGTTCACTGGCTTCCACATGTGTGCATTCACAACATGCAAGCATCAGTACAGACATGATTTTTTTAAGGCAAAAGTGGAAGCTACATAAGGCTGTTGGCAAATGTCTGCCTAAGAACTATACTTGAGCTTGGAGCTTCAGACTGGCACGGCCAAGAGCTGTCACTCAGCACTTCATGTCAGATGGCATGAAGTCAAACTCACTGGCGGTGTGTGCACACAGTGAAAGGGGCCCCAAAGTTAGAAATCCACAAATGGGGCAAAACAAGTCAAACCAAATAGCCACCCTGATGCAAAAATAAGGGCTAGCTGGCACCCAGTTCCACCAGTGGTGGTGGGGAGTCCCAGCATCCTCCTGGTCAACTTTGTATGGTGTGCTCCCCAGCGGATGCCACCTGCAGACAGGTGGCGTGTGAGTGCAAAGTAACAGCTGATACTCAAGGCTGGCATCTCTGGGACCGTTTTGGCCTTAGCTTGTACACTTAGGTTTTGACTCTTGTTCCCTTTTACCTCATGTGCTATGCCAGTGAGGCCATCTAAACAAACAAAAGTATCACTCACAAACTCAGAAAGCTAGGTGCTGGATCTGGCATGCTGAACATAGACACCCCCC
Source organism: Phyllotis vaccarum (assembly GCA_033318265.1). Classification (NCBI taxonomy): domain Eukaryota; kingdom Metazoa; phylum Chordata; class Mammalia; order Rodentia; family Cricetidae; genus Phyllotis; species Phyllotis vaccarum. The sequence goes on from JARWLC010000011.1 coordinate 56,648,421, forward strand.
TCCCTCCAACACACAAAGCTCTGGGACTCAGATGTGAGAGGGGCTGAGGTTTGGTCTCTATAGCTATGAGTAGCCAGTAATTCTCAGTATCCAGACCCTCGGATCCTCACAACAACCATCCATTTCAGCAGAATGAGACTCGTCTATTACTTTCTAATTGAAGCAAAAGGAACTCCTTCATGTTTTGAAAATTTAAAATTCAGATTAAAATTCAGGCCTGGAGAACGGTCCTCACTCAAGGTATGGTGGCCCCCTGAAACTGAGAAGCAAACTGGGAGGGGAAGGAGGTAAACTGGAAGATGGGGAGAAACAATAATGGACCAAGAAGGCCTTTCCTGACCTTAAAAGGGGCTAAGTGCGATATGAAGGAAACCCTGAATGAACACATAAAACCAGCATCCATCCCCTACCCTATGCCCAAACTAGGATTGAGCTAGCAGGTATTGTCTCTGGTTAAATAGTTTTAAAAGGTTTCTAGAATGAATGCACGTCAAGTGATTCTTTTAGACTTAGATATGTCATACGCAATAAAATGTGCAATGTTTTACATTTTAAAGGTAGTGTTTAGTGGACTTTTAAATGGAAACCATAATCACACATTCCAGAACATTCATCATCCACAAACACCACCACCAAGAAACTTTGTTCCCGTTACCTGTTACCTGTCACCTTCATCTCCCTCCTCCTGACCCTGGTAAGCACCATCACTAAGCCCTCTACACATTCCCTACAGTGGACACCAAATACAGACACCATCATAAGCCAGGTGTCTCTTCCAGCCTGTAGAAGTAAAAGGAGAAAAAGTGTCCAAATGAAGTCTTCTGTGTCGCATGAGAAAGGTGGGTACACAGTGGCTCGACTATGTGTCAGAAAGCCATATACAAAGGCATGGCAGGGGTGGATGACACTCCAGATGGCCCCAGGGTCGAAAGTGTAAACTGACAAGGTGTCAGCATCCACCACTGGACAGAAGGCTGGATTCCCTAACAACAGGATGGGGTTGCCCAGAGAACACGTCACCTGTACCTCATCCTCCCCGACACCACTTAACAGGCTTTGCTTGTGACTTACTAGCTTCCTATCAGCTCAACACAATAACATTAGTCACTACTGCTGGCCCAGTCTAGCTGGTGGCTGGTCATATTCCTTGTGCCCAGTAAATGTTCCCAAGTGCCCACCCTGAGTACAATAGTCTCCCTCTGTTTTCAGTTTTGAGTTCAGCAGTTTGAGTCACCTACAGCCAACAGAGATCAAAAATATTACACATGCATCCCACACAAGAATCTTTCATGTGTTTTCAACTGTGCACAGCTGTGACCAGCGTGGTGCCGTCTTGAGCTATCACAAAGAAATCATCCCCCATGTCCACACAGTATGTGCCCTCTGCCACCAGTTAGCTATGGGGGAATTAGTTACCTTACCGTCTGCCTTTGTAACACTCTACACATCACAATGCCTTCCTTGCCCCCTCACTGTATCTCACCAAGTAGACATACCATCTCATAGCAACACCAGAAGAGAGACTATGGTACAGCATGCGAGAAAAAAAAAAAAAAAAGACCCTTCCCACAGTTCTACTACACTATAGTAATCATCAGAGCTGCCCATCTTATTATCAGCTGCTGGTATTAATCGCTCATGTACCTAGCTTATAAACTGAATGATTCCACAGATCTATGTGCAGGGAACAAGCATGTTCTACAAAGGAGCCTGGTCCTATCTGTGGCTTCAGGCCTTCCTTGGGTTCTTGGAAGATATCTTCCTCAGATAAGGGAGAACCGTGTAAGAGAAACTGGTTTTTACATTAGAAAGCCATGTGGGTTTGTGCTGTGTCAAGACTCTGTGACCAGCCAGTTGGCAAGGCTATGAAGCATGGCCTGTGCCCCTGTCACCTGGGTGGACATACTGCTTAAGTCACTCATTGTTGAAACAAAAATACCAACTTAAAGCAGCTTAAAGAGAAAGGGGGTTACTTTTAGTTCAGTTTGAAGGGCGGTCCACCATGGGGGAAAAGAAGGGACAGCAGCAGAACCCTGGTCCAGCTGGCCACCTGGCATCAGCTTGGAGGACTATAAAAGATGGACATTAGTGTTCATCGTTTCACTCAGTAAAAAAAAAAAGAAAAAACAAAGCACAGGCTATGGGACGATGTCACCCACATGCAGAATGTGCTCTGACACCTCAGTTAACATACACATACATATACATGTACACACACATACATATACAAGTACACACACGTACATATACACGTACACACACATACATACACACATACACACATGTACACACATACATACACATGCATATACACGTATACACACATACATATACACGTACACACACATTACACATACACGTACACACACATACATATACATGTACACACACGTACACACATACATACACATGCATATACACGTACACACACATACATATACACGTACACACATGTACATGTACACACACATACATATACACGTACACACACGTACACACATACATACACATACATATACACGTACACACACATACATATACACTTACATATACGTACACACATACATACACATGCATATACACGTACACACACATACATATACATGTACACACATATACATGTACACACACATACATATACACGTACACACATACATATACATACATATACACGTACATACACATACATATACACGTACACATACGTACACACATACATACACATACATATACACGTACACACATACATACACATACATATTCACGTACACACACATACATATACAAGTATACACATACATACACATACATATTCACGTACACACACATACATATACACGTACACACATACATACACATACATATTCACGTACACACATACATACACATACATATACGCAGCAGTTCCAACACCCTCTTCTGGTTTCTGAGGGCACCTGCACTTTACATACACACAACACAAGAACACACCTGTGCACACACAAACAACTAAAGACATCTTTGTTTTTACTTTTTTTTTAAAAGAGTACTGTGTCAGCCAAGCACTGTGACTCACGTCTGCCATTCCAGCACTTTGGAGGCTGCTGGGAGCTCCAGGCCAGCTCAGGTTGCATAATGAGACCCTGCCTCAAAAGAAGCCCTAAACCCAAACAAACAAATAGAACAATGTATCCATATTGTGTGACAAACATACCATGCTGATATAAACGCCACCAAATAGGAGTCTGGGAGGGGCAGGTGAGCAGGATATTGGTGTGCTATCCAGCTAGTTACAAACTCCCTCATCATTCCATCCTCACAAACTGTCTAAAGCATCCTGGCTCTCAACACCTTATATCTCCATGGCAGCATCCCTAGAAAATGATGTAAGCATGAACTCAGTAAGCAAAAATTGACCCAGATGTGTGGGTGAAGGTTTTAGCTGAGCCCCACCCTAACTGCCATTAGCTAGGTAGCAGCAATTTTCCGGCAGGAATCTGCGGCTTATTCTGGAAAACACACTAGCAATGGATGCCCTTTGTATTCAGGGCTGAATCAATCATTATCTCTGCAACACCAAAAGGAGAGGGCTCTGTGTCACCAAAGAGGACGCTTGTTGCAGGCAGTGTCACACAAAGGCATCCAGGATCTGGGAGCTGTGCTCAGACACGTGTGAATTTTGAATACATGAACACCGCCTTCTAGTCAAGCGGCATTATTCTGCAAGCCTTCGTTCAACGCGGCCTCTCCTGTGGCACTTTGATTGACAGCATCAATGAAAGATTCTCGGGCTCTTTTCTTCAGAGCAACTAGCTCTCATTAAGGGCAGAGACAGAATTCGGTAAGAATTTGCTAATGAAGTTCAGCCCATCCCCTTGGACTTGAATCCATGGTGCTACCCTGGTACTGATTTGTGCTCCTTTTCAGCACATTTTGGTGTCAACCTTCTCATCTGTGGCTCTCTTCACCTGGCGATCTGAGTGAGTGTTCGCTGTGATGTGATTACAGGGCCGTGTGCACACTTCAAAGCTGCCGCCTTTTAATTAGCGAAGAGGTTTATTCTCCAAGGCTTGACACTCTTGGATCTGGTCCCCATGAAAAGGTAATTTCCAAGATGTGAGAAGGGAGTCGGTGCAGAGACCGGAGCGCCGCACAGCAGCAAGAATAGGTTTTATGAAGAGCTAGGCTGGGTGGAAACTCAGACAGGGTTGCCACCTGCCAAACCGTGACAGAAACACTAGTCACGTGTGACAAAATGATGGTACCTCAACAGCAAATAAAATCAAGAATCAAAGAATATGCCCGGTGCTATTAGAAATACAAGAGTTAAGAGACGAGAAATTACTACCTAGAATGAGCAAGGTCCACAGTCTTAGAGAGTGGGTGGCTAGGGACCCTGTTTCCAGGAACCCTGGTTAAGTGTGGCGGCGTGAGGAAGTCCACACAGCATTGGCGGCGACAACTATCAGTATCTAAGTCAGCGATGGTCTTGATCATTTGTAATGTTTTATTTTCATCCCGTCTGACTTTAAGTTGGGTAAATATTAGTCTCTGGTTCTATATTCCTTAAAGGGCTGCTTAACGCTGCTTTAGAAATAGGATATGAAATTCAGCAGCCTGAAGATAGCATAACTAGCATCTCTCTGGCCTGACGTTGGCTTTGATCCCACTTCTTCAGTAAATGTATTAAAACTCTCAACAAGTCCACACACCAGCTCAAATCGCTTGAATATTGCTTTCATAATGCTTCTCTACCTTCTACCTCTCAGAGCCCTGAGCCGCCCAACAAAAGCCTACTGTCAGAGGTCCAGCAAATATTTGGCTGAAGGGAGAGAAGCCCCAAGAGCGGCTGAATTGGGGCCTTTCATGAGATTTCTCTCTTTCTGACACTATGGTCTCTGGGGATTGGCCAGGCATGCCCTACTGTACACTTGGGGAAGGTGTGACTCCATCCTTCACAGGGATATGGGCTCTGTATGGTGACTTTCTACACCAGAATAATCAGGAAAAGAGTAGGTAGGAATGTCAGCAGAATGCGCCCAGCTCCTGGGTTTTCTTGCTTGGTTTTCATAGAAAAGTCTTTTGAAAGTGAGTCATTGCTATCAACCTCGAATCTTTGGGAAATTGTAATTAAAGGTGGAGGAAGTTGTTAAAAAGCAAAATTAAAGCCTGAAAATCAAGTAACTGAACTGCCTTGTACCATGGAAAGAACATGCCTTTATTTGCTTAATGGAGTCCTAAGGCTCAGGTGACAGGTGGATCCTACAAGGGCCAGTTGAAGGCATCAGGCTTGACTGGGCCCCACTAGGAATCTGTGGCATGCCCTGTAGGCAGATGAGACCTCTCTTCCTGGAATCCTTATCCTATTCAGGCTCAAAGTTCTTTGACAACTATGGCCTGATTCCAGAAACATTCAAGGGGTGAACATCTGACACCATCAAAGGTGGCAGTTTCAACTTTAAAAATTATTTCATTTTTGTTGTTGTTGTTATTATTATTATTATTATTACTGAGATAAAGTTTCACTAAATAGCCTTTATTTGGACTGGCCTTTAATTTGATATATAAACCAGTAGACCGGGATGGCTTCTAACTCAGAGATCCACCTACTTCTGCCTCCCAAGTGCTCTGCCATATTCGGCAGCAATGACTTTTTAAAAGTAGTTCCTGTAGAGGGTGGAGAGATGGCTCAGCAGTTAAGAGCATGTGTCGCTTTTGTGGAGAACCCAAGCTTGGTTCTCAATACACACATAGGGTGGCTTACAACTGCCTGGACCTCCAGCTCCGTGGGATACAATGCCATCTCCTGGCCTCTCTGGGAACCTGCACTCACATGCACAGACAGACAATATATAATTAAAGATAAAATAATTGTTCTAAAAGTGGCTTCTTTATTACTTTCCCAAGAAACCATAACAAAGGCCAAGTCCTGTTGACGACTCTCATTTTCAGTTTACTTCTAAGGCAAGATGTCACTAAGTAACTTAGGCTAGCCTGGAATTCCCAACCCTCCTCTTTCTGCCTACCAGATGCTGGGATTACAGGCATGTAGCACCATTCCTGGCTCAAACTAATAGCTTAAGCTACAACAACTAATTTTCTTGAAGCTCTGCAGGCTCTGATTTCAAGGTCAAGGTGTGGGTGGAATTGTTTCCTCCGAGGCTCCAGGAAGCCTGCTTCAGGTCACTCTCCTTGGCTTACCTTTTGACCCACCACATCATCTTTCCATACGTAAGGAGGCCCACAGTTCTCCTTAACGGACACTAAAGATAGGGAAGGGACAGCCCTAAGCATGTTATTTTAACTTGGTCACATATGCAGAGACCCTACCACCAAATCTAAGGTCAAGTTCAGAGACACAGAGGTGAGGGTCCATCAATATTCCGTGCTGATGCAGTTCTGTAATGGGTATTGTTATTTATCCCCGCTACATTACTGGAGCTGAGTTCTCGGACCCAGAAATAGCAGGACCAGGAACCTTTGGCTTTACTAGGACAATCCACTCAAGCAAATCAGGAAGGCAACTTCACACACAGGGGGCAAAGAACCTTATATGGGAAGAATTCCCACTCTGTGTTATCTTGGGCAAATTAGGCATTCACCCATGCAGAGGTCGGGTCCTGGGGGATTCAGTTTGAGCTCAGTTGGGGGCAGAGCCTGCTCAGCTTAAGATTCTCAGGGTCTGGCAAGAGGTCTCTGGAGCTGGCCCCAACGTGACCCTGTCTCACATCCACGTGAGAAGTGCCTCTGAGGTTCTAATTCCAGCAGGCACATGAGCCATCAGTTCCCACTTAGGCCCTTGTTTGGAAATGCCTTGGGGAAGAGAAACAGGTGTGACTCCCGGGGGGCCCCCTTTCAACACCCTATCATTTTATTCCCCTTTGAGGGTGATCCTAACTGTCTCAATACTTTTTATAGGTCTTTATAATACTAATGTTGGCTTGAAGAGACACAGATGACAGGCTTGGGAGGACAGAGAAGCCTCCATGTCCCAGGAGGCACAGCAGTCCTTGCAACTAACTGATTGTTTCACTGGCCACCAGAACCTGTTGGGGACAGAAACACCCTCACTCCATCTTTGGATACCAGCTTCTTACAGAAGTATGTCACTGCCAGAAAGCCTAGCCCCCATTGGCCAGCTGTTGGGGCAGGTATGACCCTATGCTCCTTTGTTGGCATTCCCAACAGTAGCTGGGCTTCACCACTTGCCCCAATTTTGTGCCCAAATGAATTCCTCATTTTGCTCTCCATGCTTGACATTCCTTTTTCTCATAATATTTATATGACTGCCGCTCCACTCTGAAAAGCAGTATTCAGGTCCACAGGCACTGTGTGGGGCCCAGTTGGCATGGCCACCCCAGCCGTGTTTGGTAATGGCCTTGTTGGACACTCACATGGTTGCTACTTCTCCATTTATGCACAAGCGCTCCACAGGCTTCTGCATCGATCTGCCTCAGTCTCCCTCTCTGTTCCCTTTCCCTGTCCTCCACACAGAAAGCTTTCTTCTCTAGCCTTGACCCTTAGACGACTCACTAAGATACTGCAATCCCCAAAGTTAACGTTACAGGCTAAATCTCTCCCCGAAAAGGCAGATGATACCATAGCCTGTTCCCTCCTCCGCATGCATGTCTAGAGAGATAAGTCACACTTGGCATGTCCACACTGGAATCTGGCCTCCTCTCCCAGCCTGCTTCCCAGGAGCTCTTTGGCTTTCTAGACCTGATCCCTACTCTGCTCCCAGCTAAAGCCCCAAACACTGAAGTTTTCTCTGATTCCTTTTCCTTTGAATGCACCAAATGCAGTACCCAGTGTGCTTTGCTCCTCTCCAGATGCTTCCAGAACCTTTCCCTGTTCTCTGATAACACCGGGTAGGGCTGCTCTCCTTTCTGCAAGATTTCACCAAAACAGCCTCCAGCGAGGCCTCTGGACGGAACTTCTAAACCAACCTCCATCCTTCAAATAGAAAAAGCAGCAAAGGCCAAAACTGAAGTTTCAAAGCAAGGGTGAGAGAGCACATCCTCCAACCCAGTAGTGCTGAGATCCACTCACAGGCTCAGGCGGGAGGAAGTTTCTCAAGATGTCTCCAGAGGGTGTCCGCGAGGATATTCTGTCTGAGTAAAATCCTGAGAAAACGTTCCTTCTTTGTGAGATGCTGGGGAGGCTAGTAATTAGGTGAAAGTGCACACTATGCTAACACCCCACAACATACAATTGGAGCTTAGGAACTTTTGAATTATATAAACAATACTTTGTACAATGCATAACAAACGTTAGGAAGGCTCACAACGCCATGTCCTTGAGCAAGGCCCTCCCTTATCTGGTCCAAAACACCTGGTTCCCCTTCTTATGTTCACATCCTACCAACTTTAGGGATCTCCTTGTTTCAGTCCATTCCTTGATACTTTCTTTTTCCTTTTTCCGAGACAGAACATTTGTCAAGGCAGCCTCAAAACCACTAAGTAGCCAAAGATGGTGACCTTGAACTTCTGATCTCCTTTACTTCCCCAGAGCTGGAATTATAGGTATGTGGACAACGACACCCAGTTTATGCAGTTGGGGCTCGGTAAGCACTTTACCGACTGAGCTACAGTCCTAGCCCTTCCTTGACACTTGGATACTTAGCTCCCATCTTCCCTTTGAAGATAGAAGAGCACCTGTGTATTTGCTCATTGCCTGGACCAGAACGTGGGGCATGCCTATGTGGGGCACTCCTTAGATGAAGGAAGGACACATCCCATCTGTATGAGAGTTAAAACCAGAGCCTTGCTACACCCCCCTACACACACACACACACACACACACACACACACACACACACACAGGGAGGGAGAGAGGAAGACAGAGACAGAGACAGACTCGTTACCTCTGCCCTGGCTCTGGCTACACACTCGATTTCTCAGCCCTAGTCTGTCTCCTTCCCTTGGGCTCTGCAGTTGCTTGCTCTTCCTTCTGCCTAAAAAAAGGCTTAGAGTCACCCAGGAGGACATCAGGAAGTCAGTCTTCTTCCTTCTTCATGTTCTTAGTTCATTCTGTCCCCTTCATTTTATATGATTTGGCCCATTGACAGCTTTGGTGACATTGCGCTCAGGGTGTGTGTGTGTGTATATACAGCTGTGCCCAGTACATATACCTATTTGTCTCTGTCTTGAATCAGATAAAACTGAAACTTCAGAGAGCAGTGTCTGGTCACATCACTGTGCAGTATGAGCTGGGAACTATCCAGCTAACTCCAGTTACTGGGGCAACAGCTAGCTGACAGATAAGCTTGCCCCGTGATGATGGGGCCCATCACAACAATTTTCACAAGTCTCTAATCTGGGGCCCAAGAGAAGCTTTAGCAGATAAATGCACAGAGTGAAAGCTTGAGACCTGACTTCAATCCCCAGAACCCATGTGAAATCCAGATGTGACGACCCACGGTTGTCCTGGTTCACATCTATAATCTCTAAACTCCTACTGCAAGGTGGGAGGCAGAGCCAGAGCCAGGCAGCCTAGAGGTGAAAGGTGAGAAACTCCCAAAGTCACTCCCAGACCTCCACACTTAATGCCTGGCACCTATCGGGCCACAGTACATGTATTAAGGAGATGGATAAAGAGGCAAATTAAAAATAAGTAAATAAAACAGTGGGTACCAGTGAAATGACTCAGCAGGTAAAGGTACTTGTCACCAAGCCTGGCACCCAGAAATCATGTGGTGGAGTTGTTTATACTGGGCTCTTCATCCAGTTTTATTCATTTTCTCTAACAAGGGATTAAAAGGCGGGAAAATTCTCAAACACAACAGGAAGCAACAGGTAACAATGTTATTATAAGTGAAGAAGCAGGCATCTGTCTAGTTCCTGGTCCCTCAGAAGAAGATGCAGAGAACCCACTACCCTAAGTTGTCCACCGACTTCAACTATCTCTCTCTCTCTCTCTCTCTCTCTCTCTCTCTCTCTCTCTCTCTCTCTCTCTCTCTCTCTCTCTCTCTCCCTCACCTACACACTAAGTAAATACGTAGTGTTTTCTGGCTTGTTTTTGTTCTTATTTTGCTTTTAAATTAAACCAATACCACAAACACCACCAAAAAGCTTCTGAGGCCCCACCTAGAATTTGAAGTCAGTGTGGAGTAGCACCTACAAGCTATGTCCCCTCCTGGTCTTTCCACCATGCATCACTTAGTTTTTTCATCTGCTGAAGATGCTCGCTTGTGCACTGCCCTCCGGTCTGTGATGCCTTTATCCCTCCATCCTGCCTGCCAAGGTACCAAGGCCTCACTGAAGAGCATGCACCCAGACTTCACAGCACACACAACTGCAAGTGAGTTACAAGAAATGGTACCGCTTTGATTCGGCCAGACTCCCCCTCAACTATGGACCACACTGGCTACATCCAGCACCTCTGAGGCAGCACGCTGCAGATGGCTTCCAGCACAAGGGAGGATGGGATGACCTAATCTCCCTCTTCAACACCAAAAAGCAACAATTTTATACCTCAGAGCCACATATGCAGAGAATCCCCAATCGGAGAGAGCCTTCTGCGTTTCAGCGGGCTAACAGGTACCTGTGGTTAGATGATTTGTATAGGCAGCAGAGACCTGGGAGAGAATGCAGCCCACGAAAATCGGGCAACCTTCAGCCACTGCTGCATCTTTAGGACCTAAGACCGGGGGCTGTCCTGTAACCTGCAGATCACCCAAGACCCAAGGCCTGTGAAGAAATCTGATCAACCACTGGCTAACTAGACAGTACACAGACTCAGATACGCCTCCAAGGATTCTAGGATTAAAAATAAAAAGAACTTGAAAAAGTATATAGCAAGCAGTTCGGTGGTGATGCATTAGTCAGTACAGAAACCGCAGGACTAGGGAAGGGAAGAAGTTCAAGATGAAGCAAGAAAAGCAGAGGCAGGAAAGAAGCAAAATGGAGAGGGACAGACAGCTCTGAGGAACATGAGGACTGCCTCCAAAACTAGGCAATGCAATGTCTCAGGGGAAAGGGAGAGGGAGGGGGGAGAGGACAAAAGGGGGAGAGAGGGGGAGGGAGGGGAAGGGAGGACAGAAGGGGGAGGGAGGGATGGAGGGAGGGGAGGACAGAGGGAGGAGGAAGGATGGAGGGAGGGGAAGGGAGGGGAGGACAGAGGGGGGGGAGGGATGGAGGGGGACGGATGGAGGGAGGAGAGGGAGGGATGGAGGAGGAAGGGTGGAGGGAGGGGAGGACAGAAGGTGGGGGAGGGATGGAGGGAGGGGAGGACAGAGGGAGGGCGGGAGGAGGGAGGGAGAAGGATGGAGGGAGGGGAAGGGAGGACAGAGGGAGGATGGGAAAAGAGGGAGGGGAGGACAGAGGGGGAGAGAGGGATGGAGGGGGAGGGAGGGGAGGGGTGGGAGGGGACAAAAAAGCCAATCAGAAGAAAAGATCACTGATTAAGCCAAGACGTTTGGCTAAGAGACTTTAAATAAAGTCAATGAAGGTATTTTGTTTGAAGGATCCCTAAGAAGTCAGGGAGTCAAGCTGGTTTTTCTTCCCAGACAGAGGCTGCATCAATGGAAGTGAATAAATCACAGGAGACTCCGAGTTCAGGGGACGGAATCTGAAACTTAGCACTAAGACAATGGCAGCTGGAGGGAACAGTCAGGTAGAGATCGCCCAGTGAGAGGGAAAGGAGATAAGAGGGAAGGAAATTCAGCCCAGCCCAAGACTGAGGCACTGTCAAGGTGCTAGGGCCCCAGTGCTGGCCATCACCAAGGTGGGTCAGGCATGCCTGACCTGCTCCTAGAGTCTAAGTATCCAGAAAGCTGAGGCTGGAGCACTGCTGTGAATGCCAGTCTAGTCAGGGCCTCATAGCAAGAGTGGAAACAATAACAATTTTTAAAAAGGAAGTGTTAAGCTAAGACTTACCAAGTATGACATATTCTGATTTCCACATTTAAGGAACTCAAAAGAGCTCTATGCAGCATAACTGAAGTTCACAGTCAGCGTCAATGCACACAGTCAAAGAAAGACCCCAAAAAAACAGCAAAAGATGCGACTCATGTCGTACGAGGGTCAGCGATACTTTTAGGAACCTGGTCTCCTTTAGAACCCAGAGAGACAGTGCACTGAGCATTTGGGAAAGACAGATTATCAAAACAGAATTCCACGGCAGGGAAACTTTTCTTCAGAGATGGGAAAGGTGGGACATACCCTAACAAACAGAAAATTAGAAAGACTTGCCATTAGCAGACTGCTCTCCAAGAAAGATGAAAGGACCCCAAATAAAGGAAGCAATGAGCATCATTAAAAAGAGTTGTGTAGTTGAGCCGTTGGAGGAGGCAGAGATATTTTTCTTTGGGCATAGAGCTATTTAGAAGGCTGCTCAGGCTGGGTGAATGCCCCTACACTGATTTGCAAATAAATAGTGCCAATTATATCTAGTGGGTTATAAGGGGGGGGAGGGGAGGAGAAGAAGGGAAAGTCACAAAGGGTTCATAGGAAAGCAGACTGGATGAAAATATATTGGACTAGAAAATTTGTATACTAACTATATTTGATAATAGTAAATATTAATTGTATCGAATTATATATCGGTCAGCAAGAGTAAAATCAAATTGACTGCTAACTAAATATGAGTGGTTTTGAGAAAGCAAATCAAAACACAAAGGCTAGCAGAATGGAATCCTAAAAGCATCGATTGCCCAACCACGTAAAACCTGCAAAAATCCATTTCAGAATCAAAACACAAATAAGCTGGAGAGTTACATCACAGAAGACACACCCTGTGGCAGACAAAAATAAACTATAAGGAGAAAAGTTATTGAAACAAAAGAGAGGTATTTATAGAAAAAGGCCAATGCACCTATAAACACATATGACTGTAATAGCAGAGCAAACTTACAAACAAGGAAGAAATAGATAATTCAGTGACAGGAACCATAAATGTCAATATTCACTCACAATAAGAGGCCAGGAGTAGGTCAACACACTCGGACATCACAGGGGCACGGTTAACACTACAGGGACACTCCTCCCCACAGCAGACACACATTCTTGCACAGCTCACAAGAAACATGCTTCAGTATGGTAGACTATAAAGTGAGCTGCAAAAGCTATGAACGGATTAAAAAATCATAAGATCATCTCTCCCCGCAGAGTAGAGTGGAGTAAAAATGCACAACTAAGGAGAACCTGGGAAACTGTCCAACACGCAGAAAGTAAACAAAACATCCAAGTCAGTGGGAGGTGGGGAGGTCAAGGGGTACCTCAGGGAGCAGCTGAAGCCAAATTTGGGGAATAATCTATAGCTTCACAAATGTTTTTGGTCTATGTTGAATTAGACGACTTCAAATTGATAAACTTTATAACTCCAGCATTAGAAGAAGTTTCATGAATTCTTGACACCGTGACCCTCCCGTGTAAAGAAATTCTGGTTCCTTGTGGGTTTGCGGCAGAAAGCTCATCCCTCTGCGTGTGAGGCACTGAACAAGAGCAGATCCTGAACAATCACAGGAAGGGGAGATTCCACAATTGTATCTCATCCCCTCAGGCAGATAGGCTCAGCATCAGTGTTGACTGACTGAGCTTCATAAGAACTGAGCAGGACACAGGACAACCCAGCTGCCACTGCAGCCAGATAATTCCGGATATCTGAATCAGACCCTTTGCTTTCTTTCTTTCTTTAAAAAAAAAAAAAAAAAAAAAAAAAAGGTTAATTAACTTATTTAGGTGTATTATGGAGGTTTGCCTGCATGTGTTTATATACACCCCATGCCTGCAGTTGCCTACAGAAGCAAGAATAGGTGCTAAAGTCCCAGAACTGGGTGTGGAGCTGGGAACAGAGCTCAGGTTTTCTGCAGGCCCGGCAAGTACATTTTAACAGCTGAGCCATCTCTCCAGCCCAGGCATCTCCCTGTCACATAAAAGAAAAGTATCTTCCTTGAAGGTTTAAATAAGAAGTAATGCTGAATCGTTCAGGGTGGATATTGTCTAACAGGATGGCCTCTGCTTTTGAGGATGCTAAAACGTCAAGTACGTGACTCAAAACATCAATTCACAAAAGTGACAAGCTGCTGTCACTGTCCCACCTATGCAGGGGGATGCCAGGGAGACAGTCCTGGGTCCCAGCTCCTGAACATCCCTCACACAGCGTATGTCATTGCTTCAGGAATTGCACCTGATTTCTGCAACATGAACAACAAGGACTGTTCAGTGACAACACAGGCGCTTGCATTTTACAGCGACAGCATTGTGTGGTTAAAGTTGACAGCAAGACAGCAGTCTAAGCCACTGCTGGTTAGTGGTCATTGTAAAAATGCATGTAGCTGCCAAGAATGTGTGTTCTTTGAATGAATGTCTGAGTCGCCTCTCAACTTCGCCTTTTAAAGGGAAAAGAATTGATCAACAGATCTGAGTTAGACGTCGTATTGCCAGCTACGACTTACTTCCAGTGTCCCAAATGAAAAAGGTGAGGGGTTGGGAAGACACCTGTCCGTGAGATTTTTTACCTGAGACTTGTAAACGCATGTCATGGTAGTGTCCACACTTACCTTCGTTGCTGCCTTTGTGTTTTGTTTTAACAGCCAGAAGCACTAAAGTAATCGATCACAGCTCAGGATCTGTGTCACGTGTGGGTGTGGTTGGTTTGCAGATGGGTTTCCTGCTCTGTGGGCAAAGCACTTTTGCCTTTACAGCTGAATGGCACCCAGGAGTCTGTTACTATTTCAAAAGCATATCTAGCCAGAGAGGCACCCAGGGGAGACAGCATACTCTTAGAGCTGTGATCGTATTCCTGAGAATAAACTCCTAAGGTTGCCTTCACACATCATGGGGGACCACGGCTCCCCAGCAAGGGCTCCATGACAGGTCAGAAACACCTCTAAGGTGTACGTGTCTTCAAATCTCCAGGAGTCCCTTTCTACATTCTTAGCATGTTTCAGCCTCTCTACATTTCTATATCTCCTAGGACAACTTTCAGAAGTGCCTGGAACAGGATTCATTTTTACAACTCAAAGCCCCAAGGTAACCACAGGCTGGCTGGACATGGGAAGGGCTTGACGGGGGAGGGAGGGGGGAGCTGCTGGTATCTCATTGTCCCTGTCTTTGACACTAGATGACTAGGGGCCACCTTTCAGCTTCCAGACACTGAGTTCTGTTCCCCTCAAACCAGACAGCATGAACCCAGAGGAAGCCCTGTTTCTGTCACAGGCCGACTTTATCTAAAGAGTCAGCGCAGAAGGAGAGCTGTTTCCTGTTCACATGTGCATGAGGGTGGGGGGAGGCTCTGTTTCTGTTTTCTGTTTCCTGCTCCAGGTTCTTCTAGGGATTCTGTCAGTCCCCAGACACATGTGGCAATGTCTGGAATCCTCTGAGTTTGTGGAGGAGAAGAGAGTCAAGGATGCTATAGAATGTGTTCCACACAGGAGGGAGGTACAAAGCCTGGGATGCTCTGCTATGCCAGCCTACCTGAACCTCAGTGTGAAAACTACACAGACTCTAGTTCAGCCACCCATCCTAAGGCTCAGACCAGAGATGATGTCCTGGTGGGTCAGAAAAGCCCAGTCCGATGGCCCCTGTGCAAATCCTGTCTCTGCCCGAACCCCATTGAGGTCTGATCCGGAGAGGAGTCCCCGGGAAGTTCAACACAAACAAACCCTCTCAGCCTTGCTTCACAGCTCTTAAGACATCAAATGGGCCTATTGCTCTTCTATCCACTTGTCCCTCCTGTTCTGACCTATTCCTCCTCTCAAACCATTTGCGAGACAAGCCAGATGCCAATGCCCTAGGGCCAGGGACACCTTTCTCTCAGGACTATGTCTACAACCTCAGGGGACCTGCATGCTACACCTAGACCCAGACAGCCCAGGGTACAGGATCTGACACCTACTGCCCAACTAACATGGAGGGACAGCTGCTAAGGGAAAGGGCACCGTAAGGCAAGATGGATAGTTAAGGCCTCACCTTCTTTGGAGTTGGCAGCATTTTATTATCTTTGTCTTCCTCCCACCGAGGGAGAGGAAATGGTACATGTTGGGACTAGTGCTCGACTCCGAGATATACACCAGATTTGTATTTAGTTTTGATTCTTATTTCAAAACTTCTAAAATTTGTATTTTACTGTTTGTATGAGAGGCATGGTAGTGCACATATGTGGCAGAGCCCAAGTGGTCAGAAAATGGCTTTCAGAAATGGGGCTTCCGTCCTTCCAACATGGGCTCAAGGATGAAACTCAGATTGTCAGGTTTGCACATTGTGGTGGTTTGAATGTAATTGGCCTCCATAAAGTCATAGGGAATACATTATTAGAGGTGTGGCCTTGTTGGAGGAAGTGTCACTGTGGAGGTGTGGTTTGAGGTCCTCTTGGTTCAAGCTATGCTCAGTGTAGTAGACAGCTCACTTCTTGTTGTCTGTGGATCTAGGTGTAGGGTTCTCATCTCCTTCTCCAGCACCATGTCTGCCTGCAGCCACCACGTCCCACCATGATGGTAATGGACTAAACCTCTGAACTATAAGCTGCTATCTCAATAAAATGTTTTTCTTTATTAAAAGCTGGCGTGGTCATGGTGTCCCTTCACGGCAATAGAAACCCTAATTGAGACACACAGCAAATATTCATACTCACTAAAACATTCAAAAGGGCCCTGTTTCTTTGTGTTTTGTTCTATTCTGCATTGAGAGGGGTTGCTTTATTTATTTGTTTGTTTGTTTGTTTGTCTGTTTGTTTTGAGGCAGAGTCTCACTGTGTTTGGCTGGTCTGGAACTCATGTACACCAACATGGCCTTGAATCTGAGGCGATCCTCCCCCTCAGCTTCCTGAGTGCTGAAATTAGCAGCAGGGGCTACTTCCCCAGCCTTTGTGTTTGCTTCTTCTTGGGGAACAGCACTGTGCACACATCCCCATCCCCAATATCCGAGAGGGTCCTTAGCTCCATAACAGTGCTAAAGGAGACTGAATGTGGCAAGAGCTGTACTTATTTTTAATTGGGACCTCTCTCTGAATGGAAATAAGCAATTTGCCCCTCTATCAAGCTGGGGACAGCAGCAGACGTCATGATCCTGAGGAGAAATGGCTGACATCACAATTTTCAGCTCAGCTCAGCAAGCATGCTCTATAGGTTAGCTTCAACTGATGTGGTTTTCATATCGGTGGGTTTATCAGTACCTAACACCTTTCTGAATTGGTAATGTAATTTCTGCAGCCAACCTATCTTGTTCAGAGGTGGAGCACACTGGCTGACTCAAGAAAGCTTCAGGAGGACCGAAAGGCTATTTAAGGAAATACTTGACCTGCTGGGTGAAGGATGTGACTTCTTTGAGAGTTATCCTGTGTAGCTATATATGCCAGGTTAAAATATTCCCTCCTGGAGTGAGGCAATTTAAGACTCAGGAAGTAAAATTTTCAAGTCCCAGGAAGTTCCTGAAATTACAGGATTAGGAAGGCTATTACCATGCAAGAAGCAATGGCTGCTGGGGCAAAAGAGGCCCCTCAACCTTACTGCAAGCTGCACAGTGAATTCCAGGGATGTAGTTTTCATGGCCGTCATCCATGCTGGGGTGGGCATCTCAGTGATGTAGGTTTCCCATGATCCTGTAAGTGACTCCAATAAGCTCACTGTTTTGCTAAGCTAAACTTGGGTGGAATAAATTTATTGGTTTGCTTAGGTGAGCTATCTAGGTAAACAGGCATTTATTTGTTGAGCTCCCTAGGAAAAAGCCACACAATGGTTGCTGAGCTCAGAAATAATAAAGCAGCTTTAATCCCAGCACTCAGGAGGCACAGGCAGATGGATCTCAGCGAGTTAGAGACTAACCCGCTCTCCATAGCTAGTTCCAGATAAACCAGGGTTACACAGTAAGTGCCTATGTGGGGTGCTGGAGAGATGGCTTGGCAGTTGAGAGCACTTTATTTTCCTGGAGAGGACCTGGGTTCAGTTCCTAGCACTTACCTGACAGCTCACAGCCCAGCTGCAGGGGATCACATGCTTTCCTCTAGCCTCTATAGGTACCAGGAATGAATGGCACACAGGTAGTGTTTATATACGCATGCAGGCAAAAGACACAAACATAAAATAAAAATAAATTATTTAAAAAAAAAAAAAAGCCAAGGTAACAGATGACCAGAGGCATAGGAATAAGGCCTGGGTCAGGAGGAAAGAGAAGCAGAGGGAACCAGAAGCTCCCAACAGCTGCTTCAACAGCTTCCTACCCAACCACAGCAACATCCACAGCTGCCTTTCCAAAGACACTTATGCAAACAAGCACTCCTCCATAAGGACTGGCTCCAAGGCAGCAAGATACCCTTGACCCCTAGGGCCTTGAAAATATTTACCCAAAGAGATGCCAAGTCTAGCACCATGTAAAGAGGCTGGGCGAAGAGGCCTGAAACACTTTCATCCTGGAGGGTAAAACCATGCAGACATGAGGGTGTAATAGAGGCTTCTGGCCCGGCCTACCCCTGAGATCTGAACCAGCAGCCCAAATAATCACACAGAGTCTTAAATTATTACATGCTATTTGGTCTATGGCTCAGGTTTATTGCTCGCTAGCTCTTGCAACTTAACCTATTTTTATTCATCTACGTCTCGCCAAGTGGCCTGTGGCTGACTTGAATTCTTTTATGTATTGTTTCTTGGGCAGCTGGGTTACATCTCCTCTTCTTATTCGGCCCTCCTTCCCCTTTATCTATGCTCAGCATTCCCACCTGCTTTTAAGATGCCCTGCCATAGGACAAAACATTCCCTTTATTAACCAATGATATTCACAGCATATAGAAGGACATCTCGCATCATGAGGGTGTAAGGAGAGCAGGCCACAATGGGCCTCCTGACACTCTCAATGGCCAGGACAACCACTGCTGAGCAAGACCCTCTCTTCAGTTCTACCCCAGCTTTCACTTTCCCATCAGCCATTACTTTTACCTAGCAATAATTCCAAGCATAGAGGGCAGACCGTGGCATGTCAAGGAATATAGCTCTGTCTTCACAAATGAGTTAGTTACCACCTTGTCATTTTCATCCTCATTTTTCCCCCGGAGACTATCATTCTGATTTTCCACTACCCTCTTTGTGTTTAATTGCCCCTTCGCCACAGCTACCTGCCCAGGCCCACCATGCCTTTTGTTAGCAGTCCCCAACATCTTGTTCACAGCAGTACACAAGGGTTTTTGACTCAATCTGCTTTGAATAATTGTTTTCTTGTGAGTTTGTGAGTCTGTAAAACTGAGGCACTAAAGTGTGTTGCCCTCTGTGTTGCCTGAAGTTAGTGCATTTGTGAGGCCCAGCCAGACACTCTAGGAAGAGGGAAAGGTGGGTCCACACGAGGTATGGCCAGCTAGGACAAGTCTACTGATATGGGTATGTCCCATAAGAAACAAACACTTCTGTTTGTGTGTGTCGCTGGGTTCCCTTGGAACCCCCCCCCCCCCCGACTGGATGCTTCCAATTAGAATCACCCAGACTTGAGACTGTAGGGCAGGCTAAACCATATGGCTGGTTAGACCATATGGTCACAGACTGGGGGTAATTTAAGGTAATTAGTAGTGAACAAGATATATTGATTTGGGCTGGAGAGAGAGATGCTCGGCGGTTAAGAGCACGATTGCTCTACCAGAGGTCTTGAGTTCAATTCCCAGCAACCACCTGTAGTAAGATCTGGTGCCCTCTTCTGGCCTGAAAGAACACATTCGGCACATTCAGGCAGAACACTATATACATAATAAATAAATAAATCTTTTTTTTTTTTTTTTTTTTTTTTTTTTTTTTTTTTTTTTTTTTTTTTTTTTTTTTTTTAAGGATACACTGATTCATTGTTTGGGGGACTGTGTTATGAACTCAGGTCGTTTTGTATGATCTGTAACATGAAGAGTTCCAGAGTCTGATTTCCAGAAACCACAGAAAACTCCCTGTGAAGGGTCACACTTAATCCCAGTACTGGAGACAGACAGACCATTGTGGCTCACTGGCCCCACGGTTTTGCTTTCTTGTTAAATTCTAGGACAATGAGAGACTCCATCTCAAAGAGAAAGAGAGCGGAGGGGGAGGGGACCTGAGAAAAGACAGCTCATGTACATGGGCACACTAAATTAAATATATATCAATAAAACTGACTGGCACCCTACCTCAAGGGCAGGTGGGAACACTTCCACCCAGATGACAGGACCCCTCAGACTCATGATGACACACGCACACTCACGCACGCACACACCCAATGCCCATCAAATCCAATCCTTGGAATTTTTGATCACATAAAATAATATTAATTCATCCCCAAGACTGCAGATCTGTGAACCTATGAGCTCTGTGTGTGATAAATGGCTGGGTCTTCAGTGTTCAAGTATGGAGATGTTCAAAAAAGTTTAAGATAGAGCCCCACCCCCAAAAGATATCTCAGCAGGCAAAGGGCTTACTTCACCCAGGAATCCTAGCACCTCAACCCTATGCTACTGTGTCAAGCAAGCTAGCCTCGGCACATGTTCTATGTTTTCGAAAATAAGCCTCCTCTGGTAAAAGGCAACTGAATTTCATTTTAACTTACTCGATCTCAGAATTACCAGATACATTCATCCTTCAGCCTCTGACATCAGGAAGGCTCCTGTGTCTACCCAGTAGAAGAGCTTAGCATTGGCACAGGGTGAAGTGATTTGGGTGCCGGATTCCAACTGAGATGGCAGTAGCAATAAGTCCATCAGAACTGAGAGAGTAAGGAGCCTCAGTGCCCAGGCGACATGTGTGAGGCCCTGAGTTCATCTCCAGCCAATGGAAAGCTCATACCTTCCTGCTTGTCTCTTGCTCAGGCTTTCTCTCTCTGGCATCTTTCTTCCCTAAGAATACTAACCTTATTCATGAAGGTCCACCGACCTGGTTTCGTCACCTTCTAAAGATCTATCTCCTGATGCTATCACATTATGGTTCAGAATATCATGTAAGAATTGAGAAAGACACAAACAGCTATTATGATGCAGCTGGACATTTTTTAAAAGAAAGCCATAAACAGGGAAGTGCTGTGGGAAACGTCTCTCTTATTTCTGTGGCAAAATATTTGTGGTAATCAACCTAAAGTATAGAAAGGTTTATTTGTGCTCAGGGATTTTAGGCTTTAGTTCATGGACACTTTGTCCTTTGGCTTTGAGGCTGTGGCGACACAGCACTTCATGGTGGGAGCTTACCCCTTGGTGGCCAGAAGCAAGAAAAGACACCTGAATGGGCTTTCAGGTTCAGATGGGGAAGGAAAATTTCTGACCCGCAGGTGCGCTGCACTCAAGTACCCCCCAAATATCTCAAGTCATCTATATTTATACTTTAACAGAATCTGTCAGCTTTATTATTGGCCCCCGTTTTTTGGCTTTTAAAAAATACACTGTAATCATTATAAACCCCCCATTGTTCCTTTTCATGCTTCCCCAAAGACACTTTCCCACCTCTCATATAACCCTATTCTAGACATAGAGGTCAGCACTTTGCAGACTTTGCTAAATATTCAGCTACACACAGCCTTCCATCACATCAATCATGTCGGCCGGCAGCTACTTGCGGTTACAAAGTTAAAAACAATAGACATAGGTACAATGTTTAATGATGACAATATTCAAGCCAAACAATACTTTCATGTCTGTAAGGATAAAGATTCAGTTCCCTGGCCCACAAGTGGGTCCCGTGTCTCAATCTTTTTGTAAAAGGCAGGTTTTTCAAGCTCCCATGTATGGTAAAGATGGATCTCCCCATCCCCTATTTTACACTGCATTTCCCCTATTGTGTCCTGCTAGGTCCTGTCACTGAATCTATATGCTTGATGCCCAGGGCACTTACTCTCAACAGTTCGCACTCTGTAGTTCTCTGTCTGTAGGCCTTACTCTCCTTTCCAGAACTGAAACGTTTCTCATGTG
Source organism: Phyllotis vaccarum (assembly GCA_033318265.1). NCBI lineage: Eukaryota > Metazoa > Chordata > Mammalia > Rodentia > Cricetidae > Phyllotis > Phyllotis vaccarum. The sequence goes on from JARWLC010000011.1 coordinate 56,670,231, forward strand.
AAAACCTAACTGTCTCTATTGACATCAGAAAAGTTTCCAGGGTTGGGAAGAGAGTTGAGAAGTATTAGTCTCCTATTGAATCTTAGGGAAAATAACTCAAGAAAGAACAGAATTTCCAGGGAAAATTACAGCTGTTGCATGTGGGACTGACAAAGTAAAACTAAAAACCACCCAAGAATGCGCAATATAGCGAGAGAGAAAAGAGCTTGCAAGCTACACGAATTTTAAAAATTGCTACATTGCCCTATGGTCTACTGATTCTTGCCAAGTGAGAATCTGTTTCCACAGGTGTTTTGCCCCAAGGAAACCTGTTGGACAGGTAGTCATATGCTGATCTGAGACTAGGCTTCAGGGCTCTGGACAACTAAGCTTGAGGGTTTAGGTAAACAGTAAAAGTGGGCCACTTTCAAAGTAACAATTTGGTACTTGGTAATAAACAGAAAGCTGTGTAGACCCGGGATTTTTTTTTTTCTAGTGCTTAGAATGTTTACAGCCATCAAGAACTCAGCCCTATATGTCACTGGTTATGCCCCTTGGGGGTGGCTCACACAGTCCTAGCCATGTCGCACACAAATGCTTTTCCAAAGTCAGCAAGAACCACCAAGCTGCTCCTTTGCTGACTGTTTCTATTGGTATCTAGGGCTTCTGTATGCAGCTGTCAGAAGTGCAAAGCTGGGAAGTATGTTTGGGCCTCTGCATGTAGAACCAAAGAACTGTGTATTACAGGAGGTAATGCCGGGAAAGCATCTGCTTGAGCAGAAGGCAAAACCACACCTGTCAATCCTGCAGGCGCTTCAGGCTTCAAACTCACTTCTCAGAAGGTGTGTGCTGATGGCTTTTCATGTTTACCTTCTAAATCCCCTTTCAGAATTGCTCTGGGGCAGGCTCGGTTTTCCTTGTAAAATACATGACAAGGTTGTGAAAACTCTTCCCGGAAACCATACCAGCAGCCTCTTGATCCTCAGTCTGAATTTTGTTATCACCACAGCCTGGGGCATGATGGGAAGCTGCCTCATCCCTAAGAGGGAGATGCTGAACTAAATGAGTTTTGCTAAAAATTTCTCAGGATGGGATTACAGTGAAGAGCCACTTGCCTGTTAGGCAGGAACTTGCATGAGGTAGGAACGCCATGCCTCAAGTGAGCCTTTAGGAGCGCCTGAAGCACACTGCAGGCCGGGAAGAAGAGATGTGTGGTTGGTGTGTAGGTGACGGAGGTAGCCCTGGTTCAACCCATGTAGAAAACTGGCTCTTCCCTGGGTCCTCCTTCCTGCCTCCTCCAGCAAGGTCTCTGAGGAAGAGGGTCATTAATTATGTGTTGTCATTTGCTACCTTGCTGAACCTAGAGAGACAGCCTGTCCCAAGGGTAGCTGATTCTTACAGATGGCAAACAATGGCTTTCAAGAGTGTTTGAACACTCAAGCTGACCCTTTCCTTCATTCCAGGCCAGTGTCCCCAGCCCTAGATGCTTCAGGGCCAGAGAGTAGGTGACGGAGACAATCCGCGACGTGTGAAACCACTGGAATCATATATATATATATATATAATGCTTTGCTTACTTAGGGCCTTGCTCGTTCTTTTCCTCTGAGCTACCATCAAGGCACATGCAGACTCCTCCTTTACCTCCTTACTTCAGGGACTTCCTGAACCTTGAGTCTGAGCATGAAAACCTTTATGACAATAATGTCCATATCTTCATACCTAATCATCACTGTGGTAGTGCACACTGTACCCCCAGGACTTCATAAACAGAGGCAAGTGGCTTCAAGGGATTCAAGGCCAACCCTGGCAACTTAGGCAATAGCATGTCTCAAAATAAAACAAAAAGAGGGTCAGCTCAAGTGCTAGAATATTCATTTAACATAAACAACATCATGGGTTTAACTCTCAGGAGAGCTCAGCACACACACAGAGACACACACACACACACACAGAGCAGTGAGGAGGGAGGAGGTGGTACTAAAAAAAAAGCTAAGTCCTGGATATATTTTAAAACATACGTCCCACTGGGTGTGGGGGAAGGGTGGGTAATTCGCCTGACCGTCCAACTCTGACTATCCCTTTGCTTTGGTGTGCTGTTCAGATCCTTGAATTCCCCATTTCTACTACAACATATACGGTGCCTCCAGCTGTTTATCCAGATCCAGTCTCCGGAAATGAAAATGAGCAGGCTGAAAGAATTAATGGTTGGCAGCACCTCACATTTCTCATATAGGTAACCTCAAAGCAATCATGCCCGTAAGCCCCTGAGCCAGGCACCTGGGAGGAGAGACCTCAGGGAGTCCGAGGACGCCAAGCAATCCACACAGTAAAGCGAGTGTGAAAATCAATACTGAATGTTATTTCCAAACACAAATCAAGATCAACACCTCTGATTGGGGGGGGAGGGGCAAATCGTGTGTGTGTGTGTGTGTGTGTGTGTGTGTGTGTGTGTGTGTGTGTGTGTGTGTGTGTGAGAGAGAGAGAGAGAGAGAGAGAGAGAGAGAGGAGAGAAAGAGAGAGAGAGAGAGAGAGATCTTGTACACTAGGGGCTCATAAACGAACAGCACTTGGAGTGGAGCTGGATGTGTTTAAACTGACGGTGTCAAGAGAAACTCAGAAACCTATTGCACCTGTAGTTCTTGTCAGGTCCGTTTTTCCTACAAAGGAAAATGCTTTCTTTTTCCAGTCTTCTGACCAAGATATAAAAATAAGTATCTTTCTTGGGACTTTCCCGACAGCAGGAAGACATATGGAGACTGTGCCCATGTCCAGAGCTCCACTTCTTGAGCTCTGGAAGCAGAGAGGCATCAGGTTCAGTTTCTGCTGCCAACCTGGAGTTCTGGTGTCAGCTGCCCTTTTCCTACTTAATTCTACTTAATCATAGAACCGTGTGGCTTATTCTGAGTTATGATGTCACCAGGTGCAGTCCTTAGTGCTGCTGTGGGGTAGTCTTTCTGCACGCTGTGGATATGTGTTGCTACCACTGGGTAAGACAGGATATTGCCAGGTGAGAAATCAAAGAGAGACAGGGAGAAAAAAAAAGGCGGGGTCGGGAAAGATGCTCAGAAAAAAGGCGGGGTCAGGAAAGATGCTCAGAGCTGCCAGGGAAGCAAGATGTAATGGAGTGAGATGTCATGGTAAAGCCATGTGTCACATGACAATACATAGATTAATAATTATAGGTTAATTTAAGATGCAAGAGCTAGCTGAGCCATAGACCTAACAGTTTACAATTAATATAAGCCTCTGTGTGTTTATTTGGGACCAAGCAGCTGCTGGACACAGGAAAACTTCAGCTACATCATAGAACAGTTAATCACTGTTGCCTAAGCCAGTCTTACCCAGGTCCCACGGACAGAAGCCACCAAAACATTTACTTAGCAAACAAAACATAATGATAATAATTACAAAATAAATTAAGGGCTGGATCGGCAGTTAAGATTGGTTGCTGCTTTTGCAGAGGGCCCAAGTTTGGTTCCCAATACCCTGTGGGTAGCACACAATCACCTGTAACTCCAAATATAGAGAATCTGCTGCCTTCTTCTGGTCTCAAGTGCATGATGTACTGCACTTGAGTGCACACCCTCCACCCCATGCATACAAATATTTTTGTAGTTTTGTAATAAAAATGTGAATTTTTTTTGTAAGTGATACCCCCTTCAGATGAATTCACAGAGTAGGAAACAGAACAAACTTTAGAGTACACATGAAGCAAACACTGGCTTCCCACAGTTTACATCACTCACACCCCCGGGAGCACAAGCCCTACAAATTACACATGTTGATGCTCTCACAAACCTAAATTTCACTCCACACAACTCCTGCTTGTCTGAATAAATTTATGCTCTCAGTCACGGAGGGCTCATTACATACATGGATTGTTTAATTGGTACCCTAGCTGTTCCCAGATGTTGTATCTGGGCTGAGGAAGGTTTGCCATCCTTGGAACGGCACACTGAGCCCACAGAGTGAAAGTATGCAAGCAAAGACTCAGGGTGAGACCTAGACACAAGAAAGAGTCTTTGTGGACTGTAAACAGGTCCACCTGGTAGGACTTGCTTTCGGACACAGGAGGAGCCTCTCAACAACGGGGTGTCAAAGAAAACCAACCCCAGCCCTGAGTCCCCAGCACCCTTCAGGAAGATTTCATCTGTACCAATCAGTATGAATTCTTACAGATCTCAGAGGCTTTTCGGATTCTCCTTTGTCCAAATGAACCAGAAGAATAACAGTTCTCAGAGAAGAGTATTTATTGCCTGAGAAAAAGCAGGACTCCCCAAGCAAGAAAAGCCCTTGGATGCCAGAAAGGAGCAAAACCACAGGGAGAGCTCAGCGTAGCAGAAAAGCCCAGAGCCAGCCAAGTACAGCAATGATGCTAAATGCTTTCTTGAATTGCATGACATGTTCTCACCCAAAGAAACTGTAAACTAAAATGTTTTACCAAGTGGCTGGGGAAATGAACCAATCAGGAAAGAGCTTGCTGTACAAGAAATGTGCACTGTTGGCACCCCCATAAAAAGCCAAGAGTGGTGGCACACGTCTGTAATCCCAGTGTGAGGGATGCAGAGACAGGAGCATCTCTGCAGCTCACTGGCCACCTCATTTAGCCAAATAGGTGAGACACACTTTTAGTGAATGACCCTGCCTCAAAAATAATACGGATGGCAATCTCAGAAGATGCTTATTTTAGAACTTTGGCCTTCATATGCATGCTTGCTTGTGTATATATCACCTTCACACATGTGCATGGGCATACAATACATACAATAAATAATTAAATGCTTCACTCTAGCTTGTGATGCTGGAAAGTGTCTTCCCCAGTAATGTGAAGAGTCAGACTCTGTCATCTTCCCATCTTCCCAGAGAGGACTCTGGCCCTGTCCTTAGCCTGTGTGCAGGCTATAAGGACAGTGCTGGCCCTGGGCTGCAGCATGAGAGACTCCAGAGGGCTGGGGCAGGACAATGGCTTCCACACAGCCCAGTGACTGGCAGTGCCATCTAGCTATGTTATATGAACAGAAAACAGAACAAACCTCCACAGTCACTGACCACGAAAGCGGTCTGGCTGCTCAGTTCACACGTGGGAAGAAATCCACAAATTTAAAAGAGAAGCCAAATTCCAGCTCCCTAGGGTTTACAGACTCCCTCCACCATTCAAACTATGTGAGAACATTCTGCTCCTGACTTCTCACAAGTAAAATAATATTCAGCTTCTCTGTTGCAAGGGTCAAGATGATGTGAAGACAGCAGAACTGTGTAGAAAAGAAGGTGATGAGGCCTTGGTTAAGACAGCTGGGTCTGGGTTTCCTGGGATTCAACAAACTGCAGTTTCAAAATGGAGGAGGCAACACCGGACCGATGCAATGCAAGTAGGCTCACAATGGTCAAATCTGTACTAAACACACACGGCCCATTTTCCTTGTTATTCCCGAATTAATACAGTTATGGTGGTTAACAGGACCTAGGATCACCCAAGAGATACGCCTTGGGTCCTATCTGCAGAATATGATCTAGATTAGGTTAGCTGAGGGGGAAGACCCCCCTAAGTGTGGGAGGCGTCCTACCATGGGCTGCAGTCCTAGACTGCATGAAAAGGAAAAGTGGGCTGAGCACCAGCAGCCATCTCCCCACCTCCTGACTGCCACTGCAGTGCGACCAGCTGTGTCCTGCTGCCACGCCCACCCTGCCATGACCAACTGCAACCTCAACTGGGAGCAGAAATTCTTAGGTTAGGTTTTGCCAGGTCCTTCATAGCAACCAGAAAAGTAACTAACTGAACAGTGTAACCATGTATTGACATTCACATTGTAGTAGGTATTATGAGTGCAAAGCTGAACTGTTTGGTCTAGAAATGACTTCTTAAGTTTGACCTAAGACATTTCTTTTCTACATAGTGATCTACAATCTGACTTGATGTACAGATTTTAACCCACAGCTATGGTCAGTAGTAAAGTCTTAATCAAAGATAAGCAGCTAATTAGTCCATATTCATAAGACAGGAAATATAACCATTTTTTTCTGTCTCCTGCTTTATTCTCTATGACATTTCCTCTTCTCTACTTAAAAATATAGGACCACCCAAATAGTGGGTGGGTGTAGGGGGATTTTATTGCTCCACTGTAAATAATTGTCCCACCCATTGATTTAATAAAAAGTGCTGATTGGCCAAAGGCAGACAGGAAGTATGGGTGGGGCTACCAGATTAAGAAGACTCTAGAAACAGGCAGAACAGAGAATGCCAGAGAGAGAAGCCAGAAGATGCAGAGGCAACTATGCTGCTCTGAGAAAAGGTACCAAGCCGCATGGGTGAACAGGATAAGAATCATGAGTTAGATTAAAGGTGGAGTTAGAAAGTTATATGTCTGGGCCTTAGGCCAATCAGCCTAAAACTTTATCTGTGTGTCACTGCGGAACTGTGGGTCTGCAGGTCTGTGGGCCTAAACCTTGAGGCTAGGCCCAAAAGTCCAGGCCAGAAACCTCCTACTACAGGTGGGGTATGTGAACATACTTTTGTTTTGGTGGCTGTTAGATTCTAAAATGGAAATGCAGCCTTTTAAGGTCTGCAAAGTGAGGCTGAGGGTTAGCTCAGTGGCAGGATATTTTCAGTAGAGTGGACAAGGGCCTAGGTTCAATCCACATTGAAAATAAACTCATAAAAAAAATCTGTTTTAAGTTTCAGTTTTGGCAGGAATAATTGAGGATGAGCTGAAGCATAGAATGCACGGGCATGTGCAGATGAGGTGTGAACACTGGCATTTTTGATGTCCTGAGACAGGGTCTCTCTACGTAGCCACGGCTGCCCTGGAACTCATTATGCAGGCCATAGTGGCTTCAAGCTCACAGAGATCTACTTTTCTCTGTCTCTTGAATGCTGGGATTAAAGGTGTACACCACGGTACCCTGCTACCATGGCATTTTATACAAGACACTTGGCCCATATCTAAAGCACTTAGAGGGGGTTAATATGCAGGAACTAAATCCCTTTGGACACTAAGGAGGGCAGTTCTCACTCAGAATGTGGCTGAGAAACAAGAAGCTTTAGAATATAAAACTGGAAAACAAAGAACTCGGTCCAGGCTAGGCTCTGTTTGTCTTCCTGGCTTTAGCCAAACTCTCTGTCATTTTCGATGACAACCTTGCAAAGCACCCAGCCAGATCACCAGCAACAGCTTGGGAACATTCTCTCTCATCTGCTCAGAAAAAATGGTAACTGTACTGAAGGCGGGATCAGCAGGTGCCAAGCAGCTTGTCTCTAGACAACGGTGAAGGTCGGCTTACACTGTGGGCTTAAGAATAAACTCCAGCAACATCAACTCCCCTCTCTGTGATAAATGATCTGCAGTACACAGTTAATTGACTGATGGCCTCTGACCAGGCCATGTATAAGGTGACTTCCCTCCAATGAGCACTCATTACAGAACTGTACAGCTTCTCTCAATAGCAAAGAAATGCAGGCATTTCCATGCATAGTACAAGATGGCAGATCGTTGAAAAAAATAAAACAACTTTAAATCAATTACAATATAGGGGCCAAAAAATTCCATGTTCTAATATATGAGTGCAAACTATATATGTTTTCAAGTATGTATACAGGTGGATGTGAGTGTAAGCTATGGAATCTGATAGGTGACTACATTTGGGAAGATATGTTGGGAAAGGGGGGAACAGGAGAGTCACGTGCTATGAAGCTAAGAGGAGGCTTCTAAGTACAGAAGGGAACAATAGAGGCACAGGACAGGGAAGAGTTAAGGGGCAAAGAATTAATGGGAACACATTTCGTTTTAAATTTCTGCAAAAAAAAAAAAAAAAACTAATACACTACATGTTGATAAAAAAATAAACAGAACACATGGCTTAAGGATGATGCTAAACAGAACACTAAATATTTGCAGGTAAAGCGGGTGAACTAGGCAGAGGCATTAACTCAACTCTTGCTTTTGACAGCTCATGGTGAATCACAGGATTTTCGCTAATCTTCAGATAAACACTGTAAATACTGTTCTTGCCTCAGACATCATCTGCCAGCTAGCAAGGGGTAGTCTTGCTAAAGAATGCACAGCAGCTCATCCATCAGCCTTCAAGAGGAGGAGACTGTCTTCCAGAGAGATTCCCCACAAACAAAAACTGCAATGGCATCTGAAGAAACCCAGGACTGTGCACTGCAGATCAGTCCCCAGCCCCACCTTCATTGGTTACTCCGGGGTATCACATGACCTGGAAACAGGCAGATCTAGAGACAGAGATGCTTCTAAAACCAAAGAAATATACAGAAATAGCCAGCACCCACACAGATGGTATCCATATGCCGAAGGGGCACCCGCGGGGGGTGGGGGGTGTATTGGTATGGAAGGCGCTATCTATGGGTCTATCTTTATGAGCCCTGGTTTTCTGGTCACTGTAGATACCATCTCTAGCCTGAAAATCTCCCACTTTAGCAAACTTCAATGTACTTGTTGGGTAGCATTGCCTTCCATATAGTTGCTCAGAATATTCTGGATTTCCTACACCCATGCATCAGACTTGAACCCAGCCTCTTTCTCTTCCCTGTCCACAGCCCTAACAGCACACCCCACTACCCCTGCAGCAGTTTACCCCTCCCCCCCGCCCACCCCTCCTCACACAATCTCCTGACAAAGATGTCATTTCAAGAGGTGAGTTAAGTGGCATTTTGTCACTTCCTTTCTTAAAATCCTTCAAATCACCTCTTAGTGACTCCAACCAAAGCTTGAGATCCTTCTCAGAGCTGCAAAAAGTTAGTCTCTGCTCTTGAGGAGAGCCACACTTCTTCCAGCAGGTCAACCTGACCATCCCACTGGACTTGGTGAACGACAGCTTTCCTCTAAGATGTACATGTGTGTACTTTACGGCTTTAGCATAACTTCATCTCAAGGTCTATTTCCCTCCAAAAGCTACCTTTTCAGTATCATCAATCTGAGGCATCCACCCTACTCACTTCATCAACCTCATCCTACTCCGGCATCTGGCATCAGCGATCCCATCTATTCCTTGCTTTACTGCCAGTTGCCCTAACTGGGCTGGTGCCATTATGCCTAAGGAAATGGCATAGTGGTCTCCTCTGGTTTGCATGTGGCTTATCCCTTCCAAACCGATACTGAAACTTGGTCCCCGGTGTAACAGCCATGAGAAGTGGCAGGTCTTTAAAAGGTAATAAGGAGCCAGTGAGGTAGCTCACTGGGTAAAGTGCTAAGTGCAAGCCTGATAACTCCAGAACCCAGGTATAGGTAGAGAGGAGAATCAACTCCAGAGAGTTGTCCTCTGACCTCTGCACATGCACTGTGGTTCATGCATACTCCCTCAAAACACACACACGTATACACATACATACACAAATAATAAATAAAAATCTGGGGGGGGGGGTTGGACAGGGTTTCTCTGTGTAGCCCTGGCTGTCCTGGAACTCAGTCTGTAGGCCAGGCTGACCTTGAACTCACAGAGATCTGTCTGGCTCTTCTTAGTTCTGGGATTAAAGGTATGTTCCACCACCACCTGGAAATAAATAAAAATCTTAAAAATGATTAGGTTATTAAGAGGGTTCAATGTAGCCTGGCGTGCTGGTGCAGGTCTTTAATCCTAGCACTTGGGAAGCAGAGGCAGTCAGTTATATAGTGAGTTCCAGGGCAGCCAGAACTAGAGTGAAATCCTAAAGAGAGATGGGGGTGGGAAAGAGAGAGAGAGAGAGAGAAATACCAATGCATTTTTCCTTGGGGATTGAATTTACCCCATGCACACAATTTTGCCATGACACTGTCAGTGGGAAGGCAAAAAGTACAAAGTCACCAACCAAAGTCATGCAAATACTGATGCTGTGCTCTTGGACTTCCCAGGCCTCTTTATCGGGAGTCAGGGATGTCCCGTTCTAAACTGTGGAACCGAACACCATCCACAGAGAGTGTAAAGCAAGCTAAAAAGACAAGGGTGTGGGGAGATGGGGTAGTGGTGGGGCTTCCTGTCAGCAGCTGGGAGTACCCCAAGGAGACTTGCACAAAGAAAGGCCCATTAGCTTTCGGGATGAGAGAAGCATGCATGAGGCCCTGCCCTTCAAGGATTTGTAGGCCATTAACAGTTACAGGGGGAGGGTTTATGAGAACACACCTCACTCCACATGCCTCCCCAGGGTATATAGGCCTTTACCAGTCATGGGGAGGGGGGTGGATATTTTGTCTTTAGTGGTCTAGTCACTTACAAGTTAGCACACTCCTCTAAGTAACCCTAGTGGTTCACCATGCTACTCTGGGGTATGATTACTACAGTTTCTGTCATCGGGACCCTATCTGAGGTGAGTAGACATTCACTTCTGTTCCAGGAGAACAAGTCATACAACAGGGAAAAGACCTTCATGAAAGACAGTTATAACTGCCCTTGAACCTAATTTTTTAAGAACTTAAAACAGGAGAGAAACTCACAATCGCTACATGAAAAAAACTGGACATTCCAGTCTGTTCTTTCACATTTAATGCGGTGAGACCGTGGAAGGAGTGTGTAGCCACTGACATCAAGGCTTCCAGGTTACTGTTGAGACAAAGTGTGGTACTGAGGAATGATATGGGAGAATGACGGTGCCTGGTTAGCATGCTGGGAAGCCTGGCTGTGATTCTCAACACCATCACTGTCATCCGAGCACTAAGGGAGGTGGCAAGAGCAGAAGTACCAGGGCCTCTTCCTATCAACAGGAAGTTCAACCTTGGCTACCAAGAATTCCCAGGGAGTAAAAGGACTGGGCTGGGGTGTTGCCTGTCACCTGCATAACCCCCTCCTTCCTGCCACGGGGCCCTGGAGCAGGCAGTTGGGCAATGCCCTCACCATGACACATCTTGTCACACTTCTCCAGGGTCTCGGGACTAGTGAAGTGCTTAACCTAGTTTTAAATATAGTGGACCTCATGGGGAAGGACAACCGTGATGTAGTGAGTTGGGCATCTCTGCCTCAGACCACAGTAACAGACCTCCACGATGAAGCCCTGGGAGAGTTATTGAGAAACCACCACAGTCCAAATGGCTACACCCAGCTTAGTCAACCAACACAGCTGGGTCCAGCAAGCCGAGACAAGCTTACCCTTGGATGTATTTGTATCTCAGAAGAGACTGTCACTACCCCAAGGAACCAGAGAGGGGTCTCTGTTCACTGAGCCAAGCCCTTGGAGGGCCAATGAACAGCACATCCCACTTCAGAGAAGTGGGCCTCATGTGGGCGGTGGACACCAGGACCAACTGCCATGGCCCTGGGGTTCAGAAAGCAAGCACCCTGTCTACCACCCACCAACAGGGAGAGCCTTGAATGAACAGTCCCAAGGCCATCTCACAAAGACAAGGCCCTCATCTGGTATCCATGGCAACGGAAAGAAAGTCAAGGCTGGATTTAAAGATCTTGATTAAGATTTACTTGGAGAGTAAAAGCAGGCGAACAATGGCTCAGCTAACTGTTAACCAAGTGAAGGGGGAAGGGGAGGGGCCACGGGCTATTTGAGTGTCTCCAGGTTTTGTTTATAACTGTCCCAGACTAAAATCCTCAGGTGGGGGTGGGGGAGACTCACAGCCCTCCAGCCCCTGGGTGCAACTGACAAAGCATTTCCTTTTCTCCAAGGCCAGGGCAGGATCACAAGAGCCTTTGCTGTTCTCAACTCGTTTGTTTTTGTAGTTTCTGCCAAGTTAAATCAATCCCGCTTGTGGCCACGTTCAAAAATCACGACTCGCTCGAACGGCCCCAGTCTTTGACTTCCTTCCAAAAACGGAGAGCAATGTTCCTATAGGTTTCACATGGCTGCCGATCAAATCCTCTAATTACTCAAATCTGTGTCACAGAACTGCACATTAGCCACTTGTGAGATGACAGATTGCCATTATCTGATACGCTTGTCTAAAATTCCTCTTTCCAACCTTGTCTTATGCCATACACACCCCGAAGCTATGGTCTGGCCCTCCACCTACCGCTTTGTACCAGCCAAGTCTCTCACTAAGCCCCAGCCATCTCATGGACCCCAGGTGCTAGCTGAAAACCTTAAGGTCCGATGCCGTGATGACAACAAGGGAATCAGTCCTGCTGGCATCTCCTGGAGAAGAGCAAGAGAAGCCCTGTGGTTTTCTGTAGAGCGAATGAGTGCTTCCTGAGAGCTGGCACAGTAACTTAAGGATGAAGCTATGAGAAAACAGAGCCTGTGGGTGGGCTTGGGGGCTCAGCTACTGGCCAATGGGTTAGAGATATGCCAAGTAACAAAACCTCTTTGGTACCTGTGATGGCTAATATCCTCAACTTGATGGGATCAAGAATTACCCTAGATAAAAGCCTCCAGGTATGCCTATGATGAGTATATTAGGTTACTAAAGTGAGAAGCTCTGTCCACTGTGGGTGGCACCATTCTGTAGGCTGCCGCCTTAGACTAACTAAAAAGGAGAAAGTGAGCTGAGCACCACCATTTAGCTCCCCCTTCTTCATTACTGTAGATATCATGTGACCAGCTGCCTCCTTATGATCCTGCAATCATTCCTTTCCTACCACAGTGGACTGTGCTATGAGTCAAAATAAACCCACCCTTCTTAAAATTGCATATGTCAGGCATTTTGCCATAGCAACAAAGCAAGTAAGTATACAGTATCTAAGTGCTTGCCATGCTGGCCTCCTGGCTGCACAGCTGTAATCCAGTCTTTCACTGTGGTGAAGTCTTATATGGACACATAGAGTCCTGGCCAAGACCTACCGCTGAGCAGTTCCACCGAGCCAGGAAGCCTGTGTCCTTCAGTCCTGCCTGCTTTCCTTGGCTCTCCAGTGTGGTAGCATGATTGTTTCTGACACTAGAGAATATAACCCCCATCCCAAGGGGGGTGGAGCCTAGTGACACAGGACTTTTCTAGGATTGATCCCTGGCTCAGGAAAGCCATCAAATGACAAATAGAGGCCCCTGCCTCTCACTCACCCTTGGCTGGATCCCAGTGGGCCTGGCTCTGGGGAGGCATGGGTGGAATGGGGCTGGGGCCCTTGAAAAAGGAAGGTATACGGGGATGCAATCTAAGCAAGCATGAGAATGGAGGTGCAGGAACAAGGCCATGCAGAGAGAAGCCAGGCTCCCTCAGAGAACAGAACTTCTACAGAAAACTGCCCGGTGCCCTTCAGTTGTCAGTTCTGGCCTTGCAAGCATGAGGACTTAAGTCTGTGTCTCAGAACCCATGTAAAACAGCTGGTGTAGTAGCTGCATAGCATTGGGAAGACAGAGCCAGGGGGATCCCTGGTGCTTACCAACCACCAGCCAAGCCAACTGGGCCAGTTCAAATCCTGCCTCCAAAAATGAGGTGGATAGTCCCTTCTGTCCTCTGGCCTACACAGACAGACAGACAGACACACACACACACACAGACACACACAGAGACAGGCAGGCAGGCAGGCAGGCAGACAGACAGACAGACAGATGCATGCACATAACAGACAGAGACAGAGAGATGGGCAAGGGAGAAGGAGGGGGAGGGGGAGAACACAGCAAGGGGCTCCTTCAGGATCCAAGTAGCTGTACAGATGAGGGAGGGTCACTGGGTAGGTCCTGGTCTGGGGAGGAGAAGGTCATGAAACACTTTCAGTGAGGAACTGAAGAAATGTTAAGTGTCAAGTAGCCATTGAGGGCTATGATGGGCCATTTGTTAATTTCCCTCTGTATGAACCCGTATGCAGTCATGGAGAACGGAGCTGTCCTCCTTAGGAGATGCCTGCACACTTTTGGGGTGAGGGAAAGCCAAGATGTAATACTCAGATGGTTCAGCAAAAACATTTATAAACTATGTACGCACAAGAGACAGAAAAACCCTGAGATTTGGAAACAGATGAACGACTGCCAGCTGAAGTATGAGCTTTGACACACTGTTTCCCAGCTTATTTAGATTCCTTAAAATTTCCATAATCAAAAGCCAGTGGGAGCTAACTGCAGAGGCACATACATGTAATCCCAGCACCTGGGATGCTGTGGCAGGAGGACCCAGGGATTCAAGGTCACCCTTGACTATTTTTCACGTGAAATACATATGTGTGCTCATGCATGTGGAGGTCTGCGATTGCTGTCAAACCATTATTCTCCACGACTCTTCCATCTTATTCACAGAGATAGGGTCATCTCAATCAAACCCAGAGTTCACCAAAATGTATAATCCTATGAGCCAGGTTGCTCTGGGGTTCTCCTGACTCCACCTTCCATGGCTGGATTAGCAGGGGGCCCCCACATCCACCTGGCATTTACATGGTTAAAAAAAAAAAAAGCTCAACTTGACACAGCTGAGCAAAGAGAACCTAGGCTGAGGAACTGTCACCATCAGATCTGTCTGTGACTGTGTATGGGGCATTTTCTTGACTTTAATTGATGTCATACCACTGTGGGCAGCACCATCCCTAAGCAGGTGGGCTTGGGCTAATGAGAAAGGAGGTTGGACAAGAGCTGGGGGACCAGCCAGTAAGCAGCATCCCACCATGGTCCTGCGTCAAGCTCCTGCCCTATTGGCATTTTTGCTCTGATTTCCCTCCGTGGTGGACAATAATCCATTTCCTCCCCAGGTTGTCTTTAGTCATGGTATTTTGGAGTTTTGTTTGTTTGTGTATGTGTGTATTTTTTGTGGACGATGTGTGTACCTGGTGCCCTTGGAGGCCAGAAGGAGTGTCTGATCCCCCGGAACTAAAGTTACAGGCATTTGTAAGTCACCATGTGGGAGCTGAGAGTCCTCTGCAAGAACAGCCACTGCTTTGAATTGTTGAGCTATGACTACAGTCCTAGGCGTGGTGTCTATCACAGGAACAAAGCAAGTAAGGACATGTGGGTTCTGAGGATCCACACTCCTGTCCTCATGCTTATATGACCATCTCTCCAGCCCCTGTTATTATTATCTCTCCCGCTTTGATTATTAGCACACAGTGAGTCAAAGCTAGCTGGGGCTGTATGAAAGCCTGTTTCAAAACAACCAAATAAATAAGTGCAGCTCTTTTGGACAGAAAGCCTATTAGATTCCCCCTGACGCACTCAAGGCTTTGGAGGTGGAATCTCCTGGAGATTCACGGTCCAGAAAGTGGCAAGGCCCTGCTGGCCAGTCCATCAGGGGAAAACAAAAAATAGGTTTCTCTTTGGAGTGGGAAAGAACACACATGCACACTGTGAAAGGTCTCCTCTACACAAGACGGTACATTCAGAGGTCTGTAATCACAAACACGTTGTCAGGAAAAGACGGAAAAGGAGAGAGGTTTCAAAGGCCTCCCCCATGAGTGCTGCAGGAAATGGAGGAAGACGAAATGCAAGCAAAACGCTGTTGTTCCCCACCTGAAGCAGCTGTCCTCTGGCCCTGGTATATGACACCTCAGTTTCCTTGACGAAAAACAGGACACCAGGGGTGGGATGCATACAGCCCTCATCAGGCATCCATGGAGGGAGACTAGCCCATGTGTTTGCAATTAGGGGGTTGCAGGCAGAGAGGAGGGGCTGTGGTACCCTGCCAAGCAGTGTTTCTTCCAGTAAATTGAGACCCCCTTTCCCCAGGGATCAGCAGCCCACAGAATAACAGGGTCCTCTGGTCTCACAAAAACACAGGAGAGAAGGTAGCATCAGGCCTTAGTCATGCCCCGCCATGCCAAGCCATGCAGCTGGGACCCTAAGCGATTCTCTGTGGCCTCAGACAAAGGGGCTAAAAGAAAAAATACATATTATTTCTACCATTGGCAATACAATACACAGAAGCCCTCCCTACACACAAAAGACGTGTTTGGAAATAGACAACAGTTCGCCCTAAGCAAAAGAACTCAAGAATATCATGTAAGGAGAGGTGGTTCTAGATACAGGGACGGGAATGGACTGTTATTCCACCTGGATTCTAAGGATCCTTAGGGGGAAGTGAAGCTTGCTGGAGTGACACACACAACAGCTAGTGACAGACCTGTAGGCCCCTGAGCTCTGAGATGTTGTCCCGGGGCATACGAGGATGGCTGCCAGGCCCATAAGATGCACACAGTTCCTTTTTGACTATGTAGAGCAGACTGGCCTGGAATAGAGATCCACCTGTCTCCTGTGTGCTGAATTACAGATGAGTGCTACCATGTCTGGCCAGATTTACAGGGGTTGTTTCTTTTTGTTTGTTTGTTTTTTAAACCCTTCAGCCCGGGATCTGGGGCAAACAGGAAGTCAGCTAGCAGAAAATGGCCAACTCTAATATTTTAAATTTCTTACTATTTTGCCATGGGCTTCATTTGTTTCCTGGTATAGTTGTTTATTTTGTTCATTTATGACAGAATCTCCTGTGTCCAAGAAAACTCACTCTCTAACCCAGGATGACCTTGTACTTCAGAGCCTGTTTCTGGATTCTGGGTATGTGCGTTCTTCTGCTGGCTAGTCTGATTTTAACCCAAGCTAGAGTTATCAGGGAAGAAGGGGCTTCAATTGAGAAATGCCCCCACAAGACTGGCCTGCAGGCAAGCCTGTGGATATTTTATTTATTGATGGTTGGGGTGAGAGGGCCAAACCCACTTTGGGTGGTGCCATCCCTGGGCTGGTAGTCCTGGCTTCTATAAGAACTTAAAGACTTCGGGTCTGTGCTTTAAGTTCCTATCTAATGAATTGAACTGAGAGTTTACAGTCAGAGCAGACCTTCTGCTAGCTTTTGGTTATGGTATTCTATCACAGCAAGAGATCTTCAGCTATGAACACTACCAGACCCTGTTTTATGTGATGCTGGGGATAAGATCCAGGACTTTTTCATGCATTTCTACTCAAGCTCTTTACCGACTTAGACACATCCCATACAGCTCACGTATTTTGGAACATCTTGTGGGAACAGGGCCCCCATAATGGAAGGGGACATGAAGCCAATGCCACACTCCTCAAGTCACAGGACATCTGAGTCAGCTCCGCATGGGATTCCCTCACTAAGGGGGACAGAGGGTGAGGAGGGCTCCCATATTAGAAAATTAGTGAAAGGAGACTTCAATTCAGCCACCAGAGAAGGCTTTGACTTCATTTTCATAGACTGCTGTTTGTCACAAGGACAAATAGGCTGACATGGAGATTTATGTGTGGCTACTGAGCTCCGATTCTGAAGGACCTGCTCCTTAGTGGCTCACACGGCTGTGCTTTGGGAAGAAGGCGTGTCCAACCATGTCTATTTTATGTGTAGCACAGTCCTGTGGCAGATATCCTAGACTCCCTGGCTTTAAATCCCAGCTCACCGACTCCAAGAAATAGGAAGCCCCAGGCCTCAGTGTTCTCATCTGTCAAATAGGAAGATGGTGCCTTGGCAGCTTACATGTTAAAACATAATCAGCTTTTTAAAAAATAAAAATCTCTGAGTTGGACAGCGGTAGCATACACCTTTAATTCCGGCACTCCAGAGGCAGAGACAGGTGGGCCTTAATGATTTCAAGGCTATTAGGTTTCAAACCTGGGACAAATGGCTGAGGTGCCTATTTCATATCAAAACGGACATTGGCCACCAGGCTCTCCCTGCCTCCCTCAGTCCCCACCTGTTTCAGGGTCCTCCTAGCTGGCATACTTCACCCCTACCCTAAATTTTTTCAGCCCAGGGGGGCTGCCCTTCCTTTTATAATCCATCTATTTTGGTTACCTGGCTTTCGTTTCTTCTCTTTCGGGCTTCCTGGCCGCCGCACCTGGTTCTCCCTCCACTCACCTGTTTTCTCAAGTGACTCAGGGTCATGTCCACCCTGGACCCTAGATGTCCCTGACTCTGGCTATGCTCTCCCACATATCTCTAATAAATCTTCTCCTCCATCATAACTAGGACTAGTTACCTTCCGTTCCTTTTTATTTCTTTTTTTCACTCAGAGGCCGGCCAAGGCTGTCCTGGAGGCCTGTCCCAAAACAAAACAAGGCAAACTTGAAAGTAGTAGAAGGCATGATGACGAAAGACAACTGTTCTGTGGTCCTTTAGAGAAGATCTCTCTCTCTCTCTCTCTCTCTCTCTCTCTCTCTCTCTCTCTCTCTCTCTCTCTCTCTCACACACACACACACACACACACACACACACACACACAAATTCTAGTACTTTTTTTTCGGTTTCCCAAATTAGATTGTATACTCTACATATTGGTACAAACACTTTTATTACAAGATTAGAGTCCTTTGGC
Organism: Phyllotis vaccarum; assembly: GCA_033318265.1. Lineage (NCBI taxonomy): Eukaryota > Metazoa > Chordata > Mammalia > Rodentia > Cricetidae > Phyllotis > Phyllotis vaccarum. The sequence goes on from JARWLC010000011.1 coordinate 56,688,318, forward strand.
AAAGTGAAGTCTTCATTATCGACAACAATAACATTGTTATATTAATAACATTATCACATCCCCTTAGGAGTCAATCTCACAGGTAATTCTTGTGTATGCTCCATACAGTCCCATGAGCCTGGCACATTGCCTTGTGGCTAAACACATTTCTAGTTATTAATTGATGAGATTAAGAGTGTATTGTACAAACAATCCTGCATCTCTATGAATGACTACGGGGGGGGGGGGGGGGGGGGGGGCTTCTTGCTGTATTTTGTTTTTAATTTGGTGTTTTGCAGGGCTACATCTCTACGTCACTGCCTCAGTTAGTTTCGGTCATCAACTTGACACACTTGGAAGAGAGAACTTCAAGTGTGGAATTGCTTCCATCGGGTTGGCCTGTGACCATGCTAATTGATGCGAAGGGCCCAGCCCACTGTGGGAGGTGCCATCCCCTAGGCAGATAGGCCTGGGCAGGTCTTGTTTTCTTTTCTGGGGACAAGCCCCCTGACAGGTTATCTCTTCCCAAGTGTTCAGCCCTACATACATTCACATACAAGCAACACTGAATGGACCCAGCACAGTGTGTGTGTGTGTGTGTGTGTGTGTGTGAGTGTGTGTGTGTGTGTGTGTTGAGTCATAGATCAATAATAATTAAACAGTAATTAAAGAAGTCATGAATTTGAGAGGAAGTAACATGATACTGTAGGAGTTGGAGGGGGTGGGGGTGGAAATGATGGTAAACAGAGCTCAAGTATAAAATTATCAAAAGATAAAATAAATGCAAAATGAAAGAGAGAGAGAGAGAGAGAGAGAGAGAGAGAGAGAGAGAGAGAGAGAGAGAGAGAGAGAGAGAGAAGCTAGCTAAGCAAGTTAAGTTAACAGTCTGCACCATGGTCTCTGCTTTAGCTCCTGTCTCCGGATTCTCGGTCCCTCATGATGGACTGAACCAGCCCTCCTCTCTCCCCGCTGTTCTGGGCATGGTGCTAATCACAATAGAAAGCACACTGGGACAGTCTGGTGTACTTAGATAGTCCCTGCTCCTGAACCTGGGATTACCGAACTGTCTGCTGCACCATTTGAAGCCAGGGCCAGGACCCCATTCATAAATCTTCTGTTTTCCAGAACAGGTTTCTAGAATTGAGAGGTGAGGTTTGTATGTGCACCCAACTCACACATCCACTGCCAATGCATAAGAATTTAGCTCTTCCCCATTTTCACAGGTGTCACACAAAAGGTGGAACAGTCGGTTTATTAGGGCTGCGGCTATGATGGCACAGCAGGCAGGTAGGACATGGACAAGGATGCTACTCACCTCTTGCCAGACAGAAAGATATTTTCAAAGTTGGCTATACTGGAGAAAAAAAAAATGGAGTCTTTTAAAATATTCAGTCTACTGGGGCATAAATTATTAAATTCTTACATTTTTCATTACTCTAGCACATCTTCATGCTGACTAGAAAGCTCTGGGTTATTTCAACAGCACTTCCAAGTGTCTGATGGTACAGTGATGCAGGGTATGGTGGCTTTGCTTTTTGGAATAGAACGTTCTATCCATACATCTCTCAATACATAAAATGTAGTTTTCAGTACATTTTATACAAGTTTATTAATGCATTCACAAAAAAAGTTTTTAGCCTGTTGTCTTAACATGAGACTTACAGAGCATCTCAAAGAAGGAATTTTTAACTGACTTTGATGTTAACAGGAATATGACTGACGTTTCATTTTGGCATTCGGATATTACGTAACAATAAAACAAGACATTCTTTTGTCCTTTTGGTCCCTTAAAATTTTGGGATCAAAATGGGTGTCTCAAAGGCTTGGGGTCAGGTTGGAGAGATAGTTCTGCAGTTAAGAGCACTTGCGGCTCTTCCTGAGGATCCAGCTTGACTCCCAGCATCCCTGCCAAGTGCCACACAATTGCCTGTAACTCAAAGGTACAGATTATGTGATTAAGTTGTAGGCTCTCTTCTGGCCTCTGTGGGCACCCACACATATGTAACATACTCGTATGTGAAAGTAAAAATAAATTTTTTCTTAAAGAAAAAGCCTTGGGGTATCTCATCATCACCCTGTTTTCAATGTCTGAATTGTTACAGACATCAGAAGGTCAACAAAAGAGGGATTTCTATTTTCATATGACCTCAGAGGACATTAACAAGTGCGCTCTCTCTCTCTCTTTCTTACACACACAGACAGACAGACAGACAGACAGACAGACACACACACACACACACACACACAGAGAGAGAGAGAGAGAGAGAGAGAGAGAGAGAGAGAGAGAGAGAGAGAGAGAGAGAGAGAGAGAGAGAAGGGGGAAGGAGGGAGGGAGAGAGAGATTCCCCTTTGTATGAACTGAACTGCAGGCTGGTCACTCCATGGATTACAGCCCATGAGGCAAGAATGAACAGCTCTCTGGTCACTTGCATCTGTAAGTGACACAGACACTCACAGGAGGCAGTAGCCACAGGTGTAGCTAGTGACTTCTCACACTACTTAAAGCCAGTGAGAGGTAACTCATTAGACAGAGACAAGGAAATGAGCATCCAGCCATTGATCTGAGTTGGCAGTAACTTCTTGCCAAGGAATTGAGGTTCATGGGTGTGGGGTATTGGCAGAGACAAAGCCAGGGATGAGAACCACAAAGCCCTATGCACAGCTACAGCAAATACTTCATACTCTCCGGAAACATCACTGGACCATAATTTATCTCCTGATGTAGAGCCCAGCACCCCACCCCTTCTCTAAGTTTAAAAAAAAATGGTGGAGGAGGAAGAGGAGGAGGAAAGCCTACTGACTGCTCTTGGCATTACTTTCGCCATGAATCACCTGTATTTTATCATCCATTTCCTGGTTTGGTTTTGTGAAGTGTTTAAACACATCTGTGAGTCTGAATACAAACCCCCCAATCAATCTGCGTTAGAACTCAGATTTAGGTCAACAGAAACTGTTTAGATAAGTTTTCCACATTTTCTATTTTCAAAGCCCTCACTTTGAGCATTTCCTTTCTTCTGGTCCCCTGGACTTAGGGGTTATGTGATTAAGTTATATCTTACAATGCAAGCACAGTTCCCAGAAGAAAGGTCGGGAACACACGGTGCTAACAGTACACTGCCCGCTGTTCTGTGGACACAGAAGGGTGAGTCCACCACCCTCCGCAAACTGGGGGCAGTGGGTAGTGGTTTATTTATAGAGGGAACAGGGTTCTTACTGTTATTATAGTGTGTCTGCCCATTGACAGATACTTAGCCTGCAATATTAAGAGGAAAAAATGGATTTAAAGATTTTATGGGGAAGGTGTACTTTAGAAACTCTAGGTTGGAAAAAGTTATCCAACTGCTACAGTAATAAAATTGGGCCCTGGATAAGTAGAAAGGGATTCGGCAAAACATGCTTCCTTAAAACGTTTGTGTAAGATTACTCACACAATATGCATTTGTTACAGGTTCTAAGAACAAAACTCCAAGCAAGAACTCAGGCATGGGAAGAGGCTGAATTTCATAAAGATGTTAATAGGAGGAAACAATGACTTTTGTTTTACTTTTCTTAAATAAACCCATGAATGTTTATGATTTGTTTTGTTGAGACATGATCTCATGTAGCCCAGGCTGGCTTCAAACTTGGTAGGTAGCAGAAGCTAGCCTTGAACTCCAGATCCTGATGCCTCGACCTTCCAGATGCTTGGATCATAGGTGGGCACCACCACACCCTGCTTTGAAATCCACCTATAGATGTGAGTCTGAAACCTTGGTCACTTTCCCAGACTCACACCTAGGTCAACAGAAACTGTTTCAACAGTACCAAGCTTCGTACTTTCTGCAGAGAGGAAAGGCTGCATGCATCCCAACAGAGGTGATACATTCTCTACTCCTGAAGACCAGATGAAGAAATGCAAAATCCCCGTCTCAAGAACTGGGAAACCCAAAACAGAAATCCTCAGATCAAAGACACCTCGGGCAGGCTGGGCCATCCCGCTAGGATTGCATGCTGACCTCTGGTGATCTTGACCATACAAAACCACTACAGAGCTAACTGGGAGTCTGGGATAGCCCTTGGCTCAGCAACATCAGCAATGTTCACTGACCCTTTTTTGGGGGAGGGAGGGGGGGACTGACATTGGTAGGTTTCACCAGTTTAAAATTTATGGGGTCAAAATGTAACTCAGTGAAAGAACACTTCCCTATAGGAGGCCTTGGTTCCAACTCCAGGTGGGGCAGGGGGTGCATATAGTCATTAGCTATAGAAAAGAACATATTGTTTTTATAAAACATCCTTGAGACACTATTTGAGGAGGTCTGGTGACTGTGGTCCAGCTCCAGACACAAAAGGGCCAACTGTGACAGACAGGGCCCATGTGATAAGAAGAGCATTGTGTGTGTCGAGAAATATTGCAAAGTGACTGAAGGTATTGCTCACCGATTTTATGTTTTACTTTTATATTTAATTGAGTGCATATGTGTGTAGGGGGTGATTCTATGTGTGTGTGTGTGTGTATGAGTATAAGAATGTGTACTTTCGTGTATGAGTGTGAGAGTGTGTGATTATATGTGTATTAAGTGAGTCATATATGTGCATATGTATGTGCCATGGTACACATATAGAAGTGAGACAAGCTGTGGGGGTGGGTCTCTCCATCTATCATGTGGATTCCAGGAACCAAACTCAAGTCATCACCTTAACCGCTGAACCATCTCATTGTGCTCACCTTGCCTTTAAATAGAAAGCACGCCCAAAGAATCTGGATAGGAACTCTGACCTAGTGAGCCCTTTTCTCAAAGGCAGAGAGACTTTCCAAAGGAAGAAGCAACCTACCCAGACTGAGCCTCACTCTCCACTCCAGATTCTAGCTGTTCATCCATACCATCTGCTCAAAGCGTTTGTCTCCAGTTATAACCTGGCTGTGTTTTATGTCCCTGAAAACTCACATAGAGGTGTGGTCACCAGAGAAGCAATGCCGAGCAGTGCCAAGGGTGGTGGTAAAAAGATGGGGTCATGAGGGTGGAGCCTTTCTGCTCTGAGTTCTGGCTCTGCAGGATAGGATAACTAACATGAGTGAGCTCAATGAAGTGAGGTCTTTCCGTGATACTCGCCGCCGCTCCTGCTTTCTGACATGAGTTACAGTCTCAGGAAACCCTCACTAGATATGGGCACCTTGTCTTGGATTTCCTGAGCCCCAGAGTCGTAAGCCACGCAAACTTATTTCTTTGTTTGTTGTGACTCTTGCCATAGCAGCACGTTGGATGCTACCATCACATGCCATTTCCTAATGATACATCTCTTCATCTTCAAGTCTCTAGTTGAACCCTGGCTGTACCCAGTTAGGTCACCCAAATATACTGATAAGAAACAAAAATGCAAATTCTTTTTCAAAACCTGTTTAAAGATTTGTTTATTTAAGGGCTGGAGAGATGGCTCAATGGTTAAGAACACTGGCTGCTCTTGCAGATGTCTTGGGTTCTATTTCCAACACCTACTTAGCAGCTCACAACCTTATGTAATTCCAATCTGGGACATAAGATAAAATAAGAACAAATTTCAATAAAAATTTGATTATTATGCATATAATATCCTGCCAGCAAGTATACGCCAGAAGAGGACACCAGGTCCCATTATGGATGGTTGTGAGCCACTGTGTGGTTGCAGGGAATTGAACTCAGGACTTCTGCAAGAGCAGCCAGTGTTCTTAACCTCTGAGCCATCTCTCCAGCCCTAAAGCCTACATTGTGTGTCTATGTACCATGTGGACCTAACGCCTCCAGAGGCCAGAGTGTTAGATCTCCTGGAACTGAAGTTACACATGGCTGGAGCTGCCAAGTGGTTGCTCAGAATAGAAGCTGGTCCTCTGGAAGAGCCGCTAGTGCTCTTAACCTCTCATCCATCTCTCCAGCCCTCTATCATCATCATCTTCTTCTTCTCCTCCTCCTCCTCCTCCTTCTCTTCCTCCTCCTCCCCCTCCTCCTTCCCTCTCTCTGTGTGTATTCATAAGTTTAATGCCTGTGAGCCCTGAAGAAGATGCCAGCTCCCCTGGAGCTACAGTTACAGGTGGATAACCACAAAACATAGGTGATGGGAACCAAATTTGGTTCCTCTGGAAAAGCATTATGGGCTCCTAACTGCTGAACCATCCGTCATGCCCCCAAAATGTAACTTCTACCTTAGGGAACATAGAGCTACCTAGAACCCTTCAGGGGAGATGATGCTCCAGACATGGGAAAAGAACCTTAAGAAGGGTTATGGCAGTGCTGGCCCCAGAGAGGAGCCTAGCACAGCCCTCCCAGGAGGAAACCACCAACAGCCACAAATTGAATAGCAAAGCCATGTGCACAAGTCAGCACAGACCAACCCTGCAAGCTTCCAAGCCATGCTTTAGCTTCTCAGACCAACAGCAAAGGTGAGCTGATGACAAAATCCTGCTCCCTCTCTTTCTGGAATGGTCAAAAGGCATGACACACAGCCACTAACCCAACCATCAGACAAGAACACATGACTGGGATGCTCAGCCTCACCACTGGTCCCACAGTTACACAGGGCTCCAGGACCCTGGCTCACTATATATTCTGCAAGTTCCTTCTCTTCCAGGTTTCTGCCGTGTGCCATTAGGCATCAGAGTGACACACTGAGTACATGGTGCCCACACTACTACTAGAATACTGGAAGCTTTGACTGAAACCAGCATCTGTCCTGCCCAGGAAACAGCAGCCAATCTTTCAAGACACTCAAACAAAATTTCTGTTTTACCTTCAAATGACTTCAGGTATTGTGGATATCCAGAGCTCTCTTCCATATATGAAATTAATCCAAACACCTGCACAGCAGCTCCCTATCCTTGGAGAGACAGCTAAAACCCTAAGCCAGTATGCAAGGGGAACTAGGCAACCCCGGTGCACATCTGCTCTCCTCCTGGTCAGCTCTACTTGGCTCCAAGGGTACCCTGAAGGCCCACAGTAGATATGCCTGGATGCTCATGCTGTACCCTCTACCCTATGAGGCCAAAGCCCAGAGCCAATCCCTGAGCCTTGCTGGGAGGGTCAGTGTGATTTAACTTAGAGGGACGTTCCCCTCACTGTGGACTTAATTACAGGATCCCAGGACACCAGAGACAGCTCAGTCAGTAAAGCACTTGCCTCGTTCAATCCCCAGGACCCACATAAAAGTGATGGGTATTGTAGTGCAGGGTAGTAATTTTAGAGGCAGAAACAGGAGAATTCTGGAATTCTAACCAGTCAGCTTAGCCTACTTGGAAAGTTACAGGAAAGAACTTGTCTCAAAATGCCATGAGGATAGTTCCTAAGATACAACACAGCCCTCTGGCTTCCACACAGGCATGCATACCCCTGCCACACAGGCATGCATATTTGGAGGGGTGGTTAAGAACCAGGCTCTCCTAAGTCCAACTCTTAGGAAGATGCCACACGCACATAGGAAGTGTGGCCTCTTACTGCGGCCTTCCCCCCAACCTCAGGTGGCCGCTTCCTAAAACCGGGACTGCCCATCTCAGAGATGAGTGGGTTGGCCTAGCTGATGAATACAAAATACAAAGAGATTCTCATTCCAAAGCATACTGGTGGTCATAAAAATACCCTGTAAATCTTGGGGGTGGCAGAGAATAGCACAGCGGAGATCCTGAGGGATAGGACAAGGCGCTGTGAGGGGCAGGACCCCACAGCTGTGTTTGCCTTGAGCTGTCTCTAGGGTACACGACTCCAGCACATCCACTTTGCTCTGAATCTGCTCAGAGCCTCATTCCCTATGCTTCATCTCCTTATTTCCTGAGTCCCGTGGATACCCCAAGACCAGCTACCCACTACTCATTTCACTGGTCAATTACTAGCTCTTAAAGCCAGTCCAGTTTAGGGTTTGAGTTCCTTATGTCCACACCCTGTTTCTCAGGACAGAAGCCACACTCTCAACGAGTAAGCACAGCAAGGACAAAATGCCCCTGAGAGTCACAAGAAGCTGCAAACAGCTCTGTGTTGTACCCAAGCCCAAATTTGGCCTAAATAGTGTAATTTTTTTTTTCCTATCACAATCTCTAGAGTTCCAAGGAAAACCTGCAAGACCTTCTAGAAGGGTGTGGAAATCCTTTGTGATTTAAAAGTTGAACAAAACTTCCTACCACTGGCAAGGAGGCTGAGGAAGGTGTGGTCCGCTGCACACATGCAGGTCCACTGAAAAGCTCCATTTGCTGCTGCGGCTATGGACTCCCATGGGGCCCAAGACAAGCACAGCCCCAATAAAACTCCACAGCGCAGGCTCTGTTCACAGGAGACCACTTTATAACAGGACCAAGCTCTCTGCCAGGAAATGACTGCTTTTCCAGTCTGGCCCAGAAATGTGCCCTGCCTTATGTCTCTGGGCAAAAAAAAAAAAATGTCACTGTGAGTGTGTGGGCCAGAGGAAGAGGGGCCCGAGGCCAGAGGAGTCTGTCGTACAACACAAGAAAAAAATGAAGGTTCCCAAGAAGGGCCCTGGAGACACATGGCCCCAGGGTCTTCAGGTACACCTTTCATGTGGGACAAAGCAAAAATAGAGGCTATCATCAATCAATCAAGCAGTTCTCATGTCACTTCCAAGACATGGGGCGGGGCGGGGGGGGGAGACACACAAAAAAGACATTTGCTAATTTAGTCAATGTTGTGCCTCCAACCTCAAACAGGCTATGCCTCCCTCAAGGCAGCAAATGCAATTTAAAGCACCCTGATCAGTAGCGTCTTTAGAAAGACTCATGTCACAGCAGCCCTGGAGGAAGGGCTCCATGTCCTTCGGCTACAAACACTGCCATCTACACAACTGCCACCTACACACACTGCCCATCTACACACACTGCCCGTCTACACACACTGCCCGTCTACACACACTGCCCGTCTACACACACTGCCCGTCTACACACACTGCCCGTCTACACACACTGCCCGTCTACACACACTGCCCGTCTACACACACTGCCATCTACACACACTGCCATCTACACACACTGCCATCTACACACACTGCCCATCTACACACACTGCCCGTCTACACACACTGCCCGTCTACACACACTGCCCGTCTACACACACTGCCTGTCTACACACACTGCCCATCTACACACACTGCCCGTCTCCTACAGGCACTGTCCATTTCCTACACACACTGCCGTCTCCTACACACACTACCCGGCCCTCACCCACAACTTGAAAGAAAACCCAAATCAGCAACTAGAGGCACTATGCTTGCCTGGAAACCCTTTTTCCATCATGTCCCCCACCCCCACCCCCATACACATACACACACACACACACACACATGTGCGCCCGTGTGCGCACACACACACAAAGATGGTGTTCTCAGTAAGGCTCCTCTGTACGTCCAGGAGCCCTCCGCCAACATCAGCACTTCTGGTAAGATCTTTTCTCTAGTGGGCAAGAGAGGCAAAGGTGGCCTGCAGGCAAAGGGCTAAGGGACCCTCCTGCACAATTAACGGTGGGGGGGGAGCATGGGTCTCACTGGCCCTGGAGTGACAGTCAACACTTTCTGAGGGTGTTATGACAAACATACACTCATGGGCACCTCCCCCTGCATGACACTTTTCCTTCCGATATTATCCAGCTTTTATGCTTAGTAAAAACACAAAAACACAGTGGCAATTCATTTCTGAGCATCATTTTCCTAATTTACTCTTGGGTGTGTGTCCCTGTATATGCCTTTGTATGTGCAGGTGTACATATATGTGCATGTGTGTGGAAGCCAGAGGACAACATCCTTGGGTGTCCTTTCTCAAACGCCCTCGGCTGCCTAGAATTTGCCAAGTAGGCTGGGCTGGGATTCCAGGGAAAGTTTTGTTGACATGGGTGGAACTAAAGGGCACTGTTTAGGGAGCAAATGGACAGAACAGAAAGACAAGGAAAGTTAGAGACAGCCCAATCCACAGAGCACTTGCCTTTCAAGTGTGGGGACTTGAACCCACATAAAAATCTCCCATACAGTGGCATGTGCTTGCAATCTCAGCACCGGGAAGACAGACAGGTAGTTCTCGGGGCTCACTGGACAGCCAGTCTACCTTATTTGGGGAACTCTGGGCCAGTCTGACACCCTAGTCAAAATAAAGTATTTTTTAATAAAAAGATGAGGCACCCTGGGGGACAACATCCAAAGTTGTCATTAACACGGAGACACGGAGGGAAGGGGAGGGGAGCAGAGAAGGGAGGGGAGGGGAGGGGAGAGGAGGGGAGGGGAGAGGAGAACTCAAAAATCAAGATGTTATATTGTTATAAAATATACAAATCCATGTACACACACACACACACACACACACACACGCACGCATTCTCTCTCTTTCCCTCCCTCTCTCTCTCCTCACCTCACCCCACGCCATCACTAAGCTCAAGCACCCCGAAGCATGTGGGTTTGGGTGTCAGCATTGGTGAAAGCGCATGAACAAATAATAGGAGCCTTAGCGTCTGGTAATGTGGGGCCCAAGAGGACTTGAAGACTTGTGTCCCTAGCACCTCAACTTCACTCCATGAAGCCACTCTGATTCAAGGTGTGACGCGGAAGGAATATCCTTGCCAGTTCACAGACCTAGTGTGTCACGAGCTAACAGCGTCCACTTCCTGTCTGGAAGTCCATCTCTTTTCCCAGCCTAGTTAACCAGACAAGAAGACAAGGTGTTAGACAAGGGCCCCCCTTCAAGGAGGCACCCACCATCCAGAGAATCTCCATCTGTAATCCCTAATCAGAGCCTGCAGTAGTACAGCATGTCAGTGTTACGGGAGATTCTGTCTGCAACGCTCATCAAGGCACCATAGATGTTTCCAGAGAGAAAAGGGGATGAACCATTTAAGACCATTTGATTTGTGAGTTTTCCGGGAGAATTCATGACATCACTCCATTTAAAATTAACCTCTAAGATTTTTAAAAATTATATATATAATATATTATACATAATATAGATATGGGGGCTGGGAAGATGGCTCAGCCGTTCAGTGCATTCTCTCATCCAGAGGACCCGGGTTCCATTCCTAACACCTACATAGCGGCTCACTGACACTTGTCCAACACTTGTGACTCCAGGTGCAGATTATCTGATGTCTTCTTTCTATCCTCTGGGGCACAGGGCACACATGTGGTGCACTGCCATAAGCTGAGGCAAGACACTCAAGTACATAAAACAGAATTTAACTGTGGCCTTAACGCAAACCCATATGAGGGCATGCGATACCCACTACACAGTGATCAGAAGCTGTAAGAATATATGAAAATTATGAAACATCATTTGCCGAACGTTAGCTGCTACAGAAGGAAAGAGAAGGGAAGCCACATCAGGCACAGCAGCCCTTCACCCGAGACTTACAACACAGTAGAGAGTCAGGCCTGAAGGGGTTTGGGCGAAGGGGCCAGTCAATTAAGGGGTCGCTTGTTATTCTCAAAACTGTCTCATAAATTTTCTTCATTTCCCACTTGTCTCATTTTCAAACTTTCAAAACTATTTTAAAAAGAGAGAAAAAAAATCCAATCGCACAGAGCAAAACTATCTATTTTTAATCACCATTAAAGTTTCCATTTATTTTTCCCATGCCTTGCATTTAAACAAGGCAGAAGTAAAATAAAAGGCATCAATTAAAGTGCCACGTGCTCACACGTTCTAACTGCAACACATAAAGGAAAAAATCCTCAAATTATAGTTTTCATTGTCAAGCCGCCACTTTAAATACATATTTCAGGGTCAGAATTACCCCATACTCCCTTCCTCCTCACAAAACTGGTTTCATTTTTTCATGCTGACATGTAGATTTTACTGCTTGTCCAGAAGCTTTGGGGGGATTTATACTTTATTAAGCAGTTAAAATCACCCTAACCTGGCCATATACCTGTGTCTCCAACTCCAGATTTGGATCCTAGAAATATACTCACTGCAGCTTGGGAAACTTTGTTATATGGTTTGATATGAGCTGGACCAGGAAACTTCCTGAGACAGAATGAGCCACCATTCAGCATCCAGTTTAAAGATGTGGGTGACCTGAAGGTCCCTGAGGTAGGACAGGGCTGACCTCTGGCTGGCTCCCCCCAGGTTGCTATCCTATACACCCACCCTATGGAGCTGAGCTGGGAAGCCACCTAATATACTACACAGATCCATATGGATTGCACAAACCCCATGCTCACATGGCATACATACACATCTAGACAACACACACACCACATATACAATCACACCATGTACAGTACACTGCATATTTGGGATACACACAGGCACACATGCACAATGTGGGATGCTTTTCTGTACACTGTGAATATGCTTTGCTACCATTGGTTAATAAAGAAGCTGTTTTGACTTATGGCAAGGCAGCTTAGAGGCAGGAGGAAATCCAAGCAGAGATAAAGGAGGATGGAGTTAGAGAGACACTGCAGGCTGCCATCCAAGAAGCAAGATGTAATGGAACACAGGTAATGCCACAGAACATGTGGAAATACATAGATTAATAGAAACTGGTTGAGTTAAGTTGTAAGAGCTAGTTGGTCCTGAGCCTGAGCCATAGGCCAAACAGTTTGTAATTAATATTAGTCTCTGAGTAATTATTTTATAAATGGCTGCAGGACCACAGATGGGAGAGATTCCACTGGACCTCAGGCCCAGATGGACCAGAAAAAAATCTGGCTAGACACACACTGATACCTCCATCTAGGAATAAGTATTGCCAGATTCGGGGTGGGGAGGTTGTTTTGGTAAGGAAAAGTAAATAAAGCCATGTGTCCCACCCTGCACTGTCATACATTCCACACTTTCTTCTTAGAGGACCCACTTCACTAGCCATCTAAGATACAAAGCAGTTAATTCCCATAGACCATTGTCACCCATCTGTCATCACTGCCTGGCTGTTGGCCACCTCTGCTTTGTTACCCTGTGGCAGGAGGCGCCCAGGGCCCTGAACCTTGGTGTGCGACATGCCTTGTGGTGATTCCCAATAGTCTTGTCCCTGCTCAGGATTCCTATATTAGGGTTTTTCCTTTTCAATAAACTGAAGTCTGACCAATTTCTCCCTAGAGTTTATAGAGCAACAGCTCTGCTTTTTGCTGAAGTGAACTCCCACTGCATACTGGAAGATGATTTTCTTTATTTTATTCTATTTTGGTTTTTAGAGACCAGGGTTTTTCTAACAGCCCTGGTTGTCCTGGATCTCACTATGTAGACCAGGCTGGCCATGGACTCCGAGAGATCCACCTACCTCTGAGTGCCCGAATTAAAGGCTTGTACCACCACCACCAGGTCATGATTTTCTTATTCTGTGCTCCTTATTTAAAACGTGTTTGGGAAATGCTTGTGTGAATGGTGGGTCTCACAGACACACTGGCGTTTAGACACTTAGAAGTAGAAACATGTTTATGTTGCTCTATTTATAGCCCCATAGGAAAGATCCCCACACCACCCCCTGCAGTATCTCCTGTGGAGAAGACATGCCCTATTTGGGACGTCTCTTATTATCTAACCCTGAGCAGACCCACATGGTATGAAGGACTTGGAATTTGGCTTAGACCAGGGAAAAGACTTACCTCAGCATACTCTGACTTCATTTTGAACACTGTAAAATGGCAATATAATGTATGTGATTAGTTTCCTTAATTGGGTGATGTGATAAGGTGTGTGGTGTACATAAGTGTACTGTAAATGTGTATGAAGCAAATGTATGAATGTATGTAGTGTATGTTGTACAAGTACAAACTGTAGACCATGTATGGTGTGTGTAGCAAGCACACATGGCTTGTGTGTGGTGTGCAACACACATATATTTCTATAGTGTTTGTATGTCGTACTGAGGGCGTGTCTGTAAGTGAATGTGTGTCGTGGGAGTATGGTTGTGTGTGTGAGTGTAGTTCACATGTGTGCCTGTGGGTATGAATATGGTTGTGTGTGGTGCATCTATGGGGGGGAGTATGACAGTGTGTCTATGTAAGTGTGTACATTGAGGGCATGGTAGTGTTTATATAAGCATAGCATATAATGTGCCTGCAGGTACAAGTGTGTGTTTGTATCTGGTGTCTGTGGATGAGTATAGTGTATCTACTTGAGTATGGTAGTTAGTACGTATCTGAGAGTATGTATCTGGGGTATATGTTATGTCTGTGGGTAATACATCATGCATCTGTGGTGTGAGCACAGTGGTGTATATCAAGAGTGCCATCTATCTGGTGGGGTTAGAGAGTCAGCCAGACTCCTGAGCCAAGGCCACAAGGCCACCTGGCGGTCATCATGTATGCCTTTTATTTCTTGTCTACTTTCAATTTAGTATGCATCACTGACAGATATCTCTTTATTAATGTTCCTTGTAGAAATGGCTGGTGAGCTGACTGCACCCCCATGTTGATGCTCCAGACACTCATCAGCACTCTGCAATGGGGCTGCCTGTTCTGCCTTCCTGGTGCTCGGCAATACAATAAAGCAAGCTCCCATTGAAGACACCCAGCCCCCAAGGCCCTGTGTGTCTCCTTAACAGTACCATGTGGATCCAGCTGTCTTAGGTGGCAGGTGGAGGGTAATAGAATAATGGTTCTTGCGTGGCTGGCTTAAACACATCAGGGAGGGTGGGAATAATTAGAGCAAAAGCAACCAGCTGCACAGGGCTATCGTGTGTGACCTCATTAAAATGCCACAAGGACCCAAGGTTATGTTATCATATCCTCCGCACGCTAGCCCTCTCATTTATGGATGAGGAAAGCCAGAGTTCTGTAGCTCACTGGAAGGGCCTAACTCACAGAGGCAGACCCGGGACAGACACTGGCGCCACAAGCTGCCTCACCAGCCTGTTTCCAGGAGTTCCCTGTACACGAAAGCCCACTCCGTCTTTGGAATTTTTCTTCCAGTCCTTAGCTCAATCTTCTGCCCTCCTCAGGCAGAAAGCTCCCAGAAAGTCCTGCACGAGGGCCTGCTCGGGTCTGAGGAGCCTGGGCAGCAGTCAGCTGGATTCCTGGCCCTCCACTGGCACCTGGCCTCTGCTCTTGGCAGTCAGTACTGGTTACACACACAGTGAGAAGGAGAGAAAGGCAAACACTTCATCACTGGCTGTCCAGGAAGTCACAACTGAAGCCAATGACAGCTTGGGGTTCTTCTCAACTTTTTCCCAGAACTCCACATGCCTGGCTGAGAGGCCAGGAACACAGTACATAAGCCCAGACCTGAGAGGCGCAGCCTCAGAGGAGATCTACCCACCACGTGGATGTTCTGTTGTAACACAGGCTGTAGGGATTGGCAAGGAAAACCTTGCACCCAAGTGTTACAGATAAGTTCAGAATATCAAAGTTATAAATACACTAACAGCAAGTGAGATGTGCCACAGGAAAGTTGGGGCTGAAGTGGAAGTTCTCTGGTCCAGCCTCGCCTAAACGCAGATAGATCAGGAAGCAAGATGATATTCCAGTTCATCTGTCTACACACCATTTGCCATCAACTGGAAGTCCAGAAGCATACACACAATTCCCTTCATCCTTCACTGCAAGGCAGACAGATCAGCACAGGTGACCTCAGGTGCCATGGGTGCTTCTTATTCCCTAGGACAAGCTAATTATCACACTCAGCCCCTCTCTTTGGGTTCACACAGAAGATATTTTCTAGAACTTTACCAAGACTCCTGACTTAATGAAGCCCCTCCCCAAAAGTTACTTATTTCCATTTTTGTAACATCAGCGCTTTAAATGCCCCTGCCTGAAGCCAGTTGGATAGACTCGCTAGGTCTCACAATGTAGGATAATTTGAATGTTAGCTAACAGCGCCTATGTTCACATAAGTAGCTGTAGTCGGGACACACAGACAGTGAAGTTGGCAAAGATACTACTTTTTAAACTGTACTGCATTTGGAGGGTTGGAGAGGTGGCCCAGCAGTTAAGAATACCATTGTTCTTCCTGCTATGGGTTAATGCTCTTGTACACTGTAAAGATCTGTCACTCAAATTGGTTTAATAAAATGCTGATTGGCCAGTAGCCCAACAGGAAGTATATGCAGGACAACAAGACTAGGAAAATTCTAGGAATAGGAAGGGCAGAGTCAGGGAGACACTAGCCATCCACCAAGAAGCAAGACATGTAAAAATGAGGTACCAAGCCACGAGCCACAGGGCAAAGCATAAATAGAAATATGAGTTAACTTAAAGTGTAAGTGTTAGCTAGTAACAAGCCTGAGCTAATGGCCAAGCATTTATAAGTATTATTAAGCCTCTAAGTGGTTATTTGGTAATTGCTGGGTAGGAGAGAAACATCCAACTACATTTCCAGCCCAATTCCCAGTACCCACATGTGGCTCATGACTACAACTCCAGTGCCAGGGTGTTTTATGCCCTCTTCTGACCTGCAAAGGTACTGCATGCTTGTGGTACAGACATACATGCAAAGCACCAATACACGTAAAATAAAATACACATTCAAAAAGTTTTTAAAGAAAATATTTATTGTTAAATTAATTCTAAAGTTTCATTGGTTTATTTAAAGTGAGAAAATTTAAAATCTAAACAAGTGGATTACTTCTAAAAGAACTTCTGTAAAGAAAAAGACCTAGGGTAAAGATGTGGCACAATTAGCCAAGTGCTTGTCTAGAATGCATGAAGCCTTGGGTTCTCCTACATAAGTCATCGTGGTAGTGTGTGCCATCTAGCTACTTGTCTATACAGATGTCAAAACCTGCAGGCTAACAAGTCACCATGGGGACTCTGTGGGGCCGGAAGAACATAAAGAATCATTGTCATCTGTTTGCTTTCAACACAGCTTCCAGAAGATTCTGACCCCCTGCCCCCTTATCACCCAACCACTACAGATGCCTGGGACCAGGGACCAAGGATGCCATTCTACTCCAGAGGCTGAGGGCTAAGGAGGAGAAGTCAACATGAATAGATCTCGGTGAGGGAAAAGAGAAGGGTACCCTGGGCCAAGTTCAGGGCCACAGCATAAGGGGTGGGGCCTCATTCACCACACCCGGGCAATTCTCTATTTGCCTCATCCAGCTGCAACAAAGGTCAGTTCAGCATCCATTTCCAAACTTACCCAGTTCCTAGGAAGCACTCAGTCCCCAGGAAAGCAAGCTGCCAGCAAAAGGTAAATATAAGAGTCCATATTCTAGAGCCCTGTGCATGCTACTTTGCACATATAGACTACATATATGTCTCTTTGAGTAAGAGCAGCCACAAAACTATGCTGAAGCTGACTTTGAGGGTCAGAGGCACACAGCCCAGTATTTCAATTAAGAAGCTGAGGAGCTGAACCTAATACCTAGAACCTATGCCTGCCCCTTCAAAAAAAGTGAAAAGTGCTGTCTTGGAACACAAAGAAAGTACTGGAAGTTTGATCTTTCTGGCCTATACACACACACTAGCACACACACACACACACACACACAGGTAGGCATGCATACAGACATGCAGGCATGCACACACAAACATATATATCTCAATTCAAACTCCAGCCAATCCAGACTGTAGTTCCAGCTGTTTCAGAGCTAGGCTTGCAGGGCCAGCCATCTGCACAATTTGCCCCAGTTGCCACTTCCCTGCAGACCGGGGGCCTTTCAACAGCCACTCTCTGGCCCTGGAGGCCTTCCACAAGTTTCCCTTCTTTAAGCTCTTTTCATCCAGAAAAGGGTGGACAGGAGGAGGGGAGGGGCCGTCATAACTCTGAGTTCCACGTTTCAACAGGCTGCCTGGCCAGCAGCATAAATCAGGATGTGTTTTAGTGTTTCAGGCCAGAGGAAATGGTTCTCCAGCTA
This sequence comes from Phyllotis vaccarum, assembly GCA_033318265.1. Classification (NCBI taxonomy): domain Eukaryota; kingdom Metazoa; phylum Chordata; class Mammalia; order Rodentia; family Cricetidae; genus Phyllotis; species Phyllotis vaccarum. Next base: position 56,706,023 of record JARWLC010000011.1, read on the forward strand.
GGTTCCCTACTGTTTCTTAAAGTGATTATTTTGATTTAAACCACCGCCTGGTGGCAAGTCTGCTAGCTACCAGCTCCAGTTCATTTGTCCTGGGAGCTCAGAGCACAAAGAAACCTTGTGTGCTAGTTTCTGAGGGGACCTCCTCCAGACCACTCAAGGTGGGCTTTGGGTACTCACTCACCCAGACAGGAGACCGCCAAAAGAACTGCTATCCCTAAAGAAACTGTGTGCTTACTGCCGTGGCTGTCCAATGAAATTCTTTCCTGCAGACCTTTGAACTATCTTCAGCATATCAGGATCCTCCATCTGTAATTCACGGAGGAAGCGGGGGCCCTGGCCCAGTCCACAGCAGTCTAGCATCTACTGGCCTTCTTATCTAAATAAGGACACAAGCCTATCTTGTTGAGCAATCCACATGGGAATCCCAGCAGGCCCTAGCTGGGCCCCGCCGCCTGCATCTCCCCAAGAGCCTGATAAGATGCTGTCTGTGGACCATTTCCAGGACCTTCACAGTTTTTCACAGTGGGAAGGAAGGCAGAAGCCAGGTGAGCTTTTGAGGCAGATGGCTATATACAGAGGAAGGGGCTGCCCCAGGTTTCTGCAAATTCTTCTGAGAAGAGCTGGGAGGCAAGGGGAAGAAATCCTTACTCATTTTTCTACGCATCTGTCCTAATTTAAAATCAGCATTTCACGGTTTGCAAAATGCTGCTAAATAAAGCAAAATACATCATGGCACACTTCAAATTTATGAATCTAATAAAAAAATAAGTATAGAGCCCATCCTTGGGGGAGGAGGCCCTGAGTCAATCAGAATGCATCTTCTAGAGATTTCCAGTCAGGACTGCAAAGTTATGCTTTATCCCAAATCTAGACTCCCAGGTCATCCTTCAGGGTGAACCCTAGACCATGGGCTATTTTACAAATGTATGTGCCCAGCAAGCCATCAGCATGCAATTCTTACTCAAAACCAACCTGCTCTAATTAATACACAAGAATGAAGCCAGACAGCCCCGAAGGTCCCCAATTGATCTCCTTCTAGCAGTGAGCCTACTCACACCACACCCACCATATGTCCATATGACCATCTTATTTGAAGAATTTAGGTTTGTTTGCACAAGTACGAGTATCCACTTTAGGGGTACACAATAATGAATTCTAAACAGTATACATCAATGCAGCCACAGTCACAATCCTCGGAATAGGGACACAAATAAAGAAACCACCACAGTGAGTCGCCTGAGTAGGGGATGGCAAAGGACAGCATTCTCTGGGGACACTGCCTAGATGGGCTATAACAACAGTCATCTGTGCACTGAGAAGAGCCGGTCCCCAGAGAGCTGTTGTTTTTCACCTGGATCCCTGTAGGAATTAAGCCTCATCTCCTCATCTTAAAGGTGGGAGTGTCAGTCTGAGGTTGTGGCTGCTCAGTGGTGGAATGCTTATCTGGCATGCCTCTGGCCCTGGGTTCCATGTCTAGCATAAAGACCTGCCTTCAAAGCCCCCAGGATCCATGATAAAAATTTTTAAGCCAGGCATGGTGACATGTGCTTAAAATTCCAGTACCAGCTGGGTGGGCATGACAGAATCTTTAGGGCTTTCTGAGGAGAACAACCTACTTATTGAGTTCCAGGCCAATGAGAGACCCTATCTCAAAAGTAAATGTAGGACCAGAGTAATGACTGTCTTCTGGTCTCTTTACACACACATACACGCACGTATGCATGCACCCATAAACTAATAATACGGTATGGTAGGTTTCAACAGTTTGACAATGTCTAAAGTTGCCTTCCCCGAAATAGTATGAAGCCCAAACTTCAATGTGACTACATCTGACGACAAAGTCTATATGAGGTGGCAACTGTAAGACCCAATGGAAAGGTTCTTTAGGCCTCTTGCCATTATAAGGAAGGATGAAGCACTGAGCTTCCTCTGTCCCTCTGATGAGGATTCATCAACACAGCTGCAGTTGACAAACCAGGATGTGTGCCTCCAAAAGGAGCTAAGCCAGCTGGCATCTGGACCTCAGGCCAGCAGCTTCTGGACTGTGTGTGACCAATGAGCATGTGTGTGTACGTCAGCTGCTCTGTCTGTGGCTCTCTGACATGGCTACCCAGGCTGATAAAGGCAGGTTCAGTTGAGAAGCAAAAGTTTCCAGGAAATCTCAAAGTGAAGGCCTATCCCCAAAACATCAGGGAGCCAGCTATGTAAGTGGGCAAGGGGCAGGAAGTCTCCAGACTTGTCTCTGTGGTTCCTTCCACAAGCACCCTCTGCTGTTGATCCGATCATTGTCAGGAGAAGAACTCTGGAACACCACTGGGCTAAAGGATGTCTTTCCACTAACTGTCCCAATGCTTCTGAAGGGACATGACATCCAAACACCTACGACTTTGGTAAAATCTACACTTCCCAAAATTAGCTATGTGGGTCAGAAAAATGTACTTGAGGAAAGTGTGGTGGGATTCAGGTGTCAGCTGATAAGGTCCAAAGACACTTATCCAGGGTCCTGGGCTCCTGAAGGGAGAGTGGCCAACTCCATTCATAAAGGACTGCTGGGATCTTCGGGTCCCAATCTTTTTTGTTCTTTTGTTCCCTAACTGGGAATCGAACCTGGGCCGTGGTGGTGAGAGCGCCGAATTCTAACCACCAGACTCAGCCAGCCACCCAAGAAGAAGCATGTAAGGAACACAGGTGGCCCGGGACCAAGAAACCCTATTTCTACAGGAGAGTCCCTCATCCCTGTAGATACCAGGATAACCACAGGATACAGTGAGGAGGTACTACTGAGCAGAGCTGAAGACACTGAATGAAAGATGAGGCAAAGCAGCTGCAAATGTCTAGAGATGTGAGTGGCATCGGTTGCAGTGGGGTAACAGGGAAGACAGAGACTATGAGATTCACTCAGGACTTGAGAGGGGACAATTTTCTCAATACACATTCCAACAGCGAGATCACAGATGTTGGTAGAGGCCAGTTCTGCAAAATGCTGGGAGCCAGGGGATCAGCGACTTCTAAGGAGTTGGCCACGCACCAGCTTAGGGCTGACAAGATGGCTCACTGGTTAAAAGTACCTGCTACCAAACCTGATAGCTGAGGACTCACATGGCAGAAGGAAAGAGCTGCTGTGAGATAATATTCTTGTACACTGTAAAGACATTTCACTCATATTGGTTTGAACGCTGATTGGCCAATAGCCAGGCAGGACGTAGAGGCGGGACAACCAGACTAGAATTCTGGAAAGAGGAAAGGCAGTCACAAGCCAGAGACAGAGGAAGCAAGATGAGAATGCTGAACTGAGAAAAGGTACCGGGCCACATGGCTAAACATAGATAAGAATTATGGGTTAATTTAAATGTAAGAGCTAGTTAGTGATAAGCTTGAGCTACTGGCCCAGCATTTACTATAATATTAAGCTTCTAGGTCAGTTATTTGGGAAGCGGCTGCTGGGTATTTGGAGTTGTTGGTATTTTTGAGTATTTGGGACAGAAACTTCTGACTGCAAAGAACTAACTCCTTAAAATTGTCCTCTGACCACGCCAAGGCACACACACACACATGTAAATTAAATAAATGTAATTGTTTAAAAGTATTAAAATACCTAATCATTTGTCAGGTCAGTGGCTACTGTGGCCTTACAGTATCCTAAGGACCAGAGGCCTGGCCTATCTCTTAACCTATTGGGGTAGGCAGTCCTTTGAACACAAGAAATGTCACAGAAAATATATCTCAAGCCTCTAAATGGAAGATACTCCCCCAAATGGGAGGTAGCTTTTATCTGCAAGTCCCCTACTATTAGAAAGGGTTCCCACACCATCCCCCACTCTTCATTTTCCACAGAGACGGGAGTTTGCCAGGAGACTGTCAGGGTTGGCTTCCATTCTGTGTGTTCCTCAAGGCCAAGCTGAAGAGCCAGGCCACAACCGCCCTGCTCCAAGGTAGATCTTCCCAAAGGCTGTTTTCCTCATTCCCAGATGGAGCATGACACAGGCTAGGGCAGGAGGCAGGGGCTGAGAATGTCGACCGAGCAGAGGTTCCAGACCTTGCTCTTCCTTGCCAGGGTGCTGCAGAAAGATTTCCTTCATGTTTCCACTGCCACCCAACTTGCCAATCCCTGGAGTTCAAGTTCCTGTGTTGGGCTGGGCTTGAATGCGTCTTTGATCTTGAAAGCAACACCCACTAGACTCACTGTCCGGGACCAAACAGTGCAGGAGCCAGCTCTGCAGAAGTCTCAGACCAGCCAGCATCCTCCAGCCTGTGCCCCTCCCCCACCCCACGTGGTCAAAACCACCTCAGAATGGAAAACAGATGAGCCTGCTGCAGGAAAAGTTATTTATATTATGGGATACTTCAGAGCAAGCAGAGACTAGAAGAGGTTTATCACCTGGGGCAGGAGGCTAATGACGGTGTGAGTTTCTCACACCGAAGGGGCCGGATGTGTTTTGTGGAGGATAGAGAGAAGGAAATGTGTTGATTGGATCTTATTTCTTGATCTCTATTTCTAATGGCCTGTGTGTCAGGTAATTGCAAGCCATCAAATACAGATAACACTCAACTCAATGAGTCAGCCGAGAACTCTCTTCCTGGGAACCTTGTGAAAATGAAGACCAAGAATGAAGCATAGGATGGATGGAGCCTTTACCTAAACTGGTCCTTTTCCATGTAGGAGGGCTTAGACTGCAGATGTGGATACAGCAGGCCCTGTGCCCTGCCACTCATTTCCAATTACACAGGGAAAGTTTTGGGTTGATTTGTTATTTAAACAACGGCTGGATACAAGGCATTGATCTGTACCCTGTGCTGTCTCTGATAGGGATATTTTAATAATATACACGGTGCATGAGGAAAATAAACATTCCACAGTTCTGTGTTCAAAGACCTAAAACAATTACTGCTCCCAGGAAAATTTGGACTTCTTTGTAGATTTTTATAAACTTGCCTGTGTATGAGTGTGTGCATGCTTGTGGACACACACACACACCACAGTTTTCATGTGAAAGTGAGAGGTAAACTTTGGTCATTTTTTTCTAACATCTGTGTGGGTTCTGGGGATCAACCTTGAAACATGACTTTGACCCTCCAAACCATGATTCTTTTCATACAATCACAAAAATGCTCAACTTCACTAGTCAAAAGGAAAAATGCAAATCTGAGCAGCTATGGGACTGGGGAGATGTCTAGGGCAGCTGGGAAAGCATAAGGACCTGAGTTCAAGAGCCAGCACTCACATAAAAAGCCAGGTGTAGTAGCTTTTCCTTAATCCCAGGGCTGGGACAGGGAAAGAGACCAGGACACCTGGGGCTGGATGGCTAGTCAGTCAGTGGAACTGGCCAGCATCTAGGATTGGTGAGACCTTGCTTTAAAAAATAAGGTGGGGAGCAATTAAAGAAGACAGTCCAAATTGACCTTTGGGCTCCACATGCACAAACATATACTTTCATGTGCACCTGACCCCCTACATCCCTTTACACATACAGCTTTCTCTCTCACACACACATACACACCCCACACACGCACCCCCACGCACATATATGTACACATACACTCACACCCGTACACTAAATGACATTGAAGTTCCACTTTACCTCATCCAGAATAGAATACTCACAAAAATAAAATGCTAACATCGATGCTAATGAGGAGGAAAAGGGCTTTTTAAACACGACCAGTAGGAATCCAGACTAGTGCAGCCACCGTGGAAATCAACTGGAGGGTCTTCAAAACTAAAACCAGGAATCTCAATACCAATCTTGTGACCCCAAAGGGCAGTTCTGTCTAAATCCCTCCTCCACGTGCCCCTCAAACAGGGTATCTTGCCCATCACTGAGCATTCTAGATGCTTTTCTTTGAAAGTGATGAGGGTGCTCGCTGAACATCAGCCTGGCTGGCTTCCTTGGAGGACCAAGTCTGGCCGGTATGTTTTAGAGGTTCCAAGAAGATCACAACAACTGTGTCTGCTGGCTCTGGGTTTCAAACTGAAACTGCATTAAATGTGTGCTAATGTTCAGCAGTCACTGTTTCCTTGCCTGGCAACCACATCACCTTCCAATCAATGGGTGAAGTCACTGGTGTTGTTCATGTCTGCTCATGTGTTATCTGCCTGGCTTTATTTCAACTGTTAACTGGACAATTTCCATGACCTGTTACTCATAATTTATTTCAGGTATATTAAAATGAGTTAGATGGTGGTGGCACACTTCTTTAATCCCAAGAGGCAGAGACAGGTAAATTTCTGAGTTCCAAGATAGCGAGGGCTATACGGAGAAACCCTGTCTCGAAGATAGATAGATAGATAGATAGATAGATAGATAGATAGATAGATAGATAGATGGATAGATAGATAGATGACACTCGTGACATCAGACAAGCCGTCCCCAAACAGGATCTACAGTTGCAATAGACATCTTTATATCCTGTGCACAGCGATGCTGAACTAGCTCATCCGGTGCTGTTTTATCATTTGAGAAATTCATGCATAGGCCCAGGATGGAGCTCAGTGGAAAAGTGAGTGATGGGCATAGACAAGGCCCTAGGTTGTAACTAGGACCAAAAATAATAATAAAATAAATCTTTATTAAAGGAGTGGTATTCTCTTATTAATAGATTTATTCTTAAAATAGATTTATTTAGATACACAGGATACCTATACGATAGGAGACGTCCACAGAGTGACCCAAGTAGCCTCCCTACCATCATCACATATTTATTCAAAGCAGAGTCTCTCCCTAAAACTGGCTGGAAGCCAGCAAGCCCCAGTGATCCTGTCTCCACGTGCTCAGTGAGTGGTACAACCATGTGTGGAATTGCGAGCTGGTTATGTCACGTGGATTCAGGGGTACCAACACTGATCCTCACAACTGTACAGGAAGTACTCACAAACACTGAGTCATCTCTCCAACCAAAATGTGACTTAATAAAATAAAATAAACGAAGTGGGCCTGTTGTTAGTTAACTTCCCCTGGGAGACACGCTATCCTATCCTATCACACCAGCACATGATCCCTTTGACCTCTTGGTGTCCCTGACTCTATCTTCATGTCACATAGGCAGCTGTGATTTCGAAAACAGCGGTATACGGGGAACACTGAAATGTGTCAAAGGATGCTGGGATGCACCTAACCTGGAGGCCCTGGGTTCCACTAGGAGAGAAGAAAAAAAACAACGAACCAAACAAACCAAACAAAAAAACCCAAAACGAAAACTTTCCAGAAGAGGTACAACATAGAGCTTACCTTTCCTCATGAATACAAGACACATGAACCCATTTAAATGTTAAGGAGAATTCTGTGAAGCACAGAGTTACAAGGAAGTGAATGCAAGAAGATTTGAGAACGCAGAAAGGAAGCTCGAGAGGAACGAGGTCCAAAGTAAGCTGAGAAAAACCTTCCTCTAAGAAAAGGAACCATAGAAGGAGCGATGGATGGCTTGGTCTGTAAAGCGCCTGCTAAGAACCTTTCTGAAAAATATGGACATACTGGCCTGTATATGGAATCCCTCTGCTGATTAGGCAGAGGCCAGAGGATCCCTGGGGTTTGTTTAGCAGTCAGAACAGCCTACATGGTGGGTGCCAGAGCAGTGCAAGACATGATCTCAAAAGAACGGGGTGGGAGATGCCTGGCAAATGACACCTGACATTGACCCCGACCTCCACATTCATTATACACACCTGCGTGCGCGCACACACAAACACACAGCGTCACAGACACAAATGTTCACACCAGTGAGTCTTTCAACATGGCACCTTAGCACATGTTTCCAATCCAAGAATGGAGGCAGCTGAGGGGGAGTCGGCACCCGTCTGAGAAGAGCCTGGATGACGTAGCTGGGACCTTGTCTCTATAACGAACAGGGAAGGAGGAAGGAAGGAGGGGGAGCATAGAGAAAGAAAGAGGGTACCAAGAAGGAGGCAGGCAAGAGAGAGGTCCCTGCAGAAAGCAACCCGGCTCAGGTCTGACTTTTACCTCCAGAGCTTTGAACTCACTGTTGCCTGAGCTGTCCTGTGTGAAGGTTTTTCTATGAGCTGTAGAACACTAAATAATGCCCTGGTCTGAGGCTTTGCCTCTAAACAGACATCTACATCAGCATTTAGTGAGGGCCTCAGTCACCAACATAGCCCTATGCTGGGGCTGTAACTCATTTGGCAAAGTGCTTGACTGGCATGCGCAATGCCCTGGGTTCAATTCTCAGCACTACATGAACCCAGCCTGCAACTCCAGTGTTTAGCAGGTAGAGGCGTCATCCTCTGGCTACACTTGAGTTTCAGGTTAGCATGGGATAGCAAGCCCTTCTGCAATGGGAACAGCTTTATTACTCACAGCAGACAGAAGAGAATTCCAGCTGGCTTCTTTCACGTGTTAATCTTGATGTCAGCCTGTAGTCACCATCCCCTGCTTCCTTATATGACCCTTGAGGTGCAAAGAGGCAAGCTAACTCCTATCCTGGAAACAGCCCCAACCTCGGGAGACCCAGTGTACACGCTGTATGTGCTGTGGCCAAGAGAGAAGCAGACTTCAACGCTTGGAACCCACCCTGGATGTCCTCCCATCCCTGTCCTTGTATATAATTTTGCAGAGTCCAGCAATTTTTAAATCCCAGTCTGCCCTAGAAAGTGCGTCAGGAGAAGAGTGACTACAGCCTGTAACATCAAGATTAACACACAGAAGTCAGATGCCAGGGATGCCAAGATGGGAATCCTTTCCCTACCTGGGCTTTATCTCACCAACAGAGTATGCATGAGAAAAACCCCAGAAACACAGTTCTGAAAAATAGAACCCTATGAAAAAGCCCTATAAAGAGCTACATACCTCGCGGCCCTGCGCTTTGGGGGGTTCTTCCCTCAGCACAGTGGTCCCCTTCCAGGCTCAGAAGAGCGCTTTCCTTTCCATTTTTAAAAATTTATTTGTGTTATTTTAAGTTATGTGCATGTGTCTGTCTGTGGGTGTGTGCATGTGCCTGTTTGTGGGTGTGTGCATGTCTGTCATCTGTGGGTGTATGCATGTGTCTGTCTGTGGGTGTGTGCATGTGCCTGTTTGTGGGTGTGTGCATGTCTGTCATCTGTGGGTGTATGCATGTGTCTGTCTGTGGGTGTGTGCATGTGTCTGTCGTCTGTGGGTGTGTGCATGTGTCTGTCGTCTGTGGGTGTGTGCATGTGTCTGTCTGTGTGCGCATGTGTCTGTCATCTGTGGGTGTGTACATGTGTCTATCTGTGCCTGTCATCTGTGAGTGTGTGTCTGTGTCTGTCTGTGGGTGTGTGCATGTGTCTGTCGTCTGTGAGTGTGTGCATGTGTCTGTCGTCTGCGGGTGTGTGCATGTGTCTGTTGTCTATGGGTGTGTGCATGTGTCTGTCTGTGCCTGTCATCTGTGAGTATGTGTCTGTGTCTGTCGTCTATGGGTGTGTGTATGTGAAAGCAGTTTCCAGAAAGGTCAGCTCTCCCTGAAGTTACATGTTGTAAGCCACTTGATGTGGGTGTTGGGAACTGAACTTGGGTCCTCTGTAAAATCAAGATTTGCTTTTAACCACTGAGCCATGTCTCTTTCTTAATGCACTGTCTCTATTTATATTTCTAGCCATTCATCCATGTCCATGGTGTAATAATCCTTTTGACCCAGAATATGCAGGAGAGCCTGGAACCAGGTACCCTCTCATCTCAGGCCCTGGCCAAGCTTTAAACATGCTTTTTTTTTTCTCCCCTCCCCAGCTCCCTGGCCAAGCGCCTAAGCATGTTTTCCATGACATGCTGGGCTTTCTTTGTTTCTCAGTACCTAACTTAAAAGACTATGGCTTCTGTACCACCACCCCTCCTCCAGACATCTGCCTATCCTAATGCTTTTCTTTCAATCTGTTAAGCTGGTCCTTGGTCTTCCTGCGAAGTCTATTTTTAAATTATTGTCTTACTAAAACTAAGAACCTCAGTTTCCTGAGTAAGAAAACCATGTCAGAAGCAACAGCAAGGCCATCTTCCCTTCGGCACAGAGGCCACCTCCCAGCCTAGCTTGACCAAGGCTGACTACCAGAGTAGCCACGGAGTGTCACACAGCTTTGCCTTTATGAGGCTGGTGACCTGGGCACAGGGCACAAGAGCCAAACCAATTCCAAACACACTTCCAAAAATATTTCAGCAGGTTCCAAAGAGGCTCACAGGCTTCTCTAGGAAAGGGTCTGCACAGACTGAGGCCTGCAGTCATTCCCTGAGCAGAGGATGACCCTGGCCAGCTCCCAGGAGGATGCAGGGCAAGGAATGACATGCCTGGGCAGTGCCGCTGTCTCTTGCCACCTTCTGGGAAGGCAGGCAGGAAAAAAAGACTTTTCCTTTGAGAGCTTAGGTTGCATCTTCTCCGTGCCCAGTGGAGGAGGCTCCCGGGGCGGGGCCGGGAGCAACAGGGCTGCCCTTGTTTTCCTGCAGGTTCAACAATCTGGTTTTCATTGAACACAGTCCTCACTGCTCTCCCACCACATTTTTCTTTAATTATGATAAAAGAGGGTAACTTAATCAAGCATAAATCCTGTTGAAATGAACAGGAGAAAATAAGGGGGTTAACGTGATGGAGAAAGGGGGAGTAGAAACTTCACCCACAGATCCTCCTCTGGATTTCGGAGGAGCCTGTGTGAGGCCGCCCAGCCCAGCAAATAAAAATGCAGGCTAGTTCCCACCCGGGATCTAGTCCTGATCCTGGCCTGGGAAGAAGCAACAAAGGCCGGACAGGACCCGCTCTCTTTATTGAGGCACCTGAGGACAAAGACCATCGTTCACCGGGCAGGACCCACGGACCTGAGTTCCTGAAGCCACAAGTCCTCCCACCGGGGACTAACCATGAGAGAGGTGCTTGTTCTGTGATATTTTGCTTGTGTTCTCATAATAAAGCTTGCCTGGAGATGAGAGGGCAAAGCCAGACACTAGCTAGCCATGGATGCCAAGCAGTGGTGGTGTATGCCTTTAGTCCCAGCACTAGGGATTTGGAGACAGGAATATAAGGCAGATGGTATTTTGGAGAGGTCAGAAGTTTCTAGTGCTGCTGCTCTGCTTCTCTGATCTTTTCAGCTTTGGCCCTTAGATCTGACTCTAGGTTCTTATTAATATGACTAATTAGGGTCACGCTTCTAATTAGGTGCTGATCATTGGTGACTTACCTGGTCAGTGCAAAAGGTCGACATGCACACACGCACAAGGCACACGTGCGTTCACAGGGATTCGTACGTGCAGCATCAACAAGCAGGCATGTGCCATGCTTATAAGAACACACAACAGCCACAACAGTCGCAGCCCCTCTGAGGTCTCTGGTGAATCAGAGCCTCAACTCTACCCCATACCTACAGAGCCCAGCACTCTCTGGTGGGGTTTGGGAAGGGCCTAGTTTGGGTTCTAGACTGAAGATCCAGGCTAACATCAAAGACCCACTGATGGCTTCCAAACACAGAAGCAGTTCTGACTGAAAACAAGGGAGAGAAAAATCACACTCATTCACACAAAGAACTCATATAAAGAACACTTAGCTCTTGGGGTTTCCATATGCCACAGGGAATCCTAATTACAAATGTGATCCAATTCACCATGCTTCCAGATGAGGAAGCTACACAGAAGGGTTCAATCCAGCTGGGCACAGGATCAGGAATTAAAACTAAGCACTACCCCCTGTCACCCCACACCCCAGCAACATAAACACCTGGGTAGCACACACAACACCAGGTGTCACACAGGACTCCAGGTAAGCAAGAAAGTTCTCCCTTCCAGGGAGTGGCCTCTGAAAAGGAAGCCAAGCACCCTGAATCCAGAGTAGCACAAGATCCTGGTAGTCAACTGTGGGAACTTGGGAGGTCCCTACAGAGAGGGTAACACCCTTATAAAGGTTCTGGGCAGGGTCTCAGCTCTTCTCGAGTGTTTGAAGGTCTGTCTCCTGCACACACTTGGAAGATTGAACTCTTTGATTCTAGATGGAAGATCTTGAGAAATCTTTCCAGTGAACAGGAATGGATGGGGATTGGAGTCATTTAAGGGAGCACACCTCAACCTAGAGTGGTCAGTATTAGGACAATCATCTAAGGTCTCCCTCAAACTTATCCTGTGGGGCACAAGAATATATGTGCTCCACAATAAACTGCTCCCAAAGGGTCCATGGGGTCATTCCGGAAAAAGAAACAGCCCCATAAAGACAATGAGAGACTCCAGTTGAAGTGGTCTATGGAAGAGTTGGCAAAAACAGGAAAAAACAGGACAGGTCTAAAAGGCTTGGCTTCTAGGTTGTCAGTAAAAGAAAGACGCTGGCCACCTCAGAGGCTTCCACTCTCTTGAGAACACACTCTTTTTACATGAGGGGAGGCTGCAGGTTCCCAAGCGAAGATGGACTTGTCATGGGAGCCTTCTGCAGCACTCGGTGACTCTTGTATGTGAAAGAAGCCAGCAACCAGAGCCACCCCCTGCTTTCTGGTCACTTGCTGAAACCCAGGAGAGGGGACAAAAAGCTGCCTGGGAAGGAGGAATCTCTGTTTGGGAAAAGTCAGGTGACAGAACATACGAGAGGAGACAGCTTGGTGAGCAGACCTGAGTTGGAGCCCCAGACCCTCAATAAAAACAAAACAAAACAGGTGTGCTGTGTGGTGGCATATGTTTGTAATTCTAGCACTAGGAAGGTGAAGAAAGGAAAGATCAGTCCCTGCTTAGGAAGTTTCAGGTCAGTGAGACACACTGCCTTTAAAAAACGGTCCTCTGGCTTTATACATGCACTTACTTAAGTGTATCCCCCCCCCACACACACACACAGTGAGAGAGAGACAGAGAGACAGAGGCAGAGACAGAAACAGAGACAGCACACTACAATAGATTGTGTTTGCATTTCCCCTAAATTCATGGTGGCTCCCTAACTACCATAATGCATCTAGTGGTATAGCATGAAAATTGATTAGGTTGACCCTGAAGCCACATGGGTGGGGCCCTGATATGGGGTTCACTGTAAAACAATGTGGAGAGTGTGCTGTTTGCTGTACCAGGATGGCACAGAAAAGGGGGCCTGACCTTACCAACTGTACATAAGCTCACAGCTTACAAAAGGGCCGGATGTGAATTTCTGTTGTTTAAGGCAACTTGGCCAAATACAGCAATAATATCTCCCTTCTATGATGCATAAATGATCAAGAGGCGGTCACAAAGATGCTCAATGCTGGTAGCCACCCGTGAAGAAGGATTCCAAACTAGTCATTTGGGAAATTCCACTTCCCACCTAGGATGGGTTCGTCTTAAGTGTCAACTTAAAACAATACAGAATCTCCTGGGAAGGGGTGCTCCGGGAGGAGACTGTCCAGATTAGGATGTCTCTGCAGTTGTCTGTCGGGGACTGTCTTGATTGTCTTAAGGGGGAAGACTCTGCCTAAAAGTGGGTTTGGGTCCTGGACTGTGTTAAGAATTGAAAAAGCAGGCTGAAGTGTGCTTTCTGCTCTGGGCAGTGGGTGTAATGATTCTTCAGCTCCTGCAGCATCCTGTTGCCCTGATGTCACCGCTGTGACGGACTGCACCTTGACCCATAAGCCAAACAAACCCTATCTCTCCTAAATGCCTTTATCGGGAGGGGGGGATTGTTCATCACAGCAACCAGAAAAAGAGGAAAGCAGATGATTTTGGCTAAGTGTAAGGAATAGGTTAGCTGAGGCTGTCCCTCTGGCCTAGACGTGTACACACAAATGTTGCACAAATTCTATTTAGTATTATAATAAAAATCTGGAGCCGGATATTTGGAAAAGGCTGGAATATCAGAGAGAGGGAACAAACCACCCAGCCAACTCCTCAGGCTCAACAGGGTAAGTTCCGTCTGCACAGGTCCTCAGCCTGACTGGTCGCTCAGACATAATGACTGAACTTCTCCTGCCTTATATCTCTTTCCCCACTCAGTTATTTTACTTCCTGGTTCAACTCTCCTAGAGTTAGGATTAAAAGTGTGAGCTACCACTGCCTGGCTGTTAGGTCTTAAACTCACAGAGATCTCTGCCTCCTGAGTGATGGGATTAAAAGGCATGGGTCACCACTCCCTAACAGTCATAGCTTGGCTCTGTGAGGGGTCTGTCCTCAGATATTCCAGACTATTTTTATTAACTATACAATCTATCACCACACATGCACACACATATATGTACACGTTCATGCTCACATATACACACACACACATGGGAAAGTGGGAAGAAGGAGGAGGGAAAGAGAAAGTAAAAGAGGCAGAAGGGAGGGAAAGGAAAGGGAGGGAGGGAGGGAGAGAAGAAAGGAGGGAGGGAGGGAGGGAAGGAGGGAGGGATTGGTTAACAGGATGTAGGCAAACTGGAAACCTCACACACTGATGGTCAGATTTTAAAGATTGGCAGGCACTGTAGAGACAGCTGGTAGTCTTCCCATATAAAATCTTGCACGAAAATATTCATAGACACATTGCTATAAGAGCCACAATGTGGAGATAATTCAAGTGTCCATACAACGGCAAGTAAACAGAATGAGCTGTACCAAAGTAATGGAATACGACTCAGCCATCAAAAGGATAAACCCGAAACCATCACGCTAGAAGCCAATCACAAAAGACCACTTAAGTAATGTAAATGAATTAAGAAATGTAAAGAACATGTAAATCCAACAAGACAGAGGGGACACTGGCAGATGGTGAGGAAAGGGCGGTGAAGGTGGGGAACAGTGCATGATGGGTAATGAGCCTAGAGAATCTCTGTACAGGCAAGGAAGATGATCTAAAAATCTCCTGTAGTTACAGCACAGTTCAATGTGTATTTTAAACAGTACATTGAAAGGTGTGTGAAGTATTATACTGAAGCATAAAAATAGCAGTGACTAGAAGGCCAGAGGCAGGGTGCTTGCCTAGAATGAGTGAGGTTCTAGGGTCAAGCCAGAACCAAAGACAGACAAAGTATAAAAGTCAGGTGTCTTAAGAATGACTAGAAACAGGTGGTGGATAAAATGTGCAACCCCAGCATAAACAAGGAGGAAGGAGCTAGCCTGGGTTATAGAGGAAGACCCTCTGTCAAAATAGGAGAGATGGGCTTCCAAGCACCACCCATCCCTCAGGATCTGTAGGCAATTTACAATTGCTGGGGGTGGGGGGAATGACATTTTCCTCAGTAGTGTTACCACAGGCAAGGTGCCCCTGCTCCTATGGGAAAAAGCTCACCCACACTACTGTAAGCAACACTAATAAAATGAATCACATCCTGTGCCCTCTCACCCTTCAGACACACACACACACACACACACATATACGGGTGCGATGTTAATGTAGAAAGGGAATTGACGGGAATGGAAGAGGAACATGAGAGAATAATAAACATTGAATATCATCAAAATATGACATATGCATGTGTGAAACATAATGAAACCCATTACTGTATTTAATTAGTATAAGTTAATAAAACCAATTTGGAGATGTTGGAAGGGGAAGCGAAGAACAAATCCAGACAACTGCAAAACTAGAAGAAAAAGAGCACGGGGAACACACACACACACACACACATACACATATACACACACAGACACACACAGACACACGCATATACACATACACACATATACACACACAAATACACACATACACACACATACACAAAGGGACACAAGACCAAAAAAACAAAACAAAGTGGCCAAAGAGGTGACTGGGGGGAGGGTAGAAGTTAGCAGCTGTGAGCTCCCAATGAGGGGCGCTGCCTTTCAGCCTGGCCCTCGGCCTCAGCTGAAGTGAGCTGAGGTGTTACCTGGGGCTGTACCACAGCGTGGGGAAGGAGAGCTCAAAATATAAAAGAACTCTTCACCTCATGGTATCCAAGAAGTCAAAGGCAACAAGAAGAGTCTGGAGTTGCAACCTCCCTCAAGGACACACCATCAATGACATAACTTCCTCCCGCTAGAACCCGCCTCTTAAAGCTTCCTTATTTACTCCGCATGTGGTGGTACCTTTATTAGCATGGCATGTTCATCTTGTTCATCTTCTGTTCCTCTGCGTCTAGATGGTGACTCCTGACTCTGCCCTTCTCCTTCCCATCATCCTTAGTTTGGTCACTTCACCTACACTTCCTGCCTGGCTATTAGCCAGTCAGTGTTTTAAGCCAATTCAAGTGGCAAATCTTTATAGTACACAAGAAGATGATTCCACAGTGCAGCACTATAGGTTAAGAACCTTCAACATGTGGGTTTTTATAGACATTCCTGACCCAAACTATAGCAGTAGAGTTTGTAAACTGGGTGCCCAGATCCCCTTGAACATATGAGGCTATCATCCTGGTCATACGAGATTTATGGCCCTTTCCACAAAACACAGATATATGCTTACATTATCTAGGTTATAGGACACTTTGCCTTGAAAAAAAAACATAAAATAAATCTTGTGGTTCTGGCTGGTTTTTAGCCAGAATATATCTGAGAACGCACTGGAGGCTGGAAGTGCAGCTCAGTGGTAGAGAGCTTGTAACAGGAGTAGAAACCATTGGCATTTGGTTTCATGTGGCTTCATGTTCCAGCCCATGAGCACACTCTGTGTCTCTAATGCCCCCATCCCCCGGATGCTGGGAACACAGCTTCTAGACATGGACAGGGAAAGAGGACCAGTGTCAATGCACACAGACAAGGGGCAGGAAGTCTAGTCCTGTATTTTAGAGCTACACTTTCAATTATGCCTTATATGTTATAAATTTCCCTGCCGAAGTTTGCAGGAAAACGTTGCCATAGATCAAAGTGTGTGAAGGGGACTTGGCCTAGACTGTAAAAGGCACATGAATCAGACGTCTGTGACAAGCTAGCCACCTTGCCAAGACAGTTTCAGGTCTAGCTTCCCCCTCCAAGCAGAAGTCCTGTGAACCATTCCCCACATCCCTGGGGCCTTGCCAAGACACTGATGAGGATGGAATGTCTTCAGGCCACGCTCATTTCAGACAACTTACTTAAAAGACAAAGGAAGGCCCAGATAAATCACATCTGGAACATCCTCAGGGGCCATATGTTTTATTTATGCTGCTGTTAGGCACCCCATTCTGTCTTCCACGTCTGCTCCAAAGGGGAAGTGGGGAGGGTCATGCAGATAAAATTCTTTAACAGTGACTTAAGCCACAAGCTTTGTAAATGTAGTTATGTTCAAGGGCATGGGAGTCCCCCTTGGTGGGAAGTGTATGGCTCCTTGCAAAATACTCTTTCCAAAAGCCAACTCTTTCCCAGAATTCTCTGTAGTAGACAGAATCTCCAACATGCAAACTAAAGCTAAAACCTTTTTTGGTATAAATTTCAGATACAGCGATTACACACAGAGATAATAGAGTGGTTAAGAGCTATCTCCTGAGTCACAGGACAAAAAAAAGAAAAAAAAAAACCACACAGCATGAAGCCACCTCCTTCAGCTCTATCCTTAAACCATGAGCTGGTAGATTACAAACTTGTTACCTGTAGGAGGTATCCCAAGTCCCCAGACTACAGACTCAAGTGTTGCACAAATAAAGGAAACTCAGGGCCAGATCTCTGGGAAAAGTGGAAATATCAGAGAAGAAACACCACAGTCGAATCTTACCCAGCTGTCTTCCAGCTTCCTCCTCCTGGCTCCTCCTGGCTTCTTCGGCCTGCTCTGTCTTTCTATGCATGCTTTAAATACTTAACTTTCTCAGTTAAGGCATGGCACCACTACTGCCTGCCTGGGAGCCTGGAACTCCTTCTGTAAACTAAGATGACCTCGAACCCAGATTGGATTAAGGACATAGGCCACCACTCGTGGGATATTCCCTGTACTGGGATTAAAGGTGTGAGTTACCACTGTCTGATCCTCCTAGACTGACTGTGGGTAGATCCCTCTGACATCTCCCCTGTTTTTATTATATTTAAAAATATCCCCACACTCAAGGCATCAAAAGATTCAATGGCAAGACTCATTTTATTTTACATTTTTGCCCAATTTAACTCAAAATATTGAGTGTTTTTATGGTATGGTTTGGGTAACTGCCCCCAGAGATAAGGGTTGGTCATGAACCTCGGGCATTCCAGGGAGGTGGCAGAATTGTGAGTGTGTCCCTCTTGGCTTCCTGATGGCCATAGGTAAGCACAGCTCCAGTAGAAACTTTCATGAGCTCTGACTGATTACAGGCCCTAGAACCAAAGGCAGCAGACCACTAAATGATGTTGCAATGAGGTTTTCTGGTCCCAGACCTACAGAATATGGCATTTAAAATTATTTTAACAACTTAGACTTTTCTGTCCAGTGAGACAGGTCTGCTCCTGGCAGCACCAATTTACTTCAAGAGAAAAATGGGCATCCATATGGAGATTAGTTTCTTTGTGGCATCAGTTAGCCACTGGACATGAACCTGTTCTTGTATTGACTGCTTGACAGAATGCTATTTAAACTGGACATGTAGATTTCCTAGGAAAGTGACCTCTGAACTTTGGCAGAACAATCTGAGATGGTCCTTCAGGTTCCTGCTTTTCAGAGAACTGTCAGACATTCTTCAGGACTTGAGAAGAAGCAACTGATGAATGGGAAGAACAGATTTCCTGCTTCACTGAAATGAAAAGAGACTCTGGTCCTGTAGGCTGAAGATGGGTGCCCCAACTTTATAAAGGAACCTTGGGTGACTGTCCAGGCAGATAGGCATCATCTCTGTCATTTCTAGAGTTTGGAAGTTGCTTGCACTTCTGGTTTACTTGGGTAAATATATTCTTCTGTGGTCTTTGATGTAGTTGAAGATTAGATAGTTATAGGTATAGTTTTTTTTAGTTATTTGAAAGGTATATTGGATATGAAACTTGGGATTCATAAGGATAAGGTTGATGATAGAGTATTACTTTAATTTTGTTAAATACAAATAGACTAGATATTGTAACTGTAATTCTTGCTTGATAGCTGTTTTGTTACATGTAATTTTGTTTTGTTAAAACTGAAACCTTCCTTTTTGATTAGACAGAAATGGGGAGATGATGTGGGAATGTCTTTCTGTATGCTGTGAATATCAATCTTTAAATAAAGAAGCTGTTTTGGCCCATGACGGGCACCAAAGAAAAAGTAGGTGGGGAATCAGAATAGGTAGGAAAGGAAGGGTGGAGTCAGAGACAGACTGAGCCAGCCACCAAAGAAGAAACATGTGAGAAACATAGGTGAACCATGGGCCACGTAGCAGACAGATTAATGAGAATGGGTTGATTTAAGATGTAAAAGCAAGCTAGCAATGTGCCTAAGCCATAGACCAAACAGCATGAAGCTAATATAAGTGTTTGAGTCATTTCTAGGGGCCTGATCAGCTGCGGGCAGCTAAGGGGTCTGGGGCTGCGGGTCTGTGAGTCTGGACCTCAGGTATCCCAGGGTCAAGAAAAACCTTACCGTAACAGAGTGAGACTGTGGAAGGATGGGACACAACAAACCCCTTCCCTTTGATTTTAATGTGTAGGGTATGCATATGTGCATGTGTATCTACATGTGTGGGCATGAGAATTTATGCAGGTGCATGTGTACATGCGTGTATGCAAGTGCATATACATATATGCATGTGTGTGGAGGCCTAAGGTGAGACTGACATCCAGTCTTCTTGAACTGCTCTCCACAGTATTCACTGAGGCAAATCAACCTCTCAAATGAACCCAGGGCTCACCCATTTGGCTAGCTAGCTAACTCAAAGGGATTCCCCTTCCACCTTCTGAGCACTTGAATTACAGTCACTACCATACCTGCCTAGCACTTACATGGGTTCTGGAAATCCAGACTCTAGTCCTATGTAGCAAACCGTTCACCCACCAAGTCATCTCTCCAGCCCAGCCTCTTCTCATTACAAATTGGTGACTAGGCATTTTGTCACAGTCTCAGGAAGCTAAAGTTACTAACACCTTCCTACTCTTTAGAGACTAAGGTAATCATACAAATAATGGGTAGGAAGGCAGATGCCAGAGGCTGGGGCAGAGTGGAGCAAGAGGTAAGGACAAGGAAGATATTAACAGAAGCAGCAGCCTAGAGAATACATTTGAGTTCTACATGATGACCACAATTAAGGTGTGTGGAATGTTTAAAAATAACTGTAGCAGATTTTTGTGTTTCCATTGAACGAACACGAACACACACACACACACACACCATGCAAGAATGCCATCAACCTGGTAATTTATATGCTAATTGGGTGGCAGAATCTTCCTCTAATGCATACATAAGTGAAAGCACGCACTGTACCCTATAAATAGGCAATTATATCAGCCAACAAATATTTTTAGAAGCCAAATTATGTGGGAGGCCACAAAGATTTCAGCTTGTGGCTCGTTTCCATCTTGACTCCAGGTCAGAGAGTCCAAGTTTGTTTTGCTCCTCAAGGCTGTATTGAGAGGGTGTTTGGCCAAAGATGTAGTTACCAGGTGTCCTATTCTTCAGGGCCTAATTACAGGATGCTTTGCCGAAAGGCATGGTCACTAGATGCACTGTGAGCTAAGAAAGGTGTTTATGCTAGCTTGTACCTTGCATTTTGAATCATGGTGTCCCTGAGTCAAAAGACCCCCACCCCATATAAAAAGAAATAAATGTGAGGCTTCAGTATTGACTGACAGCCCTCCCGACCCTCTATTTTCAGTCTCCTGCTCTCTGTAATCTCTCAATCCACATTACCTATATCAAAGACTGTTTGAAAGGTCAAGCAGGACCTGACTCAATGAGGAAGGAAAAGGAGTGATTCCCTCTTCCCCCACAGGGTGTGCTGGCTGTGCAGCCCAAGCTGCCCTTAAATTTCAGGGCCTCTGGTGACTGGAGGGGTTAACATGTGATGGGCTGGAGGTGGACTCAGAGGTTAAGAACATTTGCTTCTCCTCCAGAGGACCAGAGTTCAGTTCTCAGCACTCACATGGTGTCTCACAACCACCTCTAGCTCCAGTTCTAAGAGACCTGATATTTTCTTCTGGCTTCTATGAGTACTGGGTACAGATATATGGTGCACATACATAAATGCAAAAGAATCACTGATACACATTTTAAAATATAAGTACATCTCTTTAAGACGAAAAAGATCATGTGAAATAAGGCAATTTGCAGAGGCAAATTGGAAACCAGTCATCACCAAAAAGGAGTTGATGAACCAAGCACATAATAACACAAAGCCCAAGAGACCAGACACCACACCTGAACTCCTGTCTGCTCTGAGGAGAACTTTTCTGTTCTCAATAAGCTCTTTATTTTATGCCTAACCTAAAAGGCATGACGTTTTTCCCCATCTCTTCCTATGAGCTGCCTGGATTTTCATCTAATCTGTATCATGATTTTCCTCTTAAATTCTAAAAAAAATTGTTCTTCCAACCTCCTTCTGAGCCCACTAAATGCTTTTTATTAATGAGTCTAAGAACCCACAAAAGGTTTTTACCAGTAACACACCCGCCTCAGGCTCCTGAGTCCTAGGATTTAACAGTGTCCTACCACACATGGCTCTTCGCTTTTCTTCTTTCTCTCTCTCTCTCTCTCTCTCTCTCTCTCTCTCTCTCTCTCTCTCTCTCTCTCTCTCCTCCCCCCCCTTTTTTTAATTGAGATAATGTTTCTCTGTGCAGCGTCTCTGGCCACACTGGGAACTGGCTTTGTAGACCAAACTGGCCTCTAACTCACATAAATCCACCTTTCACTGCCTCCTGGCTGCTAGGATTAAAGGTGTGTGCCACCACCATCCAGCTCATCACTTTATTTTTAAAGGGACATCATAACCAAAGTAATTGTGTGACTCATCATCTAAGCAAGGAAAAACATCAGCTTCCCACTAATGAATCCTTCCCACTCCCTAATGAAAAGGGAGACCGGCATGGTAGCTCACAATGCAATCCTAGCACTCAGGAGACAGAGGCAAGACTGCCATGAGCCGGAGGCCAGCCTGGGATATAGTGAGTTTTAGGCCAGCCTGGGCTACAAAGTGGGACCTAGTCTCAAAAGAAACTAGACAAGAGCAAGATGACATTTTCATTTTCAAAATATGAGCCCCTGACATTAACTCTCCTGGGGCCTGGGAACCAGTGAGGCCCAATTTGCTAGGGCTCTCTAAACAGACCCTACCTCCTCCCAAACTGAGCCACAACAGATGTTTCCTTCCAACTGCAGCTCTAGGGCATTGTGCCTTCCAAATGCACTGGCATACATGGAAGAAACAATCCTGTTCCCCTTTACCTGAGCCCCCCCACCCCAGTGCCTTTACAATGGTGATGCCTCAGGGACAATGCTTTCTAGTGGATGGGCAAGAGAATAAACACATCTGCTCTTACACACACACACACACACACACACACACACACACACACACACACACACCTGCCTGCTGTCTGTTTACAAAGTGGTTATCCACAGCAGAACAACGCTGCCCTGTAACTGGAACCACTGGATCAATGGGGGCTATGAAAACTTTACAATATTAAATTAACCTCTTTAAAAACAGGCATTAGGGGGCTGGAGAGACGGATCAGTCAGCAAAGTGCTCATCATACAACATGAAGAATGTGCTTCTGATCCCCGGCACCGATTTAAAAGCTGGAGGGCCTTCTGTCTGTCATCTCAGCACCTGAGAGGCAGAGATAGCAAATCCCTGGAGCAAGCTGGCTAGATACAGTATCCAAAACAGTAGGTGAGCTCTGGGTTCAGTGGGAGACACTGCCTCATATGATGGAAAGGATACAGGAAGACACCGGAAATCAGCCTCCTGAGATTATGCAAACACATGCACACACATATATGCATGCACATATGTCCAACTGCACATTCACTTAAACACACATGCAATGCATACCACACACATATATGCACACACACACACATACACACACACACGCGCTGTGGGACTATGCTTTTGAACACTATAAATATTTATCATTGTAAATATTGGTTTAATAAATCACTGACTAGCCAGAAGCTAGGCAGACAGGAAGTATAGGTAGGGTGACCAGACAAGGAGAATTCTGGGACGTGGGAGAGCAGAGCCAAGATGCCGGCGAGACACAGAGGAACTGGGATGAGAATGCTTCACTGAGTAAAAAGGTACCAAACCATGTGGCTAAGCATAAGTAAAAATGTGAGTTAACTTAAAGCATAAGAGTTAACAAGTAGTAAGTCTGAGCCACAGACCAAACAGCATGTGATTAATATAAGCCACTGTGCGTTTATTTGGGGCTGAAAGACTTGTGGGACTGGCTGGCTGGGACAGAGAAACTTATGACACACACACACTAAGCATTAGGAGGCAAGAGAGTCGACTTTTCAATTAAGTGTCTGCCATGCAAGCATGAGAAGTTAATTTCCAAACCCCAGAGCCCACATAAAAAGTCACATACAGTGACTTATGCCTTAACCGCACTGCCTATGGGGATGGGGAGAGGTAGATCCCTGCACCTCGTTAGCCAGCTGTTCTAGCCGAAATGAAAAGCTTCATTTTCACTGAAAGATCCTGTCTCTTGAAAAAAAGGAAAAACAAAATGGGGAGGGAGGGAGGGAAGGAGGGAGGGAGGGAGGGCAGGAGAGAGGGAGGGCAGGAGGGGTTAGAGAGAAGCTGCAGGAGCTGTTCAATCTCTGACCCTCTGACCTCTACAGACACACAGGTACACACGCGTGCACACACATCCACACCAACACACAAATATATCAACACACCACACTCAAACTTACATACAAAACAAAACAGACCAACACCAATATATACCAGAGGCTAATTTAGAAAGAACAAGGAATTATTTCTTATACATCTGGAAGCCAGGATGTCCAAGACCAAGGGTCCCTCATCTGGAGAGAGCCTTCTAGCTACATCCACCCCGGAAGAAGGCAGAGAAGCAGGAGACGATGGGGAGGGAAAGGAAAGGAGATAAGGAAGAGGTAAGGAAGGGTGGAAAGAGGAGAGAGCATAGGGAATATCGCAGGTTTGGAGGTATGCGTTTTAATCTTTATTTCATTTATTTTCCTCCTCTGGCTTCCACACAGTACAACAGGCAGTGGGAGGCAGGGCTCGCAGGAAAGGACCATCTTAACACTCAACCCACCTGTGTACACGGAGGACCCTGGTCTAAGGTGTACCAAAAACCTGCTGCTGCTGTCCTCATTGTCTTTAGCCCCCTATTCCCGACTACATGGTCCCAGGAGTGGTTGTGATACAGGTGATCAAGGAAGCTGAAGTGGAAGCTTGGGGCTATAGGATGAAAAAGGACCCCAGGGGACTCGAAGAACCAGGGACGTGAAAAAAGAGGAAAACATTGAAAATCCCAGTCCCTTGGGTTGTTTATAGATGCCACAGACCACCCATGAGCTACACACGTGTAGCTCTGCCCCTGAACACATGTTGAGCACAGAACTACAGCACAGCACCACCACGGTCCAGGAGTGGCCGAGTGTGCTGCATGTGGGAAGAGTAGACCCACTGCTTTGCACACAAAGGCTTGGAAAGCAGCACACACAGAAGGCACAGACACAGACCCCTGCTGGGAACACCACCCAGCTCCACAAAGCCTTAGAACAGTGTCCAAAGTCTGAATAGAAGAGGCACCGAGTCTCAGCCTCAGAACCAAAATATCATCTTAAACTCTCCATGACACAATCCAAAATCATTGTCAATACAAAAAGGCCGGAGGACAGCTCAAGTGGCCAGTACGCATTAGCAATTTTTGGCAGGTATTGCAATCATCGAACAGAGACTTCAGTAATACCACAAGTAGTAAGAGCAACTTCAGGAATAAACAGACATATAACATCTGCAAAGACACAAAAATTTATTTGAAAAAAAAATAGAATTTAAGAATGAAACCTTCTCATAACAGAAACAAAACCTCCACGGATCACCCAAAGACAGTATAGAAAAATGTTAATGCAAGTTGTAGAGCCTACGAGGCTGGTCATCCAGGGGACCCCGGTCAGGCAGCTCCAACACCTCACACACGCACATGCGTATACCATCACACAGCAGCATTCCTCCTGTCCAGAGGCTCAGAAGGAGAGGAGAAAAAAAATCAGACTCACAAAATAAACGGAGTGATCTCGAAAACGATAAAACAAACAAAAACAATAGACGTCCAAACACATCATAACCACCCTCTGAGAACTGCATACAAATGCATAAAACTCTTAAAGAGACATCAGAGAAAAAGATTATAGACAAGACAAACCTTGACAGCTGTGTCACTGTGAACGGGGCCAACAGCCCAGTGACAAGAGATTTCTTGGAGGCTGAAAGGACATGGAATGGGGGACTAAAGAGGGTTAGTAGGACAGAGAAGCTACAAGCACTACTCTTAGGAATGTGGGCTCTCACAGGGTTAGCAATCCATACCTACACATGTACCGTGCAAGAACCAAACCCCCCAACTGTTATAACACAAAGGCCCTCAACAGGCATCATAGTGATTCCTGTCACTATGATGTAACCCTGATGGAAATGCCTTAAGGAAGATCTGTTGATGCTCACGCTTAGATGGTCCAGTGCACACGGAGGGTAAGTGGGGTGGCAGAAGTATAGAGCAGCTAGTCACACTGCATCCCAGTTGGGAAGCAGAGTGATGAGTGCTGGTCCTCAGCTTGGAGCCTCATTTCCTCCCCTTGCTCATGGGGTGGTACCACCCACATTTAGGGTGAATATTCCCTGCTCTGTGAGACCTTTCTGGAAATGCCATCAGATGCACCATGTGTTTTCATGCTGTCCCCCAAGTTGACAGTGAAGACTACCCACCACATGTGAAGACAAGCAAACCCACACAACAGCCAGGCACAGGCAGGAAAGGAACCAGAATGCACTCGCCGTGACTGGGGTAAAAGGTGCAAGAATTAGGCTGAGCAAAAGAAAAATACAAACTTCTGAAGATTAAAACTTTGCAAATCTGTCCAAAATGTTGAGAAGGTAAAGCTATAGATGCAGAGTCATTTTTGAGCCTCCAGAGCCCCTCACTGGGCTAAAGGTGACCGGGCAGCAGTTCTGTGGGCGACCACCGAACCATCCATATGTAGCTTCCTGACATACATAATGGCTACCTGAAGCCCCATAAATAGTTATTACATCAAAAGATGCTGTGTCCTGGGAAGGTCACACGTCCACAATAGCATTCCAACAAGGAATAAGAATGTCACCTTCCCCCTGCCTCTAGGGGTTCTCACACCATACAACAGGACTTGCTGTTGGAGACAGGCTGCCCAGAAACTCCTAATGATGTGTGACCTGGTCTTCCCTGGAAAAGGTTTGTCAACCACCAATCTAAGTTGGTACTTGGGTAATTTCGTAATTAAAAAAAAGAAAATAGCATTTTGTTTGATTGATACAAATGCCCCAGCAGTCACACATTGTCATGGGCTCCAAGGCCATTGTTTTACACTGACGGAAATTTGTTTGAGAACGGAGCAGAAGGGTCCCTTCAGGTCCCGGTAAGAGGGCTGCCTGAGGACACAGATCACCATAACGAGTCTCCCTGGAGGGGCTGTTCGCCTCTCACGCACGTCCGCCTTCCCAGTTCCTGAGTGTGTACATCCCAGGCCACTTTCCTAAGATATTGAAAGAAATTCAAGACTGCAAGCAGTTTGTAAATGTTTAATAAAACCCCAAAGGCTGAAAACATAAATGACAAAAGGAAAAAGAAGCCTCCTCTTTCCATCCAACTCACTGCCCCCAGCAGCCTCCCGACCACAGGGGTGTCACAGCACTGCAGAGAGATGTGACGTCATCACAGGGAGATGTGACCCTGCACACGAAGTCACACTGACGCAGAATATTTAACCGTGCAGAGACGCGCTGCATTTATTTAATTAGGTAAAGTTGTGGTGCGTTTGTTAATGTTGCGGAATGTTTGACTGTGTAAAGTTGTGTTGCATGTGTTTAATTGTGTAAAGCAGTGTTGCTGTTTTACCGCACCTGCCTAAGGAAACTAGTAAAAAGCTGAAGGGCCATTAGCAAGCGAGGAGAGACAGGTGGGACTTCTGGGCAGTAGAAGGAGAAATTTAGGCTCAAAAAATGAAGAGACAGGGAGGAAGCAGGAAAGCAAGGCAAGCAGAAGGAAAGAAAGGTAAAAAAAAAAAAAAAAAAAAGCTCCGAGGAAAAACAGATGACTAGAAACAGGTTAAAGTAAGTGGAAAGAGCTAGAGAGAGAAGCCTAAACTAAGGCTGAGCATTTATAGTAAGTCTCTGACATTATTTGGGAGCGGCTTGGCTCCACCACAGTGCACGGTGACATCATACTGCACAGGGGAGGCATCAGCATGGCCAGTATAAGCAATGTTTCAGAGCTGTGGAAAATACTTATCTCAGTGGCACTCCTGGGACCAGAAAACCCTAGATGGGACCATCTTCCATGACTGAAATGCTATCAGCAGAGCTCAGCCACCTTCTGTCCAAACACAGCGACACAAAAACCTACAGGTCAACCAACACCTCCTGACTCCTGAAAGCAGCCCCTGGACAAGTGCCTGCTGTCCAAAACTGGCCTTGCCTACTCTGACATCTTCTCTGGGGCTTGGAAAGAACAGTTTGGAATGGGCTATCCTATGCTGTCTCCAATAGCTCTCACAGACAGCCCTACCTGGATGTCTTTCCTTGGGACAGTAACAATTCCTCTGTGTACAATATTAGTCCCATTGTGTGTAGAAAAGACAAATACACGTGTGTGTATATGTATATACATTTACACATACAGGTGAAATCAAATACATTACATGCATAAAGATTAAACAAAATACATATATGTCATTAATGCCATAGATTACATATATATTACACATACTATATATACAAAATTTTCACTCTCTTTGTCTTTATCCATCTAAACCATTACTCATCTTGATCTCTGTTTTTATTCAACTACCTCATCTTATCACTTATTGGCCCAGGGCCACACTACAGATGCCAGCTAAAAGTTGTCTGAATAATAAATGAGCTCACTCATAACGTGAAGACTGGGTGTATTCATATTCTATGACATGAAAATGTAAATACCTATCTCAAAGTGATTTGATATTCAGCTTTGACCTTTCTATCTGACACAGTGTGCTTTCCAGAGAAGGCTGCTTCAATGTTTCATGTTCACATGTTCTACAAAACAACTCTATCCCTAGGATTCCACAGTATGAGAAGGAAGTGGCTCCTGACAATTCAGAATGGAGTCTAACTGCCTAGATTCCACTTGCTATTTTAAAAACACTCATAGGTGAATCCTTACTGGGATATGGTTGCTAAACTATGAAGAAGCCAAACATTGTCAAGATCCTGCCTTGGAGTTCTCAGGTGAAGGGAACCTACTTCCTAATTCTGAAACCAGTCACCATCAGCTGGCCCAGTCAAGTCAAACCTACAGGGTCTCCCACACAGCAGCACCTTGTCCACGCCACAGTACAAACATCAAGACAGAAGCTACCAACCCCAACTATGTGGTAAAAAGCATTATCACTTTCAGGACTCAGGAGATATCTCAGTGAGAAAAGTGTTTAATATGCTGGCATGAGGACCTGAGTTCAGATCCCCAACACCCACATAAAACCAGCTATGGTGGTATGCGAGTTGCCCCAAAGTTGGAAATGAGAAAGAGACAGGGAAATCCCCAAAGCTCAATAGGCAGCAAATCTAGTCAGTCAGTGAGCTGAGTTCTGTGAGAGATTCTGTCTTTAAACATAGTGTAGGAAGGGCTGGTAAGAAGGTTCAGTGATTTAGAGCACTTGTTCTAGCAGAGGACCTGGGTTCAATTCCCAGCACTCACATGGTAGCTCACAATCATCTGTAACCCCAGTTCCAGAGAATCTGACAATCTCTCTGACATCCCTGGATATCAGGCATGCACATGGCACATACACACACATGCAGGCAAAATAGCCATGCACATTAAAAAAAAACAATAATAAATCTAAAAAAATTAATGTACATGGTAAAAGAGGAAGACATTTGACACCATCTCTGGCCTGAACACTTGTACACATGGTGTGTACAACTTCCACACGCATACAACACACACAACCACTGTTGTTTTTTTTTTTAAAAAAAAAAAAAATCCTTCAATTATAGAGTAGTGTTGCTACACAGCATCAGATAGGTAACAGAATGCCTGGCTGTAGGGGAGCTTCATGATTCCAGTCATCATTTACTCATTTATACCTGAGTAGACTGGTTTGTTCTTGCCATTTGGAAGTCTGTGTAAGAAGATACTTATTATCTAGTCCACAGTCTGAGGGACACTCTCTAGTTGTATGATTTCTGTATGGAGTTCACACTGTCTGTCACAAAAGACCCCATGTCATTTCAGTGAAGGGTAAGGGCCTGAACTGAGATTCCCAATGCCCCTAGTTTCTTTGCATATGGGAAGCCTCGAAGAGGGACCAAGAGATACTTATAGACCCAGGTCTGCATCTACCAACAGTGTGTGGGGCACTTCCTATTCTTCAGTTTGTCACTGGTCCCTTTACCTGGTGCACACCTTTCTGTCAACCATGGGAAGCTAGCTCTCTCTGGGAAGCATCACAAATGTAGCAACAGAAAGTTAAGGTGCAACAAGGTATTCTCAGCTGGGCTTCCAGGCACAAGTAGGGGAGGTGTGTAACCCAGTGTAGAGGCACATCCTTCTTCACAGGAGCACACTGTGCCTGGCCTGGCAACACCCAGGGGCTGCACTGACAGCCTGTAATCCACCACTGCTGAGCAGCTGAATCAGAGGTCCAAAACTGAGTCCCATGGAGAGATGCCCTCAGGGAAGCTGTGTCCTCCCTGAAATTTCAAGCCGTAAATTACCTCAGACAAATTAACTCCCCTTCTCTCCTGAGAGAGAATTTTGAAAAGGAGGAGGGGCTCCACCACAGTGTGTCTGGTGGTCTTGTCAGAGCTGTTGGAAGGGGTGTGTGGATTTGGTTTGACAAAGACTTACTGTCTTCAATTCTGTCCCTGCCTGTTGAAAATCAAGTTGTGGCATGGAACAGTTATAACTGACACCTGGAAGGCAGCTGACAAAGCCTCCTGCCCAGGAACTCACTCAAGGGAGAGAGAAATTCCTTCATCCCCACATTGAGGTCAAGATATAAAACCTCTGCTTCAGAGCAGGATATTGCAGCCAAAGGATTTGGCCAGTACTCTGGTGAGCTTTCCAAAACTGGACACAATACCTGAGATCCACTAACTTAGAAGAAAAGGTTGTTTGGGGGGTTCACAATTTCAGGCGTGGATACACGAGTAATTGGCCCTTTTGTTTCATTCAATAGGATGAGACATTACATCATGACCAAATACATGAGGAGCAAAGATACTCACTGTGTAGTAGCCAGGATCCAAAGACAAAACAAAACAAAAACAAACAAGCAAACAAAAAAAATCCACAAAGTTCTGAGGTGGCTTCAGTCCCCAGTATCCCCTCCCACAGCATACCCCCAATGACCTAACTTCCTCTCCCACCACAGATGACTAGCTTGAGAGTGAAGAAGCTATACATGACAAAGGCTGGCTGTTGAGGTCCAAGGAAGATCGCTATCTCCTAACTAAGGTACAAAATGAAGCAGTGGGTAGAAGTCCAAGCAGTCAAGCACTCATCCAGTAGGACCGCAAGCTAGAGTCACTGATAAAGCCAGCCACACTTTTGGGTGTTGGTGAAGCAGATCTACATTGGAAGAGGAAGCCACCTAGGGATTTCACAGCTAGAGAAGAGAAACAGGTGACTGGTTTTGAATCTTCAAAGTGGGGGCTAACTGTGTCAGACCAATGCAGCAATGGCCCGGGCCCTAGAGAATCACATTAAATCCACTGTGGCTGTGTCCTGTAAGAAGAAGCCAGGTCAGCCATAATGGTTTACTAAATATTCCAGGCTTTCAATACTTGCTGCTCAGAAAAAAAGAAGGGCAAATTTCCTTCCAAAGTATCACTGATAAGGTGGACATGGAAGGTGAGATTGCTACCTCACAGACTTTAACACCATTCAGTAGTTAGTCTGTGATGATTAATTCTGATTATGAAGTTGACAACATTTAGAGTTACAGGAGGCACAAATCTCTGGGCACGTCTGTGGGGAACATTACCAAGGTTAGGTTAGTAGAGGGGGGAAGAGTAACCCTGGATTTAGGCAGTACCATCCCATGGACTGGGGTCCTAGATTGGAAAAAAAAAAAAAAAAAAAAAGAGAGAGCTAGCCATCAAACATTCATTTCTCTGCTAATTCAAGTGCCATGTGACCGCTGCCTCACACTCCTAAAAAGGAAAGAGACAGTACCTGAGAAACAAGACCCCATATTGTCCACTGGTCCACTCGTTACACAAATCAGCCCCCCCCCACACACACACATATACAGGCACACAAACACACAAAAGGACATTGCATAAACTTAAGTGACAAGCAATTTAAGATCTAAGGACCAGCTCCAGTCTAGAACACCATATTCTGGTGATAAAAATATTCTCAAACATCATCTCAAACATGCTTCAGATAAATTGTTCATAAAGCATGGAGTCCAAGGATGCAACATACTGTCTTATTTTAAGAAACTGCCACCACCACCACCCAGCCTTCAGCAACCACCACCCCGCTGAGTCAGCAGCCATAGGCACTGAGGCAAGACGCCCCACCAGAACAAAGATTATGACTTGCTCTTCTTGGCTCAGATGAGCGCAGCATTTTTTAAAAAAGCAATAAAGAACTTAATTACAGTATGCTCATTTTTTAGACATAAGTCTATTATACTCTTAATAGACCCAAGTGTAGTATCAACACACCTTTCAGAAACCTGAGTGTGACTCGCTTTACTGGATAGTACTGATCTGGAACCAAACCCATGGTGTCTCCAAAGCAAGCCTAAACGCCTGATTCCTGTTTCTTCTGCTGACAGACTTAGACAAGCCTCTGTGTCTCTCAGGCTTAGAGCTTTGCAGGGCCAGGAGGAAGGGCCAAGGAGCCCCAGTACCTGCCCCTGCCTTGAGGCACCACTGACAAGGGCTGCAATTAGATTGAACTTGCAAACTCCTGCGCTCAGAGGAAAGGCTATAAATACCTCCAGGGATTATGAACCCCAAAGATAATCAATTATTTTCTCATCAAAAGGAGGCCAACAAAGAGGCTCTAAGACTGGGGAACCCATAATTTACTTAAGCCTAGAGCTTTAAGAGCACTTCCATAGTGTTTAGAATGCCACAGGGACCTAATACTAACCCTGCCTTTCTCCAACAAAAGCCTAAGACGTCCTTTAATAGCTACAGGAAAAAAAAAATCAGAGTAACACTTTAATGATATATGTTCACTAAATTCACAAGTGGGCAAGAATGAATGAAGGGAAAGAATGAGTGAACCTTGCCCAAGAGACCTCGAAGGCCACACTATTTGAGGGCTCCTGGGTCTCATGACTGCTCCCTCTCCTGTGGCCATCCCAAGGCTTCTCCATGGGTGAGCTGGGGCCTCACAGAGGCCAGTACTTCTCACTTAGCTCCTTAACAGAACTCCACACCAACGAGCCTTACAACATCTCCCAAATTATCAAGCTTGCAATTTATCCATTGTGAGTGTCTTGGACAGCACCTAGATATGCTCGCTGTCTAGGATTCTAGAGGCTCCCTGTGGCACT
Organism: Phyllotis vaccarum; assembly: GCA_033318265.1. NCBI lineage: Eukaryota > Metazoa > Chordata > Mammalia > Rodentia > Cricetidae > Phyllotis > Phyllotis vaccarum. The sequence continues at coordinate 56,738,489 of JARWLC010000011.1, forward strand.
TGGCTAGCTTCCAAGCGACCAACAAGACCCTCAGAGCACATGCTGAACTGTACCTGTGTTACCCATCCTTGTCTATGAGGCACATACAGAAGGAAGGACCTTCGCTTTCCACAGATGAAAATTAAGCACTAACTCCAGCCTCAGACCCCTCTAGGCAATTCACAGCTATACTTTTCAGGGCAGAGGAGCTGGCTCAGCTGGTAAGATGCTTACAGACACACAAGCTTGAGGACCTAAGTGTTGACCTTCAGCACCCTCACGAAAGGCCAGGTATGGCAGCATCTACTTGTAACACATGTGCTGGAGAGGCAGAGACAAGTGAGTCCCCACAGTTCACAGGCCAGTCAGTCTAGCTGAAAGGGTAAGTTCTAAATACTGTCGGAGCCCCTGTCTCAAAAATTAGGCAGAGAGGGACTGAAGGGGGTTTCCCCCAATTTGGGCCAAATTTGAAGCAAGTTTTATTTAAATACTAAATACTGACCCAAGATGAGGTTTGGTCAGGACTCTCTCTGGAACTTCCAGCTGAGTGGCCCCAAGACATGTTACAGAGATTTTTAAGAAAACCCATACACCACTGAACATACCCATGTGACTTTGTTGTTATCTTTCAAGAACTACAATTCCCATCATCCCAGGAAGTTATCTGGTCCTTGGGAAGACGGTTAACAGGTTAATTTTGGGTCTTACACCCATTTTTTTACCTATGTCCTCCAACTTACATATTCACACACTCACTATAAAAAACATATACCACACACAGAGTGAAAATAATTTTCCTTTAGCAAAGAAGAATCAATGGAAACTGACAGGGAAGAAGTTTGCCTGGCAGCATTGATACCAAGTAGAATCTTGGGCTGTACTTGCAGGGGGGATGCCCAGGAAGCCCATCCCGGATCAGGAGGTGACAGCACCCTTCTAACATTTGTTGGCAAGGGGCAGGCAAAGAGAGGAAACACCCTTTAAGATTTTCTTCTACTTTCTTTTTTTCTAAGCTGTAATTATCTTTTTAACACTGATCTCTCTCTCTCTCTCTCTCTCTCTCTCTCTCTCTCTCTCTCTCTCTCTCTCTCTCTCTCTCTCTCACACACACACACACACACACACACACACACACACACACACACACAGAGAGAGAGAGAGAGAGAGAGAGAGAGAGAGAGAGAGAGAAAGAGAGAGAGAGAGAGATTCATTCGGGAGTCATGAAAGAGTAAAGCTGTCCTCTATCCACCCTTATCCCTGACCAGTCATACCCTGCCTCCCCAGCAGACAGAATGAAGCCAGCCTTCTTTAATCCACAAACCTTGGATACTTCCAGCATATACACACACTTTTGCTAGAAGTCAACATGGGAGGGAACTATGCTTTCCAGAAACTCTCCATTCCTCCCCATAAGACAAATTAAGTACCATCATATATATCCACTGCAAAACAAACCTCAGGAGAAGTGTGGGTCTTTGGGACAAGGCCCCAATGTAAGGGGATTATGTTGTTCCATTGTAAATAATTGTCCCCGCCTATGAGTTTAATAAAAAAGCGCTGACTGGCCAAAGGCAGACAGGAAGTGTGGGCAGGGCTACCAGACTAAGAAAACTCTAGGAACAGGCAGAACAGAGCAGAATGCCACAGAGAAGCCAGAAGATTCAGAGGACAACTACGCTGCTCTGAGAAAAGGTATTGAGCCGCATGGCTGAACAGGAAGAATCATGGGTTAGATGAAGGGTAAAGAGTTAGCAAGTTATATTCCTGGGCCTTAGACCGATCAGCGTAAGACTATTGTAAGCATCTGTGTGACTCTGCCAGTCTGTAGGTCTGCGGGTCTAAACCTTGAGGCTAGGCCAGAAAGTCCAGGCCAGAAACCTCCGACTACACCCCAACATTGAGTAAGGCCTACCCCTTGAAGGTCCTCCCTCTTACACCAAAGCTTCATTACCTCTTTTTTTTTTTAAATATTATTCTTTTTCTGACTAGTTCTTTGGCTCTAACATCTGCATGATGGCAGATGTTGCATCCTGCTATATTCCTCCAGGAGACCCTGGAAAGAGAGTGGTGTTTGGCAGTTTACAAACATTCATCCTTGATCACTTTTTATAAAGGTAAAGCAGATCTTCTAGAGACAGAGAGCCAATGTCTCATGGTCTCTATTCTCCACACCTGATTATTATTATTATTACTATTATTATTTTATTGTGTGTACACATATGGGCATGGGTGTTATGGAGGCTACCTTGAGGAAGGACTACAGGTGGACACTGGGATCCAAACCCCAGTCCTCTGATAGATGAGTAAGTGTTCTTAACCACTGGGTCTGACACCCATTTTTCTGTTTGAGGGTTATTTGCAGTGCTGGAGTTAGAGCCCAGGTCTGCCACATACTGAGCAGCTTCCCAGCCTCGAAGACAGTTTTTAATACAGTCTAGATGGTACTGCTGAAGGGCCTCCATGAATCACAGCCCTGCATCTGTCAGCATCAGGCAGATCTAAGCAACTGGTTCCACTCTCAGTTCTTTGGCTGGAGCCTAAGCTGTGGAGCCTAGCACTGTTGGTCTCAGCCAAGACTGCTCCCACCATGGAATGGAACAATCTTCTACTTCCAGTCTGGCAAAATGTGGGCTCTCTCTCTCTCTCTCTCTCTCTCTCTCTCTCTCTCTCTCTCTCTCTCTCTCTCTCTCTCTCTCCCTCCCTCCCTCCCTCCCTCCCTCCCTCCCTCCCTCTCTCTCTCCCTCTCTCTCTCTCTCTCTCTCTCTCTCTCTCTCTCTCTCTCTCCCCCCCTTCCCCCCTCCCTCTCTCCCTCTCTCCCTCCCTCCCTCCCCTCCTCCTAATTCTTCTTCATTTTACTCCCTTAAGTGAAATGTCAGGACTCAATCAGCTGAAAATTTGCACTCACTAAGTTAAGTTTGGAAAGACTTCGGACCCTTTTAACTCACATTTTCTAAATTGAGCTACAGCTTCCCGTGCTGAGAGGTGATGGATGGGTTAGGAGTCAGTTTTACTGCCTTCTCGGGTAGTTTTTGTGTTACCAGGGAAGGTTCCCTACGCCCTCTAACAGAACAAGCTAAGGTGACTTGGAGCCCAGGAGGCAGACCAAGTCATTTCAGCAGCCCTACGCCCACCTTCTGCAGAAAATTCCCAAGAGCTAGCTTGGCATCTTCTTTTGGCCCATTTGTCAGAGCCCCCTCCCCCAGGCAGCCTTCCCTGTGGCTTCCCCAGAACAAAGGGAGGAGAACAAAGGGGTCAGAAAGGTTAACAAAGATGCCTCGGCAAGGCAGTAGGAGAAGATGGGTGGCAGGGGCGAGGCCCAACACCCACAGCAACAGCCATCCTTCCAGCACCCTGCCTTGAACAAAGCCTGACTTCTCAATAGGGCTTCTTCTCTCCCATGGGTAAGGTGGCAGAGACAAGGAGGGAGGTGGGCTCAAGAGCATCCCCCCACTGGGCAGCCTGTGTCTCCCAGCCACCTGGGCCTGAGGGCCATTGCACAGGGTGTCACACAGAACACAAAGGGGAGAGGACCAAATGCCTGGGTGAGAGAGGACCTGAAAAGAATGGAGGTGGGGACAACCGGGGGTGGGGGTGGGTGACAGTGCCTAAGGGAAGTATCCATATCTTTCTCACCCCCCTTGCAGTCTCAAGAGATTCAAAAACAGGACCAGGGTAGCCTGAGCTGGTTCCACACCGAACTCTGTCTCTATTCTATATCTCTACTTACGCCTACTCCGTGACTCTCTACATAGTAGGCTCTATGTGTACCATGATCTAACACCGTGTTGTCTCTGCTCTCTCACGGCCTCTTCTCCCCAGACTGAGAATGACTACATCTCCAGCTCTGTCATAATCAATCTCCAAGCCAGCCCCCCCCCCTTCCCCGCCTCCCCGCTTTCTCTCTCTGGCTCTCCCAAGCCTCTTTCCAGTCCCATTGCCTTTCCTCTGGGCCATGAAAGAGGTTAGGAAGTGCCTCTGAGCGAGCAGCTTCTCTGGAAAACCACCCTAGGTTTCCCATCTGGGGGAAGGAAGGGTGTAATTGCAGGGCTCTCGGGGTGCTGCCCCGAAGCAGGGAAATTAAACACATGAAAGGAATAGATAGCTTTACCTGCCGGGTGTCTTTCTTCTCACCACTGGTCACGAACCCATTATTTAACATTTAAAAGCTCCAGGAAGAGCCCTGGGAATACTAAGTACTGGCTCCAGCAGCTCCCAGGGAGGAGAGACTGCCAGTGTTTCTTTAATCAGGGACAGTCAGGAAATTCAAACCCTTTCACAATCCCCAGGAAGGCAATTTTTAAAGTCCCTGTCTCCTACAGTAGACCGACAGAGAAAAGAAAGGCCTAGCAGGACCCCAGGGCAGGGCTTTGCTGTTATCCTGAGTGAGGGTTGTATTGAAAAGAAGAGAGAAAACAGTCCATTTTCTGAAGTTTGGGGATTCATCTGGCTTCTTGGGTTTGGGGTTACTTTAATTCGGTATACAGTATTTCAGAGGGAAGGAACCCAGGAACTGGTGAAGGCCCTCTTATCTTCGCCAAAGGTGCCCCCCGATTCTAGCTTTATATTAATAGCAATCTTCTCCCAGTATTAGCCAAAAGAGGCACACAACATCACAACAACATGGGCTTGGTGTCTATGCAATTAAGTTGAAGCTGGGTGTACACTATCAGAACTGAATGCAATGTTGCACTCGGTATGAAAACCAGTCCCCACCCCGCATCATTCTGTCAGGGAGCATTTCGGCTATTAGCATTTTTTTTTTCCAATTCTCTACAAAGCTATGAACATTGCCACAGCAGTGCCCTCCTGTCCTGGGTGGGTGGTGCCAGATAGCCACCGGACGGGTGTGAGCAAACTCATTCTCCCATCTCCAGGGACTACACTTCTGACAGACTATACCACCCCTTGTATCACTTCTGGGCCTCCCACACCTTCCCTTCCATGCTGGAGTGAAGCCTCCTTCCTGAATGAATTCTACTGTTCCAGGTGCTGGTAAATTGCCCTGAAGCACTGGGTGACTGGGCACATCCCATCTACCTTGCAGCAAAATCTCCTCTGTATACATCTTGTCGACACTCAGTATTGTCAGGCCTCTACATTTTTGTGTCTCTGATGGGAGACAGAGTGCTACTTTCTGAAGATCTCATTTCTTGCCTGGGGATCTCCCCAAGGTCTCCTCTCCCTTGCCAGATGCTTTTTATGCTTTAAGATCTGCTTGTTCGTTTCTAAGTGATTGTGGGTTTAAGGGAACAGACTTTAAGGACAAACCACTGGCCTGCAGGAAGGAATTTATCCATCTCCGCGGATGCCATCTCCCAGTGAAGGACAATGCTGCATCTTAATACTACCTGACATGGAGACACCTCAGGGCTCCTTGACTTAAGTCCCTGTCCCATGCAGGCAGGTGAGGCTGGCAAGGAGGAAAGAGAGGCAGGAAGGATGCTTTTTACCTCCTCAGAGAGGACATGACAAACCATGTGTCTCTGAGTGAACAGGAGATGAGGTAATCCAACAAAACTAAGAAGAAACCAGATAGGTGGGTCCAGGACTTCAGGGTGTGTTCTGCTTAGGAAGCAGACTCCTTTCTTCACACACACACACACACACACACACACACACACACACACACACACAAAAAGGTGAGTAGTGTGAGACAAGTCCAGGCGGTTTAGTGGCGTTCTTTCTACATTTTAATGTTTATAGCCCTGTCCGTTTTTCTTTGCTCGGTGGCTCTGAACAGGATGACTTTGGTTGGAAGAGAGACTGTCATAAAACGGACTTGGGCCTGGTCCCCAACACCTACCTCACCAGTAAAAGGGAAACTGGCAAACAGGCTCAGAGGCCTCAACACACTGAGAAGAGTAATGATTTAGTCCTAAGGGAGCTGCCAAGTCCTGGCCCCACTCCCAGTGCTGAGCAGAGCAGAGAGAGAAGATGTGACAGAAAAGTGACATCCTGGGAGTCTTTCCAGGGCTGCTACACAAGTCAAGTCAAACCTGAGGTAGGACACTCTGTGAAGGTCCCTGTCTAGAGTCTGTACGGCCCTTGTTGCTTATGGGTACTGTCAAGAAAGGAGCACACTCACAGCTGGTGGCCACATGGCACATTAGGCAGTGAACGATGTGGGAGAAATGAGTCTCTCATCCGGTAATCTGAGCCCAGGGCCTGCTGTTCCGCCCACTGAAGACATGGACAGAAACCACCTCCAACACCCTCCCTGCATCTCTGTGACTCCTGGCAAAGCCACCTACAACTACTAGGGTGGTCCAGAAGATGTAGAAGTAGACCCTTCAGCCAATAAAACATCCCATCAGCATATGAAACACAAAAGCCGTGGCTGGAGATGTAACTACATTTGTAGAGGGTTTTTTCCAACGTGAAGGAGGCCCTGGGTTTGATTGCCAACACCAAATAAACCAGGACTAGTGCACACCTATGGCCCCAGCACTGGGCAGGGAAGATCAGAAGTCACAGGTCAACCTTCCCTAAATAGTGAGCTGGGGGCCGGCCTAGGCTGAGACTGTGTTTCAAAAGCAAACACCAAAGGCAGTATCAGACTCAAACTCATCACAGAGCACGCTGCGTGTCTAAAGCTGGGTTCCGGAAAGGCTGATGTGGGAATTTCTTGGGATCTGATCAAATCGGCACCTATTTCTGAGGTCTGCAAACTTTTGTGTACCCTCCTCTTTAAGGAGCCTCCGGACTGAAAGAAAGGAAGTTGGTATATGTATATGTAGTCGACACACACAGGAACGAGCTCTCCCCCCTTGCAGAAGCTACTGAGCAATATGGCTTGGACTCGCTCCTGCAACACCAGCACTGCCCCCCACCCCCACCCCACTCCAGCACTACATTGGGAGATGCTCTGGCTGGGCTGACCTGGAACACACAGGTGGTTGTTCCCTAGCCTGCTGGTTTCTGCCTGGACAGCTGCCAGCCAAGCCCAGGGCAAATCAGAAAAGCTGGAACCTCTTTCCCTCAGTTTCTGGGGAAGTCCAAAGAGAAAACCAGAAATCAGATCAGATCTCAAAGACTACCTATGGGATACCTCACAGGACAGCAGAACCAAACTTGGGGTTCCCAAAGATCCACTATGTCAGGCCTGTCAGCCCCAGGCTAGGATGCCTGAACCTCAGCCCACGAAGGCTAGGCAAGAAACCCAATAGCTTAACTTTTTGGGACCAAGGTGTCATTTTTGTCCTCAGAGGAACCATGCCCCACCCAATCCCAGCCAGTCGAGCTTTCTTCCATTTACAGGTTACAGTTCTCTCTAGCTCCTGGGGAGCACACACAGATGGCTCTGCTCACCCCAAATCTTAAAAGGTGCCATTAAAGGTCTCGGGCTAACAGTGATTATAACTCAGAGAACACTCGGCTGGGCTTCAAAGAGATAAAAGCACAAACAAATGGCATGTAGAGGGCAAGGTCCACACACTGACTCCATTAAGGCAATTCCACGGTCGCTCCCACTGGAAAGGGGGTCCCTTCTACCTCGCAGACCATGTTCTTTGCCTGTTTTGGGGTGAACATCACAATTCTATGCCTGACACAGATCATTTGAAATGGTATTTCGAGAAGTAACACTGGCCATGGTATCTGGCCCATAAGCATAGCTGAGTGGGGTACGAAGTGGAAAGCCCTGACATCCAAACTCCTGTGGCCCCACTGAAGCAGAAAACTAGACCACTGAGCTATATTGTAAGTGGGAAGTTTTCTCTAGACACTAAGAAAAATAAAAAAGTCACTCACTTAAAGACGTTTCCTGTCTCAAGCTATACAATGCCCTGTACTTCTCATGAGCTCTGCAGAGTGTCACCCACTTTGAAAGACCTCACCAAAAATGGCTTTCACATCTGAACTTCTCATCCTTCAAACATACAAGCCCACTAAACTTTTATTCTTAAGAAATTACCTGCCCCCCCCCAAAAAAAGACAGTCCAGGATTGGTGGTGTACACCTTTAATTCTGGCACTCAGGAGGCAGAAGCAGATGAATCTCTCTGAGTTCGAAGCCACCCTGGTCTACATAATAAGTTCCAGGACAGCAAAATTTTCAAAAATAAAATAAAATTGACCCGTCTGTAGGGTTCCATTGTAGCAACAGAATGTGGTCTAAGACAGACATGGTCTCTAAGAAGACGTGTCTCCGCTTTAGTGTTAATTTTCAATGTAGGCCTGACCTCGTCTATAGCATTTACTTCTCTGTATGCGGATGGGGTATAGCGCAGGCTGGAGTGCACGGTGTTAATCAAGGAACAACTTACTGTCATCAGCTCTCTCCTCCAACCACGAGGGTTCTGGGAATCAAGCTCACATCGCCAGGCCGAGGAGCAAGGGCCTTTACCTGCACAGGCATCTTGACAGTCTGTCCTGGGCCTTTTTAGTCTGTATGCATGTTTGAGCCAGCTTGAGTCTCACGGCAATGCCCTTGGGATATGAACTAATAAGATCACTTTGTAGGTGGGGTGGCAGGAAGTCATATTTAGATCTTAGATCTCCCAGCAGCACTGTAGCTTCTGCCCTCACTTGGGGCTCTTAAAGTTGACAGGTTTTGTTTTTGTAAAGATGTATTTAGTTATTTTTGTCCTGCACGTGTGTCTGTATGAGGGTGCCCAATCCCCTCGAACTGAACTTACAGTTAAGAGCAGCAAGTGGGTACTGGGACTTGAACCCGAGTCCTCTGGAAGAACGACCAGTGCTCTTAATCTCTGAGATATCTCTCAAGCCTGAGGGGGTTTTTTCTAATAGAAATGGCATATTTCTTACGTGGTTTGCTCTTAGGCATTTCGTAATTTTTTTCTATTTCAAGATCTCTCTTTTTCTATTTTAATTTTTTCCCTATATCCACCACTGCTCTCCCTCCCTCTCCTCCTGCTAATCCTCCCTCAGCCTTGCCCCACCCCACACCCCATCCATTCCCCAGGGAGGGCAAGGATTCAGTAATGGCATATCCCGTTGAGGTAGGTCCCAGTCCCTCCCCCAGTATCAAGGCTGAGTAAGGTGTTTTTCTGTAGGAAATGGGCTCCAAAAGCCAGTTTATGCACCAGGAATCAATTCTGGTCCCACTGCAAGAGGCTCCACACACTGCCCACACTGTTCCACATTTGGGGGCCTACTTCCTTTCCATGGAGGTTCCTCAGCTGTCATTTCCGAGTCAGTGAGCTCCCAATAGCTCTGGTCAGCCATCTCTGTGGGTCTCCTCCTCACGATCCTGATCCCTTTCCTCATATAAGCCCTCCTCCTTCTCTTCAGCTGGACTGGGAGCTGGACCGGGTGCTTAGCTATGCATCTCTGCATCTGCAGTTGCTGGATGAAGGCTCATGGCAACATTTCTCTCTTCTTGATGTATGTTAATTCACATACAGTCATTTCACCTCTTCACGGCGCCTGATTCTCAACTGCCCTCAGCTGGCTCCTTTGAATTTTCCAGACCAGCCTCTATTCTGTGTACAATCAGTGACAAATTCCTCAGGTCACTTCTAACTGTCACAGTGGCTAAGATTTCCACAGCGACACAGCACAACACCAAGAACAAACATCTGCATTTTTATTTGTTAAGTGCTCTGTCCCAAAATGTAACAGTCACCATGTGTTTCTAGAAGATTCTTTTTATCAGCTGAACTAGAACCAGTTGCTGTTCTCCCCAGCAAGGAATTCTGAGATTTAATAAGCATTTATAGCAGTCACTGGGTTTATTTTTCCTTCAAATCTGGAATTTTAAGATGCTGAACCAGGGCTGAAAAGCTGTGTATGCCTATGTTTGGAAACTCGGAACCTAGATAAATGCCAGATGTAGTAGTGCATGTGTCTGTAAGACCAGCACACCTCTGAGGAGATGAGAGCTAGAAGTGTCCTTGGGATCTCAAGGCTGGCCTATGCATCAGTGAACAAAAGAATTTCTGCACCTCAAATAAGGTGAAAGGCGAAAACCAACATCAGAGAAGGCTGTCCTCTGATCTGTACACATGAATATACCCCCCCACACACACACACATTATACACATACACACATCATACACATGCATATAGGATTTTCCCAATTTCTGAACCGTCTTGGAATTTCTAGACAAATGTTTCGATGTTGTCCTTTTAATGTGTTTTGACGTCTTATCTGCTGAATTCTAAGACGCTTACATCTGTGTTTTCGAGTGTTCAGTCTTACATCATTCTGCTGCTTCACAGCAAATGTTACCACACAGCTAGCAGCTTAAGTACCGGCACCTGATTAGTGGAGGCTTCTATGTGTGAGGGGTTCCATATCTGAACTCAGTTCCTTTGGAGTATAGGATGAATGTCCCCGCCAGCATCATATACTCTGTGAGGCCCAGGCCCCCCACGTTGCTCTCACAGATATAACCTCTGGCATTCTATCTCAGTCAGAAGGGATAGATTTACAGGTTCAGCTGAAAGAGGACAGGTAAAGAAGCCCTTGTTCCATTCTTGGGAAGCACACCATGACACAGCATGCTCAAACTTTACTTGTATCTGCATCAGCCTAAGGATGTAGTCCACCACTTGCCACGACTAGCTCTGACCTTGGACAGCCCCTTTCTCTTGCCTATACCTCAGTTTCTTTGTAGGGCAAGCGGGATGACTGACAAGGGTTTTCAAAGGAACTGAATACATTACTAAACATGAAATGCTCAAAGTAGCATCCGGCTCTTGGTAGGCTCTGCTCATACACTGGACACTGGCTTTAAGTATGATGTCTTTCCTACCATGCCTCCCTTATGAGGGGCCTTTGGTATCTGTTGCATAGAGCAGATTGATCAATGAACAGTGGGCCGACCAATAGAGACAAGATCAATGAACCTACATTGTAAATTTCTCCAACACCATGGGACGCACTGCTCAGCTCTGGCAACATAAGGAAGAAAGCAACATGACAAATGCCTTTCATGTCTAATCTCCTTTTAGAAGTCACTTTTGGGCAGATAAGACCTAACTAACACTGTGCATGTGTAATACAAGAAATTCACACCTAGGACTCCTCAGTGTCGCCCACTCTGTCTTCAACCATATCCCAATTCTGTAGGGACCAACTGCCCCCCCATCACATTCAGAGGGTCTCCACCTCCTAAAATTGTAGTTAAAATATACACGATACAAAATACATCATTTTCAAGTGCATAGTTAAGGGGCTTTAAGCCCTACTTTAATTTGAATATGATGATCTCCACATACTTACATTCTCAACATGAACTTACATTCATACCCAGTTTGTAATTCAGCTTGAAAGATTGTGGAGCCTTCAGGAGGAGGGGCCTGGCTGACAGAAGCAGGTCTCAAGGCATGGGCTTTGGAAGAATATAACCCTACCTTGTTCTAGCTCTTCCTACCAGGACAGGAATAGCTTCTGCCACAAGCTCCTACCACTTTAGTTCAACTTGGTGAAGCAAGGAGTATACTGGTACCAGGAGGAAGTGTTACTGGGGGTTAGTTACAGGTGTGTGGGTGACTCAAAGGCACCTACATCACTGAAAGACCAGCCAGCACAGATAACTTTCAGGCAACTCCACAGGTGGAGTCTCCTCTCCTCAGTCATCCTTACTGCTTATATAACCTCAGGGAGGGCAGGGCAATTTATAAGTTTCAGGTACTTCCTGAGACTTCTGAGTTGTTTGCTTCTGAGGTGGTAAGGAGTCTCTAGCATCTTAATGTGGTTTCTATGCAAAATGGAATCTTCTAACAATGAGGAAAATGCTATATAACAGCACTAAAACAGATCCAAGGACTGGAGACAGCTATGGTAAAGAGCTTGTCACAACGTAAAAACCTGAGTTTAATATCCAGAGGCTACTAAAACTCCTGTGTATGATGGATTACTCTTGTAATACTAGCACTAAGGAGGCCTGCTGTTTGGGGTTTAGTGATCAGCTGGGCTAGCAGAATTGGTGAATTCTGGGTAGAAGTGAGAGATTCTGTCTCAAAAACCAAGGGATACTGTCTGAAGGGGGATGGACAGCCAATGCTGGCCTCTGACCTACATACACATGGCACATACGTGCATATACACCATACACATACACAACATATTTTTTTTTAAATCCAAGCAATGCCCCTCAAAGCACATATGTGTAAATGGAAAAAGTAAACTATGCTCTACCCTTAGTCTATGGTTCAGTTGTTTGGTAATAGGATCTCAGGTCCCTTTCATCCCAACAACAATTCCCAACAGATATGTGAAAACTGGGAATTGCTTAAGTGCCATTAACACATGTTAAAAATCTCCAAATCACTCAAGAATATTCAACAAGCCTCTAATTTCGGCAAATACCAATGTTTAATGTTTCCAGAAAAGATAAAGGATAATATCCACAGGGCCCAAGAAAAGGTGAGACTCAGGATGGGAAGACCTTCCAAGCTGTCACCTCACCCTTGGAGGCCAACATCCCACACATCACTTCCCAGGCATGGATGGAGCGGCACCCCACTGGAACCAGGGCACCTCAGACTCCCCATCTATTCTTGCTAATGCCATTGTTTTAAGCATAGCCACAGCCCCACCTCCATCTCTCCTCAAACTTTCAGACACACCTCCGACCCTCTGTTTCTCCACAATTCCATCCCCTGACACTTTCTCACAAGAAATGCTTTAAAACACACAAGAGTTTCGCTTTCTTCAGATTCCTATGCCTCCTTGTAAAGTGACCCAATCCCAGGTATCCCCTTTCCTTTTTTAGTGAGACCCAACCCTACCCAGACTCTGTGCATCATGATTTGAGTCTCCTCCCCTCGAGGGTGCCTGCCCACACTAGAGTGTTTCCCACTCATTTTTTTTTTCTGCTTCTGGTTCCCATTAGAGAAATCGCCTCATCAGACATGAGGAATAGAGAGACTCACCTACCCCCTTCCTCTTAAATGTTAAGCTCATAAACCGGACGAAAGAAATGTTCAGATGTATATCGTAATCCCTATAAAAGATACTTCCAAGCGTACTTCACTTTTTTTTTCCTTTTGGGCTTAGAACTGATTAAACAAAACAATGTTCTGTCCAAACCTGCATTTTTCTTATTACTTTCTAATCATTTTACCACCGGCATAAAGGCCTGTTCTTCTCCAACACTGGGCTCTTTAATCATCACTGACAGGCCTCAGCTTTCTGTTTGGCCAGCACCCAGCAAACACCGTTGGGCTCCTGTGCTCACAGCGGCCTCCTCACATCCTCTCCTCTGGGTAACACAGCTCATTGAAAGAGTGAGTGCCAGAAGAGGGAGGGGAAGGCCCCAGCGCCTCATGAAAGCTGTTCTTCCGTATAGTGATGAGGACCTAGGGTGCATTCAGGTGACTGTCATACTGGAGGTACTCGTGGAATGGGGGAGCTCTTGCATCCTGGCAGGATGAAAATAAATATACACACCCACCAAGGAAGTAGAAGGCTAAGAGTGTCCAGTTTCCATTGCATCTCATAGTCAAGCTACCTAACTTAAAAAAAAAACTTAAAATAATTCTAGTAAAATTTTCTCTGTGTATTCAAATGCAGTTTCCTCTTCGAGAACAAAATAATCTTCTAAGAGATGTGGGGTAGATGTTCCCGTTCTGCATGTGTAGTGAAAGAAGGTGAATAAGGTTTTCTGGAACATTCTCTTCTAAGGCGCCTCCAAAGGTTATTAGGCTAATAAAAAGTATAAGTCATCCTGGAGAAGGGTGGTAAATTTAGTGCAAAGTTCTCTCTCTGGAGGAAGATTTCAACAGATGAGAATTATGGGGGTACCCAGTGGTGCCCTGAGCAAGCATGACTTAGAAGCTGAGAGAGGAGCCACCTGGTCAGATGCATACAGGCTGGATACAGGGTGAACCCAAGCCTCCAATGGGAAGATGACAGGCTTCCAGAGTTTTGAAGTGCAGTGAGCTCAGAAGACACTGAGGCATGCCTGGCAGGATGTCTGGAGGCCAAGTCTCACTCAAAATCTCAAGCCTTCTAAAGGTAAACGCTAGAGGCCTTGGAAGGTCCACACCAAAGCCCTAAGAGGGAGGTCAGGCAGAAGTTAACTGCTGACCCAGTAGGGGCACCCAGCTTCCCTCCTGTGAGATCTGCCTATGAGGGAACCTCTAGGTCATTCCATCACTGTGAGGATTAGCGCTGAGGAAGATGGATATGTGTGCAGAAGGGCAGCCCTGTGCCTGAAGCTCAAAAGACAAAAAGAGGGTGCCTGAAAAGGGAGACAGGGCCACACAGCAGGCTCAGGCCATACCAGGCCACAGTGAGGCTCACATAGCTCACGCCCAGACTTACACAGATGGAGGCCGATGAAGCATGTATGGAAAGCCAGAACAGCCTTGTCTATTTGGTGAAGCCACCCGTATCCAGTTCCTTCTCCTCAGCAAATGGTGTCTAGAGCCCCAAGAATGTCATCCATGTCAGACTTTTAACAGAAGAAAAGTGACTTAGAGGCAAATGGGGCCAAATGTCAGAGGCGGTCATCTGGACACCCACATCCAAACTTTCAAATCCCCAGAGGGACAGTACCTCACTTTGCAGGCAAACCTGTGGTCTTATAGTGTCTTCCAAAAAGACAGGGCCTGAGCATGTCCCTTGCCTTGACTCCAGTCAGAGAAGCCTCAGACACCTGGAACCACATGGCTTGAATCCATCTTCCTGCTTTCCATCCCATCACAGGAGTGACTGCTGAGGCAGCTTCAGCAAAGGTGAGCAGTAGGAAGGGCATTCCAGCTTCAGCACATAGCATGAAAACAGTCAATGACAGAAGAAGGGTCTATCAGAGTCTGCACCCTTAACCTTAAACCTCTACAAGAGCCCAAGCAAGGGGAACCTTGCCAAGGGTGCATGAAGTGGCAGAGGGAAAGGAATGTATGTCCTCAAGTAGGTGCATATGAATTAATCAGGCAAATTAAGAGGCCGTGCAAACTGTGGCCTCACAAAGGAGAGCTGTAGATACAAGAACTGTAGTGAAAACAGGGCCAGCAGAGAGGTTTCTTAAATATTTGAAGAGAAGCAGTAAACCCATGGCTTTGGGGTCCCAGTGTGTACTCTGTGTGGAACCCCAAAAGAATGCCCTGCATCCTCCATCAGAAAAGCCAGGAAGGCCTGTGAACTCTGCATGTGGATGTCACCCTACTTGTTTCCAGGAATCACAGGAGTGCACACTGAGTAAGACTGTTGTTGTCAGATGGTCACGGAAAGAAGGTCTTCTCTGGAGCAGGGCAGCCAGCAGTCTGCACAGCTGCAGGACACAGCAGGCCCTCTCCTCTCTGCCATGTGCACAATTGCAGGACGCAGAAGAACTGTCTCTCAGTCAAAGAGAAATGGGCAAAGCAAGGATAAGCAAGGAAACTGTCAGTGGTTCTTCAGAATTCTCTATATTGCCTTCACCCCAATACTTAGAGCCAGGAAAGCATACATAAACACACGTGCACATCCACAACATAATCCTGTGTACGCACATAATACATACCACATACCATGTGCACACACTCATAAATGCACACAGACCTTCCCCTACAAAAAACACTCGTAAACACAGGCACCTAAATATTATACAAACAAATATATTCATAACACATTTAACATGCACATTGTAAACATACATACATCAGGAAATCACACAAGTGCACACACCTGCACTTGTGTGAATGTATTCACATGTCTATACAGCAAACACTTAGCGTTATATGCATGTATATACAAACATGCATGAGCAGACCACCAAACCACACACACACACATTTAGACATTCAAGCATGTGTACAAGTGCATACAAGTAGCACATGTGTATCCACACACACTGGGAAACTGAGAATACAAGAATTAAGTTAACAAAAGAACAATGTCTGTGTACCTGTGAATGCAACCTTGATAATTTAGTAAAACATTAATCTCTAAGTACCTAGAGACCAAAAGATCCCACTGCCTTTACTCTGGAGTTGAGTGGCCCTTGAGATAAGACCCAGTTTGCTGTACAGGGTCCCACAAAGGGCCCTGCCTTACTCCCCTTTCTGCAGCATGGCCTGAAAGCCAGCACAGACAAGTGACTCCTAGAAGACCAAGATTGGACCACTTGAGCATAGGTGCTGTGGAGTCAAAGATCTTGTGCTATGTGCAAGCTGCCCTCCCAGGCAGGAGGGAGCCAGAGCTGCTGATAGACACTGTGGGGAAGGAAGGTTGTGAAGGCCTGACAATCCTTCTCTTCTGGGAACTGGTTGGGGAGAGGCCTGGAGGAGACAAGAGAATGCCATCCGTATGTGGGTGCTGCAAATGAGAAACCGTACTGTGGGCAACTGGGGGCATGTGCTTTTTAAATGACCACAGTATTGAAACCAGTTACACGGCCAAGGAAAAGCTAAGAACAGCAAGTATTCAGGAATGGGAAGGCTGTCAAGAAAAGGGAGCCTGGGGAGATGGCTCAGTGGAAAGAGCACTTGCTTTGCAAGTGGACTTGAGTTCAAACCCCCAGGGCCCACATAAAGGCCGTGAATCTCAGTAACCCAGCACTGGGTGATGGAGACAGGCAGATCCAAGAGTCTTGTGGCCACCAGCCTGGCCCAGATGGCAAGATCAGTGCAACCTTGTCCAAGAGACAGAGGAAGACACCTGGATTCCTCCTGACAGGAGCAAGCATGCAGCCACACACACATGCACACCTGTACACATGAAAAGAAAGAATAAGCAGAAAGGCTCTTTGTGTGGCAACTACTCCTGATATACCCCCACTTGGGAGCCTGAGGCAGGAGGATTTCAAAGAATCTGAAGTCAGCCTGGGCTATAATTCTAGCAAACCTGAGCAAAAGCGTGAACCTAAAAGAATCTCCCAGAAAGTTATAGTGGAAGGTCAGAGTTACCAAATGCAAAGCTGAGGCTCCATCTTCTCTGTGCAGCAGACCCAGAGCCAGAGAAAGCCCCCCACACTGTCACAGCCTTTGGACTTTGCACCTATAAAAACAGGAATGTAAGTCCTTCCTTGGGAATAGAAACAACCAAGCTCAGAGCCCATATTTGATTGTAGGAAGGAGGGCCATTATTGAAGATGAAATGAATAAACAAATAAAAAACCTGCTTAATCAGCCAATTGATTACAAAATTCATTTTTAATGTGCACCTGCCTGCTGACCACACTGAATGACAGAAAAGGGTACCAGCTCCACTTTCTACCTCCTGGGGCTCTCCTACAGCTGCTCTGACTCTTGGGGTCACTTTACTCCACCGGGAAGAACTATCTTCTGACCTCATCACTTAACTGCACAGATAATCATGTGGGAATATTTTCAAATATAATAAAAAGCGGAAGAAGCTATGGCTCACACTGTTGGTCTCAGCACTTGGGAAGCAGAGACAAGAGAATCTCTGTGAGTTCAAAGCCAGCCTGGTCTTCAAAGCAAGTTCTAGGACAGCCAGGACTGTTACACAGAAAACTCTGTCTCAAAAAAGAAAGAAAGAAAGGGAGGGAGGGAGGGAGGGAGGGAGGAAGGAAGGAAGGAAGGAAGGAATGAAAACATAGACTGGAAGAGGTGGATCTGTCCTCTGATATCTCCAACTGTTTTTATTATATTGAAAATACCCACACATAATCACATGTGTAATTCAGACTGTATTCTGATAGGACAGTATTAACTACATGGCTGAAGTGGTTTGTCTTATTTGCCTATTAGGTGAGACTTGGAATCCCCATGGAAACAAACCTCTGGGTGAGTGTGTGAGAGGACTTTCTTCATTTAGTTAGCTGATGTGAGAGGGCTCATCCTAAATGTGGGCAGCATCATTCCTTGGGCTGGAAACCTGGAGAAAGGAGAAAGTGAGCTGGACCCCAGCTTCTTGACTGTGCCTCAGCGTCCACTGCCATCTTTCCCACCATGACAGGCTGTATCTCCAATCCTCAGTGAAAATAAAGCCTTCCTTCCTTTCTAAAAGTTTTCATTGAGCTTACTCATGTATTATGTGTGCATGTGAGTATGGAGGTCAGAAGGCAACTCCAGATCAACTCTTTCTTTGCATCATGTTGTTCTCAGGAATCAAATTCAGGTGACAAGAACCTCTTTACCCATCTCGCCTGCCCCCACTTCCTTCCTAAGTTGCTTTTGTGGGATATTAATCACAACATTAAAAGTAACAAATACAAAATATAAATGTACGCACACACACACACCACATGAGATCAGTTTCCAGGGCCTCACTGAGGCCACTGAACTCTGAAGCTGCTCAGATTCACATACAATGGCGGAGTGTTTATTTACATTGAGTCTATGTGTAGCCTCCCATATACACTTTAAAGTCGCTCCAGATGACCAATACCTAACACAGTGCAGACAGCATGGAAACAGTTCGGAGAATAATGTGAGAACTCTGCACAGGGTTGCACAGATGCACCTCTTCATCCCCTTTCTGCCTTGTCTCATTCTACAACCGCACACAGAATGTAAACTTCAGTCTGTCAGAAAGGCAGATCCACCTACAAAGTTTTTTGCCCATGCTTCAGACACCCTCTGGAAGTCATACACAGCATGGGCGCTAGAAGAGTCTTATTAGCCCGTGCCAATCCCTGGCCCAATTCAGAACTAACCTTGTTTGTTCTCTATCAGGAGAAAAATCCTAGTGTTGTGGCAAATGTTAACTCTGCAGCTTCTCTGCCTTCCAGAGAGCTTGAAAGCAGAAGGGCTCTGACCTTTCCAAACCTACCAGAAGCTTTACTGTGTTTTTCCATGACCCTTGTACCTACTAATAAGGCCTGTCATGAAGGGGGTGTGGGGTGGCTCCTAAAGTCTAAAGTAACAGCAGGAGAGAATTTTCTTTCTTTTTTCTAAAAAACTGAATTTTTCTTTTTTAATTTTATTTGCACTGGTATTCTGCCTGTACGTCTGCATGAGGGTGTCAGATCTTGGAGTTAACACAGACACTTGTGAGCTGCCATGTGGGTGCTGGGAATTGAACCCAGGTCCCTGTGGAAGGACAGTAAGTGCCCTTAACCACTGACCCATCACTCCAGCCCCCCTGAATTTTCTTTAAATGCACAGGATAGCTCCTTTGACTCACCCAACAAATGCTTAGATTTTTAACTCTAATTTTTAAAAGGCAGAAGCCAAAGCACCCACTGCAAAGTCTAGCACTCAGATTTTCTCTTGCTCCAGCCTCCCAGACCACAAGCAGGCAGCTTCTTACCCCTAGGGTGGAGGAGTACAAACTGATAACTAAGCTACAAAGTTCCTCACTACACAGGAGAGAAATCAGTCAGGAACATTTAGGAAGGTGGCCCCGTGTTTTCTTACCTAATTGTTCCCCACATGGCTGAATACATCTCCTTCCCAAGCCAAGGCAGAGTGTATCATTTTTAACTGGAAACCTCACTACATGAGGGCAACTCCCTCATACCTGTAAAGATCCTTTCTTTGCCTTGGTACCAGGAAAAGCCAATCCAAAAGACTGGAACTACTCTCCCACACAACACTTTGAATTTGTTTGTCCTGGGCCTCTGAGCCATGTGACTCATGCTACAAACTCCTCCAGGGCCACCTTATCTGCCACCAGATCCCATGGTCTTCCCTGGGATTTAGTCCCTGTTTGGAGTGGGTGTGGGGTCTCCAGAAAATGACCACACAATCCAAAGTGTCTCAGCAAGGCAAAAAATGTGACCTCTACAGAAAGGTGCCCAGTGAAAGACAAGGAAGGATTTTTATTCCTAAGGCAAAGGGGTTCTGCAGTGATTTAAATGAGATGTGTGCCCCATGGGTCACATACTGGCCGCCCGGTGGGGTTGACTGGGGAAGTCTGAGGAGGTACACCTTTGCTGGAGGAAGTACAGCACTGGGGGTGTGCTTTAAAGAGTTACAGCCTCACACCACTTCCAGTTCACCCTCAGTACTTTGTGGTTTAAGACGGATTCTCTCAACCTCTTGCTCCAGTTGCCTGCTGCTATGCCTCTCCGGCCATTGTGGACTATCTCTCTGGAACCATATACCAAAATAAACTCTTTTTTCCCTAAATTGCTTTTGGTCATGGTATTTTTATTACCATAACAGAAAAACAACTTCAGATCCCTGTGTCTTGCTCTGAATGGACAGAGCAACGAGTTGATAAGCCAAGTTCAACTGTTGTTAGTTTGCTGTTTTGGTTTTTCTTTTTTTAATATTTACTGATTTGTACATTGGTGTTTTGCCTGCATGTATGTCTGTGTTGAAAGTGTTGGATCTCCTGGAACTGGAGTTACAGACAGTTGTGAGCTGTCATATGGGTGCTGGGAATTGAACCCGAGTCCTTTCGAAGAGCAGTCAGTGCTCCTAACTCCTTGGGCCATCTCTCCAGCCTGGTCTTGGTTTTTCAAACGTAAATTTTTTGTGTAACCCTGAGTGCCTTGGAACTTGGTCTGTAGACTAGGCTGGCCTCAAATTCACAGAGATGCACCAGCCTCTGTCTCTGCCTCCTAAGAGCTGGGATTAAAGGCGCACACCACCAATGCCGGGCACAAAATACAACTTTTTACAAACAGGAAGCAACCTTAAGCAAATACTTTGATCTCAGAAAAATACTGACTTGGGGGAGGGGAACCCTGCTGCTAGTGTGACTGCTATCAGTTTGACACAAACCTAGGTTTAACCACAAAGAAAGAACGTGTACCGGAGAACAGCCTTGATGAAACTGATCTGCAGCCATATCGGTGAGGTGTCTTCCTAATTGCTAATTGATATGGAAGGGTTCAACTCACTGTGGGCGGTGCCATCCCCAGGCAAGGAGGCTTGGGCTAGATCCGAGAGGCAGCTGAACAAACCATGAGAAGGCCAGTGAACAGCTACTTCTAAGGAGCACTAAACCACAAACAGTCAAAATCAGTTCAAATCAATAAGGCCAGTGAGGTGGCTCCGGTTATGACGGTATTACCACCAAACCTGACAACCTGAGCTCAAAACCCAGGACCCACATGCTGGAAGAAGACTGATTCCCACAAGTTATTCTCTGATCGCCACACACAAAGACACACACACACACAAAGACACACACACACACACTTAAAAATTAAAATAATAAAAGTTACTTTAAAACAAATAAAAGATGATCAGCTGTGGTGGTGCACACCTTTAATCCCAGCACTCAGAGGCAGAGGCAGGTGGATCTGTGAGTTCAAGGCCAGCCCGCTCTATATAGTGAGTTCTACATAGATGCTCAAATAGTAAGAGCATCTTTTGACATTATCTGAAACAAACCTAATTAGATTGAGAGAGTACAGGAATATTTTATCTGTACCTCGGGGGACAAATGACCCTTGGAAACCAGTGGCGGGCTGCCTGCCTAGCACACTGAACTTTGGACTCCATACTCAGCACTGAAAAATGAAAAAAAGGAAGGAAGGAAGGAAGGAAGGAAGGAAGGAAGGAAGGAAGGAAGGAAGGAAGGAAGGAAGGAAGGAAGGAAGGAAGGAAGGAAGGAAGGAAGGAAGGAAAACTAAAGCCATATACTCAGGAATGGAATTCTGAGACACATGGCAGGATGGACAAACCCAGGGGGCAATGTGACATGAGGCAGGTGAGAACGAAGACCATAAGACACTTCCATCTCTCCCGTGAGGTCCTGGCATAGTGGAGCTCATTGACACAGAAGGAAACAGTGATTGCTGAGAGCAGGGGCCAGAGAACCAGCATCTACAAGGATGTCTGCTTTAACTGTGAGGCATTCTGGAGATAAGCACTAATATCCAGCGGTGACAGGATCCTGAATGCCACTGGAAGCACAAAGATACCATACAAGATGGTAAATGTTATGTCATGTGTATTTTACAGTAAGAACAAGAAAGGGTGAAAAAGAACTTCATATCCTCCAAAAAAAGAAACCTCACATCTACGAATGCACAAAAAGCTAAAGCTGCCACTGAGAGCTAAGAGCGGTGACAAGTGCCTTCAATCTCAGCAGACAGGGAGGTGAAGAGGACGGGGGAGGGGGGGCAGCGCACGAGGGAGTGAGGAGACAGAGACGGACTGACTCAGTAGCCTGGGACACCCACTGCCTGACCTTCCTGCCCCAGCAAGCCCAGGGCCACAGAGGGTTACAGGCTCCCCCACACTGTGGGCTCACTCACTTCTGCTTCCCAACCCCCATCCCTTAACCACAGGCACTCTCTGGGCAGCCTGTGCCAATTCATTATGCAGTATTTTCTTCCAAAAATGAGGCCCAGATCCTGAGTCCCTAGATTTCTCCCCCGAGGCTTTTAAGGGCAGACACTTATTAAGCTATTCCAACCTACATAATTTCCGTAAAGGTAATACAAAAATCTCTCCTAAACCCAACACGTGGGCTCATTCCATAGATCTGTCCACATTCTCAACATCCCAGCACTTCCGGAGAACCACCATGCAACTCACAAAGAGGAATTTTGATAGCACACACAGTGAGTTTTTAGAACAGGCTTGCTAGAAACTTATAAAAATACCTCAGCCTGGGGTCTCCCAAAGAGGAGGGCAATAAAGCGTCCATGTTTGCTTCATGCTGTTAAATGGACACTGCTGTGTTCTTAGGCACAAAAAAATCATCTAATTCCCAAGCAGTGGCAGTGGGTGGATGAGATATTTATATTTTACATGGGCCAGAGGACAACTTCAAATGATCTGTCCTCAAAGACCATCCAGTCTTTTTTCTTTTGAGACAGGGTCTCTCGCTGGCCTGGTCCACACCCAGCTAGATGATGCTGACTGCCTGGGAGCTTGAGGAATTCATTGCTCCTGCCTCTGGCGCTCGGGTTTAAAATGCCCAGCGCTTTTATTTTTACATGTGTTCTGAGGATTGAACCCAGGTCCTCTTTATTGACTGAGCTACCTCTCCAGCTCCAGATGAAACATTTTTTTTAATTTATTTATTTTTTATTTTATGTGCGTTGGTGTTTTGCCATGGATGTCTGATCCCCTGAAACTGGAGTTACAGACAGTTCTGAGCTGCCATGTGGGTGCTGGGAATTGAACCTGGGTCCTCTAGAAGAGCGGTCAGTGTTCTTAACCGCTGAGCCATCTCTCCAGCCCCCTCCAGATGAAACATTTTAAAAGCAGACTTCAAATATGAAAGGAACACCAACCCCCAAAACTGTGAACTGTTTCAAGAGGCGTGAAAATTATCACCTGATGTGCCCTGTGGCATCATTCTTTATACATAGATTCAGAGATCTAGCACCAAGGATAACAAAGGCTATTAGGCAGAGTCCCCAGATCAAATCATCACATTTCTACTAATGGGATACTGTATCCTGCCTGACCCAGGAATAGTTGCTCCAGCACAGCACATGGCTCTCATAGGTAGTGGCAGTGGCCACATGTCTCAGGCAAGGGACAGGCCTAGGAAAGATACACAGCATCAGACCTCCCTCTGGAAGTGAGTGACAGTCCTGGGCCAAAAGTCAAGATGCCACTATCCCAGGGTCCAACCTTCCTGTATCCCATAGGGGCATCTGATACAGAAAGTGTGTGGCTCAGCCTAAGAATTGGAGTTACAATTTCCTGCTCATCCTAAACCTCCTTTAACAGATGGGTAAGGTCAGCAGTGTCATCCATCCAAGGCTGCAGACAGCCTGGCACAAGGGTACATCTCAGAGCCAACCACCTCTAGTGCCATGAGCCACAAGGCCCTGGCTCTTCACATAGCTCTCCCTAGTCCTTAGGGATCTTCATGTCTGACACCTCCCAGGGCAGTGAGGCCTCTGGATCCAAATCAGAAACAGAATCTCTAACTGAAGAAAAGCAAATCGAAAATCACTGGGTGCCTTCCATTCAGCAGCCTACCCGGGCTTCAGCAAGAGCTCCCAAATGACCCATAGTACACATGCCACAGCTACCAACCATACACACTGTACAACACACAAACATCATAACATCCAGGGATGATGCACACACCCATGTATACCACACAGCAATACACAATATACAAACCTCATGTGCATCACACAGCACACACATGACACCCAGACTCTAAAGTCAACTGTTTCTGAATTTAAAGACTGCAAACCCTTTCTCTGAATGGGAGGCAGTTGGGGGGGAAAATCATAGATTTGAGGAGTAAAAGCAAGAATTGAAGAAATCGAGGTAAACCTCCTTGAGTGAAGACAAGAAGCTCATCAGTATGTTTTATTTCCCCTCCCCCACTTTTAAACTCAGTGGTGCTTTTCTGGGATATCCCAGATCCCCTGAGAGGATTCTCTATCAAAGGAAATATAGAAAATTACAGGCTGGAGTATGAACATCTTGGAATTGCCAGTTCTAAGAAACTATTATTAATGAAGAAAGGATACATTGCTATTTGAAGAGAAGATGGGCAGGATGGGAAGGGGGTAGTACTGCTTGCTGAGCAGGCAAAACAAAGCTAAATCCAAAACAGAAGCATTAAACCACAGCCAACACCAGAACCGGCAGGCTGGTGAGACTCAGCGCTGAGTGACCTCAGCTTCCCCTCTGCAGGAGGTGGGCGGTGAGGAAGTGTCAACCCCAAGATACTGAGGCTGTTCTAGAATAGTGGGAAAGCTCACAAGTGGCCAGCCACAAAACTATTCTCTATCTTTTCAGCTTGGGGAGTTGGGGTATCTACAGCCCTGAACCAGCAAGCCCCAGTAGAGCAGCCTTTGAGCAGAAGCAGCCCAGGAGACTGGTGTGCACCCTTCAGTCATGCATGGTCACAAGGCCCCCAGGGGCTCAATCACGTACTGGTACAGTTCGGCCTCAAGAAGGAGTCTTCTAGAGGGGCCCAGAAGGCCCTGCAAGTCCCAGGCACTACTACTTTGAATTGTTTCAAGGGACTTTTTTGCCCTGGAGTTAGAAACGGTCGTCTTGCACTAGTAAGTAGATTTCATATCTTTTATTTTTCTATGAATCCTCTTATTGTGCTTTTTTGTATTTTAGAGCGATGGAGGGTAAGCACTGGTTTGGTTTGTTTCTTAACAGTGACAGTTTGAAAACTACAGAGCATTGTTAATGGCCTGGTTCCTGTATGGAAGTCCCCTAGCCCAGGGCTGGGGTTGAAGCTTGCGGAGGATGACCAGCCTGATAGATGGGGTCCAGGTTATAGCCCCAAGACCACCCCCCAAAAGTAAACATCTGAAACTTAATAGATTTTGCTCACAAGTCCCGTTTTTCCTGAAATGCTCTTTGGGTGCAATTCCCTGGCATTAAGGACACTGAGTGTTCTGTGACCATTGCCACTCTCTCTCTGTTCCCCTCCACAGCTTTCACACTGAAGCTTTGCCTCCATTAAGCAACAACTCCCCATTGGAGTTCTTGTTGTTGCTTTAAATCAAGAGAAATAACTCGGAGGGGGTTGAATATAATAGTGCATGAAGCACCCCCCCCCAAAAAATGAACAACCTATTCATCTGTCTTCAAATGTTAAACAGGAAGCCATTTCTTCCAAACCAAACACCCCTGACCATTCGCAGCTGTAGTTAGTCCTCCAGACCAAACTACATGTGCCCTCCATCTCCCTTCACACCAGTAAACGCAACAGCCCACGGTCATGAGATGTCCTTCCCAAACACTTATGGCTGGATCTCAGTGGCTGCCCTTTCTCAAGCCACCCCTATGTTTCTTTCATTGCTGAAAAGTCTATCTTTGTGCAATGAAAAAAAAAAAAAAAACAAAAAAAAAAACAAAAAAAACAGAAAAAAATGGTGGAGATGGAATGGCTAGGGTTCTCTCTGAGAAATGCATGTGTGCACAGCCTCGCTAGGACACTGGGTACTTCCCACCCAACATCTCAAGCTGGGCACAGCCAGCTTTCCAAATTCCTGAGTTCTCTCCACAACCCATTCCTTAAATAGACGTCACCTTCTAAGGACACTACAAGGCAGCAATTCTGGTCTAAAGGGCCCTGAAAACAGCTATATGAGCAGTGAGTCTCTTTAGGGTACCATAGGAAACCAGAGCAGACCCACTCCAAGGCTCAGGGTGCATTCAGCTGGGCTAGCCACCCACACATGCTGCCTCTAGGGGAGACTGGGAAGGGGCCAAACCACACAGAGTCTGATCTTCAGGCCACCGCAGGGGCTTGTCATGAGCTAGCTGTAATAGGAACTTCCTTGGTGATGTCACAATGTAAAAACCCCAGGGCAAGTGAGATAAGACTCCCAGTGCATCCAAAATTAGTTCAGTGCATCCAAAACTAGTAACATGGCTGGGTTGGGTGGGGAAGGACTGGAAGCCGGTCTCTTTTTTGGATCTTGGATTCTGGGGTGAAAGTTAACTGTTTTCAGTTACTATAACTGAAGCCACAGATTGGACAATTAAGCCAAGCACTGCCTGCCCCTCTTTCCTTTCTGGCAAGTGGGAACTCTGTAGAATGACAAGATGATACTGCCCCAACTCGGATTTTCCTTCTTTATGCAGCCATAGTCCCATTGGATTAGGGAACACCAGTACTGTCACATTTGACCTTAATTTCCTGTCAAACACTCCAAATACCACAAATGAAGTTTCCACCTTCTTAAGACTGCACAATGGTCTTGATTTTAATATGAAGGCAGAGAGAGATGGCTCATGTTGCTCTTCTAGAGGACCGGAGTTTGGTTCCCGGCAAACCATCTTGGGTCTCATCACTCACTGCTTCTAACTCCAGCTACAAAGAATCCTGTGCCACCTTCTGGTCTCTGCTGGTACTGCAAACACAAACACACACACACACTCACACACAGACACATACACACACACATACATATACACACACTCACATACACACACTCATACATATACACACAGAGAGAAAGAGAGACAGAGACAGACACATGCAAAATAATCTTTTCCAAAAAATACATGTATCAATCTGAGCTTAGATGGAAGATAGTCAGACCATAGGAACACAGTCCATGACTCAACTTGAGTGTACATATTAGTTTTCATAGATTAAGTCCTTGACGTACCTAGAAGTATATCCTGTGCTATTTTCAGTGGTAAATAGTACCCCCCCACACACACACATACACAATTCACTCAAAACATCTCCTAGGTCAATGATTCTCAACTCTCCTAATGCTGTGACCCTTTAATACAGCTCCTCATGTTGTGATGACCTAAACCATAAGATTATTTTCACTGCTATTTCATAAATATAATTTTGTTAGTTATGAATTATGATGTAGATATCTATGTTTTCTAATGGTCTTAAGTGACCCCTGTGAAAAGGTCATTTGACCTCAATGAGCTGCAACCCACAAGTTCAGAACAAAGTCCTAGGGTAGGGCTTGAGATATAGTACAATAATTCGGGACTAGTGTGTGTGAGGTCTCAGGTTCAATGTCTAGCACCAGGAGGCAGATCTAACTATGTAAACTCAAGCAATCCTCAAAAGTGTATTAAAAAAAATATAACCTTTTAGTGACTTTTGAACGAGGAACACAAGCAGCCTTCAAAAAATCATCTTAACAAACACATATCACACACTCTCTCAAAGCCAAGCCCTGGCCCTAAGAGTTTCATAACAATTCCTTTAATCGGCAAAGCAAGCCTGCAGCAGCCCTCACCCCAAGAGAAGGGATGTTTATATAAGATGTTTACAAGGTGTACAAACGTCACCATGGAGATTGGTAATATTGGCCCAGAAGAAAAATGTTTAAAGTAAACTCGCATCTTACCTCTGTAATTTCAAAACTGATATTAATAACAAATAAAATTAATGGCATAGTTAAGAGATTACCCAAAATGAGCTCCGCTGAGATTTTAAAACACTCAATAGAGCCAAAAGAAACAGCGCCCAGATCTCAAATGGAGGGTGCTAATTAAGAAAAGTGACTCAAATTCCTTGAAATGTAAACACCTTATAACTTCATTATAAAAACTCATAAAACTTACATGTTGGACAGTTAAAGAGCCTGGACAAGACTGCCTTCCATATCACCCCAAATTAGTACATCACCGAAGATCCGGCTGTTGTCAGCATCACACCAGCAGGAGAAATTAAAGAATAAACCACAATGCCCCCAAACCTCTTGAATTTATAGAGCACCAGGGTCCAAAGGACCTAACGTAACTCACTGCATTGCCAAAAACAACCTATGGAATTTCTCTCTGATGAGAAAATTGAAATGTCTTACTAATTACTCTCCTCCTCTATAGAAAAAATGATCTGTCTTGGCACAGTCAGCATGCAGTTCAGGAGGCCAGTTTGAGGAGAGGAGGATGTCCCTGTAGTGGAATTCAAGTGTATCTCCTTGACCAAGGGTGTGGCCAGCATAGGTAAGGTCATGCATATGACCTTCAAAGCTGTAGCCTAGAGGCAGGGACAGGAACAGTTTAAAGATGGCAGCTCTCTGCTTTCTAAACCTGGAAGGAAGGCCTGTTCTGTTTGGATGAGTGGATCACTCCAGCATTCCTGGCTTTAATTCTGTTGTAAGTTGCAACTGACCCCCTTTAATAAATACTAACGTATCAGTCAATTGCCTGTGATTAATATCTGGCTACATCTGGCCCTCAATGATGCCCCTAGGTCAAGGAGATGCACTTGAATCCCATTACATGTGTGCACCCTGACACAAGGATGCTTGCTATAAACTCCCTCGACATGGCTGCACCTTCAAAGAACCTTCAAAAGAGATGTGGACCAAATGCATGCTTGGATGATGCAGACTCGTCAGATGTAAAGACCAGCACACACACACACCTGTAAATCATTTCATTTTTACCGTTAAAAAGCCAAACAAGGACTGGAAAGATGAATCAGTCAAGAAAGTGCTGCCCACCCAAGCATGAGAACCTGAGCTTGATCCCCAGAACCCACATATAGCCTGTTCTTGTGATCCCAGTGCTGAAGAGGTAGAGAGATAATTTCCTAAGGCTCACTGGCCAGCCAGCCAAGTCTCATCCACAAGCTCCAGGCCCCAGTGTGTGTGTGTGGGGGGGGGGAGAAAGAGAGAGAGAGTCAGGCAACTATTCCCCCATACCTTAAAAGCTAGGAACAAATGGCAAGCCTGCCTTCCCTCCCAGGTTCCCATGCTTAATCAAAGGAACAACCTGGCTTTGCCTCCATTTCATCAATAAATTTTAATCCATTGAGAATCTACATTTCCTTCAAAAGGAAGGAAATACTTTGCTTTTACTGCAAATCATCTGTTCTTATTTTAGGTACAGTCATGCTTATTATTTTTGGCCATCCATATATCAGGAGAAAACATAAAATGGCTGGGTCTAGCATTGGCAGCAGTGAGGTGGGAGAGCCAATCCCAGACCACGCCATGTAGAAAAGGGGTCAGTGACATCCACTGGAGGCCACCTGGACAGATGGGTCTGCTGCAAACGTGCAATACTGACTAGGAATATCTGCACCTCCAAATCTCCAAAAGGGTGTACTGTTTCCACATATGGGAGCGTAGACCACAGTGATTCATCTGAGCTCAAGATTAAACACACAGACAAATACAGCATCATACTGAAGAGCCCGTACCCAGCAAACACTGGCCATCTGATGAGAGAACTACAGTGGCTTACGGCATGCCCACAATAGCCACACTGCACGAGGATCCAGCCCAGGATGACTGCGTTAGTCAAACACACTAGAAAGTTACCTCCCGGGCACTTACTCTGCCTCCCAGGAGGTACTTCAAACCTCTAGTAGAGGGCTGGAGGGATGGTTCCATGGAGAGAGTGCTTGCAGCCTAAGTGTGAGGACCTGAGTTCAAATTCTCAGAGCACATATAAAGCTGGTCATGATACCATATGTCTGCAATCTCAGCACTCCTTAAAAAGAGACAAGAGACAGAGACAGAAAACTCACGTGGGAGGTTTATGGTGGGGAGGGGCACAGAGAGCAGCCTCTGGAGGGAGGGTCCTATTCAAGTTCACCACCTTTATTTCTTTCTTGTGATGGAATAATCTTTTATCTTTACCACAGTTCATCTGTCACATATTGACGCCCGTTTGCTTCTGGGTTGCTTCTGATTGGCTGTTAAGAACACAGCTCTGCTGAATGTCATGTATATTTTTTCTCAGCTTGTTTGTAGTCTTTTGGGGTATACGCCTGGACATAACCTGTGAGAACTGCATGCTTCATGTTTTAGGGGAAGTGCCTACGGTGGCTGAAAGAAGATGTTCCCACTCCAACACAGTATGCCAACAGAGGCTCCCGCTAGCCTGTGGGGTTACGGTTTCTTTATTTTTGAAGAGTTTTTATTTATTACTCTGTGTGTGTGTGTGTGTGTGTGTGTGTTGTGGGGCAGTGGCATATGTGTGCCATGGCACATGTTTGTGACAGTACCTTTACCCACTGAGTTATCGTGCACTGCAGGTCTGTCCTGGCTTCTCCACAGCCACACTATCACACTTTGCTGTCTTCTCTAATCCTATTGTTCACATGGTACCAGTGCATTCTGAATCTGGCCTCCTTACACTTTCTGTGAGTTGTGAGTTCCATGCTTCCATGAGGCTGGTGGAAGGTTAGCAGGTCCCTATCTACCTTGCCCTAATATATAAACAGTAATGAGGTTATGAGGGGGTGGCAGAGTTTGCTCTCCGGGTCCCAGCGTGGTCTTATTAGTCCCTCCCCACCCCGCCAAGCACACGCACATGCACTAGGGCACACTCCTAGTAACCCCCTTCCTCCAGCAAGTTCCCACAACCTTCCTAAGCAGCTAGGGACCAAGTGTTCAACCACATGTGCCCATGTGGGGACACTTCAGTTTAAAACACTGCCCATGTGACAGCGGTCTCCACCTCACTTAGGGTCATAAAAGAGAGCAGAGGACTGTGACTACAACATGAAGCCCCCAGCAACACCTACATAACTGCTCTGTGGGAGACTGTGATGGGATTCAGGTGTCAGCTAATAAGGTCTAAAGACGCTTATCCAGGGTCCCAGGCTCTTGAAGGAGGAGTGGCCAACCCCATTCATAGGGGGCTACTGAGATCTTAAGAGCCCCGTTTCCTAGTTCCTGACTGCTAGAGAGACCGGTTCAACATCCATCGTCCATCGCATAAATAATCCAGTCTATCAGGTGCCTATAAGCTGTTACTTATATCTGAGTGTTGGCTTATATTTTAATAAATAGTAACCTTAAATTAATATATTAAAAAAAAAAACTTCTGCCTTCAGGAGGCGCCACCCCTTCCAGAAGATATCGGTCTCCCTCCCTGGCAGTCTTCAGAATGCAGTATGTCTCCATCCCCCTCACCCCCATGGAGAAAAAAGAAGTGTACACAGAGCCGCCTGCCTGCCTAACATCGTAGCCCTCCTTTCCTAACTCCACTAGAGCATGGAACAGTGCCTTTGAGAACATCTTTAGAAGGACTTCAGGAAGCCAGGCGCTCCTGGGGTCAAATGATGTCACATCTTGGCTGCTCTCAGAAGCACAGAGGGGGAGTGACTGTGGCTTGGGGCCAAGGCTGGCCCGAACTAAGCATGGAAATTTGCTTCCTCAGCCACTAATCATTTGGCTCCAGGAATTTTTCCATGTTCTTGCCAGGAGTCCAAACCCCTGCATTAGGGACTGGGATGTGGCTTGATAGTAGAGCACTTCTCTAGGCTGGCTCCCCAACACTGCAAAAGTAAAGAAACAGAGCCTGCAGTAAAAAAGGCAAAGAGCCACTCACTTGCTTGGAAAGCAGAGGCAGGAGGATGTTGGTGAGTTCACGATCAGCCTGGGTTATATAACGAGTTCCAAGCCAGCCAGAGCTACATAGGGAGACCTTGAATGAGAGAGGGAGGGAGGGAGGGAGGGAGGAAGAGAGAAATGTGTCATTTTTCTCTTACTGTGGAATCTAGATTTTGTAATTATGTATTCGTATGTGTGTCTATGACATATCTATGTATATATGTGGAATGTAGAAGAGTGACTATTTGAGAAGAGGTTGGGGGCCAAGGGGGAAAGAGGGAATGAAGGGGGTGATATAGATACATGATATGCATCTACAAAGGTTATCACAATGAAGCCTATTATTTTATATAATAAACATATGCTAATAAAAACACAATATGCAATAGACTGAGGCTCTAACCCTCTGGGCACATACTTCAAGATTTTATTGAAGCCTCTCCCCTAATGTGTAACCCTGAGAAGACCCTGGGTCCTACCCACCCATTTCCCTTGGGGCCTCCTCCTCCATCCCAAATGCCAACACTCACTGAGCTTTATGTTCCTTTGGTCAAAATCAGAAAGTTTCGTGAGTTTTCTAAGCATCAGCCAGCCAATCGCATCAGTTTCCTTGACAGTGATTTTCTTCCCCATCCTGGCCTGAGGACATCACACAGAGCTTCCAAACACGGATGGTGGCTGGCTGGAGAGCACCTGACCGTGTCTCAGCACTGGGATTTCCAAGATTTATTTCTATTTAGTAACTAAGAAATGGGATTTGGCAGGAACTCTTTGAGGATACGCAGTCTTGTGGGTGAGGATGAACTACCACTGTCTCCCAAGAAGCTAACAAAGAAGAGAAATAAGATCCTTTGCCAAAAATCCTTAAAAAGAACAGGCACCCGAAATGCTCAAGGATTCCCATATGCTGTGGGAAAGCTCTTCAGACCAGGGCAACCAATGAGTCAACAGACTCAGCTATTCTTCCTAGCTTTCCAGCTCTTCCCCTTCACAGCGGCTCCAAACTAATCCCCTGTGTTTACTCATGTGTTCCTTATCTGTTTTCCATCACCTTCCATTCATGGAAGGTCATTTATTTCTCCATGGCCCTTCTGTGTTCTTCCACTCCCTTCCACAGCTGGAGAGCAATAACGAAGCTCAGTCATCCCATCGGGGCTCCGGTACAAACTTCCAACACAGCCTCCAAGGGGAAATCTCTGCCCTGTCTCCTCTACAGACCTGTCTCCAACTAAACTGCTAGGCCAAGGTCACCTACAAATCGACTGAAAAATAAATAAATAACAGACAGTGTGTAAGAAGCTATTTGCAGAGAAACAATGCTCTCCTCCCCAAAAGACTAAAATCTGTAAAGAAGCACAATTTAAGGACAGCCTGAGGCTGGTGGGGACACATGCATTATGCAAAGGGCAGAGAAGACCAGGTATCCAACCAGACACGGCCCTGCCGGCCACAGCCTTCTACAAGGAAAAGAAGAACTCATGTTGAAAGAGAAGGAATAAGCTATTGAGCAAGCAAGGAACACCCTAGAAGACTCAACGAAAGTCTGAGGTTGGTCAATCAATCTGGTGCTATAAGAAGAGACAGGTCTGGTGGGAAAGTCAGGTGATGGGGACATTCTCTGGAAGGGCAAGTTGGAGCCCTACCTCCGTTTCTTCTCCCTCCCTGTGCCTCCCAGATGCCATGAACAGCTCTCTCCACGGCATCCTCATGATCTTCTACCTCACTCCTAGTCCACATGTGACAGAGACAAAGGACCATGACTGACCCTCCGCACGGTCCTCCTTATAAACGGATCATCCTAAGTGTACACTAATAATAAGACCACGCTGGGACCCGGAGAGCAACCTCTGCCACCCCCAATACCCTCATTGCTGTTTATATATCAGGGGGGAGGTAGATAGGGATCTGCTAACCTTCCACGCCCAGAACTCACAACTCACAGAAAGTGTAAGGAGGCCAGATTCAGAATGCACCGGTACCTTGTGAACAACAACAGAATAAAAGAACGAGACAACAAAAGTGTGATAGTGTGGCTGTGGAGAAGCCAGGACAGACCTGCAAGATAATTCAGTGGGTAAAGGTACTACCACAAACATGTGCCATGGCACACATATGCCACCTCCCCATAACACACACACACACACACACACACACACACACACACATACACACACAGAGTAATAAATAAAAACTCTTCAAAAATAAAGAAACCGTAACCCCACAGTCTAGCGGGAGCCTCTGTTGGCATACTGTGTTAGAGTGGGAACATCTTCTTTCAGCCACTGTAGCAAAATCTGGCACTTCCCCTAAAACATGAAGCATGCAGTTCTCATATGTTATGTCCAGGCGTATACCCCAAAAGACTACAAACAAGCTGAGAAAAAATATACATGACATTCAGCAGAGCCGTGTTCTTAACAGCCAATCAGAAGCAACCCAGATGCCTGTCAATATGTGACAGATAAACTGTGGTGTAGTCCCACAAAAGATTATTCTATCACAAGAAAGAAATAAAGGTGGTGAACTTGAATAGGACCCCTCCCTCCAGAGGCTGCTCTCTGTGCCCACCCCCATAAACCTCCCATGTGAGTTCTCTAGTAGGGTATAACTTTGTGGTGCCCCTTGGTTCCAACCCGTCAAGGTTCCATTTTGCCATTTTTAATAATTGCAACTCTCCACAAACAGGCACTCTTGGGTGTGATATATGCCCCCCATAAGTTCACATACTTAAAGTCTTCATGACCAGGGAGCCACACTGTTCAGGACGGATTAGGAGGTGTGGCCTTGTTTGAAAGGTGTGTCACAGGGAGTGGGCTTGAGATTTTAAAATGTCACACCAGCCACCTCCCCTGCCTGCTGCCTGCAGCTCTTAGCCCCATGCTTGCCCGCTGCAAGGCTTCCTTCAGTAATGGACTAACCCTCTGAAACTATAAGCAAGCACCTAATTAAATGTTTTATTTTATCAAGAGTTTCCTTGAATGTGGTGTCTCTTCACAGCAGTAGAACAGTGACTAAGACACTGTGGGTTTCTTCAAACCCATAATTTCCATCAAACCAGAGAAAAACATCAGACCAATACCAGCTGCGAGGTGTTCTGTAAAATACTGACGGGCCCTTCAGAGCCACTAGAGTGACCATACAAGTCAACTGTGAGACACTGTCACAGTTAAGAGCAGCCAAAGGAGAAATAGCCAGACACAGTGCCATGACCAGAGCAGACCCCTGCAAAGAAAAAGGACACCAGGAGAAACCCAGGACATCAGACTAAAGGGTAGACTACTGTCAATGTGGTAGTCACATGGGTCACCCAATTTTGAGAAAAGCACCCTACTATAGATGTTAGTAAGCAAGGAAATGAGGTGTGGGCATGAGCTTTCTCTTCACTATCTACGTGTGTGTGTGTGTGTGTGTGTGTGTGTGTGTGTGTGTGTGTGTACTCATGCAATGCACACACAGTTTAGGTGTGCACACATGTGTAAACATGCACATGGAGGCTAAGTTAACTCTAGCTGTCATTTCTCAAGCACAGTTTACCTTGTGTGTGTGTGTGTGTGTGTGTGTGTGTGTGTGTGTGTGTGTACTCATGCACATGTACATGCACACACACAGTTGAGGTGTGCACACATGTGTAAATGTACACATGGAGGCTAAGTTAACTCTAGTTGATATGTGTGTGTGCACATGTACGGGCATGTATAGAAGGATATACACACCTTTTGTGTGCACACAAGAGGCCAGAAGTCTGCATTAGATGTCTTCCTCCATTGGCCTCTATAGCATCATCATTATTACTGGCAAGGCCTCTCATTGAACCCAGAACTCACTGACTCAGCAAGCTCCGCAGATCCTCCTGACCCCCTACCATCCGAGCATAGAGGCTACAGCCCCACATC
The DNA here is from genome assembly GCA_033318265.1 of Phyllotis vaccarum. Lineage (NCBI taxonomy): Eukaryota > Metazoa > Chordata > Mammalia > Rodentia > Cricetidae > Phyllotis > Phyllotis vaccarum. The sequence continues at coordinate 56,773,841 of JARWLC010000011.1, forward strand.
ATTGTGCCCGGCTGCCATGTCTGTGATGAAGACTCAGACTCAGCTCTTAATGCTTTTGTAGCAACCACTTTACCAACGAAGCCAACTCTCTACCCACCCATTTTTCTGTTTTTTTGAACACAGGGTCTTTCACTAGCCTCGAACTTGACAATTTAACTATATTTGTTGGCCAGTGGGCTCCAGGGATCCAACAGACTCCACCTCCCCAGATCCAGATTGCAAGTACATACATCATCCATGACCCACAATCTCACATGGGTTCTGGGAATCGAACATAGGTCTTTGTGCATGACTAACTCGGCTATCTCAGCCCTGACTTTATACTTTTGTGAACTTAAAATCATTCTAAAATAAAAAATGTGTCTTACTTTTGAAAGGAACAAAGTGCCGACACTCACAGGACATGAATGAACCTTGAAAACACTGTTTTGCATGAGAGAAACCAACCACAAAAAGGCACATATGGAAATGATTCTATTTATATGAAATATCAGAAAAGAAATGAGCTCTCGGGGCCCGGAGCACACGTAGCTGCCAGAGCCCTGGGAAAGCTATGATTGTAATGGGCACAAAGTTTCTTTAGGGGGCAATGACAACATTCTAGAGTTGATTATGGTGTCAGTTTCAGAACTGTGAACACACTAAAAAACACTGGGTTGTGTTCCTCAAAGTGATGTTCTCTGGCATGTGAATCATACAAAGCTGTTATTAAAATAAGAGCCCAACAGTGGAAAAATTGAATCACACACTTCACGCAAACATGATCTTCAATAATGCATTTCATTTAGGGAGCCCTTTTAAGGATACGAAAAAGCAACTGAGTACAGGTACCATGTCTCCCAACTCCTACCCGGCCCTGCCTCGGTTTCCCCTTATTAACTTCAGTCATTAGCCTGCGACATGTTACAACAAGTCAGCTTTGATGATGAAGAGAGGCCCGAGCCTACATGCATCCTGATAACCTCAAACAGACAATGATGCTGTCTTTTTTCTTTGTAAGTAACTGAAACTCTCTCAGTAATAATAAATTAAGTAAATAAATAACTCAAGTAAAAATTGAGTAAAGAAATAGGACAACCATTCCTCATGGAAAAAATTGAAGGCTGGGGGGCTGGGACTTTAGCTCAGATGGGAGAATGTGTGGCTGGCATGCACCAGGCCCAAAGTTCAGTGTCCATAACTGTAACAACCAATGTATACGAACGATCACATAAGAAGATGCCCACAGCACTAATTATCGGAAAAAGTGCAACCCAAAACCACAGTGGCATCACTTCACACCAAGACAGCTGTTTAAAAAGAAATGTTGAAGCTGGACCAGCACTACACTGTGGATTAAATGATCTGTTCGAACAGCGCTGCCCATTGCTAACCTCCTTCAATGCACATGACACAGCCCTGGGCTCTGCTGGTCACACCCTTTCTGATCCCCCATGAGCTCCATCTGCATCCCATGCCAAAGGTTTTGCCAGCTAAAAACTAAAGCATCGTTAACAATAAAACAAGGAAGCAAAGAGAAGCCACTGAACACTTAGCTCTCAGGAAGGCAGTGATCCCTCAGCATAGAAAGAGCTTGGTGTTCTACGGAGTCAACAAAACAGCCACACACAGCAGGTTTTTGGTAGCACAAGTGGATGAAATGAAGGGGCAAAGACACGGACCCTGGCTGTCCACAAAAATTGGTGACAGTGGAGGGTCCAGTGGGTGCCCTCCACACACAATGACCACCACGCTCCTCGCTTGGCTGGTACAACTGAGAGGCTTGATTTGTAATTTAATTTGTCTAAATTTTAATGAAATAGCCAAATGTGGCAAATGTCTATCAACATATTACATAGTAAAGCAGCAACAGCAAGCAAACCTTGGGCATCTGGATACTTTCTTCCAGAACCTTCTGAGATAAGAAAATTGGTCATTATTTAAATGAATTTTTAATTGGCAAGCAAAACAAAGCTATTGCAAAAGGCAAAACAAATGGCCAAAAATCTGAGTGAATGCTTTCATCTCAGACTAACATGAAAAGCGTCAGAGGGCTTCAAAGACGACCCCATAATTAACAATAATGTGATTAGGAGAGCTTGTCAGAAAGAAACCACTTGCACTGAACCCATTCACTGTACTGTTTCAGGGTAGAGCCTAAGGTGTAACAGCTCCAGAATTCAATGATGATGGACACATGGGCAGAGAAGCCACCAGCAGAATCCTGGAGATAGATAGGATTATCCCCTCAGCAAGGGACAAATAACATGGCTTCCACGCACTATGTACAATTCTGTTTTTTCTTTTTTTTCTTGTGTGTGTGTGTGTGTGTGTGTGTGTGTGTGTGAAAGAGAGAGAGATGTTCATGCTATGAAAGTGCACGTGTGGATGCCAAAGGACAACCTTGAGTGTCCTCCTCAAGGATGTCACCCACCTCTTGAGCTAGAGTTTCTTGTCTATCTAGAGCTTGCCATTTGTGCTGGGTTAGACTATCCAAGAGCTCCAGCGAACCTCCTGCCTTCTTTCCACTACCTAGCACTGGGATTACAAGAACAAGCCACCGTGTCCATCTTTTTAATTTTCGTTTTTTGTTTTATGTGGGTTATTGCAAACTGAAAGGAAGTCTTCAGCAAGAGTTTACTGCCTGGACTATCCATATTCCCAACTTCTCTTTTCTGTTGTTTATATCTAGCAAGTGAAACCCCACTATAGAGACCAATCCACCAGAAGCTGTAAAATTTTTCAGTCAACCAAGGGGCTTGTTCACTGAACTTTCCCAAGGCACCAAAGCCCTGCCATAAGCCATCTCCTGCACAAAAGCATACGAAAAAATTATCTCTACCATCAAAACTCTGAAGCTAATCACCAGCAACCTGACAGCTGGAGATGCCCAAGGTTCCCCCAGGCTAACAGAACTACCCAGGCCAGTCCTCATTCTCTCCTACACTACCTAACGCTAACCCCAATCCTAACTCTCTCCTAGACCATCTAACCATAACCCAAAACTTAACTCTCTGCTACACAGCCTCTCCTTCCTAAGAAACAAGAAAGGCTTTCCCCTTGCTCTGCTGTCCACACTTGCTCTGCTCCCCTCCCCTTGCTCTGCTGTCCACACTTGCTCTGCTCCCCACCCCCACCTCAGTTCTCCTCCCAAAAACAGCTGATGTTTCTTGGGCTGCCTTGGGTGTCTTGTTGGAGTGTGTTCACTTCTCACGAGCAATGCAAATAATAAACTATTTCCATGTAAGTACAGCTAAGCAGGGCTGGAGGGGTAGTGATAGCTCAGCAGTTAAAAGCACTGCTGCTCTTGCAGAGAACCTGGGTTTGGGTCTCAGCATCACATGACAGCTCACAACTCTCTTAACTCCACTTCTGACCTAAGTGGACACCCAGGCACATATGTGGTGCACATACATATATGTAAACACTCACATAAAATAAAAATAAGCAAATCTTTTCTTTAAAAACAAAAATCACACAATCCCATGCTAGACCACACACCACAATGTGGTACTGAGCCCTGAGGGCCACGCAGAGAAAGAAAGACATCACGTTCCTGTAGACACTCCCACGCACAGGATCTGGTGGGTAGAAAGACCATTCTGAGAAACCCAAACTGCCCTGCTGGATTTAGATTCACCATTCAAAAGTTCTGAGTAAACCAGGCTAATGCATTCCATGACCCCACCCCCTGGATGCCTGAAATCACGGACAGTAGCAAACCCTATAAATACTGGTTTTTTCCAGTACACACCTACCTGTGTCAAAGTTTAATTTAGTGAGCAGACACAGTAAGATTAAAAATAACGAACAGCTGGAGAGATGGCTTTGAGGGCAGAAGCACTTGCCATGTGTCTAATGAATGAGTTAGAACCCTGAGACCCATACAAAAGTGGATGGAAACCGATTTCAGAATATTGTCCTTTGACCAAAACACACACACACTATCCATGCACACATACATATACAACAATAAAAGATGAATTTTAAGAAAAGAAAAATAACTAACAATAAAATAGAAATTAAAACTGTAATAAAATTGCGGGCATTGTTTGTCTGGTGCTTGGGGCCATTATTAAGTAAAGCAAGGTATACAATGTGAAGTGTCTTTCTGTATGCTATGAATATGCTTTATTACTATTGGCTAATAAAGAATCTGCTTTGTCCTACGGCAGGTGGAAAATCCAAGCAGAGATAAAAGGTGAAGAAGGGCAGAGAGAGACAGAGACAGAGAGAGGGAGAGAGAGAAGCTGCAGGCTGTCTCCAAGAAAGCAAGATGTAATGGAACACAAATATAGCCCAGAAATAGATTAATAGAAATTAGTTAAGTTGAAGAGCTAGTTGGTAATGAGCCTGAGCCATAGGCCAAAATGTTTGTAATTAATATCAGTATCTGATTAATTATTTTATAAGTGGCTGCTGCAGCATGCGGGTGGGAAAGATTCTTCCGGACTGCAGGCCCAGACGGGACAGAAAACTTCCAGCTACAGGTATACTTGAATACAAACACTGCAATGTTACAAGAGTCGACCTGATAACCAAAGGTGGATGGAGTAACAGGTAGGGTAGCATATATGCTGTGGATACATTAGACAAAGACTCTGTGTGAAGATTCCTGGGAAGACATTTAAAAAAAAAAAAAAAAAAAAAAAAAAAGTCTACTCATCCCAAATAAGGAAACCGTAACAGACCTATGTAACAATGGCACCAATGTCCAACTTGGTAAACCAATGAGTTTTATTGGGGTAACTTCCAGAAGAATAGGTGAGGGATACTTACAGGAGCCTGGTGGCTCAAAGGCAGCTGCATCATCAAAGCCCACCCCAGCAAGGTGCCACTCATGATAGCTAGAATCCTAAAGTTTTCTACATAATTTAAAGGCAGCTGACACTAAGATTCTCTTCTCTGGAGTCTTTACTGCTTACGTAGCCTTGGGGCGAGAGGAGTCTTATGAATCTGGTCAGTTTCAGAGACCTCCTGAGACTTCTGGGTTGTTTACTTTCTGAGTCTTTAGCTAGTTTTACTTCGGAACTTTCTGAGTTTTAAGGAGCTTCCACAAAGAGAAAATGATTGAAATCACAAAAAAAAAAAAAAAAAAAAAAAAAAACCCACCTGCTCTACAATAAAAATGAAGGTTCCCTAAAGATAAGAAGATGTAGAAGGGTATGAGATGGCATCATACTTTTCAGAATGGTTGGTTGTAGTCTGAGGTTTCTGGCCTGGCCTACCCCCAAAGATCTGGACCCACAGTTCCACAGCCACTTAGTCCCAAATAATCACAAAAAAAGCTTATATTAATTACAAGCTGTTTGGTCTATGGCTCAGGCTTATTACTTGGTAACTCTCATACTTTAAGTTAACTCATATTTCTATTCATATTTAGCCCCATGACTTGGTATCTTTTTGCTGAGTGCAGCTTTCTCTTCCCACTTCCTCTGTCTCGCTGTCATCTGCTCCTCTGCTCTTCTGCTTCCCAGAATTTTCCTAGTCTGGTTGCCCCTCCACTACTTCCTGTCCAGCTATTTGACCAATCAGCATTTTATTAAACCAATAGGAGTGACAAATATTTACACTGTACAAGATCATATTCAAACTTAGGAATTCTTCATTTCTGGATTTTTTTTTTTTTCATTTTAAATGTAGGTCATGTTTAACCTCATGTAACAGACTAGAGAAATCAAGAAGCTACTATACTTCCTGATCTGGAAACAAGAACACCTCCCACACCCCACTGCACACACCCCAGGCCTATTTAGAAGGCCACCTGGCATTTATAGTCCAAAGAATACAGAGGTCACCTGACATGACTCCAGGGTTGGGTCTAATTCTGACTTTAGCTCAAAGGGAAAAAAAATACTAAATAAAAATTTCATTAATCAACAACCTGTCAGTTGTGCTGCTGTAGGGTTGAATGAAAAAACCAGGACAATGGCAGTGGATGACAATAGTCTCTGCAGATTGCTGGGCTCATGCTACTTAGTATGTCTGCATGCTGTAGCTCTGAGTAATCTTTTGGGAGAATGGTCATCTTCTATGGTTTCTATAAACCCAGAAACAATAACCTCCATAACCAAACTTCTAACAGTTTTCAAAATAAAATCCCTCAGGGTCCAATTTGGGAAACACCGTGTCTGAAAATACAAAGCAAGTTACTATACCCCTGCATGCAAAGTTTCCTAAACCTGACCACATGAGTCAAGGAAGGAGTGCTCAGCCCACTGCCACAGAGGAAGATTCACAAGTGCCACACATGATCATGGCAGCTTCAAGCCTAGCCCAGTTAGTCAGTGAGAGTTCATTCAGATTACATAGTAAGTGAGGACATGAAGACAGCTTTATCCTGCAAACCAATGTCACAGCTACCAAGGTACAGAAGGAACACCCATAGAGTACGAAGCAATAAAAGACACAGAAAATGGGCGCCAGAATTTTCTTTTGAGTACCTGCTGTGGTTTGGATGCACATTCCTACTGCACTTTGCTGCCTTCACTAGAGAACCAAGAATAAAGCCACCTTGCAGAACTGAGAGCCAAATGCTAGGATGTTATCTTTTAAGTACCCTGAGTTATGCATTTCATTATAATAACACAAAACGAATATAGGCTCCATGGGAATCCTTATTAGCTCAATTTGTTATTCCAAAGCAACACCCACCAAGATGACTTTTGATGCAAGATGGTGGCACAAAGATGTGTCACTCCACTCCCCTAGATGACATACTCCAGCTTTAAAAAGCCTGAGGGTTTCAACAATAAAATGTGGAGAAAGGTGAGGCTAATCAATCAGGTGAGCACCAAAACCCAGCCCAACTCCATAGAACCTCAGGAAGGAACCAAATGTCTACCATCTCTAGTGGTATCCTCATGAAATATCTCACCAAGAAGTGACCTCTTCACAGACGCACAAAACACCAATGTTCCCAGGCATCTGATGTACACAAAACACCAGGGAGCTTTTCCATAGGACCCTGGAACTCACTTGCACAACTTACCAGGCAGCTCCACAGGCCAAAGGCTCCTCTCCTCTTACTGTTTATATAATCTTAGGGAGGGAGAGTTTGCTAATTCATTAGTTTCAGGGGCTTCCTGAGACTTTTGAGTTACCCACTTCCTGAGTCATAAGGCACTTTCTTCCAGAAAGAGATGTTTCAACTTAGAAGAAACTGCTGTACAACACCTTCTGGATGGGCAGCTTTATCAGCTATGTAAACTTCAATCCTACTGGCTTACCACCCCTACTATGAAGACCCAAACTCCAAAACGCTCCAAGGTTGAAAGGGTGTTGCACATCAACATCGCAGCAGAAGTGGAAAGTTCAACACTGTCTACCTGTGATAGGTCATGGGCAAAGGACAGGCAGACTAACGATGCTTTGAGAAGTAACTTCTCATGCTCTGTGTGTTAAGTTTATATAAAACAGAAATGGGCCTCATGGTGAGATGTGGCTTGCTCCATAAATATATATTACATGTATGAAAGTATTCTAAAATATAAACAATTATGAAATCTGAAACACTTCTGGTCCCAGACATTTTGGATACGAGACATTCAGCCTGTAGTAACTTAGACAAAGGCATTTCACTTCTGGGAAGTAACTCCACAGATAGTCAAAAAACTGCCAAAAAACCCAAAACCAAACTAAAGCAAAAACCCACAGATGTTTGATGCAAGGCTATTTCATGTAATGCTTAAGAATCAGAAGACCTGTGAAGTAAATGATGCATATGATGGAACACGAAAGAAAAAAATGAGGCTGTTGGGCAAAAGGGGACCAGCTTGGGGGAGGGGGGGCGGAGAACACCAGAGAAAGTATGAAAGATGCTGAAACCCATTATTTTGTATGCTAACTTAAAGTTAATAAAAAAAACAACTATGCATATACAAATGGCAGATTATTAGCAGTGATTTTTTTTTTGTTTGTTTTTTAATGAGGAAGTTGGAAATAAACTTTTTTGTTTTGCTGAGCTGGGTCTCACTGTCCTGGGTTGGTCTTGAACTCGGTATGTCCTCAAGGTAAGCCTTGAATTCCTAATTGTCCTGGGCCTAGCTCCTGAGTGCTGAGCTGGCAAGGTAGGAAAACCTGCCTAAAAAGGGAAGAGGCACAGGACTGTTACAAGGAAAGGCTGCGCCGTGTGTGGTCCAAAGTGGCTGTGCAAGAAACCATTATGAAAAACAGTGCTAAGTGGAAGAAGCCAGTTCAAAAGCCACATGGTCCATGATGCTATTTAAATGAAATTTCCAGAACAGTCAAATCCTCGGGGACAGAAAGTAGATTAGTACTTGGGAAACAGGAGGAAGAAAATAAAAACCAACTGCTAATGAGTGTCTGGGTTCCTTGGGGGTGGAGGATGGGGAAAAGTTTCTGAACCGGCATGGTAGAGATGAAGGCTGGGACAGCTTCAACTGCCAACTGACACAGCCTGGGAGGGGCGTCTCACTGACACTCACTGACACTCAGCTCCAGGGCTGAAGAGACAGTTCACTGGTTGAGACACTGGCTACTCTTTCAGAGGATCCAGGGCCGATTCCCAGCACCTACCTGGCACCTCACAACTGCCTGTAACACAAGCTCCAGGACATCTGACACGCTCTTTTGGCTTCCATGGGCACCAGGTATACAAATGGCACACAGACGTACATACAGGCAAAACACTCAGACATATAAAATAATAAATATATAAACAAATAAATTAATTTTTTTTAAAAAAAGCAATCGGTGGAAGCCAAGCAAAGCTTCCTCAACTCTCCATTCTCTGTCCCTGTTTTGCTTTTAAGTATACCTATAAATGTTGGTCTGAGCCAAAGCTCCCTCACTCAACATCACCCCCACACATACCCCAACACATAGCCCCAAGTTCACAGCAGGACTCATTGGCTGGCTGGGGGGAGGGGAGGAACAATGATAAAGATAATTTCTAAACCTTGATCTTGAACATCTCACCTTATGCTCCATCTGGCCTTTACTCTCTGTTTTGTATCAACAGCCACAGCTTTAACAGCCTGCGGAAATACAGTCGAGTTGGAGAAATCTGACTCCTAGAAGTATACTTCTCACGGATAAGAAGAGAGATGCATTCAACATTTGGGAAAGTGAACTCTATCTGAACTCTGAAAACATATTGTAGCCTTAAGTAAGGAGAGTCAGGTAATTGGTACAACGTTCCACCTTGCGAAACAATGGATTTTTCCTATTGAAGAAACGGGGTGTTTTATGTTCGAAATAACGTTTCCTAATGAAAACGGTAACACACTGAATATTGCAAGCAGCCAGGGAAAACTGAAGCACATCCAAGCCAGTTGACTCATGAGAGAAATTATGTTCTTGGCAAAACTATTAACACCCTCGGAAGACAGAGTTCTTCCAAGCACATTCCTGTCCTGAGTAGTCAGTAGGCTTCTTCTTAAAAAGCTATCTTCTCTCAAGTCCCCAGAGCCACCTGGGTCACCCTTAAATAACCTAGTCTCCCTTGCCCAGTTCCCTAGGCATCCACCTCCATCACCCATTGGCATACTGACCCAGTGTTTCTCCCAGCACTGGCCAAGCATCCCTGCACCCTACTCTCACCCTGCTCACATCATTTCCTTTTTTTCTCTGTTTAAAAGACAAGACAGTACCGAGCTATCCAAAGGACAAAGGGCACTTCCTAGAACCCCCTCCCCTTCTATTTGTTCACACACACACACACACACACACACACACACACACACACACACACACACACACACACACACCCTAGGAGCCCAAACCTTCCTATGGGTCCCAGTCCCCAGAGGCAAACCCATCTGCTTCATACTTCAAAGGGCTCTCATGTGTCCATAAATTACAAGGGTTGACAGCCACATCCCAGCAGCAGTGAGGATGTTTGCTTTTCTTGGCTTTTGCTTTTGCCCAGGCCTCTTAAGGGAAGCAAGGGCAAAGGACAGAAAGGAGCCTAGTAAACTGGGTCTGGGTTTGGGCAGAGAAGTCCTTGGAGGATCCAGTCCCTGAGGAGCCGCATGATCCCTGGTCAACCTGGTCTACTCTGAAACCTGAGAGGACCGTATGAAAAATGGCCCCCATGAAAGCTTCAAATCCAATCATGGTCCTTCTCTCTCGGGGCATCTACTCTGAGAGAACACTGGGACAGGTGGGTAGCTGATCCGAGAGCTCTGGGGAGCAGCAGGCCTCTGCGCATAAGGGCCTGAAAGAGACTTATCCTGCACACCCTGGTCATTGTGGCAAAGTGATTATACAGCTCCCAGCAGGACAGTGGTGCCCTGATTCCAGCTCACCTAAGTTGTGCAGAGGCAAACCATGACTTGCAATCCAAGCTGCTGAACCCTCAACCACGCACACTCCAAGAGTCCTGTGTCTGACACTGACCAACGCTGGGGGCAGGTTCAACGAGCTTCCCACCACAGGCCCCAGGCTCAGCAACCCTTCGCCAGCAGTGGAGACTTTGCATCAAGCAAATTCTTGCTACTGACTCTGAAAGCAAACTCAACATTCAATAGCACACACAAAGAACACTTGCTCAGATGTTTACATCACTTTGCTGGGGCTTGAGTATGCACCTCAGAACTTCACACACTGAAAACTTATCCCTCAAATTGTACGTTAAAGCATTTAGAGGTGGGGCCATTGAGAGAGAATTAGGGTTAGATGTGGTAAAGAGGAGAGAGGACCATCATAGTGTTGGTAGCTTTGTAAAAACAGGAGAAGATCTTAGCTGGAATGCTTGCTCTCTCTCCATGAGGCCCTCACCACATAACAACACCAGATTCATGGACTGCGGGCCTCTACAGCCATAAGCCAAACATTTACTTATTTATCACCAGGAATTTATCTCAGCGGATTATGAACATTGGGCCCACACTAGTCCTTCCCCCCGCCCCCATTCGTTAAAATTTAGTCCAACTGCTCCACTTTGCTATAGCTGCCAAAACTATGTGCAGCAGGGCAGCTGCACAGCAGGCATTCACTCTGAAGGAATAGGCAAAAGGGCGCTCTGAAGCCACGAACCATGTGACAAGACACAGATAAATAAAATGGGTTAACTTATAAGAACTAACAAACAACATGCCTGAGCCATAGGCCAAACAGTTTGTAATTAAGCTAAGGTTGTGTGTGATTATTTAAGACTGCTAGCCCAGATCTCAATGCTAGGCAGAGCCAAAACTTCTTACTACAGAGAAGCCACAAGGTGGTCCTTTCCCTGTGCCCAGGTAAATCAGTTCTAGGTGGCTCTTTCACCTGTAAGCCAAGCTGCTGCTCCCTGGTCAGCACTTTCTCTACTTTCCTCCAGTGAGTGTCCCTTCCAAATCTTCCCTTTTGTTTTTGGTTGTTTCAAAACAGGGTTACTCTGTGTAGCCCTGGTTGTCCTGGAACTCACCCTGTAGGACCAGGCCAGCCTCAAACTCACAGAGATCCGCCTGCCTCTGCCTCCTCTATCTCTTGAAAGCTGGGATTAAACGTGTGCACCACCATTACCCAGCTAACCCTCCTTTTGTATAAGACAACCCCCAAAACCACATGGTATCATCTCCTGACACCCATTCTCCAAAGGAAAGTCACAATCCAAAGAACCAGGATGCAGGACCACAGCATATCTTCCTCTTTGCAGAGGAAACCACAATTCAACCCTACTAGCATAATATTCGTGTTATAAAAATGTCGAAAAATGATCCCCATTTTCAATATCCCTGAAACTGAGAACTGGGGGTGGGAGATGGTTCTGTGGGTAAAGAGCCTCCAAACAAAATATGAGAACCTAACTTTACGAGGGATATGGTGACATTCATCAAAGCTAGTACTGGCAGAGGGCCAGGCAGACCCCAGGGGGCTCACTGCCTCCAATCCAGCTGAAACAATCAGCTTCAGGTCAGTGGGAAAATCTGTCTCAAAAAATAAGGTGTGGCCTTCACACATGCTCACATGGGCAAGCACACACACACACACACACACACACACACACACACACACACGTGCACACAGATAAACTGGAAACTTGGGGCTCCAGAAATAGCCATACACCCCAGATTCCCATTCCTGTGGCCGCTTATACAAGGAAAAATAATTTCTGCAGTTCATGGTGTAACGTCCAAGATTTCAATTAAGCAGAGTTGGCCAGTAAAACAGGCTATCTGGGGAGCACAGGGAGACAAGACAGCCTAAGCAGAGACAAACTAAGGAGAATTCACAGTAACGTAAAGGAATGAGCACCAAATGTTTTTATAAAGCTCCGAGAATAACCCACCCCTCCCCCATGCCCCAAGAGCAGTCTGGAAACCAGGGGAAACCAAGCTGAATTTCTCTGTCTTAACCTCCACCCCTCTAACTGCTAACAGGATGCCCTAAAAGTTCAGCTGCACCCCTGACATTTCCAGGAATTATAGGAGCAGGACATGATGGCACTTGGAAAGCAGAGGCAGGCGGGTCTACAGATGAAGTCCCAAGACAGCCAAGCCTACACAGAGAAACCCTGTCACAATAATAATGATGATAATAATAATTTTAAAAGGAAGAAGAATTGTCGGGGTTATTCACCAAACTGATTCCCGATTCCTGCCAGTTTCCTCACAAACTCTGGTTTTAGGATACAAGATGGATAGTGGTGAGGTAATGCACTCAGGATGTCAGCAGTCTCTCCATTGGTTTGCTCAGGTCCACTCACAGTTTATTCCAGGACCCACAAGACACCAACATCAACCAACAGTTAAGTCTCTCAAAGAAAAGATCTAAATATCCTGACCCTACTCCGTCCTTACTATGTGCGAGCAATCATCCCGACATTGCACACAGTAACAGCACCCAAAGGACCGCCTGTCCACACAGCCCACACAACTCCTCACCCACACAGTTCACACGGTCCCTCATCCACACAGCACTTCCGTATTGCAAGCTAATGCTTTGATTTTTGAAACTTTCCCGATTTTTTTCTCCAAACATTTTCAATCTATAGTTCACTATACCTCAATACAAAGACATCTATCTATCTGCCTTCCCTACACATTTAATCCCAGCAGAGGCAGAGGCAGCAGGATCTCTGTGAGCTTGGGGTTAGCCTGGTCTACAAAGCCAGTTCCAGGATGGCCAGGACTGTTACGCAGAGAAACCCTGTCCAGAAAAGCAAACCAAACAAAAAGGTCGCTTTCTTTCCTTAGGGGCCTACAGAAAAGATACAGGACAGGGCTCCCTGCAACTAACTCCTGAACCACTCCAGAAGGCAGCTTCTCTATTAACATGAAAAAGGAAATCAACAGCCTTGGTTAATGGAAGACACCCCCCCACCCCCCAACCCCAACCCCCTACCCCTGTACCCTAAGATTTTATTTCAAGGATAGCCGGGTCAAAGGCAGAGCAGAGGGCGGTCGGAAGCAGCAAGGCACTGAGACAGTTTAAAGGACCCAGTATGCATCACTGCTGCTACAATCTTACCTTGTCCTATTCAAAAAGATTTGAAAATTCCTCTGTTGGGATCCACAGATCCTGTGCTCATGTGTAGCCACTGTATCCGGTCTGTAACCCGTACTGGAGAAAAAACACTGTGCATTTAGCTTACAGGGTGTGAGATTTTCTATGGTTCCAGTATACCAAAGCCTCATGCTGTTGCTCAGCATACCACGGAGTATGCACTAGCAGGCAGTGCCAATCAGCCCTGAAAATGGCAAGCCGTATAACAACTGCCGTGACTCCGGCCTCTCACTGAGTCACAGGAAGGCGGCACAAGAAACTGCATTCCAGCTTGTACTATCCTGATGACAAGGTCAAACTTCTTTTGCAAATTAGAGGCCTTTTGTATTCATTGTTCGCAAACTGCCTCCACAGTTAATGATACAACACAGTAGTTCCAAATAGGGCTCTCCCTAAGCCTGCCAATGACCTGATTCTTATCATCTGTTAGGATGTCCATCACTTAAGCTAGAGACATTTCTGATTCCTTAGACAAGGTCATGTCTGCTCTCTCTGGTCTAGTTTTTCATTATCTCCTTGTAGATATGAAAAACTGCGTAACTGAGAGTATGCACATTCACTGCTCGGTCCATCACTAAGACTCAGTACTCACTCAGCCCACTACTTCCTTAGACACAGTACTCAGTGATGGCCACACAATCTCCACACTGACTAGGTGACATCTTGTTCAATGAGTCCCCTGGCTTTCTCCACCTCGCCTAGTCATTTACGTATTAAATTTAAGTGTTCCCTCAAAATTCATGACCACTCAGAATTCAGATGTGATCCACCCTGAAAAGCATTTTTGTCTCAGTAAGAAGAAATTGGAGGGTTCAAGGTGAACTCTAATAATGGCCTTCTGAGCTGACAGAGTGAGGCCAGGTGAGGACAGAATAGGGGCTAAGGCAGATACTCCTGCGAGTCACCAAGAAGGAGAAGATGGAAAGATTCTCCCGAACAATTTTCAAACTATGGACCTTACATGCTTCCACCTCCCAGAACTGTGGGAAGACATATTCATGTGACACCATCTATGGATTTCTGACTATTGAGCCACGGAAGTCTACTCTGTCCATGCTTGTCTCATTGGCCCATGTCTGAACACTGGAGAGCCTTCAGGCTGGCCTCTGCATGCTCTCCACACACCCATTATTCAGACCACTGACCCAGTATCCCAAGAACATGTCCCAGGATGGGTTTCATCTTTCCTATCATGGCTGTATCTTCAGCGATTGCTTCAAGACACCTTAGCCCCTCCAATGAATAGCAGAGTTTAGAGGAATAAAAAATGGTGTAGTGGATTTATGTTGTTACTTTGTAAATAATTGTCCTGCCTACTGGCTTAATAAAAAAGCCATTGGCCAAAGGCAAACAGGAAGTATGAGTGGGGCTACCAGACTAAGAAAGCTCTGGGAATAGGAAGAACAAAGCAGAGATGCCACAAAGCCAGAAGATGCAGAGGATAACTATGCTGCACTGAGAAAAGGTACCGAGCCACAAACTGAACAGGATAAGAGTCATGGGTTAGATTAAGAGCAAGAGTTAGCAAGTTATATGCCTGGGCCTCAGGTCAATCAGCACACAATTCATATAAGTGTCTGTGTGTATCAGCAGGACTATGGGACTGTGGGTCTGAAAGTCCAGGCCAGAAACCTAATCCAACAGATTGGGAACCGGAAACACTAAATTGTGGGAGATTATGTTGTTACATTGTAAATAATTGTCCCACCCACTGGTTTAATAAAAAGCGCTGATTGGCCAAAGAAGGCAGGAAGTATGGGCGGGGCTACCAGACTAAGAAAACTCTGAGAACAGGAAGCACAGAGCAGAACACCAAAGAGAAGCCAGAAAAAGCAGAGGACAACTATGCTGCTCTAAGGAAAGGTACCGAGCCGCATGGCTGAACAGGATAAGAGTCACGGGTTAGATGAAGGGTAGAAAGCTAACAAGTTATATGCCTGGGCCTGAGTCAGATCAGTCTAAAACTATTGTAAGCATCTGTGTTTCTCTGCGGGTCTGCGGACCTAAACCTTGAGGCTAGGCCCTAAAATCTGGGCCAGAAACGTCATACAACACTAAGTGCTAATGAGGCACTAAGCACAGCTTTTATGGAAAAAAAAAAATGAACATGGTTTAAAAACTATAGGCCTGCTATTGAATATTACATATAGTGTGATTATATAGGAGTCATGAGTTATGCTGACACCTTCAATTCCAACCTACTTCCCCAAATCTTCCCTCGATTTCCCCCACTGCACATGTGTATCCCCACTCATTCCACAGAGAGAAGCCTGGTAAGCTTGCTTCTCACTTACTTGGTCCTACCATTTGTACAAAGTGCCAATTTCCAATGAAAACCTATGCTATCAATATGAAGGCCAGATGTGTTTGAGATGTTTGCCTTTCCCCATCAGCTGAAGCCACACAATCAGCACATCCTGACATGAACTAGGTGTCTCCTGGACCCCACTGATGTCTGGTCACCATTTGTAATAAGACTGGCATTCAGTTCTAGTTCCCTGGACTTCCTCAGGACTTAACATTACATTTTCCAAAAGTATTTATTTGTTTGTTTTTGTTTGTTTTGAAACAGGGTCTCTCTATATAGTCCTGGCTGTTCCCAAACTCATTATATAGATTAGACTGGCCTCAAACTCAGAGATCCAACCGTCTCTGCCTCCCTGGTGCTGGGATTAAAGGCATGTGCTACTATACTGGGCTTTAACACTACAGTTTGAATGAGGAGAGCTTCGATATGTTCTGAAAGGCAAAGCACACAAAGGATTCAAAAATACAGTGAGAACAGAAGGAATATCTCTGAACACAAGACAGGCTAAAAGGTTTCCCTCCAAGATCAGAACAACACAGGGATCCTCTTTGAAGCCATGTTCAGCACAGTGGCAGAAGTTCAAGACTGAGCAATTAGTCTAAATAAATAAATGAGAAGTACAGTTGTCTGTCTGCAGCTAACTAAAATGATCTTCTATAGAGGCTAAGATCGCAAAGTGCTAGCTGACCAAATAAATTCTGAAGCCTCGCAGAAAAAAATAATCGGTCTGTATAAGCTAACTTTTATAAACTGACTAATAACAATAAACACATAAAAAAAGAAAATTAAGAAAGCAATTTCAATTATAATAACGCCAAAAGGGAGAGAGAGAAAACACTTAGGCGTTGTGAATTGCAGAAGCAAAAGACTGCAGAGTATAAACCACAGATGAATGAAGCGAAAGACTTAAATACATCTGTGTTTATGAACGGAAAACAATACTGTAGAGAAACCAGGACTGCTGAACACAACCCACACATTCTATTCAATCCCTCACCAAATCCGAGCTGGCCGTGCGCGGCTAAGGACATCTGCCATGAGGCCAGTGAGGCAAAGGAAGTAAATGTATTTTTTTTTTATTTTAAATTATTTTTAACTTAAATAGTCACATGTGCCTGGCAGGTCCTACACTCCGCAGCATAAATGTTACAATGAGTTCAAGCCAAAATGTTTCTGTAATTTAACTGTACATCCGGTTAGCTGTCCTTCCCAGAGAGTATGGAAGCCATTAGGCTGGAGTATTGGTGATGGCAGGGAAACTCTCCCCACCTCCCACAGGTTCAGGGTAGCAGCCACATTCTCCTGATAACGCCTCAGAAGTGGCAGAGTGCTTACTGAGGCTCATTCCAACACAATTAAACACACACACACTTCCCATTGGGGCTTAAGACCTTCTAGAAGCCAAGCTACTTAGTCGAATTAAGCTCAATTTTTTTTTTCCTGTAATTCTTTCCTTCCCTTTGGCGTTTTGATGAGGAGGTGGTATTAGAGTTAGAACTTAAAGAAAACACCCCCAGAAATCTCATCAGTGAGCTAACCAAACCAAAAACAATCCCATTTTGAAAAGTGTTACGAAAACCTTCAACACGGTCCAAGCAATTGTGCCTTGGCCAGTCTGTCAATGTAACTTCAAACAGATTACACCCTAGACAGTTTTTATGAGCACTGCACATGTAAGCAGAGCTGTCCCGCCCTCCTTTCCAACTTGGCAGGCTCTTCAACAAAACCAAATAAATACATGCTAGGCCCAAAAGGGCCTCTGGAGCACCAGTCAGCTGCCGCCATAATTCGTGGGCTACAGCTCCTCTAGTTATTTAAATTTTTTTTTTTTTTTTTTTGATTCTCAAACTGGAGAGGTTACACCGCCCATTAAGCCCCTCAGGAAGAGGCTAGTGGATGAATGGAATGGTGTAAACCTAAGACCCCCCCAAAGCCATAGTGGCCAAATGGATCCCTTTTACCCAACAGCCCTTTATACAGAATGACTAGTAACCACACACCCCCTGTGCTTTAAAATCCTGTGTGTTTGGTATTGAGGCATGGGGAGGAAACAGCCTCACAAAGAGCAGCCCAGCCAAGGAGCCCCAAATGTAACGTATGCAACAAAGCAAACCCTGTGGTCACCAATGGGTAGCAAGGGAAGGTGTCTTACCATTGTCTTCTCTCCAGAGCCCAGACAACCAGCAAATAAATACCAGGAGACCTTAGGATTCACTTCATGAGCCTTCAGGCAGGCATATCATTTAGTGACAGTGGTTCCTAATGACACCTTCCCATACTGGCCTACCCCACAACTCACTTTAAAGGAGAATCAGTTCTGGGCTGAAATACCTCCCAAGAGAATTCGCCTCCCCCACCAAAGGAGCCAACCCCTGAGTATCTATACCATTTCCTTCAAAAAAAAGATTCCTCCCAAAAAGGGCCTGCACAAAGCGCAGGCTTCTCAGTCCCCCAGAGGAGATCTAGGCTGTTTAAAGGAAGGCAAGATTGAGGGCCTCATTGGAAGTCATACAAACACCAGTGACAGCGAGGCCCCAAGTAAACGGTAGGCACATTCACCAATACAGAGACTTCACTCTGCTGCCTTCCTAAGTCTGCAGAGGACCCTCCTCACAAAGGCTCCAGAAACGCACGTTTGTAAGCCTGTGGGTTTTGCCCTTGCTTTTGTTTGCCAGGCAAAAATACCAAGCAGGACTCCTGTTGGCTTTCTAACTATACCGAGTTAACTGGATTAAGTGCAGCCAGAGGCTGGGATATAGCTCAGCAGTAAAGTGCCAGCCTAACATGCATTAGGCCCCGGCTTCTGGCTCCCCAAAAGGAAAATAATGTTTGGTGCTGTTTTGTTTGAAATGGAACCTGGTTGGTTGAACCCCTTCACTGACACTGTATACCCCACAGGGGTCCATGATGCTCAGATTCTCAGGGTGACAATTTTCTCCACTGGATGTCAGGGCTCAATTTAAAGTTGTTATTAAACACTGAAAAGTTTCAAATATGTAGCTCTTCCTTGCTTGGTACTCTACCATAATAAGAAAAACATGTTGTACTATGTACACAAAACCTTGTCTGTTTCCACAAAGTCTTCTTACATGAGATGATCTCATTTCTTTTCTTCTAGAAGACTGTCATTGGGTATTGTGACCTCCACTCCAGGGAGCTGGCCCAGAAACAAACTGAGCCTTGCCAAAATGCATGGAAGAAAGGGGGTAAAAACTCATCACTCCTTGCCCTGTTAAAACCTGAGCAGAGTCTCAGAGCAGGTACTTATGTCCTTAGAGAATGGAGGCTTCCCGTAAAAATAGGAGATAGGAACATACCCCAAATCATTTCAAGTATAGAACTCCCCAATTTCTGAGACTCTCTCCTTAACAAGAAAGATCTCAAACACTCACATTTTCTGTAACTTCCATGTTTGTGTGAGTGTGGGTGTGTGCATGTGTGTGTGTGTGGGGGGGGGTGGTTCTGTTGACTTAACTAGCAAGCAATTCAGAACGAAGAGAAACGTAGCCTACTTTTTATATAGAAGGTAGTTTCATTTCATGAGCAAAGAAAAACTACTTCCACAATATGCTCAAAAGAAAAGAAAAAAGGAAAGGAAGGAAAAGGGGAGGGAGGGAGGGAGGGAGGGAGGGAGGGAGGGAGGGAGGGAGGGAGGGAGGGAATGCCTCTGATGACATTCTTCATCAGACACGTTCCCGCCTGGATGA
This sequence comes from Phyllotis vaccarum, assembly GCA_033318265.1. Classification (NCBI taxonomy): domain Eukaryota; kingdom Metazoa; phylum Chordata; class Mammalia; order Rodentia; family Cricetidae; genus Phyllotis; species Phyllotis vaccarum. The sequence goes on from JARWLC010000011.1 coordinate 56,793,287, forward strand.
AGGCGGTACTCAAACTGCTACATCCAAAATGCAGGTGGACTTTTCTATTCTGGTTACAAACAGGATTTGAAGCGACCAAGGCGTCACACTCCTTCATCACCTCCAACCTCTCACCATAGCATATCCCATCCCCCACCCCAGCAACATCTCAAACCGCCCCCAGGCTGCAGGATTAGCCAGAGCCGCATGGCTTCTAGCAAAGGCAAAATCCCCGTGGAGGAGACCAGATCTCCCTAGTTTCAAAAGAAACTGACGGTAAAATAAGGGGGAATTCTTGCGGGGTGGGCAGTTTGGCAATGGCATTATCTTATAGGATAGCTGTATTCTCTCACCGTGAACTCAGCGGCTCCTGCTTTCGTGGACAGAGATCTCAGTGCAAATTAAGTCATCAGAAACGGTGGACACCATCAGCAGCAGCTTAAGCCCAAATGGCCCCATGGAAAGGCTGCTCAGCATTTCTCCCCTCCCTTGGGCCGGATAAGAGAAAGCGCCCCGCACAGCAGGACTCGGGAAGAGCCCGGAACCCTGCTGCCGGCCCCTGATTCCTAATTCTCACCTGCTTGCAGGAACGCTGGCGGCTGGGGAACAACTAACGCCGCTGTCCCAGTATGGCGCACCTCACGAAGTTTGTAAACTTAAGGCAAACCTCTTGAGTCCCGGATCCTCCTGGGCATGGAGGCCGCGCCTTCCCTCACCCAAGCCAGCAGGGTGCGGGGATTCAAGCCACAAACCTGCTCCCCAGTAGATGTTCTGGGGTTAGCACTGAGAGGGATCATTGTCACCTCCTCCGGCCACCAGTCATTTCTGCCCAACGATTCTCCAAAACATATCTGTGTTTATTGACCGGGTCTCCAGTGCCCTGACCAAGCAGGCACAGAATCCCCCAGAGGAGGAGGAAACACTACGGGGGAGGGGAGCACTCTCTTTTTCAGCTGTGAAGTATCACTGGGGGCCACGCAGGGCCCGCCAAACACCACTTTGGAAACCAATTACAACAAAAGGAAAACCAAGACTTTCGACCATGCGTCCCCCACTGCCCCTGGGAAAGAGCCTAACTCAGGTCCTCATCTCGAGGCAGAAGAGATACAAGCGATGCATGTGGGCTGAAAGGGCCACCTGGGGAGAATCGATGGAATCCCGGTCTTGGGACCACGGAGCACGTCTATGGGTGCACATCACGACAGCGAAGCACTAACGAAAAGCTCCCAGCCGCTGCCTATCCCGACCTCTGGAAACACTTAGTGGTCCCTAGAGCGCATCTCCTTGGAACCAGCCCCAGGCGACTAAGGGCACCGGCCCAAGCTGGCGCCGAGCGCACGGAGCATGGCCTTGCCTGGCGCCCCTCAATTGGGAGCACTGGCGCCCGCAAGGCGGCCGGTAGAGAGTGGCAGAGAATCGGACGATGCTCGGAGCGTGCACCCAGGAGGTCCTTACCTGCAGTCCAGGGTGTCCAGAGCAGGAGTGCCGCCGCCGTCCAGACGGCCCGAGCGCACAGAGGCGCGCGCCTCGGCAGCGCCAAGCCCCGAGCCATGCTGCGGGCCGTGGGTGCCCGGTCGCCTGCTGAGCGCTCGGCCTTCGGGCTTTGGGCCGGGGCGCCTCCACCCCTCCCCGCCACGCGTCCGCGCTTTCCTCCCCCGGGCTTCGCGAGCTGGTCCCCTTCGAAGGCCACGCTGCCGTCCTTTTCTCCCTGCCCCGATGCGCCGCTCGTCTACGGAGGCTCCGGAGAGCGGGCTCAGGAGTCCGGCTGGCCGCCGGGACGAGCGTGGGGGGCGGAATGCGGGCGGGCGGGCGCGCAGGAGGCAGGGTCCCCGGCTCTCCCGCCCCGATGGGCAGAGAGGCCGGCGCCGGCGCCCTCTGCCGGACTGACTCGAGGGCGGCGACCCCAGCGCGGGAAGGAGCCCGATCCGCCCCTGCATCCAAGGAGCAGCTTGCTGCGCCCGCCCTTCCGCCAGCGTCTCAGAGACCTTTAGGCGCAAAGTTGGAGCATCTGGTTCACCCACTCTCCCGGGCACCCGAAACTGTTGCCACCCACCATCAGGGGCCTGGAAACCTGAGGACCTGGATCACAAGTCAGAAACTAGGCAACACTTAACGAAGTTAACCTCACCTCAGTGAGGGAAACTCAGTTACTAGGTCTTCGAAATCCTGGATCGGAATGCCCAAGAGGCGAGGTGTGGACTTCACACAGATGTTCCAGAAGATAACCACCCGGCTCCCCACGGGCGCCCTGCCAAGCCAAACCCCTTGGGGACAATCAGGACCCTCTACAAAATGAGCAAAAATTGCAAGTGTAGCAGCAAGGAAGCCGCCCGCGGGAGCCTGATGGTATCTGAAATCCCAGGGGCCTGTAGTTTACTGTTGAAAGCAAACTGTCTTTTTACCCATAAAGAGCAGAATGTTATTTGTTCTCTGCAGAACCCCCCAAAACATGCAAACGTAATTTGCTTCATTTATAAAAAGACATTTGTACGCAATTCAGATCGCATGCTTTTTTGATTATTCTTGTTTTTGATTAGCACATGCACAGATCTGGAATCGGAAGGCCTGGCCCTCTTGTTTGAAGCCCAGGAAATGTCTGTTTCTTCTCTCTTGGAGATAGCATTTGGAGTCTCCTGCCTCTCCTCCTCATTTTCTTTGTGCTGTTTAACTAATCAGTGTTTTCCGGGGCTCCTGTACCTGTTAATTGGGGTGAGAGAGCAAAGCCTGTGAGCTTGCCGGCCTCTCTCACAACCTCAGGCATGGCAGATAATGTCGCTGTGGTCTATTCACAGAAAGCTTAAGCCAGCCCTGGCCCCACACCCGGGCCCAGTTTGACTGAGTAATATCTCTCACAATTCCTAATGTGCTTTAGAGAGGAGATTGTATCTTACCAGGAGCTACTTGAGAGAAGATGCCATCCTACCCCTAACCAGACCACCTTTCTACAAGCATGGGGCAGGGGTTGCCAGAGGTGTACCTTTAGGGTTTTCCTCTTTCACCTTAAGTGTTCCTTTAGAATAAGAAAAGTGTAAGGGTTGACTTGGAGTACTCAGTGTGTGTGTGTGTGTGTGTGTGTGTGTGTGTGTGTGTGTGAGAGAGAGAGAGAGAGAGAGAGAGAGAGAGAGAGAGAGAGAGAGAGAGATCACCCCCATGTCTTTTGTGTGGAGGCTACAAGTCAATAGGTTCTTTCTCTATTGCTTGCCCCCTTACCTTCTTAAGACAGAATCTCTCACTGAACCCACAGCTTGCCATTCCAGCAATCCACAAGTCTCTGATAGACCTATCTGCATATTTTCTGGCACCCTGCCACCTTCTTACCCTAGTGCTGGAGTGACAGCCATACAACAGGACACAGCTTTCACCTGGATGCTGGCCAGTCAGAATCAAGTCTTCACACTCAACACAACGCTTTACCCACTGAGCCATCTCTCCAGCCAGACCAATCCCACTATTTTGATTTAGGGGATTGCAGTTGGGGCTGCAGAGAAGGGTCCTAGGGGCTTCTGTCACCTTTGTCAGTCAGGGAGCTTAACGCTCCAGGTCCATTGCACACCACACACACACATACATACACGTCTCTGGGATAGGGTCAGAAGTGTGGGCCATGGATTAGGACCTCTTAAGGCTCTTTGACAACTATCTTTGCACAGTTTCTGGTTCTTCTAAATTTTCCTATCCACACCTCTGGCTGCTTTCCCCTGTCTTATTCCCTCTTGTTGATTCACAACCAAAGGACAAACAGAAGTCAAAGTAAAGCTGTAAAACACAAGCATTCTCCATGGTTAGCGGAATCAAGCTTTCTCCATGGTTAGCGGAATCAAGCTTTCTCCATGGTTAGCGGAATCAAGCTTTCTCCATAGTTAGCGGAATGCGACTTCGAACAAAAGCCAACATGGAGTTTTATTTTCCTGTCGGTCTGTATTTGTGACCAGTTGCAGTTTAAGAAACCACCCCAAATAAAAGAGTCCAGTCAACATTTATTATTTCACATTTCAGTGGATGAAGAATTTAGGGTCAAGGAAATAGCAGAAGAAGGGACTCCCAGGGGTTGACTGGCAGTCCCCCTATGTAGGGGACAGCTGTCAGGATGCTTCACAATTGGCAGCCAGAAGGAAGAAAGCCAAGACACTCTGCTAAGAGCATAAGAGGATGGGAGCCAGCCAAGGCTGTGACACTACCCAGCGCACACTAGGGAAGTGAAGAGCCCAAATGAAGGCTGCTGGGACCGACCTTGACACAAGGGTCCCAGAATATCCAAAGAACAGCCTGGAAATCAGAGTGGTGACAATGTATGAGCTAATCTGCATTGTTCCTAATGAACAGTAATGTTGAGTATCTTACTTTGCACTAGAGTATCTTGCCTGTGTTCCTTTTTGTTTGGTTGGTTGGTTGGTTGGCTCTTGTTTGGTTTTGTTTTTTAAGTCAGGCTTTCTCTTTGTAGGCTTCACTGTCCTAGAACTCACTTTAGAGACCAGGTTAATCTCAGACTCAGAGAACTACCTGCCTCTGCCTCCTGAGTGCTGGGATCAAAGGTGTGTGCCTCCACTACTGGCTTTTCCTATGTTTCTTGTAGGTTGTTGGTAAACTTCTTTTGGGAGCCATCTCTTCAAATCTGTTTCGTTTTATTTGAAGAGAACTCAAGGTCTTCTACATGTTGGGCAGGGAGTTTGATCTACATCCTCAACTGTTGCTGTGAGATGTGTTCATTTTTATTCTACATATGTGTGAGTCCTATATGCTTGCTTATTTGTGCTCTATATGTGTCCAGTGGTCGAGGAGGTCAGTAGAGGGCATCAGATCCCCCCAAACTAGAGTTACAGATGGTTGTGAGCTGCCATGTACCTTAGAATTGAACCCTAGTCCTCTGCAAGAGCAATCGGTGCTCTGAACTGCTGAGCCGTATCTCCAGCACTGCTGTGGGATAACGCTCTTGTACACTGTAAAGATTTGTCACTTCTACTGGTCTAATATAACACTGATTGACCAATAGCCAGGTATGACATATAAACTTCCTGACCTGATTAGGAGAATTCTGGGAAGAGGAAAGGCAGAGACACAGTCTCCAGCCAGACACAGAGGAAGAAAATGAGAATGCTGGACTGAGCAAAGGTACCAAGCCATGTGGGTAAACATAGGTAAGAACTATGGCTTAGTTTAAGTGTAAGAGCTAGTTAGTAATATGCTTGAGCTGCTGGCCCAGTGTTTATTATAATATTAAGCTTCTGTGTTAATTATTTGAGAAGCAGCTGCTGGGTATTTGGGAGTGGTCGATGGAACAGAAACTTCTCACCACACAGCATCACCACCACAATGGTTTGTTTGTTGTTGTTGGTTTATTTTTTAGACAGGCTAGCTTCTAATGTGTCGTGTAGCCAAAGATAACCCTAAGTGTATTCTGACTCTGCCTTCTGAGTGCTGGGATTGTAGGCATGCACCAGCACATGCACTTTACATGGTGCTGAGAACTGAACCCAGAGCTGCTTGCATGCTGGGCACACACCTACCCACCCACCTACCTAGGCACACTTCCACCCCCAGGTTTGATTTTAATTGGATTGCTTGTCTTCTAGTTTTTCTGTTCAAGAGTTATTTGCACCCAGATATGGTAGCATGTACCTCTAGTCCTTGCACTTGAGAGGTAGAGGCAGGCAGATCTCTGTGAGGCCAGCCTGGACTACATAGCGAGTAGGATCTTTTCCATAATCATCACCCCACAACAGGACTGGGCTTCAAGTAGAGTGGACGGAGTCCCGCCTGAAGTCACATGTCCCAATAGTCATATTATCTGTTGCAGATATAATTTGGGACAATTTCCCCCATGCTGCACGACTTCTGGGGACACCTTTGGAGCCCCAACAGGTTACTTCTGATAGGCCAAAAGCATGTTCCCCCCAAGCCTAGCTTATAGAACCAGTAAGTTTACCGGAGCTAATTACAGGCCTTGAGTGATCCAATGGCAACTGGATCTCTGCAGGCCCAGCACAGGGTGAGAGTAGGTAAAAGCTAAACCCTGGACTCCTCTGCATTCTTTGCAGGCAGCTCTACTGAACAGCCTTCTTCCAGCATCAGGGAATATTAACTCTTACCTTTGTGCCCCAATTAATAAGCCCAAATAATTTTCACAAGGAGATATATTATTATGCTCAATATTTATTCAAGGAACTTACAGTGTAAATGCAGGAAATGGAGAAAGGATCCACTTGTCTGGAACGGATCTTCCTTTCAGGTGGTGCGGAAGCAGAGAGTGTGCTGTGCTCATGAACCTGAACTTTAAACTATTCCTGGCCATGCATTAAGGCTACAGCTTTGAAGTTCGTAGGTGAACCCCAAACCTGCGCTGGCCCAGAGGCCACACCCTCAGGTCAGAGAGGTGCTGAATCCCACTACACATCTTAGGGAGGGAGGAGGGACTTGTGAGGCTTGTAAATTTCATGATCTTCCTGAGGCTTAGGAGTCTCTCTCTCTTTCTTCCAGGAGGAAAATTTGGGGCAAAGAACTACAGAACATCTGATAGAGCCCATTAGAGACCATGTGTGAAGGGCTGGCTGACTAGCCTTGTAGGGAGCCAGCCGCACCCTAAAGATGGCGCTTGTATCGGGCCTATGACTAAGCGGTTTAAGGAAGCTCCTTAGTAAACAAGTCACTGCGCATGACACCTTGTAATTTTCCAGCAAGAAGCCTGGCTCCCAGACAGATACATCATATCGGGTGAGGGTGTGCTGACCAATGGGAAAGGCCCACGTCAGAGATAAACAATGTTGCCTATAAAAGCGGCCTGCCTGGGAGGCTCCGGGTCTTCCGTTCTTTGCCCTAGTGTGTGAAGCTTCAATAAACCTGCTGCAGAAGGATCCTGTTGTACTGCGTCTTGTTTGCGGGCAAAGAAGGCGCAGGACATAAGCCTCTGGAGCTATAGGGAGGCAAGTGGAAGGAAGATCAGAGGGAACACTCTTGGGACATCAGTACTGAGCTCCCTCACCCCACTTTGCTTCCATGCACCATTATATGAACTCTTACAGTGACATACTGAGATGTCACAGACCCAAAGTCATCCAGGACTGAAATCTATGAGCAAAAATAAACCTGTCCCCCTTATAAGCTATCCGTCTCTGATATTTTGTGACAGTGATGGAAATCTAGCTCACCTGTGTTCTTCAGGTTCCTTGATTTAGATCTATTTTCCCTCTGGACCTGAAGAAGCTCCAGTAGTGCTCAAGACATTACAGCAGTGTGCATGCAGGTCTCTGTAAAAAGGGCGGCAAGGCAGTTCAGTAGGTAAAGCTGCTTGCCCTCAGCTTGACAAGTTTAGTTTAATCCCGAGAACCCACATTGTAGAGCAGAGAATCAAGTCTCACATGTTGTCCTCTGATCTCCAAATCCATGTTTTGCACATTCACACCCCTACACATACACACAAAACAAATAAATATAAATTAACAAGAATGGGGAAGGGTGTTGGGTGGTGGTGGCTCATGCTGTTAATCCAAGCACTTAGGAGGCAGAGGCAGGCAGATCTCTGTGAGTTAGAGACCTGGTTTACAGAGTTAGTTCCACAGGCTCCAAAGCTACATAGAGAAGCCTTGTCTCAAAAACCAAACAAAACAAATAAACAAAACTCAAGCAGGAGAGAGACAGGAGGCTGCTAAAAAACAAATACAATAAATTCTTTCACCTGCCCTTCCACTGCCTTCATAAGTTAACAAAACCTTATAAGACAACACCAGTGTTTTTCTATTTCCAACCTGCATGGCCACATGAACCTTCCCACAGGCCTGTCGTGAAATCACAGTTCATTTGGAACCAGTGTCTTCATAAAAGATATTTCACCTCCAGCTATTTACCACTGTGTACAACTTTAAATCATTTGGCCTAATTCTCTGCAAATTCAGATCCAAGGATGATGAAACGTGGACCCCAGTTTTTACACCAGTAGGTATAACTGTTAGTTCACAAAACTTGAGTATCAGAGTTTGAAAAATTGCCTGAAGGGCTGGCAGGCATTTTAAGAGCACTGACTGCTCTTCCAGAGGACCGGAGTTCAATTCCCAGCAACCACAGGGCAACTCACAACCGCCTATAACTCCAAGCAGGGGATTCAACACCCTCTCTTGGCCTCTGTCATCCCTGCATGCACCTGGTGCACAGACACACATGCAGGCAAGTACTCATACACATAAAATAAAAACAGAAAAAAACTTAAAGGAAACTCTGAAATTGTAAGCCTTGTATTAGAAAGTACAGGTCACAGGAGTGTGCCGGTGGGACATAGTTTTCCATCATTTATTCAGAGATGAGTACCACTTGGCACGGCATGCAGAGAGGATTACCTCCCACGACACTCATGACGCTCAATATATGAAGTCTGACAATACCAGTTGTCTGGCTCCAAAACCCAATCGGGAATCCAACAATTTCCTTGTTTCTGACACTGACAATCTAGAGTTAGCCTGGTCTGCCAAAGGCTTAAGGGACAGGACTGCCCCATTCCAGAAGCCAGCCATATACATTTCTTTCCTAAGGGCTACCAGTTCTTCCCACACTCTTTAGAATAGCTTACTAAACTCCAGAGAATTCCGCTACTTTGTCTTTCTAGGCGATCATACAGGCTTTAATGTAGGAACAGGTGGGGAAAGAGCTGCACAGGGCACAGTAGGGAGTTCAGGGTGGGAGGGACTGCACTAACCTGGAAGGTCTCTAAACGCCATAATTTAAGAGGTTCACATGGAAGTTTACTTATGAACCCATGATTAGTATCTATCATTGATGATAATAAACCATAGGTTTAAAAAAAATATCAAAAACTGAGACCTGTCGTATGAGTTTCTGGCCCAGCCTAGCCCCATAGTCCAGACCTGCCTGCCACTGCTTAGCCCCCTCAAAATGACTCAGGCGCTTCTATTAATTACATGCTGCTTGGCCTGTGGCTCAGACATATTGCTAACTAGCTCTTGCATCTTAATTCAATCCATTTCCATTCATCTGTCTTGCCACATGGCCCATGGCTTAGCTATTTCTTTACATCTTGATTCTTGGGTAGCTGGATCACATTCCTCTTGACTCCGCCCTCCTTCCACTTTATCTATGCTCAAATTACCAGCTGCTTCCCTGCCATAAACCTAAACAATCCCTTTATTAACCAATGGTATCTGCAGCATACAGAAGGGACATCCCACATCAGAGACCTACCAAAGAGGAGTCAGCAGAACTTAGGCCACCATGAGAAATAGAGATGAGTTCCTTTAAGAAAAGTATCTCCTTTCTCTTGAGGTTGCTACCCACCTACCCCAAAAGTTTGCAACAACTTCCAACTAGAGAAGAGCCTGCCCAGGGGAGGATACCCTGGGCAGAGTAAATTGGGGAGGAGGAGTCTGATCCAAAGATCCCGCCTCCACTCCCACATCTGCCCTCCCCACCCCTTTGATAGCGGTTTGTCCATTCTGATTGTTTGTTCTGTTCTCCTCCGGGTATCTGGTATTTGTGGGGGTTCAATAAAAGCTTCAGAAGTTTCGGAGATATCAGAGGGAATCTACCCACAGTCTATGTGGGGATTTAATAAAAGCTCCAGAAGTTCCAGAGATCTAACCACAGTCAGTCTAGGAGAATCAGAGAGTGGTGATTCAGGGAGTATCCCGTAAGTGGTGACCTATGCCCTTAATCCCAACTGAGATCATTTTAGATTATAGAAGGAATTCCAGACTCCCAAGCAGGCAGTGGTGGGGCCATGCTTTAATTTACCAAAAGAGAATTTAAGATGAGGATAGAAAGACTTGAGGGGAGGAAGCCAAGGGAAGCCAGGCTGAGGAAGCTGGAAGACAGCTGGGTAAGATCTGTCTGTGGTGTTTATTCTCTCTAATATCTCTGAAACTTCTGAAGCTTTTATTGAATCCCCACAGGTGTTCCCTTGTCACTGTGTAACTTGTTGCTTTCATGCCTGGTGTCCCTAGGATCTGTAACTGTTACTCTGAAACAGTCTGAGACTTCATAGGATCCTCACTTCCATATTTCAACCTCACTTCCCCTTCCATACCTCAGATCTGTAACTTACTTTCTGTCAGGGACCATTGCCATATCTGTTCATCTGGGTTTCTATCATTTACTTGAGGATATCGAGCTGCCACTCTCTGTCAGTGGCCTCTCTTTCTCTCAGGGAATTCTGTAATACCTACACAAACACTCCTCCCCCAAGACCCAGCCAAGACAGGGTGCTGTCTACACTCTGACAGCTAGATGGATACCAGGGGTGTCCTGTACCTCCTTCAGCTGTGAACAGGACTTCATTGGAAACCCACTCTTTGCCATTCAGTCAGATACCAATGACTACGAGGTCAGTAAAGTGGGCTCTAATCCACTTGGACTGCTATCTTCAGGAAACGAAGAAATGGGATGAGAAATAATTACCACAAGAAGTTTGGGTCACACTGCTACAAGCAAAATAGGTACCCTTAGCTGAGAGGAAGACTTTATGAGCACCTCTCCCCCATCTCCAGCCCCCATCCCTCCAATCCTGGGGCCTTTGGTGCTGTGGACAGCATCATCTCTGATTTGGACCAACAGAAGTTGGAGACAATTAGTTCTGTAGTGTAAGCCGCTCGGTTTCGTGGGCTTGCTTATAAAAAGCACGGAAACTCACAGAAAATAAGAACGTAAGGAGGAGAGGCAGACGCTTCAGCTTCTACTTGTTCTAAGAATGCTAAATGTAACAAAACTTGCCTAACAAAATTATCTCACTTGGGGAGCCGGAGAGATAACTCAGCAGTTAAGAGCCCTGGGGCTCTTCTGGGGGACAGAGTTCAATTCCCAGCAGCCAATGGTGACTTACAACCATCTATAATAGGATCTGAAGCCCTCTTCTGGTTGTGCCGATTTACATGCAAGCAGAACACTGTATGCATACAGTACATAAATGAATATTTAAAATAGTTACCTCACCTGGACTAAGCTCACTGTTCTAGAACGCTGAGAAGGAAGAGCAAAGTCCATTCCTCTCTGGAGGATCTGAGCGTTGACTGCTCTAGATGTGGGTTAATTTGTTTCTTCAAGATGACCTTGATCATTCTCTCACTGCATTCACCCTGAGAGCTGTGTGCTCATACGCAAACGAACTCATTCTGGGATGTTAAGAGGATGTCGCAATCGTCTCTGGGACTTAGGCAGTCCTCAACAGTGAGGTAACAAAGACATGGGTGACGATTCCTCCCACAATTCAGTTCTGCGTGTAAGAGGGTGATCACATGATGCTGTCTCTCACTACCCTCTATCTTTTGGAAGTGTTTTATGGGAGAGGGGCCATAGGTCACACCCAAATCTACAGAGACGGGGGTGGGGGGTGGGGTGGGGGGGGCGGGGGGGGGGGTCCTTGTAAATGTAAAAACAGCCTTGCAGGTGTCAGCTCCAGAGAACTGCATGCTGGTTCAGACCCGAGCTGGAATGACTTGGGAAATACGGAGGAGGCACAGTAAAAATCAAGCAAATGAGCGGCCCTCTCTTCTCCAGCACACACAGTGTGTGCGTCTACTCTGGAGCATTTTATGTGCTGGGCAGATATCAACTGACATCACTTTCTCATTGTCAATTTATACCAAGGCACTGAGAATTGCTATATATAAAAATTCAGAAAGTGTTTAATGAGAAATTAAAACCCATTCTGAGGCTAGTTCATGTCTTGTTATGTTATTGCCTTGTTGGTTGAGTCGAGAATGACCAAAAAGGACAAGTTTCCATCTCTTGTGAATACTAATATTTCTTCCTCCCCTTAAGAAGAAAAACATTTTTTGCTTTATTATTTCAACAAGTTATCAATCTTAGTTTTCAACTAGTTCTCATAAATTCTAGTTGTTAGTACTCATATCATTTTTATGACATGGCACCAGACTCTCAAATAAATACTGACAGGAGCCAGACTGGAATTCATGGCACAATGTGTCGTTTGTATAATCTACACCCCCCTGGAGATACATAAATCATGCATTCCTCTGTGACAGGACAGGAGTCCTCATGTGCTTCTGCAAAGGAACGGCACACACATCTGTGGAGTGTCAGAGCCCCGCGTCAGAAGGGAAAGCCCACTTTACGTGGTCATCTCAGAACTGGGGTTATAACTTTCAAAGGAAAGTGAGTGCACATCCCTCTAAAAAGGCACTTCCCTGCAAACAGTCCATACGCACCGCCAGGGACGTGCCCTCTGTGTGGGTTTGATGATACCTCGTTAATGTCTGAGGATGGAACAGGGGAGGAAAGAAAAATCTAAGAGCTCATTGGAACCAATTCATAGGAGGCTACGTTCCCAAGAAACACTCAATAAAAACAAGTCAGCTTAGGTTCTATAGTGAATCATGCTAAGGAGACAACATGTCCAGAAGTGGGGATGAGTCTGGAGTGATGGGGAAACCATTCGCTGAGGAGAGAGCAATGAGTAGGAGGCTGTCAGAGGAAAGTGTTGTGGGCAGTGGGAAGACTGAGGAAGCCTTTGTAGGAGGGGTGAGTAAGGAAGAGGTGGGAGCATCACTGATTATAGGAGGCCAAGTCCAGATCACCTGGGTGTGCAGACAAAAGGGAGGGTATTAGCCTTTCTATCGATGAGAAGTTGTGAGGAAAGTTATTGAGAAGAAAGAGATGCAAGAGAATAATTTGAAAAAGCAACTTGTCACCACCTAGAATCAACTGAGAAGACTCTTATTGTTGGGGGTTTTTTGTTTGTTTCTTGAGACAGAGTCTCACTGTGTAGCTCTGAATGTCCCAGAACTCATGATGTAGACCAGACTGGCCTCAAATTCACAGAAATCCTCCTGCCTCTGCCTCCCAGGTACTGGGGTTAAAGGTATGTACCTCTATGCCCAGCAGGGAAGAGACTCTTAGTGAGAACTATCTAGATCAGATTGGGCTGTGGATATGTCTGTGGAGGATTCCCTCGGCATAGAAGCATTCAGCACATTGTAGATGGCACCATTCCCTAGGCAAAGAGAGGAGAATCTAGCTGAAAGCAAGCAAGCAAGAACACACATATTCTCTCTTCTTAAACGTGAAGGTGAGTGCTGCTTGAATTCTGCCTTGGGGGCTAATATATTCGGAAGATCAGAGGACAGAGCCATGAAGGTCAGGGAGGGTGACCTAAATCTTTAATCCCAGCACTCAGGAGGCAAAGATCCTCTAGATCTCTGTGAGTTCAAGGCCAAACAGAGCCAGGTGGTGGCAGCACACACCTTTAATCCCAGCACTAGGAAAGTGGAACCAGGAAGCAAGATATCTGGGTGGAGCAAAAGGAGACAAGAGTTCAGGCCTTCAGCTGGTACCCCAGCCCCCTTCTTGGAGAGAGGCCGGAGGGGTTGGTAAGATGAGGATTGGGTGTGGCTTGTCTCTGTCTCTCTGTTCTTTCAGCTTTCCCTATGGTGGGTTCAGGTGCTACTGAGCAAGACCTAGAGGTGTGGCTTTGAAGACCCTTATATGGAGCGTGGCCAGCCCCTTTGTAGACCGGTTGTACACTACCTCCTTTTTCGATTTGTTCCCACGTTCTGGGAGGGACATTTCAACCCTCCAAGAGTTGCCCTAAGGTTCAGTCTTGTATCAGTGAGTGAGTATTTCATACAAACTCCTTAATAAATACTAATCCTTTTATATAATCAATTGCCAGTGAATAATTCATAATATATTTCACAATATCTGGCTCTGGGTTTTTATTAATAATACCAAGTAGAATTTGTGCAATAGCCTTGACTTCCCCTCAATAATGGTCTGTGATCTGGAGTTGTAAATTATTTCCTAAGCTGCTTTTGTCATGATATTTCATCACAGCAATAGAAATGAAATTTGAATGAGATGTGCGTTAGATTTTTGTGTGTCTCCTAGTTGCCAGGGTTGAGTGTAGCCTGAGCATAGACAGAAGAGAATCCAGAAAAGGCAGGCACAGGTTGCCATGACCTTCAACTGTCTGTTCGGTAATGGAAGCGCTGTCCAGGTCACATAAATTGGCTGGTTTAAGGGTTATTTTCCAAAAATAGAGCCAACATATTTCCGGCAGGGTTTGACATGACCTGTAAGACAGAGCAAAGACTGGAATCTCCATCCTGAGTGATATTTGCACTGGACTATAAACAATTGCTAAGGGGCTGCAAGGGAAGAAAGATCTGAGGTTACTTTGTAGATATTTAGTTTGGCATGCCTTTAAATGTCAAATACCAATGTTGAGAGTGTCATCACACAGGTGACATAGCTCAGGATCCAGGCAGGAGATTTGTTGTTAGCCACAGAGTCTCACCAATCCCAGGCTGGCCTTAAACTCACTATGAAGTCCCAGAATAACTTTGAATGTGAAATGATCCTGCTCCCACCTACCAAGACCCAGAATCACAAACAGGCAACACTATGCTCCACTGTTGATGTGGTCCTAAGAATCAGATCCGGGGCATCATGAATGCCAGGCAAACACTCAACCAACGGTGCCACAGCCCCAGCTCTTCATTTATTTGTTTTACTTGAAACAAAGTCTCATGTAGCCCAGGTTGGTATCAGACTTGATATGAAGCTGGGATAGTAGGTGAGCACCACCATATCTGTTTTATGTGGTGCTGAGGACTTAAGCTGGGGCTTTGTATATTCTAGACAAGCACTCTACCAGCTAAGCTACAACCCTGACTAGAGGTTTGAACTTGTGACTGTCATTATGTAGTTGGCATGAAACAATATCGCCATCACCAGGGGAACAGGGATTCCAGCATTTAGATGTTATATCCTTGTTAAGAACAGTGGTCCATACCTGTAATCTCAGCACTCGGAGGCAGGCTGAGGCAGGAGGATCATGAGCTCCCAGACAACCTGAACTACATAGTGAGATCCAGAACAAGAAGGAGAAGCTGAAAGGGAGGAGGGGGACACGTGAGAGAAATGGGGGTGGGGGTGAGAAGCAGCAGCAGCCATGTAATGTCATACCTATAGAACAGCTTTTCACATTGCTCTTCCCGCCCTCTGGCTCTTACAATCTTTCTGGTTCTCCTTCCAGGATATTCCCTGAGCGTTGGGGTAGAGGGTTGGGGTACAGTGGGCTATTCTCTGAGCATCAGGGTAGAGAGTTGGGGTACAGGGGGCTATTCCCTGAGCATCGGGGTAGAGGGTTGGGGTACAGGAGGCTATTCCCTGAGCATCGGGGTAGAGGGTTGGGGTACAAGGGGGCTATTCCCTGAGTATCGGGGTAGAGGGTTGGGGTACAAGGGGATATTCCCTGAGCATTGGGGTAGAGAGTTAGGGTAAAGGGAGATATTCCTTGAGCTCCCTGAACATTGGGGTAGAGGGTAGATGTCCCACTTGAGGCTGGGCACTCAATGGCCATTTGTTCTCAGTACTTTGACCAGTTATGAGTCCCTGTGTTAATGGCTGGAGAGATGGCTCAAGGGTTAAGAGTACTGGTTGCTCTTCCAGAGGACCTGAGTTCAGTTCCCAGCAACCACAGTGCAGCTCACAACTATCTGTAATTCCAGTTCCAGGGAATCTGGCATCTTCATACAGACATACACATAAGCAAAACACTAATGCATACAAAGTAAAAACATTAAAAAAAAAAAAAGTCTCTGCACTAAAGATTTCCCACTGCAAACAGAAGCTTCTAGATTGAGACTGAGAACATCACTAATCTGAGTGTTAACTCTTGTTTGAACTCTCCCAAAGTCCTTCTCTTCTTCTCGGAAATTATCTGTAATGGGCCAACTTCATTTCTTTCTTTTAATATTTTTATTTATTTATTATGTATACAGTGTTCTACCTGCATGTGTGCCTGCAGACCAGAAGGGGGCACCATATCTCATTGTAGGTGGTTGTGACCTACCATGTGGTTGCTGGGAATTGAACTCAGGACCTCTGGAAGAAGAGCCACTGCTCCTAACCTCTGAGCTATTTCTCCAGCCCTGGCCAACTTAGTTTTTAGGTCAAGATTTCTCCTTGCCTTGGAATGTTCTAGGCAGCCTAGGCTGACCAGCAAGCCCCAAGGATCTGCCTGTCCCTTACTTCTCAGTACTGGTTTACAAGTTTATCTACCATGCCTGGCTCTTTACATGGGTTCTGGGGCTCTAACGTGAGCCTCCATGTTTACAAGACAAGTTCTTCAACAGCTGAGCTGTGTCCCCGACTTTAGGAAGGATATTTAAGATAAGGAATAAATAGTAGCGCATTTTATTTGTGATGAGATTAACCCAGTAGAGCTGCAGAGGATTCTGGTTGAAGGTTACCACAGGGAGAGAACATATCAATGATCCTGTATAGATGAGCTTTGCTGCTTTGGTCAGTACCTGGATAGAGAAGAGAAAGGGATAAGTCTGCTCAGAAAAACCTACAGAGGGTGAGGACTTCTGCTTTTCTCCACGAAAGAAGAGGAAGTGCTGAAGGCAGTGTTGCCATGAAGAGGGGAAAACAGGCCCGCAATCCGCGGATGAGAATCTGGGGACTTGGGTCTATGGCCCTAGAGGGGACTGACTGGGTCAGTCAGTGAGCTGAGCTGGGTGAGTTCCATCCAGCTCAAATGCAACAGAGATGCTGGGAAAGCAGGCCAAGAGGTAGGCTGGGTAAAGCTTCCTTCCATTGGGGTCATTCAAGAAAACCAGGCCTCTGTAAGCCTGGACTGGGGTAGCTATCTTCCTTCCTGTTCACTCCTACTTCCGGGTCATTCAGCGTCCTGTGATCTTGACTCTCCACTCACCTCCGTCATGGTTCAGGCTACTCTCTCCATCTGCCTTTTTTTTTTTTTTTTTTTTAAATCCTTGCAGATTTTTGACCCTGGTATACTACCACCTGCTCACACAGCGCCATTGCTTCTCTTCCTGAACCTGGTGAAAATCCTTAGCTCTCTTTGCAGGTTATTGCCCATCTGGATTGGCCTTTCCACTGGTCACCTTACAGTTTCTCAGGCAAGACAAGGACATGAATGGAACAGTGAGAAGAATTAGCTGTATTAGCGCTTCTGAAAAGCAAATGTGAGAAATGAGTCACAAAACAAAAGCAGGACTGGGAACCAAAGAAGCCAAATATTTAAGCACTATGGAATATTGGAACTGACACACATGGCCGGGGAGTTAGAGTCCGTGTTAACGCTTATCAGCAATGTTCAGAAGAACTGAGAAAAAATGTGAATTTTCAGGCATGTGGAGGAAATGTTATAGAATGCGAAACTCAGGAGAGAGTGCCAAAGAGTGATGGATTTGATGAGGGATGGCCGCACATATGTTCAAAGGCAGTTCCCGGAAATTTCTAGGAGTATAAATAATGGATGCAAGGCAGTGGTGATGGCTACAACATTTCCAGAAATTAAGATGCGAATCTTCAGGCTGGAAAGGCCTGCTAGCCTCCAGGAAAAGAGATGAAAGTTAGATCACATCTGGAATGTTATGGCACAGCTGCAGAGCTGGAAGAGTAAGGAGAATCCAGCCATCACCAGGCCGAAAATTAAGCCACCATAAGAGACTGCCAGACTCACAGCCCACCTCTCAGCTGCACAAATACCAGGAAGGAACTGAGTCAGAGGGTGTTGCAGTAGGGCAGGGTGAATCACTGAGAGTCTAACTCCACACCCCATCATACCCCACCACACAATTGTGTTGATGTCTTAGTTAAGGTTTCTACTGCTGTGACACTATGACCAAAAGTTGGGGAGGAAAGAGTTTATTTGGCTTACACTTAGCATGGCTGTTCATCACTGAAGGAGTCAGGACAGGAACTCAAACACGGTGGGAACCTGAAGGCAGGAGCTGATGCAGAGTCATGGAGAGTACTGCTGCTCACTGGCTTGCTCCCTCTGGCTTGCTCAGCCTGATTTCTTATAGAACCCAGGACCACCAGCCCAGGGATGGCACCACCCACCATGGGCTGGGTCCTCCTCCATCAAACACTAATTGAGAAAATGCCCTACAGCCAGATCTCATGAGAGTATTTTCCCAGATCTTATGGGGGTATTTTCTCAAAGTTCTCTTTTTTTCCCAATAACTTTAGCTTGTGTTAAGCAGACGTAAGAGTAGTGAGCACAGACGTTATCATTAGGGTATGTTATTTAGGGCCAGGGAGACAGCTTGCCAGATAAAGCACTTGCCTCCTACATGGAAAAATTTGACCTCGAAATTGATTTTACTCTAATTATGGTTATTTGAAATGGAATTCCAGAAACATAGCAGGGGGCTGATGAGATGGCTCAGAAAGCACTCGCCACCAAGCCAGGCCACCTGTGTCTGACCCCTTAAGTGGAAGGAGGGAACCAAGCACTGCAAATTATTCCCTGATCTCCATTCATGAGCCCCTCCCCTGCAAACATGCACAAAATAAATAAGAATAACAAATTAAAAAAAACTGAGCAAGTACTGGTAATAAACATAAAAGCCCCACATATTTTAGCTATAATAAAATACAAGACAATACAACATGAACTGGAAAATCTTGAAGGAGAATTAAAATACAAATCTTTGAGTTTTTTTGTGCTGGGTGTGGTGACACATGCCTTTGATTCCCAGCACCCAGGAGGCAGAGGCACTTGGATCTCTGTGAATTCAAGGCCAGCCATATACTTTGATTTGGCTTTATCTTTTACTAAAGGTAATCAGTACGTACAGAAGCATGATGGATGACTTTCAAACAAAATATTAAAAGAAATTACCTCAGCCAAAGTCAAAAGGGAAAAAATAGAATCAAAGATAAAACATAATAACATTGAAATCTAAATTAGCTGTTAAAAATAAAGTCAGCCAGGTGCAGACTACACCAGCCAGAAGAACGGATAGGCTGTCCACCTGCCCCAAAGCCATTCAGTTCAATACCCAAAACCCCAATTTGCTGCTGCCCCTTCCTGCCTCCTGCTGTCATACACTCCCCACCTCAGGTGGATATTTGCTGGGTGGCAGGTACACCAGTCTGAAGGACAGGTAAAGGTTTTGACAACCAAAAGAACAGATAGGTGAACTCAGGCAGACTCCCTGCTGGACCAGAGACCATACTGGCTGCCAGAGCTCCAGATAGGCTGCCCACTCAAAGATCACTCTTTCAGTGTCCACACCCAACCATCCAAAATCTCCACTCTCCTCTTGATGACCATGTCCCCCTCCCCCTGCCAAGTATGCCATAGATCCCTTGTTAGACCAAAGGTAACTCTAACCATCAGGAGTCCTGGTCCTAACTTCATGTTGAGCCAGAGATCACACCAGCTGCCAGAAATCTAGGCCACGAAGACCAGAAGAGCAAAGAGGGAACAGAAACCAAGGAACAAAACATGCCCTCAACAAAGACAAACCCAGAAATCAGCACCTAGACCTATAATCATGCCAAACCCAGATGCCTAGATGCCAGTGTAAGAACATAATAAGCAACACCAGCCAAGATGGTATGGAACCACCAGAGCCAGCTATCCTACTACAGCAGGTTCTGGATATTCAGCACAGCTGAAGCACAAGAAAACATAAACCAACTTTATGCAGAGGATAGAGGTTGTTATAGAAGAAAAGAATAAAATCCCTTAAAGAAATCCAGAAAAACACAAACAAATAATTGGGGAAAATAAATAGACCCTGTTGCAATGGGGTTTCTTGGTCCCAGGCGGCCAGAAGCCCAGACCCACAGACCTGCATGCCAGATCCATTAGCTGCCCACTGCTGCTGCTCAGGCCCCCAAAAATGACTCAGACGCTTATATTAACTTTATGCTGTTTGGCCTATGGTTCAGGCACATTGCTAGCTAGGTCTTACATCTTAAATCAACCCATTTCTATTAATCTGTCTGCCCTGTGGCCTGTGGCTCACCTGTATTCCTTACATGTTGCTCCTTGGGCGGCTTGCTCGATCTGCCTGACTCAGCCCTGCTTCTCCTACCTATGCTCTGATTTCTCCTCCTACTTCTTCTATGGTGCCTGTCATGGCCCAAAACAGCTCCTTTATTTAAAGATTGATATCCACAGCATACAAAAAGGCATTCCCACATCAAAACCCCTCAAAGAAAGCTAAAAAAACAAAAACAAAAAAAACTCAAAAACTTGAAGTAAATGAATAAAACTTTTCAAGATCTGAAAATGAAAGTAGACACAATAAAGAAAGCACAAACTAAGAAAAATTTGTAGATAAAAAATTAGGTATATTAAATCTAAAAAAATCCTCACTAAAAACATCTGGGGCACTATGAAACAATCAAACTTACGAATAATAAGAATTGAAGAAGGAGACGAATTTCAGCTCAAAAATCTAAAAAATATTTTTGGCAAAACCATAGAAGAAAATTTTCCTAACCTTTAAGAAGGATGCCAATAAAAGGACAAGAATCTTACAGAACATCAAATAGACTGAACTAGAAAAAAATTCCCCTTGCCACAAAATAATCAAAACACTAAGCATACAGAACAAAGAAAGGATATTAAAAGCTGGAAGGGAAAAGTAGCAAGTAAAGTCAGAAATTACATTTGAATTCTTAGTGGGGACTTCAAAAACCAGAAGCGCTTGGACAGATGTCCTGCAGACTCTAAGAGACCACAGATGCCAGCCCAGACTACTATACCAGCAAAATATGAAATCACTATAGACAGGGAGAACAAGACATTCCATGACAAAGTCAAATTTAAACAATATCTACCCAAAAATCCATCCTACAGAAGGTACTAGAAGGAAAACTCCAACCCAAGAATGTTAACTATACCACTGGAAACACAGGAAATAAATATTCTCACATCATCAGAACCAAAAGAAGGGACACACACACACACACATACACCACACACCATATTCACACACACTCTACCACTACCAATAGAAATAACAGGGATTAACAAACATTAGTCATTACTATCTCTCAATATCAATGGACTCAATTTCCCAATAAAAAGACACAGGCTAATAGAATGGATCAAAACAGGATTCATCTTTCTGATGCAAAAAAGAAACATACTTCAACATCAAAGATAGACATTACATCAGAGCAAAGGGTTGAAAAAAGATTTTCCAAGCAAATGGACTCAAGAACCAAGCTGCTGTAGCAATTCTAATCCTTAAGAAAATAGACTTCCAACCAAAATTAATCAACAGAGATGGGAAAGGAACTTTCATATTAATCAAAGGAAAAATTCAGTAAGTTGATATTTCAATTCTTAACATCTATGTTTCAAATGCAAGTTTGTAAAAGACACATTACTAAAGCTTAAGTCACACATCAAAGGCAGGCGGTGGTGGTACATGCCTTTAATCTCAGCACTCAAGAGGCAGATGCACGTGGAGTTCTGTGCGTTTGCGGCCAGCCTGATCTATAGAGTAAGTTCCAGGACAGGGCTCCAAAGCTACACAGAGAAACCCTGTCTCAGAACAAACAAACATATAAATAATCACTGAATCTCAAACATTAATAGTGGGAGATTTCAGTGCCCCACTCTCACCAATAAACAGGTCATTGAGACAAAAACTAAACAAAGAACCAGGCAGGGTGGTGCATGTCTTTAATCCTCGTACTCTGGAGGCAGGAGAAGGAGGATGTGTGTGAGTTTGAGGCCAAACTGGTCAACAGAGAAAGTTTCGGGACAGCCGGAACTACACAGAGGAGCCCTATCTTGAAAAACGCCAAAACCCAAAACATAACAAATAAACAAAAACAACTAAACAGGAATACTGCAGCTAATAGACATTATGAACCAAATAGATATCTACAGAACATTTCACCCAACACCAAAGAATATACTTTCTTCTTAGTACTGCATGGGATTTTCTCCAAAACTGACCACATACTCAGTCACAGAACAAATCTCAGCAAATACAAGAAAATTGAAATTACTCCTGAATCCTATCAGGCCACTATAGAGCAAAGCTGAACGTCAACAACAATAGAAAGTCTACAAACTCATGGAAACTGAACAACTCTCTACAGAATAACTACTGACTGGGTCAAGGCAGAAATAAATTAAAAACTTTCTAGAATTCAATGAAAATGAACACACAGCATACCCAAACTTATGGGACACAATGAAAATGGTGTAAAGAAGAAAGTTCCTGCCACTAAGTGCCTAGTGCCCACATGAAGAAGTTGGAGAGAGCCCACACGGATGTGGGAATGTCTTTCTGTATGCTGTGCATACCAATCTTTAAATAAAAAACTATTTTGGCCATAACAAACACCTCAAAAAATAAATAAAAATCAAAATAGTTAAAAAAAACAAGGTCAAAGACAGATCAAGCCAAGTACCCACCCCCCCAAAAAAACCCATAAAAATCACAAATGGCTTTATAGGTGCTGAAGCCTTGAATGCTTGGGACAAAACTGAAGAAGTAAGAAAAAATGGAGTCAGTCGTTCATTTACTAAAGTTATTCAGGACCCAAAGGAAACTTTCACTGATTTCTTACAAAAATTGACTTCAGCAGTAAATAGAATAATACCAAATTTAGAAGCTAGAAAAATAGTAATGAATCTCTGGCTTTTGAAAATTCTAATGCACAATGCAAAAGGGTAATTAGGCCATTAAAGGCAAGATCAGCCCCTTTAGAGGAAGGGATCCGAGATACAGTCAATATTGAAGCTCATAACCACATTCATGCTTGGATAAAAGAAGTCATTTCTAGAGGCTTGAAAAGTTCAAATGTTAGGTATTTCAGCTGTGGTAAACAAGGTTACCTAAAAAGGGATTGTAGGCTGAGAATTCTTAGAAACATTTTTTTTTATTTTTTATTTTTTTTATTTTTATTTTTTTTTTATTTTTTTTTTAGGAATAATCTTATCAGAAAGTGTCAGCAGCCACCTCAGCATTTAGTACAGTCCTGGAGAGGGGAGTATGGATTAGAAATTGTAGAGAGAGAAAGAATTATATGAGGACAGGAAACTTAGAGTCACAGGGCTGCTGGTGAATATTGTAGCAGCATCACAGATTTACTTTTCCTGGGCTTTTTAAACTCCAGCAAAGGCAAGAGGCAAATATAGACAGATGTAAACACTTTTTCAATTATCAAAACATAAGATACCTGCTTTGGCCAAAGCATCCTATTAAGCAGCCTTGTAGGGGAAAAAAATTCAGATTCTCTGACCTTGAGTCAAAATAGTTACAAGCCACAAGCTGAAATCTCTGTGGGGCCCCACAAGAAAGCCCCTCCCTTCTGGGGTATGTAGAAAGTGTGGCAAAGGTCGACATTGGACCAATAAGTGTAGATCAACAAGAGACAGTCAAGGCAACCCTTTGCCTCTTGGAAACACAGTGGGGGTGCTTCTTGCAGGCTCACATGTCAAATTTGGTTCAATTCTTTCCTCTCATTGTCGAGGAAACTTCCCAAAGCTAGGGTTGGGGAGGGTTTTGTTTTTGTCTTTCCAGGAAAATAAGAACAATTATCTTGAGGAATTTAAAGGCCTTTGGACAAATAACCATCCAAGGAAAAGGGAGAACTACTCAAAAAAAGTTACCAAGAAAAGGAATAACCTGGCCTAATGTGATCGCTGAACTCCCCCAAAAGAAGATGATGAGATTCCCACAATCATGATTCCACCTGGATTGTGGTAACATCACTAAGCTGACAAACACTATCCAAAGATCGGCTTTGGATGACAAACTGCTCAGGACAATTTCGAGGTGGCTAGCTGAGATGATTCAGTCTCATAGACTATTATAGCATTGACTTGAGACAAGCCCCACACTTTTCCACTATGCAGAAACTAGACAACAAATGATACAGCTATTTCTCCCAGGACTTGACAATTAACCACAATTTTTCTTTTCAGGATCCCCTAAAGATACCATTGTCCCCAGACAGCAGGGAGTAACTTTAAGGCACAATACTCAAGAGATGGGGTAGGTGGTTTTGGTTGTTCAGTGGGTTATGAATATTTTATATTGTTTAAGGAAGTTGGTTACAAGTTGTATTGGTAATGGTGAGGAACAAAAACTGAACCAAGATTAGATTCAGGGTTCCTGTTTGGGGAAAAAAAGCAGGGGATACAGATATGTAGGATAAAAGTGTAGATTACTGAATCTACTCTGAAAAGAAAAAAGGGAGGCTATAGATATGATCATATAAAAAGCCAGATTATTTAATCTATTTTTTAAAAGAAACTTCTAGTTTTAAATATTTTACATAGACATGGATCTTTATACATTGATACAAATTTAAGGTTATTTTGGCTAGAACATATTATACATACACTTCTACACTTGTTCACGGTATTATACCTATATAGCTCATTTAATAATGTAATGCAAATTTTTAGTCCTTGAAAATTATTATTACCAATGAATTAGAATATAAAGAAATACAGGCTAGTAGTCATCTATTATAACAGAATTTGTCATCATATATGTTTTCAAGATCAAAGATATATTTTAGATAGAGTGGTTGTGTTCATACACTCCAGAGATCTTCAAAATATGGCATTTAAGTTGTTTTATTAACATATTTTTATGGCAATGAGACATTTCTGCTACTAGAAGCACCAATTTACTTCAAAGAAGATGATGGGCATAGGAGAAATTCCATATGGAGTTTTCTTTCTTTGTGGCAAATGTTAGCCACGGGTAAGAAAGTGCTCTTGCCTCAACTGCTGACAGTATCCTGTCCAAATTAGACAAGCAAGACATTAAAAAAATAAAATAAAAGAACTGATGAACCTTGCCAAGACAAGGTAGAACAGCCCTTTAGATACCCTGCTTCACAGAAAAGTCTGTCAGATACACTAGGCCTGTGGGCCAGATGGATGCCCCAACATTGTAGAAGAAACTTGGGTGATTGTCCAGGCAGTCAGCTGTTTCTGTCAGTTTTGAAATTTGTCTGTAAGTTGCTAGCTTCCACTTCCTGCTGACTCAGTTAATATTATTTCCTTCTTGGATCTCTGATGGAGTTGAAGGCTAGATAGTTATAGTTTTCCTTATTAACAAATTAAAAAAAACTCACTAAAGAGGTGCAAAGTAAGTAAGTTTGAGATGCATCAAGATAATTTTCAGTTGGCAACACAAGTTAGAATAGAAAGTGAATTAGGTACATCACTTTAGACTCACCAAAATAGGATAAATAATGGAATATTTTCTCTGAATTTGTCAAATGTTAATGGACTGAACACTGGATTTTTAAAAAGATTTATTTATTATGTATCTGCCTAAATGTACACCTACACACCAGAATAGGGCACCAGATCTCACTATAGATGGTTGAGAAGCACCATGTGGTTGCTGAGAATTGAACTCAGGACCTCTGGAAGAGCAGCCGGTGCTCTTAACCTCTGAGACATCTCTCCAAACCCTAGACTGAACATTGTTAATATAATTCTTGACTGTTTATGTTGTACATAGTTATTGTACTTATTGTATATAATTTTCTTATATTAGTTATAACCTTTTTAAAAATTAGACAAAAGGGGAAATGTGTTATTTTGTTTGTGCTCTAACAAATAAAGCTTGCCTGAATACAAGAGGACAGAGCTAGCCTTAAAGGTCATGCAGTGGTGGCTCACACTGTCAGTCCCAGCATTTGGGAGGAGAAGAAAGGAATATAAGGCAAGTAGAGACAGGATCTCAACCCACTCAGTCTGAGAATTTATAGAAACATAATCTTGACTTTTGGGATGTATTAGAGGTAAGAACTCTGTCTAGTTGCTGGCTCTTTTACATCTCTAATAATTCAGCGTTTACTCAGATATCTGGCTCTGGGTTTTTATTATTAAAGGCAATTAGAATCTGTGCTACACTCAATCCAAGGAAACATCAAAAAGTTCATCCACCATAATTATGAGGCTTCATGCCAGAGACGCAAGGATGATTCAACGTATGAATATCAGTAAATTAAATCTACCTTATAAACAATCTGAAAGAAAAAAACCCACATGATTATCTCATTAGATGCTGAAAAGCCCTTTGAGGAAGTCCAACTCTACTTTATTATAAAGTCCTGGAGAGATCAGGGATGTGAGGGAAACACATAAACATAATAAAGGAAGCATACAGCAAGCCTGTGGACAGCATCAACTGGAAAGAAACTTAAGGGTCTTCTATTAAAATCAGGAAGAAGACAAGGCTGTCCACTTTCGGTATATCTAGTCAGTAGAGTACTTGAAGTTCTAGCTAGAGCAAGAAGGCAACTAGGGGATACAAGTTGGAAAGGAAGACGTCAAACGTTTGCTATTTACAGATGATATGATAGTATGCATAAGCGACCCCAACTATAATACCAGGAAATTTCTATAGCTCATAAACACCTTCAGTGAAATGGCTGGATACAAGATTAAACTAAAACAAAAAAAAAAATCAGTAGTCCTCCTATAAACAAACAAGTGGTCATAGAAAGAAATCAGGGAAACAGCACTGTTATAGTAGCCACAAATAATATAAAATATTTTGGTATAACTCTAGCCATCAAATAAGAGACCTGTGTGATAAGAACTTCAAGTCTTTGAAGAAAAAAATTAGATAAAATATCAGAAGATGGAAAGATCTCTCATGTTCATGCACTGGTATGATTAACATAGCAAAAATGGTCATTTTTCAAAAAGCAATCTATAGATTCAATGCAATCCCATCAAATTCCCAACATAATCCTTTAAACCATAAAAACTTTAAAAGAACAATATTCAACTTCATATGAAAAAAGAAAAAAAATTCACGATATTTATCACAAGCCTATACAATAAAGAAATTTCTGGAGGCATCACCAACCCTGATTTCAAGCTCTACTACAGAGCTATAGTAACAATAAAAAAAATAAAAAATAATAAAAAATAAATTAAAAAAAAGCATAGTATTGGCATAAAAACAGACAGGTGAATCAATGAAAATGAATACACAGACATAAATATACACATCAATAGACACCTAGTTTTTGACACAGAAGCCAACATTATACAGTCGAAAGAAGAAAGCATCTTTAACAAATGGTCCTTGTCTAATTGGATGTTGACATGTAGAAAAATACAAATATCTATCACCCTGCACAAAACTCAAGTCCAAGTGGATCAAAGACCTCAACTTAAAACCAGCTACTCTAAATCTGATAGGAGAGAAAGTGGGGAATAGCCTTGAATATATTGACACAGGAGACAACTTTCTGAACAGAGCACCAATACTGTAGGCACTAAGGTCAACAATTAATAAATGAGACCTCATGAAACGGAAAGCTTCTGTAAAGCAAAGAATACCATCAATAAGACAAAAAGGCAGTCTATAGAATGGGAAAAGATTTTCACTAACTCTATATTAACAGAGGGCTAATATCTAAAACACACAAGGAATTCAAGAAAATAGTAAACATCAAGAAACCAAAAAAATTCAGTTAAAAATGAGATACAGATATAAACAGGATTCTCAACGAAGGAATCTCCTAAGTCCAAGAAACACTTAAAGAAATGTTCAACATCTTTAGCTATCAAAGAAATGCAAATCAAAACAACTTTGTGATTCCATCTTAAGCCTATCAGAATGACTAAGATCAAAAACACAAGTGTGGGTATTTAATAAAAGCTCCAAAAGTTTTGGAGATATAAGAGGGATCTAACCACAGTCAGCCTAGGAGCATCAGAGAGTGGTGATTCACACCTTTAATCCCAGCACAGGGAGTATCCTGGGAGTGGTAACCTTCGCCCTTAATCCAAACTGAGTTAGAAGTCATCTTAGTTTACAGAAGGAATTCCAGGCTCCAGGGCAGGCAGTGGTGGGACAGGTTTTAGTTTACCAAAAGAGTATTTAAGGCGGGCATAGAAAGACAGAAGGGAGGAAGCCAAGAGAAGCGAGGCTGAGGAAGCTGGAAGACATCTGGGTAAGATATGACTGTGGTGCTTACTCTCTCTAATATCTCTGACTTTCTCAGAGATTTATCCCTGAGTTTCATTTATTCGTGTAACACGCAAGTGACAGACAGCTCATGATGGCGAGGATGTAGAGCATTCTTCCACTGCTGGTTGGAGTGAAAACTTGTACAAAAACTTTGGAAATCCAATGTGGTGGTTTCTCAGAAAATTGAGAATCAATTCACCTCAAGACCCAGCTATCTCATTTCTGGGCATGTACCCAAAGAACACACCATGCTGCTGTTCAACTATGTTCATATCAGCTTTATTCATAATATCCAGAAACTGAAAATAAGCTAGATGTCTCAAGCCAAAAGATTTATAAAGAAAACATGGTACATTTATACAATGTAATATTATTCAGCCATTTAAAAACAAGGGGGAATACATCATGAAATTTTTAGGCAAATTGATGGAACTAGAAAAAAAAATCAGCCTGAGTGAGTTAACATAGACCCAGGAAGACACACGTTGTAGAGAGAAGTTTCTCAGTCCCACCCAGCCCTGCGCTTTTGTAGCAGCTTATAAAATAATTATTTGGAGGCTTAATATTAATTGCAAACTGCCTATGGCTCAGGATTATTGCTAACTAGCTCTTTTATCTTAAATCAAGCCATTTCTATTAATCTATGTATTACCACATGTCTCAGAGATGTACCTGTGTTCCATTATATTTGTTCCCCTTTCTTCCCCCTGTATCTCTCTTGGATTTCCCACTTGGATGTATAGTACCTTGCCATAGGCCAAACATCTTCATCAACCAATGGTAGCAACACATATTCACAGCATACAGGAAGACTATCCCACAACACTTTTTCTTTTTTGTCTAATTGAAAGAAAGGCTTTAACATAGTAAAATTACATATAACAAAAGAGTTGGCTAACAAGAATCACAGTTATAATATCTAGTCTATTTTTATTTGGCAAAATTAAAAAAATATTTTTATCAACTATCCTTTTTGTGATTCTAAAGTTACATATCTAATTTACCTTTTATCATGACTAAGGAAAACTATAATTATAAATATCTGGTCTTTGACTCCATCAAAGGCCCCAGAAGAATATAATACTATCTAAGTAAACAGAAAGTTCATTGTAAGCAACTTCCAAAACTCTAGAAATGACATAGACATCTGGTTGCCTGAACAATCATCAAAAGTACTTTTGTACCATTAGGGCATCCATTTTTAGCTTGCAGGCTTAGCATCTCTGGCAGACTTTTTAGTGAAGCAGGAAATTTGAAGACCTGTTTTACCTATTTTGGCAAAGTTGATCAGTCACTTCTCTCCGTGTCCTCAGAATGTCTAGAAGTTTCTTCTGTGAAGCAAGAACCTGAAGGATCATCTCACCTTGTGTTTCACAAAGTTCAGTGGTCACTTTCCTATGGGTCCTGCATGTCCAGTTTATATAACGTACTATCAAGGAATCCAAACAAGAATAGTTTCTTGTCTAAATAGCCAGCCTTTCCCACATTGTAAAAAAAACTTCAATGCCCATCATCCTCTTTGAAGTAATTGTTGCTTCCAGGAGAAGACTTGTCTCACTGTCCAGAAAAATCTAAGTTCTTAAAATATTTCAAATGCCATAGTCTGTACGTCTTTGAAATTCTTGAAATTATATACCTAACTGAAATATATCTTTGTACACCTAGAAAACTTAAGAAACATGGCTATAAATTTAACTTAATAGATGTCTATTAATTTGTATTTCTTAATTATACATTATAATTTTAAACAAGTTACATAAACATAATACTTTAAAGAAGAGTAAAAATATACATAGAATATAACAAAATTGACCTTAAATTTTAGCAATAAACCAAGATCCATTCCAATGTAAATTATTTTGAGATTAACAGTTGTTTTATGAATCAAAGTAGATTCAATAATCTATCTTTTTTATTATATCTAGATTATATTCCTCCTTTTTTCTTTAGAAAGAGATTGCACTTATAACCAACTCTTTTAAAATAAAAACAAACAAAAATATTTTGAGAATTTGGGCATAGCTTTTTATACTACTTCTATCTTATTGGAGGTGCTGGCAATCGTATGGGGATCCTGAAACAATTTAGAATTATAGTCAAGTCTTGGCTATAGTAGTCTGTGAGGCTGCATTATCTCAGTCAGTAGTCTTGAAGCTGTTCTGAATGTTGGGTTACCTGGGCTATTGCTCCCATGGAGACCTCTAAGCAGGACAGTGTCTTCTTCAATGGAACCATATTAACCTGGAAAGAATCCACAGCTTCTCATCTTCTGTGGAAACAAAAGCAGTACCTCTTTTCCAAAGCAATGTATCCTTATTTAAACACAAATTTTGAAGTCAAGATACCTTTAAAATATATGTTGGTTTAACTTGGCAAACCCTATAATCTAATGTCTCTCTGCAGTTAAAGAATCTCAAAGACAACACAATAATATACAGTATCCAGACTATGTGTATTTTCCATCTGTATGTAGCTTTTTTTTAAACTCTACTTCTTTTTAAAGGAAGTTTGCTACAGCTAGGGGACATGTCTCTGTACTGCATCCCGTAATGAGTGACATTAACTAGGAAGCTGTTCTTGGCTCCATTTCAGAATCTTGTTTTTGAAGCTCTTTTAGGTTTTAGGTGGAGATTCCTGCCGCAATGTTGGGCACCAACTGCTGACAGAAGGCTTTCTGTTTTTTTGTTTGTTTGTTTGCTTATTTTTTGTTTCACTTGGCCCTCTGCAGTTTTGCATCCACTTATAAAACAATTAACTCAGAAGTTTAATGGTAATTATAAACTGTTTGGTCAATGGCTCAGAGTTATTGCTAACCATATCTTTTATCTCAAGTTGGTCCATTTCTACTGATCTATGTACCACCATGTGTTACCCATGTTCTGTTACATGTTGCTTCTATAGAGTGTCTTCCCCGACTCCTTCTTTCTTTTTCCCTTATCTCTGCTTGGATTCCTCAGCTGGTCATATTCTTCATTGCCACAGACCATAGCAGCTTTTTTTTTTTTATTAACTAATGATAGCAACACATATTCACCGCTTCCAGAAAGACCATCCCTCAGCAAAGCATGGTAGTCACTCACAAGTGGATACCAGCTATAAAATAAAGAATAATCACGCTACAATCCAGGAACCAAGAGAGGGTAAGTAACAAGGAGGGCTCAAGGGAAGACACATGGATTTTCGCTAGAAAGGGGATATAGAATTCATGGGTGGACTGGTGGAGATGAGAACAGGAGCAATCAGGTGGGGTGGGGGGATTGAGTGAGAGAGTACTTGAAGAGATAACTGGAATGGAGGGCATTTCTGGGGTGAGATAAATAAAAACCTCTAGTGCAGTATAAACTACTCTACTTCTTTAGACAGGGACGCAGGGTGCCATTAAATTCGTGATCCTCCTGTTTCAGAATCCTGGGGATATAAAATAATGTTTTATTTTCCTTGATTTTTGAGAGTGTGTTTTTGAGAGGGAGGGAGGGAGGGAGGCAGAGAGAGAGAAGAGAGAGAGAGAGAGAGAGAGAGAGAGAGAGAGAGAGAGAGAGAGAGAGAGAGAGAGAGAGAGAGAGAGAGAGAGAGAATGTTCTGATCCATGCATGTGTGAGTGTAGGTGCCTGTGGATCCTAGGTGTCAGATCCACTGGAGCTGGAGTTACTGGTGGTTGTAAGTTGCCTTTACATGGGAGCTGGAGCTGGGGACTGAACTAGAGTCCTCTTCAGGAGTAGCATATGTTTTTAGCCATTAGCTGTCTTCTCAGCTGAGTAGTTTTAGCTTTTTCTTTTTTAAACAGTGTCTGGCTATATTAATGATGATAACCTAAATTCTTGATTCTCCTGCCTCAGCTTTCCAAGTGCTATAATTACAGGCATGGCTACCATGCCTCTCTTTTGACTGTAGTCTATCAGTTTTATCTGTTTGAATGTATAGTGACAGTATAATTGTTTAAAATACAGTAAAGCAAGAGATAGACACCAAATGATACTTAAAGGAAGAAAAATATTAAGAGTAAAAATTAAAAGTCAGAAGATAATGCATTATAAAACTAAAATACCCATTAGAGCAATGTTAAAATCCTATAAGAAGGAAAAAATTAAATATAGAGTATAAAAATAGAGTTTGGTCATTCTCGGGGACCAGCTTGTACCTTGTGGCTGTAATAAAACCTACAATACTCATTTCAACAAGAAGGGGCCTTCAGTGGTGCAGACAGAACATTGCCAGGTCAGGGAGTGCTGCCTCAGAACCATGCCACCTGCAGTGTCCCTGCTCCTCCCTAAATGTTCTCTCATCCTTGAACCTCCCTAAGATCCTAACAGGACAAAATGAAGGAAATATCCAGGTGGGCCAATTCTTGCATACATGATGGAGTTTTGTTATTGTGACTAAATGCTTGACATTAAGAACTTCAAAGGAGAAATTGTTTCTTTTAGCTGATAGTTTCTGAGGTGTCAGGCCATAAATCCTTGGTTCTGCTGCTTTCAGGTGTGTGGTGAGTCATGATGAGGGCACTTGCCTTACGGGTGATGGGAAGCAGAGGGGGAACTAGGAAAGAGCCAGAGCAAGATGTAGCCCCAGGTACATATCTCTAGTGACCTACTTCCTCCAGTTGGCTGCCTCCTGAAGTTTCCAGAACCTCTCAGGTAGCCTCTTCCCACACCCTCGCCCACACTAAGGACCAACCATCTAGTACCTGAGCCTTTTGAATCTTATATGGAACAACACAGCTACTCTTACATAGAAGAGAAAGCAAGAATTATGTTTAGCTTTGTACTTTACTTCCTCAACAAAAACTGGAGTAGTTTTGCTAAGGAGTAAGAGAAACACATATAGGAGATGGGCTACTAGCAGAGTTTTAACTATTGGATGACAAGATACAGTTACTATAAACTTGTACATACCTATTAACATCACTAAGAAATACAGAAAGCAAAGGTTGATACAAGTATATGAACAAAATTATTAAATCTCAATCATGGTGGAAGCTTTGAAGGCTTTTTCAGAATCTGACAAATCCAACAGTCAATAAATGAGTAAAGACAAGAGAGATTTAAATGCATGCTCTTCAAGGGTTGGTTTACACACAAGAATGCCTCACACTTAGTAGCTGGTATTGGAATGTAAAGAAATGATGTCACTAAGGCTACTGTGCAGTTCAGCTAACACATTTCAAGCAAGTTCCTTGATAAAGGAATTTATGCACTGATTTACAAGCTATATTGTCATAGAATTGAGAAAACATTCAGATTACCTCCTAAAACGGATGCCAATGCACCTGTTTTACCTTCATCAGTGATTTCTGCCCTCCAAGATTTAATAACATGTCAATACTTCACTAATTTGACAAAAATAATCAATCCAAGTATTTAGATGAAAGAGTTAGGTTAGAACTCTGGTAAGCCTAAGAGCTACCACGGTTCAGCACTCCACTGCTGCACTCCTGCCACACAGCTGCCTCTGCATACACAGGCACAAAGTGCCACACTCCCTGTTTGTGAACAAGATCAGAGATTTTAGTATTTTGCCATATTGAAAATAGCCACTAGGTGTTTTGCAAGTCTGCATCTCTTATTTCAATTTTATCGCATATTAGTTTCATCCACCAAAGCAATGAACTGTATTGTCAGAAAGAACTGGCTGTGGAGTTGGGAAAGAAGTTTTGATTCATTGGGCAAAGTGAAGGAGGGGTTTTTCTCATGTTCTGTTGCTCATCTTTAGGAAATGAGGATGGGGTTACAGCAAGCGCGGACCTGTTGGGTCCCACGGATTTTATCTATCTTAATCCTGGGCCTCTGGTTTCCTGTAAAGTAAGAGTTCAAGCCCAGCCTGGTCAATAGAGCAAGTTCCAGGCCAGCGTGGGCTACATACAGAGGCCCAACTGTGGACACTCCTTACCCTGGTCTTGCTCTCCCCTCTTTATTGCTGACACAGACAGTGGGCCATACATCCTTTTGGCTCCTGTTTGTGCTCATACGTAGAGCAGGTGGGTGTGGTACTGCCATTCCCTTACTGTTAACTGGAAAAAGAACACCAAGCCCTTTAGGTTTCTCTGTTACTCGCCTTTCCTCGTTAGGTCTTAAAGGTTTATGGCGGCCACTATATATAAACCAATCTCACTTTTTTATACTGGTTTGTAATTAGTAATATCTATCATCTACTTATATATAATTATGAATGATACATTAATTAATTGAGAATTCACCTACAGATAAATATTTAGGCAATTTTCTTGATATGAAAAAAAAAAATTGGGCTGTCACGATTCCTCAGCTGGTAAAGGAAACTGGCACCTAGCCAGACAACCTAAGTTTACTCCCCAGAGCAAACGCAGTAGAAGCAGAGAACTGATTCCCACGAACTGTTCTGTGATCTCCACAGGTGTGCTATGCTGTGCCCGCAACATCTGTATACACATAGACTTGCCCACAGGCCAATCTGCTAGATTCATTTTCTCATTTGAAGTTCTGTCTGCATACCTGTCCCTAGCTTGTGTCCAGTAGACATAACAAAAACAACCCAGTACAGTCCTGATTCTCTACTTACCTCTTTCTCTTACATTTTGATAAAATAATTGAAAGTTGTAATTACAGACTCTTGTGCTGGGAAGCAAGAGGGCTCAAGGGTTAATATGCTTGGGCCTGAATTCGATCATCAGAGCCCATGTGGCAGCTTACAACTATTTGTAACTCCAGTTCCAGGAGATACAATGCTGTCTGCTGGCCTACATAGGCACTGCACACACTTGATGTACATCCATCTATGCAGACAAAACACTCATATAATCAAAAGAAATCTTTTTCAAAAGTGCAAAAACACCAACCTACATTTCTGCTGTTGGGCAAGCCTTTATTTAACAACTGAAGTTTGCTGCAAGCTATATCATTAACAACTTTAGGGATAATTCTAAATATTTTCATTCTTGGCTCACCATTTTTCACTTTCACGTGGAATCTTCAGTTTTACAACCACACAGATGCATACATTTCATATATAACAAATATGACTTGGAAATTCTTTTTAGCAAATTTGTTCTGAATTCCATTTCTTGAGCAGCCCATTCTGTTACGGTGCTTCATTGTAAACTTGAGTGTGATGACATTGTTGTAGGAGGTTTCTGGCCTGGACTTTCGGCCTAACCTCAAGGTTTAGGACCCACAGACCCACAGACCCGCAGTCCCACAGTCCCACAGAGACACACAGATGCGTATGATAGTTTTAGGCTGTTTAGCCTAAGGCCCAGGCATATAACCTGCTAGCTCTCTACCCTTCATCTAACCCATGACTTATCCTGTTCAGCCATGCTGCTTGGTACCTTTTCTTAGAGCAGCATAGTTGTCCTCTGCTTCTTCCGGCTTCTCTCTGGCATTCTGCTCTGTGCTTCCTGTTCTCAAGAGTTTTCTTAGTCTGGTAGCCCTGCCCACACTTCCTGCCTGCCTTTGGCCAATCAGCGCTTTTTATTAAACCAGTGGGTGGGACAATTATTTACCATGAAACAACACAATCCCCTACATGACATCATTCTAGTTCACAGTAGTCAGAGTGGGTTTTGTATGTGTGCCTGTTTGTATATGTGTTTGTGTGCACATGTGTGTCTGGGAGACAGAAGCCAATTTCAGATGTTGTCTTCAGGTTTCTATTGCTATGAAGAGACAATATGACCATGGCAACTCTTATAAAGGAAAATCATTTAACTGGGGTGGTGGCTTACACTTTCAGAGGTTAAGTCCAACAAGGCCATACCTACTCCAACAAAGCCACCCTCCCTAATAGTGCCTTTGGGGGCCATTTTCTTTTAAATCACCACAGACGTCTTCCTCTGTTGTTCTGTCTTTTAAAACATTTATACATGTGTGTTTTGTGTAACATATGTCTGTGTACTATGTGCATGCTTGGTAAGCCCAGAGGCTAGAAGAAGGCATAAGATCCCATGGTACTAGAGTTACAAATGGTGTGAGCCACCATGAAGGTGCTGGAGACTGAACCCCTGACCTTTGGAGAAGCAGCCAATGTTCTTAACCACTGAGCCATCTCTTCAGCTCCCAGCTTTACTGAGACAAGTTCTCTCATGTAATCTGGAGCCTGTGGAACAGGAAACCCTGGCCAGCGAAGGAGTTTTAGGGACCCTCCTTTTTTTGCTTCTCTGGTGTTAAGATTACAAGTGCTACCATGATGCCTCTTCATTCAGAGTGTTTTCAGATTAAGAAAAGACTTTCTATGCTTTCTAGTTTCCATTGCTTACTTATAGCAAGAGTTTTAATTAGTTTTGTTTTGATTTTGTATTTTGTTTTTGAGACAAGGTCTCATGTATCCCAAGCCAGCCTCAAATTTGCTATGTATAAGGATGACCTTTTACTCGGATTCTCCTGCTTCTACTTCCCAAATTCTGGGATTGCAGACACGTCTACCATGCCCAACTATGCTAAAGGTCTTAATAGAAAGCATTGGAGCTTCCATAACTATTAACAGGTAGGAGGACAGAGATTCATATACCCACTAAAAATTTTGGCCTGTGCCACTGTGGTGGTGCACGCCTTTAATCCCAACACTTAGGAGACAGAGGCAGGCGGATCTCCATGACTTCGAGGTCAGCTTCGTCTACAGAGCAAGTTTCAGGACAGCCAGAACTACACAGAGAAACCCTTTTGAAAAAAAAAATTGGCCTGGTTCCCAGTTGGATCTTTGTAAACTTGCTCAGCAGATGTGAAGAGGTGGCCGGTATGGCCTTAGAAGATGTGCAAAATTCAACATCTGGCCGTTTGATCTGACACAGTGAACATCTTTCCTCTTTTATCTTTCTGATCTCTTACAAGTGTCTTTCATGAGCAGACACTATGCCAGGGACAGCCGGGTAAGCTTCTGGGAGCCGAGGACTCTGGCTCTCCTGCGATATGCAGGTCAAGAATGGAGATGATAGAGAACGCTGCATCCCGTTGGGTCCCCTGTTGGCTCTTTATACTTTCAAGTCCAGCATGCTTGCTCATCTCCATCCCTCCTGTTCATGAATCTTCATGCTTTACATTTTTTTTTTTTTTTTTTACTTTTCAGTATGTGTGTGTACGGTGTATGTGTGTGATGTCCTATGTGTGTGGAGGCTGTGGGGGGGTGTGTGGCAGTACTGATAAACTCATGTGCATGGGTCAGCAAAAGTCAGAGGATTCAGATTCTCCTAGAGCTGCAGTTTACAGGAAGTTGTGAGCTGTTTAACATGGATGATTGGAATTGAACTTGGGTTCTCTAGAAGCACAGTCCATGTTCTTAGCCACTAAGCCATCTCTCCTGCCTGTAGGGAGCCCTCTTGGCTGTTTCTCTACATAGATCCTAGCCACCCTCTTTATTTAAAAAATGTGGCTGGGCTGTAGGAGCACATGATACCTATGTTTTGGTGGTGAACTGCCTTCAGTGACAGCATATGGTACCAAATTTACTGGAATCCTTTCTCTCTTGGGTTCTGTGATCACGGACCTGAACCACTATACTTGGCTATAGAAATGGTGTGCATGGGAAGGCCAGAGATCAACCTTCAGTGCTGTTTCTTAGGAGACCTCCAACTTATTTTTTGGAGACACAGTCTTCCACCAAGACCTTGGCACTAATCAGTCTAGTTGACCAGTGAGCCCCAGGGATTTGCCTGTCTCCATCTGCCGAATGCTCAGATTATAAGTGTTATATGATATGTGGGTGTTTACATGGGTCCTGGGAATCAAACACAGATCCTTACACTTGCTCAGCAAGCGTTTTACTAGCTGAGTTATTTCACCAACCCCTATAGTACTGTTTTATCTCATGTCATTGGGATTCATAAGAGAACTCAGGAAAGCATGTTAAAGCCATGACCACTAACTTTGCATACTTACTTGTCTGAGCCATGCGCTGGCTACATAGCTGGTTAAGATTGTTTATGATGGTGTCTGTGGGGGCATTTCTGGAAGGGTTTTGGCATTTGAATCAGTAGATATGCAGAAGGTAGATTCCCTCTACTACAGCTCCAAACATTGGTTGCTATCCAATTTGTGGAGGATTTAATTGACCAAAAGGCTGAGAAAATTTGGATTCCTCAATCTTTACTTCTTGAACTCCCGACCCTCAGGCCACCAGGCTCAGACTGAAGTCTTCCTGCTCACTTCTAGGCCTTTGAACTATTTGGTTTTCTGTTTCCAGCTTGTAGACAGGAGACTATGGAATCTTCGTGACCACAGCAACTCTTATAAAAAAAGATTCAACTGGGGCTGGCTTACGGTTTCAGAGATTTAGTACATTATCATGGTATCGTGCAGGCAAACATGGTGCTGGAGAAGGAGCTGAGTGTTCTACATCTTACTCCACAGGCATCAAAAGGAGAATGTGTCCTACACTGGGGATAGCTGGACTGTATGAGACCTCAAAGCCTGCCCTAACAATGACATGCTTCCTCAACAAGGCCACACCTTTTAACAGGGCCACTCTCTGTGAGATTGACAGGAGTCTTCAAACACTTCATAGACCTAGAGAATATGGTATTTAAATGTTTTGTTATTCAGAATTCTGCTTGAAAGGCACAATTGCTCCTGGCAGCACTGGTCTTTTCCTGAGATGATGTTGGGCATTGAAGACACTCCACTTGGAGTTTGTCTACTTTGGTGGGTAATGGCCTGTTGGTCAAAGAACTGTCTTTGCCTTGATTGTTGACATAAGCATTCTGTCCAATCTGGATGGGCAGGATGAAAGACAAGAGACTGCTGAAACCTGCCTGGACAGGATAAGACAGTTTCTCAAAATGTCCTGCTTCTGAAAAATGTCTGCTCCAACCTTGCAGAAAAGCTGTGGGTGACTGTCTAGGCAGCTGCCTGTCCCTGTCTTCTCTTACTAAATTTTGGAAGTTGCTTGTTCGTACTTACAGCTTACTCAGGAAATATATTTTCCTTCTCAGGTCTTTGACGGGGTTGAAGATTAGAAAGCTTCAGTTATGATCATTTCCTATCTCGTCTCAAGAGCACTTAGGTACAAGATTCATATTATGCAAAATAGACAGCATTGGAGTAACCTCCATATCTTGCCACGCATCAATATTCTGGACATTTAATACATGTTTTGTGTGTGTTGTTCTTGTTCGCTGTAGCTTGGATTTGTTTACGTAATTGCCCTTTCCCTTTTCTGGACATGGCTTGATAATTGTTTCTATTATATACAGTTTTATTGATAGGTTTAGAACTTTCTTATTAAGACAAAAGGCAGAGACGTAGTGGGATTCAAGCACATCGTCTTGACCTAGGGGCATGGCCTCTTGGCCAGTGTAGGTATGGGATTCACCTATGACCTTCAAAGCTATAGCCTTGAGGTGTGGATCGGAGCAGCTTAAAGATCAGGGTTCACATCCCCAGTGCTGTCTGCTTTCTCATTGCCTGGAAGGAAGACCAGTTCCCCTGGACAAGTGGATCACTCCAGCATTCCCACCATTAATTATTGTAAGTTGCTATTGAACCCCTTTAATAAATATTAACTTATCATTCCATTGTCTGTGATTATTATCCAGCTACATTGGGACAAGCATTCAAATACACGAGTCTATGAGACCATCCCTATTTAAACTAGCACACACCACCACCAACAGTATCTTATAGTAAACATCATGAGTTGTTGAGGTGGATCAGTAAGTCAAGGTCCTTGCTGCCAAGGCTGAAGACTTGAATTTGATCCTTGGAACCCACATGGTAGAAGCAAAGAATCAATAGGTCTCCTCCACACACATGCTTTGATACAGGCATTGCCACCACCACCACCCTGACTCACAAGTTAAATAAATAAACCTCTGGGAGCTAGAGAGATGGCTCAGTGGTTCAGAGAACCAGCCGCTCTGCAGAAGACCCAGTTTCATTACCAGCACCTACCTGGTGACTCATGACCATCTGTAACTCTAGCTCCAGAAGATCTGATACTCTCTTCTGGCCAATGGGAGAAGCAGATAACTACATAATGCACAGACATAAATGCAGGTAAAACACCCATAATACAACAAATAATTAAATAGGTAGATGATAGATAGATAGATAGATAGATAGATAGATATTTTAAAACTCTCATGTACACATGGGTGTGCCTTCTGATATCTCTATGTGAGGCTCTACACAGAACCTTAAGCACATCTTCCAATGCAGAAGTGTCTTCAAGTCCTTGTACTTAGCACACCGAGTGCAGAAGGAATGCACTAGGAAACAACAGATTGGAGAAAGGCCAACGGGTAAAAAGCTGAACCTGCCTCTAGAAACTTCTCAGGAAAAGATTAGGAAATTCTATTGTTTATATATTTTATCGCCTTATCTGAGACACATCATTACTCTATTTGCATTATTTGCCTAAGAAATTAAAAACAAAACCAAAAAAATAATATATTTTCTCTTATAGAGCAAAATGCCCCTCCCTATCTCCTAACTCCAGATATTAATGCAGACCTCATAGCCATAAACCTGGGTTGCAGTGACTGTGCACGGAGACAGGGTAGTGGATGTAATAATTACAACTATTGTCAATAACAGATGTTCAGTGAGGGCCTCCATGTGTGCAGCACGTGTCTCAGAATGTAAGACAAACAGAAAGTGGCAAAGAACACGTGGTCTGCTTGGTTAGATGTTTGTGATCTTGACGTAGGTGGAGATGTGCTTCATTGTTCTGAAGACGCAGGCTTTGGGTACAAGAGTATACTGGTCCACTTAGCCTGATCCTGAGGATGAATCTTACTTAAAATATGGGTGCCATAAATGAGGGATAGATTAGCCCACTTCTGGTAAGTAATAAATGATCCTCAAATATCAGCATCTTAAAATAGTGCCTGTTTATTATGCCACAAGTTCTGTGGGTTCCAAGTCCCTCATCCAGGTGGTACACAAGGCTGGGCTCACATAAGGGTTCAAATGGGGAAAGATTAACTTCCAAGATCATGCAAGTGGTCTTTCCACTGACCCATGGAATGACCACAGACCGTCATTTGTTCTAGACAAGCCCTCTAGCACTAAGCTATAACCTTTGTGGATTTTGCTGTGGTTACTTGCTTTGTTTTTCTTTTTGAGATAAGGTCTTGCTACACTGCTGGGGCTAGCTTTGAATTTCTGATCCTCTTGCCTTAGCTTCTTGAGTAGCCTAGCTGTTACTAATGTAATTCTTGATAGGCTTCAGGTCCTTAAAATTGTTAGAACTGAGAGTCCTGCTTCTACCTGGCTCTTAGGTGTGGTGGCCACACTCTCCCTGCCTTGACACATGGTAAATTGGCTTTGGCCAAGTCGCCAAGGATACAGCTTAGTGGTGTAACATGGGTTTAGAATACCCCAGGCAGTTAGGCCGTGGTGGTGCATGGTTTTAATCCTGGCACTCAGGAGGTAGAGGCAGGTGGCTACATGCGTTTGAAGCCAGCCTGGTCTATAGAATGAGTTTCTGGACATTTGGGGCTGCACAGAGAAATCCTGTCTCAAAAACAAAACAAACAAACAATAACAACAAAATACAAAACCAAAAGAATAACCCTGGGAGGGAACATCTAAGAAAAAGCTGTTCTCCATGACAACAGATGCCGTCTCTACACTGCGCTGCGCAAATGTTCAGACAAACAAGTGGTAGATGTGGGCTCGGACGGCTTCAAACTGTATCAAGATGTGGTGGGAAGACCCAATCTGGGGTTTTTATTTTATTTTACTTTCTCCATACATCAGTTGGGTAACATGTTGGCATCCCAAGGTTTGAGGGTACATACAACACTGCAAAACCCAGTCATCATACCTAAGGATCTCAGAGGATCTGGAATCATATTTATTTATTAAATATTTATTCATTTTTCATTATGTTTTTTTTTGCCTGCATGTATATCAAGACACCACATGCATACCTGTTGTCTGAAGAGGCCAGAAGAGAGCCATCAGATCCTTTGGAACTGGAGTTAGGGATGGTTTGAATGGGTATGGAGGTTCTAGGAATCAAACCTAGGGTCTCTGCAAGGGCAGCCAGTGCTCTCCATCTCCAGCCCATGGATCCCGGCATTTAAAAAGACCAAAATATAAATACTGACTGGAAATAGGGGTTGTAGTATGTAATGTGAGATGGTCTTTCTCTATATAAGTTTCCTAAGGGGTACTATGGAGAAACAGATTCAATATACAGGACATGGTAAATCCAGTTACAGATTCCTTGGAAATCTGGGGACCAAGCACATGCTGCTACACACCACCCAACTCAGCCTTCACAGCCCAAAAGAACTGGATCACCTTTCTCTTCCCTTTTAAATGATCACATAAGCAGACAAGAAGCACTACTGCCTCAGTCAGGCCAGATAGCCCAAGGTCATTTGCAGAGCAAATACCCCCCCACAGGAGTAAACGTGGAAATCACCCCATTTGTTAAGCACAGTAAAGGCACCACAGTTATAGAGGTAAGGTGCAGTTTTCCCTTTGGATCCACAAATTCTTTACCCATGGATTCAAGTAAAGTTGATTAGAAGAATCATTGAAAACTGTTCCAGAAAGTTCCAAAAGCCAAGCTGTGCTATTCAGAACCGTGGGAATGCTGTTCATTGTGCAACACATCTGTGTCCTAGTGAGTTCTGCCTGCAGCAGATGTGGTCTGCACTGAGCATGTGCAGATTCAGCCTTGTTACCCTCTTGTGCAGATTCAGTCTTGTTATCCTCCTGGGCAGATTCAATCTTTTCATTCTCTAGATGAGCATCCTCATGTATGGAGAGGAAGGTGTGTGGACTGTGTGCCTGAGTAGTAGGGGTCTTCTGTGGAGAGGAGGCTGTGTGGGTGCTATGACTTGAGTACCGTGGATCTTTGGCTATCTCCAGGATTGTTTTGGAGCCAATGCCTAATGGATACTGGGGACAGTGTGCCTTATTTCTTGGAAGGGTGATGTGTCCTAAAATCTGTAACCCATTTTCTAATGGCACAGAAAATACGGACATAGTCCTTTCTTATCAGAAAAAGTTATAGATCTAGACGTTCATGAGAATACTGCCAATAGGTTTTTGTTCTCATCTTTGTAGAATTTTTTGGCTGTCTATAAATCTTGATAAAGTTACTTATTTTCGCATTCATTCCTAGGCTTGGTCAGGCCGTGTCTTTCCCATCGAGCTAACACTGGACTCACTGAGCACCTGCCTTACTCTTCTTGCTGAACTGGAAGGGTTTACACACATTCAGCTTTCCCCTGGAGGGAGCAGTTGGTCCTTATATACCATGTGGATTCTTCTATACATTCGAGACCATATAGATTAGGGTTTTTTCTTTTTTGAAACAGGGTTTCTTTATATGACAGCCCTAGATGTTCTAGAACTTGTACTGTAGTCAAGGCTAGCCTTGAACTCAGAGATATGCCTGCCTCTAAGGTGAGTGCATACCTCCTGGCTACCATAGAAATTCTATACCACGATGTACTCGTAATACAGGGCCTCTCATGATCTTGCACCCTGGCTGGGAGCAATGTCAGATTTGCATCAGGTGTTTCTGGCAATAGGTGGCCATAGTAGATTTTAGCAGAAGCTGATGGGGTAGATCCTTTATTTTCCCAAAAGAACCTTCCCTGGTGCAGTTAGGTCAAAACTGAACCACCTAGCAAACTGAGTGACAGAAACCTGGGAAACCAAATCTTAGATGTTCTAGCCTCTACTAGGGGTAAGCAAGGAAATAAGAGGTTGAGAATTGGGACTGGAGAAGCTAACAAACAAATTTTGTTCTTACCCGTTTCAGACAGTATCTAAATATACTTCTGGGCAGATTTCCTTGGCAAAGTATCTACAGTGTTGAAGCAAAACATGAAAGCTAGGGGCTGGAGAGTTGGCTCAGCAGTTAAAAGCATGTGCGGTTCTTCCAGAGAGCCCACGTTCAGATCTCAGCATCGATGTCAGGCAGTTAGTAATTGCCTCTAACAGCTCCAGGGGATTTGTCGCCCTCTACTGGCTTCATCAGGCGTCCAGAGGGCACATGCACATACCCTGACAGGCACACACACACACACACACACACACACATACACACACACACACACACACATACACACACACACATACACACATACATACACACATACACACATATACACACACATACACACACACATACACACATACACACACATACACACACATACACACGCACACATACACACACACATACACACATACACACACACACACACACACACACAGAGGATGAAAATAAAACACACCTAAAATGCCTGAAAAATGAATAAAAAGTCACTGAATTTACTGTGGATTAAAGCCTTAAAGTTTACCCGTAAACGTAACAGGCCGCAGATTTATACAGCTCTACACCACACATAGGGCTAAAATCTTCACAAACAAAAATCAATAAGTGATGCTGCATATCTTCAGAAAATTTATAGTAGTAGACACAGGTCTGAAAACCATAGCCAGAGCATGAGAAAGACCCCATAGAAACAAACAAACAAACAAACAGGTAACTGGGGACTCAGACATTTCAGGGTTCTGTCTCCAACGGTAGTGGGGCACACAATTCATGGGTTGGCCAGGGCAAGCAGCAGGGGAGCAGTGACCTTTCCACGCAAATGCTGGGGTGAGAGCATGTCCAAATGACATCCAAATAGAAGATGACATGACCAGGGAGCCCCTTCATCACTCCCATCCCACAACCCTCTAATCACGCAAGCGCAACACACGTTCCACACTGAGCCTTTTCACTGGGCAGCTGACACAATGCCTGGGGTAGCATCCATCTGCTAGTACTTGGGATTCTCCCTCCAGCCCCAACAAGCCAGGCATGACTTAATGATAGCAGATATATACCTGCAAATATCGGATCTGGTACATTGCAAAAGCTCAGCAGTCATCTAGGAGGCCTGGTCCAACATTTAAAAAAAAAAAAAAAAACAAAACAAAAACTTGAGTTGCTTGTGTGGAAACTTCCCAGGA
Organism: Phyllotis vaccarum; assembly: GCA_033318265.1. Lineage (NCBI taxonomy): Eukaryota > Metazoa > Chordata > Mammalia > Rodentia > Cricetidae > Phyllotis > Phyllotis vaccarum. Next base: position 56,837,877 of record JARWLC010000011.1, read on the forward strand.
CCACACGGAGTGTGTAGTGCCTGGTGGTACCTAAACAAGTGAAGACCAGAAGGGAAAGATTCCCCCATCAGGAAACAGTGAAGCAGCCTGGTGTTGCCAGATTGAAAGTGTGCTCACACACTGTCATCTGCACTTTAAAACAAATCCAGGAAAAAAAAAATCCCTCACCTCTCCTTTTTTGGTCACTTCAGTTTTTCTCTGGTGGCTTTAAAAACGTCTTTTCTTCCATGACACACTAGGAAAGGCACTTTTGGAGCTGCGGCGTAGTTATAAATGACTCCCCCACAACTGTTTCTTATTTTCATTTTGTTTCACTGACTGAGAATGTAAATTGAACTCCAGAGCTATTGTGCTTTGTTCTGCCTCTCTGTGTGGAAATGTGTTCTGAATTAAAGTCCACGGGTAAAACAGTGTAGTCCTGAATGTGGCCCCGCAGCTTTTGAACGGCCCCCAGAGCCAAGAAAAGACAGAGCGCAATTTTATGAGCCCCAGATGGTGTGGTGGGTGTCGCGGATGTCTTTATGTGGGGAGGTCACGGGTTCAGGTTCCATCTGGAAGGAGGCAGCCCTGTATCTAGGGAAGAGAGATGGGTGCTTGGGCAGGAAATGTAGCCACCTGCAGGCTCGGCATGCTGCTTTCCTGGCCCAGCCTCACATCCCCAGCATGCAGCTGTCGGAGAAGAGGTTGAGAGGCCCAGAACAAAGGAAACCCATCAATTCTCTCCCTTCCACCTTCTGTCTTCAGCCACCGTGTTGTGAGGATTCTTGAGCCAGCCTTTCCCTTCTGGCTCTTCAGAGTCAGTCTGGTCTCCTGTTAACTCATTCTGAATCAAGTAGAACTGATTTGGCATCAGACTTAGCAGGAATGTTGACTTTTTGACATTGGGATATGACGTAAAGCTTAAGTTGGAGAATCATATAATCGAGTAACCAAGTTTTTAAAAAGGTAACAGAAACAACCAACCAATGGAACAGACAGACAAAAAAACTCATAATGTTCTAAATATTTTTATGACTTGAGGCCATGTTTATAGACATTTCTTGTGGGATGGTGCTTGGTGAAGGGTGTGGGTGGGTGGGGTGGGGCAAAGGTTGGACTTGCCTGCTTAGCCCAGTAAGGCTTTGTGGTCCTCTGAGAGGGAACCATCAAAAGGAAGTTTCCAAGACCAGTCTTTGCTGGATAAAGTGGGTGGAAATTCTTCCTGGTGACATGGTTTGATTTGGGTGAAGAACAATGCTGATGTAGTGAAGGTATGATGAATGGCCACATTTAATTCATGTATGCTACTTTTATTTATTTATTTGGGCTAGCCTGTAACTCACAGAGAACTGCCTGCTTCTGCCTCTTGAGTGCAAGGTGTATTTGTTTGCTGTGGGATATTCGTACATTGTATGAAGGCATATTGCTGTGATTGGTATAATAAAGAGTTGAGGGTGTAGGAGGACTTCCAGGCAGAGAAAGAAGGTTGGAGGTAACAGTCAAGATGCAGAGGAGATGCCAACAAGACATAGAGGGAGTCAGGTATACAGAATGAGACAAAGGTAAAAAGCTCTGAGGCAAAAGCAGGTTGATTTAAGTTATAAGAGCCAGTCAAGCATAAGCTAAGGACAAGCTTTCATAATTAATAATGTTTCCATGTTATTATTTGTGAGCTGGAGACCCAGAGGAAAGTCTGGCTCTCAAATGCCACCATGCCAGAAGGGCTCTAGCTGGCTCCAGCGGGGCAGACATTACAGACAGGTTTCACCATGTGTGTGCTGTTGGAGCTCCTTCAATCCCTGGCACCTTAATTTATTTTTAATTTTGAGGGCTCTCGATGGGTAAAGCAGTTGCTGAGAAATCCTGAGGAGCAGAGTTTGGATCCCCCAGAACCTATATAAATGTCAGGCAGACATGGCGGCCATCTACAATCTCAGCCCTCAATAAACACAGACCCTGAGGCAAGTTGGCTAGCTAAACCAGCTGAGTTATTACGCTCAAGTGAGACCCTATGTCAATATAACATGAAGAGAGATAAAGGAAAACACTACATCGATCTCTGCCTCTATATATGTGTGCACACATGTACACACTCACACATACGTGGATGTGTACATGTGTGTACATAGCACACACATACATAGACACATGTGCCTACAACTTCACTGAGTATGGTGGCACACACTTAATCTCAACACTGGGATAGACTGAAGGACTGAGTTTGAGTCCAGCCTGAGCTGCATAGTGAGATCCCATCTCAGGAAACAAACACAGTCCAGCATGGTGGTGAATGCCGGCAATCTCAGCATCTGGGAGGCAGAGGCAGGAGGACCAATTCAAGGTCTGCAAGTTTGAGGCCAGCCCGTCCAGTCTGACCTACATATTAAGCTCCCATCTAGTCAGGGCTATGTAGTAAGATTATGAAGCAAACAACAAGCAAGACAAAAACAGCTTTAATTGGTGTGAAGTACTCATCATCTTAAACGTAACATCATGGCCATTTTTAAAAAGATTTTATTTTTATTGATATAAATGTGTCTCTCTATGAGTGTGTGTATGTATGCCTGGGTGTGATTCCCTTGGAGACCAGAGAGGACCTTAGGGTTGGACTTACAAGGAGTTGTGAGCTGATGGATATGGGTGTTGGGAATTGAACTTTGGTCCTCTGTGAGAATATCAGGCACTCTAAACTGACCAGCCATCTTTCCAGCCCCAAAATATTGCCAATGCACCCTCAATTACAGAGATAAAAGATTTCTTCCTCTTTAGTTGTGACTAGCAGTCAAACCTAGAACCTCACAAATGTTGGCCAACTGCTCTGCCACTAAGTTACACCCCCCCCCCCCCCCATGGTCATCCTAACCATTTTAAAGGAAATAGTCTAGCAGTGTTAGCATTCACTACAGTACACAGCCCTGGCAATCCTCTTCATTTGTTTGTTATGTAGTTCAGACTAGATCTAACTCTGGAGCCCCTGCCTCAGTCTCCCAGATGCCGGGATTACAGGGACAGACCATCTGACAATCTTAGCTCAAATATGTCGGCAGAGTTTTTACAAATATTTTATTATTTTTAAGCATGAATGTGTGAACACAGATGCTCTTGGAGGCTACAGGCACCAAACCTTCCTAGTTAGGTGGCTGTGAGTCACCTTCATCAGAAAGTACCAGAAACTCAACCAGGTCCTCTGCAAGAGCAGCCGCTGCTCTTAACCGCTAAGCCATCTCTCCAGCTCACTTTTGTAGACTTTCAAGTCTGGATTAAGCTGAGATTAGTTCATGAGGGGAAGGTCATATTTCCCCCTTTTGTCTTAGTTCATTGCTTATGGTCTTGTAAATCAAGTAGACAGCAAGCAGGTAACAAGAGAAAACCAGCTATTTAACATATGTGTTGCACATAAGGCGGGGGGGGGGGGGGGGGGCACTGAACAAGAAAATCTCCTGGATGGTTTAGAACTGGGGCTTATTTATCATCTTAACCCAAATGAGTAACTTGTAGAGCAAACATGAGACAAAGGAAAGTACTGAGCTTCAAGAGGCAGCAGCAGGTTGTTGGAAGGTAGGTGCCGAGGGAAGAGGAAGGGATGGTGACTGGCTGGCTGTCACATAGGGCTCCTGTGCCTCCCCAGACCCATGGGTGTTGGCAATTAATACCAGATCTGTTGTTCCTATTCAGATGCAAGAGGCACATAAGACACCTTATTTACTCATTGTACGGGTGTGTAGGTGAGTGTGGGTGGGCGTGTGTGCCTTTACCCATTCAAGTCCTATCTTGGGAAACAGATGAAGACAAAGCTTTCTCCTGTAACTGCTCCTTCATAGTTATCTTTGGCCCGAAATGGCCCTTATGCAAAGAAGGCAGATGCTGGCTGGTGTGTTCCAGAGCTGGGGAGTTCTCTGCCCTTGCTCTGTCTATGCAAGGGAGGGAAAAGCATTCCTCATATGTTTTTGGAGAAGCCCTTGGCATCCCACTCCTGTACATGCTTGGTAAGGAACAGATTTTTCAGGAAATAACTGTGTTCCCTGCTGTCCTCAGATCTGCTTGGGTGGAGCTAGGAAGGAGAGTAAGGTAAGCAAACCTCAGAAAATGGAGGCCTGGAGACGTAGCTCAGATTGTAGAGAGGTTATCACGAATCCTCCTAGGCCCTGCATTCTGTCCCAACACTACACAAACTGGGTCTCAAGTAGCCCAGGCTATCCTCAACTCACTTGGTAGCCAAGGATGACTTTGAACTTCTCACCCTCCACTTCCTGAATGCTGATTGCAGGTGTGGGGGAGTGATGGGAGAATGTCTTTCTGTATGCTGTGAATAAAGGACTGTTTTGGCCCATGAAAGGCACCGTAGCAGTAGGCAGGAAATCAGAGCATAGATAGGAGGAGGGCGGAGTCAGAGAGAGACATGAGGCAGCTGCCCAAGATTCAGCATGTAGGGTAACACAGGTGAGCCACGGCCATGTGGCAGGGCAGATTAATGGAAATGGGTTTAATTAAGATGAAAGAGCTAGCTAGCAATATGTATGAGACATAGGCCAACAGCATGAAATTAATATAAGCATCTGAGTCCTTTTGGGGGGCCTAAGCAGCAACTTCAGGTGGTGAGGCACCTGGGATTGCAGGTCTGTAGGTCTGGACCTCTGGCCAGACGGGGCCAGAAACCTCATGTTAGAGAGAAGCATGCCCAGCTTACCATTTATCTTATTGGCCAGCTTGTCCAGTGTTTGGGAAAAGAGAATACTGCATGCTTCCCCTGGCTAGTCCAACAAGGAGCCTGTGAACATCATGATGCCACGTATTTTAAACACAAAACTGCAGGAGACAGAAGAGTCTTCTCCTTGCCATGACAGTTCCAGCATGAGGACTTTAAGAAAAAGGTAGACAGGATAATGGGAGGGAGGATTCACAAAGTTATTATGAAAGCAAAGAGAATATCCAAATCCTAGACAGGTCTGGAAGCTTCTATGCCTTCATGGGGGGGGGGGTAATAGAAAAGAGAATGAATAAACTTGAAGAAAGATGAATGGATCCTCAGAAGGCTATGTGACCATCTAGGTGGGTGTCAGCCTCCAGGTAACCATCTGGGTGTCTAGCAGCACTGGTCTCCTATCCTGGATCCAAGTTAGTCCTCGGTGGTTGATAGGATTCCCAAGGCAGGGGACCTGTAATGATGGAGTTCCTTGGTGGGGTTTCCTTAGGCAGACAAGTTCTTGCATGAACTCTTTCCCCAAGAACCTTCACTGGGAACAACAAAGCGGCAAAATTTGGGGTGATATTTCCTCAACTCCTTCAAACACAGCTGAGCCAACATAGCCAAATATGTTTCTCTAAGTTCCTGCTTAAATCAGGGGCAGCTTTTGGCCAGCATGAGGAAGCTCTGTTGTTATCTGTAGCCTGCTGCTCCTTGTGTTTTACAGAACAAATAAACTCCTATCTCAGCTTTCTTGGGGATGCTGCAGTCTCCCAGAGAAGTGGACAAACACAGATGAGTGGTGGAAAATTGAGGCAGCTGCTTGGAGTTTAGACCTGAGGCTCTAGGGGGAAGTACCCATCTTGCACGAAGCCATTGCTTTATCCCTATATATACTTGTAGGGTGCTGGGCACCATACCCCCTGTATACACAGAGAACAAGATCTCATGTACACCAAATGGATTCCCTACCATTGACTTAATGTACCACACTACCCTACCTTTCCATTTTCTTATTTGGAAATAATGCTAAAACAGGAGCTGGAAGATAGCTCAGCCAGGAAAATGCTTCAGCCAGCCCAGAAGGTCTAGGCCAATGAGAGGTCCTGTCTGAAAATACAAGTAGATGGCACCTGAGGAATGATACCTGGGGCTGTCCTTTGATTTCCATACACAGATGCCCACAGGAGTACATACACACACACACACACACACACACACACACACACACACACACACACACACACACACACAGTGCTAGAATGTTAGATCAACAAGGTTATGCACATAAAAGAGGTATCTTGGTTCTGGTATCTTGTATAACAGAACCCGAAGCACAAGCCCAGGAAATTGGCATCGATGGAATGCTGCTAATGAGCCACAGAACTAATCAGAGCTTTGCCACTGTCCCTGCTGTCTGTCCAGAGTCACTTTGTGTCTTCCCAGCTCCTTAACCTGCTTTCATCTGAGACGGTCCTCTGGCCTTCCTCGCACACTGGCCTTGGTGCACACTGGAAGTACACTGGTCAGTTCTTCCTGTAGGCTGACCCTGAGCTGTACACTTCTCTGAAGCTTTCTCCAATTACATTAATCATTCTAATGCCCATTAACCTTGCTATTCCACAGCATCTCTGTTCTTTGGTCCTGTCTAGGGGCCCAGGGCACCTACAGAGTTTCCTACTGAAAAGCATCATCGTCAGGGAAACATCACTTCTGAAACACAAGCATCCTATCTCTTCCAGAGCTTCCTGTAGCTCTTAGTCTCTGACGGAGTCATCACTGCCTCACGTGTGCAACTTTCTCTCCCCACCCTGGTTCTTCTTTTATTAACGGAGTTGGTCTTTAGCATCTGCATGAACACACCGGTCTCACATTACCGTCACTGTCACTGTGACTCACTCTGATGGCCTTGGCTGTTCTTCTGGAGTGTGGCTCTGTGATCCCACTACACCCTCACATGGACCTTTTCACCCTCCACCTGCCACCCAGTGGGTATTCCACGGGGAAACACACTGGGCTTACCCCAGTATCTCTTTTTTTTTTAATTAACATAATCACTCAATTGATTCTTGGGGAATTTCACATCGTGCACCCTAATTCCACTCACCTCCAGCCCCCTATCTCTTCCCCTCACTCCTGTAGCACCCCCAAAAGAAAATCTAAAAGCCTCAAACCTGGGGCTGGAGAGATGGCTCAGTGCTTAAGAGCACAGGCTGCTCTTTCAGAGGTCCTGGGTTCAATTCCCAGCACCCACATGGCAGATACCAACTGTTTGTAAATTCTAGTTTCAGGGGACCTAATACCCTCACACATACATGCAGGTAACATATACCAATGCACACAAAATAAATGTAAAACCATCAAAGCAAGTAAGCAAACAAAACAAGTCCCCCGGCCCCCAAACCTCTTGGCTTCTTCTTTTCCACCACTTCATTCATCCTGGTAGCATAGAGTGCTTTGTCACAAATATACCCCTTTGACCAATCAGCTTTACTAGTAAATGTCCATTGCAATGAGTCACTGGGCTGGGTCAAGGCCTCTGATTTCTGGTACACCATCCTCACTGGATCCTCAGTTCTCATCAAAACTCTTCTGGGATATCCCCTGGCCATCCCGAGTCATGGAGAACCTGCTGGTATTGTTCCACAGGACCAGTTCCTTCAAGGGCTCCAGCAGGTCCTAGGTGAGGTAGGTGGGCAACCCAAGGCCTGACTGTGGGACCGGTGCTAGCTGAGCTGGTCAGCCAAGTTCACTGGGGCCACCTGCTTGAGTGAGGGGCAGAGCCAGCTCCCCTATGCCCATGCCATCAGGGCCAGTCTATACTCTCACCTGTGGTGAGGGGTTGGGCCATCTCTCCCAACTGCAGGGGCCAGCTGTCCGTGGGGGTCAGGGCCAGCTCTCTTGTCGCAGTGTCCAGAGAGAGGTTAGGGCCAGCAAAGAATCGAGCAGCTCAGCCTAACCATTCAGCATACGTGGTTTTTATGCCTCCTGAGGTGACACAGGCCACAGATATCAACACAGATCCCAGCTGCAGCTGGACCACAGACCCAGACGTGGTCCTGGGCAGCAGCCCAGGTCTGGATGACACTATGGCTCTGGGTGGTAGCATAGGCGTCACAGATCTGTATGGCCTCAGCAGCAGCATGGTCCCTAGACTCCAACAAGGCCACAGACTGTGGTCCAGACCACGGGCCTCCATGTTGGCCCTGGTGGCAACATGGACACAGACTTCAACCCAGACCCCAGATGAAATAGGACTATAAAGTATCGGCAGTAGCCTAGGTCTGTGTGTTACCATGGCCCCAGGTGGTGACGAAGGCCACCCAGATTGGCATGGCCTCAGTGGCCAGTTTACCCCAGCATCTTTTTTTTTTTTTTTAAATAATAATTTATTTAACTTTATTTTATGTGCAATGCTGTGAAGGTGTCAGATGTCCTGGATCAGGAGTTACTGATAGTTGTGAGCTGCCACGTGGACACTGGAATTGAACCTGGATCCCTGGATCGATCCCCTGGAAGAGCAGCCGGTGCTAACCCCTGAGCCATCTCACCAGCCCCATTACCCCTGTGTCTTAATACAACACTCACTCATATATCCTAGCTTAGTTATCTCACTTATTTATTTATTGTGCACGTAAGTGTGGATGTTTGTGTGCATGTGGCAGAGATTGCCCTTGTGTGGCATTCCTCAGAAGCTACTCACCTTTTTTTTTTTGAGACAGAGAACGCAGAGATCCACCAGTCCCGCTGCCTCTCTAGTGCTGGGATTAAAGGAATTCACCACTAACACCTATTCCCCACCCCCCATTTTTTTAGAATCTCAAATAAACCCTTATTTTATTAGTTGAGTGTTTCATACAGTAAATCTTCATCATGTTCACCCTCCCTGCCCCAAGGACACACATGTTCCCTTTGGGGCTGAGCATTCTATTATTTCTCCTCTGCAGCCTGGTTAGCATTTTACAGGAGTGCTGGGGACCTGAAATCAGGCCCTCACACTTGCACATTAGAATTTCATCAACTAATCCACTTCCCTTTCCCCCAGCCTCCCCTCTCCCCCAGCCTCCCCTCTCCCCCAGCCTCCCCTCTCCCTCAGCCTCCCCTCTCCCCCAGCCTCCCCTCCCCCCCAGCCTCTCCTCCTTCAGCTTCCTCTCTCCCCCCAGCCTCCCCTTCCCCTCAGCCTCCCTCTTCCCCGGAGCCTCCTACATTAGATAGTTTGCAACTTGACCCAAAGCCATTTCTCACATGGTGAAAATCTTGCTTTGCTAGGGAGACACAGTGTGGTTCCTGCTCCCGGTGCAGAAGTGCACAGTGGCTTCCCCTTGGGCACTCAATCACATGTGTTTTTACATTGGGATGGTGTTAGGTAAATTATTTTGATAGCTTGTAAAATACACAGATTTTATTCATCGTTCTCCTTTGGAAAACAGTACCACCAGGAAAACAGGATCTGTTAAAATTTGCCCAATACAGTAAAGAATTTTAATTTACTTATGTTTTGGCTTTGAGACACAGGGTTACTTAAACAAACTCCCTCAAGACCTCAGCAGGTCGTGGGCCAAGTGCTGGATTAGATTAACCAGTTCTTGTCCCCTTACCTAAGTGTAACTGGGCAGGACTATCAGCTCCCCATTAAAACCACATTTGTTCAACATATTTTGTTAAAAGTCAGAATGGAGCTTTGACCCAAATCAACTTAATTCAAAAAATATTTTAAAACTTTTTTTTTTTTTTTTTTAAGATACAGTTAAGCAGGGTGTTGGTGGTGCAGACCTTTAATACCATCACTGGAGAGGCAGAGGCAGGCGGGTCTCTGAGTTCAAGGCTAGTCTGATCTATAGAGTTCCAAGAAAGGCAGGGCTACACAGAGAAACTGTCTTAAAAAAAACTAAAAACCAAACAAACAAAAACCAAAACATTTTTATTGTGTTTTTCCATACATGTATGTATGTGCACCTCACGTGTGCCTCCTGCCCAAGAAGGCTAGAAGGGGACATTGGACCCCCCGGAACAGGAGTTACAGGCAGTTGTGAGCCACCATGTGGGGGCCAGGATCTGGGATTTCTGAAAGAACATAGGTGCTCTTAACCACTGAATTATCATTCCAGCTGTCAGAAAATCTTTCTGGGTAGCAGTAAACCATGATGGAAGGTGGGAACTGGCTCCCTCAAGTTGTCCTCTACACCCGCCCCCCCCCCCCACAACTATATAAATGTAAAATAATGCTTAAAGAAGTAAGCCTTCAAAGCATTGGTATTCAAGAAAAGCTGGGGGAAAGGTCCCCAGTTCTAATTCTAGTTGACATACAGTGACTGTGGTGACCATAAGATATTTGTTCCTGTTCTTCAAAGATGACAAGGGTGGAGAAAAAGCTCCTTTCAGGAGGCAGGAGAAGGCACTTGTGTGACAAGATGCTGCTCTGATTCCAGGCCCTCAGAGATTTTAGTTGTGTGGAAGGCTCCTCTCCACTTTGCAGATTTAGTGCCTGTGACTGTGAACTTTGCCAGATTGCCCTTTGAGGAGCCTCAGAGGCAGGCTTGCCAGTCCCGCCCTTCACACCATGCTCCACCAGCCTGTCTTACTTGAGACTCTCCAGAAAATCACCACCAAGGAGCCACTGCCATCCAAAGACCTCGTATGATCTCTGAAGTAAGCAGGCACAGCCTCGGGGTGCAGGGATTGCTATTTGGGAGAGCAGAACTCACAGAACAAAGTAGGCAGAGCATTTCCTGTAAAGGAGGGACTTGGCAAGGGTGTGTGTGTGTGTGTGTGTGTGTGTGTGTGTATGTGTGTGTGTGTAAGTAGATGATATATGTTCCCTGACAAAAACTGTGATTTCAGAATAATGAAGTTCAAAGCAGGCATCAGCAGAGAATCTTGTTTAGGTGTCTTTGTTGCAGATCAAGAGAGGCAGGTGACCCTGCCTGTGGGGTGGTGGGCAAGGGAGATGGGGGGTGGTGGTGGTGGATGCTTTTGGAGCCTATTTACTCACTAACAGAAGAAACACACACCTATAGCGCTCCAGCAGTGCAGCCAAACAAAACAACAAAATCCTGTGTCTTAATGTTTCTATTGCTGTGGTAAATTACCATGGCCATAAGCACCTTGGGGAGAAAGGGGCTGTTTCCTCTTACTCTGGTCACTCAGGGGTTGCTTTATCTATTGATTTGTTTATATGATTTCTGTACCCTAGAACCCGGGGTTCTGTAGCATGCCATGCAAGCTCTCCACCACTGTGCTGCATCCCCAGTTCAAAGAGAGTTTTGATTTAACTCCTTAAATCACATTTTAAAGAGGTATTATTTTTTTATTTATGTGTCTCTATGTGTTTATGCTACCATGTATGTGCTGGTGTCCACAAAGTCCAGAAGAGAGCATCGGATCCTCTGAAGCTGTATGTGCTTGGGAGGGGCCCAAAGTGGTGCTGTGGTTCCTAATGCATTCTTATGGAGACTTTCTTAGGCAGAGCTGTGAACAGAATGTCTCCACAGAATCAGGCCCCGGCTGACCACTGTGGAGCCTCACCACCAAGTGCTCTCTAAATGTGCTTCCCTTCCTGACTTCCCCCAAGGAACTTCCCAGATTGGTTTTCTGCAGAATTCCCTTTTCTAGACTCTGCTTATGAGGAAGCTCAAGCCGAGACACAAGTCAGTTGGCACAAATTCAGCTAGAGGCCCCTGGAGGTGTGCTCTTGTTGGCTTGTTTTGTGCTGCTAGGGACAGGGTCCACCCGCTAGGTGGGGAGCTTCCTGGCTGTCACTCTGTGAGTCAGTGATGCCATGCAGAGGAGAAGCCAGGGAGGTTCGTGGGCCTTTGCAGGCAGTGATGTTTCTCCAGGATTTTATGTTCCAGTGGCCTTCTGGTCTCTTCCTTCCCCACTGTGGATTGTTGGATAGTTGAGGAAAGGGCAGGAAATAGAACAAAGAACAAAGGAAGACAGACCCCAGTTGGGTCTGGCTGTTGGAGTTGAGGGAAGTTAATTACCTTATTTATCTCTGTTTTCCTACTTTTAATAGGATTTTGTGGAGCTTAAATGTGATATAATTTATTAGACAGCTTGAGACATTACCCTCTGGGTATATACTCCATGGGTGATTTTAAGGTAAGTCTGGGGGAGTGCAGAGGAGTCCACTGGGTCCCCCTAACACATATGGATGAGATTCTATATACACTCTGTCTTGTCCTGATTCCCTCCCTTGAGGGGTTTCACAGCATCCGTCATAAATAGGAAAGCCCATGCAAACTCCCCAGCTGTCTTCTGAAACACAAACATGCTTGGAATATCATTTCTCATACCCATCACGAAATAGCCATAAGAGAGTATTTCTGAAACAATGTGAGGGAAGGCTGTAAATTCCTTAGGTGTGACAGTCTCATCTGAAAAGTGACCATCCATGCAATCAGAAAACAGCACATAGCTGCTGCTGGACTGTGTGTTTGGCTGCAGCTGGGGATGGGGAGGATGGAAAGATGCTGTGTTCATCTCTTAAGCACAGGAAGGGGAGAGAGATGGGGAAGTTCCTAGACACAGATGTGTAGGTGCCGCCTAAGCACACTGAGGCAGGTTACTTTCCAGATACTTTTCACTCATTTGAGAAGTATTATTGCATAGTCTGTTTTGTGTCATTTCCTATCCTCAGGGAAGAAACTGAACACTGACAAGATGCTAGTGGTGTAATTTGTGTGGCAGTAAGGCCACTACCACAGAAGCAAAGCAAAAGGTGGAGTCCAAACATATTGAACTGGGTAGCTAAATGACAAAGACTATAAGACACTTACTTATTAATATTTAGTGCCCATACAAAGTTCTGAATCATCTCAGGATACAGGATCTGCCACAGCATCACCGTTACAGAAGGGTGAATAACAGCACCCACAACCTGGCTTCAAATAATCAAGTCCAGACGCTGTTGCTCCAAAAGAGCTCTGCACCATTCACAACCACGACCCAGATCATATTTCAAAAGTGTCAAATCAAAGCTGCCCCACCAAACCCTAGTTCTTAATGACTCCCTTATGCATTTCACTTCTTGAACACAAAAGTGAGGTGTCCTTTGGGGAGTAGAATTCAGAGTTGGGAAAAGCAAACCCTAGCTGGTATAATCCTTTGTGAAACCCACACCGAGGGGTTGGCCGAGCACCATGGGATTATTTACCGGCTCACTTAAATGTTTGCATTTAAAAAGCTACATCTCAGAGTCATCATAATATTTACAGAGGAAAGAGGATGAGAGTTGGAAGAAATTAGTAAGAATCAGGGCCTTCAGGTCTATTAAAACCACACTGAATTTCTGTCATTTACCCCAGTGCCATTAAAAGTGAGACTTAAAGCCCTATTATATCTGCATGTTACATCCTGGCATCTTCCTGAGGGACAGTCCAGATAGGGAAATGACTGGCCTAGTTAGGTTAGTTAGGAACAAGGGCTTATCCATTCAAAGAACAGAAAAACATCTTTCAAGTTGATCAGCAAGACACCGACAGACAGATGGATAGGCAGCTGGTTAGATGGACTGTGAAATGGGTGCATAGAGGGATGGATGTTGGGATGTCTGGAGAGGGTTTAAGTTGAAAGTAATGCCATCAACTTTTGGATGATAGTAGCTTCCTGCCTTCAGGTCACCAGTTAGTTTTACATGTCTTTTTCACAAAGATGCTACTTTACAGCCTTGGGAGGCACTCACTCAAGAGTTTAGGGACATGGGGTATAACCTGAATGAAAGCTTGCAAGTTCTGACATTCTCGAGTATGAAAACCACTGTGTTTGTTCATTCAGTTCACAGATATTAGAGTTTACTCTGAACTAAGGTCAGAAGAAACTTGGTTCATGAAATGCAAATGGGTGGTTTATCTCCCATTTGGAGAACTATCAGCATTTACAGAAGATGGTGTAAGCCAAGTGTTCCAGTGTCATTTCAATTGCTATGGCAAACACTCTCACCAAAAGCAATCTGGCTCACAATTCCAGGCCACATTCCATCACTGATGGAAGTCAAGGCAGGAACCTGAATATAAAGAGTGAAGGAACCCTGAATAAGTGTGTACTGTTGGCCTGAGTATGGCCACATCAAGGACTCAGCCCCATGGGAGTGGCAAAACCTTCTGTGGGTGAGGCTCAGAGGGATAGCAAAGCTTCCCTCAGGGCTCTGAGTGCAAAAGATTGATCATTGTATGGAAAGCAGCAGCTGTAGCTTTCTGCTATGGGGTGTCTTTAGAGTGAGGCTGCTCACCTAGAGATATGTCCTCTCAAGGGCACCGAACCCTCCCCTATGTGCTGTACCTCATAAACACGCTGAGGTTCTATAACTGGCCCCAGAACTTAGCACAACTGATGCCATGATGTAAGGACCATTCAAACCTTGGAAACCAGCACAAAGGCGGAACTACCAGCCAACTTGAGAACAAAGACATAATCCATCAGTGTCCCTAATTCTGGGAAAGTCCTTAAATGTACTAAACTAGCTTCTGTATTCAGCTTCTGGCTAGCTGTTCTTGCTAATTGAGGTATGTCAACCCAGAATGTGGTTTTTGTTCTTAAAAGCCATCCTGAGAAAGGCTGGGGACTTCACTCAGGTCTAGAACATCCAGTGTAGATGCCAGCTGGTTAATAAAGATTTCCTGTAGGCTTGAACCTGTGTCTGAGTGGCCTTCTCTGATGGATACCCCACAACAATTCTGGGCTGTGCTTGAGTAGGTTACCCCACATCAACCCCCTTTCCTGTGTTGCCTGTCTATCTGCACTTTCTTCATTCCCTTGCCACCCCTAGTCAGGGTTTGAGAATGCAAGTCACACACAGTACCTGAAGGCAGGCCAGTGTCCTATTCCATGACCATGTGTGCTATTTCACACACATTATTTCTGACCAAGGAACTCACTTTGCAGGCAAAGAAATGAGGCATAAACTATGGAGAATGTTGTTTGCTGTTGCTAATTTTCTCAGGTAATCCAGAATCATCTGCGTAGGGAAGAGTGCTGCCCACAGTGGCCTGGGCCCTCCTATATTAACAATTAAGTTAGTCACCTGCTAGACATGGTGATCTAGGCAGTAATAACTAAGATTCTTTTTTTCAGATAATTCTAGATTATAGCAAATCGACATTTGAAACTAACCTGCCCATCAAGTATGGTGGCCCATGACTGCCCAGAGTCACAGCACTTGAGATGCTGAGGCAGGAGGATCACAGTTCAGAGTGCACCTGGACGACAGATGAGACCTCATCTAAAAAAGCAGAATGGAAGTAAATAGATGAACACCCTGGGGAAAAGTACAAGACTCTGGGCACCTAGAAAATGGCAGACCAATGAGAGGTCTTAGAATCCAGGTGAAACAAGGTCTCAAATGCCTGCAGTTTCCTTTCCTAGAAGACCTCAGATTGGATAACAGAGAGGTCTGGAACCTTGGACAGACACAGAAAAGGGGAAGACAAAAGCCGCTAGGGAGAGCTCCCCAGGGGCACAAGTCAGGTGGCCTCCTTTGTCTTCAAATACCTAATGGGCTGAGTGTCCCTTTTCCAGAACTGGGCACCTGGCTGTTGGGTCAGCCATACATTGAGACAGCATCAGCAAAGCCTCCCACTGTCTGGCTTTGACTCTGATTGCCTGAGGGAATGCAGGCCTATGACTTCAGGCTTCACTTCCTCCCATCTGTTCTGACAGAAGGTAGGTAGCCTTGCCACAGCCGCGGGGACAGAGAACTGCTCTCTTCTGCCACAGAATGTTCAGGAGCGGTTTGTTTGGCTCCTTTTGGCTGTTATGTCTCCCTCCTGATAAACAGGGCCGAGGTCTGCCTCCAGCATTCCTGGGATACGGCACTTGCCACATGCATTCCTGCACGTAGCAACCCCCCCCCCCCATGACCTATAAAAGCTTTGTTCGATGTCAGCTTGGCGCTCTCTCTGTTTCTGAGTGTTCAATGAGCTGAGCCCTGAGTATACTCAGCAAATATTAAAACCCTTTGCTTTTTACGTGAGAGATGTCTCTTAGAGTCTTCCTCCACACGGCGAGTTTCTCCACCGTTTACAAGAGTAACAGCAGAGACGGAGGAAAGCCCTAGAAATGCCAGAGAAAGTAGGCAGGTGAGCAGTCTCACTCGGTGTTAGACGCATGGACACAAAGGCAGGCCAGAAACAAGCCTCTGTTCTGAGACAGGAGCCTTTGCTTACACAGGGGCTACAGTCCCACCAAGAGTCCCAGAGCAGAGTAGTCAACATGTCCAGGATACAATGACAGGTGCTGGTCCTATGAAAACCCAGGGGAAGCACACATTTAATGAGAAAAACAACAAAAACCTTTCCATGCAAGTACCGGAATGAGTCATGTTGACGTTATTTCACAAGGATTGAAAGGGTAAAAATGCTTGGACAAATTCCCCGGAGACAAATGAAAAGCAGCCTCGGCCTAGCTCTCAGTAAAAAAAAAAAAGACCCTGTAAAATATGGAAATCACAATCGAAATGAAACACTTGCCGGACAGACACAGTGTTAAGGTGGAGACGGCAGTAGATAAAACCTAAACACATAAAGACCTCGGTAGGACACATTTGAAAAATATAAAGACGGTGAAAATAGACTCCAAGAGCCTTAGCAGCCTGGAAGAGTCTTCACCTACACACCTAGATTACCTCACAGCCGTAGCTTTAGGGTTTCAGAAGGGAATGGGAAGGAGGTGGAGCTCAAAAGTCCCCAGATGAATGGTGTCTATCAATCTCCCAAAGGCGACCAGAGACATAAAACCTCTAGTTCTAAGGGTAAGGGAAGTCAAATAAGATAAACCAAAACACATTGGCATCCAAAACACAGGGTAATTCAACTGCCAAAAACCTCTAACAGTCTAACAAACAAACAAACAAATCTTTAAACAGCCTGAAATGAATGCGGTACTTATAGAGAAGTCAAAGAAAATCTGAAGTCATGAACACCAGCAGTTAGTGGCAGTTTTCAAATGATTTAAAAAAAAAAAATCTGTCTATTTGTCAGCCATAGGCTCTATAACTGGGAAAAGCATCATGCCAGTCAAAAATGGAGGGGGCACAAGGGGGTATTGGTGAGTTAAAGTACTTCCTGCCAAGCCTGATGACCTAAGTTCCATCTCCAAATCCCACATTGGAGAGAACTGACTCCCACGGGTTCTGGTTTCCACTTGCATGGCTGACAGCCTCTGAGTGTGTATGTGCATGCCACACACACTAAGTAAACCTGATAAATTGAATTAAAAAATGAACAGGACCCAATTGAGATCACCAGTAGGTCAAACATCTCCTATGCATGTTTAAGGACCCAGAACCCATGTGAAGCTGGCTCTTCTGTAGTGAGAAGGGAGATAGATTCGGAGTTCTGGAAGCTTGTGGGCCAGTTAGTGTAGTACAAGGTTTCTGGCCTGGACTTTCGGGCCTAGCCTCAATGTTTAGGCCTGCAGACCCACAGACCCCGCAGACACACACAGATGGTTACAATAGTTTTAGGCTGATCTGTCTAAGGCCCAGGCATATCACTTGCTAATTCTTTACCCTTAGACTAACCCATGACTCTTATCCTGTTCAGCCATGGGGCTCGGTACCTTTTCTCAGAGCAGCATGGTTGTCCTCTGCTTCTTCTGGCTTCGCTCTGGCATTCTGCTCTGTTCTTCCAGTTCCCAGAGTTCTCCTAGTCTGATAGCCCCGCCCACACTTCCTGCCTGCCTTTGGCCAATCAGCGCTTTTTATTAAACCTGTGGGTGAGACAATTATTTACAATGGAACAACATAATCCCCCTACAAGTTAGCCTGCCTTACTTAGTCCAACGGCAAAAAGTAAACTCAGTGTCAACAAGACGGAAGGTAAGAACTTCAAGCTGTCTCTACCTCCACATGTGTTCAGTGGGATGTGGACACCTACCCACACTTACATCAGAGACATAATGAAGGCATTCTCCCATGAAGCAAAGCAAAGAATTTGTTATCTGTTCACTTCTAGGTTTAGGAGGAGGGGAGTGTGTCAGACAGATGTCCTGTTTGCGGTTGAGCACCCCACAGACATTTTGAAGAATTGTGAGTTAGAAACTAACTTTTTTTAAAAGTTATTGAATGAAATTAATAACATTAACAAATGTAAAAAAAAAAAAAAAGCATCCAAGGTGGTTCAGTCCATAAAAGATGCTCTGGGTAACATCATGACCGTAGCCCCTTAGCTTGTCCTGGGGATGAGGAGAAGAGGATCCTGAGGCAGGGCATCTTATTGCTCTGTCTGTTCATTACATATGGCTGTATAATGTCTAGGACAAGCTGCACAGTGTATTAGAAAGACAGAGGTATATACAGTACCATGGCTCCCCAGAACTGTGACATAGCCTTTCTATAACCCTGTGGTAGAACAATTTAAAAAAAAAAAAGACTTCCTTTATTTATTTGCGTGTGTTGTGATGCCTGTGTCACATGAGCGAGTCACATATTGAGCAAGGGCCTAGAGATTGAGAGACACAGAGATGCGGGTCACTCTTAAATGAAGAATGCTGTTTATTGAAGCTCAGGGGAAGCCTTGTATACCAGGGTTGCTTTTTCCTTAGTTTTCTTCAGAGTAGGAGAAAAATTGAAAATAAACCAAGATATCTATAAAAAAACCTGGTCAAATAAATTGTGCTACAGCCAGACTGCAGAACATTTTGCCAGGGTTCAGAGAACGTGCCTTACTGGTGAGATCAAATTCCTGCATGAAGTCTGAATAATGAAGTTACTCTGTGGATGTTATTCCCAAAGCCTGTTGAATGTGGGTAGAGATGCATGAACTCATGAAATATTTTTGGAGGATGGCCAGCTCAGCTATTCCCAGGGAGGGAAGTGAAACTGGGTAGAAATCAAGTTTTCAACTTTTATTATTCATACCTCATTATTATGTGGATATTTGTTTATTTTTAAGCATTATGGGTGTGTATGGGAGGTGAAGGTCAATCTCAGATGTCTGCCCCAGTTTCTGTCCACCTTTCATTTTTGAGACAGGTAACTTACTGTCACAGGCCAAAACTGTTGGATAGACAAACATCACTGCCCTCCTGTACGGGGGTCTGGGGGTTAAACTTGGGCATGATTGTGCAGTCAACATTTTATCAATGGAGGCAGCCTTCTCTCAGCTCCTATTCAGATATTTGAAAAGAACACACTTGTATAATTTAAAAGTGTGGTGATATATTGTGTATTTAATAAAGTTTGCCTGAAAATCAGAAGACAGAACCAAGCCACAGATTTAGCCTTGAAGGTCAGGGAGTGGAGATCTTTACCTTCATGCCTTTAATCCCAGCACTTAGGCAGAGATCCATCTGAGAGCTCAGAGGCATTCAGTTTGAGAATTTGTGAGGAGTTGGCTAGGGAGAAGTGGCTGTGGCTTGTTCCTCTGTCTCTGTGATCTTTCAGCTTTTCCCCAATATCTGGTTCTGGGTTTTTAATTATAAGACCAAGTAGAATTGTGCCATATAAAAGTGTAAAGAATAACAAAGCCAGGAGAGCCACCAGGTACCAGGTGACAAAGGCAGAAGTGGAGAAATGACAGCACAGCAGCAAGGCCCCCACCCCAAGTCAGCCCTAGAGAAGAAGAGTTGCTCATCTTCTGTGGAACAGCTGGATTTTGAAAAGGCTAGTGGTGGTCCTGCAGCCTGCAAGCTGGAGTGGGTGGGGGCTGTTGTAACTCAAGACTACTCAGTAGTATTCCAGGATGTCCAGCAAACGTGGCCTTTTCTGTGCCAGCTGTAGAGAGAGCATCGCAGGTCCAACAAGTGCATCTGACCTCAGATGTCACTGCTGTGAATTGGGCTGAGTAACCAGTGGGATCCTGAATTTTGGGAAGCCGGAGCAGAGTCTACCTCCCACTTCCCTGGGACAGGGGACTACCCATATAGGAGATACTCTTGGAAATTTGCACAGAGCTCCTTCTCAGGTTACTTCCTTTTGCTGTGGCCCAGAGCTCTCAGTTCTCTATCTACCCTTACAGCTGTTTATCACACGAAGATGAATTCTCACTTCTCAGGTGGGGGATGGCAGCACAGGATTCACAGTGACTATCCCAAGTCTGGGGAGATACTGAGCTCTCGTCAGGTGGTCTGGTGTGACTGTGCAGTCCTGCATCTCCTCACCGCGGGGCAGTATGGTCAGGTCCTGAGGACCTTCTCTGCCTGGCCTCTCTCTAGCCTGGCACTACTGTGTGTGAACCCGGGAGGCTGTGTCCCTGCTGGTGAAGTAGACAGACTGCCTGTAAACCCCTGAGGAAAAGGGAATAGGAGATTTTTTTTTAAATGAGATGTTTGTTAAACTTAAAACACTAAGTTTTCATGTAGTGTTTTATTCAGCAATAGAAAATCAAAACTAGATCCAAATCCTCATGGCCTACAAAGCTCACATGATTTCAGCTCTCCCACATGAGCACCACACCACACTTCATCTACGGGCTCTGCTCCAGCCAACTTCCCTAAGGCCCCTGCACACAAGACCTCTCCGGACCTCCTGCTCCCCACTGTCCTATCCACCTGTGACAGTCCTTCCATTTTGGTCACATCACGACAGGCTTCCATCCTTTCTCGGATCCACCTTAAATACGGTTTCTAGAGAATACTGGGTCATCCTTAATAAGTTGGTCACCTACCCTTGTTTTTATTTATATTTAGAGGACCGACCTTAAAAAAGTGCTTATCTTCTTCATCCATGCTCTTTTAAACTCACCAGTTATCCTTTGAAAAGGGAGTGATGGTCAGACCCAGGACTAGCTCTAGGATTCCCTGATTCAGCTTCAGTCTCCCTGAAATGTGTTCTATTTACTACAACTGGCAGTTTGTGTGTGGGAGACATCTTGGTACCATATGATGGTGATGGAAGAAAAAAAACAAGAAAACAATAGTTTAAAAGGACATTTGGAATTTGCAAGTTTTAAGTCCCTGTGAGGTAGAAACTGAATGTGAAGGAGACTCTCCAAAGCTCTAAGGCTAAGTGAATTTGGTCTTTCTTTTCTGGCCATCCACTAACACTTCACACGGTGGAGTCATGCTGCTCCCGAGAAAGGATGGCCAGCTCTCCAAGGCTGGGGTGACGGGGCAGTGGAGCACTTGCAGAGGACCAAAGCTCCACTCTCAGCCTGCACTCCAGACACTCTTTCCTGGACTCAGAGGTATGCACATGGGTGTGTTTGTTCTCTCTCAGAAAGCTACAGCAGCTTAAGAACATAAACAACCACTGAGAGACACTCCTCAGCTGCTGCTGATGCCACATTCATATGTACATCATTCAGGAAAAAAATCCTGATGGCTTTATTATTATTATTATTATTATTATTATTATTATTATTTTACTGTGTCACAGCACACTGTGGTGTATGATGTTATTTCACTTCTTGGACTGAGACAGGATCTCACAGAGTAGTCTAGTCTAGAACTGGCTGTGTAGTTGAGGACTGTTGTATGAGGTTTCTGGCCCAGACTTTCTGGTCTAGCATCGTGGCCTAGACCTGCAGTCCCACAGTCCCATAGTCCCACTGAAATACATTATATTAATTGAACACTGGTTGACCTGGGGCCCAGGCATATAACTTGCTAGCTCTTGCTCTTAAACTAACCCATGATTCTTATCCTGTTCAGCCATGCGGCTCGGTACCTTTCCTCAGAGCAGCATAGGTGTCTTCTGCATCTTCTGTCTTCTCTGTGGCATCTCTGCTCTGTTCTTCCTGTTTTTAGAGTTTTCTTAGTCTGGTAGCCCTGCCCACACTTCCTGTCTGCCTTTGGCCAATCAGTACTTTTTATTAAGCTTGTAGGCAGGACAATTATTTACAATGTAACATCATAAATCCACTTCAGAGGATGACGTTGAGCTGCCTCCATCTCTGAAGAGCACTCAGTCTGGTAGCTGTCATGTGCTCATGTTTACTGGAGATCTTCCTGACTTCTGCCCTCTGGCAGAGTATATCTAAGGGAATCCAGCTGTAGCTTGTGCTTCAAGCTTGAGTGTGTCTCTGTAGATCCGTGTTCAAACTTCAACCCCAATACAATATTAATAGGTTGTGGGCTTTAGGAGGTGCTGAGGCCTTGGGGTTCACAGTGATGATGAAAGGCAATACCTTTGGAAAAGGATTCTGAGGAATGAGTATAGTTCTTCCCTTAGCCTCATGGGTACAGCAGACCGCCATGTTAGCGAGAAGTGGCAGTCTCTTTCTGCCATCTTGGTAGCTTGGTCTTGACTGACTATGCTCCTGCAGAGCAAAAGATCCATTTCTATAGTTTATAAGTGATCCAAACCAAGGCATTTTGTTGGAGAGCAAGAAGAAAGGGTTCTATTCCCCATGCCCATATAAAGGACACTTTGTGTTTTATGGGATTTTGAACTGACATAGATGTTTCTTGATCATTTTTAATACGTCACTGGTTTTAGGAACCCCAGGTTTCTGGGGGACTAAACGGGGAGCTGTGATGAAGCCTCTTCTTTTGAGGCCCCAGATGTAACTGACATGCCCTGGGGTGTGTTATATCATCTTGTTACAGCATCCCAGTGCTGTGAGGGACCACATCCTTTAAAGCCATCAAAGTTCACCATGAACAGAACTGAATATCCTGGGTGCAGAGACACTGAGGTCTGTAAAAGCCAAATGTAGAATTTTAGGGTCTAAGTCATATTGTCAAGGAAGCACCGTACACTCACTTCCTAACTAGTAAATGCCAAGGTCTACAATGCATAGAGAATCAAGTTTCCAGGTATATTGTTATCACAGTATTATTGCCGGTTAATAAGTGGAAAAAGTCTTTGTCATGGTTCACATGTGCTATGTCTTGCACTGTCTCATGTTTAAACCCTTAGTCTATTTGGGGATGTGCGGCCTGGCTTTAGTCAGTGAATCCTTTGGAAACTTTGGAGACTGTCAATGCAGTGAAACCAGTTGCCATACATTGTGCTTATCAGTGCCACCAGCTGAACCCACTGCCATGCTGCCCTGCTCTCTGAAAGCCAAGGTCAAGATAAATCCATCTTTTCTTAAGGCACAGCCTGTCAGGGATCTTCTCAGCCCTGAAAAAAGAACTAGAAAATCTTGTCATTGGTTGTGACTATCTGTGATCTCACCAGGAGCCATTGTGAAGAGCTGAAGACTGTTCACACAGAATGTAGGCTGGGGTGTGGTCTCTTCCCCACACTGCAGAGGCTGGTGCATGGCTGGAGAGCAGTTGCTCAGACTTCAGTTCTGACAGACATGGATGATGCTCACCTCTCAGAAATAGACACTGGTGCACTTTAACCTGAACACAGGGATGTTTCCGGTTTCCTTGGTTTTGGTTTGTGGCTTTTGGTTTCTATCTTGAGTTATTGTTCTTGTTTGGGGTTTACAGTTTCATTTCAGTTTTTTATCATCACCCATTTTTCTATTCTTAACTATTCACTTTTCTTTGACATTTTTCTATTACAGAGATTTAATAAAAATTACCTCTATGACACAAAGGAGGGAGCTATGTAAAAACAGTGTCTCCCCCCCCCCCCCCCCCCCCCGCCAAACTAAGTTAATATTAATCCAAAGGAAGTTTGGGTGCATCACTAAAGCAACCAGCAAGAAAGCAATGAAAACGAAGATTACAAAGTTAGTCAAGGTTTTAAAATGGAAACCTGATACATTTTAAAAATACTTTATGAAACATTAAGCCCTTTGGAGCCTGTTAATTTCTATGCAGACCTTATTTATTTGTTATTGTGGCATATTTTGATTGCATCCTGATGCTCGTGAGACTGGCAATAGTTTGCTTTGAACCAGAGGGCAGGGCTAGCTAGCTGACCAAAATTAGTCCCAGAGGCCTTGGAGGACTAAGGACATAAGAGACACAGGAAGTAGTAGGAAGAGTGGAAAGAGTCTCTTCTCTTTTGGATTGAGAGAATGTCACTGGTCACTCAGCTGCTTTTCTGATCATTCAGGTTCTCCCATGGTTTTTCTTTTGTTTCTTTTTTCTTTTTAAAGATTTATGTGTTATGTATGCAGTGTTCTACCTAAAGAGGGCACCATGCGGTTGTTGGGAATTGAACTCAGATCCTCTGGAAGAGTAGCCAGTGCTCTTAACCTCTGAGCCATCTCTCCAGCCCGACTACCAAGTTTTTATTGCTAAAGAATAATCTTTTTGTACACTGAAGATGTGCCTTTTCCAAGGTGCCTTCTGATTGGCTTAGTAAAGATCTGAATGCCCAATAACTAGGGAGAAACTAGGTGGGACTTCCTGGCAGAGAGAGAGGACGAGATGAATCTAGGCATGGGAGAGATGCCAGAGCCACAGACAGGAAACAGGAGGTGCAAGATGGAAATACGTAAAAAACCATGAGGCAAAACATAGATTAATTTAAGTCTCCCTGTCATTTTTGTGAGCTGGTGGCCTGAAGAAAAATGCATCTAAAATTTATTTACTTATTAATTTTGAAACACGGTTTCTCTGTGCAACATCCTTGGCTGTCCTGGAACTCCCTTTGTAGACCAGGACTGGCCTTGAACTCAGAGATCCACCTGCCTCTGCCTCCCAAGTGCTGGGATTAAAGGCGAACACCACCAGCATCTGGTCTATGCAGATTTTATTGCCTCTGTACTTGATATTTATCTGTTTGAATTCAATTTACCGAAGTGCCATTTTCTTCTGCACTGAAACACCTTAGTATTTATGAGGCAGGCCACAAGTTCTGTCTTTATCTGGGAAAACTCTGTGAGCACTGCACCACTGACAAGTAATTTGTTTGGAGAGAGAACTTCTGACCAAGTACTTAGAATATCTCATGTCAATGCCTTCTTACCCCCCTCTTCCCCAGAGAACACAGCTGTATTTGAATGTTGGTCTTTTGCACTGGTGTCTATCATATATCAGGTTAACTTTGCTGAATCTATTTGTTTGGCTTAGATATTCTGGAGTCTTTTGAGCTTGAGTTTTTAAGTTATCCCATGATAACTTTCCATTATCACATCACCTTCCTTTGTTGGAGAACTAATATATGTGCTGGTGAATGTGATGTTCTCATAAATGACATGGCCATTGTCCTCTCCAGCCTCAGCAGCTATGACTACCAACTCCGAGACCACAGAAAATTGAGCCTTTCAGCCAGCCTGCCATGGAGCTGGGCCCGGGCTCACGAGACCCAGGTCTCCCTAAGGACATATAAGCAGCTCACAGTTGACTAGTTTGCTGTTACACTTGTGGGTAGTGCAGAAAAGTCACTGCTTTGCCAAGCTAGACTGAGCAAACTGTTTTTCTTTCTTTTCTTTTTGGTTTTTCGAAGACAGGATCTCTCTGTGTAGCCCTGGCTGTCCTAGAACTAGCTCTGTAGACCACGTTGGCCTCCAACTCACAGAGATCTGCCTGTCTCTGCCTCCCTGGTGTTGGGATTATTTTTTTCATTATTTTTTTATAAGTCAGGGTCTCATATAGCTCAGGCATTTGAATGACCTTGAATTTCTGACATTACTGTCTCTACCTCCCAAGTGCTGGATTAAAGGCCTGTACTCTCACAGTTTAGCTTCTTTGGACTTTTGTTAGTGTTTTGTCTCAAGTGGACAGAGTCTGCTTACACAGTACCTGTACCTGACCTAGGGGATACAGGGATCCTGAACCTTGAGCTTCATGTCGGTACTTTGTGGGCCCTTTGCTGACGCTAGGAGCACGTACCTACTGTGAGAATTAGCCAGGAAGAAAGGTTACCCACTGTTTTGGATCCCTCCTTCCCAGCAGAATTAACTGCTGTTTGAAAACTTCTTTGAAAGCTCTGTGTCTCTATCACTCAGCCAGGCTTCTTTTCCTAGCCGAGGATCAAATCTAGGGCCTTATGCTTGTTGGGCAAGAACTCTCCCACTGAATTAAGTCTCCAACCCTTGCTCCAACATTTTTACAGTCCTCTGTACCCAATGTTTAAATTAGTAGAAACCTAAGAATGTTAAGATAGTATATATATACTCTTTGGTTGGGCAGGGAGATGGAACTAAGAAATTAAATTACTTTCTAAAACAAAACAAAAACACACAGGTAAAAAGAATACCGCCTTAGATTTGCAAAAAGGTTAAAAGAGAGACTGCTGAACTGAGCATGTTGCTATAAAAATGGATTCATTTTCAGGAATGTGCCTTCTTGGAGGTTTATTTCATTAAAAACCAAACAAAGCAGACCCATCCCCAACAGGACCGTACCCTCACAGCAGCAGCAATCACAAGGCACGTATGAAATAGAAACATTAAAAATGTCACAGATCACTTAAAAAGATGCTGATCCACTGTTAACATGAATGCACATCATAAAACGACGTTTAAATGACCTGATCCCTTGTCTGTCAACAAGAGAAGGAAAACCATCCTTCCATGTACACGCTCTGTGGTGCACATCACAAGCCTTTACACCACTCAGCATGTTCACTAAGGAGAACAGCAGCCAGCACACAGCTCAGAAGTCACTTTCAGAGCATTCCTGTTTTTCTGAGGCATCTGGAGTTTATAGAATGAAAAGAAGTTCTCATTTTTCTCAGCTTAGAAAAAGCCCAGTTTCCTGCTCCTGGACAAAACCACCATGAAAAAGGGCATCCGACATATTCAAAAATACCGAGGGCATGATTTATATTTGGGAACCAGAAGAATAACCCTCTTCCTAAAACTGACAAGAGAATATATAAAAATATAAAGTCAATTACACAAAAATAAAATAATGTTTGATTCATATTATTGCTCAGGAAGCACTATGAATATTTTCTATTAGTGAAGCTCAGATTAGAAATAATAACATCCATAACTAGTGCATATAAGGTCCTAGGATTCAAATATGCTATATGAAATTTCTAACTTGCAGAGTGTTCTCCGCCCAGCAGCCACCATAGAGGGACTTGGGAAGATGCAGCTGACTCCCTGGCCCACAGTAACTATGGTACATGGAGAGACCTCTCAGCTGCTAAGTCCTTTTCTATGAAACAGGGAGGAGAGCTTATCAGATCATTACCACAAACTCAAGCTCCAGTTTGAAACAAAAACAAATGTAAATGACAGACAGTAAAGCATCCAAACAAACACATGGCACAGCGTAAATAGCACTCATTCACTGTCATCTGTTTAGAAAAAAAATCCATCCATTGGTTATGGCTGTGTACTCAAGCCACAGTGGCACCACCGGGCAGCCATCCAGCTGGAGGTCTCTGAGCAGGTGATGTGGCAGGACGCACTGGGCCTCAGCCTACAGCAGCACAGCCTGGGCAGCCTCCCTGATGGTGGATGCAGCCCTCTCCAGCTCTTCTTCCGTTTGCTCCACTGTGACCACAACCCTGATGCTGAGAAAGATAAAGCAGGGTGAGGAGGGGTCACACACCAGTCCTGGGGACCACCTTTGGTCCCTCCACCTGCCACTTCTTTCCTACCATGCAGCAGAAACAGCAGCAGCAGCAGCAGGGAGGGAACAGCTTGTGAGAGGAATCTGCAGCCTAACACACATCTCTGTGGCCATGGGCAGAAACTATGGCTCCTGGCCTTCCCCACTAGTCGAGTGTTTTGTTCTGGGGCAGCCACTGAGAAACCAAGTCCTCTCAACAACCTAAAGCAAAGCAGGAAGTCAACATCTCTCACACTAGTGACTGCCTGGATGTTCCTATTTAATAATTCAGTTGGAAACATGAATGTCTACATCAGAAAGAAAGCAGACATTTCCAAGTTCTTGAGGAATCAGAGGATGATGAGGCAATGTGCCTCCTGTCTTCTGCCAACACTGGCTTTCAGCACCAGGCATGGTCACTAAGGACACAGAACAGATATGGCTCCTGTTGTAACTCTGAGTTCTGACAAGGAAGCACAGAAGCACAGGGAAGGTGGGCACAGGACAGAACAGAAACGGAACGTTAAGGTATTTTGAGCAGTTACTTCAGTGGGCTCATTTCCAATCTGGCCTTCTGAGAAACCCCCACCCAGCAGGGAGTCTGTGCCCCAGTCCATGGCATCTTTCTACTCTGTGCTCCAGGCTGTGCCTAGGTGTTTAAGCCACTGCACACTCCAGTCAATTAGTGTTTCATCTGCTGAAGATTGAGGTATCCATCAGGGTCCTCTTGAGCAGATACTGCTTGTCCCAGGGTGGGACCACACCCCAACAAACCCTCCACCAATCCAATCCACCAACGCATTCAGTTGGAGAACCATAATACCTATGAGCTCAGAACATTAGTCTACAGTGTGGGAAAGTTAGACATGACCACCCAACTTTATGTGTCATGCCATTAGACCCTACTAACATGAACAATCGAATGCTCTTATGGGAACAAATCTGAGGGAAAACCATCAGAAGCTGGGGGCTGTCTGCACTTGACTCTGAGACACCATGTCACCTGTTCTAGGAAGTGTCAACATCATGCCAGTCTCCTTTGTGACCTCTGACCCAGGGCTGCGGTGGTCAGGGTGTGTACTTCCTCTGACTAGTGTAGGCACTTTGAGGTTAGTTACCAACCGTCAATTTGCGAATCCCAATCTCCCCCTTTGCTTTGCCGTCCTGTGGTAGTTTTGGTGTCCACAGGAAAATGCATCCGGACCCCCACCACCACAGCTAGGAAGGTGACCACATCCAGGCTGCTCCCTCTCCAGTGTGTCCATAGCACAAGTGACAGTTGGACTCCAGCTATTATTAGCCGCTAAGAGTCTGTCATCAGTTCATTTTTGGGTTGCCACATGATCCTTTGAGTCAACTAGGAGGCCCCCGAGTCCTGAGATACTTTTCAGTTAAAACGAAAAACATCTAGTTGAGAAGTGAACCCAGGTATGTGATCCCCTTTGAGAACATTCTTATTCTGCAACAGTCTTTCAAGTTTCCCATCCTAACATATTTCAAAGGAGGTAAAGCAGGAAGGTGGTGTGTGCTTCAATGTTAACCAACCTTGGGGGAGGAAGGCACTTCTCTTCCTTGTCCAGGTAACGTGCCTGCGTCAGCGCGATGCCATTGTTCATGCACTGCAGGGAGAAAGGATATGAACAGTCCAGACTTAGATCACAGTGGAGAGACTTATGTTGCCTTCACAAGTACCTGTCACTCACAGCTCCATTCTCTAGGAGACAAAGCTTAAGTACCTCCACTAGACTCTAAAGGTGAACCTTCTTTTGGACTTTGATCTTCCTGTGATATTAGATGTGGTGGGCTATGGAGTCTTGTGGCTACAGAGCCTATGTGTACACTCGGGAGAAATGGCTGGGTTCCCTAAAGGCACTTTGTCCAGTTCTCAGCTCACAGCCTTAGAGAGGTAGAACCCACCATTTCAGACAAAGCAGAGAGGACACAGGGAGGCCACGAGCAAAGCTCGTGTGCAGACACTTGTCAGGACTATATCAGAGAGCAGCTGCAGGAGAACAGGCACAGTGAGACCGTCCATAGTTCCATCTTGGCAAGACGCTCCTGGCACCAGAGTCTAATTCTGACCATTGTTCTGAGCCATCCTATGCCATTAAACACCCACTGACTATGTGTATAACTGAATAGCTCTCCACTGTAAACAGAAAGCCCAGAACCTTGAGCAAGGCAACAGTTTGTATACAGAGTTCCTTTGGAGTGATGACATTTTGGAATTATATAGTAATAACTGCCCAACCAGTGAATACAGAAAAGGCTGCTGAATTGCAAGGTTCCAAGGGTTGCATGGACTGCATTTACTGTGTGTGCAGGTGCACACCTAAGTGCATACATGATGCATAGGGCAAGGCATAAAGGGAGAGAATGACCACTTCAAATGCCCAGAGTAAAAGCATCAGCCCAAAGAAAGGTGGCCACAAGCTGTGAGGAAGAATGAGACCATACAGATGGCAGCACATCCACGTGCTCACTTCAGATCCAGAGAGGAAACTTGAAGTGTGCTGCCTCCCAACATCTGGCCTGGCTGTGTCTAGCCTGGCTGGTTAAGAGACATCACAAACCACAGCTGTTTGTGAAAGCAATGTCCTAGAAAACAACTCAACATAAACCTGGTCAAAGTTCTCAGGTCTCCAAAGAGTAGTCAAGACTTACTGTCTTTTGATCCATTTCTTTAAAAACTGGGAAGAACAGGGTGTGGGGCAGGGGGTCAGGAGATTTTAAAACGGAGACTGTGAAGCTGGAAGCTCTGTCTCCATGCTGGGTTTCTCAGGGTGATTTCCCAAGACAGCCAGTGACGTTGGAGAGCCTGCAGCCAGACATGAGCTTGCATCTTATTATTTAGCCCCTGTGTGTGTACACATGCAAGTATGTATGTGGGGGCCAGAGAACAACCTGACTGTTGCACCTCAGGCACCATCCACCTTTTTGAAACAGGGTCTCTCAGCGGCTTGATGCTTACCAATGTAGAACTCACAAGTATGTACCACTATGCCTGGCTTAAAAAAACAAAAATGACTGAAATCAAACCCATGTGACCTGAAGTCAGCTGGGGCTTTACTGACTTACTGTGGTGATTTGAATGAAATAGCCCCATAGGCTCATGTAAGCTCCCAGTTGGAGGAATTGTTTGGTAAAGATCAGGAGGTGTGTTACTGGGTAAAGGCTTTGAGGCTTCACTGTGCTAAGCCAAAAGAACACAGTGTGGCTGATATGGAGCAGACGATTTGAAGATCACTCCAACCACAGGGCAGTACACACACCACAGTTCAGGGGAGACAGGAATCAACAGGTTCCTTTTAGGGGCGCCAACATAGGCACACAGCTTTTCTAGAGCCTTTGCTGTGTCCACTGGTGTGGGCCTACCAGGGAGAGCAATCCTGTTGAAAACAGACTCAACAGCCATATGGACATAATACAATCCACGTGAGCTGCACTGGCTTATCCATTTAGTTGGTCCAAAATGTGTGCATCTGCTTTTACCTTTGTCTAAAAACTCTAACCACAAACATATTTTCATGTCTGTATATATCTAGGATAAATAAAGCTCTGAGGTAGTAAAACGGTGGAGGGATGTTCTATCCTTTTAAGGAAGTCTGTCTTTCCTCAGGCCTGCAGAGCTGAGTCTGAGAGGATATGCCTGGGTGTCCTTTTTCAGCCAGGCAAGTACTGCTAGCCTGATCATCACTCTCTGACATGTATCCTTATTATGAATCTTAGGTTCTGATTTGTTTATTTAATACAGCAGATCCTAAGAGGTAGTGTACAGCCCTCCACAGACTCTCACTCCAGATCACACAATTAAAACATGGTAGGCCCAGGAAGCTTATGCAACTACAAGAGGTCTTTACATACCTGCTGCACACTGAATATCATGTGACCAGCCAGTGCCCTTCCAGGCATGCCACAGGGACAGAGAGGGACAGAGGGTAGGCATTTTATTTAATTTAAGGAGCCTTTACTGTCTCAGGGCAGTGACTGAGTGGAATGAAGCCTTTATTCCCCCATAAAGGTACAAAGGCTGTGCCAGGTTTAGAGAAAGGCTGCCTGACCCAGATGTGCACACCCCTGCAAGGAGAGGGCAAGAGCCTGAAAGAAAAGGCAGGAAGGCCTCAGAAGAGGCAGTTACTGCTGAGAGGTTGGATCAGGCAACTGCCTTGTGAGTGTATAGAGTCAGCAACATAGCAGTAATTAGTAAAAAAAAAAAAGTGAAACATTAGCAAACTCAGTAAAGAGATCGAGTCAAGAATAGTGGCTCACATCTGCAATTTCAGTACTCAGGAAGCTGAGGCAGGGTCACCTTTGAGTTGGAAATCCAGCCTGGGCTACACAGTGAACCTTACCTCAGAAAATGTAAATGGCGAGTGGGGAGTGTTCTGCAGGGCTATTGAGAAGAGAAGCTGAGCACAGACATACACAAGCTCACACCTTCAAGAGCTGAGTGACCCCAAGGAAGAGAAGACCTTTAGGCAGTACTTCTGGCACCCTCCGTATTCAGGACTGGCTGGGAGGGGCAGGGGCATTAGACAGTCACCATCGTGAACCTGGTGAGCTGCGGCATCTGGCATACCCCGCCTTTTGTGGTAGGAGGTAGCAGGGCGGAAGGGCTGCGGAGGGCTCACTGCAGAACTGCACACTTACTTGAATTATAATTTCCTGAAGTAGCTTCATATCCTTCTCCCGAGACCCAGTGCTCTCTTCCAGCTGGAGGTGAAGAGCTGGGGAAAGGGGCTCCCCTACCACTTTTAAACCAGAAATGCTGGAGAAACAGACACACATGACATCAGCACACTGCAGGTTCGCAGAGATCCCACACACACAGTGTAACTTACGGCAGGGCTCAGAGCTCAGGGCATCGTGCCCACCTAGCATGCATGAGGCCCTGGGTTCAGTCCCCAATGCCATAGAGTACATGAATAAATAAATAGGTAGCTGTCAAGGCCCACTGGATTAACAACAGAACTGGGGATATGGAAATGGGCAACACTGCATGGTGGGATTCCATCTTGAGAAGCCATGTGCTTGGCAGAGTCTCCCAGTTCAGAAAGGCTTGTGAAGCTGTTTCTCTGGGCACAGGCCTGGGAATAAGGCTCCTGCCGTGGACGCTGTAGCCTTTTCTTTTTAGTCTCCCATAGGAATCTGGGCATCATTGCTGCTTGCCCTATATAGTTACTCCTATAACTATATAGGGCAAGCCCATCTCTCACAAGATATACATTGCTCTCTTGTTCCCAAGAAAGCTGTCCACACTGAGGTCCAAATCACATTGCCTTTCTGGAGGGACCTCCCTTGGGACCCACTTACAACAGGAGGTGTACTGCCATTTCCTATGACTTGTCCTGTTTGCTTCCTTTAGGTCTGTGCACTACATGCTGCCTTGCTTACTATCTAGGCTTCAGAGTGGCAGAGACGTGATGTAATAACATATTTTGACTATCACCAACAGGTTTAGGGGGCATGATTGTCTTATTGTGTGATTTGTTTAGATTTACACAGAAATCTGCTGTCGGGGAAGAAGGCAGATGCCTTTAAGAACAATCTTGTCTTTTGAAATGAGATGCAGGGCAACCGCGTGGTACTCAGTCATGTTCCCTTCTGCCTATGCTAATCATCGAGGACACAGCTGTGATAGATGCCTCTTCAAAACTGAACCTGTTTCAGACTGGCTGCTTTTGCTCAGCTCTTTGTTCTTAGGCCAGGTTTCCCCTCAGGATGAGATGAAACCCTGGGCAGTACTTGGAATGCTCCCAACTTAGGACTCAATAAGCTTAGTGACTGCCTCTATGGTCTAGAAGAATGTACACACTGCTCAGGTCCCAGGGAGCACTACGGGCAGGTGCCACACACCCTTAAAATGTAGAAAGTCCTGAGGTCACCCATGGGTGTAACTCCTGAATGGCAACTGCCTCTTTCTGCTTCTTGACTCTGTTCTGTTCAGAATCCCCAAAGAATCTTGGACTAGAACCACCACAATTGTGAAGGAAAAACCTTTCCAATTCATCAGTTAATTACATTAAACACTTAGTAGTGATAGAAAGTTTGTAACCGCAACTGTGAGGTGCTGGCACTAATCTTACTTGGTTTACAAGCCACCCCAAACATTACTTGTGTCTTCTTTATTTGAACATAATTCAACACAGTAGGTTTTCTCAGCCAAACAAGGCATAGGTCTGGGCTTAATCCTTGAGGACGAAGGGCATCTGCAGTGTGGGAAGACCTACATTAGTTTTCACCAATGCAGAAAGCACGTAACTTACTCCTAAGACCTGTCAGTTTCTTAGATTATGTCCCCTTGACAAGAGCCTTAAGAATTATGCTTTCCAATAGCTTCTCTAATGACCCAGCCTTCCTTCACTGTACACAAGGTAGCAGGGCGATCCAGCACGTGCTCTAAGGACAAAACAAAATGCCTATGTCTGTGCTGAGACCAGATGGCCACAGTTGTAGTTTAAAGTTCAGAAACCGAGGTGCTTTGCTTCTGAGCCTATTACACACTTGGCAAACCCATCACCTTACAGACCAGTAAATAATAAGCCCTGTGTTGGGTCCTAGGCTGGGAGCCATCAACAAGGAAGCCAGGGCCTCTACCCTCTGGTTCAGGAAGAGAGTTCACTGCAAACACTGTCACCACACACAGTGGAGATCTTCAGACTCTAATGGAGGCAAACAGCAGACAGATGACTTCTCCAAACCCAACCTCAGGGACAAAAGAGGAGCCTCCTTCCTCAGCTGGTTCCATCCTCCTACACTGAGAAATGCTTTTGATGCTACCCATGTGCTAATGACTCAAAACATCTCTCCAGGCCAGGACTTCCAAACATAAACTTGAGAATCCAAGGCTGCTCTCCAGTGGATGTCTGAAGCCTGACATACATCTTGCACTGAACTTCACTACTCAGTACTTCTTCCATGGTTCTTACCAGCCCCCAGGTTGCTACTTCTTCTATTCCCCAAGATTAAAGCTTTAGATCAGCCATAATTCTGTCTCTCCCATCCAGCAGACAAACTTTTGGCAGAGCCTGCTGGCTTTCCTACAATTACAAAGTTGGTTGCCACCTTTTGTCTGTATGTATCTCTCAAATGGTACCCTGGCCTCTGCTTTTTTTGCCATACAATCTGTTACTTCATACCATACAAGAGCAATTTTGTTAAGATTCAAGGCCAACAGTTGTAGGCTACATCTTCATTCAGTCCATGTCCTCACGCACTAGGCTTCCTCACTTCTTGCCTCCTTACTGCTTTGTTTGCTGCTTCCTTCCACACTCCTGCTGACAATGTGCACTGATTCTGGCCAGGGTCTTCCTAGTGTAGCTAGTTAGTGCACAGCTTGGCTGGAATATGGAGCCCTGCATCATGCCAGGGGAGGCACATATCTGTGAGCTGTTCACATCCAACAATTATGAAATAATTTGAGGCTGTACCCTAAAGAGCAGGGCAGGGTGTTGAAGAAAGATTCTAAGGAGACTAAGACAAAGAAATTTCAAGTCTTAAAAGGAAACTTACAAGCTTGTTGCAGCAAAATACAAAGAAAATAGTGTGGTCCTGTGGTGGTTCAGGCATTACTGAGTGAGACCAAAAAGTGTGGCCAGCCCCCTTTAAAGACACTCTGCCTGACCTTCCTGTGTGTTTCCCGTGTTCTCAGAGGGAAGACTGCTGCTGCCTGGGACATTTCAACCCTCCAAGAACTGCCCTAAAGTTCAATCTTGAGTGTTTCATATGGATTCCTTAATGAATATTAATCCTTTATATAATCAATTGCCAATAATTCCTACAGCCATGAGCTGAAAACCACGAGTCAGGGGTAGATGAGTTCTAAAGTAGGTCTTGTTGATCCTGCACAGTCATCACTGGTAACCCACAATCTGGTCACGTGTACAAGGAACCATCAGCTTTGTTTCACATGGAGAGAGCGTCCACAGCTCTTGATAAGGCTAGCAACAAAGAACAGAAAGCAATGGAGTCTTGACAGGAGGAGATGGAGCTACTGAGCCCTGAGAGGGAGAGGCGGACCACTGAGCAGGGACAGCAGTCCCTAAGAAAGAGAAAGGGTGCAGTGTCTGCCCTCAAGCACAGACCCCTGTCTGAATTCCCAAACCCATGTAAAACATGCTGTGTGTGGTGCATGCTGGGATCCAGTGCTCGGGAGCTGGAAGAAAGTTGTATCCCTGTTTGCTGGTGGCCATCCTAGCCTGCTAGACAAGTTCTAGGCCAACGAGAGAATGGATCTCAAAAGGATGGCAACTGAAGAGCCAGTCGTCTTCCACATATACAAGAATAGATGTGCACACACACACAGACGGATGGACACACACACACAGACACACACACTAACGCAGGAACGACAGGCCTTGGAGAGTGGAGCCCAGGGCACCTCAGGCTGGTGCTAGTAGATGTGTGGTCCTCCATTGTGCTATGTTGTGCCAGAAATCAATAGTGCACAGCAACACCAGCGACCCTCCCACCATAAACCATGCACGAGGCACTCCCCACCTGAGACACACAGAGACACACACAACACCAGTCTGCCTATTCTATCCAACAGCTGCGGCCACTCACTCAGCTGCCCTCTCTCTCAGCACGGTGTCTATCCCCACATCTTACAAAGGAGATAGAACTTTCATAACTCAAGAGGCACACATTTCCTTAGGGAGCAAAAGGAAAGGTCTAGAACAATTCTCGATCATTTCCCATGGGGGGTGGGGGGGTGGTGGGATTCAGGTGTCAGCTGATAAGGTCCAAAGACGCTTATCCAGGGTCCCAGGCTCCATAAGGGGGAGCGGTCAACCCCATTCATAAAAAGCTGCTGGGATTGACTCAGGTCTGACACAATAAGAAAACATAAAAAATATAAAATCAATAAAAGCCCCCACCTCCCCGGGCTTCCCCACGAGGGGTCTGGGGCAAAATCCACCGAGGGGCTCTCGCTTCTGGTGCCAAGCGCCTGTGTCTCCCGTGTGTGTGTGTGGGGGGGAAGAGTCAGACTATTTTTTCTTTTTTAGAAAAAACACTCATGACTAACTTCAATTTCTTTTCATGTCAGATTTACTAAGAGTAACATGTACTGTCCAGTAACAAATGTACAGTGCTGTCCTTTCTCGGTGGAGATGAGATTAACCCTGTGCACTTGGGACATCCCCGGGAGCAGCTGCGGCTGTTTTCCTGCTGTTTAGTACAGTGCCTGTGACAGGCACGAAACTTCTGGAACAAAGTCTTATCTTTAAGAGTGGCAATGGCTGGTCTAGCTGTATTCAAAGCTCATCAACTGAGTTTTTGCTTTTGTGGTTGCAATGTGGGAGGGCCCAGAGCCTATAAAAATCCGAACTACAGTGATTTTAAGTGTAGTATAGACACGTTATGCTGGCTGAAAACTACAATACTTACCCTTGGAGAGATTTATGGATGTGTTGGCATTTTTCCTTTAAAACTGCAAAAATCCCTGCATAGAAAAAAAAGCTTGATGGTGTAATTAGGACATTTGATGGTATCGGCTTATGAATTCCTCTACACAACCAGATCCTTAGTCTGAAACGCTGTGAATGTTCCAGGTGTAAGCAAGCAGACATTCAGCAAGCACATCTTGAGGATCTGGGCTTCTGACATCATCAACTGGTTTCTTCTCAGGGGTGCTGCCCACTGGCTAGACTAGAGATGATGGCTTCTGGACCAAATACAGGCTGCTGCCCTTATTGAGACCTATACAGTCCCGCCGAGATTACAGGTGCCACTTGCTACTCAGTTTTAACTCAAAACCATTGGGTGGCAAAGTAATTTTTGAGATATTTTCCTTTTATTCAGAGAAATCTCAAAAGTGAAAACCATGTGACTGGAAGTTGGAACCTGGATACCCTCCTGGGTGTGTACCTGAGTGTATGAGGCACATCTGAGCGTGGGAGCTGACATATCTGCTGGACATTCAGGGGTGGCAGCTAGGGAAGGCCTTTTCTCCTTTTCTGTTTCTTAAACTGACTTACTTACTATTAGTGTGCACTGGGGGTTGGGGGCCATGCACCACTGGGCATGCGTGGAGGTCAGAGGCCAATTCTATGCAGTTAGTTTTCTTCTACCACCTTCATCTGTGTCCTGGGATCTAGCCCAGGCGGCCAGGTTGCGTGGCACACACCTTTACCTGCTGAGCCATCTTGCCAACCCTCTTTTGGTTTAAGAGGCTGTGCTATTATAGTCAAAAGCTACTTGCTAAATTCTCAGTTTTTATTTTGCCCCTGAGTTGTCTGTGACAAAACAGGCCAGCATTGAGTTCATTAATGATTCAACAGCTGAAGGGGAAACCAGATAGAAATGACATCCATTAAACCTTAGCAATCTTCAGCTAACTTCCCAAAACACATAAGCCAAATGATGATGGTCACTTAGGACCCACAGTGACCCAGGGACCCCACCTTTCTGGCATTGCCCTGGAAAAGCAGCCAGCCAATCTGGTTCCAGTGTCACACTCAAGAGCTAAAAGTCTATGTACAGTCCTGAGGCAGGAGGGGCTTCTCCACTGTCATCTTCCCACAATGCCAGGCACATTTAAATGCTGGGATGAGGCATGGTTTAGATCTTGGTGTTTTAGACTTTGTGGCATTTTCAGACTATTGGTTAAATTTTAAATACCTGTGCTCAACAAGTTTAGACACTGGTTTTTGTATATTAGGGACACATGCTTTCTCATGTAATTCAGAGTT
The DNA here is from genome assembly GCA_033318265.1 of Phyllotis vaccarum. Classification (NCBI taxonomy): domain Eukaryota; kingdom Metazoa; phylum Chordata; class Mammalia; order Rodentia; family Cricetidae; genus Phyllotis; species Phyllotis vaccarum. The sequence goes on from JARWLC010000011.1 coordinate 56,875,527, forward strand.
TTTTCTGATAAATAATTCCCTTGGGCTGATTCTTCTAGAAAGCAAGCACACAGTTAAGCAAGTTAACAGTTAACAGAAGCAGCCTATGACAAGCTGTACCTGGATTCTCCTCCATGATGTTGAGGGCTTCAATGGCTGCAGCAGCTAGCAGGGGAGGTAACGAAGCCGAAAAGCAGTATCCTTGGCCAGAGAGCCGCTAAGGAGGGAGAAAACAGATTCTCTTTGTGGAGAGACATTTGGAAGGTACCACATTTCCACAGGCATCTGAAAGCAGGCAAACTGAGTGCACATTGAGGGACATGTGTCACAAACCCAAGATGCTTTCTTAAGAGATAGGGGCTTTACGAGTCTGTAAACACTTGGAGCTACCCTTTAAAACCAGCTTTTATATATAAAAATGGTGCATAGATTATGAGTTAAAGCTTGTATTAAAACTGCATTCTGAAGTGACGGTGGGGACCACTATCCTTGCTTGGTCTTCTTTTCTAAGAAACATCACCTGATGGTCAACCACGAAAGACCTGCCACAGCAGAAACCCCCGACAGATGCAAGAGCGTTCTCCATGTTAGCGCTGATCAGGTCGATATCATCAATCTGCCAGGAAAAACAGAAAGCCAGTCAGCTTCAAGCCCCTCTGAGGAAGGCGGTTTTCCTCATTATATTTTCATGGCATCACTGTGTTTCTCCTGCTAGTGTCAGCTGTCCAGATAACTAACGTCATGCAGTGTACTCTTTCTGAGGCAGAGCATTGCTGTCATACAGATAACTAAGGGGACTTTGCATTTTATCCATCAACTTGGTGATACATGTAGCAAAACTTATCACCCACATTTGGAGAAAAGGTACCCTGTAACTCTCACCCATGGTGGTCAGTAAGGTGATTATCATCAGCCCGAGGTACCAGGAACACACCCCGGGGCACTTGGTCTCTCCGACTCTATTTCCCTTTAGTGAAAGGAAATGGGTCACTATTATTCCAACTTTTGGGGGCCTTTAGTAGCTTTGCTGAACCCATTCTGCAGTAGTGTTTTTGACAGCATGCATGTGTGTCAAAATTACATATTAAGTATATACACACATAAACCACACACACATGTATATAGCACATTTGTACTTCCACAGATTGTATGTGAAAATTTAAACACTAAAAATGGCTTTTAAAGGGCTAAGAGAATCGTTTTTTGTTGTTGCTGTTTGTATGAAGGATCTTTTTTACGTAGCCCATGAAGGCCTCAGCTTCCCAAAAGCTATTACAGGCATGTGCCACCATGCTCTGCTCCTAGGGCAATTCTTAATGACCTTAATAATATAATATAAAACTAGCTGCTTCTAGAAGAGACATGAAAAGCCAAGTTCAACACCCTACCCCCGTTGCTGATAACCAAGAATCCCAGAGGGAAAACAGGGTTCCTGACTGGCCTGACCAGATCTCAGGAGCCTCCAACTGGCTAACGGTTCTTTCTCATGCCCTACAGACTCCCCAGTGAGAACTCACGCTGATCCCAAAGTGCTCAGTGACTCCTCGTCCGTGCTCTCCAAGGACTCCAAATGAAAGGCTTTCCTCCAGAAAGAGTCTTGCTTTATATTTGTATTTTAACTTAACCTAGGTGTTAGATAAAACTGAACTTAATACCATTACCATTAACAGCATACAGAATGTTTTTTGTAGGGGAAAAAAAAAAACTTGTAAAAGTACTGACAGTTGAGCCTCAGTATCTATGAATTCAGTATTTTCAAATTTATCTACTTGTTAAAATCCATGACTCTAAGTCAGTACCCACCCATCCATCCTTCAGAAGGCTCATGTGCGTGGGGTAGTAATGAGCCACCTGCCACATGTGCTCCCAGCTGAGGAGCAAGGTCGTTGTCCGCTGAGTAAGTAGACATTTTTCATCACTGTGCCTTTACTAGGGATTCTGCCGTTCACACTGTCTCTGCTAGTGCACTCTCTAGTATTCTCAGATGCAGAAAAGCTGAGAAATGCCTTCTGGGAAAATGTACATTGGAGAAATGTCCTTCAGCATGAATTATAAAACTGTGGGCAGAGTCCATTGTGAACAAATCAACAACATGCATTAGATAAGGTGTCTTTAGACAGAATCACACACAACCAGCTCCATCCTGACTACAGCTCACAGGAGCCCAGTAGCAATGGCTCACCCTTCCCTCTGTCACTGTGGTAACCTTTACAGAGTGGCAGTACAGTGAATAATGAGAAGCAACTGCCCTTTCAATCTCTGAAATGACCCAGGCTAGTAACAGACAGCACAATACCTAGTTTTAAAAAGGGAAATGTTAGGACTTTTATATGTACAGACATACAACTTACCTGTCAAACACTTGTCTGATGACATATAAAACTTCCGGAGTGGTCATTTTTTTCTCAGTAGTTATTTGAATTTGGATTCATAGAAATGTTTGAATGTAAGAAAGTTTTATTATGTTTATTACTATGATTCATTAGTCTGTTTCCCTTTTACTTTTATTTATTAATTTACTTTAAAGAGAAGGATCTCACTGTGTAGCACAGACTAGCCTAGAGCTTCTATGCAGAACAGGCTGGCCTAACACTCGTGATCCTACCTCCTTGGTCCCCTCACTGCTTAATAAAGACAGTGCGGACACTCAGTGGCTACAGGTGGTGCAGGCATGTCAAAATTCAACAGCTTTTATTGCTGTTTGAGATGGTCTCATTGTGTAACCATGGCTGCCCTGGAATTCCTTATGCAGACCAATACTCAGATTAAAGAAATGTGTCACCACACCAGGACAAAAAGTTTATATACCAAAGACTAACATTAAAAATAAGGGAAATGGGCTAGAGAGCTGGCTCAGTGGTTAAAAGCACTGGCTGCTCTTCCAGAGGACCCAGGTTCAAATCCCAGGACCCACATAAAAGCTCAAAACTGTAAACTCCAGTTCCAAGTGGGTCTTCTTGACTCTGTGGACACCAGGCAAACATATGGTACATAGATATACATGCATGCAAACACTCATAGACATTAGATAATATGTTAAAAATAAAGCAAAACAAACCCTACACAATGGGAAGAAATATCTGAATCCTGTATGTGATAAGGGCAGTTTTTAGATTACATAGCAAACTTAGTAAAAAGCACGTAAGTCAATCAAAAACTGGGTAAAGCATCAGAATAGACATTTCTCCAAAGACAAACAGCCAGTGAGCACATAAAAAAGACATTTTCAGTCATTTGGAAAATGTAAATCCAAACCAAGGTGAGACAGCTTCACTCCTGCTAGAATGGCCACCACAAAGCAGTACAAAAAATAACTTAGTCACGTGGACAAACTGGAACCTCTTCCAAGGAGGGCAGTAACCAGGCAAGAGGCGCAGCAGCCCAGGATCATAAACACGAACCTATCACATGGCCCAGAATATACTGCTGCTACACACATGCTCTGACAACAGGCCTTCCAAAGACATTTGTATAGGAACAGTCACAACAGATGAGACAACCTGATGCCGCCAGCGGACAAGCCCAACAGAAGCGATCATATGAAAATGGAATGAATATGTTTCACAATACAACATGGGCAAGTGGAGAAAGGCTCCTGCCAGTGAATGAAGCAGGTTCAGAGAGTGTGGCACTCATAGGAAACGCCCAGAGAAAAGCAGACCCCAGAGACATAAGGGTGAGTGATGTGGACAGTGACTGCTTCACAGAAGTGGGGTCTGCTACATGTTGCACTTACAAGGAGCAGATACACAATGAACACACTGTACTGTGTGCTGTGCACTTTAAAGTATAGGAATTACACCTCTGCAGAGGCTGTGGTTTCTGAAAATACTGTATTGCATTCACCATTAGAGGCCATTTTATAAAATACATATCATTTGTTTTCATTTATATAAAATTCTACAAAGGTTAAAACTAATCCAAAGGAACACAAAATACACCAGTGGTTGCTCGGGGCTGGGGATGGGTATGTGAGAACTTTCTGGAATAACAGGAAGTGTCCTGTACCTTGACTGTGTTGATGACAATATATATCCATACACATAAATGTGTCACCCATACACACAATATATCCATACACATCTATCAAAATTTATCCAATAGAATACTTAAAGTAGGTTTATTTTGCAGGTTAATTTTATTTTAATAAAAATGGTTTTCAAAAACTAGGTACTGATTACTCTTTAACGGTAACACTGGCCATTAATGTTATCAACTTTCCTGGTGTAAGCGTATGTTTATAACACCCACCAACCAAAGTGGTGTACACACTGTTGCAGGATATTTATTTCCATTTCACGAAGCTGCGTCTATGTTTTGCCTCACCTGCCTAAGGCATCTGATTGGTTTACTAAAGCGTTGGGTGGCCAACAGCTAACCAGGAGAGAACAGGCGGGACTTTTGGCGGAGGAAGGAACTCAGGATGACTCTAGGTGGGCAGGAGATGCCAGTGAGACAGGGAGCAAGTTGGACACACAAAATGGAGGAGACATAAAATGCCACGTAGATTAATAGAAGCAGATTAAGTTGTAAGAGCTGGTTGGGAAGAAGCCCAAGCCAAAGGTCAAGCTTTCATAATTAATATCAAGTCTTCATGTCATTATTTGGGGGCTGGGCCTCAAAAGGAAAGTCTGACAACAACACATAGTATCTTTATTACTATTTTTGAACATATATTTCTTTGTGTGTGCGTGTGCATGTGTCTGTGTGTGTGCATGCTACAGCTTGAGTGTGGAGTTGGAACTCAACTCTCACGGGTCAATTCTCTCAGTCTGCTCCGCGGGTTCTGGGGGTTGAAGTCAGGTCAAGCTAAAGGCAAGTTCCTTCATCTGCTGTACAGTCTTGTGTTTGTACATTCTAAGTGGAAGTGTAATGTCAGCTAACCAACACACCAAAATAAGGACACGCGGGGCTGCTCACCAGCTCTGGAAGAGGACAGACGGTCCCAGTGTTCATATACAGTCCTTCCACAACAATGAAGCGCCGAGTCACACGAGCCTTTCGAGGATTCTTTAAAACACAAAACAAAAAACCAGACATCTTCACTGTCATATCTCCAAATATAAAAACTGTTACTCCCAAGAACTTGTGCCTCATAAAGGATTTACTTAAAAAGAAAAAAAAAAGGTCATGATGAATTAAAACTAAACTCTTGAGATCCTATTATTTTGACAGAAACTCTAGTGAGAAGAAGCAGTCTCCTTCCTCAGGCAGTTTTTAGTTAACGACATCAGCTGGGTGATCTCACACACCACTGGAGGTACCCTAATAATATTAAACAATGTCCCAGGGCCAGAATGATTGGGACAAAGCCCAGGAATCTTAATGATGAAGCACAGACTCCAGAGTGAGTTACAAGGTAAAAACATTCAAAATTACACAGCTAGGATTTACACATCTCAGCGTAAAAAGAGGAAAAATTACAATGAAGATTATTATCAGCACCACAGGTACAGCCTGAGGAGCAGTGAGAGGTACAGTTGGTACAGGTGTAGTGGGATGTTGATGATAACAGTATGAAAGGGGTGCGTCCGTGCGTGCGTGCGTGTGTGTGTGTGTGGTATTTGTGTGAGAGTGTATGTATCAGTGTGTATGTATGTGTGTATGGTGTGTTTGTGTGAGTGCATGTGTGTATGTGTGTGTAGTTAATACAGTACTTCTCTCTGTGTGCTGACAATCTTTCACCTTCCTCACCCATCAAAATATAATGAAGTCCTTTGCTTCCTGCTCCTTGCTGACCCATCAGTGAGTCAGGTAAAATCCAAATGTGACCTTCTCTGATCAAATACAAGGCAATAAAATAAAGGAGCCTAATTCAGACAGTATGCATCTCCCAACTCTGTGTACAGAAGGCCACGAATATTTCACACCTAAGAACCTGAAGATACTACAGGTGTTACAGGCGGAAAAACCAGAGCTAGAACCCATCCCCACATTTCCAGTCAAAGACGTCTTACTTGTGCTCCATTCATTAATTCTAGCAATGCTATAGGGTACTCCAGATCCAGCAGGTGCTGTCTGCATAAAAGCACTTCTGCTCTGAAGAGATAAACATTCGAGTTTGCCAGTCTCCCACAACAACTCACAACTGAATACTCAAGATGGCAGTATGGACATATCAGAGGCACTGGTGGAAAGAGGCCACCTACATGTCAACGCACAGCATCCTGACACCTCCCTTTAAAACAATGTCCTGTTTCCTTAGCTTCTGGAGGGCTTCATTACACACAGTAGTTCAGTGCTCTATCATATTCCCATTCAAGTACCTGCTTAGGATTTCAAAATATTCAGTGTAAGAGGCTTATAATGAGCAAAACTACCTATGGAATAATTCTAAAGATTAGCCTGCAATGCACTGAGAGTGTTGTTCTTTTAGATATTTATATGCATCACTATTTACAAAATCAGGATTTTACTGTAGTAATTATAGAATCTGATTTTTAAAAATATTACATTGTGATCATTTCTAAGTTTTAAAAGTTTCACTTAAACAGTTTTGCTTTGTTCCTTTAAAAGATTTATTTTATGCATATGAACATTCTGCCTCATACATGCATGTGCACAGTGCCCACAGGACAAAAGCAAGTGGTATGGGATGCCTGGAACTGGGGGAAGTGCTCTTCACTGAGGCATCTCTAGCTCTCTAAACAAGGCTGTACTGGAGACTTCCCTCTTGTGGCCATACGCCCTCTTCCTCATTCTCAGAGTCGGGAGCAAGCAGCTACCTTCACTTTGCTTTTCACATAACATTGAAAGTATGTGCCAATCTTTGACATAATTTCTATTTATCTTCTAGGGACAGCATCTCAAGAAAAAGATCTTTCCAAAAATAAAATGTGAAGTTATCTAATAGTCTATTCCTGGCAGAAAAAATGAGATATAAATTAATTAGTAAAAAAGTGAAATAAATTTCTAAGATATGTAATTTTCTGATTGCTATCCATTAAAAGCTCCATAGACTATAAATCTTATGAAAAATACACATGAAATTTGAATATAACAGCTCTTAAATCTAGCCATGAAAACCTTGAGCAAACTGGCTCCTTAGTCACACTTTTCCAAAACACTATTTATTCTGGAGGCTGGATCTAGTACTTAATCAGAATAAAGGCCATCTTATTAGTCTGTTGAAAGAATTAATCTGTGGGACAGTCTCGGAATGTCTCCCTCTAACATGATAAGGCTCTCCAACCAGAAATACATTTAACAAGTAGGAACACCCTTACTTCAGAATTTCTTTAGCTTTTTCTTAATTGTGTAATTATGGAATGCTGACTGATAGTATATTGAGCACAAATGGTGAGTTTATGCATATTCAATACAACAATGTGCATACTCATGAAGTTTCTCTCGATCACACAGGCTAACTCCTAAACAAAGATGTCCGAGTCCCAAATGATAATGCAAATATTTAGGAAATCCCAAACTGACACAAAACCAAACAAGGTGGTGAGCATTTTCACAAGTTCCTCTGATTATGAATGGGTTGCTTGGGCAAGGTCCACCTAAAAGATGCTTGAGATGTGACAACCAGGGTCCAGGCCACATGGGGTCCTGCTGCAGAGCCACAGACCAGCTCAGTCTTGCCCACTCACACTGTCACAACCCTCCCTAAGAGGATTTGAACACACTTCCTCTCAAATTACACCAGGGAGACACTACTTAATCACCACCACTAGGGGTGCTCAAGTCTCCTCAGCATCCCTCTTTAGAGTAGCTGTTCCCCAAGGCAGCAGCTGCCTGGAGCTTCAGGAGGGCTTAAGATTTGACGGCAATTCGATGGCATAAATAGATATATTCTGAATTTAATCCATGCACCTTACAGACTTTCTGTGTTCTGGAACTACTACACAGAACTCAGAGTACTGAGTCTCCTCAAGGGCAAACTGCTGCTCTGCCCTGGGCCCCCAGAGAAAGTCACCTCGGAATGTCTCCCCTAAACCTAACAAGGCTCTCCAACCAGAAATACATTTACTAAGTAGGAACACCCTTTCTTAGTATCCAAATGTGATCCGCAGGCAAGTTTTCAGTGACAAATTACCATTTCATCTATAATTCAGCTGCTTAGGAAGTACAAAGAGCTGCACAGTGTTCTTCAAAAGGATCATACCTTTTGATCTTCCATCTCTTGTTCCCTTAGCAGTCGCTCCAGGTCAGCCACATCATTATGCTTAAATAACTTAATGTCACTGCGCGATGCCTGTAATCCTTTCTGGATAGCAAAGCAGGCCGCACTGTCCCTGCAAGGGGAAGAGGCACCAAAATGGGGTTAAAGGGCCTTGTCAATGTTCTGAGAAGAATGCCTGCTTTTGTAAGTGGACCAGCCTTCAACTGCCACCTGACAGAGACTGTTTGAGCACCCACACTGCTCTTCACTCTGCAAGTCCATTCCACATGACTAATCTCTTCCAAGAAACACAGCTAGCCACATCATGACCTCTCTGAAATCAGGAAGCATGCTGTAGTGGTATCTGAGCTTACCCACATGCTCGTCTTTCTAAGAACTTTAGACAACCCTGGCAACAATTTCACTGTCAGGCACCTATGCTTATCTGACTCATCACTCCACCACAGAGGGGATGGGTGGGGGGACATGGACACAGGACACACCATGACAATGGCAGACAGCTGGAGGCACAGCTTCTGGATAATAAGCACATGACTACAGCCACGCAGCACAGGAAACCAGCCTAAGCTCACCTACACCTGCTGAGGTCGAGTGAAGAGCTTAGACGTTAGCCTTTCAAGGGTTATTGCGAAGGCATTCTCATTCCTTCCGGGGAACACGAACATCTATCCAGCATGGTAACAACGAGGCAGCCCCACATTTTCCACTTGGATGACGAAACTCAGGGAAACCAGGACTATCATCATCAACCAAGAGCAGTAAGGACACTCTGACCTTGGGTGTCCAGGCTGAAGTAGGGACTGGACCTAACTATGTCTGGCATTCGGAATGATGCAGTGGTCTCCTACCTCCCATTTCTCCAGTGTCAGAGAAAGCCAACTCTAACAGATGGTACCACAACACTGTCACCTGCAAAGTCCAGACTCCAAAAAGACAGCTGGGTTAGAAGGGGGGAAGATCTCCCAATGCTTTAAGTTTAGAATTTTGTGTTGGGTCACATTAATGTACCTTGGGGTACATGTGACCTGGACAGCAGGTTGGACATGCCAGCATAGACTGGAGCTACACAACAGGACAATGCCTGGGCTCCAATTGAGCATCACTTCCATCAAGAATCACTTCTAAGATGACAGAGACCGAGATGACCGAGCAGTGAACTCAACGCAGCCAGGATAAAAATGCTGCAATGGGCAGTCGCCAACACACCTGAACAAGCGAACTCCAACAGAAAGCTGAGTGAATAGAAACTACAGAGAGTCCTAAGGAGGAAGCACTCTGACAGACAAATTAGCCAATGAGATACAGTGGACCAGAGGGAAAGAAAGAATCAGTGAACAGAAAGACATATTGAAGTGAGTCAGTGCATGTCAGAAACAGCCTGGAAAGAAGAGAGTAAAGTGTGTGCATGTGTGTGCATGTGTGTGTAAAGCAAGCGATCTAACGTCCATGTGCGTGTGTGTGTAAAGCAAGGGATCTAACGTCCATGTGCGTGTGTGTGTAAAGCAAGCGATCTAACGTCCATGTGCGTGTGTGTGTAAAGCAAGCGATCTAACGTCCATGTGCGTGTGTGTGTAAAGCAAGGGATCTAACGTCCATGTGCGTGTGTGTGTAAAGCAAGGGATCTAACGTCCATGTGTGTGTGTAAAGCAAGCGATCTAACGTCCATGTGTGTGTGTATATGTGTGTGTGTAAAGCAAGGGATCTAACGTCCATGTGCGTGTGTGTGTGTGTGTGCAAAGCAAGCGATCTAACATCCATGTCAGTGGAGTCATAGAAGAGAAAGACACTAGAACCACAAACTGACAAAAAGCAGCCGGCTAAAGCCGCTAATACAGAAACCGACGATAAGCTACAGGTTAAAGACGGTGAGAAACAAACAGGAAAAGTCAAATGCAGAGTCACAGGGGTACAGCAAAACTCCAAGTCTCTGCAGCCTCTTAGGCTCTCAAAAGCATACACAATCCAACTTGGTGTCGGCCGCTTAGCATCTGTCTAGGTGGCCAAGGGACTGCCTGCATCCATTACAATGTGGTCCAAGACTCCATTCGTGTACAAGAACAGCGTAGAGGTATGACCCCAAAGTATCAAATGGAAAACATCCTTCACAGAGACGACACTAATTGCGCCCCCCCACCCCCTTCTTCAGGTCTGAGGACAGGAATTTCCCGGGTAACAGAGGATATCTAAAGTGTGAGAGATCTCTGGAAAAGTCAGAATCCCTAACAGTTGCAATAATCACAGGCCATGAGCCCCCATCACCCTTAGTCCAGAGCAGGGGTGTTCTTGTGTGTGACCTGAAGGTTTGGGGCCTATGGTATCACATAGTTTGGCACTGCTGATGGCCACAAGTGTGGCACAGGAGGTAGAGTTCATCTATCCACAATGACTCTGCCATGTTGGACAGAATTCTCTAGTGCCTAGGTGTATGCCCGTGACTACCAGGACAAGATTCTTGGGCCTATGGCAGGGGCTTCTGAAAACTTAACTCTTGATTCATCCCTAAGAAACCTACCAAAACTATAAATTTGAGATGAAATTTGGGCTTGGATCGCCCTCTAGTGGTCATGGAGCAGTGACACAACAGCCCGCTTGTGGTAAAGCTGGTCTGGGGATCACAATGCTCATTCTGGAGGGACAGGCAACAGCAAAGCTTGAAGGAGTCTGAGCTCCTTTAGCACCCAGATGACACTTTGCACCCCATCAAGAGCCTTCAGGACCTTGGGTGGGAGCACTGGCTCAGCAGAGGACCTGGGTTCAATTCCCAGCCACCTTTAACCCCAGTTCCAAGGGATCTGGTCCTCTTTTGATCCTGTAGGCACTCACTCTACACACACAGTATATATACACGCAGAAAAAACACCCACAAATTAAATAAAATATTAAAAAAAAAACCAAAAATGTCTTGACATTTGCGGCACTACATCAAAATGAGGCACCACAAACTGCACTGTAATCAGTATGGAACCCACAGGGGGAGTCGGGTAGCCTTCCTTAGGAGGTCCAGGAAGCTCACAGTAAGCCTGGGTAAACTCAGTAATCTAACATGGAAATCTGGTAAGACAAAATAAGTGGACAGAACTCTTGGAGCTAAAACAACAACAACAAAAACCCCACACACTAAGTAAAATACAAAATGAGGCAGGCAGTTTCATCATCAGGAAAGTTCAATACAAGAGAGAATTACCAAGCTTAGATACAGACTATTTGCAAATAGTTATCTGGCAGGAAAAAACCAAGTGTAATGAAGACAGTCACAGAAGCTTTGGAGCAGCAGAAAAAGCAAATACCTTGGCCAATGGGTGTCAAAAAGGATATGAGAGTGCCACCAGAATCTGCTACAGAAACTTTCCAGCCAGGACAGGGTCATACAGGTTTTCAATTTAAAGGAGAAACTAACCCCCCCAGAAACCTCCAATAAAGAATTCTCTATACAGCAAAGCTATCACTTAGAAATGAAGGTCATCGGTCATCCAATACTGGATGTTCTTCCAAAGGACCTGAGTTCAAATCTCAGTAGTCACGTGGCCACTCACTCCAGTTCCAAGGGATTTGGCACCCTCACAAAGACATGCATGTAAGTGAAACATGAAGCACATGAAACAAAAATAAACTAAAAAAAAGAAAGAAAGAAAGGTGAGGTCTCTAAAGAAAGGAACAAACAAAATGACCCATCAGGACTGATCTTCCTTTTGCTGGGCAGTGGTGGCACATGCCTTTAATTCCAGCACTTGGGTCTCTGTGAGTTTGTGGACAGCTTGGTCTGCATAGCGAGTTCTAGAATAGCCAGGGCTACACACGGAAATCTTGTCTTAAAAAGCCAAATAGAAGAAAAGAAAAATAAAGAGAAGTTGAATGTAAGGTAGATGATCCCAGAGAAACCAGACCAGGAAGAATCTCTGTCCACTCAGGTCTCCTGAAAGAATTCTAAAGGGAGTATAGAGAAGTTCTGCAATGCTAAAACTAACACTGGAAACAATGAATACAAACCACTCATATCTTTGGTACAATATAAAACCAGAACAAACCCCCCTGAAATAATAGCCATTCTAGTAGGCTGAGATAGTCAACACAGAAAGACATAATTATGACATCCCAGAAATGTAAATGGGGACTGGAGAATGGTCCAGTGGCTAAGGTGCTTGCTTCTCTTACAAGCATGAAGACTGGAGTCTAGATTCCCAGAACCCATGTAAACACCACCTGTAAAGAGAGCGTCCCAGAGCAGGCTGGCTAGCAAGACTAGTTGTATCAGTGAGATCTGGGTTTGATTAAGAGATCCTGCCTCACTGAATAAAGTAGAGCAACAACCAGATAATTGCAAACATCAACCTTGGCCTTCATATACATATCCATAAACAAGCATACACAAAAATGGTGGGGGGGGAAGAACACAAACAAAAAACACTTAAACGGAGGGAAGAATGTAGGGGTAGTTTCCTTACCAGTTTTTTGTTGTTTGTTTGTGTCTTACATTTATGATGTTTAAGTTGCAATCATTTGAAAACAGCTTCTTATAATAAAAAGATGTTTTTGTAAACCTCATGGTAAATGTGAAGATGACTGAAATTGTTGACATCATCTACATAGTCATCACCTTTCCCCTCATAGTAAACAGCTACACTATGCATCTAGGAAATTCACCTGAGTCTGTAGACTTGCTGTGGGCAGTCAGGAGCATCTCCACCTCATGGCTTCTATATCTTTTTTAAATTTAATTTTATGTGTATGAGTGTTTGTCTGATCATATACATGTACACGACATGTGTGCCTGGTATCCAAGGAAGTCAGAGGAGGGTGTCACATACCTTGAAACTGGAGTTATAGTTAGTTGTAAGCTGGTATGTGGATGCTGAGAACCAACCAGGGTCCTCTGTGTCAGCAGCTGGTGCTCGGAAGCACTGAGCTGTTGCCCCTGCCTCAGCCCCTACAAGTTTAATAAAGCACTGGGGCCAGAGCAGCAGAGACCTGGAGAGTAAAAAGGGCGAGTGAGGAGCATGTGACTTTGCCAGGTGCAGTAAGCAATGTGAGGCTGTGAACATGACAGGGCCACAGAGCTGACAGAAAAGGAGATGGAAAGCCTTATCTGGACATCAACAAAAACCACCATGGTGTCAGGACAGTTACTACTGACTGCCAACCACCTTTTGGGTGAGGGTCTCATTGCTCCTGGCTGGGAAAACCAAACAGTTAAAAACAAAGCACTCCAGAAGACTCCCTCTTCCTTTAGGCAGTGCAGCTGCTGCAGGAGGAATCTGCTCAGAGTAGGTAAAAGCACTTACACAAAAACAATGTCCCCTCTTTTAGAGTACGCTGGGATGGCACTGGCTATGGTGGAGAATCCATACGAGTAAATGATGGCTTCCTCGGTCCTCATGAATTTTGACAGGCGCTCTTCCAAATCCAGATGAACATCTATATTATGGAAAAAGTTAAAATACACTGTCTTAAATTCTTTTTCCTCTACTAACAAATGATAGAACGCACAAAATAGTTTAATTATTGCCTCTTCCACCCTAGAGATAAATGTGATTTTAAAGACATTTATTATTGCTTGTCTGTATTTGTGCCAGAGCCCACATGTGGAGGTCAGAGGACAACTTTTAAGAGCTGGCTGTCCCCATCTGCTAGTTTAGTTCTGGGGACCACACTCAGGTCTTCCGGTTTGCCTGCTAAACCATTTTACCAGCCCCTAAAAAGAAATTAAAAGCAACAAGACTCCAAAAAACTCTAGAATAAAATAATTTGGAACGCAAAGCTGTTCTGAGACACGGGAACTGAAAGCAGCTTCCAGTCTCTAAGCATGCCAAATGGAGACCTCAGTTTAGGTACAGGTTTCTTAAGCATTCCAGAAGCCCGGAAGTTTAAAAGCTGATCCCACTGGACTGGAGCAGTGACAGACCATGAAGCAGGGTCTTTGCCTCCCTACCCATCTGCCGTGAGAACCCTCACCCACTGACCACTCCCTTATCCACTTCAACTTCCCTTGACCACCTGACTGAGGCTTTACCACTCACTTAAGAACACTTTACAATTTAACACAAAGAGCTTCACATGCTCTGCACCAAGTCATGTTAGGACTCAAGTGGCCTCTTCTCTCACAGCCCAGGTTAGTGCTCAGGTGTGACAACTGCCACTCCCAAGTAAAGCAGGGAATTCAAATTCACAGTACTGGCAGGAGCAGGGTCCTCATGGAAAAACAGCTTAAGAAGGTAGGGTATGCTGGTACAAAAACATAGAGTCACGGAGGCTGGGAATAAAGGACTAGGGGGCACAGGAAAAGGAAATAGAATAGATAGTTATGGATGGATTGGGGGGATGGTCACTGGAACAGAAGGATGAGGGAGGGAACACAGGGAGACACAGCTGACACTAAGGGCCACTTGAGGAGTGGTATGGAAACCTAATATAGTAGGAGCTTCCTAAAAATATATGAAGGTGATCTAAATTACATCTCCAAATAGTGGGAGACAGAATCCCAACTCACCATCTCCTGTCACCAAATGAAGCTTCCAGTACCAGGATTGGGTTATATCTAATAAAGTTGCTGGCCAAAGGGATCCCATGGGAATCCCCAAACAATCCAGGCTGTTGCCAAGACAATGGGCTGCTCTCCACAAACTGACAGCAAGGCCCCACTACACAACTAACCCGACATGGGGAAGTCAAGCTGATGCCCATATAGAGCCTCTGCCCTATGTTCTCGCATGTTTGGTACAGGAAGGTACTCCTGCATACCAGCAAAAGAGAAACATAAACACCAAGCCAGCTACAAACCCTCTGATCTCCCTATAAGATATGTTAGGGCAATGGTAGCACAAAGCTTGTGGGAATAACTAACCTATATCCGATTCGACTGAAGGGGACCAAGAGCCAGACACTCTGCTATACTCATAGATCAGTGCCTTGCTCAGCCATCATCAGAGAAGCTTCCTCCTACAGCAGATGGGAACACATACAGAGACCCAAGTGATGGCTATTCTAGGTTGTCAACTTAACTACATCTGGAATAAACCACAATCCAGAAACGAGAGGGAGATTGTTTTTGCTTGGTCTGAAGTGGGTGAACGCACCTCTAGCATGGACCTTTGAGGTCACACCTTCTATTGGGAACAGAAGGACATGGAAGAAGGAAGCTTTAGTTTCCTCCTTGCCCTTGCCTTGCTAGTACACCCACCCATTTCCTCAGGGTGGGAGAGAGGCGGGGGGGGGGGGGGGGGGCACTTCTTTGGGATTCCAGCCGAGACACCCAGCCGTGTGGACTGAGAAACTATTAGACTCTTGGACCGTCTGGTCACAGCCACTGTTGGACTAGCTGGACTTCAGCCTCTAAGTCACTGATCCACGTACAAATAACTCATCCTACAAGTTCCGTTACTCTCGAGAGCCCTGACGAATAGAGCCCAGGCCAGACAGGGTGCAGAGAGACCTTGGGACGCTCAGCCCTATGAAGGCTGTCTCTAAAGCCTCCCTGCCCTCAGGGCAGGAGAACAAGGCCTCCACCTCACCTGGTCAAAGCACAGCGGAGCAGCTTCCAGTCAGTGTTCTATAGGACGCCTGAGTGTACAAATGAGCAGGTCTGATTCCTGGGCTTTCTCCTGGGTGCTTTTCCTTCTGTCTGTCCTGGCCAACTATGATGTGTTAGTTTTTGTTTGATCGTATTCTAGTCTATTTTATTATTAAATAATAGAAGATTATTTTGTTTTTTATGGAAACATGGTTTCTCTGTGTAGCTCTGGCTGTCCTGGAACTCACTTTGTATCCAGATTAGCCTCAGATTCACAGACCTGCCTGTCTCTGTGTCCCGAGTGCTGGGATTGAAGTGCCCCACTGCCTGGTGTTGGTTTTCTAATGAGAGACAGAAAGGGAGTGGACTGGGATGGGGTGGGAAACCACAATCAGGATATATTACAGGAGGAAAAAAATATTTTCAACAAACGAGGGAAAAGAATGCCAGTATAATAGGGTAAACTATAACACTGAACTCACATATTTAGTCACTGAAATTTAGTCAACTGTGGCTCTTTGCAGGCTTCAATTCACAATCTGAGCCATTAACTCATGCTCCGCCACCAACTGGTTCAGTCTTAGAGCTTCAAAGTCCCTTTAAAATGAGGCATTCTGAGGAGAGAACTGGAAACCTAAGTGTCCTTTTACCCTTTCCAGCACAGCAGGCTCACGCCTGGAGGACCAGATCAGCTTCCTCACATGCTCTGTGTAAGGAGCACTCCAGCACAGCAGGGGAAGTTGGTTCTGGCTCCTGAACACTAAGGGAGGAATCGGGTAGGGAGGGCAGTGGAGGCAGACTCCAAAGCAGTGGAAAAGGAGTCAGGATAAGTCCACAGGATACTCTGGGTAATAGCCAGGGCAAGCCTTCCTCAAGTGAGGAATAGGAGGGAGTATCAGTGGCAGGTCTAAGATTAACTAGATTCCTTAAAAGGTGCTAGACTTGTGAAAATAGCAGATCCCATTTCGAGCAGTGACATAGCATGCTTTTCCACACTTACTGGTCACAACGTCACTGTGAGGAACAAAAATACTCTGTCAGATGCCACAGTCAAATCACAAACTAAATCATTTCCTTACATCATAAATAAATATGACTTTTATAGGATTAGGTTTAAGTTCATCAGCAAGCCACAGATCTATGACATTAACCCCATACAGAGCCTAAGGCAGGTTCTAGAGAAATGTTGGGGAAAGGCTTCAGGAAAAGTGACCAGAAAGAGGAGAGCTATAAGGCCTGAATAGCTGCCACCCCAAGTTGCTGAGCACAGATTAGTCTGAGGCACATCTTCTCTCCCTTCTCTGGGGTCCTCAGCATCATGGCCTGTGCCCCTCAAGCCCAGGCAAAAGACCCCCTCCAACTACAACCATGACTCTGGCTTGGGAGTCTAACATAACCGTCAGTGTTTAGATGGTAGGTGGCAGCCATGAGTAACAGCTCTCATTGTGATCTCCATTTCAAAATACTGCTGTGGGATGGTCTTTCTTCATGCTGTGAATATGTGCTGCTATCACTGGTTAATAAAGAAGCTTCTCTGGTCTATGGCAAGACAGGATATAGCCAAGTGGTAAATCCAAGAGACATACAGGGGAAGAAAGGCAGAGTCAGGGGAGAAGCCAGCGAACCGACCAAGAAGCAAGATGTGAATGTACCTGTAAGCCACCAGCCATGTGGATACACAGATTAATAGAAATGAGTTAATTTAAAGCTAGCTAATAAAAAGCCTGAGCCATAGACCAAACAACTGTAATATAATATTAAGTCTCTGAATGATTAGTTTATAAGTGGCTATGGGACCATCCTGCCAGGCAGGACAGAAAAAGGCTTCAGGCTATGGAACACTATGCAATCTGTCACAGAATGAAGGCAGATCCAATAGGTTACTAGCTCTGGAAGGGATTATTATATAGACTTCTTAGCACTCCAGACTTTTGTCACTGGTGAGGGATGAGAATGAAAAGCTGGACATACCAGGGTTTATACCAGGACTTTAGAGGAAGCCCCTCAGCTAATGGAAACTGTGTCAGAGCATGCTCATCACTGTGCACACTGAAGGCTAGACACACACACACACAGAGCTGCAGGAGAGCATGCTCCTCACTGTGGACTCTGAAGGCCACACACATACAGGCCAGCATACTGGGATGGAGAATCCAAGTGATAAATCAATGACTTGCCTAGTCCCCAAAGTTTCAAACACTGTGGCCTGTGGCTTGCGTCAGGCTTGTAGAGCAGGTTCTGCGATGGGTCAACAGGGGTAAGTACAGAACTCGTTTCTCTTGATGTAGCTTATGAGGGAAAACCTCTCCACCCAAGGGAGGGAGGCAGCAGGAAAAACCACCGAGGGCTGCTGTGTGGCAGCCCATGGTTCTGAGTGGATCCACCCAAACTACACATGGAGTAATACTCAAGCATTACATTTTCTAACTCACATCAGCAGAGAAGAGGCCAGCACTAGTAGTAGGTCTGTGTCCCCACTTCCTAAAGCCTCTGATGCTTCAAGGCACTTCAGCCTCTGAGAACCTGAGGTAGAAGGCGTGGGTGGTATACATGATATACACCCACATAAAGCTGGAGAACACTTAAAAACAGTCTAGAGCATAAAACTGAAACCAAAATCAGCTTCTGAGTTGTGTCTCTCACATGAGTCATGGTACAGAGACGCCGTGCCCTGGTGAGGCATGTGAGCTTGGGCTACAATGGTGTGCTTTTGGAGTGCAGCTGGAAGTAGAAAATGGATGGTTCCTGAAGTCTCACAGGGGCCTAGATGTAAGCAAAAAGTTGTAAATGATGTATTTAAGGTTTCTGTTCATAAGGACAAAAGAGGAGAATCAAAGATGGCTTCTTGATGGCGATGTTTTCTTGGATCAGCTCTGTTTGCTGGAAGCAAGCAGAGCCTTGGGTTTGTTAAGAGATGCTTCCTGATTCAGCCTTAGAGGCAAAACACTTGTGAGTCTTTTAAGAGGCCCTCCTGCCTAATACTTAAATGGAGTTAATGAGCAGCAGATGGCAAAACTTTACTTGGTGATTATATGGACCCTGAAATTCCCAGAGTACCTGGGCTAAAAAGCTAAATTCTATGAAGCTAGACTAGGAGCTGGGTGGAGCCATCCATCCATCCTACCAACCTTGAATCCTTAGCCAAGGACCTTGGCAGATTAAAGGTGTGTTCAGAAACAGAAATAGAAGAATCAGGGTGGAGTCAATCACACTAGCAATGCAAAGGTATGGTCAGAGACAGAAAAGGTTAAGAAATAAATATACAGTAAAGACAGTTTTTAAAAAAGTCTAAATGGTTTAGAGCATGTTGAAAATATATATACATAGGCTTAGAGAAAGAAAAGAAAATGTAGAGAAAGCCCTTAAAAAAGAAATAAAGTAAAAAAAAAAGCCATGTAAAGATGGAAAATACAAAGAGTGTCTGGGTACTGTGTGTTACTGTCTTATCTTTAAGCTTCTTGACTGAAAATGACATAGTAAAAGCTGCTAAAAGACAGTTTATTATAAATGCTGTTGGATTAATTCAAAGTATAAGTTTGTTAAATGAGTTGACTTTAAAATTGAAATCCAAAAATATGCTACTTTGGAGAAGAGGTTTTCTTTTTATTTTCACAGAAAATGAGAGGCTGTGGATTTATTTCTGGATAAAGAACATAAAGTTTGATAGAGGAAGACCCCCCAGAAAAATCTCCAATGGAAATGGATGGCCTAGATGATTAAGCATTTCAGAGCACCTCTGTTGAAGTTTCCAGAGCTCTGTATCCAGAACAATTTCAAGGAGACTGACTGAGATGACTCAGCCTTACAGAGTTAGTTTACTCCACTAAACACTTGTGTATAATCCTAAATTTTTCTTTGAATTCCCATGGCATTGCCAGCATCCCCATTCAGCAGGAAGTAGCCTAGGGAATGACACCCACATTCCCAAAACATGAATTATGAATGTTTGTGTTTGTTTACACTGTTGGTTACAAGTTGTTAGAGATAACAGTGAAAAAAAATTATACAAAGGAAATTAGATTTGGGGTTCTTGTTTTAAAAAGAGAAAAGGGCATATGTAGTGGATTTATGACGTTTCATTGTAAATAATTGTCCCACCTATGAGTTTAATAAAAAGCGCTGATAGGCCAAAGACAGAGAGGAAGTGTGGGTGGGGCTACCAGACTAAGAAAACTCTGGGAACAGGAAGAACAGAGCAGAAATGCCACCGGGTCACCCCTAAGGATTGGTTAGATATGGTTACAGCTGTGTTAGAGATAGGCCCGCTTATACAATGAAAACATGGTGGAAGGAGGAGGCTAAAATAACAGAACAAAGAAGCAGAGCCAGAGGCATAGATGTCTCCCAAGACCAACTTCTTGGGGAGGGAGATTATGCTGATATTGAAAAAGCAGTCTTGTGGAGGAAACACATTCCCAGAACAATTTAAAAAAAATTAAAACCTATTTAAAAAAGTCAGACTACATTGAACGATAGAAAACCTATAGAAAAAAAAATTTAGGAAAAATTATAAAGCAAATATTTTGGCAAACTTCTATCAATGAACAAAGGCCAAAATCAAAAGTACAAACAAATGTTATTATTGAAGGCTTATTGGACACGGGCGCGGATGTATCAATAATTTCACCAGAGTCATGGCATCCAAATTGGCCCCTTCAGGAGGTAAATGTTCAGTTTTGGGGTATTGGGTCGATATCCCAGGTAAAACAGAGTGCATGATGGCTTGAATGTATAGGACCAGAAGGACAGAGAGAAATATTAGAGCCATATGTGGCTGATATTGCTAAGGGGAAGAGACTTACTGCAACAGTGGAACATGCAGATTAATATTCCTCCAAGTACAGAAATAAGCCATGAACTAGCACATGGTTCCAAAGAAATATCAGAAGGTATTATGAGAAACAGTCACAGACCATTCAGGCTATACAGAAACAAGGCAGAAGAAGCCATGGCTCACGCTGTTAGTCCCAGCACTTGGGAAGCAGAGGCAAGAGACTCTCTGTGAGTTCAAAGCCTGCCTGGTCTTCAAAGCAAGTTCCAGGACAGCCAGGACTGTTACACAGAAAACTGTTTCAAAAAAAAAAAAAAGACTGGAAGAGGTGGATCTGTCCTCTGATATCTCCAACTTGTCTGACAACTCTGGAGTCTCTGTAACATTTCTGCTCTGTTCTTCCTGTTCCTAGAGTTTTCTTGGTCTGGTAGCCTCGCCCATACTTCCTGTCTGCTTTTGGTCAATCAGCACATTTTATTAAACTCATAGGTGGGACAGTTATTTACAATGAAACATCATAAATCTGCTACAAGAAGATATGACCACTGAGCAATCCCAGAGCCCAGGCTGCAGCCAGGCCTCCAGGGGGTTCAGGATGGGTACCTATCACTGGCTGTACATTCACAAGTCTGAGACTGTTCCACATCTGCAGTGTTCCCTAACAAACATTGCTAAGAGCCACACCTTTTCTCAAGAGTCTTCTGGGAGGAAATTAAATTATTTAATTTAACATGAATAAAACATTCAGTACCCAGCTCTGAAGACTGTTCAACTAAACCAGTATCTAGAAAAAAGTAAAGAAGTCATGTGCATTTATGGCTGTTACAGTTTATTTTCTGTAGGGCCAGCTTCACTTACAGAGAGGAAACAGCAGCTTTCCTGGCTGTTCTCTAAAGGAAGACTAAGAAATAAAACAACTTCCCAAGAGTTCAAACTCAGTTTACCATATCTTCTATTAAGAAACTTCTATTTTTGTATAAATACTTCTCTTTTCCCTGTTTGGGGAAGGTGAGGTGGAGTGGGGGTGGGGTGGGATTGAGACAGGGTTTCTCTGTGTAGCCCAGGGTGTCCTAGAACTGGCTCTGTAAACCAGGCTGGCCTCAGCCTCACAGAAATTTACCTGCCTCTGCCTCCTGAGTGTTGGGATTAAAGATATGTTCTACCACTGCCCAGACTAATAAAGAATATCTTTAAAAAAGAAAAAAAAAATTCCTGGGCCACTGATGTAGTTCAGCAGGTAAAGGCATTTGCTGCTAGGCCTGATGACCTGACTTTGAGCCCCAGGATGTACATGGTGACTGAAGGGACCGTGTGCACTAACAGGCTGCTCAGTCTTTTCTCAGAGATCAGGCCTCAACTTCAGTTTCTTGTGACTGAACAGGCAGTTTCTGAGGAACTATGAACAAAGGACAATGTCCATGCCCAACAGCAAGGATTAGGAGGTCTGCAATGTGCCAGGCCCGAGTCTCCCTAACAGCTCAAGGTGAGAACCAAGAAAGAGCAAACCATGGCACTTGCTCAGGTCTGCCCCCAAATGGAAAAGTATAGCCCTGACAAACCCCCAACGAACCCTAGCCAATTAGAAGTTACTAATATGATTGCTACTAGCTTAAGCCTATCATATTCAAAATGACTTAATTGTCCTCAGACCTCCCCTTGGCTGTGCTTAAAAGGGTCTTTTGTGGGATTTCTCCAGGACACTAACAGTGACAGGGCAGAAGTGATTCCTGCAAACTGCTTCTAACCTCCACACAAGATGAAGCATATAACCCTTTCCAACATAAATAAATAAGTGAAGATCCCCCAGATAGAGGAGACAATAGCTTGGCTACTTTGGAGGCTGAGGTAAGAAGATCTCAAATCAAGGCCAGCCCGAGACGCTGCTGCAAAGTAAAACTACAAAAAAGAGCTGGGTTCAATTCTCAGCAACACACACACAAACACACACAACACACAGACACATACAATTTTTCCTAAAAGTAAAAACAACAGTGCTCGTGTTTTCAAATGTCATGAAGAATGTCTCACATCCATGACACTGTGTGATTCTCACTAAAATGCTCTAAACTACATGCCTGAGCGCTGTTCCTCACACCTACAAACCCAAGATTTTAGGACAAAGAAAATTAGCACCAATCTAGGAGTCTCACTGGGCATGCTCTTCCTGGCCTCTGCTCTCATACAAAAGGCAGGCAGGCACAGGACATTCGCTGCTGAGCCTGCCTGCCCACCACATAGTGATAGCTTTTGATTCAGACAAAGACCAAGAAACCAGTGAGGATTCCACGTACCCAAACAGGGAAACACTGGAACAAAGAGGCACAGCACGCCCTCTGGAACACACAGGACCTGACTACCTCTCTACCCATGCTTTAGAGATGAGGTTCTAGCTCTAAACCATAAAGAAGCGGGTAGGAAACATTCCAATTATGACTTTCTATCTACTTTTAAACCACAATTAACAACACATAGCAGCTGTACAAAGCAGTAGATTTGTTGTGTGGTTTCTAAACATGATACGTGTTTTGTAAGCTGACCACTGTAAGGACTCAGTGTTCAGTTCCCTCTGGGAAGAAGGCTACATTTACCCTAAAAACAGACAAACATTACCCCAGTCATTGCTCTACTGCCTTTCTGTATTAATCATCTAACAGATACATTACAGTAAATAGTAAAATAAAATTAAAAAAAAGGCATTAAAGAAAACTTATTTTGCAGATGTGTGTGTGGATACAGGTGTGCCATGGTCAGAGGATGACTTAAGAGAGTTAATACTCTCTTCCCACCATGTGTTCTAGGGATCTACCTCAGGCCCTGGGGCTGGGCAGCCAGTGCCCTTACCTCGAAGGTCTGGGAGGATACTTGAGCAAGGAAATTACTTCTACTAAAAGAGGTTGATGTTCATTATCTACAAATTAAGAGAAGAAGAGAAGTTCTAAAAAACAGAAATCAGATTTTCAAAAGTACACTAAGGAGCAGACAGCAGCAAATTAAAAGCAACCTTTGTGGGCCTAGGGAAAGAAATTCTAAGCCTTAAGCTATGGCTCAAGTAAACATAATATACAGAGGAGGGTGCACAGGCCTGCTCAGGGATTAGTGCCGAGGGGACCTGCCATGCCCTCGTGCCCTCAAAGTGATTCAACTGCAGGGCTGGCGCAGAGCTCTAAAGTTCAGCCTAAGATGACTCAAGTAGCTTCCCCTGCTTTTACTGAATGCTGAACTTCAAGTCACCATAATTATTCAAATAATTGCTTCTAGAATAAGGGGCAACATTATTCATCTGTCATGTGGTAGTCTGGA
Organism: Phyllotis vaccarum; assembly: GCA_033318265.1. Taxonomy (NCBI): domain Eukaryota; kingdom Metazoa; phylum Chordata; class Mammalia; order Rodentia; family Cricetidae; genus Phyllotis; species Phyllotis vaccarum. The sequence goes on from JARWLC010000011.1 coordinate 56,899,209, forward strand.
GGGGAAGAGAAGCCCTCCTCAGCTCATCAATGCCTGAGGCAGGTAGGAGAGCTGGCCCTGCCCCTCATAGCTGCAGCACTCAGGAGAGTGGCCACTACACCATGCCAGGGCAACACAGTAGAGCTGGCCTTGAAGGTGCATGTATGGGAGAAGCAATCTTGAGGTTGTGAAAGCAGGAGAACAGCCCCCGGCCCTTGCTCATGGTTGTAAGGGTGAACAAGCCAGGGCAATGCAAGATAGCTCACTCTGGTGGTGAGGACAGGGGAGAGAGGGTGGGCTGACTAACCCTGCAATTACCCAGGCCCAGAACAAGGGTTATGAGTTGGCCCACCCAACATCCACCTCGTCTGTGATCTGCTGGAGCATGTGAAGAGACTGATCCTGCAGAATCAAACTTCAGGATCTCCATGACACAGGGCAAAACCAAGAGGCTTCAAGCCATTCCAATGACTTTGCAATGGACACTTGGAAGTAAAGATAAACGATAAAAGAGCTTACTGAGTGACTCACTTGTCATACTACAGCTTCCATGATGAGACTGATTTTCCTTTTCTTCTTTTTTTTCCCCTCTTAAATTTTATTTTATTTTGGGGTTACAAGAACAGAGGACAGATACAAAGAGATGGAGCAGTGAACGAGATACAGGTGTGTGATGTGAAAGACACAAATAATAAAAAAAATTAAAAACAAAACAGAAGAAAAACCAACCAACCAAAGAGAAAACCCTGCTAGAAACGGAAAAAGTACAGAAAAGTTTATAGAGGTGCACAGAGGAGACAAGGTGAACAAGGAACAGTCAGTCTCGTACAGAGCTGCCCTGCTCACAGGAGCCTCCAGTTATGGCTCTAGGAAAGATGGAAATCACTTGCAAGCAATAAAAACACTATCTATCTGCCACCGCCATCCAGACACCCGGATGGTCAAATTCAATTTTAACCTAAAATACACTCAAGTGGGGACTGGGGTACAACTCAGTGGAAAAGTGTGTGCCCAGAACACAAGGCTGGGGTTTGTCCCTAGTGTCAGAGAAACTCAAACACACTCACATCCACCAAACTGTTTTTTGAGGTGTGCAGTAGGGTGTGTGTGGTGGTTGCTTGTTTGGCATTTTTTGTCTTCTTCTCCCCCCTTTAAGAAAATAAACATGAACTTGGATAGAATCTGGAAGGAGTGTTCAGGGAGGGAACATGATCAAAATAGAGCATATAAAATTTTTTAAATAAAAAAACTGAAAAAGAGAGCAAGCAAACATTGGAGTAGAAGGATGTGTAAAACAGTTTTATTTTTACAAGAATGGCAGAAACATGAACCTACGGAAGTCATCTGCATATGCTTAAGAAAAGCCTGTGGTAGGCAAACAAGTGACAGGCAGCTGCTGACTTTCTGGGTAAGCTGTTGGCTGGGAGGACAGGGCAGGAGGGTTAGGGCCCCAAATCTGCATCTGTACAGGATACTCAGTTCTAATACCTGCCTGACAAGTGATACAGAGGAGGAAGTAGGCAATTTTAACTACGTTTTCACAACTCTGGGGAAATTAGGCTTTAAGATTCGACCCTGCATCTGACAGAGCAGTATATCTTATCTGTCTTCACAGATTAACTCCTAAGCGGCAGCCAGGGCCACACAAATAAAAGCTACAAGGAAGACTAAGGAGAGCCATTTCTTTACTCGCAGACTCAGAGTGAGCCCGGAAATCAGGTGACAGTGGTCAAGCTCGCCAAGAGCAGCACTTCCTGTTTTCAGTCCTATGCCAAGGAAACAGGTCCCTGTGGTGATAAGCAAGCAAACACACTGCTTGCCTTAGACCAGAGGCAGATGTGGGTCTCAGCCCAGCCTGTCTCCAATCTGGACACTTTAGCCTGGGCTAGAAGTCGGGATAGTGGGCCTAATTTTAGGGTAAAAATCATGAACTATGGTGACTCAGGAGGAAGGGTAACTACCTGGCCATCCTTTCTTTTCTAAAGAGTTGGGATGATAGAAAGTAAGAATTTCTGAGTTCTAGCTACAGTGTTCTGGGCACCAACTCTCCTCATCTGTTCCAGCAATCATCAAACTAAGAAACAAGGGAAGGGTCTCTATCATAAAAACATGTTATGCACTGGGGTTAAGACACCGAAAATCCAGAAACGGAAATAAGAAGGCTTCCTAAACCAGAAGGCTATTTCCAGGATTTAGCCACCAGAACACTTAATGACATCCCAGAAGCAAAGAGCAATGTACACAGTAAAATCTGAAGACTGAGTTGGGAAGCTCTTTTGTGGGATGCGTAGGCCCTACAGGCTTCTAAGGGCCTGCTTAGCCTCAGCCAGTTCAAACCAGTTACAACTAGTACCTTAAAATATATACTCATAGGCATGAGGGCCCCTTGAGTGGACACTTCCTCATAAGCCAGCCTTGGGTCTGTCCGGACCCTTGGCAACAGAGGCAGAGACCTGGACCAGTGAGAGATGATCATATCACACCACAGCAGCAGATGCCAGCAAAGCACAGCCAAGCACAGCCCTTCCCGCTGGCTGGAGGGTACAGAAGGCTTGCCCCTTCCACAAAATAAGTTGAGCTTGCTTAGTTCAACTAGCTTCCGGAGTCTGATACGCCGCACCTTCTCATGCTCTCCCCAAGGAAACTAGCAGGGCTCAAAAAAGCAACACTCTTGGTAGTTGCCATCATTACCACCTGAGGACTCAGTGAGCCTGTCCCAGTCTGTCATAAACAAAGACACTGGTAACTCTCCACCTTCATCACAGAAAGAAAAAAAAGCTACAACCACAACCCAGTAAATGTGTTCTTACTTTTCTTGGTACTCACTGCCCAAGGCTCTTTGCCAGCCCTGCCTTTGGACCAGGTATGGCCTGCTGTTAGTTCTTGCCAGTAGACATTGGGAAAGTGAGGTAAAAGGTCACCTGTCCTGTGGGAATGGCATTGTTGCCTGCCCTGTCATTGCACAACATGGTGACCCTAGACATGGATCCCCACATTACTACAAAGAGCAAGCCTCCAGCAGTTGGACCTTTCGCTCAACAACTGGCATGAACAACAGAAACAGTCTCTCCACCATCATCTGTGAGGACGCCTGCAGCAGAGCATTTCAGAGCACATTCTCAGGCCCTGGGCTCTTCCCTCTACAGCTCCAACCCACGCTCCCACACTCATCTAAATGAAAGGCAAGAAAGTGCACACACTCAGCCTGATGGTTAATACTTCCTAAGGAGCTTCAAACTCAGACACTTCAAGGAAAAGCATGTGACTTACCAAATGTGCCATAAAATCCTCGGGGTCCACAGGTCCCCACGCCGTACTTCTTTAAAGATGCGAATGCTGCGGCCTTTGTGGAAGCAAAGGTGCAATGATTTCCTGCTCATGGTCCTGACGACTCTCCCTATTCTTGGACCCACATGACTCCCCACTTCCCTGTAACTATGGCACTTCCAATAAGTCCAGGTAACATGTCCCACTCTTGGACTCACAGGGCTCCTCTTCCCCTCCCCCACTTTCCTGCTTTTAAAAACTACAACAACTCTACCAGAGTTCAGGAAACCCAGATTAGTAAAGGGCACACAACCAAAGCCACCCACACTAGCCCACCAGACCCTTTGCCCTGCATGGTTCACGCCCAGATTTTGATTTTGTCAGACAGAGCAGTGTGAACTGGCTCACTTGGGTGACCTATGCCTGTCTTTTGTGTCATTTCTGCAGCCAACAGTGTCTTGTCCCTCTGTTTTCTGTGCTACTCACCTTAACCCGAGGGTTGGCTAGCAACCCAAGGAAATTAAAGGAGGCAAAGTTTACACATTCTTTTCCATTGACCACGATGTTGTGGGTTGGAGGGCTGGGGAGAGAGACAGAGAACAGTTTGCTTCAGCACCTATCTGGGCACATGAGCAGGAGCAGGCATAAGTATGCAATCAGCCCACCCGATTTGCTCTCCACCACTTTGGTACTTTTTGATAAATTAGAGAATGGTAAATTAAAAGACAAGCATCTTCCCATTAGGTCTGTTGTTTAATAAGCTCCCTGTAGATGGTAGGGGATTGTGGGAAAGACAGCAGATGACTGGGGTCTGGTTCTTAGCACAGATACGGCAGCTCACGCTTGTAGCTATAGCAGATCTGAGGGCCTCTTTTGGGCCTCACAGGCATTTGCACACACATGTGGTGTTCACACGCCCAACTCATACACTCATTCAGGAAAAAAAAAAAAAAACAAAAACAAAACCCCATACAACTAAATTAATAATAAATCTAAATTTTTTAAAAGATAAATGATAAATTGTTGATTCTATAACTTGTTTAAGAAGTATCTAGTTATAATGTCTAAAACTAGAATCAAACAATCAAGAAGAAATATAAAATGATCAAGGTCAAAGGCAAAGAGAGTTGTGATCTTAGAAAAAGTGCTTTAAAATGTCATCTATGGCAACTGACTGAATATCAACTACTTTCTGAATTACTGCTAAGATGCTCTTTGAAAGGAGTCCCCACAGCCTCTTTCCATCGCTCATAACAGAATAAGGGTAGCCAGCTACACAGCAGCCAGAGGTGCTGAGAGGGGAAGAGAGGTTTTGGGGGAGTCAAGCACTGAGCACTTTGCTGATGTAAGGAAATAGCACAAAATGACAGGATAGAGAGATGCTATCAATGCTGTCCAAGTGAGGAAACAGACTGTGTCCTAGAACTGTGGCTTCAGTTACAATGCACTGCTGGCTGGCTGTGTCTGGGTAAGCCAGCAAGAACTGGCACACCGCTCTCAGACACACTATTTATTCATTTTTAAACAGAACTAGTAACTCACAAGAAATGAGATTCGGAATTCTGGAAAGCTAGAGAGAAGACAACCTGAAATCCTTTCACAGTACTAACATATAAAAATGCAAGAAGACTCAGTACCCAGGAGGCAGAGGCAGGAAGAGCTCTGTGAACTGGGGGTTAGCCTCCTCTACGTAGTGATTTCCAGGCCAGCCAGGGCTATATATCCAGTCTTAAGACAAGAACCTACAGAAGTACGACAGAGCACATGAGGTCATGGAGAGCAGATGTCCCTGTAAAGTAAAGACATGGCAGGTGGCAGGAGGTAGTCATCTCTGCTGTCACTCACTTGTCAGCCAAGCAGACAGGGAATATCTGACATCAAGTATCTGAACAACAATTAAATGCCTGATGCAATGGATGCAAAACACCCCAAAATAAAGCAACACGTACAAAACACTAAAAATATATGCAGCAATACTTCATACTATAAAACACTTGACATTTTTTTTTTTAGAACAGGGCTTCATTTTGTAGTTGACAATGGTCTCAATCTTACTATATGGCCCAGGCTTCCCTTGAGCTCCTGAACGCACTCTCTCTTCCTTCCAGGTGCTATGACAGACTGCAGCCATGAGGCGCCACGTCTAGCAATACTGTGTTTTTAATAAACAATAGGGACAAAATATTTGCAAAAACCCAAGACAAAATCTCAGCAAGGACACAAGAATTTTTCAGAAAGGAACACATTTTCCAACAGCAGAGCAATGAACCACAAATCACTAAAAAGACAGTTGAAGGAAAGCAATGTTCTTGGTTTAAAAAAGAAAAAAAAATTAAAAATCAAAATGAAAAATTGGGAATACTCAGGTATCAAAAGCAAATATTAAAAGTTGGTGATGGCTCAGCTGTCAAGAGGCTTACCACAAATCCTGACGACCTGAGTTCAATCCCTCAGACTGAGACTGACTCCTGAAAGTTGTTCTTTGATTTCCACAGGCACGCCATGGCATGCATGTGGATACACATACACACACTTAAGATGTAATAAAAATATTGCTTAAGAGTGTCAAGGTCTTTCTATAGCACACATTACAAGCAGGGTCTACAGCTGGCCAGACCTAAGCAGAGATCATCACCCCTTATCTACAGTTTCTAAGCCTTACAGCGACAAAACTCTCTGGGTGCCACCCATCCTCTGCAGAGGCAACAGTGTGTACCTCTCCAGGCCATCCACTGCACAGTGCTCTTTTATTTGAGAAGTAAACAGTATCCTTCAAAATCTACAAAATTCTGAATGTCTTCTCATAAGGTATCAGAAAAAAGACTGAATTATTACTAGAAAAAGTAAACACATATAATTGAGTTAACTAAATTTGTGAATCTTAAAAATGCAAAAAGGCAAACCCATGTATGACTCAATTAAAAAAACACAGGTACAGAAATAGCCCTGGATTAAGCTAGGCATGGACATTTAAACTCTTAAAACCAAGATCAGAAGGAGATTGATAAGACTCTTTATCTGAAATATACAGATAACAAGGTGGACAATCCAGGCATTCTCTTTAAGAAGCAAAACCAAAGCTGCTGCCTATTCTCTTACTGCACAGCTTAACACAGAAGGCCACACTGTGTGTACTGAGGCCACTTCCATAAACAAAACAGTCACACTATCACCTGCAAGGCCCTGCATCATGCCACGTGTGGACTCCAGAAATACAGGAAGGCAGAGGACCAGTGGGAACCTGGCAGAATGACAACTGTAAAGTAGAATATGTGATCCACAGCTATTAGGTCATATTATATATCATCAGATTTTCTAGTGACAAAGTTGAGAAGCCACATGCAAATGCAAAGGTAAACTCCAGTGTCTTTCTTTCTTTCTTTCTTTCTTTTTTTTTTTTTTTTTGAGACAGGGTTTCTTTGTGTAGTCCTGTCTAGGAACTTGCTCTATAGACCAAGCTGGCCTTGAACTCACAGAGATCTGCCTGCCTCTGTTTCCCAAGTGCTGGGACTAAAGACACGGACCAACCACCACTCAGAATTCGAGACTCTAAGGAACTCAGAGGACACTTAAAAGACAGAAGCAAATAAAAAAGAAAGTTTCAGCCACCTCAGAGTGGGAGGGACACTCTGAGGGCTGCTACAGCACAGATGCCCAAAGGCACCGAGCTTAGTAAAATAAGCTAGACACAAATCATCATACTTTTGTATAATGCTGTATGAAATACCTAGAATAGCCTAGTCTCCACAGGGGGTAGATGAATACTGTCAGGGCCTGGGCAGGGAGGGGGCAGGAAGGAAAAGGCCTGGGGTTTACTTCAGGAGGGAAGAAAATGTTCTGGAATTAGATAATGGTAACAGTGGCACAACTCTGTAAATACAATAAAACTTACTTTTAAAAGAATGAATTATATGTTCAGTGAAGCTTGTTTTTAAAGAATAAAACTAAACCTAAGTAACACTTTCAACGTCATCTCAGTAGAGAAGTAAACAGGTGGTACAACACCTGTCTGGCACACAAGGCCAATCCTAGCACCACTAAAACAGGTAAGATCACCAGTGTGTCAGGCTAGGGAGATGGCTCTGTAGTGAAGAACCTGCTGTTCCATTGTGAAGACCAGAGTCCAGATCTCAGCATCATGGTGGGCAGCTTGCAAACGCCTGCAACAATCTCTTCCGGCCTCCACAGGCATCCACACATACACATGCTTTTGCATGTTCTCTCTCATACACACACACACAGACAGACACAGACAGACAGACAGACACACACACACACACACACACAGACACACACACCTAATCAAACTGAAAAAATTGAAAACTAACTACTGTGTTGCCTCTTCCTATTTCTCTACCACTGAGCAATCTCAGCTCTTTATTTTTTTGAGACAGGCTGCTTTGAACTTCCTCTATAGCTCAGGCAGGGATGAAACTTGAGATGTACCTGACTCAGCCTCCTGATTAGCTGGAATTCCTATGCCACCAGGCCTGGCCTCTTGTAGCTTTTATAAACAATGTACAAAATGTTTTTGATTTTAATAAAAATTATTGAAGAAAAAAGAATCAATAGTGAAGACTAACAGAGTACATGAGTGTGAAATAAACACAAATTTAAGATAAGTATAAGTCATATTCCAGACTCTCTGTACTCTAATAACATAAAGGAGACAATTAAAGGCCTGGAACAGTCAGTCAAGTGCCAGTAATTGTAGCGCCATGCAGGCCTCAGACAGGAGGGTCACTAGGCCAGGCAGCCTAGCTAAACATCAATGACAGCTGTACATACAGGAGACGGTCTCAAGGGAAGAAAGCCAACAGCAGCAGGAAAGACACTTCACCACTGGTGTGTATGAACACAGGGTGTATGAACCCATTTGGGGAGAGAGACCGACAGAGGGAAAGAGGGAAGGGGAGAGGAGGGGCCAACAGGAAGACTATAGGACCACTCTAAGCGGCAGGAATAGGACAGAGAGCTCTAGAAGAGAACAGGAAAGAACACCCACTGGCTAACGTGACGGAATAATGGAGATGTGCAGTCCTGGAGAAAGACGCCAGCGCACTGAAGACTGCCGCAGAATTAAGAGTAAAGGAAGGACAGCGTTTAAACTCTGGAGAAGGGAAGGGATGAGACAGATGCAGCCACACGTCACGGGCCTCTTCAATGGCAATATGGCCAGAGTCAGAAAACTGAAGCAGTCTACAGTCTACGGACATGTCACGCTGCAATTAATGGAAAAGAGAAGACAAGGCCTGTGCACATGGCTGAGGTGGGGACCGCTGCGCTTCAGGCTCCTGCTGCAGGTTCCCTAGATGCTGAGACACAGCCGAGGGTCTCAACAGGCTGCTGGACCTGCTCTAAATCACCCTTTCCTAGTCTGTGCAAAGACCTGATAGAGGATGCTGCAGTCCTGGGGACAGAAAATGTAGCTGTGTTTAGAGCCAGTCTCCAGTCTCCAGTCTCCCCACCAATCAGAAAGTAAAATCTCAGAACAAGGGGAGATGAAGAAACAACAGAGTGCAAGTTGGGGGAAGAAAGGTTCATTTTTAAAGGAAAAACAAAAAGATAAGCTTCAGTGCCCAAATTCAATTCCCAGACCACCCCTTGAAGAAAACTTCACACTGGAAAGTACAGCAGTTCCTCACAGACATGTCTGCTTTGAACAAGGGAATACCACACTTGAGCTAGAGCTAAGGCCAGGTCAAGCACGTGAAGCAGCGAGGCCAAGCAAGTCACCCGGAAACGATGTTGTAGTTGAGAGCAGGATGGTTTTGCGGGACAGGGGGGACAAGAGGCTCTGGTTGCCACTCTTCAATCAGTTCTTCCTTTTCCTAAAGAAGAATGGGAATAGAGTCAGACTCACCTCACACTGGCTCTGGAGATGACTAACGGTACGGCTACAGCAATCACCGGAGTGCCACAGAAACAGAGAACGAGGGCCATCCTTTCTGAGTTCCGGGACTGTCACCCTCACCCCTTTCCTTATTATGGCTCATACCTTTCTTTTTCATGCAGTTTTTGGATAACTTGGTAACTTGGGATTTCTTCCATCTTACCTTACATTAACACATCAAAATTCTACTTGAGATGTGAGTATTTCCAACTCTGAATCTCCTTTCTGAAGACCATATGAAAAACTCTCCTTAGGCTTCAGGGACAACTTACATAACCTGTGTGTAGACACTGAAGACCAGCAGCTGCTCATGTGCCCCTCACACAATCTACGTGAGGCTGCTGTCTCCTCCAGTGTGGCTTTATTCCACTTTCTTCCAACTTGGTCCACCCTGACAGTCCACATTCCCTCTCTCCTTACGTTAAACATGTTAATGTACACTGCAGAGTCAAGTTTCATTCACTTTAGAAAGATGATGTACCCACCACAGGCCTTAAATAAATCAAGCCTCTTTTCTTACCTTGGCTGTAAGATCAGAACGTTCCTGTAACTTGTAGGTTTTAGAGAAAACCAGTCTGATTATCCAAAGTATCAGAATTCCTTCCAGAATAAGATGGTATGCTGGAGCCTGCAAAGGAGAAAAACAGAGACAAAAGAAAAACCAAAGAAGTCACTTCAAAGCTTGCAGGGAAATTTAACCCACTACAGTGGTGCCTCTCCTGACCACCACACTACACTACATGTACCTTACGGCCAGGGCTTCCTCAAGGGTCTTTATGCTTTTCCCATCCTAACAACTGGCAGCTACCCCATCACATGAAAACCCCTAATACTTCACCTTTCCGTACTGAAAATGACAAAGAGGTAAAACCTGACACATATTCTGAACACTTAAAACAACTCTATCATATCCTTTGGATAATTTACACTTTTATTGGCAGGAGATGAGTATAAGAAAAAGGCACACACATAAATATGCCTTCTACCACTGCTGCCCACCTATGGGTAAGTTAACAAAACTATATGAAAACCGGCTTCCACGATTTTTGAAGTTTTGCACCTTCCTGTATTTTCCATACCCTGATAAATCTCCTTAACTCTCAGACAATCAGTCTGGAGTGGGGGTGGCAGTAATTAATGCTTAAAGGGAACTGGTCCTCTTTTCTATCATGTTACCCAAAGGATGCCAGCCTCTTCCGTGCTGGCAGACACAAAGATATAGTTATTTTTATTTAAATGTATTACTTTATTTTTATTGTATGTGTATAGGTGTTCTGTCTGCACATGTGTGTCTACCATACATGTGCCTGGCACATGCAGAGACCAGAAGATTGCCCTGGAACTGGTTACAAATGGTGGTGCGCCACCATGTGGATGCTGGGAGTTGAACCCAGATGCTCTGGAAGAGCTGGGAGCGCTCTTGAATGATGAGCCACCGTAGGAAGATGGTCTCTTGGCTATTCTACCTTGTTCTCTACACAGTTTCAGGATAAAAGCATGGCTGAGTTTCTGTAGAAGAAACAAACACTAGTAACTCTTCAGCCGGCCAGCTAGTGGATACTCTATTCCAGGGAGTTATCACCAGAAAAATCATTTAAAATAGGCAGGTTAAACTGGATATGCTGGTGCATGCCTTTAATTCCAGCACTGGGGAAGCACAGGCAGGCAGATCTTTTGAGTTTAAGGTCAGGATGGTCTATATAGTTGAACCCTATTTCAACAAACCAACAAAACCTGGACCTTTGGTTTTTGTCTGTTTGTTTTTGGTTGTGAGACAGGTCTCACTATGTAGCCCAGGCTGGCCTGAGACTTGATTGCTAGGTCTAAAGGAAGAATATCACTGTACCTGGGAACACAGGCCTTCAAAAGTTAGGCCTGGTGGTGTATGCCTGAAATTCCAGGATCATGTGAAGTTCAAGGCAAGCCCAGGTTACACAGTGAGACTTTACCTCAAAATGCAGACATGTGCTTACAAACTTAAATACAAAAATAATTAATAATGAAGCAGAAATAAATGATTTATTTCATCATAGCTAAAAACCAAACAAAACCCACATCAGACTACAGACACTGGAAAACTGCTAACAAATCCACGTATAAACTTTCAAGTCAATGTGGAAAGTCCTTTAAACTACACAGATCACATGCACAAACACATGTGCACATGGCTATTTACTTTTCATGTATATTATACAACCTCAAATTCTACAAAGCACCCAGTAACTAAAAACAAGAAAAGAATTCTCAACTTCAGATGACTTGAAATTTTCACTGACCCCTCTTAAACATAATTTAGGAATAAGTCCAGTTAACCTTGATTTTCTGAATACAGACAAAAGCAGGCAAACATCTGTTCAACTCAACAAACAGGCAACCCCATAAAGAAATTACCCTAAGATTAAAAACTACTAGCCTAAAGCATTCTTCAAATAACCATAAATACCAGTTTTGGTCCCGACACCCCCCCCCCCCCCCCCGGGCGCCAGGAAATGTGCCACACAAAGAATTCTCCAAAGTCTGTGTAGGTTCCTTTTGGGGAGTATAAAGTCACAATGTACAACAGAAAATTACTCCTTTTTTTTTTTTCAAAAAAAAAAAAATCAATTTTAGTGACTTAGTAGCTATAACTAGCCTAATATTGGCCCTCCATACAGAATAGGAAAATCAAGTATGCTCTCTCTCAAATATTCTTCACAAAGAAATTCTAGTAAGCTGTGCTTAGTGGGGCATACCTTAATCCTAGCACTTGGGAGGATGAGGCAGGCCGATCTCTTGAGTTTTGGGACCAGCCTGGTCTACTAAGTGACTTCCAAGACAGCCAGGGCTACACAGAGAAACCCTATCTAGTAAATCCAAGATAGATAGATAGGTAGACAGACAGACAGACAGATGAAAAGAAGATATTCCAGATATCTCTTGGAATGGGGCATTATCATTACCCATAAGTAGCAACTTTTGATAACTTTTATCAAAAAACGTGAAATTCACTTTCAACTAATGGGAGCTCTCGGTGCACCAGGATTTATCTGTTTGCTCACAGCATGATCTCCAGGCTCCAGATCTGTGTGGTCCTATACATGGCCACTAGTCACATATGGCCACCGAATTCACATTAAAGTGCAATTACAAATTCATTGCCAATGCCTATTGCGACATGGCGTTAGAGACTACCTTATTGAAGAGCCCCTGAGAAAGAAGACACACAGGGGCGAAGCTCAGTTGTTCAATAAACCAGTATTCTCCAAGACTGGAATTTGGATTTCATATTTTATTAAACAGTTTAATAAAATCACCTCAACCATTCAGGTATTCTTTTAAAATCCTTCAAAACATTATATGTTTATAACACAGAAACTGTGGGCAAAGGAATGGCTGCTCCATTTTCATAAATTCCCAATTATTCTGTGTTTTTTAAACCACTCTACCCTTCCCTGGGCAAAGTTTACAATTTTTGGTAAGGCATCCCTCCCACAAACCCCGTCTCGCCGTCAGTTCTAACCGTGGTCCTGAGGACTTGAGTGTCCTAGGCACCCCTCCCAAGCGCTGCTTTCCGGAGTCCAGCATGACTCCAGGAGGCGAGTCCAGACAAGGCTTCGTCCCCGGTGCTCCCCGGGAGCAAGAAACACCGCGGATCCGCGACCAGGTCGCTAGGCCCGGGCCCACGGGCTCACGGGAGGCTCCGGCAGCGGACTCACCTCGTACAGCGCCTGCACCATCTCCACCAGGACCCACTGCTCCGCCACGGTCGCCATGGTCAGACACCCGGCTTCCGGCAGGCGGGTCACAGTCGCGTCAAATAGTGCGCGGCGCGGACTAATGGCGTCAGGAAACCTCGAGGGCGGGGCCTCCGGGGAATTGGGCGGGGCCTCTTTCTGAGGGTGCGTTACACGGGACACAGACGGTGAAGATGAAGATTTGGAAGCTCTGACTTTTAAATAGCGTCGCGCCGTGGCCTTTGCTCTTGACTGTCAGCTGTGCACAGGGTTATTAAGATAACAACATTAGGCCGGCGAGTTGGTGCACGCCTTTAGTCCCATTTGGGAGGCAAAGGAAATATGATCTCCTGAGCTCTAGGCTAGCCTGCTCTACATGACCGGTTCCAAGACAACCAGGGATACACAGTGAGACCCTGCCTCAAAAACAAACAAACAAACACACAAACAATAACAACAAAATTTAAACAACATGAAGGAAGTATACCTTTCCCTTTTAATAACAAGCAATCCAAACATGCCCCATTATTAAAATAACCAACAGAATCTACATAGTTTGTTCCTCAAGAAGAGTCTGGGAGTCGTGTTTCATAGTGTGGGTATGTCTAGCTATTCCCGTGGTAAAGTATAGTCAAAAAGCTACTATGAAAATGTAGATACCAAGTTTTACGTGTACACCAGTTTACATTTTGTGAGACTTGTCCAGAAATGCGATTGGTACAGCAATTTTATTTCTTAAAAGGGGGTTAAGAAGTAAACTGGGGCTGGAGAGAGCTGAGTCAGTAAAGATGACCAGACTTCAATCCCCAGAACCCATGTAAACAAAAAATGAAGACCCCAGCACTGGGGAGGGTGAAGGAACAAATACCCGGGCTCCTGAAGGAGACCCCTGAACAGTAGGGGCTTCTGCTCTATCCCAGATTAGACACAAACCACACCAAACACCTATTTCCACAGAGATCCTTCATTAAGTAGAGAAGAAAAGTTGAAGTGGTTACTTCCTGACTCAGGCAGAGAACAGAAGCGAATGACCTTGCATGTGTAATTTTTAGGAGGAGGAAACGGAGAGGACTGTCTTAGAATGGGCTAGGATGCTGTGATAGAGGACACCAGGGCTTAGGGGGGCAAGGAAAAAAGGGACAAAGAACTGCCTCTAGATAGAGAGGTCAGATGTGGCACATAAGCAAATGGCAGTTTATAGAGGCCAAGGGGGAAACCCCATGTTAGGATGAAGTGTTTAATTTTTAATTGGGCATGTTAATTAGGTGAACCAAATGGGCTTTTGATTGTTGGACCTTGGTAGTCAGCCTCAGGAGGAGGAAGTACCCAAATAAGGGAATAGACCTCGGTGGCTAGCTTCAGGAATGCAATCTAACAGTTTTTAGTAAGGCAGGGGGAATGGAAGAGAAGGGTAAAGCCTGCCAGAGCCACATACTTGAGTGGGCTAATGTTTCTTCACTCTTTGAATAAGGTACTCTACCTCTCTTTGAGGTCCAGGCCAGAGTCAGCCCCTGTGTCAACAAACAAGGTACATGGCTTTTGAGGAAGGACACCCAAGACTGTCCTCAGGTCTGCAAACATACATACACATGACTGTCCATACCCATCCTCACCTACACAAATATCCAAAATATTTCCACAATGACTGTCCCAGTTTGTTTCAGTTCAGCTATAACTATATCCAATTCCTCTCCACCCTCACTAGGATTTGTCACTTTTAAAACTGACAATTCTTAAAGTGTGTTCTTATATCTCATCTTGGTTTGTTAGTTTTTAATTAGACAGTGACACTGAAACTTCTTTATATATTTGTTTGACAGCAAATAAAGCATTGGAGGTCCCTCCCCCCTTTAAAAGACTTATTGATCTGTCTGGGTAGTTTGTCTGCATGTATGTATGTGTCCCTCACATGCCTGGTACCTGTGGAGACCAGAAGAGGGTGCCGGGTTCCATGGATCTGGAGTCCCATATGGTTATGCTATGTGGGTGCTGGGAACTGAACCTAGGTCCTCTGCAAGAACAGCATGTGCTTTAAATTGCTTCAGCTAAGTTTCCATCCCCCCAACCAAGTCTATTCTTTGCTGAAATGTTTATTCATATCTTTTCTCTATTTTACAGTCGGAGTATTTCTGTTTTGCTGCTCCATTTTGAGAATCCCTTGTATAATTCTAGATACCAGGCTATTGGTTGGGTCTGTAGTAGAGTGAATATTTGTGTTTCCAATTAGTGCAGTGATGCTATGAAGGGCTCCTCTAACACTCATGTTGAAATTGAATTGGCATTGTAATATATTAAGAGATAGGGCCTTTAAGACAGGATTATGCATGAAGGCCACATCCTTGTAAATGGGCTGATACTATTCCCACAAAGGCAGATTAGTTATCACAGTTGAGGCTTTGTTAAATAAGTCAGTTCTGATATGTTTTCATTTGTCATGTGATGGCCTCTGGCAGGTTGTGACACAGTAGAAAGGCACTCTCAGATCTTAGCACCTAGATACTGGACTTCTAGTTTCTTGAACTATGAAAGTTCAATATCCTACCTTTATAAATTAGTGGGAGAGAGCAGAGGAAGACAGATAATATTAGCAGCTTGGGGATTTGGGAGGTGATCAGATCATGAAGGTGGAGGACTCACATTTGGGACCAATGCTTTTAGAAAAGAGGCCCCAGAGAGTTTTCTATCTCCTCCCCAGGCCCTGGCAACCACCACCTACTTTAAGAATTTAGTTAGATAGCTCATACACAGAACCATCTAGCATCTTTCTCTAATAAGGCTTATTTCTCTTAGAATTATATCCTCAATTTCAACTAAACTATAGTGCATGACAGGATTCCTTTTTTAAAGACTGAAGTCCTTGTGTGCACATCACATTTTCTTTCTTTGTTCATATGTTTATGGGCATCTAGATGGCTTTTAGCTCTTTGCTATTATATACAATATTGAGCTTTCTTTTTAAGCAGGGTCTCATATAGCCTAGGCTGGCCTCAGACTCCCCATGTAACCAAGAATAATCCTAAACTCTGGGTACTTTCTACCTCTACCTGCTGAGTGCTGGCAATACAGGCATGAACCACCACACCCGAATCAAACCCAGAGATTCATGAATGGCAAGCACTTTGCCAACTAAATTGAACTACAGACCACTACATGTTTTGAATTAAAAAAAATAGCACTCTCCCCTTCCTCCCCCTCCATCCCTCCCTCCCTCTCTCCCCTTCTCTCTCTCTCTCTCTCTCTCTCTCTCTCTCTCTCTCTCTCTCTCTCTCTCTCTCTCTCTCTCTCTGTAGGAGTCTATTCTCTCCTACTATGTGGTTCTCAAGGATCTAACTTGGTTCTTTAGACTCACCACCCACTAAGCCATCTTGCTGGTTCCCAATATGACTATTTACACACCTGTATGAGCATCTCTTTTTCTTTCCCAGTGCTAGAGGTTAATTCAGACTTACATTGATAGACAATTGCCCTGCTACTGAACTAACCATATTATTTTGTTATGCCTTTGTTGCTATTTCTCCATTAGTCAATGTTAGTTACTTTCCCATTGGTGTGACTAAGTACCCGGTGGAAGCACCTTGAGCCAGGCAGTTCTCTTGGCTCACAGTTTGGAGGGGTTCAGTCCACCATGGCAGCAGGAGTGTGAAGCAGCTGAAAACAATGTGTGGACAGTCAGGACGCCGAGACAAAAGCTGGTGCTCAGCTTGTTTTTCCTTTGTCTTTTCTATTCAGTCCAGGATCCCAGCCCACAGGACAGTGTAGCCCACAGTCATGGTGGCTGCCTCACAGAACCATCTCTGCAAATGCCCTCTTAGTCATCCTCCCTGGTGTGTGTCCTAGGTGATTCTAAATCCAGTCAACGCATATCAACCACCACAAGTTCACTCCTTGTCTACTTGACAACCCAGCATGTCACTTTGAAATCATAGCCTCCTACCCTGGTCCTCAAAGACCCATTTTCATTTAATAAGGCATAATCCTTTCATGACAAACTTTCTAGAAGTGAAATCACTGGCTTATGTGGTAACTCTGTATTAGCAGTTATTGAAATATAAACTTTTTTTTTTAAAGTGTCTGGGCTACTTTGTATCCACAAAGGCAGCATTTGAGATGGACATATGTTACATGTGCCATAAATTTTACTTCAGATATAATGTATATAATTGCTCCCCTTATTGAAATATTTCCCTTTACAACCAAACCTTCAACTTATTTGACAAGAAATAAATAGAAAGCAGTATTTTTAAACATCAAATAGTTGGGAGTTTGTTAAATACTTGAATCCACTGACATCTCTTAAGTGAGTTCATAAACTACTTTTACAGTACACACTCACACACTAATAGACAGTGATTTTTGTCACTGTATTGAGTGTTCTACTGGTGACAGGCATCCTGGTGGTCTGGAAGTGGCATGTCATGGTTGTGATCGCATTTCCATAACTAATGATGCTAATCATCTTTTCCTGAACTTACTACCCACCTGTACATTTTCTCTGAAGAAATCTCTGTCAAAGTCCTTTATTCAGTTTTAAATTGCACCATTTATGTTTTTGTAGTGTGTCTTGGTTGAAATTTCATAGCAAGTAAAAATACAACTTTCCTAATCTTTATTCAATTAGCCTTAATATATTTTACATGAGTGTTTCTCATTACCCTTCATTCCTCTGTTTCAAGATAGCTATTGAAATATTTTTATCTCCTCTAGGTTTATCTTATATGTCTCTCAAGTTGATGTTCTGCCTCAGATCCCCTTCTTCATCTCTTTTGTACCACACATGACTGATTTGGCTCCATAATTCATCTTTTAGTCATTGTTATTGTGCTACTCAACCATACGATAGTTTTTAAAGAGTTGGGATGCATTTTTTGTTATTGAAATGCCTCAGGGTCTCTTATTTATAACACTCAAGTCTTTCATAAGACTACTTTTTCCTCTTCACTTGCCAACTGTAAGCCTGTACTGTAAGAAGAGGTTAAAAAAAATGGATAAAAAACCTTCTCAAATGGCATACTCTCCCATAGCACCTGAACACAAACAAGACAGATCAAATTAAGTCCTAAGAAATACAAGAGAGAAAAACAAAGAAGAATGTCAGTGTGGTGGTTTGAATAAGAATTGTCTCCATAGGCTCATATATTTGAATATTTAGTCATCAGGGAATGGCACTATTTGAGAAGGGTTAGGAAGAATGGCCTTGATGAAGTGGGTGTGACTTTGTCGGAAGAAGTGTGTCACTTGGGGTGGGCTTATGCTAAGCCCAGCATCTCCCTACTTGTGGATCAGGATGTAAGGGTCTCAGATACTGCTCTAGTGTGTGTCTGCCTGATGCCATGCTCCTCACCATGATGATAATGGACTAACCCTCTGAAACCATAAACAAGCCCCCCAATCTAATGCTTTCTCTTTTAAGAGCTGCCTTGGTTATGGTGTCTCTTTACTGCAATAGAACAGTGACTAAGAAGCATTATAAGGTATATGTGATCAAGAACGACTTTCCATAAATCTGACAGATGAAAATGATTGGGCTAGCCTGGAAGATATGCAGTGGGTCGTCTTGTCATTTCAGGGGCTTCTGGATTTCTGTGGACTTTGCCGGAAGAAGGGGTAAGAATAGAAGGGACCAAGAGTGGAGATTTCCTAGAGTGTCCTAGAAATTTAATCACTTCATAATTAATTTAATATTAAATCTAAAAATTTAGTCAACCAGGGTCCATCTGGGAGTGAGAACCAACCACTTTGAGCGTGGAACGCATAATGAATAGCCCTATCGTGCACGACACAGGTTTGCAATGAGCCCCTCTTGTGACCTGACCCAGATTTAAAAATTTTAAAATAGTACTTTTTAATACTAGCAATATCATGAGCAAGCTGGTCTATTTCCATGTAGTCAGGTGGTGCTGTGTGAGACGTCTTCCATATCTCGTTTGGTCTAGGGCTGACACAGTGACTGGTGGGTAAAGACTGGGGCTTACCCATCTGAAACTTAGATACCTCGGGAAAGGTTTCCTTTGGGGACACCCACCACTGCCTCCCAGTTTAGAAAAAAGAAAACAGCACTGTAGCGTGCTCGGTGTTCTTTGCCTCTTTCACATGGTCTGTTGTTGTGGGTACAGTCTACCACGAGCACAGATGAGCATGGTTAGAATTGGTCAATTAAGAATAAATTCGCGAGGCTCATCAATTTCAATGCAGCATTCTGACTACTTTATTAATCAGGCCAAGGCAAATTTAAATTATTTTATTTAAATCTTCATCGTTAATGATAGCTCTCCTATCATACTGCATACAGGATGTTTATTTACATATCCATATCTGCCATTTATAGAACGAATATAATCTAGAGACTGCAGCAGAGTTCAGGGGTTTCAGAAGTGGGGGTGAGTACCTGGAGAGATGGTCCGGAGGATAAGAGTACTGGCTGCTCTCACAGAGGACTTGGATTTGATTCCCAGCATGCACATGGCAGCTCAGAGTTGTCTCTAGCTCCAGTTCCAGGGTATCTGATGCTGATCTTCTGACTTCCATAGGGATGCACTTTTACACAGACACACATGTAATACCCAGAAACATAAGAGAAAATAGTGATGATGATGATGATGAAAAAGTTAAAACATTTTTTAAAGCGGGCTGATGTGGGAATGTCTTTCTTTATGCTATGAATAAAGGAATGTTTTGGTCCAGGACAGGCATCGTAGAAGTAGGCGGAGGAATCAAAGCATAGGTAGAAGGAGGGCTGAGTTGAGAGAGGTCAATCCAGCCGCCCAAGGAAGCAATATGTAAAGGAAGACAGGTGAGCCACGGGCCACGTGGCAGGATAGATTAATGTAAATGGATTGATTAAGACAAAAGAGCTAGCTGGCAACATGCCTGAGCCATAGGCTGAACAGTATGAAATTAATATAAGCATCTGAGTCATTTTTGGGTGGAAGAGTAGATGCAGGTCGATTGGAATCATGGGGCTGATCAGGCCAGAAACCTCATGTTACAGTGGGCTGAGAGAAATGTTAGTGGAGTCTGTGTTGATGAGATTATAAACCACACAAGGACCAGGAAAGAGGCTAGTACTGTAAAGATCAGGACTGTAGGATAATACTGTAATTTTTCATTTGTATTTGTTTAAAAACAAACAAACAAGCAAACAACAACAATAAAAAAGTTGACTGACCAAAAGGTAGGCAGGAAGTATTGGCCAGGAAGTGGGGCAACCAAACTAGGAGAATCCTTGGGGAAGAAAGGCAGAGTGGCAGACTCAAGCCAGATGCAGAGAAAGCAAGATGAGAGGCCAAAGAGTTTATAATTAATATAAGCCTTTGTGTGATTATTTGGTCCTAAGTGGCTACAGGACTGATTGAGAAGGACAGAGAACTTCTAACTACACAGGCCGACAGAGTCAGGGTCTGAGAAAGAAACCATAGTCAGCTGCAGAGATGAGAGAGAGGTTAGAACAGGAAATTAGGTCTGGATCCAGATGGACAAGTAAACTGGACAGCAGTAGTTGGCAATCAAGGAGGCCGTGCCAACGGTGGAGAACTGACCCAAGATGAAACCCTGGGAACTGGTTCTTTGCCTGTCAGTCCTGACACACATACTAGGCATCAGATTCTAAGTTGGTTTGTGGCTAACATTAGCTGTCCATTGCTTTATAGCGTCTTGATGAAGTTACCCTTCCCAAAGTCTGAAATGTTCAATAAGTTCTTTGAGCTAATTTCCCTTATATAATTTTAATATGACCACGTATTCCTACAGTCTTAATTCATCCCAATAAATTGATAGGAGGATATTTCTTGTGCTTTCAGGGATAAGTCATTGATCATTCTGTGCCATGTGGGTGGTGCTGGACAAACGGCTTTGTTTATCTGTCCAGGAGTACAATCATTCTATACCCTCAAAATGGAGTCCGCATATAAAATGGAGTCTATGAGGGCAAGATGTGGGAATCCTACAGGTATCATGGCTGGGAGTAAAATGAACTATGAAGAGGTGGGAATGGATCCACTTTGGTTTAGACTGGATCAAACTTCAGGAGTCTGATACCAGGTAGTTTATTGTCTGCATATTTCTTATTCCAACCCAGTACAATTTGGAAAAAGGTTTTCAGGAAGCAATCATTCCAATTCCAGGTCCCAATAAAGTGAAGAACTCCTTTGTAAAGGACATGTGGCCATGAAGATGATTTCTTATTTTTAAGAAGTTTTGTTCACTCTATATACCAACCACAGTTCCCCTCCCACCCCTACTTCAACTTCTCCCCGTCCACCTCCAGCCCACCCCATCCACTCCTTCAAAAGGGTAAGGCCTCCCATGGGGAACCAACAATGCCTGATACATTAAGTTGAGGTAGACCAAGCCCCCTTCCCCTGCTTCAAGGCTGAGCAGGGCATCCAACCATAGGGAATGGGCTCCAAAAACCAGCTCATGCACTAGGATCCTGGTCCTGCTGCTAGAGACCCCCTCAAACAGACCAAGCTACACATATGTCTCCAACACGCAGAGGGCCTAATTCAGTCCCATGCAGGCTCGACAGCTGTTGCTCTAGAGTTTGTCAGTTCCCACGACCTTGGTTCACTTCTTTCCACAGGTTTCATTCATAATCTTGACCCTCCCACTCGCTCATCTAATCCTTCCTCACTCTCCTGGACTCCTGGGGCTCAGCCTGGGGCGTGGCTGTGGATCTCTGCATCTTCCATCAGTTACTGGATGAAGGCTCTATGATGACAATTAGAGTGGTCACTGATCTGATTACTGGGTCAGGCGCCCTCTCCACTACTGCTAGTAGTCTAAGCTGGGGTGAGGTCTGGTTCTACAGACAGCAAAAGACCACCAGGTCATTAACAGCATCCACTCTCAGCTTTTTGGGTGGAAAACAGAAATTTTATTCCACCATTGAGGAGACACCCCATGTATTTAACATTCTTATTTCCTTATTGCTTATTTGTGGACACAAGGACCTCATGCCTCCACAAGGCACAGCCTGAAAGTCACTACTTCACACAACATGGCATAATTTAGAGCAGGACTAAATCTGATCTCAATACCTGCTCTGCCTTCCTCCTGCTTGGTAGCTGCCTCCAGGATCACTGTCATGGCTGCAAGCCCTAGACCATCATTGTCAGAAGCAGAAACTGCTATTTTCTACCAAAGAGAATGAGGAATAAATAGACTTTTTGTTTATTTGTTTATTTTTGGGACTGAACAACAATGTCTCTCATCCTTAGATAAATTCCTTTTGGATTTTCTACTCTTTGACCATGCAGTAATTGTAACAGTTTTTGCCATTATTTTGAATGTTATTTAAAAATGAATAAGTGGGTTGGGTACAATGTGACATTTTCACTGATGCATGCATTCTGTAAATGGTCAAGGCAGAGCCATCATGTTCATTATTTGTGAATTGTTTCTTTGCAGTGAGAACTTTCAGAATCCTCTCTGTTGCAATGAGGTTTCTTGGTCCCGGGCGACCAGAGGTCCAGACCCACAGACCTGCAGCCCCAGACCCTTTAGCCGCCCGCTGTTGCTCAGGCCCCCAAAATAATTCAGATGCTTATATTAACTTCATGCTGTTTGGCCTATGGCTTAGACACATTGCTAGCTTGCTCTTACATCTTAACTTAACCCATTCTCATTAATCTGTCTGTCACATGGCCTGTGTTTCTCATATGCTTCTTGGGTGGCTGGCTCAGTCTGTCTCTGACTCTGCCCTTCTCCTACCTCTTACTTTCCTCTGGTGCCTGTCATGGGCCAAAACAGCTCCTTTTTTTTAAAGATGGATATTCACAGCATACCGAAAGACATTCCCACATCACCTCTCTTGTGGCTGCTTGGAAACGTGGAATATATTGTTGTTGGTCATGGTCACCTTATCATTGGAAAAGGCACACACATCTATTCCTTCTAACTATTATTTTCTACCCATTGTCCCCTCTCTCTGACCTTTTACTCCAGCCTCTGGTAACCATTATTCCACTTTTCACTGGCCATGAGATCAGTTTCTATGTTTAGATTACACACATGAATCCGATTATTGCTTTTAACATAAAAACACAACTTTCACTTTAAAGGGTATAAAAGAGAGTTTATTTTTTAGCCAAATGTGAGTAATCAATGGCCTGAAAACACAGATCCATGTTACCCCGAATTCCATATTTCAACATGAAAAGAGTTTGGGAAGTTTGTATAGTAACAGAACAAAGAATCTGAAAATCAAGGTACTTTTCAAATACATTGGTGGAAACATTACGGAGGTGTGTTGAAGCAAAGCTGGACTATCTCTACTTCAGGCCTCAGATGGTGTCTGATGACACCCTTGGCTGTTGCAAGCTTTGGTCTATTAAGTTAGTACATTACATAAGATCTTATTATAGTTATAAGGGTTATAAAGGATCTTATTAAGTTATAGGTCAGACACAGTAGGCATTGAATGGCTATAAAGAGGGTTAAAGACAGCCCAAGATAATAGTATTTAGGCTGTGGACCTACATTGAAGCTGTAATCATTCACAACATGAAGTAGGAAGTGGGTTAGCTAATCTCAGGAGGGGGTCTCTGGAGGGGAACGGTCTTGGGGTGTCATTATCTGGATGGGGAAGCTACAGCCAGTACTTTATATGCACCTGCTGATTTTGCTGCAGATCAACCACTTGTCAACATCCGTACCTCCCACCAGAGGAAGGCCTTGGCATTCCCATGAATCTGAGACACATGGTGGTGCCTGTGTCAACACTGCATATTTCCTCAGGACTCCAGCTTCACATTGTTCAGCCGTGGATTCCTGTATTTGTTCCCACTCACCTCAGAGAGAAGCTTCTGTGATGATGACTGAGCAAGGCATTCATCTGTGAGTATAGCAGAAGGTCACTGGTGTAGTAAGAGGTTTCTGGCTCGGACTTTCGGGCCTAGCCTCAAGGTTTAGGCCTGCAGACCCACAGACCCGCAGAGACACAATGATGCTTACAATAATTTTAGGCTGATTGGCCTCAGGCCCAGGCATATAACTTGATAACTCTTTACCCTTAAACTAACCCATGACTCTTATCCTGTTCAGCCATGCGGCTTGGTGCCTTTTCTCAGAGCAGCATGGTTGTTCTCTCTTTTTCTGGCTTCTCTGTGGCATCTTTGCTCTGTTCTTCCTGTTCCTGGAGTTTTCTTAGTCTGGTAGCCCTGCCCATGCTTCCTGTCTGCCTTTGGCCAATCAGCGCTTTTTATTAAACCAGTGGGTGGGACAATTATTTACAATGTAACATCATAAATCCACTACACACTGGGAATCATTTTATTGCTAGGTTCTGTTAGCAGAACCATCATGTGGTTTTCCTCTAGGTCCCTGCCTTATCCAGTCTCAGGTTCTTGGCCACCTAAGCAGTGTCAGGTATGGGTTCCATCATGTGGAGTGGGCTTTAAATCCAGTCAGATATTGGTTGGTTACTCCAAGAAGCTTTGTGCCACAATTGTGCCAGTCTACCTTGCGACCAGGTCATCATAGATTGAAGGATTTGTAGCAGATTTGGTGCGAACTTCTTTGTTAATGTGCAGAGAACCTTCCAGAACCACTAAGTCCAGTCAGTTTGGGGTGAGACTCTAGGTAGGCAACAGCTTGACTTCTCTGTGCTCATTGGGTTGTGTAGATGTTGCCTTCAGCAACAGGGCCTTACCATCAGTTTCATTAACCGTGACAGTAGTTTGGGTTGTTTGGGGGTTCCCATGGGGCCACTTTGGTCAACGATTCAATTAGGTGTTACACATTCCCAGTAATGGAAACTTCATTTGGTGCCTAGAGATGTTCACTTGGAACTCCATGTCCCCTGTTACTTGGCGATTCATTTAGATTGCCTTCATATATGTATATATGTATATTTTTGAAGGCTTTTTACAGTATTAGGTTTTCATATAATCCCTCAAATGCCCCTTAGTTTTAGCTGTCCCTTTACATATTCCCTTCCTCACCTTCTCTTCTCTCCCCATTTGATTCTCTCACCCATCCATCCTTATTTATCTATTCAGTTTGTCCTTCTTAGGGAGAATCATCTCTCCCCTCTGGTCCTTTACTCTGTACCTGACCTCTGTGATTTTATGGATTAGAGCTTCATTATAAAAGATTTAACAGAGAATATCCCCCCAAAACAAATATGTACCACATTCGCCTTTCTAGACCTGGGTTACCTCATTGAGGAAGACTTTTATTTAAAACTCTATGTATTTACCTTAAAATTCATGATTAAAAATTTTAATGGCTGAATAATATTCCATTATGTAAATGTAGCACATTTTTTTTAATCCATTTATTGGTTGAAAAACACCTAGGCTGTTTTTAATTTCTAGCTGTTTTGAATTCAGCAGCATTGAACATGGACGTAGAAGGGTCTCTGTGGTAGGATTGATGTGGGAATGTCTTTCTGTATGCTGTGAAATAAAGGGACTGTTTTGGCTTATGGCAGGCATCTTAGAAGTAGGCAGAGAAATTGGAGCATAGATAGGGGAGGGAGGGCGGAGTCAGAGAGGTGTGATCCAGCCGCCCAAGAATCAACATGTAAAGTAACACAGGTGAGCTACAGGCCACGTAGAAATGGATATGGGTTGAATTAATATGAAAGAGCTAGCTAGCAATATTCTTAAGGTATAGTCCAAACAGCATATATTTAATATAAGTGTCTGTGTGTTTCTTTGGGACTTTGGGATTGTTGGTCCAGATAAGCAGTAGTGGGCAGATCCAAACTGTGGGGGTAGTCCAGGCCAGAAACCTCTTTCTATAGTAGGATGTCGAGTCTTTTGGATATATGCCCAAGAACGATACAGCTGGATCTTCAAGGAGGTATATTTCTAGCTTCCCGAGGAACCACCACATTGATTTCCATAGTGGTTTTACAAGTTTGTACTGTCACCAGCAACGAATGAGTGTTCCTTACCCATCCTCATGGACATGAGCCGTCTTGTTTTATTGACTTAGCCGTTCTGACAGGTGTGAGAGGCAGTCTCAGTGCACCTTTGATTTGCATTTCCCTGACTGCTAGAGTTGTTGAACTTTCGTTAAGAGCTTCTGAACTATTGGTGTTTTCTCATTTGTTTAAATCTGCACCCTATTTTTAAAAATTGGGTTATTAGTTTTCTTGATGTCTGTTTTCTTTGTTATTCATATATTTCAGATATTAGCTCTCTATTGGGTGTAGTTGGAAAACCCTCTTCCCTTTCTGCAGTGTGCTCCTCTGTTCAAACAACAATGTGCTTTGCCCAACAGAAGCTTTTCAGTTTAATGTTATTGGTCTTAGTCATTGTTGTTCTTAGAGCCCGTGTTAACAGTGTTCTCTGCAAGATGCTGTACTTTTTCCAGTGTGATTTTCTAACTTTTTTCCTTAAATATAAATCAGGCATCCATAGGTGTATAGACTTATGTGTGAGTCTTCGGTTTGATTCCATTGATCAATACGTATATTTTTGTGCCACTATCATGCTGTCTTCATTACTATATCCTGAAGTGCAATTTGAGATTGAGGAGGGGGATACCTCCCATAATTCTTTATCATCACAGAGTGTTTTAGCTAGCCTCTTTTTTGGTCTGTTTTTAGATGAAGCTGGAAATTGTTCTTTCAATATCTGTGAATAATTGTGTTGGAATTTGGATGGGGATTGCATTAAATCTGTAGATTAACTTGGGTAGAATGATCATTTATTTATTTATTATTTACTATATACTATTTACTACTGTATACTATTTCATGAGCATGTGAGATCTACCCGTCTTCTGGGACCTTCTTCAGTTTCTTTCTCAAAGTTTTTTTTTATCAATCAAATCTTTCACTTGCTTGGTTAGAGTTACCCCAAGATATTTTATATTATTTAAGGCTATTACAAAAAGTACTGGTTTTTTTTAATTCTTTCTCAGCCCCTTTCTCATGGGTCTTTTGGAAGGTTACTGATTTTTGTGAGTCAATTTTGTATCCAGCTACTTTGCTGAAGGTTTTTTTTTTATCAGCTGTTGGAGTTTCCTAATAGAATTTTTAGCGTCATTTATGTAAAAATTGTATCATGTGCAAATAAAGACACTTCAGCTTCTTTCTTTCTAATTTGTATCCCCGGTTTCCTTCAGTTGTCCTACTGCTCTAGCTAAGACTTAAAGTATTATAGTGAGTGGATCTGGACAGAGTGGACAGCCTTGCTTCCTTTTTGGTCTTAGTGTAAATGACTTCAGATTCTTCCCATTTCAGTTGATGTTGGCTATGGGGGCTTGCTTTAATTGACTCTATTATCTTGAGGTATATTCCGTGTATCCTTAGTTTCTCCAGGAATTTTATCTTGAAGGAATGTTGGGTTTTTTCGTAACTGTTTTCTGTATCTAATAAGATGACCATGTGGTTTTGTCTTTCAGTTTGTTTATATGGTGGATGACGTTTATCATATTTATCAATGTGTGAATGTTGAACCATTCTTTCATCTCTGGGATAAAGTCTACTTGATTATGGTGGGTGATCTTTTGGATGTTTCTTGTATTTATTTGGTTTACATAAGTATTTTATCGAGAATTTTTGCATTTATGTTCATAAGAAAAATTGGTCTCTAATTGTCTTTTCTTTGCTGAGTCTTTTAGTGACCTTAGTGTTAGGATAACTGTGACCTCATAAAATGAATCAAGTAATATTCCTTATGTTTCTATTTTGTGGGATAATTTGACAAGTATTGGCATTAATTCTTCGTTGAAAAGTCTGGTAGAACTAAAACTATCTGGCCCTGTGCTTTTTTGTCTGGGAGACTTTAAATGGTTGCTTCTATTTCACCAGGGACTAGGTTTGTTTAGATTGCTTATCCGATCTTGATTTAGCTTTGGTGGGTGGTATCTTTATCAAGAAAATGATTTCTCTTAGCTTTTCCAATCGGTAGAGTATAGGATTTTAAAGTATGTCCTTATGATTCTCTGCATTTCCTTCGTGTTTGTTGTTATGTCCCATTTTTCATTTCTAATTCTCTTAACTCGGATATACTCTCCCTGCCTTAGTTAAATTAGACAGGGATTTGTCAATCTTACTGATTTTTCTAAAAGACAAAACAAAACAAACTGTTAGCATTCAGACCTACTTCTTGGGCACCTGGCAGTAAGCAGGCAATACCTTAGCCCTCCCAGGGTCCTGAAGACATCACACACTCATTGCTAAGTGGTCTCTCTGTGCATTCTAGAAGTCCCCTTATAAAAGGCAGGGTCCTCCCGCCTTCTCTCTCTTCTTCACCCACTTTCTCTCTCTTCCTGTTCTTGCCTTATGAGATCAAGGTTGTGTCTACACCTACTTCTTCCCCTTTCCTGTCCCTTCTTCTCTCTCCTCACCACAGCCCCCTCTCTTCCCTCTTCCCACGAGAGTGCTCTGTGCCTCCTTTCTCTCCCCGCTTTCTCTTTTCCTTCCCTTAATAAAACTCTCCATGTGACTGCTGTCTGCATGGTATCTCTGGAGCACCTTGGCTCCAAGTCACCAAGGTTTCTCTCTGAGGCTCCCATCCACTGGGACCGCCTTGTGATGTTTTTAAAACACAACAGAACCAAGTCTTTGCTTCATCATTTATTTTTATTCTCTTTGCTTGCAGTTGATTGATTTTGGTCCTCAGTTTGACTATTTCTTGGTGTCTACTCCTCTTGGCTATGCTTACATCTTTTTGTTCTAGAGCATTCAGGTGTGCTCTTAAGTTGGTAGTATGACCTGCCCCCCATTTAAAATTTAAAATGTCGGCACTTAGTGCTGTGAACTTTTTTCTTAGCACCACTTTTATTATGTTCCCTAAGTCTGGGTTGCTGTGTTTTTATTTTTATTGAATTATAGAAAGCCTTCAATTTCTTCCTTTATTTCTGTCTTGACCTATTTTTCATTCTTTAGAAAGCTATTCAGTTTCCATGAGTTTGTAAGCTGTCTGTGGTTGTTGATATCCAGCTGATACACAGTGGTCAGGTAGGGTGCAAGGAGTTATTTTAATTTTCTTGAATGTATGGAGACTTGATTTGTGCCAAAGTATGTGGCCAGTTTTGGAAACAGTTTCATGAAGTGTTGAGCTATTATATTGGTTTAGGTTTGGACGAAATGTTTGGTTTACAACCTATTAGCTGTCTGTTGGCTCCAGTATTTCTCTGTTTAGTTTCTGTCTGGATAACTGGTCTATTGGTAGAGTGGGGTATTGAAGTCTCCAACTATCAGTGTGTGAGGGCCAATATGTGATTCAAGCTGTAGTAGTGTTTCTTTTATAAAACTGGTTGTTCTTGAGTTTGGGGCACAGATGTTAAGAGTTGGAACATCACCCTGGTGGGTTTTTCCTTTGATGAGAATTCAGTGTCCTTTTCCATCTCTTTTGATTAGTTTTGGTTTAAAATCTATTTTGTTTTAGTAAGTCCATTAATAATGTAGTAAATATATTATTTATTTTATTTAAAAATATATTTAAAATAAATATATTATTTAATAGATTTATAAATTAACCTACTAAAATAATTACACTAGTTTGCTTTTTATGTACGTTTGCTTGAAATATCTTCTTCCAACCCTTTGTACTAAGGTAATGTCTATCCTTGATGCTGAGGTGTGTTTCGCGTCTGCAGCAGTATAATGGATCTGTTTTCACATCTTTTCCATTATTCTGTCTCTTTTGATTGGGGATTTGAGACAATGGGTATTGAGAGATGTCAGTGATCAGTATTTTTTGATTCCCATTATTTTATTTTTGTCGTGTAGGGCTTGTCTCCTCTCTTTTGATGTGCTCCTCTGAGTTTTATTTATTCTTCATGTCTTCTTGGGTAGGATTAATCTTCGTAAGTTGAAAGTTTCATTTGAGTGCCTTCTGTGGAGCTAAATTCTGAGGCTCTTATTCAAGTTCCTGAATTTTTCATTTTCAGTTTTTCCTCATTTTGGGCTCTCTTTATTCATTCTATATCTATTTTCATGTCTTGGACTCTTTTCTTCATTTTATTTCACAGTTTTATGTTTTCATGTATCTCATTAATGGATTTATTCACTTCCTCCTTAAGGACCTTGAACTTATTCATTATAGCTATTTTTGAAGTTCTTGTCTTGTGCTTTGGTATGTTGCATTTCTCAGGACCTACTGTGGTAGGGTTGCTGGCCTCTGGTGGTGACATATTATCCTCACTGTTATTGTGTTTTTATGCTTGGATCTAGGCATCTGGGTTTTGCAAGACTGTAATTCTAGGTGCTGATACGTGGTTTTGATTTTGTTTGGTAGATGTTCCATTCCTTGGCTTCTTTTGCCCTCTCTGGTCCTTAGGAAAGTGTAGTGGCCGACATTTGCCTGGTATAGAATGTTTCTTAGATTCTGCCAAATGTGGCCACTTGGGGATTCCAAGGCAGACATGCCACCTAGAGAGGGAGATGGGCTAGAGGTGCCATGCAAAGGGGTCTATAGGAGGGAAGAAAGCCGGGTTTACCCTGGGAATTGGGGAAGAGTGAAAGAAGAGGCTTCAGTAAAAGGTCTGTTACATGGCTAGGTATAAGACTGGGACCTTGGAATTGGAGGACAGATTCCTTGGCCACTGTGATCATCAGGTTTCCAGGGAGTTTCTGCTTATCTTTTATGGACTCATCACCTGCACTTCCCACCAACTCCTGTTTAAACAGTACAGCAATAGCATGTACATACAAACAGTCAACATCTCAGTATGGAGAGGGGAAGGGCTCAAGATCTTCCATCTCTAGCTAAGGAACAATTGACAGTTGATGGCTTCTGGGGAAGAGACACTGCTTTCTTTGTGTGGCCTGTGCATCAATAAATGGTCCCATATCCATGAGTCTATGGACAACACAAACTGAACTCAGTGTGTTACCTAGAAAGAAGACAGGAGGATAAGAGGGGATGGGAGTAAGAGGAGATGGTAGGAGTTGGGCTGAAGAGTGGGAGGTCAATATGATCAAAATACGTTATACACATGTGAAATTCCCAAAGGATCAATAACATCTATTCACCTACAATGATCTCTGTGGCATAATAAAAAGCCTGTGCATACGGTCTAGTTGAGCCATATGCTAGCGTAATTCTTAGTCTTTTGAGAAACTCCATACTGATTTCCACAGTATGTAGCAGTCCATATTGCACAAACTCTAGTCATGCAAACCTAGAGCCAGATATTGGGGGAAAGGTGGAATATCAGAAACCGATCATAGCCACCCGGCCAACTCCTCAGGCTTGACTGCAGGAACCCTCAGACTGAACACCTCTGAGTCCTCAGTCTAAAGGAAAGGAAAGTCTCTGGGAAAGCTGAAAAACTCTCTTCTCTTGCTCTGCCCAGCTCTCTTAATTAACTTCCTCTCTCCACATTCCAAAAGCTAGGATTAAAGATGTGGGTCACCCCTCTCTGACCCGGCTTGGTTCTGTGGTTAACTCCGATATTCCATATTAATTTTATTCAATATATATATTACCACATATCCCCTTTTGTGTGAAAAACTTTATATGCCAGAGCATACAGAAACTATCACCACAGCTTCTTCTTACTATAGCTGCTAATTTACACCCACATCTAGACAGTGTGCAGAGGGTGAGGGACTTTGGAGCCGTCAGTCCTGAAGGGGTGTCTTTACTAACTCCCTTCCCTCAAAACTCAGGAGTCTATGCAGAAGAGGCAGAAAGACAGTATGAGTTGAGGAAACAGCATCTTCCAGACCCAGCAGAACGGCTGCACATATGAACTCATTGGAAATGTTTTTAAATAGCATACTAAGCATTAGGTTTTATTCTGGCATTTTCAAGCACGCTCATTCTCCCCCATCCTTCTGCTCTCTCCTCATACCCTTCCAGCCTGAGCATCTGTTTGTACTTTGTGTTGCGTGTGATCATAGCCATTTTTTTTTTTAAAAAAAATCTACTCTGGATTCTAAATTTTAAAAGAATTTAGCAAAATCGGCTTAGATTTTTTTTAATCTACTTTATTTTCTTTAAATGAAATTTATATTTTATTTCACCAAATTTGTAAGTTTTTCTTCAAGATGTTTTAAACTAGCAATTTATACTGAAGCATAACTTTGCCTTTCATTCTTGAATTGTCACACATTTTGGGGAAATTCTCATGATTTGGGAAATCTTCCTCTTAAAGTCTTAAAGTCTTCTGATAATTTTAATGTTTTAGACAGTGGTCTGGGTAGGCCTGTGATCCTGCTTTTGTGGGAGCTAAACTGTTACTAACGAAGGTCTTGAGGGAAACTTTTTGGCAGTAGACAAACTTTTACGCTATGATTCTACCAACACATATAAAAATAAAAATTCATACTTGTAGAAAACAGAAAAACACTGTTCTAAGTGGTGAATTATTTCTCTCTGTATCACCTGTGGCCCCAGGAACAATTGCTAAAGCTTTCTGCCCAATTTCCTCCTCTGACAAGTGGGGATAAACTGGTGAGGATCAGACACATGCAAAAGTGTTAGGAAGAGGGGCAGGGAAGGCCCTGGTGAGCACTGTCTAGCTGTCACTCTGAGCATTGTTCCCAGGTTTAGCACAACAGCAGGCTCTGAGGACATAGCCACTAAAGTGTTGTGGTTTGATCAAGATTCTACCTATAACCATCTCATCAGTGTCTGGCCTCTCTTCATGAAATTCATCCAATATGAATAGGGAGTTAATGAAATTGAGCAAAGGTATGTGGTCCTAGTAAACAGTACTGTTCCCCTCTACAGCATCTAGGACCGGTCAGCCATCAAGAAGCCATTCTCCATACAACAATCTCGAGCTCCTGGGTGTAGGGGATTGTGTTGTTTCATGGTAAATAATTGTCCCACCCACTGGTTTAATAAAAAGCGCTGATTGGCCAAAGGCAGGCAGGAAGTATAGGCGGGGCTACCAGACTAAGAGAACTCTGAGAACAGGAAGCACAGAGCAGAATGCGAGAGAGAAGCTGGAAGAAGCAGAGGACAACCATGCTGCTCTAAAGAAAGGTACCGAGCCACATGGCTGAGCAGGAAGAATCATGGGTTAGATGAAGGGTAGAGAGCTAGCAAATTATATGCCTGGGCCTTAGGCCGATCAGCCAAAAACTATAGTAAGCCTCTGCATGTCTCCGCGGGTCTGTGGGTCCTAAACCTTGAGGTTAGGCCAGAAAGTCAGGGTCAGAAACCACCTACTACATCTGGGACTCTAGGGCAAGAAGAAACCTGTGAACCTTCAAGTTCAGTCATATTTCAGAGGAAAGTCATGACTGTGAAAGTAGGAACAGAGTGACTTGTTAAAGACATCTAACTGATTGGAGACAGAGATAAGCAAAGCCCTTGTTGAAAAAGAAAACTATCACTGGTTTTGTGCTTTATATCATTTGTCTGACATGTGCATTCTTAGGTCCCACAGCAGTGCATTCAGTGCATTCAACCAACCACAAGCTAAAGATATTCATAAAAATGGCTAGAGAGATGATTCAGTCAATCAAGCACTTGTTTTGTAACAATGAAAACCTGATTTGGATCCCTGATGACTCCATGGAAGCTAGCCATAACAGTGCATGACTGTGTGGGGTTTATTGGCCAATCAATCTAGCTGAATAGATGATCTTCAGGTTCAATGAGAGACATTGCCTCAAAAAACAAAGTGGAGAGCAACACAGAAAGACAGCTAACATTACCTCTACACAAAATGTGCCTACACTTGAACACATACACACCCATACACCATAGACATAAATGCACATACACATAGCAAGACTGTAAAGAATAATCAGAAAAAACTGTTCCTGTACTCATAGTGTGTAATTATTTTTTTATTCCTTATGCAATAGAACAGGACATCTGTTTGCACAATGTGAACATGGCCTTATGTAGTAAGAGGTTTCTGACCCAGACTTTAGGGCCTAGCCTCAAGGTTTAGACCCACAGTTCCACAGTACTGCAGAGACACACAGATGCTTACATTAATTTTAGGCTGATTGGCCTAAGGCCCAGGCATATAACTTGATAACTCTTTACCCTTAAACTAACCCATGACTCTTATCCTGTTCAGCCATGGGGCTCGGTACCTTTTCTCAGAATAGCATAGTTGTCCTCTGCATCTTCTGGCTTGTCTGGCAACTCTGGAGTCTCTGTGGCATTTCGGCTCTGTTTTTCCTGTTACCAGAGTTTTCTTAGTTTGGTAGCCCTGCCCACACTTTCTGTCTGCCTTTGGCCAATCAGTGCTTTTTATTAAACCAGTGGTTGGGACAATTATTTACAATGGAACAACATGATCCCCCTACAGCCTTAGGAATTGTAATAATCTAGAGAGGGTTTAAGACATATGGGAAAGGTAGGTGGAAGTTTCTGTTCTACCAGCCAGCTCCCCAAAAACCACACACTGACGTCTTATTAATTATAAAAGATTGGCTGATAGCTTAGGCTTGTTACTAATTAGCTCTTACAATTTAAAATAGCCCATTTTTATCAATTTACATGCTGCTACATGACTTTGGCACGTACCTGTCCTCTTGCATGTCTTATTCCATTGCTGTTTGGTTGGCAACGCCACCCTTCTTCCCAGAGTTCCCTCTATCTGGCTCTCCTGCCTATATTTCCTCCTTCCCAGTTGATGTGGGATGTCTATATGCTGTGAATAAAGGGCATTTTTGGCCATGGCAGGCACCGTAGAAGTAGGTAGAGGAACTGGGGCATATGTAGGAGAAGAAGGGTGGAGTTAAGTGAGACATGATCCAGCTGCCCAAGATTCAACATGTAAGGTAACACAGGTAAGCCATGGGCCACATGGCAGGACAGATTAATGGAAATGGGTTGAATTAACATGAAAGAGCTAGCTAACAATATGCCAGGGACATAGGCCAAACAGCATAAAATTAATATAAGCTTCTGAGTCATTGGTGGGGGGGAGTGACCATGGGGCCAGCTGAGCCAGAAACCTCTCGTTATACCCAGCCATTGGACATTTAGCTTTTTATTAAACTAATGAGGGTAACACATATTCACAGTGTACAAAAAGATTATTGTACATCAGGGAAAGAACATACAGGTAACTGCATATGCTGCACCATTTTCTGGAAGGGACTTGAGCATCTACAGAAATGAGTTACATCCAATGTACACCCAAATATAAGCATTGTGAAGTAAAGCCCTTCATACAGAGTGGCAGAGGATTTGTAAATAACCTATACACAGGTTACATACACAACAAAACCACTTCAGATTACTTCTAAGACAGAGTAAGTGCCATGCGCATAATTGCTAGACTATTATTTAGGGGTTATTTATAGAAAAAACTTTGTACGTGTTCAATACAGATGAAATTTGTTTTACTAATATTTTTGTTATGAGGTTGGTTGAATTCACAGGTGTGGAACCTATAGGAGCCCAGACAGACTGTGTGTGTTAAATATTTCGGTATATATCTACATTCATGCATATAGCCTTAAGTTTATCTCTCTCCGTATTGGTTCTCCAGTATGAATAACTCCAGGTAATCAAGAATCTTGATGTAGATTGTTTTAGCATTTTCCCTTAATCCCCCTTTGTTCTTCTTTTTTTTTTTTTCTCTTCTTTTCATCTATGGTGTCTGTCTAGTATAGATACAGAAGATAGATGCGTCAACCCTTAGACTGCCAAAGCCCTCTGGGCTCTGGATTCTGTCAGAGGTGAGTGTAGCCAGAAGTTTCTGGCCTGTCTGGCTCACAGTCCAGAGGAATCTTTTCTACCTGTGGTCTGCAGCTGCTTATAAAACAGTTACTCAGAGGCTTATGTTAATTACACTGGTTAGGCTTATGGTTCAGGCTCATTACCAACTAGCTCTTACAGCTTAACTTTTTTATTAATTTATTTATTATGTGTACAGTATTTTGCCTGCATGCCAGAAGAAGGTACAGATCTTACTATAGATGGTTGTACGCCACCATGTGGTTACTGGTAATTGAAGCCTCTGGAAGAGTGACAAGTTCTCTTAACCCCCGTCTCCAGCTCCAGACATCTTAACTTAACCTATTCTTATTAATCTGCTGTATTGTCACGTGGCTTATGGCTTACCTGTACTTTTACATCTTGCTTTTGGGTGGGCGGATCACATCTTGACTCCACCCTACTTCTAAGCTGCCTTTCCATAGGCCAAAACAGTCTCTTCATTAACAAACGGTATTCACAGCATACAGAAAGATGTCCCACATCAGGTGAGTACAGCGCCCTGGACCAGAGAGGAGGCCCTAGGACTGGGGACAAGTAAACTAGCTAGCCCAACTCCAAGGTTCTGCCTTCAAATTCTTTAAATCCCTCTGTACATTAAACAGAGAGCCTGGTAGTTTTTGCTTTTCTCATTTGTACAACAAAGTTGGAGGATTGTAAAGACGAGATTATTTGACCTTTAGGAAGCAGTCAGCAGCAGGCAGTAACAAATGACAGCAGCTGTTATCATTAGAAAATCTCCAGGATGACTCCGGACAGAAAGACTGGGAGCCTTTAAAGCACCTCAGAGAAAGAGCCTGGAGCTGGTTCTGGGGAGGCTTCCTCCTGGTGACACAACACAATCTCCAGCAGTGCTGTCTCATTTAGGTCATTGAAAACGAGGAAAGCATTCGCACTTATCCTGAGCAAACATGACGCCACTGATTAGACAAAAGGAGTCCGACAAGAACGGAGGGTTTCAGCTTCCTGCTTCCTCCCTAGCAGCAGTCCCTATTCAGTGAAAGGGCTTGCAAACTTTGCCACAGTTCACCTCGATACAATGAAAGCTTCAAGACCGAAATCTCTTTTGATTTTGATAAGACTTGACCTCCTTATCTTCCTTTCTTGCCCTTGGTGTTCTGAGGTGAGTCAAGTGATCACTCTTGTCCTGACTTTCCTGGAGTGTATCCTAAGAGACTCTGACAGGTGCCTCCTAAGACAACCTATTTGTCTCACCTTTCAGACATCACCGTCTCTGGTGGTGAGGCTTAGGATTGATTGAAAAGAAACCTGCTGTGGGTAGTGGTGGCGCATGCCTTTAATCCCAGTACTTAGGAGGCAGACCCAGGTAGGTCACTGTTGATTTCAACGTCACCCTGGTCTATAGAGAAACCCTGTCTCAAAAAACAACCACCAAACCAAACCAAACCAAACCAAACCAAACCAAACCAAACCAAACCAAACCAAAACAAAACAAAACAAAACAAACCCAAAATTAACCTGCTTGGAAAGACACAGTACAGGCAGTCAGCTGCAGCAATGGAGGGCAAATGAGAGTGTATCAAAAGCCATCATGTTGCTGGTTGAGAGGCAACAGCCAGAGGCTCAGAGAGGAGGGTCCAAGGCTGAGCACAAGAAAGTCTACTGAGCTAAACTCATCATCCTCCCTCTCCAGTCCTCACCCAGTGTTGTGGGGCCATGTTCTAGCCATTCCCAGATGGACTCCAGGCTGAACTGTGTTAAACTGGATTCTACATGTTTTGTAGATGCATGTGTCTGTGTGCATAAGCACTCATCCTTACGAGCACATGTGGTGGCCACAGATTGACATTGGAATGTCTTCCTCAATTACTATCCACCATATGTTTCGACAGAGTCTCTCACTTAACCTGAAGCTTGTCAGTTGGCTAGACTGGCTGGCCAGTGAGCTCCCAGTATCTGCCCATCTCTGCCCTTTAGCACTGGGGTTTTGGACACCAACACCACCACACCTAGATTTTTATGTGGTTGTTGGGACTTTAAAGTTAGACGTTTGTGTTTTTTCAACAAGTACTTTTCCCACTGAGCCACCTCCTCAGCCCCCCACATTAGATTTTAACCTGAAATGCTTGCCATTCTCTGTGTTTGGTAGCCCAGGTTCTCACGGTGCCTTGTTTTTAACGCCACAGTTAGTGGGGTGTTATTACCACTCTTTCTTTATTCCAAGCCTTTAGGTGTGTGATGAGGTTAGTCCTGATCGCAAGAGGCTTAGGGAAGGAAGTGAAGAAAAGACGATTGGGAGCCTCAGATCTTTTCAAATGTCTCCTCCAGAATCAAGTGTGGGCTCTGGAAGAGCACTTGGGTCTATAGGAGTAGGATGTGTTTGGCAACACTGTGTTTTCCTTTGCCAGGGTTGTTTGACCTGAATTTCCTAAGAGCAGGAACAAGCTTGCACAACAGCACCAAGGGTTTATGTTTTAATGGGTTCCATTTGTTCACAGGATTAAATGGGAATTTAAATCCTGGAACTTAATTTCTATTGGAGTAAGGGGTTTATAAGCCGTTGTTGAGGGGACAGGAATTCTAAGCCGTCTGGAACTTAGGACAGAATGAGCAGATGATTAGAACTGTTCCAATACACCTCACTCCATGGAAAATGAGTGCTGTAACCAGGTAAAGCGGTGATGGCACAGGTGCCATCTTTTATCTGCGGCTGCGCCACCATAATCTGATGTATCACATGCATCCTGGATGTGAAAGACTCAAGCTATAGAACAAGGGACAGAAGAAAACCTAGTGCTTCTTAACTAACATGGTTGCCTCACTCCCTCTCCCAGAGGACACTCCACACACTGCGGACACATTCTGAGATCTGTTCCAGAGCATTTCTGCTCACACTCATGAGCATATTCACTTGTGGCTTTTTACGGAAACATTGATGTTACTTTGCCCTGGTTTTAAGATTGTATTAGTTCATTTTAAACTATTTGGCAAGGACTGTGAGAATGATCCAAAGGCAAGAATATTAGAATCATGAATTACCAGGATGTTTGAGCAGAGATCATGGGACGAGGTGAGGCAATAAATGTACCGTGACTTCCTCTCTAAAGCTTTCCAATGTCTTGTGGATAATTTGCCAGTGCCTAT
Organism: Phyllotis vaccarum; assembly: GCA_033318265.1. Classification (NCBI taxonomy): domain Eukaryota; kingdom Metazoa; phylum Chordata; class Mammalia; order Rodentia; family Cricetidae; genus Phyllotis; species Phyllotis vaccarum. The sequence goes on from JARWLC010000011.1 coordinate 56,937,767, forward strand.
CTGACAGATACACCAGACTCACACAGGGAGATCTCATCATTCAGGAAATGGGTCAAGATTAAAAAAAAAAAAAAAAGGGTCAGTGTCACCTTCACTGAGAACCTTCTACAAACCAGGCTCTGTCCTAGGTCCTGAGACCCCAACATTTGAGAAAGCTAGGAATCCCTGCCCCAGAGAGCTCATATTTTGGGAATAGTACACGAGCAGTAAGGACATGAAGTGTCTGGAAAGGGAGGTACCGTCATAAACGCACAAGAAGTATTAGAGCTGATTGTGACTCCCATGAGCCTGCCCACACATTTTCCTCATGCACACTCAAGCATGTGCTAAGGAAAGGCACGAGTGGGTGTCTACTGACCCCAGGGAATGGACAGATCTGAGGCCTGATAAATTCTATATGAGCTCATCATCACAGGCTGAGACATGTTCTTCAAATTCCTTAGCTGCCCTAACCCCTTGGTGTTTCAGATTATGATTCCATTCAGAGACAAGGACTTTGAAAAATGAATTTGGTGAAAATGAAGTCACCAGTGAGGCTATAATCTAAGGTGACCAGTGTCCTTAAAAGGGAATTAGGACCCAGACATACAGAAGGACTGTGCTCCAGAAATGCAGAGGCCAGGCTGAGACAGAGACGGTAGAATTCTAAGTTCACAGCTGATCTAATCAAATATGGAGATCCCGCCTCAAGAAAAATGATTTTTAAAATGGAATGGAATACATCTTAGTGGTAGAGTGCTGCCCAGAATACTCAAGGCCTTGAATATGTACAGACAGCCCTTCTGCCTCCTCACCTAGGAAATTCAGGAGAGCCTGTGTTTATGTAGCTTCTGCATTGACTTCTGTGTTAAGACTAATCTAGAGAAGCTGTAAAGTGCACTGTGTTGGACAGATGATATTTAAATACTTTGTAAAAGTGATGGGACCACCCCTAGGCTTTGTTCCAGTGAAGGCTAATCTTGTGATATGCTGAGGACAGCTAGAGATGAGGGAATACACTCGGAGGAGGGTGCCTCATGTTTCCCACAGCACAGTCTCAGAAGGCTGGTGAGGTGACAGTCTCCCCATGGTCAGGAGAAGCCCCATCCCTAGATCCTAGAGCACATTTTCTACTCTTTAACCCCTTTGGCTCCAAGAAAAGTTTGCATGACTCTGGGTACATGGGGACATAAAACAGATATAGAAATCAGATTATGTCTTGGCTCGACCATGTGACACTGCAGGGATTAAAACATCTTCACTGCTCTTTTAGCATTGATGGATATTTTGATTTTATGATCATCAGTGATGAAAATTCCAATTTCCATCCTCCATATATATTTATGTATCTCAAGAGTGTACTTAGAGCTAAGGCAGAAGTTGATGGAAATTCTCTACTAATATAAAACCAAAATTTTTTCTTCCTTCCTTCCTTCCTTCCTTCCTCCTCTCTCCCTTTCTTTCTCTCTCCCTTTCTTTTTCTCTCTCTTTCTTTCTCTCTTTCTTTCTTTCACTCTTTCTCTTTCTTTCTTTAAAGAAACTCATGCAAGCAAGTCAACAGAACTTTAAATTGCCGGGCATGGTGATGCATACCTTTATGTTCAGCACTTGGGAGGCAGAGGTGGATGGATCTTTGTGAGTCTGAGGCCAGCCTGACATACATAGCAAGCTCCAGCATAGCCAGAACTGTATAATACGTAAACAGACTCCATCTTAAAAAGGCAAAAACAAAGCCTAAAGACACTAAACATTGTAACAAGATTCAAATATCTATGCACTTGATATTTATAAGGTGAGAAATGGCTTTGGTGCCTGGTAGAAAGAAACTGGGCAGAACTTCCTCTGTCAGCCTGGGTCCTCTATTTGCTTCCATGGAAAGGTCAAGATTAAAACAGACTGTTTCTGGAAGCATGGGGTGGAGCTGTTCTCCTGGTGCTCAGAGACATTGTGTGCTGCACAAATAAAGGAAACTCAGAGCCAGATCTCTGGGAAAGGCTGAGATATCAAAGAGAGGAAACACCACAAGTCAGATCTCACCCAGCTGTCTTCCAGCTTCCTCAGCCTCACTCCTCCTGGCTTCTACTGCTTGCTCTGTCTTTCTATGCCTGCCTTAAATACCCTCTCTGCCCAGTTGCTTCACATCCAGGTTAAGATTAAAGGCATGAGCTACTACTTTGGTAGTTAGCCTTGAACTCACAGAAACACAGAGAAATCTTTTCTGTCACTGGAGTTATGGGATTAAAGGCCTGGTGCCATCCCTGCCTGCCTGGGAGCCTGGAACTCCCTCTGTGTAAACCAAGCTGGTCTCAAACTCAGATCTGCTGGGATTAAGGGCACAAGTCACCACTCTCAATCAGGCATAGGTCACCAGTCCCTATGGATTGATTGCTGGGATTGAAGTTGTAAACTACCACTCTCTGATCCTTCTGGATTGACTGTGGGTAGATCTCTGATATTTCAGACTGGTTTTTTTTTATTAAATATGAAACATATTGCCACAATTGGGCTGGAGCAGGCTATTGCACAAGGGGTAGGATAAGGCCTAAGGTCACTGTTGGACATTCAAGTGGACAGAGGCCTGAGTGGCACTGATGTACCAATTCCCTGAGCTCCTTGGCATCCGACCCCATTGCTCCTGTCTCTCCCTAAGACTATAGGCCTTTGGGGCCTAGGTCATTTGTCACAATCAGTGACCCTATGTGGGGACAGGCTCTAGATCCTGTCTCCATTTCTTGGACAATAGAATACCTCCCCCCACAGACTCCATGCCTAAACAATGAAGACGGCTTGTGAGGCTTCAGCTGGGAAGTCAAGGTGTCAGCCTCTGAGGATAAAACAAACGTCTTGTTCCTTTAGCTCTCAGACCTCTGTCCTATGATCAGGGATGGATTTAAGAAAGTCACATAGGATCCCTACATTCACCTGCCTCTGCACGTTCCAAATCTGCTGCTAGAGATGTGAACCCCTGCTTCCAGGGCCAGCATCTGCCCAGGAAAGGAGAGGAGGGTTTTGAGTCGGGGACTCTGGGGTCAGCTTAGGCTCTACGTGCTTTCCAGGAACAACCGTAGGTCATTTCTGGCTTGAGTTCCTGCTTTCATGGAATCCTTCATGCCCAGTCATCAAGTGCTTATGGATATAGGCCAAGTGTCTGCTTGGGAACATGGTTTCCTTTACTCCTACTGCTGTGACATTAAATACACAATCAGTTTTGAACAGAGTCTGATAGGGACTGTGGTAGGAAGAGGAGCAGAGCCAGCCCACATGGGGACCTATCTGGACGGACACTCAGGGATAAACTTGTTGAGGGGTGAAAGAGCCATAGGCATCAGTAGATATGCCATTCCAGACAGGGTTCCTGGGAAGGAAAGTATACTGAGTATTCAAGGGAAAACTCCAACATGGCTAGAGTGTAGTGAGGGAGGAGTGGACAGAGGATGCAAACAGAGGTTCACATAGGCCAGACTCCCTCAGAGCTTTGTGGCATAGGCAAAACTAGGGTCACAGTAACTGGGAAAAAGCCTCACTCTGACTTATTTTGGGAGGACATTCAAAAAGGATGCTTAGTTGTTGGCTGAGAAGGTATTTTGTAGACTCCATGTGCTGTGTCCCCACTCCCTTGGTTTTGATTTTCCAAAATGCTTGTTGCAGATGCAGGGGGCTGGGCCATTCTTGTCACCTCCCCATGTTATTGATGTGCTCCAGGTCTTATCCTGGCCACAGTGTTCTGAGGGATGAGGACACAGGCCAGACAGGTCAGAAATTTCATACAATAAATGGTGCCCAGTGTGGGTCAAATAGACCCACATAAAGCCCAAGAAAGCTTAAGAATGGTACTAGAGCACAGAATCGAAGCCAAAAACCGCCTCCGATATGTTTCTCACATGAACCATGGGACAGAGATGCCCTGGTGAGGTGTTTGGGCTTGAGCTACAAAGGTTTCTGTTTATATGGACAAAAAGGAAACAGCCGAAGATTGCTTCTTAGTAGCAGCAATATTTTCTTGGGAAAGCTCTGTTTGGTGGAGGCAAGCAGAGGTGTGCCTTTTTAAAGTGAGACTTCCTGATTCAGCCTTAGAGGCAAAACACTTGTGAGTCTTTTTAAGAGGCCCTGTTGCCAAATACTTAAATGGAGTTCATGAGCAGCAGACAGAAGTACTTTACTTGGTGATTATATGGATACTAAAATTCCCCAGAGTGGTAATTATGGGTTCTACCAGTGCCTCTGCTAAAAAGATAAATCTATGAAACTAGACTAGGAGCTGGGTGGAACCAGTCAGCTACCCTAGTGAAGCCTTTAATCCTTGGACGCACCTTGGCAGATTAACAGTGTGGTCAGAAACAGAAAGAAATAGAGGGAGCTGGGTGGAGTCAGTCACCCTAGCCAAGCAAGGTGTGGTCAGAGGTAGAAAAAGATAAGAAATAAGAGATATACAGTAAAGACAGATTAAAAAAAACCCTAAAGGGTTTAGAGTGTGCTTAAAATATATGTAGGCTTGGGAGAGAAAAGAAAAAAGAAAAAGGGTAGAGAAACTCATTAAAAAAGAAATGGAGTAAAAATTACAGTAATAAGCCACATAAAAATGGAAAATATAAAGTGTCTGGATACTGTATGCTATTGTTTTGACTAAGTTTTTTGACTGGAAATGAAGTACTAAAAGCAGCTAAAAGACATTTGATTATAAATGCTATTGGATTAATTCAACCTATATATTCTGTAAATGAGTTGACTTTAAAATTGAAATCAAAAGATGCGCTACTTTGGAGAAGAGGTTTTTTCTTTATTTCTACAGAAAATGTGAGGCTGTGGATTTATTCCTGGATAGAGAAAGTAAAGTTTGATCCAGGAAGACCCACCCCGAAAAATCTCCAGTGGAAATGGACGGCCCAGATGATGCAGCATTTCAGAACACCTCTGTTGCAGTTTCCTCTGAGCTCTGTATCCAAAGCAATTTCTAGGAGACTGGCTGAGATGACCCAGCCTTACAGACTATTTCACTAACGACTTGTCCATAATCCTAATTTTTTCTTTGGATTCCCATGGGATTGCCAGCACCCCCATTCAGCAGGACGTAGCCTAGAGAACTACACCCACATTCCCCCCAATGGATTATGGATGTTTGTGTTTGTTTACAGTGTTGGTTATAAGTAGTTATAGATAATGGGGGGAAAAGAATATTAGATTTGGAGTTCTTATTTTAAAAAGAAAAAAAGGAAAATTTAGTGGGATTGTGATTTAATAAAAATGCTGATTGGCCGAAGGCAGACAGAAAGTGAAGAAAATTATAAAGATTAGAAGGTCTGGCCTTTCTTGGAGGAAGTACATCACTTGGGGGTAAGTTTTTTATTTTGTTTTAAAAGGCCCTGCTTTTGAGTAGGGAGAGGCTCATTTCTCCATTGGCACTGCTGTGTGACAGTCAGGAGCTGAGCTCAGCTGTACAGCCCTAATAAAATTCGGTTTGAATTTGAATTCAGAGAGTTGGTGTAATTCCGGGAATCCTTCTGGGGGTTGCTGAGACTGAGCAGAACACCTTCTCATGGTGAATTTTGTGCAAAAAAAAGTTCCTTCCATATTATATCATCTAGTAGTCACTTCAAATATTAAATATATATTCACTAGTATCCTTTCTGCAAAGTAATTGATTTTAGAATGACACTTTTGTTAAACAGTTGTACCCCACAGTACTTGCCTGTTAAGGGACCTCTGAATAACAAAAAAGTAAAATCCAAGAGTGTTTGGCTAAGTGGACACTGTGGCATCATGAATCCTGCAATGGTGTCAAACAGATCTTTGTGCTTCTGGAGAAAGGAGTCACTATCCACACCCATGCTTTGTGTTTCTCAAGACTGGAAAAGGATGATAAAAAAAAAAAAATGAGGCTATTAAATTATAACTTGTTTGGCCTGTACCTTTATCCATTTGTGTGGGGGGGTGGTGATAAAGTTTGTTTAATTACATGACCACTACGCAGAGTCAATTGTAAAATGACTTACTGCCGAAGATGTAGCTTAACATCATAGGGTAATCTTGCAGGCATAGATTTAGCCAATCACAAGCTACCAATGGATCACATGGTGCCTGGGACGTTCTGCTTGCAGCCAATCAGGCTGTTTCAAAACAGCTTGCAGCTCTGGTATGCCGGTGCCGCTGGGGGTAAAACAAAGTCGACACCTTGTTAATGCACCTGCTATCTGTTTTCCTGCAAGGATCCCTGCCCAGGCACCAGCAGAGAACCTGTCTGTGTCCTCCATGGCATTTGGGAAGAATTCAGAGGTGCTGAGGCTGCTGGGACTTTAATGGGAAGTTCAATTTCCTGGCCATATAGAAGCCACCATATCTGGCGCCTCTGGTCTCCTTCTCAGGGTCACAATGTTAACTGTAGCCCAGCTTGAGAGCCCTGCAGCATCTGACATTGGGGGAGATGGTGACAGCAGAGTTTAACACAAGGAAGGGGCAGAGAGGGCTGTGGGGACCAGGAAGGGATGGAGGTTGCAGGGGAGTGTAGGAGCAATGCCTGGAAGGGGCAGGGAAAGCCAGAGGGGCCCTGGGAACTCAGGGGTCTACACTGCCCCCCTGTGGACTCCGGGAAAGGTGCAGGCCTCCAATTTCCTTTCCTCTTCCCAAGGTGGTGGAGGCCCAGGTCACCTGTCTGGAGGAAGAGCGAGCCATGTCAAGACAGAAAACGGAGCGGAGCATTGCACAGTGCTGCCAGCCAGGCTGCGGCTTCAGGATTCACATCTTGACGTTTTCCTTTCAGTGTGTCGGTGCCCTTCAGCCACTGTTGGAGCGAGCGTGGTACTGTCACTGCCACCAGATACTGGACGCCACAGCTGACTTGGATGGCAGCCGGTAAATAACGGAAGCTCAGACCCCACCCCAGGGGCAGATGTGCACAGGCTGTGTGGAGAGAGATGGTTTGGAGGAACCATGTTTTCAGGGTCAAAGCCACAATGGCTTTGGGGTTGCTGAAGAGACCTTGGCCATCAGAGGAAGTTACAGAAGCTCTCTGCATGCCCTGTGCCAGGAAGTGATGCAAAAAATGACCAGAAAGATTATGCAGATTATTTTGTCTTGTGTATTGTGACTCTCAAAATGCTAACTTTTGTGCTAAAATGACATTGCTTGATTTTATTGGGGGAAAAACTATTGTGTATGGATTAACAAGTGAAAAATCACATCAGTGGCAATGTGTAAAAAAATAAAACAATGAGCGAAGAATGACCCAGTTTGCTCCCAGGGTCTCAGTCTTGCAGCCCATTTCCCTTCATGAAACGTTAACACTCACCCCTGCTCCAGTTTACAGCAAGGGGAGTTTCAAAGCACTAAAGTTTGCCTCACACCAGGGACCATGGTGCACAAACCCTGAGTATGCTTCTCTCTGAGGTCTCCCTGACCTTGAAAATGGTGTGTAAAATGTCCCTGGTATCACATACCACAGGAATACACGGGGAGTGTGTGGGATGCTTATTCCAAAGCTTCAGAAGGATTCCCAAATTGAGAGGCATCTTGGGGTCATATGAACATTGCTGAGGAACAGTATAGATCACCAGTGAGCAGGTAGTGGGGAGCCCAGGTTCTGAGCTAAGGGAGCAGGTGCTTTGGTGTCACTAGGGGCAAATTGCTGGAGCCAAGTGAAGTCAGAATGAAGAAACCCCGCTGGCCACCTTTCCTAGACAACATGTTAGCACATGCCAGATCTCATGTAGTGTGGCTGCCATGGTGACATGTGCATATCTGTAAACATTTCTGTGAGATCTCTGTGGACGCTGATTTCTGTGTTGATCAGAAGTCTCTGTGGGTTCTCAGTGTGAGCACTACACAATCCTCTTCATTTCTGTGGAAATCTGTGGCCAGTCTAGAGGGCTTGGTGAGAGCAACTGTGAGAGTGTCTATGAAAGGCCCCATGGGAGCTCTAGGAATTTCTGTGGAGGGGTCTGTGAAGATATGCAGGGAACTTCAGAAGTCTTTATGGAGGGCTCTGAGAAGGTCTGTGGAAGAGACGGTTTGTGGGGGAACTTTGGGTTTCTCTCTGTGGGTGTCTTTAAATGTCCATGGAGGAGAATCTAGGACTGACTTGAGGGGTCTCTGTGTGGGGAATGTGAAGGTCAGGAGGGGATGTCTTAAGGGGAATCTTGTAGTAGGAGGTTTCTGGCCCAGACTTTCGGGCCTAGCCTCAAAGTTTAGGCCCTCAGACCCACAGACTCGCAGAGACACATAGATGCTTTCAATAGTTTTTGGGCTGATCGGCCTAAGGCCCAGGCACATAACTTGCTAACTCTTTACCCTTCATCTAACCCATGACTCTTATCCTGTTCGGCCATGGGGCTTGATACCTTTTCTCAGAGCAGCATAGTTGTCCTTTGCTTCCTCCGGCTTCTCTCTGGCATTCTGCTCTGTGCTTCCTGTTCTCAGAGTTTTCTTAGTTTGGTAGCCCTGCCCACACTTCCTGCCTGCCTTTGGCCAATCAGCGCTTTTTATTAAAGTGGTGGATGGGACAATTATTTACAACGCAACAACAGAACCTCGGATGTCTTTCTGGTGGGCTCTATTGGAGTCTCTAAAGTTGAATGTGGAAGAGCTGGGGAGATGGCTCATCCATTAAGAGCATTTGTTGAAGACCTGGGTTTGGTTTCCAGTACTCACGTCAGGTGGCCCATGGCTGCCTGTAACTCCAGTTTCAGGGTCTGAAGCCTCCTCAGGCACTGCAGGTGTGGAGTGCTCATACAGACAAGCATACTCACGTGCATGTGAGTTAGGGAAATGGTAACTGTTGTTCTCACAGTGGGTGTCTCTGTGGAGGGCCTTGGACAAACAGCTGCTCTTCTGTTCTGATGAATACTCATCATCTTCATGCCCATGTGGATGGACTCTGGGATTGAAGCTTGACTGGAAGCTGAGGGAGGCTCAGGATGCACCTGCATTTTGGACAAGTCCCTTCCCTGTGTGAACCAGTCCTGTAGGGTCAATAGCTTCATGGGAAGGCAAGGGCCAGGTTACACTCTTGATCATGTTAGGTCCCCTCCTCTGCCCCAGTGTAGTGTAGCCATATGTATGTAAGAAGGTCACCAGGGTAGGAGTCCCACTCAGAATTCCCTAGCCTGGCTTTCCCATCAATTAGTGACTCATCCTTTCTGGAATAAAAAGGGCAAGAAAATGCGGAGTGGTGAGCTCTGCTCTTAGGAAATAGCATTCCCTGCTCGAAGGCTCTGCTTGCTCTCAGAGTCTGTGATGGAGCTGAGCAGTCTCTCCAGGCTTGTGGTTGAGGCCAAGAGCAACGGTCCTCAGGATAGTGGCACAGAAAGGATGGCTCAGAGCCAGATGTCTCATGACTAGAGTTAGTGCTGTGTCCTGTGAGGACAGAGTTTTCCTGTCCATGGCAACCATGATTGCACACACAGGCCTGAGCAGATGGAAAGACAGGCGATCCCTGGGCAGGGTGACACACCCATCTAATGCCATCTTGTAGCCACCACACTGTAGGTTTTAGGTTCAGTTTGGCATGGCACGGAGGGAAGCAAAGACTGGAGAGGATGACATTACATTGTCACTCAGACAGAGCTCAGGGACAGCAGGGCTCAGCTCCCATAGACATGAAGGATAACACTACACTGTCATCCAGGCAGAGCGCAGGGGCTGTGGGATCAGTTCCCACAGGCTCTGTCAGGGAAAACAGGGGCTTCTCTCTTGGGGGTTTCATTTTTCCTCAAGAAACATAGGACACAGGAGTCTTTTAGCTCAGTTCCACCACACCCCCAACATTCCTGAACCTTCCTTGTGACATGTAAGGTACTGTGCCTCTGTTCACTCATACCTTCACCTGCACAAATGTAGGACAAAGCTGGAGGGGGAGGTTGACAAGACCCTGAGGTGGGGTCACTTGAGGATTAGTGCATCTCCACATATGTAAAGGCTTTTAGTGGTGTTTCTAATGCTGGGATGGCAAGCCTTATAGTGCAGCTAGGGATTGGGGGCGGTGTGAGTCTCAGCGGCATGTCATGTCTCTGTGCCCTTTACTCCTAGATGCTGCTTCAAGGATGACCAAATGCTGACCTTACCTTGTGCCCAGCTCGGTGCAGACAAAAGCCACCACGCTGAAAGCTGAAAGAGAATCAAAGTCAGGAAGCTGTCACGTCCCAGAAGAAGCAGCCATTAGCACATATGGTGTGCTCTCACAAGAAGGAAAGCTTTTCCTTTATGAGGGTGAATTTTTACTGAAAACTCTTTCCTCTTGAAAATGCATGAGAAACATTGGCCTGATCTGACGTGCCGTCTTATTGAATGATTGCCTAATGGACATAGTAAAAGTAGCTCTGAATCTGTCTCCTGTGAACTGTGTGGAAAGACTCTCCTAGGAACATAGACTCCCTGGGAAGCAAGGTCTGATTGCTGTCTCTGTGACCCACCTGCTCTTCATTGGATGGCTGTGGTCCCCGGGGATGGTATGATGCCACAGCTCATATCGCCCATCACTCTGCTTTCTTCTAGGTCATAGTGACCCCTGCTGGTGATAGCAATAGCTGCCCTCAGGGGGCTCTTTGTCTGCATCTTCAATAAGATGGGCCTCTGTGTCAGCCCATCTTTCTATCAGACTGTCTCTAATGACATCACGAGCATCCTACTGCCCCATGTATAGGAAGAGATTCCTTTGGACTTAGGCCCAGCTCTGAACTATCTGCAGGGACGTCATGCTGCTCACAGAGCATTCCTTTCCCTAAACTATGTTCTTCACACACTGTGGAACATTCTTAATCCTTCTCTTTGAAATGCCCTTCCTAGGGGGACTGTCACTCCTTTGACAGGCATAGGGAGGACTCGCAGCCACCAGTACCTGACGATTTTCCTGACCTAGCAAAGGCTCAGCTCACAGGCCCTCACCCCTGCAAGCCTTTTTCTTGCTGTGGAAATAGCCTGCTGGGACCGTCTCTTTGGCGACAACCCCTTCTGCTCTTGGCTGCACCTACTGCTCTTTCAGGGCACACTAGTTCACCAAAGTCTCCATGATGCTTCTAGATGCATTCTGGAAGATGCTCAGAGAGATTCCAAGAGCAGGTTGGCTGGGGTGGGGAGCATGTCATGGCAGGAGGAGACCAGGGGACTGTTCTTAAGACAATTTCATTAAGTATATCTTTATCAATACTGTGCTTTCAGGCCCAGACACCTACATTCTAGAGGGGAGGAAGGGCTTCTGGTCTCCGTGGAACCTGACCTCATCAGATCCATTGATAATTCAGGCAGTGACACTGTGTATGGTTAATTTGCACTCAGCAGTGACATCTGCTGTATCTCCAGTGACTCCATGTGGTTTGGTCACTAATGATTGGAACCCTGTTTCAGTCTCCACGGTGGTCACACTGCTTCAGTGATGTGGGAACGTCTTTTTGTGTGTTGTGAATATCAATCTTTAAATAAAGGAGGTGTTTTGGCCCATGTTAATCTCAAAATGTTTTACATTGATATAGATTTTAGTTTATTGATACAAATTTAAGGTCAATTCTCTTATGCTATATATGTTTTTCTACTCTTGTTTAAGATATAATGTTTATGTAACTAATTTAAAATTATAATACAAATTAAAAATACTTAGTTAAATTTTTAGATATACAAAAATATAATTCAATTAGATAATCTTCAAACACTTCTAAGACCTACAAAATATGGCATTTTAAAAACTTAGACTTTTCTAGACAGTAAGACAAGTCTGTTCCTGATAACACCAATTTACTTCAAAAAATTAATAAACATCAAAAAAACTCCATATAAAGATTAGTTTCTTTGTGACATCGGTTAGCCACTAGACATGGACCTGTTCTTATATTGACTGCTTGACAGGATGCTGTTTAAACTTGACATACAAGTTCCATAGAAAAGTGAGCTCTAAACTTTGGCAAAACAAGCCAAGATAGTCATTTAAGGTCCTGCTTTATAAAGAAAACTGTCAGACATTCTTCAAGACTCGAGCAAAAGTGACTGATAAACAAAACATTTCCTGCTTCACTGAGATGAAAAGAGACTCTGGGCCTGTAGGCTGAAGATGGATGCCCCAACTTTATAAAGGAACTTTGGGTGTCTGTCCAGGCAGATAGGTGTCATCTCTGTCATTTCTAGATTTTAAAAGTTACTTACACTTCCACTTTACTTAGATAAATATATCCTTCTGTGGTCTTTGATATAGTTAAAGATTAAATAGTTATAGATATAGTTTTTCTTAGTTATTTAAAAGATATATTAGATATAAAACTGTAGATACATAAAAATAAAATAGATAATAAAATATCTTCTTTAATTTTACTAAATACAAGTAAATTAGATATTATGACTATAATTCTTACCTAATGGCTATTTTGTTATATATAATTTTGCTATGTTAAAATTGAAAACTTTTTGATTAGACGGGGAGGTGATGTGGGAATGTTTTTCTCTATATTGTGAATATCAATCTTTAAATAAAGGAGCTGTTTTCGTCCCTGACAGGCACCATAGAAAAAGTAGGTGGGGAATCAGAATAGGTAGGAAAGGAAGGGCAGAGTCAGGGACAGACTAAGCCAGCTGCCTAAGAAGAAGCATGTAAGGAACACAGGTGAGCCACGGGCCACATGGCAGACAGATTAATGAGAATGGGTTGAGTTAAGATGAAGGAACAAGCCAACAATGTGCCTGAGCTGTAGGCCAAACAGCATGAAGTTTATATAAGTGTCTAAATCATTTCTGGGGGTCTGATCAACAGCGGGCAGCTAAGGGGTCTGGGGCTGTATGTCTGTGGGTCTGGACCTCTGGCCGCCCAGGGCCAAGAAACCTCATTGTAACACTTCAGTGTCTTCTGAGGCCGTGTGCCCACTCACTTGCTGTGTCACCCATCATCTTTGCAAGGCTTGGACTTCCCTGCAGGCTGCCTCTCTGTGTCCCCAGGACAGCCTTGCTTTGCCAGGTTCCTGACCAGGAGAGAGCAAGTGTGATCATGACAGGCAGCAGTACCCTATGCAGTTGTATGGCCCATGGGAGCCAGCAGATAGGGTCCTCTGATTCCCTGAGTCCCAGCAGGTGACCAGGAAGAGAGGATTCTGAACATGGAAGCTGGTGTTGGTCTTATCACCTCTTTTGGACATTTTGATGAAGTTTTCCAGAAACATGGAAACCTTAGCAAGAAACACACAGTAGAGGTGGGAAATTCAGGCAAGGGATGCGGCTGGATTGTCCCTCAGCATGGGATCCACTGGCTCCAAGGCCCGCAGGTGCACACCCCACGTGAGCCTCACAAGATACTGGCATCTGTTTCCTGATTTAGGTGAGGCTCGGGTCAGGAAAGAATGCTCCAGTGTCCAACCTTTCCAGGATGCTGGGTTTATAGGGTCTTGAGGATGCTGCCTTGGGGAAAGCATGATCCACAGAGGGCCATGACCGGCACACACACAGGGGATCACCCTGAATGTCCTGCCCCAACTTCTTGCCATGATTAACTTGCAAGATGCTCTATAGATGCTCATTGCTCGAGTCACTAGATAAAGGACTTGGAGTGACACCTGCCAGGCCTCACTAGGCATTCTCTGAATCTTTCTTATCACCACCAGCCCCTTTGCTGGGCGATGCTTCAATCCCAGGCAGATCTTAGGTTCCACATCATCTTCCTTTAGTCTCTTTGTTATGACTTTAGCTTTACCTGTTGGGGCCTTAGAGAGTTCTCCAGAGCTCATGGGCCCTATCATATGCATACTTGCTGTCTTCTCAAGTGTCTGTGGACTTGTCTCTCCCTGACATTTACACATCCTTGTTTATTTACCCTACCCCCATCAGGTCCATCCTGATTAAAACAGGGGCCTTTCTGCTGTTCATGTCTGGTGTGTGCTCCTGACCACCTTGCTTCTTCTTTGGTGCTTGTGGAATCTGCAAGAATGACAGAGACTGGCATAGAGGTCTGGGTGGCTCAGTTGCCCAGGGGAAGGTTTAGAGTGTGGTCACTAATTGTATCTTGATATTTTTGGAGGGAAAATCCTACCTTTGTCCATTTCAGTCCCTCCAGGAAGGACTGTTCATTTAGCTGGCGCCTCTGCTGGGGTGGAAGGCAATTATTACACATTCTAATCTAGGATGTAGAAGGTTCTGGTTTCTGGCCAGAGTTGTAGGAGTTTGACCTGGGTCTGAACCATAGCCACAGGCTATAAGTTGGGACTGGGCCTGGGAAAGCAACCAAGGCTGTGGAGCCTGCTGTTGAGGTGGGAAAGAATGAGAGACTGGAATGAAGCAGCTTTAGGGTGTGCAGAGGAAGAGTACCTGGAGACCAGGAAGTAGCCACTAGTGACTCAGTGAGCAGAGAATATGCCACAGCAGCACTGGCTGCATTTCCATTCCATGTGACCCTCCGAGCTCTTGGGCAGAGATGGCTGCTGAGAAGGGTACATTCCATTTCATGCTGCAGAAGGGGACACAGTGGACTGGTCTATGGCCCAGTGATAAGCTCCGTGGTGTCTACAGGAGACATGGAATGGAGGTACAGTCTGCAGCCAGGGGCCATGGGGTCAAGAGGTCTGGTGGGCAGAGTAGTGTTAGCACCTATTGCCCTTGGGCCACCACTTCCCTGACCTCAGACCACCTTTCCTGTCTCAGGCACCATAGTCCTTGACTTTCCTTCCAGGCAAGGCCCAGCTCTTGGGGTTGTATCACAGGTCCTGGTAGAATTATGCAGGTGTGTGGCAAGTTCCTTGTATTTGCACACTTAGTCTGTCTCTTCTGCTGGCCATATCTACAGGCTGGAACCAGACACTGGACAGAGGGTGGGCCCACAGACTGACAGGACAGAGACCTTTAGAGGAGCCCAGGAAAGCATTGGCTATAAAGCCCCAGCACCAGTGTCCCGGGATAGAGGTAGACGTGACAATAATTGCAAAGGTTCAGCGGGACCATCATTCATAGGTGCTTCCTCCACCCAACCCTGGTTTCTAAAGCCACTGTATGGGTAAAAATAATGAAGCATTTAAAAAGGGGATATCTCTAAGGGAACAGAAACAGTTTGTGCACAGAAGGACCTAGGGGTCCTCTCCAAATCCAGGCTCTGCTCCTTCTTAGATCCCTCTCTGAGGATCATCTATGGACAACTTCATTCCAAGTGTAGAACCTGGAAACTATTCCCAAGTCTTATTGCCTTCCCAGCAGCCTCTCTGCTAGGCTTATGCACTTACATTCTGTGGCAAATGACTTTTTACTCATACAGGAGAACAGGAGATGAAGGATAGAATCTATCTTCAGAGTTGTATGTTTTTTAATTCTCTTTGCTATCTGCTAATGAGACTCAAAGATTTGGGGCAAGTGGAATACAGATACCAACCAGATTATCAATGAGAAGGGCTGCTTCATTTAATTTCATTGACCACGCTGTTAGTCTTGAGAACAGGATGCGGGATGACACTCAACAGCCACATAACCCTCAGGCAGCAGGATTGGTACCCGTTTTGCCCAGTTGGACTAAAGTCATTGAAGAAGCATGAATCAAACACTGAGCAGCCCCACATGACTGTCCCTTATGCAAACCCAGGGCTCTGGCAGTTGTCTCAAAGACATTTCCAAGCTGCAGCCAGGACCACATAAGCCAATTTCTTCTGAACCCCTCTCAACTGAGAACAAGTGTCTGGAATAGAGCAGGTGATGAGGACAGTGGGATCAGAAAGAAAGTCAAGTGTTACTGGCTTTGGAAAGGGTGAGCCAGTAGCCTGAATGTGGTGTCTACTTAGCCTGAAATGTGGATCTAATCTAGTGACCCACTGCCAGAGCTGATAGGTCAACAGAACACTGCTATAGTGTACAGAATGCCTCAAACCCGGGTAGTAGGCAAATCAGTGAGGACTCAGGTGGTTTGTCCAGCAGAGGACGGGTCAGCTAGCTCATGTCACAATGTGAGGAGTCTCTGGCCTTCCTCACTCAGTTCTCTTGATCCTGTGGGTCTCTTCTGTCACTGGTTATACCGAGTGGGCTAAAGAAAACTCCCTAGTGTCACGGTGCTCTCCTGATCCTGCATATCACTTTGCCGTCAGTTCCAGGAATGACATATGGGCTCGTGCTTTTTAGCCAGTGTGTGGAACGCTCCATGGTTACACCCCTAACTGCTTTCACTGAGGTGTCTGAGGAAAGGTGCCAATGATGCTGCTTTGGGAATGGTCCAGACTAACTGTGACAAATGCTAGTAATCACTTATTGTCAAGTCCATTTCTGGAGGCCACTACCTTTATATTGTCTGTAGGAAGTGCTGTCACAGGACAAAATGCATGCCCATCTCTGATGTCACAAACCTCAAGTCACTCTATAAGCCCAAATTAATGCCTTGACTGATTTTGTCTCTGTTTGGAAGATGCTAAGTCATTGGTTTGGTTCCTATGGAGACAGAGGAATCAAGACTCCGGGTGAAAAACACTTGTTCCTGCTCTTATTGCACGATTACTTTATGTCTTAGCAACACTTGCCTCACTGATGCTGTAGATTCTGTTTACAAGTCACACAGATCACCTCCTGACTGCCTGATGCTACAACTCCTCACAAGCTCAGGGAACATTGCAGAGGGGCCATGTGGGATTGTAAAAGCCTATAACAAATAATGGAATGTGTAGATTCAGGTGAACATGACTACAGCCATCTTGATTCCAAATTATCACTGTGAATCACAGATTAATCTTAGAGTTTCTGTATATTCTCCTGGCAACTACAAATAAATCCATTAGACACAGTGGGACCCTTGCTCCAGGAGTGAGCCTCACTGGTGCCAGGATGCCCACACTGAAAGAATGGAGACCCACGTGTCCTAACCTACATAGACCTCTTGGGAACCAGACTGTGGGCATCTTGCTGATGCTGTCTCCTAGGCTCATGCTTCTGTAAGACCCCAATAAACTGTACCCTTTAAAATTCCAGATCTGTCACCTGTAATTCTTTCTCCTGTAGCCTCTTGCTGCTGCTGATCACGCGTCATTGTAGGAAAAATTTCAATGAAATAAAATAGAAGTCTCACCATGAGGGCCAGAAGTGTTTTACTTAAAACGTCACTGACTTGATATTTGACAACACGTTTTAAGGAGCTGGTACATGACTTTTTCAGTTCGGAATCCTTGTGGACTGTCCCACGTGTGTCCTCAGGTTTGCTTTCCCTTAGTCTGAGTTCTGAGCCTTGCAAATTAGTTTAGATCCACATTGCAGGCTGGATAGACACCACATCCAGGCCTTTGACTCACTCTTTCCAAAGCCAGTAACACCTGACTTTCTTTCTATTTCCTGCTCTATTCTAGACACTGCTTCTCACTTTAGAAGAACACAGAAGAGATTGGCTTATATGGCCCTGTGCACATATTTTCAGCTTTCTGATGAAGTGAGTTCACAACTGTCAACACTTCTATGCCTGTCTGTGTCATGTTCAATAAATTACAATACTGAGCACTTAATTATAATCCAGGCTTTGTGTGGCATGGCTTTGCCTAAGTGCAATTAATTTAAGTGTTTCAAGCACAAGCTAAGCAGGGCTGAGCTGTGATGCTTGATAGGTCTGTTCATTTCATTTTGAAATAAGAAAAGTTATACCTTGAGGGATTTTGGCATGTAACCCCTATTGTGTTTAGGAGCATCTGTGATTTCAAAATTTCAAAGAAAAAGTCTGAGGGGTGTGACCGTAAAGCCAGAGCATCTCTCCTTCCACATCTTCTCCTTACCCTCTCTCCACACATATCTCAAAAAAGTCTTTGCAGTGGATCTCTCGGGTTTTTGGACCACTTTATTGTTGACCGTCTACCTTCCTAAAAGTTATCTTCATGTCTTAATGTAGAAAACACTTAGACTGACATGAGAATGTATTTCTAATTTTGTAATTAACAAAAAGCAATGGGCGGATATTGAGGAATCATGCAGATGTGAATCCATAGCTCTAACTATGGCAGAGCTATGGGCCAGTGTCAGCTTGAGAAACACTCACATAACTTGCCCTTGATTGAGAGCAGCTGTCTGGTAGATATCCCACTGCAGGATGGATGACCCGACAAGTCCTCTGCACTGAGTTCTAACAAAAATGGGAGACAATGTTTCATCAGGTCAACAAACAAGTGTGCTGGGTCCTGCTGGGACACAGAAAGGTGAAGTCAGTACAGCCAAGTGTACCTTCACTATGGAGCCAAGGGAAGCAAAATATCGCACAAATTCTACTTCATATTGTGATAAAACCTGGAGTCATATATTGAGGGAAAAAACAGAATATCAGAGAGACAGGGGACAAACCACAGCCGATTCTCACCCAGCCAGCTTCTCAGGCTGAACAGGGTAGGGCCCTGTCTCCATGAGTCCTCAGACTAACTGGATGAACAGGCAAAAGGGCAGAACTTCTGCCTTCTTCTCCTTATATTTCTTTCCCTTCTCAGCTGGGCTTAAAGGTATGTGCCACCACTACCTGCATGGTTCTGTTTGGGCTTGAGATCCAGAGGATCTCTGCCTTCCAAGTGCATTAAAGGTGTGGGTTACCACTCCCTAACCTTTATGGCTTGGCTATTTTTTATTAAATACACCAGCACAGCAGTGGTTCAGATTTTATACTGTTACTACTTCTATGCAAAGTATAAAATTCTACAGAATGAAGTAGTGCATTATTTATAGGTACATCTATGTGGAGAAAAAAATAAAAGCAATGATAGACTAATAGGGAGGGATCCATACCACCACAAAAACTAGGGGTGATGTTTGTCCCTTAGGCATATTGTACGCCTGTGTCTCATCTTCCTCTTTCTTGTGTCTTTTCCATAACATGACATGTTTTGAATGCTTTGTACAAAGTCACAGTACAGAAACCCAGAACCGATTGAGAAATTCATCTGAAGGGATTTCTTAGACTGTTTATTAATTATAAAACTCTAGGGCAAATATAATAGCCTGAGAGAGTTCCCACAGCTGTGACACACCTGCCACTGTTCACCTTCCAGCTCCCCAAAGGACCGTGCAATCCCTCCAGCTCCACTTACTCTCCTCAGGGCTGGTCTTTCTCTTGCTGTGTCTTCCAAGGACTCATTGAACGGTTGCTGCCAGCTGAGTGTGAACTTTGCCTCTCAGACCAAATGTTCTATTCAATTGGATAATGGACCATGGCATAAATAGAATTCTTATAATATTTCCCTATTTTTGCCTAATTAAAAAGGAAAGATTCTAACTCTAATGTAGAAAAACTATATGCAATAAAAATAATTATTTCCCAAATAAAAAGGAAAGGTAATGGTCTTCACAAAAATGAATCTACATACAATAGAAGCAATTATCAAGTGAGATATCCATTCCCAATGACCAGTGCATGTCATTCAGAGAGATTATTCAGTTAGCTGTTCTCTCCTGAAGAGTCCAAAGTTTTGTAGATAATTTACCTTTTGCCATGATTTGGGATAACTGTAACTGTAATTGTCTAGTCTTCAATCCCATCAAAGACCTGAGAAGGATATAATACTGCCCAAGTAAGCAGAAAGTGCATAGCAAGTGATTTCCAAAATAAAAAGAAATGACAGAAACAGCTGGCTGCCTGGGCAGTCACCCAAATTTCCTCTGCCATCATAGTTTGTACTACATACCTAGAATATCTGAAAAACTTTTTCTGAAGCAAGAAATTGTAAAGGATTGACCTACCCTGTCTTTGCAAAATTCGACAGTCACTTCTTATGTTTTGCTTGTTCAGTTTGGACAGCATATAGTCAGCAGTTGAACTAAGGCAAGTTCCTTGCCAAAATTTTACCACCAAAAAAGCAAACTCTATATGGAGTCTTTTCAATACCAATCATCCCTTTTTTGAAATATATCAATGCCTCCAGAAGCAGACATGTCTCATGCCAAGAAAAGCCTATAATATTAAAATACTTTAAATTCCAAATTATGTAGGTCTTCAAAGTGTTTGAAGATCTCCTGTCTAAATTATATCTCTATGACTTTCAAAACATAACTAACATGACTATAAGTTTGATAGTTATAGGTGACTATTAACCTGTATTTTTATCCTAAATAGCTTTTCAGGACTAAAACATCACATTGCATAATTTAATAAGATCTATAGATAAGAGCTGCATAGGTAATAACTTAGGCAAAATAGAAACACATGTACAATATAACAAAATTAACTTTAAATTTGTATCAGTATACAAAAATATCTTAAATAAGAGTAGAAACATATATAGTATAACAAAAATAATCTTAAATTTGCATCAGAATACAAAAATCCTTACCAATGTAAATTTTTTGAGATCATAGTTGTTTGGGGGATTAAAATAGATTCAATAATCTATCTTTTTCATTATCCCTATATGTAGTAGGAGGTTTCTGGCCTGGACTTTCCGGGCCTAACCTCAAAGTTTAGGTCCGCAGTCCCACAGTCCCGCAGTCCTACAGAGACACACAGACGCTTTCATTAGTTTTTGGCTGATCAGCCTCAGGCCCAGGCATATCATTTGCTAGCTCTCTACCCTTCATCTAACCCATGTCTCTTGTTCAGCCATGTGGCTCGGTACCTTTCTTTAGAGCTGCATGGTTGTCCTCTGCTTCCTGTGGCTTCTCTCTAGTGCCCTCTCTGGCCTTCTGCTCTCAGAGATTTTCTTAGTCTGGTAGTCCCGCCTACACTTTCCTGCCTGCCTTTGGCCAATCAGCTCTTTTTATTAAACCAGTGGTTGGGACAATTATTTAAAATGAAACAACACAACCTCCCACACCTATAGACCCCTTTTGCTTTTCAAACAGAGATCTCTGAAATCTAACCACCTTTGAATAATGTTTTCTTGACCATGACAATAACGATTTGCAACTAGCCCCCTGACATCTATAATCTATTGAATTACCAAAACCCATCCACCCTACATTTCTGGGAATGTGAGTGTCATGTTTACTAAACTGTTTCCTGTTTACCTGGGGGTGCTGGCATCATTAGGGGACTTTGAGAAAGTATAAATTATAGTCAAGTCCTGTAGATTTCAGCTGTTGTCCAGTAGGTATGGCGGGGCAGTGCAAGGCTATCTGAAGTCCTGGTTGAAGTAGTCAACCAGGCTGTACTTTCTTACTGAGATTTTCCTGAGAAGTTTGCAGCCACTGGCCTTTGGATGGTGTTTGTCAGCTTAATGGTGTTATTGCAGTTCAGGTGGAATTGTCATTGTAGGGCCCCATAATCTTTTGATGATTTCAGAGGTCACTGTTAGGAATGTTCGTTGTTCACTTCAGAAAACTTAAACATTATTAAATGTCATATGCTATACATATTGGGGAAATTAAAGAGCTATGATCTATTAAATACACTCAGGGTAATTCCTAAGTATTTGCTTCAGACTCAAGGCTGAAATCATGTATAGGAAGCCACATGAAGCCTATGGTTAGAATAAGTTAGTGCTAAGACCATTAATATCAAAACATAAAGTTTAGATTTTGAGATAGTATTTATACCTTAAAAAAAGTTTTAAAGGGTTAAAATAAATCTGAGAGATATGTGATTAGTGATAACATTTTCTAGAGTTTTGTTTTCTTCTGTTCCGTTCCAGTTGGTTCTTTTTAAAAATTAGACATTTTTTTTTATTTAAAAGGTTTTTCCCATATATTCCAGAGCTACCCCTCCCTTACCTTCTCTCAGAATCTCCCAGTCCCTCCCAGTCCTCCCTCAGCCTGTGCCACCCCATCTCCCATCCATTCCCCAAGAAGGGCAAGGATCCCAAAGTGGGTAAGTTCAGTCTAGCATATCTAGTTGAGGTAGGTCCGATTCCCTCATCCCAGTATTAAGGCTGTGTTAGGTGTTCCTCTGTAGGGAATGGGCTCTAAGATGTCAGTTCATGTACTAGGAACATAGTCTGGCCCTACTTCAAGAAGCTTCACAAACTTCCCACAACATTTGACAGTCATCTACCTTTGGAGGGTTTAGTTCCTTTCTCTGAAAGTTTCTCAGTGGTTGTTTCTGATTCAGTGAGCTCGCCAGAGCTCCAGCCAGCCATGTCTGTGAATCTCCCCCTCATGATCCTGGTCCCTTAGTTCATCCACCCTTACCTCCCTCTCTCTTCAGCTGAACTGGTAGCTCAACTTGGTACTTAGCTATGGATCTTGACTTCCACCTTTATCCATTGCTAGATGACAATTAGGATGGCCATTCATTTGATTATAGGGGAAGTCCTGTTTAGGTACCCTCTCTACTATTGCTTGGAGGCCTAGCCTGGGATGCCATATGGGTTCTTGGAGGTTCCCATAGCACCAGGTTTCTCTCTAACCCCACAGTGGCTCCTTCTATGAGCATTTCTTTCTTCTCCCTCTCTGTTGCTCCTCCCCCTCAACCATCTCCTTCTCTCATGATTTATTCCCACCTCTCTTTGCTCGCTCCCCATTATATGATCCAAATTTACTCGGGAGATCTTTGTTATTTCCCCTTCCAAGGGAATCCCTGGATGTCTCTCTTAAGTTCTTTCTGTTAACAAGCTGTTTAGAGGTTGTGGTTTGCAGCCTGAATATTCTTTGCTTTACATCTAAAATCCACTTATGAGTGAGTATACACCATGTCTACTTTTATGGGCCTGTGTTACCTCACTCAGCATAATACTCTCTAAATCCATCCATTTGCCAGAAAATTTTATGATGTCATCTTTTTTAACTGCTGAGTACTACTCCATCGTGTAAATGTACCACAATTTGTTAATCCATTCTTCAGTTGAGGAGCTTCTAGGTAGTTTCCAGGTTCTGGCTATTATGAATAAAGCTTCTATGAACATAGATGAGCTAATGCCCTTGGGGTAAGAATGTGCATCCTTTGGGCATATGCCCAATAGTGGTATTGCTGGATCATTGGGTAGATTGATTCCTAGTTTTCTGAGGAACCGCCATACTGATTTCCAGTGTGGCTGTACAAGTTCACACTCCCACAAGCAATGAAGGAGTGTTCCCTTACCCCACATTCTTTCCAGAATAGGCTGTCATCTGTGTTTCTAATCTTAGCCATTCTGACAGATGGAAGATGGTATCGCAAGGTTGTTTTTATTTGCTTTTTTCTGAAGGCTAAAGATATTGAGCAATTCCTTAAGTGTCTTTCAGTCATTTGTAATTCTGTTGAGAATTCTCTATTTATCTCTGGATCCCATTTTTAATTAGATTTTTTTGGGGGGATTTGACTTTTGGTTTCTTTAGTTCTCTATATATTTTAGAGACCAGTCCTCTCTCAGATGTAGGGTTGGTGAAGACCTTTTCCCACTATGTAGGCTGTTGTTTTTGTCTTATTGACCATGTTCTTTGCCTTACAGAAGCTTCTCAGTTTGAGGAAGTCCCATTTATTTATTGTTGTTCTTAGTGTCTGTCCTAATGATGTTATAATTAGGAAGTGGTCACTTGTGCCAATGCATTCAAGGGTATTTCCCACTTATTTTCTTATCAATTTCAGTGTATCTGGGTTTATGTCGAGGTCTTTGATCCACTTGGATTTGAGTTCTGTGCAGGGTGATAGATATGGATCTAGTTGCATTCTTCTACATGCTGACATCCAGTTATGCCAACACCATTTGTTGAAGATACTCTCTTTTTTCCATTGTATATTTTTGGCTTCTTTGTCAAAAATCAGGTGTTCATAGGTGTGTGGGCTGATGTTGGGGTCTTCGATTCAGTTCCATTGATTCACAAGTCTGTTTTTATGCCAGTACCAGTTTGTTTTTACTATTGTAGCTCTGTGGAATAGCTTGAAGCCAGAGATGGTGATGCTTCCTGAAGGTCTTTTATTGAACAGGATGTTTTGGCAATCCTGGGGTTTTTGTTATTCCATAAAGTTGAGTATTGTTCTTTCAAGGTCTGTAAAAACTCATGTTTGGATTTTGATGGGGATTGCATTGAATCTGTAGATTGCTTTTGGTAAGACTGCCATCTTTACTATGTTGCTCCTACCTATCCAGGAACATGGGAAATATTTAAATTTTCTATTATCTTCTTCAATGACTTAAAGTTCTTGCCAAATAGGTCTGTCACTTTCTGCTATTATAAAGGGTGATGTTTCACTGATTTCTTTTTCAACCCTTTTATCATTTGTGTATAGGAGGGCTATTGATTTTTTTGAGTTAATCTTGTACCCTGCTACTTTGCTGAAGGCATATATCAGCTATAGGAGTTCCCTGGTAGAATTTTGGGGGTCACTTATGTATATGATCATATCATCTGCAAATAGAGATAGTTTGACTTCTTCCTTTCCAATTTATATCCCCTTAATCTTATTTAGTTCCCTTATTGCTGTAGCTAAAACTTCAAGAATTATGTTGAATAGATAAGGGGAGAGGGGACAGACAGCCTTGTCTTGTTCCTGATTTTAGTGGGATTGCTTTCAGTTCCTCTCCACTTAGTTTGATGTTGGCTGTCGGCTTGCTGTATATCGCTTTTATTATATTTAGGTATTTTCCCTGTATTCCTGATCTCTACAGGACTTTTATCATGAAGGAGTGCTGGATTTTGTCAAAGGTTTTTACAACATATAAGGAGATGATCACGTGGGTTTTTTAAATTTTAGGTTGTTTACATGATGGATGACATTGGAAATTTTTCATATGTTGAACCATCCCTGCATTTCTGGGATGAAGCCTACTTGATCATGGTGGATGGTTTTTTGGATATGTTGTTGAATTTGGTTTGCCAGAATTTTATTGAGTTTGCATCAATGTTTATGAGGAAGATTGTTTTCTTTCTTTGTTTCATCTTTGAGTGCCTTGCCTCAGGGTGACTGTAGCCTCATAAAAAGAATTTGGCAATGTTCCTTCAGTTTCTGTTGGAACAGTTTGAGGAGTATTGGTATTAGTTCTTCTTTGAGTGTCTGGTAGAATTCTGCACTGAAGCCATCTGGCCCTGTTTTTTTTTTTTTTTTTTTTTTTTCCTCCTTGGTAGACTTTTAATAACAACTTCTATTTCCTTGGGAATTATAGGTCTATTTAGATAATTTATTTGATGATTTTGGTAAGTGTTATCTATCAGAAAGCTGTCCATTTCTCTTAGGTTTTCAATTTAGTGGAGTATAGATTTTTGAAGTATGACCTAATGATTCTCTGAATTTCCTGGGTGTCTCTTGTTATGTCCTTCTTTTTATTTCTGAGTTGGTTAATTTGGATACCGTCTACCTTTTGCTTAGTTTTAATAAGGGTTTACCATTCTTGTTGACTTTCTCAAAAAACCAACTCTTTGACTCATTGACTCTTTGTATTGTCCTCTGTTTCAATTTTATTGATTTCAACCCTAACTTTATTTCCTGCCATCGACTCTTTCTAGGTGAGTTTGTTTCTAATTGTTCTAAAGCCTTCAGCTGTGCTGTTAGGTCTCTTGTGTGAGATCTCTCTAGGTTTTTCACATAGGCATCTAGTGCTATGAGTTTTCCTCTTAACACTGCTTTCATTGTGTCCCATAACTTTGGGTATGTTGTGGATTCATTTTCATTGAATTTTAGAAAGTCTTTGATTTTTTTTTTAAAAAAGCTTTTTTCCTTGAGACTCTAACTTGAGACCATGATGGTCTGATATGACACGAGTTATTCCCATTATGTATCTATTGATGTTTGCTTTATGACCAAGTATGTGGTCAGTTTTAAAGAAAGTGCCATTTTCAGAGATATGTATATTCCTTTGCGTTTGGGAGGAAAGTTCTGTATATCTCTATTAAATCTATTTGGGTCATAACACCTGTTAGATTGCTTATATCTCTGTTGAGTTTCTGTCTAGTAGACTGATCCATTGGTGAGAGTGAGGTATTGAAGTCTCCCCTATTAGTGTGTGGGGGTTGATGTGAGGTTTAAGCTTTAGAAGTGTTTCTTTTATGTATATAGGTGCCCTTGTGTTTGGGGAATAAATGTTCAGGACTGAGACTTCATCTTGGTGGATTTTTTCCTGAGATGAATAAGTCATGTCTGTCCTGGTCTCTTTTGATTGATTTTAGTTTGAAGTCTATTTTGTTAGATATTAGAATGGCTACACCAGCTTGTTTCTTAGGACCATTTGATTGGAATGTCTTTTTCCAATCCTTTACTCTGAGCCTGTGTCTGTCTTGAAGTTGAGGTGTGTCTCTTTTATGGAGCAGAAGAATGGCTTCTGATTTTGTATCCATTGTGTCAGGAAAACCTTCAATTTCAATGCCATTTATTAGTACTTTCGACTTGGATCATTTATAGAAATTTGTAAAAAATATTTCTTTTGTGTTTTTTTTTTAATTTTGTTGTATCTTTTAAAGCTGTCTGTCATCCAGAGAATTATGTTTTTGTTTTTGGTTTGTTTTTGCTGTTTGTTTGTTTTTTACAATAGGTGTTCGGTCTCTTAACTTCTCTGTGGAGGAGTTTCCCCCATGGTAACAGGGACTGATAGAAGCACTTTACGCATGGTGGCCACAGAGGCCTCCTAAACCATTTCCCAATGACAAAGGTTTACTTTGTCCCTTATTGATCTGCATTTCTTTGTTTATCTTTGTTGCACACTCTGCACACTCCAGAAGGCCAGAGAACCTTCTGTGTGGATTATATCTAGAAAAAAAAAATCACTGTTTCTAGGAATTTCTGCCTACAGTCCCCTTTTAGATTACCTTGTTTACCACAATTAAAACATCAGATATTTTGATTTTTCTTAGATTTTGGAAATCACCTCTCATTCAAGTATCATCATGGGTATGAGATTCAATATTGATTCTATGTCAAATCCATTCATATGTGGGTACCGATCTTGACTTTAAAGGCCCGATTACCCATTTGCATTGTGAGTGAGCACTTTCAAAAGCCAAAGTTTCAATTAGCATGTGTCTAGCTTCTGAATTTGTTAGTCTATTTATAACTGAAGTCCACCTTTATAAAGAAATGAGTGAAGGCCCTGTACAACTTTAGTAAATGACTCGGTTCCCTTTTCAACTTTTTCAATTTTGTTTTAAGCATTTGAAGCTCCTGCACGTCATAGAGCCAACACATGGTCATCATATATAGACTGTCTTTGCACATCAACATAATTGCCTCCTTCCAGAAATTGATCTTGGGAAATTCTAATACCTCTAGCCCTTCTTCACTCTTCAGTGATTCTAGCCTCATCTTTTTAACCAAGTCCTTCATTGTAACTGGGGACCAGTTTTCAATTCTGCTATAGCCAATCTTCCCAATCTTATCACATATCTCACAGAAGGTGAATGCATAGCATATTGGTTTCTTAATCTTCTCAAATGTAATATTTTGACAGGATTACAATGAGCATTTCCATAGCTTTGGTGATACCTGTCATTTTCTGGTTGTTCCTGTATGGTGACTGGATTAGTTAAGGTTTGTGCTTAGATAACTTTGGGCTACTTCTTTTTGATTCCATAAATTAAGCCAAGTATGGTTCTGCTCTAAAATCCTCTGTCTGTGCCTGAATATTTTTATTATCTGTATTAATAAGTTTTCCCTAGACTTGAAACTTATCAGTCAAAATTTTATTATCTTGCTTAGTAATCATTTGTAAGGCTTGCATATTATCAGTAGTAACCTTTCCTAAGGCTTGTATCTTATAAATAGTAAGGTTTTTTTTAGGTATGTAATTTGCCTGTCAATTTGTCATATTTGTCATAGTTACCAAACCATTTTAAGCACAAAATATGAACTACTAAACTAATAATAATTATGACCAACATTATATTGATCTCAGCTATGTTGTTTTTATCTTCTCTGTTTGCATCCTGTCCACAAGCAATAAGCAGGGTTCTTATTTCCTCCAATGTGATATTTCCAATTTTTAATATGGGAAAAGTTTTAAGATTGTCCTTTCCCCTTTCATCTATTTTATTTTTTATTTTACTTACGTATTTTCTTAATTAATTAATAGCCTACTTTGCCATTTAAAAGTTCCCAAGTGTCTTACCAGTTCTGATGCAGGACTGAATTATGCAGATGTAGTGACTATTATTGACCAGCAGGTGGAGCAGGTGTGGCACCAAGGAAGCAGGAGGAGTCCCACCCTGGCCCAGTACAGTAGGAGTGATTCAAACCATGTTGGAAAGGGTTGGCCAGGCATCCAAGCTAGCCTCTGCCCTGACATTTGTGAGTGACAGGCAGAATTGGCCCAAGAGGAGCCTCTGTGTTGCACAGGCCTGGCTGGAGGCAATGATAGCTCTTTGGGAATTGACTTTTCTGCCCACTGCCAGTGGCTTGGTAACAACAGACACAAAGGTCCAAGCCCCAAGGGAGTCTCAAGGAGATCTGAGGTGCCTGGATTAGCAGTCTAGAGAGGGGTTCAAAAAGCTCCCAAAGGCAGAAAAGCAGGCCACAAAGGACAAGTAGGAAGGGGTCTCTCTGCTGCAGCACAGTTATATGATTTAACAATGCCACGTGTTGCTCATAACATGAAGAGATTTAGTATACTGTTTATTAATTTTAAAACTCGAGATGAAATATAAGAACTTGATGACAGTTATCAAGGCTGCAATTCACCTGCCACAATTAACCTTCCAGCTCCAAAGGACCACACAACCTTCAGGCCCAGCTTATTCTGCCTGGGACCACTCTCTTGTCTTGGGTCCACCACTCAAGCCAGCTGAATGTGACTCAGCCTCTTGGAACACATGCTGTAACTGGATAACAGACCATGACATAAGGAGAATTTCTATAACTCTTGTCTGTTTTTGTAGGACCATTCTTAGCAACATACATTATTTGGCATCACTTTCCAGACAAACAAAACAGCATTGAGTCTGTGTGTATGCTGGACAGAGACAGCAGGGAAATGTGAGGAAGGAGGAATGGAGAGACATGTCAGCAGGCACTTTTTTTTTCACTTAGAACCAGCATCTTATGCGACTTGTTGAGGCAAAGAAGAGACCTGATAACCAGGTTTGGCTTCTGCCATCAAAACACAGTCCTCTGTCTGCAGCCATTATTTTTATTAATAATTAGAGATCTCCTCAAAACAATGCTTCTGAAGAGGGCATGGGAGACAAATGCTGAGAAAAATGATGGCTGTGCTCAGGAGATTCCAAGAAGGAAAAAAGAATCAAAAGCCACTCACATTCCATTCTGCTAGAGAATCCTGCTACACTGAGCTCACATACTGCAATTGTGAGTGAGGCTGAATTCAGAATGATGAATAAATGTGTTTGGCTAATGAAATTCCAGCAACTTAGCATTCATTTGAGAAATGGATGTATGTTGGGGGAAAATGTTGAGAAAAAGAAACCAGACTCAGTTTTGTGTCATACTGGGGAAAAGGGGATGTCAGAATTAGGGAGAGTGAAGAGACAGGCAAAGTGGGGTTAAAGTTCAATCATTCCTTTGTACAATTAATACATGATGTGTTAGCCTCTAAACAAAACTAAACCAAAACTTGGCTCCTGTCAGAGGAGATTCATGTCAATGAAACAATTGGATAATATGCTAAGATGACATTTGTACCAAATATTTAATTAAAAAGAACAACAGTTGCATAAATTCAAAATTGATGACTGGAGATTATATTGAAGAAATCTAGAAAGTATAACTGAAATTTGAAGTGATTTCTTGATTTAAATGATTCATCTCTGTTTGGCCTTGAACTCACAGAGATCTCCCAAATTCTGAGATTAAAGGCATGAGTTTCCATTCCCTAACCTCATGGCTTAGCTCTGTCCACTAATATTTCAGGCTATTTTTTTATTAGACTTTCAGAAAGGAGGTGTACTTTAGGGGGTGAGAAGGAATGTGGGGGGACATAGGGGTTGGATAAGAATGGCCTGCACAGCCTCATGTAATAGCATGCCTAATTTCCAGTAGGCAAAATCATTTAGGAAGGGTTAGGAGTTGTGACCTCGTTGGAGGAGGTGTGTCACTGGGGATAGGCTTGGAGGTTCCAAAATCTCACATCACCCCAGTTAGCTCCCTCTGCCTCATGATAGTCTGGTAGTCATGTCTTAACATGTAAGCTCTCAGCTCTAGTTCCAGCCCTGTCATGGTAAAATACTAGCTCCATTTCAAAATGAGTTTCAAACTAAGTTACTGTCTGAGATAGAAAGACCTGGGAGTCACCAGGACAAGCTAAATTACTGTATAAAAAGAAAGACCTTGTTCTTAGCCTAAAGTTTGTTAACCATAGGATGTCTAGATGATGGCCGTGAGGTCAGCTCTATCAGCAGCAGTCTTGACAGCAATCTAAAGGGGAGACCAATCTCAGAGCCACCTGGCTTATCTTTCAAAATTGTTCGCTTTTCTCCTATTGTTACTCAGAAATATTAATCAGATGCTCACTCTTTCTGTAACCTCACACCACTGCTTGTTCTGGAAAAAGAACAAAAACCAAAAACCAAACCAAAAAACAAAAAACTAAATATAATAGTACCTCAGGTAGCAGAAACATCCCTAGAGTTGTGACAGTTGAGATTTGTGCCTTTAAAACCTTCAGCCCCTTCTTTCTGCTTTGCATCAGCTCTCATATTTGCAAAGGAGGTTGTTGTTACAACACTGCTATAAATAGAATGAACTTGTGTTTGAACTTTTCAATTGAAATTTTGTTTGGTAGGGTCTCAAACTCGGCAACAGCACCACACCTGCTACCTTGCTCCCCACTGATGGTCATGAAACCACCATCTAAAACTGTAAGCCCTCAACACAATATTTCTTTTGTAAGTTGCTTTAGTCATGGTGTCTCTTCACAGCAATGGAAAAGTAACTGAAAATTTGGTACCAGAAGTGGGGTATTGCTGGCACAGGCCTAATCATGAAGTGTTTTACAAGGAATGTGGAAGATTTTGGAACTTTAGATTAGAAAAGTGGTTGAATTATGTAGACAAAGCTTTAAGGGAAGTCCTAGTAAGAACTTCGAAGATAATAGGGCCTATGGAGGCCCAGATCAAGAGACTCTAGAGGGGAATATTAGCTTCCAGGATAGTGACAGTTCTTGTGATATCTTGGCAAAAGAGTGACTGCTTTCTGTCCTTGTTTAAAGAGTCTTCCTGAAGCTAAACTGAAGAGATCTGGAATAATTTCATAGATTTTAGCAGGCAGAGGATATTTTAAGATGGTTTTAATATTTGCTATTGTGTGGTTATGAGAGATCACTACTATGCTGATGTATAATGAAAAAGAGCAAACAGGACACAAAGAAATAGAAATGTACAGTTTTAGGAGAAAAACTTTGTAGTTAAGGCTTGTGCTAAAATGGATATGAAGCCAGAAGATCAGTAGAATAAAGGGCATTGTGCCCTCAGGACAAGACTTCCCCAAGCTAGAAAGGAAAGACTATGGAGCAAAGGGAAGCAGCAAATCAAAGTTTATGTGGATTTACTTCAAGGAGAGTTCAGGTTCCAACGTGGGCAAGTAGAGAAACTTGGCACCATCAGCCATGCAGTTCTGTCTTTATAGAAGGACACAGGTCTGTGAAATCATCCTCTGTAGTTGGTGAAGGCTGCCAAAGCCAGCCATGCTTCAGGGAGATTCCTGCAGGGGGACCTAGAGATGCCACATCATGAAGCTGTGAAAGTGAAGTCTGAATTGCATTGGAGATCTCACGATGTTAAAGAAGCTTTGGATACCTGCCTAGGAAGAGCTGCTGACTGGGAATAGAGCCAAAAGCTGCAAGGATATTCATCCAAGCGCTTTGACGTCAGACACAATATCAGACTCCTGGGCTTCAGTCTTGCTGTGGTCCATGTTTCCTCACTTTGCTTTCTTTCCCCCCTTGTGTAATGATAGTGTATGTTCTGTGCAATTGTATGCTGAAGTATGTAATTTGCTTTTTGATTCTACAGGGGTCCCAGCTAAGAAGTTGGCTCAAGTCTTAGACTTTTGGACAGTGTAGAGAATAAGAGACACTATGAGGACTTTTCAAACTAGATTGAATGTATTTTTTTTTCTTTATGCTATGATTGATAGTGTATGTAGGCCAAGGAGTGGAATGTAGACATCTGGATGAGAATGGCCCCCATAGGCTCACATATATGAAATCTTGGTCACCGCTGATAGAACTGTTGGGGAAGAATTAGGATGTGTGGCCTGTTGGAGGAGATGTCAAAACCAGTGTCATTCTCAGCGTTTGCTCTCTCTCTCTCTCTCTCTCTCTCTCTCTCTCTCTCTCTCTCTCTCTCTCTCTCTCTCTGTCTTTCTCTCTCTCCTTCTTTGTCTCTCCCTCTCTCCCTCTCTCCCTCTCTCTCTGCCTCATGCTTGTGGATCGGGACGTAGTTTCCAGCTACTGCTCCAGCACTATACCTTCCTGATGCCACAATCCCCATTGTGATGGTCATGGACTTGTCTTCTGAAACTGTAAGCCCCGATAATCTGTTTCTGTGGTAAGTTGCCATGGTTATGGTATCTGGTCACAGCAATATAAAAGTAACTAAGGCATATGGAAGTAGTATTGTCATAAATTCTGTGGAGCTCACTGAATCAGCTATAATAGCTGGCTAGTAAGCTCTATTGATTTGCCCATCTTTACATTCCCATCTCAGGGATGACAAAATGTCCCCCTATACCCTAGTGTGGGAGATTATGCTGTTACATTGTAAATAATTGTCCCACCCACCACTTTAATAAAAAGCGCTGATTGGCCAAAGGCAGGCAGGAAGTGTGGGTGGAGCTACCAGACTATGAAAACTCTGAGAACAGGAAGCACAGAGCAGAATTCCAGAGAGATCTTGGAGGAAGCAGAGGACAACCATGCTGCTGTGAGAAAAGGTACCGAGCCCCATGGCTGAACAGATTAAGATTCATGGGTTAGATGAAGGGTAGAGAGCTAGCAAGCTATATGCCTGATCAGCCTAAAACTATTATAATCATCTGTGTGTCTCTGTGGGTCTGTGGGTCTGTGAGTCTAAACATTGAGATAAGGCCTGAAAGTCCGAGCCAGAAACCTCATACTACAAATGGCAGCCCAACATGGGGCAAATACACAATATACACTCACATAAAGCTGGAGCAAGCTTAAAACATGGTCTAGAGCACAGAAACTGAAGCTCAAAGCAGCTTCCAAGTTGTGTCTCTGAAGTGGCCTGCAGTAAAGAGATTGAGTGGTTTATGGGATTAAATTATAAAATCATGTGTTTGTTACATGCAACGTAAGGTGAACAAGGCCATTTCCTGAGCCTAGATGTAAGCAAGGAACTCTATATGGTGGATTTAAGGTTTCTGTTCATAGGACAAAAAGGGAACAGAATCAAAGATGGGTTTCTAGTGGTGGTGTCCTCTTGGATCAGCTCTGTTTGCTGGAGGCAAATTGAGGCTTGGTTTTTTTGAAGAGAAGCTTCCTGATTCAGCCTTAGAGGCAAAACACTTATGAGTCTTTTAAGAGGCCCTGCTGCCTAATACTTAAATGGAGTTAATGAACAGCAGATGGCAAAGCTTTTCTTGGTAATTATATGGATCCTAAAATTCCCAGAGTACTTGGGTTTAAAAGATAAATCCTATGAAATTAGACTATGAACTGGGTGGAGCCATTCATCCATCCCACCAACCTTGAATCCTGGCACATTAAAGGTATGTTCAGAAACAGAAAGAAATAGAAGAATCTGGGTGGAGTCAATCACCGTAACCAAGCAAAGGTATGGTCAGAGACAGAAAATGTTAAGAAATAAAATATACAGTAAAGACAGTATTTTTTTTTAAAAAAAAAAAGTCTAAGTGGTTTAGAGTGTGTTGAAATATATATATGCATAGGCTTAGAGAGAGAGAGAGAGAGAGAGAGAGAGAGAGAGAGAGAGAGAGAGAGAGAGAGAGAGAGAAGGTAGAGAAAGCCCTTAAAAAAGAAATAGAGTAAAATAAATAAATAAATAAATAAATAAATAAATAAATAAATAAATAAACCACATAAAGATGGAAAATATGAAGAGTGTCTGGATACTGTATATTATTGTCTTATCTTTAAGCTTCTTGACTGAAAATGACATAGTAAAAGCTGCTAAAAGACAGTTTATTATAAATGCTGTTGGATTAATTCAACCCATATAGTTTGTAAATGAGTTTACTTTAAACTGAAATCCAAAGATATGCTACTTTGGAGAAGAGGCTTTCTTTTTATTTTCACAGAAAATGAGAAGCTGTGGATTTATTTCTGGACAAAGAAAATAAAGTTTGATAGAGGAAGATCCCCTGAAAAGTCTCCAATGGAAATGGATGGCCCAGATGATTCAGCATTTCAGAGCACCTCTGTGAAGTTTTCCAGAGCTCTGTATCCAGAACAATTTCAAGGAGACTGGCTGTGATGACCCAGCCTTATGGATTACTCCACTAAAGACTTGTCCATAATTCTACATTTTTCTTTGGATTCCCAACACCCCCATTCAGCAAGTAGCCTAGAGACCGATGCCCACATTCCCAAAACATGGATTATGGATGTTTGTGTTTATTTACAGTGTTGTTTATAAGTTGTTATAGATAAGGGGGAAAAGAATATTAGATGTGAATCTCTTTTTGTTTTAAAAAGAGAAAAGGGGATATGTGGGAGATTATGTTGTTACATTGTAAATAATTTTCCCACCCACCACTTTAATAAAAAGCGCTGATTGGCCAAAGGTAGGCAGAAAGTGTGGGCAGGGCTACCAGACTAAGAAAACTCTGAGAACAGGAAGCATAGAGCAGAATGCCAGAGAGAAGCCAGAGGAAGCAGAGGACAACCATGCTGCTGTGAGAAAAGGTACTGAGCCCCATGGCTGAACAGGTTAAGAGTCATGGGTTAGATGAAGGGTAGAGAGCTAGCAAGTGATATGCCTGGGCCTTAGGCCGATCAGCCTAAAAGTATCATATGCATCTGTGTGTCTCTGCGGGTCTGTGGGCCTAAACCTTGAGGTTAGGCCCGAAAGTCCAGGCCAGAAACCTCCTACTACACCCTAAAGATCAGAACTTGAGTTGTCATGCTTATGTGGCAATCATTTTGCTGACCTGGCCATCTCCCTAGTCCCCAGTGTTATATTTGGAGGATTTCAGTCCAGTGAACATGCTTTTTTTTCTTAAATAAAAAGAGAGATAATGGTTTTCATAAAATATGAAGCTTATGATGTTGGATGTCAAAAACCGTGTCTCTCCCAGTGCAGAATCCAAGACTCTCAAATCTCTACTGATGAAGAGAATCTCTAACAAGTATACCCCCTGACAGGATCTGCATTTTAAGGAACTCCTGGTCTGGTAGCTGTTCTTGGACTAAGTCGTATAATCTGACTCTAAATGAGTGATTGATTCCTGAGAACAGATGTGAATTTGGAAGAGATTGGCAGAGCTGGAAATGCATACACATTCTTAAGGCTTTTACTTTAGTGTCCAAAAAACAGTAAAATCTCATTTGAAAAGATGATTTGTTCTACAAGGTTCATAAGGAACCCTATAGAGAAAGTTAAGCTATCAAGAAAGAATGCCAGTAACCAATTGCTGTGCTCTTCCCTGGAGAAAACTGTTTTGCCTACTCCCAATATTCCTGACTTGGCTTTAATTCTTTGTTTAGTGTGTGGTTGGCTGGTGATATTTCCCCCATCCACTTTGGCCGGTCCATTTGTTGTCCTTGTTCATTTTATTTTGAGGAGTAAAATTAGTGAGTGTGTATGGGTGTAGCTTCTGACATTTCTAGGAGACACAGTCTCATACAAACCCCTTGATCTGCTGGATTTTATAGCCTTTTCACACAAATTTCTCAGTGTTCCCTGAATCTGAGGTGTGGGAGTTGTTTTGTATTTGTATCCACTATACCTGGACTCTACACTATGCTCTTTCATTGGTTATGGTTTCTGTCATGACTCCATACCAAATGGGCGACCCTAAAAGCATACATGCAGGTAACCCTGTACAGACTGAGCAAGCCATTCTTAGGGATATTTATGTGTGTGTATTATGTGTGTGTATGTTGTGTGTGTGTAGATGTATGCATGCGACAGTAACATAAAAAAGGGTCATGAATTTGGGAGAGCAAGGAATAATATATGGGAGTGTTTGAAGGGAGGAAAGAAGGGGAAACGGTATATTACAATATCAAGAAAGAAAAGAAACAGAACAATGAAGTTCACAATTTCTTTTTAACCCTAAATTTACTTCCTACTCAATGGACAAACTCCTCTTTAGAGTGTGCGTGTGTGTTTGCGCATGCACATGCGTATAAATATGTGTGTATGTGTATACATTAAGGCCAGGGGTTGACGCTGGCTGTCCTCCTTAGCCAGTCTCTGCCTTTTGCTTTGCGACAAGGTGTCTCACTGAACCTGTATCTTGCTAGATTGTTTTGCCTGGCTGGTCTGCAGCCCCAGGGATCTGCTTGTCTCTACTCCCCTAGCTCTTGGGTTTCAGATGTATTCTGTCATTCTACACTTTCTATGTTGCTTCTGGGGGACTGAAAGTTGGTCCTCAAGCTTGTGTGAGAAGCACATTACTTGTTACTTCCCAAGTTATTACCTGGCCCCTCTAGCATTTTTCTGAGATGCACAAACACGGGAACAAGACCATTTAGGGACTAATAATAACTTATATCCAAATTCTGAGATACTTTTGCGTTCCCTCTCATTTTCTCATGAAAAGCTTTTCCTTTGCCTCACCCCTCCCTTTAGATTCACAAATTTACGAAGTTCCCTCACCTGTTCCATGGTGATGACACGTTCGTGGGAACTTCAGAAAATGAAGTCTCTGCTTGGCACCAGATATGGAGGCCTGGTCACACTTTCCTTCTTCCCCAGAAGGCGGTGATGCAGTTCTGTAGGTGACGGATCCACAATTCTGTTGGCAGTTTACATGATTCCTGTAGTGTTTTTATTATGTTTCCAGAGTAAAGTATTCAGCTCTGTTGAGTACAAGTCTTGTCAACAACACGAGTTGTGTGGATCATGCCTAAAATTAGAGAATAAGATGCTGCCTGTCATTAGAGGGTTTCAATACTTTTTATGTCTTAATTTTTGACTGTGTACCATGGTGCATACAGGATTTTTTTCAAGGAGACACCGTGTATACATGCCTACTTGCACCAGAGAGGAAACCAATCGTAGACCAAAATAATGATTGCACCAATTGCCAGCTTGGAGAACCAATGAATTTTTATTGCTATTATTAGCAGAAGGAGGAGTGAGGGGTCACTTTCAGGACAGAAATGACTTAAAGAGAGCTGCATCACTGAAAAGCTCAACCCTATATGGTGCCAGTTTACATGGACCACACCCTTGGAACTCTCACTAACCTTGCAAGCAGCTGGGCCAATCCACCTATCTCCTCTCCAGGGCTCAGCGGTCCTTCAGTGATTCTTCAAGAAAGCTGGGGAGGCAATTTTCTAGGCATGTGAGGTCTGTTTACTTCTTGGGTCTCCTGAGCTTCCTGGACCCATCCTGGAAGCAGTGTGACAATTTTGAGAAAACGGCTATATGATGACCATGGATCAGAGGCTAGAAGCCCATAGAAAACATAATTTTGTTGGTACACACATTAATTCTGAATAAATGCACATGGTTTATACTCCAAGCAGAGAACCAAGCTCAGTGGCCATATCTGATTGTCTTGGGATTTTAGATCAGGGTCCCTCTGGTGATGCGAGCCTCTTAGGGAGATTGTCTCTATGGAGGACTTTGAGGGGGGGTGCTCTGGAGCAGTGTCAAGTCTTCCTGAGATCTCTGTACTGTCTCTGTAGACAGTGACATGCTTGGGTGACCGTGAGTTACTGTAAGACTGAGATGCTATGACAGGTCTCTCTCTGACATTCTGTGAGCCAGAACTCTGGAGTCAAGAGTCAGTTTCTGCATCTTGTGAGTGGGCAATTCTGGGGAGCTTGTGAAGTCTGTGGAGGGTTTATGTAGTGTAAGAATATGATATAAAGATCCACCTATTATGAAGAAAGAATAAGGCCACAATATTCACTGCAGCCTTCCCCTCACTGCTGTGGGGTAATAATCTGCTACGCTGTAAAGATTTGCCACTTGAATTGATTTAATAAAACATTGATTGTCCAGTAGCCAGGCAGGAAGTATAGGTGTGTCAACCAGACTAGGAGCATTCCGGAGAAAGGAAGGGCTGAGTCAGGAGTCACTAGCCAGAGGAAGCAAGATGAGATGTACTGAGAAAAGGTAATAAGCCTGCTGATGATAGATTAATATAAATGGGTTGATTTAAGTTATAAGAGCTAGATAATAAGCCTGGGAAATAGGCCAAACAGTGTGTAAATAATTAAACCTCTCTATGTTTGTTTCGGTCTGAGTGGCTGCAGGACTCTGGGGGACAGGTAGTAAGAAGCACCCAATTGAATATCTAGCTAATAGAGTTCCCGTGCCGGGGTTTGTACCCTTAGAGCTTGTAGCATAGGGGGATATGCTGCCACTCACCCCTTTCTCTGTTTCCTGCTTGGGAATCAGAGAGTCTGGCTGCAGGCCTGTGTTATAAAATCCCTCATACTAAGGCATAAGAACAAGGCTCTATTTCTGCATTATGAGCCCACTTCAATGCCCTCCCCCAACACCATTATGCTATCTCCAGTGTGGACCTTCACTCTCCTCAGAGCTTCCATCAGGCTATTGCTTGCCTACCTGTTCATGGTACCAACAAACCCAGCTCACTGCTCGTTGTCCTTTCTTGTGGGACTGCATGAGAACCTGTTGACAATCTCCCTGAAATCTCACCTAGTGACTGTGTATGACTTTTATGATAAGGTCTTTCCTTGGTATCTCTCTCTGTGAGACTTCTAGATCTCTGTGTAGACCTCCAAGGGATGATATGAGGTCTCAGGGAGTCTGTATGGTCTCCATGTGTCATGAGAGGTCAGCAGTGGGGAGTAGTCTGTATGGTCATCTTTCTGAGGGTTCTATGTGAAGTCTGGAAAGCTGAGTGATATCACTGTGAGAGAGTGCTGTGTGGCACCCAGAGTCCACTGAATGACATCTATACCTTAAGGTTCCGAGAAGTTTCTGAGGACTTAGTGTCTCTATCAAAAGTCTATTTGAAACACTTTGTGGAGCCTGAAGGTTTTTTTCCTTTTCATGTTGTAAGATGTTTCAACTGTCGGAAGTCTCTTTAAGGATTTTTGTTAGGGCTTCAGTGTGGAATTTCAGGGAAGTATTTCAGTGTGTTTTTAAATGTCTTTGGGTGGTGTGTCTCCGTGAGGGTCTTTATAGAGGTCTCTGTGTATGTTTCTGTGTGCATGCCTGTGGAGGGCTTGGTGGACTTCTGGGATCTGTATGTAGACACCATTGACAATCTCTCCAGAAGGACCCTACTATGTATCTGTGGATTTATCCCAGGGCATGCAGAGAACTTATTAGTCAATACTGTCTCCCATTTGTGAATGTCTGTGGACATCTGTGTGGATGTGTGAATGGGTCTGTGAAGATCTCTGGAAATCTAGAATGTCAATGTGGATTTCTGTCAGGGACTTGAAAGATTGGCATGGGTTCTGTGTTGGAGAAGTCTGAAAGTGTCTGCTTGGATATTTGGAAAGGATTTTGGTTGTCTCTTTCTATGGGACTCTGTAGCACTCTCATTCTGTGGGGTTCTCTGTGGAAGTCTCTGTGATGT
The DNA here is from genome assembly GCA_033318265.1 of Phyllotis vaccarum. Lineage (NCBI taxonomy): Eukaryota > Metazoa > Chordata > Mammalia > Rodentia > Cricetidae > Phyllotis > Phyllotis vaccarum. Next base: position 56,977,125 of record JARWLC010000011.1, read on the forward strand.
TTGAAAATCTCTGTTTTTGGTCCATGAAGGTCTCTGAGAGTAGTTTCTGAAATTTGGGGATATTTCTCTGTTTGGTTCTTTATCAGGGACTCTATAGGGATCTCTTTGGGGGATCTCTCTGTGAATTATTGTAGATGTCTCTGTGATGTTCTCCTGTTGACAGGGCTGATAGTGGCAGTCACATTTCTGCTGCTTCCTGGTCTCTTGCTACCACTGTCTCCACTGAGTACTCCTGGGACCCACTCCCAAGTCTTTTCTGGAACTAAATGTGTCTTCTGAGTTCCTGAGTGGACCCAGTAGTAACAGCCTCAGGGTCCTGGAGTTCTGAAACTACTGGAGAGGCTGTTGTCATTGGTACAGGGTCCGTGCCAAAGAGAGGCCTGTGGGTTCAACATCCATGCCTAAAGAGCTGCTGAGTATCAGATGTAGAGTCTTGGGAAGTGTTCTGGTACAGGTCTCATGCCTATGTCCTCTACAAAGGGGTGGCACCTTCTGGAACAAGGTTTTCTACCAGGTAATGAATGAATGGCGGTGCTGGAGCTGTTTACTGACTGCCTTCTGTGAGGAACAGTGCAGGCCACCCTGGGAATTGGCTGCTCTTATATGACTCACCTTAACTTGTTTCCCAAGAGAACAGAGACTAGAGCAAGGAATCTTGGGGAGGAGGTAGAGTAAGGCCAGAAAGGGACCCTTTTTGGCCTTCCCAGGGATCCAAAGGGCACCTGCACTTTAGATAAGTCCCTTCCACTGTGCGAATCTGCCCCATGAAATGGCCTCTTCTGCTGGTCTCATGGGAAATCAAGGGCTGGAGGACTAGAGTGACTTGCTGTGTGGCCACAGTGTGTCTCCTCAACCCTTTTCAGTGTCCTCCTTTCTCATGGGAGTGATGCTGGCACTATGTGTGTGCAAAAACCTCCAGGCTGTGAGGGATGTTCAGAACTCCTAATTTCTAGCTTGTTTACCAGCTTGTCTCTATAATTAAGAAGGTTAAGAACATGTAGATTATTAGACATGCTCTTAGAAAGCTAACCTTCGGTCCATGCAGGATTTGTTCCAAGTCATTTAAAAATAAAGGGTTCCTCCAGTCCACTGTAGTGAACACAGTGAAGAGCTTGAAGTATGGCCAAGGTGAATGGCTCAGACCCTGATGTCTGCCATCTGTAGTGGGAGGGCAGGCACTTGAGGTGCGTGGGAACTTTTTGAGCATCCCGGTGTTACATGGGCTCCTGCCTTGTCTCTAAGCTTTCCCCCCCTCCCTCTTTAGGCTCACCACACCCACAGAGAGGTGGGTATTGTTTATACAGTGGACCAGGAGGAATGGCAAATGAGCAGGGGTCATGAGACTCTGAGCAACCACTCTGCAGTTGCCACCCCCACGAGAAATTGTCAGTTCCACACTGTTCACCATTCTGATATTGGAGGCAGACATAGAGCAAAGTGACACTGCTTTGTCATCCAGGCTGAGCTGGGAGGGCTTGAAGAACGCATCCTGTTGGCAGCCTTCAGTGGTGTGAGTGGGGGTCCATAGGATCCGTAGGTCCTTTATTACTCAGTAGGATTTCCAGAGGCCCAGATTCTCCTGCTTATACCTTGAAAATGCCACACAACCATCCTCGTCACAGGACCTACTTTGTTACTTTGGAAGACACTGGGCTGGCTCTCTGGTGCCTCTGTACACAGCTACACAAAGGTCCAGTTAGAGCAAATTAGGAAGAAGACATATGAGCTGGCCCTTAGGTGATGTCTTACAGGGTTGCCTTAGCACACACACACCCCAATCGTAAAGGCTTACTTGTTTGGTCTTGTAGAGTTGATTGGCACCCCACCAAAAAGAAGCCTCAAGACTCTGGTTCCATAATTGCAATGTAATTAACACTAACTACATTCATGCAAGTAGGAACTGGTAGAACTCAGAGTCTCCATAAACTTGTCTTTAGTATTTGAACTTTAGGCTTGGGCAGCCCTCTTTCCTGGAAGCATTAGGTCCTTCCTGGGATGTCTATAATCTTTGTCAGTTTTACGAATGTTATTGCTAGCCCATGTGTCCCCCTGTGGAACCACATCCCTCTCAGAAACAGTACTAATGTGGACCAGATGCAGACATCTCTCTGTGGTCTAGCACCTGTGGACAAGACCTCCAGATAAAACACAGAGGAGGTAATGCCCAGCTTGATAAATGATATCAGCATTCACAGACCATGTTTTATCTTTTGGCAAACATTTTTAATTTATAAAAGCCTTCTGTATAGGCAGTGCCTAGGACAGTGGGTAGGGGTCCCTGGGACACATGGTGACTGTTCCATGTCCTGATAATGGCTGGCTTTGGATCTAGTTTCTCTGGACAACTGGGCCAGATTTTTACCATTAGGCATCCATTTGTCTGGGAAATGTTGGCTGTGAGCCTTTGGGTGGGCTTGGTGAACACAGCTAGTTTCCCCTTCTGCTCTCTTTGAGGGGACACACCTATGGCGAACTCCTAATTTCTTTTCTAACCCCCATCCAACAGATGTCATGAGGTCCTGTGCTTCAGCGACCTGTTGGGGCATGAACACTTCGCTTATGACTGACCTTTGGCTTTGGGTCCTCGATGGTAATCTTTGAGGGGACTTCTCCTTTCCCTTTTCCGTTGGAATAAAAATAGATAATATAAAATTTTTTAGCCTCTCCCCAAACCTGTCTCTGTTAGTTTTTGCAATGTAGGCTTGGGCAGGCCTCTTTTCTGGAAACAATGGGTGCTGCTTCATATGTCTATGGTGTCTGTCAGCCTTATTCATTTCACGGCTAGCCCATGATTCTTGTGGTTTAGAAGACATGGGGACATTTCTTTCTCTGAAGGAGAGCTCCCTGTCTTGGGAGGTTGATTTGCTTGTAGCAGAAACAGTCTTGAAGCTGGACTGGGAGCTCCTGGAGGCCAGAATATCTGCAGCAAGCAGAACTTCAGGAGCACAGTCTTGTAAGAATGCACCAGTGGCACAGTCTTGAAGGACAACGCCAGTGTCTGAGCAGTGTGGTGTGCTCAGGCTCGAGTCTTCTAGATCCTGGATCCTAGATGGACTTTCACTCATCTCCAGTGACTCTAAATTCTTCTGGTATTCATTGATGTTTTGAGGGTTTGCCATCTCCCCAGCGTCCATGGTGAGTGCCCAGTCACAGGTCTCTTTCTTCTCTGACTTCTCCAGTTTCTTGTTATCCCATCTACTTGGTGGCTGTTGTGCCACACTGATCTCGCGAACTGACACCTGCTGGTAAATATTCCTTAAGGACACACCCTCACTCCGCTGTGACTGATACCCACCCTTGATGAGGCTTGGATTTGGCTCTGGGTTGCCTGTCTGAGATCCAAGGTCATTGTGCCAGGCTCTGCCCACAAGACTGTGTTGAGCGGATGGAGAAGTTATACTGTCTCCCTGGACAGTTTTGGGGGTCTCATTGTGGCCAGACTTGTGACTAGATTGATCCCCTCTCAAGCATTTGAGCTGGAGGACAGAAGGAGGGCTCTGTGTGGGAAGAGATTCCACAGTGGAAGTTTCTTCTGGGCCTCTCTGAAAGAATTCTCCCAGGGCAGTGGCCTCTTTGACAATGGGGACCTCCTCTCTAGAGGTTGAGGAGTTTGAAGAATTACATGACTGTGTAATGGGCAAAGATGTAGCCTTGTCCAGATCAAAAACGTGCATGGTCTTGAGGCCTCTGAGGGGCAGGCTCCATCTGTGCCTCACCAGGCGCCTTGTAAGATGTTTTTCCAGTACCTTCTGAGTGTCAGGATCAAGGAAGGAAGGCCCATTAGATGTTTTCTTGTGGGTGGTCCAATGGTTCATGGATTTATTCCAAGTTTCTGAATTTTTTTCAGGAGGGACCAATGCATGGTCCATGCGTATTCCATGACAAATACCCACGGGCACCTTACTGTCACTGGTATGGCCCCACTTGCAGCTTGAGTGGTCGTGGAGGGTACCTTCAAGATGCTTCTTTCCCGGTCCCACTGGGGAAACACTTCGCAAATCCCTTCTTGGATGTCTTATGTAGCTAGTTTCTGCCTCTGTCTCAGAGATAGCCTCAAGAACTTTACCTTCTGGACTCCTATACAGATCTTTCTGAGATCTTTCCTGACAGTTTGTTAGACCCTTGGATGGGTCCTTCCATATTTGGAATATCTCTGGACCTTTGGTTGAGACGCTCTGTGGATGCTTGCTGCTCTCATTTGTCAGTACTGAGGAACATAAAGTCCCATGATTAACTTCTGCCTGACCCACCCCCAGTAGTTTACCCTGAGACTTTCTCAGATCAAGAGAGAGCTGGACTTTGCGGGGCAGTTGGCCCTGGTGTTGTGTGAACCTGGCTTTTAAGTGTTGTTCCAGCTGCTTCCGGAGATCTGCATCAATGAATTTCCCTGGAAGGAGGACAACAGAGCCCTGGCCCTGAGGGGCCCAACTGTTGGAAGTGAGCTGATTAAATGCTTCCTGCGACTTTTGAACCATGGCAGGTAAAGCACTCCTACTTTCTTGGTGCTTCTTTACGAAGTGGTGCTCTAGGTGTCCAACAGCAGGAGGAACAATACATTGGGATCTTGAAGCTGTAGAGCAGGAAGCCCCATGATCCCTAATCAGACGTGAATGGCATGGGAGAGAGGATGGGTCACGGGCTTGAGTTTGGATTCTAGCCCCACGTGGAGATTGAGACCAAGATAACTTTGGGGTCAAAGGTTGGGATTTGACCACGTGATGAAATAAGGGCTTGGGAGAAAAGGCCTGTGGAGGTACATCCGTCTGAACTTGCATTGGGTTAGAAGTAGAGAGTCCATTGAATAAAATAGAAGGAAGATCTAGTGGGGACCCTGCCACGTTGACAGTAGCCACAAGGGACTCACTGTGTAGAAAGGGATGGCCCCAGAAAAGCTGGCTACATTTATCCTGTAAATTATTGCCTATGATCTCCTGGTAAAAGAACTGCTGACCCGAGAACTGCTTTGATTTGCAGTTTCTGGTCGTGGTCTTCTTGCTACTCCAGGACTGCATCATACTGCTAATACAGCCAAAGGAATGCTCACATTTTTCTTTTCCTTTCCCCTTCCAAACTTGGACTTCGACCTTCTTACTAGTCTGGAGTTCTAACATCTCCTGGATATCAGGGTTGATGAAAGAGTGCTCTCTAGCCTCTACCTTTCTATATGTGGAGCCTATCCAGAACAAGGCCTCTTTGAGGCTCAGAGAAATATGCTTTTGTAAGAACTCACCATGTGATGAGTTGGAGTGGCACCAGGTTTTCGCAGCTACCTGGGACCAGGAAGATCCTGACGTAGGCCTGCTTGAGTGGTTAAGGCCTGGGGTGGTTGAGGTAGGCTTGCTAGAGTGGTCATGGCCTGAGGTGTTTGAGGTAGGCCTGCTAGAGTGGTTAAGGCCCGGGGTGGTTGAGGTAGGCTTGCTAGAGTGGTTAAGGCCCGGGGTGGTTGAGGTAGGCCTGCTAGAGTGGTTAAGGCCCGGGGTGGTTGAGGTAGGCCTGCTAGAGTGGTTAAGGCCTGGGGTGGTTGAGGTAGGCCTGCTAGAGTGGTTAAGGCCTGGGGTAGTTGAGGTAGGCCTGCTTGAATGTTCAAGGCTTGACATGGTTGAGGTAGGCCTAATACTGTGGTTAATGCCTGGGATGGTTGAGGTAGGCCTGCTAGAATGTTCAAGGCCTGGTGTTGTTGAGGTAGGCCTGCTAGAGTGATTAAGGCCTGGGGTGGTTGAGGTGGGCCTGCTTGAGTAGTCAAGGCCTGGTGTGGTTGAGGTAGGTCTGCTTGAGTGACTAAGGCTTGAGTTGGTTGAGGTAGGCCTGCTTGAGTAGTTAAGGCCTGGTGTGGTTGAGGTAGGCCTGCTTGAATGTTCAAGACCTGGGGTGGTTGAATTAGGCCTGCTAGAGTGGTCAAGGCCTGGGCTTGTTGGGATGGGAGAAGGAAAACCTAATGAAGGTATGTTCTGTGAGGTTCCCAGTGCTTTCCAGTCACTCCGAGGAGCTGCTGTGCTCTGAACTGGCATGGATGGAGGGCAAGCCGTAGGATCAGAAGGATGAGATGGTAGGGAAGGTGCCCATGGTGCTAAATGATGTCTTCCAGGAGTCAAGATCTCTGGTGGCTGAGAGGCACTCACAGATGACTGTGACTCAATAGAAGGTGAGGAACCCAGCAGGACAGGTGACAGGATTTTAGAATCTTTGGGCATCAGGTATTCCTTGAAAGGAGCTGAGGAAATCACTAGGGACACATTGGTGGCCACAGACTTCTCTGTGGGCTGCTTTGGTGGCAGGTGGACTTTGGCAGCTTCTGGTTTGGATGTTTCACTTGAGCTATCCTTTCTTAAGACCTGGCAGAAGTTGATGGTATCGACAAGCTTCTCCAGCATGCTGTTGGAGACAGGAGATACGGTTGCTGTCAGGAGCACATGGGGTTAGAGGTTGGGAAACTGTAGGGAAGGATCTTTATAGTCCACCACAACCACTGTTCCACACACTTTTTTTCCCAAGACCTTGAGATCTTAGACTCTAGACTGTACTCATACCCCATCCAGAGGGCCTCTATTCCCATGATAACCTTATGCCCTGGTTGGGGGGTGATCACATAACAGGCAATAGGAGTGAGGGTCCAGAAAGAACTTGGGATGGCTCACCTGTGCAGTAGTGAAACCAGTACCTTGTCTTCCTTTGGTTTCTTTCTGCTGCCTCTGTAAACTAGAAATGGAGACTGGGTTATAATGGGTAGAGGAGGTCCCCGGTATCTTACCAGAGACTGAATGAGATGTTCCCTCAGGGGAAATAAAAAGTTATACAGGAACTCAGGTATCTGTGAGCAAGGCCGCGTGCCATAATGCATTGAAAACTAGGCACATATGAGGCAGGACTATGCTACGGAGCAGGTGCTTCTACTTCTAACAACCTCCAATGGCTTCATAATCTCCCTGTGAAAGGGAGGAAGGACCAGTGTTCTGAAAGGTAAATGTCTTATAGAAGTTTAACAACTATCCAGGCAGCATAGCATCACTTCATTCCACACTGTCCCTCCCCAGGCAGCAACCAGTCTGGGCCATCCATAGCTTCATTCTAAGCACAGAACCTGAGAAGTGCCTTCAATTCTGGGTTTCTTCCCAGGAGCCACCACGCTGGATTGGGGGGAGGTTCTTTCTCCAAATCATTTATTAGGAGAAGGCAGTGCCCTACCTTTTAAAATCCGGCTTTTCTTCCTGATCTTGCTCTGCTCTCTTTTCACCACCTGTAGAGACAGACAGCACCTACAGCCCTGTTCACTTATCTGTCGTGTGGGCAAATATGGGGACTGTCTCTTTGAGATCCATCCATCCACGGATGTCTCTGTCAGTGTTGCTCTGCTCAAGCACCAGAGGCTTAATTACCTCCCAAGGCCAGAGACAACTCATGTCCTGGAGCTCTTCAGGTCCTTCATGTATGTATGAGAGGGACATAGCAACCAGTGCTCAGAACTTTTCCTTTCATAGAGGTCCCTAACTGTCCCCGGATTACAGCCCCTGACCACAGAGTCTCAGGGCTTCACCCAGGCACAGGAGGTATAGAATAGATATCTTGGAGCCAACTCTCTTTTTTACCCTTTCTGCCATTTCTCAATAGTGTGGGTTCTGTCCTCAGCTGAGGTCCCATCAGCCAGCTCCCTAGTTAATTTAGAAACTGGAGCCCATAAAAGGAGGGAGGAGGAACAATTATCTGTTTGGGGGGTATTCTTACCTTGTGGGTGGTGGTGGTGGTAGTTTTTGGTGGTGGAGATGAGGGTGATTTAAGGTGGGAGAGGGTTATTAATAGGTGAAAGAGCCCTAGCCCACACACAAGGGCAAGGATCATGTCGATTGCCCAAGTAGTGAAGCTGGGAGTCAGCCATGTAGCCGCACTTCCTGGGAGACAGAGAAGGGTCTCCATCTCTCACTGTTGTTCTTAGGCAACTGAATGATGAGAGTTCTCTTTGAGATTTGGCAGCTGGGCTCAGGCCTGCATCATAGAGCTCCTGTTTCCATGTCACAAAGGGCTCCTGTTTGGGGGAGGGGTGACAGAACAATCACTCTCCATGCTCCAGCTTTCACAGGTTCTTCATCTTCCAGTCTTTTTTTTCCTGTTTCTAGCTCCACTTGCACACAGTCAGAAATAGTCTTGTCCATTTTCTGGTCCTCCCCTACCTCCAGAGAGAGTATTGTTCATGTTCTTCAGGCTTTTGAAACTTCCAAGCCTCCTCCAGTGACATATATCCTCTAAAAGGCCACACCCCCAACCCTTCCCAAACAGTTCCAACAATTGGAGATTGGGCTTGGGCATTCAACTCTACTCTTTGGTCCTCCAGAAGCTTGTAGCTATATCATAAAGCAAAATTCACTTGATCAAACTTTAAAAGTCCCCTTAGTTTTTCCGTCTCAACACTATTTCAAAGTTCAAAATATCTTCCAAGACTCAAGGCAATTTCTTAATTATAACCTTATATAAAAGCAAAACTCAAATTATAAGTTTCAGAATACACATTCCCATTCCAAAATGAAGGGAAGAGTGAATACTGGATTAAAACCAGACCAAAACACAGTAGAGCAAACTCCCTCTGCATCTCTGTCTGATATCAAAGGGCTCTTCAGGTCTCCAACTCTTTTTACCTTTGTTGAATGCGGCATACTTCTGTCTCCTGTGCTGATTCCACACACTGTTAACAGCTCTCCTCAGCAGGTATCACAGGGCTCTGGCATCTCCAGCATCTTGGGGTCTCCAATGAAATCCAGGCTTCACCTTCACAGCTTTGAGTAATGGCCTTTCTGGGCCTCCATGCAGGGACAAATGCCTGGCCTTGGCAGCTTTTCCTAAGCACACAGCATGCTTCCACAACCCCTTTACCCACATTCTCTTCATGACTCTAATGCCTGAATCACGTGACCAAAGTGCCAATTTCTGTTGCCTGCTTAAGGTGATACCTGGAACCAGGACTAATCTTGAATTGTGTTGAGATAAACTTTGAGTTGTTGCTCTTTTGGGACAAGTCATTCCTTAAGGCCTTTTATTCTGAGAAGTTGCAGAATTAGCTGGGTAGGGTCTTGCCCTTAGGGTACCACTTTCTTTATCCCATATTTCTTTATCTTTTTAGCACCACCTAAGGCTCCACCATTAAATTTCTTGTGCTCTTTTCTCCAAAAACTGTACATTTGTATTTATTTTTGTCCTGCTTACTCTTTATCATTGTTGATCTCTATAGCAGTGATCTCTAATAACCACACAATAGTCAACATCAAAACTGTCTTAAAAATCTTTTTTATCTACTAGAATCTATAAAATTTAGCTTCAGGAAGACTCACTGGACAAGGACAGAAAGCAGTCACTCTTTTGCCAAAATATCACAAAGAACTGTCTCTAGCCTGGAAGCTAATATTCCTTTCTAGAGTCTCTTGATTTGGGTCTCCACAGCCCACACTGCTCTCAGCGCTATTGTCTTCCAAGCTCTTACTAGGACTTCCCTTAAAGCTTTGTTTACAGCATTCAGACATTTTCTAACCTAAAGTCCCAAAGTCTTTTACATTCCTTGAAAAACCCTTTGTGGGTTAGGCCTGTGGCAGCGATACCCCACTTCTGGTACCAACTTCTGTCTTAGTTAACTTTCCATTGCTGTGAAGAGACAGAATGGCCCAGGCAACTTATAGAAGAAAATGTTTATTGAAGTTTACCATTTCAGATGGTGGGTCCATGGCCACCATCAGTGGGGAGCAGTGTACCAGGCAGGCAAGCATGGAACTGAATTGGAGCTGAGAGCTCACATCTGATCTACAGGCTAGAGGCGGAATCGAGTGGCACAATTCAAGAAAGGAATAGTCATGTATGGTGTGCACTCACCATTTGTAAAACAAATGTTAAATTTCTGGTCACCTTGTAACAGAATTACCCCTAAAGACTGTGCAGATAAGCTTATAGCAGTACTAGGAGCTGGTCCTCAATTGCAGTGGAGGACCTGGTGGAAGGATGGAGCTAAAACCATAGAATAACTTAGTGAAACTAGAAGAATAGAAATATCCCAAGATCAACTTCTTGGGGAGAGAAATTACGCTAATTTAGACAGACAATCTTTATATAATAATCAATCCTTGGATTTATGCTGAATGGAAGACTTAAATGCTTAGAATAGAATTGGAAAAACTAGGAACGTATGTTGAATCTTTTATAAAAGTGACCCAAGGGCCCAAAGAAATTATAAAGTTTTTACAAAGATTTATTTCAGCAGTAAATAAAATGGTACCTGATTTAGAAGCTTAGTGAATAACAATTGAATCTTTGTCTTTTGAAAAATACTAACTCACGATTCAAAAGTATAATTAGGCCATTAAAAGAAAGATTAGCACTTTTGAAGAATCAGATCTGGGATACAATTAATGTGGAATATTATGGCTATGATGATAATTGGGCAAGAGTGATTATTTCTAGAGGTTTAAAGGGAAAAAAAATCAAAATATCAAATGCTACAAGTGTGGAAAGAAAGGTCACCTAAAAAGGGACCATAAACAAAACATTACTAGAAACAGTGTTTTACTAAGAATAACCCCAACCAAATGCCACTCTCTTCTGGAGTATGTAGAAGGTATGTAAAAGGTAGGCATTGGGCCAATGAGTGCAGATCAACAAGGGACAAGCAGGATAGCTTTTACCTGTTCTTTTACAGCTTGCAGCATTTCTGTGTGACTCTGCCCTCCTTCCCCTTTATATATGCTTAGAATTCCTGCCTGCCTCTAAGCTGCTTTGCTATAGGCCAAAACAGTTACTTTATTATCCAATGCTAATTCACAGCACACAGAAAGAGATTCCCACATCAGGACTTGAACATCTAGATGTCTAAAGAAGAGGTGAAGGCTATCCAGAAAAAATTTACAAGCAAAGAAAAATCAGATCTTTGGGTACAGTATACTCTAAAGGGTAAAAAAAAATCTTACTGCCTAATGTCTATATTTTTTTTCTAAGAAAAGTTGAAGTCCCAGTTCAATTGAAAATTAAAGCTGGCTTTGGAGTTGGAATGTGGTTCTCTTCTTATCTAAACCCAACCCTGCTTATTAAAGGAAAATGCAAGATCTCTGTATCATATCAGAAAAGCCACCTGATGTGGGACAGAAGAAAAACCAAAGTTAAGGGACTATTCTATGGCTATTAATCTTATATAAATTTTATATCAAATTTATAAGAATAACATGTTTTAAACATTTTGTTATGATATTAATATTCATATAGTGTGATTCTAGGAAAAGGCTTTAGCTAGCTTCTTGTACATTGTTTTGGGTTTGGGTCTCTTATCAGCTTTCTGCAGTGAACCATGATGATGTCTAACTGTGACCTTTGAAGTCTCCAAAAGGAGAATGGGGCCCCACATTCATGATTAAATGGACTATGACAATGCCACTAGACTGACAAACACTAAAGAGGTCAGCTTTGGAATACAAACTGCTCAGGACAATTTTTAGGTGGCTAATTGAGATGAACCAGTCTCACAGATTACTCTAGTCAGGTCTTGAGACTAGCACTGAATTTTCCCATTGTGTAGAGATTGGACAACAAATGATACAGCTACTTATTTCAGGACTTGAAAATTAACAATTTTTTTCTTTTCAAGATCCCCTAAAGATTCTGTTGAACCTCAGACAGCAAGAAGTAAATTTAAGAACATGATGCCCAAATTCCAAAGAGGTGGAGTGGGTAGTTTTTTTAATCTTTCAGTGCGTTATGGGTGACTGTCATTAATAGGGTGATTGATTACAAATTGTTTCTTGTTATGTTTAGGAAAAAAGCTGAACAAGGGATATTAGATTCATGGTTCTTGTTTAAAAAAGAAAAAGAAAAAAGGGTGATATAGATAAGATTGGATAAAAGGGTAGATTATTGAATCTACTCTGAGAAAAGGGGAATATAGATAGCATACATGGGCAGAGTATTGAATCTCCTTTCAAAAGCAATTACTTGTTTTAAATATTTCATATCAGATTGGATTTTTGTATATTGTATATAAACTGTATATTGATACAAAGTTGAGATTAATTTTATTAATGTACATATATTTCTACTCTTGTTCAAGATATTATACTTATACAGTTCATCTAACAATGCAATACAATTTGCTAGTCCTTGAAAGTTATTATTTCCAAATAATTAGGATACACAGAAATGCAAGTTAGTAGTAATCACAATCAAACTTATAGTCACATTAGATATTTTTTGAAGGTCTAATAGAGATATATTTTAGATATATAGGTCTCCTTCAAATACTTCAGAGGGCTACAAAATATGGCATTTAAGATATCTTAATAACATAGTTTCTTTTTATTTTTATGACAATGAGACGTGTCTGTTCCTGGCAGCACTAATCTACTGCAGGGAAGATACAGACATTGAAAAAAATGCCATATGGAGTTGACTTTCTTTGCAGCAAAAGTTAGTCACTGGGCAAGAAAATGCTCTTTTCTTGACTGCTGACTGTATGATGTTCAAAATGGCCATGCAGGGCACACAAGAAAGAATTGCTAAACCTTTCCAGGACAAGGTATAAAGGTCTTTAAGAATATCCTACTTCAAAGTAAAGTCTCTCAGATATGCTAGGTCTATAGGCTAAAGAAGAATGTTCCACTGATGCAGAGGAAACTTGGGTGACTGTCCAGACATCCAGCTATTTCTATGATTTTCCACATTTTTATAAGTTGCTTGCTTTGACTTCCTGTTTACTTGGTTAATATTCTTTCCTTCTTCGCCTCTGAGGGAGCTGCAAATGAAATAGTTATAGTTTCTTAGTTATAATTTCAGAAAAGACACTCATTAAGAGGTTTTAAGTGTATAAGTTTGAGAAAAATCAAAAGATAACTTTTAGTTGGTAATCTAAGTTAGATGAAAAATGAATTAGATACCATCTTTAAGAATCACCAAAATAGAATAACTAATAGAATATTGTTTTGAATTTGTCAGTTGTTAATAGACTGGATATTACTGATATAATTATTGCCTGTATATATTACATATAGTTATTATACCTATTGTACATAGTTTTTCTTATATTAGTTATAATGTTTTTATTTTTGACACAAAAAGTGATATGTAGAGTATAACCAATAAAATAGCTTGAAATATTAGAGGACAGAGCCAAGCCATGCAGGTCAGGAGTGGTGACTTACGCCTTTAATCCCAGCACTTGAGAGTCAGAGCTCCTCTGGATCTTTGTGAGTTCAAGGCCAAACAGATCCAGGTAGTGGTAGTACACATCTTTAGTCCTAGATCTAGGAATGTTGAACCAGGAAGTAGAATAGCTGAGTAGGGAAAGCAACATAAGGCAGGAGAAGGCAGAAGTTCTTTTTTTGTCTGCCCACCCAGTCAGTCTGAGTACTCGTGGAGACAGGACCTGCATCTGTGGTTGTCCCCTTCTGTGTAACCTGGAGGGAGGAGCTTTGTGCATTGTAAGTTTCAGGAGCTTTCCTGGCCTCACTCCTGTGTCCTAAGGAGTCTTCCTTCAGGAAGGAGTCATCTGGGTGAGATGCTGTGTAGCACATAGCTTTCACTTTGAGGAGAGTAATAGATCAAAAGTCAACCTGTAACTGTGTCGGGGTAAAGATGAAACAATCTGTGGAGTAGGAAATAGCTCACTTTAGGTTTTTAACTTGTGCAGGGCTGATTCATCATGAGTTCTCTTAAATTAGACCCATTTCCTCCTTTCCTGGAGCCCATAGATGAATTAGATTTTTTGGCATATGGATAGGTTTTCATATACTGCAAAATACCTCTACAGAATCCATGTATCTGTCTGTCAGAAGTTTGTTGATGTGGGAATGCCTTTCTGTATGCTGTGAATCTCAATCTTTAAATAAAGGAGCTGTTTTGGGCCATGACAGGCACCATAGAAGAAGTAGGAGGAGGAATCAAAATAGGTAGGAAATGAAGGGTGGAGTCAGAGGCAGATGGAGCAAGCCGCCCAAGAAGAAACATGTAAGGAATACAGGTGAGCCACGGGCCATGTGGCAGACATCTTAATGAAAATGGGTTGAGTTAAGATGAAGGAGCTAGGTAGCAATGTGCCTGAGCCATAGGCCAAACAGCATAAAGTTAATATAAGCATCTGAGTAATTTCTGGGGGTCTGAGCGGCGGTGGGTTCCTAAGCAGTCTCGGGCGGCAGGTCTGTGAGTCTCGGACCTCCGGCCACCCGGGACAGTTTGTCATATCTGTTTCTATGGCTCCGTTTGTATCAAAACCTAATATTTCTGAGAAGCATAGACCAAATGTAATTTTCTCCTAAGATATAGATACCTTGTCCCAGTTAGGATTGTACTGAAAGAATTACATACATTAAATCTCTTTTGTCCAGCTGGTTTTAGTGGCGCATGCCTTTAATCCAAGAACTCAAGAGTAGAGGAAGGAGGATCTCTGTGAGTTTGAGGCAGTTGGTCTACAAAATGAATTCTAAGACAGCTGGGACTATCCAGAGAAATCCTGTCTCAAAAAACTAAACCAAACCAAACCAAAACTAAACAAAACCTCCAAACCCCCCAAGACAAACAGACAAGCAAGAAGAAAAAGAAAAGAAAGAATGTCTTTTGTCACATGTAAAGAAAGTCAGAGAGTTTCAGTTATCAACCTGCCCTGTGGCCAATGAGGCTAAGTTTCCAAGGATCAAATGATACGGAGACCTGCACGGGGAGCCAGGGAACTTCAGGTATTTGAGCTCAAAAGCAGTGTAAACAAAGCTCTTCTAGTTTTTATTATTAAAGCAAGTAAAATGAAGTGATGTTTACAATCAAGTACAAACAGAACAAGGGAATACACTGGGTGTTATGTCATCTTTGCCCATGTGAAGAGAGGCAAGAATATTCTCCTAGCTAGACCTGTACCTTGCCCACAGAGATAACGTGGATATTCCAGGGCATTCTCTTTATGTCCTTGCTTTCAAGTGTAGTCAGATTTATGCAGTTTTTTCTAGAAGGCCACCTTCCAGTTCACAGTTTTCTTAAACATGCACTCATAGCAGGTGTGTTGGAGACATCCCAGACCTGTTCAGAAGCATTACAAGGTCCCCACAGTAGCCTTGTTACATTGGTTGTAGCCTTCATTCTTGACTGATCTAGTTACTGTAGCAAGGGGTTTCTGGCCCTGCCTTTCCGGTGTAGCCCATAGGTTCAGACCTGCTCACAGTCCTGCTGCTGCTTAGCCCCAAATAATCACACAAAAGCTTATATTAATTTTATGCTGGGTGACCTGTGGCTCAGACAAATTTCTTGCTAGCTCTTTCATCTTAAGTCAATATATTTCCATCAGTCTGTCTAACCGTGTGGCTTGGTACCTTTTCTCAAAGCAGCATGGTTGTCTTCTTCTGCATCTGCTGGCTTCTCTCTGGTGTCTCTGCTCTGCAGTTTCTGTTCCCAGAGTTTTCTTAGTCTGGTAGCCCCAGCCACACTTCCTTCCTGCATTCTGGTCAATCATCTTTTAATTAAACCAATAGGAGGGACAAATATTTACAATGTACCAGAACACAATCCCACTTCAAGTTACGATTTAATTAAAGCCTATATACTTTCTTCGAAATTATTTTATTTTTTCAAGCACAAAAATTAAGTACAATAGCATTATTGTTTTGTAGGACATGAATCTATCTTGTGTAATCAATGATCTTGTCCTCACATTATTTATTAGTTCTCAGTTTCTCAGGATTCTTTCTTACTCGACTATTCATGAATGAACCTGTAGATCTTGCTATGTTTGCTTAAGGCAATCAGACTTCTGCTGAGTTGTTTTTGGCTTTTTAAAAAGCAGAGTGTGACACATATTCAAGAGCTGTACCCATGGCTGTGTGACAGCCCTCTGCTTGGTCCCTGTCTTCTTTGTCATTCATTCCTTGTGTTCATCATGGGAAATTTTAATCTTCAACAGCAAAACAAGGAACCGGCTTGCAATCAGAGGTAAAAATTTTTTAAGATATTCGGGATAAGGAGTGTTTAACTGTACCATAAAATATTTTATATTTAAAATAATTTAGAATTAGGAAATGGAGACTTGAAAGATAGTTCACCAGTTAAAAGTGTACATACTGCTCTTGCAGACGACTCAGGTTTGAGTCCCACATATGGCTCACCACTACTTGTGACTCCAGCTCCAGGGGATCTGATGCCCTATTCTGGCATCGGCAGGCACCTCTATGTGCATGGCACATGTACACACATACACATAAAATAAATAAGTAAAGTTAAATTTTTTTAGAACTAACAAATGCATGATGGCTGGTGCACATGTTATACACCACTAATATATCTTATCTGGGATGTAGTGTTTAGTGACATTTTATGTATTGATTATTCATGATAAAGCATATGTGGATGCTGTTCTCATCAATTCATAAATATTTGCTTATTTAGATGGTAAATGCCTTTTTGTAATACTGAAGCTGGAGCCCATGGCCTTGTTCCTACAATGCAAGTATCTTGTTACTGGGTATAATATTTTTGGATGAGGGATGTTTAACTGAAACACAAAATATTTTACATTTAAAGTAATTTAGAATTAGCAAATAAGGGCTGGAGAAATAGCTCAATGATTAAGAGTACTGGCTATTCTTTCAGAACTGTTGGTTTGATTTTAGACATCCACATTGGTTGGTTCACCACTACCTGTAACTCCAGCTCTAGATGGTAGGGGGAGGGTGGGGGAGGGTGGGGGGAGGATGGACTGCCCTCTTCCGGCTTCTGTGGTTACTATACACACTGCATACATTTATGTGTTCCCCAGAAATCAATGAAGCAAAGCACCCACAATCATAGAATAAAAAAAAAATTCAAAATCAACTACAATATGATTGAATTTATTTATTGCCTTATTGTCTGTCAGGAAACACTTCACTGGCCGAGAGTCAACTAAAGAATTCCCTCCTTTGTCACTCTTTAGATTAGGACAGCATTCTTTAGACTAAGACAGTCCTTGGAAAAGCCACAAGGGAACACACTAGCCATTGACTCATAATTGCCTAACACGCTGACCTTGGCTCATAATTGCCCACTGACCACGGCTCATAATTGCCTAAATACGCTGACCTTGGCTCATAATTGCCCACTGACCACGGCTCATAATTGCCTAAACACGCTGACCTTGGCTCATAATTGCCCACTGACCACTGCTCATAGTTGCCTAAACACGCTGACCTTGGCTTATAGTTTCACCCCCTCACTAGCCCTTCCTTCCCATTGCACCTACAGCCCTGCAAAAGCATATATAAGCATCCTGGAATAATAAAGATAGACCACTCGATCAGATTCTCATTGTTCACTCCTCTTGTTTTCTGTCATTCTCACCCTACAGGTGACCAGGACCCTGTTGAAGTCTCGTGGGTCGGGACACATTCGTGCCCAACATTGTAGATCCCACTACCTGCTACGGGTAGAGAACGTTGTCTTCCAGGAAAACTTGGCAGGGTTAAGGGTTAAGAAAACCGATTTGTTTATATAGGAGATACATGTCAAGAAGGAAGATAGATGAGAACTGCTGGAAAAGATTTGGAATATTTTTGGTTTATATAGTAGATAAGGATAGTGAGAGCTGATAGAAAAGAGTAAGAGACTATCTTGATTATTATAGGATTTACTGGAATTTAATTAATGACATTTTGAAAGTCCACAAACACACCCCAGATGTGCCTAAGGTCATAAATCAGGGAGAACAAGCTATGAAGCAAACCTCCTGGCTGCCTTCAGCCTGCCTCTCTATGACTATCAATATGCCAGACCGTTAGCCTTCTGCAAAAACTCCGCCCAGCAAACATGACAAGCAGAATGACTCTAGGCAGTCACAGATCTACCCTTCCCTTCGCTTTGAAGATAATGAACAGTTAACTCTCGCAGAGAAGGCAGATCTGGAGGAGGAGGGAGCTTGCTATCGCAACCTTGACTGCCCACCCCAAAGGAGCCAACCTCTAGCTTTTACTATAGAACAGCCTGTAGTAAGAGGTTTATGGCCCAGACTTTTGGGCCTAGCCTCAAGGTTTAGGCCTGTAGACTCACAGACCAGCAGAGACACACAGATGCTTACAATAGTTTTAGGCTGATTGGCCTAAGGCCCAGGCATATAATTTGCAACTCTTTATCCTTAATCTAACCCATGACTCTTATCCTGTTCAGCCATGTGGCTCAATACCTTTTCTCAGAGCAGCTTAGTTGTCCTCTGCTTCTTCTGGCTTCTCTCTTGCATTCTGCTCTGTTCTGCCTGTTCCTAGAGTCTTCTTAGTCTGGTAGCCCCGCCCACACTTCCTGTCTGCCTTTGGCCTATCAGCACTTTTTACTAAACTCATAGGCGGGGACAATTATTTACAATGGAACAACATAATCCCCCTACAGCAGCCCTTCTTAATGTATAATAAAAAAAATTTTTTCCCCCTTTGTCCAGCCACCACTTTATACTCCTTTCTGAGGTCCTGCTTTAAAGATGTCATATGCCCCATCTGTAGTAACACCCCTTGTGCCAGACTTGTCTTCCCTCCATTACTCCTTGCAGAGTACTGTCCCTAGATGCAGAGCTCTGCAGCCTCACCCTAGAAGGAACAGCAGACTTTATGGAGAATTGCAGGGAAATTGCTCAGAGGAATGCAGAGAAACCCTCTTCAGGAACATGGTCCTTGAAAAAACTCCTGGGCAACCCACCATTTGATAAGAACAAAAGAGACACAGGCCTGGTTTGCTCCTGGACTCCTGGCACAGATCCAGAATGCAGGACTCTGTACTTGGCCACGCCTACCTCAGAAAGGCTCAGTAATAACATCTTTGACAAAAATCAGGCAAGGACCTGATGAGCCTTACAGTGACTTTATCTTGGAGCTTAGTCTTGCTGCAGAGAGGCTTCTGGGGCCAGGCAAAATTGAAAGTACCTTTCTTAAGCACCTTGCCTTTGACTTCCTCCTTTGCTGCCAGTTTGAGAGGAACAGCCTCTCTTGGCTTTTCTGATGCTTATTGGGTTCAACTCATTACAAAAAATAGACCAACATTAACACTTGTTATAAAGGTATAAGAGAATGTGGCAGATACAAAAATGAGTTAGACATGACCTCTGCTTTTAAAGCTGACTGTCTAGGAGTTAAATAGTATCTCTCTTTCTCTTTCTCCCTCTCTCTTTCTGTGTGTGTGTGTGTGTGTACAAAATTTATTAATCTATTCATGATATAATTTTAATAGACTGGTATATGAAGTTGCAGGATTATGAGTCTGGGGATAAATTAAAGAGAGACAAATGAATGTTAGATTAGACCTCAGAGTAGGGCAGATTGTTTAGATTTTATGTAGAAGATAAGAGAAACATTTAAAAGTACTGAAGATGTGACACACATAAAGAGATTAAAAAGAAATAAATGTATAAATAAAACCTTTGTGGCACAGTTTTTTAGCTAAATGTTTTGGTTGATACACTGAGGTCTTTCAGGGAATGTGCCAAGAGCTACATTAAAAGCCAGTGGTGGTAGTGCATCAGTGAAGCTAGAGACAAGATAGACGATGGGAGACAAGAGAGGAGGTTAGAGGACCCTCCTGGGTAAGAGCACAACTTCACTATCAATGATTACAGCTTCATCAAACAGGACAGGCAGAAATAAAAAGGAACAAAGAAAACAAAATCTGAAGACCTCTGTGAAGGAGGCTTACAAAGTGAAGCCCATTTTTAAGAACTTGTAAAAATGACAGCCAACTGCTAAGGAGATAAGCCTGAAAAGAAGAGAGAACTGGAAGAAGGGATCAATGCTGGAAGCTAAGAGGAAGAGGGGTGTGCATCTGGTTGGGGACAGTGTGTAGTAGGTATGTGTCAGAACGGAAAGTTGGGGAAGTTAATCACTGAGGGGAAGAAGCAAAATAAAGAAGAGATGTAGGTGTGAAGAGATTTCTAGATAGATGAAGGAAAGGGTGTGCCAAGAGAGCAGAAAGGGAAGGGTTAAAGGAACGGATGGATCCCTGAAATAGGCTCCCATAGTGATCCACATAGGTTTAACTGAGCTGAGAACAGGTGTAATACAGTACACAGGAAATTAAGGAGGATGAAAATGTTCTGCAGTGAATGTAAAAAAGAAAGAGAAAGTGAGTGGTGGAGATAATGTTTAGCTGGTAGACAATGCTGAATCCATGGGATGCTGCACACAGACCAGGAGGAATGTTGAAAATTAAGGCTTTTCTCTAGATTAAAGGAGGAACAACAGCACAGAATATCAACATTAAAGTTAACCCCAGACGTAAAAGAGTCTGCACTAAGGAATGATGGGTATCAGATGAGAGTTAAGACTGTTTTCTTGGGCCTCAAATCAGGAAGGAATGAAAATGAAAAGATAAATTGGAAGCAAAGGGAAGGAAAACACCAGAGGGCCAGCAAGCAGAGAGAGTGTAGAATAAAGGTCCTGTCGGTGCAGGGGAGTAGCAGTGAGCATGTGGATACAGTGCACAAGGAAGGTGTGAGATGGATGAGAGCTGTGTGAGGGTCTCCAGGCAGGAAGGGAGTGTAGAGCTAACACTGTGGTTCCTGCTGAGCACTGAGGTGGGGGAGTGAGGCTGAGATGAGTAGTGTTCAGAAATAATTAAAGTTGAGGCTTCTTATCCAGGGAGAAGCAGGGAACGAGGAGAATGGGTCCAGTAACCAAATGGAGGTCAAGGAAGGTCGAGTGTTGAGAAACGGGAAGAGAAGCAGAAGAATGAGAAGGAGCAGAAGGAGCAAACAGCTGAAATCAGGGAGCACAGAGAGCTCAGGGACAAGGACCACACCACACCAAAGCAGAGAAGAGACAAGAGTGAGCTAGGTGAGCCAAGCCGGGAAGGGAGGGTTTGGGTAGGGACATCCAGAGGAGAAAGCAGAGATTGGGAAGGTACCTAGAAAACTCTAGACTATCATGTTAATGAAAGGCATGGTAAGATGATAACAGCTCTGACAGCAAGTCCCAAGGGGAGGAGACAACTGCGTCTAATGAAGAAAGAAGTTAGGATGCTAAAGGGTGAGATCAAACAAAAAGTGCAGCAATGAGACCCTTGGAAGGGAAGATGCTGACTACAGGGTCACTGGAAGGGGCCGAGAATAAAGTGGATGCTGATGATCATTCAGCTGCAGACAGACATTGGCACACTCCCTCTGGTATTAGTCACCCGCTGGCTGTGTGGCGTGACCCCCTCACAGGGACATGGAAGGGACCAGATCCTGTTCTCATTTGGGGATGAGGTTCAGCTTGCATCTTGGATCAAACCCAATCAGTCCCAAGATGGCTGCCAGAATGATTGGTCAGGCAAATAAACTGCTCACCTGCACCCAGGGGCGATTCAGCTTCCCCTGAGGATGATCTCTCTCTTTCAACAGATGCTGCCACTCTGCCCAAAAAGGATGCTGAGATTCCTGAGCCTGCTCCTCCTGATGTCACCCCTCGAAACAGCGAGGATTCAATGCCCTCTTAACCCCCATCAGCCCCTCAACCATATCTGGCAGATCATCACAGGGAGAGGGAACATAATTTGGTCTACATCTAAAGTCACCCGTCAAGGATCATGGCCAGACCTTTATCCTGACTTATGTGACTTTGTGCTGTCCTTAAAGAAGAGTGTTGTTTTCATACAGACAATATAGGAATTGCAAAAGATAGCATGACCAAGGTTATAGAGAGAGCCTAGAGAAAATAAAAAGGGAAAGAGAAAAGGAAGTTGGATGGTTTAAAACCTGGTTCTCCACTTCCTCCTGGCTGACCACCTTGCTCACCTCAATCCTAGGACCCCTTTTTGGACTATTACTTTTGATTTCATTTGGCTCTTGGATTGTTAACAAACTGACCAGCTTCATTAAACAGCAGATTGACTCCCTGGCATCTAAACCTATTCAGGTCCACTATCATCACCTTGAACTGGCAGACCAAGGCTCTGAAGAGCATGAAAACGATGGGCTCCCTACAAGGACTGTATTACAACCCAAACCAGCATATGCCTTCTCCTGGCAGATGTAGACACTCTTTCAAAGAGGTGCAGTTGGAACTGCAGAGTAAGGACCAAGTGTTCTGTGTTTGGGTCTCTCGAGAAGCATGTCCAAGAGCATAGAGGTTTGGTATGCACGAATCCTTTCCCTTGCAAAACATGCCAGTTGGCCCTGATGGTACAGGCTGAAATCAGCCTCAGCCTGAGCAACATGAATCATCTTCTGTAGCAGCCTTATAAGATAAAAAAGGGGCTTGGGAACTCTGCTTCCCCTTTAGGTTTAATGTCCTCAAGTTTGCTTGAGTTTTGCCCATCTTTTAGTTTAAATAAAGGGAGGAATATGTGAGGCGCCAGTTCATTAGCCAAGAGTCAACTAAAGAATTCCTTCCTTTGTCACTCTTTAAATTAGACTAAGACAGTCCTTGGAAAAGCCACAAGGGAACACACTAGCCATTGATTCATAATTGCCTAACACACTGACCTTGGCTCATAATTGCTCACTGACCATGGCTCATAATTGCCTAAACACGCTGACCTTGGCTCATAGTTTCGCCCCCTCACAAGCCCTCCCTTCCTATTGCACCTGCAGCCCTGCAAAAGCATATATAAGCAGCCTGGAATAATAAAGATAGACCACTCGATCAGATTCTCAGACCTGTGGTCCTTCTTCGCTCCTTGTTTCCCTGTCATTCTTTCCCTACAGGTGACTGGGACCCCGTTGAAGTCCTACAGGTCGGGACAATTGTCAATCATATATTTTCATGTAAATTATATTTATAATTGTGCAAACATCATTAATGTTTAAATTGACTTGTTTAACATATTATTAAACATTTTGGCAAAATCATTTAAAATCTGCACTTAGCAATTTTTAAAGGTATGTTAAGATGTTATTAACTAGTCACTATGTTGTGTAATGTATACATTGAACTTACTCCTCCTATTCAGGTGAAATTATGTATAGCTTAATTAATACCTCAGCCTCATACACATATGCTTGGATAACTACCTTTCCACTCTAACTCTGTGTGTTCATCTCATTAAGCTTTTACACAGGAGACCTTAGCAGCTGCCTTTCTAGACCTGGCTTATGTCACCTACTATAATTCGGGTTATCAAAAACAGTAGAATTTCAGAACTGATTCTTTAAGATTGAGCTCTGTTCAGAGAGACACTGATCTGAGAAACACAAAGTTAGAGAGATCAAATCTCCAATGACTGTTTCCTTTACTGATGTTTCAAGGAAAACATCTGAAACTAGAGTTTACACATACAAGAAAACAGTGTTGATAGATTTTTTAATCAAACACCTGTGACAGAGTGAAGTGAACCAATCTGAACTGTAGTTCATGGCTAAGAAAACAACACTGTGCTAGTCTTCATCTTTGTGAATGACAGCTTTGTCTTGTTCATCTGAAAACCTTAACATTGAAAGGTTGACATCAGTACTGGTGGTTGACATCACTAAATTTTTGTCAACACCAGATTTTTCTCATACTGTGCAAGGTGAGTGAGGAAGAGAAATCCTATACCATATGTAAGTATATGTTTTAACATGAAAACAGTGCACATGTCATTGCACATTATCCAGGGAAGCATCTAATTTTTTTTTCCTTCCTGGCCCAGAAATTCCATACTTGAGCCTACACACACAAGCATGTGGGTCCATCCACAGGAACACAAGCAATCTACCAAGATGTCCCAGAGGTAATCCCAGCAGTAATTCCCAATCCTGGCAGGAGTGGAAGTAAAATGGGAGTGCGGGCAGAGTGTAAATGTCCCACAACAGGGATAGGAAGCAGCCCCTCAACAGTGAGAAGAATGTCTAGGGCAGGAAACAAAAACACAGGGGCACAGAGCTCAGTCCAATTGCCCGGAGTGTAGGAATAAATTCCAGAGGAGCAAAAGGGGAGAACTTTGTGGGCCACAGTATCTAAGGGAGACATTCATAGAGGGATAGGGGACAGTTGTACCACAATCCAAGGGACGAAGTGACTGTCCCTCTTCCCAAGTCAAGGAATCAAAGCAAGTTGATTTGCCAGGAATAAAGATAAGGGGGCCTGAATAGAAAGTAAGGGGCACGTTCTCTAATCAGGGATTCAGTGTTGGGGCAGAATTAAGCAAAGGGACAACCATCAGAGAGCTAAATCATAGGTAGGCTTAAGGCAAAGCCAGCACCCATCAGAAAATGAGTGTGTGGCTTTAAAGAGCTTAAAAGAATGAACAAGTTCAAGAAGTAGGTCAGAGCCTCCTCTCATCGTAGGAGCAACCTGGGCAATGGTGGAAGAGAATACTTGGAGGCATTCGGGACCTGTGTAAGGACCTCTTCGACAGGAGAGGGTGTGGGTGTGGGGACCCAAGTCTTTTGGACCTGAATCAGACCATAGAGGTCTCTGCCCTTACCATCTACTTGGATGCCTGCCTCATACCAGGATATCCACTTGTCATTCAAGGGGTCATGAATGCTATACTTGACTGGATTACAAGCTCCACAGCTACAACTTTTATGTGAGGGGGACATGAAGTAGCTCCAAAGGGGAGCTCAAAGAACTAGAATGAGCATGAGGGCAATTCCAATAGGGGAAATATCCCTCTGCTGCATTGTCACAATCCCCCTTCTGTCTATGTTTGAACCATATATATTTATGGCACGTGGCATAATAGGACTCTCAGGAGCAAGAACAGCTCCCCCCCCCCATCCAGTGGTAGGGTCACAAGCATCAAAATAGACTGAAACCTACATTTGTGACGAGGGATCAAAGGGAGAAATATTAAGAAGCTCGAGTGGGTCAAATCCAATGGCCAGAACTTAGAATTCCCAATGGCCAGGCTCTGACTCTATGGCTTCAAGGAGAATCAGGAGTACCATTACCTCCAGCACTGGGGTCCTCCAGGGCAGCATCTGTGGAGAGAGAAGAGGGTCTAGTCTCAAGAGGAGTATTTTCTCCTCCTCTGGATGGTGGTGTTCTATTAATCTGTCTAATCAGCCTCTCTGGGAGCTGCCCATGTGCCCCTTCTGCCTGGTTGTAAACACAGATGAATCCTCGACCCCAGGACAGAACTAGGTCAGGTCCTTTCCATTGTGTGGTCAAGGAGTCACACCATTTCACCAGGGACTGAACCTTCTGAGTTTCTGGGTGCCACAGACGGTCTGCCGCAGATTTCTCCTTTTTATCCAAGGCAAGAAAGTTAAGGACAAAAATAGCATGATGCGAAAGATTCCTGGGGGTTCCCTGAGAATAATAGAGATTCCCTTTTTCAATTTGTGAAGCATAGATTTTAAGGTTTGGTGGGTGTGCTCAACAGTAGATTGACCTTGGGGATTATAGGGTATGCCAATGATGTGTTTTATGTCAAGGTGTTGGCCATTATCATCAGTCTTAATAATCTTAGGCTTGCTCATGACAGAAAAACATTGCAGAGAATGGGCAATAGCGTTTTTTTTGAAGTCTCTCCAGCTTGTAGAGAGGCAAAAATAAACCGCTATAGGTATTAACTGTTACATGAATATATTTAAGTATTCCAAACTCATGCAGATGCATAACATCTGCCAAATTTCACTGGGGATGAGTCCTTGTGGATTTACTCCCAAATGTGGGGCTGGAAGGGAAACTGAGGACTGAGAACAACTTTTAACAATTTCCCAAACCTGATCCTTTGTGATCTTAAACATTAACCTAAAGGTATGGGCATTAAGATGATGAAGGGAATGTGCATAAGCTGCCTGAGAGGTGGAACCCAAAAGAACAGGAAAAACCAGTCTGGTGGTTGAGTCAGCGAGGGAATTTCCTTCAGACAGAGGTCCTGGCAAATCTAGGTGAGCATGCAGGTGCCCAATATAAAAAGGGTGAGTCCTAGTAACAATCAAGTAATGTAGTTGAGGGAAAAAAAAAGAGGGGAGACATTGGTGGAAGGCTTTAAAAAGGGAACAGTCTCCAAAAGAGGAACAGAATGGGCAACATAGGTACTATCAGTATACAAATTAAAAGATTGGTATATACCAACAGTGTATAGCTCAAGGGCAGAGGTATAAGGGGAGGCATGAGGGGTAGCAACCCCATTAATCACATAGGCTGCAGTTCCATTGGCAGAGCCATCAGTGAAGACTAAGGAAGCCCCTCTATAGGTTCTGAGGTGGTCATTTTAAGAAACAAAAGAATGGATCCTGGCAAATTGTAGTAAAGGATGGCTAGGGTAATGATTATCAGTTGTGCCTAGGAAAGAGGAACAAGCAGCAGGCCAATTGTCAGTTTGAAGTAGCCAAGCAAGTTGGTCCCATGTGTAAGGGATGGTCAAGGAGTTGAAGTCTTTTCCAAAATATTGGCGGCTCAGCTCCCTTCCTTTTACAATCAACTGTGCCACCGGGGAGGGATAGGTGGTCAACACCATCTTTGTGGAGGCTGGCAGGTGCACCCAGAGCAATGGATGGCCCTTTTCTGTCCTCCCATTGAAGGCATGCTGCCAAAACCCCCTGTGGGTGTGTGGGGAGTGGCACACACAGCAAACAGCAAGGGCTGAGAATAAGAAATTTGAAAAACAGTCTGATTCTGAACAGCTTCATTAATCAGGGCGAGGGAGTCTTGGGCCTCCGGAGTAAGCTGTCTAAGGGAGGAGGGATCTGAATCCCCATTGAGAATATCAGGGAAGCAACTAATACATGAGGAGTTTCAAATAGGGTCTAAGCCATTTTATGTCACCCAGAGAAACTTTTGGAAATCATTTATAGTGTGCAAATGAGAGGTGTGTAACTGAACCCAGGGTAGAGCTCATATCCTAAATACATGAAGGTATTTGCAATCTGGGCCTTATCAAATTATATCTGGAGCCCTCTCTGGTACAGGCTTTGGGTTAGGTTTTGTAAACAGCCAAAGAGGTCATCTCTACTAGCATCAGCCAAGAGAATATCATCCATATACTGGAGGATGTAGACAGATGGCCATTTTGTTCTTATAGGATCAATAGCTTTAGCCACACATTTCTGACATAAGGTGGGGCTGTTAGCCATGACCTGTGGTAATACTTTCCATTGATAGTGGGACATAGGTCCCTGGAAATTAATCTGAGGAACAATGAATGAGAGATGGGATTTGTCCTCAGGATGCAAGGGAAAGGTAAAAACAACAAATAACTGTTCTTAAGATCTATTACAATTTTTAAAAACCCAGAAGGAATAGCCACTGGAGAAGGGAAGCCAGGCTGGAGGGCTCCCATAGGAAGCATAGCTTTATTTATTGCTCTCAAGTCCTGCAGTCATCGCCATTTATCAGACTTTTTTTAATAACAAAAATTGGTGTGTTCCATGGAGAATTGATTGGTTCTATGTGCCCTGCAGCAAGTTGTTCCTGCACTAACTCCATGGCTGTCATAATCATTTCTTTGGTTAAGGACCATTGATCAACCCAGACAGGGTCACTCGTTTTCCAGGTGCTTTTATCTGCATGGGGCACAGGAATGTCAATGGCCATTAGGGAAAAGGCAAAGGAGGGGAAGCCCTCAACCCTGTCTTATCCATTTTTGGTGGCATGGAAATGAATTCTTTAATACCTTGAGAGTGTTTGCCCAGCCCCCTTCCTGGGAGAAATCCCTGCTTCAGCATCTGTTTAGCAACCACTTTGATGGAGCTGCACATTATAACATTCATTTGTGAGAGAATATCGGGACCCCAGAGATTGACAGGCAAACTGGGAACAATGAAGGGTGTTACTGAGCCAGAATTGCCTTTTTCATCAGCCCATCTCAGGACCTGGGAGCTAAGCATAGGGTTTGAGTTCTGACCAATTCCTTCAAGGTGGGTATGGGAGTTGGTTAAAGGCCAGGAGGGGGGCCAATCTCTATCTGAGGAGACTGTGGAGTCTGCTCCTGTGTCTAGGGCCCCATAAAAGGACCTTCCACTAAGATAAAGTTTGATTGAGGGCCGATCAAGGGAGATCCGCTGACCCCAATATGCATCAGAGGATCCAGGAAGGTCATCTGAGCGTTACCTCTTATGATATTTACCATTAAAATGTTGAAGGGGAAGGAGGAGATGCTGAGCTAACCTCTCATCTGGTGGGATAGTTAGAACTCAAGTACTAATGGAGGCTATGATCTTAATTTTGCCAGTAAAATCATTGTCAACAACCCCAGGGACAACTTGAAGCCCCGTAGGGCAGCGCTAGCTCTTCCTAGGATGAGACCAAATGTTCTGGGGGGCAAGGGCCATAGACCCTGGTTCTTAGGGTCGGTGTGACTGTTTCAGGGGTAAGTACTGCACAGGAGGTGGAACAGAGGTCCAGTCCTGCGCTTTTTGCCATTGCTGACCAGAGGTCTGAAATGGATTGGCGCCTGACTGGGCAGTGCTTGGAAGGGGGGTTTGATGTTGCTTGTGGGACAAACTTGACAACCCCAGGGGTTGTCCTCTGAGCAGGGGTCTGGGGCTGGTCTTGCTGGTAGTTTCCCTGCGGTCTTGGGGGGAGGGTGGCCCTGAGCATCTGTCTTAGATTTGCATTCTGAAGCCCAGTGTTTTCCTTTACAGCACCGCAGGCAAGGAGAGCTAGGAGGAGGGCAATCTGCTGCATTGGAGTGAGGGGCAGTGCACTCCCGGGAGAAATAACCGTTGTTTGCAATGTAAGCATGTTTTGGGCTGGTTGCCGATATCCGCACTGAGAAGGGCTGCCCCTATGACCAGACTCATCACATGGGAAGAGCCAGTGCTAGAGCAAAGTTTAACCTAGTCAGAGAGGGTGCCTGGTATATGAGGGCGGATAGTCTCCTGACAGGCAGAACTAGCATTTTCAAAAGCCAAATATTTAACAAAAGGACTTTTGCTTTCACTGCTGCCGAAGAGCTGCTCCGAGTTTCCATCAAGTGGCTAACGAAATCACTATTTGGCTTCTCCGGACCTTGTCTAATTTCGGCCAGGAAGGTAGTGGCTGGCCTCTTAGTGGGCAAGCGCTTCCAAGCCCTTAGTCCTGCTTGCTGGATCTGTGATAATAGCCCAGGGGGGAAGCGAGCCTGTGTTTCATGTGCATTGTAAGGGTTCTTGCCCAAGAGCTTTTGCAAACTCCAATCTTTTGACAAGCTCATTTTTTTTTTCATTTCTCTGGGCCATTTCTTGGCAGTTTTCTGTAAATTCTGTTCTCCAGAGAACATATTCCCAGCCGCCAAAGGGTGGCCTGCTTTTAAGAGGTTCCAATAATTGGAGGTCAACCACTTATCACTACAGTTCTCTAGGAGCGCTAATGTGAAAGGAGCCATAGGGCCATAATTGGCCACTGTGGCTTTAATTTTTTCTAGGTACCTTAGGTTTAAATTTTTGTATTTTGTGAGGAGGTCTCAGGACCCTCATTATCTGAGGCAGTGTTAGACTGAGGCTTGTCCTCCCCTTCTGATGCAGAATCCGGCGCATCAACACCATCCTCGAGGTAACTAGGCTCCTCTTCTTGGTCCCAGGAGGCTCCTGTTTCTTGACTGCAAATAACAGGGAAGGCTAAGACCAACCCAGGCCACGGTGGAGTCTTTCTGAGGGGATTTGGGGGTTTTGAAATCTTTTTAAGGGCCAAATCAGCCAATTCTCCATTAGCTTCTTCAAGCTCTTTCATAAGGTGGAGCTCCTCATGGCGTTCAGCCAAGAGTTTTCTAAGGCTAGAGACTTTAGTCAAAACTTCTCTCTTTGTTTGTCTAAGCGGGGAAGGCTCAAGGCCAGTGTCATCTTCTAAAACGGGTGCAAAAGGGCTGTGACTATGGAGGAGGAAAGAAGAAGGCATAGTAGTGGGCACATTCGTCCCTGTCAGAGGGGACCAGTCAGGGTTATGATATTTCCTCTGGTGATAAAGGATCAGAGAAGTCTTTTAAACTGGGATTTAATTGGGTCTGAGGAATCTGATGTTCAGCTTGGGTTTTTGGGGAAGGGATCCTCCAGACTAGATTTTTTTGGATTCTGAATCTACAACTTCCTTGTTAGGTAAATTAATAACAACAGAAGGGCAGCGGGAGGGTGGTTGACTATTAGTCCTAGAGGCAGTTAGAGAAATCTCTTTGAAGACCTTCTATCCCTCAATAATTAAAAATTTCAAATCAGAGAAATTATTGTAAGCCTTCAAAATATCATTAATACCACTTTACTTACATTTTCTGATTTGTTACCTGCTTTTCCTGACTTGTTTGCATCAGTATAAAATGTAGGAGCCCCAGAAATTGGTTTATCCCATACAACATGAGGAACAACATACTTAGTTTCCTTTATAAATTTAATTCTTTTGCTTTGGGAATATCTATTATTAATCTCTCAAAAAAAATTACTGTAGGCTCTTTGCCAAGGTTCACTGTCTGCCCATAATTGATCTATTTCTTCATTAGTTACAGGTACGACAATTTCTGCTGGGTCCTTGTGTAATCCCCATTGGGCAAATTTTTCTTTACTTCTTCAAACATTCCTTCTAATGTATCTATATTTGAGTAAGCCAATAAAATATCATCCATGTAGTGATAAATGATAGATTGTGGAAACCTATCATTTATCAATTCTAAAGACTTTTGTAAAAAATATTGGCACAAGGTGGGTCTATTTAACATTCTTTGTGGGAGACCTCTCCATTAATATCTCTTTACAGCCCAAGAATGATTATAAGTGGACATTGTAATGGCAAATTTTTCTTTGTATAATTCTTGTAGAGGTATAGTAAAGAAACAGTCTTTTAAGTCAATAAGTATAATAAGCCATCCTGTAGGTAACAGGGAAAGCAAAGGAATCCCAGACTGTAGAGAGCCCATTGGCTGAATCACTTTGTTTACTGCTATCACCATTCTCCATTTTTCAGATTTCTTTTTGACAAAAAATACAGGAAACTTTCAAGGGCTGGTTGATTCTTCAATATGCTGAACACAGAACTTCTCCTGTACAAGCTGTTCTAAGGCCTGAAATTTTTTCTTTTGTTAGAGGCCATTGCTGAGTGCATATAGTCTTATCTGTCAACCATTTTAAAGGTAGTGCTGTGGGTGTCTTCACAGGGTCAGCAGCTGTTGTGCTTTGTTTTTATATAACCTGAATGGCTGGTGACTTTTCTATAATCCCTTAAAATATTATTCTCAGAAATATGATTGGGTCTGTAGTTTGTATCTGAGCTTGGAGAAATTTTAATCTGGGTATTCCATTGCTGTAGAGGATCACAACCCCATAGATTCACTGCTGTTTTAGCTATATATGGCTTCAGCCTTCCTCTCTGTCCTTTGGTCCTAGGTATTCAAACCATCTTATGCTTTATTTTACCTGATATATGGTTCCAATCCATAGAAATTGAACATCTGCTCCCTTTAGAAGCCATTTCAGGTGCCATGATTGTGGGATTAGGGTTGATACATCTGCCCCTGTATCAAATAAGCCTTGGATGAAAATATTTATTTTATTTTTAATTTTGACCTTTGTTTATTTATGGAAGTCTGGCAGAATACTCATTTTATAGTTTTTCTTGGAAACTTTGATTCTCCCTTAAAGCTGTTCTATGCTCCAATACTGTGTGGTTTTTTTATGTTAGGCACTGGATTTTCTACTAATCCTGAGGAAGCTATTTCTCCACCTTGATTGGATATGATTGAACCATCTTTAAATTTGAGACCTATGTTTCCTATGTTTCCTGATGGTAAAGGGTTGCTTCCTTTGACCCTTGTAGATATAGATTCATTGGTCCAATGTCAGCCTTTGCTGCATCTTCTGCATCTTCTAATCCAGAAATTAGAGACCTTCTGTTTGGGTCATTCCTAGGAGAGACATTAGTTCCAGGAATGCGCTTCATACAATTCCTTCTTATATGGTCTGGTTTCCTACAATTAAAACATTTGATACCTTAGAAATGGCTTGACATAACAAAGACTCCTCATAACTAAGAGACTCAGCATTGATTGAATCAATTCTTCTAGGGTTGCTGATATGATTTTTAGTGTCATAAGCATCTGTTTGCATTCTAAATTAGCATGGTCAAAAATGAAAGAGAGAATTAGTTGCTTTTTAACTTCTGGATCTGATACTGCTCTGTGTGTTGCCTTAGTTAATCTCTGTAAGAAGTTAATATAAGGTTATTTTAAGCCTTATCTGACTTTAGTACAAGGCTCAATTTTCTGTTCTTGTTCTAGAATCTTTTCCCAAGCATTCAAAGCAGCAGTATGACATAACAGTAATGTATGTCCATCAAAATTAGACTGAACCTTTAAATCAGTAAACTGACCCTCACCAAGAATGTGATCTTGAGAAATATTAAAGCCTTTAATCTTCCCTTGTTGTTAAATTGTCTTTGGCTTTTCTCTCAGCCAATTTCTCTACTGTAAATGTTGGCTATAATGTAAGACTTCAGCTGCATCCAATTATTAGGTACAATTCTATTTTTTGTAGACCATGAATTTATCATTTGTTTTATATATGTGGAATTAATTCTGTGAACCAAAATAGCTTCCTTGATGTCCTTTGTATGCATGGGTTCCCAATTATACTCTAGAAACAATAGGGATTCATCATTTGTATCACTTCTCTGAACTGTAACTGGATAGGTCATAGGAAAGGAGAAAGGAATACTCTGTATATTTACAACTTTAGGCAAGTTGTCTCCATCACCATAAGATATCAGCAATTATTGCTCTGAACTCTTCTTGGTTGCTTGTGCTTTAATATTCTTCTCAATTACAGCAAAAGGATCTTCCCATTGTTGAAATTTAGAAACCACAGATTTCTCTAAGGTCTGAATCTCTTGAATAATAAATCTTTCTAATGATTCTGTGGAATTAATAAGTTTCCTATTCTCATCATTAACATAGAGTTCTACAGATCTACACTTCTCCTGTACAGACTTAATATTTGTTTTCAAGGAGGAAGATCTATTTGAAAGTTTGTCATAACCAATTTCTATAAAAAAAATTATCTTTGTATTCTATTTTATCATTGGCAGATTCCATGTTTCACATTTCAGAAAATAATTTAACATTGTTAGCCTGCAAGGCCTCTATTAGTCTATTTAACATTTCACATTTAGTATAGGTATCAAACCATTTTTTGAGATATAAAATGTGTAATCAAGCTGAGATGCTCACAAAGACATTATTATATAAAATGTCCTCAATTATAGTAGCAAAATAATTCTAAATTTTTAGGAGGTTGCTTTGTCTGCCAAGTCAACTGAAAAACCTGTCTTATAGGGGAGATTTATTTACCTCAGTCTGGATGTAATTGTGATGTTTGATCAGCAGATATCACAGGCATCACTTCAATTAGTCAGGGAAAGCAGGTTAGGCCACAATCACACCTAGCATGGGCTTCTTCAACTCTTAGAAAGATAGTACAAATGTAGCTATGAAGATAGGGTGACTGAAGTATTGAGCAGGACTAAAGACAGTGCATGCAAATACATGGGCCCCAAGAGCTGGTTCCCAAGCCGCATGGCTGCAGCAGAGGTGTGTGGATATGCAGGCAGGCAGGGAAGGGAGGTGGAGTGGTGAGGTGGCAGTAGGCATGCTTCAGCATTGGGATGGAGCAAGAGCACATGTCTGATCAGGTGCTTGAGTGGTTCTTGCAGCAGGAGGATTTCCCACACAGCAACTACTCCCACTTCAGCCAGGATTCAGAGAGAACTAGCAGTTTACAGAACACATGCGGGCACTCTGAACTCAGGACTCACTTACACTTTTGGAAAGAATGCACACTTTTTAACTGGCTTGGTTGACAAGTGGAGTAGGTGAGAGCATGCCAGGGGTGCCTGGAGTTTTCTAAGGGCCCTTCAGAGGTAGGGAGCCTGCCTGGAACTCCCTCCATGGGGCTGAGCTAAACCACTAGGTTGAGTTTGGTTGGGCACCAAATGTGACCTGAGTAATAAGCTCAATTAATTATGACAAGAAGATCTATTATTAAGGTCAATATTTATTCAAGCAACTTACAGTATAAATGCAGGAAATGGAGAAAGGATCCATTAATCTAGAACAGATCTTTCTTCCGGGTGGTGGAGAAGCAGAGAGAAAGAGAGAGTTGTCCTCATGGCACAAAACTTTAAGCTGTTTTGTGTTCACACCTGAAGGCTACAGCTTCAACGTTCATAGTTGAATCCAAACCTGCACTGGTCCAGAGGCCACACCAGGGAGATGATTAATCCCACTACAGGTAGATAATTGGGTTTACAACCTTTGTGTTCTCTCTTATGCAATAATCCCTGATCCTGAGATACAAGAGTTGTTTGTAGATGTGACCTGATTCTTGACTGTTGCTTCTTAGCCCATCTCACCATGACCATGAGTAAAAGTACAGCATCTCTTTAGGTGGTTAGATTAACATCTGGTGTCAAGCATCCACTTGTGTTGCAGGACTCTTTCTGGAATAAGCTCTCTGACATCAAGCAGAGTGGAGAAAAGAAAATGTCACTGGTGGACTGAAGCCAGGATAGATCCTGAATGGCTTCAGTCTGGTTTGCACTTTTATTTTGTACTGCAAAACACAAGGTGGAGTGAGCAAGTGAGATTATACTGATGCCTATGTGTCAGTCCTCAGATTTTTACACTGTTTCAGTTATTTCTCCTGCTCATTCTGTATCAGGTAGAAAGTGAAGTCAATTTGACAAATAGGCACAAGCAGTGCCTTAAGTAGGTCACTAAATAAACAAACAAGTCAGTATCTAATAATTGGTCTTTTCTTTCTCATTCTGTTTCACTTGTTTTCGGGCTATCAAAGGGCACGGGGACAGTTGTGTGTTCGCTTCTCTCTTGAGTTTCCAGGCCTTCTCAAAACATGGTTTAGACTGTTTTCCACACGGTGCACTCAGTATGCCTTTACCAGATAGATACACTGGGAAATTAGTGTAGTCTTGCCCCACACAATGACCCTTCAGTCTGCATATGGAACTGTAGCCCCATAAGATCTAACTGAAAGATCCTTGCCAGCTGGTGGTTTTTTGTACCATTGTGTCTGGGTACATGAAAACTTACTGCTATGCATCTGTTGCCTGAAGCATTCAGCAATCACTGGTTTCGAGGTTTGTGTCTTATGAACAATGTACTGTGCTGTGTAGTATGCAGTAGAGTATGCCAGCTAGATTTGTAGAAGTATACTGAAATTTTCACACAGTTATAGAATTCCCCTAAAGATGCCCCTCTTCAGAAGTGTCCCAGTGACATTGAATAAACATGTATCTTTAAGTTATGCTGTCTAGAAATTATGGAAATTGTACAATATGCATGTGTCTGTCATAAGCACTTATAGACAGTCCAACAGAAATACAAGTTCACTACTGTGTCTCTGAGCTTGCAGACTCTGACCTGCTGGCCCACAGAAAGATCCAATGGATGATTATGAATGTGATGCAGTGGTTTGTCTTCTATTTCCCCATGCTTTCTATAAGGAATATGTCACCCATACTCATTGAACCCCTGAAATACAGTTGATAGAGTATCAGCAAAAGCACAGAATATCAACAGGCAGGACAAGTGAAGCCTTAAGACAGCCTGGTGATGATAGGCAAACTTGTCCCATCTTGGGAACTCTGAGAATCAGTCTGGTCTGAGTGAATCCTTATGTGGGGGGTTAGCATGCATGCATGAGAGTGCTGTGTTGCTGTATTTCTCCAGGACCTTCATTTGTAATATCTACTTGACAACTGACACTACATCTAATCCAAGGGGCCAGCCTTAAGAGAACAGAGCTGGGGCTTGCAATTAGAGGAGAAGATGTCTGTAAAGGTAGAAGTTATGCTAGTGAACTAATTGCCACCTGCCTCCATGTGGAAGAATTCACTTTTCTCTTGCATGTCCTGGAGGCTACCTTCGCTTGAAGCCCTAATGCCCTGGGCATCAGAGTCATAGCAAAAGTTATGTCTCCGCAAGAACAAGCTTTCTTCTTTCTTGAACACAGATGTTCTGGGTTGGAGAATTCTATGCATGACTGGTCCTTATCATGGACAAAAACATTGGTGCCTCTGGTCCCAGTGCAGGGTATTCTTCATTTTACCCTCAGGATCGTTCCCAAGGACACAGTGGAGTTACAGACATGATGCCTACAGCACACCACCCTTGCCAGGAGGCAGTAGAGGGACAGGTGATAAGCCAAAGGCCTAGGGTGTCCTTTTGGACCCATGTTTTTATGCCAGCTTTGTGTTAGCTGGTTGCACTTCTTCATCTTAAAAAAAAAAAATGTAACAGCAGAAGTGTGATGTAATGACTAAATTGAGATGCATAAATAATGCCTTAAGCATAGTTAAATATTTGTGCTATTTAGTTATTAGTGAACTGACATGGGTAAACAAATAAGGTAGGCAATATTTTAGTAAAAAGTTTTTTTTAAAGTATTCCCATTATCCAGCATGAATATCATCACTAATTATGTAGTGTTACAACAGGTAGAGCCAAGACCATCCCAGGCTCTGCCTCATGCCAAGTGTGAAGTCTTCAGCAACCTGATGATAGACTATTGGCAGTTATCACTTCAGAGAAAAGAAGGAGCGGAGGAGAGCAGAGCACCGACGCATCAGCACTAGAATGTACGCAGTAGGTCAGAAAGATGCTTATGAGCTCACAGCCAGCTGTCTGAAACCTGCATTTATTCCTTCACAATGCAGCTTATTCTGTCTTCTTATTTTGTTATAAGGAGTCTCTAGTTTTGGAAGACAATTTTGTTGTGTTTCATTAAATCCTTCTTGTCAGAATGCCATCCCAAGATGAGAAGAAAGGCTCATATGCAATCTAAATCCTTTACTGCAAATGTGACAGTTGTTATAAATATATGTGGGTGTGTGTACATTTGAGAACCCACCTAAACATTTAAATTCTTCCATGTCCTTCACGGGGTTTTAAGAAAAGTGCACAACGATTAATTACAAGCACACTCCAGAGCAAATTAAGTAACTCTGTCTTCAATTCAGTTTCACTGAGATAATTGAGATACATGAAGCATGAAAAGCTGTCTGAAGTACACAATGAGTTACAGGCAGCACATCTGTAGTAAAAGATGACTAAAACTATGATTAAAAATATTGTTCTAGTTGACAGAGCATAGTCATATAATTTATGAGGGCTTGTTGATGCTTGTTATATTATACAATAAGGAATGAAAAAAACAACAAAAATAATTATCATTACATAGTTAATATAATTAGTTTGGCATTTACTTTGTATGTATATGCCCACATATACATATTGGTTTTCCAATATTTTAATATAATTAACAAAATGGCATTTACAAAATTTGGGTAATTCACATGAGCAAATATATGAATGGGGAAATTTTAAATATTTAATTCCAGACTGCTTTGGGAACTATTATAAGGATCTGGGCACAGAAGTTGAACATTTCATAGAATTCTGTAGAAAGAGTGACAATTTTAGAATAGAAAATATCACAAAACAACATACTGGGCAGATTTTAAAATCTACAAATTGACTCCCGAAGATATTTTTGGGGTGTCTGCAGACATGGTGGGTCTATGCTAAGGAACTGTAACTGAGATCTTTTGAAATCAGGCCTGAGAGTCAGTTCAAGTCCACAGGCCACAGCCCCTCTCACGGTCCACACGCTGTCTTGATAGGTACAGTGTCAACGACTTGAAGTCGCCTCTTCTTGCCCCCTACTCTGGTTTGGTGGGGTTTGGAGAGAATCGCACCAAGGAAATCAGTTTTAGGAATGGAGGTGGAGGCTGCCCATTTTTAGGCTGTGTGGGCACTTCGTGCTGTAGAGCACTGCCATGTGGGTACCATGGTTGGTGAAGGTCCGGAAGTCGGGCCCAGCCTGTGTCCTCTGTATGGGAGCACCTTTATTTCTTATGTTGGGAACCATGAGGCTCCCAGTGGAAGAAAATCTCAGGGGCAGCTGGGTGGGTTTAATGCACAGAACTGACAAAGTAGAGACATGACTCTTCAAAGGCAGCAATGCTGAGAGTTTTCAGTTTGTGGCTTCCAAAGTGCCTGCGACTGGTGATAGGATTTTGTGGCCATCCTTGTCTCAGAGGGGCAAGTGTTATCTCCCAACAACAGCGACGCCTTCAGCCTTTGTAGCTAGCCAGGCTCTGATCTCAGTCACCCACCTCCTTTTTATCCTTCCCTGAACAATTAGGAGCATGTAGCTCTTCCATGTGCCATGGATGAAGCATACTTCAGGCATTTGGTTGGAGAGAGCCGTGTGAGAACCTCATGTTCCAGGCAACGTGACAGAAGGCAGGGAAATAAGAACAAGTATGGATTCCTTACAGAGATATCACACAGGTCTCGTCTTCTTCGGGCTCCTGAGCAGAACATGGGAACACTCCACACGGAAGGAAGCCTCTGCTCTCTGGAGGTCAAGTAGAGTTCTGGAACTTTGTTTGCACCATTTAAAATACAAAGCAATATACCTGATCGTTTTGTTTTCTGAACAAAAAGGTTCCTAGATATATCACTGGAGAGAAACAGCATTCTCTCCCCCCTACACCACAACCCTGCTTAATTTTTATCTCCTTTTTAGGATAGTGGCTCCAATTACAGTGCTTTGCTCTGTTCTTCATGTGTACTTTTGTGGAAGTAGGATTTGAACTGAGAACCTTGAACATTCTAGGCATTAACTCTACCGTTGAGACCCAGGCTAATCAATCTAGACAGCCCTTTCATCCTGAGTGCTGGGGTGTAGAAGGAGTTTTACTTTCAAGGCGCCAGTCCAAAATTAATATTTATTAGAATATAAATTAACACTCACAATATTAGTAACAGCTAATGGTGGCACCTGAACAAGGACTGGTGGATCCAAGCGATGGAGGAGCGATGAAAGCACGATGGAAGCACGATGGATTCTGATTCTGTCTGTCCAGCAGCCAGCAGCCAGGAACCAGGAAGAGAGCTCCTCGTGTCCCAGCAGCCACTTATCAATGGGCTTGGCCACACTCCCTCCAGGGTCCCGGAAGTGTCTTCTGACCTTATCACCTGACACCTTAATCCCGCCACATCTCCCCCTTTTGTCTAAATAAAAAGGTTCTAAACTAAGATTATGTACAATAGGAATTATTATGAGTTAGTAACCGTAAATACCTATTCTTCAACCCCTTCAAGACCTGAGAAGGAAGATATATCACTTGAAAGTCAGAAGTATATGGAAGTAGTGGCTTCCAAAATTTGGGAGAGGACAGCAACACAGCTACCTGGACAATCATCCCTTGTTTTGTGCGCCGTTGGAGCATCTATCATATTGGCAACAGGCCTATGGTATCTGACAGGTCTTCTCACAAGCAGGGAAATTTTGGAGGGACTGTCTTATCCTGTCCAGGCAGGTTTCGTCAGTCTCCATCCATCAACTTGTTCCTCCAGCTTGGACACCATGTGTGCACTGTCAATAATCAAGGTAAGGACAGTTCCTTACTCAACCGGCCATTCTCTGCCAAAAGGACAAACTCCAATGGAGTATCCTCGATGCTCATACCATCTCGGGAAAGGAGCAGTGACACCAGGAGTCGTCGTGCCTCTCATGGCCGAATTTCAAATGTTAAATGCCATATTCTCCGGGTCTATGAAATGGTTGAAGATTTCTGTCTATCTATGATATTCTAACCTGTATCTGAGATGACTGGGATATGGTACCTTAAGTAATGTTGACAGTAGTTTTTATTGTCCTAAGGATTAAACCCTGTACTAAAATTAGAATACCTATACAAGAGGTGTACAATCCCTGAACAATGACTTTTAGTATGACTATCAAACATTAGCCAGGGGTATATTACCATGTAGAGTGGCCACAGCATTTTAGACATGTATATACACTGGGGTTACAGGCTTGTATCAGCCTTTGGGCATTTTTTTCAGGGCTGGAGAAAAACCCCAGAACTTTGTACATGACGAAAAAGATATTCTTCCACCTAAGCTATACCCCAAAAGAAAACCTTTATAAAAGACAGATTTTTGTGAATTTATTTCAGGTTTTCAGAAAGTTCAGACACAGATGTTACACAGGTGACCTTTTTAATTTAAAAGTGTCTGTCTAGCTACATGTTGTGTGCTAGTTGGGTTTGGGGGTCTGGAAGACATCTTTATAACTTAGAAGTTTCTGCTTGTACTGTGGATGGCTGAATATAAACCTCTGTATGTGTGAGATGAATTAATCTACAGGAGTTAGGCATGACACACCTCTCTGGCTGTGTTCTGGCAATGATGCAACTGTGTCTGACTGAAGGATGATACCTCATTGGAATAGACAACATATCAGAAATTACTCTTGGAAGCTGGAAAAATAGTTCTGATGCTTACTATTGTTGCAAATGACCCAAGTTTAGTCCCCAGCACCTCCCTCAGGCTGTTCATAACTACCTAGAACTTTAGCTCCAGGGAATCTGGTAGTTTCTTCTTGCCTCCATAGGCACATTACTCACATGCACACCTTCTACACAGACAAAGGCACACACATTTTAAAATAGTATAAATCCTTTTAAAAATAGAGTTTAATCTTGACATGTTCTTCTCTCCTTTGGGGGAGTTGATTTGATTCCTGGGACCACTGCACATACAACAAGAGTAATGCTTCTGCTCTGCTCTACATGTTACTATTGAGTCAGCTGTACCAGAACTTGGGACAGCACACTAACAATACAGCCCCTACCAGAGAAAAGAATACACTGGGAAGCCTCTCTTTGAGTTTAATGGCGTGGGTGTTTTTCTCTGCAGATTCTAGTGGTGTCTTTCTAGCCTTTGAAGTGAGGCAGACAGCTCAGCAGTTGCTCACAGCAGCCATGTTCCTGGACTTGCCAGTCAGTACCAAAGAGACGTCTGCTTCTGTTTCGTGTTGAAGCTCCTTCGGGGAGTTTTTCATGTTCGGTTTTTCTATTTAAGTATGTATGTGAGCTGTTGCCATGGAGCCCAGAAGAATCTTTGGGTGATATCCCCAGGAAGTCTGTCCCTCTGCTTTGACACAGGGTCTCTCATTGGCCTAGAGTTCCCTAATTAGGACAGATTGACTGGTGCACAAGCTTTGGGAATCCTCCAGCCGTGGGATTACAAGCGCACTGCAGCAAGCCTGGCATTTTCATACGGATCTGTGGAATCAGACTCAGGTCCTTTGGTTTGTAAGGCAAGCTCTTTACAGAATGAGCTACACACACACCCTGTCCCCATTCTTAGTTTTTTTTGTTTTGTT
Source organism: Phyllotis vaccarum (assembly GCA_033318265.1). Taxonomy (NCBI): domain Eukaryota; kingdom Metazoa; phylum Chordata; class Mammalia; order Rodentia; family Cricetidae; genus Phyllotis; species Phyllotis vaccarum. Next base: position 57,018,130 of record JARWLC010000011.1, read on the forward strand.
TTGTTTTTTTTTTGAGCTCAAAGATTAGTTATATAACATCTTACTGGCATAGAAGAAATTAGACTCACCGTGTTACTAAGTAGGCTTCTTCTCCTTCCAAATATGTTCGTTTCCTCTGTACTGTCAATTAATGATCATAAAAACCTCAAGTCATAGGGGCATTATTGGAGGATAAAGATTATTTGAAAATATTCCACCCCTTTATTTGTTTTAGAAGTATAAGGTTACCATAACTGTGAGCTCAGTGTAACTAATAAACTAACTGAATACATTACTCATTGTCAGAGCTATTGGGTGGGGAGCTAAATAAGTTACCATGTAGCATCTATATGATATAAAGAAGCCAGGACCAATAATGGGAAGTGACCACTGTCCGAGGACTTTGGTTAGCTGAGGCCAGAGGCTCCCTACACCATCACTGAAAAGGAACCTAAGAACTTAACATTTTGGGATGTAGTAATAGATTTGTGATGTTTAGCTGTCACTGGGGAAATTACACGTTTTCCTGATGAAATAGCATTTCAGTGGACTAAAGTTAATGTCCTTAATCTTCAAGAATCCCATTATTTATTTTTAAAAAGGATTTATTAGGGTGTGTGTGCCTGTTAGACAAAATGTCTCCTAGATACATAACTGAAGAAACACTCCCAAACCCAACTTAAGTCTTAATCTAGAGGGCACTAGATCCAGCAGAGTTGGGGTCATAAGCATTCACAAGATGCCAGGCATCTTACATGGTTGCTGGAATCCGAACTCTGGTTCTTATGATTAGGCAACCGGTGCTCTTACCTGCCTCTCTATCATTCCAGCCCTTGATTAACTTCTCAAGGGGCAGATTAATTTTTCTATAAAAGAGGACTTAACCTGGAAAGTTAACAAAGTTAATTGTCCCAACTGTGTATTGTTGAAAATAATGGTTATGTAAGTGTGGAAATGAGTATTTTCCTCCTTGATATGTTTCAAAGATCATCTAATTACAGTATGAGCATCACTGTGTGCCTACATTTCAATGATTGATCACCACATTAACTCTTTTGGTCTGGTGGCTATTCTAATATCACCACCTCAAACTCCTGCTGTTTTACAAATGATTGTACTAGCAAAGGAAGCGTGGGATTTAACTAGTTTAAGACTCTCAGAGACTTCTGTACAGTGTCTGTGAACTGCAGGGACACATGAGTTTTGTGAGTCAGACGGACCATGGTTACTAAGAAAGTACAAAAAATAGGAGGGAAATTTCTCATGGTAAAAATGGACAATACAGATATGGCCGATTACACTAATGGCTATAATTTTTACAGGATTTTTAGGCTATAGAAACATTCATCATACTCTAGTGATGGGCACTGCATTGGAATGTGTGACAGTTGCCTGGATGTTCCCCTAACCACATCTTATCTTTTTGTAGAATTATATTGATTTGCATGGAAACTTTCTTATGAATTGTTCCTATGAGAAACTATGTCCTTAAATGCGTGAAATGATAGGTTTAAAGTGTCTCAGGAGGAAGTCATTTTTCTTCATTATGTGTTTCCTGTTGTAATTACATATTGGTACTTCTCAGTAAAGAGTTTGAGAATTGCAGTCGAGCCCATTATTTCTAACAAATGTGTAAATGCAGACTCTGTCTGCATGGCTATGGATATCCAGCTGATTCCCACTGAACAATTTCAACCACGAATCCAAACTTTGCCCCCTGTATTCTTATGCTGAGAAAAATCTATGATTTTTCTTAAAAGTAAAAACAAAACAAAACAAAACACTAAAAGAGTCAGGGCTAGTGATACCCATCTGCAATCCCAACATTCAGAAAGTTGGGACGAGAGGATTATGAGTTTGGCTTTACCTGAGGTACATACCTTTGGAGTAACTTTTCCTGGGGAGAAATGAAGAAATATCTACTCTCCCCAGATAGGGCACTACCAGAGCAAAGAAATTCTTCTTCCTAAGTCTGTGTCTTGGTGACCCTGTAAGTTTTGGGTTTGTTTTTTTTTTTTTTAAATAGAAGCACAGGTGAGGGGTGACTCATGAGAACATGAGTGACTCAAACACAGGTACATCACTGAACATTCCAACCCCAGGGTTAGTACTACATGGCTGTAGCCCCATCCTCAGTAACTTTATACAGTCTATATATTCTGTAACCCCCAACACCACATGGAGCTGAGAGGTGGGAGACAGTAATGGCCAGAATTACAAACAAGGGTCCTGTGATCACCACCACACCTGCTGGAGAATGTTGATGCTCTCAGCTCCATAGGTCTGGCTATTGCTATACTGCTCTGCTTATTTCATCTCCGTGGCTGTGGATTGGTCACCAAGGCAACCACTGCTGCATGACTGCATAGGCTATGAAATAGACTGACAACACTTGGTACTCCACAAGATCTTGGCTCAGACAACAAAGCCAGAACGGAAACCCTATAGTAACACCTCAGCAGGCCAAATTGACACGCAAGTAAGAACTATGCACAGCAGTTAAATAGCAGGTCCTATCTCTGCTCCCAGCAGAGGGCGTCTTGGGACCATTCTACTTGGTGTCTGGTTCTCTGTAGGTATAATGGATCTGTTCTGGGTGATGCAGGTATCCTCAGCTTTGGCTTGAATGGAAACCCCACAAAGACCAAAGGTCAGGGCTTTTGTAGTGTCAAGAATAGCACAGCACCCTCTAGCGACCTTGTTTTCTCCTGAATGGTAGGTGAGGAAGCATTATAGCCTAAGCTACTAAGGAGCCAGCCACATTGTGAGATAGAGAGCCAACATAAGCTGCCCAGAGACAGGCTTTCAATTTCCTGTTCTCTGAAAAGTGCCTAAGGCTAAGGGAGTTAGTGGTAAAGACTTAAGCCTGAAGGCCCGAGTTCCATGCCTGGAAAGAAAGGACTCCACAAAGCTGTTATGACCGTTTACCTCACCCCATGAACACACCAGGCACACGCACAGTAATGATAATTTTTTTAAACTGCAAAAGCCCATGAGGGTTTGGAGATGAAAAGATAAAGAAAAATTAACACAAAACATTTGTGTATAAGAGTTTTTAAAGACCCTCACAAAAATTTTCATTTGATTTTGAAAGTCAAATAGTCATAAATGTAAATTAAATCTATAAAATCATATAAATATTACATGATTGAAAATCACAGGAGAGCAACAAATTAAAAAATAGAAAAAAAATAAATATCTACCAAGTTAGAAGTTCTTCTCTAAATTATATAATAAAAAACTTTATAAAACATAATACATAAGGGAATGTTTTCTATTATTTTGTCAGTGTTTCCCATTACTTTATACTCTGTATAACCTTTATGTCTTTGGGATAAAAACAATATAATTTTAAAGTGTTCAAACACTTTTGTGGAGATTCAATAAAAGTTTCAGAAGTTTTGGAGATATCAGAGAGAATCTACCCACAGTCTATGTTGGGAGTTAATAAAAGCTTCAGAAATTCCAGAGCTCTACCCACAGTCAGTCTAGGAAAATCAGAGAGTGGTGATTCAAACCTTTAATCCCAGCTCAGGGAGTATCCTGGGAGTGGTGACCTATGCCCTTAATCCCAACTGAGTCGAGGTCACTTCAGATTATAGAAGGAATTCCAGGCTCCCAAACAGGCAGTGGTGAGGCCAAGCCTTAATTACTGAAAGAGTACTTAAGATAGGATAGAAACACAGAAGAGAAGCGATTCCAAAGGAAGCGAGGCTGGGGAAGCTGGAAGACAGATGGGTAAGATCTGACTGTGGTGTTTATTCCCTCTAATATCTCCAACTTCTTCAGAGATCTATCCCTGAGTCTCACTCATTTGTGCAACACACTTTCATATCTGTATATAAACATTAACTATTCAGTGTAAGGAATGCCCTGTAATTTGTACCCTGACTCACTGTAGCAAGTGGACCTTCCCACTAGGTGGCTAACTATTGGAGATGACCCAGGAAGCTTGAGTGAGTGACTAGAGAAACACACAGAGAGTCATACAGAGCTGCGATGTGAGTTACCCTGAGCAGAGGGCTTGCCAAGAATGTCTAAGCCAAACAGAAGGGGTCCAGACATTGTGTCCTGCTATTATTACATCACTGCATATTGGCTGTCCCCCAAGGGGACCGGTCCTGAGAGATAGTCAGTTCCTTTCAGGCAGGGCAACTTCCAAGGAGGTTTGGCTCAGTCCTGGGAGGGAGCTAGAAGAGTCTATTGAGAATCACTCACCCCAGTTGCCTTATGCAAATGTTTCTCACAAGTCCTGAGGGTTCTTCTAGCCTTTTCCCTTCCTCCTCACTGCTCATCCTGCAGTACGGAAACCATGGAGTCTGTCAGGGGAAGAGAGCACGCAGGTGCCTGCTGCCCCCATGTGGCCTATAGGATGTGCTTGGACAGGTACTGCTTTGCTTTATATTCTCAACTCCTGTCTTTGCTTTTGATTGCTTTAAGAGCACTGTTCTCCCATTCAGTGTCAACCCGAACCCCGCTACGGACAGGGTGGTTTGTAATGAGTAGTGGCCAAGACAGCAAGACTTGTCAAGTTTATTTCACTCAACAATGAGAATGAACAAATGCCTTTAAAAATAATAATTAAAAAAAAAAAAGAAATTCCAAGCTGTCCAGAAGCTTATTGTGTAGCCTACACTGACTTTAAATTCTCCTGCTTCAGTCTCCTACGTGCTGGAATTTCAGGTGTGAACCTTTGTGCCTGGCTTCAGGTTTCTTATCTAAATGGGTTGTTTTCATAGTACTTTTCTCTATTATTCATTAATATATAAGTTGTTGATTTTGGTTGTGTTGATGTTGAAAAATAATGTTGAAAGAGATTGAACTGAAATGTCCCATTCAAAAGCATCTGCAGAGCTAGATATAAACATTGTTAGACTTGCTCAAATGATAATTATCGAAATGATATTAAATAATACCCCTACATGCATGCACACGTCAGAATAGACAGTTAATGTATTGAGCTGAATTCAGGGTGTCTATTTTATGTAGAAATATTAGCTATTTAGATAAAGAGTATTTTCAATTTATGTTTAGGCATTTTTAGCTTATTAAATTCTAGTAGGTGTGTAATTTTCTGCCTAGTAGGTCCATAATTTTCTGCTTCCAGTATTGCATGCCTTTCAGTCATTTCCTCTGGAAGCATGCTAAAATGAATGATTCCTCACATTGCCTTGCTTAAATGGAATTCACAGTAACTCTACCTGCAGGATTTTGCACCTTGTTTACTACAGGTCTAATTCTAGTGGTGACTCTTAGTCCTCATCCACATATTAGCAGCTTGTTTTGGCTTGATTTTATTGAGATATGGTTTCTTGGCTGACCTGGAACTTACTGTGCAGACCAAGCTGGCTTCAAATGCTTAGAGAGCCTCCTGCCTCTGCCTGCTAAGTGCTGGGATTAAAGAAGAGCATTTGACTCTAATGGCTTAAAAAGATTTTTTTTAATCTCAGTTATGTGTATGTGTTTATGTATAACACATGCATGCAGGAGCCTATGAAGGCCACAAAAGAATGCTAGATACTACAGGACTGAGCACAACATTAATATCTGATAGCACAGTGTTTTAAACACAGCGTTGTTATCTTGTCAATCATGCTAATTTATGTTATTTCAACTGAAAGGGATACCTTAACTAAACAGGTAAATACGGTTTTTTTCCCCTGAGCTTGATATACCCATGTGTATTAGTCAGGGTTCTATAGAAGAACGTAACATATAGAATGGAAACACACACACACACACACACACACACATGATTTATAGATTGGCTTACAAACTGTGTTCCAGATAGTCCAATGGAAGAACCAAGAGTCCAGTAGTTGTTCAGTTCATGAGGCTGGATGTCTTAGCTGATCTTTGATATATATTGGAATCCCAAAGAAGTAGTCTCTAGAGCCAGTGGACTTTCCAGGGAGAGTAAGAGCCAGCAAGTTTTCTTTTTCCATGTCCTGTACAGGCTACCAGCAGAAGGTGTGTAAAGGTGTATCTTCCCACTTCAATAGATCTGAATTAAAGGTGGTTTTTCCCTCTTTAAAAGATCTGGATTAAAAGTTGGTCTTCCCACTTTGAATAATTTAATTAGGAAAACCTCCATACAATTATATCCAGCTGCTTGGTTTTTAGTTTAATTTTAGATGTAATCAAGTTGGCAACCAAGAATGGCCAAAACATGTTAAATACCTCCTCTGAAAAGCTCTTCACTGAACAAATGAACATATTCTGTAAGTTCACATCCCTGCTTGTGAACCTCTTATGAGATCACCTTGACCAAATACTTTGTGAGATAAATCTACAAATTCAAAACTGATTGAAATCCATGTCATGATTCATAAACTTTGCTGCAAAATGCAGTTCATCCAAGTGTGAAATGTACTTTCCTCATTTACTTGGGGAATTGAGTGTTTTTGTCAATAGAATTTCTTTACGTATCTCAGCCTAGCCTCATATTCAAGCTCCTTCTGTCTCAGCCTCCTTACCCAGATAGCAACCTAATTGGTTGGCTTTACAGAGGATAATGAGTCTCCCTGAAGTTAGACAGAAGCTTTCAGTTTTGCTACAAAAGACAGCTTCACCCAAGCAAATCCAAGTTGGCCTTGGAGGTAGAGCAGTAGACCCAAAGGAGGCTATACAGAGGGCTGATTAGAGGCTTGGATATATAGAGCTTTCTTATTAGGACATACAACTCTTAAACAACTACACAGAGACTTAATATTATTTATAAGTGGTCAGCCAATAGCTTAGGCTTATTACTAACTAGGACTTGCATTTTAAATTAACTCATCTCTTATTTACCCTCTGCCATGTGGCAGTACCTTCTTTCAACAGGACATGTTCATCTTGCTTCCTTCTGCATCTCCTCCCTACCTCAGAGACTCCACCCTTTTTAAAAGTATTCCTCTGCCCCCCCCCCCCAAATCTCACCTAGCTAATGGCAAGTCAGCTCCTTATTAACCAATGAGAGTAATACATGTTCATATTGTACAATAAGATTGTTTCACAATATTTTCCCTTTTGTCTAATTAAAAATGAAGGTTTTAACTTTAACATATTAAAACTATAATAACAAAACAGTTGTCCGATAAGAATTACACTTACAGTATCTTGTAGGGGTATTGTGTTTTGTCATGGTAAATAATTGTCTCACCCACTGGTTTAATAAAAAGAGCTGATTGGCCAAAGGCAGGCAGGAAGTGTAGACGGGGCTACCAGACTAAGAAAATCTCTGAGAGCAGAGTGCCAGGAGAGCACCAGAGAGAAGAGAGGAAGCCGAGGACAACTATGCTGCTCTAAAGAAAGGTACTGAGCCGCATGGCTGAACAAAAGACATGGGTTAGATGAAGGGTAGAGAGCTAGCAAGTGATATGCCTGGGCCTGAGGCTGATCAGCCAAAAACTAATGAAAGCCTCTGTGTGTCTCTGTAGGACTGCGGGACTGCGGGACTGCAGGTCTGCAGGTCTGCGGACCTAAACTTTGAGGTTAGGCTGGAAAGCCTGGGCCAGAAACCTCGTACTACAGTATCTAGTCCATTTTTACTTGGCAAATTCAAAGAAAATATTCTACCTGTTGAGTCCAAATTTTGTACTTAGTTAACCTTTATCCTACTTATATTACTAACCAAAACAATCATTTTATGTCTCCCCAACTTATTTGCTTTCTACCTCTTTTGTTTTTTAAAATTTGTTAACAAGGAAAACTATAATTTTAGTCTTCAATCCCATCAGAGACCTGAGAAGGATATAATATTACCTGAGTAAGCAGGAAATGCAGAGCAAACAACTTCCAAAATTAAGAAATGACAACTGGCTGCCTGGACAGTCACCCAAGGTTCCTCTGTAACACTGAAGCATTCATCTTCAGCCTTCAGGCCTAGAATATCTGACAGACTTTTTTCAAGAAGCAGGAAATTTTGAAGGATGACCTTGTCTTGCAAAGTTTGGTAGTCATTTTCTTTTGTAATCTACTTGTCCAATCTGCAGTTGAGGCAAGGGCAGTTTCTTGCCTAGTGACTAGCTTTGGCCACAAAGAAAGCAAACTCCTTACCGAGGATCTTTGATGTCCAGCATCTTCTTTTGAAGTAAATTGGTGCTGCCAGAAGCAGATGTGTCTTACTGTCATAAAAAGATTTGGGTTATTAAACATGTTAAATGCCATATTCTGTAGGTCTTTGAAGTGTTTGAAGACTAACAAAATATATCTGTTTAACCTTGAAAACATATCTAATATAAGTTTTGAGTATTATAGATGACTATTAATCTATATTCTTAATTATGCATTACCTTTTTAAATGAGCTGAGTAAACACAATATCCCAAACAAGAGTAAAAGCATATATACAGTAAACAAAATTAGCTTTAAATTTGTGTCAATAACCAAAATCCACATCAACGTAAAATGTTTTGAGATTAATGATTATTTTAGGAATAAAGTAAATTTAATAATCTACTCTTTTATCTCATCATTTCTAGAACATATTTCCTTTTTTCCTTTAGAAAAAGATCTTTGAATTTAACTCTTCTGTTTAGCGTTTTTTTCTGACTATGATGAATAACTACTGACATTAACCAACCCTCCTAAACAATAACATTTATAATCCATTGAATAACCAAAACCCACCCATACCCCATCTATTGGAAATGTGGACGCTGTTCTCTAGACTATTTCCTGTTATCTGTGGGCACTGATATCTATAAGGGAAACTTGAGAAAATGAGATCTTAGCTAGAGTAGTTTGTGAGATTGGATCAACTCCTCCAGCAGCCTAGAAGCTGTTTTGGATGCAGAAGTTCGAGGAGACTATAATAGAGGTATTTTGAGATGCTGGTTCGACTGGGCCATTCATTTTTAATGGTGTCTAGTCTCCTTGTTCTGAAATGCATAAACTTTTAAAGGTAACATACATTTTTATATTAATACAAGGAGAGAATGTATATTATATACAAATTAGCCAAAGATGATTTCTTGTTTTATATTTGAGTAAATAAAAAATATGTTACATGTTTTGTAGTTTTGTAAGGTTTATTCCTTTATGTCTGTAGTTAGAATTTTTAGGGGATCTTCCCCAATCAGACCTCATCCATGTCAACCTGGAATGAATCCACAGCCTTTCATTATCTGTGGAAACAAAAAGCATAACCTCTTCATCAAAGCGACATATCTTTGACTTCCATTTTCAAGTCAAGACATTTTTTTAAAAAATATATAAGCTGGTTTAATAGAGCAGCCTTACTAATCCAAGGTATTTTAGCAATTGTCACTCATCAACAATTATTCATCAACAATCAAAAGACAACACAATAACATACAGGATTCAGATTTTCTGTGTATTTCCCTTCTTGTATGGCTTTTTCTTTTTATAGTACTTTTACTCTCTCTTTAAAGACATTATTATTATAAGCTATTTTTTCTATGATTATTTGTATTCATTTTCTTTTCTTTCTTAAGTCTGCCATTGTTAAGCACATTGTAACCTGTTTAGACGTTCGTTTGTTTATCTGATTCTGTATTTAGTGTGTATGTCTATTCTTTTCTGACTGTACAAGTCTTTAAACTGATAAGCAGCATGAATAGCACCTCTGCCTCAGCTTTGGAAGCTGGCTCTGCCACACTCCTTCCTCTATGAGAGACGAACTCTACACCCCATGGGCCTGGTTGAGAGCCTCATTCATTAACCAGGATCTGCATTCAGTCCTTCAGCTCTGGGATGCTGGATTGAGGCAGGAGCTCTTACTTAGTTTTCTGGGGTTTTGTTGTTTTGTTTTAGCTTTCTCGGGCCCTATGTGAAATTTGGGCTCCATGTTAGTTGTTATTTGTAGTTGGAGATTTTTGTCAGGACCCGATCAACTCTGTCCTATCAGCCACTTCCCACTACATTAATTATAAAACCTCAGCCAGTACCTTATGCATGTTCCTGACTAGCTCTTACAACTTAAATTAACCCATATTATTTATCTACCTTTTGCCATGTGGTGGTGATATCTTTTTTCAGCAAGACATGTTTATCTTGCTTCTCTCTGCATCTCTTTCCAACCTCAGAGACTCTGTCCTTCTTCTTCTCAGCATTCCTCTGCCCTCCAAATCCTGCCTGCCTATCTGTATAGTCAGCTCTCTGTTACCCAGTAAAAGAAATACATATTCATATTGTACAAAAAGATTGTTCCACAGAATGGGTGATGTCTTTTGTTTTGTTTTGTTTGGGGGATTTTTTTTGTCCTAGTGTGGGGTATGTGTGCGTGTGCATATGTGTGTGTGTGTGTGTGTGTGTGTGTGTGTGTGTGTGTGTGTGTGTGTATGTGTTGGGAGGGCTGCCCTATGCATACTAGGCAAGCATTCCACTACTGAGCAATATCCCAAGTCCTTTTTTAAAATTTAATTCCAAAATTGAATTTCATGTTGTAGCTTGGGCAAGCCTTGAACTTGAGCTTCTGCTGTCTCAGCCTTAGGGCAGTAAAGAGTAGGTGACTCACACCAAGGCAGCCCATGAGCAGTTTTACTTGCCTTTCTACTTCCTACATAGCACCACATCGGAATTGGTGGGCAGCTCCAGGAAACTGCAGAAAAGTTAAACTAGAATTTGGCTGAGGTCATGAGTCAGGATGACATTGGCATCTTCTGCTTAGAAGCCCCCCAACTACATACCCCACACCAGGACAAAAAATCCCCCAAACAAAACAAAACAAAAGACATCACCCATGCTGTGGAACAATCTTTTTGTACAATATGAATATGTATTTCTTTTACTGGGTAATAGAGAGCAAGGTATCTTAGATAATTCAGGTGCTACCATAACCATGGTGTAAGCTGATTCCAAGCAGCTCTAAAAGGAAAATTAGTAGCTATAATGGGATTCTCAAACCTTCTGATCACAGCTATTTACCAACTGGACTAATTTTATGTGACTTTCTTGAGAGTCAGCCAAAAGAACCAGATACTGTAAACCAAAATGATTCCTGTAATCATAAAGCCTCATGTAAGAAGGAGGTACATATGCCTGCCTATCACAGGGAAGTATCCACAATGTCTCTGTATCCATCAGTTGCATATGGCAACAGCTATTCTTTTGGTTCAAGGGCATCTAACTCATATGTGTGATGTTCTTAAACTAAGTAGGCATTCCTTTATCCTTATTTATCTGTGAAAGGAGAAAAATATCCTATATCCATTCCCATGGTTATTCTTCTTAACTATTTAGATATTCAGATAGTGGGCATGTGTGTGAGAGAGAGAGGAGAATGATTCTCTACTAAAATTAGTAGACTTGGTGAATCATACCCAACTACTACCTAGTCCTGCTAGAGGGGACCATATCTGCCCCTTGGGTCTGGTTCTCAAGTCCCATCTTGTGGTATCCAACTCTGCAGAACCATACCTTCATTTTTCTCCTGTCAGCCATGGGTTGTACTGGTTTTGTTGTTGTTGTTAATGTAATTTTTTCTGTCAAAGCAATGTATACTATGGAAGATGTAATTAATGCTGAGTTGGCTAGATGAGGTGGTGCATGCCTTGCACTCAGAGGAGGCAAGACTGTGCATCCAAGGGCTGCCTGGGACAGAAAAGCAACTAAATATCAAACATACAAAAAATCTTGAGTTGAATATTCATGAGACCCATTGTCTGAAGGCTCTAATCATGTGCCTTATACAGCCAAATAGTATGTGTGGAAACAAGTCACCCATGAACCAAGAGAAATTCTGGTCATGCGCATATCGTCTATACATGTATATTTTGACTTTTTTATTTTCTTGAATAATCATTTTCAAAGCACTTGATTATTTTTTAAAACATTTTTTTAAATGGGCAAAAATAAAGCTTTCTATCTATGAGTTTCAACTCCTAGAAAAATACACTGTACACCTAGATTGTTCTTAGTGAACAGAAGGTCTAGTTACGGAATATGTTTATGAAAACCAGCAAGGGCTAGATAATAAGGACTATTTAAAGAGGTGAATTGTAGGGGGATTATGTTGTTCCATTGTAAATAATTGTCCCACCCACTGGTTTAATAAAACGCGCTGGTTGGCCAAAGGCAGACAAAAAGTGTGAGTGGGGCTACCACACTAAAAGAACTCTAAAAACAAAACAAAACAAAATGCCAAAAGCCCCCCCCAAAAAAACAACAACTACAATAAACAATTATACTACTCTAAAAAAATACCGAGCCACATGACTAAACAAGATAAAAGTCGTGGGTTCAATTAAAAATAAAGAGTTAACAAATTATATGCCTGGGCCTTAGGCCAATCAGCCTAAAACTATTATAAACATCTGTGTGTCTCTGAGAGTCTGTAGGTCTGTGGGCCTAAACCTTAAAACTAAGTCCAAAAGTCGACGCCAAAAACCTCCTACCACAGTGAATGAAGGCCATGCACTTTACATACAGTCATCACCAGGAAGATCCGTTGCAAGGCAAGATCATGCCCAACCCCCTGGTTTTGAAAATAAGTTTGTGTTTCTTGATCACATAGGATCCAAAGCCCCAGACTTTAAGGTGATGAAAACCTCAGTCTGTACTAGGGAACTTGATCTTCCCAGTAGAGCAACGACTAAGAAAGACTGGGATGAACCTTGCTGGGGAGAGAGAGAGTCTGTTTAATTCCAGAACCCACTTTTCATTGGGCTGCTTTTTCTTGGCATTTAGTTTTTTACTTCCTTGTACATCATAGAAACTAATCCTCTGTCAGATATGAACATGGCAAAGATTTCTTCCTATTTCGTAGGGGGTTTCTTCAATTGATTGTCAGGTTTTCTTTACATACAGAAGCCTGCTAACTTTATAAAGTCCCACTTGTTTGTTATGTTTTATTTCCTGGGTGACCAGAATGCCATTCAGAGAGTTCCTATCTGAGCTGGTGACCCATCAGCTCAGGAGCTCTCTGAACGTTTCTGAGGAGCAAGGCTGAACTACCTCCACTGTCACCAACAGACACCTTTTGCTGTTTTCTTCTCTAGAATTCTGTGTTTGGAGGCAGGTAGTCAGGTGGTCAGAAGGACTTCAAATGAAACCTTTTCTTCCAGGAATTTCAGTTCTGATATTGAGATCTGTGATTCATGAACTAAGCATTTTTATTTTCTAGCTTTACATTCTGAGAAAAAAACTAATGGAATCTATAGGAGCAAGCTCTGCATGAAAATCCACTTGAAATAGGCATTCCCAAAAAGCTCATTATAATTCAGATTTGGGATGCACACCCTGGGGGCTCCAGACTTAGACTTCTTTTTGAATGGACAGAAACAAAGTCATGCCTGTATTCCTAAAATGGGGAGCTGCTGACTCTCATTAACAGACCTGAGATGGGAGAGACATAATGTCATCCTCTCTGCCTGAGTGGCAGGGGACAGGGTGATCAAGTTGGAGGCTCACACTATGGTCAAGCCTTATCCACCTTCCCCTTTTGGTCTTTCTTTTCATTACTTTCAGAATGCTCTTGTACATTATAAATATTTGTCACTTTTATTGGTTTAAGAAAATGCTGATTGATCAGAAGTCAAATAGGGCTGGCCTGCCATACTAAGAAAACTCTGGGAAGAGGAGAGACAGATTCCAGGAGATGCAGAAGAAAAAAAGACCAGAATGCTGCTGTGAGAAAAGTTACCATGCCACAAGGCTAAACAAGATAAGAATCATGGGTTAGTTTAAGAGTTATTAAGTAATAAGCCATAGCCATAGGCCAAATAGATTGTAGTTAATATAAGACTTTGTGTGATTATTTGGGTCTGCTGGTCCAGATCTCAGGAACTTCTGACTATGAATTGTTACTAAGTGCTCTTATAGGAAAGAAGGTACACACACACACACACACACACACACACACACACACACACACACACACACACACGAACATGGGCACACACACACACACAGACATCACATCTTTAATTACGTAAACTTTTCAAGACATATAGTTGTTCATAAATTTTAAATATCAAAGGACTCATGGCCTTTATTTTGTACTTCATAAAGAAAAAATATAAAACAATCTTTATGGATATTACTTGAAGAAATATTTTAGAATATTCACCAAATTCAACATTAAAAGTATTTCTTTTATGGTTAACAGTTTAAATGTGGTGATATATTGTTTGTGCTCTAACAAATAAAGCTTGCCTGGAGATCAAGCAGAAGTAGCCACTAGTTATCCATAGAGGCCAGGCAGTGGTGGTTCACACCTTTAATCCCAGCACTAGGAAGATGGAGACAGGAAGTGATATGGCTGGTAGAGACAGGAGCTCACCTTCCTTCTCAGCTCATGAGTTAGCGAGGTAAGAGGTGATAGTTGCTGGTTGCTGCTTTGTCTTTCTGATCTTTCAGCATTTACCTCTATATCTGACTCTGGGTCTTTATTAAAACTAATTAGGATTCCCACTACATCTGGTGTCCAACTTTGGGGCACAAATTCAAGAAAAAGCCTCTTGCCTGCTACACTAGCTGTCTTGGCATCTGCTCTTACTGCTCTATACAGCAGCAGTCAATCTCACTCTTCACCATCATCAAAACCATCATCGTCCACAAATTTGGTGAAACAATTGGGAATTCTTAAAGGGATGAATTAGTTTTAAAAGAGAGGGTTTTTTTTACCCACATTAAAAAAATAAGAAACATGACACTGGAGAGATGGCACAATGGTTAAGAGCACTGGCTGCTCTTCAAGAGGATCCTGGTTCAATTCCCAGCAACCACATGGTAGGTCATAACTATATGCAAATCCAATCCCAAAGAACCTGACACCCTCACACCGACATACATGCAGGCAAAACAGTAATGCACATTAAATGAAATAAATTATTTTTTAAAATTTTTTTAAAATATAAAAAATAGGAAACACTATTATGATGAATGGTGTTAGGTCTTTGTACGGTGACACGCTGGACAGTTCGAAAATGGAGCAACTAAATGAGATAATTAACTTAGGATTTATGTAATGTCAATTATAAGCATGAGTTTGATCATTTTTATTTTTATCTCTTATAGTGGATGCAGTTATATAGGGAGAATCGCAGGTGACTGGAAAAAAAAAGATTATTTATTCATGAAAGGGTTAAAAGGGGAACACTCGCTGATACAAGGAGGAAGGTCCAGTCATGTCATTGCTAGAAGGCTGGACTGGTTCCATGTGGCTTCACTCTGGGGGTCAGGTCCTCAATCCTGTATCCCAATCTTAAACCGGCCCTCTGGCCACACCCTGAATGCTGGTGCCCAGAGGGTATAGATGTTTCCCAGGTTTACACTGGCTAAGAAGATATGCCTGAAGGTCAAGGTGTAATAGTACCTGTTCTCAGCTACATCTCCTCTTTTTCTTTTTTTATAAATAAGGAAGTGTTAAACCTAAATATAAGACTATATACAATGGGAACAATTGTCAAGTAATGTCCAAGAGAGGGAAAGGGAAATAACATAAACAAAGCAAGACTACAACCAACAAGAAAAGTTGGTTAATATGAGTGCTAAGATACAAGTTTTAGAAAAACTTATTAAAACAGACCATAGAGTCATTTAGACCCAGACAGAGGAATTTAAAGGAGAACCAACTTCAGCATTGCATTACAAGATTATCAAACAACCAACCTTAATTTATCCAGTAACATCATAGGCACCACCAAATGATAGATATCTTCCAGGCTATGTAAAGCTGAATGGACTCCTGTAGAAATGTTTGATTTAAGGAAGTAATAGTTTCATATTGCATGCATCCACATTCTGTGAACCAGATGTTAAACTTATGGTCAACCTGCAATAGAAGTATCTCTCAAGAGTGGAGAAACTTAGTTACAGCACTATTGGAGCCTGGTCCTCAATTACAATAGCGGACCTGGTGGAAATATGAGACTAAGACCATTAAAAAACAAAGTCGGGCTAAAGATACTGAAATCTCTCAAGACCAACTTCTTGGAGAAGGAGATTATGCTGATATACAAAGTCAATCTTTATATAATGACCACACTCTGGATTTATGTCTCATAGCAGCCTTGAATGCTTGGGACAGAATTAAAGACGTAGAAAAGAAAAGTGAGTCATTTACTAAAGTTATACTGGGCCCAAAAGAAACCCTAGCTGATTTTTTTTAAAGATTTCAGCAGTAAATAGAATGATACCAAATTCAGAAACTAGACAAATAATAGTTAAATCTCTGGCCTTTGAAAAATGCTAGTGTACAATGAAAAAGATAATTAGGTTGTTAAAGACAGAGTAAGCACCTTTAGAGGATTGGATCCAAGATACACTCAATATTGACTCTCATAATCATAATGATACTTGGATAGAAGAGGTGATTTACAGAGGTTTGAAGAAAAACTGAAATGTCCAGTGTTTCACTTGCAGTAAACAAAGTGACCTAAAAAGGGACTGTAAACAGGGCATTCCTAGAAACAATGTTTTATTCTAAGAATAATCCAAAGAGGGAGCCCCTCCCTCTGGAGCATGCAGAAGCTGTGACAAAGGCCAACACTGGATAAATGAGTGTAGATCAACAAGAGACAGTCATTGTAAACCCTTGCCACTGGGATGTGCTTTGAGGGGTCTCTCGTAGCCCCATGTCAAATTTCAGTTCAGGTATTTCCTGACATCATGGAGTAGCCCCTCCCCCAAAACAATTAAAATGTCTGATGTCTATTGTTTAAAAAAAAAAAGTACTTCTCTGGGTGATAGACCATTTTTAGAAAAAGAAACAAAAATTTCAGGAGAAACTTGAACGAAAAAGATCTCTTGATTAGAAGAGGTGATAGTTCATCAAACAGTGTGACCATTTCACTTAGGCTAACTTATATGAGTAGAAAATGCTTCCCATTTGGTTAGATATAACTTGCCAAAAGAAGCTTCCCAAAAATTAGAGTTGGGGAAGTGGTTTGCCTTTGTCATTTCAGAAGAATAAAGGAAACCAGTTAAGGGATCTGAAGACCACTGGACAAATGAGACATCTGAAGAAAAAGGATGAATCATCCAGAAAAAAAAATGTCTCAAGAAAAAGAGTACATTGGCTGATGTTTATCAAATCTCCATCAGGATAAAATTTCATAAATCTTCCCAAATGTTTGTTTTTGCTTTCCTCTACAGATATTTAATGCAAATGGCCCTTTTGTAGTCCCAGTTCATCTGAAAAATTAAAGTCACCTTTGGAGTTGGAGTGTGATTCTCTCCTTCTCTAGACCTAAGCATGCTTGTTAAAGGAAAATGGAAAGTCTCTGTACCATATCTTAAGAGCCACCTTGTAAGGGACAGAAGAAAACCAAAATTTAGTTACTATTTTATTGCCACTAATCTCATAATCCTTTGGTTGTATTATGACTCTTTAACTATTTTCTTAATGTATAAATATTATTTCAAAATTCATAAGGTCAATATATATGTAATACATATTACATGTACATTGGAACTTTTGTCATGATATAAATGTATTAATGGTCATATAGAGTACTGACTAAATCTAGTAAAATGTTTCATCTAGATTCCTGTATGTGATTTGAGATTTGAGTCTCTATCAGGTAACTAGGAATTAAGTTTTTATACTATGGATGTATATAAAAAATATTGATCCTATAACCTCTTTGAGATCTGATACATGTGACATTTAAAATATTTATGTTTTTGCAGTGAACTATAACCACACCTAAAAGCAACCATTTAAGTCTCCAGAATTAAGATGAGGCCTCACAATGATGATTCCATTAGGACTATGGCAACACCACTAAGCTTACAAATACCACATAAGATCAGCTTTGTACAACAAACTGCTCAGGACACTTTCAAGATGACTATCTGAGATGGTCCAGCGTCACAGACTACCCTAGCCAGGACCTGAGACAAGCCCTGCATTTTCTCATTATGCAGACTGGACAGCAAATGATATAGCTAGCTCTTCGGGGACTTGATAACTAACCCCATTTTTTTTCAGGTACTCTACAGGTGCTGTTGCCACAGATAGTGGGAAGTAATTTTAAGAACACAACACCCATATTCCCAAGAGGTGGGGTAGGTGGTTTTTGGTCTTTCAATGGGTTTCTCATTGTTTGGGATGGTTGGTTACAAGTTATTATTGGTAATGGTTAGACAAGTGGAACAAAGATTAGATTCAGGGTTTCTGTTTTGGAAAAAAGGGGGATGTAGAAATGTTAGGATAAAAGGATAGTTTATTGAATCTATTCTGAAAAGAAAAAAGAAAGATATGGATATGGTAGGATAAAAAAGGTAGATAATTGAATCTACTTTCAAAAAGCAACTATTAGTTTTAAATATTTTACATTGATATGGATCTTCATATATTGATACAAATGTAAGGTTTTTTGTTAGAACATAGTGTACATACATTTCTACTCTTGTTCAAGTTATAGTACCTAGGAAACTCATTTAACAATGTATTGCAAATTTTTAGTCCTTGAAAGTTATTATTAAAACTATTTAACTATTATCATTATTATTATAAAACTATTTAGGAAATAAAGAAATTCAGGTTAATAGTCACCATTATAATTGAACTTGTAGCCATATTAAATATGTTCTCAAAGTCAAACAAATATATATTTTAGATAGACTGATTGTCTTAGACATTTCAGAGATCTAAAGAATACGGCATTTAATATGTTTTAATACCATAGGTTCTTTTTTATGACAACAAGACATATCTGCTCCTGGCAGCACCAATCTACTTCAGAGAAGATGATGGGCATTGAAGAAACTCCATATGGAGTTTACTTTCTTTGCGACAAAATCTAGCCATTGGGCAAGACAGTGCCTTTACCTCTATTGCTGACAGTGTATTGTTCAAATTGAACAAACAAGACACAAAAGAAATGACTGCCGAACCTTGCCAAGACAAGGTCAGACAGCCCTACAGAATATCCTGCTTTACAGAAATGTCAGCAGATGCTAGGCTTATAGACCAAAGATGGATGCACCAATGTTACTGAGGAAACTTGAGTGACTGTCCAGTCAGCCAGCTCTTTCTGTCATTTCTCACATTTTTTATGTTGCTTGCTTACACTTCCTGTTTACTCAGATAATATTATTTTTTTCTTGAGTCTCTGATAGAGGTGAAGGCTATATAGTTATAGTTTTCTTTGTTAACAGATTCAGAAAAGAAACTCACTAAAGAGATGTAAAGTGTATAGAGTTGAGAGACATCAAAGGATAGTTTTGATAATGTAAGTCAGAATAGAAAGTGAATTAAGCACAACCTTTTGGACTCACCATGATAGCACAGATAAAGGAGTATTTTATCTGAATTTATCAAATGTTAATTGACTAGACATTGTTTAAGAAATTATTGCCTGTATATATTATACATAGTTCTTATACTTATTATATATAGTTTTCCTATATTGGGTATAGCCTTCTTTTTTAAAATTTTAGACAAGAAGGGGGGAAATGTAGTGACATTTTGTTTGAGCTCTAACAAATAAGGCTTTCCTGGAGATCAGAGGGAAGAGTGAGACACTAGTTAACCACAGAGGGCAGGGAGTGGTGGCTCACACCTTTAATCCCAGCACTTGGGAGGAGGAAGCTGGAAGTGATATGGCTGAGTGAAGAGAGAAACATAAGGTGGGCCGAGACTGGACCTTGGCTCCCTTTATAGTTTGAGGAGTCACAGAGGTAAGAGGTGACAGCGGCTGCTCCTTTAATTCCCTGATCTTTCAGCTTTTATCCCTCTATCTGACTTTGAGTTTTTATTATTAAGTCCAATTAGGATTCCTGATACAGGTTTATGTGTTTGTTTGTTCATTCATTCATCCTGTAGTCCAGTCTGACAAGAATTTATAATCTTCCCACCTTAGTCATGCGTTGTTATATATCAGGTGTATGCCACCACATCCGGCCTGTTTTGGACATTTTAAAAATAGGTTAAAATAATAAAGGTACAGAGCAGTGGTGGCGCCAGCCTTTAACCCCAGCACTCATAAGGCAGAGGCAGGCAGATCTCTGTGGGTTCAAGGCCAGCCTGATCTACAGAGGGAGTTCCAGGACAGCCAGGGACACACAGAGAAAAGGTTGACTGAATGCTTGCTGTGTGCCATGTGCTTTGTGTGTATTTGACAAATTCTCACAACAGCCCTGCTATTACTAGGTAAGGAAGTGGAGTCAGAGAGTTAGCCAGCGCCATTCAGCATATTATGATGTCATGAGGTGTCACAGTCAGCATCAGCTGTCAACTTAATATACTAGGGCAAAGGGAGCCTTGTGGAAGAGTCTTAAAGTTCACTGTAAGTGTATCTTTTAAAAGATTTATTTTTATTTTATGTATGAGTTTTTTGCCCATGTTTATGTTACGTGCACAATGCATGTGCAGCACGTACAGAGGCCAGAAGAGGGAGATGGAGCTACAGCTGGCTGTGAGCTGTTATGCGGGTACAAGGAACTGAACCTGTGTCCCATGCAAGAACAGCAAGTGTTCTTAACCACTGAGCCATCTCTCCAGCCCTCAATGTTTTTATCTCGAATCTAAAGCACTCTAGCCCTTTTCTTCATGGTAAGACTGCATGAGAACATGAGCTTAGCTGGAGGGACACTACTGTGTCCTGAGGGAGCTGGAAGAGCGACCTCCTGAACTAGCTTTGCAGGAGGACCTTTTAGATGTTCCAAAAAGCTAAACTTTGAAAAAGATTCAGTGGTCAAGGAACTTACATGGCCATAAAAGGATTAAGAAAAGTCTCAAAACCAAAACAAAAAACAATAGCAAAAAAGGAACAGTAGTTTCCAGAAGGCCCAGGAAATGGGTCTTTAAGAACGAGTTGTGAGGTTTAATCTGACTTCAATTGTGTGAATGAGATTTTCTTCCACTTCATTGTTTATCTTTGTTTTAGTACTTTCAAATTCGATTTCATATTTTTAAAAAGTCAGACCAAGAATTGCCTGAGCCTAGCGAGAAGGGCCCCAGAAAGCTGGTTTCTACTCAGAACAAGTTTAAACACAAAAGACTCATATTTATTGTGAGGACACAGAACAGAGCAGGACACCCAGTAAGCAGCCCAAGACTCCTGCTGTGGTCAGTGTTTTGTGTAGAAAGAACACAGTGAATGCCACAGCAGTGCTCAGAGGCTTGAGATGCTTGACTGTGTTTGGGATTTTGACAAACGTTTTGTCATCAACACCAAGACGAACTCTGAAACTGGGATATTGAACCTATATATCTGTCTATGGAGTGCTTTCCATTCTGTTTTAATTTTTAAGTTTTATTGAAGAAACTGAAGATTAAGAAATTAAAGTTTATGCTCTACTGCTGAGGATGATGACCCAAGTTCCATCCCCAGGACTTACAGGGTGGAAGAGGAGAAAAAATATTTTCTTAGCATATTAGAGATAATCATGAAAGGAATTTCTAAGCTCTAAAAGCAGGGCCAGCAGTCCCACAAATGACCCTAAGAAGCACAACATGCTCGATGCCTGGGTGGGAACAGTAGCCAGCGCTGCAGCTGGATAAAATACTTTCTCTTACATCTCTGCAGTCTCACATGGACATGGAGCTTGTCTGGCTGAAATTGGAACACTCTTCTCAGAAAACATAAATACATATTCCCTGTGAATCTCAGCTTTGCCCTTTATGGGAACAAAGGTAGAGTGGGGACAGAGCACATCAGCCACAGATATTCCCATCAGCCAGTATATCTGCCTTTGGTCAGCATGTGGATTTTTAATATGATTAACGTACATGATTTTCTTCCTATACAAAACTGTAAATATTTTAATTTTAAATGATTGTTCCAAGCATCCACAGCACAGCGGTCCACAGTCACACACTGCTGGGCACATGACCTCTACCACGGCAGACTGCGGAAACACTTCTCCCAAGCAGTTCTTACGGTTTCTTGCCCTCATAAAGGGAGTGAACAGATGCAACATTTTCCTTCTTTGTTAACTGAAACTGTGGCCTTCCTCCTTCTTCATCCTTTTTCCTTACTCCTGTCCTATGGCATTCTAACTTCTTTTGTGAACCCTGTTGTTTCCTCCAAAAAACTGCAAACTCTAGTATTTTGGGGGAAGCAACTTGTTTGCGGTGTTAAAAGCTTGTGCTCGGGTTTTGATAAGTGAGATCTGTCAGAGAGTGTGGCATAGGGTGGAGATTCCGGTCTGATGCTCCATCTCAGGTAATCTCCATCCCTTTACCTGCCTTCCAACCATGCGCATTTGGCAGCAAAGGAACTCCAATGCCTCTCCAGTCAGTTTTCTCATCATCCGAGAGGTGTTTCCTGCACACGCGCTGTTTAGATTGCGAAGATGACAAACTATTTGTGCATTTCCGTCCCTGTTTCCTCTTGGCTTGTATTTCCTTTTCTAATTGTTGACAAAAAGTGTGAGGTATTTATAGGTAGCTGTGAACACGGGAATTTTACTCTCACTTTGCTGGTGAAAAAATTTCCAAACCAGAAGCAACGGTTCCTGTGCTGGCATGGGTTACCTTGGCAGGGTCTGTTTTCACATCCCAGTGGCTCTGAACTTCGTTATTTGATGTCTTTTGTGGGGACAGTGTAATCTGGTACAGGAAGACAATAGGGAAACATGGGCACTGGCGTTTATAAGCACAGGACTTTCTGGTTGTTCCCGAACAGAATAGATGGGATACAGGAAAGATAAGACATTGCTCACGTTATGGGGACCAGACAGCATTAAGAGAGTCTTATCACATTTAAGTCTCCCAATGCTTACAATGACCCTGTGAGATCCTCCATTATGCCAGGATATCAAGACACATCAAAGACACACATCTGGATCTCAGAGCGCAAATCCTCCATCCCTCTGCTTGACTCTGAACTGCATAGAAAACCAAACTGTGGCATTTAATCAGTGGAGTCAGTGGAGCAGGTGGAATATCCATCTGCCTGGCAGTACTGCGGAGTCTGGTTGTCCATAGACACTTCATTATCCTAACATAGAGAAACCCTGCATTTAAATCTTTAGATAGTCACAGATTCCAGATATGGCTGTAAGCAGATCCCTTCCCCTGTCAGGGCCTCAGTTTCTCTATTGAAACGAAGGGAGTTAAACTGGACAAATTTTCCCAAAGGATGCCACATGCTTTGACGTCTTCCATTCAGTGCTGACATTCTATGATTCCCCCCAAGCGGTTGGAGGCTTATTTTTAACTGCACATAGATGTCTCTTACAAATTATCCAGGGTCATGGATTAGCTGAAAATACAAAAGCTTAATTTCCTCTGCTTGGCTACTGTTAAAAGCAATGATCAAAAGAGTCAAAGAACAGAGCTGGCTGCATAGAGAATGCCAAAGATGGGCTGGGGGCTGATCTCACCCGGGACCCCTCGGGTTTGGAACTCTGGGGTCTGTAATTCACTGCTGTGCTGGGCAGGGCTGAAATGAATCATAACATTTTGAGGCCTCAATGGAAAAGAGAAGAAAGGAAACAGGCCAGGGAGAGTGAGGGCCCAGTGTTCCCCCAGTTAAATACATGTTTTCATTTCAGTGTGATGGGTTCAGAGGAATGAATGGCCACGATTTAGCTATCTTTTGGATGGATGATTTTAAATGCTTGTTGGAAGCGGCTTTCATGAGACAGACTCCTCCAGCCACAGCACAGAGTGGAAGTCCTTGGGACGCGTCTTTCAGAGGTTGTAAAGGCCCAAAGGCTCTGAGATTCCTGATGCAAGCATTTCTGTTTCTATGATTCCCACTGGCACATGCTCACTTCCACCCTTTCATATTGTCATGTCATAGGCCAAAAGAAGGGATTTAAGACAGACACTGAGGGAAGAGAGAGAGACTGAGACACTTAACTCATGCCCACCGTGTTTATTTGGGGTTGGCTATGTTTTGAATGTCTGTGTCTTCTCCAAGATTCCTGTTGAAACTTAATCCCCATTACAACAGGATTAGAAGGTGGAGCCTATTGACAGTGATTAGGCCTGTAGGGCTCTAGCTTCAAGGATGAGATTAGCACCTTAATAAAGGCTTGAGAAAGGGAGTCCAGTCCCTTCACCTTCCCCTCCCTTCTGCCATTCCAGGACACACTCTGCCCCAATAGAGGTAGCAACAAGGAGTCTCTTGGAAGCAGACAGCAGCCCTTTCCCAAAACAAACCTTGATCCTATACTTCCAGAAATGTGAGAATTAAACTTCTTAAATAAATATATATATATATATATATATATATATATATATATATATCATGATATTTTCTTCTATAAATGCAACCTGTGGCCAATTCTGTGGTAGACTTGGAAGGAAGAACAATCAGAAATGCTGACCTGTACTAGAAAAATTGCTAGAACTACCACTTTCCTTAGTTGGTCTTGACAAAACGGGGTGTCTGGTGGTGTGGTCCAGCCATGCCCTTCTGCCCTAACCTTCCTCAGTTTGTTTCCCATGCTATCCCAAAGGAACCAGGGAAAACAAAATCAGTTCCTAGCCTTCAGCACAGTCCTGTGCTGCAGTCTTGCTCCATCAGGCCCTGACTCTGTCTATTTGAGAGCTTCGTAAGTCTGTTCCAAACATATATCCCAGAGTCCTAACATGCATAAAACTCACCATGCAGTGGAGGCTTCCTCTGCAAATCAAGCATCATGGAATATTTGTTGCATATCATTTTACTGTGGTCTCCCAGCAGACACCACAGCTGGATGCTGTTGTGTGGACATAGTTTATCCTTTAGAAAGGAGAACAGGAAAGGGTGGATTAAAGCAAAATGGTGGCCTGCGTACTAAAGAGTGCACATATGTATCTCACTTTGCATAAAAGTGGTGAATGCTCCTAGAGAATGAATAGCTCATTTTCAATGCAGAATAAGTCCTCGAGTGGGCTGTGTGCACATGTGAGTGCACGACAGGCTGTCACCTCACGGGAAGAGCTGGACTTGGATTATAATTGTATGTGTTGACTTCAGTTCTTTGTGAGTACTTCTAAACTCAGTGCATTATAGTTTTCAATCAATAAACTTAACTACTCAGATTCCAGAACACGCAGGTTGCTAGAAGTATGTTTAAAATACTGAAAAGTTATTCCTGGGAATGCTCATTTATTTATGGTCCCTGAATCTCGAAGAGTAACATGCCAGGAATTTGAAAATACTGAGAAACTTGGAGGGTTTTTTTTTTCCCTACTGCATTATAATTCCAAACTGTATAATTCCATGAATAATGTATCACAACACACACGAATACACACACACACACACACACACACACACACACACACACATACACACACACACACACACATACACACATACTTAATTTTTTCACTCACTCATTTGGAAGATAACAGCATTTACCTTTGGAGGTAGCTTTGAGAATACAATAAGATAATATTTAGTAAATAATATGTATGGTGCTTGTTAAACCTCATGTAGGGGATGCTAGGATATAACTTTGAACATGGAATAGACTTTAATTTCTCTGTATATGCAATGAAATATTATTCAGCCATAAAAAGGAAGGCGATTTAGACATAATCTATCACATGAGTCAACTTTGGATATATGGTGCTAATTCAAATAAGCCAGACACTAAAAGTCAAATTCTGCATGATTCTGTTTATGTGATATACATAAAATAATCAGATTCACAGAGGCAGCAGAGAACAGATATCAGGGCCTGTAGTGAAGTAAGGACTTTTGTTCACTGAATACAGAGTTTGAAAGTTAAAAAAAAAAAAAATCTTGGGGACTGGAGATACACTCAGAGGTAGAGCACTTGCTTGCATGCATGAAGTCCTAGCACCAAACAAATAAAAAAATTAGTTCTGGAGGTGACTGTGGTGAGATTATACAACACTGCGAATGTACCTACTGTCACTGAATTGTACATTTTAAAAGTGATAGAATTGCTAAGTTTTCTGATACCTATATTTTGTGACAATTGAAAGGACGGGAGAAAGGAAGGGAGGAAGGGAGAAAGAAAGGGGGACGGCTCATAAAGGAAAGGATCTGAGATCTACAAGGGAGACTTGTAGATGGGAACTACCACACTTCCATAGGATTCCCATTTGAATGTAGTAGAACTGATAGACTTCTCGGATTTCTTGTACTCAGCCTGAGTTGTCCAAGAATCATGTGAATCGATGGGTGTGAGAGGCACAGTGGCACACATAACAACACTTATTGCCATCTACTGCTCATGGCTAAATGAAGATCACATATTAACCTGTCTTCCACCTCTCTCCCAGCTACAGTGGCTTGGCTCTAAACTCCTTTTTAAAATAATCCTGTTATTTAACTTTTTTGAGACTTGTTATATAGCGCTTGCTGGCCTGCGACTCACTGTGTGGTCCAGGCTGGTCTCAGACTCACAGCAATCCTGTTGTCTGAGCTTCCCAGATGCTGAAATTACAACATGAAGTTCCGTAGCGTGCTTGAGTCTTCCGCTTGCAGCTTGAAGTCTGAATGTCTTGTGCCTCCTCCCCTCTCCATAGCCCTGTCTTTGCATGCTCACTACCCAAGCTGGCAGAAAAAACACAGGTAACTGAACTTTACAAACCGCAAAGAACATGAGTGGCATTTCTGACCATCAGTTCTGAGATGGCTCTTGGTTAAAGCTTTGCAGGAACAGCGCATGGGCTTGCCATCCATTTATACAGTCCATGGTGTTAGCTGGCTTCTGAAAACTCTTAGGACCCAAATAAATGAGTGAAGGTATTCAAACCAGAGCCCTTGGCCTTACAGAGTGCTCTTTGTCCACTTATTTTACGTGAGTTACTTAGTTTTAATTTATGATCATGTTTCATAACCTCCCAGCAAATGGCCTGTTATATAGGTTTGAAAGTGATGAAGGCTTAGAAACAGGAGACCTCATTCTGCCCCAGGGGTTTGAAATCTGGGCTCTGATAAGTGCTAGGAGACTGTCGGCCTTTGGAGGTGACTTTTAGAATCCATGAATTACTAACATGTATGTGATATGGAAATCGGAGGGTTTTGTTTTTTGTTGTTGGGTTTTTTGTTTTTGTTTATTTGTTTTTTTTTTAACCATGACCTAGAGGGATAAGTTTCACAAGGTTTACTGTCCTCACAATCTTTATCCTGTGACCCGTGTCATCATGCCCTCAAAAATACAGTCCTGTAGCTCCCGAGAGAGACTTAGAGCTGAGCATAGTTTGGCATAATAGAAATTTTCTTCCTAAACTGTGCCTTTGACTTCTAATTTCTGCAAGAGTAGAAATTTGATTCTGAGCCCCATGACTCACCTCGCAAAGGCCAAGTAGGAAAAAAGCCTTCATGCTTCTGAACCTTCCACCCAGAGCTAGAGGAGACAAATGACAGAGGAGAAAACCAGGGCTTTAATGACGCTAAAGGAACATTTCCAATCTTGACTGGGTAGACCTTGGGGAAGGTGGCCAGAACCCAGAGACTCAAGCATACTGAGAACTCAGAAACAAACAAAAAAAGCAAGGAGTTGGAGGAGAAAGTGAGAAGAAGTGGCAGACGAGACTGGTTTCTGGAGATAGCCCTTTCTTCCCAAGCTTGCTCAGGTCAGCCAGAGTCAGAACACGACTCTTGTATCCTGACTGTGAGCGTGTTAGCTGACCACTGGCTGACACTCTTAAAACAACTCCGACAAAGTTCCCTACATCTGCCTAGAGACCATTCTAACTTAGGAGGGGGCATTTAACTCTGTATTTTAAACTCATGATCATCTGTAACTCCAGGCTCCAGGAGATGTAACACCCTCTTCCAGCCCCCTCAGATACCTGCACAGACAGACAGACAGACACACACACACACACAGAGACAGAGAGAGAGAAAGACAGACAGACAGAGAGAAAGAGAGAGAGACAGACAGACAGACAGACAGACAGACAGACAGACAGCTTGTGAAATATGAACAGCTGGGTAGGTGTTCTGCCACTGAGCCACATCTCAAGCCTGGCATCATTTAACTAAAGAACTTGTTCCTCTGGAGATTGTTTTCCATCAGCCATTCAGCTTTGAGATCACGGCCAAGCACTGCAATCTTCTAAGGGCTCAGTCTACATATCTATGATATGGGAATGATAAGTTATTATGTGGGTGAAAATGATATTTTACTGAGTTAGGCCAGTTAAGTGCTTTAAGTCAATTACGACCAGAAAGGATGAACAACACGTATTTTTCCTCTTAGCTGTAGTGAATTCAATTCATTTTGATTAGAAAATTTCAGAACAGTCTTAGGGCATCAGAGGGTCAAGATCATATGTGTGACCCAAAACAAAGGAATTCTTGACTTGCTGCTGACTTAAGAGATATCACTGTGGCTGATCTGTAATGAGGCACAGTAGTAGAAAGAATCTAGCGCATGCAAGGTGCTCCTGGCAGGTACATAGAAGACTGGTAGTTAGACAGACTGACAGGTAGACACATATGGTCATCTACAGTTGTAATCGCATGTTTCCCTGTCCTGACCACCTGTTCCCAAATACCTAGCAGCTGTTTCCCAAATTACCACACAGAGACTTATATTAATTATAAATGCTCAGCCAATAGCTCAGGCTTATTACTGACTAGCTCTTACATTTTAAGTTAACCAATATTTCTTATTTATGCTCTGCTACTGGGTGGCACCTTTATTAGGCTGGCAGGCTCATCTCCTGCTCCCTCTGCATCTGGCTGGTGACTCCTGACTCTGCTCTTCTCCTTCCCATCATTCTGACTTTGGTTGCCCCGTCTATAGCCTATACTTCCTTCCTGAATACTGGCCAATCAGTGTTTTATTAAAACAGTTCAAGTGACAAATCTTTATAGCATACAAGAAGATCATTCCACAACATACAGTCATTTTATACCTCAAAGACTTATAACATTTATTTCCTTCTAAAAACCTAACAGTTTTGCTTTTTTTTTTTTTTTTTTTTGACCCAGAGACAGGCAGGGATCCTGTATGGAGACAATTTGGACATTGTCACCCCTGTATGGAAAAATTTGGACTTTGTTACTCATGAAAAAGATATCTTAGGACTCAGTTTTTATTTGTCTTGTGCTTTTGAAATGGAATCTTCTAATGGAATCTTTCCTTCTAGGACCTTCATTCCATTGGTACACACTTGCTACTTACTGGCTAAGGAACCACAAGAGCAAAAGAACAGATTTACCTTTTTATCAGCATTGCTGAGCTTTCTGGTAGCCATGAAAGGCATTAATACCCCTAACCCAGGAATAATTTAGATCTGCTTATCAACTCTCAAGGCAGTGCCATCTGGTACTACCCTGGGTCTGCACACCCTAACTAAAAGGATGGGGTAGCCGACATGGGGCAATGAGTAAAGGAAATCTGCTCTATCCCCAACCCACATTCATTAACTATACATAGTTGCTTTTCTGGAATTCTCAAGTCCAAGATCAGATTCCCACTACTCACCCCTGGGATTTCCTACATTGTCTTTTGGGCTCTTTCTGCTCTCATTGCTAACTGAACAAAGAGAAATCCAACCACAAAGACAAGCCAGGCTAACCTGCTGATATGCTGCAGCCTTTGGACTTTCCCTAAATGGCCAATTTAACTTTCATAACAGCCTCATCCATCAGCAGCACCTTTCAGGTCACTTTCTGAGAGGGGACCTAGGGGACACCGTGCAGTCATACAGCATTTTCTTACAAAGTCAGGAGTAATTTCAGTATTGAAATAAAAATGGGCAAAGATTTGCCCAAATAGCTTGTGTGTGTATGGTGTGTGTGTGTGTGTGTGTGTGTGTGTGTGTGTGTGTGTGTGTGTGTGTGTGTGTGTGTGTGATGCCTGGCAATGCAGAAACCCCTTTGAGGACCCCGTATACTTGGGAAAGAAAGAATGACTGAACAAATAAACAAACCAAATATAACTCAAGTCAGCTGAGACTTAACTTCTCACAGCTGCCCACCTTGGCTCTTCTGACTCACTCTTAAAACCATTTTTATATTCTATGTGATAAAGAAAATATTTCACACAGAGTATAGGGCAGTAGACACCAAAATTTATTTTGTACACATATATGCACATAAGGAATTAAGGTAAGCATAGTGAAGCTGTAAACTGTTTTAGCTCACAACTGTACAACTGTAATCCTAACCCTCTGAGGCAGGAGGATTAGGAGTTCAAGGTTATCCTCTTTTACTTAGATACCAACCAAACCAACTTCAAACAGAAGGGGGAGGGGTGAAATAAAGTCAAGGCTGCCTTTTGATTTTGATAGACTGCCTTGGCCATGTGAATGGAGAGAGAGAGAGAGAGATATGCAAATAACTGGGCTGGGCTGGGCTGGACTTGAGCTGACTGGATTTCTGGGCTCTAAGCTCACCTGCTGTGTGGTTTGGGTTGGGTTGTGTCACCTCTCTGTGCACTTTCTAGTCCGGGAAGTGTGTACTTTTCTGGAGTGGTGGTGGGGTAGGGAGAGGGAGAGAGGAGACCATGATTTCTGCGGGTTAACAAAGGGGCTGGAGGGGATTGAATGGCAGCTATGTGTCCTATAACATTAGGCAGGGGACTCAGGACTCCAGTCTGGGACTTAGGCTCCCTGGGACTCATCTGGAAAATGAGCCTGAGCATTCTTGCTTCACGAAGCGGCAGGCTGTAGTGCAGATAGACACCTGAATCCTGGACGAAATGCCAACGGGGTGGTGGAGGCAAATCTCCGGCCTCTGGGAGGCACTATTGTCCCATGTTTTCCTCCAGCCGCAGTGGCTAAGATGGGTGGCAAGATTTCTCCCCCGTGGCTTGTCTAGACCACCTCGGGCACAACTAACGCCCAACGTAAACCCGATTCCCTGAAAAGAGAAGATGAATGTAAGTGTCTGGGCATCAGAGCCTGCCCCTTGGGGAGCGCTCAACCAAGGGGAACCGGAGTGGAGGTTGTCCTCTGCGCCGCGTGTTCCCTTGGGATTCAAAGTGTAAGTTTTAACGATGGGATGGGGGCGGGGGTACCTGGTCGCCTGGGATCTCTTGGACCAGAGGAGGAGCGGGCCGGGCCCGGTGTCAGTGCACATTTATTGATGGCAGGTATTTGGGGAGTAATTGAGCGCGGCGGCGAGCCGGGGGCGAGAATGGGCCTCCATGAGCAATTAAATGTGATTAGGCTGAGACCTTCGGGATCCAGCTGGGTGATTGATAACCCGGCTGCATTCCTGCCCGGCTCTCGACTTCAAACGGGCGGTTGGCTGAGGGAGGGGCACGAGGGGCCCAGCGCCCGGACTCTGTCCTTCTGGCAGGGAGTCGTGGCCCCTTCCCGCGTCCCGGTCAGAGGCTGGCTAGCCAGGTGCAGCCCCGAAAGAGCGCAGTGCCGAGCCAACCGTGCGCTGAGTGAGCGGCTCCGGACCGCGCGACATCCATCCGCCTGCTCCGAGCTGCTTGGACAGAAGGAAAACTGGAAGCAACTATCCGGAAAGAGGAGGAGAGGGTGGGGATGGTACTAATTTAGAAAACCGGGGTGTGGGAGGTTGAGCGCTACGCAGGAGCAATGCCCTCCGTAAGGAGGAGGGAAGAAAGGGGGTGGGAGGGAGAAGTTACTTACCAAGATGAGCGCATTAAAAACAAATCGGAGACAGGAAAAGTTGACGAGACATCAAGTGGGATGGGCGTGAAAAATAAAGGAGGCGAAGATTATAAAGAAAGAACAGCAGAAGGGGGGTGAAAGAGTCGAGGAGGAACAAAAGACGTGAAAAGGAAATAAGACAAAAGAATGAGGAAGGAGAAGGAAGCCAAGGGTCAGATCGATGGCAGGGCAATAGGCCTGGGTCTCAGCTTGTCCTTCATCTCTCCCCTTTATTCCAGTTCCTGCCTCAGCCCAGCAAATTCTATGCCCAAAGTAAAGCACGCTCTGGTGCCCAGGGCACCAGGGCATTTGCTCTTGGCCCAGACCAAGTCATCAAGGCAAGCTCTGCACCCTTGCGGACTGGATAAGGGGCGACCCCACCCTAAGTCCGGAATGAGCAATGGATCCCCCTGAGTCCCCAAGCTTGGCCTCATAAGTCATAAATCACAAGTGGAGGTGCCCAGGGTTCCCTTACTGTTGCTGGGATCACAGCGTCTGGGGAGCTAGGGAACAGTCTCTGTCTGTGTTAACTTCACAGACAGGACAAAACAGCATGAAAGAAATCAGAGAACGTCGTCTGCAGGAGCTGAACTTTGAAACCCCCCCCTCCCCGCCCTCATATGCTTCAATATTAAAAAAAAAAAAAAAAAAAAAAAAAAAAAAAAAAAAAAAAAAAAAACCCTAGGAGCTTCAGACACTGTATTAATTAGTGCAACCACCCATGAAAAGTTGGGTTTAGAGCGGCATTCTTTGCCCTGTGTGAAAAACCAAGTCTAATAAACAATTGTTAAGTTGGCCTGTTGCCGCTGGTAAATTACATAGCATTAAAAAAATAATGCTTTTCATATTAAGCACTAATTAAAGGTTGGGACAGCTTTAAAATAAGAGGGGGGGAAATCAAAGAAAATATAAAACTGTTCTTTCAAGAGTTATGGGAGGTTAATAAAGTATGTCTGTTACACTAGGTCTGCTTTGCCCCTAGCTACAGCCAAGCTGGAGCCGCCACAATTGGGTCTCAATAAGATAATGATATTCCTTTCTCTGCTATTAAAAGCCTCCCAGAGCAAACTTAAAATGATTTATTTAATTTAGGAAATTATGAGGTGTAACTTCAAAGCTTGAGCCGTTAGTAATGGAAAATACCAGGTTGTTTAAAATTATAATAATAATTGTTTGGAGGACTCAGGACATCAAAGTGTTTTCATCAACAAATAGAGCGAGGTCGGAGGAGGTTGGAAAGACAGAGGTGTATGGAGTTTGGATTCAGCTATTAGGACCTTATCAGGGCAGTGTTGGGGAGTCGGCAGCGAGTCCTCTGCTCCGCTTTGAAGCGAGCCATTTCAGAAAGTCATTTTACTGCTGCTCATTTTGTTCTGGGACGGTGGAGGGAGAGGGTGTCTGGGGTGAGGGGCGGGCACAGGGGCTGGAGGTTGACAGGAGGCTTTCCCTCCTTGCTGTGACTACTTCATTTCATTAAAGCGGCCTGTACCGTCACCCATCTCGGATTTTTTTCTGTTGTTGTTCTTACATGAAAGGGGAAGCAGGCACAATCGACTTCACCAACCAGGCCCTGTGATTTTGGGGAGGGGGTGTGTGTGTGTGACGTGGGTTCCTTTATAAATGAGGTTTATGCTTATTTGCAGCCCGGCAGTGGAAAAGGGATTGGGGGTGGGGCAATGGCCTCTCCAACCCGTGGCAAATGAGAGGCTTTCATGGCAAAGAATGGCCGTGGGAGTTTTCATTCGGTCAGACAAGGTTGCGCTCAAAGGCAGGCATCCTCTTTTCAGTCGGGTCAGGCAGACGTTTCGCCGGCTCCCGCTCTCAGCCAGGCCTCAGCGGCCTACCTCCTACGGCCCCTGCCCCCGCATCACCAAAGCAGGACCGACGAGGGGGAGGGGCGGGCTGGGTCCCGGGGCCAATGGGGTGGGGATGCCCTGTCCTCAGCAACAGGGACCCGGGGCCGGCGCAGAACTCCAAAGCCGACCCTCCAGATCCCCAAGCTGCTTTCTGAGCGTCCCTTCTTCGCCACCTCTTCAGCTCACCACCTCCTCAACTCGGGATTCCCCAACCATCGCTGTCCTGTGTGACCTCAGTGATCCACCTTTCTGGCCATCACAAGCCTGTGACAAGTAGAACATCTCCGAAGGCTCTGTGAGGGACACTGGTTCAAGAAAGATGTCCCTTCAACCCCAAACACCGCTTCCTCAATTCTGTAAATGCAAACCCCTGTCCCTTTCCTCCTGTTTTAAAAAGTAATGCGTCTGTAAAGCTTTTTTGTTGTTGCTCTGATTTGGTTTTGTGGAAGCCATTAAAGCATGGAAGGGCAGGTGTTTTTGTATGTCTGGTTACTGGCAGTTGATGCAAAGATGACCAAAGACTTCCCAAGAGTACCTGAAGCTTTCATTTCCAAGTATTTCTGCGGGTGTGGGTCCTGTGCAAGTGAAGGTCTTCTAGCCTTCAAGGTTGCCAGTCTGGTCCCTGAAACTCCCTGTGTGCAGGACCAGGCCTGTATGGGGTGAGACCCAACCCAGACAAGAGCGTTTGATAAGCAGTCCCGAGCACAGCACAGGGTTCTGTCCCCAGCCTCTGCAGGAACAGCCCATCCACTCTGGAGCGCTGAACCCCGTTACTTTAGAGCCAGGTCAACTCCTGCTTTCCTTTCTGAGTATTGGATCTGGGATCACGTGCGCGGTGCCCAGACAGCCTGATTCCAGTTTAGCCCCCTTGTCAGACCCGGTTCTTGGAGTCATTCTCCGGACTTAATACCTTACCTCCGGAGGCAAGCTCAGCCTCAGCCCAGAAGCCTGTGTCTCCAAGTCCCCACCCCCGGCTATCACCACCCTAGGTTACCGGCCCAGGAGGCGCCGGGAAGGAAGCTCGGTGGACAGAGTAATTAGGGACCCCTTGGCGGATGGTGATGAAACCAGGAAGGACTTTGGCCTTTGGGAAACGCACCTCTTAAGTGAGCTGGCAGATTCTGGCCTGGGATTTGGACTTCAGGGACCGGAAAGTCCGTAGAGAAGCAGAAGCCGGATCTTAAGGGCGATAATCAGACGGCAGGACGTCGTTCTCCTAGGTCCAGTGTCTGCGGGACCGGTTTGAGTCTAAGAAAAGGGACCCGACCACCATAATCCTCCGGCTCACAAACATGGACTGCTGGGTACCCACCTCCAAGGTGAGTGCCACGCGCTGGCAGCTCTCTGAAGGTGCCCAACTTCCCACCGCACTGTCTTCACACCAGGACCTTCTTATGCCCCTCATCTGTATTCCCAAGGTGACAGAGCTTCTCCGAAAGAAAATGAAAGGCATCTCCAGCACAACAGAAACTTGAGTTAAAATCCTCTTAGTCTCCCCCACTTTATTTTTATGGCTATGCTTTAAACCCAAAGCGGATGCAGGGAAGACTTCTAAGTTCTTTTGGGGTAGGTGGGCTAGTTAGCCCTCTTCAAATAGAAAACTGTACTCTTTTGGGGTCCATCTCCATGCACACCGAGCCCCGCCCCGACAAACCCCTACATCCGTTTCAGGCTTCCCAACCCCGCGAGCTCTTTCCGCCCCCAACAGCAAGAGACGGTGAAGCCCTTTCTCAACATCAGTTGTTTTGGTGATTGCAAAGTTCCAAGTTCAAGATTTTCCCAGGACCATCTACAGACTCGTAGGAGTCTGTGGAGTACGGCCTCACCAGTTTCGAAAAAGCTCATCCTTACTGCAGCTTGACAAACTTATAATGGCGATATCAACAACTCCCTGAGCCATACAGGCTGCCAACTGACATTTTCAAGTATCCAGGACTTGCAGCTGACTCCTCTACCATCCAAATTTGGCCACAACTCGATTTGATTTACATTAATGGAGGAATTAAAACTGCCAATTCTGCCCCTTATCTGGACGCCCTCCCCCATCTAGCTTTTTAAAATAACTGTAAGTTGGGACAAACTTTACTGCAATAAAACATTTTAATTTAATTCAGAGTATGAGATAAGAAATAACTCTTCAATAAAATATATAAAATTATACAAGATACTCTTTCAACTGGATAGAAGAACATAATGCATTTTTTTTCCTTTCTGATTCTATGGATTGCTGAATATTTAAAATGTAGATAATAGTTACTACAAGACACTCAATTTTTAATCAGACAATTACTACTACCTCTCCCCAATCACCTTTGCAATATGTGAGAACTGATGTATTTAGCATTTCACAGAAATCAATTGTTCCAAACATTTTTTTTTAAAAAACCCTTTACACTTTCTAACTCCAGTTACCTGGGATGGAGTAAAGATTAAAAGGAGTTAGGAAGTTTTCCTATTTTTCTGTCTTACCCCGAGAAATTTTCAGGGTTATTTGTGGCCTCCTTTCACTGACCTTATAAAAAGAAGAGTTAATTAATATGGAGCAAAGGAGGGAAAAATAGGATCAATCGTGCATCTCAAAAGAGATTTTTCTTATGCACATAAAATGCAAACATGTTACACATCTCCCTTCATTTGCAAGAATCTATTTGAATCTACTTCTTGTCTGTACTGTGCCGGCCTCTGGTATGTTTTCCATAAGAAAGTCCACCATCTTCTCAAATCCTGCATATAGTCTTTCCCTTTATGAAAATGTAGGAAACAGGCTTAATACAATATCTTAAGAAGACGCTATCTAGAAAAATGGTTAAATGTATATATATTTGCCTTTCAAAATAACTTGAATTTTTACATCTGGCATATAAAAATGTCTTATATTTTATTATATATTTATACATAAAAACTAGCAGAGCCAATATTTGTGAGAGGAAAGGGGGGCATTTGGAAGATTATGAAAACAAAATAGGTCTTGGTGCCTCTCACCTAAATAACAAATTCATTCTGTACCAAGTGGCCCTGTGGGTGGCAATGCAAGGTTTGCATTCAGAAGCTGGATTGGCACCACTTCCTCGGAGGGGAAGTGGGGATTCTATGCACCATCCATGCTGGAGTCTGTCCATTTGGTCTTCTTTAGGATAGATGGTACATGCCATATCCAACTGGCGTGGCATAGAGTCCGACAGGTGGGATGGGAAGCACAGGTCTATGGAAGGGGTAGGATGCTCCATAAATGGATGCTGCTTGCAGAGGTGAGTTGATAGGGAAAGGCAGACTGAAGCCCGAGGGCAGCATAGGTTTGGCAGCCATTTTCAGCTTTTCCAGTTCCGCCTCCTGCAGTCTTTTTGCCTTAGCTCTTCGGTTCTGGAACCAAATTTTGACCTGGGTTTCTGTAAGGTTCAGAGAGCTGGAGAATTCAGCCCGCTCTGCGATGGAGAGGTACTGTTTCTGGCGGAACTTGCGCTCCAAGGCTAGAAGCTGGGACGTGGTGAAGGGTGTGCGTGGCTTCCGGTTGGTCTTGTGTTTCCTCAGGGTGCAGGTTGTGGGGCTCATATGTCCTAAAGAACAAGGCGGTAAATCAATAAGCAAATGTGGCATTCTCTCCTCTCTTATGAGAACACATAAACCTTGTTTCATTTTTCAGAAAGGCACCTTTGTCAAATCTGTGAGTGTGTGTGTGTGTGTGTGTGTGTGTGTGTGTGTGTGTGTGTGTGTGTGTGCTGAGAATAGTGGTGGAAAAGGACCTTGTTTAAATGGTAGTTGCTATATTTTTATATCAGCTTGAGTAATGTGGTCATGAAACTTTTTATATGGAAACATACTGGATTGCAGAAAATGGAAATAAAAACCATGACTAAAGCCCCTTATAAGTCACAGGAGCTGAGAATTATCTAAGAAATAAAACTTCCTCAGGATTCAATCTCTTGTCTTTAAAATGGGGGCCTGACTCATACCTGTTCTCAATGATAAGGCAAGCACATCAGGAGAAAAATGAATAGGGTGTTAGATGCTGGATAAGCCTTGGACCACTCTCTAAACCAGAAAAGCAGGGTTGCATCAGCCTATTTATGAAGGATAATAATGCAGATAGGGCCTGTGGTAAAATAATGGCATCCATGGATGGACAGACAGATCTAAGCAATAAACAACCACACAGCTGTCACTCCATCCACCCTACAGATTATAAAACCCCAACATCCTTTTACAGATCTGGATGTGGGATCTGTCTCTTGGCTGTGTGCTTTGGCAATATAAACTTTATTAAGATGGGGGGAAAATTAGCTACCTCATAAACGGACATGTCAAGGGAAACCACTTTGCCTCTGAACTTTGAGCCCATGAAGATGGCATCTTAAGTCTCTTTTATCCATTCCACGGTTTAGGACAAATGTGTAAATGATTATTTTGTTGTTGGAATTTAGAAGTGGGGAATAACAAGCAAAATAAAGACACAGCAACAGCGTCCAGACTCTGTTTAAAATGGGTTGTTATAGGAAGCACTGGGATGGGGCCTCAAGGTGATTCCACAGCAGCAACTCAACTAATTCCAGTCTTGTTTTTCTCATGGGTAGGGAAGAGTGTAAAGCGGCAAGAATGCAGTGCTCAACAATTATTTCTCTGCTTTGGGCTTTTACAATTTATTCTAAGTTTTCTAATGTAGCCAGTATGGTAACTCCGGTGTATTTGCAGGGGAATGTAACATTTCTTGTTTAGTTACTTTGGTGGCCCAAGGAAGAATTTACACTTCATACTTGAGAGTTGCCACAGCACAAGTCCCAACCCAGCCTCTGTCCTAATGTCACATTTTTAACCGGCAACTTTACAAACGCAGCATCTGCGTTCAGAAAACAGAAAGCTGGGAGAAAAATGGGTAAGAGACTTCAAAAAGGGCTTGACTTTTGCATATGCTAATCCCTAAACAAGCCAAGGGGAAGGGGCTTTCTTCTTAACTCCAAGGCTGGAAACTTGTGGAATCCTCATCCTTCCTAAGCCTACCCAGACTCCCTTTCAGACTCCCAACTCATTGCATTTACTTGCTGTGTTTTACAGAGGAGTTTTGGACCAGGGTAGCTTGGGTCACTCTTGTCGAGGCATAGAGAATTACAAAGTCCAGGCCATGAGGATTGTGCATATGTGGCAAAGCTGTGAAATGAGGGTGTTCCCTTACCACTCCTCCCATGCTCTTCCCTCACCCCATTTTTATCAGCCAAAGAAAGCATGTGATTATACAAGGCAAAATAACTTTTAGCCTACTTTCTCCAAATAACAAAACCAGGACCAGGGTTGGTGGATCCCTTCAACTGCCAGTCCATTCTTGACACTGTTTGGGCTCATCCTGCTGACACCTCCAGGCCCCCAGTATCAAGATGTCCTATATTTTTAAATGAAACCTCTGAGACTCAAAGTTTTTCTTATAAAATGGTATTATCTAGGGCAGGGAGCACAGCCCACCGTGTGGAGCTGGTGGGGGAACTACCCTACTAGACCTCCGGGCCTAACTATGCCAGGATTTCTGACCTTTGGCCACCATTCCATTTTAGGGCTGGAATCCTGGCTGTGCTGTGGGGCATTGCCCCAGGCCTAGAAATACACAGGCACTCCAAATTTGTTAAACAAGTTAAGACTCTTCAAGTTGCCGAGCCTCCATTTCACTGTCAATAAAATGGATAAATACTACTTATCCCTAGGGGTGGCTTGGAGTACTATGTTTTGGAGTGCCCAGAACCCCACTTGGGGAGTGATGAGTAAATAAATGTTCCCAAGAGCTTTTTTATGGGCCCAAACTGCTGATCCCTCTGAACTCTGCTAAGAATTGTTAACAAGAGGCTCCCTGCTGCCACACAAAGGAGATCAGATAAGATAATGTAATGAAAAGCACTATGCAAACTTGAGTTAAATTCTTTAAGTCCTTAATCTCTGGGCCCTTTCAGGCTTTCAGAATTTCCAACAGGGTGGAGAGAGACTGCCAGAGGGGACAGCCACTGACGCCTGAGTATATGGTCTTGTTTTGTTCACAAAATACCGATGTATCTCTAGTCCTGAGGGCTGGAAGGTGGCAAGGGAGACAGCTTCTTTTCTAGCTGTACTTGGAAAGTCCCCCAACATCCCTCGCTTAACTTTCCCAAAGTTTAGATAGGCAAGGGGATGAGGAAAAAGGCAACAGAGCAGATACTTCTCAAAGGCTAAGAGAACCAAACAAAGCTCCAAGGAGTGGGCCCCACAAATGTTAATAGTAAAAGGACCGAGGACCCTGAAGGGATGCTAAGCCTCGGAAGGTAACCAACAGAGACTCACTAGAAGTGGGGTGCAGGTGAAAAAATTCAATACGGCCAGCACCTGCAACAGAGGGTCAGGGAGAGCATAGACACCAGATTCCGATGCCCAATGCAAGCATGCACTGTGACTCGGAACAATTAAATGCAGTCTCTTTAAAAGCACTAGCCACCATATTTGAAGAGGTAGCCACAGGTGGCACGCCTCTGCCTGTCCTCTGAGGTTCTAAAAAGCAGCCAAACCTGGTGAGCTTGTGGCTACCACACTGTATACTCTCAAGTTCTGAAAGAATGCTACCAATTATTACTGTGAACCCAGGAAAGCCCAGGGTCTGGCCGGAACTAACTAGCTCGCAGCAAAACTCAGAACGTAATTAACAACGAAACTAGAGCACAGAGAAGTTTTCCAAATCAGTCTCTGCCACCTTTGTAGGGTCTGGAATTGGAAGAAAACCAGTGATTTCCCCTCCATGTCTGGTTAACCTCCAACTGTCTAATCTTTCTAGTGGGCGCCCTTTGCAGGGCTGCCTGTCTTTAGTGAAACCTATTTCGATACCCATTTGACGTGGATCCCAGCCCGGCGTGGTGGACGCCAGTAATTCCAGCATTTAGGGTCAGGAGGATGTATCCAGTTCAAGATCATCCTGAGAAGCATATGGAGTTCGAGGCCAGCACGGCCCACGAGAGACCCTGTCTCAACTAAAAAAAAAAAAAAGTGACCCTCCCCTATTGCCCGGACAGGTACCATAGCAGGAAGTGAAATACAAGCACGAAGCGTCCAGAGCAGGATGCTAAGGGCTGCAGAAACCAACAAGTGAACGTCTTCAAATGCCAGCCAGCGCGCAGGTACCTTAGACTTCGCGCAGCTAGGGATTCTGGGATGCGGACCGCTCGCTGAACTGGGGTACCAAGGGGTCAAGAGCATCTTTCTGTTAACACCCGTCCCCAGCCCCTCTGGGACCCCGCGCGGACCCAGTCCCTGGCGTGCACTCACTGGGCGGCGGGGAATATCTGCCGGGCTCCTGTATCCAAGCTGCTCCATCTTCGGAATTTTCCGACTTGACCGAGGCGGTCTCAAAGGGCTTGA
This sequence comes from Phyllotis vaccarum, assembly GCA_033318265.1. Lineage (NCBI taxonomy): Eukaryota > Metazoa > Chordata > Mammalia > Rodentia > Cricetidae > Phyllotis > Phyllotis vaccarum. Next base: position 57,058,716 of record JARWLC010000011.1, read on the forward strand.
CGAGAGGCCCGGGACTGTGCGCGTCCCGGACGCCGTGTCCGGGCAGCAGCAGCGGCCGCAGGGAAGCGCCAGACGAGGCGCAGTCGGGTGGCACCGCGGGCGATTCCTTGGGCGGCTTCTTGTCGGACATGAGCGCCTCCACGCTGAAGGGCAGGCTGGAGACCTTGACCCTGCGCTCCTCCGCGCCGCCCTCGACACCCCCAGATCCCGGGCCTGGGCCGGCCAGCACTGCGGGGCCCTCCTCATCTGATGAAAACAAATCACTGCCTTTGGCCGGAGAAGCCATGACTTTCTGCGCCGTCTATCTCTCGGCGCGCGACTCCGCTGGCAACTTGCAAGCGAAGACTCCAACTTTTGGGGGGGGAGCGGGCAGGGGCGCGCCGGGAGCCCAGCCTGTCCTCGGAGGGGAAGTGGGAGACTCGGTTCAACCAATTGGCGACGACCCTGCTCCTGACGCCACGGACGCTCGCCACTGATTGGCTCTCTCTGAAGAGGCTGGGGCCCTTGGCCCCGCCCCCGTTTGAAATAAATTAGGAGTTAATTACAGGAGCAGTCAGCAGAGTTGTTATTAGGCGATCCCTCAAGGGTTATAATCGCCCAAACTGAAAAGTCCAAGGCGTAATTAAAGCCGATTGTTTAAAGAGGAAGCTTGCCGAGTCCCATTTCTTCTGTCTTTTAACCCCTCTTTAAAGTGTACCTGGTGCCCATCCCACACGCTCCCTCCTGAGAACGTTGAAATCTGCCGATGGCATTCCTGGAACGTTTATAACGCCCCTACTATGAGCTCTAACTAGTGTAACTTTGTAACTATAGTGGAAAGTCAGTGGCCAGCATCTTTGCTAATGAAAATAGTACTGGTATGGTGCTTAGAAGTGTCTTGTCTTTGGAGAGTGTTCCAAGAAGACATTAGCTGTTATCTTAACTCATTCATTCCTCAAGAAAAAAGACCCGGGATAAGGGAGGCTGAGAGGTGTCCAAGGGATGCCCAACTAATCTCTCCTCTCCAATTTCTCTTCCTTTTCTTTTCCTTGAAAACAGGCTCTTGCTTTACAGCTCTGGCTAGCTTAGAAGTCACTACGTGGCCCAGGACTGTCTTGAACTTGCTGAGACCACCCCTGGCCTCTTTCCCAGTGCTGAGATTACAGGTGTGTACTAGCAGACCTGGCGCCAATTGATTCGAGTGGCTAATTTATACAAATAGCCTCCGTTTCTTCCTCTCTCCAAACAGGACTAATTTTAGAAACTGGAAATGCATGTATTTTTCTAGCCCCCTGAATCTTCTCTCTAGATCAGTGCAAACGTATGTTCATGAGTTTTATGAACTTGTGTTTGTCATTGGGGTTCAGGTGCCAGCCAGCATTTGCCTTGGGATGGGCGTGGGAGAAAGGTTCCTGTGATATTTATAGTCTTTATTCTCCCTGAAAATCTTGGGAGCACAGGGCTCAAGTTTACAAATCCCAAGCCTGAATATCTTTGGGAAAAGAACATCTCACCTGACTTGAATTTTTAAGCTGCGTACCTATCTGTACCCCTTGCTAAATTACTCTCTCTAGCTGAAGAAGAGAGCCTGAGACAGAGGCCTGGAATAATTCTGAGCCCAAAGGCCAGCAGTCACAAACAGATTGCTTCAAACAACCCATTTCAGGCCTCATAAGCTTTTGTTTATATCCGAAAGACCATCCCGTGGTGAGGGAAAGAAAATACTGCTCAGCCCACATCCAGATACAGTAAATGCTTCCTAAACAGTCCCCCCGGCGCTGAGGGGAATGAGCTTTGCTTTTAATTGTTTAAATGACCAAAGCGTGCCAGGTACCTCCCAGTTCAGGAGTTTTAGAAACTTGACTTCCAAGACTCATAGATCTTTAAACTCTTAGGAGGACCTCTCTAAAACAGTGTCCTTTGCTCCAAACATTTGCTGGAGACTTCACTGTTCTGAGGAGACCCAATTTGGGGGGGTGGGGTAATAGAAGATTAAAAAAAAAGAAAGAAAGAAAGAAAGAAAGCCTTCACCAGATACTTCAGTTTAGTTTTGGAAAAGCTTTTTAAAAGTTAAGTTCTAAATGAGTCTTCTAAAAAAGAAAAAAAAAAAAAAAAACCTTTGGAACTTTCTCCTACCACAAGGTACAAGCACGTTGTTGTTATTGCTAAAATTGAAAGCCCAGACAAAGCTAGAAGACTATGAAAACTATCTGGAGATTAATACACTTTCCCTGGAGTCACATCTGATGATAGGAATCTCAAATACAATACAGGTAAATCCAGATTAAGTTCTGTGTCTTCTCAGTGTGTGAGGCAAGATCTGGTGTTATATATTTTGGAAGCAAATCTAAAATTCGTTTAGCCCACAGTTGCCAAAGTGTACAATAAAGTTCACGTTTCGATTGGGCTGAACCCGGTCAATACTTTATAAATAATCCAAAACACCATTCTTAAAATGCGTCAGTTTAGGGGCAGCGGGTGATTCCTAGGAAGTTTAAAAAGGGAAGGGGAGGGGAGATCAATTCCACTGGAATGTCTTTATTTTAATTTTTTTTTTCTGGCAAAGGACAATCCAGGCTCTCCCTCACTGTTTGGGGGAAATGATATGACACAGAGAGATGGTGAGAAGAACAGGAATATTTAGCATTGCTTTCCAGGGTGCCAGGTTCTGGCCATGGACAGGATGCATAGCCAAGTAGACAGCTGTTGCTTCGCATGCCAGGCGCCTCCCCAACTCTGCTAGGGTGGGGATTAGGGAGGGTAATAGCCCGAAAAGGAGTTAGCCCTTCATGGAAAGCCCCATCTGCTGCAGGAGTTTTGCATACCCTCGGAATATTTTATTTTATACATGTCCTCTGTAGCTCAAAAATAAGGGACAGCCGTTCCTTCGGATGACTCTTGTGGGAATTAGCTTAAGTAGGTTGTCATAAAGTAGTGGGTGTAGGGAATTGATTTTGAAATAATCTTGTATACCAAAAGAAACATAATTTATCCAATGCTTTCTTTATCTCGGGTATCCGAAAATAAGGAGCCATTATCAGCCTTCACCGACACCGGGGGCGGATCCTTTGTAAAATCCCAGAGTAGAGATTTTCACGGCCTGAAAAAAGTTCAAGTTTGGGTGTTTTCCAAGAGTGGAGAACTGGCTTTGACACCTAGGAGGCACGCACGCAGTGAACTTTAACTTCGGGATGGTTAGAATTGTGTTTATGCAGCTTTCATACATACAGCGGTTAAAGTGGGATTCCAGCTGGAACCCAGACACCAAGAAGCGTCACCTTTACATCTTGCCCAAGAGCCTGAACTTGAGCAGGATCTCATTTGCTTTTTAAACACTTCACTACAGAGACTAATATCTCTGTCTAACCACGGGAAAAGCTTCAGAGTAGGAAGATGCCCAATCATGCAAATAGGTGAGACACCCTCGAATTCCCCTTGGGCCTAAATTTACATCTTCCCTAGCTCCCTACTCCCCCGATGCCTGCCGCAAGAGCCGGGATCCTTCGTGGGGCAGCCGCGCACGCGCGCCCCGAGCAAGGTGAAGGCACTCCTTGCAAACCGTGAAGCGCAGAGCACCGACCTGGCGTTTGCTACCCGGAGGACCGAACGCTGGATCCTAGTGGCTAGAAGGGGCCGGGGGAGGGGCAGAGAAGGCTGTAGACGGGCCAGGGCTGCGGGTAGGCGCCAGGCGCGGGGAGATGAAAGGCGGGCTCCGGGGGAAGGGGCTGCGCCGGGTGACCGGCTCCAGCCGCGCCGGGCGCCCCGCCCCCGCTGCCCGGGGCAGAGGCGGCTGCCCGCGCCGGAGCCGCGTTAATTGCTCTCGGCCCGGCACTCAGCCTGCGCGGAGCCAGGACAACCTCGCTCCAGGAGGAATGACAATTCGCCCTAATGGGACAACCTCACTCCCGGAGGAGTGACAATTCCTTCTAATGGGCCGCTTGTTAGAGGCCTATTCTCCGAACCCGGGTATCAGAAGCGGGCAGACAAATGGGCGCCAAGGGCCGCCAGGAATTCCACCACTGCCCTCCATTCCTCGGACATTCGCTGTGTGACTTCGGGCAAAAGATGGCTCCTCTCTGAGCTCATTTTTCCTTACCTGCGCACGGCGGGTAGGTGGATAGGGCAGATCAAACCACCAACTGTGCAGACAAATCCCCAGGCTGCTGGAGAAACAGCAACCCCCCACCCCGAGTTACTCAGCAGGGATGTTAGGTGGATATTCAGGGTCGGATCAGTGTTTCTTTAGCCCTTATTCACATGCTTATGAAGGTTAACAAAGGTCTGCTGGGGAAGGGCTTTGGCTACAGCCTTACCTAGATTATTGAAGGCTTCCGCTTCCGGAGAGGTGTTTTGGTGTCTTCCTACCAGCTGAGTTGAGGAACAGAAAAGAGAGGAGCTTCTGAGGTCAGTCCCACCCTGGACCCCTGGAAGATGCCAGGATAAGGGTTTGTAGAGTGAGGCTCACCAACAAGCTGCGCCTCTGCCAGGCCTAGAGCCTGAAGGGAAAATGGCCAGTACTTGGAGTCTTCACCCGCATTGGCTCAAATGTCACCTTGGCTAAAGTGAGTGAGCCCTGGTTATGGGCTTTCATAGACCTGTTCTCAAAAGGAACCCGTCTTGTCATTTGTCACCACTGCCTTCCTGGTTTCCTCTTTCAGAGCAGAGAGACGACTTAGGCCTGGAAATCCCAGCACCAGGAAAGGTGAGACAAGAAAGAGAATTACTGCAAGTTCAAGCCCAGCTAGTACTACATGAGACGTGTCTCCCACCCCCAACTCATCTAAAAAAGCATAAAGAGAAAGACGAAATGAGCTCACTGGCGTGTAACCTACAGGCTTGCTATGTGAGAAATAACAACCCAGAGTACAGCTTTGCCCCCAGCTTCGAAGATCTGGTAGCTTTAAAAGGAACTGAGACATGTGCCTTCCATAAGACTCTGCAGTCACCTTGTCTTTACAGCACCAGGCTAGTTACCTGTAGTGTGGTAGCAGTCAGCAGATGTTGACCATCTCTCAAGTCACTGTCTATCTGCATACTGCTCTTCCATGCTTCCTGGTGAGGTACCCATCTAGTTGCAGTGATGAAGCTGGAGGTCTTGAGTGCAAAGGTGCAAAGGCGGTTGAGTCCTGGTAGCAGGTAGGCTTCTCTTCAGAGATTCGTCTAGGGAGACACCAGAATTAAAGGAACATGAAATAGGTTAGAAACAGCAGACCTTGTCTCCCAGCTCCTGGGCACAACTTCCTGGCAACTTCCCCAGTCTCTGTCTGCATTGGACAAGAGCAATACTACAGCTCAGATCTGTTTGCAGAGAAAAAGCAAACCAAAACCCACCTGGGAGGTGGTTCTAGGGCATTGTGTCATTTCAGCCTCGGAACCAGGTGAGCCATTGAGGATGGCACTTAGAGTATCACACACAAGTCTCGGCTCCTATGCTCTTCAGGCTACCCATGTACAGAGCTACCATAAGGTTTTTCTAGGGTTCGCTTTCCTTACTGGGCTACAGCCTCAGTCTCCAAGACAAGCTTTTCATCAGTCAGTAAATATCAGTTCCTTTCTTATTTCTTAAAGAGCTGTGGTGTAGGGGTGTCCTTGTTTTTTGATTTTTTTTTTTTTCATCCCAACTAGTGGTGGAGATGTCAGTTGGGGTTTGGCTGACTTTAAAGTTTATATATCTCAACTCCAAGACAGCCTTGCTGCACAGGCGGAAGAGGATACAACTGGAATGGAATGGAATGAGTTGCAGCACTGCAGCATTTATAATCTCCCCCCCCCCCACCCAGCAGCTTAGGCTGTTGTGTCTGAGATGGGTTTAAATAGGGTCCTCAGGAAAAGAGTTTATAGATGGATGACTGGTGGCTTATTAGGAATCTCAAACATTCTATTCAGTGGCATCTGGATTCATTTGTGTCACAACAAGGGAAGGGAAAAGACGTTTATGGAGCCTTCTAATGGTCACAATTATACTTTTTAATTAAGTAGCTAATGTAGAATGCTAAATATGATGGCCTCTTATGGGAGATTCCTCTCCAGCCTGCCAGTTCTTAAATACCCAGCAGCCACTTCTCAAATAATTGACTTGAGAGAATAATATTACTTATAAATGCTCGGCTGGTAGTTCAGGCTTATACTGACACATAATTCTTATCTATGTTTAGCCATGTGACTTGTTACCTTTTCTCTGGACAACATTCTCAGTTTGCTTCCCTGGGTCTGCTGGCAACTGCTAACTCTGCCCTTCCCCTTCCCAGATTTCTCCTAGTCTGGTTGCCTCATCTATATACTTCCTGCTTGGCCTCTGGCCAATCAGCATTTTATTAAACTAATTCGAGTGACAACTCTTTACAGTATACAAAAGCATCATCTCACTCACAGCTGTGGCCCGCATCTATAACCCTAGCATTCAGAAGGTTGAGGCAGAAGAATAACCTTGAGTTCTAGGCCAGTCTAAGTGTCCCAGCAAAACGCAAAATAAAACAAAACTATTCTAGTTCTACCCCATATCCCTTGTTCTATTCTGAGAATGATGGTGGTTAGAAGCAGTTATTCTGAATGCTGTTAGTTATTTGTAGGTGAAGGGGCTGGAGAATGGAGCTAGCCTCAGACATGCTAGCCTTCAGCTCTCTTTGGTAGAAAGACTCCCCTAGTCTTCCTAACAGGATGAGGTATATCCGCATCAGAGAAGGCTCTGGCTCCATTCATGGAAATTACACACCTTCAACTTTGCATAGCATGAGGTGCTTTAGCGTGGCATAGCACTTTCCCAGTCAAGACTTCCCTTGCCTCCCAGAATTATACCAAGTCAGGGGGATCTCATCCCTAACCTCCTTCCTTTTTCACTCTATCTGTCCCCCAGAGGTAACTGCAGCCCTCAAAATTCAGTGCCACTTTTCCTGAAGTCATAGAAGGAGGTGAGACCTGGAGTTGCCTTGTGTCTTCCTTCCTTGGAGACCTTCTCTGGGCCTGAATATACACAGTGACCTGATCAGAGGGAGGGGTAGGGTCTTGTCATGAGAAAGGAAGCAAGCACTCTGGCCTGTTTAAGCATAGTACAACAAATAAACGTTAATTGAAGCAACAGTCCAGGTGGTACCAGACTGAGCCCGGCCCATGGAAGGAATCTTTGCCTTCACTTGAAATGAATCAGGAATTGTGAGGGGATCTCCCTGTCTGTGCTTCAACAATTGCAAGTGATACTGGATCAGGAAGATTCATTTCATGTTGGATCCAAAATGTCTCTAGACCCTTAATTATCACCACAGTTCCCAGGAAGTAGCTACTTATGTTGTAGCTGGAGAATTTGTCACCTTCCCAAAGTTTAAGCAGCAGCAACTAAGTGACCCGGCTGGCATTTGGCCTCTGGGGAGACTGGCTCCAGCTGGGAACTAGCTTCTCTCTCTTGGTTTGCACACAGCATGACTTCTGTCCTTGATTTAAAGCATCCAGAGACACTGATGCTTCTGTCCCCTTGTGAGCAACGTCTTGGTCTTGATTTCATATATTCTAGAGGTAACCGTGTTTTTAGAGTTCTTTTCACATCTATCTATTTAACTATCTTTCTATCTATCTTTCTTTCTTTCTTTCTTTCTTTCTTTCTTTCTTTCTTTCTTTCTTTCTTTCTTTCTTTCTTTCTTTCTTTCTATCTGTCTATCTATCTATCTATCTATCTATCTATCTGTCTGTCTGTCTGTCTGTCTATCTATCTATCTATCTATCTATCTGTCTATCTATCTTTCTATCATCATCATTTATCTACCTATCTATCATCTATGTATCAACCTATCTATCATCTATCAATCTATGTATCTTTTGTGTGTGTGTGTGTGTGTGTGTGTGTGTGTGTGTGTGTGTGTGTGTGTGTGTGAAATGTACCTGTGCATGGAGAATGTCAATATGTCAGAGTACAGCCTGCATTCACCACTTAGTTCTCTCCCTTCCATCACACATGTTCCTGGACTCAAACTCAGGTGTTAGGTTTGGTGGCAAGTGCCTTTGCCTGCTGAGCCATCTCTCCAGCCTGTGTTTCTGTAAGTTAAAATACCCCCATGTATTTAGAGACTAGCAACTGACAGCCTCAGGATCTGCTTCCCTTAATCATATCAGCAGGTGCTTTCTATGCATTTACTGTGTGACCAGACATTGTTGGAAGCACAAAGTCCAGACCAATCCACTAAACCCCACGATAGCATTATTAAGGAGTTGCCAATATTATCTTTATTTTTCTCACAGAAAACCCTAGATACTTATAATTTCTCCTTTTTAATTCTATTTGTTCAGGTGTCTTCTCCCTACCCTTTCCTGACCTTCCTCACATAAAAAAGAAGAGTCACCACAGTTTAAATAGGAGAGCAGAGTGGGTGAAAATCTATACAAAGGATATTTAAAGGATTCAATGCGTAATGAGTTTTCCAAACTTGAACTATAGTTAAGCCTTCCTGATAATGATAATTTAACTCACAGATTTATTATCTTCTGTGTATTGTGACTTAGCCTGAGCAGTCCATTTCTCCTTTACCACTCTGTCATCATTTGGGGCTTTAGACAAGTGAGTTTTTGAAGAGGCTGTAGACCCAGGCAAGAAGTAGGGTTTGGATTTCTACATGCCACTTATTGGCTTGGAACAGGCCAATCTCCTCTCTGGGTCCCTCATCCCTGTCACTGGTCAAAGCAGGTTTGGTAGAGTGATGTGTCTGAGCTTCTGAGGTAGAGGAGAGACAGAGGGGAAGAAGAGGGAGAGGGGAAGAGAAATCCACCTCCCTACATGCTGTGTCTGAAAGACAACGGGTTAAGGTTTCCAAGAGCACAGAGAAGCTGTGAGAATTCAGGAGTTGGTCTGGGTAGGCTGAAGCTCCAGGCTTACCCTGTAGCAGCTGTGTGTCCTCAGACAAGTCTATCCGCTCCTCTGAGCCAAGCCTCATTCTCCCAGTCAGAAACCGAGGGCTAATAATCCCTGTTTCAGGGGCTAGGTGGATTAAATGGGATTGTGGATATAAGGAGCCCAATTAATCTTCTCTTCTTGTCTGTTGCTGGGCTCTCCTGTGAGTCAGCAGGTGAGTGACCTGGAAGGAAGCACGATCCATCACCGTGATGCAATTAGAACTAACACTGTTGGTGTGGACGATGGTAAGAGGCTTATGAAAGTCATGCTTGCTCAAAATCCCTCGGGCCTTTGGGCAGCACAAGAAAGCTTTGCTGAAGCTGCCACACAGGTCTTCCCTGAACGAAGTCACATCTCCGTGGCAACAACAGAGACACCCCAAAGGCAATGGTCCTCATCCCTTCCTCTGAGTTCAGGAGATTAACACAACATCACCTCCACAGTGACTGAGCACTTGGCTCCTGCATCCAGAAGGGTGCAGAATATAGTTGCAAAATACCGTCACTGCTTCCCCTTTCCTTATGTTCAGAGCAATCCTTTGGCCTCCCTTTCACTTTATAAGTTTGTTTTTAGTCTTAAGATCCTAATTTATTGAAAGATAAACATTAATTAAATAATAGCCTATCAGTCCTGGGATAAGGTCAACAAATATGATTGTCTTGAAACAAGGGAGCAGTTGTGCTGAAGTCTGAAATGTGGTAATATTGATTTACAGCATTAGAAAGGGCAGCTTTCATTGGAATCCTGTCCTGCTTCTACGCGGATAGATGGCCCTGGGCAAGTTATGTCCTGTCTCAGAACTTTGGATCCCTTATCTGTAGAATATAATGATTATTCCTACCTCCCAGGTTTACGGGGAGAATTTTTGAAGAGATAATAGAGGATGACATTGTTGTTGCTGATGATTATTACAGCAGATCGTGGAGAGTGTACGTTTGATTGGATATATGAAATGAGTAGCATCATTAGTAAACAATGGCGGAGGCATTCCTCAAAACTCTAGTAAGTTTTCATCCCATCCACTTATCTCAAAGCTTGCTACTTTCAAAGGAGTAGTTGCAAAAGAAGAGATGGATTCTTTGAAAGTGGAATCCTGAATAAAAGTCACATTGTTGCTCTTCATTTAACCAGCTAGCTCATCTTCAGTAAATAGCTATGTTGGTTACCACTTCTCCAGCAGACAGAATCCTAACGGACCCTCCAGGCGGCAGGCAAATCTATGATATGCAATAGTTTAAAGTGAGGCAGGAAGATGTTCCCAAATTTCGCTCTTTTCATAAATAGTGAAAGGCTTGTTTATAAATAATTGGCTGGTGGGCAGTTTTCTCTCTCTCTCTCTGCTTCCTTGTTCTCATTTGCCCAGCCCCTGTTTTGTTTGAGACACTGACTTGCCAAACCCAGGCATCACCATCAAATTCACCATCCTTCTTCCTCCCTCTTTCCTCAGGTGGCTGCCTGCTGTGCTGGCAAAGCCTGGGTTAAGATCACTATCCAGGGGACCCCGGATTAAGGTCTTTACCCAGGGGACCCCTGCCCTTGAGAATTTGCCACTGGGTGTGTGTGTGGGGGGGCATGCAGTTTAGTAATGGAGCATGCATTCATTAGGCATGAGGCTCTAGGTTCAATTTTCAGTACCATTAAAAAAAAGTTGTATATGAACTTCCCCTCCGAGGAGTCAAGTTCCAGGATTTCATAAAAGATGTCAAAAACATCATTCTCCTCCATATATATTCCTCCATCTGAGGAATTCTTTTCTTCCCATCACAACTGTCCTGAAAACAACATATTAATCATCCCAATAATTTCCCAAATGTCAAAAATTTGGAATGCTTTCCATAGAAACCTAGAATCTGGCTTCTCTATCTCCTTCTGAGGTGGGAAGCCCTAGTCTGGAGTGCCAGAACTTGCAGGTGAGATCTGCTTGTCCAAGGAGAATGCAAGAGTGCCCTGGGATGCAAAGAATGCTGTTCTAGAAGGCTCAGCATATTTGGCAACTCAAAGGAGCACTTGCCTCTTCAACCTTGAGAGGCAGGAAGGTTTCTTTAAAGAGATGGCCTTCTCAGGCTGAGCTTTGAAAGACGGCCATATTGAAAAGGTAGGGTCTCCTGACACAGGGAAAGATGTGTACATTGAGCAAGCAATGGAATGACCTGTGTGCTTGAGTGATCAGAGAGCATGGAGGGAGTGCTGGTGATGGAGAACACCCAGTCTCCGCTCTTGCAGCTGACCTCTTCAGCTCCATGCACTCAACTGTCTGAAGCTCTCAACTGTGACTTCAGTTCCACCGGATCCAGCGCTCTCATCTGGCCTCCCTAGGCACTGCATGCTTGTGGTGCACAAACATTCATGCGGGCTAATACCTATACACGTAAACTGTATGAGATTAGATTAAGGAGATCTTTTAAGAGGAGAGGATATAAGGAAAATAGGTGTAGACAGGTGAGGGGATATGTGGAGGGAGGAAGCCAGCAGCTTTCGAGAGAGATAATGAGAGATCAAAAGATCTCCCCACCCCCACTTTACTCTCCTTCCTACCCCCTCCTTCCTGTTTCCTATACTTCCCTTATATCTTTTGTCTTTCTTTTTTTTTTCAACAGTTCTGTTAAATTCTTGTTTTACAGTTTCAAAATGAGTAGGCACTTATGAATGATAAGCAGAAAAATCAAAAGCATATGGGCAGTCAAGTCTCATCCTTTCGTTCTGCCGCCCAGTATAGCCAGTGGGAGCCCTCTCCTGAGTGTCTTCACACACTTCTACTCAACAAGCATGAAGCTGCAGTGCACCGGTGGAAAGGCGGGAACCCAAGGTGCCTCTGTGCATGTCTACGCCATTTGCTTTCTTTGCTCTATAGCTCAGATGTCTTATCAGTGTCTTCCTTTACTTTCTTTTCTTTCTTTCCTTTTCATTCAAGACAGTATTTTTTTTTTCTCTGTAGCCCTGGCTGTCCTGGAACTCACTCTGTATGTAGATCAGGCTGGCCTCAAACTCAGAGCTCCACCCGCCTCTGCCTCCCAAGAGCTAGGATTCAAGGCATTCACCATCACTGCTCAGCTGATAGTTTATCAATTTCATTGATGTGAACCCAATCCATTCTTTCTCTAGTCTGTGTTAAGGATATAACAAATTCATTTAACTTTTCCTCCACCGTTGAACTTTTTTTGCCAAGGACAGTAATTTTTTTGGAAAACCTTTTGTATGCTACCTTTGTATACGCTCCAGCTTTCCTCTGCACACTAGGTCAGTGCTCTCCCATTGAGTGCAGGTCTACCTCTGGCCTATTGCTCCATTATCATTCTGTCAAGGGTTATTAGTAGGGTCTCATATTATACCCCTCTGGTGGGAGGCATTATGTAACATATTAGAAATGATACAGACTAGTGAGGAGGCTTCTATGGTTGATGAAAAAGCCGGAAACCTTGGATCAGAGGAATGGGGAAAGTAGAAGGTCGGGAAGAAATGGAGATGACCAGGCTGGCTTCTTCCTGTAGTTAACTTCCAGGGCGAGTTAAGACTTGAGTTGTGGAATGAGAGAATGAGACCCTGTCTCAATAGTCAAGCATCTGTAAAACACACACACACACACACACACACACACACACACACACACACCCAAAAAACCAAGTTATCCTAAGGCAGAGGGATCCCTACTGTAGACCAAATCATGGAGTTCCAATGTTTCCTGTCTTCATGCCTTGTGTGTCTGTTTCTCATGTCCCTGGGTGCCAGCAACCCCAAACCTCTCCCAGAGTTCTGTCTCAACAGTCACAGTGCATGGAGCCTTGGGCCCAGGCAACAGGCTATTTCAATCAGAGAGCTGGCTCTCTCTTTCTCAGGACCTGGGTGACTAGATCAGAACAGGTATGCTACCACATTGCCACATATGGCAAATCTTAGAGTCTTCCAGTCAAGTTGAACTTTTCTTAAAAGATTAGTTATGTGTATGAGTGTCTTGCCTGTGCATATGTTTGTAAGCCACCTACATGACTGGAGCTCACAGACGCCAGAAAAGGGTGTCACGATCCCTGAAACTGGAGTTGGGAGCCTCCATATGGGTGCCTGAGAATTTTCTTTTTTTACTGTTTTCTCTTAATCTTTTCTTCTGTCCCTTTGTTTTCTTTGTCCCCAAGCACTGGAGACAAACCACAGATCCGTTATTATCTCCTTGAGCATCTTCATGGATCCTGGGAAATCTTGGCACTATCTTGTTCCAACGGGCGTCCCTTGACCCTGTGGCAACTGACGGGAAGGACCACAGATTGTCATCAGCACGAGTGGTCTGTCCAGGTGCCTGTTTGATTCAGTAGAGGCTGGTAAACCTTCCTGGTCAGTGGGTCCGTCCATTTCTGAAACTCTGCACAGAGTAGAATGCAATCAGCTTGGACAAAGCTACCGATTGACAATAAATGCTCAAACCAAAGCTGAGCTCTCTAGAAGGAAGCAGTTCATACCTGCCAGTTCATCAGCTCTGACCTGATGTCCCTGTCATAGATTTCAGGGTCAGATTGAAATGAAGGTATGCAGTCTTGAGGAAGTCACCTGACCTTTCCGATCCTGTTTTCTGCTGCTTAGCATGCACTCACACTAAGCTGGAAGACGTGTTAGGAGTGTATTAATAGTGATTGAGAACAAATGCCTATCTGTTCTAGGCGCACAGTAGGCACTTATTAAGTGGAAGTAATCTTGAAAATGAGCCTCTCAAATCATTTGCAGAGGCCAGCTAACTATTAGCAGAGAGGGTGATGGGAATCGCTTGCTTGTTCCCACCCTGCCCCATGTCTGAGGCTGGATCTTGGTTACCTCGGTGATGCTTCAAAATGCAAATCCAGGCCACTGTGCAGTCTGCCAGGCTCCTGTGCTGGGTGGGCACATGATGGAGTCAATCTGTTGTGTTGGCATCAGGGAAAGTCAACTCTGACTGCTTGGCTAGGGTGGTTGAGGCAGAGCAGTCCACTCCTATGGTGACAGAGGGCTCAAAGCCAGTTAACAATACTTTAAACAAACAAACAACAGAATTTTAATTAATATTTAGTTGGGTTTAACAGTAACAATAGCAAACAAATACCAACAGGGGGGAAGTTCCCCACATGTTTGTAAACAGAATGGAAAAAGAAGGGGGGAGAGACACAGCCTGCGTGCTCTCTGGGCTCCCCCATCTATTTTTCATATGCTTCTCATTATCAAGGAGAAAGGCAGGCCACACAGGGGCAGAAGAGAAACTATGTGGACAAAGAAGTCACTGGGGGTGCGTGTGGGCCTGTTTTATGAATCTCAAACATTCCATTACTTTTATACTTAATTTTTAAAAAATCCACTGAGTCACAGTCTGTGGGAGCTGACACTCCGTTGCTGCAGGGCCCGGGCAGAGTGGGTCATTTTCATAATGCCAGATGAGACACCGATAGTTCCAAGTTTGATTTATATTTCTAAAATGCTTCTTATATTTACCTATATGGTTTGCATCTAGTGAGAATTTGGACATTGACTTCAAAAAAGCTCTCTTTTCTGGTTCCCTCAGTGAAGCAAAGTACAGGGGGGTACCTGGTCACTCACCACTCCACAGCTTCTGAGCTCACGTCAATCATGTCTCCATTCTCGGTGGGGAAACTGAGGCTTAGAGAAAGGAAGCTGTTTGCACAGGCTTGGTTAGCTGTTATCAGAGTGAAGTTGGTTCCAAACTTTAGTTTCCCGAGTTTATTTTGAATTCTTCTCCTAACACCACAGCTTCGGCCAAAAATAATTCCTTTTCTTGGAAAATGCCCTCTTTAAGGCTCTTTCAGGCATTATGAGGACCAAGAGAGCAGTATTCACACCCCATCTCTAGCATGAGACCAACCCTTTCAGCAGCTTGTAAAGGAGACCCACATAAAAGTATCTCCCTGATTGTCTCCTTCACATTCTGAGTCAACCATGCATTTTCATTGTTAAAAAAAAAACTCAAGCATCGTAAAGACAACCTGGCAAGAAAACAACCCTGGGAGCTGGTTTGGGATGGGAAGCCCAAACCCTCACTCCCAAAGCACTGCCTCCTCCTGCAGTACACCCAGTGCTAGCCTCTCTTTTCTATTCCTTAATAAGAACTCTCTTCCATATCCGACCCCCTCCAATCACCACAGTAAAGTGCCCCCCACCTTTTGACTCAGCTATAAAATTGTGCTCTGGGCAAAAAGTTGGCATATGAGGTGACTGCTGGGGATTTTTTAGAAACTTTCTCTCCCTATATTTTCTCTTTTTACAGATAGTATTAAAAAGAGAAATTACACGGTCAAGAATTTTCTGTTGGAATCTGTGAGTTTGCCCCACGGATTTTTATTTCACTAGCCCAATTCACTCTGTTATTTCCAAGCTCTTCTTAAGCAGTTATTTGGAAGCAAAGTTAGAGCGGTCTTCAGATATGTTGTCTTTGTTTTCCCTGCAATAAATATTCCCCGAGTGCCTACTATACACCAGACACTGTCCTGACAAGAACAATGTCAGGAAAAGCCACTGTGGTTCTGGGATTATGGCACCAATGTATGTGGGGAGGAGTGTACAGTCACCCTGTGCGTGTCCAGCATGGTTCTGGTACCAGTATACATGGGGACACAGGCACAGGACTGTTCATGTTAAGATGATGCAGAGCTTTACTTTATTATATGTGGTTGGAGTAGTCTAAAGGCTGTAGGCACTGGCTCTAACTTTAAGTTGGATGACCTAGCAGGGCCTTCCAGGAACTGGACAAGGCTAAGTAGAGGCCACGTGGTAAGTCCAGGGAGGGGAGGAGAGCTGTGAGGAAGAGTAGCATGCATGAAGGCTACCAGGACCATGATATGTTGGAACTGTATAAATAAGGCCTACTGTTCAGAATACCTAAGTTCTAGACCAAGGGGTGTGTGGACAGAACATCATTGACAAGAGATCATATCTAACTCCTGAGATCAGGGCATGTGAGGTTCACGTATGGGTCTCTAGGTTCCTGTGCACCCCAAAGTAACTAAAGTCATACTCCAATGTGCACTCTGTCATTATTCTTATAGGTGCCATTGGGAAGTATAGGAGATGTCTAGAAGCATGAAATCCACGGATGATTGAGAAAAGAATATTTTATTAAGGTATTCTCTGGAAATAACTTACTGATACAGGATAATGCAAATCCAGTTGCAGAGTCCCTGGAAGGCTGTGGACCCATCCAAAGCTGCTTCAGGCCACCTGAGACAGTTTTCTTCACCATCCAAGAGCTCGAGAGAGGAGGGGCTCCATGTACTTGTTTCCCAGATCTTAACTACCCAAAAGGCTACTCTCTAAGGGCTGGTACCCCAAGGCCGTAAGTGGAAGGATTACTTGCTGCATAGCAGAGCATGAAATGATGCACCTTTAAGCCGGGAAGACCTTTCTGGCATTGGAAGGAAACAGATGTGAGGGAATTAAACAAGGGAACGAGGGGGTCATCTGAGGGGCGGCTCTGGTTATCTGTGTGTTAACAGTTGGTGAGGGGGAACGGGTTGGGACGAGAGGCAGTAGTGGAGATAGAAGACAGGATGGGCTGGAAGGAAGAGAAGAGGGGTGTCCAAAGCAGCCACTGTTAAAGGTGCTGCCGTGGTGAGAAGAAAGATGACGGGAGTGAGGAGAGTCGGGAACCAGTCTGGTCTGTGTCTGGGCTGCCAGATGTTGAGTGTTATGAAGAGCAGTTTGCCTGTGTATATCTGTAATTCCATATAGTCGGGGGCTGCAAATCGGAGAACAGTGTGGGGGCGTGAGCCTCGTCTCAAAGTAACATTTAAAAAGGGCTGGAATGTAGCTCACTGGTACAGTGCTTGCCTGACCTGTGAGGCTCATGAGTCTCAGAGAGAGGAGAGAGAGCAAGCGAGCGAGCAAGAGAGAGAGAGAAGGAGAGAGAGGGAGGAGAGAGAGAGAGAGAGAATCAGTTTGACTTGTAAACTTTAGGTTCAGGCTGTGTAATCATAGAGCTGGGGTCCAGATCCACTTCCAAAATTGGGGCACCATATCCATCACCATAGTTGGCTACTTCATCTGAAAAACAGACTAATAATAGAGACTGCCTCAGAACAGCCTTCACTGGGCCAATGCCATGGGAGGCTTATAGTCACTGGGGGTGTAGGTGCCAAACACAGGGATAGAGGATGCACAGACAGACAAGTGCTACCAAGGGAAGGAGTGGGGGTCCAGGGATCAGACCAGAAATTAGATCCAGTGGGTGGTCACAGAGTATAAAACTTGGGATGCTACCACTAGTCCCGAAGGGATCACCTAGGAGACACATCTGTATGGGAGAGGGTCAGTGTGGACCCAGGCAGAAACTGTATTAGAAGGTATATAGCTGTATCTAGAAGGCATATCATGTTTGAAGCTGAATGAGGCAAGGAAGGAAGCAGGCCCAGAGGATCCAGGGTCTAGAGGCTTAGCTTTATTCTCAGAGGCAGAAAAACACAGAAAAAAAGAAACTTGCCTCTTATATACATATAGCCTTGTATAAAGCTCACACCTTTAATCCTGGATCTAGGAGAGTCAACCAGGAAGTAAAGTAGCTGGGCAGGGAAAGAAATATAAGGCAGGGGAAGTAGAAATTCAGCCATTCTGACCAGTCAGGCCGAGGACCCATGAAGACAGAACTTACCCTGTTCATTCTGGAGATATAGCTCTGTCCTCTGATATTCCAGTCTATTTTTATTAAATATACAATATATCACCACATAGCATATATTTATACATTTTAATTATTACAGAGACAAGGCTCACTATGTCATCCAGGCTGGTTTTGACCTCCTGAATGATAGGATTACAGGCATGCATTCTTATACCCAGCCTGTCCTATATATATATATATATATATATTTTTAAGACAGGATTTCACTGTGTAGCCTTGGCTGTCCTGGAACTCGCTCTGTAGACCAGACTGGCCTAGAACTCAGAGACTTGGCTGCCTCTGCCTCCCAAGTGCTGGGATTAAAGGCATAGATCATCGTACCTAGCCTTCTTTATTTTCTGCCGATGCTTTGGCTGACATGGGAGAGACTGGATGGGTATGTATCAGAAAGGATACTGCAACAATATGTGTAAAGAGAAGGGGTGACAGGGACTCAGGACTCTAGATGTGACAATAAATGACGATGGCTCTGAAGCAGATAGTAGTCTGTCAGGCACAAAAGTTCCCAAACAACTTTGTCTAAAGCACAGCCAAAGTAATTCATTTAAAAAAAAAAAAAAATGCCCATTTGCCAGGTGGTGGTGGTGCACACCACTAATCCCAGCATTAAGAGGCAAAGGCAGGTGAATCTCTGAGTCTGAAAGTGGTCTACATAGTGAGCTCTAGAACAGCCAGAGATACACTCAGAAACTCTGTCTTCAATAATGAAAAAAAAAAAAAAGCTGATCTGTCTCACTGCCTTGCTGAAGCCCCTTCATGGCTGACCTTCTCATAGAGCAAGGCCTGAATGTCCTGTCTTGGCAGCTTAACCAGCACTTTCCCTTTCTGTGGTACCTGGCAGTTCTCTTCCCTTGCCATCTGGGCCTCAGACATCACGGTCTTCTTTTAACTGGACGGCTGTATCACGATCCCTTTCCCTACAGAATCTTTGCACTTGCTCCCATACTCTTACAGAAAGTCATCATCCTTCGCCAGGCACAATTTTGTCCCTCCTTTCCATGTTTCTGATGTCATCTAAAATCACTCCCAGTTATAAAGCTCATGGAAGCTTTTGTTTGTTTGTTTCATATTTGTTTTCAAGGGTTTCTCTGTGTAGCCCTGGCTGTCCTGGAACTTGCTCTGTAGACCAGGTTGACTTTGAACTCAGAGATCCATCTGCCTCCTCTGCCTCTTGAGTGCTGGGGATTAAAGGCATGTGCCACATGCCTGGCTGGAAACTTCTAAATTAAAAGTTGGACCAGATCTTCTCCTGTCCAAGTAAATGCATCAATAAACTGTAATAGGGCCATTCTATGCAAGGAAGTGCAAGCAAGCCCCTGCAACCATTCTCCTGCTCTGTGCCGTGAGCCTACCAGGCTGTGAAAGTGAAGTATGAATGTTGAGTCAAAAGCATGTGCTGCCCTCTCCCCAAACTGTCTGAATCTTAACCCTGTGAAGGATGCTGGATACCCTACTAGGGAAGCAAGAAACACAGAATGGTGTTTGACCCACTGGTCCCATTTCCCAGATGAAAGTGTTAAAGCAAGGTCATTTCCAGCCTGGCCCCAACTCTCAAGCAAGTCTTAGGGGGCTTCCAAGTGTAGACTAGTCAGTGTTTATTCAGTCCATCTGCTGTTGGTTCCTGTGAGAAGGGCCTGTAGTGGGCACAACCTCACAGGTGTTCCCACTGTGATATAGGTCATGCAGACACAGTCTCCTGGGTTTCTGCCCTTCGCGCTCTTCTCTGAACCTCAGCACCAGACTGATGATCTCCTTAGCTCCTAGGTTTAGTACAAACCCTTCCAGAGCACCCAAGTGCTCTAAGTCAGCCCCACCATGATCTCTGAAGGATGCAGTCTAGTCCCTGCCAAAAGTCAAACTTGCTTAAGCCAATGTGACTGATTCCTACCTGCCTACCTATCTGTACTGTCCTCACCCCAACCTGCCATTACACTAGAATCTTTTAGGGGGATGTGTGAATCTGTACTTTCAGTAGTTTTCTGGGAGACAAGCCTAGTGACTGATGCCTGTAATCCCAGCATTTGAGAGAGAGAGAGGCAAGAGAATGTCCAGTTCAAAGTCAGTTTAGCTACATATCAAGCTTGAGGTGGGCTGGGGCTTCAGGAGGCGTTGTCTCAACAAAACAAAACAAACAAAATAAAACCACAGAGAAAAATTTTGCAGGAGATGTCTTTTAAAACTAAATACAAATAGATGGGGCCAGATTTGTAACAGTGTCCTCTGAGGTCGAAACATTTCATCGAGCAGGGGAACTCTTTATAGGAAGGTAAACAACCCAAAATAGCTTCAGGAAGTCCCTGAAACTGACCAGATTCATAAGGCACCCTCCCTGCCAGAGTAAACAATAACAGCCAAAAATCACCCACTTGGATGGAAGGAACTGAGTTGCAAAGAAAACTTAGACCAGACCAGCTTCCTGACAAAAAGGAGAAACCAGCTGAACTACCTGCAAGAGATTTAGACCAAAGTCACTTGGAAAGGACACCCTCCGGTCCATAGCTGCCCAGAGGCTGTGCCTTGCACGTCAGGTTTTCTGCTTTTGTGAGCTGTCACTGTGCTGGATAGTTTTTTGTTTGTATATTTTTTTCCCAACTTGACACAGATGAGAGTCATCTGAAAGGAGGGAACCTCAGTTGAGAAAATGCCTTCCTAAGATCGAGCTGTAGGGCAGATGAGGGAGGGCGCAGTCCACCATGGGCAGTGTTATCCTTGTGATGGTGGTCCTGGGTTCTATGAGAAAGCAGGCAGAACAAAGCTATGGTGATCAAGCCAGCAAGCAGCACTCCGCTATGGCCTCTGCGTCATCTCCTGCATCCAGCTTCCTGCCCAATGTGGGTTCCCATCTTGGTTTCCTTCAGTGAAGTACTACAATGGGGAATTTTAAGCCAATTGAGTCCTCTCCTCCCCAAGTAGCTTTGGTGATAATGTTTTTGTTGTGGTTTGATTGACTGATTAATTTTGAGACATGGTTTCTCTGTACTGCCTTGGCCACCCTGGAACTCAATCCTTAGACCATGCCCAACTCAAACTCAGAGATCTACCAGCTTCTGCCTCCTGAGTGCTGGAATTAAAGGTGTGCGCCACCACTGCCTGGCTGGTCATGTTTTATCACAGCAATAGTAACCCTAACTAAGACAGTCACCCACACTGGTAAGGGCCTTGGTGATGCCGCAGTCCTTGAAAGCGACCACTCCTGTAATTAGCAAGTTGGATTTTGGTAGCATCTGGACTTTGATCTGTCATGGGATCCCTATCTTTGGTGAACGGAGGTGTGTTGTACCTTCCCAGGAAATATTTTGTCACATAACAAGGTCACAATAAAAATGAATGGGAAATTAGTTATATAGAAATGGAAAAAAAAATATCCTTTGAAAGACAGCTAAGGTACAGATGGCCAAACATCAGAAAACATACACCATACATGCTGAGTGTATTTGTATATCTTATAAAGGACAGATTGAAGTAAGAGGCAAATGGTTCTGAAAACAAGGCAAGAAGTGCATTGAAATAGATATTGAAGGAGTTAAAACATTTAAATGAATGACCAGGCTCTTCTCTGAAAGGAATGCAGACGAAAATAGAATCTTGATGCTTTGTTCCCTGACCGTTATCAGCAGTGCTGGGATCAAAGGCCCATGCCACCAAGTCTGCCCTTCCTCGTTTATTTACTTACTCATTTGCTTTGTGGCACTTGGGACCACATGCAGGCTCTCACATGCTACCCATGTTTCCTACTGCTTAAGTCCCGTTCTTACTCTCCCTAGCTTTCAGTCACCTTCTATAGCTCCTGTGAGTATTTCATAAAAGATTTGGAAGTAATAGACCCCAACTTGTTTATGTACTATCCTGTTCATGTTGACGATTTTAAGCATCTTTTAGCAGAAGACTTGGAGAGGAACAGTGACCCAGGTGTACAAGGAACACAAACTTTAAGGGAAGGAAGGTTCGTATTTGGAAGTGGTCTTTGGTAGAAATGAAATAGCTATTTGTGTTAATGGTTATTTGTTGAACATGGAGCATAACACACATAAGTGGCCTCAGGGTACTGAAGCTGAACAGGGTACCACTGACTAAGTCCTTGGGACTGGCAGCATCATAGAGATTAACAGGCAATTCCCTTCCTGCAACAGTTAAAGACATACATACTCTTCTGTGTCGATGGCAGCACACTTCGTAATAACGAAGACATGAAAGGAACCTGTGTGTCCATCAGCTGACATAATCATAACGGAAAGCATAAATATGATTGAGAAAATGTTGTACTTATACACATGGAATACTATTCAGCTCCCAAACCAAAACCCAATATAGGTATCAGTGATATGAAAACTGCGCAGTGTAGGCATCAATAACAGCCACATACTCTCTATCTGAAAAAGAGTTTCAAATGTTTTCTCCATGAAGAAATGATAATTGAGGAGGTAGATTTGTCCATATTATTGTATTGAGACATCATGTGGTCCCTTATTACAATACACAACTTTAAGTGTCAGTTAAAATGTGAATAAAAAATTAAACTAGACTTATATCTGTGGGAGATTATGTTGTTCCATTGTAAATAATTGTCTCCACCTATGAGTTTAATAAAAAGCGCTGATTGGTCAAAGGCAGACAGGAAGTGTGGGCGGGGCTAACAGACTAGAAGACTCTAGGAACAGGCGGAACAGAGCAGAATGCCAGAGAGAAGCCAGAAGAAGCAGAGGACAACTATGCTGCTCTGAGGAAAGGTACCGAGCCGCATGGCTGAACAGGATAAGAGTCATGGGTTAGATTAAGAGTAAAGAGCTAGCAAGCTATATGCCTGGACCTTAGGCGGATCAGCCTAAAACTATTGTAAGCATCTGTGTGTCTGTGCAGGTCTGTGGGTCTGCGGGTCTAAACCTTAAGGCTAGGCCCAAAAGTCAGGGCCAGAAACCTCTTACTACATATATCATCATATTAAATAATGTAAGTGCAGTGAAGAAAATTAGAGCTGGGCAAGAGAGTTGGAGCTGAAGGCTGGGCATGGGCAGTGTCTAAACAAGGCATCTTCCATGAAGTGACATTTGCTGCGGCTATGGGAAAATGTTCTGGATGAAGGGACAGCAAGTACACAGCTCTGTACCACACTGCCTAAGCTTGTTGAGGAAATATCAAGAATGTCAGCAGGCCTGATGGCTCACACCTGTAACCACAAGGCTTCGGGGTGTAGGTGCATGAAACAGGATGGAGGACTGTCTGCGTTACAGAGCCATACCTTTTCAAAAAGGAAACAAAAAGAGATGAAGGAATGTAGAAAGGAAAGAAGGGAGGGAAAGCCAGACGATCAGATGGCAGAAAAGCTGCACGTGATGGAGATGATGGAAGAAAGTAGAACTCAGCCAGCCTGGACCAGAAGTGGCCAGAGATACCGATGCTGGGAGGAAAGGTAAGACACACTTCATCATTTACATCCCTCAGAGATACTCAGTGTAGGAGAAAGAGAGACATTTCCCACTGTAATTTTATATATATTTTTTTTAGTTCAGAAATATATTATTGCCATTGCTTAATTAGTATGTGTAACAAAAGGGTTATGTAGATAGAGAAATTATAGGGTAATTGTGTTTGCATAGTAAATAAAACCAGATGAGTTAAATAAAACAGCAATCCCAAACATAGCTGCTGTTGGGGATCCTTGGCCCTGAGGTGTCCTGACAGATGCTGCAGGCGAGGGCAAAGGAAACTGCCTTGATGTCTGGGCAGGAAGGACCTCTGCCCAGTGTGATGTGTGGGGGAATTTAGAGACTCCAGGATTATCCTTGGCTTCGAGCAGAGATGAGGGGCCCAACTGCTTAAAACTGGCATCAGGTGACTGAGTGGAAGAAGAGATACAAGTACTGTAAAGGAAAGGTTTGTGCGTATCCATGTCACACTGTGTGACTTTACCATAGTGTTTATTGTTACACCTACAGTTATTGCCAAAAGCAGCTCAGCGCTGGCCAATGTTATTGTATATTATAAATTGTAGGATTTTTTTTCTATACATACAAAGTGAGGCACATAATGACTTAGTTATAGGGGGAAAAACCATTTCAATATTTTAGCAGCAAATTAGTCTGTCTCTGGCCTGGACCGTGTTAGCATGTTTGATGCTGAAAACTTGCTGTTTGAGTGGATGGCTTGAGTTTCATAATGAATCACTAAATGAACTTTGGTTTAGGGTTAGGCCAGAATTGTTTGAAACCTTTAAAATTATCCTAAGCATTCTTCTGCCATTTTATACCATGAGTTTATGAAAAGCAGAATCGTCAGTGTTGAGGATTATAATAACAAAACATTCACCGACTCTAGAAATGCTGGTGATGCTCTGTGTCCTGATATATCAAATACTGAACGAAGATTCAATTCTTTATGTAAAAACTAAGCAAGCGGAGACATAGAACTAGTCTGTTAATCTGCTTCTGTCTTTTAAAGGGTTTTATATATGTGGGTGTATAATATTATATCAAAGAATTGTTTTACAATAGATTTATCATCAACAAATATTTTATCTGTAGTTCTCTTTTATATTCTTGCCTACCCAGGGCCACGTGGACATTGCTGCAGTGAAGAAGGGTTGGGAGCAGAAAACAGTCAAGCCCTAAGGGTGAGAGCAGGGAGCTTGGTGCTAGTCTTAGTAGGGAAGACACCATCTCCTGAGTCAGGTCAAGAGGCCCTGTCCTTGGTCCCACAGGCTTGGCTTTTCCTGTATGCGTCATCTCTTTCTGTTGAGGAGTGAGAGAGCCTGAGCTGGAGGGGCTTGCTGGATCTAGCCCCTCAGCTCATCTCCGAGGCCTCAGCCTGGCTGGGACGGCCCTATGTGAAAAGCAGTGGGAGAAAGAACAAGCTGACAGATCCAGGGAAACTGTGGCCCAGGCCTTTTGTGTATCTTAGGTCAACTCAGAGCTTAATGAGACTCATTTAGACTTTTGGATCATTCGCGACGCAATAGAAAAAAACCCACTTTGGAATCTGTATATTCAAGAGAGGAGCTTCAAGCTCTTTATAAATAGTAATTAAAAGACAGCATCCTGAAGGGCTGGTGTAATTTACAAAGGGGCTCTTCAGCCCTTGCCCCAGTGTCCTAGAGAGTTGTCCCTGGGCCACTGGTGACAGAAACAAGCTGCTATCTCATGAGCAGCACAGAAAGCTATGCAGTTATTGTCCATACTTTTCAGATGGATCCCTAAGATCCAGAGTTTGTTTCCAGGCTGGACACGGATGAAACAAGGCCTCTGATCCAGACGCTTGGAATACTAACCCTGAGCTATTTCCATATAATTACCCTTTATAACCACATACTTCTTTATGGTGTACAAAGCACTTAAACATTCACCATCTACTTATTCCTCACAATACCTCAGCAAGCAGGAAGTAAAGATGTGAATGCCTCCACTTTACAGATGAACAAATAAGGGTTTAAGAAGGAGCAAGCAGCTTGTTGGAGTTCTTGTGGGAGCCAAAGTAACTCACATCCTTATAATGGCTTGTAGTTTTCAGCAAGCACTCTGACGCTGGCATCACAGTGCTCTGTGAGTTAAGTGAGTCTGTTTTTATTCTTTTTATTTATTTATTTGCTTTCCTGTTCTTATTATTTTCATTTCTATTGTTGCTCCCAGTATTCTCGTATCACAGGTGAATACTATAAGAAGCAGTCTGTTAAGGAGGTAGAGATGTGACCGTGACTGTGAGACAGAGAGCTAAGCGTTGTGGGTAGCTATGGAATCCTTCTGACAGCCAGCAGAGAAACAATGGCAAAGCTTGTTCATCCGTTCATCCATTCACAGACTTACTCAGTAGATGTTAGCAGAATACTCACTCTACCTGTTACAGTTACTTTTCTAAGCTTGAGGAAGGGCTATAACAGTGGGCAAACAAATCTTTGTTTTAATCAAGCACATATTCTTCTCGTATGAATGGACCACACCACAAATAAACAAGAAAGCATATGATCATGTATCGCCGCACAGCATTTTGGTCAATAACTGACTGCAGTTGTCCCATATATAATCATGATATTGGCCAATGATATCTTAGCTTGTATAACCATTCTTTATGATGCTTGCACAAAGACAATTTGCTGAAGGGGAAGGAAGCATGGCTCTGGGACAAAGGATTTGCCTAGCATGCACAACATTCTGGATTTCATCCTTAGGGGAGTCAAAGAAATATGTCCAAGGTGTTTCTCAGAATGTATTTCTATTACTAAGCTTTATGGGTGTGTGCTGTGCCATATATAAAGCGGAAGAATGGAGTATAGAAAGGCAATAGAGAGGTGAGAGGTGTTGGATTGGATGGAAGGGCTAATACCATTGTCTTGGTGCCATAATGAGGAGTGACTGAATACAGAGACCTAAGAGGGATCTACTTTGAGTCTTGAAGATCTAGTAGCAGCTTATCGCTCAAGAATGACTAGTATAATACATTTCCAGTGACAAAATCCTACTATGTCTTGAGGGTTTAGATGTACCCAGAATTTTAAAATGTGGCTTCACTGAGTACTTAAGACTGTGAGAAATAGTGTTGGAGACACTGAAGTTAGATGGGTCCTGGCCAGTCCACCATTTTAAGTCCTTGATGATTTAGAACATGAACCTGACCCTGAGCTCCTGTTTTGACTTTAAACAGAGGCCTTTTGTGTGGAGCTTGGAAGGAAGTGCAGGAGGCTGCCCCAGCCAGACAGGTGCCTAACAAGAGCAAGGCCCTGGATTTCATCCCTCAAAAAGAAAGATCACACAACATGTTTCTTAGAATATATTCTTATCAGTAAGCTGCGTCCTGTCAAAAGATTTTACAAAATGCAATTTAACCATGATACCTATTTCCTTGGCCCTGCCCACCACCACTCCTTCCTCTGATTTGAACTATCATTTATTTTCAATTCTTCAAATTAGCATGCCAAGCATTAAACAGTACTATGGCATTTCTCACAAAACGGGAACAGCTGATTTTTCTCTTACCTTATTTTCCTAGCTCCTACCCACACTGACCCATCCATCGTTATCTCCTCACAGCTTCCTTTGTGTTTCTTCCTCCCCCCACTCTTCCTCCTTCTCCTCCTCTTCCTCCTCCGTCTCCTTTGGTTTTTTTGAGACAGGGTCTCTCTGTGTAGCCCTGGCTGTCCTGGACTCGCTCTGTAGACCAGGCTAGCCTCAAACTCACAGAGATCCACCTGCCTCTGCCTCCAGAGTGCTGGGCTTAAAGGCATGTGTCATTGTGCTTTGATTTTTTTAAGATTTATTTTTAATGTGTGTGTGTGTGTGCGCGCGCGCGCACACGCGTGCTCGCACGTGTCCACAGAGGCAGAGTCAGACCCCCTGGAACTGATACAGGCATTTGTTCACTATCCAGTATAGGCACTGGGAACCAGACTCAGGACCTCTAGAAGAGCAGTGTGAGTTCTTACCTGCTGAGCCAACTCTCCAGCCCCCCTTTATTCTCTTCTCTCTCTCCCTTCATTCCTTCCTTCTTTCCTTTCTTTCTTTTTGAAAATTTAGGCCTTTATTTGGGAGTAATTATGTCGTCAATGTTATTTGGTATTGCTCTAATAGTTTTGATGACAGTCCACAGTCTGACATCCTGCTAATCATTCATAAATAAGATTTTTAGGTGTTCAGGAGTGCCGAGTAGTAAAGATTTTTTTAAAAAAAATTTTTGTTTGTTTTGGGGATTCTCAAATGGTGTTGTATACTTATTTCTGATTGTATGTCATTTTTAGTAATTTAGTTATTTGATTTGGGTCTGCTCACTTCAGGCTATCCCTGCATTAGAGGGGTCCTAGCAAGGCTTGGATGTTCTTGAGTATGCTGCTACCCGCTCTTATAGTCACGGGGCTGCTTAAGAGACTCTGCTTTAACTTGGCTTTTGTGAAGGAGGAGATTTAACCATGTCAGAGTCACTTAAGGCTACTATTGTCTCTGCCGTCCACAGAGAGGAGCCAACACTGGTAAGCTATTCTCCTATAAAGTCTGCTCTAAAGTTCTGTACTCCTAGGTAGGTGTTCTGTCAGGCTCTGAGGCCTTCCTGTCCATTGTGATACACTACTACTGTCTTCCCAGTTCTGCTTGGCCTTGCTGTGCACATCCTCCGTCAACCATAAATATTTTCTGGGTCCTCAGGTGGGGTGCTGTGGTCCCAGGGTGTTGTTGATCAGTACACCATTTACGCTGTGAGTCATAACAATAACCGTCCATTTACATTTAGCGTTCTAATTGCTAGTTGCTTGTTCTTCTATCTGTCTTGATAATTTGTGACAGGCTTTTAACAATATTGCAGGTACCTCTTTCTTTGGTGATTTGTTTGTTAATGGGCTTATACATTTAGGATCCACAATTCTAATTGTGTCTTTTCAAGGGTTATTCTTTTCAGCTTCTGATCTACAGGACAACACAGATCTGGCAAGCATCACATCGGGGCTTGTCTCCCACCCGACAAGGACATTTCTGTGTTCTTGGACGGCCCCACCAGCTCCTCACAGAATCCTCCTCTTTCTTTAAAATATTTTTTTCCTGGCTAACACTTTTTCCTTTATTTTACATGCCTACCACAGTTTTCCTTCCCTCCTGTTCCCTCTCCCCTCAGATTCCCATCTAACACCCCCCCCCCCCCCCCCGTCTCCATTCAGAAGGGGCAGGCCTCCCATGGGCTTGAGCATAGCATGGCACATCAAGTTTAAGTAGAACCAGCTCCTCCTCATGTACAAAGGTTGGGCAAGGTAATCCAGCATAGGAAACAGGGTCCCAAAAGCCAGCTAAATGTCAGGGACAGGTCCTGATCTCACTGCTATGAGTCTTACAAACAGACCAAGCTACACAACTGTCATACTCATGCTGAGGGCCTAGGTCAGTAACCCAGACTCAGAAAAGCAAACATGGTATGTACTCACTTACAAGTGGATATTACAAAAAATGCTTTACCATTGTTTTATGTTTAAGAATGTGCATCATGAGAGCCTGGGAGCTACGAGTACTTGTGAGCTGCCATGTGAAGCTGGGTATCAGACCAGGTCCTTTGCAAGACCAACAAGTGCTCTTAACCACTGAACCATCTCTCCAGCATCCCTTTCTCTTCTTTATCATTCAGAACAAATGTCACCTTCTGAGGCTCGGGTTTAGCTGTTGTGGCCCTTAGCTGTTTAATATGTGTCTACAGGACACACTCTCCCTTGGCACCTTACTTTCTCTTACTCATTGAAGCTCTCCCATCATCCAAAACACTGAGCAGTTTTTGGAGGCACTGGTTTTCCATGGTCTTCTTGAAAGGATGCGAAATTCTCAAGGAAAAGTACTTCATGCTGAAAGATGACCAGTCATAGCAAGTTTTCCTTAAGTACTGTTAGAAAAATAGTTAGGAAAAGGTGGTCCTTGAGCCTTCCATGTCTTGTGCTGCCCCCCCCTCCTCTCTTTATCCCTCATCCTGGAGTCAGAGACCCATTGAGGAGGCTAGTTTGGCACACACACACACACACACACACACACACACACACACACACACACACAAATGAACATTTAAACATTTTAAACACTTTATAGTTGTGAAGCTTGGTCTTCTTGTGGAACTCCTAACAGAGGGAGCAGGGATTGTTTCTGACTCTGTTACCTGTTTTAGGGACCATTTCCTTCTACTGAGTTGCCTCATCCAGCCTTAACAGGAGAGGAGGTGTCTAGTCATACTGCACCTTAATATGCCACTGGCTGATATACGCGGGACAACTGCACTTTTCTGAAGAGGAAGGAGAGGAAAAGGAAGTGGAATTGGGAGAGGAGGTAGGAGGAGCACGGAGGGGAAACCGTAATCCGGATGGGAAATAATTAATTAATTGGTTAATTAATAATTAAAAAAAATATTTATTCTCGGTGCTTTGGGGCATGCAGGTACATGTGTGGAGGCTGACGGGTGGCTTGCTGGAGTCGATTCTTTCCTTTCTCCGTGTGGATCCTGAGAACTGAACTCAGGTGGTCAGCCTTGGCGCCTGTACCTGCTGAGTCATCTCAAAAGCCCTCAGCAACTTTTTTTCAGGAGTTGGTGGAGTTTTTCCATGCTGAGGATGAAATCAGAGCTTCGTGCAAGGCAAGTTACCCTACCGAGCCGCATCGCTGCCCTTTTGTGAAAGCATCCTGGCAGCCAAGTGTGGTACCTTTTTCTGCCTTCCTGTGGATGCCTGGGAGAGTTGTTCTGCTCTTCTAACACTGTCGCCTCATGCACATCCCAGGGACGAATGATATTTGTCTCCTAGAACTGCTGTGAGAGACATGATGTGCTTATGAGGGTTCCCCTTAGCCTCTTGGAACATAGTATGTGCTTGACTAAATCAACTGGGCTTCGTGGATCTGTGCCTGGCACCACCCCCACCGACATCCCCCTTTAAGCTGAAGCAGGAAGAAAGCATGCCAATCACTGGATAATTTATGCGGCATATGCCTTTATTATCCCATGCTGAGCTGGGGCTCCTACTTCCAATGAAGGTCTAAAGGAGGTATGGCTTTTATCTCTTTAGCAGCTCTGGAGAGACAGCAGGAGGGACCCAGCTCACCGAAGCTTCCTCTAGAAAACAGATTCTCTCTTCAAGCTCAATAGCTTTCCTCATTGGCAGCTGTAAATGGCCCAGAGCAGCAGGGCTTTTGCCCTGAGACTGGAGGGAGGGAATACACCATTGAATGGAGAGAGTGACCCCTAACTGGCAGAGGGGTTCCCGCTGGGCACAGGCCAGGCCTGCTGTCTAGCAGAGAATCCAGAGGTCACGTGTCATTAGTCAGTGTCTTACAGCAACCCTTTCAAAACCATTGATAAAGGGGAAGGGCAAGGGGCCTTTTCTGTTTCTAATTCCCAATTTTCTTCCTTTTCTCTCTTTCTCTTCTATTTTGCTGCCTGTTACTGTTCTCTCTCTCTCTCTCTCTCTCTCTCTCTCTCTCTCTCTCTCTCTCTCTCTCTCTCTCTCTCTCTCTCTCTCTCTCTCTCTCTCTTGCTTTTGCTTCTTCTTCGTTTCTTGTCCAGAGGCGAAGACCAGGAGCAGGTTTGCGACACTGCTTCCTCTTTGAGAAGTCACTGGATTTGGTATCCATGGAAACAGGAGTGACTTCTTCCTTGTCCTAAAAGCCTTCTGCCTTCTGCCGGTAGTCCTTCCTCCAAGGCCTGTTCCCTTTTTCTTCCAGCCTCTTCCCAGCTTGGCCACAGCCTCTGTGAAGTAGAAGGATGGCAAGATGGTGTTTGACTGCAAGGCTGTCTCCTGTGACCCAGTCTCTGCATTTGTGGCCTGGAGGCAGAATCCTGGCCAGAGAGTAAGACCCAAATAACCCCACTGGGAGCTGAGGAGCACTTTAAAAGAGGTCACTACTCTTTCTCCTTAGTTGAGAGTGTTCTAAGTATTTCCTTGACTGTCTATTTAGTCCTAATAGTATGAAACAGAGGCCAGCATTTTGTTCTGGTCGTCATAACTTACAACCCATTGACTGTACGTTGATTAGAGAACGTTTTGGGAGGGTCTATGGGTAGTTTTCACTGTTTATTTTGTTTTGTTTTGTTTTTTTTCTATTTTTTATCTTTGCCTTTTTTTGAGACAGGGCCCCACACGACCCAGACCGGCCTTAAACTATCTCTGCAGTCAAGAATGGCCATAGACTGCCTATTGTCTGGTTTCTTTCTCCTAAGTCCTGGGGTTTCAGGTGTGTGACTTCATGTTCAACTTTTAAAAATATTTAAAATATTCTGGGCAGTGGTGGCACATGCCTTTAATCCCAGCATTCATTTGGCAGTGGCAAACAGATTTCTGTGAGTTCCAGGCCAACCTGGCCTGTAGTGTGAGTTCTAGGGCAGCCAGAGTTACACACAGAAAAACTTGTCTCCAAAATCAAAACAAACAAAACAAGTCAAAAAAACAGAAAAGGAAAAAAAAAGGCAAACCAAACAAAATCCTCACAAACACAGCAGAAAAATTAAAATATTACCTTTTATTTCTTGTATATTTTATAAAGAAAATGTCATATTGTAAGGATAGAACTATTTATTATAGTTTCAGACTTATTTTATATGTGAGTGTTTTGTGCACCGATACACATGCACACACACACACACACACACACACACACACATACACACAGATACACAGACCCCCCCCCCCACAAACACACACGGCCCCACACACATGCTTGGTGCCCAGGAGGTCGGAAGGGGCCACTGGATTGCCTAGATTACAGATGCTTGTGAGCCATATTTTAGGTACTTGGGCCCTCTGCAAAGCAGAAAGTGCTCTGAATGCCTAAGCTATCTCTCTGGCTATTGGGACAGATCTTGATATGTGTGTTATGACATTTTTGCATATAGTATAGAAGGCAGAAATTACCAGTAGTCAAAACTACTCTGGAAAAAAATTTTAACCATTCACAAAACATTGCATATGTGGTTCTGTGTATTTAACACCGTGATGAAATAAAACCACACACATACACACATACACAAGGCAAATAATTGCAAGGATTCTGAAACATATTCCTAGTGCTTTGGGCATCACATGGAGTACTTGACTGGCACTTATAGGCCAGGTTAGGCATATATTTTATATGTTTATAACACTAGATTTTTCCCCTTGCGGCAAGCCACTCAGGAACAACCCATGTTCTTTTGCTAAAACTGAAAGGTCTCATGTGACCCCCACATTCATTCTCCTGTTCCCTTCCTGCCATCTGGAACTGAGTTACATAATAAATTAATATTCTCACCTCACTCTTCTATGGATGGGAAGCACATGCCATAAAGGTAAGCCACATGACTGACTCCATAAAGGCACGATGATGACTTCCAACTTCTAGGACCACACAAAAATAAAATCAGCCAAACAACAAAAGCATCAGCTCAGAGCTACAAGGATGGGATTCATCTGGTCACCAACAGGTAGTTGTCTGGTAGAGCGCTAGGCAGAACCTCAGAGGCAGGGTCTCCCTGGGTTGGAGACTTCCTGGAGAGGGACGAACGAAGGTGCTCTGTTCTTAAACTAGGTCACTCTCAGGCCAGGGCCCAGCTCTGAGTAGGTGCCCTGGGATGCTCACACAGTGAGAAATGAAGAAAGACCCATAGCTTTTGTGAGAGCAGAGTATGAGGTAAGATGGTCAGGTGGGAGGTGGGCTGCAGGGAAAGGAGGGTGATTTGTAGGGGAACGGAGGGAGGTATGTATGAAATTATAAAGACAGACTCGGGAAGGAAACAGAAATGGTTGAGGGGAAGCAAAAGTCAGCCCCAGAGCCTGCAGCTCCCTGGCCTGTTTCTGTTCCTATCTCTTGCAAGTCCCTCCTTTCTGCTCCATGTGAGGACTGTGCCCAGCCGCCTCCAGTTTCTCCTGCCTCAACAGGGTCTGATCCGACCAGTCAGGTGCTGGACATCATCGGCTATAACCAGACGTTGTGCTCACAAGTGCACGAGAGCTAACACATAGGCCCCCTTGTGCCTTCTCACCATCCCAGATCCAGACTTTCTTCTCTCCATTCCCAAGTGTCTCCTAATTTCAGGAATGGAGGAATTTCTTGGATGTCACCTGCCAAAATATAGGTTCGTGAGTTATACATTCATTCCCCCTGCCCCTTAGCGGGTATGTACATGTGTGGGCAGTCAAGAGTTCACGTAAGTACGGACACATTTGTGTGGAGACTAGAATATATGTTTTGTTTGTTTGTTTGGTTTCTGAGACAGAATTTCTCACTGGCTTAAAAATAACTGTATAGATTAGATTGACTGGCCAGCAAGTCCTGGGCATCTACTTGTGTCCACCTCCCTAGAACTGGGGTTACAAGTGTTTTCCACTATGCCAGCCTAACTCTGCCCCTCAGTGTGAGATTGACAGATGTGTCATCGTGCCTGGCCTTTATGTGGATTCAGGGACCTATACCTGGGTCCTCCTGCTTACCGTTCTCTTGAAACCATCTCTCCAGCTAGCCCGTGATTTCTTGATGCTTAAGTTACAGCCTCATGGAGCTGCTTGAAGGTTCAAATGAAGGTAAGTGGCCTAAGAGTTCATGGAGAGCATCTGGTATATAAATAGCTGCCATAGTGATTATTATCTATTTTAGTTGAAGCTATTTTTACCCTTGTGTATTAATTTTATTTATTGTTGACTCTTAGGCACGCTAGACAAGTGTTTTACCACTGAGCTATATCCACAACTCACCCTTGTATTATTTTTACTGTTTATGATCAGCTATTAGACTAATGTTGATATCTGATTTTCTTTTGCTAGCTTGGATTATGTTCTGTCTTATAGGAGTCTCCATGACAATATGAGCCTCATGCTCAACTGGCTGATAGATTGACTACGTGTAACAAATGGCTCACCCATCATTCCTTAGTCTTCTCTGGTAGAGAATTTATACTATTATCTATTTACTGATTTTTTTCATATGTCTAAGAACAAGGAATAACAGAATAAGACATGTCTCTTTGGACTCTACTTTTTAAACTTTTTGAGAACTCAGCTAGAAGTGTGGGGGTTGGGGGCAGGATATGAATTTCGAAGTCCACCAGACCTTTTTTGGCCTTTCCAGCCAGCACCCTAGCTTCTGGCTTGAGGGAGACTTAGTGTCCCTCATATCAGAATGGCAGAGAGTGAACTGGGTTCTGCTCTGAATCCTGTCAGTGGTGAGCTAAGAACCTTTAGTCTGATTCTGTCACCTATGAGCCTCAGCTGGTGCATGTATATACAATGTAGACATGATGGCTGTTCCCAGTATCACCGAGCCAGTAAGGCTCACAAATACTAGTCATTCTTAGCTTGGGACCTCAGTTTCCTCACTAATTAAAGGTACTGAAGGATCTGCTCTGGCTGTGTCATGAGGATGGCAAAGGCCCAGAATTCGTGCTGTGTAACTACTGATGCCTTGTGCTCTTGAAAGAAGGAAAAAGCAAGTCTGCACCCATTTCTGGGATTCACCCTTACAAGGAGCCTGGGCTTGAGGTCCAGGGGTAGAAGGAGGAGGAGGGAGAGGAGAGCCAGTGATCCAGGGAGGAGGGAGAGGAGAGCCAGTGACCCAGGGAGGAAGGAGAGGAGAGCCAGTGACCCAGGGAGGAGGGAGAGGAGAGCCAGTGATCCAAGGAGGAGGGAGAGGAGAGCCAATGACCCAGGGAGGAGGGAGAGGAGAGCCAGTGACCCAGGGAGGAGGGAGAGGAGAGCCAGTGACCCAGGGAGGAGGGAGAGGAGAGCCAGTGACCCAGGGAGGAGGGAGAGGAGAGCCAGTGACCCAGGGAGGAGGGAGAGGAGAGCCAGTGACCCAGGGAGGAGGGAGAGGAGAGCCAGTGACCCAGGGAGGAGGGAGAGGAGAGCCAGTGACCCAGGGAGGAGGGAGAGGAGAGCCAGTGACCCAGGGAGGAGGGAGAGGAGAGCCAGTGACCCAGGGAGGAGGGAGAGGAGAGCCAGTGACCCAGGGAGGAGGGAGAGGAGAGCCAGTGACCCAGCAGTGGGATGCAGGAGAAAACAGCAGAGTGCTTTTAACAATTTCCCTCTCTTGCAGACAGGCGCTTTATTAGCATAGAGATAAATAGTGCCAGATAAGAGGCCTCTGCTTTTACAACTGGGGTGGGAGTAACATCGTCTGGGAGAGAGAACATGACGTTTCTTGCACAGATGAATCCATGAAACCCAGCCTGTGAGGGGGGAGGTGATCTGTGCCAAGATGAGCAGCCTGGGGCTTCCCAGCTTGACGGGGTGCAAGTTTTGACAACAGCAATGCTAATTGATCAGGTGTTCTCATCAGAGAAGGCAGTGCAGGGGCAGGTCGCAGATTTACTTTTTTTTTCTGGCAGGGAGGGCATTTCCTTCCTTCAGTATCTCTATTTATTTATTCCCGTAGGCAAGAAGCCCCAGCTTGTTACTTCTGAAGCCCAAAGCTTCACTGGTCTTTGTTTTTACCAAGCAGTACATCCACAACAAACCCTTCAGCTTTGAAAGTTAACTGTGCGGCCGGCCGTACAGAGGATGACCCCAGAATCAGAGCTGCATCGCTCTGCAAGTTAAGCCCAAGTTTACTGGTTTGAAGAAACAATTTCTTCATTCTGGGCTTCAGTTTTCTGTAAAGTGGGAGTTAAAATACTTGTTTCTTTAGAAAACATGTGAGTTGGGTGTAGTGATATCTGCCTTTAATGCCAGCATTCCAAGGCAGATCTCTGTGAGTTTGAGGCCAGCCTGGTCTGCAGAGTGAGTCCCAGAATAGCCTTGTGTGCTCGCACACGTATACATACATACATACGTACATATGCACACAGATATATTGTTTTGTATGTTCAGTATGGTGTCTTACAGTCTCATCACATGAGCAGCTGGAACTGCATGATTTATGTAGAGACTTCCAGGCCAGTCTGAGTTGTGTGGTGAAACACTGTCTCAAAACAAAAATAAAAGACAAAACATATTATGAAGAAGATGAACAATTAACCAAAGACTGAAAGAAAATATCCATAATACATGGAGGTAAAAGAGGGTGGTGTGAAGAGTGCTTTCAACTCAACAGTAAAAGAAAAGCAGCTGAGCTGAAGCATGGGCATCAGGTCCAGACTCTGCCAAAAAGGGGTTTTGTGAATGGTTAGCAAGCAGACAAGCCCTAAAAATGATCCCAACATGCTCAATCACCTAGGAATTACCTACCACACAATCATGGGAATGGCCCAAATGGAGAAGTTTGATGGCATCCATTGTAATTCACATTTGCCAGCAGGAAATGTCACATGTATCATAACACTTGCCTGCTGAAACTCATCTAGAGGTGTTTATTCAAGGAGCGTGAGACAGTAGCGGAAAACTGAAAGCAAACTGTGGTTTACACATAAAATCCTA
The DNA here is from genome assembly GCA_033318265.1 of Phyllotis vaccarum. Taxonomy (NCBI): domain Eukaryota; kingdom Metazoa; phylum Chordata; class Mammalia; order Rodentia; family Cricetidae; genus Phyllotis; species Phyllotis vaccarum. The sequence goes on from JARWLC010000011.1 coordinate 57,095,019, forward strand.
TGACCTGACAACACACATGAGTAATACGGACGGCATGAACGGATCTCAACAATACGGCGATGCTAAAAAAGTGTGTATTCAGAAGAAAGCACAGTGCATGATTTCATTTATTTGAAGCTGTAAACAGGAAAACATAAGACTAGTATTGTCTCTTGGGGAATGGCTAGCCAACAACTGAAGGGAACTTTCTGAGGCAGTGATCTCTGTGTGTCAGAATGGCGGCCTCATAACTATGCATAAATTAAATAAGAAGTCTGGTGAGCTATACCCTTTAAGATTTGTTCATTCTTGTGTACATGAATTATATAAGCCCATAAAGCAACAATAAAAACCACAATTTGACATATTGTTCTTCTGTTTGAAAACAGGTAAGTGTATACCTACCCAAACTGCTCAGTGACTCATCTGTACTGAACAGACCCTTGGGCAGAGTTAGTTCTGTTTGACCAAAATAAGCATATACTTTTTCCTTATGGAATGGCTACAGTAGTGAGACAGGCCGTACCAAACATGGACACCGAGAAGCCCTGGAGCTGGTGAAGCCTTGGTGGAGGGTGAGTCAATCCGACTAGCAGCCGGAGACACTGTGAAGGCTCACTCAGCCAAGGCCTTTGTTCCTGGATGTGTAGCCAAGAGAACAGGCTAAAAACCCACGTACAGGCATTACCTTTTTTTCCTGTTCTCTTGAAACAGGATCTTCTATGTGTCCTAGCTAGCTTAGAACTCAGTGTATATATGCGTGGCTGACCTTGAACCTACTCTTAGTGCCTCTGTCTCCCCTTCCAGTCACCATGGCCCGTCAATGTCGACTTTTTAAAAAGGAATTGAAGACAGCTGCCTGAGGTGTAATTTACATACAATACAATCTGCCCAGTTAAGTTCTGTGAAGAATGGTTTACCACAATCATGTTGTCACTCCAGAAGAAATGGTATACACGTTAACAGCTGGTACATCGCCTTTAGGAACTCACTCTACTTCATGTCCCTGGGGATTTACCCTTCCTCGGCATTTGAAGTGTGTGTTCTTTGTGGCTGGTTTAGTACTGAACACAGTATAAAGCTCACCTCTTTTATAGCATGTTACAATGCATCATTTCTTCTTATTGCCCTATAATATTCCACTAACATAGACATACCACACTTTACCTACTCTCTTATCAACGGATGACCACCTGTGCCATTTCCACTTATTTTTATAGCATTTTTTTAATTTTTATAATTGTTATGCATGGGCATCATGGTGCATAGTTTGCTGGAACTTACCCATACAGTTGACATGTTTACACCCACTGACTTTCAAGTCTCTGTTTCCTTTTTGCCTTTGCTCAGTTTGTGCTTTTTACAGATTTACATTCATCTGATAATGGACATCATATATTTGCCCTGTGTATCTGGCTTATCTCCCTTGGCATTAGGTTCATTATTAGACTTAGGACCTCTAGGTCCACTATTGTGCTCGGCACATTAAAGTTTCCTGCATTATTTTCCTCTTCAAAATAGGGCTTCTCTGCATAGCTCTGGCTGTCCAGGAACTCAATCTGTACACCAGGCTGGCCTCAAACCTACAGAGATCTGCCTGCTTTTGCCTCCAGTACTGGGATTAAAGGTGTGGGCCACCACCACCCGGTTTTGTTGTTTGGGTTTTGGGGTTTTTTTTTTTTTTTGGAGACAGAGTTTCTTGGTGCAGTTTTGGAGTCTACCCTGGAACTCTCTCTGTAGACCAGGCTTGCCTCAAGCTCACAGAAATCCTCCTGCCTCCACCACACGTGCGGGGATTAAAGGCTTGCAGCACCACCGCCCTGTGAGAAGAATGTTTTAAGAGCAGTCCTTACATTACCCAGATGGAAGCTGCAGCAGAATGCCCAAGGAGCTGTTATTTCCATTCACCAGAACACTACCGCCATGGACGAGCAGATCCATCTGCACACAATGACATAATACACTCACATAGAAATGTACACAGTGCATGACTTTATACAGAGTTCAAAAGTTAAGATTACTTATGATGCAAATTAGAATCAGAACCTGAGTGGTTTTGGTGTAGGCAATGATAGAAGCTGTCTGGGAGGAGGCAGGTTACTCTGGGGGAGTAGAAATGTTCTATATATTGATGGTAGTGTGTGATGTGGGATGTCTTTCTGTGTTTTTTTTAAATTAGAGTTTTTGGTTTGAGCATGAGTATATGAATGTTCTCTCTCTGTATGTGTGTGTGGGGGGATTATGTGATTGTGTGTGTATGTGTGTGTGTGTGTGTGTGTGTGTGTGTGTGTGTGTGTGTGTGTGTTTGTGTGTGTGCTGTGCCCACAATGTTAGAAGACAGTTGGATTCCCTGGGACTGGGATTACAGATGAGCTGTCTCATGGGTGTGCTGGGAACAGAACCCAGATTCTCTGTAAGAACAAGTGCTCTTAACCACTAAGCCATCTCTCCAGATCCTGGTAGTGATAATTTTGATTGTTATATGGATTTTGAAAACCCAACAAACTATATACTTAAAATGAGTGCATTTCATTGAATTCAGTGTCTACGGCTATTAGGTTAACTTGTTTTTCAAGTACCATTTCACAGGTTGATGGGAAGTTTTAAGTGCCCTCTCTGTCACCAGAGAGCCCGTTGAAGATGATTGAGTTTTGGTTAGTGAACTGCAAGTGGGCCTCTCTCCTAAATTACTCATGTAGAGATGATTTGATGTTGCTTTGATAAACTATCGACAATGAGGGTGTGGTGGAGAGCGGCTCTGACAGGATCCCAGGGCAAAGAATGAGTCACCTCATCCAGCCAGGCTCACCTTCCTCTTGGGAGCTGCATTTTGTTTTGTGTTTTATTTTGCTTCGTTTTTTTTTTTTGAGGCAGGGCCTCACGATTTAGGCCCAGGACTCCCTGTGGAAGTAGGGCTGACCTGGAACACACTGATGATCCTCCTCCTCTGCCTTCCAGTGCTGGCATCATAGGATTTAGACACAATGCCCATGTTTGACTTTGAACAGCTATACTTGTTTGTGGCCTTGACATTTATCTGTATCCTTTTAAAAATATACTTAGCTTACCTATTTTTGTTTGCTGTTACTATAAAAAATACAATGCTGCTCTCCACAGCATTGTAAAAAACAACAACAAAAAAACCTAAGCAGAGTGGCTATACTTACGATTTTATTTGGAAAGGCAGGACAAATAGATCAGGTGTTCAAGTTCAGCTTTGGCTAAGAGAGACCTTGTCTCAAAAAACAAAATGGAGTGAAATACGATAAAGTGAAAACCGAGAGACGTAGACAGAAAAATCTCTCAAATCCTTACCTGCCAAAAATAATTTGTTTAATTTGAGTGGACTGGCTTCTCATCTTGCCTGAAGTGTTTCCTGCTTTTTTTCTTTCCTTCATACTTTCTTTTTTATTTTTTATTTTTGGGACCCACTGAGTTTAACAAGGATTGCTTGCATGAGCACGGGTGGAGGGTTGTGTGTCGTTTCCTGGAGCATGGATAACTTCCCAGTGGATACACCGTGGATGAAAACTGCCTCCCTCTCCTGGGGGAACTGCTGACTACCAATAGTGCCCCTGGGATGGGTGAAGCTGATGAGCCCCTCCTCCAAGCTCGAAAGAATATTGATGGTCTTAGACTTGTCTAGGTTGCCAGAGCTACTGTGAGTCCGCATCATGGTCATGTCACAGATTCTTTCTGTCCTGTCTAACATAGCGATCCCTTTGCCCTGGAGAGGATGATATAGATGTCTTATTTAGGCTTGAGCATTTCATAGCCGCTTATTCTCTCTCAGTAGTTTGACCAGTTATGAATCTGTCGACCACAGGCCACTGCAAGAGACACTGCGCTGGTAATAGCTGACTGTAGAGTTAATCTGTGGAATATAAATGTAAGCACAAAGGCATTTTGACATGTCCACTTATCAAAACAATGGTAGTTAGGTACGCCTCTAGGGCCTAAGGCCTTCCCAGCCATGAGCTTTTAATCAGGTTTAAAGGATCGCTCATGAGTTTCCTTCTGTGGAGTGGGTCTGGAATCCAAACAAAGTGACTGGTTGTACCTCAAACAGTTGTGCCAAAGCTGCACTGGCGGAACAGCCGGAACAACACCATCTCGGCCCCAAGAGATGGATAATAGGAGAAAGCTTCTAATCACCTCCAGCTTGATGTTTCTATGCAACCAAAGGGAGAGAGTCTAGTATCTGGCTCTGATGGGTCAGCAAAGGCAGCAGACTGTGGGATCTCCTGTGCTCACCAGGGAGCCTCGCCAGTAAGTTTCGGTTGTTCTGCATTGGGTTTCATTGTCAAGGTGGTAACAGCTTCCTTGGATATATATTTATAAAGTATGACCTAACAAGTTGAATTTCACTTGTATCTGCCCAAATGAATTTTCTTTCATCTTTACCTTAACTCCCTTTGCCTTCCTTTTTTTCCTTTGGTAGTTTGGATAAGGATTTTTCACCTCGTTTGTCTGACTTGTCTGCCTGACTCTCTGTGTTGCTATTTGCTGTTTATATTTCATTAGTGCTTTCCCTGATCTTAAGGTGTCTTTCTCTCTTCTATTTGTGTTTTGACGTGGCTTTCCTTTTCCAGGACTTTAGGGAGCATCATTAAGTTATTTGTTTGGGAATCCTCTGATTTCATCGTTTATTTATTGAAATTACGTCCGTATGTGTTTGTCTGTGTGTGGTTATGTGCTCATGCAGCTGACTTTGGAGTCCAGAAGGGGCGGGCAGACCCCATGGAGATTACGGGTGGTTGTGAGCTACTTGACGTGGGTGCCGGGAAGCAATTCTTAACTGCTAAGCCATCTTTTCAGTGCCGACCCTCTGATTCTCTGATTTCTTCCTCTCCCTCCCTCCCCATTTCCCTCCCTTCCTCCCCCTCCTTCCCTGGATTCTGGGAGGGTATTTGTCATAAATATATTTGGGAGTTTTTGTGCATGCACATGCCGGCCCCCCACTTCTCACTCTTAGAAATAACAGCCTGCGTGCCAGCCAGACCTCATACCCCTATAGCTGGAATCAGACTGACACAGACGGACTGGTAGGTACAAGGCCTAAATGTTGGACGTGTACTGGGGAGGGAAGAAGCAAAGCAATTTTAGAGTCTTTGGCAACCAATAAAAGTGACACATGGAAAGGCACATAGTAAACACAGAAAGAAGCCATGAGACATTCATAGTGAAAAACGAGTGATAGACTCTGCTCGTTATTACAGCAAAATAGACAAACACTGGCAAATACCAGAAAGAGATTCATCAAGACAATAGCAGTAGGGGCTGGAGAGATGGCTCAGTGGTGAAGAGCACCGGCTGCTCTTCCAGAGGACCTGGGTTCAATGCCTAGCACTCACATGGCTGCTTACAACTGTCTACAACTCCAGCTTCAGGAGATTTAACACCCATGGCAAAATACCAATGTACATAAAATAGAAATAAATAATTAAAAAAAGGCATTAGCAATGATGATCAGAAGTGAGAGGACAGCGTTTTGTTGCCTTTTTCCCCTTCCATGTTTGCAAAAGTCTGAAAAGGTAAATTTATTTATGTATTACTTATATGTGTAGGGGTATGCCATAGTGTACATATGGAGGTCAAAGGGCAACTTACACCAACTGTTTCTCTTCTTCTTCCGTGTGGGTCCTGGCTACTGAACTCAGCTTGATAGGCTTGGTGGCAAGTGCCTTTATCTGCTAAACCTCTTGCAGGTCTTATTCATCTGTGTCTTCAAGACACACACACACACACACACACACACACACACACACACACATATCCCAAAGCATTAAGAAAAACCGTAATTTCAGCATGTGCTTCAGCCTCAGCGCAGCCAGGCTGAGGTAGAAGGAACTTCAAAAGCCATAGAAGTTTCCAGGCCAACCTGATCTGCATAGCAAGATAGTGTCTCAAAACAAAACAGTTTTCTGATCTTCACAGGCATCCTTGTTACAGTTTTCTGGAATCTTCCAAAAGTTGAAAGCATAGTAAGAGGACTGAGCATCTGTTTTGTAACCGAACTCTTACACCAGCTATGTACCTGAGTGTCCATGCCCCACTGCCCGTAGTTGATGGCAACATATGAGGGCAACATACGCAACATTATGAAACAGTTCAGCTTAACGGCAGTGAAAATACTGGCCACATTCTAAATGCCGATCAGTTGGGGAATAGAGCGTGTGTGGTGCTCATAGGGGCAAGCTTGTTTTGTGAGCACACAGCAAAGTAATGATAAGTAAGTTCTGGAGCCTCCTGCCCAGAGGTATGATAATAAGATGCTGTGTACCCTTTATCTTTTAGAGATATAACCCCAGCTCTTTACAGATAACAGAATGTGTTATCTGGTATTTGTTGCAAAACAGTTTGGAATAGGGCTGGAATGGTTCAGGGTAGACACGATTGACAAAGAAAGGATCTTTAATGAAGCTGACAGATGGGTGCAGAGAATTTGTTCTACTGTCCTGCTGACTTTTGTCCGAGTTTCTATAATAACATGTTTTTGACAGTAATAGAAGCTGGGCAGGTTTTAAAGACTGCTGTCATTCATATGGAAGGAAAGACTCAGGTCAGTATGCGCACACACACGTGGTGCATGCTAGTACAAATGTTGACCGTTTTGAGGAGAAAAGTCAAGAGTAAGACAGAAATACACTCCGGAACGTATAGCCTTTTAATATATTATTTTTCTTAAGCAAAATAAAATATAATGTGAGAAACAGCCTTAGAGTGCTCTGGGCTGAGAATCTGGGTCAGCCTATTTCTTCATTCTGGGCTGCAGTCAACAGTCCCTAGCGTATGAAAATTGCACAGCCAAGGACCCAGATGGTGGACACTTCTAGTCACAATAAGAATATTAAAACTTCTGCATGCACACCATGAAACTGTAGACGTGAAAGACATTTGACTGAGTTATTTGGAAGAAAGACATTCTGAGATGCCCAGGTGTGGGGTCCACTTCAGGCTCATGGTAGGCTCACTGCTCATGAGGCTGGGAAGCCAGATTTCTGCCCCAGCTGTCTACTTCAATCAGGTTTACCAGATAATTGCTCCACTCCACCCGTCACTTAGTATGCGCGGGCAACTCTCAAGCTGTGGGTTCCTTCCTCCAGGGCTGAAGTCAGAAGCTGACTCTGCCATTTTTGCATGAGTTAATTTCTAGGGTGAACTAGAGACAGACCTTTGCAAGAGGAATATGGGACTTTGCGGGCTCACATTTCATAATGCTTTTCCATACAGGCACGTGGGAGCAACAGAAGAAGTCAACCTGTGTATGACCTGCAGCCCAAAGGGTTAGGTTACTGTTCCTCTGTGTTCAACAGGGCTCTGAGCTTCCCAGGGCTTTGTCTAGTACCTTGACCTCTATGCAGGCTGCACTTTCTTCTCACCAGTAAACCCCATCTCTGTTAGGGGTACACATCTGATGCCCCAAAGCCTCAACCAGGACTCAGAAGGTTAAGATGGGTGTAGCTATCCACTTGGACTGAAAGATGCCAACTGAAGCAGATGCCTTTGAGAGTGGATGGGTGAGGATTAGAGTAGCTTCAAGCGAGACATCACTTCCCCCATTAACTCTTTGTACCTTCCTTTGGTAAAGAATCATCAAACCCTTTTCTGTGTCTCAATGACTAACCATATAGATTTTAATGGAGGTGGAGGGCCAAATTGGTGTGGAAATGTTGTGTGTGTGAAAGGTCACTTGGAAAGGAGCTGGTAACTCTGCAGCAGGATATTTAAAGGTCACAGATGCTCTAGTTCCTTTCCAGATGATAGCTAAGGTCAGCACCTCTGTGGCAAGAATATCGGTTAAGCCAGCAGTTTCCCCCTGGAACACAGGCTGGGGGACTGGAGGACTTACCTTGCCTTGATTGCTCTACCATAAATGTCAGATGCCATCCTTTTTAAAGGAAGGGATTGCATTCCTGGCCTTAGTAATTGTGATATGTGCTAATATGTTCTATACATGTGCCATGGCTAATCAGTGTTTTTCACATGCAACTCTCACAGCACACTTTGAAGGAGGGGTTGTTATTTTCAATTTTCTTTTCTCTTTTTTTCCTTTCCTTCTCCCTCATTCTCCTCCTCCTTCCCTCCCTCCCTCTCTCCCTACATCCCCCTCCCTCCCCCTCTTCCTTCCTTCCTTCCTTCCTTCCTTCCTTCCTTCCTTCCTTCCTTCCTTCCTTCCTTCCTTCCTTCCTTCCTTCCTTCCTTCCTTCTTCTTTCTTTCTTTCTTTCTTTCTTTCTTTCTTTCTTTCTTTCTTTCTTTCTTTCTTTCTTTCTTTCTTTCTTTCTTTCTTTCTTTCTTTCTTTCTTTCTTTCCACCACCCTGAAACAGGCTTTCTCTGTGTAGCCCTGGCTGTTCTGGAACTCACTCTGTAGACCAGACTGGCCTTGAACTCACAGAGATCTGCCTGCCTCTGCCTCCTGAGTGCTGGGATCAAAGGTGTGCAGCACCACTACAGGCTTGTTCCCGGTTTTCTGATGAAACAGCAGATGAGTAATTCTTCCAGGGTTACATGGTTGGTTGTGTATTTGAACCACAAAAAGCTGTTTCTTGAATCTCTGCAAAATTTGCCAGAGAAATGGTAAAGTAAAGGGCACTCTCATGCTGTTCCCTCTTGCCTAACAACCCTCCCTGACAGCCCTTCATTTAGTTCTAATTATAGAAACACAATTCAAAATGCCCTAGGAAAGGGGGCCATAATTAAAAAGTAAAGGCAAATTCTGGCTTCAGGCATGGTGCCTCCAGGACTCAGTTCACCATAGCTGCCTAGGAGCTTCTGTGAAACAACCCCCATGTTCATGGCAAGGGGATGCTCTGATTGGCTTGGGGTGCGCCATTCTGGGGAACCCACGCTTTATGGACTATGGCTAGGACAAAATAATGTTTAAACGGACCAATCAAAGTGTCCCTACCAGAAAGGACGACAGGCCTAGGTAAGAAGATTAGTATTCACGACCTTATCCACAGTGAGGCAGTGAGCACCACAGACAGGAGTGGATGTGTGGATGCTTGTGACTGTGATGATTGATTTCTGGCAATAGGAAAAAGTAACAGCAATTTCTATTCTCTCAGGTAATAAATAGATAAGACTATGCTGTTGTACTTGACACATAGAAGATGCTTTTAGATGATTGCTACAGAATTAATTAGCAATAGTAATTCTATGGTACGATCAACAAATTCTGCTGTGAAAACTTAGTATTATTATTAATATTATAAACTTACAAATAATATTAACATACTATTAATACAATGTCCTAATCCATCTTCTGTTGTTACTATTTTATTACTACAGATCATTTTTTAAAGAATAGAGGCTTCTTTAACTCATGGTTATGGAGACTGGGAAATCCAAAGACATGGACCTGGCACCTGCTCAGCAGAGGTGAGAGGTTCATGCTGCATCAGGTGTGGCTGAGTTGGAGCAGGCAGGCTAGCTTAGGTCTCTCTTCCTTTAGAGTCACTAATTCCCCCATGAGAACCTCATCTCATGACCCCAGCTCATCCTGACCATCTCCCAAAGTTCTCTCCTCCATATACTATCAGAGTTTGCGTCTCTGGCACATGAACTTTGAGGGTATACCCTGCACAGCACAGCATTGGGTACTTATTTCTCACAGCACTAAGGCAGAACTCTGAATGTCCTCTTTCTCTCACTGCAGAGCCACACAAGAGGCTGGGAAATAAGATGGGGTTGGCGCCTCACAAATTCTTCAAGGTGCTTTCCCGCCAAAAATCCTACCTCCAGGAAAGAGCGTCATGCCTCCTTCGTGGAAGGGGCCTGCCTGCTCATCCCTGAGTTGGATTGTAGCAACATCCCCAGAAATGTCTAAACATTTATTTGTTTACTTGCTTCAAACCAAGCTCAAAAACCTACTCTGATTCTACCCATCTTTGATTCAGACCCTCTAATAGAGGCACAAAGACAGACACACTCTATTTGGGTTTGAGACATCCTCCGGGAAAGTGTCAGTGAAGCAATTTGCTAAGACTAATGAGTGACTTGGCAAAGGAGTTCAAAGCCAGTGTCAGATGAGCCCTCTCAGAGGGGAGGGAAAGGCCTGAAGGAGCTGCTGGCTGCTGTGCACAGCTAACTCCAGCTCCTCCCTGCCTGACACTTTTGGGGAGGAGTAAGGGTCAAGTGTGAAGTTCAGGATCCTTTTGTTTGTTTGCTTATATTTGAGATTATTAGTTGTTTTTTTATATATACATGTATCTGTATATACATGTATGCCCCTAAATATAGCTTGTTGAATCCATACATTCTTGTATGTGCGTTTTCAGGGCTGACCATTGGCACTAGACCACCATCTGGTCTGCTCCGCCCTGGGGAGGATTACTTCTTCCTCTCCCAGCTGCCCTCAGCTGTTCTCTGTGTAGGCTTGAGGCCTTGTGGGTTTGTCTGTGTCCATGTTTGGCATGTTCCTTGGTGTCTTCTTTGTTCAGTTCGTGTTTGGGTAGTCACATTGGTGAGGAGTGTGGCTTCTTATGGTCACAATGGTGGGGAGTGTGGCTTCTTATGGTAACACTGGTAAGGAGTATGGCTTCTGATGTTACTAGGAGATAAAATCTCACAGCAAAGTCTGATCCTCTGGCTCTAATGGAGGGTGAGGAAGGCTTGGAGAAAACTGCTCACACGGTCGGGCGTGTTGATGCAGCTTCAAAGCTCAAGGATTCCTGAGCCTCCACTGTACTCTGTTCTCAGCCTGTGTGGAAAGGCCCATTAGGGAAGGAGGATGATCTTCATTCAACAGGGAGAAGGTACTCTCTTTGGGGAGGTGTTCGGGTGGTGAACATAGCAGGTGACTGAATCTGGAATGCCCCCCATAGGCTTTCTGCAGTGCAGGCTTGGCCTCTGTGTGGCTGTACTTAGAACTGGGACTTTGCAGAAGTGTCGGGTGGGAAAGGCTTGGCTCTTATCACTGTATGAATCCATTGAGAGGCTCAGAATTCAATGAATCATTGGAAAGTGGTGGAGACTGTAGGATAAAAGGCCTTGGAGGTTCCCAGGACAGGACCTCACAGAGGACATCAATGTCCCCTTTTTCTCTCCTTCCTTCCCAACATCTCTCCTCCTGACTCGTCCCTGGCTGCCATAAGCCAAATAACTTTCCTTCTTTATGTCCTCTTGTCAAAATGGTTTTACTTTAAAATTTTTCTATCTATTTATCTGTCTGTCTGTCTGTCTGTCTGTCTGTCTGTCTGTCTATCTATCTATCTACCTACATCCTGTGATGGGATTAAAGATGTATTCCACTACTGCCTGGCTAAAAATTACTGATTTTATTTTATTATTTAAAAATGGTGTGTGTGTAGTGGCAGGGTATGTGAGTGCAGCTCCAGTAAAGGGCAGAGGCATGGGAGCCCCTGGGGCTGAAGTTGTGGGCAGTTGTGAGCCAACGGATGTGGGTGCTGGGAACCCATCTTGAAAGAGCAGCAAGTGCTCTTAATTGTTGACCCAAATCTTCAGACTCGAGACGTCCTCTCTTACTGTAGTCCAGAGGGCAATAGAGGCGGCTGAACCCCAGACTTAGCCCTCCGTGACCATGAGCCAGAATCATACTCTCTTCCTTTGAGTTCTTTTCTTAGGCAGTTGACCCAAACAACAGAAAGGCAATATAATAGTGGCCTGGACCGTAAGTAGCTGAGAAAAGTGAACCAAAGACAGAAAGACAGAAAGACAGACAGACAGACCTCTTTCTGAGTCTTTCCAAAGTCCTAAGTAGTAAAGGAGAGAAACAGGATCTGGCAGGTTTGTGCAGGGACACTTCACTGTGAGCACAAAATCCTAAAGATACCTACCAAAGGCAAGTGGACCCACTGCCTAGATCCCAGGGCCAGGCAGATTCAAAGCAGATGAGCAAGCACCCCAGGGCCTGTGTGAGTTTTCAGGCTTGCCTGATCTGCATTTTCCAATGTAGTTCCCTTTCAGCTGGTAGTCTGTCTCTAGCCCTGGGGTGGAGTAAATGGAACACCTCACACCCACTCAGCCAAGGACATTTAATTACTCTCACACTCTCTCAAAAACTCTGCCAAGGTGTATAAACAGACCATTTTCTGGGATTGTTTCAATCTAATCATAATAAAGTATTTGCTCTTTTGGCCTTGAGAAGGCTCCAAGGGAAAATGATCTAAGTTAGTGCCCAAAATAGCTACCTTTGATTTCCAGTGCTGGTGCTGATGTGGTGAACTCCTCAGAACTCCCAGTGTTGACGTCAGTGAGCTAAGATGATCTGAGTCCAGGACAGTGTGTGTGTGTGTGTGTGTGTGTGTGTGTGTGTGTGTGTGTGTGTGTGAGAGAGAGAGAGAGAGAGAGAGAGAGAGAGAGAGAAGGAAGCAGCGCTGCTGCCTCTGCTTATTTTCTCTCCAAGTTCCACTGGGATAAGATGCATTATAGGCAAGGCATTCTTTCCAGCAATGGCTTCAAACACTAGCTGCTGCCAATCAGGTAGTATAACTAGTATGAGGGATTCAATGTCCGAATCATGTGTGATTTGGGAAGAAAAAGATGATGACCAACTTCCAGAGGGAATGGAGCCCAGAGAAGAAAATGCTGAGGGGCTGGCATGCTTTGACTGTACACCCCAAAACCAAATAAACCAGGCCAGATGTGGTAAGGCAGGCTGTGGTGAAAAGCTGGGGCACTGGAACAAGGTAGACCTATGTCTTACTCCTTGTCTACAGAGCTTTTAGAAGTATCTCCACCTTCCTAACACTTAGTTTGGTTTTCTGGACATCATGAATTGTAAGAATCATGAAAGATTGCTGTTCTTTAAAAAAAAAACAACAAACCCACTAAGTGGGAAGCCCTGAATGAAGTTTTCAGAAAGCTGGCTTTTAAATAAATACATGGCTCTGTCCAGTTGTTCCAGAGTGCCTGCCTTGTACTGCCTGGCTCCTGGAGCTCCACAGTGCTAGGTCTATAGTAGGTAATCAGAAAATGTTTGAAGATGGAATAGAAGGTCTTCTGCAGCTATAATAGAACACCCAAGACTCAGTCAACTATAATGAACACAGATGTATGGAAGACAAGAGAGTGTCTGATGCAGAGAAGGATCAAACCAAACTTTACTTCATGCTCATGATGACCAACTTGCTCCAGCCAGAATGACCTTACCCTCTTGGGGGGTGGTACTGCCATGACCTTGTCACACTTGAAGGTCTTACCTCTTGACATCGCTACAGTCTATTTTCATGGTTTTAAAGGGGGCATACCGACCATAGCAGAAGGCAGTTCTCAATTCTTGTGTCATTTTGGTATTTAGACCAGAGAGAGACACAGGCCCACTGAAGTTAGTTCAGGTGAGAGTGTGCCCTCAGTTAGTGTTGGAGTGGAGCACTAGCCAGTACAGGATGATTGAGGTACTGCCAGGTACTCTCAGCCCACAGTCAACATGGCCCAGCACTGTCTCTATCTGTACCAGGAGTAGAATGAACACTAGTAACATTCCAGCCGGAAGCCCCCAGGTCCCAGAAGGACCGGTGTGCTTCAGTCAATCACAGTTGTCTCCTGACTATTGCATCCGGCATCTATCTCATAGTTGATGCCATCCAGCTAGTCACCTGGACAGCATCATGTGGAGATTTACCATCCTAGCATCTTCCCTGGGCTCTACATGCTGACATGGCTTTCCTTATGCTCTTCCCTCTGCTCCTTCTGCCTATTTGTGGGTACCTCAATCCAACCCCTGTACATAAAGGCTATTTATCCTTTCCTCATCCGTTTACCTCACCCCCACACCACATTACTCCCTCCTCCTACTGAATTGTGGGCATCTGTCCACCCATCCATCTGTCCTCTAGACATTTACCTTTAAGGCAGGGCTGTCATTGGTTTCACAAACATGTTCAGTTCAAGAGTGTACAGGAACAAGATGTAGGCACTAGTAGTGAGCCAGGACTGAATCCTATTTTGGGAGCTTATATCTGATGTGGCGACATGAGGGAGTAGATGGGTGAATTTATTTCAGGATGTGTGAAGATCTGTCAGTGCTAATATAAGGAGGCTAGTAGCAGATAGTCTGAGAATAAGAGGACATTAACTTAGGAAGGGCAGTCAGTAGGACCACCTGCTGTAGGATGTTCTTGTACACTGTAAAGATTTATCACTCCTTTTGGTTTAATAAACGCTGATTGGCCAAGTAGTTAGACAGGAAGTAGAGGTGGTGCAAGCAGACTAGGAGAATTTTGGGAAGAAAAAGAGCAGAGCAGCAGATGCAGCCAGACACAGAAGAAAGTAGATAATGCTGCTTGGAGCAAAAGGATACCAAGCCATGTGGCTAAAAAGAAATAGAAATATGGGTTAGTTTAAGAGTAAGTGTTAGCAAGTAATAAGCCTGAGCCATGGGCCAAACAGCTTATAATTAGTGTAAGCCTTTGTGTGATTTTTTTTTGGGGGGGGGGTGACTAAGGGACTGCAGGTGAGCACTTTGGTGCTAAGCTGGGCCAGAAACTTCTTGCTACAATGCATTGACATGGAAAGAGGTCCCTGGGTGGTACATGTTTAGTTGTCCTGGCTTAGCAGGAATCAAAGATGTTTATGGAATAAATAAATAGATAAGAAAAATATTCTGTCTCCCCAAATATGTGATAGGGACTGGAAATGTGGCTCAGTTGGCAGAGTGCTGGCTTAGCATTTGGGAAATCCTGCTTTGAATCACCAGCACCACACAAGCCATGCACAGTTACACTCAACTGTAATCCCAGCACTTGAGAGGTGGAGGCAGAAGGATCAGGAGTTCAAGGCCCTGTTTAATAACACAGCAAGTGGAGGCAAAGTTGGAGGCCAGTCTAGGGTTCACATCTTAAAAGTAAATAAAGATAGCACACACTAGACTGTAATAGATATGAGGTGAATGGGCTCCTCAAGTTAAGCTATGCGGACCCTGCTGTGGGCTGAGGATGATCTTTCTCCTCTGAAACTCAAATTGGAGAAGTGTCACATGGTCATTGAGAGGGACCAGTGTGATTCTAAAGGGGCCAGACAAGCTGCTAAGAGCTAGCTCCGACAACTCTGCCTACGTCACCTCTCATTGTATTTGTGTTCCCCACTTTCTGCAGCTCCGCTGGAGGCTTTCACCAGCAGCCCAGCAAAGGCTGGCAGGCTTCCCTCAGACTCTCAGCTTCAGCCACCATGAACTAAAGAAACTTCTTTTTTTCTCTAACCCACCCAATCTCAACATTTTATTATAGCAACCGAAGGCAAGCTGAAATAGCATCTCGGCTCCACATCCAAGATGTGAGATTTAAGGTCTGTCTCGTCCTGGGTGAGTTGGGAACTTGGCAGTTGTGCAGTTTGCCTGGAACAGGAGAACTGAAAAATGGATGACATTGGTTTGCATCGTAGCAACTTTTAGTGTTTACTTGACACTGAAATTCTGAACACTGTTTCCCTTATAGCATGAAAGCCTGATGAAGCTAAGAACTTCTTTTTGAAAAAGATAAGCTAAAATAAATACATACAACTATGAAGGCAAGCAAATTTCTTAAGACAGAATCAGCTGTGTGTATGAAAATACCAAGTCATAATATTGTATGAGCTTTTTAACAAGCTGTTGAATAATACGGGCAACCAGCAGGACTCGCAGCTACAGTGAGCAGAAACATGACCGTAAGAGCTCTGCAGGAACACGGGAGCCGTGCAGCAAAGACGGACTGTCTCTGCAAAGCACTCTGACTGGACCTCTGGCAAGAATGAGGATGCTAATCTTAATTCCTCTTGTGGAGCGAGTGCAGGAAGGAACAAGGAGCATGCCCTCAGAAATTGCAGAAAAGAGAATTATTTTCATGCAGTGCCCCGAAAGGCTGCTGAATCACATGCTCTGTTTCTTTGGAAACAGTTTGTAAGGATATGTGTGGATATTTGTCTGGGGCTATTTTGCAGCCAAGTGTGAAGATGCATCCTGTTTTACTTCATTCTGTTGCCCCTCATGATGCAAAGTGAGGGGATACAGGTTGAGGGAAGAATTGTCAAGCAACAAATGGAACAAGAGCTGGGTGGAGGTGGCATATGCCTTTAATCCCAGCACAGGGAAACAAAACCAAAAACAGAGCAAGGACCTAATGACTTGAGATATTGGAGCATCTAATACTAAATGATGCCACCAGAACATGTGAAATTACCTTTGCTGACAGTAAACGTACTCTGAAGAGAAAGACAAGGGTGCAGCTAACCTTTTTGTCAGTTTGTGCTCAGAAGTGGGGCACACAGAGAAGTGCTGTAAAAGGCTGCTGGAGAAGCCTCTTGTCTGGCAGACAAAAATCTCCTGACATACAGTGAAAGCCACAAAGTTCTTCATAATTAACAGTACCAGACAAGATGATCCGTCAGAAAGTGAGCTGCTAGAAGCTGCTCGACCCAGGATTCCACAGGACACACTGAGGAGACAGAGAGAGGCAGTCACCTGCAGCTGTGCAGGTAAAGGCCCCACAGCTCTGCCAGAGTGGCAGGCACAGCCCTGAACGGGGACTTGCGGTTTGATTTTCTCTCCAGATCTTCTCCTCTGTGGGACAGGAATGTCTAACAGGCTAGCCATACTGACCTCCACATTTTCATTTACAAAGCAGGTTAGTTCGCTTACTGTTCCACAGGCTTGAGATGGAGGGGAGTTTTGACCCATCGCAGGTGAACCGGGGTCTCCCCTTTTCCTGTTTCAGATGCTGAGAGTTGAGCCTTCTGACCTGGCTAGGTTTAGATGAGGATTTGAACTTGGAGCTGCTGTAAAGGCTTTAGGCTATTGGGCAGTGTGGGGTGGGGAGTAGGGCTAATCTTCTGAAGTCCGGGGCTCTTCTGAAAACACGAACAAAGCACTAATAATCCTGTTATGGAAATGATGCATGTTCATATGAAGGAAATACTAAATTTCAGATGGGAGTTTGTGAAAATACTGCTATAATTTTTTTTCTTCCCAACCAGTTTTAGAAGACACTTGGCTGTGAGGCTGCAGATGTAGTCTGTAACTTAAGCGTGCACGAGACTTCTGGCTTTGCCCTCCAGAACACTGCTCCCCTCCCATGAAATAAAATTAGGGGAGAAGAGGGTAGCCCTTGGGAGGCACCAGGCTCTTCATTCCCCTTTTGTCTTTACCTGTGGACAGTTTCCTTGGGGCACCAAAGACTTGCCACAACTCCGTATGACGTGTGGTAGCCTTCCAAGTTGGAAGGAAAAATAAAGGGCAGAGGCAGGCAGGATGAAGGGGATTTATGTAGCTACTCTTCCCTTTTGTCGGGTGTGAAATCTTCTCTGGGGGCCCTCAGCATGCCTCTTCTGTTGTCTCATTGGTTCAGGGTCACGTGACTCCTGGCAAAAGGAAATTCAGGTTCCCTGACTGTCTTAGGTTGAGTACCAGCTCAATTACTACTGATTTTCCCTTTCTTTTCTCTCCTCTCTATTCTCCACACGCCCCTCCCATCCTCTCCTCTCTTCTCCCCTCCTTCCCATCTCCCCCCCCCCCCCTTTTATGCCTGCCTTCCCTTCCCTCTGTTCCTTTTGTCTAGGAGTTGAGTCCTTGGCTCAGAGCACGCTAAACACTTGCTAAGAACATGCTTTATCACTGACCTACACTCCCAGCCTCAACTAAGTCAAACTAGAAAGACAAAATTTCCGCCCAAGTATGGTCATGTCTCCCCAAATATTCAGAATTTACTTATACTGGAAGATATGGTCATCTTTTCTAAAAGTTTAACTTAAGTCAAGTCCTACTTACCTGGGAATCACAGCGGAGGCTCTGACGGTGGCCAACTCTGGTCAGTTTGTTGTAGACATTTCTGCCTCCAGGGCCAGAAGCCCCATGTTGAGGAGACTCTCTCATTTCCTAGAAAACCAATGCAGATCACCCATCAACAAAACCTGGGGGAACGGAAATGTCAATTTTGTACAATTTTAGTGTTTTCTAGTTACTTTTTGATTTTTTTTTTTTTTTTTTTTTTTTTTTTTTTTTTTTTTTTTTTTTTTTTGGCTCTTGGGCATTGTAAGCAGTGGGCTGAGTTTGGCCTGTGGTAGGTCCTTTGTCATTTCTTAGCTTAGACCATTCATGATTTATCCTCTGGGAATAGTATACTGGTCCTCAAAATCAGTGCTTTGTTGATGAGCTGGATAGGAGATGGCTACTGGAAGCAGCTAGTTGAGACTGCCACAGAGAAGAGTTTTCTGTCCTGGAGACCTTTGCGTGTGACTCTGTGAGACTGTCACTGACTACGGGTCACTCAGCCTTTGCCTCTCAGGCTTATGTGACCTCTCAAACTGTGTTTCCCTTAGAAGCCACTTCCAGTCTAAAAGGTACTCTAAATTGGAGGAGGGAAGTATGCCCCTTTCTTGATATATGTTAATTTAGTTTCTTTGTTTGTGTTCTAACACAATGTCTCATTATGTAGCTCAGGCTAGCTTTGAACTTGTGAACTTCCTACTCCAACTTTCTGAGTGCTGGGATAACAGGCACCGTGCCATTGCTTCTGGCTTAACTGTGATCTTAAGCAGACATCTGTGGTCATTCATGTCACTAGGCTTCATTGTCAAATGGTGTCCAGTGATGGGGTGACCTCATCTGAGCTTCATCATGGAGAGTTGTTGTTTTTTCTAGGAGAAGGTGGTGAGGCTGTAGCAGCCCCCTTCTGCTGCCTTTCCTGGCCCAGGGAAGAAAGTCACACACTCAAACAGTATGGGTCCTGCTGTCTGACTCCCATCTCCCAAAGAGCAGAACCTCCAGATGGTGCATGTTTATCTGTGGTTCAAACCCAATTAGGACAAATTATCATTTCTTTGGTTTGATGCGTCTCCTGGGCATCCTTACGAAGTCAATGAAACCACACGAGTTCCAGTTGTTTCTGGGTTTCCATCAACAGCTTTTATGGTTAGATTTAGAAACTGGTTGTAAAAAACTGGCTTCAGCTCCTAACTAGGCAATACCAGGCAATTTTGTTCTTTCCTGTCCAAAACTTAGAGGAATTCCCCCCTAGGCAGTGTGAAGAAAAAGAGTAATATGATGAATGTCTGGGCCTTTAAAACGTCTGTCTCTTCCAAGTGAGTATACATTCATTCTGGGGTTTTGAGGTGAGTTAAATCGATGAATAGAAAGGATCAAATCACAGCATCCTCCATCAGCTGAGTGTTCAGGCTTTTCTTCCCTGCTCCTGCTGTTGACTTTTTGGTTTGTTTGCTGTTGATGGAACCCAGGCCTTGCACATGCTAGAAGAGCATTGTCCCTCTAAGCCACACCCCCTGACTACTGTGGTTTTGAGTCTAGAGATGACTTATCAGATATGGGCTGAGTTCAAATCCTGAGAATAAAGGTCTTTGGTAACCGTTCCATAGGAGACCTGGTTAGTGAAGACCACGTCTGGTTGATCAAGCCAAGCCTTGGTTATCATTCTCTGAGACACAGATCACTCCCACCTGCAGGTTTCACTTGGCAGATGTGGCACCTTGCCGAAGCACCGTGGCATGTCACCTGTTTGCACAAAATGACTGCTCAAAAGCTCTTCACCAGTTGTGTGCAGTAATTCCACCAGCTCCTTATCCTTTCACCGATTCGTGCTGAAGGAATGGGCTGTGTGCTCATGAGGGCTATGTCAGTGTCTACACTCCCTGGAGTTCCTGAGCAATTGGAGGCCACCAAGTTCATGCCTCTGGACTCACCCCGCCCCCCCTTCCCAGGATGTACTTCAAGGGAAATGAAGAGCCCTATAAGTGTCAGGCTGCTACTTGATCTTCCCCTTAAGAGCCCCTTCTTTACCAGCGATGACCACATCATCATAAACACTCAGGAGAGACATGATGTAAAAATGAAATTACTAAAAACAGTTTTTTGGACTAACACTTAGCTTTATATAAACTCACAGACAATCCTATGAGGCACTCAGGCAGATTATGGGTTTGAGCAAAGCTGGAAAATTGCTGCCATTATATTGTTATTATTAACACCTTGTAATTAGCCCTAAGGAATCTCCAAGTTCTCTTTCTTGATTTGGCTTTAATGAAGGAAAATTGCTACCTTGGCAAGTTGGATGGCGCCCGTTCTGATTAACCTTAAGTATATAGGACTATTATTTTGAAAATGTTTGCTGTCATGTGAATATTAACATTACATACAACTGAGAAAGGATTGGGGGTGGGGTGGGGAGGTCCACTCTCTCTTCTGCTTCCCACCCACCCTAGGGAGATGAATCACAGGCTTACTTCAGCTGTGGCTCTTGCTCGGTAGATCAAGAGTGAAAGCCCTGTTAAGGCCATGACTGCAGTACCTACACCTTTGCCAAGCTCTGGTGGCAAGATGGTTGGCTGCCAGCTTCTCACCCCAACTGCACAGGCAGATGGGGGGTTTGATCAATGCACTGAAAATGTTGTCCGCTCTTCCTCCCCATACCAAGAAGGGAGCTGAGATCACAGGGGAGTTAGCTAGCATATAGTACAATTAAGGATTTGTATTTGCTTGTCTCAGAACATTTCGGAGGCCAGGCGCTGTGTCTCCAATAAGGATCCCTCTACACATCCCTCAGCTTCCCTCCCACAGGCCAGGCGCCTTGTTCATTACCTTCTCTGGGAAGACCATCTATTAAAGAGAACTCGTTTGATCTTATCTATAATTAATTTGTATTTTGATAATATAGAGGAGGAATTTTTATGTGTGATGATTTACCTGTTCATTATTTTTCTCTTTTGAACTCTGGTGACCGCTTAATAACTCAAGCCCGCGCATGGGGACTGGCATTCTCCCCACCCACCTTTCAGGAAGAGGAAGGTGTTGCCTCTCTCAGGAGACAAATTGCTTTAAATAATGAGTTTGTGCAAAATTAGTCATACATAATTGAAAACTTCTATAGATGAATACCACGTAACCCGAGACGATCAGTTTACATAGGTGCTTGAAGCCTGTGTTGCCAGTAGTGGAGTCCTAACTCAAACTAGACCTTGGCAGTGAAGTCACCGTTTCATTTAATTTGTCTCTGTGTTTTCCCTTCCCATGTTTCCTTCGTGAATTGAGGAAAAAGCTTACTTAGAATGAGCCAAGGACAGCAAAACCATGAAGCTAACATACCAGTGCTAAGACTAATGGGAAGGGGCTGGCTTTTCACCTCGTTGAGCAGGAAGGGGTGGGATTTTGGCATGAAACACTTCCTGAGTCCTGGAACTCACTGAATCACAATGGCTAACACTGCCTATGATTCTAAAAGCTGAAGTCTAGAAACTTTCCTGTGCATTTGATTTTATACACCTCTCCCGATGCCCATTCTAACTGTAAAATACACCGTCATCAATGTTGTACTTTTTTGGTGAGATGTAATGGCCTCTCTATGCTTGGTATATAGTAGCTTGAGGGTCCAAGGTACTGCTCAGTGACAGAGGAGTCAGCCTTTCAGCACACTCAAGGCCCTGGGTTCTAGTCATTACATGCCAGAGCTATAGTGTAATGCAACACAACACAGTAGCTTGAGATCAATCCAGAACTGAATGCCATTCTTGTCTCTGACCAAGTTGGGCAGTTTGGGCTGATGAATTTTAACTGCCTGGCTTGTAGGAGCTTGGTGGGCTTCGGATGGGATGAAGGTTAATAACTGGACAATGATGAACAAATGCCTAGCACAAAGAGAGAGCTTCCTATGGTCACCCTTTCCCCTCCCTAGCAGGGCTAGTGGGCTTAACAGATGTCCTAATAAAGGCTTTGCTCCTGAGGCTGCTACAAACACTTTATCTCCTGGTCGGTCTCAGTTTCTCTTGTGTATAATGGGCTAATGAGACAGCTGCCTGTCTCCTGGGAGAAGAGGATTGATGAGCTTGTGTTTATAAAGGGCTTTGAGCTCTCCCTCTGAACCTCTTCAGATGTAGTTTTATTGGCATATTAAGACTTCCATCATCTGTGGGAAAAAAAATTCAAATAGGAAAACATAACCATAATTCAAAGGAGCTAATGAGGATATTATGTGTATGAATTCGCCACCTTGGTTGCTTGTTTATGGAGTTGTCTCAGTTGGTAGGGAGCATGCCCGTTCTAGCCCCAAGTGTGAGGCAGTGCTTTGGAACTCATTCAGATGCTATTACATTCCCCAGGAGAAGGGCTGGGGCCGGGGCTGGTGTTTGAAAGCTCACATGCCTCAGAGCAGCAGCGCCAGACAGAGAAGTGCTTTACCAAGATCAAATGCACCCAGGGAAGGGAGGCCCTTTCTAATCACAGACTCGTCAATCCTCCACCATTCAAAGAGGACACAAGCTGTATCTCATTCACCTTAGTCAGAATCTGCCCCTTAGGGATCTGTGTTTGGAGGGCAGGAAACATCAGCGTAAGTTAAATGGCACAGCTATTTCAGAAAAGAACATCTCTGGATGGAGGGGACTCACAGCCCACCCAGCTTTGTATCATTGGTTTTCCTATGAGGGGACTAAGGTGGTTTATTTTTATCTGCAGTCCTGTATAGACTGTAAGCCCGCAAATGCACTGAGTATGTGTTTTATGTGTTGTATGTACACCTATGATTTATACATAGGACGTTTTATCATCGGCCTTCCTGTCCCAGAATGGCTCCTTGGGGTGATACCAACTCTGTGGATCAGACAGTCTTTAGCAGAGCATGGGATGGCAATCTATGTGTTGCCAAAAACACAAATCCTAACATGTTGCTTCTCAGTACTAATTTTTTTTGATTGATTGATTGATTATTTTCTCTGTGTGAGTATTTGTGTATATCACAAATAGGCCCCGCGCCTCTGGACATCAGAGACTCTGGATTCCCAGGCACTGGCAATTACAGATAGCTGTGAGTCACCATGTGTGTGCTGGGAATTGAACCTGGATCTTCTGCAAGAGCAACATCTGCTCTTAACCTTATGCCCTCTCTCCAGGCCCCCCTCAGCATTAAAAAAATCTTAGAAAGAAGCTGAAAATCCAAAATAAGAGACGCATTAAATAAGTTATGGTCTCTTCACTCATGAAGCAGTCTGAGACCACTGCATGTATTCCAGTTCAGAGGAAAGCTGCCCAGGCAGGAGGAACTTACCCAGCCTGAGCTCTGTAAAAAAGTCAGCTCTAGCCAGGCTGTACAATGTACAGGGTTTCCCCCTCTCTTCCCCTCCCTCCCTCCCTCCAACCCTCCCTTTCTCCTACTTCCCCCTCCCTCCTCCATTTCTTCCTTTCTTCCCTTTTTCTTTCCCTTCCATACTCTCTTTCCCTCCCTCCATTCACCCAAGCTTTTCTTTCTACATTCCTCCCTCTCCCCTCCCCTTCTCTCCCCTCCCCCTTTTATTTTTTATTGTAACGTATGTTTTCTGTAAGGAACATGTATAATTACATACATAACATGGGGAAATTAAAACGCACACGAAAATCTCTGGCCCTGCAGATTTCCACAAGACTGTCATTTGCAGTGGTACGAAGTTTATGTATGAGACTGCAGACCTTACATTTGCTTTTCTGTCCCCAGGTCCTCACTGGATGTTGGTGACTGCTCACCTTCACACAGGTCTCCCTCTGAAAAGATAGCCAATCAAAGCCACTTGCTATTCGGGATTCACAGAAAGTCCCAGTGAGGCCCAGACAGGGAATGAAGGTGACTGTGGCTCAGAGTATCTAGGTTCTCCTTCTAGACCTTTCCATTGCCTCTGCTGGGTCTCAGCATGAGACATTCTAGCTCAGCACCATTGCGTCTCCACACTAGGGATTTGCCATATTTGTTGAGAGTAGAGTGGATAGTACATGACAAGCAGAAACATTTCC
The DNA here is from genome assembly GCA_033318265.1 of Phyllotis vaccarum. Classification (NCBI taxonomy): domain Eukaryota; kingdom Metazoa; phylum Chordata; class Mammalia; order Rodentia; family Cricetidae; genus Phyllotis; species Phyllotis vaccarum. Next base: position 57,118,698 of record JARWLC010000011.1, read on the forward strand.
AAATGGTAAGTCAAGCTGTTTGGCCTTGAATTGATCTAGATATTTGTAGAACTGTTTCCCTGTGAGTTAGTGTCAAAGAGAAATGAACGCTTTGATGAATCTATGAAGCAAGCCTCCCCCCTCCAGAAACACCCTTCCTGCTATCACACACCGACAGTGTGGAAGCTCTGGGCTTTACTTCAATTAGACTTTGCTCTCTTGGGCTTTTCCTGATGCTGCCGATCTATCCCAAAGCCAGGTCTTCCAGGTTACATAGTCCTAACTCATCTCCATTCTTCTTGACTGTCTCTCCCATCACTACCCATGACTCTTAGGTAGATTAACTCCCTCTTAGCTATTTTTAGAACTCACTATATTCTCCTTTTCCTTCTTTGGTTAGTCTTAAGATCATAATTAGATAGTTACATGTGTAATTATTTAATGATATTAACAGCCAGCAGTTAATTAGCACTTACTAAGAAGCCAGTACTGAACTAAATGCCTTAACCCTGAGCTCATCACCAGTCAATCTTCATGACAATGCTACGGAGCGTTATTATTATTGTTGTTATTGTTGTCATTTACAAGAGGCTCAGGAGGATTACTCAATTAAGCAAAAGCTGCACAACCTGTTAGTAGACTCAAGATTAACACCCAAACCACCTGCCACCAAAGCTTGCGCACACTGACATAGGTCTCCCCAGTCAACTGGGTCCTCTTCAATGTGCAAGGCCTTTATAACCACGAGCAATGGATTTCTGTGGTTTATAAATTACTCCATTTGTACGGATATCCTAGAATGGGAATGACACGGCTAGCTCTGTGAAAACTCGTGACCCCATCTGAGGGGCAAGTGGGCTTCTGTAGTAAGTGGGCACTCGTCTATCTGTCTGATATCTCTTGAAAAGATGCAGTAACACTGGAGTCTTATTGAGAAGGTTAAAAAGGACATGATTTCTGCTTCCCACCCACTGAGAAGGTGCTCATCCTGACTCTTATCCCTTTTCCAAAGATCCCTCACGTTCATGTTAGCACAAGAGTGGGGAAACTTGATGTGGCATGACTTTCTGTAAGCTTTGAATATACTTTATTACCATTTGTTAGTAAACACACTGTTTGGGCCTATGGCAAGGCAGTTTAGAAGCAGGTGGGAAATCCAGGCAGATAAAGACGAAGAAGGGCAGAGTCATCGAGACTCTGCAAGCTGCCACCAAGAAAGCAATGTAATGGAACACATGTAAAGTCATGGAACACGTAGCAATACAATAGACTAAATAAGAATGGGTTAAGCTATAAGAATTAGTTGGTAATGAGCCTGAGCCATAGGCCAAACAATTTGTGGTTTATATAAGCCTCTGAATGACTATTTTATAAATAGTTACAGGTTATGGGTAGGAGAGATTTCTCTGGACCTCAGGCCTGAATGGCTCAGAAAACTTCCGGCTTTTAGTCCATAGCAAGTCATCAATGGGATCCTCTTGAATATTCAATTTTCTTCCATCCCGGCATATGGTAGGATTATTCTCTCTTCTTTTTTACAAAGAGCAGTCATGTGACTCTTTTGGCTCATGAAACATGAGTGTATTTGGCATGTATTTCTCCTGAGTGAATGACCCAAGTCACTACTCGGCCCCATGAGCTCCATTTTGTTGTTCTGTCCTGTGGTCCATGCAGGGGTAAGGGATATATTTTTGTCAATTTGCTTTTCTGTATGACTGATGAGAACAGAGCTTCCATCAATATACAATAAAAAATATGCCATGAGCCAGATTGTTGCGCTCATTGGGATTTGAGGACCATTTATTATCACAGTATCATGAAACTCATCCTGGCTGACGTTCACTGTGGAGACCGATGCTCTTCGTTTCTCTCCAGAAATCTGTGATAAGACCTTATTGATTAAGGCACTACATAAGTCATGTGACATAGAGAAATCAAGCTGGTAATGACTGGAAGCTACTGGCTTTCATAGTGCCCGATGCTCTAGGCATGCTGATGGAGTAGAAGAGGCATGGACCAGTCCTACCAAGTTATGTATTCTGTAAGTTATATCAATGACTAGACAAGAAAGATAGGCCCACTGGTGCTACGATGATACAACTGTTATGAGGGTAACAACCACTTTCTGGTTAGGTTTAAATCCCATTTCACAAGGCAGAGCTCTTTCTTGGTATCACTTAGTGGCCCAAATCCCCATGACTGCTAAGGGATAGACTCTAGGAAAGAGTCTAATATTATTTTGCTAAATGACTACAATAATAATTTTCCCCTAAGTTTTATCTTTATACTCATATGCATCTCCCAAGCTTCATCAGAGAAGCTTCTTCTTGTAGTGGATGGTGATTAATACAGAGACACAGTTAGTCAATGGGCAGAGTAATACTGTGGGTGGTTCAGCTCTAAACGGGCCAGATGCATCACACCTCCTCTTCCCAAGGCTGAGATCATTGTGGATAAAGGTAGAAAGATTTGTAGGAGCCAGAGGTAGTGGATATCTGCAGCAATATAGTATTTCCTGGAAACGACAGTTCAGATAGTCCTACACATAGCTTCAAAGTAGCTGTGACTATGTTTATGCGCAAGAGCCATTGTGAACTTGTGTAAGGTAGATGTAAGCCATGCTGTTTAGAAGGTGGGTCACATTAAACATATCATTAGTTTTTGATGTCTCAACTTATGATGGGCTGTTTGGGATAGACTCTTGTGGTAAACTGAGAGCCATATACACAATCCTGACAGATGAGAATAGGGAGATAGAATGCTGAAACTCAGTTTCCTTGGTCTACATAACATATGAGGAGGCAAAGCAAATGTGTGCTCTGGGAAATACATCAAACTCCTCACTACAGTGAACTCCCAGGAAGTACAAGGAATGTGAGGTAACACTCAGGCAGCTCTGGATCCTGGAGCCAGTCTAGCTCTCCGCCAATGGGAAGCAGCAAGCCCGAGAAGATTATGAAATCCACATGCAAACACATATGCCTATATATATGCACACAAAGACACATGGCTCCTCTGCTGGGCTGACATATCAATAGGTGGAATGGGATGGCGTGGGTGGTCACATGAACTGGCTGTAGTTTGATGCCACCAGGTTTTTGGCATGTGCTCTTGGTTGAGTCCTTTCCTTTCTCAGAACCTTAATTTTCTCATCTATACTACAGCGAGGCCATGCTGCAGTGTTGAGTCAATGGACAAACACAAAGAGCCACTGGCACAAGTCTGAGCAGGCTGGTGGTTCCCAACTTGTTCCTTTTCCCCTCTTCACATCTGCTTAGTAAAAGCATCATTTTTGGAAGAGTAAAGACTTGGTTAGAGCCAAGGTGTTGAGACAGTCCAATGACGTGACCGGGAGCCAGAAAGATTCAGGGCCAGTCAGTTTTATGGTATGAACATGCACTTGACAGTTTTGGCAATAAGAGCTGTGTGTTTTGAATGATATTTATGTCTTAGACTGGGTTATGTCAGAACCACAGCCCAGGTACCAAGACCTGGGTGGCTCTGTAAGAAAAGACACACAGATTTCTCGCCAAAATGCTATAAACATTATTAAGGGGAAAAAAGTCATTAGGCTGCTGGTGCTAGAGTTTTGTTTTTCTTGTTATACTCTTACTTTCCCCCTTTCTTCTCCTCTTCCTCCATTTTTAAGGTTAGTTCTCACTGTGTACCCCAGGCTGGCCTTGAACTCATGGTAATCTTCTTGCCTTCATCTCTTGAGTGCACTCATCTATAATCCCAGCACTTGGGAGGCTGAGGCAGGATGGTCCCTGTTCAAGCACATCCTGGACTAGACTGTGATAACTTGTCTTAAAGAATAGATTTGGGGGCTGGAGCGGTGGCTCATCAGTCATGAGCACTGGCTGCTCTTCCAGGGGACCCAGGTTCAATTCCCAACACCCACATGGCAGCTCACAACGGTCTGTAACTCCAGTTCCGGGGTATATGACGCTTTCACACAGAAAGACATGCAGGCAAAACACCAATCTAAAATAAAAATAAACAAATCATTAAAAAATCAGTCTCTTAGCTCCTGGCTTCCTAGCTTGCCTCATGGTCTCCTTCTCTTTTATTTGGTATCTCTTTAATATGTGTGATAAATATCTGCCATGTGTGATACAACCAAAGGGTCCTTGATAGGTGAGCTTGTCTCCCAAACTGTGAAGTGTAGAGATTTCCTTTTTCATAAGCACTTAGCTTGTGAACATTTTGTTAGAGCAATGGGAAAGTTTAATATAGATGGCCCTGAAGTGGGGAACCATCACTGGTATCACCAGAAGCCGACTGGAATCCATTCCAGGAAAGCAACCTTTGTCTTCTCTGGGAGGTAACTGTGACCATATTGTCAACTAGAAAAATTTCCTTCTCTAAGAGGGACTCCTATGTAGCGAGTCTTCTCTGGTGTCCTGTCTCTTGGAGGACCATTACTTTCAACCATCAGAATGAGCCCTCCACTCAGATCTACTGGTGGGGAGAATTCTCTCAAAAGGGGCCACCTTTTGGAAAGTCTCTAGATAGTAGAATCTATTTCTGCTTGTTCTTCCCTGTAGGAACATGTTTAAGTTCACTTCACTGCATGGACCCCAACTACTACATAAGACAGATGTACAGAGCTTTAGAGTGAGCACGTACTAGCCAGCCTGCTAGCCGACTCTCCCATTTACCACAGGCTTTTGTCTTGCTCCCAAGTGATCTTCTAGGTCATGTGACAGTGTCTTCTGTGCCTCCTTGGCTTGTTTGTTACACTCTTTGGAAATGACCACAGTTATGGTGAGCATCTCTGGATTTTTTTTTTTTTTGCAGCTGCCTGTCACAATACTTGCTTCATTTTATTTTGGCACAGGAAATAGCAAATTATTGTTGTTGTTGTTGTTTTAACTATCCTTCCATGGAGCCTCTGAAATACTCTAGCTTTACTCACGTCAAAGTGCCAGCTCCCCAAACAGTCTAGTCAAGAGGACACAATGTTGAAAAGAGGCCAGATGAGTGGGTAAGCTTACATCCCAAGAGATTTCTTGGGAACAGAAAAGGCTCACGTACCACTTCTAGGAAACACGCAGTCAACTCTGCTTTTAATTTGCATTGTACCCCCCCGCCAGCCCATATATCTATATTACAAATCCCAGAGCCAGGAAACACCGCCTTATATGGCAAGAAGGATTCTTCAGATGCAATTATATCACGGTTCTTGGATGAGGAGATTAGTCTAGTGAGCTTTAAATGCCACTTCCATGGTCCGTAATAAAGAGAAGGAGGGAGGCTGGGCCCAGAAGAGAAGGAGGTACTGTGGCCACTAAGAAATGCTAGCAGCACCAAGAGTTGTCAGAATGAAGATGGGAAGCCTGGCCGTGTGAATTCTTGACCTTAGCCTAGTGGAACTGATGTTAGATTTCTGGCTTCTAGAATGTGAGAGAGTAACTTACTTGTAACTTTGGCCATGGGAAGGTAAGTAAGTGTTGTGAAGCCTGTGACAATGACAGCATTGTAGGTCTCTGGATTAATTAGGACACGGGTCTCCAGATCAGGAGAGAGTGTGATCTCATGGTGAAGATGGCAGTAGAACAGAATCTAAATTACATAGTTGAATTTAGCTTGAAAACTTAAGCTGTAAAAATGCTTCTGAAGGAAACCTAGCAGACAGGCAGGCTTTAGCTATGGGGAATATGGTAGGAATGACCCTCACATTCAGGTCCAACCTAAGGATTGTCTATGATGGCAGAGTGTGCTCACTGACTCTTCTTCCCATTAAGAAATGTGCATAAGGGACAAGACAGGAGACAGGTCAGAGATGACCAGCTTCCAGCCTGGTGCCAGAAGAGGCCAACCATCACCTCTCCTGTGGCCTGTAGTGACCCATCCCTCTACACAAGTGTTCCCAGCAGAAAAAGCCAGCTGTAGGGATTGTACAGTGATTGCCCATACTAGGCTGGCGATGTGGTGTGGCTTGGTTGGTCTCTTCTATATTTGGTCTTGTTGGGCCAGATTGTCTTAATGTTTGTTATGTTCTGGGAGTTAACTTGGTAAAATTGGAAGTCCCACTGACCCTTCAGCCTCTTGTTACTGTTATTGTAACAGTTGATGGTCTCACAGTGGCCATTTGAAGAGTTGGTGGCGTTTCACTGGAGCTCTTAATAGAGCCTTAGCCCTTGAGGAATTTGACCCTTGATCCGATCACAGAGTAGTCACTTTTTATGAGTATGATTTCTTTTCTTTCTTACACAAATATTGGATCCACTGAAACATCAGAAATTAGCTACCATCCAAACAGCGAACTGGTCCTATTTCAGTCTGTTTCTTTTTTGCCTCTATCTATTTGCAGATATGTATTTCCACCATCACAAGCATAGCTCAAATACTATCGCATAAGCCACTCCTTTGACATTCTAGCAAAAATACTTGTCTACAATTACGCATAATGTTCTTGATCATAGATGCAAAAGCCTATGTTTGTATCTTCAGCTACAGCTTTGCCTATTGCTGTAGTTACTATATGTCTCAATGGTTTCTGGCTTCTACCAAAAGTATATGGGCACTGAATTCAAAGCCGAAGAAAACTTTTTAACCAGGAAAGCCTAACCAAAGTCGACCAACATCCAGACCAAAGTATGCCCCTTTCTTCCTATTTTTGCTAACCTTGTTATTATTATTGTCCACTGAAGTTGTTTGATAAGGAAATAGAAAATTCCCATTTACGTTCCTTTGAAGATGGAATTTTTCATGTTTATCCTTTAATTGACTTGCTTTCTCACCTATGTATCTGGGCCTGGCTGGGTCCAACTAAATAAATTCACATGTACACTAAAATTGATGTTGATTTTGACCGATATAGTAACCTATTCATGTGAGGAACCTCAGCTACTTGGCAAACCCCATCTCAGCCACATGGACCATTGATTTCTTACTGCAAGCCGATCCGTAGCCATGCCATGCAGCCGAATGGGGACCCCAGCACCTTTCTGCCCCGCCCGTTTTCTCCTGGTCTCTGGTCTCCTTCGCTTTTTCTACACCGCTTTTCTCCCTTAATACTTTCATGCAAACTTTTTACGTGTTTACATACTTGACTCAGTCTGGATCTTCTTGGGTTTGTCTTTAACGTCCCCAGTGAACTGCCTCTGGTGTGTGTTCTCAGGATCACAAATGATTACGGCCCTTTGGTGCCCAAATGCGTTCCAGATGGGTAATGTTCACATGGTAGCCTGGATCTGGGGCCAGGCTTTCAGTGTGCTGTCCCAAGCCATGGGTGTCTGAACATGGAGGACAAAGATTTCCCAGTACAGAGGGGGGAAACTGAGGGGGCTTCTCAAACCCTGATGCAGTTTCCCTATTGCTACCCCAAATGAAAGTTAATATTGTCACTGCTGTGGGCAAGAATGCCAGGAATGCTTTGTAATGGTTCATCTTTTCTCAGCTCTCCGTTTTAATTACTATCAGGAGGTGACCTTTCCTGGCGCTGGGGAATCCTTACTCACAGGTGAGAATTGAAACCTACTGGCATGTGCATGAGCATGCTCGTGTGTGTGTGTGTGTGTGTGTGTGCTCGTGAGAGCCATTTCCTCCACTGAGGTAGGATAACTGATCTTTCATGCCAGGTTCATCAGTTCTGATTCTGCCTCTCACTCTCTACTGATGACAAATTCACTTCTCTCCTCAGAGCCTTCACTTTCTCATCTGTAAAATGGGGAAATGGCAACTGCCTCAGTGGTTAGTAACGATGTTCAGACAAGATCATAGGAGCACAATGTACTTGCTTCTTAAGGACACAGATGACAGTGAATGTCACCTGTTGCTCAGGTTTATTGTAAATGACCATGAGCCCTACAAGATTTTTTTAGTTTTATAGGTTACAGCTCAAAATGATTCTTGAGATTTTCTTTTTTCCTTTAATATGTCCTTTTTATTTGCATTTCTGGCTATGCTGCTTCCCACCTGAAAGCTGGGGTGAAGTGACTTCAGTCTCTAACACCCCATTTTTCTGATGTAATGCTGTTGACAGTTACTATCCTCAGAAAGTCCAGGGAAACACCTGACTTTGAATCAGTGCTTAATAAGCCTTATCAATCATAGATTTTTTTTCTATCAGCATCCCTCCCTCCCCTGACCCATCCTGGACCTTTCTACCCACTTTTGCAGTAGACACTCATTAGGCCTGGAAGCCCATTATTTCTGCCCATTCTGTCCACTGCATTCCTGAGAATTCAAGACTCAAGTCACCATCAGGTAGAATGCCTTGGCTCCATGAGGTAGCTTCTTTGTAAACCACAGGCTCCCCATGCTCATCCCTACAGTGGCCCAGCTCCTGGCTTGGCTCATTCCCTGAGCTAGGCTTCATTTGTGTTGGAATGGCCCCTTTGCAACTTGGCCATCTTGGACAATTTACTTTTTGTGACTCAGTACTCTTGTATGCAAATAGATGGGACAGTCTCCAGAACCTCACATGCTCCCTTGGAGGGTACAGAGAGAGGATGTGGATGAGTAATTTAAAAATGGTGCACAAGTGCATGATGTAGGGAACTATTACTGGAGATAACAATGTACCATGCTGTAATTATCTCCAGGAAGACCACCAGAGCAGGCATTGTGTCGTATCCATCCTTATTTCTGATACCAGGCATATAGAAAGTGCTCAATGTATGCTTGCCAAGGGTAAGTAGGCCCCTAATTTCCTTGCTTTTGAATTCACAGGACATTCTGAACATTGAAACATTTGAGTTGCAAGAAAGAAGCTCTGTGTGTGTGTATGTGTGTATGTGTGTGTGTGTGTGTGTGTGTGTGTGTGTGAAAGAGAGAGGGAGAGAGAGAGAGAGAGAGAGAGAGAGAGAGAGAGAGAGAGAGAGAGAGAGAGAGAGAGAGAGAGAGATCTAGGCACAGGGGAGACATCTTTCAATTTTAGTTTCCATTTGTGTTATCATGATTCATGTTGCTGGTGATTGAACCTAGAGTCTCATGTACACCAAGCATGAGCTCTGCCACTGGGCTATACTCCAATCTCATCCACCTCATTTGTAGGATGTGATAATTTTATTGATGTCATGATGTTTTCTGTGGCTTAGAACAAGGGTGAATGATATGCCTATTAAAAATTATCAGGGAGATTTTTTATAGAATACAATACTTTTATTTAAGTTATTTTTATTTTAATTTTGCAGTGTACGTCCATGGGTGTATTCGCCTGTGTCAGGCCAGAGGTTAAGGACATGTGACATCCCTATTCCTCTTTCATTTTAGTTTTTGAGAAAAGGTCACTCACTGAATTTGGAGTTCATCGTCTTAGCCAGACCGCCCGACCAGCAAACTCCTAGGATCTGTTTGTCTTTGTTCCTGTCAGATCAGGGTTATAGGGTGTGCTCTGCCATGTCCAGCTTTCACACAGATGCTGAGTTCCAAGCTTGCATCCTCATGTCTGCACAAAAAAGCACTTTCCCTGCTAAGCCATCCCCAGCCTCTGATTCTCAGCTGAATCAGGAGATTAGCAAGTGATGGTGTTTATTCTTGTTGGAGGTTAAAATGCATTTGTAAGTGACAGCAATGGAAATAGTGTGAGATTTGCACAGGAATGAACACGCAGTGTCAGAACAGAGCAGTACCTCTGAGACCTGACATAGGAAGCCCACTCCAGGAGAAGGAAGGCAGGACAGCAGTGAGACATCTTTCTCAGAAGGAACTAGAGGTCATCTCTAACACACTTCAAAATGAGTTCCAGACAAATTATAGAGTTGTGGGTAAGGAATATTTTATACACAAATTTAAAAAATGCTAGAGGCTGTTATTTAGAGTATATATGTATGCTTACTTGCTTTATATGCAAACTCATGTATATCAACAATATACCTGAGTTATTCTCTCTTAAGGCCAGAATAACAAAAGAACCTACACACAATTAAACAGACTGTTAGTAAGGAAGTCTGTGGCAGGGTTCTTGCCTTGAACGCACAAGGCCTTGGATCCAATGTCTGGCAACCAAATGAAATTGTAAATTTGAACGTACTTATGTAAAATTCAGAAGTAGTTTCTTCTTCTTCTTTTTATTAACTTTTAAAATCTCCATGATTAAAAAGGAAATGAGGAATGTTATAAGAATGTCCCTTCTCCAAGATTATGACGATTGCTGTGAAAAGGGAAGAATTGTCCCTAGTGTGATCTGCTGCACCCCTGGGGTTTTAACACAAGAAATATAAGTGCCAAGGACAGGGAAGGAGTTCCTCATGCCCGATCACCAAATACAAGGAGAATCAAATCATTATTAGGCAGACTACTCCCTTGCTGGAGATTCCTCTGTGACTCTGTTGTCTTGGGGGCAGAATTCAGAGCCACAGCCTGACAGGCTTCCCTTCCACCTCAGCCTCTCCGTGTACACCAGAGGCTTTAGCTAAAATCTGAACACGTACACAGAAGCTGAGAGTTTTCTGCACACAGCACCCTGACACTTTGTGTGACCTGCTTCTCTTCAGCTGGCCCTTCCCACCGCTCTTGGAATTTGCAGCTGCGCTTAGAACATGGTCCCCTCTGTGCACACTCTTGGGACAAAGTCGCAGACAATTCCTGCATTTGTTACCCAGTCTCTGAGAAAGAAGAGTGAATGGCTGCTCTCTGACTGAGTGTCCACTTCCTCTTCCTCCTGGGAAGCAGGTGTGAACCTTTACTTTTTCCTCAGAGTTGAGGGTGGGGGAGGAAATGATTCCCGAAGCTATATTCCTGCCAGACAAGGATAAAGATTTGCATAAACTGTCTAATTCCCTCCCCACCGAGTCTTATGCAGAGCTCTGCCCCCAGCCAGGCTCAGAAGTCAGGTCAGATCTTGACTGTCAAATAAAATCAAATGCTGGGCCTCCAGACATTATGCAGGATATAATGGTGTTTTAAAAATTGAACCTAGGGAGAAAGCTCTTTGGAAACTGCTTGCCATTCAAGAGTATGGACTGAGTTGGATCTTGAGAACTCATGTATAAACCAAGCAGACTATTGTGGTCCATCCATAATCCCGGCACTTTGGGATCTGAAGTGAGCTGGGTAGGCAGATTAGCCAAACTGGTACGCTCCACATTCAGAGAGAGATCCGGATTCTGTAAAATAGAGGAGAGTGATGAATGAAGATATTTAATATATGTTCACTTCCTGCCTCCTCCACACTTGCTTGCACACACAGATGAACATGCATGCACACATATAAACCATATTCATATGAAACACAGATAGCACACACACATACACACATGCTTATTTTTCCTCTCTTATTTTTCATGGGAGGGAGGCAGGCAGATTTCTTTGAGTTCTGGTCTACATAGTGAAGCCCTGTCTCAAAAATTGCTTTTCCTCCGAAATTGAAATTAAAATTTCAATTAGTAGTTTTATTCACAGTTTTATCTGCTCACAAGGAAGCTGAAAGTAACTGCTTTAGTTTTGACTTTTATAGGAACCCTTTAAGGGTGTGGACTTGACAGGGAGGGACATGTGACTTGCTGCTTAACCTGTGCGGCTTAATGGAAAGCAGGCTGGCGGGGTCTGCTCAGCACATGGTGGCTACTGTATTCCTCAAGTGAACTGTAGCCCAAAGCCTTGCTGCACACCAGCTGTGGGCTGTCAGGGATATTCAGGGGTAAGTACAAGGCCTTCGGAGTCAAATGGATTTGGCTCTAATCCCAATTTGTTAGCCGAGTAACCTTGGGCAAGCGTTGTGTGACCTCTCAGAGTCATCCCCGCTTTCACTGGCTGCGAAACAGGGATGGCGACCCATCACTGCTGCTGTGAGGACACACGGGAAAATCGTGCATGCACAGCACAGGCGACTCCTTTGACGTAATTAGGGGGAGAGAGGAACTGGAAGGAGTATGGACTTCCGTTATTTCATTTACCTGTAACAAGATGTATACTGTGGGATGCTCATTATGTATCCATATCTTAAACGTCACCACTACTTGAAGTCTCTTTATAGTAGTATACAGCAGTAATTCAAACAAGTCTTATTTTAAGGTCTAGAGATGGAATCTTGATACCCAGCAAGTGCCTCATATTGAAGTTCTCATTTGGCATTTTGCTTGGTTTCCTGGTCTAGAGATCTGCTTCTTGGGGCCCAGCTTTGCACGAAGTGTCCCCTGTGGCCAGTTTAGGATATGGCCCCAGGAACTGTATGGACACATTCTTCTGCAATTATCCAAGACATGAATGAATGAGTGACCCAGAATCACCCATGTGACACAGTGTACACTTTTAACCATTAAGCTGTCTCTCCAGAAGGTACATTAATATATTCTCATCTTAGAAAGAGGTACATGGAGTAAGAAATAAGGAAACAGAAAAAGGGCCCATCATCCTGCCTCTCCATCTATCTGCTCTTAACCTGCTGAGACAGATGTAGCCACACCCTTTTGTGTACATGGTATCCTCTGCCTCACTGCCTAGCCCCCAAACATTTCCCTCCTCCTAATTATTTCCCCGGTTATTGTTAGAATTACATTTCCCTCTGAATTGCAGTTTCCAAAATGCAGCAAATAGATAGTCCTTGTTCACATCACATTTTCCCTTCGTTATCCCTTGCTTATTATATTTAATTTTAGCATTTCCCATGACTGCGTGTATGATCAAGAGAGGTCAAACACAGGCAATTTAAAAATTCTCTGCATCGTAGCACAGCATCACCTTAAAGTTCTTCCAATAACGATACATCAGTTTTTAGACTAAAAGAAAACAATTGAATCTGTGCTTCAGGACATACCTGTTTTGGTAGAAGAATAAAAAAGTTTCACAATCAGCAAAGCTTCTTTATAAGCCCGATGATGTTAGCTGTCCATACGAGCAATGAATGTTTGTAGTGGGGTGGGGCCAGGGAAGCAGTGTGTTTTGGGGCCTCTGATACCTGCTGAACTTGTGTCTGTTTGTGCTGTTGACCAATTCAGTGGGTCCCTTTCCATTAGAGAAAGGCAGATTTGAGCCTGCTCAGCTCTGCTGTGGACAAGAGTCCAGGTCTCTAACAGGGTGTGTGAGCACAGACTTATCTGATTTTGGTTCAGTTAAGCAGAGTTTTGCACAAAATGGATTTGATCAAATGTACAATCTAAATGAAAGCTGAATGTTTAAAAGGGAAATTTGACCAAAGCAAACATTTTATTATCTCTTATACCTAGCAGTTGTAAATCTATCTTTATCTGTTCAACAATCCTGTTGTAGGTAGAGAGGCAGAACGATGGCGGATGGTGGCTCTCATTATATTTTTATTTTCCTTCTTTCTTTCTCTATCCTGCTATTTTTGACATAAAATTTTTTATGTTCTTTAAAATTTTGTTTTTGTTTTGTATGTATGGGTGCTTTGTCTACATATAATGGCAATGCACCACAGTGTGCCTGGTACTAATAGAAGCCAGAGGAAGGCATCAGATACCCTACAACTGGAATAACAGATGCTCTGGAGTTGCCATGTGAGTGGTGGGAATCAAACTCGGATCCTCTGGAATAGCATCCAGTGTTCTTAACTACCGAGCCATCTCTCCATCTCATTTATATTCATCTTAAGTGAGAAACAGGGAGATAAAACCCTGCTGTTTCCACTCTTTGGAAAATGTTTGTTGTTTTATTTTTTTGGTTGAGATAACTCATTTGTTGGAGTATGTAAGATGGTTCAAAGGCTAACAGCACTGGTTGCTCTTGCAGAAGACCCAGGTTCAGTTGCCAGCACCCACAGGGTGGCTCAAAACCATCTGTAATTCTGGCTCCAGAAGATGTGATACCCTTTTCTGGCCTCTTTGGTACTCAATGCACATTGTACACAAGAGGAACGTGTAGGTAACACTCATCCATACCCAAAGTAAAAATAAGAGTTAACAGAAGAAATCTTCAACAAAATTGTATCATATTTAAAGCCCTTTGCTTCTTTTGATGAAATATCAAATATTTACCATAAAGAGAGCAGGTGTTTTAATTATCTGCGCATGGGGCTACTTGAGATTCACGCCATTTGTGAAGCAAGAAGCTAGCTCCTACCTTGAGTAACATCTACGGGGAGCGCACAAGATGTTTTGTGTGGAATCGTTTGCATAGACTTGACTTCTTCAACTGTCGGCTGCTGGAGTGGTGGCATCATGGTGACTCTCTAATGATCTTTGCCTTCTCTTCCAGTCTAGCCTAGGCTCCATGCAAATGCAGAAGGTCTCCTTTCAAATATAACTTGGGTCATACCAGTTTTTAGACTTTTCATTATAGTTAGATCAAAACAAGGCCTATCTATGGTCTGCAAGTCCTAGGGCTAGCAGACCCCGGTTCCTTCTTCCAGCATATGGCCTCAGGCCTACCTTCTGCTCAACAGTTCACTACTGGTCACCAATCTGGTTGCTTTATTTCTCTCCAATATGCCAAGGTGGTTCTGTTGTGCAGACTTTGCCTGCACTATCCCTTCTTCTGAGATCTGGGATGCCCGAGTGTTAGATGCGTGTATGGCTCACTCAGTGCACTTAAGTATCTTCTGTTTTGCCTAATTGCAATTTCTTAGATAACATTTTTCTTTAATTTTACCCTTCCCATGGATTCTTCAAGTTACATTAGACACTCATATGTCTATATAAGGTCCTCTGTTGAAAGTACTTTTTTTTTTCTAGTGCTAAGGGATTGGACCCAGAGCCTTCCACATGGTAGACAAGAGATCTACCACTAAATTATATAATCTCCCTTGGTAGGGCTGGCTGTCCTGGGATATTCTATGCAGTTCAGCCTAGACTCAAACTCATGGTAATCCATCCGCTTCCACCTCCAAAATGCTTGGATTGTGGCATGAGCCATCACACCCAGCTAACTTTAATGAATGAACGGAATGTGTAAATAGATGAACTATGAAGCTACTATTGTCTATAGAAATTTAATTAGGATGCACCCCTACAGATAGACTATAATCTAAAATTCCTTAAGAAATAAGCAACATTTGTCAGGATTTCTATTAATTACTTTTTTAATCATTGTGACCAAACATCTGGCATGAGGAAACATAAAGGGGATGATTATTTATTAATTTAAAATTACTTACTTTATTTATGTGGATATATGTGCCCCATGTTCTCCAAGGCCAGACGGTGAATTGGATCCTCTGGAGATGGAGTTACAGTCAGATGTAAGCTTCTTAATATGAACTCAACGGAATTCAGGCCTCCAGCAAGAGCAGCACATACTCTTAACTCCTGGGTAGCCTCTCCAGCCCCAGAGAAGGCTTATTTTTGATCAGAGTTTGAGAGTTCATGGCCCATCATGATAAATGGTTTGGTAGCAGTAGAAGCATCAGGCAGCATCTTGGTCAAATAAGGAAACAGAAACAGGTCATCAAAAGGAACCCTGCTACCAGCCTCAAGCCTCTCTCCTTCCCCGGTGTCTGCTTCCTCCAGCTAGCCTTCCACCTCTCAAGTGTCATACAAACTCTCCAAAGAGGACCACCGTCTTGGAACCAAGTGTTTTATTACTTGAGTGGTGAAGAACATTTTACATCCAAACAATAGCATTCTCTTAGTCCCCAGAAATTTGTGGCCAAGTGACATTGCAAAATTAATTAAGTTTGACTTTAAAAGTCTCTATAATCTTAACAGTTTTTAACACTGTTCAGAAGTCTAAAGTTAGGGTCTATGAGACAGCTTAGCAGTTAAGAACACTGGATGTTTTTCTAGAAGACTTGGGCTCTGCTCCCAGTGCTTACATGACAGTTTACAGGTATCTGTAATTCCACTTCCAGGGGACCCAACACATTTTGCAGCTTGAATTTTCCAGTCTTTTTTTTTCTGTCACCATGTCTCTAGGAGCAAGGGCAGTGAGCACATCTTAGCCTGTGATGTTAAGCTGCTTTGAAATATCTTGTGTCAAACAACTTAATCTGTTACTTTAGAATACAGCATCAATAATGTTTTCAGAACATAGGTGTAACTCATTCTATTCCATGGCCAGGATGTAATGAGAACACCTTTATTCTAATTCCCAATGGGTTCCTTAATCTTCTTTGAAATTTCATGGATCTCATCTACACTAACAGCGTTTCTCTCAGTGTCCTGGTCTTCTGGGCTCCCATTGGAACATCCATTAAACTCTACGTACAGCATTTTAACTCTTCACTAGTTCATAGTTCCAAATGCTACCATGTTCTTCTCCTCAACTGGTTTCAAAGGCCTATGAGCCGTAAAGTCAGGTGTATCACAGCAACAACCCCATTCCTGGTACCATATCACCTTCCCATTGCTCTCACTAAATACCCAGCAAGAAGCAATTTAAGGTAGAAGTTGATTTGGGTCATAGCTCAAGAGGATATAGTTCATAATGGAAGACCAAGTGTAGTGGAAGCTATGCCAGCTTCAGTCACATCTTAAAGTACCATAAAAGGCAAGAAGGACACAAAAGGGGGACAGGACCTAAACATCAAGCTGTTTCCCAGACACCAACTTCTTTCAGCTGGACACTCACTGTCAAAAGGTTCTGTCACCTCCCAAATGAGTGCCACCAGCTAGGGATCAAGTGTTCAAACAAATAAATCTTTGTGGGATATTTTACATCCAAATCACAATGAGATTCTTTGTGTGTTGTGTGTGTACATATATATGTGTATGTATTTTGCCTGTGAGTACATATGTGGAGGCTAGAGGTTGTTTTTGGGGTATCTCCCTCATCAGTCTCCTTTTTTTTTTTGAGATGAGGTCTCTCACTGAACCTGGAGCTCACCATTTTGGCCAGCAAGTCCTCAGCAGCCTTCCGTCTTAACCCTCCTAGTGTTAGACTTGAAGACATGAGTTCCCACACCTGGATTCTACCTGTGTTCTGGGACTCTGAGCTCAGATGCTCTGGACTATCCCTGTAGCCCCATGAGAAGATTCTTCAAGAATCACAATCAATTGCTAAATTACTCAAAGTCACATCAAAATTAATAATACTTGACAAAAACAAATGGGAATTTTCATTCCATCCCATCATCACTTTATCTAATTACCAGATCAACCTTTTTGCTTGTGGCCAGGCTGCCTGTCAGCCACATCATGTAGGATCAGTGTGTGGGTGTGCCCCAAGCTGTAAGAGCTGGGCAGGGTCCCTGGGAATGGATCTCGCTGCCTGCCCCTCTTTTGAAGAAGAAAAACCCAGAGTCTCCAGATAGAGTGGTCAGGTTGTACTTCTTAGGAAAGCCACCCCGCTAGCCTTCCCTCAGCTTTACGGCACGTTTCCACGGAGGAAGGGAAGGCTCTTGGGGCACGGATCTGCAAGCAGCAGGTGTGTGCCTAGCAGGCCTAGAGTTGATCCCAGGCAATGAAGGAAAGAGACAAAGTAGTGAAGGTTCTGCTGGGGTGGATGGGAGGGCACTGAGCAATGTGCAGCAGGGACGTGTTAAGATGCTATTTCTACTGTGTAGTCTGGAGAGAGGGAGAGAAAGAGACCAATAGGAAGAGACAACCAGAGAGACAGAAGGAGATAGAGAATACTCGAGAATAGTTAAGACCTATACTATGAAAGCACACAATATTTTTAGATAGCTAATGTCCATCCTCCTGCATAGCTCTAGATCGTCTATAGGAATCTCCACAATGCAGTCACTATGCACACAGTTGTTAGAGTGAAATGACAAGGAAGGGACTGTGTGTGCTTAGTACAGATCTCACAGGTTTGGATGCTACACCTTCACATACAGAGGGGCCATCTCTGCTCTGCTTTCTGTCAGTTCCCACACACCCTCTCTTCCTCATGATTCTCTCCTTAGCTCTAGCCATTGCTTTGCTGACTCAGCTCCCTCAGACACTGCTCAGTGACCATGCACAAAAGCAGTGAGCTTCCTTCTGAGTCCTGTAGCCCTGTTTGCACAGGCCTTGCATATCTTCCTCCTTAGACTGCACAATTCTTACCTGGCTGGCTGCTATTTAAGCCCTGAGACATGCCCTGTCTGATGGTGTACAAACAGAGCCCAGCACTTGGCCTAATGTGTGCAGAATGGGTTAGCTGCAGAGAAGGAGTGAGTGGGCAGAGCCCCAGCAAACTGGGGGGGGGGGGTTGTTAGAGGGAAGCTAAGCCTTGGCCTATTGGTTCATTTCTTCTCCTAGGTTCTCATTCGGTTCCCTGGGAGGATGAGGATGAGGTAGAAGAACACCTGAGCAACCAGTCATGTCTTGGCCTTGTGAAAATGGTTCTCTTTATTGGGCAGGCATGACCGCTACCCCAAGTTTTCTTGCTTTTCAAAGGCCCTTGAGGAAAGAGGGAGCCATCGTTTGCAGTGAGTTTTGACAAAGTGCTCCAGTTCTTGAGGATCTCTCAGTTGCTTTATATCAAACAACAAAGAAATGTTTTGGGAATATACATTAGTCTAAAACCACCTCAAACATCACGGGTTTAGAATTCTTAAAGAGATAATCTGACAGACTCTGCAAGGGGAAAAAAGGCAGAGACGCTTTACACAGATTTAGCAATATTCTTCCTCAGGCTATGACCTCGAATTACAAGTGCTGGATGTCATGGCAAATAAGCCTTTTAAAACCCTGCCTGAAAAGCGATGCTGCGTGGTTCTTTTGTGGAGGGCACGGAAGACACACACACCCAGAGGAGGCATACAATCCGGTCTGTGCTCATGTCATGCAAATGGGATTGGGATCTGTTTGCAGCCTCAGCCTCAGACGTGGGAGCATGAAACCCTGATGTCAGCATGCTCAGATCGAGGTGAGGGAGGGTCTGGAAAATAGAATGATTGTTTCAGAAGTCAGCTCTCTCTCTCTGCACTAGATCCTCCAGGAGTTAAGGACTGAATTAGAGCCATTTCAGACCATGAGTCTACAGGAACAAGAGATGTTTCTATATGAATATTATAAATTTATAAGTGATCATGTCTAACCACACGCCCAATTTAGTATATGCATGAAGTGGATATTTGTCTTGCTGACTTTATTCTCTGAAGCTTTGTGTGGATTGGGTCACATCACATTTCCTTTTTTTTCTGACTCAGGAGTGCAGGACACATGCAGAAGATGCACTGGGGACTTTGAAGTTTCCCCAAAGAACCGACAGCTAGCAGAACACTTCAGAGCCTACTGTGAAATTTGCTCTAAAAATATTTACTGGCCTTGGATTTTTTTTTCTTATTTTGAGAAAAATAAAAGGAAATGCTGAGAAAGTGTTCGCCCTGTAAAATCTTAAAATGGGAATGGAGGAGGGGGAGGATTAAAAACCAATTGCTCTGAACACACCATCATTATTTGGGTCTTTCTCCTACCCAGCTCCCTCTCCCCATCTCTCTTTCTGCTTTCTTTCTTTTAGTTTTGTGCTGGGGGTCAATTAATCAGCGTTGTTCCACTCTTTTCGACAGATGGAACCACAAGGGGGCTATGAAACACACATTGTTCCGTGGACGCTGATTTAATTACGCCTTCCCTTCTCTCCTATTTATAACGTAGGGATTGTCATTATTCTCATGTCATGGAAAATTGAGCTTGAGAACTTGCCCAAAGTTAGGAACGTGGGGGAGATATGACTAAGACCCAAGGCTGACCTACTAACCTTGGCCTTGGACCAGCTTTTAGAAACATTTTTCTACTGTTTACAGAAAACGATGGTGTCAGAATGGCAGGAGAAGGTCCTAACAAGGAACTCTAATCCTTTTGTGAGTCCTTGCTGACTGGCTCTGTGAGTAGTTCATGTGTGTCATTGCACTGGGGTCCCAAAGCCAAACTCGTAAACAGGACAAGAGTGTGATGCACTTGAGCAAAGGACTCAGGAGTCTGAGAGAGAGGTAGGGGATGGGGAGACCAGGAAGCCTGCATCTATCTAAAGTGGGGGGATGAGAACATGTTAGTTAACCCATTGCTACTGTTAAAACCATAAATACTTTATTACCGTATTTCAGATCATTCTTGAGGTCAGAGAGCAAGATCTGTGGGTGAGAACTCATCTGTAGGAACCTGTCATTAGCAAACCCAAGGAGAGTAAGTAAGTAAAATATATTTGAAGTGTCCCTTGAGCTTCTGCATCTCAAGGACCACAGGGACCAGGCTGGCATCCTAAAACACAATCACACGCCAACAATACCTCTTCACTACCTGGGTGGCCTCCCCAAGCCTCAGTTTCCCTGCCTAACACACACCAAACACCAATAGTGCCTAATTTATGAGTTCATTGAGGGGAATGTGAATACAACATTTCAAATCTAACATGTCTGATACCAAACCCTGTTTGTCCCTTCCACCTGTCTGCCCCCACTGTTCTCATGTGTGGGTGCTACAATCCATTTGTTGCTTCTTCTGCTAGAAGCCAGACATACAAACCTATTTCTGCTCTTATTACGACAGTAATGACAAGGCTGCTTCTAGAATTTTCTATGAGACTTCTTCTGGTCACTCAGTACACATGAGGTGTTAGTCTACTGTTGCTTTCTCATTGATCAAATTGCCACCATCAAACACTGAGAGCATTAATACCCTGGTGATTTACTTGCAACAGAGTTGAATGCCTGTCATCCCACAGAGAGTGAAGTGCTTGCTGCTCCTGGTTCCCTACAGCCGCCTAGAACAAGGCTCGACACCGAAGGACCCCAGTGGGATATGCATCAGATGAGTGAATGAATGAATAAAAGAATGGAACCTGCTGTCATCTGTGAGGCAGAGTGTGGCCACAGCTTCTCTAGAGAGCAGAAAGGCGAGGGGCTGGGTTTACAGGGCTTACAGCAGGTTTGGGGCTTGCCTGGAATGTGCTGTGAATCAGCACCAGGACTTGCTGGTTCCTTGCTCTCTAACCCACTCAAATATTTTGCTTGTAAGGCTGTTAAGGAGGTAGAGATAATGGCTCCTGGAACACAGAATGAATCAGAAACAAAGACTGGAGAGCCACACACACACACTTGAATAACCTGTAAAATTAGAAAGGCCAGTCTGGGAAAGGGGATATGTGTGACAGTAATAGCGGGATCATGAAGCCGGGGAACACTCCAGTGACATCCTGTGCCTGGCTGTTTAAGGAGGGGGTGAATTATGCTGCATCCAAGTTTCCTGTTGTACTTCTCACTCATCGGTCTTAGATCATTTGACAGACCCCTTACTGTATTCTTACAGTTTTGGGGTGTTGCTAACACCACCTCTCTACTTCATGCTGGTCTCTCTGAGTAGTTAGGGAGGAAGTCATGTTCTTCCTAGGCTATTTCTGTTATTTTTCCCGAGCTTCACAAATCTAGATTTGACCAGAGACTGATGCATCAGCAAGACTTGAACATTTTCACTTCGATCATTGACATTTACCGACATCCACACTAGATTTTGTTCGTTTGTTACCATTTCTGCTTTGCTGCTGGTGTAGTAATGTGGATGCAAGCTAAGCTCATTTCATGGTCCTCCAAGTTCACATTGCTGGAGGTGTGTGTGTGTGTGTGTGTGTGCGTGTGTGTGTGTGTGTATGTGTGTACCAGCTTCACTTTGAATATGTGTTTTTCTGTTTAGAAAATTGGAGACGGTTATTTTAAAGGAAAGGAGGCAGACGGAGGTGGAAATCGTGACCTTGAGGTAGCTACCGAAGCTTGTTTGTCAGAACCTAAGTTGTTCTTTAAGTGCAGCTCATTGGAAATGTTCTAAATGCTTCCAGGATGTGGCCTTGCTCAGCTTGCTTGTTGGATTTTTGTTTATTTGTTTTGTATTTACCTTCATTTGGAATATTCTGACCTAGACATAATTAGTCTTGTTCCACTCATGCCCTGGCTCTCTTCACCTCCACCTGTACGTGCTTTTCACATACTTATATCCTGGTATCCTGTAAGATATGACAGAGTGTCTTCAGCCATTGGCCCCTCTTACTGCTTCAATATATGTCACCATGGTAACAGTTGTTATCCAGGCTCATGACACTACTCAGGCCTCTCATGTGCCCTTGCTTTTGGCTGTAGTGGTTCTGGGAGACCCTCAAGTTAGAAGGCAGTTATAGATGGGTTTCTGACTAAAATGTCTTCACTACAAGACACTGGACAAGATTCTAAGGCAGGAGTCCAAGCCCAGAGCCCAGACTTTTTCTCTCCCCATTCTCTCATGGCGCGTTCTGTGTCCTTCCAATTCCATGAGTCTAAGTCAACTGATGTCAGGACTGACAGAGTCCTCAGGGCATATCGGTGACTCATTCTCCAATCATAAAGAGTCTGTCACCTTTTTGAGATTCTGCAAACCTTCACTTGAACCTTGGGCTATATTAGGCTGACATTCTCCTGATGGCCTTTCAGCTATGTAAGGCTGGGTGGGGCTGCAGATCTTTCTGGGAATCTAGATAGAGTGATGAGAAAAAAGAAGACGTATCCACTAATCACCAGGAGAAAGGTAGTACTGCTCAAATCCTTGTAAAAACTGGGGTTCCCATTTTGGGTGTGGTCCCAGAATGGTAAAATGCACAGAGCTTGGCTTGGGATCCACTGATGTATTTTATTATGTGGCACTGGATAAGACTCTCTAAGGAAACACGGCTTCTGGGATGCCTAAATGTGATAGCAAAAACCAAATGCCTACTACACATTCTGTACACAGTAGGCCTCCATGTCACCATTGGCTTTACACCCCCTTTCTACACTCTGGCTACCCTCCCAAACCCCACAATGTGTGATGACTGTGAGGGCTTCTAAGTCTCCTCCTATCTGTGCATCTTGGGAAAATTCACTTGTGAAGTCCCTGATTCTTAATCTATGAATTCTGGTTGACAACTGATTGACTCCTAAGACTCGTTCTGAGAGTTAATGGGATAACAGCAGACTTTTAGAAACTGTAGCCGATGTGTCAGAAATGGTCCTTTATGAGCAGCTCTCTCACAGTCCTCATCCAAATCCAGCCTTCCAAGGTCTTTCTCACTCACTGTACATTTTTCCTTTCTTGTTTATGGCCTCAAAAACCTTTTAAGTCTCCCAGTAAGTACAAGGTATGAAGATGTAAAGATAGGAAGGGGAAACATGTACAAAGTTGGGGACTTCTAAGCAGTTTTATGCAGGTGGTGTTGCCTGGATTCTCGGAGATGGGACCAAGACTCCAGAAACCTGACTGGAATGTAGAAATTACCTAATGATCTCTTCAATGTTCTGAATTCTTACCTTGTTGTTAGTGTTACAAAAGTGCATGAATTCCAGGCTACAGTAAGTGGAAAAGTATTGTCACTTCAGGTCCTCACAAACATATTCTATAGCCACTATGTAAGCTAGTGAACCCAAAGATGGAAGGTGATCTTCCTCAGGGAGGAGGTGGGTATAGCCCCCTGATGCCCTGGAGTAAAAAGGGAAGAGTCAGAAGAGGCTCAGGAAACAGAGCAATCAAGACCTTTGGTGAGACAGCGTGTTTGGAACAAAGCCTGGGGCATCATTTAGGATTTGTTATTTGCCAGCACTCAGAGAAGCCATTCGCAGGCTAACTAAGGACGGGAAACAATGAAGTAGGATGATGGATAGCCCACAGAGTGGGTGGGAAACCAGACTTGGAAAACTACAGAAAGTGGGAGAGTTCTGGGGTGCCGAAATCCAGACCTGCTGGAGAGCTGTGCTAGAAGGGGCGGCGGGGTGGGTGGGGGTGGGGGAGTGGGTGGTGCTTCATGTGTTTCTGAGGTTTTCTTTTCTCGGACTCATGGCTTATTACAAGTCCAAGTGACTATCACATAACCCCCTGAGGGGCAGATACTTTGGGTGACTGTCACATCATAGCTGCACCTATAAGAGAGAGAAAATTTCCCAATTAGAAATGCAAGTTGTGTGAAGATGGGCTACTATCCTCACTGTGCAGTCTGTTTCAGGGATCACGATCTGGAGAGTAAAGGTGTGATGTCATTATACCTGTGCTGCTTAGCCGTAGTCATTGCCAGTCTGTGACACGTGGGAGGAGAAGCGATGAATGAGGCAGGGACAAATAGAGCCCGGATTTGTGGACATATAATCTTTGATCCCCAGTTCCACTTTCGAGAAGGGAAAGGTCTCTAACAGAAGAGAGGGCTTTGGGGATCTGTGACAGGCGAGACTGGAGCTGTCGTAAAGATCTGCACTGACGTTCGGTAAGGGTATGGGGGGGGGGGGGAGGCTGCTGCAGAATGGCAGCTATGGGGAAGCCTTGCTCACAGCTAGAACCACAGCTCAGTCCCCAAGCTGTTCCGATTATCATCCCAACTGAGTCTCAAGGTCCTTGCTAAGACATTGTCAGAAGCAGATGACGTAAACTCAGAATGCTGGAAACACAGGAAGGGCCCGGCCTAAGAAGCACAGACCAACAGTTCCACTTGAGGAGTTGAGTGGGGACGATCTCAGTTCTTTCTCTCGAGACTCTTGGGAGCCTATATGGAGACATATGTAGGCTCATTAAGAAAGGGATAGAAAGGTCATATGAGAAGCACAAGGGCTGGGGACATCACAGCAGTATACTGCTCTTGCAAAAGGCCCAAATCTGCTACTGCGCTGGCTACATACATGTCAGTTTGACAGAAGCAAGAATCAGCAGAGAGGAGGGAGCCTCAGCTGAGGAAATGCCTCCGTAATATAAGACTGTAGACAAGCTTGTAGAGCATATCCACCCCCTCTTCCTCCCTCCCCTTCTCTCTCTCTCTGCTTCTCACACCCCAACTGAGTTTCCCCTTTCTTCCTTACCTCCCAGCCCCTTCATCAAGCGCCCCCCCCCCAATCCACTCTTCTTCCGTTTCCCTTTGGAAAAAGGCATGCCTTCCAGGGATAGCAACCAAATGTGGTCCATCAAGTTGCAATAAGACTAGGCACATACCCTCCCATGTCTGATGGGAGCGAATGCTGAGACCCAAACCAAATAGTAAAGGGGGTGGGGGGCTCCAGGAACCCTGTGGAAGGAGGGGGATTGTAGAAGCCAGAGGGGTCAAAGACACCACAAGAAGAAACACAGGCACAGCTAACCTGAGCTCACGGGGACTCACAGAGACTAAGCCGACAGCGAGGGAGCCTGCACGGGTCTGACCTAGGTCTGCTGCGAATTTGCTGTAATTGTGTGGCTCAGTGTTCCTGGAGGGACTCCTAACGGTGGTAGCTATTTCTTTTGCCTGCTTTTAGGACCCTCTTCCTCTTACCAGGTTGCCTCATCTAGCCTTTTCTTAATTAGTGGGTGCCACCCCTGGGCTAGTGGTCCTGGGTTTCTAAGAAAGCAGACTGAGCAAGTCACAAGGAGCAAGCCAGTAAGCAGTCCCTCCATGGCCTCTGTATCAACATCTGCTTCTAGGCTTCTGTTTGAGTTCCTGTCCCGACTTCCTTTGATGATGGACGATGATGTGGAAGTAGAAGCCAAATAAACCCCTTTTCTCCCCAAGTTGCTTTTGGTCATGGTGTTTAATCACAGCAATATTAACCCTAATTAAAACAGGTTCCCATCAACTACGACTTCAGACAAGCCCCACCATCTATAACTCTAGTTCTAGGAGATCTGACATCTGAGGGTATCTGAGTTCACACTCATTTTCCTCCCACACAAAATAATGATTTTTTTTTTTTAATGAAGCTAACTTTGTCTTCAAATACTTGAAGCCTGAGCATTTGGAAAGCTGAGGCAGGAGGACTGACATAGCTCCGAGCCTCCCTGCCTTACATAATGGTCTTAGAGCTACTGTCTAACAAAACCAAATGGTAAAGTTGGGGAGAAGGGCATGGTTCCAAGGACCTGAATTGGATCCTCAGTATACATACACAGAAAAATAAAAAGCTGGGCACGATTATAAGGACACAGACGTGCAATTCCAGTATTGGGAATGTACAGACAGAAGCCTGGGGCTTGATGGCCAAAAAGCCTAGTCTACTTGGTGTGTTCCAAGTTAGTGATAGACCGTCCCATAGAAGGGGCAATGCAAGGTTGTCCTCTGACCTCTACACACGATGACCCCATATAAGCAGACACACACACACACACACACACACACACACACACACCCCACACAGAGAGAGGGATGAAGAAGAGGAAAGAAGGTTAACCCTGAACAAGTATTAGGTATATGGAGACTGAGTGAAAGAATAACCATGAAGGGAAAATGGAGCGAGCCAATTCGTCAGCTGTGAGATGCTAGCATCATCCATCTTTTAGACTATTGAGGCTTAGAATTATTTATTTGGAAAAAACTGAGGCTAAGTTGGGCACCTTTTTCTGAATGTCGTTGTGGGTAATCATTGAGAGAGGATAGCAAAGCCCAAGGTAGAAATTCAAAACATGTCAGCCATTATATCCAACAGGCTGAAAGATGGAGTGGATGAACGAATGGATGGACGAAAAATAAATCAAGACGGAGGAGAGTGGATAAAGAGAAGAGAGTGGAGGGTGACTCAGGTGCCTCCTCCATGTGGTCGCGTCTGCCTCACACACAGGGAATTTCCCCCGGCCAGGCCAGCCTGCCTGGCTTCAGCAGGAAGATAAGATGCTCGGCTGTCTTTTCATCTCCTGTACCTCCCACCCCTCCCCCGTCTAACCCCTTTTGGCAATTGGGACCTTCAAAGTCCCTGCTGGCTCCAGATCTGTAGATAATCGCTTACTGTAATTCTACCCTGGAAAGAAGGCTGATAAACTCCAGATGGAGCTTGAGGTCTTCAGACTCACTTTCTCTGTCCAGATAACACTGTAGGACCAGACTCTCCCCTATTAGGGAAAAATTCTTCATTTTAGGGAGTAGGGGTCAGAAGTCGGAGCAGCTGAGATCCCAGTTCTGGCTTTATTCATAATTTGGTATACTATACCATGTTCTGGCACGCTGAAAGCCTTCAGGGAGGCACTGGCAGGAAAGATCCAGGCTTAAGAAGGGTCAGACCTTTACTCTCACAGAGGGTCTGGTGTATCAATCAGGCCTCCTCAGGATATGGAC
The DNA here is from genome assembly GCA_033318265.1 of Phyllotis vaccarum. Classification (NCBI taxonomy): domain Eukaryota; kingdom Metazoa; phylum Chordata; class Mammalia; order Rodentia; family Cricetidae; genus Phyllotis; species Phyllotis vaccarum. The sequence goes on from JARWLC010000011.1 coordinate 57,145,443, forward strand.
CAGGAGGCATCTTCTGACATCCTGGTCTCAGGTGGAGATGCTGAGGTCCTTCACGTGTCTTAAGAGACAGTCATAGGGCTCTCTACATTTGAGTACATCACTCAAGTTTGAAGTTGGTTCTTTGATTTACTAGATCGAAGGCACCATGGTAGTTTACATGAGCTGTTTGAGCCTTAGCTTATCTTGGAAAAGGTACTAAAATCCCCACTTCACTCTAAATTGCAAAGGGTAGGAGGATACAGCAGAGTGTTCACTGTGGTTAGAAATCATGAAAAGGTGAAATGTATTCTTCTTGTCCAAATTATACTGTGGTTACATGTGATGGAGGAACAGTGGTCAGATCCATCCTCAGGTGACATTCCTGAAGGGTCAATGGATATGGACCCTTCCATCCACTTTCTCATTAATATTTACTGAGTCAGTCACCTCCCATCAGCTAATCTTAACTTTGGATCCCAAGCAGCCCAGAGACCAGCTTCTCAGACTGAGGTATGGCCAGGACTCGTGTGTGGATGCTTCCTGAGCAGCAGATCTGGGCGTGTCCTGCAAAGAGAGAGAGGGGTCAGGACTTGGCTGGGGCCCCATAGAGGAGGCCTCTGGCTTAGTATGATCCCCTCTGAATTACTCCCTGTGCCGTTCATAAACCCATTATGTAAATCCATCTAGATTTAAGATTCAAACCCTACCTACTGCTAAGAGAATTTAGGGTGCTTTAAGATTAAAACCAGGACCAAAATAGGAACTTTAAAGAGGACAGCTCCCGATCAGTCTCATAATGAGAAAAAAGACTGAACCTATCAGATACAGAGAGATGAGAAGCCTGGTAATGCCCTGAGTCTGTAACTTTGTAGAGAAACAGGCCTATTTTGCCACAGACTGAGGGAAAAAAATACATGTCCAGCCTTTTTGGAAAACTATTAGGTTGCAGTTGCTGAAATGAAAATGTGTTCTCCTTTTGGCTCAGTAATTCCAGTAATGCATCCTACAGTTTTACTTGCAAAAATGGACAAAGACATTATTAACCCAAGAGTATTATTTGCATAATCATATTGGAAAAATATAAAAGCTAACTGAACGCCCACGCACACGGACTGGATATATTGCACTATAGCTATATGGGAAAAGAGAAAACAGAACGATCACAGAACAGAATGTACAGAGCTCTTCTGGGTGTGACCAAGGATGTGCATGTGGTGTGCTTGTACAAACTGATCAGGAGCATTGTCGTTAGGTAGGACTTGAATGCCTGAAACTTCAAGACTAGAGGAAGGCTTACCTGTAGTGATAGGTAAGCCATACTTTAAAACACTTTGAATTTTTCCCTATTTGTATGCATTGGTTATAAAATACATAAATATTCACATCCTCCAATTAAAAATTTTTGAAAATCACTAATTACAACTGTAGATGCAAAACCCTTTGACACCCCATGGGAAACTCACCATAGACTGACACAGCATTTTGTTTGCTGGAGCCCCATGCAAACGTGAAATGCTCTGCATTAGGAAAGCAGTGGAGTGAATAGCTCCTGGCAGTTGCCTTGGCCAGGGTTACACATGTGCAACATATTTTGCTGTCTCCTGCGAATACAAGGACAGAATAGCAAACATGTTGTGCCCCATAGTTTGCATTTTCCAAGATCAGGAAGTTCTTAGTTGACAGAGATCGATAACGTTTCTTCTGAACCAACCAATAATCAGCAGTTTCCTCTGACTCTCCAGACTGTCTCTGAGAACCTGAACTGTCTTGTTGGATGGCATACTTATTCCACTCCAGACAGAAACACAGGCCTGAATATATGTGACGCTTTACCTTCCCCTGGGTACAAGGGACAAAGATGCATGATTGCCATCCTTTTAGAAGGGATAATGGGACAGCTAGATAGTGGAAAGACCATGTGAGAAAGAGACCATGTTTGAATTCATCCCAAATGAATTTGCTTCTGGCAACAGGGTGGCTCAAGTGGGTGGCACAGAAGTTTCTGAGTCCTATGTGACTGGGGTGAGGGTGGAGTAGTGAGGGGTGGGGAGGTGAGGGGGATAAGGACAGTAAACAACAGAATTAGGTCTCTGCAAGTGACCTGTGATTTTAATAGTCTTTACTCATGTGCAGTTAGAAGACTTCAGATCTCTCTGCTGGGTGGGTAGAACATTTACATGTCTTAGGTTCCACTAACCAGAGTACACTATTTTATGTCACACTTGTTCTAAAACAAAAGGACACATTGGAAAGGGAGCAAAGAATGATGCTGAACGGCAGGAATATGTGATTTACCCTGGAAGGGTTTGATGTGGGAATGTCTTTCTGTATGCTGTGAATATCAATCTTTAAATAAAGAAACTGTTTTGGCCCATGACAGGCTCTGTAGAACAAGTAGGCAGCAAAATCAGAATAGGTAGTAGGAGGACAGAAACACAGGCAAATCGAGCCAGCCATCCAAGAAGAAACATGTAAGGAACACAAGTGAGCCACGGGTCATGTGGCAGACAGATGAATGAAAATGGGTTAAGATGTAAGAGCAGGCTAGTGATGTGCCTGAGCCATAGGCCTAACAGCATGAACTTAATATAAGTGTCTGAGTCATTTTGGGGGGCCTAAGCAGAAGCGGGTGGCTAAGCCGTCTGAGACTGCAGGTCTGTGGGTCTGGACCTCTGGCTGGACGGGACCAAGAAACCTCATTGTAACAGTATTATAACAAGGATTCTTTACCAGCAACACAACCTTTAGGTATGCAGTGTTACAAGGGTTAATCAGAAGCCTGTGGGTCCTAGGACACAGCTGGTGCTTTGAAGGAAGCCAATCAACCTTAGTTTCTCTCTTCTCAAAGAATCTGAAAGGGCTGAGATGTTCTAGTCCAATAACACTTACTTACTTACTTTGCTTAATACAGCACCTTCCCATTCCATTACTATGATCATTCTGCCACCAGATTAGGGACTAATCATTTGAACAAGAGTGTATTGGCCCCCTGGAAATGGATAGGCAAATCTGATTGCATGCTTGCACACTGCAGAGTACTGATGCTGTGTTCCATTTTTTTTTGCCCATGGAACAGCAAGATTATCCCATGTTTCATTAGTGGACCTAGATTTAATGTTCGGGTCCTGTGGGTTCCGTATATTAGGGCTTTTGGAGAGTCATTCTGTGCAAAGGAACATTTTGCTGCAAAGAACAGTAAACCCAACTCAAGGTGAAACAGAATATTTTCATGAATAGTTAATTCAGGGGACAAATGGTAACGCCAGAAACGAAAATCTCTCCTATATTTTCTGCTCTACTAACCTTAGTGCTAAGTTTACCTTGATTAAAAAAAAATAAGTTTACCTTGATTAAAAAAAAAAAAAAAGGTTGGTGCAGAGTCTGGTGCAGAGTCTAAGCATCTTGGGATGGAAGGGAGAGAATATAATCTTGTTAGTTTTGTTTTAGGAACAAAGACTCAGACTACCCCCACCATAGTAGCCAGACCTGGGTCACATGCTCACTCCTGAACTTATCATGGCAACAAGATTATCTTTGAACGGATGAGGCTTACTTGAAGCAAAGAGAAAGGAACTAAGGAGCAGCCAGTGGTATCTACTATGTGATCATTCTGATAGATTGAAATGCCTTCCCATGACTTGGGGACAGCTCAGTAGTCTACAACTTGCCTAAAATGCATAGGCTTCGGGTTTGATTCCAAGGCACCAGAAAAATAGGAAAAAAAAAAAAAAGATGACTTCCCATGATCCTGATCTCTTTTATACCTTTGTACAATTCCCTCCCTTTGAGCATGGGTGTGGCTTTTCCATACTCTTACCCAAGAGTGATGGGATCCCCCGTTTATGGTTGTGTTACAGTATACAAGCTTCCATCTTGCTAGTCAGGCCTCTCTAGGATCTTGCTGGCTCAATGAGGTAAGCAGCCACATTGAAAAGACTCCGTGGTATCAAGCAGCTGCCTCTGGGAACATAAGGCATCCTCCATCTGACAGCCAGAAAGCTTGTGGATTCCAGTCCTCACACTATGAACAACTGAATTCCACCAACAGCTCAAGGAAACTTGTGAGCTGATATTCCAAATTTTGCCTCTAGATGAGAGTGTCACGTTCTGGACATCTTGATGACAGAGAACACCACTAAGTGACATCTCAATGTCTGACCCACAGAAACTAAGAAAATACATGTGTGTTTAGTTACAAAATATGTGGCAGTTTGCTGAATAGCGATAGAAAGCTAATAGTTGTTCTTGTTTTAATGAAGTTGAAAATAGTAGTTTCCTATTTTCTAAATTAAGGATACAGAATGATTTTCCTTAGACAAATATATTGACTGCAACATTAGAGAAAAGGCATTTTTTTCAAGGGTGTGGGTGACAGCTAGTACTGACTCCTTAGAAGCTGGGGGACACAACTCTGCAAATAGAAAGCACCACAGAATGTGAGCTTCTGGGGACCTTTGGGGACAGGAAAGGTGAGAAAGAGGAGTATTCAGGGAAAGGTGAGTGAGTGTGTGCTGCAGGCCTTGCCTTGGTTATGCCTGTCCCCCACCTCAGCTATTGAAAAGGGTGCGAAATTTTCTTATTAATACTAATTGATGTATCAACTGAACCCACTTTGACTTCTGGGTGAGTCCGTGAGGCAGGTCCTAGAGCAGTAAGGTTTCCACAACCTGTCTTCCTCACAGCCTCTCTTCTGGAGGGCCCAGTGGGATTTGTTTGTTTGTCAAGGCTGTGGAAAGAAGGAACCACATACAAGCGATCTAAACAAGAACTTTATCATCTCACAGGTTTGGAAGCTGCTTCGTACATGGGTTACCCCAACACCTGTCTTCATCTGTACATGAAATTCTCCCTGTGGGAGTGTCTCTTCCAGAGTTTTCTTCTTCTTGGACTGTCTAGATGGCTTAGCAAGTAAAGTCTTTTGCCATGAACCCTTGTAACCTAAACTCAAAGTCCAGGATCCATATAAATGTAGAAGGAGCAAACTGACCTTATCAAGCTATCGTCTGACCAGAGCATACATGTGCTCTACATGTTACATCCACAAATATATATATATACACACACATACACACACATAAATAATGAATGAAAAATTAATAAAAATGAATTTCCTTTTCTAATTAGGATGTTATACTATTTTACGCATCTACTTTCCTCTAGGGTAGTCATCCTTTAACTACTTAAATCTGCAAGTTAGGTCACATTCTAAGGTTCTAGGCATGAGGATTTCACCTTAAGGATTTGGTGGAAAATTCAACCTAACCTACAGTACTGCAATTGATAGTGTGGGCACTGACTCACGTTGGAGCTAACTTTTTGTTTTCTAAATCTACTTATTTACCAATGAGATTGGGATTGAATGTAAATTTAGCTTCATTTTAAGAGGTTGATAGACTCCCCCAACTAACATCATTGTTTGAAGCAACTTCCTAGAATTTGCTCAAAGTTGCTTCAAGAAATGCTTCCTTCCTGAAATATTCAGAAAGTTGTATTAGTTACTTTTCTGTTGTTGTGATAGACAAATGTCAACGAAATAGGGGAGAACGGGCTTACTTTGTCTTACAGTTTCAGAGATGACATTAGCCATCAAGGCAAAGATGGCTTGAGGGTAAGGCCGATCTGGCAGACAGGAAGTAAAATGGAGTAGGAAGTGATACTGGGCTATAAATTCTCAAAGCCTGCCCCCAGTGATGTACTTCCCCAACAAGCCCCACCCCTTCCTCTATTCCCACCCCACAATGTTCCACAGCTTTCCCAAATGGAGCTACCAACTGGGCACCAAGTGTTCAAATGCATGTGCAATGGAGGACACTTTCCATTCAGGCCACAAAACAACCAATATTCATTTAACTGGGAATGCTTTTTCTTATTTCACAGCTCTGCACTGTCATTAATTGATCTACAACTAGTGTCTCATCCATCCAGTAGGAGGAGAAAATATTTGAAATAGACTCTATCGGAGAAAAGAATCTTGCAGTTAAACCCACACAGGCGAGCTTCCATAGAGGCTGAGTGCACTGCCTGTTCCTGGGTGTACTTCCAAGGCCACTTGGCCCCAGAGAGGAAGAGCCTGTGGGCGTTTGCCTAATCTTCCACCTAGAGACCCAACCAACCCAGCAGGTCTAATTGACTGCAATTAATAGTTCACATGTTCTTCACAAAGCAGTCTGGTTTAAGTGCTCTAACTGACTCATTCCCTGTAGGTTACAAAGTGAAATTTCAGTAGGCAGGGCTTCAGACTGTCTCTGACAGAGCTGGAAGGAGGGTGTGCTCCTGTAGGGAGAACAGCACACTCACCCTGTCTCTACAAAGGACATTATCCGCAGATGTTCTTCTCAACCCTCCTATCTCCCTCCTCTATTAGCCTATTCCAGGAACTAGAATGCCTACCAATGTTCAAACTAGAATGGTCCTAGAAATTTCGCAACATGCTTTCTTTTTGAAGCCACCTGTCCAAAGACACTCTGCTTTTGAGAATATCAAAGTTGATTCAATTCCAAGACTATCTTGAGAGCTGTAGGATGTGATAATTTTCACACTAGGGGGTTTTCTGTAAAGCTGTTCTCCCAAATACTGATCCTGTCAATAGATTGGCCAATGAGTTGGCTCTTTAGGATCCTTTATTTCTCTTACGGGAACCAAGATGCTTTTCTAAGCAACTCTTGGGGTGTGCAGGGTGAAACCTAAAATAAAGGCAGAGGAAAGGCCAATGGGAAGATGACCAATCATATAACACAAAACAAGAAGGAAGAGCCGAACAGCTGAAAGTCAGGGAAGAGAATAGCAACAGCGAACAATAGAGTGTTGTTGCAAAACTAATGGCTTCACGTTTTGATCTTAAGCTCTGTTAAAACAGCCCCTGAATCTGAAGGGCTGCCACTCCAAGTCAGCTGCTAATATCACATTACAAATTACTTTGCCAACCTGTTCAACTACTAATAACACATTACAAATTACTTGCCTATGCATATTGTCACATGACTATGATCAGCGATCCCCAGGGTCACGTGTCCCTGGCCGATAGGAAGTAGACAAATAGATTCATGGCGACCAGTCCAGAACCTGATGCTCTGCAGCTTTTCTGCCTTCCTGCACCACCTCACTGTCTCTATTCAGACATGTCAGAGGAGGCATGACTCTGCTCCCTGGCGTGTCTGTCTGTCTGTCTTTCTCTCTCTCTTTCATTGTTATTACTTGTTTTTCAAAACAGGGCTTCTCTGTGTAACTCTAGTCATTCTGGAACTCACTTTGTAAACCAGGCTGACTTCAAACTCCCAGAAATCTGCCTGCCTCTGCCTCCTGAATGCTGGGATTAAAGGCATGTGCCACCACCACCAGGAAACTCCTGGTGTGTTTTAAACCAGGGATTCCTTGCTGATGTCAGCAGGAAAGAGACATCAGTCAGATAAGCCCCTCCATTGACTCAATAATCCAAATCATACCAAATTAGAAAAAGCCCAGGTTTAATGGGTACAGAGCAAAGTAATCCTGGGTGACCCCTGGAAAGGCAGGGCACATGGTAGATATGGCTGCCTGGCATCAAGTAACCTATAGGTGTGATCTTGAGCAGCCCCAGGGAGGGGCTGACTTTTGGCAATCTTCCTCAGGAGCAAGGGTCTGGAACCCCCAGGGCAGCTCTAGGGGAGGAGCCACTCTTTGGTGGGCTTTGAGGGGCTGGGGTCTGGGAGGTTGGGATTCCATTCAATCATTTCAGACTTTTTGGGTATGTGGTACGGATGGCAGAGGCCGAGGGAGAGCTTTCAGCAGAACAGCTGTGTTCTCATGGGGTAACTTTGGAGTTAATCCCAGGTTTGAACTCTAACCCTTATACTCCTAGATGTGTGATCTACCACATTACACCCTCTTTCAATGTCTCCTTCTGTACTTTCATGCTCCACGTCTATTAATCACTAACAATGGATCAAAATTACTCATAAAACAATAACATTTGTACTGAACACAGAGATATTTTTCTTTCTAACATTCCCTAAAAAGCAGAGTATAAGAACTTTCCCCTGTCACCACACTGTGTTAAGTATTAAAAATCACCTAGAAAAAATTTGAAGTACATAGGAGCATATGATAAGTTTTGTTTAAATGATATGTTATTTTTATATCTATTTATTTAAATTTATTTATTTATTTATTTATTTATTTATTTATTTATTTATTTATTTTAAGTGCATCGGTGTTTCGCCATGGACGTAGCATCCTCTAGAACTGAAATTAAAGACTGTTGTGATCTGCCATGTGAGTACTGGGAACTGAACCCAGCAGTCAGTTCTCTTAACCACTGAGCCATCCTTCCATCCCCAGATACACTATTTTTTGAATGGGAAGTATTTGCAGAGAATGTGGAACCAGTTCCTTGCTTGTAGATGTCAACTAGAGCTAGGACTATTGAGTCCAAAATCAAGGGATTATGAGGATGAAGCACAATGATGAACAGAAAGTGCTGTGTGTGGTGCTTGGATGGGGGGTGACTTTATAACCACTCTTAGTGAAACTCCCTTCCTTAGATTGTCAGAGGATCTGTTGGATTTGGGAGTGCAGTAGCTGCATACTGCTGTGGTCACTGCGGACACTGTGGACTTCACTGTGCACTAGTGTGTCTAAAGATTCACTGTGACTACGATGTCTTGCAGAGATTGTACTTAGAGTCCAGTTGTCCAGATTCTATGCCTAGAAAACAGAATTCAGCAGATATGGGGGCTGTGCCATTTTTATATCCTGACCTGTGCCATGTGATTCAGAAGGTAGCATGAGAAAGATTTTGAGAAACCTCTGCCTGTGTTTTCCTAGGGGCATTGGTGAAACATGAGTAGAACTAAGGGGCTGTATCTCTTGATAATAAAATGGAATCAATTCATTACAGTAGAACAATACTTCAGTTGGGTGTAGTAATGAGGTTTCTGGTCCTCTGGGTGGCCAGAGGTCCAGACCCACAGACCTGCAGAGACACATAGATTCTTACAATAGTTTTAGGCTGATCGGCCTAAGGCCCAGGCATATAACTTGCTGACTCTTTACCCTTAAACTATCCCATGTTTCTTATTCTGTTCAGCATGCGGCTCATAACCTTTTCTCAGAGCAGCGTAGTTGTCCTCTGCTTCTTCTGGCTTCTCTCTGGCATTTCTGCTCTGTTCTTCCCGTTCCCAGAATTTTCTTAGTCTGGTAGCCCCACTTACACTTCCTGTCTGCCTTTGGCCAATCAGCGCTTTTTATTAAACCAATGGGAGGGACAATTATTTACAATGGAACAACATAATCCCCCTACAGTTGGGGACCCCAAATTTGTAAGGCAGGTGAGAGTGGCATCTGGGGGTGAGGTAGCAGAGGTCAATGAACAATGAAGGTTCTCACAAAGGTGCTGTTGTCCATCTCTTGTGTGTATCTGCCATAATCAACAGCTGTCTCAGTATTGACAGTTTTCTTAATTTTTAGAAACAAATCTGAAATTAAGAGTTAACATCACATCTATGAACTGTTAAACATTAGAGATGATTTACAACTAATTTCTTCTTGTTCTTTTTTTGAGGTGTTGAAGGCTGACTCCTTGGTCTGTGGTGGATCAGTCACCTTCTCTACCACTGTGCTTCAGCTCTATTTATGGCAAACTGAAAACAACATCCTCATGGGTCACACAAAATATTATGTACAGGCCCAAGTAGCTGATAATTGGTCACGCAGTAACTAATGCCACCTTACTTGGCATATGAAGTAAGTGGGGGAGGTAAGGGGTGAGATTTTGCTGAAAGCTGTCTCCAAGAGTCTTGGAGTCTGCTTTTGCTCTACAATCATGAGTATCCGTGTTTGCACTCCAAGCTCCAGAGACACGGAGCAAACTCCCTCCAGCATCCGCAAGGCTTCTTTCAGGCAGAGATCCCTAGGCTGTCTGGGTCATACCCCCAGAACCCGCTGGCACACTGGCAGAGGACATCTCTGAGCTTACACATCTCCCCACTGCCACCTTCTTCTTTGATGTCCCTATGTTTCATTCAGTTCTGGCACCCACGAGGCAGTGGCACCAGGTTCCCAGCCCGGCAGCCTTCCACCAGAAGAGTTCTTGGCAGGGGGTTCCAGGGACATCAAAGGCATAAAATTGCCCTGGAATAGCTTTACCAATGTGCCTCATGAGTACGAACAGCAGCTACAGGAGAAGGGAGATCAAAGAGAGAGCAGCTTTGAAAGAGGGAAGGGCCATCTGGGCCTGTTCTGTGTGAGGAGAGGCCACGATCCTGGGCCTGGCTGCAGGTACCTGATCGGAATCAGAGCCATATGCCTCTCACCCTGTTCTCTTCTTGGTATAGACTCAACATGACCTCCAGGGATCTAAGATTGACTCCCCAAGGTTGCCTTGCCTTTCTGGATCTCCGTAGGCCCTGTCCGTCATCGGAGGGCAGAGTGCCACTTGGCTTGACTTGGAAGGAGCAGTAGATTGCATGGCTGTAAGGCAGGCAGACAAGAGTGAATAAATCTCTCCTCTTTGGGAGGTGTCTAGCAGCAATTCTCAAAAAGACATGATCTGTGCACTGACAACTAATAAATATTGCCTATTTCTGAGGCCTGGAGCCCACAGCAATGGGTGCAGCCACATGTAAGGTTTTCCCAGCGGCCACTGGCATCATCAGGTAAGAAATCAGTGACCAGCCTGTGAGCTGCTCCTCACTGTTCCAGTGGCTGTCCTTACCTCTCAGAAGGGGCTGGTTTTGTCTTGCTTCTTCAAAGTAGACACAAGCCATGGTGCAATAACCACCCAGGGAAGGTCTGCTGAGAGGCCTGTTGGCTTACTCCTCACTGTGATCTAGGGACACAGTACTAAGCATCTCAACCAAGGGGAGGAGCCTGCATGGGCCCAGCTCATCAATTCCCCACAACTTCTCTTAAATATGAACAAATGACTTGTTTATAAAAGCCTTAGGTACAGAAGGAGAAGGCTTAAAATACGTTTAAAATGAAAAGAGCATCCCCTTGTCCAACATCAGCCCAAGAAATAGACATCAGAATATCCCCTTCTTGAAGGAAGCTCTCCCTCAGCCACACCCCCATTCCTGCACCAATGATTTCTGTGTACCCAGGGGCACACACACTCAGCATAGTTTCTTTTAACATGTATTTTCTAGTGGTGGAGCCCATATTTTCCAAAGTTCCCCTCATCCCATGCACTATGAATGCTGAGAATATTTAGCTCTCTCTGGATCTTTTTAGTTGCATCTAATTTTATCTTTCTTGTAATAAAGTGACTAGAAATTCATACATATGCCATTTTGTTTATAGCTCCTGCTTATAGAGCTTTAATTGAACATGCAGATTTTTCTCCGTAAGGCATGAAGGCAGGAGTGATGGAGCTACTTTAGAAATGACTAAAACAAAAAACAAAACAAAAAAACCCAAACCCCAAATATTAACTAGGATCAAATATCTATTTCCTTGGATCAAATATCTGACATTTAGCTAAATCACTTGCTAGGTAGGTGCTTATTTGTTGTGATTGCTGTCCTTCTGTTAGACAATAAAGACACAACCAGCTGAATCCTGCCCTGTTGGTGTTTAGAGTCTGGTGAGATCTTAGACAGGATATGAGAGCGCTTGTCTAGATTCAAATTAGGTCAAGTGCTTTGAAGAGAAAGATCTAAAGTGTTAAGAACGAATATTAAACTGGCTGATTTGAGGACATGCAGTCAGCAAAGGCCTGGTGAGGAAGCATTTAATGAGAGGTAGAGGAGATGTGTGAATGAGGAAGGTCCAGGCAGAAAATATAGATAATTTAATTCTAGTGTGGCCAAAAGATACAGTTTGTGTGAATTAGATCCTTAAATTTATGGAGGCTATTTATAGCTCAGGATACTGTCTATCGTATATATTTTAGAAAATTATCTGGGTCATTTAGGCAAGTTACTTCATCTCTTTGGTCTCAATTGATTCACGTATAAAGAGGGTAGTAGCGACTGTTCTCACCTCAAACAGTTGTGAAGATTAAGTGACATATGAAAAGTACTAGGCAAGATGATTGCAGCATGTGGAGCTCTGATCATCATTATTTTTTTTATTTAAAAGATTAAAACCACAGCTAGAGTCTAGGTTTATTCCCCCCCACCCCAGCTATATCTTGGGGTCATGAAGATCCCCACAAAACAGCTAAGGTTTCTTTCCCAGGTCCTGTGTCTTCCCACCACATTCTGAACAAATCCAGAATGCCTTTCTATGACCTATAAGGACCTCCTGTCTACTGTACCGGTCACCCCCTTCTCTCTCTCCCTCTCTCTCTCCCCCTCTCTTTCTCCTAAAGGGTACCCACACACATAAAACGAAGCATAAGAAAGAATCAGTCACTGACTTAGATAAGACAGAATTCTTTCTCCATGAGATCTAGAACAAAGCAAGGTGCCTGCTTCTTCCACTTCTGTTCAGCATGTGGTGTGAGAACCTAACACTGAAAACCATCACCACTATCCGGGAGTAGCTAGCCTAAAGGACACATAGACACTCATCAACACAGGCAGACAAAAGTTGTAAGAGACTTGCACAGCCTCGTGGATAGATACAACTATTCCCAGGTAAGAACTGTGGGGAAGTGGTGGAAATTTACAGCCAAGATCCAGGCAGGACGACATGAAGAGAGCTCCATGAAAGCATGGACATGCCCTTAGAATCCCACCCTGTACCCACAGGACTCTTGGGTACTGAAAACCCTACGTGTAAAGTCTAATGTCTAGTACCCAGTGTACCAGGCTCCAGGCTGTAACAACTGGAAGGTAGGGGTAGGTAGAGTCTGGGACTGAGACTCTCCTAAAGAAAGATGAGCCTTATACAGAAGTTCCCTCCAGTCTTGAGAGCACTGTTTCCATTGTAAGTAAGCACACACTTTTCCACCCTGCAAAGCCAACCAGAAAAGACAGCAGGGAGGAGCGAGCCATATTCATCCAGGCCATGGAGAAAGAAAGGCTGTCTAGTGTTATAAGAGATTTATTTTATTTCTTTTTTTAAAATTTACAATTTTGACTTTGATTACTTAGTTGTTTTGTTTTAGCTGGTATAATTATAATGCGTGGATATGTTTTTAGGACTATCCTTTCTTTTTCTGCACTGTTCCTATAATATCTCCCAATTATTTTTCATACTTTTTAGCTATATACTTTCCTCTGTGCTGGCTAATTTTACGTTAAGTAGACACAAGGTAGAGTCACTTGAGAGGAGGAAACCTTAAGTAAGAAACTGTCCCTGTAAGATCTGACTTTAAAGAGGCAGCATGTAGGGAATATTGTCAGTGATTAATGTGTGTGTGTTGGGGGGGTGTAGACAGTTGTGGATGGTGCCATCACTGGGCTCGTGGTCCTGGGTTCTGTAAGAAAGCAGGCTGAGCAAGCCACGAGGAGCAAGCCAGTGAGCAGCATCCATCCAAGGCCTCTGCATCAGCTCCCGCCTCCAGGGTCCTGACTGAGTTCCTGTCCTCATTTGCTTTCGATGATGAACTGTTATAAGGGACCGAGTGAAACAGTCCCCTTCCTCCCCAACTTGCTTTTGGTCATGGTGCTTCGTCATAGCAGTAGTGACCCCCAAACCAAGAGAGATACATTTTATGAGAGGAATGGACGGTCAAGGATGAATTAGTCATTACGTGATTACGGATTAGATCCACTATGTCCAACACAGTAAAGCAGCCGACTCCTAAAGTCAGTGAAGGAATAAAAGAACAACAGCCCCAAGCACATGAGCCAGCAAATTCCTCTCAATAACAGCTTGAAATTAACATAGTCAAGTCAGCAATAGAAAGGCACAGACCGGCTGAATTAACAAAATAATATCCAGGGCCAGAGAGAAGGCTCAGTGTGCAAAGGTGATTGCCATGCAAGCCTGGATATCAGAGTTCCACCCCAGGAATGTTCACAAAGGTGGAAAGAAAAAAATGACTCCAGTACGCTTGCCACTGACCTCCACACATGCACTGTTGCCAAAGCACACACTCTCTCTCTCTCTCTCTCTCTCTCCCTCAAACCCCTCAAGACAACTATGTGTTGTCTCTAAGAAACACCTCACTAGTAAAGACACCCACAGACTGAGAGTCAAGAGATGAAAGTCAATCTACCAAGAAAATAGATGGTGAAAACAAGCTGGCATAGCTATTCCAATGTTGAATAAACCCCAAATTTGTCAGAAGAGATAAGGACAGCCTTTGCATGCTAATAAATGGAGTGATTTGATGTGGGAATGTCTTTCTGTATGCTGTGTGTATCAATCTTTAAATAAAGGACTGTTTTAGCCATGGCAGGCACTGTAGAAAAAGTAGATAGAAAATCAGAATAGTTAGGAGGAGGGCGGAGTCAGACAGATGGAGCCAGATGCCCCCCCCAAAGCATATAAAAAACACAGGTGAGCCACAGGCATACAGATTAATAAAAATGAGTTGAGTTAAGATAGAGAAGTAGCTAACAATATACCTAAGCTATAGTCAAACCAGCATAAAGTTAATATAAGTGTCTAAATCATTTTTAAAGGCCTAAGCAGCGATGGGTGGCTGGGTGGTCTGAAAGGACAAGTCTGTGGGTCTGGACCTCTACCAGACCAGGCCAAAAAACCATATTGCTGCCCAGGACCAAGAAACCTTATTCTAACAGTAATTTACCAAGAAGAATTTATAGGTCTAAATGTGTTCCCTAAAAAGTTGCGAGAATCACACAAATGACTTTATGATATTGCTTCAAAGTCTTAGGAAAACAAGGAATTCTAAAATTCTAGAAAGTTTTCAGGTCAAATTTAATAGATTGATTCTAATTATATGCAAATGCAAAGGATATCAAATACCAAGAACAGTGGATCCTTGCCACAGAAAAAGATTCTTGAAGGAGATTACCCAGCTAGAAAGTAGTAGCAGAGATAATTTAAGTCTGTGTCAAACATCTTTAGAGTCCTCTGACACATAAAAGACAAAGGCTCTTTTTTTTTTTTTTTTTTTTTTTTTTGTCCTCACTTGCTCTGAGGACACGTCCCGTTGAATTAAGGCCAGCAAAGTCAGTAGATCTGGACATAATTAAGAGGAGGCCCCGCCCCCAGGAAGCCCAGGGTTTAATAAAGAGGCTTGGGAAGATCTTGACAGCCTCCAGAGAAGAGGGTGGTGTGAATGTGTGGGGCATTGCCTAGGGAAAGCAGAAGCTAAGAGCTAAGCAGGATTGGAGGACAATTTATGTGGAGAAGAAACTGGGGTAGGAAATGACCTTTAAAATGAGTTGGAAAGAAAGAGGGAAATCAGCAGTCTGAAGTTTGGGGACCTGCTAACAAGAGAACCCAAACACAAGAGAAGGAGTCTCACTCCCCAGAGTGAAGCTGCAGGCATGTGATGTGGTGCATTCTGATTTGTCCCTCTGGTGGGACTCCACATTATGCCTTTCCAGAAGGATATGACTGAGAGCCTATAAACAGAAGGTACACAGGAGACCCCTTAGGCTGGAAATAAGATGGTAGGTGTTTGACATTAAAATTGTGACTAAATTCAGAGGGGAGTTAAATTTCACAACAGTTGGGTGACTGGGTATTTTCAGCCCTTCCTGCAAACATCTTTGTGAGCCCAGGAGTGCAGAGAAATGTCGAGCTACTACTGTGAGCAGCAAGGCCCAGACAGGCCAGAATGTCCTCCCAGCTAGAGCAGCAGGGTGCACTAGAATAGTGACATTCTAATAAGGTGAGAAGGACAGTACACAGTAAAAATATGTCAATGAAAAAATGCTGAGTCATCACAGCTATTATGAAGGAAGACAGGAAAGAGCCTCGACAGAGTGACAAATCCCAGTTTTGCAAGGAGTAGACCTCAAAGCTGTGTGTAAACCCTGATGTTGGAGAAGATAGAGGAGTGAGGTGTGTGGGTACGGGGGCGGGGTGGGGGGGGGCAAGCTGCCTTGCAGGCAGAGGCCGGTGGACATGCCCTCACGTTTTACAGGTGAGGAACTGAAGTCTAAGTGGTCTGGCTTAAAAGCAACCACAGTTGTTTATTTTGCTCCCAACTCTGCAATTTGGGCAGGACTTAATGGGAATTGCAAGTCTCTGCTCAGTATACGGTCAGCAGAAGTGACTCATGGGAAGGGTCGTTGGGAAGCCTGTCCCAAGGTCAGTTTCATATGGCTATGATTAAACAGTGTATCTTCACGTCTGGTTACGTTTCTTTCCACTGGGGGTAGCTATATGGATGACCAGTAATTGTGGGCGTGTTTTGGTAGAGGACTTTAACCATAAGTTTGTGTCAATTTTATGTAGTGATTGGTTAAGTGTACTATACTTACATGTTTTATACATTTCCGATGTACTTTTTTCTTAATTTGTTTGATATTTTTAGATTAAACCAGTCCAACTGTTTATTTGGGTTTTCACAGATCTCCAAACGTGTACTAATGGGTCTGTGAAGTCAGGGGTCAACTCCAGTGCCAAGCACCTGGCTCCCAACCATTATCCAGGAGCCATGGGATAGTATTGGGCTCCAACTTTTATTTTTCTACTCAGCCACGTGTGGCTCTAGCGCTGCCCTGTAGCACGATGGCTGCAATGACAGAGGGCAAGGGACAAGCCCAGGGAAGACTTTCAGGTTCTAACCTTGGAAGCACAGGTGTTTCCGTTCTATCTGTGGGGTAGGCCCTTCGAAGCATGAGTCAGGAATATGCCTCCTTGCCTCCTTGCCCCACCTCAAGGGAAACACAGCCATCCCTATGTGTTTCAGTGTGTCCGTGCCCCAATCTTTCGTGCGTTAAGCTGTTGCTGCTGAAAGCTTTTGTCTTCCTTTCCCTAAGACGATGAAGGCATGAAGCCAGACGTCTACCACCATCAACAGGGCATTCTTTCCTTCATATGTTCCCTACAAACTTCTAGCCAGATCTGGGGCAATTTTACAACAAGTCCTCTGCACACTGCCTATCCAATAACAGGGGCAAGCTAGAGATCTAGATACAAGTTATTTTTCTTCGGGTCTCAGCTTCTCCACAACCCCCAACCTAGTTACCACACACACAGGTACGTTCCAGTCTCAGTAGCCCAGATCTGATAAGTGATCAGCCTGGGGGATGCGTCATTCCCCTGTTTGATCCTGTCCCCTGTTTGATCCTGTCCTTTTTTGAAACCTAGGTTTCAAGCTTCAGAGAATGTGACCCTTGGGAAGACAAGGGGCCCTCATTGAATCCAACATTAAAAACAAGACAGCAAGAAAGCTGGATTTCATCAGTATTTGTAGACACTTGCAAAAGACTATGGGACCAGGTGTGGGGACACTGCTGCTGCCTTTGATCCCAGCACTCTGGGGGGCTGAGGCAGGTGGTTCTCTGTTACTTCAAGGCAAGAGTGAGAGAGAGAGAGAGAGAGAGAGAGAGAGAGAGAGAGAGAGAGAGAGAGAGAGAGAGAGAGAGAGAGAGAGAGAAACCTTGTCTAAAAACAAAACGCAGAAAGAGCTGAAAGCATTTTTTTCCTTCGGTTCCAAAGTCATTACTGTTTACTGTTTTTGAAAAGATGGCTCATCCGCTGAGTAGAATGAAGAGCTGTGTCCAGTGATCCACCAGGGATGGTATAAAGGACCTTAGCTTTCCACCTCTCTTCATGCATCCAGTCATGGACACAAGGCATGTCATCATGAGTTCTCCAGGCCTAAACCATAGACTGATCTGTTTCTCAGCACTTTCCACTGAGTCTCTGCCACAAATGATGTCCTGCCAACGTGAGTGCAGAAATCTCCTCAAGTGGTGCCTGGCTTAGAATCAACTGGACAGGTCTTTCTCAGCATCACACTTCCTGTTGTCACCACACTGAGCCCCTCCCTGCCCGTCGTCGGCACTACAGAGCCTGAGTTCATGTACTTTGCCAGGCCCTGAGAGCACTCCTTAAGGAGGAAGACAACAATTAAAACCCAACAAAGAAAAGTGTGCCCACAAGTGATCAACCTAGAACAAGATGTTGTAGGCAGAGCACCTCGGAGAACACTTAATATGTACCGGGGGCGGTGGGGAGAAGGGAGTTTGAAATCAATGAGGTCTCATACACATACTAAAATGAATGGAGATCAATGGAGGCCTGAAGGTCTTTTTTCTGAAAACAAGGGCAGTAAGCCCTTGAAGTGACAGCAGAATAGGACAGCACTTTGAAGGGGTGAATGTAGCCATCAGCTCCGCACTGCACGACTGCAGCCCAGACTGAGCGCAGCAGACAGCAGATCTGGAAAGAGCAACCTTAATTCTGTTTGGCTAAATTTGCCAAGCATAATAGGTTATGAGCCTGTATGGGTGTTCCTGAGTAATTACGCTTAATTGTTTGTGAAAATCAGAGGATCCATCAACTGCAAGCCCAATTAATTAAATGCAGACACACAAGTCAGGTTTAGGAGGAAGGAGGAGGGCTGGGTTCACTGCAGAATTAATCCGGCGTTATTTTATTTAATTTTGAAAAGCCACAGGGAGATCAGACCTGGTAACAGTGGCTTCTGTGAGACAGTCTGCCAGGTAATAGAAGGGACTACTCAGCACTGCACTTCAGGACTCTGTCAGAGCCTGAGGACTGAAGCACCGAGAAGAAAGACAGTGTCTTAACTGCACAATGAGGAAAGGGAGTCGGTGAGAAACTTGCTCGAATGTGCTGAAGAGTCAGGGAAATTCAAGTTCAAGGCAACCCTGATGATACCTACCCTTTACTGTGGAGAACTCATTCCCTTTGAGATGGGATGCAGAAAAAGACAAGATCTCTCTCTCTCTCTTACACACACACACACACACACACACACACACACACACACACACACACCCATGAGCTTCCCCACACACACCCACCATTTGTGGCCTATTGCCATTTCCCTGAAATTCTAGTGTGAGTTGTCTTAACATTTATTTTCTGTTTTTCCTTTGAATCAGTTCTTTTAGAGCTGCCACCAATTTCATAACTGAGTTTTTTTACCACCTGCCAATGCCTCCCAGGTAGAGGATCATGGATCATTCAAAAAAAAAATCCCACAATTCCCCCATCTGCCAGTTTTAAAATGCCTCCTTCCCTTTGCCCATGCACCTCAATTTCCTTGGAGATACTCCAGAATTAATGTCCATGAAGTCAGTCATTCTATATACACCTTCTCCTTGAAGGTCCTCTTGATCCATAGCTTAAACTCGAGTCAGTTCTGAATGTCCTCTTAGGGACAGGGAAGAGACTGTCATTAGAAAGGGGCCCAAAGGGATGTTTCTCCGTAGATACCTTTGGACTGCTCTGGTGTTTTCAGATTAGTTGTGAAGGCTTTCACGGTCAGGTTGGACCATACAGCAATTTTAGTGTGGACTCAGCCCTATTATTACTTTTAGAGGTCATTCTGGTTACTGCTCTCAACCTCTCTCATTTAGCTGTCCTAGTTTGGACATTGGTGATGAAACCCCACAGTCCTAGGAGTGGACAAGGGCTTTGGGATCTGAAGCTTCAGGATGAAGACCTTCCAAGGGCACTTGGCTGTGTCTTCATGGATAGGACAATAGACTGGTGAGAGCAGCTGGACTCAGGGAGGCTCTGACAAGGGTTAAAACTAGAGACACAATCCTGCCAGGACCCACATGGGGAGTCAAATTCAACCCTCTTGTTGAATTTTCTTCCGGTTCATTCTCACTTGACTTCCTAACTTATTCCTCCACTTCCACAATGGCTGGGAGCCCAGAGGCCACCATATTCCACAGAAGATGGAAGAGCCAGGACAGAAATGTACGGGTTTAATTAAGTCATGGCTCCAAATGGACAGACAGCTTTATGAGCCCAACCCAGATGACACAACAGAATTTGTGAGTCCCTGACACCACACTGGGCTGCTTGCTCCTTTGAACAGGAGTGCCCTTCTAGAACATTTGTCTCTTGTTTATCCTAGGTGGAATCTGTCTAAGGCTTGCCTCAGCTACTCCCTGTTCATATGGTGGTAGTTATTGGTAGGCCAGAATGAGACAGGCTGTATGCACACTATGAAGATATCTGTCCAGTGATTTCAAGTGCTTGTGTGGTATCCGCCATCTCCAGAGTAATGGAGACCAAAGGTATTGAGGGCTTTCTTTACAGCATTGCCTTTCGGAAGGCTGAGTGCAAAAGGTGATCAGTAGTTGTCTGTATTTCCTCTAACCACAGGGCATCTGCCACAGAGTATCACTACCACTACCATTACATTCCAGTTTACCAGAAGAGGAATAAAGAGCAGGGTTGGGGGGGGGGTTCTCATTCTGAAATTCCACGTGTCCAATAATAAGATAATGATAACAATGAGAATCATGAAGTATTTTGAGCACTTACCATGCACTGGGTTCTTTCTGAACTCTATCTCAGTTTATTTTCATATGAACATACCAAGTAGATTAACAATTCAGATATACTCATAAGAAACAAGAATGGGCGATGAAGCTGGGGCCACCATGATTAACTCTCCAAAGTTCACTTGTTATCAGGATGCTTCCTCCAGAACTAAAAGGTTTCCTAGGACATGGATTTTTGTTGCCAAAATTGGGATGGTTTGGCCATCTCTATTATTTTTAAAAGCACAGTTTATAGAAGAGACTTGGTTAAACTAAGTGTATTTTAAACATATCAAGTTTACTTCACCAATTTCTCATGTTTTGTGAGGATCCATTCTTCTGGGTATAGATTTAAACTTAATTAGTTCAATGTAATTTGTTCAGATATTATTCTGTTTATAATATCCATTATGGATTGTTTATTTTTTAAAGATCTGTAATTATTTCTTGACTGATGAATGATGAAACCAAGCACACTTCTCACAAGTGATTCTGGGGTTTTATTGAGAATCACTGTGAGTCTTCCATAAACATGTCGGGCCTTTGCCTATTAAGTATCTGTAGCAAGGACAGTAGAGAGCCGACCATTGCCAGAAAAGCACAGTTAAACTCGCCTGTGATCAAAAAGGTGGCACAAAAATCTTGGCTTTGTAGTAAGGAAATACACGTGCATTTGAAATTTTTCTCATCTAATAGTTGGCAAATAGTGCAAAGTTTTCTACTTTGTATTACACACTCTACAACTCAGCAGTTAACAGGCTGTTCTCCACGGTTCAGCAGAGTGGTGGATCCTGGCCACCATCACACAGCTAGTGAATGGATCTAGCAATGGTCCAGATTCAAATGTGGGTTATGAAGACCACTAGAACATTCGGATAGCGGCCGATGTCTTTAGGAGACTCAATGATTAGTTAGAACTCTGCAGAAGGGTCAGGGGACATTTCTTTTGGCTAGGAGGAGAGAAACAGGGAAGTTTTGCTCTGCACACACATCATTTTCAGACTGAGATGACAGTGATAGTCACTTCAGAGGTGACAAAAAAAGAACCATGGAAAAAAGCTGGGAAGATAAGACCTGACTGAGGACCGCAGTGTTGCTGGATTTCACTATGAGGAAAGTTACTAATACCACCCTTTCTGGGGCAGTAAACCCTCATCCAAATGAGAATGTGGCGTTGTATATGGAGAGGCACCAGGGCCTCCATTTTACAATCTTCCCTATTGGCATGGAATTCATTGTTTTCTCATACAGAAACCTAAGCTTGGAGATGGGAAACTAGATACTTACCCTGGGAGAAAAATGATAAAACCATGTGGGAAAGACGTCATGCACAGTGGGGCTATTATTTCTAGATGCTTTCAAATATCCCAAGCTCAAGTTTCTAAAATGGAAATGACCCATGTTAGGGTTGCCCCTGTAAAAAATTTTGACTATTTATGCATGGTAAAGCGGGTGACAGTGGTTTCGTCTCCCTATGACAGCTCTTCAATGCTTCATTGCTTAGCTGGTATCATTTTAACATTGGACATGGCTTTCCTTGGAGCTCAAGAAGCGGCTCTGAGGTGTTTTCTTTTTCTTTTTATCTCTTTTTGGTGTTTTTCAAGGCAGGGTTTCTCTGTGGAACAGCCCTAACTGTTCTGGAACTCCTTTGTAGACCAGGCTGGCCTCAAACTCACAGAGACCCACCTGCCTTTGCCTTCAGAGTGCTGGAATTAAAGGCTTGAGCCACCACTGCCCAGCCTGAGATATTTTCTAACAGGATGAGACAGAACAGTCTGCAGTCTGGCTGAGTGAGCTCGAGACTGTCTGGCGTGGTGGACAGTTTTCAGAACCCTGAACCCAGGGTTCGTTGAAGGTTTAACTCCGGAAGGCTCGGAAGCAGCAAGCAGCCAGTGTGATCCAAAGGAGGCTCCCAAGAATGTGAGAGAGGTCTAGGGCTTCTGGTTTGTTTGTTTTTTATTGGAAAGTAGAACATCTTATTCACTCTTTGAGAACTTCATACAGTGTATTTTGATCATATTCACCTGAACTCCATGTAACACTTCTCAGATCCACCTCCACCCATCATTCCCTCTCACCTTTGTATTGTCTTTAAAATATTTTAAAATTTAATTAAAATCAGCTCTCCAACCCCACCCATACCCCCCTCCTCAGATTCATAGCCTCTTTTCTTTAATTATTATTGGTACATGTGTTCTAATATGTAAATGCAACATGTTGAGTCTGTCTATATTCCTTGGATGAGTATGTTTTTAGGGCTGACCCCTTGGGACTGGATAACCACTTAGGGTCTCATCCTTAAGGAAGACTAGCTCTTCTTCTTTCAAAAATCAATTGTTGACAGTAATAATAAGGATAATCCTGTCTACCTTGTGGTCTGCTAATACTGAGTGAACTGTTGAGTGCTAGGTACAGAGCTCAGAATGCGCATGTAAGCCTCCCTCACCTGATATTTAATATTTTGAGCATTGGGCCAGGAATAGCATTCCCTACTTAAAACATATACATATATACACATGTATATATACAACATTTTACAAAGCATCATTATGTGTTCATCTTTTCATTACAAAAAATTTCAGACCTATTTTTTTAAAAAAAAAAAAAAAAAAAAGCCCAGGGGCTATAAGAACAGCCATTCTCAGGGGCAACATTTATCGACTGCTTGGTCGATGTCTTTAATTTTTCACGGTCACCCTATACCTTGGTGTATTTCAAAGCAAATCTCCCATATTTTATCTAGAAATATTGGGAGTTATTCTTATGTCAGCTTCCCAGTTCTCTCTCCTCACAATCTAAGTCTTGTTTGAAATAATTTATTAAGATATTAAAAATAACTTGAGTAAATAAATAAATAAGCAGCACCTCCTTGTGAATGGAGACACAGGAATATTTGTTTTTCTTCTGAAGATTCTGTTATGGATGTCCCAATTTTTGGTGGTGGATAAGTGCATAAAAGCGTGTACATACAGTTCAGTGTAAAATCGAGCACGAAGCCCTCTAGCTGCAGAACGGCTCTTCTACTGAACATTTGGCTGTGTGAGGGTTTTTTTTTTTTTTTTTTTCTGCGTTTTGTAATGAAGTTTCAAATTCCTTTCTTGTGGATGAGATTTGTGAAAATCTCATGTAGAGTAAAAATGTTTGTAATGTGAAACTTACTACTGATTGATTTTGGCTTCGCGTTTCAACAAATTTGTATTTCTGTACCATTCTCGAACGTTCTTTCTCATCATTTAAAAGTGCAGATCCAGGTCTAAGCAGGTGAGTAAATACAGAAGTGGCTGCACATCCTCTTGACCTTAACACAGAGGAGGAAGCAGGCTCACCCTGTGCTTTGCTTATTCAGTTTATTGTAGCTTGAAAGCACACATGATTGGCCAGAGCATACATCACTCGGGAATACATTTTATTAGCATCAGATATTGTTTAGGGGACTGCATTTCTGTTGATGCTCTTAGTTCTGAATGGCTGTAATAGGAAGCGTCTAAGGAGGTTGCTTATTATTGTGTTCATTAATAACTAGCCTTACCCATGATTCTTTGGGGACTGTAATCAATGCAAACAAAAGTTGCTTTGTTAACAAGGAAGTGATGCTCTTTTGGAAACTGCTGTACCCTCAAAACATAAAAACAAAAGCCAGACAAGAAATAATTCCAGACACCAGGAAAACACGCCATTTTCTTCTCCAGGGCACCGTGCAGGCTATTCACCGGCAAGAGCGCCCTCTGTTGTTTCCCAGACACTTCGCCTTTTCTCGGTTGGTTTTAGGATATGAGGTGTGCTGCTTAGGTGCTGTGTAAGAACCAACTGGAGAGTCCAGGAGAGGACAGAGCTGAAGTGTACTAAGGCTCAAAATCCCTTCTTTGTTGTACCACTTCTAAAACAACATTTTCCGAACAGATGCACTTGGTGAGGTGCTGTCAAAACGAAATGGTGTGTTGAAGCCATCGAAAGACCACAAACTTTAACCCCAATGTTTCAGATCCTGAGGGAACCCATCTACAGGCTTCATACAGAGGCACAGGACTCTTTCCTCTTTGCTTAGAGGGGCAGTTTTGGATGGCTAGCAGGTCCACGAATGCTCCTTTCTCGGCATGTAGAAACCCCTGATTTTCTCTCACAGAGTACTAGGAAGCCAACCTCTCACTAGTGGTGGGTTCTATTGCTTAGGAGGTCAAAGATATGGTCCTGTATGCTTATTTATTCCTGATTGGCTGTGTTTTGCTTTATACATTCATTGTTAGCACTGTGGTTTCTTCTTCATTTTGAGGAATGAAGAAGAATAATCCCTAAAAGTTCAGGATTAGGCCCAGTCACTCTCCCCTCTCTCTACCTATACTTCTCCCTCTTCCTCCCTACCCCCTTTCTCCTCTTTCTCTTAGAGACAAGGTCTCATTATACAGAGCACACTTCCGGCAAACTCAGAGATCTTCCTGCCTCTGCCTTCCTTGTGCTGAGATGAAAGACGTGGACCACTGACCATGCCTGGCCCTAGTCACCTTCTTAAGATTAGGTTGGACTTGAGGCTCCTGCCCTATGGTGGATCTCACAGCAGGGCCACAGCTCCTCACTTTGATTCATTTCATCTACTTAGAGACAACCTCGGTATGGCTGGTGTCAGGTCAAAGTGGCCAGCCTCCTGTGAGACTCGATGTTAGCTTAACATTTCTCATCGTTCCTTGACATGAACTTCTTACATGCTTTTAATGCTTCGTCTGCAGAAGAAAATGCTGCTTCCTTTGCTGAGTTAAGCCTGCATTTTGACTTGGAAAGGTCTCCCTTTTAGATCTAATTCTGGTTAACGCGGTGGCAGCCAATTTACAACGGCTAATACATTCCTTCACTCACCCCAGAAGCTATCAGAGTTCTGTCTACAGCGACCAATCTTTTCGGTTGGCTGTAAACTGAACTCAACATGTTATTATTCTACATGCCAAGAATATCAGCAAACTAATGAAGCAGATTGTAAATTGTTAGAGCCTATGCGAGCCCTTAGGTTAAGTGGTTTCTAAAGATTGAAGAACATTTAAACCGGCCCTGCTGGCTCATGTTTGTAATCTCAGCATTTAGATTAATTAGAGAATTAGTCTAATTAAGGTGTCCACATAATTTCTAGGGTGTGTTTTCTGATAACTTTTGGTACTGTGAGTGACTTTATTGTTTTTTTAAGGGTTGACTTGAATTTAATTTCTAAGGTTTTGAATGAGTCTTGAGATCTGAAAGCAGTGTAGCATATATACTTCTCACTCAGTACCTAAAGCAAGAAGACACAGATTCGTGGTGTGCACATTTCCTTAGGTTGCTACAACACATTGCTGCAGATTTAGTGGCTGAAGAGGATCATTTTATTCTAGAATCATCTGAAGGTCAGACCTATAAGTCTGAAATTGGAAGTCTACAGTCAAGGTGTCTGCTCTCCCTTCAGGCATTCTAGGGGTGAATACGTGTGTAGAGTCCCCCACCCTCAACTTCCCAAGACCCAAGGAATATTTTAGTAGGTATTCAGTGTACATGAGGTCCTTACATGGATCATGTGCTTCTCCAGTAGTCATTCATCTTTCTTCTTGTCATATGAGGATCTCAATCCTACCCAGCATGAGCAAGAACTTGCAGTGTGTGTCTTTCTGAATCTGGTTTATATCTTTTCAGAAAATGCCCACAGAAGTTGAAATTAGAGTCTACAAAAATTTCCAGAATGTGGCTGGTCATCAGAAAAACCCTCATCTACCCATTCACTTGCCACAACACTGGAGGATGGGGTCATTCTGAGATATTTATTCACCATAAGGCAGCCTTTTGCATGTTGCTGCTAAGACTTATGGGATTGAATTCAAATTTTGAGGCAAGTTGAGAGATTCCCATATAAAATTCAACCATAAGGGATTCCTTGTCCAAGGTGGGATAGATTAGAACAAGGGAGGTCAGTCTCCAGGATCTGGGTTCATCTGTTTGGGTGAAGGTTGGGGCATTTTGATACTAGGTATGTTGAGCCCTTTTTTTTTTTTGCTGTGAACCATGCTTTAGGAGGTTTAAAATTGATTGCATGGGCTGGAGTGGGCAGCACAAACTGACAGTCACAGCATTCACAAGGAAGAGACAGGTGGTGAGTGAGTGACTTACAGGCCAACCAAGCAATTAAAAACAAAACCAAAATAGAGCAAAAGCCAGTGTCACATCTCAGCTCTCCCTTTTAAGGCCTGGCTGGTTCCGTCAGGAGGGACTTTAGCATCCTGTCTAATGAAAATGATGCCAACAGGAAACTAAGCCCTGATGTAATGACAGGGGATGCTGAGCCTGATCCCTGAAGTGACGACAATGGACGCTGTGCCTGCTCCAGATGATGCAGGCAGGGGTGGGGGAGCAGTCGTTCAGGATGTCAGCCACTTTGGACCACTCCTTTCACGTCTCCTGGCCTCAGTTTCCCTTTGTGTTAAACCTTCTAGCGTTTTGGGGAAATTATTATAGAAAAGCAAAAGCTAGCTGGGGAGATAGATCACAGGTGGAGCATTTGCCTAGCATGAGAAAGACCTTGGCATCAATCTTCAGAACCATAAAATAAATAGACAAATAAATAAATAGTAACAGAAGCCACTTTTTTAAAAGAGCTATTAGCCGAGCCTTCAGCACCTACTCACACTCTGATTCCCATGTACAGTTAGTTTCACTTCTCTTTCCTGATGGTAGTGATAATATTTAACTTATTGTAATTAAGCTTGAATCACATAATAAGCACAGTCATGAAAAACAATGAATGTGATGATAAGTCATGATTATCAGACTTTCTTTATAGGGGTGAGGAGTTGAGCCATATTTCTTTTCAAATAAATCTATAGGAAACGGCTCCCTGAACACTCTTACATATAAGGAAGGAAGCCCTTTTTGTGTATGGTGACGCTGGGTCTTGCCTCCAAAGTGAAGGAGGCTTCGGCTGCTCTTGCTCACGTTTTTTTTTTCTGGAGCCGGATATGTTCTCCGCACATCCTCTATAAAAATCAGACCCGCTTTCTTCCTGATGTAAATTGCAAGCACATTTCTGTTCCCCATGACCAGTGTCCATTTCTCAACCAGCCCTCTGTAGCCTCTCCCATCCCCCTCCTAATGAGAATGACTTGACTTGTAATTAAGGTCATATTTTCATAGGTCAGGAATAGAAGCAGCTGGGGGGTAGTTTGTGCAGCTCTGTTCAGAGATCCTTTACAGCTTCACGCAGGGTCCTTGGGATCCCCTGTGCACTGATCACCCCCAGTTCCTGAACGATTTTGATGGCTTGAAATTAACAACAGTATTTACAGCTTGTAAACAGTCTTCGTGGTGAGATTTTCCCCTCTTTGCCCTAATCCCCTCTTCCTGTTCTGATCTCACTTACTTATCCCTGGTCTGAAGGATTATCCTCAGAACAGAAAACTAGAGTGTTTGTAGCATTGTAAGCTGCCTCTGCTGATTCCACAAGTGGCCTCTTGATGCACACGCGCTCTGCCAGGTAGTAAGAAAAAGCTCCAGGTCTTCAGGCAGAACCTGATCACTCACTTCCCCCTCTTACCTTTCTTGGCTTGGAGCAAGATCATGTCTGAGTCCTTCCCATTATTCCCCCTGTCTTTTAACATAATGACTGCTGTGTGAAGACAAGCAGGTTTTCCAGACTCTGATTGCAATGGTGATGGAGGAGCTGGCATGGAAAAAATAGTAACATCCTCCAAACCATGACAACAAATGTAAGACTTAAGAAGACTCCAGGAAGCCAGGCTAGCTCCCTTTCCAAGTTGCACTTGCATTTTGGCTCAGATGAGGAACTACAGAAGCCGTCTCTAGGAAACAAAGAGATGTCCATGTGCAAACAGTTATTTGAATTGTGTATAGGCCAACTGCTCATGAACAATCTGGACCATCAGAAGAAGAGTAACCTGAAGTTGGCTTTGCCTGACTCACATGCCATGGAAGAGCTGACAGGGTGGCTCAGCCCTGCTGTGTTATGGATAACATTTAGTACCCACCTGGCTATCCTCAGATACACACAGTCCCCTTTTTCTGTCTTCTCCCCTCCTCCAATGTCAACCCCAAAATGGTTTAGATTAACATCAGGGGTTTGGATGTGAGTGACATATTAGCCCCAGACAACATTATTTAATCTCTCAACATGGGACATTTGTGGCGACTGTACACTGTACACCACCTTATGAAGAGTGACATGGACATCAGTGGGCTGGAGCAAGTTAATATCCCCATCATGGGCCTGATTCACTGGGCAGTCACCACACATGCTGAGCCAGAGGCTGAACTCATTGACCCTGCCACTGGAAAGCGGAGTGTGCTGGTGTGCTCTCATGCAAGTGCTCACCAGAGGCGGGGCTGCAATTCGGTCTGATTTCGATTTTTCCCTTGTCTTGGCTGCAGACAATGCCTCGACATCCTTATGTTGGAACTGGATGGTTACAGTCAGCGTTGATGGAGCTCATTAATGCGTTGGGTCGTGCCGAAGCACTTCCCATTTGCGTTCTTAGTGTTTAATTGTTAAGAAAACTTACTGAGCTAGTTAATGTTCTTAAGTTGCACAAAGATGAAGCAGATGTGCACAGGCAGTGGGTGGCTGTCCAGTTTACAGCTGAGCTAAAACACAAAACAAAACATTTGTATAACAAAGGTAAGTCCCAACAAACAGAGTTGAACAAATATTCTTCCATACCGGCCTCCCCTTCCCTACAGCAAGACCCCTCTCTGGAACATTGCTGAAGAAAAAGGTCCCAAGGCTGGAGGTACCCTGACTGAACAGTGGCCCTTCTGGGTATAGATGCCTCAGGCGCCTTGAAACTCACGCCTTGTCATCTGCCTTGAGTTCAAAAGAGACAGGCAAGCAGAACCAGGGACAAATGAGCTTCAGCTGACAGGGACCCACCCACTGGGCTGTCTCCCAGCTATTTCAGTGGTTCTCTGAAGCTGCAAACCGGCCCCTCATTACTCACCCTTTCTGATGCATAGCCAACATCCACCATAGAAGGGTGGAGCAGCCCAGCAGTGAAGTGCCTGCTTATTCCCCAGAGAGGAAGTGTCCTGGAGAGCTATGCACAAATCCTCAGGAGATTCTCCTGTTGGCTCCTTAGACCCACCAGGCTGGACTCCTTGAGGGAAATGTTCAACTTTTTTTAGGCTGTTCTCCAAAGGCACACAAACTGAATCCCAATTCTTTGGAGCTGTGTCCCATGTGTCTGCTGCTCACTGTGCATTTGACTGTGCTCTGATGTCAAGTTTTGGATTTAGTGCCCATTGTAAGACTTGGGTAGAATATGAGATTTTATGTTGGGATTCCAGCTTCAATCTCCCAGAAGCCTCTGGGTTTTTTTTTTTTTTTTTTTTTGACAAGTCTTAATAAATCCTATTCTGTAGAATTAGCAACACCAGACCACTGGCATAGTCTCTGGAATCAATGAAGCATGTGCACATCTACTCAAATGGCTGAACAAAAAAGAGTACAGTAAGTGGTCAGGAAAATGAAGGGTCTTAGAGAATGTTGGGCATGACATTTCAGATACCAGCAAAGTAGCAAAACTCAGTTTAGCATATTTGGAAGATCTTTGAAAATGTCAGTCTCTTCCCTCTGCTTCGAGGAAGATGACAGAGGTTGAGTCTTAAGTCCTGCTGTAAAAAGGGAGTTTTATGTCATTCTACCGGTGGTAAAAGAGAAAGATCCTCATAAGAGAGACTTTTGGGAAGCCTCAGCTAATTTCTCATATTTATTTATATCTATCTATCTATCTATCTATCTATCTATCTATCTATCTATCTATTTAGACAGGGGTTCTCTGTGTAGTTTTGGCTGTCCTAGAACTCTGTAAACCAGGCTGGCTCCAAACTCACAGAGATCCACCTGCCTCTGCTTCCTATCCCAAATGCTGGGATTAAATATGTACAGCACCTCTGCTTGGCTCCATTTTCCTTCCTTCCTTCCTTCCTTCCTTCCTTCCTTCCTTCCTTCTTTCTTTCTTTCTCTCTTTCTTTCTCTCCTCCTCTTCCTCTCCCTCCTCCTTTTTTTAAAAGACAGTTTTTTTAATTTTAATTTTTTTATTTTATTTATTTATTTATTTTTTATGTAGTGCAAGCTGGCATTGAATCACAATCCTTTGCCTTAGCCTCCTGAGTGCTGACATTATAGGCTTCCAAGCTTGTCTCTTTCCAGACCTTTTCTGCTGCATTTCCACACCAAACCCAGCTGGTGTAAAGGTGATTTAATCATTGGCCTAGAGTAATGGCGGTTGGAAGGAGAACTGAGATATGGTTGATCTTCCCCCAGGCACTGAGAAGGAAGAGGGCTAAGCTGTTGAGGGAAGTTCAAGGTTCTACTAAAGAGAAGGGTGTGTGTAGGGAAGGCCAATGGCAGCGGTGCAGAATGTCCACTCCTTGGGATTTCTCTTGTCCAGACGAAGGAAGCAGAAGAAAGGAATTGTGCCAGGTGTTTGTCAAACCATTCACACCTCTTGGGACAAAGGCAGAAGACCTGGCCTTGACCTATACGGCCCTGGGCGACCTAGAGTTCATTCTTTACTACGTCAGCCATCCAAAAATCCTCCTTGAAGACCCTTCTCTGTGGTCGTTGTGAGTTCCTTCAATGTGGGATTTATCTGCCACGTGGCACCTACTTCTGCTGTTTCCTGTCATTTCCACTTCACCAGGGTACCTCCTCCTCTTAAGCCATCACCAATGCTTCCTCCCAACCAGCTCAGGCTTTTCACATGCATCCTTATCGCCTCCCCCATCCTCCTTAGAGACCCTGTTTAAGCCTGTTCTTCCTGTTAGAAACCCCATTCACCCTTCAGAAGCTGTTCTGTGATTCCTCCTGTATCCAACTCTGTCCTAACTGAATGGGCATCTTCCAAGGAACCAAACAATGTACGAGATGGATAGCTCTGCCCCCACACATCGTCTCATTTCAATCACTTGGACTCCAACAGGACAACAGAGATTCCTTGTCCAAATTTCATCACAGACACCACAGGGCAATAAAGCTGTTAAGTAAGTCCTGGAAAGGCTGTGTTTGGAATTCTACATCCTGTCATCAGACCCAAAGCTTATAAGCTTGTAGTAAAACACCTGACCCCAAGTACAATGTAGAGAACAGGTGTCTGGAGTGCTCAGTTGTAGCTGGGACACCTGTGTCACACTCCTTCCCCAAGGCTAAGGGACCATCACTGGGTGGGGACAGAAAGATTGTAAGAGACAGAGGTAGTGAAAAACAGCCATCCAGTGTCTTTTGGACATTACAGGACTATCTGACTGTACTCAAATCACCGGTATCTGATATCTGCATGCAGGAGATGCCCCAGCCACCCCCTAACCCCCAGTGCTGTGTAAAAGTGGGTGACAGCCTCTCTTCCCTCAGACAGAGCTTTCCTCCACTCTTCACACTGCATTAGAGCCACCCCCCCCCATTCTAGTGGATAGGGCCACCTGGTGAAGGAGATATACATTCTATTTCGCAACACAGGGAATTCAGATCCAGGTGAGTTGGAAGATCCCAGATACAACATCAGTGTCATGTCCACAGGCCTTCCTGGTGCTACAGCACCATCCTAGTACACACCCCAGCCTAAGGCAGCGGTTCTCAATCCCAGGGAAGGAAGGTTTCCTGGCTTTCACCTCAGGAGTGTGCGGCAGAGCTCTGTGCATCAGGCGGATGTGTACATCAGGCATATGTGCCTATCAGGTATATATGCACACTGATACGATCACAGCATTCACCAGATTTCCAAAACTATCAGCCTCTTCAGAGTAACCAGCCCAGGTGTTTCTTTCTTCCTTCCTTTTTCTTCTATCCCATGCAGATGCTGACTCGCCACTGCCCCACATCAAATCATTTTAATAGTAGGTTTTGCATGGAGCTTTTGAGGCCCCTCTCCTGGGCACCGGCTGTTGGCATCTGCCATGGGTCTACCCCGGGTTGGCTGCTTCAGTGACATCCTGAAGAACCCTTTCCAGACAAGATAAATACCGGCTGCAACATAATCCTGGCATGAAGAATAAGGCTACTGTTGGAATCTCAAGGTTCAAAATTTTTACTGAATTATGGGGGCACACCCAGTTGGAATTCTGGTTTTCACAGTCTCTTTGCTTGTCAAACTTAATATCAAGGAAAATAAACTAATTTGATTTGGCCAA
Source organism: Phyllotis vaccarum (assembly GCA_033318265.1). Taxonomy (NCBI): domain Eukaryota; kingdom Metazoa; phylum Chordata; class Mammalia; order Rodentia; family Cricetidae; genus Phyllotis; species Phyllotis vaccarum. Next base: position 57,177,833 of record JARWLC010000011.1, read on the forward strand.
GGCTCCTGCAATGTGGAACTGATATCGGTGGCAGCGACCTTTGATGTTTTGTATAAACAGCGCCTTCCCCTGCTGTGGCATAATAAACAGCACCTTTCTCTCCATTCCTCATCACCAAAAGTAAGAAAATAGGTCTCTGCTCGCAGCTCATGAAATTCACGCAGGCGGCATTTATTGGTTCAGTACATGAACAGGACTTGTCCATCAGCGCCGCTGTTTAAAGCTGTCAGGTCTTCACCATGGGTCCCAGGCACGTCGCCTGCTTGACAGCATTCCTGGGCTTCATCCTCTGGATGCCACAGCCTCTCATGATCCCAAAGTATTCTAGATATTTGTGAATGTCCCTTGGTGAGAAGAGTTGTCCTTGGGAGAAATTTTGAGAACCACCACCATGTAGTAGCAGGAGAGAGAAAGAATTAATGATTTCTTTCCCTCTATTCCATGCTCTCTTCTACCAGGGCCTTCAGCTCTGACTCACATTTTAGCAATGGCTGGAGTCTGGGGAGGAAGTTTTGAGAAATAGCTGTGGCCTGCAGAGCCCTCTTGCTCTCAGGGACTGCAGACCTGCCCTTTGCATGCCTGGCAGTGTAGGAAGAGTGGGAACAGCTCTCGGTTGTCTCTGGGTGTGGAGACAACTTCTGAAGACTTTATCACAATCCTTCTTAAGTGATTTCCAGTGGACCGTGGGGTACACACTCAGTGCTTCCTTCACTGTGCTCCCAGACGCTCATACCAGAGCAGAGTTAGACAGGTCAATGGCGTCTTCAGGAGGCTTATATCAGCTCATGAAAGTTGATGGCTAAATCTCAGGAATTCTGGGGGCCATTTATAGACATGTTAGGAGCTTGAATCTCTCCACATGTCACCTAGCAGTGAGGGGCGAAATTAGAGAGATGTGTCACTAAGAAAATTGATGTATGTTTCTCATAGTGTCCTAACACAAGTTTAGGTGCTATAGCCCTACCATGTATCCATGTACACGCATGCTGCCTACAGACTAGTGCATGTTATTGTACCGTGGGAGATTTTAACTCAAAGATTAATATGTATTTAACCATGAGAAAGAGACAGTAGAAGTGCAGGGAGCCAGGAAGAATTCCCATTTTATGCTATCACCATTATGCCTGGGTTCTATCTTTAATTGCGACTTTGCTATGCAGTGCATATGGTGTTGTGTGTTTATACTACAGAAATTGGCAGATGTAGTATATCAGGGTTTTCTCCTACCTCACACCTGCTGGCCAATTAAGTCTTTATTGTCACACTAGTGAGTCAAGTCCAGGCTTGAAAGCAAATGGGAGGGGACAGCAGTCACTGTCTCTCCAATTTCCATTTCCTCTTATTTCGTACTCAAGAAATTTCAGTTTTGCTTTGCCTGGCAAGGATTCCAGCTGACTAACTCTTTCCTGCCTAAAATGTGCTAACATGACAGAGTTCAGTCCAGTGAGACATAGATGGAGTGTACTGGAGGTGCCACCCCAGAGACTTTAGACAGCAGACTAATTGGCTAGAGGCTTTCACTCCACCATCTTTATTCTTCCTGTTTATATCACAGATAACGCTTAAAGCCCTGTGACTTAGAGGCTTGATCCCCAGTTGTGGGTGGTGCTACTAGAAAGTGGTCGAAACCTTAGGAAGTGGGGGTGTGAGGAAGTCCTTAAGCGACATATCTTGGAGATAAGGGCATATGCTATGCCCAGTGTGACATCTTGAAACAATAAGGTGACAAATGAGAGTTACACATCAAGGGTGGCTGGACTGAAAGACAAGATGTGCTTGGTTCCTGATGACATCACAATCAATGTACCAACCAAGAATCTTCATTCCAGGTTGCTTGTTGATGGACCAAAGGGATACACTGTAGTAGGAGGTTTCTGGCCCGGACTTTTGGGCCTAACCTCAAGGTTTAGGACTCAAGGTCCACAGATCCGCAGATCCGCAGACCTGCAGACCTGCAGTCTCGAAGTCCCACAGAGACACACAGATGCTTTCAATAGTTTTTGGCTGAATCGGCCAAAGGCTCAGGCATATCACTTACTAGCTCTCTACCCTTCATCTAACCCATGACTCTTGTTCAGCCATGTGGCTCGGTACCTTTTCTTAGGGCAGCATAGTTGTCCTCTGCTTCTTCTGGGTCTCTCTCGGAATTCTCTCTGGTGTTCTGCTCTCAGAGATTTTCTTAGTCTGGTAGCCCCGCCTACACTTCCTGCCTGCCTTTGGCCAACCAGCTCTTTTTATTAAACCAGTGGGTGGGACAATTATTTACCATGAAACAACACAATACCCCTACAATACACCATTAAATTTATACCCTTCCTGAGATACCCGAGAAATCAAAGGAAGCATAATGGCCCTTATATAACTCCTGGGGTTTCTCCAAGAGTCAAATGAGATATTGATGTCAAAAGCCTGGTGTAGTTCAGGTACAGGGAAGTCCCTAATAAAGACAAGCTGCTGCTGCCGCTATTATCTTGTTCCTTAATACTGACAACAGTTACATGTGTGCACGCTTACCTCAACTCTAGCCTTTGTCTCTCCAGGCACAAAGGCTACATCTTATTCATGCGCCACCCTCATTTTCTAATATGTGGCCTGGGCCATAATAGCACTGATAATTTTCATAAAAAACAAATTAATTATCTGTTGTTGGGGTATAACTCATAACTCTGTTCCTTAACAACATCTTAGTTTAATTCATACTTGTTGAACTATCCAGAACAATAACACAACAATGTTGTTACACAATGTCTTACTCATGCTTGTAGATTGGTAAAGAACAAATGGTAAGTAAAACCTTTGCACCTCCACCCCGCCTTAAGGAATTCATACTCAAATTGGAAAGTACATCTCTGCAATGTACGGAAGAGGAGCCTGGGCTTTCTCAGACCAGGATGAACTCCAGGTTGTACCCGGATAATGAAAGTAAATGGTGACAAAGAAAAGACTCTACAGAAGCAGATGTGGTGGTTCCAGGCTTTGGATGAGAGCAGGGAGGGATTTCTACAGGGACCAGCCTGCTGTCCTGGGTGCTCAGGCTTTTGCAGATAACATCAGCACACAAGGAAATGCTGGCTCTTGCTGTGGGGATGGGTCCATGTGGAAGGTTAGAAACCTGGTTGGGAACTTTGACTGAGACACTATGTGTCACCTTTTAGGGAGACACTGAAGGCTTGAGAGCCGAGAGTGAAGTAAGCGACATCTCCATAGACAAATCCAAGCCATACAGAGATTGTTTGTAAACAGAGTGGAGCAGATTGGGAACCAGCGAGCTGCCTATGAAGTAGACTCCCATGGCTCTTTGAGCCGATACTCTGCAGCACAGGCAATGGTTGTTTATTTGTACTTTTTTCATCAACCTCTTGACCAGTGCCTGGTACTTTCTCTCCATTGGCAGCTCCATGAAAGCAAAGTGCAGATCTGACCTCGACACCCTTGTAAGTCTTTACCCAAATGCAGAGAACTCACAAATAGTTGTTGAAATGCATAATAGGTCAGAAGGGACAGGTCTTTGACTGGTATCTTCTGCAGCATTGAGGACACTGCCAGCCTTGTAGATGTAGTCACATACTGAGGATGCCAGTTGGTGCCCAGCTCTGGAAAGAATCATGAGAACTCTTAGTTGGGTTCAGACTCCAGGCTCTTTCAATGGAAGTGTTACTTCTGTTGCAATTTGCCCCTTGGCCTTAGAGATGTTTACCTTGCCTGGTTTTGAAGTTGACAGTCTTTGCAAACTGCTGGGTACAGAAGATTTGCTAGGCATGGGCTTTATGTCAAGACATGGAGCCAGGGCTTACTCTGCATTTTATTATTTAATCCTCAAGAAAGTTTTGAGAAGGCAGCTGTATACCCTGGTTATGGGACCATCTAGACTCAACGACATTTTCATATCTGGGTATCTTTGTCCCTGTGCCTCAGATTATTCATTTGTAAAAGGTGGGTAGTGCTATCTCTTAACATAATGATAATAGCCAGTAGCAATCCAAAGTCAATCTCAAGAGTTGCATACATTCGAAGGAGGTGTTAAATCTTATGGTGGTCTCCTTATAACTTAGAGTTGATATTTTCTTAATATGATTTTAAGTGTTTATTTATGTGTATCTCATGTGAGTGTGTGTGTAATATGTACATGCAGTGCTAAGGAAGACAGAAGAGGGATTCATAACCCTTCGATCTAGTGTTTCAGATGGTTGTGATATGCTGTGTAGGAATTTTCCAGGTTCTCTGAAAAGCAGCCAGTCCTGGCTCTTGGCAACTGAATCATCACCCCAGCTCCTGGGATGTACTGTTTAAATCACTTCCCTTCCCCCTCCGGCCCCCCTCCCCTCTGGTTCCCCTACTCTCCTCTCCCCTCCCCCTCCCCCTTCCCTCCTCCTCCTCTCCCCCTCCCCTCTGGTCCCCCTCCTCTCTCCCTCCCCCTCCTCTTACTTCTCCTCCTCCTTGTACACTAACCCATTTATTAGATGATATGTGGTCTCGAACGGTAGGACTTCTACTGGTCTTTCTGATGTCAGAAGTCGTGTTGTAGGTCCAGGCCCTGCCAGCCGCTGTTTTCACACAGAATCTACAGTGCCAGATGCCAGCAGCTCATCTTCTCATCTTGGTCTTGCCACAGAAGGAGCAGGTATACATGCTGGCTGACTTCAATTTGCTTTACCATTTCCTGGAGCGGGGAGGCACCATAGCCAGTCCCACATTTCCCAACGATCCCAACCTTCTTGGAATCTTTAGTCATGTCTCCAAGCATGGAGAGGCGAATCACTTCCATTTATATAACTTAAGCCTGTCAGTTTCAATAGGCCTTCAGCAGCTCCTTTGTGAGAAAGTAGTACCCCTTGCGGTGTGTGGAGGGCAACCTAGAATGGATACTATTGTGTTTTTTAACCGTCTGAGCAATGCATTGAGATGATTCTGTCCTGGAACCAGCACGGAGTGTGAATGTATACAACAAATGGCCTAAGCTAACCCCTGGATGTGGCCTCTTGACGATGTCACCTGAGGCTGCAAATGGAAGATGGAAGAAACTAGTCCTATTTAACATGGCATGGTGTCTGACAGGAGATGTTTTAAAAACATAATTAAGAAGCAATGCATTGGAGCTGTGGCAGCAAATGCAGTCAAGTGAGTATATAACCGCATCCACTTACTGTCATTATGGAGCCCGGAATCACATGTACTGTACTTTGAGACATCTGGCAGTTGTGGGTTTGCTTACAGCAGCCGTACCACAAACATGTGAGCACTGAAACACACTGTCTCAGGACAGCAGCAGTCAGCAATAGAGACCCTTCCTATGAGACCATTATCACATGTAGACCCGTCCTTACCAGACATCTTTATGAATGCATTGCTGTTCAAGAAAGAGCAGCCTTTTGGAGATTGAATAAGAATAATGAACTCGGGGGCAGTTTGGCCTACAAGAGCAAGCTCCAGGACACAGTGAGGCCATGCCAATAAAGCAAAAACCAAACAATCCAAACAGAAGATGAACGCAAGTCTGGATTGGCTCTCTGAAAGAGGGCTGTGCCTGGCTCTGCTTGTCCAAGAACCGCCTTCTGCCACGGTGAGGGAGATGTCATACTGCGCCATACTGAAATAGAATCGAAAAGGTAGTAATTTCCTCCTTCTTCAATCCACTGTCATTTAATACTAGGCCAAGTCTGCCGAGCAGACCCCTCCTGCGGTGGCTTCTCAGATGAAAGGCTATTTTCTTTGGGTTATAATGATGCACGCCTCCAGGCAAGGTTGGCTGCTTTGCTATTCCCGGGCTCCCTTCCCTGCTCAGCTGTACTTGATCTGGTACATTATCCTGGTAGCAGGAAAATCCACCCACCCCTTTAATCTGTAGCATCACAGAGGCATGTGGCTTTTCATCTTTAGTTCCCATTTTAACCACTTCATTTGCTGAGTTCCTGTGAGCTTCCTATTGATAATTGATAGATTGTTTCTTCCTTCTCAATTTCCTCTATTAGTTATTCCAGGAAGTTGATTTGTGTGTTGCATGTAACCCAATAGTTTGGTGAATGCTGGCTTTGCTAGTAGGCCCATGTAAATCAATCCTGTCCAGCGGGCCCTGGGACCAGGAAACTATCAGGTTGCATCCTGGCAGGCTCCTTTACGCTGAAGGAGCCTATAGGGAAGCCTGGGGACTTCCTACTGCATTAATGGCTAGGAGTGGCCATCTGTGAGAGATCATTGATGCCAGGCCTGGCTCCTCCTTCCAGCCAGGAACTTTCCCTCTGTCCAATAGAAATCATTAGTTCTTCTGATTTTTTTTTTTCCTGGCAAGAACTTTTTAAAAAATGTAGTTACATTTTTACACATTTATTTTGTATGTGTCGACAGGAGAAGGTGTTTGTGTCATAACACATGTGTAGCCATTAGATGACTACTTTCAGGGGTCAGTTTTCATTTTCACCAGGTAAGGTCCAGGGATAGAACTCTGGACTTCAGGCTTAAGTTCAAACATTTTTACCTGCTTGAAGGTAAGAACTATTGACAGAGCAGTACCTCCAGGTGAAACTAAGACCCACTCAGGTATTACCTACAGACTTTAATCTGCCCAACAGCTGAAAGTTACAAGATTAACAAAAAGCTGAAAGTTATATTTCAAATTTCATAGATTTTGCATTTTTAAAGGAGTATGTATTTTAACCAGGCCTGGCATACTCTTTTAATCCCAGGTCTCAAGAGGCAGATGCAGGTGAATAAATGTCTATGAGTTTGAGGCCAAACTGGTCTACAGAGTGAGTTACAGGCAAACCAGGGCTACATTGTGAGACACTGTCTCAAAAAGCGTTTTTTATTTGTATTTGCACAAGTGTATATGGTGCATTGAACATCTTTCCAATCTCCATTTTCTCAGTTTGCACCCACCCATTAGTCACCTTTGGCCTCCTAGAAAGTTTTACTTTATAGTCATATTATATATACACATGATTTTTGTATCTGTGTAAGCTCTAGAAACCATAAATGAGAGAAAATGTAAAATATTTATCTTTTGGGACCGACTTAGTTCATTTCGAATGACTGTGGCCAGCATCATCCACTTCCTGAAATGATGTAACTTGATGGGGTGTTTCCCTGACTGATCTACATATGTTCAGAATTGTAGTTCTCTTCCTATAAAAACAATACATTTTAAATTATACTCTATTTGTGTGTGTGTGTGTGTGTGTGTGTGTGTGTGTGTGTGTGTGTGTACCTGCACACACACACTGGCATACATGTGGAGGTCAGAGGACAAATTTTGAGAGTCAGCTCTATTCTTCCTTCACGTGGGTCTGGAGGATTGACCTCCATCATCTTGTTTGGTGGGCAGTCTCCTTTAATGTAACGGAACTATCTTGCCAGCCTGTAATGTAGAGTGTATTTAATGAGTATGATGTGACTGTCTGTGCTGGGTATGTTTGACTTTAAGCCTGTTTTGTCAGATATTTGGCCAGTGACCCCTGCTCATTTCCTCATTCACTCTTCTTGGAACACCCTTTCACACATGTTCTTCACCTGAAAGCTGTGTCTGTCTTTTATAGTGAGGTCCTGGGAAGACCTCAGGGTATGAGTTGGAGAGATGGCCAAGTGGGTAGTGCTGGGAAGGTAAATTGCTTCACACTTGTAAGCTTGGCACACAAAAAGACAGCAAGAAGTAAGAGGAGGATGCTGGGAAGAGAGAGAGGGAGGCATAGGCTACTGAAAGCGATGAGTATCTGTTATATAAATGTTAAACAATGTATTTTTTTTTAAAGAAGTATTTGCTTTGCAAGTATGAGCACTTGAGTTTGAGTCCCAAGCACCTACACGAAAAGCTGCATGTGCCTGAAACCACAGCATCGGGGGGTAGAGACAGACAGATCTACATGGTATACTGGCCAGCTAGCCTTTCCAAAATGGCGAGCTGCTGGTTCCGTAGGAGACCCTGTTTCAAGACTATAGCACAGAGAACAAGAAAGGAAGATATCCAATGTCTTGCTTTGGCCTCTGAATTTGCACACATGGATGTGTGTACTCATATGCTATGCTATAGTCATACACTACCCCCTCAACCATAAGAAAGAAGACCTTGACCTTAAAAGCTATGTAGTCATTTACTGCTTTCTTAGCAATTGTAGAAACAGAATAGGAGGAGGAGTCTAAATTTAGAAATGTCTGTTTCTAACAATAGAAACAAATATAGTGGCTGAAAGCAAAACAGTGAGACATCCAAGGGGGGAAGAGAAGAGATGGCTTATAAAGGGACACATGGAAGTTTTGGGGATGGGTGAGTTTACTGTCTTGATTTTGATGGTGTCTGTCAGAACTCATTCAATTGTACTTTTCCAGTGTGTCATGTGTTAGCTGTCAGTCACGCCCCAATAAAACTGTAAACAATGTCAGTCACTTCCTTTTTAGTGAGGCATGGACTCTGGGTATTGAACAGGCTAGGCAAATGCTGTACCCCTAAGCCTTATGACCAGTTCTAATTCCTTTTTTTGATACTTTAAAGTAATATGATGGAAATGTTTTCAGATTGAAACTTATGAACCAAAGACATGACTCCCGTCAAGAAGAACATACAGTGAGGCTTCATGGTTAAATCCAAGACCTCAATAATCCCTGCACCCAGGATGCCCACTATGGGCAATAATCTAGGAGGATGCCCTTAGCCTCCATCACAACTTTCAGCGAGGTAGGTTCATGGTGGTATATTGTGTGCTTTAAACAAATAAAGCTTGCATGAGGATCAGAGGACAGAAACAGCCAGAGTTAGCCATAGAGGCCAGGCAGTGGTGTCCAATTCTAGTACTCCAGAGGCAGAGATCCGTCTGGATCTCTGAGAGTTCAAGATCACCCTAGGCTACATGAGATTTATTCAGAGAAACAGAGCCAGACAGTGGTGGCACACACCTTTAATTCCAGTACTTGGGACTATACACCTTTAATCCCAGTATAGAAAGGTTGAGACAGGAAATGATATGGTTGAGCAGAGAAAGAAATATAAGGCGAGAGAAGACAGGAATTTCCTTTCCCCTTCTTCCCCTTTCAGCTGAAGAACTCAGAGGCATTAAGTCTGAGGATTTGTGAGGATCTACCCCTTTCACCAGAGAATTCAGTAGTGGCGATGAGTTCCTCTAGTGGTTTGTTCCTTCACCTCTCTGGTCTGTCAACTTTATCCCAATGTCTGGCTCTGAGTTTTATTATAAGATCAATTAGGATTTGTGCAATAGTAGGTTTTCATTAAAAATGGAAAAACGTGGCTGATAGAATGGTTCAGTCGTTAAGAGAACAAACCCCATTTGTAGAGGACCCAGGTTTGCTTCCCAATAGCTCAAAATCACCTGATACTCTAGCTCCATGGGGCCTTGACTTAACAGTTGAGGAGACTGCTTAGAGATCTTGGTACTGAGATGCAAATGTGGGTCTTCCACAAGAGCAGTAAATACTCTAACCAGTGAGCATTCTCTCAATCTCCCATTTTATATATTTTAAATTATATCTAGTTTTCTTATAATACTCAAATGCAGTATAAATGCCAGGTTCATAGTTATTATATGATATTTAGGGAAGAGGAATTGAAAGATTGTATGTTTTTCATATGGATGTAATTTTTTCCTAAATATTTTTAAGCCAAGGTTGGCTGAATTTGTTCATGTGAGGTCTGTAGATGGTAGGTTACTTGAAATTCTGTATTGTCAAGTCGAGAGAGAGAGAGAGAGAGAGAGAGAGAGAGAGAGAGAGAGAGAGAGAGAGAGAGAGAGAGAGAGAGAGGACAGATGTTGAAGCTGCAGAAAATGAAGAGTCCAAAGCCAAGGGATCTTGGAAGCTAGAGACTTGCAGCACCAATGATTCTAATTTGATGATGTCAAGCCCCCACTGTAAGTTAAATACACCTGACCTACTGTGCATCACAGCTTAGCCCCACCTACCTCAGAACGACTGTGCTGTAATCAGAAATTTCTCTATCTTGCCTGTCCAGTCCCACAGCCATTTAGTTCCAAATAATCACACAGAAGCTTATATTAATTACAAGCTGTTTGCCTATGGCTCAGGTTTATTACTTGCTAACTCTTACTCTTAAGCTAAACCTATGATTCTTACCCATGTTTAGCCACATGGTTTGGTACCGTTTTCTCAGTGTAGCATTCTCATCTTACTTCCTCAGCATCTATCTGGCATCTGTTCTGTTCTTCCTCTTTCCAGCATTCTCCTTATCTGGTCACCCTGCCTATACTTCCTGTATTCCTGGTTTCTGGCCAATCAGCATTTTATTAAACCAATATTTACAGTGTATAAGAACACAGCCACACAGCACTATGCCATCTGGGCATACTAAGTGCTTGGACAATGATTATTGTTATTTTTGGAGCTGAGAAGCTCTCAGAAAACTCGGGTCTACCCCATACCCTCTGGGGCCACCTGCCAACTAACCTTCTTAGAAGTCCTTATCATTTGGGTCAGAGCTGCTCTTCTGTTTGACCTATATAGAATGTTCTGTCTGTTCCCCACAGTGAGGACTCTGACCAACTTTGTATTGGTCATGGCCATGTGGCCCAAGGATCTATGAACATCTGCCTTCCTCCACAAGTCTGCTGGGAACTTGGGGACAGGGAGCACGCTCACAGTACTTTCATCCTGAACACAGAAAGGGAGAAAAGGATACACTTTTTGTAGTGACACTGCTGTGTCCATTCCAGGCCTGGGCATTCAGGGATGACTCCAGCAAAGAGCCATGTCCATTCTGGGCCTATGCATTCAGAAATGACTCCAGCACAGAATCTATCCCTGTGAATCCTCTGAGTTAGGTGTAGCACAACAATCTCCAGAAAATGAGTATAGTTGCATTTATAAACTGAGGTGTGGGGATATTTTTAAACATATTAAAAACAGTCTGAGATGTCAGAGGATCTACCCACAGTCAGTCTAGGAGGATCACACAGTGATAAATCACACCTTTAATCCCAGCACAGGGAATATCCTGGGAATGGTGACCTACGCTCTTAATCCAATCTGAGGTCGAGGTCATTTTAGTTTACAGAAGGAGTTTCAGGCTCCCAGGCAGGCAGTGGTGGGGCCATGCCTTAACTGAGCAGAGAAAGTATTTAAGGCAGGCATAGAAAGACAGAGCAGGCAGTAGAAGCCAGGAGGAGCGAGGCTGAGGAAGCTGGAAGACAGCTGGGTGAGATCTGACTGTGGTGTTTACTCTCTCTAATATCTCTGCTTTCTCTGAGATCTGACCCTGAGTTTCCTTTATTCATGCAACACTGAGGAATTAAAGCTTTACAGGGGAAGTGGTGCCTTGACAGTGTTTATCAATTTATAATTACGCAGTTTTCTTAGTAAGTGATGAACATGCATAGAAACAGCGGAAATTGTTCCAAGGTAGTTAGAATGAGAGCTATGTCCCCCTCTAAGTCCTGTCAATTTCCTCCCAGAATTACCTCAGTGCCTGTTGTACCTTTACAAGTTCCTACAACTGTTGTTGCCTCAGACTTAGCTTCAAAGCACCCTCTGTGGTTTGATGTGATCAACAGCTTGAGGATTGTCTGACGTCTGACCACAGTGATCCTTGTTATGATTATGGTTGGGCCTCTGAATCCGTGGGTCAAAAACACTTGGGCAAATACTACTTTTCTATTGAACATACAGATATGCTTTTCTTGTCTTTTTCTTAGCAATATAGTGTAACAACTATTTATACAACATGTACATTGGATTATGCATCATGTCATCTAGAGGCAATTTAAAGTATATAGGAGGATACATACAGAGTTTATGCAAATACTATAATTTCACCGTATCCAGGAGAGGTTTCTTTCCTGAGAAGAATGAGAGATGATTGTATATTTAATTGTACTTAATTAGAATCAGAGACAGAATGACTGCTTGCTTTTTTTTTCAGCCTAAAAATAATATATCAAGGAATATCTTTGTACATTTCTTTGAGTACTTGTGTGAAAACTGAACAGACAGCAGGTGGATTTCTGGGTCAACGATGGGATATTTTGAGAGTTGTTTTCAAGTTGCCTTTTTGATAGGGAGTACCTATTTACTACTCACAAATAATCAGTGGGGTTGAACAAAGCTTGGTCGCATTTCAAGCCTTTTTTCAGCTCAGGAGGATCCTACACCTCAAAGAAGTGAGAAAAAAGAGATAGGGACAAGGTCTACGGGTGAATGTAGGTTTAGAATGACGGGAAAGTTCAGTCTCACCTGCAGGAGATCCTCAGCGCTTGTGTAAAGCCTTTAATAATATTGAAAAGTACTGTTCACAGGATTTTCTTCCACATTCACACTTACGGCAGAGTTTAATTTATAAATTAGACAGGTTTAAACAGCATAGAACAATTACAACAGCAACAACATATTGTTATAAAAGTTATTTGAAAGTTACAAATTGTTTCCTTTCGAGAATTTTCCTCTTGCTATTTTTGAACTGATTGACTACAAGTAACTAAGCTACAAAGCCCTTGAATGCATTCAGAAGCCTCGAGAAGTTTCAGGGGAGCTAAAGTGATCAACCCGGTTTTAGAACGGGTCTGGTAAGGAAAGAATTGTTGTATTAGGGTTTTATGGTTTCGGGAAGCCAGAAGTTTAGATTTATAGACTTGTAGTCTTAGACTCTTTAGCCACCCACAGTTGACTAGGCCTTGAGAAATGATTTAGACATTTATATTAAGTTTATGTTGTTTGGCACATGGCTTAGGTATATTGTTAGTTTGTTTTTTATTTTAATTAAATTTATTTTTATTAATCTATTTTGTCATATGGAGTGGCACCAGGAGCATAGATCGTGAGAGAATATTGTCATATGTGCTGAAAATGATGTGCTCTAAACTGAGGCAGGAGTTTTAAGAATCCAGAAGAAATCATAGCTTAAAAATATTTATTTTTCACAATTGATATACAATAATGCATGTATTTATAGGACAAACTTTTAGCTGTCATCTATAATCTATCTATCTGTCTATCTATTTGTCTATCTGTTTATCTATCTATCTATCTATCTATCTATCTATCTATCTATCATCTACCTATCATTAATTGTGATTCATGAGGAACCTTCTGTCTCTTCAAACATTTATTTCTCCTATACGTCTTATAGCTAATTTGAAATACCTTATAAGTTAATAATAGTTGCTCTATTGAGATTATAGAAACAAAATGTAATTCCTCTTTGTAGCTGTGTTTTGTTTGAGACAGAGTATCATATAGCTTGACTTAGCCTTTCACTCTTTATGTAGCAGAGGCTGGTTTTAAACTCCTGATCCTCTTGTTCTATCTACTAAGTGGTGGCATTATAGGTATGTGACACCATGCCCAGCTTCTCGCTGTAGCTTAGTACCTATTACACCGTCTCTCTCCACCCCATTTCTAAGTTTTCCTACTTTCTAGTGACCACTATTCTAGTCTTTTGGCTTCCACATATTGGTGACATCATGTTATACTTACTTTTTTGGATTCTGGCTTTTTTTTTCTATTTCCTGTTACCCTTTAGTTTTTGTCCATATTGTTGCAAGGATTTAATTCATTTTTATGCCTGAATGGTATTTTCATTATGTATATATAGCACATTTTCTTTATTTGGTCACCCATCAATAAACCCTTTGATTTATTAAATATCTTTGCTATTGAGAATAATGCTTCAATAAACATGGGTGTGTAGGAATCCCTTAATGTGGTATGTGTGTGTGTGTATGTGTGTGTGTATATGTGTGCGTGTATGTACCACAGTACATATGTGGATGTTCAACAATGTTGTGTGACAGTTTCCTTCAAGCCTGAAACATTTTTTCTTTCAGGGGTGCTCTTTAAGCAGGGAGTTAAACAACTTAAAATCTTCAGGAAGTTTCTGAAACTGACAAGATTCACTAGGCCTCTCCCTCCCAGTGTCAGCAATAAAACTGCTGAGACTCACCCTCAGTCAAGCCAAACTGCAAAAGAAGGCTCTGAAACCAGACCAGTGGCCTGAGAGAAGCAGAAACCAGCAGTGCTACATGGAAGTGGTTTAAACTAAATGAGTCACTTGGGAAGGACACTTTAATCCATTGAACTGCCTGTAGGCTGTGAATTGCGCTCCACATACCCAGATTTTGTGAGATGTCACTCATGCTATGGTGGACTTTGGTGATGCAGCTGTCTTTGAGTGATTTTTGTTCCTGTTAGTAAACCCTTACCATTTTTTTCTTGTGGGTAACCCCAAATAAACACACTGGTACACCAACTAGGACTTTGGTGGTATCTGCACTTTGGTTGTGGGTTCTCTATCCAGGGTATGTAGACATGTGCTGTGACTCCCCAGGAGAAGTTTTGTCACACAATAAAGGGTGACTTGCTGGAGTTGGTTCTTTCCTTATATCGTGTGGGTACCAGGAATTGAACTCAGGTGACCAGGCTTAGTGACAAGTGCCCTTTCCCACTGACCCATCTTGGCACCATACAAGTATCTCCTTAATTTAATGATCTCATCTCTTTTGAATATACTTCTGGTAGTGTAATCTCTTCATTATATTGTAGTTCTATTTCTAATTTCTTGAAGAAACCCTGAGCTATTTTCTAAACTGGCTGTACTAATTTGTATTGCTGACAGGCCATAAGAGACTGGTTGGATAAACAATAACTTAATGTGTCTGGTATTTTTTTAAATTCTTTTTTCACAAAAATTTGAATGTTAAAAAAGTATCATCTTCATATTTTCTGTAACCTTCATAACACATCTTAATAGCATATTTGCATAGCATTATGGGAGTGAAACAAGAAGTAATGACGTTGGCGTGATGCTTGTTCAGTTGTCAGGAATGAGTGAGGAACAGAATGATGTCAAGAGTAGGATACTACCAAAGTTATGATGTGTGCTTTGAGGGTTTATTAACAAGTCTCTCCTTAGTCAAAAGTATATAGAGTGAGAAGTCATTTCTCTGTGGACATACCCAAAACGCCTCATGGCTTGAAGAGAATTGCCTTTACTGAAGGGGACAAATAGATGTCCATAGGCTTTCACAGATACTTTATAAGTCAAGGCTTCTAAGATTTCAGGAAGAGAAAATGGTCCCAGACCCAAGAACTGAGGCTGGTTAGTGAAACCTTACACAGATCTGGGAGGTCCTGGGTACTTGGATGACATGAATTAGAAGCAGAGTGAGGTCTAAGGTAGACCAGCCATCTCAGGAGATCTAAGCACTAGCTTCTGCCTTCAGAAAGAGCTGTGATCCCCCCCCCCCCCCCCCGACCAAGTCCTCAGTGTACACTGGGGGCTCTGGATTCATGTTGACCTCAAGGATGAGCAGTTTCTAATTAGTTGTATAGTGGTGGCCCATCATTATTTCTCAGAATTAAAGATTATTGGGTATCAAGGGCACTGGCATAAAGTCATCCTAGGAGATAGTGTGAAATAATGTAAAGGATGAAAGTAACATTATTTTAAACTAGTGCTGTGAACAAGCATTCTTGGGGGATCAAAATCAGGTGGTCAGAGACCCTTCGGAAGCACTGCAACGCTTGAATCAATTGATGATAACTGGAGATGATTCTAATATAATTATCAGATAGGGCAGTTCTTAGACTCAAGGATGAGGACACTACAAGGCCAGGAGCTCACATCTGAGATGAACTGTGTCAAAGTTCACAACCCTAAGCGTGAGAACCTGACGTAGATGTTTGCATAACTCAGCTAATGCACCATGGGAGGGACTAGCTCCATTCAACAAAAGGGAGCAAGACTCAGACAATGATGCTCAACAGAAACGTCCCTGATGCTGGGTGCTAGTGACACAGAGAGGCTTTGTTGGCAGCTTGTAGGGATTGATAATGGCAGGAAGTGAATGGGGAAAAGGACTTTAAAATGGTAAGAAGGGACAGGGGGATGGGAGGAAGGAAGGAGTGAAGGGGCCTGGGGAGAACAGTGGAATAGGAGAAGGAAGAAAGGACACTCCTGAGTGATGTCTTTCAAGCTAAACCATCAGCCAAAGCACTCTAAAGTACTGCAGCAAATCAAGGACACACACACATACACACATGTACACACACATGCACACACATATACATACACATGTACTCACACACACATACACACACATACATACACACATTACTCACATACACACACATACATACACACATTACTCACGTACACATAAACACACACATATGCACACATACATACACACACATACTCACACACATAAACACACACATATGCACACATACATACACACACGTACTCACACACATAAACACACACATACACACACATTCACACAGGTACACTCACACACACACACTAGTATGTACACATGCAAACTACTGTCTCTAAGTCAGCAGTATCTTCCTTTCAATGACATCATGGCTTTAGCTTTTACAAATTGCTGTAATAAAAACAAAAATACCCTTTGCAAATACACATGAAGCTGGAATTATAGATGGTGCCATTTCTCAGTTTTCCTGGGTGTGAGAAGCTGTAGAGTATCCATAAGGAGCACACAATCTTCTGTAAGTGCAGGAAGGCCTCTGCTTGCAGGCTCAGCAATTCAAACGGTCATCACCCATCAAGGATATATGAAGAGAATATTGCGTGTCCCCTAAAACGCACAGGCCATTTGTTCTTGTTACCATCTGAACGGTGCAATTTGTCTCCAGAATGTTATCAAGTGTTATATGTCATCTAGAGATAGTTCAATTGTAGAGGGGGATGTGCACCATTTATATGCAAATTTTGTGTCATTTAATGTAAAGGACTGGAACATTTCCAGGTTTTGGATATCCTGGAATCAATCCCGAGCATATATAGAGGAATGACTGTAATTTTGCCTATTTACAAATGAGAAAAATTATCCTTTCATTTATGTAAACTATATTTTCTGAAGTTCTACTAAGTTCCTATGTCAGATGCTTGTTAAGCCATTTTTTAAGCTAACTGCTTAATGGAGGAAATGTTCATCACATTTTTGCCTAGAAGCATTATGAAATGCTTGACCAGGCTGGCCTCAAACTACAGATATCTGCCTTTCACGTGCTGGTATTAAAGACGTGTACCACCACCACCCGACACTGAATTTCTTATAACCTAATTTTTATGCTAATATTATTAGTTAGGTACTATTACTCACTTTATTTTTGCTTTAGAAAATACAGGATCCACGAAGGACAACATCCTGCAGCTAGTTAATACTAGGAGGAAAATTGAATTTAGACCAGTCTGACCGGATGTCTGTGTTTCTAGTCACTCTGTTTACTCTTTAGATATGTGGTTTGTGCAATTAGCTGGTCCACCCTTATAGGAAATCTCAGTGTTACCAACAAGGATGAATTACGCTTCATTCTACTGAAGCAAACTAGGGTATTATCCTTTAGTTTGCAATTCCTTGACGGCTGGTGGTTTGTTCCACAGCTGTGATCACCCTGGGAACAGAGTCCCAGGGACCCATGGAGTCAGAAGCCTTATAACTATAGTCGTGGGTGTGCTCTTTTCTGGCCATCAGAAGCTATTCCTTTTGAGCTGTGAGGAAACCCTGGAGCCACTTAAGCCAGAAATAGCCACTGTGGTCACAGGATGGCAACTGAAGAATATTTCAATATTAGAAGCCAACTAATACCAAGGCGTTTTGTCACTATTGCTCTGTAGTAGAGATGGTGATGCCTCAAGAAGTTCCTTTATTATATAGGGTTGTTTTTAACTATCTTGTTTTTTTGTTATTGCTGTTGTCTTGTTTTTCCATATGAAGTTGAGAACTGTCCTTTCAAGGTCTGTAAAACATTATGCAGTTAGGATTTTGATGGGGATTGTATTGAATACATAGATTGCCTTTGGTAGGATGGCTGTTTTTACTGTTAATCCTACAGATCCATAAGTATAGGGGAATATTTTCATCTTCTGATATCTTCTTCAATTTCTTATTTCGAAGACTTAGAGTTTTTGATCATACAAGCCTTTCACTTGCTTGGTTAGAGTTACTCCACGGTATTCTGCATTATCTGAGGCTACTGTGAAAGGCGTTTCCCTGATTTCATTTTCAGCCCATTTGTCACTAGTAAATAGGAGGGCTACTTTTTTTGAGTTAATTTTGTATTTTGCTACCTTGCAGAAACTATTTATCAGCTATTGGATTTATCTGATGGAAATTTTGAAGATCACTTAGGTGAGTGTTACAACTCTAGGGAGCTGGTGAGGGGTGTCCTGCTTGTTTGGGAAGTCAGGCTATACCTGGAGAGCTGTTAAGATGGCTCTGACAGTTGGAGCTGCAATGGGACAGCTCAGCTCTGACAGCAAAGGTATCGGGGCCTTTTGGGAAGTCAGGCTATACCTGAAACTCGGGTGCAGTGGGGGGATAGTATCTCCACAGGATACAGCAATTCTGCTCCCCTCCTGAAGAACTGCTACAGCTGAGCTTTGCTCTGCCTCCCTTAAGGGAGCTTCCCAGCAGAGCTCTGCTTCGTCTTTTCTGCCCAAGTTGTTACTTCTTTTGCTTCTAACCTCTGCAGAAATGTAGCAATCTCCTCCTTGCTTAGATCTTTACCCAACACTCTTGAGAAAAAGATTTATTTGGGAAGGAAGAGTCCAGGAGAGTGGGTGCCTCTACCAGTGGGAAAGAACAGCCAATAACTGAGCAGGCAGAAGGGTTTATATAGGCTCTTAGGGCCAGAGTTTCTCCAGGCATACTCTGGACTGGTTAGTTATTCCTGCTCAGGGAGTGGTTTAGTTTCATTGTTCAATGAGATGGCTCTGACTTCAGGGCCAGTGTTTCTTTCACTGACTTTTTTTTTTTTTTTTAGCTTTTGAACTCTAACTCTAAGGCCAGGGCATATTTCTTTCACTGGCTTGGATCCTAGATCCAGGCTGTTTCTTTCATGGAGTCTTAGTTCAGAGTCATGGCGCTCAGGGATTGGTTGCTTTCCTGCTCAGTGATTGGTTGGTTTTGTTGGTCAGGTGGTCAGGGACTGAGATGCCTAATTTTAGGGCCAAACTATGTTTCTTTTACTAGCCCTTTTTAACTTTGGACTCTAATTTTAAGGCCAGGGCATACAGGCTCTGATTCTAGGGACCAAGAGTGTTCCTTTGGTACTAGTTTCAGAGTCAGGGCATGTTTCTTTGAATCTGGGTTAAGGGATAGAGTGTTTCTTTCTCTGACTTGGGTCTCAGATCCAGGCTGTGTTTCTTTCATTAGCTCTGGTTTCAGGGCCAGGGTGGGTTTCTTTGGACAGTCCATTTTTCTTACTATTTATGGATACTATCCTCTAATTTGCAAATAGCGATACTTTGACTTCTTTGCAGTCTCTACCCCTTGATCTCCTTCAGTTATCTTATTGCTCTAGCTAGAACTTCGGTTACTATATTGAATAAAGAGAGTGGACAGCTTCCCCCCCCCCCCCGACTTTAGTGGAATTGTGGCGAGTTTCCATTTAATTTGATTCTGGTTGGCATGCTGTAAATTTTCTATATTAGGTTTAGGTATGTTCCTTGTATTCTTTATCTCTCTAGGACTTTTTTTTTTTTTAAATCATGAAAGGGTATTAGATTTTGCCAAAGGCCTTTTCTGCATTTAATGAGATGATCATGCTTTTTTTCCTTCCAGTTTGTATATATGGTGAACTATATTTACTGATTTTTGCATATTGAACCATCCCTGTATCTCTGTGATAAAGCCTACTTGATGGTGGTGGATGATCTTTAAGGTTTGTTCTTTGATTTGGTTTTCAAGTATTTTATTGTTTTACATCTATATTCAAAAGGGAAATTGGTCTGTGTTTCTCTTTCTTTGTTGAGTATTTATGTGGTTTGGGTATCAGGGTAACTGTGGCATCATAAAATGAATCAGGCCATGTTCCTTCTGTTTCTATTTTGTGGAATAGTCTGAGGAGTATTGGTGTTAATTATGCTTTAAAGGGAGAATTCTGTGCTAAAGCCATCGGGCCCTGAGCTTATTATTATTTTCTTTCTACTTTTTTTTGAAGACTTCTAATGACTGCCTCTACTCCACTAATTATTTAAATTGTTTATCTGATCTTAATTTAATTTTGGCAAGGGGTACTTTTGAGAAAATTATCCATTTCTTTTAGATTTTCCAATTTGGTGGCATATAGGGTTTTAATTTATCCTTATAATTCTCTGGAGTTCCTCGTTGTCTGAGGTCATACCCCCCTTTTCTGATTTTGCTAATTTGGGTGCCCTCTCTACCTTTGAGTCAGCTGGAATAAGGGTTTTTGTATCTTGTTGACTTCCTTCAAAGAACCAACTGTTTATTTCATTGATTATGTCCTTTTTTTGTTTCTATTTCATTGATTTTTAGCCCTCAGTTTATTTCCTGCCCTCTGCTTCTCTTGGGTGTGCTCACTTCTTTTTGTTTAGAGCTTTTAGGTATGCTGTTAAGTTGGTAGTACAAAATCTCTCCATTTTTTAAAATGTAGGCACTTGGTGCTGTGATCATTACCCTAAACACCACTTCCATCGTGTTCCACACATTCAGGTAATGCTGTTTATTAATTTTCATTGAATTCTAATAAGTCTTTAGTGTCTTTATTTCTGTCTTGGCCTGTTTTTCATTCAGTAGAGAGATGTTCAGTTTCTGCGAGTTTATAAGTTTTCTGTTGTTTATATCCAGCTTTACTCCATAATGGTCTTAAAGGATGCAGAGTTATTTCAATTTTCTTGCATCTGTTGAGATTTGCTTTGCAACTGAGTGTGTGGTTAGTTTTGGAGAAAGTTCCATGAGGTGCTGAGACAGCAGTATATTCATCCATGTTGGATGAAATGTTGTGTGAAAATGTTAGGTTCCGTTGGTTTATAACATCTGTTAGCTCCAGTGTTTTTCCGTTTATTTTCTGTCTTAATGACCTGTCCATTGGTAAGAGTGGAATATTGAAGTCTCCCACTATCAATGTGTAAGAATCAATCTGTGATTTAAGCTGTAGTACTGTTCCTTTTACAAAGTTGGGTACCCTTGTGTTTTGGGGCATTGATGTTAAGAGCTGAAATGTCATCTTGGTAGAGTTTTCCTTTGATGAATATGTGGTGTTCTTTGCTATTTTTCTGTTTCCCTCTCTCCCCCTCCATCCCTCCCTCTCTCCCCCCTTCTGTCCCCCTTTCTCTCCTCTCCCTCTCTCCCCCTCCTTGTCTCCCTCCCTCCCCCCTCTGTCCCTCCCTCTCTCCCTCTCTCCCCCTCCTTCTCTCCCTCCCTCCCCCTCTGTCCCTCCCCCTCTCTCCCTCTCTCCCCCTCTCTCCTCTCCCTCTCTCCCTCTCTCCCCTTCCCTCCCTCCCTCCCTCTTCCCTTCCTTCATTCTTTCTCTTTTTTCTTTTCTGATATGAAGTTTCTCTGCATAACCTGGCTGTCCTAGAACTCACTCTGTAAAACAGGCTGGCCTTGAACTCACAAAGATCTGCCTTCCTCTACGATGTGGGATGTCTTTCTGTATTTTGTGAATATCATTGGTTAATAAAGGGACTGTTTTGGCCTATGGCAAGGCATCTCAGAAGCAGGTGGGAAATCCAAGCATAGATAAAGGGGAAGAAGAGTTGAGTCAGATGGAGTCACTATGAACTGCTACGAAGACAGCAAGATGTAAAAAATATAAGTAAGCCACTAGCCACCTGGCAAGACATAGGTGAATAGAAATGGGGTAAGCTGTGAGAGTTAGCTAGCAATATTCCTGACCATAGGCCAAGCAGCATGCAATTAATATAAGCCTTTGTGTGACCAAGCATCTGTGGGAAGTCTGTTTGGGACAGCTGGTCAGAATCTCAAGGCTAGTTTAGGCTAGAAACTCTTACTACATCTCTGTCTCCAAGTGCTGGGACTAAAGGCATGCACCACCACTCTCTCTTTTCATTAATTTTGGTCTATTTTTTAAGATATCAAAATAGTTACACCAGCTTGTTTTTTAGGTCCATTTGTTTGGAAATCTTTTTTACAATTCTTTGCCCTTAGGTAATATCTATTCTTGATGTTGAGTTGTATTTCTTGGATACAGCAGAAGGATGGATTCTATTTTAGCATCCAGTCTGTTAGTCTGTATCTTTTTATTGAGGAATTGAGACCACTGATATTAAGAATATTAATAACCAGTGAGTGTTGATTCCTGTTATTTTGTTGTTTTTGATGGTGGTGGTGGTGTGTGTGTGCGTGTGTGTGCATATGTGTGTATGTGTGTGTATGTGTGTCCTTGTGTGTGTGTGTGCTGTGTGTGTGTGTTTCCTTTTAGTTTTGCTTGTGTGAGATTATTTATCTCCTATGTTCTTCTGTGTGTTTTTAATCTCCGGGATATTTTATGTCAAGGGACTCTTATATTTAACATTTTCTTTAACTAATGCATCCATTTTTTATTGTTATTTTAATACCTGAGATTCTCTTTTCCATCTCTTGTATTCTGCTGGTGAAGCTTGCCTCTGTCATACCTGTTCTGCAGCTGGATATTAATCACAGGGAATTGATTGATAGGTTAATATTTATCAAAGGGGTTAATAGCAACTTACAGTAGAAGTAAGAGGTGGGAAGGCTGGAACAATGCACTGAACTGAATGGAATGAATCTTCCTTCCAAGTCATGGGAAAGCAGAGAGAGCTGATGACATGCACCCTGATCTGTAAGCTGTTCCCTGCCATGCCTCAAAGCTAAACCCTAGAAGGTCATAGGTGAATCCCATACCTATGCTGGCCAAGAGGCCATGCCTCTAGGTCAAAGTGATGCATGTTATCCTACTACACTGTTCAAATTCTTACATTTTTAATTTCCAGAATTCCTTTAGTTTGGTTTTTTTAATTGGGTCTATTTTCAGTTTCAGATATTGGACAGTTCTATTTATTTTCTTGTATTGTTTTGTATTTGCCTAGATTTCTTTAAGGGATTTATTAATTTCTTCTCTAAGTATCTCTATTATTTTCATAGAGACTGTTTAAGGTCCTTTTTTATGCTTTAGCTATGTTGAAATATTCAGTACCTGTTGTGGTAGCATAGCTGAGCTCTAGTAGAGGTATATACTGTCTATAGCATTACTGCTTGTGTTTTTAACCCTGGTGTCTAGGCATCTGGATTTGGGATGATCAAAGGTATTGGTGATGCTTTTTGGTTTTGTCTTTGTTTGTTCTTTGGTTTCTGTTTCTTTTCTGGATTTTCAGAGAATGTGATGGGTGTGTGTTGCCTGTTTTCCTGGCCTGTTCGGCTGGTGTGCTCACAGGGAATGCCTGCTGATGTTGGAGGCTGGGTAATTGGGAAGAGTTGGGGGAAGGAAGGCTGGAGAAGGGTCTTTGAGATCCATTGGGGGTGGGGTCAAAGAGGAAAGGAAGAGACCACAGCCAGAGCCCAGCTACAGAGTTGGTGACGAGCCTTGGGGTATTGATCAGGAGCAGTGGGAGAGATATTGGTCTGCCTTCATCATAGCTGTTGCCTTAGGAGGGGTGCCCTAGGGTTAGCAGGGGATGTGTGCTGGAGGTGGGATCGGGGATACAGTGATGAGTTGGGGGAGGGGTGGGAGTGAATAGTTTATGGATTCCACCAAAGATGTGGGCAGGGGTGGCAGAAGGCTGCATTTGGTGCTCCAGTGCAGCACTAGGGATAAGACTTCAGGATTGGGTTTTGGGCAGAAAGACAAACCAGGTAAGGTCTGTAGGGTACCTGCCTGGTTTTCCAGCAGGTGTGGCCTGTGGTTTAGTCAGAGATGGTACATTTCCGTTTCCAACTCCTGAAACACAAAGCCTTTTGAGGCAAGGGGTGAAGAGTCAAGGTTCTGAAGAGAGGTTGCCTAGCTGTGTGTGGAGGCAAGCCCTGGCAAACTCATCTCTAAAGTGGCAATAATAGGAAGGCTGTGGCTCCTTGGCTGACTTTAAAGGCTAAAGACACAAAAAGGTCCTGATAGCTGGAAGTCTCTTTAAAAATTCACTCTTGTTGATTGTATTAAACATATAATAAGCTATATTTTTCTAAATTCCTTTAAACATTTATCTTTATTATCTCTGATCTCTCAGTGGCTTTCCACTACCATCTGGGCCTTTATTACTTCTGTCTGTTTCTTTGCCCTTGCTTCGATGTTATACCAGGAAGGTTTAGTTGTTTTGTTTTTTAAATCAGGATGAAATGATTATACTTAACTGAGCCTAATTTATTAAGATAATTGCCTTAATGAATACTAGTTATTAAATGCTCATTTAGTTATGTGCTGCCCTTTGCTGGTACATGTAGTTCATATTAGTCATTATTAAACAGGACATGCAGCAAACCATGTAATTATAGACAAAGCACCCATAAAAATCAAAGGTAGGAAAAAAATGCTTTGAAGAGAGATAGGTAGTTGTTGAGACTTCCTGTGCCCTGCCAAGAACCCGTAGAAGAAGGTAGGGACAAGTGACGGGTGTTGGTTGACGGTCTTAAAACATGCATGCCAAAGACAGAGAGAAATGAGAAAAGGTCAGGGAGCCAATGTGTTACAGTTATTAAAAAAAATTTCTCTTTTAGGTTGGCGTACAAAGAGACAAGTTTCATCATGGCATGTTCATTCCTATGTATGCCACACCTTCGAACAAGTCACAAGGCTTGGATTCCAGGCTCCCAGAGTCTTCTCTCAGAGTGAATGTGTAGGTAGGACAGCATTGTTTTAGGAGGCAGATATGGAATGGGTCTTGTCTTCTCCACTCTAAATAACTGGGGAATGCTTACAGATTGATTTGTGTTCGCCTGCTAAATTCACCTACACTCACTTCTAACTACCTCTTATTTAGAGACAGGGTTTATGCAGAGGTCATCATCTTAAATTGAGGACTGATAGTGAGCCTGAGTCAGTATGACTAATCTCTAAATAAACACACACACACATGTGGCATAAACGACATAATTTTATGGGGTAACAATTCTTCAAATCCAAGATAAGTTATCAGCAGAGCAGCTGGAGAGCTAAGAGCTTAGAGTTGGAGGCCTGCGAGCCTTGCCCTCTTCCTTTCTCCCCAGATTCTTATGATATCTTCTCAATCTTAAGGGTCCCTTGGCTTGAATATAGCCCTTCTGCCCTCAGTGTCCTGTGAGATTCTTCCTGTGTGCATGCCAGCGTCCGGTTTCCTCCCTTTGTAATGATACAGTCATGTTTGAGTAGAGTCTACTGAGCCATGTTCCTGCTTCACTCCTGTTTACCTTTTTGAAATGCAAATGCTATTTGAATTTCAAATTTTTAAAATGTATTTATTCTTCAAGAGTTTTGTACATGTGCACAATATAATATGATTCCATTTACTGACACTTGCCCTTCCGGTTCACTTTGGGCTCTTTGACCATATCCCTCTTGCAACATCATGCATTCTTCTTCATTCTAAGAATCTCTCGTTGGTACAGTTAGTGATGCCTTATGCTTATGGGTGTGAGACCATTCTCTGATGCATAGTAGTGGCCATATCCTAAAGAAAAAAAAAAATACTTCCCGCAGACTCCATAAGCTGCCAGTCAATCCTGAGATGGGGGTGAGGCCTCATGAACCCCCCTCACATCCCTACTGGAATTTTGATTGGCATTGTTCAGTGTCATCTTGTATAGGTCACCGCTGTAGAGATAAATTGTATCATTAATAGAAATAGTCTGGAATATCACAGGTCAGAGCAAAGCCATGAAGGTTTAGGGAGTGACGACTCACATCTTTAATCCCAGCATTTGGGAGGCAGAGAACCTCCAGATCTCTGTTAGTCCAAGGTCAAAGAGAGACAGGTGGTGATGGCACCCACCTTTATTCTTAACTCTAGGAATGTTGAACCAGGAAGTAAATAGCTGGGGGGGGGGGGAGGAAAGAAATATAAGGCAGAGAAAGCAGGAGTTGGTCATTTTTTTGGACTCTCACCCAGACAGTCTGAGGACTCATAAAGATAGGACCTACCCCTTCAGCCTGAGAAGTTGCCTGGGTGAGATTAGCTGTGGTTTATTCCTTGTCTTTCTGATAGTTCAAGATATTTTTGTTAAATATATTAAATTGGACTCAGAATTACCTCTGCAGAAAGAAGTTTCTCTGGCTAAGGTTGAGAGCAACCTAGATATTCTTCCCACACTCCAAGACTTAGAAGGGATGCTATGAATGTCCCATTTAGGGATGAGCACTCTCCCATTATCCTCAGTATTTTGGACAGCCATGGACCTCTGCATCCATCTACTTTCCTTAAGAAAGGAACTGTCTCTGATTGAGGATAGCATTTGCGTAGGGTAGAACACAAATGTTCATAAGGCAGTTCAGGGCTGGCGTTTCCTGGCTTCCTGACTAGGGTCTCTTATGTTCTCAGCCATAGGTTTTAAGTCAAGTTTACAGTATCAGGAATGGTTTCCCTCTTTAAGTAGGCCTTAAGCTTTTTGTTTTTGTTTTGAGGTTATTATTAACAACAAAGTTTTCCTTCATTTTTTTTGGTCAGCATTTTTGTTATTGGTATCCTGGAAGACTACTTATTTTTAAAAAATTCTCTGAGTATTTTATACTTAAATGAATTTTGAGTATACTAATCTATAACACCCTCTCTATGCCTCTCAGACCCTTCCTCCCAATCCTCCCTTTCCATAACCCACTGAAACCTTACAGTGATGTTACAATGTGCATGGATATAGGGCCATCCAGTGGATCCTGGGAAGCCATCGAGGGTCATTTCTTTAAAGAAAACCGATCTCCCAATGCAAGCAGGGCTATTGACTCAGTATGCTAATTTTGTGACCTGCTGCTTTGTTGAAAGTGTGTACCATGTCTCTTATGTATCTGACTGTGTCATCTGCAGGCAGGGTTCCTTTCACTTCTTCCTTCTTGTCTGTGATCCTTTTATTTCCTTTTCTTGTCTTATTACTTTGGTTACAACTTCAAGCGCTATAGTGAATAGGTATAAAAAGCATGGACTCCCTTCTGTTGCTCCTGATGTCGGTGGAAATGCATTGAGCTCTTTCTCTACTTGAGATGACGTTGGCTGTATGTTTCTCATATATAGCTTTCATTATGCGAGATAGGTTCCCTTTGGCCCATTCTCTTTATTGTTTTCTATTCTCATATTCTATGTCGTCTTTTTAAAAAATTACATTCTGTTGCTTCGTTGTATTTTCCTAGCTTTCAACCAGTTAATTCTTTCCTATCCTCTTCAAGTCTGTTCAGATGTTTAGACCTTGTCTTCTTTGGATGTTTTTTGAAAGGGTTTGTGATCCTTTTGAATTCTGCATCCTGCATTTTTCTGAGTTGTTCTTATTAGAGACCCTCACTATGCAGTTGCTGGTCTTGGGGGGGACATTTTATTTTAGTTTTTCACGTTGTTCATGTTTTTACAATGGGACCTGAACATCTAGAGTCAGATTATCAAATGTATCTTTTGATATGAGTTTTGGAATCAAAACACAAGCTGTACGTGCTTCTTTGTAGCCTTTTGTGGTGATTGGAAGGTCCTGGTTGTGTGACAGGTGGGGCTCTTGGGATTCTGGAGCAGGGAGGGAGGGACAGAAAGAAGAAGCATATGCTCCTAGATGGGTGGTGAAGGAGACTGCAGGGAGTCTCTAGTGGAGAGCGGCCACTAGAAGGCCAAGGTTGCAACCTTGTTTTCTGGGGCGCATAGAGCAGCTGGAGGGTCCCAGGAAGGGAGAAGGCAGGTTATTGCATAGCCAAACATGGGAAGGGTCAGGTGACAAGGTAGAAGAGATGCCAGACTGGTAGTGGGCAGGGCTTTGGGATGCTTTCAGTTAAGATAGGCTAGAAAGGTGACTCAAGTCTGTTCCCTGTGCCTCTAGGCCACGTTAAGCAGCTGGAGGGTTCCTGTCAAATGCTTGGTGAGATTTTGTGGAGTCCCTAGTGGAGAGACACTAGGAGGAGGAAGAACATCTACGCTCCCTAGGTCTCGGGGCCTGGAGGATTAGCTCCATATGCTCATTTCTTGTGTGTTTTTCTAGACGTATATTGCTCAATAGCAAACATGCCTTGATCATAGTTTCACTTACTAAAAAAATATATTGTAATGAAGTAACTAATGCCCGAATCCCTCAATAGACCAGCGGGATGTGTTTGGGAGTCAATAAGAAAGCAGCTCTTCTCTCCCTCCTTCCCCTCCCTCTGTCCCTCCCTCCCTCTCTCCTTCCTTTCTTCCTTTTTGCCTTTTTCTTCCCCTCCCCTCCCCTTCCCCTCCCTTCCCCTCCCCTCCCCTCCCTTCCCCTCCTCTTCCTCCCTCCCTTTCTGTTTCCCTTGCCTCTTCCGTCCTCACTAAATTATTTTTGGTGCCTGGCAATGAGTAAGTAGGCCATTAGTAAATATTTATTGGCTGAAAAATAAATGAATGGGTGCTCTCACCTTAGTCTGAGCAGCTGGCATACATTAGTCTAAGGCAAGTAAATCCTGGCCTGGCTTGCGACAGGCATCTGAAAAGAGTGAAGAGCCAATCAGAGACTGGCCTCCAGTTGAGCTGGTTGGGCAGTGTGTGTCCCCTTTCTGTGTCTTTTATTTATTTAATTTTACCTATTTTTTTAATTTTTCTATCTTGGTGAAAGTTCATGACCACTGTTCACAGAGATAGAAGACGTTTTTGAGGTCACTTTCCTCTCCCCACTCTTTTAGGGTGCTGGTAAAGAAGCCTGGGAGGCAAAGAGGAAGTGTCTTTTCTCAGACTCACACAGTGCCCTGTATGACAATAGGGCTAGGTCCCTCATCCAGAGGAACCAGTGTTACCCAGACCCAGTGTTTATCCATGTGCCAGATAAAGTCAGGGTTTACAAGGATCCTGTTCCATGGCTTTAGCAATGATGCAGAAGTGTACTCATACAACCATTCTAAAAGTTTACCTTAGATTGGTGGTGAGTCAGTGAACACTTTATTGTATTGGGCTGATGTAAGGGTTCTGAGAACGCTTAAGGCAGGTGTCGGTGCTGTTCAGCTGGTTGTATGTATAGTAAATGCATCCCATCTCCTAATAGTTCCCCTAACAATGGAAGCACAGTTCACAATGAGTTCATGAGGATATAACGGCAGCATGAGTTGAGGAGCCTCTGTAGATCTTTCATCAGCTAAACTTCAAAGTTCCTATAATATTATCCAGTATCTTCATCAGAGTCCACCAGATACTCCAAATCAGGACACTGCTAATCTAAGTAAGGAGTTACCATCTATAGGCACCGTAAAAGGATCAACAGTATTTTGAAGCTATAAAAATTTGAAGTCATTTGTTACATGTCCATAGGTAATTAAGAACACATAAGGTCAAAGAGAATATTCACTTAGTAAGTATGAGATACATGGGGACGGTCTAGCCCAGAGTTATCTTCTCAGGCCACACCAGTTTAGATAAAACATGTCCCCACATGTTAATGTGTTGACATGTGAATCTCTGGGATTGGGCCTTGAGGTTTATAGCTCAGTCCCATCAGCCATCTCAGCTTCCTGATCTAGTCAGATATGAGCAAGCAGCTGTTGTGAGCTCAATTCACCATGGAGATGCTTGCTATCCTGTTTGCCCTACCATGGTGGATCCTAACCATCAAACCATGAACCCAAACAAACCTCCCCACTATTAGAAACTGTTTCTCCTCAGACCACAGGTCACAGGGATGAGGAAGGTGATGGTGCTCGGAGATGGGGAGCAGCTGTGACTACTTTACTGGATGGTGTGTAAGCCTTTAGAACTGGCTTGCAGAGTGGGTGTGGAGAACCCTGGTACTGGGAGCTAGAGAAGGCCCAGAAGTGTTACGAGCAGAGTTGAGTGTGCTGTCTGGTAGGCTGTGCAAAATCAAAATGTGAAAAGCAATGTCATACTCACGAGGTACTGAGGCTTCAGAGCTGAGCCAGGATCCTGTGAGGAGTTGGGCTACAGCCCACCCACACTATTTTGATGAAGAATCTGGCTACACTCTGCCTATGCCACCCAAACTTAAAGACAGCTTTTTAAAATTTTTAATATTTAATTTTTTAAACATACTTACCATCGATCTCCCTCCCTCCCCTCTTCCCAGTTCTACCCCACCTCCCCTCACTTCACCCCCCCCATCCATTTCTCAGAGAGGGTGAGGACTCCCAGGATGAGTTAATACAGTCTGACCTTGCAAGCCCCTCCCTCCAATATCAAAGCTGAGCAAGGTGTTCCTCTGAAGGAAATGGGCTCCAAGAAGCCAATTCATGCACCAGAATAAATTTTGGTCCCACTGCCATAGGCTCCACAAACTGCCCATGCTATTTGACTGTCATCCACATTTAGAGGGTCTAGTTCAGTCCCATGCAGGTTCCTGAGCTGGCAGCCCAGAGTCAATGAACTCCCAATAGCTCAGGTCAGCTATCTCTGTGAGTTTTCTCATCCTGATATTGACCCCTTTGCACATATAATCTCTTCTCTCTCTCTTCTGAGCAGGAGGTTTGACCCAATGCTTACCTGTGGGCCACTGCATCTGCTTCTATCATTTGCTGGATGAAGGTTCTATAATGACAATTAGGGAGGTCATCAATTTGATTATAGAGAAAGACCAGGTTAGGCATCCTCTTCATGATTGCTTGGAGTCTTAGCCAGGTTCATCTTTGAGACATGTTGGATATTCCCCTAGTTCCAGGTTGTAATGATATATTTTATACTTAATAAAATCAGCCTGGAATATCAGAGAACAGAACCACCCACAGCCAAGCCATGAAGGTCAGAGAGTAGTGACTCACACCTTTAATCTCATCACTCAGGAGACAGAGATCTTTCTGAATTTCTGTCAGTTCAAAGCCTAAAAGCCAAGCAGTAGTAGCTCATACCTTTAATCCTAACTGTAGACATAAGATACAGAGTTGAATCAGGAAGTAAAACAGCTGGGCGGGGAAGATATATATGGCAGGAGAAATGCATCCATTCTGTAGAAGAGACCAGTCATGCTGAGGAGAATCCTGTTTGGCCTGAGAAGTAGGCTGGGTGAGAAGTGAGTGTGGTCTGTTTCCTCTCTCTGACATCCCAGCCTTTCCCCAATATCTGGTTCCAGGTTTTCACTATATGCTAACTAGAGTTCATGCAATACCAGGGTTCTCTCTAACCCCACAATGGCTCCCTCTATCAAGATATCTATTTCAGTGTTCTCCATCTCTGTTGCTCCCCCAACTCAACCATCCCATTCCCTCGTGTACTCTTCCCACCTCCCTTACATTTCCTCTCCCATGCTCTCAATTTATTCAGGAGATCTTTTTATTTCCCCTTCCCAGAGAGATCCATGAACGTCTCCCTTACGTTTCTCTTTATCATCTTGCTGCTCAGGAGTTGTGAAGGTAGCCTGGCTATCCTTTGCTTTACCTCTAAAATCCACTTAGGAGTGAGCATATATCATGTTTATCTTTCTGGGTCTGTGTTACCTCACTTAGGCTGATATTTTCTAGATTCATCCATTTAAAGACAGCTAAAATTAAAAGAAAATTAAATTGAAAGATTTGCATGACAGAGGACATTTATAAAACTGTCACATGTAGGCCATGCCATGGTTATTGTTGGCTGCAGTTTGATGAAGAAAGGGAGGGAATCCAGTCACTCACGGGTCAGCTGTGCAGTGTAGCAAGGAAAGTGATTACTAGCTGAGTAAAACCAAGGGCACAGTAGGTACAGGCAAAATGATTGTAGCTGTTAAGGAGATTTGTGTCATTAAGGAGAAACCCCTATTTGTATTAAGACGGGATTCTTATTTAGGTCTCACATAAAGGTGAGGGCATCTTCTAGTGTTGACTGAGCTGAGCGCTTCTCCAAGGCTCATCCGTATAATAACTGCAGAAGACACTTGGTAACACTATCTTCAAGCTGAGGGATACTGACGTGATCATGCACGGCTGCGCCTCAGACTCACACATGTGGAAGTTGACACAGTTCAGTTCTTGGAGGGACCAAGGACTCAATGTCTTGATGGTCAGCCAAAAGCCTCCTGGGGCCTGCTATGGGGTCTCCCTGATATGACATCTGGCTTCCATTGAGGGTAGTTCTGAAGTATAAAGGGCGGTCAGGCAACAACTTCTTACTTTCACATCTCCCCAGTTCCTAGAAATCACCTTCTCATAGTCTGCCGGTAAGCTCTTGCAGCAACTAATCTATGTCAGCAACTAATCTATGTGAGAACTCTGGGAACATCTGCCATCCACATCATGGCGTTTATATCTTTGTGGAGGGCTTGTTAACACCCTCAGATTGGACTGGTACTACAGCATCTGTCAGAATGCCCTTCCTCTTGAGTCTGAATAATAGTAGCATCACCTTATGCACATACTCTGTTTTGTTTATATGGACACTTCTGTTTCTACCTTTTGGTTATAACGAATAAGACACATTATTAACATGAGTTTTGAACAAGAATAGGCAAATGTTTCTTTTTAATACTTTCAGATTTGTTTTTAGGTATCTGTGAATTATTATATAACCAGAAATGGAATTTCTGAGTCACTTGGTGACTCTGTTTGAACTTAGCGGCTACTGTTTCCCACAGTAACAGAATCATCCCCCATCACCATGAACAATGGATGAAGATTCTAACTTCTCCATTCTCATCAAGCTTGCTGTTCTTGCGCTGGGCATCCTAGTAGGCATGAAGCAAATCTCACCTTGGCTTTGATGGACACTTCTCTAGATGCGGAGTCCCTTGTCATGAGATTTAGTTTTTTGGTATCACTCTTTCTGATTGAGATACTTTGTCTTCAACTTCTTAATTTGCTGTGTATATTTTGCTCAGGGATTAAAAAAACCCCTTTGTTCTTATTTTTCAAAATAATTTGAGCTAGTTGGTTCCCTGATAAATTTTCCAGATTTTTTTCTCTGTTTCTTCAAAACTGACAGAATTTTAAAGGGAATTACATTACATTGAATTTGATTGAATGTGAGGTACTTTGTGTTGTATTGGCATTTTAGAAATACCACATCATCTACTCCGTGATTATTGGTTCTCCATTTCTATTTATTGGTGCTCTTGAAATTTTTTCACTAATGCTCTTGAATTTCCACTATTTTAGTTCTTTACTTATTCTCTCTCTAAATATCTTATCTTTACAGATGCTGCTACATGTGGAACTGTTTCCTTAAAGTAGGTTTTGATTTGATCAGAGTTCACGTATAGAAACACACTTGGTGCCTATGTGCTAATCTATACCCCACAACATCACTGAATTCATTTATGACTCCCTCAAGCTTGTTAACATCATGTCTCAGTTAGACAGGTGTAGTTGGACTTTCTCTTGAGACCACCAGCCCCCAAGTAATGACATAGAGATTTGTGGTAATAGGAGGTTTTTGGCTTGTTTGGCTGGTGGTTTAGACGTATAGACTTGTAGTTGAGTATTTATAGACTGACTAGTTTTAAATAATTATATAAAGGTCCCATGTTTTCCTCTGTTGGGAGGTTCTTCCTAACTCCATCTGCTATCTCCTTAGCTTTGTTGTTTCACTGTGATCTACAAGGAAGAGTGAAAATACAGGACCACCATAGACAACTGCCTCCCTCAGTCTTTCTGTGAACCATGGAGCTGGTTCTGCTCAGCTGAAGAAACAAGACAGAACCAAGACTCAGGGGCCAGTGTCTAGAAGGCACCTAGTGAGTGGCTGTTCTCCTTTCCTTCTGATGTGTTTCATGGTGTAGCTTGGCAGATATGTTGGGTTGTTAGTCAATGGGAACATTTCACATTCTTGTATAAAATTTATACTTCGACACAAGAATCAATGATCCCTAACATCAATTTAATTGAAACTTCTGCTGTATTTCCTGTTTGTACTCTCAAGCTCACAAATGATAGAAAAATCATCCTGTGATTGTGATAGTAACTATCCCCGACCTTGGTACAGCTCCTTGTGTGTGATTTTCAATACAGCAGACTTCTTCTAGCATGATGCTTGTGACAGAGAATGGTCTTAATCTGTTTCAGGTTGTTTTTCTCATTGTGAGATGGTGATGTGACATCAGAAGTGATAACTCACGTTTCTTTTGCAGTACTTGCATTTCTGGATATAGAGAGGGTCCCCCCAGTAGAGATTTCTTGCACACAGTGAGTGAACAAGTACTATCCTTGCTTGTACATATATACTTGTGTATCTTGCTAGTGTTGAAGGCTCTGATTCAGTCAGCATGCCCACGACCTTACAAGTATAGGTGATCAACAAATGACGTATCAATATGATACTCAAAACTAAAATGATTATTTCATTTAAACCAGGATGATTGTCTCACATTCGTTTGTTTAAATTGTGGCAGCAATTGAAGTAACTGCATAAATTTAAAGACCATGTTTAATTTTAATCTACTTTAAGATTAGAGACTCCAGGAATTGATGATTCTCCATGTGAGCTTTGAATTTGAATTTTTCTGGGCCAAGGACAATATATTGTGGTGATATTGGGAAGTGGCAGTAAACCCCAGCTCCTTTTCAGCCCTTTGGTCATCAAGAGAAAGGACCAGTACTCTACAGTGGACTGTGCTGCTCCAGCAGGATGCCCAGGATGTTGGGTAGATTCGGGGTATTTATAAACTCATGATATTTTCAACTTTGAGTGACTTTATCATCGTCTAAACCTACTGTAATTTGAGGAGATCTGTGCTTGAGATGTTATCTAGCTAAATGTCCTTAATGAGGGAGACAGAGGCCCCTTAAACCATTGAAGCATGCTACTGGCACAAAATCACTTGTCGTTGAAATCTCCAGAAACCAACCTTGAGACCAACATGAGAGGATCCAGGAGGCATGGTGGAGGGTGTAGAAGAAAGAAAGTCAGCACAGGTCACATCAATAGGTCAGTGTTGAATGGTCACTTGAAGCCTGTCTCTCTGGGAGCTGTGTAAAAACCACTTGAGAGCTCTTTCTTACAAAGCGTAAAGTTGGGGTGTTTGGTAATGCTCCCAACCTCTTATTTGAGGGCCGTGCTGAGACTCTGGCCTACTCCATAGCCAGGGAGCTCTGAGGCGGAGGGCCTCGGGGTTTGTTTTGTTTGAAGGAGTTGCCTGTGGATTCTGAGTGCTCAGGAAAATGGGGCAGAACATGGATGCTATTTTATGAAAAGCAATGAGGTTACATTTACAAAGTAGGATCTATAACTGTTTCTTTGTCCCTGACCATAAGTTCATCCAAAGTCCAAAGTCTTCAGTGTGCCTACCCACCACATCCTTGGCTCTTTGAATGTAAAGCTTTCCTCTACCAAGACCTAGGACTCGGCTCAGGACCTGTGAGGCCTTCACTGTCAAAACTCATTATGTAGAGGTTTGGAGTAGGACCCTTCTTCCCCTTCCCTGTCCCTGTGTCTCCCCCATTATTCCAGGGATACACTGTAGATACAATGTTCATCTTTGCAGCTAGTTTGCATCTGTCTAACCACAAGTCAGACCTAATGGTAACATGGTTGCTATGTCATTTGATATTTGACTAATTTGTTCATTTCAATATTAATTGTGTATGAGCATTCAGTAAGTCCCCAGAATCCCCTTCTCTTCCATTCTTTCAGCTCCTTGCTTTTTCTAAATAGTTAGGTACTTATTGCTGGCTGGACCAGCCTAAGGTGATTAACACAGTTCCGTGAGTTACGGGCTTATTATATTTCTTATAAGCAGAACAGAACAAGGGTGAAGAAGCTTGGCCTAGTTCTGTGAGCAGTTACTGAGACATGACCATAGATAATGAAGCACCTTTACTGCCATGAACTTCATGGGCCTTGGCGCTGTTCCTTGGTTCCTCTCCATCATGTTCACCTCCATGCTATTAAGACCATATACATTGCTTCCCAAGTGTCCCAAGTTCTGTGAGTAAATAGGGGCTGTGGGGTGGGGATAGGCTGTACGGTCTCATAAATACATGTCTTTGCTGCAGAACTTTTTCAGAGCCTTGCCTGTAACATGCACACTGGTACTTAGTAAGAAGTGATGACCTGTGTTCAATAAATAATTGCTATACTCAAAGCGCTCTGACAGCTGGAGAAGTGGCTCATGGGCTCATGGTTAAGAGAATTTGTTGCTCTTGCAGAGGACTCAGGTCCCCCTCTAAGCGTCAAAATGACAGTTCACAGCTGTCTGTTACTCCAATCCCAAGGGATCTACCACCTTCCTTCAACGTAAATGGGCACCAGACATGCACATGATGCAATACATACATGCAGTAAAAGTATGCATATGCAC
Organism: Phyllotis vaccarum; assembly: GCA_033318265.1. Lineage (NCBI taxonomy): Eukaryota > Metazoa > Chordata > Mammalia > Rodentia > Cricetidae > Phyllotis > Phyllotis vaccarum. Next base: position 57,213,841 of record JARWLC010000011.1, read on the forward strand.
AAAATAGTAAAATAAAGAAATCTAAAATATTTTGATAAAAGAATGAGGTTTGGAGAATGTATTTGTCATGTATGGCCACTAGAAAGCTCAACTCAGAAATTTACACAGTTTGCAAGGGTCCTGTGGATGTCCCAGACTGCTGGCATCTGTCATTTGTCAAGTGTCTGCTGGGTGTTTTATTGCAAAAAAGCAGCTTGCTGGTGAAGGCAAAAATAAAGAACCCCTAATGGAAAAAGGCTGTCTGCTAAGACACAGACTCCAGGAAGAATGATGAGATTCCCACAGCATCTTTGGTGCTTCACATCCAGGGAAGCACCCTCAGTACCAGGGCTGGATCCATAGTTTGCCAGGGCTGGTATAAAATGAAAACACAGGGCTGTTGTTGAAATTCTCTTGAGATCTACGATGTTTAGGGCAGCATAAGGGCTTCTAACAGGTACAGGCCAGTCATACCCCATGAGGGCAGTCACATGGGGGGCTTCAGTAGGGAGCAATTCACTGGCTGTCTCTGGGACCAGACACACAGTGCTGGTTGCTATACCCATCCCCCTCTTCCTGCTGTGTACCACCCCAAGACAGGCCTTCTCTCCCACTGCTTCAGCAGGAAGCTCCTTTGACCAATTGTCAAGGAATCCACCACGGATTGATTAAGCAATGTGAATAGAGTGACCCAAGAAAGTATAAACCCGTGGCAGGAGCCTGTGGGTCTGGATCCTTGGGGTGGGGGAGTGATGGGTAATTTCATAACCTCTTCCTGTGTGATAGATCTGAACCCCTTTGGAACTGATACCTGTAGGAGAGATGGGATTGTGGGAGGAGCCAAGTAGGCTATGAAACGATGAAATAAGGGCCAGCTTCTTCACATATTGGGGCAAGGGGGGGGGGGTGCGGGGGCGGGGAGACACGCTCTTTACCAGGTAGGATTTCACATTTCTTCCTGGAGACTCTTGGTCACTCATCTTGTTTTCTTATTCAGTCGACATGTGGAAGAAGGAAGAAAAACTAGCCATACAAGGCTCTCATTTGGAGGGAGTGGGATGCACAGAGTGAACAAGCCAAGCTCTGCAGCGAGACAAAAGGGAAGCACTAACAGCGATCAAGAGCTACTGGGTCGTCTGGATCTGAATCATCCTTCTGTCCCCACTGCACAGTAGACCGAATAATTGACGTCGGTTGGCTACACACCAGCCTCCAGAGTCTCTAATCTCCCAAGGCCTCCAACCATCTTCAGCAATTAAGCTCAGTGTGACAGTTGTTTCTGAAACAAGAAGCCAAATGAATGGAATTAATCTCCCTGATTTAAATCCATTAGTGCCTGTGATCCACTGGTGTTTAAGAGGCACTTCACCTCACCGGGTCATGCCCAAAGGGGTCACAAGCTGACTCATAGTTAATAGTGGGGAAGGTTTTAATGGAAGGGGCAGCTTTGAAGAGTGCAGGGTGTGTTCCAAAGCTTGAAGGTTTAATGCACTTTTAATTAAATGTGTTTAATAGGACTCGGCACCAGCCATCATGCCACTGCAGATAGAATCATTATATGTGTTCACTTAATTACATGTGTGCTATTACCCAAGTGTAAACACTTGATGACTCGGAAAGCCGTGTGGCCTCCTAAGAGTTCTGTTGGGACTTCAGGGTTTGTTCAAAAATTGTCCCACCTTTCAGCCTCTGGCTGGAGTTTTCTTTTAAGAAAAGATTTATTTTTATTATTTTTAAAAGTGTGTGTGTGTGTGTGTGTGTGTGTGTGTGTGTGTGTGTGTGTGTGTGTGTGTGTGTACCTGAGTACAGGTATCTGTGCAGCCAATAGGACTCAGATCCCCTGGAGCTGGATTACAGGAGGCTGTGAGCCACCACACAGGTGCCAGCAACAAACTCTTGTCCTGTGGGAAAGCAGTAAGTGCTTTCACGACTCCTTCCCTGTTCTGACAGTGACTCATTGTCTGATCTATCCCGAACTAGTCTTAAACTGCTTAGCCAAGATGACTTGGAACCTCTGATTTCTGTCACAGGGTTTCCTTGCCTCAGACAGCTGTTCTGTAGCAAGAGGGAGCCAGCGTCATACTGCCAGGGCCTTACCAAGCCAGTGCTGACTGCCATGTCCACAAGGTACTAGTCTGTCCATGTTGACTTCTGTGGGGCCTTGCTTTTGTTAAGGACACTAAAAAGTTTGCCACCTTGCTCCCCCCCCATCCCGTCCCCTTCAGCCAATGGTGTCTCCCTTTTTTCTTGACCAGGTATATTTGCTTTCTACACATGGTTCTGTGTTGTGGTTTTTTTTTAATTCAAATCTTCCTCTATAGTATTTTTTAATAAATAAATATCTTTACAAAAGGTAATAAAAAGAAACAGGCATATTAATATTTAAATTAATTAATGTTTACATCATAGAATATATCCTAAATATTATCTCAATATATCATTAGTATTTTCTACATATAGATTATATATCTAAAATATATAATTATAGTCCATTTGGTATCCATCTGGTTCCAACCTCCAAAGATGTAAGGTCCCTTATGTAAAGCAGTGGGGTGTTTACATACGGCACATGCACAGCCTCCTCTGTAATTTAAAGCACTTCTGCATTATTCCTAACACTGAACACAAGGGAAATGCACATATAGCTATAGCATTATCTCAAAATAATGACATGAGCACGGTCTGTTCATGTTCAGCTGAGATTCATTTAAGACATTTTCTGCTTGATACTGGGAGAATCCTAGGAGGTAGTGCCTGGTGCTCTGCAAGATGGGACTCTGCAGTTTCCCGATTCTGTGAACTCTAGAGCGCACACAGCGGGTCTCAGTTCACAGGGGCTCTGCTGGGATGCAGAGCTTGACTACAGTACATGCCACACAGTTTTCCATCTTTGATGTCCATCATGTAGATGCTCACATTGTATTTGTTGCACGCTGCTGCCTATCACAAAAATGGAAAGCAAACAAAAAGCTGTCTTTCAGTAATTGAAACACAGCAGGCAAATCTCATCAGTTGATACTTACAGTGAAGTAAACATAGCATGGTCCCACTCAAGCACCAAATAGACAAATACTCTTTAAATAAACAGAAGTTGAATATATTTCTGGGTTGTGCTTATTCTGTGGGTCACAGAGGAAGTTAAACAAATACTTGTTTTGAAATGCCTCCAGGGCTGGCAAGATGGCTTAGCATCAGGTAAAGGCGCTTGCTGCCAAATCCAACAACCTGAGTTCAATTCCTGGAGTCCACATAGTAGGCAGAGAAAACTGACTCCTGGTAGTTGTCTTTGGACCTGCACATCACACACACACACACACACACACACACAGAGGGGCAGTGCTTGGCCTCTGTTCACCTGTCTTCCATGATGAGTGCACATCTGACAGGCAGGTGCCACCTTCACTTGGGACTAACAGGATAAGCGTAGTTCTTGGCGAGGCTATGAGACGGGAAACTTTCAGTGTCTGTTGGGAATTTGTATCTTCAGTTCTGGTAGGGACTTTCATCCAACACTGTACAGACCCAGAAGGGCCTTAAATGAGGTGAGCTCCAGGCTCATTTCTTCCTACACATGCATTCATTGGCTTGGGATTAGTTCCTGGAAAGCAGACAGGTTTAATAGGAGACGCCTTGCAGTCAACATGCCTGGAAAGGAAAAGCGGGGAGCAAAATTGGGCTCAAGCAGGCAGGGAGCTGTGATGTAATGGGTGGCAGCTTCCCTTTTCATAGAAATTCTGAACCTGGATTGCAAGGGAAGGCTTTGGAGGGTAAGTAGGAAGAGATGAAGTCAGGAGATGTCCATGGTGACATCACAATATTTAGATGACAAAAAGAGAGAAGTTCTGAGTTCTGTCTCATGGCGACATTCTGTTTGTAATGTTGTCCAGTAGCATGATGTTCTTGCCAGGTGTTGGCCAGATGCTACCAATACAGTCCTGAGCTCTTCATCCTCCAAAGTCATGAACTAAATATACTAATTATGTAAACTATTATTTCTAAATCATCTAGTATCAGGCACTTTGTTATAACACTAGAAGTATATGAAGACAAAATCTCACACTAAAAAGTGCATCAGTTGCCATGATAAGCACCTGTCAGTGTTCAATTGGCTGAGACAACTTCCCATGATGACCAGTCAGATTCAGAGCCCCTAGGGGATCTGACCATACACTGTCTTCCCTCAATGGCTAACAGGGCAAGCCTCCAGGACTCCTCATTCTCCAACCGTTTTCTGTGTAAAACTAGCACCACCTGGGCCCTGGAGTGGCAATCCAGGGCTGCCATTCTGCCTCCCCTGCCCCTCGCTGGCCTGAGCTTGTTAGGGTTGCATTCAGGACCTGGGTCTGCAAATGTTGCATGGAGAGAATAGCAAGACTGAGATACTATGCCTCTGGAGACTAAAAGACTAGGAGATGACATAGCAGGAGGAGAGATTGGCCCTGCTGTGCAGGTCAAGTGATAAGGACACGCCCTTCTCAGCCTGGCTCTTCAGTAGATTACCTCCACCTATATGCATACATATAGTGTGTGGAACGGTGGAAGAAACATCACCGAATGGGGACACGGAAGGCCAGCCCTCTAATTCTTTGTTCTGACCTCAGTAATCAGCAGCCGGAAACTCTAGGTTACACTGTGATTGCAGATGTCAGAGGGCTGGGGCAAGCAAACATTAGAGATTTGACTCCGCAAAGATTAAAAATAAATGTAAAAAGAAGGAAAGAGAAAGAAAAAGGGAAGGAAAAAAAAGATTTGTTTCCCTTCAAACAATCTATCTCTCTTGTGAATCTTAAGGTTCGTCACTCCTCAAGGCCACCCCACGCCTGTCTGGCACAGAGCAGTAGCCATACCCTGCCTGTCCCTGCTTCCCAGCCTTTCCCAAGCATCAAAGCTGACTCCTCTGTTGACCTGGTGTGCTGCCCCCTGCTGTGACAGTGCCTCTGGTCTCCAGGTGTGAAAAGTGTTCCTTTGGCAGCCAGCTTGTAGGCCCAAGGCTAACTCCAGCGGATAAACCGAGTTCTACTGGCAGAGATAAAAATACTGCAACTTGGAAATAAAAAGTATGATTGGAATCAAACAGATGATTCCAGAAGCATTCTATTTCCTTCTATGACCAGGGACCAGGATCCATAGAAGCCAGATGGCTGGCAGGACAGTCATTTCCTGTCTTTGAACCTCAGTTCTCTTGATGTCTCTCTCCATCTCTCTCTTCCCTTCATCTCAAACTCTCTCTCTCTCTCCTGGGAATACAACACAATATAATATGTTGTATCCTTAAACATGAACACCGCTACACATCTTTTTAATGTCCTTCCCTCTGGTAGTGACTCAGCCTTGACTATCACTCTGATGTCACCCCCTTCCTAGTTCTCCTTGTGGATCAAAGGTGTCACCAGACCTCCAATCAGTCATCCGCTGCCATTGTGCAAGGGCAGCGGGCAGAAACAGTCTCCAGTCTCAAGCTTCATCAGTATTTTCTTGCAATGGGATTGTTTCTAAGGACCAGGCATTCAGGGCACAAGGCTAAGATCCCAGCTGCTGATAATTCAGAGACAATCATCATGCCTTTGCTCTTGTTCTGTGCACTTGTGAGTTTATGGGAGATAGTTATTATGGGTCCTTGTGCGGTAGTAGGGCTATAAGCTTCTAGGTCTGGTCCCAGGGCCCTTTGGGAGCCTTGAGTCCTGTGTGTAAAATATAGGCTTACCTCTGCCTCCAAGTGTTCAGAATCCTTCAGAGAGTGAAGGATGGCTTCCAAGATGATGGCAAGGTCTTTGCTGTTTACTTTTGGGGCCTCTTAGGAAACATATATAACCTTTATACATAAAGCAGCCCCTTCTACCTGGCCTCAGACCCAAGACAAACAAGATATCGAAGCAACAGACAGAGCCCAACCCCGGGCACGCTATACTCTTTCCCATACATATACACCTGCAATGCTGCTTATTCTTTAATTTTATCCTTTTATCATTTATTCTTTAAGCAATCCAGGCACATCGAAGAGCAAAGCAATAGTAAAACAAGAACAAATATAACAATCCTCCTAGCATCACGTAAATGTGTTTTCTCTCTTCCTAGAAATATACTACTAAATATAGTAACAGAATATGTTTAACTAAAGGTAACCAAGCAGGATAAAGCGCTCTGCTGTACTGATACAATTCCTGAAAACCTGGTATCATGGAGGTCATGCAAAGCACTGTTGTCTACATTGTTAGGGGGTGAGTGGGGGAGTCATCTATGCCAGCTTAATACAGATGCAATTATAAGGATATATATATTTTTTTATTTCTAGTCTGAAACCCCCATGGGGAGGCTGAATTTTGGGAAAGGATAGCAGGTGGCAGGAACTGCAGAGACACACAGGTCTGAAGAACAATAAGGTGGCTGGTGGTTAGACAAAGGTCAAGGGTCATGGGCTGGTTAGACAAAGGTCAAGGGTCATGGGCTCAGGAGGTTGGTAGAGAAATTTGCGTCTTATGTTGGATATGTATTACCGGATGTTCAATAGCAATGAAGTACTTTTACTATAGATTGAAGTGATTTTCAAACTCAAAAACACAATAAAGAAACACTCCAATTATCATAGCACAGCAAATGACAACTGTTCCATTGCCACGGACTCAGCCAATTGCAGAGCAAAGACACCCAAGGGAAACTGCATCTGTATTGTGTACAGACCTGGCTGATGTGGGATGTCTTCATGCTGTGAATAAAGGGACTGTTTTGGCCTATGACGGGCACCATAGAAGTAGGCGGGAAATGGGAGCATAGGTAGGAGAAGGAGGGCGGAGTCAGAGAGACTCAATCCAGCTGCTCATGAATAAGGTATAACAAGATAGGTGAGCCATGGACCATGTGGCAGACAAATTAATGAAAATGGGTAAAGATGTAAGAGCAAGCTAGCAATGTGCCTGAGCCATAGGCCAAACAGCATAAAATTAGTATAAGCCTCTGAGTCATGGGGGGGGGGGTGCTAAATGGTGGCAGCAAGCACAGCAGGTCTGAACCACAGGGCTAGTCCAGGCCAGAAACCTCTTTCTACATCTGGTGGCCTTTCTGTCCATCTCAGCCTGGTCCAGCGCCTTAGACAGACATGTATACCTCCGTCATAGGAAGCTCTTTCACCTAGTGCCTCAGGCTTCCCCACAGGATCTACTATACACAAACTCTGACGATGTACTACTGCGCAGCCGCAGTGAAGGAGCTGAAGCTACTTCCATCCCATTGGCTAGATCAGTCATGTGTCTCCACATAGAAAGCCCATTGTGGAAGTACTCGATAAACAATTTTGGAAGCCTTGTATACTTACCAAAACCAATCTCATTGTTTACCATATGACATTCCTCAAAATATCCCCAAACAAATTATTTGACAAGCATAATCACTGTTATTGAGATGGCCCCCGAGCCTTCTGTCCCCTGAGTCATCTCCTACCCCTTAGCTTCACACAAATGCCACAGGGAAGAGAAGCTTAAGAAAAAACATAAAGCAAACAAGTTCACGTTAGAAGTCACTAACCAATCCCTTGGCCTCAGTTTCCTCCACTGCAGAATGGGCCTATTACCAGCTCTTTGAAGGGCCCAGCCCCTAGGCTGGATTGGCTCATGACAGAAGTTGTTACTACAGCAGGCCCTCTGCAGAAAGGCATTTGATGTCGGGATGTTGGAGTCAGCTTCTCCACACATACTCAAGGCTCTTCCAAGGATAGCTATGCTCCAAAGGCTGTAGGTTGTGCTCAGCGGTGGTCTGAGGCAGGCTGACCTCCCTGCCTTGAGATGCAGTGAGACACACCAGCTATCAACAGGAGAGGCGAACTTCCTGTGGCCCCCCAGGAGCCATATCTACCATGTATTCTGGATTACTTGACGAGCACAGGAAGATCTTTGTCAACAGACAGACCCACTGGTCTTCAAGGCAGGAGTCCATTTAAAAGTTACATAGGTGTGCTTATGAGGACCCCCCCCCCCCGCCCCCCAGAAGCCATGGAAAAGCCATCAGTGAAAGAGTGTCTTCTTTATCTACCACGCCGTATCTACACTTTATCTACCACAGAGTATCCTTGCTGCTACACACACCGTGTTCATGTACCTCAGTCTCCTCTGGACAGCAGTAGATGCTAATCGAGGGGCCTGCCCACTCCTGTCCACTACTCCTGCTTTATGATCCCTGAGTCCCGAGATTTCTTGGCTTCCTTCCAATTTTCAATTGGCCACGAATGTCTGTGACTGGGGTAGGGGGGTCAAGCCCGGCAGCTGGGAGGTGGGAAGCAGAGGGCTGGGTGCCAGCTCTTTTGCCCCTCTGCCACGGGAGCTGGGCGCAGTTCTGGGGCTATTGTACTCTGGGGAGGTCTTAGCTGGTGAGGCTGCCAGCCCGACTGCTCAGGCGCCAGGGTTGTTTCATTATTTCATCAAGGTTCATTATGCTGGGGAGGAGACCAGTAATAAACCATGATTACAAGTGTCTCCAATGAGCACTTAAAGACATAATTCGGGGTGTGTACTTTCTACCGCGTTCCTGTTTGTGGTCACACAACGCACGGAGATTTGCACCTCTGATATACAGCAGTCTTGGCGTTAATTAAAGTGAAAAGATGCCCGAAGAACTTGATTCAATTTGTCTCGGAACCGAGTTTGTTGTTTTATATGGAGGCATGATTTGCCACTTTTGAAAACACAGTTAATTATGTGTGTAAAAGGCAGGTACAGTGACACAGGAGACACCCAGGGGCTGAATGGCAGCCAGACATATCAGGTGTCAATAGCAAGGCTGTGCTCCAGGGGAGAAAGGGCTTTGCTTGCTTTCTCTTCCCCACCCTTAGCTCCCCAGTGTGTGTGAAACAGCAGTTTTAATGAATCCTAGGGAGGAAGCAGGTGGTACTGTGTAGGCCAGAATTGACAAATTAGTATCTCCTGTTTCTTTCTCCAGCCTGAAGGAACGGCCAGAAACACTGCCTCTGCGTCTGCGGTACTAAGCAGACACCCCTAAAATGAGGTCTGACCTGGGGATCAGGAAGGCAGGACAGATGGGAAGGTCCCCTTGCTGGTGTATGCGGAGTATTGGGGAAACATCACTCTCTGGGGGTCAATTTTCTCTGTCTGTTCACAGGTCCTGCTCCTGAGCTACACAGGATGCGTTCATGCTGAGATGTGAGGCCCGATGTCAGCATCGACTTTACTCATGATTCACTGGTCCTTTTGAATAGCTCTTTTCTGTGGACCATGATTTCCAGTCCTTGTAGAATTGGAGAGGTGGGCCATGCAATGTTCCCTAAAGTTGTTCAATCTTTTAAAAATATTTTCGTTTTCTTTTGAGTTGGGTATCTGAGGGGGGGGGGGGGGGTGCGCATTTCACTTGAGTGTATAGAGGCCAGAAGAGCTTGTTGGATTCCCTGGAGCTGGAATTACAGGTGATTGAGTGTCACCCTGTGTGTGTGCTGGAACCTCAGCTCCGGTCCTCTGTAAGAACAATACACTTTATACATGTTCTTAACCGCCAGGCCATCTCTCTAGCCACGAGTTGCCTAATCTTGAGACTTTACTGAGAAACTTGTCAAAGTGTTATTTTCCCAGTTCCACACCAAAGACATAGTCAGAATCTTCTCCAAGGAAAGCCAGAGAATCCGAATTCAATCCATCACCCAGGTAGCCCATAATACTCTCAGTTAATTTCTTGAAAGACGCCTATCAATTGAAGCTGATAGGGTACTGGTGATAACGGGGTTTCTATCGACTCTTCCCAGCACATGAGCTTCTCACTCTCAATTCCAACTTACGCTTGAGGTTTCTTCTCTCTCCATGTTAGCAGGACCCTTGTGTGTGTACTAGTGTATTTTTCAAGAGAAATCTGCACCACAGATGTGTACTGAGCATTTTTCTCATCGTTGTGACCATATGTCTAACAAAAAGAAATGGACACGAGGAAAGAGATATCTTAGTTCATTTCCTATGGGTATGGACCACCACAGCAGAAGCAGCATGGGACAGCATGAGGCTGCCTGATCACGTATTGGCTGAAAGGAATACCTGCCCTCTACTGGCATTCTCTTTTTTTCCCATTTTCTGCCCAAGATCCCAGGCCCTGGGATGGTGTCATGCACATTCAGGGAGTGCTTACCTCTTCAGGTGAGTCTCTCTAGAAATATCTTTACAGACATACCCAGAAATGTGTCATGGTTGAGTTGGTAGTGAGGATTACCTATCACAAGGCCATCTCTTGTTAACTTGAGGCCCCATAGATCTTTTATTTTTTAAAAATAGTTTATTTAACTTTATTTTATATGGCTTGGTGTAAAGGTCTCAGACACCCTGGAATGGCAGTTACAGACACTTGTGAGCTGCCAAGGGGAATTGAACTCAGGACCTCTGGAAGAACATCCAGTGCTCCTAACCCCTGAGCCATTTCTCCAGCCCTCACAGATATCTTTCAAATGATAGGATGTTCATTCTCAATCCTCAAAGGCTCATGGCCATCATATAATCCAAGACGCATCTAGTTCATCTGCAAGAATCCTTTAAGTTTTATCAGTTCTAAAACTGTTCAGAAAGTTGAAGTTCAGTCTCCTCTTGGACCCAAAGCAAACACTTTTTAACTGTGAGTACCTATAAAATACTTCTATTTTAAAAGGAAGGCGTGGGGGAAAATCAAGGAATGATCTGACTAAAGCAAGGCAGAAACCCAGCAGGGGAAACACTAAACTCTGTAGCACCATGTCTAACATCTGGGGCCCTTGACAGTATTACCTGGACTTGTAGCCAGAACTTTCTGTTCAGCAACTCCCAAATACCCAGCAGCCGCTTCCCAAATTACCCCACAGTGGCTTATATTAATTATAAATTAAGCCAGTAGCTTGGGCTTGTTACTAACTAGCTCTTACACTTAAATCAATCCACATTTCTTATCTATGTTTAGCCACATGACTTGGTACCTTTTATCAATATGATATTCTCATCTTGCTTCTTCTGCATCTGGCTGGTGACTCCTGACTCTGGCCTTCCTCTTTCCAGAATTCTTAGTTTGGTTGTCCTGCCTATACTTTCTGTATAGATATTGACCAATCTGTGTCTTATTAAGCCAACTTAGTGACAAATCTTTAAAGTGTACAAAAGGATTATTCCACAGCATGGGCTTCAGAAGCGTTGGGTATCTCTGTCCCTCACACTTTGTTGCTTGCAGCCTCTGTGACTTCTTAGGGCCGCACTTGGTGCCTGTGGCTTTCTTTGCCGAATGCCTCATTCTTCAGCCATGTCCATCATACCAGGGTCTCTCTATTATGACATGTTTGATTTTTGCTCTTTAAAGAATGGCTTCTCAGGAAGTCTCTGCAAAGATTATGACTTTACCACAGATTGCCTGACCTCAGTGTCTCTCTGGAACCTTGACATAGTCCTCTATGACCTTATAACTTTCGTTTTGTCTGAAAAACTTGTCAGTGTGTGGATGGAACCAAGTTCTTCTGCCAGCTCATGGTGTAGCCTGGTCCTTATCGTGGTGCCTTGGTGGTTGAAGCTGGGAAAAGAATTCCTTAGACAGTTATCTTGAAGCAGGGACTCCTGCAGTGGAATTCTCAACTTAGAATCCCGCCTATTAAATTAATTTGCATATCTATAAACTAGAGAATCTTTCTTAGTTTCCAAGTGGACTAAGTGTTTTCTCCTCTGTGCTGCCAATCTCTGTAACCTTACATGTGCTTTGTCCCTGCTTCCTTGCCTGTGACTTTAAACTTAGACTTTCCTCACCAGGCTTCAGAGTTGCAGCTTTTTGCTCTGTTACTATAAATTTGGCTAAGAACAGAAAGCAACGGCTGTGTCCCAGCCTGGATGTTATATTGTCTTAAAACTTAAGTCGATTACAATTCCAAGCAGGATCTTTTCGGAATGTTTCATGAGTGGCCTGAGGTCTAGTTCCTGGTTAGAATCCCTATTCTCCTTTGAGCCTGTTTCTCTATAGATACCATAGTTTTCTGAACTCCCATTAAGTGGTCTGATAAGCTCTGTCTGTGTCTGTCTTTCTCTGTGCTACTATTTCAACTCCTGGATCAATTCTCCTAGTGCTAGGATTAGAGGTGTGTGCCACCACCGCCTGGCTCTGGTCTTGAACTCACAGAGATCCAAATGGATCTCTGCCTCTTGAGTGATAGGATTAAAGGTGTGGGTCACCACTCCCTGACCTTCATAGTTTGGCTCTGTGGTGGCTCTGTTATTCCAGACTGCTTTTTTTTTTATTATTATTAAATATTCACTATGTCATCACAGATTTAGCTCCTGGTGTGTGGGCACAGTTCATCACAGTGGGAGACTCATGACTGCAGGAGTGTGAGACCGCTTGCTCACATCTGAGCTGAATAGGAGGCATATACAGGAATGCTGGCTTTACCCTTCTAGTCCACCCAGGGTCTCAGCCCACAGAATGATTCTGTCTACACTCAGGATGAACCTCCCTCCTTGACTAAGTGTCTCTGGAAGCAAACGCACTGACTGGCCCAGGCCTATCTCCCAGAATATGATAAAATATATCTAGTAAACGTAACATTGCAGACTGACCATCGCAAAAGGTCACTGCTTGTGCAAAAATAGTTCCATTCTTCCAGGTTCTCTATGTGAATGAGAACATGGTGAACACACCACTGTTTTGCCTTTTGCCTTTCTTCTGTTTGGCACCATGGTGGCTTGAATGGGGATGGCTCAGATATTTGAATCCAAGGAGGAGTGGATCTATTTGAAAGGATTAAGATGTTGCCTTGTTGGAGTGAGTGTGGCTTTGTTGGAGAAAGCACATCAATGAGGTGGGATATTTCAAAAGTTCATGCCAGGCTCAGCTCTTTCTCTCTCTCTCTCTCTCTCTCTCTCTCTGCCTGCTAATCAGGGTATAGCTTTCAACTCCTTCTCTAGCACTATGCCTGCCACAGACGAAGCCTGTGAAACTATAAGCAAGCCCCAATCAAATGCTTTCTCTTTGAAGAGCTGCTGTAGTCATGGTGTCTCTTCACAGCCTAGAACCGTGACTAAAACATCTTGCATATATTTTTATACTACTGTGAGAAATAATACCCACCCTCTGCATGATTAAATTCAGTACAACCAAGTGCATTTTGTACACGTATGCCACTATCCCTCTTTGTTAACCCAGAATTGTGGCAGATTTATTATAGTAGGATAAATGATTATCCCCCCACCCCACTCATTGTCACATTCTTAATGTAGAGACACAAAACTGAAATTACCTAAAAGATGTAGGTTTGAATTCAAGCTCTGGCCTTCCCTTGTGTTCTGTAAGTTTATGCATGATACTGAAGGTCTCTGAGTCCCCAGTTTCTTGTCTGCAAGATGAAGAATAAGACCCAGGAGATTTATGATGATCAGTGAAAGAATATAAAATACAGCAGAAGTTGAAAAGTTGCTGCCCTCCCTGTGTCTCTTGCCCCCTCCTCTGCTCTCCCTCTCTCTTCCATTCCAAAATCATAGCATTCAAGGTGGTCTTAGGTATAACGGTGACATACCTTGGATGTATATGCATAATTGCTTGAGCTAAACCCGGAGCAAGTTGATGGTGGACTTGTAACTTGGTCTCTGGCCCATCCCTTAACCCTTATTAGCTTTACTTCCTTATCACCAAATACGGTATAATAACCCTGTCTTTATGGGGCAAACACAGAGATTAAATCAGGTAAAGTATCTGAAAGAACACTGTGAGCTACTGTAAGGCATGCTCGCCACAGTGCCTCCCCACTGCCCCCTGCCTCAGTTCAAGGCACCACCACCCTAACCTGGATTCTTCAGTAATAGTCTTTCTGCTCTGCTCTTTCACATTCTTGTCCCTTTCTGACCCAACCTCCCATCTTCTTTCTTTCTCTCTATCTTTTTTTTGTTTTCTGTTTGTTTGTTTATTTGTTTTTTCAAGACAGGGTTTGTCTGTGTAACAGTCCTGCTTGTCCCAGAACTCTCTGGCCTTGAACTCACAGAGATCCACCTGCCTCTGCCTCCCAAGTGCTGGAATTAAAGGAGTGTGCCACCACCAGCAGTCCTTGGTTCCAACCTCCTATTTCTGTCCAAGGATTCCATCAAGTCATTTATTTAAGTTTGTTGTTTTAGAGTTGTTTAGTGTAAAGACACACTGCTGTCCTGAGGACTGGCTCTCCTAACTCACATTAATGTCTCATTGCACACTGACCTCACACAGCTTTTCTGAAAAGGCCTGCCCTCAGCTGGACCTTCACAAATGGAACCACACTACCCTCCAACATTCTCTCTCCCTTCCTGAAGGCAAAAACAGAGTTTTGTCTTCGGGGGCTTCACCATCCCTCAGTGTCTGTCACTGGGTATGACAGTAAATACTCTAGCTACAACCATTTAATAAATGCATCACAGACATATCCAGGTAATATAGCACTTACATTTCACTCATGTAGTCCAAAGTAGCCCCACAGTCCAAATGAGTCTCTCTTGCCTGCAGTCTGGTCTAGCCTGAGGTTTGGACCTGCAGCCCTGCTCTGTCCCAAATAATCACGCAAAGGCTTATATTATTTACATGCTGTTTGGCCTATGGTGCAGGCTTATTGCTAGCTACATCTTGCATCTTAACTCAACCTATTTTTATTAATTTGTTTTGCCACGTGACTCGTGGCTTACTTATACCCCATTACATATTGCTTCTTGGGCTGCTGGATTGCCCCTCTGTGACTCCACCCTCCTTCCCCTTTATCTATGCTTGAATTTCCTGCCTGCTTCTAAGCTGCCCTGCCATAGGCCCAAACAGTTCCTTTATTATCCAGTGATAATTCACAGCATACAGAAGATATCCAATATCACATTCATATGCAAGTAACACAATTTTTTCACAATGTTAAGGGTATTTATGGTCATTGTTATGAGGCACGGGTAAATTTGCTGTGTTTTATCTCAGTTTTATTCATATTACAACAAATGGATACTTAAATAAATGAATCAATTTTGACTCTGTGAAGTGAGACCTCTTGTTCATAATTCACTTGCAAGTAGATGGGAAATTCTGTGATTAAAAAAAAAAAATCAGCTTCCTTGTCTTCTTATAGCCATATAATTGAATGTCTTACTGCCTTATTTTTTTTTCTCTAGGTGCAGCATGACCAATATATGCATCTCTGTTTCTCTAGTGGCACCTAACTGCCAGAAATCTCCTGGGCACAGTCAAGCATGGACATTAGAAGGGGCCTCAGGCTCATGCTAACAGGACTTCCCATGTCCTCACTTAGCTCCCTAGCCAGGTCCCTTGCCATTCCTGGATGATAGAACATGAATGACTTATGCTCACCATGTGGGGATTTAGTAGATCAATTCATACTGTCAAAACTTCTGACCCAGCCTGGTGGTACAGGTCTTTCAGTTCAGCTCTTTGGAGTCCAGTAGATCTCTGTGAGCTTCAGGCCAGCTTGGAATATACTGGAATTCCAGATCAGCTGGAGCTACATACAGAGAACCTATCTCCATACCAAAAAACTAACACCAAACCAAAAACAAAATAAAACAAAACCAAAAACAAGCCCCAACCAACCAATTAACCAACCAACCAACCAAACCCCAAATCAGAGCCCCCCAAACCAAAACTAAAACAAACACTACCACCCAGAATGGTTTTTTCCATGCTGCTAATCTATGAGTTTAATTATTCCACATCTTCCAACTCCAAGAGGAGCCCAACAGATAGTAAGTACCTTTAGCGTATCTTGTGACTTCCGGATATCATGATGAGGATACTTCACTGAAGACCACATCTTGGGTGATGTGCCTGGAACCCATTTTGAAGTAAATGATGGTGAGGCTGTGATCTTTCCATCAGTGGGAATCAGAAGGACAATCAGTAATCGTTGTACCCAGACCTTTCACGAATCCTTTAAAGAAAGATTCCTTTCTTCATTTGAAGGCTCTCTTGTTTCTAAGTCAAAGGAGCAAAGCAGAGGAAGTGATGGTGAGAGACACTGGGTACCAGGAAATTCAGGAACGGTCAGTACGATCCAGAGAGATAGGCTGGTAGATAAAGAGATAGGCTCACTGACAGGAACGTAGATGAGGTGGATTGATGACATCAGTATTAGCATTTTGTATGACCAGGTGCAGAGGTTGGCCTGGAGGTCCTATTCCTTGGTGAGCTCCTAAGGAGAAAGAGATGGTAGTCACATAGAGGAAGAGGAGTAAATTAACTAAGTGAAACTATTGCTTGTGGCATTGCCTTTGTTAAGATCTCAGTCCCCATCCACTGTGATTTTCATTGTACATCTCTCAGCCAGGATGGGCTTTCTCAGGCCCCCAGCCCTCTCCCCTCCTCCTCCTAGCCTCCCTTTCTCTCAGCTTGCCCCACCCAGGTCCTGCCTTTAGGGATAGGGTCGGAGACCAACTTGCCAGTTAGATCTGGCCTAAGAGAGGAACCAGGCTCAGGCCCAGGGGAAGGTCCTGAAGGAGCCCACAGAGGTTGAACCAGCAAAATGTACCTTGTTTGGAATGGGCCTCCCAGGAGGCTAGGCAAGAGGACTTACAGAAGAAATAACCCTCCTTCTGGCCAAGCTTAGCTACATCAGCCAGACTAACTTTGATTGTAGACATTATACCAGGCATATAGACTAGGGCATTTCTTCCCAACCCATCCCCCTTTCTGGGTTTACACAACAAAACAAATCTTTTTATTGCCTTTCTATCCTGCGGAAACAGGAGTCCTTATGAATTGTAACTGAAAGACCACAATCTGTATTCCACCAAGCCTTATCTCAGTCACTTCAGAAAGTAAGTGAGCAAAAGATGGATGGGGATCAAGTACTTAGCCAATAAACAACGCTCTCCCCCTTCATTTCCTGCACAGAGTACTCCGGGGCAGCTAATCCATGCTGGCTCCACTTTTAACACATTCTTACTTTTATCAGCCCCATAAATCGCCTTTCCAGATTACACGAAAATACACATTGCCCCCCTGTAATTATTGTGGACCCCCCTTCTTGTCTCTTCCCATTTTTATCTCAAGTAAACTCAGTCATTACTGCTATCATTGTGGCTTTCCAGAAGGCCAAGATTAAAATGGACCACGGAGACTTACGCAAGACTGAGTCTGCCTGGCCTTTTGAACCAGTAAATATCAAAATCCTGTCTAAGCAAAGGACAGTACATCTGACATTGTGCCAACAGGCCTGCAAAGGGTTTTCCTGACTGGCCTCCACCCTGGCGGCTCTGCTTGCTCTTATTTCTCATCCATGGAGAAGTTAGAAACCTTCCTGTTAAATGGTATTCTGAGTTGAAGATGGTACCCCAAGTCTGGACAAGAGACATTTGGCTGTTGAGCTTCTTGCTTCCCACTGCTATCTTAATGGTTTGTTCAGATGCCTCAGCTGAGCAAGCACACCCTGCAATTAGCAATTCTTTTTTATTGGTTCGTGTGGGCTTTAGGCCAAGAGAAGTTGGGATTAAATCAATATTCCTTTTATTATGTCATTGCAGGTAAATGAATTATGAAAACAAAGACCCAATATGAAGCTGCCAATACTAATGACTGGGTAGGATTTGGAGGTACAATAAACAAAGGGTGCTCTGTCCCAGTAGGAGGAGTGGGAACCACCTACTGCTGGATCTGGGGGCTGCAAGACCCACCTTTCCCTTACCCTTTAAACCCTAAGCTCACAAAAAGGGGTTGGAAATCTGGCAGGGTTCCCCACACCCAGTTCCAGCCATCTTAAAGACAGCATCTAAGCCAACACAATAGACACGCATCAAAGCAGATATATTGAGCACCTACGATATACCAGAAACTGAGCCTGTCACTCTTCAAGCAATGTGCTGCCTTTAGAGTCCAATGGTGAAGAGAGTGTCTTTAGAATCACACAGTGGGCTTCAGATATCAGCTTGGATGCTCTTCACTGTAGAGACTCAGACTCTGAGCATCTGTTTTCTTATCTGTAACATGTAGCCAGTAATATGGATGTCACTGAGGAAGATTGGGAAGTTCAAGTTACTGGTACAAAGTAAGTACTCGATAAATGTTATTTGTACAGATAAGTCTCCCATTTTTTTTTCTTTCTTTCTTTCATCTTATCATCACCCTCACCATCACTACCACCACCATTATGACCATCATCATCATCATCATTATTGCCACCATCATCACCTTCTTCTGGGTATCCCTGGTGTTCAGAGTAGAGGTCACTTCATTGTTAGATGATTTTATGTATGTGTGGGAAGAAGGAAGGAAGGACAGACTGGGCAAATGTGGGGTTGATAGACGTAATCTATATAAGCACCTTGAACCCTACGGCTAATAGACCACCAGAAGACAGAGGTAGTCAGTTAATCTATCCTACAAAGTAGAGGTGAGACTGTGCCATGGTGAATGTCTGATGTGGGCTCTTTTTCTGTATGCTGTGAATGTCATTGGTTAACAAAGGGACTGTTTTGTCCTATGGCAAGGCACCTTAGAAGCAGGCAGGAAATCTGAGCATAGATAGATACAGGGGAAGGAGGGTGGAGACAGAAGAAACTCAATCCTGCTGCCCAAGAAGCAAGTGTAATGAGTACAGGTAAGCCACCAGCCAGGTGGCAAGACAGATTAATAGAAATGGGTTAAGATGTGAAAGCTAGTTAGCAATAAGCCTGAGCCATAGGCCTAACAGCATGTAATAACTATAAACAGCTGAGTCATTTTGGGAGGCAAAGCAGCAGTGGGCAGGTCCAGAAACTTTTATAACAAGTGTTCATCTCCATTTACCACCACTGGAAGAACAAAATCAACACCTTTTGGAGAAAATGTCCCTGCTTACTCCTGAAGTCGGAGGAATAAGATGTACTCAGTAGTGTCTGTTCTTCACGTCATGGGTAGGAGGAGGCAGCAGTCAGGAACAGGTGTGGTGTGAAGGTCAGAGGGCAGGACTTCTGTCAGTCTCTCTCTCCAGCGCTGAGGCCAGTGACTAAGGAGTTAGAGACCAACTTTTGCTTCACGAATAAGAACTTGCAAATAATTTCCTTTGCACTTAGGAGTGGGAAGTGTCTGTGGTGGAGATGCGCATATAAAAATTTTATGGGGTATTTTGAGGCTCAGAGAGGGAAACTGAGGAACCATGTGAGATGAGGCAAGCTTTCAGCACCCTTAACTGGGTTTGGTAACTAACATGCCACCCTTCTGGAAGAAAGGGAAGCCAGAATTTTCTGGGTCATCTGTAGAACCCTGGGGAAGCCAGAACTCCACTTCCTAAGTCAATGTAGGAAGCCCAGTCCCCTGCTTGTTTGGGGGAGATGAGTGCATGCTCTCAGGTTAACTTCTCAGAATTATCCACAGTCAATGGCTTAGCTGTGAATTAATAGCAAATGGCTTTCACTTCCAGGTCACTCCCTGGCAGTGATTCTCAGTGACAGGATTAAGTAATTTTCTTTGAATCTTGGGTTAGAGGAATTCCCATGATAAAGGCTCTGGGCAGCGGAAGAACTGGATTATCACTGATTCAAGATTCCTGGAAGCACAAGAAGAGAAATGGAAAATCTCATAAATGTCATGTTTAGTTTGTTCTAGGAGTCATCTCTTTGTGTGAAATTAAGAATCCAGGGGATCTAAGTTCAGGGTGCTTTGTGCCCAGTGTTCTGTAATTCTTATTCATTTTACTTTTATCTTTGGGTTTTGTATGATGGGAACAAGGGGCATGTGCTGATGCATGGAGCCTCAGCCCAGACCCAGGTCCCACTTTCTGTTGTCTTCTGGTCTACACTAGGGGGTCTGAAGTGGCTGCTTCTGTGCTCTTACCCATAAATCCCCACTGCACTTTGCCCTGAGCACAGGTTAAAGCTGGAAGTGCAAACTTTGTCCAGCTATAGATCCTGGCATCTGTGAAGGTCTTTGCTCATCTCATACACAATGGGATACACATTATGCAACAAAGATACCATTAGTTCCTATGTGCGAATGGGGGGAGGGGTGGAGGAAAGGAAATAGGGGTTCCCTCCTGATGCCTCCTACCACCAACTGGGGTTTGATCCCAGGCTCTTTACACTAGGCAATTATGAGCTGTTCCCCCCAACCACCATCTCCCTACTTTCATTCTTATTGTGCACTGGACCTTAAAGCCAAGCTGACTCCCATGGGACACCTGTGTCTGACCCCCGGACAGGAATGGTAGCTGTGACTGCTCTGAGATCTGAGGTATCAGCACCCAGTGAAGGACATACAGCCCAGCTCACTGGATACAAGCTCTGGCTTCGAGTTCTGCCTCCACTCCTCCCTAAGATGGTGCTTGGACAAATTCACTTCACTTCTCCTAATTTGTTCTCCTATTGTAAATGGAAGATAATGAGGTTGTTGGGGAAACTCAAGGATGTGGAAACATGCCTGGCAGTGTTCCTGGCACAGGACAGGTGGCTGTCACTGCTTTACTACTACCACAGGCATCATTGTTGCTGAGGTCATCTGAACACCAGTCCTACCAGCTCTGTGACCTCAAACAAACCATTACTGTTTGCAAATATCTGATACTACGCTCTAGGTTCCTCAAATTTAGCATCTTCACAGATTAGGCCAATTGATCTGGGTTTGGTAGCAACCTCCTAGCTATGAAACCAAAGGTGTGGGCAGCAACAGCTAACAGCAACAGAGTGGATAAATTGAACTTCATCCGAGTTAAAACTTTTCACTTTCAGGAGATTTTAAGAAAATACTCTTTGACAGGTTGGCACATGCTTTTAAGCCCCAGTGCTCCAGGAGGCAGAGGCAGGCAAATCTCTGTGAGTTGAAGGCCAGTCTGGTCTAAAAAGCAAGTTCTGGGACAGCCAGGGTTTCTACACAGAGAGATCCCATCTCTTAGAACAAAACAAGCAAGCAAACAAAATACCTCACAGAACAGAAGAAAAAAGGCTGTAGATCATATCGATGAATTAATATCCATAGTTTTTCATCCTTAGTAAGTTTCCTGTAAGCGACCTGTGTGTTCTGTCTTTGCTCATGTGTTCAGGAGAATATGAGCATTAGCTACTGTGTGCTGGGGCCAGAGGACAGAAAGGAGCCCTAAGACTCTCCACTGAGGTGCACAGCCCTGAGCCAGGAGGGGTAGAGAGCGGCCAGTGACTGACTGTACTCTAAGATGAAAGAGACAGCTTTGGAATCTGACACAGACAGAAATAGGGAGGGAGCTATGAAATACTTTCTAGGGGACCCCAACCTTACTCCTGTCTGACTCTGATGAGGCAAAGAGAGCCATGTGGATCTTCCCAAGGCTTTCAGATGGGAGAGTCCTAGAGTGGATTTTCAGGTTACTCAAAGGAAAGCCTTTAAAATGGCCGTCTTCAAGTCAGTGTGCTTAATTTATATACTATCTTTAAGAATTGACAGGTTATGGATTAGCTCTGAGGATACAGTGCTGGCAATGCAAAACTGAGTCGATCCTCTGATCTCACGTAAAGGTGGATGGCGAGGAACAGCTCAGCAATGTCCTCTGATCTCCACAGCTACTCTGTGGCATGTACACATACTGTTAATAATAAAAGAATTAAGCAACCAGTATAATGAAATTGTTCATAATAAAACTTGGATTTTCATTTTGTTAATTTTTTCATAAGTGCACTTGTGTGTATATGTGTATGTGTGTGTGTATGTATGTGTGTATGTGTGTATATGTATGTGTGTGTATATGTGTGTGTCTGTACGTGTGTATGTGTGTGCACATGTGTGTGAGTATATGTGTGTATGTGTGTGTATGTGAGTGTGTGTGTATATGTGTATGTATGCATGTATGTGCATGTATGATGTATATATATATGTATGTGCATTTATGTATGTATGTGTGTGTATGTGTGTGTGTATCGGTATGTGTGTGTATGTATGTATTGTGTATGTGTATGTGTGTGTGTGATGCCCTGCCATCTCTGAGCCCACAATCTGGGTGTTAACAGTTGTCTTTTCTCTAGTTCTCATTCCTGTGTGACCCATTCATGTCGTATTTAGGACATTTCTATCCAAACCTCATAGCATTTCAGTTTATAATCCATATGAAAACATTTCATGTCTCTAACTGTTTCCCAAGTGTTAAAAACCATCTGAAGGATACATGCGTGGTTGCTGGGGTCCACCCTCAGGTTAGAGAAGGATACGGAGGACAGCCTTTCACCAGCGCCTCCATGATCCCTCTTTCTGCTTTGCTTGCCGCTCCTCTCAGCTACGAATATAGCCAGTTATTTGGAAAGCAGCTGGATTTTATCCACAGAATTTACAAAGACAGATACTTTCTCTGTTTGGTTTGCATCTCTTTGTTTACCAAACAAGCATCAGGGGCAATAACACTGCTGTCCAGCACATTGGCGTTGCTCCTGACTCTCACTAGTGTAAGTAGATCTGTCATCAGTGGACTGGCAAGATCTGGAGGGAAGGGAAGGGACCAGCTTATGTGTCCCCACTATACCCTTCCTAGTTTGGACGCCTATTATATACTACTTCTTATGGGTCTCCTACTGTTCCACTGCTTCTGGCCTTGTACTGTCCCCAGTCTTCCCCAGCAGGATTACGTCAGGCTTGTTGGTCTCTGAGAGTGAATCTTATCCGACTGGCCTTATGGCTGAGGAACAGGTACAGAGAGGTTTGGGGACTTGCTTAAGATCAGTCAGCAGTCTGTTCTCACCGTCACCTGCATCAGTACCCTATCTTTACCGGTAGCACTTGAACTAATTCATTCATAAAATTATATACTTGATAATTTGAAAGTCAATTCACTGCTTTGCTGGAGCATATTATTATCATAGATAAGGAACTTCAACAATCTTACATCCTCAGGGGGCTAATTGAACAAAGAATACGCTGAGACAAAATAAAGCTTGTTATTAAGATCCACCTTGTCGCCACTGCCAGGTGTGTGTGGCAGTTGCTGAGGATGATGCTGAGCCAGGCTGGAACCTAAACTGCCACTGGCCTCATCACAGGAAATGGCAGAAAACCGAAAAGTGTTTCCTGTTGGGTGAGTACGTCCCTCTGCCACACCGGGCAACCTTTAGCCAAACCTTCTCCATCACTGTGAACCCATTGTTTCCACATTACCCCCACGCTGGTGCTGTGAACCGTGTGAGGCTACGCCATCTTACACCAGGCACAGTGGAGGGACCTTCCTCTTCCTTCTCCTCTCATATATGAATGGTTATAACATGATTATTCATCATAGCCCTACAGTGGAAACAATGTGCAAAGCACCCTTCAGTAGACAGGTTCATAAATACAACACAACTCACATGTTCAGGGGAATATACTGTTTTCTCATAGGAGGACATGAAGTCTTGACAAACCATGTGAAGTGCTAAGTGCAGGAGACCTTACTTACAAAAGATTTAGTCTTCGCTGTTGTATTCCTGTGCAATCATAATTCAGATGCCTCTCGAGACAGGAAGCACATGAATGGTTTCCTGGCTGGGTAGCAGGATGGGAGTTTGCAGGTGTATGATACCTGATGAGTACTGGGTTTCTTTTAAAAAAAATAAATGTTTTTATTAATTCTTAGAGAAATTTATAATGCATAGGATGTATTTTGATCATATTTAGTTGCTGCCCCACCTCTAACTCTCCTAGGTCCACCCTATCCATAACCCTTCCCAACTTTCTGTTTTAGTTTTTAATACCCCCTCTTTTAATTTTAATACCCCACAGAGTACAGTCTCTGTTGCTAATATAATCATGGGTGAGTGGTCATCTCCTGGAGCCTAGACAAGCTCACTTCTTTAAAGAAAACCAACTGTTTCCAGAATTCATCAACTGTCAGCAGTTCTTAAGCTAGGGCAGGTCTCATTAGGCCCTACTCCTCCGGAAGAGAACGTTGGCCAGCTTGGTCTTGTACAGGCTTTCTGTGGACAACCATGGCACTGTCCATGAGAGCAGTAGTCCTGGGATGTCCCCAACACACCATTTTCCTCTAGTTCTCCCTCAAATCCAGCTCTTACATCTATCTGTCCTCTCTTGAGTGATGGGTCTTGAGCCTTAGGGGAGGTGTTGTGGTACGGACACCCCTAGCTGGGCAAGACTTCAAAATCACCTGCTCTCCGATCTCTGACCTGCTGTAAATTTTTGTGTTAGTTGCTGTCTTCTTTACAACAAAACTTCTCTGATGAAGTCTGGCAGATACTGATCTATGGGTGTAGAGATAAGAATTTAGAGGTCAGGTAGATGCTATTTAGCAAAATAACAGGAGACTGTTAGTTGCCCAATCATCACAGAAGTAGGCATGGGTTTTCCCATGTGGTGAGGGCCTTAAATCCAAACATAGGAGCTGGTTATCCCCATAACACTCATGGCACTATTACATCCATGGATCTATCTAGAGCCACCCAGTTGTTAATGTAGTCCATAGACTGGTTTTCTTCTTGAGGTGAAGGAAGTATTCTAAACCCGACTGTGCTCTTGATTGCACATATCCATAATTGCTCTTGAGTTAAGCATTTTAAATAGATGAGTTGTGTGTGAATTACACCTTCATAAAATTAAGACTTTGTAAAGCAAACAAACAAGGACCAATGGTAATCAAGTCTGTGTCTATATATGTATATGAAAACAATGGTCCTCATGCCTTATGTCGTATGGCATTAATCTGTTGTTGGGAGCATATGTGTGTGTGTACACATAAGTATATATGTATATAAATTAGGGATTGTAAGGGATTAACAATAACTAATAGTAAGCCCAAACGATTATAGTAATGCACTATGGTAAGAGTTATGTAAATTCCTCTGCATCTTTTGATATGGTATATTTCTCTCTTCTTTGTGCAGGATGCATTTGAAGACTCCCCATGGGTGTCTAACAGTACAGGTAGCATTGAGGCCGGTGTGTACCCTCTTTCCCTGTGTTGGTGGCTTTGACAGAGTGAAGAGTCGCAGCAAAACTAGCAGAAGTCTCTCTTCACATTTCACATGGAAACATCTTTCCTTCCTATAGACCTCAGCCTCCTCAGTGAGCTGCTATTTGTTTCCTTGTCAGTAGATGTGGTGGTTTCAAGAAAATGGCCCCATAGGCTCACAGGGAGTGGCACTTGTTGGAGGAAGTGTGTCACAGGTGGTGATGGGCTTTGAGGTCTCAGATGCTCAATCAAAGTCCCGTGTGGTGCACTTCCTGCAACCTGCTAATTCAGATGTAGATCTCTCAGCCCCTCCTCCAGAACCACATCTGCCTGCGTACTGCCATGGTTCCCTCCATGATAGTGGACTAAACCTCTGAAGCTGTAAGCAGCCCCAGTTAAATGTTTTCCTTTATAAGAGTTGCTGTGGTCGTGGTGTCTCTTCACAGCCATAGGACACTGATCAAGAAGAGGAGGTGATCTCCTCTTCTCACATTTAAAGGAAGACATTTGCACTCATTTCCTCTGTGGTGTATTCTGTTGCTGGCATCCCTAAGTCACATACAGAACTTGATAGCAAGCATTGTGACACTGTCATCTCCAGTCTATCAACTGATCTGGCTACTAGGTGACTAATAGGTGGGTAGTTTATAGCAAGGATTTGCTGCACTAAGGGATAATCTATATCTTGGGTAGCAAGAGATTCCATTATACTGCTCAGGATAGTGTACTATTTAAAATGTGTACATTTTTGTGAAGTTTCCTAGAACCATATTTGCCCATGAATAACGAAACCATAAAAACAGCACTGTGGGTAAGAGAAGATGACCACATTACAGACCTTCCAACCCAAGCCTATCAGAAAGGGAAATCACTTCCTCTAGCCATCCTTCATCTCCATACCCCAGGTAGGCTCACAGGACAGGGGGCTCACACACTTCATCGCATGCATGAATGGATACTCTCAAAGATTTATACTGGCGTGTAAGTGTGCTCAGCATCCCAACTACTTCTTCCATCCTCAAGTCCCTTAACTCAGGCCCAGGTCCCCTCCTTCCCTCCCTTATCCTTCCCATCATTGCGGTTCAGTTTTGTCCAAGAACAGAAAGAACATAGCCAGTGGCTCTGAGGTGTCTTTCCCGGATCCTTGGAGAAGGTGACTGGGAAAGAAAGGCTAACTTGTTAAGAGGAGTGACAGACAACAGTGGGAAAAAAAGGGGGCAACACTGAAACCATGGCGTCTGAGATTGTTTGAAGTTATGGGATGGGCTGGCTGAGTCTGGGGCTGATGAAGAGTTGTGTATGTGCGTGCATGTGTCCTTATACATGTACTAATTTCTGTTTCCACTAACACAATGGCCAACCAGCTGATATGCTGTTCTCAAGCAGTAGAGAGAAGACTTAGGAACCCACTACTGCTATGTCCGAGTTCACCTCAGCTTTTCCCTTTTCAGTGGTATGGTAAAGGGCAATCTTCTTCTTACATATCTCAGGCTACATATTTATATCCTGATTCTTCTTAGAAATAAGAAGGTGTTGGTGATACGTCTACTTTAGACAATAACTCCCGAGAGTCCAAAGTTGGAACTACCTCTTAAAATTTCTCTTAGCAACAATGACAAAAGCTTAGCATAAATTTAGTTTAACAGAAATGTAGCAATGTCAGAACAGTGTTTCCGCATGCTTCACATTTAGTCTTCTCTGTAAGTAGCATGCTACAGCGGTGTATGACACTTGTCACAGCTAATGAACTGATATGCACATGGTGCCGAGAACTAACGTCTGGGTCTTCTTTATAGCCTTGTTTTGGTTTTTAATGCTGCTCACCTTCTACTTCAGGATCTCATTTGGGACATTGCACTTAGTCACGCTGTCCCTTAGGCTACGTCTGACAGTTTCTCCGACTTCTCTTTTGTGTGCTGCACTTGAGACTTCATGGTTAATCTTCGCTTTCAGCCAGCATAGAGACGCGGCTTGAATGCTGGCAGAGCACACCTCTGGGTGTGTCTGTGAGCATGAGGCTCAACTAAAATCTTAAGGGGCAGGGGATATGTAGCTGAGGACCCATCCCTACAGGATCAAGTTGTTCCTTAGAGTTTTAAATGTGATCTTAAATGAGAAATGGGATCTTTTCAAATAGGACAGCATAGAGTATCCTGGGTTATTGACACGGGGCCTAGAATTCAAAGACACATGAAAAGGAGGAAAATGACCAAGTGGCCATGTGGAATGCAGCCACCACCCAAGGGATGCAATAAGCCCGACGAAGCAATGAATGGGCTTACTTTACTTCTTGATTTCCACCCAGTTACCATCCTTGTAAGAAGACAAATGTCTGTTGCTTTGGGGTGGGTGTCCAGTTTGCAGTAATAGAAAGCTGCATGGCAGAAAGCATATATAAACACGTGAACACGACTGGCTGCCCAACTCTTTCACTGTTGCACAGCAGACGGAGACAGAGAGAGAGAGTCATAGACACACAGAGATAGACGCTGGGAAGCAAAGCCACAGGGCTAGCTTTACAAAGCGCTTACTAGGCAGTTGTTAGAAAGCCAGGCTACTCCCTCACATAGGTTAGCCCCACAATTTGGCTCTTTTCCTCTGCTTGGAACACACCTGGCGTGGGGTCACGTTGACCCAGGACAGAACACATAGTAGAGTCAACATGACTCAGGGTAAGAAATTAGAACTACAGAACTAACCATCTCTTCAGCCAGGATCGGTTACAAGGATGTGAATAGCTGTCTGATCACTGTTTCTGCCAATTGTGCAGAGGAAGGTTGACTTAAAGGGGAGGGGAGAAAATCACCTGTTTACTCCAGAACCCAACAGAGCCAGCGGATCCCTGCCTTCCTACCCCTGCTGTTGCCATGGGTTCCATGGGTCAGTGGGTGACAGAGTAATTGCTCAGCAGACACTTGCTTACTCTATTATTCCTGTTGTCCAGTACCAGGCACTGTCCTGGGAGGGGGGGGACAGCAGCTCCTCAAGAGATGCTTTTGCTGCTTGCTCTGTTGCAAGGCAGGTGGAGAAAGGTCAGGAACAGGACCTATAGGACCCTAGTATCCAGCAAGGAAAACAGCATTGCACCTTCTAAGGAAATCTGTACAGTCGTTAAAGAAACACCTTTAACAAGTTCTGAACTGCATGCTTTCAGCGCAGCAGGGAAATTACACTTTCCTTATCGCAACTCATCTCTCAGCAAATAATTGCCCTCCCTCCAGGCATCCAAGGTTGAACCTTCTAATTATACCATTGTTGAGTTTTATGTCAACTGAACAATAAATCAAAGGTGGAGCAGATGTCTGGTCACAGTGTGGAGAGTAAACTGTGGGTAGGATGTGGCCTTAGGGACCCCATGGGAGCTAGGACTTGGTGTTGCATTCCTCAGACAGGACCTGGGGACAGTTTCTCCTTTCTTTGCTAACTCTGTTAACTTTTAGATGACAGACTGGATTCCTAGTGATTCAAATGCTTCTTTCTCTAAAACCATGGGACTGTATTGTTATTTTTCTCCCAGAGTCTCTGAAAGGATAAAATTAATGAATAAGTGACTCTGAAATACTATCAAATGTGTTCTCTCTCTCTCTCTCTCTCTCTCTCTCTCTCTCTCTCTCTCTCTCTCAAACACACACACACACACATACACACACACACACACACACACACACACACACACACACACACACACAAGCCAATGATTGTGTGTGGAGTAAAATGGTAAGTTCTCATCACCATTTTGCTCAAGGACAATGGACTTCCTTTGACAAATGTGTTACTACCTCCAGAATCTAAGGATTGTCAACAGAGAGAGACGTGTTTAATATTTGTCTTACTTTGTTCTATTTATCAACCTTCAACAGCTTTTACAGGCACATGCAATAGACAAATATAGATATGTTGGGATATTTTAATAGATATTGGTAAGTGGATACTGTTTATTGATGTGAGAACACATGAAATGACCACTACAGTCAGGTTTTTCAACACACCCATTTCTGAGCCTTCTCTCCCATTCTCTCTCCTTGTGAGCGACTGTTACGCTGCAGGCAAGCAGTGTTATGGAGCTGAACACTCTTTATTAGCTCATCTCATTCCGACAGAAACCTGCAAGGTAATTAAGAAAGAACAATATTTAAATAACGAATCACAGGTTATTAGAGAGTTGCAAATTAAAGCAATGAGCTACCCTTTACACCTGTTAGAATCGCCCAAATCCAGAACACTGTCACCACCAAATGCTGGTGCAGACGTAGAGTGACTAGGCTTGGGTGGCATTGTCTTCAAGTGCAGGAGCACACAGATCTTGTGGTAGGTGGCTACTGAGTTTCCTGTGAATTTTCTCATTTCAGTGATCACACCACTTGGCATGTATGTACCCAAATGAACTGAAAATTCATGTCTATTCAAAAGCCTCTAAGGATAGTTATATCAGCATTCTTTAAACAGTTGCCCAAATCTGAAGGCTTCCCGTGTCCTTCAGGTGGTGAATGGACAAACTGTAGTACATTTACACAATGGAATAGTATTCAAGCCTAAAACACACTTCTAGCCTCTAAAAGCAAAGGAAGAGCCTTCAATGAACACTTTCAAGTGGAAGGTGCCAATCTGAAAGGCTACATAAACTATTCTCAACTCTAAGACCTATTGGAAAGGTGAGGCGGGGTGAGCAAGCAGAGGGCAGAGGGTTAGTGGTACTCCAGTTGGTGGGTGCTCACCCAGTATGCTCGTGTGGCTGGTTTCCAAGAGGAAACCCTAATATTAACTGTGGATTCTGGTGAAATGATGACGCAGTGAAGCACCATCATTTCCAAAGCATACCTCCTCTGATGTGGCATGTTGACAGGGGAGGAGGCTGTGGGACACGGACACAGTTTGCATAGAAATCACCCTACTTTCTCTTCAATTTTGTTTTAAACCTTCATTTTCTCAAAAAAATCAAGCCTACCAAAAAGTAGGATAATGAGAATATGATGAACGTTCATGTTTACTGTACCCATTTCGTGCCAGGCTGTGGGTTATGGTCTTTGAATCGCTGCAATTCTCATGATAAATCATGATGGTAGAAACTCTGACCATCTCTTACACTGAGGTAGAATCAATAGAAAGAGCTGCCATGATCTCCTAAAGGAAGAGATGAATCCAGTTCCAACTGAGCTTGGTCTGACTCCACCCTAAGCCATTTAACCACTGTGATAGATTCTTATTCTGAAATCCTGGCCTTAATTTCATTTTAGTATCACACACATCATTGGTCCACATGATGTTGGCAGAACTTTATCATCTATTCATCATCCAGCCATTATCCATCTATTCTTCTGTCATCCATGCCATCTCACTTATTCACTCATCATTATTCATCCATCAATTCTGTTTATCTACCCATCTACCCCTTATATACTTAGCATTCGTGCATCCATCCACCTACCCATGCATCATGATCTATGCATTAATCTCATCCATTTACCTATCAACTATAATTATTCACTCTATCCAGACTTTGGTCAATAGGTACTTGGTTCCTCCCTTGCAACTGCCCTTATCTGGCATTGTTTGTATATTTTCACTATCCTGACAAGTACCTTGGAATACCTTTCTGCCTTCCAAGACTAGCTTTATAGCAAAGATCAAACCCTAACACAGGAATTCTAAGAAGCTAGTGCAATGGCCTGCTCCTTGCTAAACTATTTAGAAGCGAGCAGATTCCCTTTTGTGAAGTGGTATAGTGTCAGTGAATATCAGGAAGTTAAAAAAAAATTAAGTATGAATCAGTACCTGGCAGAGTATCAATCAAGGAACCATCATCTAAATGAAGCTGCACATTACCCTGAAGGTCTAGGGCCAGGCTGAGTCAAGTTGGATTGGGAGAAAAGGGTACAGAGAGTGCTTCCTGCCTTGCTTCACTAGTTTTTCAGCTTTACTGGTTTGGATTAGGAAAATAAAGGCTGCAATTGTTTCTTTGCTTTAGAAAGCGAGATGTAGCCAGCAGGGTAGCCCTTTACTTGTAAAATTCTGGTAGTAGCTTGCAGAGGCGATTAGTATACTCAAACACCAAGGCCACCACGTGAGCTTTTGTGTCCATGGTCAACAGAGGTATTTCCCTGCCAATTGTTTAAAGCTACTTGAAGTGTTGCCTTGTCCCTGCCCCTTGTTGGGTTGAGCTTATTTCTTCTAGACAATCAAATCCAACTAAGTTCCATTATCACCTGGTGTCCCACTTTACTGAATCCCTCAACTCATCAGATATTGCTGTGTTATGAGTTAGGCAGGGATCTAGCCGTTAGTGGTGTGTATTTAGAATGTCAGAGATTCACCATTTGGTTAGGACACTGCATGGACCGGTCGGAGATGGGCATATGTTTGCTGAACAAAGGAATTAG
Source organism: Phyllotis vaccarum (assembly GCA_033318265.1). Classification (NCBI taxonomy): domain Eukaryota; kingdom Metazoa; phylum Chordata; class Mammalia; order Rodentia; family Cricetidae; genus Phyllotis; species Phyllotis vaccarum. The sequence goes on from JARWLC010000011.1 coordinate 57,244,993, forward strand.
GAAATGAGTGAGCAAATCTATGAATAAATGGATGAGTACTGTTTGCCTTTGTGAAATGGATGTCAGGGATAGCATAGAGATATAAACCAAGAAGTCAGTCACATGTTGTATTCTAGAAAACAAACGTCTATACTAGTGTTTTATGCGGTGTGCATGTCCCACATCAGGTTGGTTCTGATGGACAAAAGGTGGAGGGAGTATAAAAAATGCATTGGCAACTACATGCTTATCTGTGTTCTGAAAGACTAGTAATCTATGCTTTATATGACCTATCAAGGATTAATTAGGACTCTTTTAATGAACAGTTTTTCTTCATGCTTGAGAATTGTATACATTTACTCAATGAATTAGGGTCATCTCTACTTAAACACTGCACTTCACCTCCCAGTACAAATACCCCAATATGTCCCTTCCAAGTTGATGTTATTAATGTCACAATTTGTGCATGAGTGTGTGTTACAATAAGGTTTCTTGGCCCCTGGTGGCCAGAGGTCCAGATCTGCAGACCTGCAGTCCCAGACCGCTAGCCACCTGCCACTGCTTAGACCCCCCCCCCCAAATGATTCAGATGCTTATATTAAGTTCGTGCTGTTTGGACTATGGCTCAGGCACATTGCTAGCTTGCTCTTTTATCTTAACTCAACCCATTTCCATTAATCTGTCTGCAACGTGGCCTGTGGCTCACCTGTGTTCCTTATATGTCTCTTCTCTGGGCAGCTAGGTTGATCTGATCTGACTCTGCCCTTCTCCTACCCATGCTCTGATTTCCCCTCCTGCTTTTTCTATGGTGCCTGTCATGGACCAAAACAGCTCCTTTATTTAAAGATTGATATTCACAGCATACAGAAAGACATTCCCACATCAGATGTGGGTCCATCCATTGGAACGCAGGAAACTATCAGTAGTCATATCCTCCAAAAAGAATAATTAATTCTCCATCCATCCATGAATGAACCAATAAGGTGCAGAACTGGAGATTATCTACCTTATCGATGCTAAAATTTGGGCTGGTTGGATGTTGTGCAGGTGATTACATCGATGTGAGCTCATAGCTTTCTTCAGGAATATGTCTTCATAATACATAAAAAAAAAAAACCCTTTTCTATCACACTCATTTATCTATTGAAGAGCCCCAGGTGTCTGCACTACATTGGTACTAGGAGCACATGTGGATTACTGCCCGGAACATTACTAGCCGGAAAGAAAGATGGGCGCTTGAAGGACTAACCCCACAGAAGGATGAGGACTGTTTTCAGTTCATCAATTGGGAAAAGTGCTATGTGCTTAAAGGCACCATTATATATATACTGTATACCCTATTATATTATATATCCACATTCGGATGTGAGAGATGTTGATATGCTGGGGAAAGTTGTTCTTAGCCCTGAAACAAATGTAGTTGTCGTATTGTGGAGATGTAGACAGTAGCTGTAACCTTGAGTTTGGGGAGTTGTGGGAGAACAGGCATTCAGCCATGGATTTGGACTGCAGAGGGCTGTAGATTGGAGGGGCCTGAAAGAGTCACAGCTGCACATCCACAAGTGCTGCCAGAGGATGTTTGCGCTTCTGGGTTAAGTGGGTCTCAGACAGGACCAGAACTGTGTGGGTTCAAATCCCTCCTCCACTACTCCCTGGCAGTTCATGTTCTTCGGGTTTTTATTTTTCAGTTTAGACTGGGAGCAGAAGTATCTACTTCTGGTGGTTGTAGTATTGCAGCCTGGGACAAGGTCTGGCACCGAGAACATAGGGAAGAACGTGTATTAAATCACCATTCCCCATTTTTGCCTCCAATGCTCCACCCACTTCAACAAGCAAGACTCTACAAAATTGCAGGGTGGAGCTGTAGAAGGTGGAAGCTTTGATCCTGGTAGAAAGGAGGGAGGAGGTAGCAGAGAGTTTGCCAATCAAGGGTCCGGGATGCACCTTCGGAGAGAATGGATGGGCTAATCCTATTGGGTAGGGTTCTCTCACCTTGTGAGTCCTCTTCCTAGGGAATGACAGAACTGGACTGGCATCAAATTCCTATGCCTTTCTTACCCTTCATTCTCAAGCTGTTGATTGTCCCCTTTCTTCTCCTCGGAACCCCAGGCCCCTGTCTACCTCCGATGACATGCTCCCAAATCCCTAGCTACCTCTGTCACGCGAACTGGGAAGTCTACCGGCAGATCAGCGCATACATAATTTATGGTGCCTACCTAGAGTGTCTAAAAGATCCATCACTTTATCAGGACAGAGAATGATTGTTATCTCTCCTTGCCATCCCCCTCCCCCCTTCTCCTTTCTTTTAATGCAGTAAGAACTGGTGTTTTGTTCCAAGTTCTCTCCTCATCCTGTATGGAGGGGAATAATCAAAAGGTGTTTCTTTAGACTGCAGGACAATCTTCCATGGCCCCAGAGAAGAAAAAAAAAAAATACAGACCGCATGTCTCTGAAGGTCAGAATGGCCTGTCTTAGTGCTCGGTGGCATGCTGTGCATGGCCATACCTGTGAAGAGTCCACATAATAGTGCGCTGCTCTGGTCACCACAGAGACCGCCCTGAGCCACAGTTATTCCACCCCCTGCCATTCTATTCTCCTCACCAAAGGCACACCCAAATACTACTTTCTCTTCGAGAACTCGTATTTGACTAATCAATAAAAATATTATTTTTCTGTGAGGTCAGCTAGGGACAGCGGTGGAAGGAGGGTCCTGGGGCTGACCTGGGAGATATTAGATACCACCATTTTATATAAAAAATTATATCCTATTATATTACATATCCACATTCTCTTGTTATGCACATGGGTTATTAACTTTGATTGACTAAAACGGGAGGGAAATAAACATTATATAGTCAGAATTTAGAAGCTTGAAATATAGTTCCCATTTCTGTACTTATTTGTTTACCTTTTATTTTATATGTATGGTGTTTGCCTGCAAGTATGTAGTTATACCGCGTGCTTGCAGTACCCACAGAGTCCAGAAGAGGGCATCGAATCCCCTAGGACTTTAATTACAGAAGGTCATGAGACACTGTGGGTGCTGGGAACTGAACTGAGAGCCTCTGAAAGAGCAACCAGTGCTCTTAAGCACGGACCCATCTCCCTGGCCTCTTAACTATTTAATGTTTAGTTTTCTGACAGGGGTCATGTCTCAGAGATAGAAGTGTTGGGAAAACCATGCTTGGTCAACTCACCCAGCATCTTCATGCGGCTGGGGGAATCTTGATAGTTGTCACAAAGCCCATGCAGGAGAATGGCCATGCGGTGCCCCTCAGAGGGGACCGTGAACAGTTCTTTATGTTTTTTGTCCTGTTTTCCTGTTCTACAGCAGCAGATCAGAAAGAAGCTAAGCAGTATTGGCTCCGGGCAGGCAGTGATGAGCCTAAAGAGAAGCAGAAGAAGAGCATGTTCACTGCTAAGCAAGAATGCCGTCCGGCTTACCCGTGGTAGTCAGAAGCGTCTCTGGTGAAGGTGCCGTCCCAATCTGTGCATGTACGCATGGTCTTTAGGAAGCAGTGTGACATGATCTGCACAGTGGTAGCAGATTCCTTCCAGAGCATCCCCATCTGCAGACCCTCTTAACTAGGTTTACAATAGGAGGCAAAAGTGCCCTCCTATGAGAGGGCTTCAATCCCATCAGGAAGCATTGGCTGCCCCTATCGCAGACACACCAATATTACATTTGAGGCACATCTTGACTGGTAGGTCATTATTATGGCTTGAAAGAGTCACAGCTGAAGAAGACTGCCGATGACTCTTTTTCCCCAGCAGCCTGAACAGTACCTTCTGACATTACTAACGGCTTCTAGATCAGGAGAGACAAAGTGTCCATCTCAGGCTTGTCTTGATTCCTCTCCGTGTCCTATGAAACAAGTTTCGGTAGGAATCAAGAACAATGGCAATAGCTTGTGTCACTCAGGGGGCTTTGGCACCTCCCTGGCCAACAGCTCAACGGGCACCGTCACTTGGCATAAGGATTTTCGTTTGATAATCTATGGCTTCTAGGAGAAATGGTATCATCTGCGGATGGCGTCTCCATAAGAACCCGTGTGGTTTTGCTCAACTGTATTTTAAAAAACAAGAGTGTGAAGTGGCTTCTCTGTGACTCTCACACCCTCAGCTCGGCTCCTGCCTTTCTTCTTCCTCTTTCTTTTGCTTAGACTCTCTGCCCCTGAATTCTTCTCCGCTCACATCCTGTTCTCTTCTTTTCTCTCTTTCATGAAACACATCGTGACAGATTTCCAGCTGGGACCCACACAGGATGGAGAATGTGGGACAGTCACTCAACTCAGCATGTTCTTTACAGTTGACTAAAACACGTATCATGTATATGTAATTGTCATGATCCACTTATCAGCTGACAGACATGTACACTGGTGCCTTTTCCTCACTACTGTGAACAGAGCTACGGTGAACGCGGATGCAGGTCTCTGTTGTATAGTATGAGGCCCTTGTAGCACATGCCCAGATGGCGTGTGCCTGGATTTATAGCAGCTCTAGGTGTAGCTCTCTGAGGAAGCTCAAAGGTGGTGGCACCAGTTTGCTCTACAGTGAATAAACACCTGCACCGGACACATACATACACACATACACATACATACACATACACACACATACACACACATACACATACATACACATATACACATACACACACACATACACACACATATACACATACACACACACATACACACATATACACACATACACACACATACACATACATACACATATACACATATACATACATACACATACATACATAAACACACACACATACATACATACATACACATACACAACATGTAGTAGTAGGTTTCTGGCCCAGACTTTCGGGCCTAGCTTCAAGGTTTAGGCCCACAGACCCACTGACCCGCAGACCCACAGACCCTCAGAGACACACACATGATTTCAACAGTTTTAGGCTGATTGGCCTAAGGCTCAAGCATACAGCTTGCTAACTCTCTACCCTTCATCTAACCCATGACTCTTATCCTGTTCACCCATGCAGCTCGGTACCTTTTCTCAGAACAGCATAGTTGTCCTCTGCTTCTTCCAGCTTCTCTCTGGCATTCTGCTCTGTGCTTCCTGTTCTCAAGAGTTTTCTTAGTCTGGTAGCCCCACCCACACGTCCTGTCTGCCCTTGGCCAATCAGCGCTTTTTATTAAACCAGTGGGTGGGACAGTTATTTACAATGTAACAACACAATCCCCCTATACAAAAACATACACAAACACATACACACACATACACACATGCATACACATATGCACATACATACACACACACATCAATACACATATATACACACATATACATATACACACATATACACACACATACACATACACACACATACAGTTACACACATACATACACATACACACATACACACACAGATACATACACATATAGACACATACACATACACACACAAACACATACATATACACACATACGCACACATACACTTACACACATATAAATACATATACACACATACACAAATATGCATACATACACACATAAACACATACACACATACACATATATGCACATATACACACATACACACATACTTACACATACACATATATATACACACACATACACACACACATATACACACATGCACAAATACACACACATGCATACACACATATGTATATATATGTAGTTCTGAAATCAGGATAATACTGGATTCATAAAAAGAGTTTGGGGTCATTCAGCCCTTTTATTTTATGGAATAACTGAGAAGTATTGGAGATAGTTCTGCGAAGGTCACATAGAATACTCTGCTGCTAGCTAGTCTCTGTCCAGTTAAATCTCCTTCTGTATCTCTCACGAGGATACATGTCGCTGGGTTTACAGTTTACCAGGGCAATTCAGGATGATGGCATCATCTCGGAATTATTAGCTTAATTATTTGTACAAGCCTTACTTTACAGTACGGTCACATTCACAGATTTTAGGATTTCTTTTGGGGAATATCTGCGTCTTATAATTGGGATGAAGGATGCTTCCACAAACATGTCAAGGTTGAACTCTTGGATGCATCAGTGTTGGAGGTAACTGACTGGGGGAAGATGAAGGAAGAGCCTGTTGGACATTCACGACGCACTGGAATTAGTTCTGAGACTGAATTGTTATCAAGTTGAGGAAACCCTTGATGCCTGTCTCTCTCACGCAGACCACTATCCTTTCATTTCCTGAGGTGATGTACCGGAACCTTAGAAGAAGTGATCAGCTCTGGACACCTTGTTCTTTGACACCGAGTTTGCAGCATCGAAAGCTGTCAGTCAAATGCATTTCCTATTCCATCTAGAAATCCCACTTTAAAGCAACAGAAAATGGACCAGGGCATCACGGTGCTCTACACATCAGTAGGACTTAGCCCAGGCTGGACAATTCCATGGCCTGAGAACTTCCTGAGATCACAGACATCAACAGGGGGAAGGACCTTTTGTCATCCCGAATCCATGGCTCAAAAAACTCAAGTTTCTAGACCATGCTGTAAATTCCATGCCAGTGTTCTCTAATATGTTGGCGCTTCTAGAAAGTGCTCAAATATTCTTTGTCTAGGAAGGTGTCTTGACCTAGATCACTAGCTTATCATAGATCATCCTACATCCTGCCATCGTTCTTTCCTTTGCCATTTTGGTAGGATCCAAAATTTGATCCCTCTGCATCAAATTGTTGCGGTCCATATTTTAAAAGGCCAGCTCTGTGCATGATGGATCACCCAGACACACTTTATTAAAAGCCATTACAATCTCCAGCATTTGTCATATTAAAATATCTCCTAACAAATACCAGCTTGTTAGAGACTGGCTGTTAGGAGTCTAGGTTGCTCTTGTTAAGCTCTTACCTCGTCAGCTCCGATTTTTGCACTCAATCAAATTTTGGCAGCCAAAACCCCATATGGGCATCCTAATGGATGTGAAACAGGTGGGAACAGCATGGTCAGCTGCAGCGGTGCCCAGACAACATGAAATACATCAGCATTCACCCCTGCAGCACAAACTTGCTTCTCTGCTGAGAAAGTGAGACAAGAAGCAGAACTAAATGAGCCGTCCCTTTTTGTCCAAGCCATTACTAAGCTAAACGACTTTCAAAACTAAAATAAAACCCAGAGCAGCTTGTGCTGAACTCACACGCTAATGCAAAGCAGCATGGTTGTAGTGTTCGTGGTTATGCATGGCCCAGCGCAGAAATGTTGATCAAAGCCTCATGGCATCTGAAGTCATCAGTAACTTGACAGCCTATTTGGGCAAAAAGAGCTCCTTGCTGGCTGTCCTACATCAGGCCCACCCTGGAGACAGGCACAGACTCAAGCAAATGAGGCTGCTAGCAAATCAAGACACCTCTTATAGAGATCTGACGTGAGGTACAGGTCTACAAGAACAGCAGGAAAAAAGATCGGATTTCATAGGAGAGTGGTGCGTACATTGCTCATGCCGTTTGCATGCATGTCATCTGTTGTGGGAAGACTGACAGAGACATGGAAACAGTGGCCTTTGACCTATGGGAGGTGGTGGCTGCCAGTCGGAAAGAGGAGTCTTGGTGTTAGGCAATCGGAAGAGCTGAGTGCTGAGGCCAGGGAGGGGTCTTAATGTATGATACCTGATGTCTTTTTGCACACAGATTTCAAGGCTATGGAAATAAATTATGGCTCAGTGTTCCTCATCCTAAATGCTCAGGGGGTAGTATTCCAGATCTGGAATATTTCTTTCTGATTTTCAAGTATTTCTCTGTTGTATAATATCTCAGGATTGGGACCCAGCTCTACATATAAAATTTAATTATGTTACAGATGGAGCTGGCATGTGTAACTTAACTAGTTTTATATGATTTTTTTTTTTTGAGAGTCTGCATTGTGACTAAAACCGGCCATTTGAGGACAATTGTGGGATTTGTTACTTTTAGAATCATCTTGGCACTCGTTTTATTTATTTATTTAATTTTGGAATTTTGGATTGGGGATTCTTAGCTAGGGTTTGCAGTCTTTGCTCTCTATGACTGCATGGTCCAGCCAAAGAGGTGGATTATAAAAATGTAATTACAATTCAGTGTGGTGTTTTCTGCAGAAGTAGTGGAGGGAGGTCTGTGAATACAGGGAAGATGCTTGCCTGCGCAGAAGAAAAATGTCCTCAGAGGAGGTGATAACATCTACACAGAAACCGCTTGGAGGCAAGGAATAAGCCGATCCACCTTTTCATTGACAAATTTGTTCAATAACTCCAATAGGAGCATATTGGGAGCAGCTGGATCAAATGTGATTGGTCAGCCTGTGACAGACAAGAGGGTCAAATGTCCCTTCTTGTTAGCTTTCTCAGTAATCAGCGGTACCTTGTGCCTCTCTCCAGCCCATCCTTGTAAGCACACCTTCTGACACCAGAATCTGTTTACACCTGTTTCCTCGATGAAGATGTGAGCAGGAAATGAAGACAGGGCATATGTCAGGAGAGGATGGGCAAGCTGATGAACCAATGCTTTACACAGAGGGAAAAGGCACACTGCCGAGTTGGGCAGCTCTGAGGACACACTCAGATGAAGCAGAGTTTAAGAGAAGGACTGTGGAATTCTTGAGAAGTATTCAGTTGCAAAAGTCCCTTAAGATAGGTCATGTCATGTGGTACGGGTCTCTTCAGTAAGCAATTGGCAACAGCCCCTGAGAAAAAGGTGACGTACTTCGTGTTCGACCTTTTACGTCAGCCAATTCAACTTCGCTCTGGATTTCAAGGGGACCACTGATGGTTTGCTTTTGTGTGGAGACAATATTGTGCACTCCAGATAGAAATGAAAAACCAAATAGAGAGTTCCAAGCAAATATAGCTTGCTGGGCGAATGACTTTCTAACTGTCACAGCAATGCAAGTGAGGGGCTGCTCACAGGAGATTGGGTGACAGGAGCATCACCAAAAATATCTCAATAACAAAACAGCATGGAACCTTAGGGACACAGTTTATCAAAATACTTTAAATTGTGAAAATCTGACACACACACACACACACACACACACACACACACACACACACACAAACACACACACACACACATGATCCAGAAAATATATTCAGTCTAATTATTTTGGGGACAATGCATTGATTTGAATGGGCTAGCCTCTGGTTTCAGGTGGTGTCTTAAAGTTTCTATTGCTGCAATGAAACACCATGACCAAAAAGCAAGTCGGAGAGGAAGGATGTATTACGCTTGCATTTCAGCATTGCTGTTCTTCACTGAAGGAAGTCAGGACAGGAACTCAAGCAGATCAGGATCCTGGAGGCAGGAGCTGATGCAGAGGCCATGGAGCGGTACTGCTCACTGGCTTAATTCCCCTGGCTTGTTCAGCCCACCTGCTTATAGAACCCAGGACCACAAGCTCAGGGATGACACCACCCACCATGGGCCGGGCCCCCCCTCATTGATCACTAATTGAGAAAATACCTTACAGATGGATCTCATCGAGGCATTTTCTCAACTGAGGCTCCTTCCTCTCGTGACTCTAGTTTGCGTGTTTGACACACAGAACCAGGCAGGACAGGTATGATGTGAGATTGCAATGGGGGGAAGTCATAAAGAGGAGGGGGCAGGGTGCAGACTCAGTTAGTGAAACATGTAGCAACTCCCCAAGGGAGGCAATCTGGAGGTGTGAGTGAGTGGATGTGATTCTTCCTCAGGAGCTTCCAGAAAGTTCTGCAGAAACAGAAGAAAACCATGGGATGTAGTTGGCTAGCATCTAGAGTGACCGACCCCTGGGAGGACAGTGAGTTCGACATGTTAGGTGTGACCTGGTTCTGGAAGGTGAGTGTCAACTCCTAGAATTGAGAGAGCTCTCAAAGTGTGATGATAAAACAATTTGGTTTCCAGATCTGGGACGGGCATGATGGCCTGAGCCTAACGTAAGCTGACATGGTGTACATCTTAGACAAAAAAAGGGCTTGAGACATGGTCTTCCCACAAATGCTTGTTGGACTCACTTTCATCGGGATCCACATGTCCCACATGTTCTTCCTGAAACCTACACCTTAGGGCATCCCAGAGGCAAAGTTCTAATGAAGTCCGTGGCTTTTTAAAGTAAGCATACCTTGAAGTGCAGCTGTGCCCTGCCTCAGGGATTATTTTAAACAACTGACATGCTCAAAACACAGCCATGTGGCTGTTCTTCAACACACCATTTATAAGAAAAAAAAGTACAAATGATAAAAATGACCAACAATGGGAAAATGGTTAAACAAATTATGACACCCACGAGAAATGAAATATTGTGTGATCATTAGAAATTGTAATATATGTCTGACTATATTTATTGACCTGGGCGAATGCCCACAAGATAAGATTACAGAAAAAATAACTGTTGAAAACTACAAAGTTGTTTTCATTTGTACAAAAAGTACATTGTATATATATTATCCTCTGTGGAGAAAGCTGAGAAAGACACAGAGCAGAAGGTAAACAGTAATTACTTCAGGGTGGAGGATTGGGGTGTTCTTTTTAAACGTTATATTCTTTACCATTCCCTGTATCCTGTTTATGGTGTTAAATGTATCTTAAAAATATTTGTATTATATGTGCATGAGTGTTTTGCATGTACATATGCCTGTGCAACACATCTGTGCCTGGTGCCTGAGGAGTTCAGAAGAAGGCCTTGGATCCCATGGTTTTTATAGATGGCTGTGAACTACCATGAGGGGGGTGGGGGTGGGAATTGAACCTTGGTCCTCTGAAAGAGAAGCCTGTGCTCTTAACCACTGAACCATTTCTCCAGGACCAGTAATATATATCTTAAGCAACAAAACTTTATAAAGCAAAAGCAACTTCTATTTGTCAACCCCAAACCCATCTGAAGTGTATGTTGAACATGCCTAAACTGAAAATATAAAAACCTAAAATCCCCCCAAATCTTAAGTCTTTTGAGTACTTGGGCAGCGTTATAAGCAACAAGGTTCCTTAATTTTTGTGCATAAAATATCAAAATATTACATGAATTATTTTAGAGTTGGATGTGAGAGTATATGCAATATAGACAGAACTTAAGTGTTTGGTTTGGACATTTCCCTACCATGCCATATTTTTTATGAGCAAAGACTCCAACATGAGACACCTAGAAAACATCTGAAAAGTCCCAACCATGACATATTTCTGGTCCCAACCACTCCAGACGAGGAATACCCAACCTGTCTCTTTAAGTTCTGCTAGGTATTTAAAAGCACACATAGAAAAATATCTGGAGTAATACCCATTGAGAGTTAAATGTCATTATCTTTGAGTGGGTGGGATTATAGGCAGATTACAGCTCATTCTTTTGGCTTAGCTCTGTTTTGAGATGGAAAGGTTTCACTGATAGAATAAATGAGTAGAAGAGACCTGTCCTCTGACTGTCTTTCCTCCCTGGTTCTGATATGGGTGGGCAGTCTTCTGCTGGATTCTCACTCACTCCAAGATTCTTGGGGCTGGGGAGTTTTGATATGGCAAAGACCTTGGCAAGGTCCAGTCACAGAATACAAATTAGCTGTGAGGAGAAAAGAGAATGGAAACCGACCTGGATCTGTACTAGTTAGTATCCATAGGACAGGATTTGCATTAATAGTAATCTAAAAAAGACATAAAATATCTGGATGATATCAACAGAATGATAGTATCCAGTAATAGCTTTAAACCAACAGAGTAGTTAGACGATCAGATAGCAGTGGAGCAGAGGGACAGACTTACAGGCTAAGTTAGAGCAGTGAGTATGCAGTGAGGGGGTTATGGGAGGACCACGGCCCATGGAAGAATATGTCACCGTTTTCCAACCCTACTTCTAGGCTCTGGGCCCCACGACAGTCAGGAATAAGAGCATGGATCCTGTAGTGATTCCAGCTCAGAAGTCATCGTATTTCACTTGCTCCCAAGATTTCAGTGTCCTCATCAGTAAAGCAAGAGAAAGGTTCATGGCTCCTGCTCATACTGTTGCTTCAAGGCAGATTGGTTTGATGCCTGTAAATCCACATCAGTCCCAGAGCACTCAGATCATAATTATTGTTATTATTCACTTAATTTCCCCATACCTCATTTTCCTTATCTCTAAAGTGGTTCGATCACCATTGGCCTCATGAAGCTCCCTCAAAGGGTCAGTGAGTCAACAGCAAAGGCCTGCTTTGAAAATACTAAACTTCTCATATCCAGGCACCTCTCAGAGCTGTAAATAGCAGCTGGGGCCTTGCTTTCCAAAAGCTCCTGCCACTTAGTAGGTATTTAACTGAAAAGCACAAGAGAGTTCTTAGCTGGATCTTCCCAGACCAGATAAAAAGGCCGACTTCCGGCTGGCTATCTGTAAATAACCAACCTAGTCATTTCATGTAAAGCAAACAAGTAGCCAACCCTGGTTATTTCCTCAGCAACAGCATTTGGAGCCTGAAGTTCTCTGGGAGTCATGCTGTGTCTTCCTTGACCCCGGCTTATGTCGAATCTGGAAAATTCCAAGCCTACCCGATATAGGGAGATGTGACCACTTCAGAGACAAGTCTTTGAGGAAAATACAGATAAGCCACAGGCCACGTGGCAGACAAATTAATAAAAATGAGTTAAGTTAAAATATAAAAGCTAACTAACAAAGTGCCTGAGCCATAGGCCAAACAACATAAACTTAATATAAATGTCTAAGTCATTTCTAAAGGCCTGATCAGCTGCGGGCGGCTAAGAGTCTAGGGCGACAGGTCTGTGAGTCTAGACATCTGGCTGCCCAGGACCAAAAAATCTCATTGTAACAGTCCACAGCATCAACAGTGCCCCAGGACCACTGGGATACCTGTGCACTTTACAGGTGTTTCATTGCAGAGCAATGAGATCCCCCAAACTGTATTCCAGATCAGGATGTAGCAAAAGCGAGGGTCTCTCAAGGCCATCTTTCCAGTTTTAGTCAGGAGCTAAAGTGCGCACAGAGATTGATGGGCCGGCTGATTCTGGAGACCAACTCTGCTTTACAATGAGACAGGTCAACATAAATCCTTTGCTAATCTCCTATCATTCTCAGGCACTGAGCAGAGTCCTGGAAATAAAATGTTCATCACCCCCATTTGCATATCTGCCGGGCTGTGGGCTAATTGCTTTCAGAGAGAACCCTCATTCTTCCAAAATGAGGGTCAGGGTAACAAGCTTTAGCTGATAGATGGAGACACAAACTCAGGTAGATAGATCCCCATGAGATCATAGGGGCCAACCTCTGTAATCACTAGTCACTACTCCAGCCTTAATTATATGTTCAAGGATTGGTCCTGGTGGCGCAATGGTCAGGTCTCACAAACCCCTGGATGATTCTCACTGCCTTTCTCTATCATTCTTTGTGTCTGGAATGCTCCCCATGTCTTCCTGCCTCTCTAGTTTCCTACTGATCTGGCATTAATATGTAAAGGCACTTCATAGGGGTGAGATTCCTCATTCATAAAGCAGCCCTGTGGCTTAGGTTTTATTTGATCCATTTTGAGCAACAGGAAACTGAAGCGTTGAATGTTGCAGCGGCTGCCAATACAATCAGACAAGCATAAGAGCAGAGCCGAGATTTGAACCCACAGGAGACAGGCTTTGAAGCCCTCCATCTCCTCTCCGCCATGATACCTCCCCTTGGCTCTGGAATGTCTTTCTTGGAGAAGCCCTCCATGACCTCTCCTGCTTGGTGACGCGCCAGAGCCTGCCCTTACCAGTCTGAGAGAGTCAATTCCTAAATCGTCAGGGTTTTGCAAGGTTGTTGCTAAATACAGCAATTATTAAAGATTAAATTATAAAAACTTATAATTAAATAAATTACATAAAAACAAAGACTGTAAAGACTTAAAGCTCATCATTTTCTAATTATTTTATTACCTTTTACTGCTCTCTAATGCTCCCAAGACTATTTACATCCACTGATTGTGTAGGATGAAAGGTTATGGAATTTCATGTTACCATGCCTCTCAGTGACAGTACCTGGTAGCTTTGGGAGTGGCTGTAGCTAGACCACTTACACTACAGCAATTGGCACATGAGATATGTTAGGGCTTAATTTAGTGCTGGGCTGATTGTTTGGAGTGAAGTAGGTGATTGGGAACACAATATAACAATAACACTGCATCTCGAACTTTGCATGTCTCTTGCCTGTAAATTATGTTGTGATGTCCACAAAATGGAAGAAGTGGGCAGTTAGTATTGGAAAACTATTGTCCAGTTTATTACAGAGAGTCAGGGTGAACTTGTGGGGTTCCAACATCTCCTCTGTGGTGTTAATTTCCCCTTAGCTGTTAGTACAAGTCAGAACACATCAGAGCTATACTAGAGAGCCAGTCGGCTCAGTACAAGGGCTTCCCCTTAGCCTGTGCAAGCAACCCTGTCCCAGATCCCTGGGCAGTTTCTCCCTCCCAGCGACTACAGCCCAGTGTAGCATGTCTCACTCCACGTGGCACTTTCCTTCCTGCCTTCATCGCCTACTCTCCTCCTGAGGTTGGCTAGGAGAGGGTGATGATTACCCCTCCTTGTCTAGTCTTTCAAAAGGCAATAATTATTGAATGCATATGGGAAAATTGTTATTAGATGGAGAATAACTGAATGCGCACATGAGATTTAACGCTATCCTTTATTTGTACATAGCATTTGTAAAAAGGGGGAAAAAATCCTCAACCTTTGATCTTGAGAGGGAACCAGAACAGGCAGGCTTAGGTGACACCATGTTAGTGACTTTTGTGGTCTGCTCATCATAATGAGACCTTGGGAAGAAGGGTAAAACATTTTAAAGCCAATGGCTCTTTCTGTCTCGTGTTTAAAACTGAATCCAGACTAATACATTACTTAGCTAAATGTAAGGTTATTGACCTCACAAACCCTCACCCCTGTGGCTGGCTAGTGATGGACTGGTGTCCTAAGCTTCAGAATTTGAGCCAGTGGAGAAGCATGGACTGTTTTAATTACCCACACATTTTCTAAGTACAGCCATGCTTGAGAATAAGAAGGAGGTGATTCCCCAGCAAATAAAAAGGTGGTTTCCTGTGACTAAATCACCATTTTATCCCTGGGAGTGTTCCCTCTGTTTGCTGAGGAATAATAATAATAATAATAATAATAATAATAATAATAATAATAATGACTTATTTAAAATAACTTTGAGGTTTTAACTCATTTTCAGGGTTGTGAAAACAGTTCATTTAGGAGAATGTTTACCTCGCAGACATGAGGGTCTGAGTTTGATCTCCACAACCCATGATAAAACCAAGCAACCTGTAGCATTTGCTTATAATCCCAGTGCTGGGGAGGTAGATGGGGGCAGATCCCTGGCACTGGTCAGTCAGTGGACTTGGTCCAGGCTTGAAAATAATAAATGCATACATACATACATACATACATACATACATTCATACATACATACATTCATACATACATGATAAGTAGTACCTAAGACCTGATAAACTACACTCCAAGTGTCCTCTAGCCTCCACATGTGTGTGCGTGTACTTGCACGTGCCTGTGCACAGACAGATACACACAAAACAAATAACAATAAAACAAAGGGAGAAACAGCTTTCGAAGACCTCCAGGGACCAGAGTTAGTCACTGGGACAGAGGTCTAGAGCAAACCTTCCTTTCCCTAGATCTCTCTAGTTGTCACATGACTTGAATATCAGAACCGTCTCTGTAGGTGGACCATACAGCACACTTCTCCTTATAGCAATGAGACAGGTGGTCCTGCAGTTACTAAGCAAACAACAGCCGATGAGTCCTGGCTGGAGATTGAGGAGACAGCCATTAGCAGGCAAAGCCACGTGTCCAAGATAGTTGTGTTTATATTCGGGGGAGTGGACACTTTCCTGTGGCTAAGCAGGTCAGCTATTGGCCGCAAAAGCCACGGAGTGTCCCCCAACATATCCTTCTTTCTCTTAAAAAGAAGAGGAGGGTGAAGGGATCAGTTGCTTCAACTTGAAAGCAAGAGCTAGGGGAAGCATTAGCAGAGACTTTCTTGTGGCTCAGAGCCCTGATTACCACAATTAAAGTCCAAGGTGTGGTGCTCTTTGCTCAGCAAGCACCGACACATGAAAGAGAATGATTCAGGCAAGGAAAATAATTACACGTTAATTTGTGTTTGGCAACTCTGTTTTATTCCCTTGGCCCACAGAGGGAAGACAAAACGTGATACTCTGGAAAGTGTTTTATCTGCCTTCAATGCGGTTGTCATGGACTGCTGAAAAGTTGAGTATTTGTTGGGCATTGTGGAGCTGTCTTGGACGTGCCAGGCTTCTAGGAGGAGCCCAAGAGCCCCCCCCCCCCCCCCCGCATTCCCAGCTGCCCTGACCCCTTTGTGTTTGTCAGGTTCCATGGTTTTGGACAAGGGGAGAGGAAAAAATGGTCCTCTCTGGGGTGACAGCTCCAGACTCCTGTCAGGGGTCATTCCTTTGGTGTGAACATGCATTTGCTGCAAAGCAGAAGTGGTCCTAAGAGAACCATGGGCCCAGCTTCCTGTGGAGACAGGCAAGCCACGTCTTGAACAGGTGTGGCCAGGAGTCCTCAAGTGACCAAATCTTCTGGCTCCCTGCAAAGAAAAGTTAGCAAGATTTTGAGACGTGAGATGTCTCAGGCTTTCAATGTTGGCTGCACCAGGATGTCCAAATGCCAGTTTGACCTTCACCAAGGTCAGAAGGACCAGGCTCTGATCTCAACTCCACCCCTATCCAACCCCGTGGCTTTGGACATGTTATTTAATCTCCCTAAGCCTGGGTTTCCTGTTTGTAAAGCAGAGACAATAAAAATGATCCCTCCCTCTAGAAGTTATTCTGGGCAACTTAATGAGATAATGGAGCGGAGTGATTTTCCCAGTCCCTCAGAAACAGTAAGAGACAAATAAATGCCCCTGACTATTTATTACTGAAGCCCTGGAAGAACTATGGTATGAGGGTTAAGGGAAAAAAGTTATCGCCCTTGGCTTCTTATCAAATATGTGACTTGGGATATTACAGCAACCACACTGATAGTGAGATCATCACGGTATGAGTGAATGAATGAATGAATGAATGAATGAATGAATGAATGAATGAATAAATGAATGAATGAAGGTGCCAGTGGATACCACTGAGAACCACAAAAGTTCTACTTTCTCTTTCCCTGGGGTTCCTCCCTCCCAGTTGTACCAGCTTTTAAAGTCTCCTCTGACCTCCACACTTTCATCTGTAAAATAGGCTCAAAAGCTCAGAAGTGGTGCCACTGTGTCTGGCGAGTGTTGCAGGGTTCTGAGAAAATGGTAGCCATCAGCGCCCTCCCCTCCAGCTCTGAGGTGACTCCTGCTGCTGGAACTGGTCAGCACTGAAGGAGAGGCCTTTCCTTGGCCCTACTCCACCTCACTCTCTTCTTTTTCTGATTTACCTTCTGCTCCAGGAGGGTTACCAGGAAAATGGGGCTTTCTTGGGCACCCTCTGGCTGCCAGCCTGATTTGGTCAGGGGGAAGCCCAGCTGGAAAGACAAGGTGGGAGAGAGGGGAAAGAGAGGGAGACAGTAGACAACAGAAAGGAAGTTAGAGGATGTGACGTTTATCCTCTGGCCTCCTGTTCTGCTCTGCTTCAGGTGTCCTTGGAATGTTCCAGCTCTTCTCCTGGGGACTTTCTCTGTCATCCCGCTGACCTTGGCAGCTTCAGGGTTGCTGCTTCTCTTTAGCTCTGGGATTAGCTGCTAGCTCAGTCTTGGGGCACACCTCTTTTTTTTCTACTGTAGCCACGCTTTTGATTCTCCTGGGTCCCCAGGGTTCAGGGGCAGCTCTTCACTGCAGGAGCCTAAAACCACTGGACATATAAATAGTGCATCATAGCACAGGCTGGCTTCAGGCCTGCTGCGTAGCTAAGGCTGGATTTTTACTTCCAATTCTCCTACATTCACTTTCCAAGTATTGGGGGAAGTGGACCCCTTAGTAGAAACCTCCCAGTGCTGTGTGAGAGAATCTGAGCAACCAGACAGCCTGGAGCTCAAATCCTGTGATTCCAGCTGCTGCTGGGACTCGGGCAAGTTCTGTCTTGACTCCCAAGTGGCTTCTGAGCCTGCGGAAGGACACGAGCCTGGCACATTCATCCGAATGACTGAGCCCCTGTTCTTCCCCTTCAGCTTTCTGGCGTTTCTTCCCTTTTTGATTTTCTCTTTATTGTTTTATGTGTTTGAATGTTATGTGTTACGGTTTCCCGGGTCTGTACATAACACACATGCAATACCTCCAGAGGCCAGAAGGGGGCGCTATAGATGTTGCCAGCTGCCCTGTGGGTGCTGAGAACTGAAGCCAGGTCCTGTGCAAGCAAGAGCAACAAGTACTCTTTACCATTGATCCATCTTTCTAGTTCTTTCTTTTTCTGTTTGGAGATAAGATTGTGTTTTTAAACGTGTGCTTTGGTTAGACTTTGCGCCCCCCCCAAAAAAAATATAAAAATTACGCTACTGATGAAACATCTTTCAAGCCTCCTGGGTCCAGTGTCTCAACGGGATGCCCCTCCTTATCAGGTAGGCACTGATACTATTACATACATTTGGTTATACGCTTGTTCCTCCGTTTTTCATGTAGGATATGTATGATGGGACACAGCACATAAAGAAGCATGTGTGCCAAATACAATTTCATAACAGTTTTAGTAGACAGAGAGAACGGGGGGGGGGGCAAGGGGGCATGTGCAACCAGTTTTGCCAAATTCAAAAGTCCAGCCCTCCGATTTTACAGAGGAAGACAGAGTCTAAGAGTGTCAGCAGTCTCCACAGCAGATAATCTACAGAGTCAAGAATCCGTTCATCTGACTCTGCTGTATTTTATCTCCCTCAAGCCATGCTTGCTGCATTCATTTCATGAACCAGTGGAGAGACACACTCACAGCTAGACTTGCCAGGATAACCTGTAGCTATGGGAAATGGCTGTAGACACTTGGCCTGCTGCCCTAATCCAGTCCCTCTGATGGTCAGACCAAGAACCCTGCACATGGCTCAAGGTGTCCTTTGCTCCAACACTGCCTGATGCCCTGGAGGAGTCTGGAGACGCAGGACAGAGGCCTCCTAAGCTTGGCAAGCCAGACCAGTTTTTTTTTTTTTTTTTTTTTTTTATCTTGTTTTTGCTTGTTGGCCACTGATGAATGGTGATAATTGTTGGGAGATTAATTTAGGATTCTCTGATGAAAGATGCTTCACAAGTGCCAGAGAGAGAGAGGGAGAGGGAGGGAGAGAGAGACTGTGTTCAAGTGCTTGGCTGAGCAGGCATTCTCTTGGGTTCCAGAGCTGACTCAAATTCTGACCTTGGGCGAGTCATTTAACCTCTTTATGTCAATTCTCCTCATCAGTAAAATCAGCCTAATGATAGCTGCTCCTCCAAACCACTTTGATTCTCAGATGAAAGCATTCATAAAAGTGCACAGGATTGCTATTAATTGGGCCATTATTATTTTTATTATTGAGTAGATTAAGCCCACTAAACTTTAACTATGTTTTGCCTTCCACCTGCCAGCAGGATGAGCGGTTAACTATCAGATGATGGGCCTCTCTGATGTCACCCTCTGTGGGGAAGCCCAGCAGACAGGCACTTCCTTTACGGAGGCCACGCCCCCCCCCCCCCCCCCCCCCCCCGCGCCCGCAGATGTGGCCTGTTCTGTGCCTTCTGCTCCCAGCTTTTAACCTGACCAACTGTGAGCAATGTTCCCAGTGCCGAGGAAGCGTGAAGGAAGGGCCTGGATCTTGGCCGTGCGACCATATTGGCAGACAGTACAAGCTGGGAAATGGCTCCTGTAGTTGAATAATGGGAACTGACTGTGCCATCCAACTGACTGTGCCATCCATCTTCAAGTGAGGTTCAGGGGAGAAAGTCTTTCAGCAGCAACCTTGGCACAACAGGTCAAGAGTGGCAGATGTCAGGTCTCTTCCTTACCAGATCTGAACCAGGAGCAAGGGCGACAGCCATCACTGAGTTCAGACCCCGT
The DNA here is from genome assembly GCA_033318265.1 of Phyllotis vaccarum. Lineage (NCBI taxonomy): Eukaryota > Metazoa > Chordata > Mammalia > Rodentia > Cricetidae > Phyllotis > Phyllotis vaccarum. Next base: position 57,264,906 of record JARWLC010000011.1, read on the forward strand.
TGGTATCTCTTATGCAACCGTTGGTAGGAGACGTAGGTCTTAACACCCATCGAACAAGCTGGTGAGAATTAATGCTGTGGTCAACCCTTAAGCCTGCATCTGGCACAAAGTAGGTGCTCAGTAAACTGTTTATTATTATAATCAGAAAACAGTCCACCATGTACAATGAAACAAAACTGAACACTTTTCTTCTTGGCTTATGGGAAACGGTCACCCTTCTTAAGTGTACTCCAATATTCCTGTTTTATAGCCATCAAAATTACACAGGAAATGCACATTTGATAAAAATACCGGCTCAATGGAAAGGCCTAAGTCCTGCAGCCAGCCATTTCCTAGATCCACAACCCTACTCCCCAGGAGGCCTCCTGGGAACCTGGGGCTGGGGAAAATCTCCTTAATCACCCCTTTGAACCACACAACTTCGTGCTGCTAACACTTCTGATTTTAAGGCCAGTACTGCAGCAAAGAGCACCGAGTAGACACCACATCCTGCTCCGTCTTGGTTTCTTTGTCAGAGTGTGAGGACATTTCACTCCATAGCAAGTGTTGGAGTCACCTGCAGTGGGATGCCCTCCCGTGTTAGCAAGAACTATGCCAAAGGGATAAAATTGAAGGCAAAGGCATACGTTAAAAAGCATGCAGGAAAATCCATTTATCTAAATTTAAAAGTGAGCCACCAGAACGCTAGCTCTGAAGAACGAGCCGGCAGGGCTCAGCTAGGACAAACCCTTGGGCCACACAGTGGCAAGCCCATGCTTGGAGGAGGGCTGAATGCAAGCCTTTCCCTGTCATTTCCACTAAGTAGTTGCTGAGAGCCTGCTGAGTGCCAGTCACCTTGTCAACTCACCCATGACTTGCATCTTTTAATCCTCTGACAATCCTGTTAAATTTACCCTGCAACTTTGTCAATGGCCCTTGGCTAGTCCTTGAGCTGTAGGGGCCTGCGTTTTGTTTTGTTTAATTTTTAGTAAAACAGAGACAGTAAAATCTGTCCTGTGTGCCTCATGATGTTAGCAACAGAATGGAAGGAGGCTGCATGTAAAGGATTCGAGAACCTGAAGTTGTATACAAAGAGAAAGAAAACACGGCCAGAGGATCTCTTTTCCACACTCTCATCTTCCGCTTCTTGGATGAAATTCACTCCCTCCTTAAGGAATTATGAGGCAGAAGAAGCCTCTTTGTTGTCACAGAATACCTTTCCCAGTGCACACTTCCGTAATCAACCAGCCCCTCTGTGGTCAGCCAGCAATGGTCACTTTGTTTATGATCAATCAGTGGATGCAGAGGCCAAGGCCAAGCTAAATCCAGATATGGCTCTGGGAAGGTAGAGTGGGCTGTCTTTGAATCATTGGGATTTGGCTTCCTCAGCCCTAAATTCGAAGATAACACGGCTTGCTGCTCTGTGGTCTCTTGGGAGGATATGATATTGACATGAAGAAGGAGGACATAATCTCAGCTCATAGCACATGATAAATAGGGGCAGGTATCCTTGTCACCTGCTTAATACGACTATCACTATGTCCATTTCAGTGGGGAGGAAACTGAGGCACTTGGAGGTGAAGCCGCTTATTGGAGGCCATGGGCCAGTCGGTAGGCAGCAGAGCAGAGATTTGGATATTGTTTTCATTCTGTGCCTGCTTGTTTTTAATGTAACCACAATGACTCTTCCTGGAAAAGGAGGAGACGGGAGAGAGAGAGAATGGAGAAGCACCCTGGGTCCTGATCACACATGGCCTTTGGAAGATGCTTTGTTTCCGTGAGACCGTCCACCTCTTACCCCAAAATTGGTTGATGTACTCGCTGCCAACTCTGGAGTATACATTTGGCTCCTTTATGACAATTCAGCTTTAAAACGCTGTTAGTGTCACAGTTTCCTTGATATCGGAATGTTTGATTTGTTTATTCATTACCTGAGGACAGGTATCAGAATATTTGAAATTAGAAGACTGCCCTTAAAACTCGTTTTGGTTCAGTTTCTACAAAGAAATATTCTATCTCCATGTTAGTAATGTCTGTTCTCTCCAGCTTACCTGTGGCTGGCACACAGCTGGGAAGGGCAGGCAGCACCTGTACTGCTCATGAAGGTTTATGGCACAGGCCTCAGCTGCCTCCAGATAGACCTGGGTTTCGTTTGCACATCACCTCTTCCCAGCTGATTTGTTCCCCTCTGCCTATCCTAACCTTACTTGTAAAACTCTCTTTCTCTTTGAGGGCTTTGGTAAAGCTAGACCAAAAAAAAAAAAAAAAAAACAAAAAAAACAAAAACAAAAACAAAACAAAACAAAACAAAAAAACCCAAGCAAATCATTTAGCTCAGAAGACAACACAATTCAGCACCTGAGGGTATTTATCTCAGGACCAAAATCAATGGATGCTCCAGTCCTCTCGAAAAAAGGCATAGTGTCTGCCTCCAACCTGCACACATCTTTTGAGTACTTTTGATCACTCATGATCCCTGATACCATGTAAATGCTGTATAAATAGTTGGTAGACTGTTGCTTAGGAGTAGTGACAATGTAAAGCTGCACCCTAACAGGTTAGATGCTGTTCAATATGTAAATATTTATATGTGTATACACATATGTATAAGATGTATATAGTCCTCACACATAAATATACTGGACATGATGATGTCTGTAATCTCAGCTTTTGGGCTTGGTATGTTCACAGACAATTTAAGTTATATGAACTCCTCCCCCATATACACACTCACTCTTTGTCAGCCATAGACATGGAAGGCTGGCTATAAATAATAATTATTACTTTTTTTTTTTTTTTTTTTTTTTTTTTTTTTTGCTTCAAACAAGAAGATTAGATTCCTTTGACGGTGCCTAACCTGAAATCAGAAATCAGGTAAAAATCATGCCTGTGGGTATTGTGGACCCCCAGATTTTTGCAACTAATACATGGAATGGCCAGAAATCGTGTCAATCCGGATCACTGCAGGATTTACCATCACCACCACTTTTTCCTTTTTTTTTTTTTTTTTTTTTTTTTTTTAAGGTCCCTGTAAAGCAATGTTTGAGCTTTAGTGAGATTAAAATAGGTTTGGAAATCCATGTAAACCATCTTTCCCTACTTGGGCAAAGCTATTGAAAATTAGCGGCGATTCAGAGTGAGCGTCCGTCCAAGTCCCCATTCAGCCGGCTGCTTCCAAGGGAATTCAAGCCTGTGTTGTTCAGCCCAGAATCCTTGGTTTGAGGAGCCCTTTGGGAATGAGCTGGTGCCTCGGCGCCCTCTGGTGTTCAGGTATCAGACGCCAGGACACTCAGGGCAAGATGGCTGCTGGAAGGCAGAAAGGGAACCTAAACCCAAAGCCTGGCTTTCTCTTATCCAACAACGGAAGTTGAAGGCGATGTGGCAACTACCCCCGCTGTTTCGCGCCAGCAGGGTGGAGAGATGAGCTTGCTATGACTACACGCTTCAGCAAACAGCACAGTTGGCCTGGCTGCAGGAATTATACTGAGATCTAGCACCATCCCAGCTTTCTTCTGTTTCTTTGTAAAAGTCAAAGAAGCCAAACCTACTTTTAGCAACTGTCTAATCCCGAAGGCTCTGCTCTGCGTCTGCCAAGGCCGGGTGGGTAGGAGGGTATCCTAGATCATAGGATGACCGCAAAAAAAGGAGGCAGGATCCGTATGTACACTCAGCCAAGCCCCTACAGGACCTCTAAGCCCACACCCCACACCTGCCTTTGATTTCTCTGTGTGTCAGACGAGGTGGCTCCATGCGTTTGACTCTGCACATGACCCCATGCTGTGGCTCTGCTTTCTCTCCAGGCCAGGATTCCTGTCTTCATCTTTGACAAGAGTCTGAGTCTCATTTCTCACTCTGCTAGTCAGTCAGCCACCTCATAGACTAGACTGTGGACCAAGCTATCCAAAAAGGAAAATGCAGGGGACTGACCACGTGCCCAGCCTTTCAGCAGGAGCATTAGAACACGCCTGGGTCAACTTTTAGTGGAGACCATAAAGAAACAGCACGTTAGTCCCTGAGTGCTTTGGCAATGCCCCCCTCCCAAACTTGAACTCTATCTCAGAGCGCGGCCTCTTGACCAGTCACAGCATCAGCTTGGAGGTTGGCAGAGATGTGAACAATTAGATCACTGAAATGTAGCATACTGGCTGGTTTTCGGGGTCAACTTAATGCTCTCTGGAGTCAGCTGGGAAGAGGGGATCTCAGACAGGGAAATAGTCCCACAGAGTGAGTAGCCTGTAGGCAATTATGTGGGGGCAGTTTTTTGATTTCTGACTGATGTGGGAGGGCCCAGCCAACTGTCAGGGGTGTTATTCCTTAGCAGGTGGTCCTGTATTATATAAGAAAACAAACTGAGCAAGTCATGAGGAACAGGCCAGTAGGCAGCATCCTTCCATGTTCCCTGACTTCCCTCAGTGATGGAAGGCAGTGGAGGTGTCAGCCAAACTCTTTCCTGTCCAGGTTGCCTTTCGTCATAGTATGTATCACAGCAACAGAAAGCAAGCTAGAAAATCCAAGAACACCTCGTTTGCAGGAGAGCAATACGCATATTCTATCAAACCTTCCTACAGCCTGATATACAGGCTGTCTCAGAACATTTATGTCAAAGGAAAATGCAGAATGGCTCAACAATGCCATGAATCCTGGTGAGTTGGGAAACGTTCTGAGACAGTACTGGCCTCAACAGAGGAAGATTTAGTAGACGGCTTTCGAAGCACTCTCCAATGAAGTACCACTATGTTTTTTGAAGTGAATTTATATATAACTTCTTATAAGTGACATTTCTGTATAATATACACATGCTATTTAAATGCAATTACAGAAAAACATAAAAACTGATCTTATCATAAGATCCTACTACTAGACCCTGTGGAGTCTTCCCAGAGGAACTGAAGCTCTACATCCATACAAAAAAAGTGTTGTCGGGGTGGTGATGGCTGATTTGTACATTGTCCAGATTCAGATACAGCGAGGATGCTCTTCAGAAGGTGAATACATTGTCATACAGCCAGAGAGTAGAATATTATGCAGCCCTAAAAATGAATTATGGAGCCAAGAAGGAGAGTAAACAGGAGGAAAAGGCGTGGCGGGGGAGAAGAAGGGAAGGATGAGAAAGAAAAGGAGAAGGGGGGAGGCGCCTGCCTCCTGAGTGCTGGGACTAAAGGCGTGCTGTCCCACCACTGCTGCAACTTCATCATTGGATCTTAATAACGGGTTTCACCCTTTTGAAAACATTGTTTCATATATATATTTCTTTCCCAAATTCGAACCATGAGGTTGAGTTGGTTTCAGAAAATCTTCTTTGTATAACTTCAACACAGGGGAAAGGCAGAGAGCATAGAAACTCTAGTTACCAAACACAAGCCTGAAGCAGCACCACTTGCTACAGCCCCAGTGGACCCTGTCTGCCTGGAGTTCAGAGCTGCAGTCCTCAGGTATGGCCCTTTCCTGCCTTCCTTACTGTGACCACCCCGCACCCTCCCCCCAGCTCCCTCAGAGACACCAGGGCTAAAGTCACTTCCCTGAAGCTGCCCCTCCCATACCTTCCTTCCACTCCGCTGCAGCCCGTGGCCTCTCCCTAGCATATAAGCTCTTCCATCACCAAGAACGGTTCATCCCAGAGGCTGTTCCTCCTTGATACCCTCCGAACTGCCACAGGAAATGGAAATCTCTCTTTCTACCTAGGAGACACACCAATCTTGTGTAAACCAGCACCCCACGAAGCTTCCCAGTGCAGCAAACTTCTTTATCTCTGTCTCCCACTGTCTCTTTAATGGCAGGCCCTTTGACTGTTCACCATGACCAGCCCCTGTTGCAAGAATGCTAAATGAAAATCATCTAATCAGTAAATGAAGAAGATGGCTCCCTTGTCAACAGAGGGCTGTTATCTGGAGCCTGCTTGTGCCACAAAGCCAAAGTCTTAGCAGAAGTCCGAGCTGAAGGAACAGCTACAGAGTGTTCTCACCTAGCCATGGCTGCAACCTTCAGAGGGCCCATCAACCTCCTGTGGAAAATCAGTGTGCATCATGGGAATGTTACTGTTAGGGCCAGACTGGGCTGCACATGCTGGCAAGACAGAAAAATAGCAGAATTCTGTTGCTTTCAGTTCCTTTTAATTAATTAATTTTTATTTAACTTTATTTTACGTGCGTTGGTGTGAAGCTGTCAGATCCCCTGGAACTGGAGTTGCAGACAGTTGTGGGCTACTATGTGGATGCTGGGAATTGAACTTGGGTCCTCTGGAAGAGCAGCCAGTGCTCTTACCACTGAGCCATTTCTCTAGTCTACCATTTAATTTTTTTTTTTTTTAAAGAGGGAAAGATGAGAAGCTGTGTGCCATCTACAGATACTTGCCCATGATAAGAATTTGATCCCAGCCACTCAGGGGTCCTCCAGATACCTGACATGAGATCATCTGAGGAGATACCTCCAGAGGCATGGTGTTACCGTTTTGCTAAGGATACATACGCTTCCTGACCAAAAGGCTCCATTTCCCATTGGTTGACACTGTCTGGAGTTTGTTGGCTTTTTTTTTTAAGGGTAAGACCCATGTTTTCTTCTTCCGGTTCCTCTCTTATTTACACAGTGGATGGTAACTCACCCAGGAGGTGGGCTTGGTTTATTTTAATAAGCAAGTAGCACCTATAATCTGGATTCCTATAAAATAAAAGTTTGCTTATGAAAAACCTGGATTAGAACCTTCTTCCCCACATTTCCCAAGACTAATGGAAATCCAAGAAAGATTCAGGGATAATCTGAATTAGAGATTCACAGAAATTCCCTGGATCACATACTAACGTAGTGACAAGAAGCTCATAAACATGATCTTACATAAGCCCCCCTGCAGCAGTGTGGGGTATGTATTTTTATCTACACTTTATGGATTCAAAACCAAACCAACCAACCCAGCAAACAAAAAGAGAGCCCAGAGAATTTAGGTGACTTCCGTAAGGTCACATAGGTATTGATCTCTTTACCTGCATTTACACTTGGATTTGCTGGTTCCTAGCCCCTTGATTTTAGTTACTATGGACTTTTTAAACATGTGGTTTCAGTAACTGGAGTCACACTGTCCACTGAAAAGTGACCCAGAATCTCCTAGTCACTATCACATCTGTCAGTCCCTGAAACAAAAAAAATAAAATGAAAACCTTGCAAAATTTGAATCATGATTTATTTATATATTTCTGAGAGTAAGTTTCACTGTGTAGCCCAAGCTGCTCTTGAACTAGACATTCGCCTATGTCTACTTTCCAAGAGCTGGGTGTGCAGACATGCACCACTACTAATCATCCAGGGCCCTGGGTTTTCATGGGAGGCCACTAAGCCGTGAGCATTTAATTTAAGCAGCTAAGGAGTCTAGGCAGGGGTCTAGGCCCCTGGTGTCCGCTGTGGGCTCTGCGGTGACATTCTCAGCTCTTTCTCTGAATCTCCTCTTCTCCCATGGGGTGGCTGAGAGCATCTCAACTTCTGGCTGTCCCTTACTATCTGGGTTCGTTTCCTGGAAAATTAATCTGGTATAAAAGAAATGGAGGAATCTGAGTATAGGAGTTTTTACCCCAACGAACAAAATATTTCAATATCTAAATTATTGGATCCAATTTCACTGGACTAAAGTCAGTTTACTGAACTTTATTCTAATCTTGTCCTTACTGACATCCTGCCAAGTGGAAGCTAAGGGGCGTTCAGTGCATTCTGAACCAGAAGCTGTGTGTATGTCTACATGTATGTACATGCATATGTATGCATGTGCATGCATATGTGCATGTGTGCATGTGTTTGTCTCTGTGTGTCTGTATGTGAACATGCGTATTGCTGCAACATGTATATGTTGCATGTATATATGTGTGTGTTACGTTGTAAGTTCATGTATGTAGAACCTAAGTGTATGTATGAATATAAATTAACTTCTCTGCTTTTAAAACAGGTAAAAACTGCCATGTACTGGGAAGATCCCCAAGTCACTCATGATCTAGGGCACTGTCAGGTCCCATGATATACACACTCTTCCCAATGCTGATAGCAGGCTGCCTGGGGGCAGGGGGTCATGAATGCCCTGGATGTGCGTTGAGAGGAGGTTATTACAGTCAGCTGCTTTGAAGGTGGGAAGCCCTCTGGTGCGCACTGGCTGTGAATTTTGCCAGTGACAGTGACTGAAGTCCTTACCCGTGTAACTTGACTGGATCCAGCTGGATTTGTGAACAGCTTCTAAACAGTGTGTGAGTTACCATAAACTCTCAAGGAGGGGACTGAACCCTGTGACAGACAGACTGAGGAGACACAGGTTCTTCCCTGGGGTAAGGGGCGCGCGCGGGGAGGGGGGGGGGAAGATGTTGGAAAGACCAGTGGCCTGCATTCCAGATGCAACTCTATCTCTGGCCCTGCTCCTCTGATCCTCCATCTGCTCCTTTGTCGCCCCCCCCCCCCATCCAATCTGGACATTCTAAGTCCCAGTTCCCAAAGGTCACAGATCAAATGCGGCCGTGCTCTGCATGGTGTTATCTCTCTGTAGAGAGAATCCGATTGCTCCTGGAAAGTCAATGAAATGGGGCAAACCACATTTTTCCAGTGGGAACTTGTCTTTTGTGGGGGCAGGCTTCAGGCTTCGTGGAGTGGACCTGTTTCTGCTTGCTCTTCCTCCGCGTGTACGTGACTCTTCAGTGATTCCAGCTACAGATGCCGGGTATTCATGGAGCCTTACTTTAGTGGCTCTTTAATTACATTTTTAAAGCTCTCATGTCCACACGACTCAGGAGCTCTGCAGGGTTTCTAAGTCCTTTGGCCCTCGCTGCTTGCAAATTGGCACCGCTGAGTGTCGGGCTCACTTCCCTGTATTTCTTTTGGCTTCTGAAACCCTGGCTGCCCGGGTCACCCTGCGTGTTACCTTTTACCTCTCCGGCCTGGGAGACTCTTTTAAAGTACCTCAGGCTTCAACTCTTGAATTATAAACATCAATAGCACCTGGGGCGCCCAGGATCTGGCCAACCACTCGGTGCAGACCCCGCAGGCTCCGCCTCCTTTTGCAGTTCACTACAGTCTGATGGACACAGATCCCCACTGCGCTGGCGCAGACCCCGCTGGCCCCGCCTCCCTGAGTTCCTCACTACAGTCTTTGCTGCAGATGGGGAGTCTTGGATCTGCTGTTCTTAAGAGGTGAGGCCTTTGGGAAAGCTACCAAGTCGAGGGCTCTGCCCTTATCCGTGAATCAGAGACCCGATAAAAGGACACGCAGGAGTGAAGTCCCCTCCCCTCTGCTCCCCCAGCCCTCGAGGACGTGGAGGACTTCGATTTTCTATCCCTTCTCTCGCACGAGAATACTGCGACAATCCCATTTGTAATAAACCAGCCTTCCCCCGACACTGCACTGGCTAGAGCATTGAGTCTGGAGATCACAGCCTTAAAACTGAGGAAACACGTTTTTGTTGTTTACAAATTTCTCAGTCTGTGGTATTTTGTTACAGGGACACAAACGGACCAAGACGCAGCTCTTCAATATCTCCAGAAGGTACACCTTCAAAATGTCCAGCATTTATTTATTTACTTTCCTCTTTCTTAGAAGGAGGGATTAACTGAGAATGCTGGTCAACAATAACAAATCACGGGTTCTCAAGGTTGGAAAAGGATTTCATTCTTAAAATATATTTTGTGACCCAGCACGGCAGAGGCAAACACGGCACACCATTAGGTCAGTTATGCCTTTCTTCTGAGGCTCCTGAAATTAAACTGGGGTGGAGGGAGATCTGGGCTCTAATGTTTGAGCTTTGCCCAGCTTTCAAGACTGGAGGGAAAATGAGCAGACTGGGTCAGCTACCAGATCGCAGACATCAATCTGGCTTTTACACTGCACCCATAAAATTGCTCCCCAGCTCCTATAATCCCCAAAGGGAAAGATGGGACAGGAAAGCGTGGTTGTTCACGGTCTAGGAAAAAAAGCACCAGAACTTGAGTTTGAATCCTGCTTCTGCCAGTTTTTAACCATGGGACTTTGCCAAGGTCTGATTGGCTTTGTTCTTGGTGTGTTTCCTGGACTGTAATTTGGACTCGGATTGCCTGGGGTTCAGTGAGATACTGAGAGACTGTGCTGTGCACAGATTCAATAACATCATTTTTAGGCAGATCCTTGCTCCCATTGAATCTGCCTTCTCGCCAGCCACTCTTCCTTTGGAAGCCTGTCCAGACCTCTGTGTCCTCAGAGCTGCTCTGTTTGCAACCCAGGGTCCTTTGGTATTTCTAAAAGGAGCCAGAAAGGCTGTGCTGTCTACCGCCTACACTTAGTCACACTACAATATATCCACCATGAGAGTCAGCAGGCTCCAGCCCACGCCAGCAGAGTAGCATAAGTCCATCTTGGGATGTTGTGACTTATATTTCCCAGAAGGCTGGGGCTTGGAGAGTGTGGGGGCTTAGGAATTAACTACCCATAAAACTTAAGCAAGCAAAGAAGAGAAGGCCAGAGAGTCATCCATGACACTTTAGATTAATCAGCTTGCCAGCTTTCCCCAACTCCAAAGGAAGGAAGACATACTGAATTGTCAATTAACAAAGCTTCCAGATGTCTCACATGCAAGAAATACTGAGTGAGATTGATTCGGTCACATGATGCTGACCATATATCATGGAGTTCCTGTTGTGAAGGATATTTTTACGTGAACAGAAACTGTGAGGCAGGTAATTGCTCTGAAGGGTCTGGCTCAGCCACTCCTGAATGCTACCAACTGCAAGATGTTCAGGAATACTTTCAAAGCCCACTTGTAAAATGATTTGGGCAAAGACCCACAATCAAATACTGTCAGTCTTGTAAGAGGACATGGAACAGAGACAATGTGAGTTAAGAGCAGTGAGTGACATAGCACGCAGACATGGGACAATCCAAGAGGTCTTCATTAGGTCTATGAAACTATAGCTGGGCGTTTTCAATTCTGAATCAAAATGATGGTTAAAGGAAAGAGTAAAAGCCCCCAAAGAGTACCTGGGGCTTTTGAAGTATCCCTGCTAAGTTTCATCAGCCGGAGAAGAGGAGTCCAATTTGGTAAAAGGTCAACTCAGGTCTGCCAGTATAATAAGGTTGGAAACTTATTAAATAATCAAATACTCCCTAGAAGTTTTCTTATCCAAGCTGGTGACAGCATTTTACCAAATTTTAAACCCAGTGCCCTTAACTTTGCTCCAGACACCAATCTCTGCCTGCCTGGAAGAAAAAAATTACCTCGAAAAGCCACTCTGTGTGTGTGTGTGTGTGTGTGTGTGTGTGTGTGTGTGTGTGTGTGTGTGTGTAGAGCCAAAAGCTCACACATAGTGATGTGTGCAAATTCCCTCTTGAGCTTTCATGAGGGGAGGTTATATAATAATATCATATGATTTTGCAAGAAGTTCAGCAGGGCCGTCTCGAAGGCTGTCAGCCAGACACCGTTCAGACAGCAAGGCGTCAGAGCTGCCCCTGCAAAGTGGATGTTAATTACCTAAAACAATGTGTGTAATAGGCAGAGAGAGAGAGAGAGAGAGAGAGAGAGAGAGAGAGAGAGAGAGAGAGAGAGAGAGAGAGAGAACAGAACCTGGTCTCTCAGCCCTAACCACTACTACAGAGCCAACTGCAAAGTTATTTAGCCTGGAGGAATTGTAATTAGCTGGTTTGCAAACTAATAAGATCTTAATAAAAAAATAGAAAAGAAAAAAGGGAGCATAGGGAAAGAATGCTGGGAAACTTTTTATCTCTGATGCTCGAGGAATAAACTTAGCCTTCAATTACCTCATTGACTGCCCCAATTCACTTATTATAAGGCAAGGACACTCTACCTTGTTAGGGTGGCAGACCCAGTGTGGTGAGTGGGGAAGGAGACAGAAGGTCAGATTGTGACACTTCTGTTATCTAGCTCTGTATCTTGAACCAGAATTGCTTGTTTGGTTTGAATTTACTGATGCTAATTCCCATGCTTAATTATGCTGCAGACACTAAAATCTACCCTGGTGAAGCAAATGCAAAATCATTCTGTTTCTTAAAAGTTGTCCCGGGGTCATACATGACTGATAAGGACAGAGGCCGCCTCACTTTGTGTTCCTATAATTTGTTCTTAAATTCCTCCGACCTTTCAATTGCTGCTCAATAAACTCATAAATAACATGTTTAAGCAATCAACTGTGACACCCCAATCCTCTGAATTCCAATCTCAAAACTTCCTGCATTCAAAGCACAATTATTGCCACCATCACAGTGAATATATTATTATAGTCATTAAGTACTCGGCACATTTCAGCTGTACAGATTATTATACTCAATCTCAAAAAGGAAGTGTCATCAAGCCATGCCACAAATGAGGAACTTGAGGCCCTGGACCTTCAGTAACCTTTTTTGAAGGACCTGGAGAGCAAAAGAGATTAAAATGTGGAAGGCCCATCTCTAGAGTCTTTGATGCCATGCTACCTGGCTACCAGAGTTTCTTGTGAACACTGAGTCCAGTGTACACAAAGGCCAAGGAATCACAGCCAGGTTCTCTGAGATTCCTTTGATGGACTTAATTGATCTTGGGGGGTTGTTGTTAATTACACTTTCTACAAAGTTTCCTGTTTTCCAAAAACTGTGACCTCTATTTATTGGACAGTTCTTGAAAACTCATTCTTAGAACTTCAATAACTTAGTGTGACCCTCTAAACTTTTGGGTAACTCAGGTCTCAGTGAATGAACCTAGCATTCCTTATGAGTTGCTGGTAAACATGGCAGATGGATGGCTAGAATTAGTCTAGCATACCTTGTGAGTCATTAATAAACGAGGTAGATGGATGACTAGAAGATATATGTGACTTGACAGAGAGAAGCAGTTCAAAAAGGTAGTGACCAGACACAGGAAAATGGGAAGAGTTTAGTCTTACACTGGCCCCTGAGAATATGATCAAGTTTCAGGCTCATGCATCAAGGGAAGGATCTACCATGATTGAGAATCATAAGTGAACCAGGGGAAAAGTAGCCCAACAACCGTCTCAGCTAGGCAAAGATGGTGAATGTATGCCTTCAGATGAATCTTCAGAGACCATGGAAGGAAAAGGCAGACAGAACAAGTTTAGAGTTCTGGCTGTCTGAATTTTGACAAGTTATGTGGAGATGAATTTATTCCAACACTTCAAGCAGTGCCAGGATGCTTTTACATCATTAGTCATCATCCCCCTCATCTCCAAGCATGAATGATGATGAGATGCAATAGCGTGGGTAGAATCATGGTCCAACTCCATTTAACCAGTACATTCTTAGACACTGTTCTTATAAACAACAATAAAAATGCATTATTCTCAATTTTCTTCGGGTTGCCATCAGAAAATTGCCACTCTCTATGAAGAAAAGTCTTAGAAAAGAGAAAAAAACTTTCAAAATTGTAAAATTTATAGCCCATCCTTTGACTACAATAATAGATATTAGGGATAATATAATGATGTTCAAGTAACAATAAGCACATTTCTGAAACATAAGAAAGCATTAACCTAAATAAGTCTTGAAAATAATGGAAATGAAAACTGTAATTATGAACCATCAGGTAGTAATAAGGACAAACCTTAGGGGATGCGGTCAGCACTGAACTCAGAAAAGACCTCTCAGATTCTTGAATGAAGGGAATTAGCAGTGTCCTCCACTCCAAGCCATCAAAAGCCCACAAAGGATTGTGGTGGGAGAATCACTAAGAGAAAAGGCACTGTCAAAACCTTGGAGTAAGCAGTTAGATGGGAAAGAAAAACATGCAGCAGAATGATAGAACATCCTACTAAAAGAGAAATAAAGAGAATAGACATATTCAACAAATTACAGTTAATTTAATAAAGGGCTCTCTGCTTTTTATAATTAAAGAGAGTTTGCTAACTTCTTTACTAGAATGTAATCAAGCCACTGATGATAAGAAGACCACTCAGAAACAGCTAAATAGAATAAAAATGGAGGATAAAAAACAATTCAAGATCCAGGTAAGGTGGTACATGACTTTAATTCCGACACTTGGGAGGCAGAGGCAGGTGGATCTCCATGAGTTCTAGGCCAGCTTGGTCTACAAAGCAAGTTCCAGGACAGCCAGAGCTGTTATACAGAGAAACTCGGTCTCAAAAACCAAAACCACCCAACCAAACAACAACAACAAAATCAAACACACACACACACACACACACACACACACACACACACACACACACCCCAAAACAAAATAGCAACAGCAAACAAATCAAGGTGGGGTGACACATTCCTAAATTCCAAACTTGAGAAGCAGAGAAGTCAGGAGATTGTGAATCCAAGGCCAACCTAGACTATCCTCTGAGATTCTGTCTCAAAAATGAGCAAATAAAACATTAGACTTGAATTAGTAAAAAGGAAAGAAACATGAAGACAGACTTCCTACCATAAGTACATTTCACGAATATTAAGATTATAAATGTAGCAAATATAGTTGTAGCCTAGAAGGATATATGGCCGAGTTATGAATACTTGTGGCCTGAGGGGGGGTTCTAGGTATGATCCCAAAGATAAAACCTTAAGAGAAATGACTAAATGACTGATCAATTTGACGATGTATTTACGTATATTCTTTCATTTGTTCATTAAAGCAATAACATCTCGGATGCTCAAGCGCTGTTTCTCTTGGAGTAACAGTGAACAGCACGATAGCTTGTTGAGAGGTGATCAACTGTGGAATTTGCCGGAGGCAAGGAGAACAGAAGAGAAGCTGGGGCTGAGGAAGATGGTTTGGAATCTCACGTGCTCTGGTCCACGTGGTTACATGAGAAGGCTACAGAGATGCAGACTCTGAAGGGGTAGGGGAGGGAGATATACTGGTAATTCATAGAGGAGTGCTCTGGGGAGGAGGAGGAGCCTATTCAACCCCCCCTAAGACTGAACACGCTTCTTCAAGGAATAACAGATGGTACTTGTGGGTGGACCTGAGTTAGCCAGCAACAAAGTAAGAAGATAACAGGGAAGGTCCTCAGCTTTACTCTTAAGGAGACAGGGCCATTGGAGCATTTTTCAGAGCTGGAAAGACAAGATTGTATTTGTCTGAAGCAGAACAGTCAACTGCAATTCAAGAGCACATCATAGATCATCAAAAACAGGCCCAAGGAGGCTTTTGTAGGTTTCCAGGCAAGAAACAATGGAAGGTGGTACCAGGTGACGAGTGGCTGGTTTGGCAGGAATCTACAGACAATCCCAGTAGCACTACAACAGCATGTCAGGTGAATGGTTCCTTCAGGTTATCCTTGCCTGAGCAATCAGAGCTCATGGGTAGACAAAGCTGTGACTAGAGATGATGTGGCAGGAAAACTTGGACTCCATTTTGGACAGCTCAGGCTTGAAGTATCTTTTAGAAACCAGGGCAAGAAGTCCATAAACAGCAGGATAGAGAAATGTCAAGTTGAGATTTAGACAGATCCAGCGTACGTCTCAGCTCTTCCAAATACTCATCAGCAAGAAGCCTGAGACTGGGTTCCAACACAGTCAGCCTCTTCTTAACTTGTACAGGGATTCCTTCTTCTTTTGTCCTCACACAGAGACACTCATGTGACAACTCCAGCCCGGTAGAACTCTACTTTTACGACCTCATGTAGTCTTCATTGCCCCCTAAAGACTCTAGCCCCCAAATTCAGCCACATGGACAGCTTGGGATTGCAACACATGAGAGAACAGTCCAATCCCCAGAAGGGTGCAGCTGTCACTAGACCGAGGCAGTGAGCAGAGAATGAGAGCTGGGGTCGAAAAGTCAGGGCATTTAGCTAGCTACACGGAGTGCTTCTAAACAAGGCACATCAGGCAAAGGACATGGACAGGCGATCTTCACAAGAAAGCTGAATGGTTGTGAAATACATCACTAACAGTTTCATTCTATTCATTAGACAAGCGCAAACTAAAAGTACCAAAATGAATCATTCTTATGCATCACACTGGCAGGAATTACAATGAGATGATAGCAGCCTGGCATTGTGGCATTTGGGAAAGGGACACCAGGCATGGCCAGCTAAATAAACAACTAGAGGCCTGTAGATAGTGTCTGAGGCAGACACAAAGCTCAAAAGTATGTTAATTGCAAGGCAGATGTATGGCATCAGAAGTCTGGAGGCAGAGGCAGGAGGGTCTCTGTAAGTTTGAGGTCTGCAAGGCCTACATAGCAAGTTCAAGGCGAGCTGGGGCTACATAATGAAATGCTGTCTCAAAACAAAACAAAGAACCCAGAAGTCAGGAGGGTGGGAGGAGTATAGGGTTCCCAATGTGGATAGGGAGGAGAAAGGGAAATTTATGAGTTGGGAATGTTCTTTTTCTTATCTTAAGCAGGCATAAATGGAGAGAGTCATTTTATAAAATTTCGTGGAATTGTGCTTTTCTCGGTGTAAGTTATACATTAGTAGCATTAATCGTTCTTTGTCAATTTCATGCATGTGTATTGTTAGCCTCTAAAGTTACTCCAGCCTCTGAGCTCTGACGTCAAGCCCCATTTCAAACAGGAATCCTGCTTCTGAACTCCTCTGTTGCCTTTGTTTCCCTGGGAGCTCCCCCATCTCCCTCTCTTTTTCCTTCTTCTCCCTTCTCTACTATCATAATCATAACCTTTCTGTTAATCATAACTATACCCATCTGACAACAAAGCTAAAAAAAACACATAGAAACAGCTTTAAGCATCTCCTGTTATCCACAGCTGGCTTCTGCCATGTTCTCATAGAAACATGTGAATCCACAGAAATCCACCACCAGATAACTGGGTAAATTAGAGCAAAACCAACTGTTCATAAGATCCAAATATATATAATGTACATCTTCATCATATTCACATCCCCCATACAAATGTGAAAACGCAGTAACATTTTCTATTTGGCACTGCAATTCTCCTCCTCCAGGGAGGGAAGCAGCAGCTCAGGAGGCTCTGAAGCTTGAGCAGTTGGACATGCCCTCTAGACCCAAGTAGGACACACCCAAGTCCAGTTTTGCAGGGATGCAAGAATAACCAACCCACAGTCAGCTACCAAATGTTCCTCATTAGCCACATCAGGGCAGTCCTCAAAGGGTCTCTTTGTATCTGGGGCTCATTTCTAGGTGAATATGTTTTCTTCAAATAGAGTTGATGGTTGAGTCTGAAAGTGCTTGCTGCACAAGTGTGAGGACCTAAGTTTGAAGATCAGAATGTACACCAGAAGCCAGCAAAATGCTCCTAGAATTCCACAGGGTGGAGGGGCAAAGAGCAGAAGAGCAGTTGGCCACTCAGTCAAATAGTGAGGGCTCTAGGATTAGTGAGAGATCATATCTCAGTAAAGTAAGATGGAGAGAGACATCTAGTGCCAGTCTCTGGCCTCCACATGTGCACATGCAGGTGTGTTCACACACACACACACACACATACACACACACACAGAGAGAGAGAGGGGGGGGGGGGAGGGAGAGAGACAAAATAGGAATCCCATTAGGTAAAAAGCCAGGTAGGTGTCTGTGGTTCTGGGAAATTCAGTTTTACACATGTAACTACACAAAGGAGACAGTGATTCAAAATGTCAGCTATGTCTTTCTCTCTCTAAACAACTTTTCAAGTGCCAGACAGGAAGAGGGATTGGGCTTTTAGGTTCCACACAGGAGACAGTCACTTCCTGGGAACATTCACATCTGGTGGACTTGATGCTAACCCAGACGGAACAGTGTTAACAGGTCACATTCTCACCAGCCAGGGGCTGAATCTTTACATAAATTCAGCTAGGCTTCCACCAAGGGAGCTTATGATGTATGAGCCACTCCCCTTAAAAAATTCAACCCAGTAAGCAGAGAGTTGGCTTTGTTGTTAAGGGAGAAATAAGTCACAGCTTAGAGACTGTGAGATTGGTTCTTCGAGCTTCTTGGTACCCTCCCCCAGAGACCTTCGCAACTCCACCCATTCTTCTGTCCCCAAGCTCTGTTCACAAGGGACAAATGAGGGCCCTGGGCTGCTTTACACTCCACCTGGGCTTATCATAATGTCATCAGGGTTTACAGTAGCCTCTGTACTCTACAAGCTTGTGGTGGCAGGTTCCTTTCCTACACCAGACCCTATCTTTAAGATTGAAAAAGAATTCAACTAGAATCTTATTACGTTTATTGATTGATTGATGATGATGATGTGTGTGCACTTGCGCATGCCTGTCACAAACACTTGTGACTTGTGGGGATTGGAAGACAACTTGGGGAGTGGATTCTGTTGTTTCACAATGTGGGTTCTTGGGAACAAATTCAGATCAGACTTGGAAGCTAATGTCTTTACCCACTGAGGCAACTCATCAGCCTGATGAGACCTGATTATGTTTCTAAACAATTATTTTATTATTGTGTGTGCCTCACTTACATGTATGTCATTAACACATTTGTGAAGTGACCTTGGAGATTACAAGAGGGTGCTGGAGCCCTTGGTACTGGAGTTACAGACAGTTGTGAGCTGCCATGTGGTGGCTGGGTATTGAACACTCCTCCGGGAGAACGAGTGTTCTTAGACACTGCATTATTATTCCAGCTCTAGAATCAATTTTTAAGTTTTCAAAGAAAGTACAATGATTCTGGTATTAGTTGTATGACTTTGGATATGGTTCTGATCTCTGCTGTGGTTTTCTCGTGCTTACGACGCAGAACTTGAACACCAGCAGACAGCGGGCTCTTGGTGGAATTTATCTTACAAACTGAGAGGCCTTAAAGTGATCCAGAAAGCTTCCAGGACAGGTGTAGCCTGAGCTGTCTGAAGCTCCTAAAGTATTAGTTTGTGCCCTTCCCTCCCCTGTACCTGCCTTGGGCAGGAGAGGAAGGAGCTGGAGAAAGGAAGTGAGGGTCTCTTCACTGACGCTCTGAGGGTTGTGCCTTGGGTGGGCATTCTGGGGAAAGGGCTCAGGAAGTGATTGTCTTCACTGATGTTTTTAGGGCTGTGCCTTGGGTGGAGGCTTCTGGAATACTGTTCTGGATTGCTGGTTCACAACATTGCTTCACATAGGACCAGAAACAACCACTTGAACTCCTTTTGGATAGCGTTAATTGTCAACAGAACTGCCTGGTCTCTGGGTATGTCTCTAGGGGATTGTCTTAATGGCATTAATGGAAGTGAGAAGACCTGCTTGCTATGAATAGTCACATACTCTGGCTTGGGATCTTGGACCATATAAATGGAGGAAGTGTACTGAGCAACAGCATGCATTTGTGATACCACAAAACATAACACTAGTTAACCCATCTTGGCCATGGAAGGATGACCACCCATGCTAAACTTTGTAACAAAGTTGGGCATCCCAGAACTGCACACAACAGGTGAGCATGATGATCAAGTGTCACCAAGTTCAGGGAGAGTGGCTTCCTGTGGGGAAGATCTCTGTTAGTGTCTAGAGAATCCGGCTCTTGTAGGCAGTCATGCGCTTGCTATAGAGGGTTTCCCCGAGCAGTAGCCATCAGGATGATGTTGTAGGAGGCTGGATAGCAGCACTGTATAGAACATGATTTTTCTGTCTGTGAGCTCTCGGCTCACACCAGCTTCCTTGAAGCCTTGGTTTGGGTAATGGTGGATTGATAGTATAGTCCACCCAGTACTTGTTTGCATGGCTGGACTTTGCATTAATCCATTTTCTAGAGTATCACAGATAGGAAAGATTACAAAGGAGGAAGAGAAGGAGGGAAAGGAGGCCGAGAGAAGTGGTGGTGGTGGTTTATTTGGTTGGTGATTCTGCAGGCCTGGAAGTCTAAGGGCATGGTGACAGCAGTTGACCAGGGCTTTTGGTCTACATGCCCTTTTTGTAATTACCTACCTAATACCTAGCATAGTCCATTTATCAAATGTCACTTAGAATCCCCTAACAGAATGACAAAGGCAATTATACTCATCATGAGTTTGAGAGGGGATATTAGACTGTAGCAAACAGCTGTGCTAAATGGCCAAACCAACATGAACACAGCCCCTGTGGGCCCAGCTTAGTTGTTTCTGGGGGTTTTCTTGTGATGCCCTTGACCCTTCTGGCTCATATACTCCCTCATCCCTGTCTTCTGCAGGATTCTCTTAGCTCCACCTAATGTTTGGCTGTGGGTCTCTGCATCTGTTTCCACCTGTTACAGCTTGGTCTTTTTGTGGGATGTCTAAGAGTGGAAGCCACAGCTGTCTCTGACTCTGTTGCTGGGCTTTTTGGACTCTATTCCTCACCCTAGGTCTCCTTGTCCAGACTTATTACATGGGGAGGTTGGGGAGGTGCTTAATTTTACCTCAACTTGATATGCATTCCACTAAGTCCAAAGCCAAGTGATCCTGGAGGAAGAGAGATGGTGTAGTAATAAGTTTCTGGGCCAGGCTAGCCCCAAGATCTGGACCAGCTGTCCAAAATAGACTACCCACAGTTGACTGGTCCCAAATAATCACACAAAGTCTTATATTCATTTCAAACTGTTTGGCTTATGGCTCAGGCTTATTATCTGCTGGCTCTTGCATCTCAACTCGTTTCTATTAATCTATGTCTTTACATCACGCTGTCTTGATGGTAGCCTCCAGAGTCTCTGTGTGACTATACCCTTGTGGTGAGATTCAGGTGTCAGCTGATAAGGCCCAAAGACGCTTATCCAGGGTCTCGGGCTCCTGAAGGGGGAGTGGCCAACCCCATGACTTCCCAAGATCCCAGTAGCCCCTTATCAATGGGGTTGGCCACTTCCCCTTCAGAAGCCCGGGACCCTGGATAAGCGTTTTCGGACCTTATCAGCTGACACCTGAATCTCACCACATACCCTTCTTTCTCTTTATCTATGCTTGGATTTCCCACGTAACTATAAGCTGGCTTTCCATAGGTCAAAACAGTTCTTTTACTATCCAATGGTATTTCACAGTGTACAGAAAGACATCCCACATCAAGCTGGGGCAGAATGTGTGTTGTTTTTCAGCTTCTGGAGGCCCTTGACCCTTCACACTCAGCTCAGTACTTCATTCATCTTCACCATGCAGAGTCAAAGGTCCTGTCTTCTTCCTCTTATGAGGACACCTGTTATTGAGTCAGGTCCACTAACATCATCCAGGACAATCTTCATCTGTATATACTGAATGCAACCACATCTGCAGTGTCTTTTTACTAAGGAGGTAATATTCATGGGCTCCAGAGACCAAGACAGGCATGTTAGTATGATTATTGAGTCTGTCATACTGGGCAAAGCCACAGTAGAATACAATTTGCTTCTCCCTTTGATAACTTTTAGTTGCAGAAAAAATTGATTTTTTTCCTTGGGAATATAGACAGCACAGGGGAAACTAAATTCTTCTATGAAATTCTGCCTTCCTTCAGTGGCAGTTCCTTTCCATTTGCAGAGATGAATTTACTGTGAGACTCCCTGCCAGGATATTTCATATGCATTATTGGAAGATACTTGTGCATTGAGCAAGCTCCACCCAAATCATATCTCTAGTAACCAACTCCACTTCTCTTAGGTGCTGTAAAGGAATCCCCAGACAATAATCAGGGCCCTGTTAACATCTTCATCCATGTAGCCTACGGTAAGTCTTGACAATGTTCTTTTTTGGGGGGGAGGGTATCTTGTTTTATTGCTCCAGAGGAAAGGGCCATCTACCACATGTTGTCCATCTCCCAGATCTAATCATTCTATTTGAAGAGTTCTCCTATCAGTCTTCAAAATACAAAAAAAAAAAAAAAAAAGGCTTTTGGTTTTCTTCAGAAGATGCTCTATCCCTTGTATAAAATGGAATGCTATCTCCACACAACCACACACATTGCCCATACCCTGTGAATTATTGCTAGATCACACGTAACCTCACAACTATGGCCTGTTGTGTAAACAGTTGCTACACTATATTGTTTCTGGGGATTAATGATAAAAATCTGTCTTCAGTGTTCAGCACAGAGGCAGCCTGTATTGCTCTGTTAGACAGTCCTTCTCTGATTGGATTTGAGGATGTAGACCTTATAGACGGGAAGTTCTAGTTGTGCGGTAACACTTCCTTCTGTCCTCTGAGGTGTCAGCTCTTCAGTCACTCACTCGGTGATATGTTCTATAAACTGTTGTTTTGGGGGATAGTCTTTTATTTCTTTCTCTCCTTCCTTCCTTCCTCCATCCCCTTCCTTCCTCCTCCATCCCCTTCCTTCCTCCCTCCCTCCCTCCCTCCCTGCCTCCTCCCTTCTTTCCCCCAGAACATTCTATCTGCCCTAATTGCTGTATGATGCCCCACCCTACAGAGTAAAAAACTTAATCTCTGGACAGAAAATCCCACCAATCTCCACCTTGGAAAGTTCCACCCTTTCCCAAGAAACTCTATAAGCCCCGTATTCTGTTCACTTTGCTACTGTTTCTTTCTGGAGCAGAGACAGCCTGGTTATTCCCTTTCAATAAATATTTTGTGTAAGGTTTGTTGTTCAGTGTGACTTTGTGGCATTCCTTGGCTCCTGTCTGCCAGGATACCTTTCCATCCGGGCTGTAATCCTTACAACGATGTAGTTCTGGCTGTCCTAGAACTCAATATGTAGATCATACAGGCTTCAAACTCAACAGAAATCTGCCAGCCTCTGCCTCTCAGTGTGTGCCACCACACTCAGCTCTTCTCTCTCTCTCTCTCTCTCTCTCTCTCTCTCTCTCTCCCTCTCCCTCTCTCTCTCTCTCTCCCTCTCCCTCTCCCTCTCCCTCTCCCTCTCCCTCTCCCTCTCCCTCTCCCTCTCCCTCCCCCCCCCTCTCTCTCTCTCTCATTTTGTTGAGGCAGGGTCTCATTCTGTAGTCCAGTTTGGCTTGGAGTCACATAGCCCAGTTAGCCTAAATCTCATAGCAGCCTCCCTGCCATGGCTTTTCTGGTGTTAGACTTACAGGGAGAGGCCACACAACATGACTGTTTATTTTCAGAATCCTCGTATGCTGTATTCTGTGGCTCTACTCGAGTTTATCCTGTTAATGTTTGCTCAGCGATTCTGATCAGATGTGTATTTCTATAGACTGGATAATTCCCCTCCGCTATTATTTTTGGCCCACTTTCTCATTGAGATACTTTCCCGTTAGAATTCCAATGACACACTAATGGAGTTATCATCATTGTCTAAGTTTCTGGTTTTCTCCTCCCCCCAGCCCTGTCTATTTCCTTGACATGAGCTCACCATCTAGCTCAGGCTAGCCTAGAAGAGGGGCAATTCTCCTGCCTCTGCATTGAGATGACAGCCATAAACCACACGTCTCTTTTCTCTCTCTTTTAAAGTCTATATTCTCCTTCCCATGTAGATTGGGTGAATTATATTGTTCTGTTTTCAAGTTTAATAGCCGTATCCCTTGGCATCACCATTCTAATAACATTCAGTGTGTTCTTATTTGGTATTGTATTTTTTCCACTCTATAGTTTACATTTGGTTCTTTTCTATAACTTCTATTATTTTTAACTGATGTTTTAAATTTTTTCATATGTTTTTGAGAGTTTGTGATCATGGTACTTTATAGCAGTCGCTTAAAACCCCCATCAACATCTGGTTCCTCTTGGAACTGGCATCTGTTGATCATTCTTCTCTGTCCGAGCTGTGATTTCTGTGGTTCTCCCTATGACAGGTGATTTTGAAAAGCTATATCCCCAGCAGTTTGTATACAATGCTGAGAGGTTTCAAGCCCTCCTCAAAACATGTTTTAGCAGATGATCGTTCTGTTTTGGTGCTTGCCTCTCTCATCTGCTTTCACAGCCACAGATCTAGTTCATCTGCCAAGTCCAGTTTTAATCTTCCTTTCTCAGGTGCCTCTGGACCTGTCCCTACTGTGGCCACCAGAGGGACGGAAAGCTTCCTCAGTAAGGCTACCTGGGTGCCCAGATACCTCAGCCTTGTTCTCTTAAAGCCTGTAACTGATTGGATGAGACCCTTCAATACCAAAAAGAGAAACCAGCATTGCTCAGAGTCAATTTAAAATATTAATCTAGTCCTGAAACAGCCCTTAGATAGATATAGGGTGACTTCTGACCAAATACCTGGGTGTCATGTCCTAGTTAAACTGATGCCCACGTTTATCCAACACACTTATTTCATTTGCCATTTCCAATGTATGTAGTAGTTAGCAGGAGGGCCAGGGGAAGACAGACCTATATCACTCCATCATATTTATATATATCTATGTCTATCCATCTAGTTGTTTTTTGAGACAAGATTCCTTTGTGTAGTTCTGGCTGTCCTGAAACTTATTCTGGAGGCTTCAGACTCAGAGATCCGTTCGCCTCTGCTTCCCCAGTGCTGGGATTAAAGGAGTGTGACCATACGTTTGGCTCTGTCTGTCTATTGTTATTCATTTTACTTGAGTTTTCATTTTTTTATAACCTGATGATGAGCTTGGGAGGGACCAAAGGCTCAGGTATCCAGGTGTCCCGGACAGGTTATTCTCATTTGACATTCTCTCTCTCTCTCTCTCTCTCTCTCTCTCTCTCTCTCTCTCTCTCTCTGTTCTTTCTTTCCTCCCTCCCCAACTGGTGGGAGCCCGTTCAGACTATGGCTACTGCTGTTAAGGTTTATTGACACAGCCTTACATCCTTGTCATCCCAACCGGTGCTTTCCTGACTGCGACGGGTCATTGAACATACTGTAAGAATTTCAGACCATCTTCAACTTTGAGCCTAGGGCTATTGGATTTCTTGAGACTCTGAAGCCAGTATAAGTTGCTCAGTGCTGGAGAAATAAGAAAGTATCCCCTAGGCCAGTTAAGTTCTTATAAACAGATTTGCTTTTTAATGGTACAAAACTAGCTAGAAAGAGCATTTGACAATCGAACCTTTATATTTCAGCTTAAAACACTGCAGAGGAAAGGGGAGGAGGAAAAACAGATGTCTCCAGGAAAGGGAGAGAGAGAAGCACACCACTCTAACCTCAACGTTATTTGCATTATATATATTTTATATATTTCATTTTATAAAAACAGTCAAACCCAAACCACAAGATTTCACAGATAAGAGAAAAAAGCTGGACTGTGCTTAATTCAATATTTTAGAGAATGCTCTTAGGTCGGCAAGCTGCCTTCTAGCCAGACCAAGCCTGCTGACGACTCTGAAAAATGTGACTATGATTCACACCGGGACACCACATCTCATAACACACGGTGTGTGCAAGAAGCTGTAATTATGAAATGTTTGCATTAAGTAACATGGCTGCCTAAACACAGATGGTCCTCATTGACACTAATTGGACCTGACGTGGCCTTGGTCTGCCTTGTAACAGTTGCCGGAACACGAAGCCCACTTGGGTGTGTGCTCTCTGAGGGCCTCTGTTTCATATCGCCTTTATTAGTGGTGGGACGGGGGAGGGGGCTAGAGTTATACCTTAGCATTGGGCCCTTGTCTGTCTCAGAACTTGCTGAAAAACATCTTTTACCCTGCTTCGAGGGGCACGATCCTCAGGGGCTGGCCATACACTTTCATTTAGTTCTTTCTCATTTAATTTAAGAAGGAAGGCTTCCCACATCCCCTCCTCAGGTCCCTCTCTGCCCCCAGTGAAGACTAGTGGTTTCTGTTCTTTCCAGGCTACTTATGAATGTTCCAGCAATGTGCTACATCTCTGAAAATCTCCACAGAAAAGTCCTTGCTTTCTCTGAAGGTCTATCTACCATCCTTCCTTGGACTGCTTACACTGGGAATCTTCTGATAGGAAAAGCCATTACCATACTAACAGTGGGCATACTTCTTGAACACATACTCCACCTACATTCTGCTTTGAATAGAAAGCAGAGACAAATGTTTACAGGTTTTCTGAAGTCTGGTAGATAGAAGCTTGTGGGTAGAAAGAGGAGACAGGCATTGGGTAAAATTTCTTTGGCCTCTGACAATGTTCAGAGAGATTTTTCAGGTAGAAACATCAAGGGTGGCTGTTAAAGGGGTAGGTAGGCTTTAATATCACTGTGACCTGTGAGTGGGTCAATGAGATCCTCAGTTTTCCCATCTTTAATGGAGACTCTGATTCTTTAATGCTCACAGGATGGGCCATGTATGCAAAGCCTTCCCTTCAGTAAATAAAGAAATCACCTATATGTTAAATCAGTGGACTGTTAGATTAAGGAAAGATGCTAGTCACGCTGAGACAGAGACTCAGCTTTATAAAGTAGGTAAATTGAACTTATGATGGGTGCAGGAAGAGAGAGGAAGGTTACAGGGAGAGCCTTCACAATACAGTCTAGGCCACAAGAAAACATGTGTTCCAGCCAGCATGGGTGTGACACGTGTGCGCATGCACGCTCACACACACATGCATATATTTATTTTATTTAATTTTTTAGATGGAGATTCACTATACTGGCCGGATTGATGTCATAGCTCAAGCCCATTGTCTCAGGTGACCCTGGCTCTTCAATCTCTCTGCTAAGCTAGGATTCTCACAGGCACACATCACTGTGTCCCATTTAACACTAATTTGTCTTTTGAATCTTTCTACATCCTTCCTTTTTGTAGGTTGGCCACCCATTGACTGTTCTGATACACTTACCTATCAGGTAGCACACCACTCCAAACACCATGATATACAACAACAACAATAATTTGTTTGAGCCTTAGTGTCCAGTTTGGACAGGTTTTAGTGGGATCATCTCTGTTCTACAGGATACCAACTCGGCAGCTTGAAGGCTGGGATGACTCACAGGATGGAGGCAAAGGTCATCTAAGGCTCATACATTCCCTACAGTGCTTGGCATGGGCTTGCCTATGTGCCTCTTTACTTCTTCATATGGTGATTTCGGGGTTTCAAAAGCAAGCATCACAACACATTCAGACATCACAATCAAAGCCACACAATGACACGTCGTAGTGTTTTGTTCATTGAGACAGTCACAGTGGCCCATTCAGGACCTAGGAGAAGGGGTACAGACTTAATGACAAAATCGCCAATGACTTGGTTCTAAAATACAAATTGGATGTGTGGACTGGTAGATGTGGACTGTTAGATGGGCAGACGCATGGAGCAGCTCTAAAGATACTTTTCTTGTTTGGGAAAAACTTTCCCCTTTAATCTCAAAGCTATAGTTTGTAGTGGCTAGCTGGCACTATCACCTTGTTCTAGAGGCGTGGCTTCTTGGCCATCTTAGACCTTGAGGCACTAGTATTGATGGGGTGCACATATGAATCAGCCTACTCTTCTCTCTCATGTTCTTTGATGGAGGGCCTGACCCACTGAATGAAGCTTCATGGACCAGTCCAGTCTTTCCAGGAACCACACTACTGTTTAATCTCTTGTATCAGTGAGTTTTGTCTTTGAACCCCTTAATACATATTAATCCTTTATCAGTTGCCAGTGATTATTAATTGTAGTAGTTATTTTCAGGGCATTACTAATGTATTTTTAAAAATACATTAAAATCCTTGTCCTTAGGATGCTTAGAGTCTAGGATGAGATGCAGACAAAAGCCCAGGTTGCCAGAACTTTGCTATTAGAGGGTACCAGAGGAAGTTCTAAGTCTATGTGAGAAGCTTGGGAGTTCTTGGTAGAGGCATCTTTTAACCGAAAAAGAAAGGAGAGAGAGGCAAGGGTTGCTTGCAAGTATCACCCTGGCTAGGTCACCTTGCCCAAACATTTGGTCAATGATCAGCCTGGATGTTGTTATGAAGCCTTATTGAGTTTAGCCTAATCTTTAAAGCTTAGCAAACACTGAGTAATGAGGTTTTTTCTTTACAACATGTGCGAGCCCCCTTTAGATAGATGAGGACCTTATAAGAAGATATACAAAGTCCTCAGAGAAAAAGAATTCAGCAGACTTCCTCTGCCCTTGGTTGCCTCAGCAGCTTTTCCCTGGTCTACCCAATTGCCCTCAGAAATATCACCTGCCCGATGCTGCAATCTCTTGCGCCAAATCTTTAAAACAAATCTCTACCACTGTCTCTGTCCCCAAATGCCACACCCCTTACCAGAAGCTCCCCCCCCCCAGTGGTGTACGTGATAAATGAGGAAAGAGGAGAAATCCTGTTAGATAGAAACACAGAACAATACCATGAACTGTGGAAGTACACACTCCAATTTCTGCAAAGCTTTTTAGACAACCTACTAGATGGATCTAGATATGGTAAAAGTGCCTTCTAAAGGACCTGGGACCAGCCCTGCCTCAGGCAATGCAAACTGGTGATAACTAGTGCCTTAAAACTTGTGCTCCTAAGCACTTCAGAATAAGCCAACCTGGGGTCTGCCTGGGGCCTTGATGAGGGTGAAGCTCGGATGCAGCATTCCTAGACCAGCAAGAGACCACGGCCTGTAGACACCAGCAAATCAAACCCCTTTCCCCTGGTTGGAAGGAGGGTCTGAGAAAAAAAGTATTGAAGGTCTTCCCCTCCATAATAAAATTGGACTTGCTTCCTTGAACTTGTTCCCGGGGTTGCTTCATTGCTTACATACCATCTTGGCCCCTTCCCCCAAAGGGAAAAGCAGGACCCTGAGCATAGAGGCAACGCCAGCTCCTCACCCCCAAACAGATGCACCCCAACAGGGATGAACCTGTGACCACAGCTCCTTGTAGAGAGCATAGTGATTTAGAAACAAAAACCCGTGCCCATGGGTTCTATTTTTATCTACTTCAAATAACTTGTAATTTTCCCATGTTTTCACTGTGACACATGATGCCATGAGGTTAATGCAAAGGATGCAGTAACTTTTCTTGATCATTTTCCAAATATCCCCAGAAATTAAGTCAATAAATATCACAGCTAATTTATGATGTAGACATAATTGTGATAGTCTTCACTGGGGAGGTGTGGTGGTTTAAAGGACAGTGACTCCCAGAGGGAGTGATATTACTAAGAAGTGTGGCCATGTTGGAGTAGGCGGTCTTGTTGGAGGAAGTATGTCGCTGTGGAGGTTGGGCTTTGAGGTCTCATATATACTCAAGAAAATGTCTAGCGCCTTTGATTACTTCTTGTTTCCTTTGCAAAATGTAGAACGCTCAGCTACCTCTCTAGCCCCACGTCTGCCTGCGTGCCCCCCACTCCCAGCCCCCACACTCCCTGGCATGGTGATAATGGACTAATCGTCTGAAACACTAAACTGCCTCCTCAATTAAATATTTTCCTTTGTAAGAGTTGCAATAGTCATGGTGTCTCTTCACAGCAATGGAAACCCTAACTAAGACAGGAGCTAAACAATAATAAAAGAAGTCCTTGTCTTTCAATTGTCTACCTCCCAGAAAAGTGTGTGTGTGTGTGTTGGGGGATTATCAACTCTGGTAAAATCTGGCAATCTGATGTTGGCAGTTTATAAAATGTATAAATTTTATTCATTTTCACTTCCTTTAATTTCTATTTTATTCTTGTCACCACCATCATACAATTACCAAATATCAGATATTGACAATGGGGAATGATCTGAGGCACATAGAAATGGATGAATTGATTGGTGGATAGGTAGTTGGACCAAAAATGTGTGTGTTTTTATAGATGAATGGATAAATAGATGAATTAATGGACATCTAGTTGGATGAATAAAGTGATAGGCTGATGAACGGAAGAATGTATGGATAGCTGAATGGATATGTAGAAGACTGTCTAACAGAATGCTATGGTACCTTTGAGATGGTTATTTTACTTTGGTCATTGAGACAATGTGTCTGTTTGTAGCTTGTCCTGATCTTAAATTTGAAAACCTCTTGGCTCTACCTCCTGGTGCTGGGATTATAAGTGTGAGCCACCACATCTATAAGGTGTATTGTGTGTGTGTGTTCCTGGACATTCTATGTTTATATGCATGTATGTGAGCAACCATGTAGAATCCAGAGGATCACCTTGAGTATCATTTCACATTTATGTGTGAGACAATGCTTGTCATTGGCCTGGAGCTTATCAAGTAGGCTTGGCTGTGTAGCCAGTGAGCCCCAAGGCTCTGCCTATCTTCGTAGGTCTGGGGTTAGAATTACAAGTATTTGCCACTATATCCAGCTTTTTATTTGTTTTTTATATTTCTTCCAAAGTGTACATAATACGTTTTAGTAATTTTCACTCTCCATAACCCTCTCTTATCTATCCCCTTATTCACCCTCTGGAACCCTTACTTCCAGAAAGTTCTCTCTTTACCTTTGTGTCTTTTGTGTGTTATCCGTGGAGTTTTATTGCTTCCAGGAGCATGGCCAGGAGGATTGGAGCCTGAACAATTTATCAGGGGTTATATCACCGAAGAAAGTGACACTCCTTCTGCCAACCAATACCAACTGTCAGTAGTCCCCTAGAGCATGGTGGGGCCTCATACACCCTTCCCTGTCGACGTAATACCAATGGAGCCAGCAGTCTCAAGCTGGCCTTGTGAAGGCAGTCACAGCTCTTCTTTTTTCTATGACTCCTTTTCTACGATGTTCCAAAGCCTTGGAGGGGATGATAAAGAAACTACTCATGGCCAAGCGTCCCACGGTCTCTTATTCTCAGTCAATTGTGAGTTCTACATTAACTACCACTGGTTGCAACAAGCTTTGGTGATGAAGGCTAGCAGCAGTCTATGCATATAAACACAAGTATTTAGCAGGCAATTTGACCACACACCCGTTTATTAAGACAATAGAAATAGGTTCCCTCTTAGACCTGTGACTTCCCAGCTACCACCATTTGACCAGGTTTACAGTATGAGGCATGAGCGTCCTCTCGTTGAATAGGCCTCAAGTCCTCAGAAAGTGGTCAGTCATCACTGTAACACTCATGGCACCGTTGCACCAATGGGCACAATTTGCCAAGCTAGTCGTTACTGTAGCTTACAGGATTAACAACCCAGGAAAGAACTGATCACATTTCTTCCTTGGCACTATTAAAATTAGCCAAGCATTAAATCTGTGACGAAAGTGGGTGATATCTTCGGCAATAGCATTTTACCACCAAATTCCGGTAAATGTTCAGCTTGTGTGTATATGGGGACAGGGAGGGCTTCCAGGAGAGTAAACTCAGATCCTCATGCTTGTAAGGTAAGAACGTTACCTACCGAGCTGTCTCCCTAACCTGTAAGCTTTGTTCGTTAGGACAAAGTAAATCCAGGAAGGAAACAAGAATGAAGAACTCCTTCCATGCCAGAGAGAGCGAGTCAATATAATGTCTGCCATATTATTTATAAATCCCTCTGAAGTACATATTATCATTCTTAGCTTATATCAGAGGAGGCACCTCTGCTGAATTAGGTGGTGGTTCCTTGTCAATACTGTATAGCTGTGATCAAGTTAGGAAAGTGTTGTGGTGTCAGAGAACCCAGTGTCAAACAACCTTCTGTTGAAAGAGAAAACACAGTAGTTTACAATTGAATTGGAAGAATTATTGGTGTCAAGGGAAGAAGTACTTAAGGAAAGAGTGACTTTGGAAATGGCCTTGACGAATCAATAGTATTGTTCTGTGGAGTTGGAGAAAGAAGGGTATTGGAGGCAGAGGAAAGAGCCTGGCTGTGGGCTTTGGGTCTGAAGGCACAAGGCACACTGAGGAAATAGCAAGGTCATGGACAGCCTGTTGCTGAGCCTCTCCGGAGCAGACAGTGAGGAGACACTGAGAGTTTGTTAGACCCAGGAATGGGGTGGTAGAAGCCCCAAGCAAGGCTGTAAAGTTGCTTTCTGTAAAGTGGTTTGAAGCCAGCGTTGGTGCCTGAGTTAGCAGGGAGGAAGGAAGAGAAACTGGAGACCAGGGCTTCATTTTCGAGCCTTTGAGAAATATTGAAAGAGATTGATTTTCCTCAGTTCAGTGCTTTCTGTTGCTACGACTGCATGTTTACAAGACCGAAAGTGATCATGTAATTCAGCTAAGTAGAGAGGTGAGTGGGGGCGATCCAGTTAATATTTTAAACCAACCAAAAGTAATTGTTTGGCATAGTTAGCAAGACCTTTTAATTTGTGAGTGGTTAAACTTAACTCTTACTGAGTTAGTATTTCATTGGCTTTTGGTGAGGCATGATTTAATATTTTTGACAAAAACAGATCTCCCTACTTTCACATGAAAATGGAGGATTTGTTAGCCATGAAATGGCTCTTAGTAACTTGAGTTTCAATATTTTTATGTAAAGGAATAAAAACATTTAAATCAAATTTCCTTCTGAGGAGATGTAGACTTTAAAGTGATGGGGAAAGTAGGTTGGCAAAATATGCTAAGGGGCTTGCTGAACTGAAACTATTTTTGGAGAAAATAGATATTTTCAGGGTTCATAGTGAAAGTAAAACACAGAATGTACTTAAATCTCACTCCACATGTCAAGAAACCTAATCCTTAAGCCTTGAATTTCTATATTATTTCGATCTTAGATGTAAACCTAATGATTCTGTCCAGTTAGGACTGGCTTTTCTCACCTATTCTGAACCACGGTATAGATTACAGACAGCTAAAATTCATTATGTGAGACTCCTGTGCTCAGCGGCCTCCTGCATGGCATTCCAGGACCCAGCTCTCTGTGGATTTCCGCCTACCTATATTCTCCACACTACTGCATCATCCTTAGTATGTGTGTGACCAATAGCATATGGCAGAGGGGAGAGATATGTCACTCCAGAGATAAGGCTGTAAGACACTGCAGCTTCCACCTTGGAACCTGGTTTTCTATTCCTGGGAAAAGCAAGATTCTATGATGTAAACATGCCCATGGGAGACCCTCAGGGCAAGGACAGTGAGGAAGCCCCAGTGAGGTCATCAGAGTAACTGTGGCAGAGGACCCGGAGCTCCCATGCAGCCTTTGGATAGCTTTAGTCACACCCACAGCCTCAGTGCAATTCCAGAGGAACCCTGAGCCCAATCATCCACTTTGAGCACTCTTGCTTGAGACCGGGAGACAGTACATATTTTCTGAGAAACTTTGAAGTGAGTTTTTAACGTACTTTTAGGCACCTAATGATGGCTTCATCTCTGTCAGAATAGTCTTTTGTTGTCCATCTTTAATTGAGGATGTGATTCCCGCGAACTCAGGCTTTTGGAAACCTATGTATCTTTAGAATCTTCCAGCTTTGAGTTGTCTAGCCTTTTACAGTATGTTCTCGTTAATTTTCTTTCTGTTTTGGAACCTGGATTCCAGGCTGTGACTTCTCCTTCCTGGTACCACTTTAGACATCACCCATATATTTTAGTAATAATGTTTCCATGTATTTAAGTCTATGGCAATTTTTCATTATAATTTTGTATTTCATGGATTGTTTGCAAGGGTTTTATTAACTTATAAATATGTAAAATCCACATAAGTATGTACATTTTTGCTTCTGTTGTATTTTAAAGTACAGTGGTTAGGGTGTTTTTTGGTTATTTGTCCTTTAGTATTTGAGAAGTCTTTTGCTAAAACTTCTTGCTTCTCCATATTTACAAATATTTCACATGAACATAAAACATGGTTCTGTTTACTGCATGGGAGACTCTATGGATGATCAGCACCTCAAGCTCATCTACATGCAAGTGGATCCAATCTTCTTTATTGTTCCTATCTTTCTTAACCCTTTTTTGGATTTCCATGTTGGCCAGTTAATTTCTAATTGAATCTCTAATGATTTCCCATCATCAAGCAACCACAAATTAATTAATTTAAACCCAATTACGTTAAACATCACCACCGCCAGAAAGAATGTTAGACATTACATTCAACAAACCCAGCAATCCAGGGGGAAACATCTGTCAATTCATTCTCATTCCTAAATCTTCCGACCTACAGGCCACTTCCTTTGCCTATCTCATTTCAATCTCTCCCTTAGAGAGGTCAATTGTGAGCTCACCCAAGTGGGCTAATCATTAGATAGTTGGAATAATGAGTCAGAAGCCGAGATAGAGAAGGCACCATCATTGCATTGTTACTAGTCAGTCTCACACAAAACAGCATACAATCCAAACCACACCGTCCAGGAGGTCTGGCTTCCTGACTGTATCATTCACAATAGGAACAAATCCATTTGATAAGAAGAGTCCCAGTCCCAAATATTTGTTTACAGGATTGACAGAATTTAGAGATCTACCTTCTGTAGGGGAAGCCTCCATGCATCACATTTAACGCTTGAGTAAATATTGTTTTCTGGGGCATCTTGCTTTTCCTATTAGTATCAATTACACAAATATTCACCAATTCATAGTGTTCCATTTTCTTAAAGTCTTTACAGCATCAATAGATGCTGAAGGTTTGATTGTGTCTCTTTCCTGGACCACAAGTGCAGGAAAGAGGTTGTACACGTGGCAGGTACCCAGAAGTTCTCAGTAAAGGGTGTAAGCCAGTACGGACTGCCAGGTATCCTGGGATCCACGGTTAACTACCATGCTTCAGAATCAGCTTCAGGGTTCCTGGGCAAAGACAAGAGAAAACAGAGGAGGTGTCTTGGAATGAAGAAAGTGAGGCTCTAATTATCTTGAAATAAGTCGTTAAACAGAATGGATGGTGGTTATCCTCAAATAAGAGGCCTCTCCAGCCCTCTAATTTGTGGGGCCCCCATTGCAAAATCTAGTTTCTTTAGGGTCCTTGAAAAGAAGCTCTGTTCACCCTGGGTGACATAACCTCCAGGGTAGGGCACAAAGGAATGAGCTAAAGTCATTAGGAATCAAAAGACTGAGACAGAGGGGAAATGGCACCTTGGCTCTGGAGTTAACTACAGGCGCCATCTTCCTGGAGCCCTTGGGTCTGAGGGCTGGCTTCCTCTTCACAGCAATCCATCGAGATGCTGCCTGCCTCAGTTGGTATATCTGTAACACACCTGGCTTAGCACTTAGCTCACAGCTTCTGGAAGCACACTGACTGGCGTGGGAGAGCAAAGAATAATTTCAACTATTCAGTCAATGGGCATTTCTTGAAGTGATCATGCAGCTGTAGGAAATTGGGGCTGAGCTCCTTCAGGCCTGCCCCTGCTGCCTGCATATGTAGAAAAATACTAATCTTTCAGGAACTTCATTTTCTCAGTTTTTAAACAAAGACAGCAAAGGGACTGATTTCACAGTGGATGACTTAAAGGGTGTCTGCACGTGAGTCCCTTAGTACAACACAGGGCGCCAAGCAGGGCAGTCCAAACACCTGTCAACACTTCTTGGATACTATAAGGGGAACCATGTGGAGGAAAAAGGACCCCAACTCTTTAATCTGAAGATGTTTCAAGAGATTTGGGAACCCTGTTGACCCATTCAATTAAGAATGTTCAGATGTCTACCAATTGGGAAGCAGGCAAGGCCCATGGTAGACAAGACAATCCAAGGATTTGTGAACCTGCTTGCCACAGAGCAAGGACTAGAATGAAGATCATTGACTCGCAGGTAAAAATTCTTTTATTCTTATTGTTAATATATTTTTCATTATTAAAATAATTTCCATATTCAAATATATTTTGATCATGTTGTTTTCCTCCAGGCCCCTCCCACTCCCTACCCACCCGACTTTTAAGTTTTTTCTTGAAAATGAAACAAAATCCTAATACAAGGAAACAAAATAAAAGTATATAAAGAAACAAAAATGGAAGCCAAATAAAAAGAGAAAACTTCCACCAAACTATGACCAAATGAAAGTACATGTGTACACACACACACACACACACACACACACACATGCACACGCATGCACACACATGCACACGTGCATGCACACACACACACACACACACACACACACACACACACACAAATCTCTGTGGAGTCTTATGCTATGTTGGTCAACTACATGAGGCCTGTTGGTATACTCAGTGCCGCTCTATTGAAGAAAACTGCTTTTCCTTCTCCCAGTGGGTACAAGTGACAATTCAGCTGTTAATCTTCACCCTAGTGGCTAGGTTGCCATTCCTTTGTTCTTTTTTTAATAACAAAATAAAATATATCAAGATAAAACAAAACTATCACGTAGAAGTTGGGCAAGGCAAATCATCAAACGGGAAAAAGACTCAACAGAAGGCACAAAACCCACTCATTTACATCCTCAGGAATTCCATAAAAACACTAAACCGGAAGGCATGGTATATGCACAGAGGACCTCCTGCAGACCTGTATGGGTCCTGCGCATGCTGCCGCAGTCTCTGTGGGTTCTTATGAGCTTTGCTAGTGTTTTGAAAGGCCTTGCTTCTTAGTGTCCTTCCTTTCTGAGTTCTACACTCCTTCTGCCTCTTCTGAGGGGTTCCCTGACCTCTATGGGGAGGGATTTGATAGAGATCTTCCATTAAAGGCTGACTGTTCCAAGGTCTTTCTGTGTAATATTTGGCTCTGGGTCTCTATATTTGTTCCCATCTGCTGCAAGAGGAAGCTTCTCTGATGATGGCTGAACAAGGCACTGATCTGTGAATATAGCAGAATATCATTAGGAGACATTTTATCATCGCATTTACCCCCTTTTAGAGCAGTATTATTTGGCTGGAACATAAGTCCCTGAACTATCTCAGATTCCTGAACTCAGGCAGTGTTGGCAGGTGAGGGTTCCATCCGGTGGAGAGGGCCTTAAGTTATTGGATGGCTATTCCTACAGGCTTGGTGTCACCATGGTGCTAGCATATCTTGCAGGCAGGACACTGTTGTAGATAAAAGGCTTGTGGCTACGGCTAGCTTGGTGTTTGCTTCCCTTTTGAGAGCATGCAGAGTACCTCCCTGTACCAAAGACTGGAACATAGGTGTGAAGGCTCTATGTAGGCATTGACTTGACATCGGTGAGTTGCCTAGGTCTTGTCTTCAGCAATGGGGTGTTGCTGTCAGCTTGTGGAGAGTATTCTATAGTTTTGGCAACAGGCCTGGTTGTTTGAAGATACCTATGGGGCCCCTTTGGCCAACAGCTCAATTAGAAGTAGCACAATCTCGGCATTGGAAGTTGCCGGGAGAGTATAAATTTTAGTTCTTATTTGTTTTGTACTTCACAGGCTCTGCCACCTTGGTCTCTCCTTGGTGCATAACAGATGATATTTATCTCCTTGCTTGATAAGAATTGAGCAAGGCAATGGTTGTAAAATGACTCAGAGACAGAATTAGTCAACAAGCAAGGAATTCTTAGCATAAAATAAGACAAATGCAAACCAAGGCTGGATTAACAGAAGTTGAGATCAGCTTGTCTTTTAGTAAAGATATATTTCCTCTGTCACTCAAGCTCCAGATGTCCTTGTGCATAGTAGGTGCTGAAGAAATGCGTTTGTAGTTGCTGGCTCTTTAGTAGCTTGAGCCTCTCTGCCTTTTTAGGGGCTATACTTTCTTCGTCTTGAGGCAAGAGAACGATCTCTTTTTAATTCTGACTGACTGTGATCTAGTGGTTTGACTGGTCTGTAGGTGGTGGTGGATGATACATGAGCATGGTGTGTCTTATAAAATCAACACTGGAGTCTCCATCTACAGCCCTGAACTACTTAACAGAGAGTAAGTCATGTTTGCCTGCAACTCAGATCTCACTGCTGATAATGACTGAACTTTAATGGAGCCTTCTAGATCCACATTCTTTAAGGAATGCTGTAGGGGAAATAAAGTGATAAATCTGAGTAGGCATGTGAGGATCTGCTAGAATTTTGTCAAATGCAAATCAGACTGACTGTGTCTAAGTTCCCAAATCAAGTTCCAACAGCCTTGGCACTCCATAACTGTGGCTGTGACATGCCATCTGGTGGCTACTGCAACCAACCTCAGATGTGCAGCTCTGGAGAGCCCCATCCTTAGATCTCACTTCTCAGACCACACTCATTGCCCAGCTTTTTAAACATTCCTGGCTCCGTGTTCCAGGAAATTCAGCTTTCAGGTAGGCTGTGAATGGTCTGTGGGATTCATTGAGCATTTGCTGAAAGGCGAATCAAAGCAAGTATTGGTGATAGAGGATGGGGCAGTAAACCAGGTCATGGCTTTTCTGTTGAAAAAGATGAAGGATCCCCGGGGACAGATGGGAGTGCACTGGACTATAGAGAGCCCTTCATACATTTGTTTCTCTTTTAACCCATTCTCCTGAGACATCTAGAGCATGGTTCCTAACTCACTCCACCATTAAAAATCTTCTGTGAATCCTGCTGCCTTTACAATCAAGCCAGTTTGTAAGACTTTAGCAGTGGGAACAGAACTTGTCTCTAACACTTTGGCTGGCTTTTGGGAATCTATTCCTCATACTGAGTTGCATTGTCCAGCCTTAAGACAAGGGAAGAAGCTTAGTCTTACCTCAACTTAATATACCATGCTTTGTTGACACCCATGGGAGACCTGCTCTTTTCTGAACAGAAAGAGAGGGAAAGTGGACTGGGAGGGAGTGGAGGAGAGGAGGAAGGATGGGAAACTACACTTGGGATGTAAAATAAATGAATAAATTAAAAGAGAATCAAGATAAATATTTAGGTTGGCCCATAATGCACTGCAGAATCTTCTTTACTTTTTCTTCCACCCCAGCTCCCCAGCTTCCTCTCTGGACACCACAGACTTTTGTCATCTCAGCCTCTCATAGCCGCGGGACCACTTTATGGCATATGCTCCCCCCAATCACGTATTACTCTGGGTGCTTACTTATGGCCTTTCTTCTACACAAGATAGTTATATTCTTACCAACTATTTCTTGATCCCCCGAACCCTGTAAAGTTCCAAGTTCATGGGAGTTGCTCAGTAAAAAAGGCGCATGGCCCAAACGGGCTACTTAAGTTCTCTGTGGGCCTTAGATTCTTTCATAAGCCTAGGATTACTGTGAGAAGGCAGGGTGATGCCACCAGCTCATACTCGGTGTGTGGTGTGTACCCAGCACACTGTAGGAAAGGGTAGGGTTCTTCCTCTTTCTGCTTCCTTCTTCCCATAGGAAAGCCTCTACTCATGCAGGTGACAAGATAAATGAAGTGAAGGCTCTGTAATCCATGCCCTGAGAGGTTTAAGGAAGGTTTTCTGGCGTTTATTAGGACAAAACACCACAAGTGCCTCCGTCTCTATGGATTACCACTCACGGTGTTTTATACACATTATAAGTTTTTATTATGAAAAATAAGTATAAACGCACATTCACCACTTTAAGTATTTGAAATGTTAAGCTCAATGACACCAAGTTATGTATCTTTATTTTGCTGTGCGGCCCTCACTGTTATCGGTCTAGAACTTTCTTCTACTTCCCATTCTGTGCTCATGGCTCTATCATCCTGACGAGTCCAGGTACATTGTATGAACTGGGTCACAAAGCATTTGTCCTTGGGTACCTGGCCAGTTTCACCCCTCTGGCAGCACAGCCTTCCTTTTAGAGGCTGAGAAGTGTCCCATGTTGTGTTCACTCTTTTCTCTTGTCACCTCTTATTTCCGGCTTCCTGTGAGCACAGGCATGCTTAGTTCTCTTAAGCAATCCCCAGGTCACTTGGAATTCTGTTCATCTTTCCAAGGAAATGGCACACTGTTTTTCACAGTGGCTGCCTCATACGTACGCTGTTCCAGGCTGCAGTGCATAAGGGTTCCAATGTTTTGACAGCTTTGTCAAGACTTGCTTACTATTTTCTGTTTGAGGGGTTTAAAACATCGTCTTCCTTATAACATTCTATTTTATTTTATTGAAAACTTTATTATTTTCTGTGTATGGGTCTGTGTCCTCATGTATGTCTGTGCATTATGCGCATGACTGGTGCCCACAGAAATCAGAAGAATACATTGGTTCACTAGGAAAACAGAGTGACCCATGGGTGTGAGCCACCCTGTGTGTGCTTGGAATTGAACCTAGGCCTTCTGGAAGAATTTCCATTGCTCTTTACCATTAAGCCATCTTTGCAGCCCGAACTTCCCCCAGACAAGTCTTCTGGCTGAATGCACCCAGGAGGTATCATTTAGGGCATAAACTCCACTCCAGTTGTAGAGATGAAGGCAAAAGGACAAGCCCAGACACCTGACATTCTAATTGGGAGAGAGACAAGAAACAAATCTCAACACATAACAAGCATGTGATGCTGGTGTGGCTGTCCCTGAAGGAGCAGTGAAGCCTGGGAAGGGAAGACAGAATATCTCAGGGAGGAAGCAGGAGGCAGTGCTATGAGAGAGTGAGCCCCACTCCCTTTGAGATAGAACTTGAGAGCTGGCAAATTTGGGCAACTAATTTGAGAATTCAGTATCCTGTGAGATTTGGAGACAACTCAGTGAACTCCGAAATATGATCTGTGTAGAATTTTTCAATTAAAAAGAAATAATCGCAGACGCTCAAAGTGTCTGAGTTTTTTTCAGCTTTAAAGGGCACCACACTGTTCATCTTTCATAATTTGGGAGAGCGAGCTGTGCTGGTTCAAGTACACAGAAAGCTTCACAGCACAGCAGTTTGGAAGCCCCAGGGAACTTGGTGCATGGCTTCCTGGGAGGCAATGAGCTCAGCTATCCCCAGTACTTTGTTGGATTGGCCTTGGGGGCAGCTTCTTGGCATTAGACTCTGTGGCTGTGGAGTCCAGGAACACAGGAAATATTTCTCGCAGGCCACTCGGGGGGCTGCAAATGAGAAGGAGACTTTTTTCTCACCATGCCCAGAATTCCTAACCCTGCATCATCAGGCACACCCAGGGGATGCACGGTTTCCTGAAGAGATGAATCACTGTAAGTACTTCGAGGTTATGAGTGGGGTCAGGGCAGTCACTCAGAAGTTGCAATAAAGTTTGGAATCTGAAATAAAGTCCTTCCCATGCTCAGGAAATCAAATGGCTGCCCACAAAGGTGTCTGTAGACAAACTCTCTGCAGGTCACCAGCCTGTACATACGGTGACCAAGTGACTCATTCTCCAAAAAGCCCTTTAGCTGCTGCAAATGATTTACCAGTGGGTCCCTGAAGTTCACAAAATGTTGAAAGATTGACACAATGACAGAGGCAGACTCCAGATAAGATCTTGTGGCTGGGGCTGGTGCAGGGTGAGGCCAGAATATTTGGGAGTGTTTCTCTTGAGAGAATCAGCTGGAGATCTGGCACCCACTCATTCATTCATTCACTCATTCATTCATTCAGCCATGTAGGGTTACTAGTACTTTCTTAAGTGCAAGATTCTGGACACAGTTTTGCAGAAGACAGGGCTTTGTCACTAGTGACTCACAGGGGGCAGATAAGAAGACTAACTTGTCCACAGGCTTTTGCAATAATTTTTTAAGTGGTACACTGGGGAACCACTTTAGGCCGGGGACCCCGAGGAAAGGCTTGAGAGTGTGTGTAGGAGACAAGTGTGTATTTTTTCCACACAGGAGAGTAGGGTAACCTGGGAGCAAATGGTAACTAGAGCACTGTGACGAGAGGTTCGGGAGCAACTGGCAGAAACTGTTACAGAATGAAGAGAAGAGGGTTCATGTCACAGGACATTGTCAAGTGTCAAGCTCCAGGCCAAACACAAAGGCACGGAAACGACTAGAAGCGTGGCTCTGAGATGTGTCTTCTGATGACCAGTTGGGAGAATGGGCCAACAGGAAAAAATCTGATGCTGCCAGACCTGTGCGGGAGTGGGCTCAGGAGCAGAGCATGTCCTGAGTGGTGAGAACAGACGGAGCATGGGGAAAGTAAACTTGAAGGACAGCATCTCAGTTTGTCCTCTGTTGCAGCAACAAAAAGAATAATCAAAAACGACTTGGAGAGCAAAGGGTTTGTTTGGCATACATGTCCTTATGACATCCCGACATCAAGGAAAGTCCAGGCAGAAATGTGGAGGCAGGAGCTGATGCAGAGGCCATGGAGAGGTGCTTCTCACTGGCTTGCTCATGGCTTATTAAACCTATACTTTAGA
This sequence comes from Phyllotis vaccarum, assembly GCA_033318265.1. Classification (NCBI taxonomy): domain Eukaryota; kingdom Metazoa; phylum Chordata; class Mammalia; order Rodentia; family Cricetidae; genus Phyllotis; species Phyllotis vaccarum. Next base: position 57,306,373 of record JARWLC010000011.1, read on the forward strand.
CTCTAGACCATAGGGTCTGGTGTTCTAACAGCATCTGCCTTTTTCAGTACCCCCTCCCCTATCAGAGCTACCCTCCTCTCCCTGGAGCCAGCAGGCATTGGACAGTAAAGGTAACAGTTAAAAGCCTCTTTGGATAACAAATGAATTTTTGCCTCTTGAATTTATCCAGAGAAGCATAGTCAGGTGTTAAAAAGGTTCTAAATACTGGCAGGTTTGAGTTGGGATTTAGCCTAGAAGTTCTACTGATTTGAACAAATTTACTGTAGACCTCATAATTCATGAAACATGGACTTCCATCTTCTCTGGACTATAAACACACATTCGGGACCATGTGAGATATGACACCCATACTTCACAACTCCTAGAAGATGTGTGAAGATACAGAAAGTTGCAAACCCTTTAGAGATAACTTTTTTCCCTCTATGCCCTGTAGCATGACAACATGTTAGTCTGTTTCTTCATGTCTTATGTGTCTGAACATCTCCTCTGTAGCACTGACATTTGGTGTCCGGGACCTTTGTGATATAAAATGAGAGCCACCTAAACACAGCACTGTGATTTCAAGATAAAGCATCTGATAACTGAGGTGAGCAAGGATAACTAACAGGCAGGAAGTGTCTTCAGCGTGGATACTCTGGACCGTAAAATGCCTCACATCCTGAGCAGGAAGCAGCAATACAGTGTAGGGGATCTTCCTGATACTCACAATTAAAACTTAAACATTGTTTATTATTTTTGTAGTTTTCTATGTAGGGTTTCCAGACTTCAGGTGGCCACAGGCAGAAGTGACACTGTGGAATAGGAAGCCAAGATTAAGGGAAGTATACAGCGTGCAGAACTCTGGGGCTCAAGTGCTCTTCATCCTGCAGCAGTTGTGTGAACAGTCTTCTGTGGGTTTGGAAGCAAAACTGTACAGTCCGTATGACAGAAGATGTATGACATGTCTGAAGCACGCAGCTTTAGCTCTTGGGTACTAGAGACCCATTTCTGTTGACTTGATGACCAGGGACACACACGATGGATACCACGTATCTGGCTATTACCCAGTGCCACAATATAGCAGTCATTATCATTATGTAATGGAGTTATATGTAGATTACATGGCACTTAGTGCCCAACCATGAGGATTAATTTTCCTCCTCAGTATTTGAGTGTTAAGTGTTTTCTTTTTCCACAATATATTTATTGCCCTCACTGTTTTACCAGCACATCTAATCATATAAATATTAGCCTATATCAAGACCTCTAAAAATGTTTTGTTGTTTTAAATATTTTAATTTTTCTGTTTCAAGATTATAAAAAAAACTTCATCATGGATCCCTTCTTTCCCTCCAACCCTCTCATTTACCCCCCCTTACTCCTTTTCAAGTTCACGGCCTCTTTATATTAATTGCAGTTATATAAAATAATTTGGGCCGAAGTGAGAAATGAGCATAGCCAAGAGACTGAAAAGAAATATAAAAACCACAAAGCAATATAAAGTGCGTTACTAAAGCACGAAGTTTTCATTATGTGTTTCTTTGTCTTTTAGGACAGACTCTCCCTATGCAGCTTGGCTGTCCTGCAGCTTGCTTTTCAGACCAGTCTGAACTGGAACTCATGGAGATTTGCTTGCCTTTGCCTCCTGAGTGCTGGGATAAAAGTTGTGTGCCTCCAAGCTTGGCTTAAGACCCTTAAGAATTGAGAAGGGAAACTGAAGTGGTGCAGGAAAGTCAGAGGACTGCAGGAAACAGTGCCGGAGGAAGGTAAAGCGAACCCCAATTCAATTCCCTGACCTCTTACGTCTCAGTGCCAATCCTCTTGCTTCACGAATGGTGACCCTCTCTGAGCCTCAGGTGCATTTGTTAAAGGAGAAAATACTTCTCAGTTCGTAAGATAACCACAGAGTTTATGTTATGCTAACAGGATAAGGGACATGACATTCTCCAGCCAAGAGTGAGAAGTCTTGGAGCCTGTGACGGTTAACTCTTGGGATCAGCTTGGCTACTCTGACAGGTGCCTCGAGGGCTAGGGTGGCACAGTAGCCAGGTGTTTATGGGCTGTTTCCTGCAGCTGGAGGGGGGATGGCTTGCCATCGACATGTAGGCTGACCTGGATGGAGACGGGAGATCCTCCCTCTCCTGGCGCAGAGGCCCCCTTCCTTCTGCCTTTAAGCTTCAGAACTCCAGGTTCTATGGCCTTTGGTCTTTGGCCTTGCACCAATGCCTCCAGAAAGCCCCCTGAGCCTTGTGTCTCTGTCTAGGGTTACACTGTTACTTCCCTGATGCTGAGGCTTTGGGCCTTGCACTGAGACACACTACTGACCTCTCAGGACTTCTGACTTGCAGACAGACAATTATGGGACCACTCTGCTTTCTTGATGCATCTCCTCTTAACTTCATTTGTGTGGTCTCTTCTGATTAAAACAATATACCAGGTGATTAAAAAAAAACAAAAAACAAAAAACAAAAAACAAAACTACAGTGCTCTGGGCCTAACAAAACCTAACAAAACAAAGTAGAGATTTTAAAATGTGATCGGTCTGTGATAGAATCCCCTTGTTCATGGCATGTAAGCATGGGTTGCCCTGGGAAAAGTGTGACCTCCAGTGAGAAGGCTCTGCACAACTGAGATAGGCCCTGATGAGGTTGATGCTCTGAGCTATATACTGATCACAGTTCCACAGCAGGGTAGTATGTCCTGCCTTACAGGGGGACCTGGGTGGTGCCATTCCTATCTTGCATGTGATGGGGAGGGCCTTCGGAAAGGCAGTGAACCTTAATCTGTCTCTAGTTGTGCTGTTAGAGTGCAAGATGCTGCTGTTACCAGACCACTCAGAGACATTTTATGCCAATGTTGTCTCCATCTTATAGTGGGTATTCATTACACCTATGGCCTTGGAATACCAGTGTCTAGAGCATGGCCTTTTGGCTAGCTTAAAATCTGGGGAACCTTCTCTTGGATGGAGTTAGGTAATGTGGAGCAGTGTTGGATTGGTCCACAGCCTTCCAGGGACTCTGTGACTGAATTTGTAACATTCTGTATTGATGGGTTTGCTTCTCCACTGAATCCCTAATAAATATTCCTTTTTCTCAGTCACATTACATGGTGTCCAGTGTGGGGCACAAACTCATGACACTAAGATTAAGAGTCTCATGCTCTACCAATGGAGGAAGCCAGCCTACCATCTCTACTAAGCAGCAGGACCTACTGGTTTCCACCTTCCCAGCCAAGCCTTGTGTACAGTAGCCATTGAAGAGGTGGCTTTATGGCCTGAGTAACACTACCTACCTATCGACTGTGGCCTCTGATAGCTTCAGGTGGTAGATGCTTAGAATCTAGAATAAACATAAATGGTGCCTGAGGAAGATGTGACACACTGCTTTCACCCTGGCATGGCTACTTGGCACACACTTACAGCAAATGAAACAGTTTCCAGTCTCAGAGACATGATTGCTCCCATGTCAGAAGTGAGCTATGGCAAGCTTATACCAACCCCACATAGCTTAACTCCCCAAGCAGACGTTCTTTGAGGGTCATTAAAAAATAACAGCATGTTCTTTTTTTATATAAAAGGTTTGAGTATCAGAAAACCCCAAGTAAATGTTAACATCTGCTCACATTATTTGATTTATGTCCAATTGAAGAGAAATTCAGTGTATGGTTTTCTTCTTTGTTCCCATTCAGATGCTCAAGTCCCACTGCACAGGATGTGTCTTATCTCCAGAGCAGTTCTAAACACTTGGAGGTGGTGGTAGAAGTGGAGCAGCCAGAACTGGTGAGGCCATTGGCTCTAGGTGTAAAGTGTGTGCTGTGAAAGCATGAGGACCCGAGTTCAATCCCTAGCACCCATGGGAAAATCTGGAAGTGCATGTCTGTCCTCACTGTGGAGGGGTAGAAGGGCCAACTTCAAGGATTTGTTAGCCAGCAGGCTGAAATGGCAAGTTCCAGGGGTTCAGTGACTCTCTCTCTTTCACACACACACACACACACACACACACACACACACACACACACACACACACACACGCTGAAGAAATATAAAATGTACATAGAAGTGCACTCCTACACCCCCAGGCTCTATGGCCTCTTTGAAGAACCCCGGGGAGGGCATATCATGTACAAGCCAAAGGATGAAAACTACCTGCCTCAGATAATCATAAAAAAAATATGAGGACAACTCAGATTTGAATGTCCCCCATTTCTCCACATCAGGTGTGTGTCCACAAGTCAGGAAACACCTGTTCGCCTTCTAGTCCTCCATGGTCGCTGAGACTCAGTTTCTCTAGACAAAATAATGGATAATAAGAAGGGTGAAAAGCCATGGTACTTGCAGAGGGGCCTGTGATACCAAGCCAGGAACAGACCTTCCCATTCACGTCACCTTCATGGCTCTTTCTAGCTGTCGCTTTGCCTGTCATTTTTTCTGTTCCCGCTCATCCCTGGTCACCTCACTGGATCAGGGCTCTCACAGGATTCTCCGCCAAGCTGGGTCATTTCTCTGTTTTCCTACTGAAAACTCCAGCTCTTAAGAGCTCTCATTTCAAGATGAGAAAATATGGATTTTCTTATTATGAAAGGGGAATTTGTTTCTGTAAAACAAAATTACAAGCTGCAGAATCCATGCCGAAGAACGTGAAAATCTTTCATTATTCTGCCACCCATGGTGTTCACATGCTGCTATATTTACAAATCAATTGATAGTCTTAATTTTTTCAGCCCAGTGCATACAAATGAAGCCACGTGAAGCCAGATGGAGTTGTCTTTTGACTTTGCTTGTGAGTTCTACCCCTTAGAACGTCTCAGACTACTTCAAGGAGCCCCAAGGTAGAGGGTCTCATGTGAGTTCCCAATAGCGTCCTTGTCTACAGTGCTGGATCTATTTAGGAAAGAGCCATCAGGCAGAGACCACCTTAGTTGTTGCTGTCCAGGTCAGTGCCATTGAGGAAGCGCTAACAATTGAGTCAAAGGGCCTGTCTTCTTGTGCCTCACAAAAAACAAAAGCCGTCCTATATTTCCACAGTTTCCCCTAGGGCAGTGGCTCTCAATCTTCCTAATGATGTGACCCTTTAATACAGTTCCTCATGTTATGGTGACTCCCAACCATAAAATTATTTTATTGCTACTTCATAGCTGTAATTTTCCCACTGTTGTGAATTGTAATGTAAATATTTGTGTTTTCCAATGGACTTAGGTGACCGCTGTGAAAGAGTTGTCTGACTCATGATTCCCAAAGAGCTCAGGACCCACAGGTTGAGAATCATTGCTCTAGGGCCACAGCATTATGTAAAGGAAGACATGGGACAGGCTTCTTCCCACCCCCACCTTGCCTTCTGAGTCTGTGCTTCATGATGAAGGCCACACAGGCCTTGTGTAGATCTGTGAGTTTCTGCTCAGTTTCCTTGCTGTGTTCCAGGAGAGAGATCCCGGGGAATGATCTGGAAGAGAGAAGCAGAGACAGAAAACAGAACACGCTGAGGATGCATTTTATAGACAGTGCTGATTGGATCCATCAGTGTCTGAGTTAGCAAGTGAGTGAGATGAATGCCCTAAGGTTTCCCTTCAAGTCCAGGAATGGGCAAGCTCAGGAGATAAACAGCAGAGCCAAAGAAAAAAGCAATGCAGGTAAGGGAGGGAGGCAAGGGAGGGAGGTAAGGGAGGCAGGTAAGGGAGGCAGGCAAGGGAGGCAGGGTTTCCAGTTCTGCTGTCTCTGTTTCCTTCGTGGAATCTTCCCACGTTGCCCATGCCATTTGCTCTATTAATGATAATGCTGTTAAGCCAGCATGTCAGGGAGGCAGGGGCTTAGGGTTAGTTTCTCTTCCGTCTGTCAGCACGATCCTGGGCTGATCTACATTAAGAGCTTGTCTCTTTCACCTGCCCCATCCTCCTTATGTTCCCGTGAATCTGTAACTTCAACTTTAAATGAACCCGTAGACCACCCTGCATAGCACAATAGAATTTATCTCCACGTTTGAGAGTTCCTAGTTCCCACATAGTTCTTCACAAAAGCTAATGTGTATCCCTGGATCTGTCTTCTGTTTCCCTGTAACCAGCCGGGCACACTGTAGCATCCTCTCAATCTCTCTGTGGTGTGCTAATTGCCATGTGAACAAATAGGGAGAATCCCATGAGCCACATGCTCATTTTGTGTATTTCCTCATTTCCCCTGTTGTATAGATGACGGAATCTCAGTTCTTGCACGTTAAAGGATTGGTCTCAGGTCGCAGGAATTCAGATGCTAACAGAAAACTTTGAACACAGCCCTTAATCATTCTTCCCTATTACCTTCTTTGTGAAGTACAAGATCTGAAATTAATTTTATATATACAAAGTCCTATGTGATATATATAATAACACATATATAATACTTTTTTAAGCACCATGGGAATTTCTGCCTTTTCAGTATGAACATTTATTTTGAAAGACTGATGAAAATATAAACAGTTTGTTCATGAGTGAGTAATATTTTGCTATGTTGATATACCACAGCTTGCTCACCCATATGTGTTTTGATGGACGTGTAAATTGTTGTCACATTTAAGATTTCATGATCAGTGCTGCTATGAATACTTATGATAAGTTTTTGTGTGAAAATGGATTTCCAAGTCTCTTAGTCACCACTGTCTTTTGAATATAGTTAATTTCCTTAAAATCATCTCAGAATTTGATTACTATTCCAGTGACACTGATAAGTTCTTTCTTTCTTTTTTTCTTTCCTTCCTTCCTTCCTTCCTTCCTTCCTTCCTTCCTTCCTTCCTTCCTTCCTTCCTTCCTTCCTTCCTTCCTTCCTTCCTTCCTTCCTTCCTTCCTTCCTTCCTTCCTTCCTTCCTCCCTTCCTTCCTTCCTTTTCTTTCTGTTTGAGACAAAGTGTCTTTGTGTAACCCTGGCCGTCCTGGAACTCACTCTGTAGACCAGGCTGGCCTCTAACTCACAGAGATCCACCTGTCTCTGCCTCCCGAGTGAAGGGATTAGGTGTTTCTTAAAGGAGGTAACTAAAACCGTAGGAGAGATCAATGGCTTCCTCTAGGGTGGGTCAGTCCTTGAAGGACTGATTGAGTGGTCACCTTTTGTGTGACTTGGTTAGTCACCAGAGTGAGTTATGTTAAGCAAACTAGCCCTTGAGCTTCTCTCTGAAACACAACCACTTGCCCCTCTGGTTTCCGGAGTGGTGACCGTGCAGCAGGAAGGCCCTGTCATAAGAGGCTGCTCCATCCTGGATGGCAGCTATCAGAGCTGGAAGCTAAATACGCCTTCCCACTTTACACGTTATTCAAACTTAAATAAGATGTCACAGCAGCACAAAATGGACCTAGGAGCAGAATTTCTAGGTCATACGGTCACTGTATGTTTGACTATGAACTGAAAGACTTTTCCAAACTGGCAGCTCTACCTTCCATCCTCATTCACAGAGCGTCAAAGTCACAATTACTCCCACGCTGTCACTAACAAATCCAACTTTACGTTTAAAAGCCTATCAACTGGCATAAAGATAGCCCTGTCACTTTATGTCCGGCATCAAAGCGCTTACCACTGCTCTGTCCTTTCAGGCTTGATAAACACTTCCTCCCCAGGGCTGATTTCATTCCCCGTGTGAGGCGCTCTTCTACAAATGCCTTCAAACTGCTTCCTCTACCACCCTGTAGGCTCCAATATCACCAGGCTTCACTTCCACAGCATCACACTCAGCCTCTCAGGGCTTGCATCCACAGTCTCCTCTGCCGTGCACCTGTGGAGGAAGATTCCATAACCCCATCACTCCTGTATTCCAGGTTCAGCCTCCAATCTGGGTTGAAATGGAAAACACCTTTGGCATTGCCTTTCCACATACTAGAAGCTTAGCTAGGTGGGGCCTTGCGTGGGATAACCCTTCCCTTTATTCCGATGCAGATATGGAAGTAACAATGACATCCTTTCTCTCAGCACAGGCCTTGCTGTATTATTAGCTTCCCAGGGTCCCTTTCCGAACTGTGCACCACATTACTCTCTGCCTCATTTGCTCTTTCTCATTGTTAACTTCCACATTTGTTCCTAAATACCATGTGATACAGTTAATATTAGGCTGTCTAGAAATCTATTTTGCCAAAGAGATTACTTCATTACTTTTTAATTTAGTCTCAGGCAAGTTCTTTGGCTGTTGACAGAAAGCAGCCACATTATTTACCAAAATATCACAAGAATGCTTTCTAGTCCAGCACGACTACTGCTCTGCTCGGAACTCTCTTGAGCTGGACATCCATGCTCTGCTCTGGATACCATTGTCTTCCAAGTTTTTACTAGAATGATTCCTCAAGCTCTGCTTACAGTGTTCAAATGCTTTTTATCTCAAAGTCATATTTTTAAAATATTTCTTAAAAAAATAAAAAAAAAAGAAAACCAACATGATTGGGTCCTTCATAGTAGCAGCCCACTCACTCCCTGGTGTCAACGTCTATCCTCGTTACTTTTTGTTGCCCTGATAAAACTCCACGACCCAGGCTTCTTATAGGAGGAAAGGATTATTTCATGGTTATGGTTCCAGAGCAATAATAGGCCATGATGGTGGAGTGGAGGTAGCAGGTGGCAGGCAGCTGAAGCAGCAACTCAGAGCTCACATCTTGAGCCACAACAGGAAGAGGAGAGGGGAGATTCAAAATGGCGTGTGTCCTTTGGATTCTCAAAGTCTATATCCAGTGATGTACTTTCTCCAGCAAAGCCACGCTTCCTAAGTCTCCCAAACAGCCACTAACTGGGACCAGCCATTTACGTGCCTAGAATGTGGTGGATATCTCGTTCAAATGGTCACATTCCAAAAGGGAGGACAAGGTACACAGTGACATGTTGGACCAAAGCAAGATCGAAATCCAAAGTGAACTCCAAGTAATTAAGAATGTTTTCATTAAGCAAAAGAGTTCTGGTCTTATCAAGAGCACCTTATTTTTGAGAGAGAGAGAGAGAGAGAGAGAGAGAGAGAGAGAGAGAGAGAGAGAGAGAGAGAGAGAGAGAAAGAGAGAGAGAGAGAGAGAACATAAATAAGTATATAAATAAAATCAGTTTCTTAACTTTTAGTTAAGAAAGCTAAATCTGTCAATCAGAGTTTCTAATTAGCATCATTAGCTTGAGACTAATCAGCTAACACCCCGAAATGTGGGACAACTCTAAAAGCGTCATTTAATCTGTACACTTTGGAGATTAAAAAGACAAGCTTTGGGTATCAGGCCTCTATCTTGTTTGCTTCATGGGTTCTTCACCATTACATAAGCCAGGCTAGCTGGCCTTTAGCTCCTAGGAATTCTCCTCCTGTGATCTGATGATAGGAGGTGTGCTGGGATTCCAGATGTGAAGATCTGAACTAGATTGTCAGCGTGTACTGGAAGCGTCCCCATGCAGCCCTCTCCTGGGCCTATTACAAAGACTACACATTCCGCATTGCACTGGAAGGGCTATGCTGCTGATTAGATTCCCTTTCTTGGGTGTTAGACACAAGAAGTAATATATATTCTGCACACTGGAATACATGGCCAAAGAGAAAGCAGCAGGGCAGGGTGGTTCCTCCTGAAGACAGAGCACCCAGCACTCAAACTGAGCTAGCACATGCACAGGGCCAAAATGGATTCTTTTATCTCTGACATAGTCGGTGAATAAATCTCATTCCATTAGTGGGAGCTTGAAGTCACAGTCTGATGTAGTTGACTAATCAGAGCTAAGGGGAGGGACGAAGTTCAGGAGAAGTCCATTTTTGTTTACTTTTGAGAGACAGAACCTTTCTTCCATTAAGGTAGCAAAGTCTTGAAACAGCAAGACCATATGCTTGTCTGCAACTACATTCTTTGTCCCATGTTTCTCAAATGAGTAGGGTTTTTTTTTTTTTTTTTTTTTTTTTTGTCAGATCTTAACAAACTAATGTAACAACAGGGAAAACAGAGTAATGACGTCATACAACAGTAATATTTCCAGAAAAGCAACAAGGGAACAAAAGGAAGAATATGTACCATCACATCTAAATGTGCTCAAAGACTTAACTTGGTGGTGTTCTAAGCAAGCACTTTAAAAATTACTCGAGGAAATAACACAAGAGAAGCCAGAGCATGGGACCGAAAGTTCGAGTCCAGTCTGGGATCCTGTTGGGAGAGGAAGGAGAAAGGTACTGGGTGGGACTCAGGAAAATAGTGGGTGACGCCAGTTCATTCTCCAGTGCCACATGCACAAGGACAAGTCTCAGGCACAACTGTAAGAGGCTGAGCACTCTTCAGAGATGGAGATATATACAAACATCTGCTTAAGGAAGGCCAAGGAACCCTGAGGGACTCGGTGCCTCTGAGCCAGCGCGTCTTCCTACTGGAATTCACTCCTTACTTCTGAGACATCCTCTTTGCTCTGTTTTCTGAACAACTTTAATCTTTTCATTAGGCAAAAAATTCCTGCCATCTTGCAAGATACAGAAACTGCCAGACACACTGATAAAAACGGATTTATTTCTTTGCTCAACAAGTGTCACTGACATAACCCTGACTCCCAGGAGAAGTAAAGAGAATTTCAAATGATGATACTAGCAAGGACACCACTGTGCCATTAGACATGCAGGGGATGGTAGAAGCTTCCTGAAGAAGCGAGGAGCAGCAAGGGGCCTTTGGTTTCTCTGAATGCATGTCACTAAGAGAGGTCACAGGTACATTCAAATATTATCTATCTTTTGATTATAGCCATACTATTAGGTAGAAAGTTGTATTAGTAAGAATTCTCTGGAGTAACAGAATGTACAGAATGAATCTCTCTCTTTCCATCTCCCCACATATGGGATTTACAGGCTTCAGTCCAACTAATCCAACAATGGCTGTCTATAAACAATATAATTCAAGAATCCAGTAGTTGCTCATCCCAGAAGACTAGATGCCTCAGCTGGTCTCTAGTATATACTGGAATCCTGAGGAAGTAGGCTCTAATGCCAGTGAAGGAATGGACTTGCTAGCAAGGCGAGGTTGAGCAGGCTGAGTTTATTGATACAAGTACTCTAAGTGGAGATCCCAGGTTTAATATGAAGCCTTGCACAGTTAAAAAAAAAAAGTCAAGAGTTTGTTTGAAGGATTGTCTGAAACAGTTGTCAAAGATAGCCTTCCGAGAAGGAGTTGAAGTCACCTGATATCCTTTGACTTAATTTGATAAAGGGATTTTAAGGCTCACGGAGATTGCAATGCTAGAATGGGTGCTCTGTGTGAAACACAATCTGGGAAGGCCAGAAGACATGCTTTTCACTGACCCTATACGTCATGAAATCCTGAGAGGGCACCAGCACATTTGAACAGTCTGTTGCTTCCCCTTCCCTTGTGCCAAACCTTAAGGCTGGAGATGCTGCTACTCACTGACGGATGAATCAAATGCATTTAATGCAACTTCAAAAGTCCCTACAGTCTATCACGGTCTCAACACTGTTTACAAGTGCAAAGTTCAACGTCTCTTCTGAGACCCATGGCAATCTTTTAACTGTAATCCCCTGTAAAAATAAGATAAAATAAAAAAGCAGATCACATAATTTTAACATACACTGGAATAGAATATACATTGCCATTTCAAAATGAAGAAAAGGGAGCGTGGTGAGAAATTACTGGACCAAAGACCTAAAACCACCTGGGCAAACCTAAACTCTGCATGTCTGATACCAAAATGCTCTTTAGATCTCCAACTCCTTTCGGTGATATTGACAGTAACATATTTCTGTCCCTTGAGTTGATACCACACCTTGTTAGCAGCTCTTTTGACAGATATCCCATGACTCTGGCATCTCCAACATCTTACGGTCTCCAGTGAAATCCAGGCTTCACCTTCACAGCTTCACACAATGGTCTCTCTAGGCCTCCACGCAGGAACACTTCCAGCCCATGCCTGGCGTCAGCAGATTTCCTTAGCCACAGAGAGAAACGTTATAATCTATTTCTTGTAGTTTTGATTCTAAAGCCAGGACCACATGCTCAAAGCTGCCAAGTTCTGCTGCTGCTGGGCTTGAACCTGGACCCCTCATTCAAATACATTTTTACTAGTTATCTGTTTCGGTGGTTTCCTACCTTAGCTGTGCTGGAACTTGCTCTATAGACCAGGCTGGCTTCCAGTTCAGAGATCTGCCTACCCCTGTGCTCTGATTACTCGGACTGAAGTTTTGCCATCATGCATGGCTCTAAGCTTTTCTTTAATTTCTTTTTACAAGCTGGAAGATTAGTGGGTAGAATCTTGCTCTGAGGTCGCTGCTCCCTTTATTCCTTTAGCATCAGGCTTAAAATAACAAGCAAACTTTTAATCTCTTTGAGCTTCGGATTTGGCTCCGTTGCCCTTTCTGATATGCTCCTTTTCTCCTCAAACTATACATTTTGCATTTTTCCTTTCTTAGTTTGCTCCTGCGTAAGGAAGGCCACTAATAACTAAGAAACACAGTCAATACTAGGCTGTTTTGAAATCTCTCTGCCAATGTTGTTAATTCAAAACTCTTAGTTCAGGAAGATTTATTTATTTATTTAGACAAGGGCAGAAAACAGTCACATCTCCCACCAAATGATCATGTTAATTTTTTCTATGCCAGTTACTATAGTCTCCCCCCCCCCCCCCCCGAACCTCTTGAGCTAGGCTGTCATAATCTGCATTACCCTCAGCACCACTGTCTTTCATATTCTTACTAGTACGGTCTTAAACTCCACTTAAATCTTTCAATTGCTTTTCTAGTCCAAAGTTTCAATGTATTCCACATTCCTCCAAACAAAAGCATGGTCAGGCCTATCAAAGCAACTCCTCAATTTTCGTTTTAGTCACTGTTCTAGTGCTGTGAAGGGGCACTATGACGAAGACAACTCTTACAAAAGAAAGCATTTATTTGGGACTTGCGTAACGTTTCAGAGCTTTAGTTCATTATTAACAGAGTGTGAAGCATGGAAGCATGGAAGCAGAAATAGTCCTGGAGAAGGAGATTGAGGGTCTATATACAGATCCACAGACAGCAGGAATAAAATGTCATTGGATCTGGCTTGGGTGTTTAAAATCTCAAAGCCTACCGCCGGTGACACATTTCTTCCAACAAGGCCCCACATCTCTTAATAAGACTACTCTCTGGTGACCAAGCATTCAGATCTATGAGCCTATGAGGATCATTCGTATTTAAAAGTATTAAAATTTATTGTTCCACAAAAGCATTATTTCATTGTAGATTTGCTTTGTATTTACTTAGTAGCTAATGATATTGGTCATCTTTTCAAATGCTTATAAGGCACATGCATTGTTTATCTTCCTCTTTCTCCTTTGCTCTAAGAATAAAATCCAAGGTTTTAAAGATGCAAGTAAGTGCTCTACCAATAAGTTATGTTCTCAGATATATATGTATACACACACACACACACACACACACACACACACACACACACACACACACATATAAGTACATGATGTATATGTGTGTGTATTTAGATTCTTTGTGACAATGTTAGTTGTAGTGGGATTTAGCATCTCTTTGACCTGTGGGTGGGGCCTCTGGACCAGAGCAAGTTTGAGGTTCACCTTTGAAGCTGGGTCCTTAAGGCAATGGCTAGAAACAGCTTGAAGGTGAGATGAAAACAGTGCTCTTGGAAAGAAGATTCATTCCACATCCCTTTCATTATATGTAGTAAGTTTCTTTGAAAAATATTGACCTAATAGTCTATCTCCTTGTAATTATTGATTAGGCCTATTAGTTGGGCCATAGTTAGTAAAGATCCTTTGCCTTCATTTTGGTAATTTTCCTTTCTTATTATTGAATGACCAAGTTCTTTATAATACAGATAGAAGTCATTTATCAAATATCTAATTTTTAAAAAGTCCAAGGCTTTTTATCATGGCCTGGTTCAGTTGCCATTATTTTTTTTTAAATTTCTTGGGCTTTTACTCTTTCCCTTCACCCTTCCTCTCTCTTTCTCTCTTTCTCTCTCTGACTCTGTCTCTATTCTTTTATCCAAATTTTTTCCTATATTTGCCTCTTGTTTATTTTTCAGAAAGCAGTTCAAAATTACTTCATACTTGTAACCTTACTGGGATTCCTCCGCCTACACCGACTCCTGTGTGCTTTACCTACATAGTTCCTTCTGGCATTGTGGTTCCCAAATTCTCTATCTGATCTACCTCCAGTCTCTTTCAGCCTTAGCCATATTGCTTCTATTTCTCTTCTATTTCTGGTTTTCCCAGCTAGATCCTGCATTCCATTTAAAATCCGGTGTGTATGTAAACACGCATGTATACACATGCACGCACATGTGTGAGGACATGTGCACATGTATAGGCCAGAGGCCCACATCAAATGTCTTTCTCAATCATTTCCCCATCTTCTATTTTAAGACAATTTTCTCACCTACTGAAGTTCATCAGTTCAACTATACAAACTGATTCACAAACCCTAGACATTCTTTTGTCTCCATTCTTTCAACAACAGGATGACAGGATTTTTTCATCATACATGGCTTTTATGTGATGTTTTGGAGAAATAAAACTCAAATCCTTAAATTTGTGTAGCAAAAAAAATTGCCAATAGAACTATCTTCCTGGCCCAATTTGATCTTTTTTCAATATTGTCTTTTGTCTTCGTTAGGGGTCTTATTGCTGTGAAGAGACACTGTGACCACAGCAACTCTGATAAAGAAAAACATTTAATTGGGGTGGCTCCCTTACAGTTTTAGACATTCAGTCCATTATCGTAGCAGGGAACATGGTGACATGCAGGCAGACGTGGTGCTGGAGAAGTAGCTGAGAGTCTTATAGCTTGTAGGAAACAGGAAGTTAGCAGTATCCTGAGCATAGGAAACCTCAAAGTCTACCACCACAGTGACACACTTCCTCTAACAAGGCCATATACAATCTAATAAAGCTATACCTCTTAATAGTGCCACTCCCTGTGAGCTTATGGGGCCCAGTTACATTCAAACTACCACAACTTTCATGATGAACACCCCCGACCCCCGCATCTGGAATCTACAGGAGGCAGGAGTCATATGATATGTGCTCTGAAGTACATTTCTGATACCCCTAAATTCTCAGCACAGAGATGGCATTCAAGAGCAAGAACTGGTGCCTAGACTATGTTCTTGAGGATATTCATTGCAATGCTGGCTAAGCATCTCTCTCTGCCATAGGAAGGGATGCCAAGAGAAAGCTTTCCCACCCTGCTTCAATCTTCAGCTCGTTGCATGCTAAATTGGCTTTTTTAAAAAATAAGGCAGCCATCATACTTTCTTCAAGTTTGGATGAAAAGTCACACTCACCCCCAATTCCCCAAGAGAGGACAGATGTGTGATGCTGACCCAGATCCCTGACTCGGTTTTTTAGAGGTCAACCACATGATGGGTATTCTTTCTCTTTGTTCCGTTTTCTCTTCTTCCCCTCATCCTGTAAACATGTTCAAATTCTACAAACAGTTGAAGAGCAAATTGAATGAGTTACTGCAGAAACCCAACCTCGAGCCCCGTTGGTCCCAGCACTTGAGGTCTCATGAGACAATCATTTGTTGGCACTTTGGCTACATCAGATTGGGCACTTTGATGGTGGACATTCCCTGGTTACCATTGTTTGTGACCTAGTTTCACGAACACTATGGCCCTTTTTGGTATCTTTTCTCCTCTGAGTTATTTGCTCCCCAGATTTGATTCAACACAAGGAGCTTGAAACTGCCAGCTACTGTTTGTACAGCTGGTGCTCGTGATTTGACAAGCTGGCTGCTGAATCTAATACACTGCATTTTGTAGGGTCATGAAAGAATGAACAATTAAGTTCAGAGAATTCTTTGGGCAAATTAAACATCCAGGACACCACGCTACAGCACAGACTAGACTAATAAACTAGAGTGCCGAGTGCAGAGTTGTTGAGAGGCCTATTTTAAAGAAAACCACCCATGTCTTTGTGAAACAAATTCCTCATTTAGCTGTCTTTTAGCCTTTCAGTTCTTTAAAGCATCTTCAGTTGACCATTAAATTTTGGGGGCCAACTAGCTAGCTGTCAGCTGTTTTCTAATTGCAATAAAATTCTCGAAAAATACTCAGCAACATTTATTTATGTAGTAAGCTTTGCAGAAACCACCCAGGCTTGGGTAGAGTCCTGACTCTGATGACCGGGTTTCTGCAAAGACAGTATATTGGATTTGTTAGTTTGCTTTTTTTTTTTTTTTCTTTCAGAAGTGGGATTACTGCAGATGCACACAGAATCCACTTGATTTTCCCTTCTAACTTTAATGTAATATGTATTAATCCCTCCTCCTCATTGTGTGCCCTCCATGCCATTCAATGTCATTTCCCAGGATAGGCCCCCATTTCCTGGACTGGTCTTTTAAAGCTATAAGCAAGCTTTGAAATTGCCCTTTCCAAAGTCATTAATTCTTTAGGTGCATATTTTGTAGATGTGGAATCTTCAGCAGGTAGGGAAGTTGATGAATTTAGTCAAACTGCAGAGACCCAAAGCTGATTGCCTGAATGATGCCTCCTGCAGGCTCTGCCTCACCTTGCCCAGTGATCTTTGCATGCTGTTCATCTTTGTTGGAACAGCTTCTGCAACAATATGGAAGCACCTATCAGCAAGAATGCAAAAGTGTAACTGAGCACGTCATCCTCCAGGGCAGGTGCAAAACTCTGTCCATCTTATAGCCCATGCTGTAGAAAGGGAGGGAGTCTCGGTCATCTGCAAGACTTTCTGGTATTTACTGAGAATTTCGGCATATATCTTTTCAGCCAGCCCTCCCCTCCTCTATACACAATAGCAGCATCTAGATTTATTGAAAACCTTTAGGTGAACAGTAATATTTGTATCCTCTAAGTTCTTACTCTTTCTACTCAGTGTCTATAGATGGAGTTCTTCATTGAGATGATTGACTTTGACCAACAGACCATGATTTTAAGGAATGACTTTTTTATACCACGATCCCTGTTATTATTCCTCATATATCAGCTCAAAAGAGAAAAAAAAAATATCAGAGTCTAGAAGAGCATGACAACCATGACTAAACTGTGACAAAGGAACTGATTTGGGGACTGACTTCTTATGGCAACTGATGCTACTTATTTTTCCTATGTTATGGCCACGCTTGTGAGTGTCTGTCATGGACCCACTTACTCATTCTTAAATGTTCTCTCATCCTTACTTTTCAGGTGAGGAAGCTGAGTGTTAGGGGGTGGAAGTCCAGGTGTTTACTTGGGTCCTCACAGCTAGTGACAGAGGGTGCTTTGGCATAGGAAGTCTGGTACCCAAGTCTGTGTTCTCAGCAGAATCCTGGAGACTTTGGCCAGAAGGAGCTTAAGATCCTTTCCCGTTTCCTTTGTAGCATTTGTCCTTTAACCCCCCTCTCTCTCCTGCTCTCCTCTTTCCACTGATTTTCATCATGTTCACTACATATCTTCCATGTGGGATAAACTAAGCCGTGTACGCTCTAAGACTATTAGGATGAATTCGATATAGTTCTGCCCTTATCAAAATCCTTGTCTGATGGAGACATGAGCACAGGTAAATGCAAGGGCTCTGATGGGATAAACAGGGTGCTTATGTGATAACAGATGACAGATAATGTTATTCTATCCAGTTGAGACCATGTAGAGAGTGCAACCCAGGGAAGGGAACATGTTTAAACTGAATTTTGAATACAAAGAGATGTTGGTAAGCCAAGGATGTGAGTTAGGAACTCATTAAATGCCTCCAGATTTATAGATTTTGTGAGGAGGAATTAAATTATCAGTAGGAGAAAAGAGAAGACAAAATGACGGCAAAATGGGAAGGAGGTAGATCAGACGGGCTTGGACTGGTAGCCTTTGGCTTAGTCCTGGAAGCAGCATGGAAGGAACTGTGAGGTTAGGTCACCAGAGAAAAAGTCATGCTAATGGTACAGAAAGTTGCTTTTCTGGGGCCCAGGATACTCAGGAGTAGATAGCCTGGAGCTTCAGACCAGTGCAGGTACACAGAGTGCTGTGGCTCCAGCTCTCCTACCCTTCAAGGCTAGCTTACTAGTGGCCATGATCCCTCACATTCTCCTATCCCACTGAAGACACGAAGCAGTTTACCCTCCCACATCAAAAGCCTTCTAGAAACAGATAAAGGGAAAGGGACAAATTCAGGTGCCAGCCTTCCCATCAGGCTTTTGATATCGGTCTGCAAGCCAGCCCCACAGCTGGCACCAGAATGAGGTCAGCAAAATGGCGGTGCCTAAATCGGTGCTTCTCAAGATTGTTTAAAATACCAGGGACATAGTTTAAGCTCCGGAGTCAGCTCTTGGTTTCCAGTATCCCAGCCACCTCGGGTAGCTCTTCTCTCAATTTACAAACTGAAGAACAAGGTCAAAGGCTTCAGGGTTGACATCTAAGTACAGAATGCACAGGGATGGGGTCACTGTCAATAGTGGCATCCAAAGACCAAACTAGACTAACATGGTGGCTCCGAGGAAGCAGCATCCAGTGATCAACTGAGATGTGGCTCATCTTCAGCTGTTCTTAGAATTCTCAGCCGTGTGTTATGGAAGGGAGGTTGGAAAACCCTGACTTCTCTTGGGGGTGGATTCCTGATCATCAGAGCCTGTCCTTCCTTGGACCTGTGAGGAAAGTCACACTGTGTCTTTCCTTCTGAATTTGCTAGTGTGTCCACTCTATGAGTTGACAACCACTGTATGTCCCATTGGCATTGGATTGGAGAAAACTGCCTAAAGACAGGAAGCAAGGATCCTCGAGGACATCATTGGAAATACCACCCACCTGGTTTCTGTCCTCCTATTATATTGATACTTGATTATTACCTAGGCTTCTTGGGCCTTTCCATTTATCTCTGTAACGTAGAGAAAAGTATTCTGTTGTTATGAAGGCGACATATGGCATTGTCTATGAAGTGGCTCAGCTGGATTGGAGCCACATAGATGTTATACTCTTTCTCAATTTTAGAATGCAAATGCACCCTACAGTCTTTGATATATCATGTCTGAGTCTGAACATAAAGATCCTCCTGTTCAAGATGCATTTCATCCCGTGTGACCTTAATCCATTACTCTATACCTTTAGTCTGAGCAGTTGACTAAGCAAGGGGATAGATCAAGACATGGAGGCTCTCCCAGAATGCTACAGTTGTTGAAGCCCAAGTTTTCTGTGGCTTCTTTGGTTACTTATTTACACTGCTGTTTGTGAGGACCCAGCAAATCTGTCTTCAGGAGTATTTCCATGCAGGCAGATAATGGGTCCTGGCTGCCGAGGTCACAGGCACTGTCTCATGGTCCTGTCATTTGAAGCAATTGGAGCTTCTGCCCAGGCCTCCATGATGTTATGAATATATCACTACTCTCTCAGTTCTCAGGGAGACTCTTTCGTCGCCTATGTGTGTCTAAAGAGAGTAGAAGAATTCCCTCTGTCTACGATGGCAGCAGGATAGGGGAGCAGAGATCTTGGCCAGACATACAGACAGATTTTTTCCAAGTGACTGTTCACATCCACATTAGCACTAGGAAGCTGCTAAGTGGCTATAAAGCAAGCTCTTCTCATCTTCCTGGCCAACTTGAAAGTAAAAGGATAAATACGGGAAGGAATGTGGTGAAGGACTGACCAAAATAACAGAATAGCCTATAGTCAGTGCTCTGGATCCACAGGTTCCGCTTCTGATGATTCAACCAATTATACATCAAAAGCAGTGAGGAAAAATCTAAGTAATGCTTAATTTCCATGGTCAATTTGGTGAGATTTTGAATCACTGTGGAAATATACCTGGGTTTGTCCAGAAAAATTCACTTGAATGAAGACACTCTACCCCCAGCTCCTAAATGTGAGCACCACAATCTCATGAGCTGGAGTTCCAAACTGAGTGAGAAGGGAAAGTGAGCTGTCCGGCAGCATCCATGTCTCTCTTTTTCCCGACTGTATGCACAACTGCCCTGGCTCCTGCTGCCATGCCTTCCACGTCATGATGTGCTGTCCTCTTAAAATGCTAAGTCAAAAGAAACGCTTTCTCAAATTGTAGCCAGTCAAGCATTTGATCATATCAATGAGAAAAGTTAGTGAGTCATTATAGAACATGCACAGATTTTTTTTTCTCTTATCATTTTCTAAAAACGTAACTATTTATGTAAATTTACACTGTACTGAGTATTCTGAAAAAAATGACAGTGGAGGATGTTGTGTTCAATGCAAATGTCTTTCTTTTTTAGATAAGGGACTTGAATATCTACTGATTTTTGTTTCTGTAGGAAGATCCCACAATCAGTATTCTTTAGATACTGGGGACAGTTTTGTGAACTCCATCAAGAAAGAGGCATTATAGAGCCGGGTAGCTCAACTGCTGGAGTGCTTGCCTATCAGACTTATCTCTGAACTGCAGCATCAGATACACTGGACACAGAACTACTATGCTGCAAAATTCTAGAAAGCAACATTTACAGTGGAGTCTGCAGGCAGCACGCCTAGAGGCATCACTCCAGAGACAAGGTGACTCCGATGATTGGGCTGGTGCTTCAATAAAGAAGCAAATATGAAAGCTAAATGCACATAGTAGCTTTGGGTGTCAGTATTTTAGAGAAAGACAGAGAGGAAGGAAGGGAGGGCAAGAAAGATAGAGGAAGAGATGAGAAAAAGAGGGAGAGAGAGAGGGGGAGGGAGAGAGGGGGAGGGAGGAAGGGAGGGAGGGTGGGAGGGAGGGAAAGAGAGGGGGAGAGAGAGAGAGAGAGAGAGAGAGAGAGAGAGAGAGAGAGAGAGAGAGAGAGAGTTAGAGAGTTAGTTTTGGGGAGTGACTGCCAGCTCTGAGAATATTGAGGAGAAAGGCAGACGCCAGCAGAGATTGAAGGCACAGTTTCCTGAACTTTTTCTGTGACTACAAGGCAGCTCAGCAAAGACCAAAGACTCTCCAGTACTTGTGAGTTGCACAGTTGTGCTTTTAGAGGTTAAAGCCAATGCTGAGAGTGGCGTGTCACCTAACACCTGCTGAAGTTGTACAAGCCATTGTGAAATCATGTGATAGTGGAGCATTAGAGAAAGGACAACAGAGTTTGAGGACACAGATGGACATGTTTTGTCTGAATAGGAAAGGCAGAGTGGCCTGGGGAAAGCAGACATTTTGAGCTGGAGCTTAAAAGGAAAAATTAGGGTTAGTGTAGTTAGTTCCACGGATGAAGAGACATTCCATACAGAAACGGTAGGTTGGTGTAGAAATAGTGTGACAACTATGATGTGCTTAGAAGAGGCAAGACCACTTGATGGAGCTGGGTTGTCAGACGAGCAAAGCAGAGTGGAATGTCTTTTTTACTAAGAAATCTTCAAAGGAGTTCAGAACTTCACTGAGAGGAACAGCAGACAGGAATCATGGACATACTTGCAGAATTGAATTTTGATTCTGAGCTCAGCGATAGAATGGATTACAGACAGCAGCAGTCAAGGCAAGGTTGGAACAATGACTCCTAAAGATAATGCGCATGTCTTCATGACAGGTGGTGAAATGAATGAGCGTGATGGCAACTGTAGTGTTGATGTGAGTTAGATCATAGAGACATCAAGGATGGCTTGTAGCACACAGGACATGGAGGGAGTCAGCACACTAAAGGTTCCTCATGTAGACAGTGGGGAGGGGACAAGCCACTGTAAGAACACTGGAAGGGGAGGGGCTTATAGAGAAGGTGGGGGTTTTATTGATGGTTCTTAACATAGTTTGGTAGCTAGAAACGTCGGGGGGGGGGGGCTATGTCTTCTGAACCTTTTTGTTTCTTCGGCTTTGCCCCACTTTGCCAAGGCTCTGTGAACCCCATTTCTGCTTGTGGTTCCTATGACCTCCATTCATCTGCCTCCTATTTCTATATGGTTTTCTTTACTTTTAATAGATCCCTGTACATTGCATGACCATGGCTTACCCAACTCATCACCTCTCAGCCCACCAGGTGAGGTTGGCTCCATTCCCTCTCCTGAAAATGATTGCTTTTTTTTTTTTTTTTTTTTTTTCTGGGTAACTCAAGACCTACCTCAGCTGCTATGCTAACCAATGGATTTGACTAGCTGATCCCCAACCATGCAAAGTCCTCGAAAGCAGAAATCAGGTGTTTTCTGACTGCAGGAAAGGCCCCGGGGCAGCACAGGAGCAGAACTCTCACAGAATAAATGAATGGAGGAATGGATTATAGTATTATTGACTGTCTTGGCCAGGATCCAGACTAATTATTTTCTCTCTCAGCAGCTGCTTTGCCTTTGATCTTTTTCCATGCAACTTTTATCTTCACACAGTCTGTCCTTAGATCCCTACAGATCAACTTTAGGACCTTCCCAGCATTCTTGAGTTCCTTTTACAGAAGCACCGCATTTACATGTAACCTACACACATCCTACTGTGAACCTCAATCTCCAGATTATTATATTATTAATATGTATATGAGTTTGAGGAACACAAAAAAATGTGTATGTGTGTGTATGTGTGTGAGTGTGTATATGTGTGTGAGTGTGTGTGTGTGTGTGTGTGTGTGTGTGTGTGTGTGTAGGCATGTGAAAACCAGAGGCCAACAATCACTCATCACTATTTCCTATAGACAGTCCGTCTCCCTGAAACTATAGCTTGTCAGCTAGGCTAGACAGGCTATCCAGTATGCCCCGCCCCCATCCTCCTGTCTGTCTCCCCAGGGATAAGACCACAGGAATGCATCACCACATCAACGCTCTATTTTATTTTATTTTTTGCACAAATGCAGGGAACCAAACCCAGATCCTCAGGCTTGTGTAGAAAGGACTTTAACAGCTGAGCCATCTCTTAAGCCCCAGAAATGGACATTTTGCTAGAGGATGAATTCCTGAGGCAAGACAGGCAAAGACAAGGCTGCATTTTCTTTTTGGCGTTCTCTGGGGTGGCTTGAAGACCCTGAGGTGATAGAGCATAAATGACCAGCTTGAAAGAACTGCTTCAAAAGGGCTTCTGCACAATCCTTGGGTTTGAAAGTCTTTCTTAGAGCTCACAGTAGTCTGGATCAAGGTACTAGGGCATTCATATATTTGACCCCAAACAAACCAACCCTTTAGTCACTTCTAGAGGTGACCTTGGCACAGACACTGTTGCATGGCTTTTCCTGTGAAGACATGAACAAATATTTATTCACTACAGAGAGATCACTGATGGCATTCTAAATAAATGAGCAAACCCTTCACCCAAGACAAGTTCCACTAACCAACAAGGCTGTTGTGGTTACTTAGAAAAGCATGCCTGGGAGATTACTGCAGCTGGGCATGTGACTGAATATCAGCTGAATCCCCAAAAGGTACACCCCAGCATGAGTGAACATCCAGCAAAGCTGCATCCCTGGGATTCTTCTTGTGACCTGCAAGTAGCTACACCAGTCTCCTCTCTCCAGAAATTGCTTGCTGCTGACATAGCCAAGACCAGAATAAACTTCCTAAGTTTCTTGAGTCTTGTTCCACTAGCTTCCTGAATCATCTAAGCCTCCCTCCTTACTCTAGAAAGAAATGTTTCAATTAGAAGGAAATAGCCTTACCAAAGCTACTGACTTGTTTGGATGCCCAGGAACAGTAGGCAGCTCTGCCTCCATTTCTAAGACGATGGATGGAAGCAGCAAAATGGAAGCAGAAACCTGAGGGAAATGGAATGTGATATTTAATGAGAGGAGCTGGCCCAGATACTGTTTCTATATGTCCTTAGAAATGTTAATAAGGCTCTTTGAAGGTCAAATAATCATGGTGTTGTGATATCATTCCAATAAGTGTGGCCTCTGGTATCAGATAAAGGCTAGTAAGATGTGGGGCATCAAAATTCATTGTGATTACCTTTTAGTTTTCCATAATGTGAGTAATAGAGAATTTAAAGCTACATATGTAAGTTACACCCCATTTCTACTGGACGGCGAAGCTAGCTATAAACTACCACAGAGATGTTACACAAATGAAGTACAGATACCTCCAAAGATAGTCACTTTTATAATTTTAATATTGATGTAAGAAAAATAATTGTATAGGAAAATTTATAGTAATAATAATAAATTCATGAGCAATTTTAAATAGTGAGATAAATGATGAAGAAATAAGTTTGGAAGGTGGCCAGGAAGAACCAGAGGGAGGACGCAAATGGGACAACCAAGTGTATGGAGTTACTAAGAAAACTCTTGAAGTTTTAACAGGGTTAAAGTCAACACAATGGGGAACCCCAGTGAGTTTGAGAAAGGGAGAAATGGAAGAAAGTGAAGAAGGAAAAATAGATAGACTGGTGGTATATTTATGGTAACAAGCATGTATGAATTCTGTATCTTCTTTAAAATATGCTTATAACACAGACAGATAATTTTTCCGGAAATTGCACCAGGCCTCTTCAGCCAATGGCTTGTTTCATCTGGCTTTCACATCTTGCTGCCTGTAGAATGTAGCCCTACAGAAGCAAAGCCACACTCCATTTGATAAATATCAATAACTCAAGCCAACTAAAATAACAATGGAAGAGACTATTATGCTTGCCAAGAACCGACAACCGAAATGATGATGCTGGCGAGTCTTCCCGAAGCCAAAGGCAGGTTTTCTATAATTAGAAGCAATTTGCTAGAAAGTTTACCAGGCCTTTCCAAAGCATACACATGGGCAAATTGTTCACAGTTTCTTTATTTTTCTTTCCCTTTTCATGACATATTGTAGAACACTCCCTTTTCCTGGGCTGGGCTGCTGTTTTAGACAGTCAATCACGTCTTTGCCTGGTTAGGGGAGAGGTAAGAAGAAAGCCAACTTTGTATATCATTAGGGAAATGGAAGCAAATTCAGAACCATATTCTAAACAATTTGAGTTTGAGACCTTTCCAGCTGTCTCCATGGAGAGACCTCAGCTTTAGCCAAGGAGGATGTGGAGGGAAATTTAAACCAAGATTCAACTATCAAATTTCCATTGCAGAGTATAAGAAAATAGGAAAACCAGACTTCAGACTGCATGCATGCAAAGAGATGTTCCCATTTCTATATTTCTTCTCAGCCTTGAAGACAGAGAGGCCTGTGGAGGTGTTGGTTGGGCCTACAGTGAAGCGCTGAGTGTTCCCCCAGTTTTCAACAAGCGCCTTACTCCTAACTATGCAGTGTGTCCACAACCCCTGACACCTCAGCTACTGCCATAGATGGATAACTTTGTTGTAGGTAGTCATTAATCAATAAAGATAAAGAAATCCAGGCCAACTCCAGTTAAGAACTGTCCAGGTGTCAAAGGCAGAATTGGTACCCACATCTGCTTGGTTTCTAAACTAGCACCTTAAAGCCCTAACTAGATGCCCCCCACCACTGGAATTGGTCTGAAGTAGGGTTCATAGGTCTGGCAAATCTTTCCTCTCTTCAAACCATCTATTCATCCATCCACCACCCACCTTTCTTTCTTCTCTTTAAACCGTCTGTGCATCCATCTGTCTATCCATTTAGTCCTATGTCCAAGACAACAACCAATATTCACAAAGAAGATTGCATTGTATGATGTGCTAATTGGATTTTAGCACCAGATTTGACCGAGAGGGCTGGAGAGATGGCTCAGTGTTAATGCTTAACAGTAACCCCCCATCCCCACCTTTTTAAAAAAATCTAACTGGGTGCACTCTTAGACTGGATTGGCTTTGAGACACTGCTGTGACTGTGGTTGAACATATCATTATTGGAACAGAGTAGGTCAGAGGCCTGTCACCTACAAGTTCAATCTGCCTATGAGCTCTCCCATCCTTACATTTGTTTAAGTGTGGCTTCTTTGGATGCTGGTAAAGACAAACATAGCCAGGCAGAGCTCTTGTCTGAAGTGCTGGGAAGATCATGACAAAATACCTTTAGCAAGTGAAGAAAGAAGGAGCAGCAGGAGATGGCCTGTCTTTGTCTGTGCCCTTAATGATGCAGATTCATCTAGACTGTCCAGCTGCTGTGGCAGCTCAATATCCCATTGATGATGATATTTTATGATAATGATCAGCTCCCAGAATCCATGTGCTAGGTCTCTGTTTATATTTTGATCTTTGCCATTTTGACTAGTGTGAGGAAGACTCTTAATGATATTAAACTACATTTTCTCAGAGCTAAAGATTCTAGATTTTATTTTTGGTCTTGATAATTTCTGTTCAGTTCCATAGCCCATGTTTTAATTGAGTTGTTTGTTTACTTGGGGTTTGTTTTATGAAATCTTTGTATAATTTAAGACACCAGTCCTATGGTCAGATGTGTAGCTGACAAAGGTTTTCTCCTGTTCTGTATGTTGCTTCTTTGCTCAATTGGAAGTTTCCTTTTTTACACAAAACTTTTTGATTTCATAAGACCTATTTTTGAACCATTGGTATTACTTTTTACACTATGGGAATAGTGTCAGAAAGTCCACACTTGTGTCTAAAAGTTGAAGCTTCTTATCACTTTGTTGTGTAGCAGCTTTAGGATGTCAGGTCTTATGTTGAGGACTTTGATCTACTGAGTTTTGTGGCGTCTGAGAGATAAGGATATATTTTCATCCCCTTACATGTAGCTATTCAATTTGCCCAGCACTGTATCTTGAAGATGCTATTTTTCTTTAATGTGGAGTCTTTTGTTTCTTTGGTTTTGTTTATAATCTCTGTCAAAAATCAGGTCTCTGTAGTTGTTTGGCCTCTATATTTTGGTTCTCTATCCTATATGTCTACTCTTGTGCTAGTACCACACTGGTTTCATTACTATGGCTCTGTGGTATAACCTGATATCAGGTATGATAGTATTTCCTACAGAATTCTTTTTTTGCTCAAGGATTACTTTGTTTATCTATCATATCTTGTGTCTACATGTGCACTTTAAGATTTTTTTTTCTCAATTTTTATGAAGAATGCCAATTGATTTTTAAATTGGAATTGTATTAAATCTACAGGTTGGGTTTGGTAGGATGGCTGGTACATAGGAACTCTCCCATCTTCTAGTGTTTTACCTGATTTTTTTCCTTTAGTGTTTTCAAAGTTTTACTACAGAAGTTTTTCACATCCTTAATTAAAGTTAGCTAAGATTTTTTATTTTTGCTGGTCCACAGCTAACTAAAAGGTGAGTGACACCCCAGCCCCCAGGCCAAGCAGAGACCATGGTCTCTGAACTCCAGCTCAGGGACACAATCCGCAGCACCCCAACCACACTCAGCTCACTCTAAACCAAAGAAAGCTGAGAGAGCCCCCAAAGCCCAGTACCCAGCAAAATATATCTTGAGGGACATCTCATTGGCCAAATAACATTCAAACTGCAATCTGCCTCATCAAACACTAACAACTGGAGACCTGGAAGCCTGCTGGTCCACAGCTGACTAAGAGCTGACTAAGAGCCAAATATAAGCCAACTAAGAATAACCCCTGTGACAACTGGAGACACACAGCCCCCAGGCTCATAACTGACTAAGATCCAACCAAGAGCTACTAAGAATGAACCAAGGAAGCAATGGGCAGACACCAGTGCAAGAATACATATAGCAATATAAAGAACAACAGGACACCACCAGAAGAAGCTGGTGGTTCTACAACATCAAGACCTGAGCATAACAATGAAGAGGAAGCAGAAGAAAACAACCTTAAAAACAACTTTATAAAGATAATAGAAGCTTCAAAAGAGGATATTAAAAACTTCTTTAAAGAAATAGAGGAAAATAAAAACAAAAAAATTGGAAGAGATGAAAAATCTCTGAAAGAAAATATAGAAAATAAAGGAAAAGAAAACAAACAGGTGAGAGAAATATTCCAGGAATTAAAAATTGAAATAGAACCATAAACAAGGCACAAACAGAGGCAAAGCTGGAAATAGAAAACCTGAAGAAATGAACTAGAACCACAGATGCAAACATAACCAACATAATGCAAGAGATGAAAAAGAGAATCTTTGGAGTAGAAGATTCAGTAGTAGAAATAAACACATCAGTTAAAGAAAACTTAAAACCAAAAAAAAAAAAAATCATAACAAAAGACATCCAGGACATATGGGACATCATGAAGAGACCAAACCTGAGAATAACTGGGAATAATGGGAATCAAAGAGGGAGAAGAATACCAGCTCAAAGGCACAGAAAATATTTTTAACAAAATCATAGAAGAAAACTTTCCCAACCTAAAGAAGGAAATTCCTATAAAAAAAAACAAAACCAAGAAGCTTACAGAACACCAACTAGACTAGACACCCCCCCCCCAAATCTGCTTGCCACATAATAATCAATCTACTAAACATAGGAACAATACTAAGAGCTGAAAAGGAAAAAAAAAAAAAAGACAGAGATGCAGGGATGGTTCAACATATGAAAAACTGTGACTGTCATCCATCATATAAATAAACTGAAAGAAAAAAAAAATCACATGATCATCTCATCAGATGCCAAAAAAGCCTTTGACAAAATTCAACACTCCTTCATGATAAAAGTCCTGGAGAGATCAGGAATACAGGGAAAATACCTAAATATAATAAAGGTGATTGATATACAGCAAGCTGACAGCCAACATCAAGCTAAATGGAAAAACGCTCAAAGCAATCCCACTAAAACCAGGAACAAGACAAGGCTGTCCTCTCTCTCTATCTATTCAATATAGTTCTTGATGTTTTAGCTAAAGCAATAAGAGAACAAAAGGAGATTAAGGATTAGAAAGGAAGAAGTCAAACTATCTCTATTTGCAGATGAAATGATTGTATACGTAAGTGGCTACTCTGGAATACAGTATGGCTATTCCTCAGAAAACTGGGAATCAACCTCCCCAAGGACCCAGCAAAGAATGAACATTTATACCCCAAAGGCATTAGCTCAACTATGTCTATAGCAGCATTATTCATAATAGCAAGAACCTGAAAACAACCATCTATCCCCTCTACTGGAGAATATATTAATAAACTGTGGTACACCTACACAACTGAGTACTACACAGCAGTGAAAAAAAATGACATTCTAAAATTTGCAGGAAAATGGATGGATCTGGAGAATATCCTCCTGAGCAAGGTATCACAAGCCCAGAAAGAGAGGCATGGGGTGTACTCACTCCTAAGTGGATTTTAGCAAAAAGTAAAGAATACTCAAGCTACAAATCATAATCCCTGAATAACTTGAGATCAGAAGGAACTTAAAAGAAACATCCAGAGATTCCCACAGGAAGAGAAAATGGAAAAGTTATGCTTAGCGAATTGAGATCATAATGGTTGCAACCAAGAAGAGGTGGGAACGAATCACGCGAGAAGGAGATGGTTGAGTGAGAGGAGCAACAAAGAAGGAGAAAAAAAAAAGAAATGAATATCTTAATAGAGGACGTTAATGTGGGGTTGGAAAAAGACCGGGTGGTAGGGAAACCTCCAAGAACTCACAGGATGTCCTTGACTAGGTCTCCAACCAATAGTAGAGGGGGTGCCTATTCAGTATTTCCCATAGAATCAAATAAATAATCACCCTAAGTGTCATCACAGAACCTACATCCAACAATGAATAGAGGTGGAGGGAGAGATCCATGGCTGGGGGAGGGGAAAGTCTCTATGAGTAAGTAGACAGAGATTATAAGAAGTCTCACAGAGATGGCTGGCATGAGATCTTGGGAGCTCACTGAATTAAGAACAATGACCAGGGAACCATCAGTAAAAGGGGGTAGGCCCTCCAAGGGTAGGCAACTGTGGATTGGCATGGGCAGAATGTGGACCCTTGAGGGGTGGGAGCAGACTGTGTTCCTGTGCATAGGCTGGCACCTTGGATACTAGTCCCTGCAGAGGAACGCCTAACCCATTCTTGTATTGGGATGAGGAAATCGGACTTCCTTGGAGTGGATGTGCAACTCTGAGCTGACCCACCTTGAGACTTCTTGCCCTTTTTGAGGAGGGGATGGGGTATGGGGAGGAAGGGGAGGGGGAATGGGGAGGAGGGAGGCTGAAGGCTGTCTGGGAAGGATTGGGAGGAGGGAAGGGTGGGGGGGGATCAGGGGAATACATGGGAAAAAAAGACTTTTCTATAAATTACAAAACAAAAAAAAAATTACAGATGTCTGTTCACAACCTTGTGAGTGTTGGAAACACAACCAGGGACCTATGCAAGAGAGCCATGTGCTCTTAACAGCTCAGTCATCCTTCCAGTTCCTAAAGCACTTTCAAATAGATAGAATATTGTCTCTACATAGGCAATGTTCCAGAAAATGGTGGTTTATGGTGGAACTGTTGATACTCAGCTGGCAAGAGGCTTCATTCTTCCCAGGTGAAGGGCTCATCTTCCTTTCCATGTTTCCCTTCAATTTCCCAGCTTTTCTCTGTTGCTTCAAAAATATCTAACTAGAACAACTCTATAATGGAAAATTGTATCTCAGTTCACAGTTTTGGGGTATTTTAGACCATCACAGCAAGAAAGTCTCTGACTGCATTGTTCACAACTGTCACTGGGGCAGAAGTGTGTGGTGTAGTCTCCTTTCACAGGGGCAAGAATGAAGGGCTGGCCTAAAACTTTGAAAGGCCCTCCTGGATTATTAAATCTGCCAGCTAGGTTCCACCTTCTAAATATCTGATAGCCTCCTAAAAGAATCCCACTATCTGGGAACAAGTGTTCAGTGTATGAGTACATTGGAAACATTTTAGATTCAAAATAACACTTGTTAAGTACTTTTCCCCTCGAACATACTTAGGTGGGAAAGTCACAAAGTTTATTAAAGTGTACTTTCTTCCATGTCCCCACCTAAAATCATTACTGGAGAAAATATTGTCCAGCAATAAATTGACAGCTTCATATTTAAAGTAAGTTTTAATGCTCTGAGAAGAGCATTATTATTTTATTTTTTTTACTCATCCATTAAATCTTTTTTACATTCTTCTGCCTTCAAACTTCCAAAAAAATAGAGAATTTTTAGATTCATCACTGGTGCTATCTATTTAGCAACACTGTGCCCATATCAACTAATGCTTATTTTAAATATGAATTTCCCTTACTCTTATCTAAAGCCAACCATTATTTTATATCCTTTTGTGTACTTTTGCCTTGGACTACATCTATTTTTCCTTTTTATAACCTGCACATGCTTTTACTTTAGTATTCCAATAAACATACATATATCCTATTTTCTTCTGTCATATAAGGAACTATCTCATGATGTCACTTCCTTGTTTACTCACATCACATTCTTTTACTCATCTTGAAAAGCATAACTTAAAAGTTTGACAACATTTGAGTTTGCAATTTCCCCATCTCTACTAATTTTATTTTATTACATCCCCTATTAGCAACTTGCTATCACTATAGTTCTTAAATTCAGAGCCTTGGCTTTTGTAGATGAGGCTCTGGTACTCCTTCTTCATAGACCATATTAAGATACAAATGTGGAAGTTTAAATAAGTGTCCCCATAGGCTCAAATAATTGAAAGTTTGCTCCTCAATTCCTGGTGCTGTTTAGACAGGTTATGAGGAAGTGTAGCCTTGTTGGAGGAAGTTCATCATTAGAAGGCGTTTTGAGAGTTCAATGGGTCAACCTACTTGGACTTTGTTCTGTTTCCTGCCTGTTAGTGGAGCTCTGATATCTGAGCATGTCTGTCCCTTCCTGACATGCTTCTCTCTGGTGATGGACCCCTATCCTCTGAGAACTCCAATGTAAAATATAATCTTTCTTCCATTAAAAAAAAGATTTTCAATTTTATTTGATGTTACAGTGAATGATACAGTTTCCAGGTTCTCTCTCCCTCTTTTTTGCCATTGGTATCCTGGAAGACTGTAGATTTGATGAGCTAATATTGCATCCTATCCATCAGTTGTTAAAATTTTTCTAGTGGAGATTTTGAGATATTTTGGGTATAGAACCATGTCATCTGGACATAGCTCAAAATTTCCCTTCCTATTTATGCCCCTTATATATTTTTTTTCTTGTCTTATTACTCTTGTTAGGACTTCCAGAACAATGTTGAACTAGAGTGGAGACTATGAACCTACAAACACCATTGTTTTATTCCTCATTTTAGTGGAAATGCTTTGGGTTTTTCTCTGTTTAATATAATTCTGGCTTAGATTTGCCATATATAACTTTTTAGGTTAAGATATACTCTTCTTATTCCAAGTACTTTTAACAGGAAGGGATGATGAGTTTTGTTAAAGGGCTTTTCTGCATCTATGGGTATGACAATGTAATTTCTGTCACTGAGACCATCTATGTAATTTATAATGTTTATGTGGATCATCCCCTCCTCTCTGGAATAAAGCCAACTTGATCATAGTGAACAATCTTTTTGATGTGTTTTAATTTGGCTGACAGGTATTTCATTGGGAACATTTGCATCATTAAGGGGAATGGTCTGCAACTTTCCTGTTGTTGTTACCTCTTTGTCTGGTTTTGATATCAGGGTACTACCAGCATGTTAAAATGGTTTGAAAGCTTTCCTTCCTTTTCTGTTTTATGGAATAGTTTGAGAAAAATTGATGTTAGCTCTCCTTTGAATGTCTAGTAAAATTCACAAATGAATTTATCTTAGGCTGGATCTCTTTTTTAAAAAGTATGGAAATTAAAAATCAGTTTCAATGTCACTACTTGTTACATATCTGCTTAAATTATATATTTTATCTTGATTTATGTGTGTCAATAAATTTATCCATTTCTTTCATATATTCCATTTTTTAGATAAGAACTCTGATTTTACTAATGGTCACCTTCTTTATATGGAAAGCCGGCCTAGTGAAGTTGAGGTTGCTCTGTTCTGGTTAGTGTGTCTGGGCATGTTCACTGACTGCTTTCTGCTGAGCCAGCTTGAAGGCTGCCACTGTGCCTGGGACAATACCTCTGGGGGAATCTCTGCCTGCCAATGGGTTCTGGGAGGAGGGTATATAAGACTCTCCCCATTGCTGAGTAAAGGAGTCTGCAGGACTGCCCTTTGCTTAAAGGAATCTGTGTCTCTTACTCATCTGACTCCCAGAGTCTGTGCTGCAGACTATGAACCTTCTCACTCCCTCCCCCAAGGGATACCCAGATTGAACATCATGCAACATTTCTCTTTCTGCTTGTTAGTTTGGATAATTTGTCTATCTTGTTTATCTTTTCAAAGAAATATCTCTTTGATTCATTGATTCTTTGTCCTAGACTGGAGTTCTTAGTAGGCTTTTACATTTCTTTAATGTCTACCCTAATCTTAATACTTCTTTCTGCTTTCTGATATGTAAAACACATAATTTTCTTTTTCTACAACTTTAAGGTGTATCATTAAGTTACGTGTTCTTAAGGTTTAAAGTGGATTAAGTTGATGTCACATTACTGCTACAGTTCTCAGAAAAATTCCAAATTTAAGGTATCAGGAGCAAATCACGCAGTATAACTGCTTATGACAGGCAGGGCTGAGGTCTACTATCAGATATACAGCTCATAACAACTCTGTTTTCAAGCATGTACTAGATCTCTGAGGCCTCATTTTCAAATCAAAATATAATCACATCATTTCCTTCTTCCCCTTTCCAAATTCTATGTTTCTCCTCAAGCATTGGTGCCTTTCAAACCCCTGCCTTCCTCTTCTAATTGCTACCTGTTCACACAGGTACATACAACCTGCTGAGTCCTTTAGTGTTGCTAAGGATTTCAGGGCTGATCACTTGACACTGGGCTCATCTCTGGGGAAGACAGGAGCTCCTCTCTCTGTTGTCATTAGTTGCCTATAGCTTTTGTCTTGGTGTGGAGCCCCATGAGGTTTCCCCCTTCCCTGTGGTAGCAGGTCCTGTTCAGACAGCAATAGTTTTGAAACAACTGGGGTGAAGACTCCCTGTCACTTTGAAGAGACCCAGCTTCACGGCAGACTTCCTGGGTGTTTTAATTCTTACAGTCTCTCTGCCTCTTCCTCCGTGCTGTTCCCGTGACCTAAGGTCAGGGGGTGGGCTGCAGACGTATCCACTGGGTCTGGGCACTTCATGATCGTTTGTTGTCTTCCTTCCTCCCTTCCTTCCTCCCTCCCTCCTCCCTTCCTTCCTTCCTCCCTTCCTCCTCCCTCCCTTCCTTCCTCCCTCCCTCCCCCTTCCTTCCTTCCTCCTTCCTTCCTTCCTTCCTTCCTCCCTCCCTCCCTCCCTCCCTCCCCTCCCTCTCTCCCCCTTCCTTCTTCCTTCCTTCCTTCCTTCCTTCCTTCCTTCCTCCTCCTTCCTTCCTCCCTCCCTCCCTCCCTCCCTCCTTCCTTCCTCCCTTTCTTTCTTAATTTATTTAATTTTTCCAGGTGTGGTTTTCTGCAATGATCTCTATTGCAAAGAGAAGCTTTATTTTCATGAGGATTGGGAACTACACTTATTGTGGGTATAAAAATACATATTTAGAATGTGGTCAGAAATTATGCTTGTTTAGTAAATCATGTCTCTGACTCCTTAATGTGAGCACTCAGGACTCTTGAAGACTACCTTTTCCCCCATTTACACCCAAAGATTGTAGCACATCATGTTTTTGTTTTCATTTGATTCTAGGAATTTTTTTTCTTTTTCTTTTTCTTTTTTTTCCCCTCCGTGTCTTCCGTGGCCCATTGATTGTTCAGTAGTGTTCTGTCTAATCTCCGAGGCTGTGTTTGCTTCACAGTTTCTCTTATGTGTTTGTAGTCTCGTTCCATTGTGATGAGACAGAGTACACGGAATTATTTCAGCCCTCCTATGGTTTGACCTCTCTCTGTGTCCTAATGTATGACCTATTTTAAAGAGTGCTGCATGGGCTATGAGGAAAACGTGTATCCTCCTGGGTTTGTGTACAATGTTCTGCAGATATATGTTAAGTTCCTGTAATCTATAGTATCATTTAATGCAGTTATTTTTGTTGTTTTATTAGAATGACATGTCAACTGGATAGAGTAGTATATGAAAGTCACCCTCTTTTTTTTTTTAACCTGTGAATAGTCTATGAATTTACATCTAGTAACATTTATTTTATAAATTGGGTGTACTACTGTTTGATATATATATATATATATACATACACACATATA
Organism: Phyllotis vaccarum; assembly: GCA_033318265.1. Classification (NCBI taxonomy): domain Eukaryota; kingdom Metazoa; phylum Chordata; class Mammalia; order Rodentia; family Cricetidae; genus Phyllotis; species Phyllotis vaccarum. The sequence continues at coordinate 57,341,169 of JARWLC010000011.1, forward strand.
TATGTATATATATATTTAAAGTTGTAATATTCTATTGATGGATTGTCCTGTAATCAGTACGAAGTTACCTTTTTAAATTTTGAACTTCTTACTAGTTTCAATTTGAAGTTTATTCCATCAGATAGCACCTGTTTGTTTCCTAGGTTCCGTTTGCCTAAATATAGTTTTAGTAGCTTTATTTTGCTGTGATAAACACCATAACTAAAAGAAATGTGGAGGAAAAGGTTTGATTCAGCTCATAGATTACAGTTTATCATTGAGGGGAAGCCTGGGCAGGAGCTCAAGGTTAGAACCTGGAGCTAACATCACATAAGAACACTTTTTTACTGGCTCACTTCAGTATCATGTTAAGCTATTTCTGAAATGCCCCAGGCCCACCTGCCTAGGAATGGCCTACAGTAGACTGGTTCTACATTAGCAATCAAAAAAATGCCCAAAGACATGCCAAGTGGGCAGTCCAATGGAGGTGATTCCTCAATTGAGACTCTTCCCTCTTTCCAGATGTGTCAAGTTGACAACCAAGTTTAGACACCATCAATACATTTTAGCATCTTTCCTCCCCAAGGTAGTGTCTTAGTTTATTGTCTGTTGCTGTGATAAATACTAAGACCAAAAGTGACTTTGGGAGGAAAGGATTTATTTTAGCTTACAAGTTACAGTGCATCACTGAGGGAAGCTGGTACAGGACCTCAAGGCAGGAACCTCGAGGCAGGGACGGAAGCAGTAACCATGGAGTCACGCTGCTTACTGGCTTGCTCTCCTGCTCTTATTCACCGACCTTTCCCATATAGCCTGAACCCATCTGCCCAGGGAGGGCATTGCCAACATTTGGAAATGAAAGTCTAGAGAATGGAAGTTACTTGGCCAAGCACAGACAACTAATAAGTGGTGGAAGTAGGCAACAAGGTAAGTAGTGAGTCTCCAAAGGTAAGGAGTGTGATTTTTTCCTTTGTGGCTAGTAGTTCATGCTTTGGCGTTGAATGGATTTCTTCAAACTCGTTACTAATTCTAAGAGGCTCTGGGATGATATTTCTGTCCACCTCCAGCTTGGCAGGGGGATTTATTGAATGCTTTTGCTTAGTGTTGTCATGGCAAGAATTCAGAAAGTTGTCAGTCACAGCTTTGTCCTTGTCCCAGGAGGCCGCTCTCCATTCTATCTCCTCATCAAGCTCAGAGGCCCAGAAGAGTAGGAACCCCATGCCTTTTCATCACATTGCCTGAACCATGACACCTACAGTAATTCCACAGCTTTGCTTTAAAAAGCAGCATGGCGGTGAAAGCCTAGTGGAGGTGACTTCAGAAAAGAGAATCCTGGGGAGGAGCCTCGTGTTGCAATGGAGGCTTCCTTATTTCTGGAGAGTCTGTTCCAGCCTTAGTTTCCTTAGATGTAAGCTGCAGCTCATAATTTGGTCTCCCTGGAGTTGTTAATAAATGCAAACTCCATACATTGAAGTTCCCTCACAAGGCAATAGCCTATGCTGCTGTCTCTCATTTCTCCCACTAAGTTCCACCGCGCCCCCACCATGAGCACTTTCTGACCTTCAGCTTCTCCACCTATAAAAGAAGATAAATCATAAGTTCCCACCCAGTCATTGTAAAGGGCAGATGAAAGTGTTGCATAAATTCTGAGGCACTGGGCACATCAATAAGAACTGAATCACAAAGGAGCTTTAGGAAGCATAAAATCATTTGATTTTCCTGCCAGCGAGGACCTGGTCTATTCTCTGCCTGAAGCTCTGAAGGGTCAGAGGCCAAGGGGTGTGGCAATTCTTTGGCAAGAAAAGAGAAAAGATGAATGAAGAAAATTCAAACACACCTTTCTTGAACACCATACCAAGGGGAGAATTGATTTCAGTTGAACTTGTCCAAAGAAATTACTGACAATTACAGGCTGAGGAAATTGAGTGGTGAATGTATTTATAGAATGTATAAAAGCACATTATGATTGCTCCTGCTTTGTATATTTTGTGGAATTAGACACAAAAATTAGGTTTTCTTTTTTCATAGTTTGCTTTTTTTCCTTACCAGATCCCCCCTTGCTAGAACCACACACACTCCCAGGGGATGTACACTGCTCCCTCCTTCAAATGTAAAGGACTGCTCAGACTGCAAGATGACGCATCCAGAGAGACAGTTATTGTTCAGCAGGAGGGTTCTTATATTCATGCTCTGCACTCTGCTTTACAATCCTACCCACACATCAAATCCAGAACTGAAGCTGATCTATGCTACAAATCCCACCTATGTGCTATGTGGGCCTGCCCTCTGACACTGGACCATTCTTCCCGAATCACTCTGGGGCAACATACAACCCTGCTGCTCCTCATCTATCTCTCAGCAGACATTGCAGCTTCCTTGGAGACAGAAACCACTTCTGGCCTTGTATTAAAACTCAATATGTTGTCTGTCATGGAGCAAATGCTTCTATAATGGACTATCCACCGAAGTACATGCTCTCTTTATTATAATAGACAAATGGGAAACATGGCTGCTGGCAAAAACTTGTGGCAGGAGACTGCTCTAAAGGAGGGCAGGGGAGGGGGGATGGCTCCTAATGTCTCCTGAAAAGCCATTGACTAGTTTACATCATAGTTGCTGTGATAAACACCACGACCAAAGGCAACTTGAAGAGGAAATGCTGTATTTCACCTTACAGCTTATGGCTGACCATTGAGGGAAGGCAAGAATCTGGAAGGAGCTGAGGCAGACAGAGACGCTGCTTCCTGACTTGCTTTTCAGGATTGTTCAGCTTGCTTTCTTATATAATAGAGGACCACATGCCCATCCCACAGTCGGCTCTCTCCTACAACTCATCAGTGAAGAAAATGCCCTCCACATATGACCACGGGACAACTTGATGGGATGGGTGTGATGCCTTGAGATTCCCCTCTTCCAGGTGATTCCAGCTTGTGTCCAATTGACAGGAACTAACCACACAGCCACCGACTTATCTCACTAAGTAAACACAAGTAATAACTTCCCGGCCTATAGTCTGGGACTCATATCTTTGTGTGAAAAGTCATCAAAAACAAGAGCCGGAGTAACCAGAGCCATCTCCAAATCTCTAGAGTTGTTCACAGGTAGGTACAAGGGTGGCTTTGCACACTGTCCGCATGGGCGAGTTTCTCAGGTCTCCCAGTATGTGCTGGATAATTTCCATCCTCTTTTTTTCCTTGAGGAATTAAACATTCATCTCTTTAACATAACTGGGTTTTAAAAACTGGGTTTCACTTTTTTTGTGGAGGATGTGAAAAGATGTTGAATTCACCTCCATCCTCTGTGTATCGTTTGGCTACACATATGACTGTTTCGGGCTCAAGGGTCCCCTGCCTGTGGAAACATGTAGTCATCAAGGGTCCTCTGCTTGTAAGGCACTTACTCATCAACAGAGAAGAAAGGCACCGCTGCTGCGGCTATGTGAGAGGACATTTTCCCAGGGGCCGAGGTGTGAACAGCATTTCCGAAATGCTCCTTTTTGTGTAAAAAGGTCTCGCTAACCATTTTGCTCATGAGAACATGAAAGGAGGAAACATCACAGAAACCCACACACTAGCATTTGCAAGTATCGACAAACTTGGTCAAATGACTTTAAGACAAAAGAGGGGCATGATTCTCTCTTATCAGATGTCTAAAGGACAGGAGAGGACATGTATCAGGGATGGCCAGATCAACTCCATCTGTGGTGAAGGGGCTCTTGACTGCAGAAGGTGGGTGATGGATTCTCCATGAGTTGGTAGGCTAGAGGGAGGGCCCTGGAATTTGCACTTCTCAAAATTACGTGGGTGATTCAGAGGTTAATTTCTAATTTACAAGTACCTATGTGTCTGTCTGTATTTCTCTCTACCTATCTATCCATGCACATATAAATCCATAAAAAAATTCAAGGAATGCATTCTAAGAGCCCAAGGTAGACAGGAGAATTGAACGAGGCACTGTACCCCAAAGCTATATAGTTGTCTCTGTCATGCTGAATTTAAAGACACAAGAACAAGGCTTGGTTCTTATTGAAAGAGACATATACAAATGAAAAAAAAAAAATGGCAGCAAGGGGCCCAGCTTTGGCTACCCAACTAAATACCCTAGGGAGGAAGCACAAATGCATTTGGAATAATCAAAGGAAAGGCATTTGAGCTAAGTCTTGAGTAATAAATACATATGCTTGCTACTTAGGTCCGGTAAAATGCAGACGCAAAATGGAGGAGGGAGTTTAGGTGGGATTTTGAATGTAGTTTTTTAGAGTCTTTTCTGAATTAGGCTTTCTGAATTTGCATCCCACTCTGCCCACAAAACAATCACATCATCTCAGCATTGGTGCCCATTTCTAAAGTCATAATATTCTCATTGCTAAATCGGGATTGTTAGCTTATTCTCATGGAATGGCAGATGACACAAGACGCTTTTTCATACTGGGTTTTTGAATCTCACCAACCTAGGTGTCCATGCTGGCACTCAGATTCTGGCCAGTTTTCCTCTTTCATTTGCATCACCTAAAACTGAGTAAGAGTATAATACATGCATGCTGTATGTGGATCCCAAAAGCTCATATGTTGAAGAGTTGGTTCCCGACTAGGGTATCTGATCACAGAGAACTTAATGAATGGTGAAGATTTTGACTTTGTCAGTAAATTAATTAATAATCTATTCATGAATGTATCACCTGATGATGTTATTAACAATTAACAATGGCTGAGCATGTGAGGTGTAGACTGGCTGATAGAAGATGGTAGCAGGCAATGCCTGAAAAGGGCATGTCTTGTGCCTGGCCATTTGCCTATCAAAAGCAAGTGGCTTTGATGGATGGCGTTTCCATTTTTCCACTATGTCTCACTACAGGCCTCCAAACAATGGAGGCACAATGACATGTTCTAGAACAACAAACCATTTTCTCCTATAATGTGTTGTCTTATGGTCACTAACTGACAAGATAGTAGTGTGGTGTCCCAGGGGGTAGTCAGGAAGCATAAAGGATAACGGTTACACATGAAATATGTTCCGTTCAAGATCTGATGCCTAGCTGGTCCTAGGCGCACACTGAATAGTCTTGTGTAGTAACTCTTCTGGAAAGTGTTCAAGGCCCTGTGCTCCATGGTCAGGCCTGACCCGTGGTGGGGAATTCCCCTTCAGATCTAACCCATGTAATTATTGCTGCTATAGAGAGTGGTAACTAGGTCACAAGGCCCTGAACTTACCTACTCAGGCCAGCATGTCTAACAGGAGGCTATCTCCACTTGATCCAGCTTAGCTTTATACATCAGAGGCCCAGACCACCATGAACAGCAAGCTAACATGCCAAGAATTTCCTTCTGGAGAGAGAATCAGACTTCTCCACAGAAAGGACCTTAGTTGGTTGTCTATTCCATGGAGAGGCAGGCTGGTATAGGTGTTACTAAACAGGGGAATGACACTAGGTAGTGAGAATAAGAACTTACATGACTCATACAAATAGGCCATTCAGTTCTGCTTGTGAGTGAGCATCGTACATGCTGGGCTAAAGGCAAGAAGGGACATCATGGAGCATCTCCAAATCCCAGGCCTGAGTATTATGTCTTCCCTTTATGAGGTTTAGTCCGAGCCTAGAGAGGTCAGGGACCATCCTTGGCCCTTGAGCCATACCTCACTGAATAAGGGTAAGTGTGTAATGTTAACTAGGCTTCTGGAGCCTGTTTCTCAATGAGCAAAGAAGTGACCTTTTCAAAGTCAAGGTCATTTTGGTACCAGATGCCAAGGCCTGGTCTGTCTCCCTGGTTCTTTCCCTGTCTTCATAGGCAAATTCCTGTGAATCTCATTGTGGTGGGGGTCAGGACTGCAGTGGAGCCATCAAGTTGTGGGTGCCTACCAGTGTGGTGATGGAACCACCTTCTGCCCTCAGAGCCTCAGTTATCTATTCAAATCTGTAGTAGAAAATTCTGTCCCAAGACATCAGCAAAGGGAACCATTAATAATAAAGATATGAAATTGGAAATAATTGGAAAATGACCAAATTTCCTGTCTATAGGTGCAGGGTTGAGTTTATCCTGAATTTCCAAAGGTGACTTGAAGACCAAGAATGCTGACATGGAGCAGAAAATTAATGGCTTAAGATGGCCAGTCTGGAAAGTACCAGGAAGCAACGGACCATCAATGGGTACCGAACAGGGAACAGGGATTAGTGAAATCTTGGTGCGCTCTCTCTCTGTGTCTCTCTGTCTGTCTCTGTCTGTCTCTGTCTCTGTCTCTGTCTCTCTCTCTCTCTCGTGTGTGTGTGTGTGTGTGTGTGTGTGTGTGCTGAAAGGTACACAAGACAAGGAGCCTCTAAATTCATACTCTGAATCCGTCATGTCCACTGGCACCTCTTTGCTCTCTTGGCTTCAGGAGCCGGAGATTCATAATTTAATGTGTTGAGCCTCGAGTTTAGATCCATCCACAGACCTGTGTGTACAGCAGGGCCAGGGAGGCTGCTTACAGTCAGCACCCACAAGGGGAGGGTTGTTTTGCTTGTTTTGTGTAAAACGATGTGTCTTCTTAGGGCTTCCGTGACTGTTCCTTATTTCCCCGGAATAGCACCGCCTAAGCAGCGCCCCCCCCCCCCCCCCCGCCCCTACCCCCCACCCCGCTGCTCTGACAGTTTCATTATCATGTCTAATTGCCTTTCTTCTCTCTCATTTTCCAAATTAGACAAGGAGTAAGCACATTTTAAAACCTAGTGTGTTTTCCTGTCTAGTTAGTTGAAAGGAAAAAGTCTAAACTGGGGGAGGAAGGCGGCAGGCTTGGGCAAGGATGGCCTCTGTCACGGGCCCAAGGACACTGGGGAGAGGTGGTTGAGTTCAGGGCTGTACAGGTCATGGAGACCATCCTGAGCTGGAGGCAAGAGACTTAAATATTCATCAGCAAATCCGCAGTGTGTGAAAAGTCAGGTCGAATCTTGTAAAATCTCCCCTACAGGTCCTAATGGAAACTGACACCAAGATCTTCTCTCAGAGTTCATATCTTCTCATTTTCCAACTGGCCAAAGTGTAAAAACCACTCACTGCAAGTTTAATATCTCTAATATGTGGCTGCCTTTTAGCCTCAGGAGAAGGACAGGTATTCATTTTCATAGATTACTTTTTAACCATTTTTTTTCCAAGTGGGGGTGGTACTGAGAGAAAACAGAGGCAGAACAGATGCCTCCAGCCCTTTGATCAACTTTTCTGCAGACAGCCAGGCTGCCCACTAGCACCTCTTTAACTACGGCCTGCCGGGGAGAAAATGAGTAGCTTTGGCTCTGCAATTACAGTACCTGCTGAAGGCCCTGTCATCACAGCCAGCGGGACCTGATCCCAGCAGCTCAGCTGCCCCAGAATTACAACTGCTGGGCACAAAGTTAAATACCCCCTGGGCTGGGCAGCTTCATAGGCTCAGAAGTTCAAGCCAGCCCTCTCCCATCCCCCAGTCAGTATAAATATGAAAAACGGAAAGCCTGCATGCAAGGCTGGCAAGGCAGGAGGAAGGGACAAAAACATGGTAAAAATGGCCCTATCTCCTGCCTGGGATTCAGGGAATGCAGCTTTGGCAAAAGTCTGGTTTCCAGAAGGAGATGAGGGAAAGGGATGTAGCCTCTAAGCAGGTCATCTGACTGTCCTTATGTGAGATAGTTGGCTAGAAAACATTAAATATTTATGGTAACGTGACCTTGCCTTAGGCTTTTTATGTGACTCACCTGAACTCCAATATCCATAGCAGATATACCATCCACATGCCTGTCACTTTAAGGGCTCAATCCTTGGCTCTATCTTCCTTTGCTTGTGTAATACCCACGTGTAATATCTTTATACAAACCTGCTTCCTGCCTCTGGATCTTTGAAAATGCTGCCCTTTGAGCTTAGAGCCCTCTCCTAGGCTGTTTCTCAGGTGTCTCTCTCCTTTTAGGGCTCCTTCTCAGGATCCCTATGGGAACTCTGTGGTGGTCTTAGCATACCATGGAGCCTGTCCAGGTCCCTTACACACAGGAGTCTCATTCATACTCCATAAGCTTCTTAGAGCTTTGAGATTTTGACCATGCCCCCCACCCAGGGCTGCATACGGTGGCTGATACAGGCCAAACTTGGAAAAGCCTTGAATAAATAAACAAAACAAATCTTATTTTCAGAAGAGAGAATTTAGTGGGTGAGGGTGCCAGAGGTGAGAAGGGACCTGGGTTTGCCTAAAGTACATCCTCTAGAAGAGGATGCTAGATGTGTGAGATAGGGTGGTACACTTTTCAGCTAGAGACTGTGCCTGAATTGGGGTAGACACATATACATAGCATCGAATCCAGAAATCTCCGGGGAGGAGCCATAAAAATTGGCCACCAAGCTTACAGAACCAAAGTAAACACCAGACTCACAGTGAACGTAATAAACACGAGATCAACTCTACTAATCCTATGCTTCAAGGTCAAATATGATGCCCACTAGCTTTAAATTGTGAGATCTTAAGGCATCCATTCTCTCACTCTCAAGTGCAACCTGGACATAAATTAGAGGCTTGCAAGGCTTATCCCAGGCCTGTTTGTTGGAGCAGAGATTCAAGTGCTAGCTACTCTGTGAGTGGCTTCTGGTACATGGTAGTGTGGGCCATGAGGTGGTGCCTGCCCTCTGTAACCAGGCTGCCAAGGCAGGTGTGAGGATGAGCCCTCAGTCCTACCCAAAGGCCACTGTCCTCTTTTCTGGCAACATCTGGCTTGAGCTCCACCAAGGTCTCCCAAAGAATGTGCAGAGAGGAGCTAGCAACAGAGATCAACGCAGACACAGCATGTCATTGGTATTTTTTGGCTCCATGAGGCCTGGATGGTTGAGGGGGACTTCTGATGACTTTCCATGGCTTTGGTGATGACAGCTCCTAGTAAAGTCACAGATGGCTCCAGCCCGTCCCCCTGGGGTATGGGCTTTCCATTCATGTGGCTTTTACATTTATTTCTCTCTGCTCATCAGCAGAGATCCTTTTATTTTAAGAACAATGAGAAGGGACAGCTGGAGAACCGCTGCCGTCATTTGCTGAAATTCTTTTGACGTTTGCTCATTGCTCTGTAATTACATCTCCAACTCTGTCCTCTCCCACAAATTAGGGCAAGAGCTGAGTTCCAGTTCTTCATGGGCTCATTTGTTGATTCACTAAATAAGCGGTTAGTTGTGCCTGAGGAGATGAGGAGGGACTGACATTGGCTCAATAGACTATGTCCAGCACTCACCCGCTGACTGGAGCAGGCTCGGAGTGCACCTCACACCCATTATGCATCTAGCCCTAGCCCAAATGTGCTTTGCACATCTGTTATGCACCAGACATTGGCCCAGCCCTGAATTAATCTCAGAAGCACCAAGATTAAACAAGAAGTAATCTGAAGTCTACAAGGTCACCACTGAAACTAGGCAGGGAGAAAGGTATGCAGTGCCTTTGTCCAAAGGACAGAGGAAGTTTCTCTCGGGAAGTGTGGCTGGGCCTACCCTGGGGGGGCGGGGAGAGGAAAGAGTGATTGATAGAAACAGAGAGTGTGCATTTGGTATTAAAGCAGCATTGGGAGTCTGAGAAACTGAGCCAGGTTTAGGGGACTGGAGCACAGAATCAAGGCTCTCTATGAAATGAGCAGGTGTACTGAGGTCAGCTCCCGTGAGATTTCATGGACAAGGGGTCAAATGTTGACATATCAATTCTGACCTCAGTCCTAACTGCTGTTGTTATTACAATTTTTCAAATGAAGAAAATCAAGGTTTGTGTAGCAGTCCAGCAAACAATTTCCAATTCTTGCTGTATGTTCAAACTGAGAATAGATATGTTTATGGCTGGGTGGAAGAGATTCTTGGATATGGAACTCCTGTAAATGACAAAGGCAAGGCTGACCCTGGTCCTTTTGTTCCAGTATGCTCTTGTTGACATTATAAACTCAGGACTCAGCCAGGGCTCAGGCTGGGATGGGATGCCCAGGGTTCAGAATTTAGACAGGGCTCAGGCAGAGTTGGGGTGCCCAGGGTTCAGGACTCAGCTGGGACTCAGGGTGGGCTGGGGTGCTCAGGGCTCAGGGCTCAGCCAGGGCTCAGGCTGAGATGGAGTGCCCAGTTGGAACTGCCTGTGTGGTTTGCTCATGGGACCCACACAAATGTCCTGCCACCCCCACATTGTATTCTCACCCTTAAATCCTGAAGAAAGAGCTGAAAGATGGGTATGGAGACTGTGGCCCTGGCTAGAAATGTGACAGAGGAAAGTTCTTCAATCTTGTCACTGCTGGGTCAGCTTCAGACCTATACTCTTTTGTCTATTACATCAGGGGAGCATGGAAGAAAGAGCTCCTGGTGGCAGGAGTGTGTAGCAGATGAGGCGTCAGAGAGGACCAGGAGAGAGTACAACCCCCAAAGCCCACAGAGGGTGACCTGACCTGTATACACCAGCCAGGCCTCATCCCCACTGAGTACCACAGCCTTCAAAGCACTGGTCCAAGTGGGCTACTGAGTTTTCAAGGCTTGAACCTGCAAGGATCATTGTGAATTCAAACCCCAGCTACTATTTCCAAAACAAACCCTGGGGAATAGAGCTGAGTGCAGACAAGGGGATGATGGAACCGGTGGGAACAGAGATAGCGTGTCGCCGTGAAAAATGATATGAATGGTCTTCAAACTCTAAAAATAGAGCTTTGAAAGGATACAGTTATTTCAGTTCTGGTTGCATGCCAAAGGGACTGAGCCAAGGCTCTGAGTTATCTGGGTCCCCTGATCATGACAGTACTGTTTCTAACAGGCAAGATCTAGATACAGCCTAACTGTCCACTGATGCATGAATGAATAAAGGAGAGGCAATAGGCACATACAAGAGAATATATTCTGCCTTAAGAAGTAAAGCATTCTCATCACTGTGGTAACAAGGATAGGCATGGAAGAGAGTACAGGCAGCGAAATAAGAGGCAGACAAACTACCATCTCCATTGAGAATCTCTAAAATACTCAAGTTCATCAAAGTAGACAAAGTGCTAGTTTCCACTAGTCGAGGGGAGCAAAAAACGGTGGGTGGTTCCCTTTAAGTAGTTAGTTTTTGCTAATAGACCTCTGGGATGGTTTGTATGAGAAATGTCCCCCCACCCCCACCCCCACCCCCACCCCCACCCCCACCCCCATAGGCTCAGGTATTTGATGCCCAGTCAGTGATGCTGTTTGGGAAGGTTCGAGAGATGCAGCCTTGCTGAGGTAGGGGAATATGAATGTTTTACAGCTGCGCTCCATTTCCAGTTTGCTCTCTTGGCTTCTTTTCGCAACTGAAGATGTGAGCTCTCAGCATCGCATTCCCGCCACATGCCTGCTGCCATGATTTCCACCGTGGTGGACTCACGCACTCATCCCTCTGGAGCTATAAGCCTAAGTTAACACCTTCTCGAAGTTGCCATGATCATAGTGTTTTATCAGTCACAGAAAAGTAATATGAACCCAGCTCCTGTCCAGTGTCCCACCTGGTGCCAACTTCTGCCCTTCTCAGACCATGCAGTAAATGAACTTGATTCTCCTTTTGTCCTACAGATGACAGGACTAGCCTGAGAGACATTGACGCTCCTCTGGGCACAGTAATTGGTTCTGAGATGAGCACATAGCTCAGCCCGCGGCCATCAGAACTCATCCTCAGGACTCACTTACAGGGTTCGAGAAGGAGGTAGGCTTTCCCCAGAGGACATCCCAGAGGAGGTGAATCTGCAGCTGTTGAATGCTGTCCTATTACCACATAGAGAACAACTCTTAGAAAATGGAGCCTGTGTCAAAGAAAGCAGAGCCATGACATGGAGAAACAGTGTGGAGACGTCATCTGAAGGCTGGAAAGCATGAAATTCCGGAGTGTATAAGTTAGAAGTCTACTGCTCTTTGATGGCTGTGGAAGCCAACTGCTCGGCTCCACTGCCGTGGAGCAGAGATGATTGACAGCCCAACACATTATTCTTATTCACCCTGGCAGATCCCACCTACTGGGGTCCCCCTTCCTTTTGACTTCCCCAGTGGCTCCTTTATTTTTCAAAATGCACATCGTGTCAGTTCTCCACTCACATCTTCTTTGAAAGCATGCATCTCTGAACATTCTAGAAGCCTGCTGTTCTTCTCTTCTTGGGCTTCAAAAGTTTGAAACAATCCCCAAGTTCATATGTTAATAGAATGTGGAGGGGCCCCTGGGAAGTGGTGGGGATTAGATGAAGTCTCTAGGGTGGGTCTCCCATGATGGCTTTAGTGGGAAAGGCCGTTGATTCCCTTCCTCATCTGAGCACAAACCCCACCAGGGCCAGGCCAGGCTTCCACGCTATCAGCAAACACATTTCTATTCTGTTCTCTGTTAGTCGCTCAGTCTCAGGACTTTTGTTATAAAAACAGGAAAATGAACTAAGATACTTGTCCATCAGCTAGAAGAAAGGACCATACCCTTCACTGCACTGTGACAGTTTTCTGTATTGTGCAAACTGCGTTATAAGAAGATGAACCACCTTTTTAAAATGAAAATTAATTTCTCTCTCTGTGTGTTCAAGACCTGATTAGATGACATTATATAGCTGAAGCACCTGACGTTTGAGACTAGACCCCTACTCAATCTTTCTTCAGTTTTGGAAAGAAGAAATATTTTACAGGGGGCGAGGTTTACCACTGTTCTCTTGGCTTTTAGACAGAAATATATTTTTCACACCTTTTGCCACACTCAGGTCCTACCTCCTCTTATCTTGCCAAGTAAGTTTCCCACTGGTCACCTTGGTAGTCATGATGCGTTCTTCCCATTGTTTATCACCAGCAAACACCGTCGGACTTGTCCCATGGTAGATTCTGACTGCTCTTGCGTTCATGTCTTCAGCTGGCTCTTGTGTGAGTTTTGGTAGCACACTGCTGTGGTCCTTAGCGGACGCAGCAGGATCTGGTGTCCAAGAGAACTTATGAGAGTCAGATGTGTCCAGAGATATCCCTGGCCTGTCTTGCTTTTGTAAAATAGTGTTCAGCTACGTGAAACTGTGTGTACCAATAGCATGGACATTGTTCACATGTCCATTTGTGTTTAATGGTCGTAATTATTGGTCTGAATTGGCTTGGGTGTTAGCAGAGTTAAACAAAGAACAGATCAGGCTTCTCAGGTTATTCAAAAGTGAATAAAGGGAGGAAAGAGAAAGGGAGAGGGGAGAGGGAGGGGGGTGAACAAAGACACCTGCTTTGGTAGGAGTCTGCACACCAGTTTGGTGTGGGAGTGTCTCTATGTATGCTGTGAATGTCAATCTTTAAATAAAGGAGCTGTTTTGGCACATGACAGGCACCATAGAAAAAGCAGGAAGGGAAATCAGAGCATGGGCAGGAGAAGGGCGGAGTCAGATCAGATTGAGCCAGAAGCTCAAAGGAGCAACATGTAAGGAACACAGGTAAGCCATAGGCCACGGGGCAGGACAGATTAATGGAAATGGGTTGAGTTAAGATGAAATAGCTAGCTAGCAATGTGCCTGAGCCATAGGCCAAACAACATGAAGTTAATATAAGCGTCTGAATCATTTTGTGGGAACTAAGCAGCAGCGGGCGGCTAAGGGGTCTGGGACTGCAGGTCTGTGGGTCAGGGCCTCTGGCCTAATGGGGCCAAGAAAACTTAATGTAACACTAGTTCACATTTAATAGTCCCAAGGATCAGAGAGTGTCGTTTACTGTACTCTGCAGGTGAACCTAGACCTGCTTGTTTGTAAAAGTTTCAAATCCACCGGTCTGACTTGAGACCTCCCAGCTTATTATCTTGGCAGTGATGGAGCCAGTTCCCCAAGAACATGTAACACCAGCTACAAATCTAAACAGAAAACAATTGCTCACTTCTGCATTGACTCCAGGAAATGAAAAATATACCACCCAGAGCAGGATCAGCTAGACAGGCATGGGGATGGGGATACGCTCCATAGTGAGTGAAGGCCCCATGCATCCTGTGTCATGGTGGGGTATCATGTGATCATTCACACAGTAAGGACACGAGACTATCCCAAACCAGCGGAGATCAGCATGGCCCACCACTAGCTGTCCTTCGCTTCACTGCAGTATCAGTCTGTCAACAGCTCTTGTGCATCCTGTTCCATCATCCATTAAAATAAATGCATAAGGAAAGAAAAGAGGGGCAATTCCTGTTCCAAAAGAAGTCAAGCCCATTTCCAGAATTTTCTGCCTTTTCCTTGCTTTGACACATGAATAACTGTTGCCTCCATTCAGGGTTGTTCAAAGATATTCACTCAAATACCTAGGATGCAACTCTCTAGAAGCCCACCCTCATCCTTCGAGTGTACACTTGTGCCCTGCAGTGTAGCTCTCACCCAATCGCCTACCTTGTCTGGTCTCTGTATTCTTTCTGACAGTGAGGCCATCCATAAACATGGGCAGAGATCTAATCATTGTCAGGGCTGGGAGTATGCCTCAGTAGTTAAGAGCACTGACTTGCTGCTTTTGCTTAGGACCTTGGCTCAGTTCCTGGCACCTACATGGTGCCTTAAAACTGTCTGTACCTTCAGTTCCAGGGGATCTGACACTCTCTTCTGACTTCTGCGGGCACCACGAATACAAATGGAACACATGCATACATGTGGGTAAACTCTCACAAGATGGAAGGATGGATGGATGGATGGATGGATGGATGGATGGATGGATGGATGGGTGGATGGGTGGATGGATGGGTGGATGGATGGATGGATGGATGGGTGGATGGGTGGATGGGTGGATGGATGGGTGGATGGATGGGTGGATGGATGGATGGGTGGGTGGGTGGGTGGGTGGGTGGGTGGGTGGATGGATGGGTGGATGGATGGATGGATGGATGGATGGATGGATGGATGGATGGGTGGGTGGGTGGATGGATGGGTGGGTGGGTGGGTGGGTGGGTGGGTGGGTGGGTGGATGGATGGATGGGTGGATGGGTGGATGGATGGATGGGTGGATGGATGGATGGATGGATGGGTGGATGGATGGATGGATGGATGGGTGGATGGATGGATGGATGGGTGGATGGATGGATGGATGGGTGGATGGGTGGGTGGATGGGTGGATGGATGGATGGATGGATGGATGGATGGATGGATGGATGGATGGGTGGGTGGGTGGATGGATGGATGGATGGATGGATGGATGGATGGGTGGGTGGGTGGGTGGATGGATGGATGGGTGGGTGGGTGGGTGGGTGGGTGGGTGGATGGATGGATGGATGGATGGGTGGATGGGTGGGTGGATGGATGGGTGGGTGGGTGGATGGATGGATGGATAGATGGATGGATGGGTGGGTGGATGGATGGGTGGGTGGGTGGGTGGGTGGGTGGATGGGTGGGTGGATGGATGGATGGGTGGATGGGTGGGTGGATGGGTGGGTGGATGGGTGGATGGATGGGTGGATGGGTGGGTGGATGGGTGGGTGGGTGGGTGGGTGGGTGGATGGACAGATAGGTATATAGGAAGATGCATGCATATATAGATGGATTGATGGATAGACAGACAGACAGACAGACGACAGACAGACAGACAGATGAGTGGGGCCTTTGAGAAGCCATCAGGCTGTGAGTTGCTTCTCTGCACAGATTAAAGCCATCTCGAGAATGTTAACACAGGAGCTGGATTTTCCCCCTGAGGACCAGCCTCCCATGTCCAGCTTCCACTCTCTTCACTAATGAGGTGACACAGTGACACGAGCCTTCTAGGTGCCACTCCCATCTTGGCTTTCTCTGCCTTTAGAAACATGAACCAATCAGCTTGCTTTAATTACAGATTACCAAGCTGATAGCATTTTGTTACTGGCACAGCATAAACTGAGACGAGAGCCCATGGCTATAACTGTTTCAAGTTCATGCCCAGGTCCTGCCAGGCTGCAACATAATAGCATCTCCACGCCAGTAACCATGATACAGCTGGTGTGCTTCCGCCCAGGGGACCTGGGGAACCCTTCTTCTTGGGTCTCATGAATTTCTAGTACCTTGGAGGGACCTCATAAGAGCCATCAGAGAGGTCCCCATGCCAGTCCATTGCCACTAAGTCGTTTTGTGTTCTAGTTCCACACACACGTGTGGGCACTGAGTGGCTTAGGGACACCCCCATCAACTATCCCCTCACCTTGCCAGCTCCACAGTTCCAGAAGGTTCCAGCAAGAGTCTTTTATTGAGCCTGAAGGACAGACCCAGTGGGACCTGTCCCCATCCTCGGCCTTGTGCACAGAACTACTTCCTCATTCCCTTTTAGTAAAAATCAACCGACCCAAACTGTCTCCAAATTGAGTTCTAAGTGGCCTGTTTTCACTTGTCCCAAACAGGCTCAGGGTCCAGCTTAGGCATGTACTGTCAACTGGGGTTAGAGAATTTCTTATTACTTTCTCAAGAATAAGCTCAAAAAATGGGCAGGAAAAGTAATTTTTTCTCGTTTGCAAATGGAGAGGCCAGATTTTGCAGACTCACACAGGAGCCAGATGGGGCTGCAGCTTCTTGGAAAGCTTGGTCCCTTAATTCTGCTCCTCAGTTCTGACTCCCCTTTTCTCTATTAGCAACCCATTCTCCAGCCCTTGCTTCTTCAGGCTCCAGGACCGTCCCCATCATCTTCAGAACAGAAGCGGGACTGGTCCACCTTCCTGAGACAGCTCAGGGGCCAAATGGGAGCCAGCTACAAACAGCCGCAGTACTAACCTCCCAGTGTCCAGAGCCCATTCTCAGACCCTCAGCACCCAGGGGAGGGGTCAGTGGCAATGACCTCTAAATGGAAATTGGCACTATAAGCTCCCCTTCATTCTCCATTTGAGGAAATGTCCTTGAACCTCAACTTGGTACTGGTTATGAACAAGAACTGTAATATGTATCTAATTACATAGGATCCTTGTTAGAGTTAGACAATGACTATGACAGCCCTGGAAACTATGGCAAATTTCGTCAATTATTATTGTCATCACAAGCCTGTCACTAGGTGGCTTTACAAACCCCATAGCCATTCTGGCATGGATTCCGCTGGAAGATTCTCCTTATGAAGAATCTAAGTTACACACAGCAAACCCTCCATTCAACAAGAATATTTGTTTATAAAGAGCCCTCCCCCCCCCCTTCAGGGCTCAGATGAACCTCCACCTTTGCAGATAAGGGAACAGAAAGTCAAAGAGGTGGCCTTGTAGATCCAGCATCCCCTGGAGTGGAATGAACAGTAGTGCCCATGGTGACCTATGGGTATGAAGAGATAAAAGACTCTCCCCTGCCCTCCACAGGTTACCTCCAAGCTCATCAGACCAGACTGAAATGTCAAAGAGACACAATAAAGCTGAGTTATGACCCAGGGCTCAGGGAGGTGCAGCCAGCCTGGCTTCCCAGTGTTTTCAGGTCTGGTGGGGAAATCTGATCCTACTTGTATTGGTGTGACCACAGCAGGGCCAATGTGACTGGAAAGAAGCCTCCGGATCACGTTGCAGACAATGGTGCCCTCTACTGGTAGCATAAATATATGTAACTTCAAGAGAGCCTGGCAGAGGTTAACAAGATCCATTACTAGGCAAGGATCCTTCATTCAGTAATGCCTGGAACCAGAAGTATTTTGTATCTTTGTTTTAAAATTTTACTTTAGAATTATATACATAACGAGATAGCTTAGGGATGGAACCCAAGCCTACATTAAAAATTCATTGGTATGTTGTATGCCTTACACACATGGATTGGCAGATACTTTATTTTCAGTACTTCTGATAGCATTGTGAACAAAGTAGTTTCCTGGAGTGGAATTTTCCACTTTGGGTTCACAATTTAGAACAATTTTTTCTTCTGATCTTGCTAAAAGTGGAAATCACCTGTGATTATTTCTAAGCGCCCTCACCTTGGGCAAATAATACAGCTCCTCAGCTTCAGGTGTTGACTAAAGACCAGGAACCAGAGGCTCATTTAACTCACCCTGACTGTGGCAAGTTCAATGAGCATCAGTGGGTTCAAAGGCAAGAAAGGAGGCTACGCCTCAGAGGATGCCTCCCTGGCCTTGTCTAGATGCAAGTCAAGAAAGGTTAAGGAAAGTGGGTATCAGGCATTTTCGTCTTCAAGAATGGCAGACTAAATATCTGGAAAAATTAAGAAAAAGTTGTTGATGAAGATCACGCACATCATGTCCATTCTATCGTGGGCTCTGCTAAAGACACCTGCTATATGTGCTAATGGTTCTGATGCTCAGAACCACCTTACAGGCTATCATTATCCCACGTTACAGTTTGAGACCTTAGTCATCCTGTAAATGTGCACAGAAAATCATCTAACAGAACACAGATGTGAACTGAGGCAGCCAGCTTCCACATTTGTGAACAGCAACCAAGCCCTTCACCTCCTTGGGGGCAGCCGGCAGGTGGCTCTACTCTGTCACAATTCTGTGTCTTCCCAATGCTGGCATAGGTGTGATAAACTCATAAGGACAAACTTCTGCTTAGTGGTAGAAATCTCATTAACGTCAGCACTTAGACTCATGCCGTCGTCCATCCTGAGCACGAGGGAGGTTTTATATATATGTAAATATATATGTATACATACACACATATACACATACACACATACTCACACACATACACACACCCCTTTGGGGCCTGCATCTTTCCTCTGCATGGTTAATTCTCATCACACACACACACACACACACACACACACACATATACACATACACACACAGACACATACACACACACATGCACACACACATGCACACACACATACACACATACACACACATACACACACATATACACACAGAGACCCACATACTCACATACACACACATACACACATCCCTTTGGGACCTGGATCTTTCCTCTGCATAGTTAATTCTCATCAATTACTGCAAGGAGAGGAGCTGATGTGAATGCTGTTACTTTTAAAGAAAGACAGACAACCTGGAAAATGCCCGGTGCTAGTCCATTGATAGTTCTTAAGCATTTTGATTTTATTCCTACAATTAATCTTTACTCTTCTACTTACTGCTTTAATATTTGCACTTACTGTTGTGTTAGATAGTTTCTGCCACCGTGACCATGGCAACTGACAGTTTCCAGCAGTTATGGGGTAAGAGTCCCTTAGAACAGGGAAACAGGAGGCAAGCAGTGGGCTTGGGGACAGGAGCAGGAAGCCGGGAGCTCATGTTTCCAAATGTAAATCAGAGAGGGTTGGAAGTGGGCCAAGGCTATGGACTCTCAAAATCCACACACTTTCTCCAACAAAGCCAGAGCACTTCTCCAAACAGCACCACCAGCCGGGGAGCAAGAATTCAAAAGCCTGAGCCCGTGGGGAACGTTTCTCATTCTGAGCCTGTAAGGGATGTCTCATGCAAATTATCATATCATATGTTAGTACTTACTGCTTAGTTTTAATTCTTACTACTGTTTTTTTGTATGAATCATATTTACTAGCTTGAACATTAAAATTGGCGAAGTCACACAATAGTTACTTTAAGAGATTTTGAAGTCCATTATTCATTTGTAAAAAAACCAACTTTAGTTAATACAAAAAGTTAATGGGAAAGTGGGATTTTGAAATATTTGCTCAAATCTCATTAAAGCCTGGGTTAGAGACAGGGTTGTTCTCATGTGTCTACTTCCATTTAACATGCTGTGCTCTAGTGAAGGAAGCATATGAAGGAAAGCTAGTTTTACTCATTCAGGAGGGAAAAGGATCATATCTTTTCTTTCTTTTGGGGGGACAGTGTCTCATGTAGCTCAGGGTGAGCTTGAACCTGCTTGGTCACCAGTAAAGGCTTTGAACTCCTGGTCTACCCGCACTGCCCCTGGAGCTCTGCTATCACTGCTACGCACATGGCCAGGAACGAATGTTTTAACAATCCTCTTGCAGATAACTTTGCGCGTTCTCTGTTTTACAATATAAAAGTTGACAAATAGTTTACGTTCTGATTTATAATCTCACTGTTGAATTGTTCTCACCTGTTACATAAAGCCCAGCATCCTCTCTTGTATGGACTTTTCCCTGTGCATGACTTTGTAATGTCATCCACTGGTCAAACATTGCTCCATAGAGTCATGCAGAGCTTCAGAAGTGTGAGTTCATTTCGTTTTCTGAGATCTAAAGAGCCCATCCATTAACTCTTGCATGCACCTTCTCTGAGGAATATTTAATTATTGGGAATCGGTCAAGTGCATGGTAGAGGCTATAGCATCTCCCAAATTCTAATGTTTTCTTAAAAGATCAATTTTTTTTGATCATTGACAACCAATATTGTCATCTTTCCTGGAAGGAGGTAAGCTCCCTTCATGACTCTAAAGAAAATATCTTCTGAATTTTCAAGTCTGGATAGTGTCAGATGTATCTCAGTGAGATGATTGGCCAGAAGAGAAGTAGCTTCTTTAACTTAAAAATGGAATCATTGCTTTTCTTCATCATAACCACCTTGGATACACAGGAAAAACACCGGATACATACATCCTACTTTGTTATCCAGGCTGTTAAGAGGTTGTGTACTGAAGATTTGAGATTGAAGAAAATTAATAGCTTGCAGAATTTTAATAAGGACATTTTAATGAAACTAGCATATAGTTCATGTGCACGGGAGCACACATGTGCATGTGTACACACACACACACACACACACACATTTATAGTATATACAGTGGGCTTATACTGATGAACTCATTCTAAGCTGACTATATCATTGACCAAACCATTCACTGAGTCCACCTAACCTACCACAGCAACAGTTGACGTGGTCAGTGTGACTCACTACTCCTGGGGACAAAGCTGTGGCTCTCAGCTGTCTATGGCTGAGAGACAAAGTATCATTACACATATGTATGGGTGAGGAAAAAATCAAAATTCAAATGTGAGGCTAGGTTACTAGTTAGTGTGTGTCACCTCATTATCGTCATTAAGAATGGTGCCCAAATAACAGGCTGAATATTCTTCAAACCTGTGGACCATCTATGGGGACCTTGCACACATGCCGACAAGCATATTCAATTACACAATGCATGTAACTTCACAAGTATGATCATACACATGTCCATACGAAACCACAAATGGTCATACACACATATGGCCTCAAAAATACAAGATCTCTCATCCACATGATCACGAGACACCACACATACCTAACAGATATTGTAGTATGAGGTTCTGTGCCTTTGTAGTATGAGGTTTCTGGCCTGGACTTTCGGGCCTAACCTCGAGGTTTAGGCCCCCAGCCCCACAGACCCGCATAGACACACAGATGCTTACAATAGTTTTAGGCTGATTAGCCTAAGGCCCAGACATATAACTTGCTAACTCTTATCTAACCCATGACTCTTATCCTGTTCAGCCATGGGGCTTTGTACCTTTTCTTAGAGCAGCATAGTTTTCCTCTGCTTCTTCCGGCTTCTCTCTGGCATTCTTCTCTGTGCTTCCTGTTCTGAGTTTTCTTAGTCTGGTAGCCCCGCCCACACTTCTGCCTGCCTTTGACCAATCAGTGCTTTTTATTAAACCAGTGGGTGGGACAATTATTTACAATGTAATAACATAATCTTCCACAAGATATGACCACACATATTACTACACAGAAACACACATATGACAATGC
This sequence comes from Phyllotis vaccarum, assembly GCA_033318265.1. Taxonomy (NCBI): domain Eukaryota; kingdom Metazoa; phylum Chordata; class Mammalia; order Rodentia; family Cricetidae; genus Phyllotis; species Phyllotis vaccarum. Next base: position 57,362,666 of record JARWLC010000011.1, read on the forward strand.
ACATATGATGACACACCCCTAAACATATAGTGACACACACATGACCACACAAACACATGTGACCACCACACAATATGATTACTCATATAACCACAAGCATCCATATGACCACATGTGCATGGCCATGGAAACACATTGCTACTCACAGTTATGACTAGGCACACATGACTTCACACATAGATACTCATATGGCAACACATATCGGCAGATGCCACACGCATATATAATCACATACATATCCACCCCCATCCTGGATCATATATACACACATCACAACACATGACGCATGCACACATATGACAAGCATGAGACATACAAACACCCATCTACTTATAGCCACATACCCAGAGCCAGAACACAAGGTAATTATGAAGAGCTACAGTGACAGCAAGGTGCATAGCGCCTTTGCTAATTCCTGCTAAATCCTTAGAAGTCTCTCCATGCAATAACCTTGCACAGCCCTCGAATGCACTTGTTGCAATGCACCAGACACAAGCACGGTGATATGTGTTCCCAGCGTACCTTGCTTCCTGTGTTGGTTATGTGCCAAGTTCTGGCCTATGATCTGCAGGTACAAGCTCAGCACACCTTCTGAGCCAGGCAGTTCTTCCTGGTACTCACTTTCTAATCAGTCACAGGATGCAGAGGCCTTTAAGACCCTCAAAGAAGTTAGGCCCATAAGATGAAAGGCAGCCAGTCTCCTGAATGACAGAAGGCAAAAAATGGGTCGTATCAGTTTGGACCACTCACATTAGACAGTAATGGAAGTGTCCCTCTCTCATACAGCAGAGCACGGCACTTCTGTTGAATAAGATATGAATTCCAGAGTCTGTGACAGCTACAAGGTTATTTTTAATAGAAGTAGCCATGGAGTAAAGGATCACAGCAGTGAAGAGGTGTCCTCTGTATAAATGTGGCACTAGAGATAAAGAGACCAGTTCAGTCTAGACACCAACAGAGAGTAAAGTAAGAGGAGGAAGGGGTGGGGGCTGATAAATACAGCTTAGACTCTTTGCCTTTCCCCAAAGAGGGAACTTGTGGTTTCTTGAGGCAGAAGGAGACTGAAGAATAAGGGTATCACTTAATGCTCAATCAGAAAGCCAAGCATGGAGTATGAATATGTGCTAGTACCTGTGTATAAACAAGGGCGGACTGTGTACACATGTTAATGGTGGACAGTGTGTGAGTGAATGTGAACTGTGCACATGTGTGGAAACAGTATTTAACAAGCCACCCCAATTAAACGGCTCCTTTATAAGAGTTGCTGTGGTCATTGTGTCTCTTCACAGCAGTGGAAACCCTAACAAAGACACCATATAAGTGAGTATGTAATGTACATGCGTATGAGTGACCAAGGGTGATCACGGAAGGTCTACATGTGAGCTACTAAGGAACTATAAGTGAATTTGAAGCATTGTGACTTGTACGTGTAACAGAGACTGTGTGTGTGCAGTGAATGTGTGTGCACTCACTGAGGCCTGTACGTGAGTGTACAGAGTGTAGGCAGAGTGCCTGAGCATATATAAGTGAGTAGAAAATGTGTGTGTGTATGTGTGAGTGTGTGTGTGTGCACGCACATGCGTGTGTGTGTATGTGTGAGTGTGTGTGTGCGCACGCACATGCGTGTGTGTGCGTGTATGTGTGTGAATAACTGAGACCATATCACTGAGAATTGTGTATGAATGAGAGAGATGTGTGCGTGAGTGAATGGAAGTACGTACGTGAACATGCAGTGTGTACTGGCCTGCATGAATAAGGTGCATGAATAAGTAGAGTATATTAATTCAGTTGTGTGTGACTGAGAGAGAGAAAGTGAAGAATATGTAAGTTGGTGGGTGGGAATGAGTAAGTATGGAGTGTGTATGTGTGTGGTGGACTGAAGTACAGATTAATGTAGAGTGTGTATTATGTGAGTGACTAGATGCGCGAATAAGTACAGGCTGTGTGTGTGACTGAATGATGGGAAGTGTATGAGTGAGAATAGAATGTTACATGTACGGAATGAGGATGCTTGAAGAATGCGTGAGTCTGTCTGTGACTGATTAGGAGTGAGTGTGGATTCCACTCCTTACACGTCCAAAGTCATTCACGTACAGACACACTCCTCTGCTCGACCTCACCGACTCTTTATTTAGTCCTAGGATAGTCAGATTTTTATGGAGACTTCCCTGAGAATTCCAAAGTGGGAGTTGCTGAGGCTGAAGAGCTAGGCTTAGAAGAGACACAGCACAATCCCCATCGACAAAGACAGGAAAGTCGGGGAGAGAGAGAGAGAGAGAGAGAGAGAGAGAGAGAGAGAGAGAGAGAGAGAGAGAGAGAGAGAGAGAGGGCCAAGTGGAAAGGTGAATTCTATGCTGGTGGGTTTACTGGGGGCCACTGGTGTTACCGATCACAGGCTCTAGAACAGGGGCATCTGTTACAACTGCCCACACTAAGAAACTGACAGATGGTTCAGCATTTCCCGGCTTTCTCTGTCTCTTACACCAAGCAACTTCTGCAGTTTCGACACACTTTTAAAACATGACTTACTTAGATTTCTCCTCAATTCTATTTTTGCTGTTGCACAACAATTGTAGGTACTTATGAGTATGGTTTGCCTGTGTGACGGACATATGCGATGTATAATAATCAAGTCAAGATGTTTCTGTAAATATAAATACATTTGTTGAAACAGTCCTACTGCTGAATATGAAGGCTGGGAACACAACTGTACTTTTTCTTACATTCTCATTAAACTAAGTACCTAACTATCTACACAATACACTCACACTCACATAGCCTCTCAAGTCATTTCATAAATTACTGGGTACAAACACAGCCCCTGGCTATGAGGTTGCAGCGATGCATAATAATTTGGTGTGAACCAAATTTTATGAACTTCAGATCTGCTCCTCTATAATTTATACCCACTAGACTCCACTGAACCCAGTGTGATTCTCCTGTCTGTCTGCCCTATGATATCTGATAAGTTCTCAGGAGAATGTTCCCCTACCTCCCCATCACCGACGCCCTGCCTGCCCATCACCAGCTCCTTAAACTCATCCTTTTCTGGAAGCATTATTGCAGAAAGAAAAAGGGGAGTCAGTGAAACAGCAGAAGCAGCACAGACATGGCCCCTCCATCTCCCTCCAGCCCTGGCCTCTGAGTGAGCTCATGCCCAGGAGAGAGGCAGTGGTGGCAAGAAATTTTCTTCTCCATGGGCATGGCACTGTGCACCGCTGATCAGACACTTTCCATGACACTGGTCTGGAGTGTGGCTTCTTAAACATTTCCACACACAGCCCCAGGCCCACAGGTTTATAAAATAGGTAAACAAATAAAGTACTAATGACAAATCATGCAGAAAATTTTTTGAGGTTATGATTTGCTTACATAAAATGTTATTATTTAGCAGATGAAAGCAAATTTGCGTACTGGTAAGATACGTATGAGGTTATTTTTATATAAAGAATTAAACACTGAATATTTGATGCTGTAGGATATAGAACATCTTCATTTTAACTATTTTCTGAGGTGATAGCTAAATTTTGTGCTGAACTACTGATAACATAAATATATACTAAAAGTGGTGGAAATGTGTTTAGGACCATTTCAGAAATGGCTAGAAATCTTAATATAATGTCAAAATCCAGTCAACAAATTTTTATAAAATTCCAGTTAGCAACTCAAATAGTAAATTTAATTTAATTTAATTTTTGAGAAAGGGTCTTACATAGCTCAGGCTGGTGTCAAGGTTGCTGTTTAACTGAGGCTGGCTTTGACTTTCTGATCCTTCTACATCCAGCTTGAAGTGCTCTGGCAAGTACTACTGTAACTTGTTTTTCTGCAATGAGGCAACTGAGCTCCTGGCTTTGCGCCTGTTTAGATAGGCACTCAGCGAGCTGATTTTTAGCCCCGAATGCTCCAACAGCACTTTTTAAAGCAAAGCATCCTAATGGTGCCATTCACAGCTCCACATGCTGAGGCCAGACAACAGGAACATGTTAGGAGCCTTTGGTTTCTGTAATTGAATCAGTGTGCTTTTGTAAAAAGAGACGATTTTGTATGTACAGCAGAGACACTAATTCATGCCATACTAGAGTCTGGAATCTGAGCCAAGGCCCATGCGCACTCACTGGTGTAGAGTGTTCTGTGCAAAATGTGCGTGGTGCATGCTCAAAGCCAGGGTTTCGAGGCTGCCCAAGGCAGCACCTCGGGGTCACTGAGCTCTTGCTTCTGACTTTCTCTTTGGTTTGGTTCTCAATACCCACTTCCCATTGCCCCTTTCTTTTGCTCCCATTGCATTCTGTTAAGTCACCCCTGTAGTGTCCTGAACTACACTCAGAGAAGCAATAGTCCTGTCCCTGTAAGTCCAGAAAGACAGCTGGGGAAAGGAGGGGACACAGTTCCTGGATTCACAACAACATCCCTCCAAGAGTCTAATTCCAAATGATTCCCACTTTGGAATTTCTCGAAATGCCCCCTCATAGCTCACTCAGGAGTCCAGATCTTGTCTCTTGTCTCTTTCTAGATCCTCCTCCCATTCTCTCTGAGGACTCATCTTTCCTTTGCTACTGATTACAGAGAACAAATACAAAACTCCAAACACACCCACTATTTTCAGACAAATCCTTTATCTTCTTAATTCTACAGGGATGGACCTAATACAGATGGAAGGTTTTCAAAAGGAACCCCATAAAAGCCAGGCTGTGGTGGTGTACACCATTTTGGGAGGCAGAGGCAGAGGATCTCTGTGAGTTTGAGGCCAGCTTGGGCTACAAAGCAAGTTCCAGGACTGTTACAGAGGAAACCCTGTCTCAGACAAACAAAAATGCTGGAGAGATGGTTCTGTCATCTGGCGTTCCAGACTGACTTATTAACTATATATCACCACATGAATCCCTCAGTACTAGACAGGCAGGCAGTAAGGAGAAAACATATTTTATAAGTAGCTTACTGCTTGTTTAAGTTTACTTTCCATTGTTGAAATAAGACACAAGCAAGGTTGGATAATTTATAAAGAACACAGGTTATTTTGGAAAAGGGAGAGCCTCACCAAGATTTAGTTGAGGAGCTATGGCCAGTTGGTGGCTTTTGGGGGAAAGGGAATCTAGTTTTTACCAAATCATGACTCAAGCTATGGTCCCACATCCCTGAGTGTGTGTGTGTGTGTGTGTGTGTGTGTGTGTGTGTGTGTGTGTGTGTGTATACATATGCATTGTAAGTTGGACTAGGTAGGTAGGTTTAAAAAACGAAACAGAAAATGTAGTTGAGAGAGGAGAGTGTGAGATGGAATTTGGAAGAGCTAATTGGAAGAGTGGAGAATATGATCCAAATGCATTGTATGTACATATGAATTCTCAAAGAATTAATAAACACTTTAAAAATACAGATGCATTTGTTGTATGTGTTAGTAGGCTGGTAAGAGGAAGGAATAATGCTGACCACTTGAAGGCTGTTTGTTTCACCCTAATAGGACAGAGAACACCACATGCTGAGAGGCATTAAGTGTGTGGGTTCAGGGTTCTCTCCTCTTACGATATCACTTGTGCCCTCAATAGAGCCCTACCATCACAATTTCACCAGTCCTGATTACCATCTCCAGACACCACTAGCACATGACTTTGGTATATGTTTTCAACACAGCAACTTCTGGGTACACATTGAGACCATATTAACCACTGAACAGTGACATTCATTTCTGTTTATAATTCTAAGAGGAATATAGTTTTACTTCTAAAACCAGTGTAAGAACATTGGATACCTAACTTTGAAAAGGTGTCAGGAAACATACGTGCACACACACACACACACACACACACACACACACACACACACATACACCTCATCCTTAGAGTCTTGGGGTCATGGTTGAGTGATAATATAGTCAGCAAATGCAAGGGATTCATTCTTTAAGGGGTGCTGCCTATCTTATACCCCAGACACCTTAAGTGAGGCTCATCTGCTTTCAGGGGCCAAACATGCTTGGGGTGAAATATGGTCTCACTCTACCTCATACACTTTGTCTAACCTGACCAGGTGAGATTGGTCTAAGGGCTGAGATGCAACAACAGATCTTGCATTAATTTGTATTAATTTGTTTTCAGAATCCTCTACACTTGGTTTCTGTTGTTGCTGCACATCGAGGCTGGAATGGGGCCTAGGGAGATTGTAACTGTGCCTGAGGCACTGGTGCCCTCTAGTGAAGCTACTGTACATCCCTATGGAAATTTCCAGTGTGCTTGGCCACTTGAAATAACTTTAGCAGCTACTAGGGTTCTTTCCTTTGATGAGAAACAGATTGTATTTGTACCATCTTTTGATGGAGGTGGTGAGGATGATGGAAATCTCAGAAACTCCAGAGCAAAGAGAACCGAGGAGTTTTGCCACCGTTCAATGTCCTTAGACAAGTCACTTAACTTTTCCGAATCTCCACCTTCTGGTCTGTACAAAGGACTCTCACCTCTTGGGAAATCCCGAGTGCATTCTTCACTCTTTGTCATTCGGTTGCATTCTGCATTCTCTGTCCTGTGTCCCCCGTCCTCTGCATCCTGCCTACATTCTACCTGGGCTGAAAGAATGGCCTTATACACATATGGTTGGGAAAACCTGTGTCCTTGTTAAAAGCATGGGCATCCCTTGGTCAGATGGAGCCCAGCCCTAGGCTCTGTAAAGCTCTCTGTCCTTGTCTGAGTGGGGATGGAGTCAGGACAGGAGTTTAATATGCTCCTCCCCTCACAGGTATACCCCTTCTTCCACTCTACAAAGTCTCTTCCATAGTCTGGGCAGCTAGAGAATTCGATCCCAGAGAATGGGGCATCTCTGTTCTACCTTCTACTGATCACTGGCTTTGAGCTTTGGAAACATGTATGTATGGCTTCAGGTTTTCTGACTCCACAACCCAAGGCAAAGTTTGATTCTCTTAGAGCTGTCAGCTTGATGACAGGCAGCACAGCCTTGAGGGCACAAGAAAAACTTTTTGCTGAGAGCAGAGACATCTGAAAAATGCTTTAGTGCGAACCTTGAAATATCCTTTCCGACATGCTGGCAAGAGGTGAAAAGGGGCAGCCTCCCTAAGCAAGCAACATATGTGCTATACAGGCTGTAGAAATCCAAGAACTTAGCATTCCAAGAGCACCCAAGTACCCTGTCGACACTGTCTTCACCATCCCCGAGGCCATCAGTGACTGGGCCTGAATAGCTCATCTGGTCACGGTGGCCATCCTAGAAGACCGGGCATCAAGTCCAGCCCCTGAAGGGAATCCACTGCCTGGTGCTGAGACTGTCAGTGTGACTCCAGATAACATCATGATGGCTTATCAAGATGTTCTTGGTTCCCTAGCCCTTTGATGAGACCAAGGACAGCAGAAATGTGTGATCAGCTCAGGTCATCATCCATACAATAGCAGCGGCAGTGGCGGCGGCAGCAATACAGTTGCACAGGTCCCTAAGGTGCAGTGAGCTGCTTGGTGGGGTTTCACCGTGGCCTATGACACCTGTTTTTCCATTATGCTCAGAGGATTTGATCCTTTATTCTCTCTGTCTGATATTCTCTGTGTCTGCCTAAAGACATCCTAAGTTGGGACCAGGGATCAGAAGGGGGCTCGGCCTGTACACAAAGACATTGGAGAGAGGGGCTGTAGTCCCAGTTATCTCCAGGACGAAGTCTACAGAGGACGTGAGCATCTGCAACACATCCCTGGTCTAGCACAGCTGCCAATCTGTGCTGTGCTCACTTCCCTGCCTTGACTGTCTGCAAAGTTGGGAAGCGTTGTGTGCACACAGCTGTTCTTACGATCTCGCCAAGCCTGCTGTATAAAGAGCAATAGGTCTACCTCCAAATGTGGTGAAATCTTTCCTTTCAGATCTCCATTCTGTGAACCTGAAGTAAAATTTGCCTGCCCCAGGTACATTAAGTATGCTTCACTAACATAATGCAATGTTAAATGTGAGATTGTATATTTAATAAAAACATGTCTGGAATATCAGAGGACAGAGCCACCCACAGCCAAGCCAGGAAGGTCAGGGAGTGCTGACTCATGCCTTTAATCTCATCACTGGGAGACAGAGATCCTTCTGGATGTCTGTGAGCTCACACCTTTAATCCTGGCTCTAGGAGGGTTGAATCAGGAAGTAAAATAGCTGGGCAGGGAAAGAAAGATAAGGCAGGAGAAGTTCAGCCATTATGTCTGAGCGACCAGTCAGGTGAGGACCCGTGCAGACAGGACTTAGCCTATTCAGCCTGAGGAGTTGGCTGGGTGGTTTGTTCCCTCTCTCTGATATTCCAGCCCTCCCCCAATATCTGGCTCCAGGTTTTTTCCATTATAATACTAAATAGAATTTGTGCTATAGATAACAGGTGAAGGCCTCAATCTACTAGGTAAGATGAAGAATTTTTTAGATACCATTTGCTTCCTATCCAGCCACTCTCAGGACCGGCTTTACCTGCGGCGAAAATGCTGGCCACGACTCCCAGAGGGTGTTTCTCTGAGAGCCCCGCTTCCTGCCTTCTCAAGCTACAGCTTTTCAGGCGGCACTTGACCTGATTTCAAGTTATCCCACATATTCCGAAGCACAGGGAAAATTACTTCTTGTTTTCCTGTTGCCAGAGAAAAAGCAGAGACAATTGCTACGATTTTAAAATCATCGCAACAGGGTGTTTCTATCTTTGATCTCTTTAGAGAAAATCTTGTCAACTCTAAGAGTGCTTTTGCTGGGCTTGTCACTGTCATTTCGTCAACCTTCCTGTCTTTTCAACTATTCTCCTCTCTCTCCAGAGTTCTGCTTCCCTCGCCCACTCAGCTTCCTCCTGTCACTACTAAGAAAGTTAAGTGAGGGTAGGTGGGGACAGGGAAGAAGTTGCGTGAGGACATTAACAGATGGGCAATGACATTGACAAAGGACAAAGGTCATTCAGGAGGAAGTCGCTAGACTAGGGATGTAAAAGGCAGGGGCTGTGATAGATCAGATTCTTCAACTCATACTGGCATAATGTGAGGTGGAAGTCTTGAGGCTGACAAAGATAGGAGATTAGAAATATTGCCCACGGTGGTCTTAAGCATGCTGCTTCGCTCTTTTGAAGCATGGTTTTCCATTTGTAAAACTGAATGAAGGTAGTCACGAGTCACATATAGGTATTTTGGTCAGTAATAAATTGTATATATAATGGCAATATCCATGGGGACGCTAGTGTAAATAAATCTATTGTGTGGCCAGTTGTAAATACACCAAGTACAATTACATACAGTGCATAATATTTAAAATAACACCTAGGGACAGTGTTTACTAGTTCATGCATTGATTATATTTTCTATTGCTCTGTTAGAGATATTTTTATTCTTCCTATGTATTAGAAAACAAAACTTAGAACCAAACAATATAAGAGCAGTGGCCTTGCACCTCTGCTGTTCTCCGTGTCTTTTAGTCTTTCCAAGTGCTCTTCTGCCTGGCTTGATTTCACTTGGTTTACTTCACCAAAGTCCTAGGAGCATCAGGATCTCCCATCGAACATACTGCATAGGGTTAAGATAACATGCTAGAGTTAAGCACGCTTTGATGCTTCCATGGTAAAACTCCTAACGATAGACTCCAGAGAATGGATTTTTACTGTTAAGCAACACATGGCTGTGTTGTATCATGGTGTTTTAGGGGAAGAAAGAAAGTCCTGCTTGTCCTGTTGTAAGTTATTGTTTGCAGCATAGTGCCTCTTCCCAAGCCTAACTGAATATGTGTAGCAGAATCAGCACAGCAGATGGCGGCAGAGGCCTCCACAGGGCTCCTTACACCCCACAGTAATCTGAAGAGACAAGCAAGGCAGCCATTCAGGTCTTATGCTGGCTCCCAGGATACCTGGTTACTCTAGTATCTGTAAGATTACAGTGCAGAAACAGAAAGCTGTGGAATTCAACCCCACAAACACGAACACGCTGTTTAGCATTAAGTGGAAACTGCTATAATTTTTATTAAATGGATTTTGTGCTCACTTACTTTCCTAATTACAAGCCTCAAGTACTCTTAGCCATGAGAATCCTACCAAATGCCCCTGAGGCTCTAAGGCCACCATCTGAGGACCTTTGCATGCTCAAGAGGTAACCCTCTCCTCTCCTCCCCCTGTGATAACAAGGCCACCATCTGAAGACTGCACTGAGCCCCTCCACACCACACAGACACTGCTCCCTTCACCATCAGAGACCCCATCCTCGCTTTCTGGTGATGTGATAAACACATGGACAAGAGGAAAGAGAGCAAAGGGTTTATTTCAGCTCACAGGTTATAGTCAGTCATGATGAAGGGGAATCAGGCAGGAAAGAATCAGGAATCTAGAGGCAGGAACAGATGCAGAGGCCACGGAGGAACACTGCTTACTGACTTGCAACCCATAACTTTCTCTGCCTGCTTTCTTACACACCCAGGACTGATATCTCAGAGGTGACACTACCCACAGTGAGGTGGGCCCTTCCCCATCAATCATTAATTAAGAAAATGCCCTACAGATTTGTTCACAGGCTGATATAATGGAGGTGTTTTCCTGACTGAAGACCCCCCTCCCCAGCTTGTATCAAGTTGGCAAACAAACAAAAAAAACAACAATAACCAGTAACAAATAACAATCTAAGCAGCAAGAGGCTGATATTCCCACTGAGGGTCTGCACTAAGGCCTTCACAGATCCACAAGTAACTCTCCTCTCTTTCATACAGAGTAAAGAGTGGAGTCCAGATCTCCAGAACTGACAAGAAAGTGAGGCAGGCATGGTGGCTTCCTGTAGTTCTAGTACTAACATTCCTGTGTAGGGGGATTATGTTTTTCCACTGTAAATAATTGTCCCACCCACTGGTTTAATAAAAACACTGATTGGCCAAGCAGAATTGAAAGATTTCAAAGTATTTAACAGATTTTTTTTTCTTATCTAATTGTAAAGAAGACCCTTTCATCCCTCATTGGATGGTGTTAAATAAAACCAACCAAACAAAAAACAGCGTTGAGCCCTTATGTGTGTTCTGTTGAGAGCATGAGCATGCTGGCGGGAACTGAAAGGCAGCAGGAGGCAGTGACAGGGGTTGGGAGTGACATGTGAACAGACCAGAAGGTGCCTGGGACATTGAAAATAATGAACATAGCATCTGCTTGTGTCACACATCGTTTTCCGTGCATGGTGAGTGCAGAGGACCTGACCTTGGGTATTTGGGACAGTGGGCTATGAGTCCACACTCTTACTACATAGCTACCCATTTCCAGGCAGTGACTTGTAAATGTCACTGTCTTGGGAATGAGATTCGGATGATGACACCATTTCTGATGTCACCGACTTTCATTTTAATATCTGAAAAAAACGCATCTCAGAGAAATTTCATTGCCCAACTGAGAGGGCAGAGATAGGACATGATGAATCAGAAGGTGAACTGGGGGCCACTCCACTCTCTCCTTATTCTACATTTCTCTGTATTCTCATAGACACACACTCAGCAGCCACACATGCGATGCTATGTAGATTCATAACTGTGGGAGGAGGTAGCTGTGTGGTCTGAGGTCCACAGAAAGTTAGGGTAGTGTAACTACATATTTTAGAAATTGCTGAACATGTCCACTTAACTAATAATTTGGTTTCCCATAATTTTATTTCCAAGATATACATTTAGACTCAGCATGTGGTATGAGCATTAGCCTTTCAAGCTGATACCCAACTGTAGTAGTGAGGGTTTCTTTGGTCCTGGGCGGCCAGAGGTCTGAGACCCACAGACCTGTTGCCCGAGACCACTTAGCCACCCAACTGCTCAGGCCCCCAGAAATGACTCAGATGCTTATATTAACTTCATGTTGTTTGGCCTATGGCTCAGGCACATTGCTAGCTAGCTCTTACATCTTAAATCAACCCATTTCTATTAATCTGTCTGCCACGTGGCCCATGGCTCACCTGTGTTCCTTACATGTTGTTCCTTGAGTGACTTGCTCAATCTGCCTGATTCCGCCTTGCTTCTCCTACCTATTCTGATTCCTCCTCCTACTTCTTCTTCTATGGTGCCTGTCATGGGCCAAAACAGCTCCTTTATTTAAAGATTGAGATTCACAGCATACAGAAAGACATTCCCACATGACTTCCCCCTTTCTGTCTAATCAAAAAGGAAGGTTTCAATTTTAACATAGCAAAATTACATATAACAAAATAGCTATCAAGCAAGAATTATAGTTACAATATCTAGTCTATTTGTATTTAGCAAAATTAAAGAAAATACTCTATAATCTACCTTATCTTTATGAATCTAAAGTTTCATATCTAATATACCTTTCAAATGACTAAGAAAAACTGTACCTATAACTATCTAATCTTCAACTACATCAAAGACCACAGAAGGATATATTTACCCAAGTAAACCAGAAGTGCAAGCGACTTCTAAAATCTAGAAAGGACAGAGATGACACCTATCTGCCTGGACAGTCACCCAAAGTTCCTTTATAAAGTTGGGGCATCCATCTTCAGCCTAAAGGCCCAGAGTCTCTTTTCATTTCAGTGAAGCAGGAAATCTGCTCTGCCCATTCTGGCACAGTTCATCAGTTGCTTCTCCTCGAGTCCTGAAGAATGTCTGACAGTTTTTTCTGTAAAGCAGGAACCTGAATGACCATCTCAGCTTGTTCTGCCAAAGTTCAGAGGTCATCTTCTTATGGAACATGCATGTCCAGTTTAAACAGCGTACTGTCAAGCAGTCAATATAAGAACAGGTTCTTCTCCAGTGGCTAACCATTGCCACAAAGAGAGTAAACTCCATATGGAGTTTCTTTGATGCCTATTTTTCTCTTGAAGAAGATTGGTGCTGACAGGAGCAGATCTGTCTCACTGTCCAGAAAAGTCTAAGTTCTTAAAACATTTTAAATGCTATATTCTGTAGGTATTAGAAGTATTTGAAGATTACCTACCTAATTGAAATATATCTTTGTATATCTAAAAATCTAACTAACATGCATTTCTTAATTATACATTATAATTCTAAATCAGTTACATAAACATGCTATCTTAAACAAGAGTAGAAAAATACATACAGCATAAGAGAATTGACCTTAAATTTGTATCAATAAACCAAAATCTATACCAATGTAAAACATTTGGAGATTAACAGCTGATTTCCTGATCTAAGTAAATTCAATAATCTAATTTTTTTTAAAAAATCATTTATATACCATATCCCCTTTTTCTTCTTAGACCATCAATCATTTATAATGAAAACAAACATCTAGAAACAATATTTGGGGAATTTGGGTGTAGTTTTCCATTTCTACTTCCTGTTGATTAAGGGGCGTTGAAAATCTCATGAGTTAGACAGAATCATACTCTGCAGTCTTGAAGTTGACGTGGCCATCTCTTCTTATCAGAGATTTTTTCAGGGGGTCTTGGTTGATGAAATCATATTTTCCTGGAAGCAATCCACAGGTTCTCATCTTCTGTAAAAACAAAAGCAGAACTCTTCCAAAGTAATAAATCCTTAGACACAATTTTCAAAATCAAAATACCTTTAAAACATATTTCTTGTTTAACTTAGTAGGCTTTGCATTTGCAATCCATTGTCTTTCTGCAGTTAGCTCATTAACAGTTAAAAAATTAAAAGAAAATACAATAACAACCAAAATCCAGATTTTGTGTCTATTTTCCATCTTTACATGGCTTATTATATTTTTATTACTCGATTTCTCTTTTTAAAGACTTTTTCTAACCTCTTTCTTTTCTCTCTGAAGCCTATGCACCTTTTACACACATTGTAACCCCTTTACAGGTTTTTCTTTTCATCTGAATCTGTTTTATTGTGAATCCTTAATCATCTTCTAACCATAAGAGCTTTTAAAATACACTCTCTAGTTTTTGCAGATTAGGCTGAATCACTAAGTTCTCTTAAAGGGACCGCGTCTCTATTCGTGGCCAGAGAACAGAGCAGGCTAAAGAAAATTCTGCTACTAAGAAACTGTCTTTGTTTCCTTTTTGTTCAAAATAAACAGAAACTTTAAATCAATCACATGCTACTGAGTCTTCTGTGAGATTTCAGGAACAGGCCTGATTGCAGCTTACACTGCCTGCCGCCAGTCTGCCAGCGCCATTTTGAATGTGACCTGGACGCCAGACTTTCTTTGTACAATGGCCTGCTTCATACACACAATTTGGAAGCTGCCTTTGCTCAGTTTCTGCTAAAACCCTTTATAAACTTTCTCAGGCATTAAGTGGATAATCGACCCACATTGGATGCGCCATCTGTAGTAGTGTGGTTTCTGGGTCCTGGGTGGCCAGGGACCTGGACCCACAGAAATACTGCGCCAGACCCCTTAGCCGCCCAGCCGCCCCGGTCCCCAGAAATGACTCAGACGCTTATATTAATTTTATGCTGTTTGGCCTATAGCTCAGGCACATTGCTAGCTAGCTCTTACATCTTAAATCAACCCATTTCTATTAATCTGTCTGCCGCGTGGCCCGTGGCTCACCTGTGTTCCTTACATGTTGTTCCTTGGGCAGCTTCAGCTCGGTCTGATTTGACTCCGCCCTGCTCCTCCTACCTATTCTGATTCCTCCTCCTACTTCTTCTATGGTGCCTGTCATGACCCAAAACAGCTCCTTTATTTAAATATTGAGATTCACAGCATACAGAAAGGCATTCCCACATCACCCAACTTCTGACAAAAAGTTAATTAGTAATTCAGCAAACAATAATTTCCAAAATACTGATTACTTTTCTAAAGATATGGGTTCCCACTTAATAAGCACTTTGCAGCAGTATGTGGTAGAGCCGGTATAAAACCCTGTGTCTGTTCACTAAGAGATGCTGGAGAAGGGGAAGGTGCCCTTGCTCTACTCCAGTTTCCTTGTGACATGCACACTATGACACTCAAGTGAGGGAGTTGGAAAACCAAAAACTCAGGAGTAGCTATGTTCTGAAAAGCCAACACCTTCTTGTATAAAAAAGATGACAGTGTAACTGTAAGTCTTTAACACTTAGAAACAAATGGGACCTCTTAAGAAAATGTTGTTATTATCATTTCATGTGTGAGAGTACTTTGCCTGCACACTTGTGTGTGCACCACATGTGTGCCAGATGCTTACAGAAGTCAGAAGTGTTAGATCCCATGAAACTGAAGTTACAGATGGCTATGAGCCACCATGTGGGTGCTGGGAACTGAACCCAGATCCTCGTCAAGAGCAACACAATGCTCTTAACCACTGAGCCATCTCTCAAGCCCTACAAAAGAGACTTGTTAAAAATATTGCTTTCACACCACCCTTCTTATTACAACTAGAGGCTCATCCTTCAACAAAGTTCTTGCATTTTCATTCCATGATTTAATACAAAAGGGCCCTCTTTCAGTGCATGCACACATTTATCCATCCATTTATTTTCCTTCTTCTACCCAACTACCAAATATTTAAGGACATTTGCTGTGTATTAGGTGCTGTGTGAGGCACTTGGGATATATCAATGAATCATCAAATGCAGAGTTTATTCTTGTAGAAACCTTACATCCTGGTGGAGGAGAGTTAGAGTAATGCTAAATAGCAATTGCCTAGATGGCACTTGCAACCCAGAATACAAATTGTGGGAGAGCAGGCTTCTAGTGCCTTTGAAGAATATCACCCTGGGGATCTGATCTTCCTGGTGAAGTGAGAGTCTATGATGAGTGGAGAAAATATATAAAGGTCTTGCAGATAAATGCAGCCTGGCAAGTTCAAAGCAGTTTTAAAGGTGACAGCAGAATTCTGGGGGGAAGTATAAGGAGCTGTAGGCAGGGTTGGGTACTATATGGAGTTTAATTTTCTGTGCAGTGGAAATCTGGGCATCTCCATGATCTGAATTCGCCCCCAGAGGCCTTGTTTTCTGCGTGTGTAAGTTGAACACTGGGAAGCTTTATCTCCACTTAGCATCTCATGTGATCATCACATTTGTAAGGAAGTTAATGGTCTCTCCACTTTATAAGCACAGAAAAATAAAAAGTGGCCCAGTCACCCAGCCAAAGTCACAAAACTAGTTTGAAATGATGATTTCATGTAATGATTTAGATCCTGTGCCTCAAAGGATTTCCAGAATTGACACAAATAATTCTAGGAGCATTGTGATGCCCCTGCCCCACCTTCATCACTTCCCTGCTCATCACTGTTGCTTTCTGTATGTGCAGAGCAAAGCAGAGGGTTCCATATGTACAGTTCTTGGTTTTCAGTCTTGAATCAGAGCCTTGCCTAAGATAATTCCCTCTCTTCACCATGAGCATCCTCAGTAGAGGATGGAAGTACACAGCTGACTCCACGGATCGTTTGTGAGCCAGTTGAAGGGCCAGGGACCAGTCTCTTGAAAGTTCTAGAAACCCCATAATTTTTACATACTTCTAGGTTGCTTTATGATTATCCTGTTTTCTAAATCAGAGTATCATTGATTTTTCAGAATGCTGTATATAAAAGTAAATGTATATGTTTACTTAGCATAATAAATTCCCTGGAACAGGTTTGCCATGGCTGGTGAGTGAGTGGAGGGAAGGAGAAAAGGTGGCCCAGTCTGGTGTACCAACAGAAAGACACTGGGCCGTACAACAGACAGTAGAGGCTGTGGTTGCTTGAAAGGAAATGGCCCCAAAGGGTGTGGCAATATTATGAAGTGTGGCCTTGTTGGAGTAGGTGTGGTCTTGTTGGAAGAAGTATGTTACTGTGGAGGTGGGCTTTGTGATCTCAGATATGATCAAGCCACTCCCAGTGAGACAGACCATTTCCTGTAGTCTGTGAGTCAAGCCTCAGCTTTCTCTAGCACTGCATCTAACTGCATGCTACCTTGCTTCCTGCCATGATGATAATGGACTAAACCTCTGAACTGTAACTGAGGCAACCAATTAAATGTTTTTCTTATAAGAATTGCCATATTCATGGTGTCTCTTCACAGTGATAGAAATCCCAAGACAGGGACATTCTGTGGCACCTGAGTCTGAACTCTATTACATTTTGGAAACATCTGGGTGTTTGGAGGAGGCATGGATCTAAGCTTGTAGGTGGAAAAGTTTTGTCTTTAGATGTGGGAATGGAGGCACTTGTACTTCATAAAGCTCCCTGTACACTTCTGACAGTGAGCCATTGAGGACCTCTGAGCAAAGCATCTTCCCTCAGGAGAAGACCCTCAGGTCTTCCCTCAGGAGAAGCCCCTCCTACACAAAGATGTATAGAGATCACTCTGCAGTCATCTGTAGAATCCAGTTCACAATGGCAATGGAAGCCATTGGAGTTGTTTTGGGGAAAAAATCAGACCATATCTAAGGGCTAACCAAAGTCTTCAGGGATGAATGTAGGAGGAGCCCTTGGTCATATTCAGTAGCAAGCTCAGAAACTCTTTATCTTGAAATGGTAAGATATCTTTCTTGAAATACTGTTTTTGATTTTGGTAAAGCAAACTCGAATAATGATAGCTTCAAAAATCTCTGAGATATGAGTATATGTTTCTTAGATGGAGCTGGCAGAGAGTAAACCTATGGGTTAATTATGGAGTCAATCCAAGTGTCTTATGAACAATGTGTTGCTGTGGGATTATGCTCTTGTACACTGTAAATATTTGTCATGCCTATTGGTTTAATAAAATGTTGTTTGGCCAGAAGGCAGATAGGAAATATGGACAGGGCTATCAGACTGAGAAAACTCTGGGAAGACCAAAAGGATAGAAGCCAGTAGACACAGAGGAAAGAAGATGGAATGCTGCTCAGAGAAAAAATACCAAGCTGCAATGCTAAACAAGGTAAGAATCATGGATTAGTTTAAGAGTAAGAGTTATCTAGTAATAAGCCTGAGCCATAGTCAAATAGCATATAATCAATGCGGGACCCTGTGTGTTTCTTTGGGATTAAGGGACATTGGGATCAGGAGTTTCTGACTACAATGTATTAATAGATACAGTGTGGTACCTGTACATAATGTAATAGTATCCAATCATTAAAGGAACAAAATCTTGCCATTTTGTCAATATGAATGAAATTGTAAGACATTACACTAGGTGAAGCAAGCCAGCCAGAAAAATACATATCCCCCCACTCAAGTGCAGAAGCCTTAAAAATGTGGATTTCACAAAAGCAAGCAATAGAATAGCAGTTTTTAGATCTGAGGAGGGCAGGGAAAAGGCCTACCAGACAAATTTTAGTTTTTGAACACAAAACATGATATTGTTAGATTGGATGACTAATTTCTAATGTTCTGTAACCTAAGAAGGCTACTAGAGTTAACAGTGATTGATTGCATACTTTAAAATATCTACAGGACTGGCTCATTTGCTAGGTGTGTCTCCACAACAGCTCTCTGTGGCTTTGATATTCCTACCCAGAAGAAGTTGTGAGGAACTGGTAGCAGAAATGAGGATGTGGAAGTCAGCTTCACAATGGAAGAAAAGGCTTTTCTGGGTCCTCCTTAGAAGAAACTCTACAGTGAGGTGATACAGGAAGCTTTCTGAAACCCCACTGCCATAGAAAAATTGTTAAAAAGAACAGAACATTGAAAATGACTGTAAAAATTCCAGTAGGAAGCTGCCCACCACGGTTCAGACAGGCCACAAACTCATGAGTGTGTAGGTTATGCTGAAAAAATGTATACAAGTGAGAATATAGCAAAGCCTTCAGTCCCCATTTGTCCCTGCTCATTTCTGAGCCATGTAAGGACTCACACTCCGGAGGGGCAAAAAAAATCTATCAATGTGTAAAAACCCTCAGTGTCCACAATTGTATTCAGATATAAGGAAAGATTCATGCTGGAGAGAAACCCTATGTGTTCAAGAGTGAGAAAAAACGTACAATACAACATAACCCACAGCCACGGTGAACCTTATATGTATAAGGTGAGTGGGAAAGCCTCCCTTTGCTGTTCTCTTCAAGGCTCACACATGAAATAACTCACCCTAGATAGGAACTCTATACACAGAGCACAGAATACCTGCCGCTTGTTGGAAAACATGTCATTTTGATATAAAACATAATGAAACAAATTAGGTAGCTTAACACCTGCATAGCCACACACGGTTATCATTTGTAGGGCTGTGTGAGAGCTGAGGGCATTTGGATCCACTTACTTTGCAATCTTCAAGTACACAATACATTGTTCTTGACAATGGTTTCCATGGGTGCATAACTTCCTGGTAACTGAGATGCTTTTATTTATTCTTTCACAAACAACTCCCCATTCCCTTGCTCAGCTGAGTTAGAGGCTCTCAGAGTAGATAGCCGTCCTTATAAGAAGAGGACACAGATGCCCTAAGTAAGGACTGTAGGAGAACACAGTGAGGAGAGAGCCATCAGCAGGCCAAGGAGAGGCTGCAGGAGAAAGTGAGTCTGCCCATACTATGGTCTTAGATCTCCAGTCCCCAGACCGTGTGAAAATCAGTTTCTTCTGTTGAAGGCCCAGCTGGAGATAGAGACAGACTACAATGTATGGTATTCGTCTCTTAGGATTATAATGGGCTTTCTGCTTTTCCCAGTGCAATCTTGGCTCGCATGGTACAGTGAGATTCTTGCTTTACCTTTTTGTTGTGATGCAATCTCCTGCAGTAACACACGGGATCACATATATTGTACGTATGGCACTGGTTTGTGTGTTTATTATACTATACTTTAGTTATTATTTCAAAACCCATGCCCTTTGCTTATCAACATGTTATTTCATTGATTCAACAGGATAATGGGTTATATATCCTTGTGTATTTTCTGTTAAGTGTGTCTTTTAATGGCATGAAAGGCTACCTTGCATGGCTGACCTATTCAATCTAGGTTTGCACAAGTATGTGCAATCTATGTTGGTCACACAATAATGACCTTACTTAACAACACAGCTCTCAGGAAGTATCCCCACCACTGAGGGATATGTAACTATTTTCTTATGTGAGCCAAGAATACTGACACACGACATATATGACACATGACACCTGAAAGCCAGAACAAGGGAAGTGGGGGGACTTGAAAAGGAGAAATGTACAGATTAAAAACAGATGCTATGGTAGGCTCAGAAAATCCCCTTGGTAGACAGACTAGTAGAGGAAAGAGGAACAGAAGAATGGGTCAGCCAGTGGGGTCTGGAGAAGGAGGGCTGGTCAGATCCATTCCCAAGACGACTTGTTGAAAAGTCCATGCTCTGGACCTTTGGAAATGGTTGATTTTCTCTACTTCCCTCTTAAGGACAACCTTTGTATTTCTCACAACTTTGTAGCTTCATCTCATGAGTGAAATATTTAGAAATATGTATTTGATGTACAATTTGATAAAAATTAAACTCCATAAAAGTATGGTCCATTTGGAGACAATAAACTAGGTTATGCTGGAACAGGTCCATTTTTGTGGGAACTGAAATGCACATCTGACATGCATATTCCCACCTGCCTTCTCATAAATTCCTATGCAACTGTTACATCTATCTTTGTTTTTCTTATGCTCTAAAACTGAGCCGTATTTTTGGGAAAAAAAAAAGCTGTAATATTCATCTTTGGCAATTTTGAAATTTTCCCAGACTAAAAGTTTGTTTAAAAATCTATATTTGGCAAAGTAAACAGCAAGAGGTCACATGTGGCCTGGCTCCATGATGACGAATATCATCACAGAAACTTCTGGAATGATTCCCAGGGCTGTGATGTAGGTACAGTCATCTTTTACTGTGACTACAAGCATTGAGGTCTGTATTTGTCTTAGAGATATGTAATATGCATGAACAACCTAGGGTATTTTACTGACCGTGGAGTTTCTCAAACAGTGGCTTCTAAAATGCCTTCATTCCTTGACTTCAGAACCAATTATATAATGCTTCCATTTTCCCCAAATAATTTTAGAATTAGAGCTGAGAAAAAAATCTTAATGTTTACTTCATCTTTCTTGGATTGATTGGTTTTTATTTAGAGTTAACGCAACACATTGGTAAAAGTACTCACTATAAATTGAGGTTTATGTGGGTATTATTCTTCACTCTGCCATTGGAAAAACTGTGAAAGCTCAGAGTTTTCTAACTTATAAATAAGACAGGAATAATCAAAACCTTAATGTTGGAGTTGTTTATGGAGGCTGGAGAGGTGGCTTAGTGCTTAAGAGCACTTGCTACTCTTGGAAAGGACTCAGGTCTGTTTCCTAGCATCAACATGTTGGCACATAGCCATTTGTAACTCTAGCTCCAGTGGATGTAACTCCCCCTTCTGGCCTCCACAGGCATCAGGCACACACACAGTGCATAGACATACATGCAGGTAAAACATGCATATATATAAAATAGAATAAAATCTTTTAAAAAAGTGGTTATATAGATGACGGGTGGTAGTATATGCAGCAGGGAATTCAGAACCCTGTAATCTGGAAAAGTCTCACTATTAATTCATTGTTAGAGAAAAATGTGTTTTCTGGGCAGGCAGCTCTTGCTAGCACATAGATAAAGAATCTTGTTTTAGTGAGCGGACACTGGAATGGGGACTTGGATCTTTAGAATCTGTTGACTCAGAAATGGAGAGAGCGCATTTGATTTAGTCCTGTTTATGTGACAATATTTCCCACTCAGCTTTTTCTCAGTCACACAAAGCTTGCAGGCCAGATGCAGAGGCTGCGCACATTCCCTGACAGTAAACGTCCACCATAGCACATAAAGCAAGGAGCCTGCCTCAGCTTTCCCTGGGCATTTATTACAGGAAAAGCTGTGTGGTTCCAGGAAAAAAAAAACAATTTAGATTAAAAACCACTTAGACCTGGCAAAAACATATTTACTAACCATCGCAAACCAATCATTTACTTACCAAGAATCCAGAAGCATGCCTGATGTGGGATTTCTTTTGTATGCTGTGAATAATAAAGGAACTGTTTTGGCCGAAGACAGACATTTTAAAAGTCGGCAGGGAAATCAAAACACAGATAGGGGAAGGAGGGCAGAGTCAGACAGAGATACCATCCAGCCACCCAAAAACCAACATATAAAAATAACACAGATAAGCCATGGGTCATGTGACAAACCAGATTAATAAAAAATAAGTTAAGTTAAAACACAAAAAAGTAACTAACAATATACCTGAGCCATAGGTCAAACATTGTAGTAGTGGGGTTTCTAGGTCCCAGGCAGCCAGAGACCCAGACCCACAGACCTGCCGCCTGAGACCTCTTAGCCGCCCAGCCGCCCGCCACTCAGACCCCCAGAAATGACTCAGACACTTATATTAACTTCATGCTGTTTGGCCTATGGCTCAGGCACATTGCTAGCTAGCTCTTACATCTACTAATCTGTCTGACATTTCTACTAATCTGTCTGCCATGTGGTCCGTGGCTCACCTGTGCTCCTACATGTTGCTCCTGTGGGCTTCAGCTCGGTTTGCCTCTGACTCCGCCCTTCCTTTCCTACCTATTCTGAACAGCTCCTTTATTTAAAGATTGAGATTCACAGCATACAGTAAGGCATTCCCACATCAAAACATCATATAATTAATATAAGTATCCATGTCATTTTCAAGGGCTTAAACAGCAACAGACAGATAAAACACATTCTACAAATGGCATTTAATGTGGGCTGGCCAGCCATATGCAAAACCCTCCTCTCGTGCATACATGGAGAACCTCCCCCCATAATATTCACTTGCAATATATCATATAAAGGATTAATCTTTATTGATGGGTGGACACTCATGGTACAATCTGAACCCTAAGACGATTCTTGGAGAGGGCAACTGTCCAAAGATGGCTGCTGGTCTGCTCTCCAGAATGCAGGAATAACACAAGGGCTGAACTCAGTGTTTCCTGGGTTCCAACTGAATCTAGCCCCGCCTTGCCCCGTAGGGGGCCTGAACTCAGGAGTTACTCATTTGGGCTTTCCTAAGTAATGCCTGAATCCCATCACACACACACACACACACACACACACACACACACACACACACACACACACACACCATTTTATAAACTGTGTAGAGAGGCAAAATGCCTTCTGCTTTTTAGCTGATGACCTTGTTCATCGTTGTATAACGAACACATCTTCATATCTTGTACTATTTTTTCAAGTCTGTTTTTATATTGAAGTCCAGTCTGGCTTGGGCATGGCTTGTGTATGCTCCTCAATAGTTTCCGTGAAAATAGTTGGTCACTAGGGTAAGCAATGTTAAGAAGAGCAGAGTGTTCAAGAGATGGGACTGTATGGAAGGTAATTATTGGGTACATTCTCTTTGAGTCAAGGTTCCTTTATTATGTCATTCTAGATGTCCTGGGACTCACTCTGCAGACCAGGCTGACATCAAACTCACAAAGATCCATCTGCTACTGCCTCCCAAGTGCTGGGATTAAAGGTGAGCATCATGCCTGGCTTGGATGTATCACTCTTAAAGAGTAAGTAAATAGTCACATGAACTGAGTTCATCCTACAAGAATTTAAAGATGAGCCTGCCCCTCCTGCCCCAGCCTCTCTAGATTTCTGCCTCCCTGTGTGATCTTTTTTCTCTAAAACATGTTTTACTATTGCTAAATTATATTCTTGCCCTCCTAATATGCCATAGGACATGTACAGACTTATATACTAATGAAAAAGTATATCAGTAGAAATTAAGTCTTAATACTTTTCTCCCGTCTTATGATCTCTTTCCCGCCATCGATGGTATTGCTTGCCCCAAACACTAGGAGACAAGAGAATGTAACACTGTGTCAAGCATAATGTTGAGCAGTAGAGAAGGGGAACAGCTAACTCTTCGCTGGGTGACAGAAATAAATGACAAACAGAAGGTCATAACTGATTTAGGTCTTGAAGGATGATCGGGTTTTCAGATTGTCAACAAGGGGAACAGGAGCTCTAGGCAGAAAAGCCAAGGAAATATGTAAAAGCATTCAGGGGCACAAAAGAGGAGTTGTCTAGCCGAGGAAAAGTGGCATGATCAATCACTTTGCCATCACAGGGACACTGGGAGCAGAGCCTGGAATGCATATCTGGACAAGGAAAATGGAGTTATTCCAGAAAGAGTCTTGGATTTCATGCTGAGAAAAAGAAGTCGTCATCCCATGAGACAGAGGGCAGCCGCTCTTTGGGTTGTATGGAGTCAGACTTTGAGGCGGGGGGGTGTTTGTAAGATCACTGCTGAGGACTAGAGACCATGGGGAGTGGAGGAGAAAGTTGATTTAAAAGTTGGATGAGTGGGGAACACTGTGATTCTGTGAGTATGGGGAGAGGAAAAATTCATAATGACAGATAAGTGTAGAATCTATCAAAAACCAGTAGTCAAGCCTCATAAAATTAGTCTTGGTGCTGGATGATTATTACTGAGCCAGAATGCCAATGGGCTGTTTAATACTTCACACCAACTTCTCATTGGTGGTGTAGTCCATCAATGGCTCCAATTTTCACCTCTCTAGCCATACTCTTTGTCAAATGACTCTCAGATTATTCAATAAATAAATGATATGTCTGCACATTGAAGCTGAGTTTTATCGCATAGTTTTTACTCTGCTTAGAAGAATGAAGTGGGAGCTACAGTGGCCTGATGTTCTGCCTGTCACACACATCTGCCATAATCATGAGGCGATCTTGATCCGGCCAGTACACTGGCCTTCAATTAATGACACCCGCAGTCAGAAAGCTACAGCAGTCTCTTCTGTAGATGCTTCAAGCTGGCCTTCAGGCATATATGACAAAATGAACTAAGAGGAGCATAGATCAAGTGTGTATAGCTTAATCACCCAACACATGATTTATGAATGTAGCTACCAAGACTATAATAACATGGCAATGGAAAACCAATATGCATTGCTCTTAAGATGGGGTATTTATCTCACTGCAACACCCAGAGGACTTGCCTCTTCTAGAAGACCTTTATTTTTCCAAGCTCCAACTACACTAGCTCTCTTTTGGTTTTCCAGCACACCATACTCACCACCCCGAGACTCTGCCTGGTCCTGTGCATTCAGTGTCCTGGTATATACACTTGGTGCACAGAATTAATTTCTATACACTGCTCAAAACTCAGCTCTGTATTTGTTTCTCCAGAGAAGTATTCTCTTATCTTCATGTTAAACTATGTCCCTCCCTTTACATTTCAACATTTAATACTTTTTTGTTTACAGCCTTTAATCTAATTGTAAGTTCATGATTGCTCATGTAAATGTTTTAGCTTTGATTGTAAAGATCATGCTCATTTCTCTCCAAAATGCAATGTCGTGTGCTCAAAACATAAACAGAAATGAAGTAAAACAAAGATGAAAATCAGGAAAGCACAGAAGTGATGTGGGTAGAAAGTGGGATATGGCTTCTGCTTTCTAAACATGAGTGTCTGTGAATAATGTCCCTGCTGCAGCAAAGTAAGCGACCACACATTTTCTAGCATCTGTCAAGGATTGTCAGATAGCCACCAAAGTAGATGGACACATGGACATGCATGTTCATGTATGCCCACCACACATGTTCCCCACAATGCATGTGTACCACACACACACACACACACACCATTACCACCACCACATAAACAATACATACACAACACCACACAAACCACAAACATACCCCACATACATATGTACACACACACCACCACCACCACACAAGCCATACACACCACAGTACACAAACCACACACACACACACACCACAAACACATCCCATGTACACACACAACACCACACAAACCAGACACACACACATACACACCTCAATACACATGTACATACACACAACACCATAAAAACTACACACACATACACACACACCACTTGTACTTTCACAGTCATAAATTTTCTGCCATCAAATTAGAGGCTGAAGGATTCCACAGGCTAAGGGAACCCAGGCCCATAAAGCTTCTGGGAGGAAAATTGGGATCAAGTTTGATGAAAGATTTTTACATGCTTCCCTTCAGCTGCATGAAGGCACAAGATATTTTGTTCAAATAATTCCACCCACAGTTACCCAAATGAGTGCTTTGGAGTTCTGTACTGTGTTTAATGAAATGTCTTTCAAATCCCACATTTCATGTGACTCCCATCCTCCAAGAATTATCCCTGTCAGAATATTAGTGTGAAGAGAGAAAATTTTGCCGATTCAATGCACCCAAAGACTAAGCGAGCTGGGTGACTATGCAGGTCCAGGAGAGGCCTCTGGGCTTGTGTGTGTTTGTTCTTCATTCCGCTAATATTTCTTTCATTTTCTTCCTTAACAAATCCTGACCAAGAGCCTAATCCGGATCTGTAACTGCAGAATTGGAGCCTCAGTATGTACAGGATTCCTGAACATAACTGGAAATTAGACTTTGGGAAACTTCTGGTACATTCAAAGTGTCGCACACTCTTCTTTGAGGTTCCAAAATCTTAAAGGTTCTCTCTGTGTGTCTCTCTGTTTGTCTCTGTCTCTATGTCTCCCTCTTTCTCTTCTCCTTCCCCGTCCCCGCCCCCCCCCCCCCCCCCCCCCCGCTCTGGGTTCCCAGTATTCTCTATGCCACACCCCTTCTGTGGAGAGTAGGACACCGTGAATTCTCCTCAGAAGCTCTACAGCTCAGTGTACTCCCTGAGAAAGTCAGGAAGTGCCGTCCTCTGTCCTCTCCCTCACTGCTGTTCTCAATTATACTGTTTTTTTTCTTTCCCCCTTCTATTTACTGAACCGATCTCAATGTGTTAATCCTGACTTTTTCTGCCTTCCTTGGAGAACCACAAGTTCTCTGGGAGTCTAAAAATCCTGGTTCGCTGTTCACGGCTGTGGTCCTGATGCTTCAAAATAAGACTTAGGACACCACAAACATTGACAAAAATCTAGCAAATCAGTCTATACCTGAAAGACTTGGAATTGAGCTGCCATGATGTCCCGTGGGCCTGTAAAAGAAGCTGCAAATAGGGTCTTCCCAGGTGAGCCTGCTCCGGGCAGAATCAGGTTTGGAATTGGAGTTCATTATTTTCTAAAAAGTTGTGAAAGCCAAGCCCATGTGATCATAGCTGCCAAATGTTTGGCTAAATGCTCTAAACCAAGAATTTATTTTGAAAAATTCAAACTCTAATCCAAAATATACAACTCCTAATGACAAATACAGTCTGCCACACTTCAGTTCAATAGCTCTATCATGGCAAGGGAGTTAATTAGGAATCTCAGAACGTGCATCAAGAAGCTTAGTAGTGTAAGCTGAGGGTCTAAGGACATTGAAATAGACACGTGCAAAATTGAGTTTAAAAGAAGTTTTTCAACAAACCAAAGCAAACAGTAAGTCAAATAAAACTGTGAAACAGCTAGAAGCTTAGTCTCCACAATAGCCATCAGAGTCAGAAGTTCCTGAAATAAATTGTAGTAGATTCACGTCAATAAGAGGCAGGCTTTCCAGAGAGAAATGCATATTGATATTTGAAAATATTCATTTTAACGCTGCTAAGTTTTTCCAGAAAAAGCAGTGTACCAAACAAACCTGTGTGAGCTATATATTGTAGATGAATATGATAACTAGTTATTGAAAGGAAAAAAACCACAGGAGGATCCATATTAGAAAATTAATAGAGCTGGAGAGATGGCTCAGCAGGTGACGTTTCCCAGCATCAAACATGACCCAGTTTCAATTGCTGGGACACACACGGAGAAAGGAGGGAACTGGCCTGCATTAGCTGTCCTGACACATAGCAAACAAATAATAGTTACCATGAGTAACAATACGGGTGATTTTATTTTGCTGCCTTTTTCTGTGTTTGTGGTTTTATTGCTTTGCCTGTGTTTTTTTGTCTTACTTTATGCTTGGACTATACATCTGGTTAGAGCATGAGATGCTAGAAGATACGTCAAGTGTATAAAATGACTCCAAAGTTTTAAATCTCTAATAAGACAACTGGCCAAGTCTTCTAGGCTTTGAGGTTGGAAAATCAGGGACTACTTGGCCGGCCAGTTTGCAGGTTATGATGGTTGTAGTAAGTGGGTCTGAAGTAAAACGCTGAGCAAGCAGATGACACCGTGGTCATGTTGTCATTGAGTTTATATGTAAGGTGCTGCATTGGTCCTTGTTGTGACAGGCTACATGTTGAGCATGAAAATGCTCATGTAGGAGGTGAGGGTTGGCTTCATGAAGCTGCTGTGAGATATGCATCTGATTATCAGTTCAGAGGCCGTTTCAGTCTCCTGTGTTCATGCGGGAATGGATAAGTGGGGAGCCCTGTGAAAAATGAGGAGGAGGCACTGTGAGGAGGCAGTGGAAGAGGGAAGCACTGTGAGAGTACAGAGGAAGGGGGAAGGACAGTAAGTGTACAGGAAGAAGTGAGCACTGTGAGGGTGCAGTGGAGGAGGGAGCACTACCAAAGTGTAGTAGAGGAGGGAGCTCTGTGGGGGTGTAATGGAAGAGAGAGTGCTTCAGGGTAGAGGGAAGAGGTAAGCACTGTGAGGATACAGTGGAGAGGGAGCATCGTAAGGGTACATTGGAGGAGGGAGCACTGTGAGGGAACAGTGGAGGAGGGAGCACTGTGAGGGTACAGTGGAGGAGGGAGCATTGTGAGGGTACAGTGGAGGAGGGAACATTGTGAGGGTACAGTGGAAGAGGGGGCACTGAGGGAGCTCTGTGAGGGTACAGTGGAGGAGGGAGCACCTTGAGGATACAGTGGAGGAGGGAGCACTGTGAGGGTGCAGTGGAGAACTTCTGAGCTACCCAGGCATTCAGAGATGTCTTTTTGTGGAGAGAAAGGGTACTGAAGACATGTTCTTGGAAGGAGTCAGAAAAGACCCAGAAATAAGATACTTATCATGGTGAAGATCTAAGTACCCCTCCAAGGATAGACTCTGCATTATCAAGTAGGTGAGGCACGAGCCAAAGCAAGGAAGGTCTCCCGTGACCAGGCAAATGAGACTTCAAAAGTCACAATAAGAATTTGGCTTTTCTCCCAAGAGCCACAAGAAAATTAAAAGATTTTTTTTTTTTTTTTTGCATGGAGGGCTGTCTTTGTTAGGGTTTTATTAGTAAGAAGAGATACCATAAGCATAGAAACTCTTATAAAAGAAAATATTTAATTGGTGCTGGCTTACAGTTCAGAGGTTTAGTTCATTATTGTTATGCTGTAAAGCATGGTGGCATTCAGGCAGAAATAGTGCTGGAGAAGTAGCTGAGAGTCTACATCTGGATCCAGAGGCAGCAGAAAGAGAATGAGACATACTTCCTCCAACAAGGCCACACCTCCTAGCAGTGCCTAATAGTGTCACTCTCCATGAACCTATGGGGGTCATTTTTACTCAAACTATCACATTCTCCTCCCTGGTTCCCATAGGCTTATAGCCATATTACAATGCAAAATGCATTCAGTCCAACTTCAAAAGTCCCCATAGTCTATCACAGTCTTAAATTTCTTTCAAAGTCCAAAGTTCAAAAAGTCTTCTGAGGTTCATGCAATCTCTTAACTATAACCCACCCTGTAAAATCAAAATGGAAAAGTCAATTCACATACTTCCAACATACAATTCAGAGGATAGTTATTGCCTTTCTCATATGCTGAAAAAGGAGCATAGTTAGGAAATACGGGACCAAAGCAAGATCCAAACCCAGCTGAGCAAACTCTAAACTCTACACCTCTAAATCTGATATCAAAGGTCTCTTCAGATCTTCAACTACTTTCATCTTTGTTGACTCCAACACAGTCATTTCTCTTGAGCTGGTTACAGTCCCTGTTAGCAGCCCTCCTCAGCGTGTATCCCATGGCTCTGGCACCTCCAATATCTTGGAGTCTCCAAGGAAATCCAGGCTTCACCATCGTATCTTCACACAATGGCCTCTCTAGGCCCCAACACATGCTTCGTCTTGGTGGCTTTCCTTAGTTGTCAAGGGAGATTTTATAACCCCCATGGAATCCTTGATTCTAAAGCCAGAAACACATTGTGAAAGCTGCCAACATGGCTGAAACATGGCTCACTCATTCAAATACATCTTCACCAGCTTTCTGTTTTTGATGGTTTTCTTCACTTCCTAAACTTGCTATTCTGGACTTGCTCTGTAGACCCGGATCACTCCGAGCTCTAAAATCGGCCTGCCTCTCCATCCCCAGTGCTGGGATTAAAGGCATGCACTTCCACACCTGGTCCTAAGCTTTCCTTTAATTCCTTTTCATGAGCTGAAAGATTACCTGGGTATCATCTTTCTCTGAGGTGACCTCTCCCTTTATTTCATCAAATACCAGGCTTTCATCTAATCTGTTTATCTCCTTGAACACAGTATTTAGCTCCATTCCATTTCCTGGTGCTCATTTTCTCCCTGAACCATACATTTTGTGTTTTCTCTTGCTCAGAATGCTCTTTTTCATAAGAATGAACACTAATAGCCACATGACAGAGTCAATTCTAAACTGTTTCAAAATATCCTCTGGTAATGCCATTGATTCAAAACTGTTCATTTTAGCCTCAGGCAGATTTTTCAGGCAAGAGCAAACAGCAATATTGCACAAATTCTACTTGGTACCACAATAAAAACCCAGAGTCAGATACTGGGGGGAAAGCTGAAATATTAGAGAGACAGAGAAACAATGTGGGATAATGCTCTTGTACACTGTAAAGATTTCATGTTCGTATTGGTTTAATAAAATGCTAATTGGATGGTAAGTAGGTAGGAAGTATAGGTGAGGCAACCAGACTAGAGGAATTCTGGGAAGAGGAAAGGCAGAACAGCAATTGGCAGCCAGACTCTGAGGAAGCAAGATGAGAATGTTACACACGGAAGCAAAAGTACCAAGCCACAATCATTAGCCATAAATAGAATCATAAGTTAAACTTAAGCATAAGGGCCAGTCAGTAATACGTCTGAACTACTGTCCCAGCCTTTACGATAATATCCAAGTTAATTATTTCATAAGCAGCTGCCAGGCTGGCTGGGTGGGATAGAGAAATTAATGACTATACATGATGCCCAGTATGGGGCATATGCATCCACATAAAGCCTAAGAAAGATGAAAAGGGTCTAGAGCACAGAAACAGATCCAAAACAGCTTCCTAGCTGTGTCTCTTAAGCGCGATGTAATACTGAGTTGTCTGCAGGTTTGAGCTATGGCATGTCAGGCTTGTGGCATGCAGCTTGAGCTACAACATGGTATTCCCGCAGTCTCACAGAAGCCTTGGTATAAGCATAGGCTACATAAGACAGATTCAAGGTTTCTGTTTATACAGACAAAAAGGGAACAGAGTCAAGCATGGCTTCTTAGTAGCAGTATTTTCTTGGATGGCCTCTGTTTTCTGGTGATGAGCAGAGGCAGAGTTCCTTTAAGAGAGGCTTCCTGACTCAGCATTAATGGAAAAAAAAAAAAAAACCCCACAGGGCTATTTTAAGAGGCCCTGCTGTCAAATCCTTAGATGAGGTTTATGAGCAGTGGGCAGAGGTGCTCTTCTTGGTGGCAGTGTGAACCCTAAAATTACCCAGAACTGGAATGGTAAACATAGCTCCTTCTAGTACTTCTGCCACGAGGCTAAGCTCTCACAGTCCAAGGAGTGTTGATTACAACTTATTGTGGGTAATGGTCAGGAAAAAGCTAAATCAAGAAGATTGGATTCAGGTTTATTTTTGAAAACAGAAAAAGGGGAAATGCTGTGGAAATACACTTGTACACTGTAAAGAATTGTTACTCATATTGTTAAATAAAACGCTGATTAGTCAGTAGCTAGGCAGGAAGTACAGGCAGGGCAACCAGGAAGAGGAAAGGCAGAGAGGAGAGCAGATGCCAACAAGAAGCAGATGAAGCAAGATGAGAATGATACACTGAGAAAAGCTACCAAGCCACATGGCTAAACATAGATAAGAATTATGGTAAGTGTAAGAGTTAGCAAGTAATAAGCCTGAGCCATAAGCCAAAGAGCTTGTAAATATACTAAGCCTCTGAGTCAACTATTTGGGAAGTGGCTGCTGGATGTTTGAGATTTCCTGGCTGGGACAAAAACTTTCAACAACAAAGCATATTTTCCTTTGCCAAAACATCACAATAATGGTTTCCAGGCCACATGCAAATATTGCTCTTCTCAGAAAGCTCTTGAGACAGTCCCCCACAGTTTAAATCACCTTAGCTCTATTTTCTTATCCACACTCTCAAATTTCACATTCTTTCACACAAAAACATTGTCAGGTGTATCATTGCAACACTCCAGTCCTTGAGACCAACTTCTGTCTCAGTTAGGGTTGTATTGTTATAAAGAAGCTCTACGACCATTGCAACTCTTATAAAAAAAAATGTTTAATTGGACACATGGAAGCCATTTTATTGAAACTACCACAAAGGCTGATAGTCATGCTTATATATCAAACAAATCCTTCAAGCTACGGATAAAGAGATAGCTCAGTGGTTAAGAGTGTATACTCCTCTTGAAGAGGAGGCTAGTTTGATTCCTGGTATCCATGTTGGATGGCTCACTACTGTAGGTGTATGATAATCATGGGGAAACTGATTGATATATTAATGTTTATTCAAAGCAACTTGTGACAATTAACAGAGGGGATGCTGAAATGATTCACTCATGGATGGAGCAGGCCTTCCTTCCAGGTGATGAGAAAGCAGAGAGAACATTGTGGTCATGGACCTGATCTTTTGGCTGTCCCTGGCCACACCCCAAGACTACAGCTTCAAAGGTCACAGGTGAACCCCAAACCTGTGCTGGACCAGAGGCCATGCCCTTAGTTCAGGGAGGTGCTTGAATCCCACTACATTTCCTCCCCCTTCTATCTTTTATCTGTTCATCCATCCATCCAGTTCCTCTCTCTCTCTGTGTCTATATCTATCTATCTATCTATCTATCTATCTATCTATCTATCTATCTATCTATATATATATATATATCTATTTCTATTCACATCTAT
The DNA here is from genome assembly GCA_033318265.1 of Phyllotis vaccarum. Classification (NCBI taxonomy): domain Eukaryota; kingdom Metazoa; phylum Chordata; class Mammalia; order Rodentia; family Cricetidae; genus Phyllotis; species Phyllotis vaccarum. The sequence goes on from JARWLC010000011.1 coordinate 57,395,375, forward strand.
CTATCTATCTATCTATCTATCTATCTATCTATCTATCTTCTATCTATCTAACTATCTATCTCTATCTATCCACATCTATCTATCTCTATCTGCATCTATCTATCTATCTATCTATCTATCTATCTATCTATCTATCTATCTAACTGTCTATCTCTATCCACATCTATCTATCTCTATCTGCATCTATCTATCTATCTATCTATCTATCTATCTATCTATCTATCTATCTATCTAACTGTCTATCTCTATCCACATCTATCTCTATCTGCATCTATCTATCTATCTATCTATCTATCTATCTATCTATCTATCTATCTCTACATCTATCTATCTAAACATTTATCAAATAAGGTCCAAAAGAGGAAAAATACACTAATAAACAAAATAAAACTACAACTATAAGAACAACAAACACAAAACATGTTAAATGTCCAGGATATTGATGCGTGCAAGATATGGAGATCACTCCAAAGCTGTCTATCTTGAATAACATGAATCTAGTACCTAAATTCTCATAAGCTAAGACAGGAAATGATCGTAACTGAAGTTGTCTAGTCCTCAACCCCATCAAAGACCTGAGAAGGATAATATATTACCTGAGTAAGCTGGAAGTATGAGCGAGCAGCTTCAGAAATCTAGTAAGAGAGGAGAGGAACAGCCAGCTGCCTGGACAGTCACCCACAGCCTTTCTGCAAAGTTGGAGTCTCTAATTTTTGGATATGACAGACACTTTTCAGAAGCAGGGTATTTTGAGAAACCATCTTATCCTGTCTTGGCAAGTTTTAACAGTCTTTTATTGTCCATCCTGCCCATCCAGATTGGACAGTTTACTGTCAACAGTCAAGGCAAAGACAAATTCTTTGCCTAACAGAAGACTCTTGATCTCAGAGCCGTAGCTTTAGGCCCCATATTGTACACCACTGGTAGCTTGACCATTGGTAGCTTGATGTTTCTGGCCCTACTGGTCTGGACCTATCCACAGCCACTTAACCCCAAATAATTTCACAAAGGCTTATACTAATTACAATCTGTTAAGCCTATGGCTCAGGCTTATTGATAACTAGCTCTTACATTTTAACTCAACCCATATTCATCCATCTATGTCTTGCCACATGGCTCCATGGATTTCCCTGTGTTTTATTATACCTTCTTCTCTCAGTGGTAGCTTGAAGCATCTCTGTCTGACTCCAATCCTTTCCCCCTTTATCTATGCTTGAATTTCCTGCCTGTTTCTAAGATGCCAAAGGCCAAAATTGGATCCTTTATTATCCAAAGATAATTCACAGTGTACAGAAAGACATCCCACATCATACTACTTCTTGAAATTTCAGCTTCAGAGGGTCTGATACCCTCTTATGTCATCTTTAGGCACTACATATATTGGCACCTACCCTCCTTCATAATTCAAGCAATAAAACTGAACAAACCCTCAGGCTATAGAAATGATTAGAAAGATATGAAGAGTCTGTGAGATATTGATGACACAGGGGACAAACAGTGAGTTAAATATAAATGAATGGGCTCATGAAATGATGAAATTTAAAACATTCAGGAGGAAGAGATCTAAGATGCTCTGCCTGAGCACTTTGGGGTGGTAGGAAAAAGGTTCCCTCAAGACTTGCTTCTGTGAGATATGTTGACGCACCTGTGGGACATTTAGATACAGATGTGGCTTCTCAAAAGACAGAAGTTCAGGGAAGAGCTGGAGTGACTTTGGATCCATTAGCATAAAGTTACTGCAGGAAGAGGCATGTGGATGATGTAACAGAAAAACAAATCCATATGGAAAGACAGCCAGTCACAGTTCCTAGGAGCATCTACTGTCAGGAGAGATAGATGAGCTCTCTAAAAACAATTGGGTTGAGTATCCAGAGAGAATGGAGGAACAGAGGACTTTTCACAGCCATGGAGGCAAGGGCAGGAATTCAGTCTGTTATCAGTGTAAACACCAAGTGTAGGAGCAGATAGGAGCTCCAACTGTGGCCAAGGAGACTTCTGACCTTTGATGAGACCTGCCTGATCCTTATTGTGAATGAAAATATTGGGATGCCTGGGGCCCAGAAGATGAAGCCCTGTGTGTGTGTATGTGTGTGTGCGTGCGAGCATGTCGGGTAGCATTTTGTTAGGTTGTGTAGGGAGGTGGGTTCAGTTGCTAAGGCTTTGGAGAGTCAAGATCCATTGAGGTACTCTGTTGTATGAAGTTTTTGGCCTGGACTTTTTGGCCTGTAGTTTTAAGGTCCTAATGAGACATATAGATGCTTATGTTAATTGTATGCTGATTGATCTGGGTCGCAGACACATAACTTGCTAACTTTTTATCTTTAAACTAGCTTATGATTTTTATCTTGTTCAGCCAGGCGGCTCAGTTCCTTTTCCCAGAGCAGCATAGGTGTCCTCTGCTTTTTTGTCTTGCCTGGCATCTCTGTGGCATTTTTGGTTTTTTGTTTTTGTTGGTTTTTAGAGGATTTTTTTATTAGTCTGGTAGCCCCACCCACGCTTTTTGGTCTGCTTTTAGCCAATCAGCATTTTTATTAAAGTAGTAGGCAAGACAGTTATTTACAGTGTAACATCGTAACCTCACGGCAGTACTCATCACTCATTAGAGACACTTTGAAGAAGTAAGAAATCAGGGAGTGGGGGAAAGAGGTGGCCAAAAGGAGGAATACATAAGGAAGTTACATGAAAACCCACTGTCTGACAAGCCAATAAAAAATTAATTAGTATTACTTAATGGAGAACATGTGATGTGAACAATGATTTAGAGGAGACTTAAAGCTAAAAGTTTTAAGTAGGAATGAGGGTAGGGCAAATGGGGGAGAGCAAAGGGAAGTGTCTGGGTTAACTAAACCAAAGTTCTATGACAAAGACTTATGGAATCCCGTTATTTATGTAAGTTAATTAAAAATATTTTTAAATAAGTTTAAACAGGAATCCTGTGTAAGTGAACAATACTGCTTCCAAAAGACACGGCTTTTTAAGTGAAAATTACAGCCCTAGGCAAAGAACACTTCTGTACGAGTTGTTGGTGAGGGAGACCCCAGAGATCTCTAAATATATAGGTTTTCAGCACTATTCTTGGCCACCAGCCATAATTACAAACATTATTGCTGAAGACACACACACACACACACACACACGCACGCAAGCACGCACGCACGCGCACACACACACACACACACACACACACACACACACACACACTTATGACAGGAGGCATAGAAAAATTAGTCTCATACAGACCAGGAATCTTTCTCCCTGCTGGTAAGCTTTCATAGTACAAGAAAGTGTGTGCTGGAAGAAGGTAGAAGACAGATAAACTCTGAATGCTCTAAGGCTGACCTTCTAGACAAGATGTGGCCACTGCTGCAATAGTGTCAGGACTGTCATAGGGCAACCAACCACATTCTGACTGGAGATGAGGCCTCCTCCACAAGGTAGAATCCACGTCGGACACAGTAAAACTTGTCAAACACCCATGACTACAGAGATCCTAGGTTCTAGGGTGGATCCTATTGCTATTATCCTGTTTAGTGGGCATTTATGCTTATACCCATTGACCTGGGCTTCTCTCTGCATTTGTAAAAATAAGTTTATTTTTCAATCCATAAATCAATGCAGAGACTTATGACCTCTTAAAGTACAGAGAGTAAGTAGCTGAAGGCCCAGTCCTAAAGAGCATATCTTTATCAACACCCCTACCCAGGCTCAGGGAATATTGTAAAGAGGAAACGAGAAGAGACAAGGGGCAGGGAAGAGGGCTGTGAAATCCTGTCTTTGGCTGTGACATGGTTATTGTACTCAAGAGCTCACAGAATCTATAGTTACCTGTTCCTGACCTGCACTAAGTGAAGCCCTGCCCACATCACAGCGTGGGTGAGGGTGGGACTTATGAAAACCCACCTTTAGCTGAAGAGTGAGTGTGATCACATTTCATTGCATACATGTATGGAATCTCAATTCATAAGTTTCATTCAGACACCAAAGAATCAACAGGAGAGGGAGAGGAAGACATTGCAGGAGGGGGATAATTGGGTATGGTCTGAAGGAGGCGGGACGAAGGAGTGACGTCCTCTGTCTCTACCCACTGTCACCATGGTGGGGCCAATCAGTGCAGATGTAGTGAATGCTGTAGATCTGTTGTCGGAAGCCTGCAGGAGTTTTTGTCTGAAGCCTGTTCATCTCATGCGGCAGCAGGTGACCGTTTACTAGCTCCAGGGAGTGAAGTGTAGAGGAATTTGAAGTAGCTCTAGTGGAATGTGGGGGCTCACACTCAAGACAATCACCCTGAAGGCACCAAGACACCAGGCGGGGCTGAAGACCACAGCATGTTAATGGCACCAGCGTGTATGATAGTGAGATTCTTTTCCTCACACCCTGGAGGAAGCAGACATCAGGACTGAAGGGAGAAGACTAACAGAAGCATGGTCAGTTTCATGAGCTGAGCCACAAGGCCAGAAGGATGTGGTCATCATCAATTTAAATGTCTCAGTCAATGGAGGCAGACGCTGAGCTGGGAGAGGTGGAGGAGGGGGTTCATAAAGTAGAGAGAAGCCTGAAGTGTCAAAAAGATAAGAGATTAGATTTGGAGACTTGTAGCCTTGGGTTTAATATTTCTTCTGTGGAAGAACTCCATGGAGATTCTAGAGTTGCCGTGGCAACAAATAAGCGAAGCAAATGTCAGGGTCAGAGTGCCCGTCAGAGATGAAGCTGAGATATTGGAGAGGTGGGTATCCATGCCGACTCTGAAGTTAAGTTGGATGCAGCAGGTGAAAACCAAAAACCTGAGCCTATACTGTGAGAGGGAAAGGGTAGGTGGTCTTTAGTGAGGACTGCAAAATAGAACTGTGTGTCAGTAGGAGTTTTTTTGAAGGCTGCAGAGAATAAAGAGGGATGGGTGAGACAGCATCCAGGCTAGTGCCCTGTCTGTGAATTGAGTGTAGGGAATGAGTAGGCATCACTCACAGAGCTACTAGCCAAGTCTTGCTTTCAGGACAGAGCAAGTGTCTTGGGAAAAGATGTAGTAGATGTTCAGCAATGAGACAAAGAATGTAAAGAGACATAGAGTTAGGATTGGGAACCAGAGAACATTGGGGGACTGACTGAGAAAGGCACACTGTGGAAATATCAGCACTAAAGACAGAATCCAGGCACACTCAGCTCGAAGTCTAGGCTGGAAATGCCCCTCGCAGCTGCATGTGTTGAAATTTGTGTTCCCAGGTGAGGCAGAACGGAAGACGTTGAGTCCCAGACTGTGTGGCTTGAAAAAGATTGTGGTGTCCTAGGCAATTCTTTTGTTCCCTAGCCAAGTGACCAGTTTGCTCCTTTGCATGCTCTCTACCATGTTGGAGGGGTGCCCCTCACCACAGGCCTATTTACAGTGGTATAGACAGATAATGATGAACTGGAATCTCCCAAAATGAGCCAACAGTGGGCAAAGGTGCTTGATACTGAGCCGGTGACTTGAATTCCATGCCTAGGTCCCACATGTGGGAAGGAGAGAACTGGCTTCTACAAGTTGTCTTCTGACTTCTACATGTGCCCTGTAGCAATGTGTATTCTCTCTGTCTCTCTCTCTTTCATACACACGCGCACACACACACACACTAAATGTAATATATTTTAAATTTAAAGAACAAAATCACAATTTGCTGGGTGGTGGTGTTCTTTTCTGTCAGCTTGACACAGGTCAGGAAGAGGAAGCCTCAACTAAGATGATGTCTTCATCAGCTTGGCCTGTGGGTATATGTGAGATTATTTTCTTAATTAATGATGGATGTGGAAGGGCCAGCCTAGTGTGGGTGGTGTCACACTTGGGCAGCTAGTCCTGTCTCATACAGCAAAGCAAGCTGAGTAAGCCAGGACATGAAAGCCAATAAGCAGCATTACTCCGTGATCCCTGCTTCGGGTTCTGCCTCCAGATTTCTGTCTTGAGTTCCTACCTTGGCTTTCATCAATGATGGACCATGATCAGAACATGTTAGCCAAACACACCTTGTCATCCTCCAATTTTTTTGACCATGATGTTCATTACAAAAGAAAGCAAACACAGATAATGAACTAAAACAAAACTTTGTTCTTTATAAATTAATTATTTGAAGTATTTTTATAGTGTCAAAAAGTTGACTAATGCACTCAACTCACAGAGGCTATTAGGGTTCTCTGTCTCTGGGCCTTACTTTCTACTAAGGAAGAAAATAGATAAAACACACAAATGTGTATATATGTGTTCAAGAAAACATGCACTGTATAAATTGAGGACATGATCAATCCATGGTATAGTTAAGGGGGAAGGTTTTTATTGTAGACATAAGAGAGAGAAGAACCAGAGGGAGGCATCTGGAAGAATACAGAGCAGGGAGAGAAATAGACTGAACTGAACATGGCCAGCAGATTGGACCTGCCTATGGGAAAAGCAGGAGCAGAGTAAGAAGGTGTAAGAGAGGGTTATTGTACCCATCTTGAATGACTTCCAAAGACCTGTAGGGAGCTGGATTCGATGCAAACACATGAGGGCCAGTTTATTCTTTTGGACAGGTTCAAATGAACCCTGGCTGAAACCTGTTCCGGCACAGTCGAGGAATTTGGTCCCGAGCTCAGGAGTGAGGGAGTTTTAAAAGAAAACATACATAAGTGGGGTGTTACACATCTTAGCATTTCAAGATTGGGTAAGGGGGTATAGGGGACAATAACTATTTGATAAACTTTAGGAGCAAACCCAAGTTTTGAATCTATTGGCTGAACTTTTGGTGCAAAACCCAGTTTTGAACCCAGTGGCTATCAGGGGAATTCTGGAGACCTTTCCTAGACTCTTCTCAGACTTAGGTCCCACCCTCAGGTACTAAATGGTCCTTCCCTGAAACACAGCTCTGCAGTGGTAAATCTATGCCTTTGCAAGAGTAAAATTGGGCATAGCTCCTTATAAGGAATAGGAAAACTTGGGGAGGGCAATGCAAAGAGTCAGGACTCTGAAACATAGGATACTTGTGATCTTCAAGAAGCTTGGAGGCCGATTTGGTATGCTAATAGACCCCATCGGGAGCCATTGTCCCTTCTTTAGTGATAAGGGAAATGACTACTTTTAGTAGAGGGAAATTGGCTTCACAAGCTCCAGAGAAATGCTGGCTTTTGTTTAATTGCCAAAGTTTGGGAAAATGAAGTTGTTTTTGCACATGACAATAACTTTAAAAGGGCTAAGAAGAAAGCCAGAAGACAGAAAGAAGTGGGTAAAGAGTGTGGATGCTTGAGGTGTGAGGTCTTTAGGAAGAATGTGAGGAGGAAATGTTTGAGAAGTAGCTGATGAATGGAGGTGGGAAATGATCTGTGGTGTAGTGATATATTGTTTATCAAAAAAACCCAATTGCCTGAAGATCAGAGGACAGAGACAGCCACTAAGTTAGCTATGGAGGTCAGCCAGTGATGGCACACACCTTTAATCTTGGCATCTGGAGCTCTGTGAGTTCAAGGCCAACCTGGGATACATGAGATTAATCTAGTCTAAAAGAAAAAACAGAGCCAGGTGGTGGTGGCACGCACCTTTAATCCCAACACTTGGGATTCCATACCTCTGCTCCCAAGACTCGAGAAGACACATGTTTTTAATGCCAACACTAGGAGGAAGGCTGGAACAGGAAATGATATGGCTTGGCAGAGAAAAGAATATAAGGTGGGAAGAGACCGAAGTTAGGCCATGAACCTGCCCTCCTGTTTCCCTTCCCAATAGGCTGGAAACGCAAAGGCATTTCATTGAGTCTGAGGATTTGTGGAGACAGGATCTTCCCCTTTTGGCCTGAGGAGTCAGTGATGTGAAAAGTTGCTGCTGCTTGTTCCTCTGTATAATCTTTCAGCTTTATCCCAATACCTGGCTCTGAGTTTTTATTATAAAATCAGTTAGGACTCAAGCAATACAGTGGCCTAGATATGGCCTGAGTATGTCTTCCAAGGCTTTATGGGTTGAAATGTATCCCCATGGTAAAGTATTAAGAGTGTGAACTTAACCCAATGGTATAGTTCAGAGGTGGGGCTTCACTTGAATGATACAGGGACACACACACACACACACACACACACACACACACACACACACACACAGTGCTCCTGGCTCCTTCTCTTAGACATATAATACCCCATACCACTTTGAGACTCTGTCAGCGAGAGGGCCTCTGCCGGCTGCAGATCTCATCTTTAATATGGATGGATACAACTTTGAGCTTTAGTGATATCCCAGAGGGACAAAGTCACTATCAGGATGTGCTAGTAGACCAGAAAACTTCCCTGTGTCTCAGGGCCCACAGAACCACACATGCCCAACCACTCGCCTCCCTGTTTCCTTCCTAAAGATGCAAGCACATAAATGTGACGCCGGGGCAATACTGCTAATAGTTACTTTAGAGATAACGAGGTCAACATTTAAATGATGAAGTGAGAGGGTTGGGAAAGGGGCACACAGGGTAATATAACGCCAGGAATGTCTGTGCTTAGGGACGTGAAAAGCAGGACAAAAGACATTGTATGTTAAGCTGATAGAAAGGAAAGACAGACATGTGAACCTTTCCAGCAAGATAAGAGCTCCTGTGCAACAATTATGCAATTAACAAACATAATGAATGTACAAAAATGTAAATACAAAGTGAACAAAAACAAAATAGTATTAAATGAATATAAATAAATATAAAGTTAAGGATTAAAAATAAAAATGAGCGTTATTTCCTCAGTCAATGTTTCTCCTTGACTGGAGAGATATGATCTATCAGTTGGCTCCCCACCTCGGAGACAAGATCTCACTATGCTCGCTGACTGGCCTGGAACTCATTTTATAGACTAGGTTGACCCTCAAATCACAGAGGTCCACTTGCATCAGCATCTCAAGTACTAGCATTAAAGGCGTGCACCACCATGCTCCAGCTCTTCTGTTCTTGTCCTATATTAGATTTACTTTTGCTTTTTTGTCAATGGGTATTTTGCTATATGTATGTGTCTTGGCCAAGTTTGTGCAGAGCCCTTGGTGGCCAGAAGAATGTGTCAGATCTTCTGTCTTTACTTTTAAATTTGTATCTGAATAAAACCCTTTGCTACATTGCTAATTTGTGTGTGCTTCTTTAATTCCTTGAACAAGGCATCAAGAACCTAGAAACATCCAGACAGATGCCACCCATGACTTTCACCTAGGATTCACTGGGTTTCCAGTTCCAACCCAATCTCTAATACCTTAGTGGTCAGTTGTGCAGGGCTTTCTGTTCCTGAGGATATGGATATAAGGAGTAGAGTCCACATGCTGGTACCTTTCTCAGTCACTCAGAACACTACAGTAAGTTTTTTTGTTTGTTTGTTTTGGTTTGGTTTTTTTTTTTAACAACTTCCCTTCATTCTGTTTTCCAATGTTCACAGAGCTTGCTTTCTGGATGGATGCGTTGTGAGAGAGACTGACAAACTCAGACTCTTTCCTTGTGCTTCTGTCTACATCATCTGTGATGCTTGGGTCTGTGGATGTTAGAAAGCAGCACATTACAAGTTCATTTGCTGTCCTGAGCCTTTGCTTCTCTTGGCAATAGCTATGGTGGCGATGGTGGTATTGCATATCTGTCTACTTGAGACTCCTGTACCCCTTTCTGCTGTGGTTGAATCTTGCTATGCTCTACTGTCCCCTCCTTGCAGGGTGATTTCAGTTTTTAGTTCCAGTTTCCAGCAACGTAAATTGTCCTCTCCACAGCTTTTGTGGCAGCTCTTGCTCAGAGACCTTGACTGCACTTCCCTAAGGCACAACCCAGTTCAGTGCAAGCAGCATAGTGTGGTTAAAGGCACTGGTTGGCTTCTTTGCAGAGAAAATTCCACCTACTCTTATTTATCTATTTATGTGTTTGTTTGTTTGTTTATTTATTCTTCTCTCATATTACATTCCCACTGCTCTTTCCCTTTCCTCCTCTCCTCCTAGCCTTCCCCCCCTCACCTTCCTCGTCCACAGACCCACTTCTCCATTTCCCCTCAGAGAAAGGCAGGACTCCCAAGGATATCAACCAAACGTGGCATGCCATTTTGCAATAATACTAGACACGTCCCCTCATGTTAAGATCCATACAGGCTCCCTGATTCTTGGTTCAGTTTCTATGAGCCCCATGTCAGCTGATTCTGTGGGTTCTTTTCTGTGTTGTACCGTACCCCTCCAGGTCCTGCAAAACTTCCCCTCTTCCTGGGGATTCCCTAAGCCCTGCCTAATGTTTGGCTGTGGCTCTGCCTCTGCTCCCACCAGTCTTTGTATGAAGTCTCTCTGGGGATGATTATGCTAGGCTCAGGTCTACAAGTATAGCAGAGTATCATTAGGAATCTTTTCATTGACTTATTTTTGCTGTTTATATTGATGGCTTTTAATCACGACTTTCTTCTCTCTGGTTGATATGGCTTCTAGCGTACCATCTGGTCTTTGCCCTCAATGCTTGTTTTGTGCTCAGTTCTAATGCTTAGGGACCATTTAATTTAAAAAGTCAATAGAAATCCACAGGGCATTGATGGGGTTTTAGAGCCCATCTCTTGGGAAAAACAGCTTTATCATTGGAAAATAAAAATTTTATTGGATTTCTTTGGTATGAAATGGAATAGATGGAAACTATTGTCTTGTGCCAATTAAAAATAGTTCTGTGGTTTCTACAGCAGAGGCTAAAAAAGAGTCAACGGATACTTGAAGGCAAAGAAGATGGGAAAAAGGAGAAATCCCTTCGACTGGTTATTCCATGTCTCCATGTCTCGTCCTTTATGAAGTCACCTCTGTGGTGACATATTGTATATTTAACAAAATCTGTCTGGAATATTAGAGAATAGAATCATCCACAGCCAAGGGAATGTCAGGGAGTGGTGAGCCGTGCCTTTAATCCCATCATTGGGGAGACACAGATCCTTCTGGATCTCTGTGAGTTCAAGACCTAACAGCCAGACAGTGGTGGTGTATGCTGTCAGCCCTGGCACCTGGGAAGCAGAGGCAGCAGAATCTCTGTGAATTTGAAGCCAGCCTGGTCTACACAGCAAGTTCCAGGACAGCCAGGACTGCTACCCACAAAAAAACTTGACTCAAGAAACAAAACAAAAGGTTCAGGAAATGGCTCTGTCCTCTGACATTCCAGATTTATTAAATATACATTATATTACTACACACCTCAGTGTGATGACTATCTCTGCCTTCAGGGTCATGGTAGCAAAGAATTTGTATGTCTCGCCCACATGAGCAGCAAGGGTGCAATTGCTCAACGCAGTCCCAATCTTCCTTGTAAATGACTTTACTAATACTTCTGTAAGCTCTGTGTCAACAGCCAGGATGCTGTCTTTGGCTACTTCAAAGATAAGGATCTGATGTGGCAATGTCTTTCTATATGCTGTGAATAAAGGAACTGTTTTGGCCTATATCGAGCACCGTAGGAGTAGGTGGGGAAATCAGAGCATAGTTAGGAGAAGGAGGGTGGAGTCAAGAGAGACACGATCTAGCCTCCCGAGAATCAAGATGTAAGGAACTAATAGGTGAGCCATGGCCACATGGCAGGCAGATTAGTAGAGATAGGTTGAATTAAGATGAAAGAACTAGCTAGCAATGTGCCTGAGCCATAGACCAAACAGCATGAAATTAATATAAATGTCTGAGTCATCTTGGGGGGCCTAAGTGACGGGGGTAGGAGGGGGCAGGCCTGGACCTCTGGCGAACACTGGGACTAGGCTGGGCCAGAAGCCTCTTTCTACAAAGATCGTCTTGGTATCTGAAGAGACCCACTGGAAGAAACATGTCTCATCATACATGTGGATGGAATAGCCTGAAACTGTGGCCATGAGGGTTGAAGTTGAAGCCATCAAAAATACCTCATTTATCAACCATAATTTACCTAAGAGGTTACTTACATGCATGCCAATTAGACTTCCTAAATATGAGTTTGGCATGTGATGGTCATTGTCTGGCCATCTGTCCCTCTGGATTCCTTGGGGGTGTGGTACCCATGCTTCTTCCTCCCTTTGTGAGCTGGAACAAAGGCGAATTCACTCAATCTCTGTTTCACTGAACAAGTTAGGCACAAAAGAAGTTGACAATGATACCTCTCCCTCTTCTGTTTGGATAATTGCGTTGTCAAGAATTACTTATCATACATTTAACACTTAATACCTATTTATTATGAGTTCGTGTAACTGCTATTTAAAGAATAATCGGCACTAACTCCTTTCTCCCCCACTTGGTGCCACTTTGATTCTGTAATTGCTGGTTTCTGCGATATTATGCCACAAAATCTGAAAGCGTAATTGGTTGTTACATTGTAGACAATACATTTTCAAGAAACTTAAGGATTAACTGGCAGGTTTGAAGCCCAGGCAGAGGCAGCAAGACAAGCTCTCCAGGAAAGAAGGCCCTGCAGAGCAATTTATGTAGGAGACACATGGGACAAGAGGGGAAATGCTCCAGAAATGAACAGAAGGGAGCAAAGTTCTTCCGTTGCTGGCAGTATTTCCTGTTGAGTAAATCAGCTCTGAACATCCCAGTGCAAAGGAGCCAGATGAAAAATGTCACCTTTCTCTGCAAATGGAAGCCTGGAGCAGGAGAAGGGTTGTGATTTGTTGTGTGGTTCCACAGATAACAGAAGGGGTCATCTAGCTGCTACTTGCAAGCCTGCCTCTCCCAGCTTGCTTGTTAAGACTCTTAACTCACATCTCCTGAAAGTTTCTAGTGCTTGTTTGCCCTGAAATTCTGTTCCTTCATTCTAGTCAAGATGGGATAAAACTTCTATTAAAAACTAAAGTATTAGAGTCTGGTATGTATGATATTTAAAAATTTCCCCATCTGCCTACTTCCTGTATTGTTTTTCTTTCCACCTCCCTAATGGAGTCCACCGGGGCAGGGAATGATCCCATGAAATTAGCACCTCTCTGTTGTACACAAGATGCCAGCATAGAATCCTGTAAGGGGGGGGGTGCTGTTGTGACTGGATCTACTCTTAAATATGCTTCATTACCACCCTTGGCTCCAGAGGGAGTACATTCATTCAAGCTGCAACTGTCACCTGTAAAATGCATCTTTATCTGGAGTGATGGGCACAAAGGGAAGTTGCAGGCAATTCCCCATAGCTGCCAATCTTGTGTCTGTCCGCTTTCCATATCTGTTAAATACCACACTTTTGGGATCCGTTAGATGTATTCAAGAGATTAAGGGAAGGGATGGGGTTAAAAGAGGTATCCTAGACCCATTACATCATAAGTACCTTCATCTGAAGATGCAAAACATCTCCCTAATTATCTGGAAACCAACCCTACAGTAGCATCACTGCCCAGCATAGGACTTCAGTAAGATTCAGAGAGAAAAAACCACCAAGTTAGCATCTATCTGCCTGACATCTCCAAGGGCTGTTTCTGGTCCGTGTTTTACTTTAGAGAAATTTGAGACTGTGGAACCAGCTGGTCCTTGGGCACCTCATTTTTTTATGCCACTCAAATGGGCTTGCCAATTGAAATAGAAAAACAGTGATGGAGTTCTGTACAGCCGTCCTTAACAGTCGAAGCTGAGGACACGCAAGGCCCATTTCTTTGGGTTTTCACTAGAAAACCAACTATTTTCTCCATCTCCACACTCTCTTTCTCCCTGAAGAACTGAAAGCTATTCTATGGATAATCAGCTGGTGGACAGTAAAAAAATGTGTTTATTAATATAGCTATCACAGCATTGCTAAAAATAATTTAACTCCCCTCTAACATTGCTGCCAAGTTTTTGTTGTCGGAAGCTTTTAATTAACACTTAATAGAGACGAACACAGCTTTTCTGTGCCATAGGCATCTGGGGCTCAAATCCAAGTATTTGCTTTGAGAGCAGCTCCCTACCAGCCAATTTGCTGCTGAAACATTTGGTACTCACTAGTGGGGGGTCTTCCACGTTCATCTCTAACAAGTGGACATTTGCTAGGACTTGTGTTTAGCCATTATGGACAATGCACTGTGCCAGCCTGGCTGGAGGTCACAGTCCAGACCAAGTGTCCCTCTTAATTCCCTGTAATCCCACCAGTAATTGCCCTCTATGTGCTCAGCTTCTAGATCCAACCATGACCTGCCTTGTATATGAGCTCGTCACAGGTCTCACACATTGACCAATGATAGATCTTTTTCTTGAAGTATTCACAGGCTTCACATAGGTATGACCCTTTCCGTCCATTTCAAGCTTTCTATTCTGTCACTGGGGAGATGTCCTTTCTCTCTGACCTTCTACTGCCTGAAGTCTACTATTATAGGGTCCCTAGGACTATGGGTAGAGTCCTTTGAAGCAGCTACAGGCAGAATCTCATGGATGTCATCATAGCTTGGCAGAACTGAAGTGAAATTTTCCATTGCTGCAGGTGTAATGGGGGCAAGGCTCTCAGCAGGAGTCATGGTTTCAGCAAGAGCCTCAATCATGCTCTTGGGGCCTGGAGTGTAGTTTCCTCGAGGTCCCTAGAACATGCTCAGAGCCTCAAGGATTCTCTGATGATATTCTAACACTTTGCTAAAACAGAAATTGCTCAGGAACAGCTTCCGCTCCAGGCTACTGGGTGCAAAGGACAGTCAATCAGAAACTCAGTCACACTATCCCCCCCCAAATCTAGTTTCTGTCACTGAAAAGTAACCACCAAAGATGGGTTATTAACAAATGTTCTTAAAGGTTTTTGACAGTGCCTGCCTCTTAGCTGAAGATCTTAGTGGGAGTTGAGCCTTTGACATGTCTCAAGACTGCAACGCAGCCCCTCTTTATGAAGCCCCACGTTGCCAGGTTCTTAATGGCATCAAATGTGATGCTGAGTGGGAACTGTAGATGTTTACAAGTTCCAGTTAGAGGAAGAAAACATAAAGAAGGTAGCTTGTAAAAGTATACAAGTTTTAGAATTTTTTTTTTTTTTACCACATTTACCTTATTTATATTCTGCTTCTCTATGTAGGAGTAAGAGGTAATTTAAAACTCTTGAAAATTTTCTTCACTGTTATAAAATCAAACCTCTAGTGTTAAGAAAGCATCATAGCCATTTTAATGCACAACAAAGCTTCTTAACAATAAATTGTTCTTAGTGGATTTGAGGTAAGCTTTTTGGATATCTTGTGCTATCCAGCACAGAGAGTTTTATTTCTCTAAGTTCTGTTTTTGCTTATTTTCTTATATGATTTTATTTTGAGTTTCTGTACAAGTTTGAAAGCAATGCCAACAGCTGTGGTTACTTTTAGTGTGTGTGTGTGTGTGTGTGTGTGTGTGTGTGTGTGTGTGTGTGTGTGTGTGTGTGCTTGTGTGAGGAAGATGTCATGCATCCTGTTCTATCACGCTCTACATTATGTCCTTAAGACAGGGCCACTCACTGAATTTAGAGAAAGGCTGGCAGCCAGCCAGCCCCAGCAGTCATCCTGGTTTGGACCCCCAGTGGAGCAGGAGCCACAGCCACACCTGGCATTTTACACAGGTGGTGGGGATTTGAATTCATGTCTTCGTGATTGTCCATCAAACACTCTTTTTCAGTGAGTCAGCTTTCCAACCTACAAGGCACTGCTTTGATTCTTTACATGACAATTTTTTGGGTACATATTTGGGCTCCAAAGTAGAAACCATTTAAAACCCTTACTCCTTCCCTAGAAAATATAAAACCTTAAGATGAATTCAACTTGCCCATCTCTTGATGTAACTATTATGGTGGTGTGATATTCTAATTTTAAATCTTTGTATTCTTAGATATTCTTACAACTTTTCCATCTAGTTACTAACTTCCATTTCCCAGACACGTAACACTTTCCTTATTCTTCATTGTCTTCTTATGTCTCACACACACCTGACATAGAGGTCACTTTCTCCCTCAACAGTGAGTCCTTTAAATGCTTTTCACTAAGGTCCTGTGGTGACTAATCTCTGCCCTGGACCACACGGCAACCATTGCTGCTCCACAAAGTTCCAGCATTTTGAGTTTGCAAATCACAATTCTCCAGCACCCAGGTACTTTCAGTTTTAGTGATTCTCACTATGTGTTATGGGAGTTCTGTTAATCCCACCTGTCGAGAATAAGACACCTACCTCAGTTTAAAGCCAAATTTGAAGCAAGCTTTAGATAAATACTGGCCAGGTGGATGGGCTCTAGCCAGATCCATTTCTGAGCTTCCAGAAAATGGCACCGAGTCACATTTTTTAGGGGCTTAAGAAGGCAATACTCATAATTCACCTTTCCCATCAGGTCCACTCAGGCAAGTGTGCGTCAAGATGTATTTCCCGCCCACGTGTGATCAAGCACATCTGGTGCAGATGGAGCAAACAAACTTGTTTAGGTGGTGAAAACATGTGACTTATTATCTTCTCAGGAACTGTCTGTTCTTTGGCAAGGGGCTTATAGATCGGATGCACTTTGTTTTATGGATCTCTTAGGCATAATACGTAAAGCTTAAGATACATCTTCAGCAGTTCTCGGCATAATACGTAAAGCTTAAGATACATCTTCAGCAGTTCTCATGCTCCCTTGAATTATTCTGAGTCAAATCCTTAACTCTGTGGTGGGTACCTGTTCACATTGGGATCTAGTAACCATTAGCGTAATGGTACCCAGACAAGAGTTATCACTTTGTTAAGGCATCACTGATGAAGGAGTCAACAGTAATTAGCAGAAGCATAATGGCCAAAGGCCCTGTGATGGATGACAGTAGAGTTATTATCTAGAAGGAACCTAGGAATGAGACTGGGGACCATTTATTTAATTCACCTCATATTCCCTTTTTTACAATTAGTTTTTTAGTACAGCCAATTATTTCTAATAACTCCTGAGTGGTTTATATAGAAATAACATTTTTCTCTTAAAGCTATGCAATGACTTCCCTGTTTTGGATGGATCAGATTGAGTGTCCTATCATACTATACAATTATTTCAGCTAATGAATCTGTTTCTGGATTTTGGTCTTTTTGGTTAAACAGGTACCTTTCCTGGCATGCCAATAGGCACTATAGCCAGCCATGTTGTTCCCTATGCCAGGGAGTCTTCTTTTGATCTAACATTCCAGCCTATTGGAGCAATGTGTTCTCTTCTGTAACTATTTTCTGATGAAACTAGGACATTGCCGTGGGGGCCAGGATGACTAGAATGCTAGTCAAGGCAAGGAAGGATGAAGGCAGTGAGGCATTCGTCAGAAGCATTTGTTTCACTGACCCAGCTGAGGAGACAAGAAAGAACCACACTGCAGAGCTGGTCCACATCCATTTCCAGGAAGACAAGCGCTCACAGTCATTTGGAGCAGGTTGTAGTCAGCAGCTGGTGCTTGGATGTGTCTGTCAGCCAAGCGAAAACCTGTTGAGACAGATACAGACTAGGAACTGAAGGTAAAATTTAGAAACTTAAAGGAAAATATTACATATGGAGCTTTCAGGCCCATAGTCCTAGTAGTTGGGGAGAGAAGGAGCCCCAAGACTGAGAGAGAGGGAGGGGAAGGGAGGAAGAGAGAGGGAGGGAGAGGGGAGGGAGGGAGAGAGAGGGAGGGGGAAGGAGAAAGGGAGGAGGGAGAGAGAGAGAGAGAGGGAGGGAGGGACGGAGGGATGGAGGGACGGAGGGAGAGAGAGAGAGATATCATGTGTGGAAGTTTAGGCTATACTTATCTGGAGTCTTTTTGACCTATGAAATATGGAAATGTGGATCCAACTCTTATGATTCCCTCAATTTTCTGAAGTTTGCATAATTTTTTAGTTTACAGAAATATATAAAAGTTTTGCATATATCAGCATTACCAATTTGCACTGGATTCCACCTTGTAGAAAAAGCAGGTAGCACTGTCTGTGAAACAGCTGCAGTGGACTCACACCTTTGCTTTCTAGCAAAGGCTATGAGGTTGGCTCAAAGAGCATGAACATTTTTTCCTCTTCCCAGAGAGTCAGATATAGATTGGAAAGAGATGTCTATTGCCCAGTGAGAAGCACCTTTAAGTCTGTATCTAGAGGACAACCAAAGGAAATGTAAAATCTTGATCCTGTGACTGAACAGTAAGTAGTCAGTGATTATCAGAATTCCATTGATCAACACTAGACCCTTGAACTTTGGAAACCTCAGTGCAACAATGACATAGAAAGAGGAAAGAAATCTAAAACATTTCACATCTTCACATACATTAAATCACTTATTTATACCTTACAACTTACATTTACATATTAAATCACTTTATGAGACCCTAGTAACTTATTTAAACATTCATATCCTCAGATATTTATAGATCTTGAAATATCTTCTTAGGCCTCCAAAATGTGCATAATTTTAACCTTTTTATCTGTGTTAAAAAAATACTTGAATCTCCAGATAATGACTAGATAGAAAGAAGAAAGCATGTTCTTTTAATGGAAAGTTGTATCTGCAGCCTGTTTTTAGTTTAATATGAAGCCTGTTAATAAGGCAAATCTGTCTGCCTTTTCTCAACAGGAGACCTAGTAGCTCTAGAAAAAGCAAGGCTTGATTTTTACATATTAAAGGAAGTGATATGATGGCTGCAGCCTTGGGGAAGAACCTGGTTGCTTGCTGCTGCCAAGTTAGCAAAGCTATGGTTAGCATAGCCATCCATACCAGAGATCTGAGAAGGATAAATTACAGCATTATTTAAAATCCAAATGGCCTATATTTCAATTAAAATGACAGAGACTAGTCCATTACCCAGACAGTAATCCCAGGCTGTTGTGGTCTCCATGGTGCCAGGAAAACATCAGTCTTCAGCATCCAGGTTCAAAAAGTGGGAGGTTTTCCTGTGGAGGAGGAACATAGGGTGGGAAGAAACTGACCTTACTTTGCCTAGACAAAATGGAGCAATCAACTCTCCAGTGTCCTTCTTGTACACAGTGTGTGCCTGGTCCTGGCAGTCTCAGGCATAAATAGACCTTAGGTAAAGAGAGACATTCTCTGTGCCAGTGGCTCCCCACTTTCTCAATACTTCAACCCTTCAATACAGTCTCTGTGTTGTGACCACCCCCTTCCTCAACCACAAAATCATTATCATTGCTATTTTACAATTGCAATTTTCCCATTGTTTTGATCTCAATGGAAACATCCAACAAGCAGGTGTTCCTAGGCCACCCCTATAAAACGGTCTTGCAACTCCCAAAGGGTCAAGACCTATAGGTTGAGAGGCTGCTCCAAGTTCTTTTCCAGACTCTTAAGCCATTGTCTTGCTGCATTGTAAGGAAGAAACATCCCTGTTTCAGGTGTTTAGTATTTAGTGCTTATAGGTGTGGTCTTAATTTTTAATCTATTTATTTATTTTTATATTTAAATATTAATAATATAAGACATTTTACAAACTTAAAATATCCCATAGCCGTATACATTTAAATATTTTAAAAGCTGCTCTTTAAAAAATATACAGTTTGCTGGAGAGATGGCTCAGAGAGGTTAAGAGCACTTGTTGCTTGTCCAGAGGTTCTGAGTTCAATTTCCAGCAACCACATGGTGGCTTACAAACATCTATAGTGGGATCTGACATCCTCTTCTGAGATAAAGTTGTACATGAAGATAGAATATTTATAACACATAAATAAATCTTTTAAAAATTCAGTTATTTTGTTTAAGTTCTGTAAAACTCCTCTTAATGAATTTTAAAATCTCTTAACTGTGTGCTCGTGCAATATCAAAATATAAAGTACCTTTTTTCTTCAGGTAGGAAGATATAGGGCACAGCCATAATCTGCATAAGATAAAACTAAGTTTCAACAGTGCAAACAATCAAAGCTCAATATTTCAGACTTATTCCCAATCCTTCAGGTTCTCCTGAGGGGCTTGGATCACCTCTTTGTCCCCACTCTCAGCAGCATGTACATAACATGCTGTAGAAATCCCAGTCCGCTCCATGTCATAGTAGCTGGCGATTCCAGTGACTATCACATGGAAGCAGAATTTCCAAAATTTCTAGGGTCCTCCATTTCAACTGGGCTCTATTTAGGGATTCTAGCTCTGCCACACACTGGCAAGTTTCAGATATTCTCCCTGACCCCTTAAAACCAATACCACCTGGGTGGCACTTAAATTACAAAGTTTGGCTACCAATACAAAGTACACTCTTGCTTAGAAAAGCATAGAGGTACAGATTTATTATCTCATTAAACAATCATTGTTTTTAAATCATATTTTTTATAAACCTGGTTTCCAAGACAGAACAGGAATTATCATACAAAAATCCATCTGAATCAAAACTGTCTTTGAGACCTGTTGTTGCCTCCTTGGTAAACCCACTCCATATATGGTCACCTTTAATCAAGATGATGGTGAACTCACATGGCATTCATCTTCTCCAATTCTAGCAAAGATGACTGACAGTCATGTGGCTTCCTAAAATTAGTGAAACTACATGACATTAGCCCTCTCTAATCCTAGCAAGGGTGGCTTCCAGCCATGTGGCTGCCTAAAGATGATGGCAACCCATGTGGTATTTATATTCCAAAATATAATAAGAGCACATGGTTCCTTTAAGATTACATATATATATATATTAAAAATATTAATTACTAATGCTACTATTTTAAATTAACTCCTTTTTATAGATTTTACAGATTTTTAACCATATACAATAAAATAAACATAAATATTGAGGTGCAGAATTTTCACAGAAACCAAGTCTAATTTTCTGGGTGGTCTTTGCTTTCCTTTCCATCCCAGTGCCAAGTGTCTCAACTGACAAGAACACAAAGAAAACTTAAATATATTTGGGTCTAGAGAATGGGGAACCATAAGTCTAGAACCAGCTTTCTAATAAAGAACAGCAAAGAACAACTTTAATGTGTAATATTTAGCCTTTCTGGCCTAGCCTCAGGTTTAGATAGCCCAATTGCCACTTATCCTCAAATAATCATACAAAGGCTTGTATTAATTAATTGCTGCTTGACCTATGGCTCAGGCATATTGCTAGCTAGCTCTTGCATCTTAACTCAACACATTTCCATTAGTATGTCTTGCCGCGTGGCCAGACTTATGTTTCTATTACATGTTTATTCTAGTGTAGTTGAATCAAGTCTCTCTGACTCCACCCTCTTTCCCCTTTGTCTGTGCTCCAATTTCCCACCTACTTCTAAGATGCCTTGCTGTAGGCCAAACAGTCTCTGTAGTAAACAATGATATTCACAGCATACAGAGACATCCTACATCATTAATGTTATCCATAACCAAAAGATGTCTGGACACCTGCAAACCTGAGCCCAATGACTAGAGATGTCAGAGATAAATTCTGAGCCCCAGCTATAAAAGCAGTTGTGAAGGTACTGGTAACAGGTAAGTAACGACAGCAGAGACAGAAAAAAGTTCAGACGCATTTCTATCTCTGCACCATGTTTGAACAACACTTAGAGATATACCAGAAAACACATACAGACAAAACTTCTCAAGAAAGCCATCAGGCATAAATTTTCAGAGGAATGGACAAACAATACTTTTCAAAAAGATAGACAAAACTTTCCATCCTGAACTAGAACCAGGTGGATGTGCTACATCTCACTATATGTCCTGGACAGGAGAATACTGAGGACCCATTGGACCTCCTCCAGGTCCAAGATAAGGATCTCACAAAGCAGAACCATACTATGACTCACCAGGAGGCCTCCATAGATGCTCAGTACATCAGCATGGCAGTTCACTCCGATAGTCTGAGAACTAAAGGCAATCTCAGAGCCTTGAGATGTCTCAAGGCATGTGCTTCCCAAAATGGCTCCTCAGCTCTGGAGTTCTGGAGTAAAGGCTCAGTTTTAGAATTTTTGGGGGTGGTTTAAATCTCACTGGGACCTCCAGAAATGTTAACTCCACAGCCTGAGTATAAGACAACCACAACAATTTAAAACCAAATTTGAAGCAAGCTTTATATAAATACTGACCAGATGAATAGATTCTGGCCAGGTCCATTTTTTTTTTTTTTTTTTTGTTTCCATAAAATGGCTCCAAGTCACATTATGTTGGTGCCTAAGAAGGCCAAACACACAATTCACATTTTCCATCAGGTCCAATCAGGTGCAAACATACATCCCGATGTATTTCTTACCTATATTCAATTGGGGATAAGCATGCATCATTAAGTATTTCCTGTCTGTGAACCTCCCACCATACGTGATCAAACATACCCCAGGAAGATTGGCAAACAAGCATTTTTAGGAGGTGAAAAATATGAAGCTTGTTATCTCCTATAAACAATAGCCTTTAGCATTTCAGGATTTCTTTGTCCCTGGACAAGGGGCTTACAGATCAGAGACAGTTTTGTTTAATGGATCCCTTAGACATAGTAATTAAAATTTAAAATGTAACTTGGGCTCTGTATTAGTCTAGATTTACAGAACTTATATAATAAATCTATCTATACCTATACCTACATCTATCTATCTATCTATCTATCTATCTATCTATCTATCTATCTATCTATCTATCTATTATCTACCTATCTATCTATATGAATGACTTAGAGACTATAGTCCAACAATGGGTAGTTGTGAATGTAAAGTTAAAGAATCTAGTAGCTACTCAGTCCCACAAGGCTGGGTGTCTCCCAGCTGGTCTTCTGCATATGCTAGAAGTCTTAAGAAGGAACGAATATGCTGACAAGATGAGAGCAAGCAGCTGAAAAATTAACCTTACCTTCTTCCATTATACTTCTATAGGCTTCTAGCAGGTGTGGCCAAGAGTAAAGATGTGCCACTAGGTCTGCATTAAAGGCACATGTCTTTTTACCTCAGTGTCTAGATTAAAAGAATGTTGTCTTGCCTCAAAATATGAATCATAGATATTCTCCATTTTTGGATTATAGTCCATCCAAGATATAATCAAGATGACAACCAACCAAAAATATTCATCATAGGCTCTTACAGTTCTCTTATGTATTTTTCTTTGAGATATTTTATGCAGAGTTTAAAGGATGAAAATGTACATGGTGGCAGTCTCTTTAAACAAAATAACTCTTTGGAAAAAATACCTGCCATCATGGAAACATATAGTGTGGTGATTCTGCATAGGAATCCCCATTGTGCCCTCCTGACTACACCAAGGACAAGAAAGTTAGAGATTTACTAACTAGACACATCTGACCACAAGGATCAAAAACATACAATCCAGATCCATAGCCCCAGCTATTAAGGGCAAGAGTTCAGTTAATAAGTATAGAGAAACCAAAATGGTACTGCATAATGGAAACACAGTAAGTCATCAGCAGAACCTTCTATTTTGGAAGTGTATGAGGGGAACAAGCCCATGTAGTAAGACTAGACACAAAGGAATGCAACTAGGGGATAGCTCAGTACTTGTGTTGCATCATGCCGCCTTCAGGAATGAAAAGCACTTTTAAATTGTAGTATAGCGTCCGGTCCCCAGAAGAAGTTCTTTTCTTGAGGACAAACATTTGGATAAGGACTTCCATTTCCTCAGGGGTTTGAAAAAAGTCCCTGTTTGCTAAAAGCAGTCATTTTTCTTACCTCTGTCAGGGAGAACTTATGGCCCTCTCATTGATATAAGGGTGCTACTGGTGAAGTTACTACCATTTGAGAACAATAGGCATTTGAGTACTTGCTGAACTTGTCACTTTTGTCTCCAGAAAAAAATGCTGGAATGAAGAAAATGGCAACATTTGTCCCTGAATCATTGAGCCTTCTTTCAAGCTTGTCTGTGGCTAAACAGACAAGAAAAAATGCAGCCCTTTTTTCCAATAAACTTTTGGGCAGCCATTCTGATTCATCAGCAGATTGTGTAAGTTACTTCCTTTCCCCTGCTGACTCCACACATCCTCTTAAGGACCTGAAACCCACCTACGCAGGTCTCCAGAAAGTCTCCAATCTTTTCCCCTGCTCTCTCTTTCCACCTCTCCTCCTTCCCTCCCCTCCCCTCCCCTCCCCTCCCCTCTTCTCTCCTATCTTCTCCTTTCTTCTCTTTCCTTCCCGTCCCCTCCTATTCTCTCCTCTCTTTCTATGTATACATATATACATACACACACACACACACACACACACACACACACACACACACACACATATATATATACACACACACAGTGTGTTTTTGTATTTTATAAAATGGCTCATACATTACATATCATGTCTTAATTTTTACTGACCACAAATCTCACACTGACAATTGTTTCATTTCAGAGTATATAAAACATAATTCTGTTCTTTGTTTTATTTTTGCTGCTGAGATGCCACCGGTAATTGTATCCGTTATTTCTTTATAAATCACTTGCCATTTTCCATTTGTTCTTTTTAAGTGTTTTCTCATTGACTCTGCTTTTAGGAGCCATAGTACAATGCTCAGGTGTAGATCTTAAAAACTTCTGTCTTATCAGTATATAAATATTTTAACAGTTCTGTGAAGTTCTTAGCCATCTTTTTCATTACGTATGGTCCCTTCCTTGTCATTTCCTTTCGGACTTCTGAAGATCACATGGTAGAATATTATAATAGGTTGTAATGCTCAATCATGATTATTAGTTTAACTCAATGCAGAATTAGTTAAGAAATGCCTCTGCATAGTTCTTTGAGGATATTTCTTGGAAGGATTAACTGAGAAGACCTCCTCCCAGCCTAGTGGGTGATGCTCTTCTACAGCCTAATGTAGAGAACAAGAAAAACCAAGTTCTGCCTTCTCTCACATCTTTGCTCATTGTTGATGAATGCATCTATCTCACAATCCAGTTTCAGTGGCCTTTCAAAACGAACTGATGGCAAGTACTCTTCAGGAATCTTCTGGTCTTTCAGTGCCAGGTTCAGACTCCAGTCCATGGGATAATGGCACCCACATTCAGGAGGAGGGAAACATCTTCATTAAACCTCTCTGGAAAACCTGCACAGGGGTGTGTCTCTTAGATGATTCTAAATTTATTTAAATACAAAATCTCTTGCTAATTTTATAGCGCAAAATAAATCTAGCTCACCTTTAGACACTTCCATTTTAGCAGTTTCAACATTGTTCATTGTTCATTGAAGTCTTCTCTTTGTGATCCCCTGTAAAAAGGAAAACAATTTTTGATTTCTAAAATATAGTGGCACAAAATGAACATTTCTATTTCAAAGTGGAAATGTAGGGACCAAGTGAGTTAGAACCTCAGTAGGGAAAACATCTTGACTGCAATTTCATCTCAAGTATCTAGTGCCCATGATGAGATCATCCTAAATGGCCTTGGGAGTCTCCATGGTTCTGCAACTTACAACACTTATAGGCCCCATTTTGGTTGTTTCTTCTTTGAGCCTACACCTTTTTTCAGCAGATATTTTAGTCCTGATATCAACAATTCCATGGCGTCTCCATAGAAATTTAAATTTCTTTTACAGATATATGCAATGGCCATGCAGAGCTTCTTTGCAGGGAATATAATTGTTATAGTTAGATTTCACTGTGACTTGACACATTCCAGAGTTATCCGAGAAAGGAGTCTCAACTGAGGAATTGCTTAGATCAGATTAGCCTGTAACTATGTCTATAGGGATTGTCTTGGTTGACAACTGATATAACATAGCCCAGCCCATGAGAACAGTAATATTACGTGGGAAGGCCATCCTGGGTTATTGATGTGGGATTTTTTTTTTTTTTGTATGCTGTGAATATGTGTTCCTATCATTGGTTATTAAGGAAGCCATTTGACATATGGTAAGGCAGCTTACATCCAGACAGGAAACCCAAGAGAGACAAAAGAAGAAGAAGAAAGGCAGAATCAGGGCAAATGATGCCAGCTGTTTGGGAACAAGATGTAATGAATCACAGGTAAGCCATGAGCCATATGGCAATACATAGATTAATAGAAATGGATTAATTTAAGATAAAAGAGCTAACTAGCAAGAAGCCTGAGCCATAGACCAAACAGTTTGTAATTAATATAAGCTTCTGTGTTTATTTGGAACCAAGCAGCTGGGAGACCACAGGGACTGAGCAAGACAGACAAACTCCCAGCTGCAAATGGCACCCAACATGGAGCAGAAATTTTCACACAGACCTAAGAAAGCTTTAAAAAGATTCTATATGCACAGAAACAGAGCCAAATTGGGATTTCTAGTCTCACAGTCTCATATCATCAGCAGCACAGAGATGTATCTCCCAGCAGCTGCCTGTGAGATGGAGCTGGCTGCTAGCCATGGCTAAGCTGCATGGCAGATTTTTGAAGTCTCTCCCACAGCTCGCAGTATAGATAAGATTCTCCCAGCATTGCATAAGGGCTTAAGCTAGCAGCACAAGCTCTAGCAGTATGCTACATGTCAAATTTATTATTTTTTTTCCCCTCAGACAGATATAAAGGCTAAAGAATACACAATAAAACATATTTGGATTTAAAAAACACCTCTAAACAGGGTACAATGTATGTAAAAAGATATGTGAGCTTAAAAATCAGAAATAAAAGAATAGAGAAAGTCTTTAAAGAAGACATAGAGTAAAAAAAAATAGCCATGTAAAGTTAGAGAATACAAAGAAAGTCTGGATTATGTATATTATTGTATTTTATTTGATTTTTTTGACTGTTAATAGCTAACTGCAAAATGATGTTTGATTATAAAGGCTGCTAGGTTAAACCAGCATATATATTTTAAAGCTATCTTGGCTTCAAAATTTAAGTCTAAGGATATGTTGCTTTGGAAAAGAGGTCCTGATTTTGTTTCCAAAGAGGTCCTGCTTTTGTTTCCACTGAAGACAAGAACCTATGGATTACTTCCAGGATAATTTGGCTTGATCAACCTAGATCTCTTGGAGCAACTGGTTAAGATGATGCAGGCTCATGGACTACTATAGGCAAGATTTAACTGTAATTCTAAATTTTCTCAGAATCCTCATAAGATTGCTACACCTCTAATAAATAGGAGGTAGTGTAGAAAACTACACCCAAATTCCAAAAATATTGCTTGTAAATGTTTAATGGTCACAGTCAATATCTTTCCAAGAAAAAAGTAGGATGTGATATAGAAATGATGTAGGAGAGATTTCTGGTCATCCTAGGCCCATAGTCCAGACCTGTTCACCACTGCTTATGCCCTCAAAAATGACTCAGATGCTTATATTAATTACACGCTGCTTGGCCATCTTAACTAAACCAATTTCCATTAATCTGTCTTGCCACATGGCCCATGGTTTACTTTACACATTTTTCTTTGGTGGCTGGATGTGTCTCCCCTGACTCTGCCCTCCTTCCCCTGCATCTATGCTTGGATTTCTTGCCTGTTTCTAAGATGCCTTGTCAAAGGAAAAAACAGTCCCTTTATTAACCAATGATATTTACAGCACACAGAAGGACATCCCACATCAAAATGATAAAATGATAAAAAGATAGATTATTGAATCTATCTTTCATCCAAAAAACAATTATTAATCTCAAAATATTTTATATTGGTAGGGATTTTGATGTATTGATACAAATTTAAGGTTAATTTTGTTATGCTGTGTGTATATTTCTACTTCTGCTTAAGGCATTATGCTTATGTAATTCTTTTAAAATTGTAATGTATTGTTAAGAAATAAAGATTAATAAGAGATAAATCAAACTTACAATCATGTTTGTTAGTTTTTTTTTAGTTATACAAAGATATATTTCAGATAGGTAATCTTCAAGCATCAAAGACCTAAAGAATATGGCATTTAAAATCTTTTAAGAACTTAGACTTTTGTGGACAGTGAGACATTTCTGCTCCCAGAAGCACCAATTACTTCAAAGAGGATAATGGGCATTGAAGAAGCACACTATGAAGTTTACATACAATATGAAAAATTCTATCCATTTTGGCAAAAAAGTGTTCTTGCTTGGACTTCTTGACAGTATGTTGTATAAACTAGATGTACAGGACCCATAAGAAAGTGACCACTGAACTTTGTCAAACCAAGGCGAGATGATCCTTCAGGTTCCTTCTTCACAGAAGAAGCTGAAAGACATTTTGCAAGACACAGAGAAACATGACAAAAAACTTTGCCAACAATAAGTCAGTCTTTAAAATTTTTTGCTTTTGAAAATTATCCGCCAGAGACTCTAGGCCTGTAGCCTGAAGATGGATGCCACAGTGTTGCAGAGGGACTTTAGGTGACTGTCCAGGCAGCCAGATGTCTCTGTCATTTCTATAATTTTGGAAGTTGTTTGCAATGTACTATTTACTCAAATAATACTATATCCTTCTGGGGTCTTTGATGGAGTTGAAGACTAATTATAATTATAGTTTTCCCTAGTTATGATTAAAAGTAAATTAGATATCAGACTTTAGACTTACAAAATAGGATAGATGACAGAGTGTTTACTTTAATTTTGCTAAATATAAATAGACTAGATATTGTAGCTATAATTCTTCCTTGATAACTGTTTTGCAATATTAAAGTTAAAATCTTACTTTTTAATTAGACATAAAGGGAAAGTTATATGGGATGTCTTTCTTTACACTGTGAATATATGTTCTTATCATTGTTTAGCAAAGAAGCTGTTTGACCTATGGTAAGACAGCTTACAGCCAGGTTGGAAATCTGAGAGAGAGAGAGAGAGAGAGAGAGAGAGAGAGAGAGAGAGAGAGAGAAGGAAGAGAGGCAAGGTCATGGTAGATACTGCCTTCTGCCAGGGGAGCAAGATGTAAATGGAATGCAGGCAAGCTACAAGCCACAGGAATGGCTAAATTTAAGATGAAAGAGCTAGCTAACAAGAAGACTGAGCCATAGATCAAACAATTTGTAAATAATATAAGGCTCTATGTGCTTATTTGGGACCAAGCATTTGACAGACCACAGGGAATGAGACAGAGAGAAAAACTTCCAGCTACAGGTTGTATAAAAAGGGTAGCTAAGCATGAGCCTGCAAGCAAGCCAGCTTTCAGTGTTCATGGTCCTTACTTCATGAACTAGAACAATGATCTTTGCACCTATTTCTTGACCTCAATGGTGAAAGTCTATGACCCTTAAAAACTCTGAATTATATGCCTATTAAACTAGCCCCAATGTGGATGCTATGACAAATTATGCTACTAATTCAAGAGGTAGGGTGACCCCATTTATACCATAGCAATATTGGCCTCTATGCAGCTTGGTGAACGAATATAGGAAAGCTTTCTTGGTTATCTGTTTTGAATAATTAATTCCCAATTATCACCCCCTTCAAATGAGTTTACATTTTTATAAGCTGAAACCTTTGATGAATAGGGTCTTGCTCTCAAGACATTTCCACAGTTAAGGTGCAAGGCTTAACTCTAGTAATTATAGATGCTCTGTCTACAACTCCTTTTCCTGAAGAAATGAGACTTGGTCTTCTTTTCTCATCTAATTGAACAATTTTCATATCTTTTCATTCCTGTTTGCTGCTCTCTCACACTGTACACCTGGCTGATGGCAGTGAGTAGTAACCACGCCTCAACCTCAATGATATGCTTAAAATTTCCTCATCCAAACAAATGAATTCATCACCTTTCAAATTAACTTATTCAGAGTCTCGGGATGTGGAGGGAATGTAGCCAGATTCCTTGCTGAAATGTAATGTGAAAGATCTTTAGCACACTTCTTTGGTAATGGTATCCTTATTACTCTCTGAAGTCTAATACATTTAGCTGGTATACTCTAACATTTAATTCAGGATCTGCTGCCTAGGACACGGTGCCACCCAAAACAGTCAGCTCTTCCTACCAACCAATACAATCAAGACAGTTCCCTATAAAGAGAATCAGTGGGCCGTCTCATAAGTAATTGAAACATCCATCAAGTTGACAATGCCAACCACCACAACTTGTCCTTCACAAGCACATACATGACCCCAAGTCTATAGGGAGGACAGGTGGCCTGATATCTTTAGATTTCCTTCCTTCCATTAGCTTTTGAGAAATAAAATCTTCATTGCTTTTCAGCCAAGTTGTGCTCCAAAGCCGGTATGTGTTTTCAGACAATACGCCATATGTTCCATTGTTTTCATAGGGAAGCTATATAAATAATTTAGCTTGCCAATATTGAAAAACGGAAGATACCTTAGAGCTTTCTAAGATAATAATTTCAAAATTTAAAAAAAAAATGGCATGCTGTCACATTAAGGTACCTAGGCCAGTAAACCACATCTTGCAGACATTCTGTTTCACTGAAGAAAGTATCATAATATAGCTTTCATGGAGTGTTATTTTGAGGACTATACTATGCAGCACAGAACTAAGTAAATGCCACAGGTATCCAAGGAAGCTTTTAGTAAGTCTTCAGCTCAAGAAAAACCTGAACAATCATCACAGCATTATAAAAATTACTTGCCACGTGGCTGAAAGAATCATTAGAAACATTTGTACCTTTTGACCTTTGAGATACTTCAATCAAGAAAGATCATTATGAGCCAAGAATGTCAGATCTAGAAGGAAAGTCGAGCTGAAGTGATTAGGGGATTAAAATAAAACCTTCACTAGAGACTACTATTCAAGTGCCCATTTGATTTAATGATTACAGAAGGTTAATGCACATCCCAGGCAGGGAGCCAGGCGCTCTCAGCTTGTTTGGACCCAGCAGTATTACACTGAGAGGTGATGGTGCTTTTTGGGGTAATTCTGGCCTGAGAAAATGAAACAAGTCACTGTGGTAGAAGGATTTAGGTCAGATAAGATGGCAGAATCTAGAACACAGAAAAGGCAATAGAAGCCAGAAAGGGAAATTTGAATTTGAGTCTAGATAAAAATAAGAAGGTATTGACATTTTTGGAATGAGAAGTGAATGTTTACTTGAAGACAGTACGTTATACAGAATAAGCTATGTACTAAAAGATGGAAATCATACAGAGAGATATGAGGGGAGAGTGCTAATGCTCTGAGATTAAAAAGTGGAATTAATGGAGGTTTCTAGAAGACAGAGAGGGAGGCATAGCTTGTAAATGGATATAAAATGGAAGTTGGGAAGAAAATGAATTCTGGTGCTCCATCATACAGTATGATGACTAGTTAGCAAGACTGTGTATTCAAAAATCACTAGAGAATAGGACTTTAAATGCTATTATCCCCAAGAAATGATAAATGTTGGAGGTTATGGGTATGATAAGTTCCCCAATTTGATCACTACACATTAAACATGTATTTAAACAACTGATTGAACTACATAAACTTGTACAGTTACCAAGTATGAATTAAAAATAAATTTTAAACACTAGCAAATGTGTTATGTACAGTGAGTGAACTGGCACAGACTTGATATTAAAATTATCACCAAAATTGCTTCTTTTATAGCAGAAGTTAAGCACTCTCCAACAGGTGGTTGAAAAAGCAAACTGTGAGACAATGAATACCACACAAAATTAAAAAGGAGGCATTGCTGCTACACATAGCCACATGTGCAAGTTCAGAAATAACATCCTGGGTGAAAGAAGATAGGTATCCTGGAGCAAGCATCTGCCACATGGCTCCGTATAGAAAGAGATCATACTCCATGTACATAAAGCCTTTCAATCATTGTCTGGATGCTAAAATGGGAGGAGTCTGCCTGCAGTGAGACACTAAGAAAACTTCTGAGAGGAATGCTTGGTAGCTTGCTGCCTACTGCATACATGATATACATGTATATTTATCACTCTGGATATTTACATTCACTGAATTACTTTGCATAAATCACACCTATGTAGTGTTTGGGGTTTTAATTTGAATATTTGTGATATAAAGTTAAAAGGGTGGTACTGGGTTTGGAAAGATTGAATCTGAGAAGAGAATGATGTTGAGGGAGGGCTAACAAATTAAAGCTGTATGAAAAAGACACATAGAAACATCTTTTATAAGTCAATTATAAAGAAAGAAGTTTGAGTAAAAGTATCTTGGATAATGGATAATGCTTCTTCAAGAAAATTTCAGAACAAAGTATAGGATACCTCTCTAGGACTGGTTGGTTGGGGAGGGCCCAGAGGCTCCAGAACAGTGCAGATAATTGCCATTCATTGTTCTTGTGCCTACCATACTACCATAGATATTTGGTAAGACACTATTGATGAAGACGCTTTGGTTGCAGGTCTCTCTCTCTCTCTCTCTCTCTCTCTCTCTCTCTCTCTCTCTCTCTCTCTCACACACACACACACACACACACACACACACACACAAGCTGATAAAAGTTTTTTTTTTCCTGATGGCTAGCTTCTATCATATCAGAAGGTATTGTGAGGTCATTGGGGAAAGGCAGACATAAGTGGTCTTTCCAAGTGATTGACCCTGTGTACCACACCATTGATCTTCACCATAAGATGTACCCACCAGGGAAATAGTGGCCTGGGTATCATAAAAGTAACTAACCACATTCTACTTGGATTTACAGCACACTCCACAGAAGTAAAACCATAACTGCTACTGTGAAACTTGGTTAAAAGCCTATGGATGGGGTAATAATAGACCATAGCAGGAGGCTTACCATTATTTCTTTGCTAAATGGACAAGATGTCAAACTGTATCCTAGATATGTTTAAGCCTGGTGCTGCTCACAGCCTTGGTGAGAGAAACTTCTTTTTCTACTGGGCAGTGGTTGACACGGACACTCATAAGTGGTAAAGGTGCTGGGAATAAGTAACTGCTGAGTGTTCGGCTCCAAAGGGAATATCTTTAGCTCCCCTAAAAGGTCGGAAATTATCAGAGAGAAGGGGGGACAGAAAGAGTGTAAAAGACAGAGGATGGAAATAAATGATGTGAAACGCTGTCTTCTGGATACTACATGGCCAGGGCATAAAGGCTATTGACGGGGACTGTCGACATTCCATCATAAATAGAAGAGGAACTCAGGCGGCCCCACTCCTCCCTGAGGCACTGCGGACAGTTAATGGTTGCTGGGGGAGAAAGAGTCATTTCCTTCAGCAGTGTAAATTTTTGTGTTCCAGGAACTAACCCCCCACTCACGCTCACACAAGCAACCCCAATTAAACTCAATAGGTCATAAGGAAAAGGGTAAGTAGAAGGTGGGTTATTGGGAAGTATAGTTTTAGAAAGAGAAGGAAGAGTTAAAAGAAGGAAATCGAGAGTGAATATGATTAGATATTATATGTGTATGAATTTGTCAATGAATAAATTAAAATATTACAGATGCATAAATATCCTCAGCAGGCACAACAGACATTACAATAATGCAATGAAGTTATGTCATCTTTAGGAAAATGGTAGAATGGAAATTATTTTAGCTGAAAAGAGGCAGACACAGAAAGACAAATATCTAGAACTGATATTTTATATGTACATATGCACATACCTAAAACATGAAAATAGAAGGTGGGCTATTTAAGAAGACTCACAGGAGTGGGCAGGACAGGGTAATGGAGGTGAAGATGGTTAAAATACATGCTGCACTTAGATGAAACTTCATAAAAAACTCATCACTTTATAACTTAAATTTTAAATAAAATAATGTTAAACAATTTCAAAGAAAGTTGATTTTCAATAAATCCTCTGGCCTATCTCAGCATGGGTATCTTCTCTCTCAGTCTACCCAGAAACCACAAGAATTTCTTGTGTGTGTTCACGTTTGGGGGTTCTGCATGTTTGTGTGTATGCATGTGAGTGCACATATATACATGTAAATGTGGAAGCCACAATTTAACATTAAATGTCTTCCTCAATTAATCCTTACTTTTTTAGACAGAATTTCTCACTGAACCTGGAGTTCACCAATTTGGCTATATTCATTGCTATCACGCCTTAGAAATTCTCCTGTTCCTGCCTCCTAAGAACTAGGATCATAGGCATGCATTGCGCCTGTAATTTTTTTTTTTTTATGTTGAGGCTGTACATTAGAACTTAAGTCTTCAACTATGATGGATATCACTGCTCTGGAGCAGCCCTCAGCAGCTGGTCAACAGGTGAGAGACTTGTAGGCAGGCAGCAACACCACCCCTGACACCCACCGGACCCTGTAACCTCTATAACCCACTCCATCAACCAAACCCATTGTCAACCATCTACTGTAACATCAGCATCAGCCACTAAAGGTGAAAGCAACCTCTACTCCAGTTGTAAGAAAGGTCTCCACTGGCATAGGAACAACCCATACTAGTAGGAAGAACAGACTCTGTAGGCACAGGAGCAACCCGCACAAGTAGGAAGTATAGACTCCACAGGAATGAGTACAGCCCACACAAGCCAGAAGAAATGGAGGGTAGGCTGCATTTAGGCACCCAAATCCCAACAAACCTAAGCTGAAAAAATTCTACAGGACCTGAGGATCAGCCAATCATGAGAACCCTTGGCCACTCATGCAAAATGACAATAAAATAGACAGTAAAGAAACAAAAGACCCATTCAATGGAGATATCACAAGAATCAATACTTGTACCTACATTTTTTTCCCAAATATAGATGGGTAAATGGCAGTGTAAGTATTGTAGGCAGAGTTTTACTTACAAGGCACCAGTCCAAGACTAATATTTATTAAAACATAAACCAACACTCACGATACAGGTAACAGCTTATAGTGGAGCCTGAACATAGACTGGAGTCTGGAATGATGGACGATGGATGGATTCCAAACCGGTCTCTCTAGCAGCCAGGAACCAGGCAAACAGGCTTTCCAGGGACCCAGCAGCCCCTTATCAATGGGGTTGGCCACGCCCCCTTCAGGGGCCCGGGACCCTGGGTAAGCATCCTCGGATCTTATCAGCTGACACCTGAATCCCACCACAAAGTATTAGTTTTGTATGTGGGAGGTAGAAGCACATACTACTAGATGCCATACAAGAGTTTATTCAGGGGATGTTGCTGAGAGAGAAAGAGAGGGAGGAGGGGGGGAGGGGAAAGAGAGAGAGGCTTTTACATGGTGGCTTCTTTTTAAGATAGCGGGTGGACACAGATTTAAGTAGTCATGTCTAGAGAAAATAATCAGGAGCAATTGATGAAGAAAGATTATTTATTTATTAAAAGGTGCAAAGGAGAGCACTCGATGAACACTAGAGGGAAGATGCAGCCATGCCATTCCTGGAAAGACTGTACCAATTCCACAAAGCTTCACTCTTCAGATCAGGTTCTCTATCAAAAGACACAAGAGAAAAAGGGTCTGCCTACATGTGCCTCAATCTTAAACTGGCCCCTATGGCCACACCCCAAAACTGGTGCCCTGACACCAGAGGTAATTTCCAGATCTATGATAGTCAAGAGGCTACACCTTTAGGTGAAGGTGTAGTAGTGCGGTTTCTAAGTCCCGGGCAGCCAGAGATCCAGACCCACAGACCTGCCGCCGGAGACCTCTTAGCCGCCCAGCCGCTCAGCCCCCCAGAAATGACTCAGATGCTTATACTAACTTCATGCTATTTGGCCTATGGCTCAGGCACATTGCTAACTTGCTCTTACATCTTAAATCAACCCATTTCTATTAATCTGTCTGCCACATGGCCCGTTGCTCACATGTGCTCCTTATAAGTTGCTCCTTTGGGCTTCAGCTCAGTCTGCCTCTGACTCCGCCCTGCTCCTCCTACCTATTCTGATTGCTCCTCCTACTTGTTCTATGGTGCCTGTCATGGCCCAAAACAGCTCCTTTATTTAAAGATTGAGATTCACAGCATACAGAAAGGCATTCCCACATCATGAAGGTGTAATAGTATCTGCTCTCCACTATACACTTGGCTTCTCAGTAGAGACTCAGAAAGCCAGAAGGTCCTGAACAGACATTCTGCAGACACTAAGAGACCATAGATACCAGCCCACATTACTATACCCCTCCCCCAAATTTTCAATCACTGTAGACAGAGAAAACACGATATTCCATTACAAAATCAGACTTAAACAATACTTAACCAGAAATGCAACCTTACAAAAGTACTAGAAGTAAGACTCCAACTCAAGGAAATTAGGTGAAACTTAACCATGAAAACACAAGCAAAAGATAATCTCACACCAGCAAACCCCCAAAAGAGAAACACACACACACACACACACACACACACACACACACACACACACACACACACACACACACACTACCACCACCGCCAAAAATGACAGGAATTAACAATCACTGGTCACTAATATCTCTTAATATCAATAGACTCAATTCACCTATAAAAAGACAGGCTGACAGAATGGACATGAAACAAGATACATCCTCAAAAGAGATATAGAAGAATATTTCATATTTATTGAGGGAAAAATCTATCAAAATGAAGTCTCACTTCTGAATATATATGCCCCAAATATAAGAGCACCCACATTTGTAACTGAAACATTACTAAATCTTAAATCAGCATAAAACTCCATACATCAATATCGCTCTCACCAATGGATAGGTCTGCAAGACAGAAACTTAACAAAGAAATAAGGGAACTAACAAATGGCCTTAACATGTTTACACAACATTTTATCCAAAAACAAAAGAATATATCTTTTCAGTACCTCATGGAACCTTCTCTAAATTATGTAACCACATACTTGGTAACAAATAAAATTTCAACAAACACCCAAAAAGGTATAACTCCATGTATCTTATAGAATCACCATAGAATAAAGTTAAAATTCAACAGCAATACAAATTACAGAAAACCTACATACTCCAAAAAACCGAGCATCTCTCAGATAAATCTCCAAAGGGTCAAAGAAGAAATAGAAAGTTTAAAGACTTTCTAGAATTCAATGAAAATGAATGCACAATGTACCCAAACTTATGGGACAATAAAAGTAGTGCTCAGAGGAAAGTTCATAGCATTAAGTGCCCACATAGAGAATTTGAAGAAATCCCACACTAGTGACTTAACAGCACACCCAGATCTCTAGAATACAAAGAAGCAAACTCACCCAGAAGGAGTAGACAACAGGAAATAATCAAACTCAGGGCTGAAATCAATAAAATAGAAACAAGAAGAACAATATGAAGAGTCAATAAAACAGAGTTGTTTCTTTGAGAAAAATCAACAGATAGATAAACCCTTATCCAAACTAACCAAAAGGCAGAGATAAAATATCCAAATTAACAAAATCAGAAATGCAAAGGGGTTATAATAATAGACACTGAGGGAATCCAGAGAATCATCAGGTCACACTTCAAAAACCTGTACTCCACAAAATTGGAAAATCTAAAAGGAATGTATAATTTTCTTGATAGGCACTATATACTAAACTTAAATAAATGCCAGATAAACAATTTAAATAGAGCTATAAGGAAATAGAAGCAGCCATTAAAAGTCTTCCAACCACAAAAAAAAAAAAAAAAATCCAAAGGCCAGATGGCTTCAGCACAGAATTTTACCAGAATTTCGTGGAAGAGCTAATACCAATACTTTTCAAATTGTTTCACATAAGAGAATAAGAAGGATAACTGTCAAATTTCTTTTATGAGGTTACAGTTTTTCCGATACCCAAAGCACACAAAGATGCAGCAAAGAAAGAGATCGATAGATCAGTCTCCCTCATGAACACTGATGCACAAATACCCAACAAAATATAGACATACTGGATCGAAGAACACATTTTAAAAACTTCATCATGACTAAATAGAGATACAGGGATGGTTGATACAAAAAGCTGTCAGTGTCGTCCATCATATAAACAAAATGAAAGAAAGAAATTACATGATCATCTCAGTAGATGCTGGAAAGGCCTTCAACAAAGTCCAATGCCTCTTCATGATCAAAGTCTTAGAGTGATCAGAGGCACAAGACACATACCCAAACATAATAAAAGCAATATACAGCATGCCAACAACCAACATCAAACTAAATGGAGAGAAACTCAAAGAAATTCCACTAAGAACAGGAACAAGACAAGGCTGTCTACTTTCTCTGTATCTACTCAATATCGTATTAAAACTTCTAGCTAGAGCAATAAGACAGCAGAGAGATTAAGGGGATACAAACTAGAAAGAAAAAGTCAAACATTTGATATTTGCAGAGGATATGATAGTATATATAAGTGACCCCAGAAATTCTACCAGGGAATTCCTACTGATAAACACCTTCAGTAATGTGTCATGATACAAGATTAGCTAAAAAAAAAAAAAAAAATCAGTAGCCCTCCTATATACAAGCAATAAATGGGTTGAGAAAGAAATTATAGAAACAATATCCTTACAATACTCACAAATGATGCAAAATATCTTATGCAACTCTAGCTAAGCAGATAAAGGATCTATATGACAAGAACTTTAAGTCTTTGATAAAAGAAACTGAAGAAGAACTCAGAAAATGAAAAAATCTCCCCTGATCATGGATAGGCAAGATTAACACAGTAAAAATAGCATCCACACCAAAAGTAATCTACAGATTCAGTTCAATCCCCATCAGAATCTGAACACAATTCTTTACAGATCTCAAACAAACAAAACTAAGTTTCATATGGAAAAAAAGCCTAGAATAACTGAAACAACTCTGTACAATAAAGAAACTTGTAAAGGTATCACCATCCCTGACTTCAAGCTCTACTATAGAGCTATACTAATAAAAATAGTTTAGTATTGGCATAAGATCAGACATGTGGATCAATTTAATCAAACAGAAGACCCTGACATAAATCTACATACCTATAAACACTTGATTTTAGAGAAAGAAGCCACAATTGTACAATGGGAAAAAAAAGCATCTTCAACAAATGGTGCTGGCATAACTGGATGTCAACATGTAGAAAAACGCAAATAGGTACGCATCTTTCACCCTACACAAAACTCAAGGCCAAGTGAATCAAAGACCTCAACATGAATCTTACACTGAAATGATGAAAGAGAAAGCGGGAAGTAGCCTTGGATGCATTGTAACAGGAGAAAACTTCCTGAATGTAACTCCAGTAACACAGACACTGACATCAACAATTAATAAATAGGACCTTCTGAAACTGAAAAGCTTCTGTAAGGCAAAGGACATGGTCAATAAGACGAAACAGCAGCCTACACAATGAAGTATTACTCATCTGTAAAAAACAATGATCTTATAAAATTGGCAGGCAAATAGATGGGACTAAAGATAATAATGCTGAGTGAGATAACCCAGGCCCAGAAAGGCAATCATGGTCTGTACTCACTTATAAGGGGATATTGGGAGTAAAGTGTAGGATAACCAACCTACAATCCACAGCCTCAGAGAGACTGGATGGTAAAGAGGGCCCAAGGATAGGGTAAGTAGAGGAGAACTCCTGGAATAAAGAGAGGTGATGGAAGAATGGGAACTTGAGGGAGGGGGTTGGGTGGGAGATAGAGGAGAGTAATGGAGACATACCTTGATGAAAAGGCATTTCAGGGTTATAGAGAAACCTGATACCAGCTAAACCTCCAGGAGTCTACAAGGATGACCCCAGCTAAGACTTCTAGCAATCGTAAAGAGGGTGTCTGAACTTTCAATCTACTAGAATCAGATTGGTGAATACCATAATGGTCATCAGAGATTCTCTATGCACTAACTGATGAAAGCAGATGCAGAATTCTACAACCAAGTACTGGGCTGAGCTCAAGCAGTCTTGCTAAAAAAAAGAAGGAGGGATTGTATGAGCCAGGGGATCATGATGGGAAACACAAAAGACAGCTTATCTAAGCTCATAGGAGCTCGTGGACTCTGGACCAATAGTTTGGAAGCCTCTATGGGAATGGTCTAGGTCCTTTGCCTGTCTGCCACAGTTGTGTGGTTTGGTTTCTTTGTAATGCACCAGTCACTAGAATCAGGACCTGTCCCTGGCACTTGGCTGGCTTTTGGAAACTTGTTCCCCATGCTGGACTACCCTGCCCAACCTTGATACAGGGGGAGGAGCTTGGTCCTCCCTCAACTTTATGTGCTTTGTTTTTTTCAAGCCCATGGGAGAGCTGCACCTTTCTAAATGGAGATGGAGGAAGAGTGGAAGGGGATGGAGATAAGCAGGAAGGGAAGAACCAGAAGGGAAGGAGGGAGAGAAACTCAAGTCTTTATCCTAATGCAGCAAATAATTGACTGCTTGAATCATCTTCTTAACTCTAAGACCTCCATCGTTTCTCTGTATTTTCTGTGGTGTAAGTGTAGCTCCATTGGCATTCTGTAAGCTCTCCACAAAGTGAGCAGCATAGTTACAGTCCCTCACACACTCAGCATGAATACTTCAGCACTTGAATGTTTGGGCCAAATGCAGAGGACAGTCATGTCAGTTGTTTTGGTTTTGTCCTACCCCTGTCTCACAGGACATTGTTAGGAGTAATGTGATGGGTTCACAGAACTTTATTTATAAAATATGATGTTGTCTAAATGAGTTATCAGTAAGTACAGATTAAAATGAAGAGGACAGTTAATTCTTCTCTGCAGAGTTTGTAGCTCATGAATATTGCCTTACACACTAGTCTAGTCATGGGAACGTTCCATCAGCTTGGAAGAAAGCAAATGTACACATAGAAAACAGGATGCTGTGAGTTGTGCTTAGCAGAGATAAAGCTATAGAATGGAAGAGGAAGATATCATCTTATCTTGTGAAAATGCTTCAGAAGTCCAAAGACCTGGGCACAGTGCAAGGCACTCTTGGGATCTCGAAAGGGTAAAGGTCATTCTGTGACTAGACATCTGCCTACAGTCTTACATGAGAGACATAGGCTGCACACTCTGGGCTTTTTCTGACTTGGGATCCTATCTTGCTGTATATGATCATGCCCTACCTCAATACAGTTATGAGCTAGAGCAGTGCTTACAACCTGAGGCCTACTGGCTTTCTAAGATGGACAAGTGTTTGCTATGAGGAGTTGCCCTTGTATTACATTATGTCAGTCACCATTCCTGAAGATTTCTCAACTAGAGATTCTTACAACATCTTCCCAAGGAATGGATCATCAGAGCTATCTATGGAAGAACATACATGCTAAGTGTGTGTGGGGACATCTACATGTGTGTGAAAGAAACTTTCCTTTAATCTTTTGAAGCCTAAGGCTTCACTGGAAATGAAGTAATAAATAGATCAGAGATCAGCTAATCTGATACACTACCTGGTTTGTCAATACAGTTTTGCTCACACACACAGCCATGCCCAGTAAGTTATGTGTTTATTTTCTGTCTCCATGCTGCAAATGAAGGGCTGAGTAGCCACATTGGAGGTCGTGTCTCCGAAAGAGAAGAAAACATCTTCTATCTGGTTCTTCTCAGAAACGGTTGGGCATGGCCAGGGGTTTTATAAAATCATGGGTCTAACCAGCTCACTTTTAGTTCTGTCATGCCATGTCCTGCATGTCCTGGTTCTGGAAACTGTTGTGCCTATGTTGTGACCCCCCCCCCCCCCCGCAAAAGACTACCACAGAGCCAGAATCTGATGCAAGCACAAGGAGATTTATTAAGTCTAGACTTGGGCTGACTCTCAGCATTCCAGCCTAGTGGGTGGAGAAGAGTGACCCTGAGCCCTTACAGTGAAGGGGTTTTAAAGGAAAAATAAGGGAGTTTAGGTCTAAGAGAATTTTGGAAATTTCCACTAGCAGTTGTAAGGACATTTGGAGCTCCACAGATACCGTTTATTAAAACTTTTTATGCATTGGCATGTCTGGGTGTGATCATACTGACTGGGGCCCTTAGCTATTTGGAGCTATTTTTTTTTTTAACTTTATAGTTTTTCTTGGAACTGAGTGGAGCTAAGTTCTACCCATTTGGTTAAAATGGAGTTTGTCCTGTTCTCTCTTCCCAGAAGCCTGACTGTGGTGATGCACATAGAATAAAGAAATTACAGATACACATACAGAAACACTGGGACTTGGTGGCTACATCCATTGATGTAGGGCACCTACTATGATCCCAGAAACTCAGCACATTCATTATGTGCAACACAAGGAGGGGAGCTAGCTACTCTTAGCGGCAGGTCACTGTAGGAAAGACATCTCGGGCTGCAAACATCCATTCAGAGGGAAACTGAGGTTAGTGCTTTCTGCACACTGTCTACATTCTTACTAGGACCAGTGAAAGAATTTTCAGTTTCTGTGTGACTGAGGCATTGGGATCCTTTACATGACCATGCTCATGGCACACAACATGACAACTTAGGACTCCATCTGCTCCTCACACTGACAGAATGGATAAATATGGGAAACAAGAGGACTAAAGTACTGACAGGTTCTCAACCCTGCTTCCCACACTTATCATCTGTGAGCTGGGTGAAGGTCAAAAGAATGGAGCTCTCAAGTATTGGGAATAAGCAGCAAAAGGGAACTGGAGACTGACTTATTATGTGTTCCAGGGAGCCATCAGTCATGTCAACATGGATAGATAAAAGAATGGATTCAGAAAGACTTATCTTGTGTCTAAGAGTATTACGGAGAACAAAAAGATGTTTCTCCATGATTTCTGCAGCCATAGAATGGCATGTGCTTCTTGGAAGAGTCTGTCAGCCTGACAAAATTTGCAGACAAAAAGCGGAAGATACCGGTGGTAAGATACTGACATTAGAAACCACTAAAAATGTGGGTGGCTCAGCAGATAACTTCTTAACCAGAGTGTAGACAAGCTAGAACTCCTCTTACTAGCCTTTCAGTCTGAGGCATTATCTCTTGCTCCAGCATAGATGTAACTCTAGAGGCAGATCTAAGGACAGTGGTTTAGAGAAATGGGTATGCAAATTCAAATTAAGTCTGATAATTGAAAAAAATAAATTGATCATATTCTATATCTGAATTTGAGGTCTGGAAGTCTTCCCTTCCTTATTAGTTATGCCTCTCGTGCTGTGATAAAACACCCAGAACAATCTATTGTGGAAATATACTTTTGTACACTGTAAATATTTATCACTCCTATTCATTTAACAAAATGCTGATTGGTCGAGTAGCTAGACAGGAAGTAGAGGCAATGAAAGCAGACCAGGAGAATTCTGGGAACTGGAAGAGCACAGCAGGAGATGATAGCGAGATGCAAAGGAAGCGGGATGAGATGTTGCACTAAGCAAAAAGGTACCAAGCCATAGGGTTAAACAAATGGAAATATGGGTTATAATAAAGTATAAGAGTTGGATAGTAAATATGCCTGATCCATAGTCCAACCAGCTTGTAATAAATATAAGCCTTTGTGTGATTATGTGGAACTGGGGAGTCCAGATACCAGGGCTAGGCCAGGCCAGAAACATCCAGCTATAACACCTGCTCAAGGAAAGAGGTATTTATTTTGGTTCATAGTTCCAGGGCACAGTCTATCTTGGCTGATTACAGCAGTTGGGGTTTGATGCAGCTGGTTATATTGTACCCACAGTCAGCAAACAGACAGTGATGAATGCTGGTTATCAACTAGTTTTCTTTTTATTTAGGATGTTAGCCTAAGAAATGATGACACCCACACTGGGTAAGTTTTTCTACCTTAATTAAACTAATAAAAATAATCTTCCATAGCCATGTCCAGAGTTCTCATCTCCCAGGGGGTTCTAAATCTCATCACTCTTGAGATGAGCACATCTGTAATAAAGGATTCCTAATATTTCTTCTATACTTTTAATGTACCAGGGGCTATGCAGTTTGCTAAGGCCTGGAAGTGAGACAGGTAAGGGCTGTGACCATCAGGAGCTTTCAAGGACAGGAATGGAGGGGCTAAATCTTATTTTTGATGCTGTACAGAGTGATAGATAATACACTTTGCTGTCTGTTTTTGTCCTGAAACTAAAATAGTTTCAAATTTCAATGGGGTCTTCATCGGAAAGTTTAAAATAGATTCATATATGTATGGCCTTTTCCATAGGGCCCTCTGAAGTATGTAGAAGCTTGGCCGCAACCTGAGACACAATAGGTTAGTGAAATGGTTCTAGAGAAAGGAGAACCATCAGATTAATAGTGAGGAACAGAGGAGTAGATGATATGTGGATGGTGTATATCAAGTTGAAAGGAGGGTGTCTCATTAATTTTCACCCCAGAGAAGCTCTACAGACCACGTTTTGAAAGGTTCTTGTCCACTGGGTCAAAGCAAACTTCATCTCAGAATCTCATTGGGATGCAAACAAAAAGCAATAATGATAGACTTTCCCTTTGAGTGATCATGAAATGTTTGGTCAAATCAACAGACAAAGAAACTTATCAAAGAACTGTACAGTAATGACTTGTGAATTAAGGATTACCATTCTCCTCACTGGAAGACAAAGAAAATGATGTACTGTAAGGCCAATATACCATCAACTAGACTAACTGCTCTTTTAATGGCATTTGCTTTTGAACTAGCTTCCAAACCACGTCTTTCTTTTTCCAAGCTTGTTAGAACACAGTCCAGTAAAGGAGTCATGTGAGAATTCTGAGTGCTTGTGAGAACACTCCAACAAACAAACAAACAAACAGGAATTTTGTGACCTCTGCTTCTTCCAAACATGGAATTGTGGTGTTTGTGCTCCTCTGAGGCATTGTGTATAGGAGTGAGCTACTCCAGATTACTCATTATTGACTGCTGCTATTATTCAGTTAAATATTTAAACTATGCTTTATATGCTTCTATGGGAAAACATGCTTTTGTTACACGCAGCTTGTATATGGCTCAAACTCATGAGAAATTTTCTCGTGATCTTTCTTACTCCCAAGAGTTATTAATTATCTGAACCTCTGAGTAAAGTTGGCTATTGCATGAGACTTAAGTCT
This sequence comes from Phyllotis vaccarum, assembly GCA_033318265.1. Lineage (NCBI taxonomy): Eukaryota > Metazoa > Chordata > Mammalia > Rodentia > Cricetidae > Phyllotis > Phyllotis vaccarum. The sequence goes on from JARWLC010000011.1 coordinate 57,439,717, forward strand.
GCTTCATTTATTGGCTCCATTCTCCTAGGTCCCATTGCCGCTGGAGTATGACACAAGCTGACTGTGTTGTTAGTAAGAACAAGGAAAGAGGGAAGATGGGGAAGGGAAAAAAAGGGAAGGAGGGGAAGAGAGTGAAGGAAAAGAAAAGAGAAACAGGAAGAAAAGAAGGAAAGGGGGAGGGAGGGAGAAAGGAAGGAAGGAAGGAGGGAGGGAGGGAGGGAGGGAGGAGGGAGGGAGAAAGGAAGGAAGGGAGGGAGGGAGGGAGGGAGGGAGGGAGGGAGGGAGGGAGGGAGGGAGGGAGGAAGGGAGGGAGAAAGGAAGGAAGGGAGGGAGGGAGGGAGGGAGGGAGGGAGGGAGGAAGGGAGGGAGGGAGGGAGGGAGGAAGGGAGGGAGAAAGGAAGGAAGGAAGGGAGGGAGGGAGGGAGGGAGGGAGGGAGGGAGAAAGGAAGGAAGGGAGGGAGGGAGGGAGGAAGGGAGGGAGGGAGGAAGGGAGGGAGAAAGGAAGGAAGGAAGGGAGGGAGGGAGGGAGGAGGGAGGGAGGGAGGGAGGGTGGAGGGAGGGAGGGAGGGAGGGAGGAGGGAGGGGGGGAGGGAGGGAGGGAGAGAGGGAGAGAGGAAGGGAGGGAGGGAGGGAGGGAGGGAGGGAGGGAGAGAGGAAGGAAGGGAGGGAGGGAGGAGGGAGGGGGGAGGGAGGGAGGGAGGGAGGGGGGAGGGAGGGAGGGAGGGAGGAAGGGAGGGAGGGAGGGAGGGAGGGAGGGAGAGAGGAAGGAAGGAAGGAAGGGAGGGAGGGAGGGAGGGAGGGAGGGAGGGAGGGGGGAGGGAGGGAGGGAGGGAGGGAGGGAGGAAGGAAGTGAGAAAGGAAGGAAGGAGGAAGGAAGGAAGGAAGGAAGGAAGGAGAAAGGAAGGAAGGAAGGAAGGAAGGAAGGAAGGAAGGAGAAAGGAAAGAAGGAAGGAAGGAGGGGAGGGAGGGAGGAGGGAGGGAGGGAGGAAGGGAGGAAGGAAGGAAGGAAGTGAGAAAGGAAGGAAGGAGAAAGAAGGAAGGAAGGAAGGAAGGAAGGAAGGAAGGAGAAAGGAAGGAGGCAGGAAGGAAGGAAGGAAGGAAGGAAGGAAGGAAGGAAGGCAGGAAGGAAGGCAGGAAGGAAGGCAGGCACAAGAGGATTATGCCCTACAGTCGTAGGTGACCTGACATTGGTTGTGTGCCATTTCCTTGAGTGAGGCAGATCCGAAAGGCAAGGACAGAAACTTGACTCTGGAAATCTTCTCTTGTCACTGTGGTAAACGCTAGTAGAAGTAGTTTAAGGAATGAGTGGTTTGTTTTGGTTCATTCCACCAACGTTGGGAAAGTGTGACTGTGACCGACAGCTGGAGCAGCTGTGTATGATGGCTGGTCACATCACAGCACATCATTAACAGGGAAGACCAGAAGTGATGACCAGTAACCTTCTGCCAGCCATGTCCCATCCCTTAAAGTTTTCATGATCTCTCTCTCTCTCTCTCTCTCTCTCTCTCTCTCTCTCTCTCTCTCAAGTCAGCATCCCCAGTTAGGAACCAACTCTCAAACATATAAACCTGAGGGAGACATTTCACTTCTGAACCATAATAATACCCGTTGTTTATCTAGATCTCTGACTTTTGTGCCTCAGTTTCCTCTTAAGATAGAGACTGGACTCATTGTGTGTAATGTATTGAGCTTGTTGTGGAATTAAAAGCTAGGACTCACAGGAAGCGGTAGTCATACAGGAATCGCCCCATGAATGTTGTTAGGAATGACAGAGTTAGGACAAAGGCCATGGATTCAGGGAATCCCACAGGACTAGGCTCAGTCCCGCATGCTGGAAAGCTCATCAAAGATATGAGTGGTGGCAGAGGCAGGGAAGGGGCATCATGGATAGCATGATCCTGTAGGAAGAACAAAGGCCCACAGATACAGAATCTGCCTTTAAAGTGCTCACAGGATTCTTTATTAAGAAATTAACTAAGAAAGAAACAACATGGTTGCACCCCTGATGGTGGTTTGTCATATCGGTCTGGCTGTGGCCCAGCTGATATGTTTATTGATGACTAGATGACCTCTGTTACAGTTAGTCCTTTTAGTTCTTTTTAAGATGCTTGTCAACAGGCCTGTTGTTCCTGGAGTAAAAGTTAAATGTAGGAAGGGAAACTCTGAAATTCTCAGAAGAAGAAAAACAAGATGGCATCAGAAACAAAACAACGTTGGTTAGGCCAGGGAGTTATCACTTGGCCCCTTCCTCTGCAGACCTTAGATTTTATGGGCTCTTCTAAATTGGCTACATTTTCACAACCGTGACCAAAAGCTCTCACAAAAGAAATGTTTACGGTGGGCAGGAGGGCTAAGCCTGGCTCACTGTTTCATGCAATTCCATCTACAGTTCTTTGGGTCACATGATTGAGCAGAACTCCAATGGTTCTCATCCACAGATAAATTACAACCCTCAGAATATGGTCCTAAAAATGGACCCTTCCTGATCCCAGATTCTTGCCCAAATAAAGCCTAGGTGTCCTTCAGAAGACGATGTGCTGGGTTTAGTCTTCAGTGGTGTTAAGAGAAGCCAGGATTTTATAAGTTGGAGCATAGAGGGACATTTCTAAAGGAACTGCTTTCAGTGAGAGGTAGCTAGCTCCTGTGAAGCCCCAGTTAGTTATCGAGGGTGAGTTGTTATAAAGCTTCTTAACTTGGAAATCATCTCTCTTTCTCACACGCATTCTCATCATAATAATATCATTTAGACCTCACTAAGTAATGCCCTTGAACCCACAAAAATAAGAGCTAAGTGAAGCCTTATTTCTAGGAAGAAACCATCTTCAGGCTTTTCATTATAATAACAGAAAATAAGCTCATATGTGCGGCTTTTAATTCAAACCATGTTCTCTTCTGTGCTGGCACCATCTAGATCTATAATTGTACTTTTATTTGTTGACTTCATTGCAATAAGCCTCCCTTTTATTAGACTGAAAATACCAGGAAAAGTTGCTCGTCATTTATCTTTGGTGCCTCGCATTATACTGAGCACACAGTCAGTGAATGGTGAGTGAATGCCACAGATTCAGTGAACAGTAGAGCAAAATCAGGGGTAGTCAATATGTCTGCCTGGTATCTTGAGCCATTGTTCTGTTATGATTCACACTCAGTTCCTTGGAAGCATTTGAGCCTCTGTGAGCAGCCATGGGGCAACAATTTCCTCCTGGCATTGCCCATTTTCTCATCCCCTTCACAGAAGGCCTGTGTTGGAAATTCTGAGCTCTAGAGTGTCTCATGGCATTTTCTGCTCAGTGAGTCCATCCAGTCCCATTTATTTCAGAGGGCAAAAGGTATAAATTGCAAAAGCAATTCTCCTAAGTTTCTGTGGTGGAATAAATTCATGGGCAGGGACTCTTTTGGTAGCATCTCTAAGTAGGGTGGGAGTGACAGAGTTGTCTTGGTAGCATAGTTCAAATCAATGTGTCTGGACAGAGATGGTGGAACAGGGGACTTGGGTAGCTTCCATTTCTGGATACAGAGACCATTGGGTTGGATGAATGGAGAAGTTTGAGTTTTATGACACAGCACAGGGAGATGAAGTAGGGGACACAGATTTTATTCATCTTAGCATCGAATAGTAAGGAACAACTGGATTTTAGCATGACCAGCAGCCAGCATGGACCAAATGGAATGTCTACTCCTCAGAGATGTGTTCTATATAAACAGAGTTCCAAGACCATTAGGAAACCCCAAGGAACCTGTAAGAGTTAAATCAATACCAAAGTCCAACAATCCTAGAAGTAAAAATGAAGGGCTCATCTATTAGAAAAAAAAAATGCTTGAGAATAAGAAAGTGCTTGTCAGAGTCTTGAATCTTCCTCTTCCTGAACACACGTGATTAGACAAATGATCTTTTTGAGCCTGGGCCTTCTCAGTTATAATGTGAGGAGAAGCACCCTGACCATATAGAATGTAATAATGATTGAATTTAATGCACAGGTAGCCTCATTCAGAGTGTAAATGCTGGCACTTAGAGGGTTCTTTGCCAGTGGCAGCACCTTCATTATATGAAGGGCTATGGAATAAGCCCTGGGATGTAATGACTGACGCAGGTGACCAGAGCCAGGTACTTGGAAATAAAGGAGTGAAGGAGTGTGAGGTTATTTTCATTGAAATTGATTAGGAAGTATCAATCCTAGACTTTCAGTAACACCTTGGCTAGGAGGCCTAGGGTGCGTTGGACTTCCTAAAATCAATTCCCTGAACTGTTTCCTTCTGCAGACTTCACCAGGTGATGCTTCTGGTGGGATTGAAAGAATGATGATGAGCGTAGGTCAGCAGTGAGGACTGAGTAGTGTGTCCACATCTAGAAGGTCTTCACGCTTCCTATTTTTTAGCAGATCCTGGGGAAATCACTGGAGCACCCTTTATTTGGAACTGCTTAGGCACAGTCCGTATCCTTTCATTTAAGCAATTATTTAGAGAAAGTTGCATGTAGGTTCTCTACACTGGGTGGATGCAGAGATATGCAGCCAGGGATAACGGTCAGAGCACTGGACCTGAGGAGATCAGGAGTTGGCAGAAGAGTGTGGAGGAATGATAAAAGGCCAAACCACACTCCCAGAGATCCTCTTCAGGGCTGCTGAGACACCTACGTCAGAGCTGTGTGGCATGGGCTGTCATCTCATTTAGCTTACTTCAGTTTCCACATTATTATTACTATTATCATCACTATTATTTTATCATTATTATAGTGACCACTGAGTATAAGTGCTTAAGCAATTCTTGAAAAAAATATTAAACTCTCAGTAGATGTAAGAAACAGAATTGATGATGGTGGTGGTCCAAAGTGGTGATGGTTGTGGTAATGATGATGAAGCACTGGTGGGTGTGGGGTAGTAAGACAACATATTCCAGCTAGAGCCTTTTAAACATGTGTTTCTTTTAAAACTAGATTTGTCTCGTGTGTTTTGCCTGCTTGTATGCATACGTACCATGTGTGTACCTGGTGCCCAAGGAGACCAGAAAAGTTGTCAGATCTCCTGGAACTAGAATTGCAGGTGGTTGTAATTAACTCTGTGGATGCTCGGAACTGAATTCAGGTCCTCTGCAAGAGTAGCAAGTGCTCTTAACTGCTGAGTAGTCTCCCAGCTCCCAAACTCTGTCTCTTAAATGGTGCATAAGCATTGTAAAGTGATAGAAAAGGAAGGGACAGTCTTGGCAGCGAGGACAGTGGGTACAAAGTTGTTGAAGCATTGCTTGGCTGTCATAACTCATAAGGGAAGAGCCTTACCTCAACCGTGGTTTCCCTTTGCTTGAACTTGAGGCTCTCTAGGCTGAACATCTTACCACTGCCCTTATCCTCCCATGCAGAGACAGATTCTGAGAAGTTTGTTCCCACATAACATGAAATTCACCTTCTGACCTCTTAGACTAGATAGTTGGACCAGCCTCTAATAAATATTTACGTTGGGATATTTGGACACTGTACAAAATGTGCAGATATTTTTTTCCTTGCTTCCTCGGTTTACACAATGTGCCACCTTCCTCTATGTCTTGAAAATGAAAGGCAGTTTTTAAAGAAAATGGGTTGGAATGAGAGGCTAGAGGTCATGAATTATACAAAAGCTCACTGACAAGCTAACAGAAATGTGGGCTGCTGAACCTGGGAGAGTAAGTTCTAGGTGGGTAGAGAACATGTTGGGAAGTGTCCCAGTCATTCTACATCCATTGTCATGTATATGCTCGTCAAAAAGACATCCAGTGAGGAGAGGATGCTCCTGGGGAAACAGAGATTATAATGGCTGTGGGACCATCTGAGTGCAAGCAGCCAGGACATGGGAAATCAGTAGCGTAGATTTATCTCCAAGGATGAAGAACAGAGATATTACAAGTTGGAATATAAAAAATTAAACAAGTGTGTGATGTTAACATGCTACTTTAATGAAAGTTTCCATAACCTCCATTGCTGTGCAACCAACCTGTTACCTTGTGTAGAACAACCATGTCCCACATTTCCTCTGGGTACCTCTCATATAGCATTTCCTATTCTTCAACTCTCCTCATCTAATCTCACCTGCTAACTGGGTGTTGTCAGGGTATAGATATGTCTGAGTTCCTGAGTTATCCTATGGGAAAAATGGCTGGATTGAATCAAACTGAGTTTTGTATACAAACAAACTAGAAATCTTCTAGGCCAGTCATGCAATTGGAAGTCACAAATGGTCAGGTGGTCTATTCTCTGGGTCACTGTCGAGTGCCTAAGAAGGCACTTTAGCTCATGGCCAAGACGGGATGAATAATAATGAACAAATGCATCCGAAATGTTCCACAGACACTTCTGAGAAGTTGAGGATTTCTGAAAGGCCAAGAACTCCAAGATCAGTGAATATACAGAGCACAGGGCAATGATGTGAAGAGCAGAAGATGGGAGAGTAATTGGTAGCAGGCTGCTAAGACTCTAGAATGTTTTGCTGGGAACTGGTGTCTTAATTCAAAGGCAAGAAAGAGACCCGGAAGATATTTAAATAGAACAGGCCCAGACAAATAATATATGGGGACCTTCAAACAAAAGAACCACTAATTTGGAGCAAAGAAGAAAAGTCTGGAAATCAAAGGGTGTTTAAAGATAGAGGGCTTGAAAATGTCTCGTTAATTCTGAGAGTGACCACAGAGCAGCACAGTGGAGAGGAAAATAAATTTCAGGCTGAGCTTGCAGCAGGTTCTACCTTTCTTTTGTCTGAACACGGCACCTTCTATCTTCCGTATGTGTATTTTTGAGCCACAGGGTTAGTCGGGCTCCATTGAGGCAAAATGTCAAAGGCAACTTGGGGGAGACTTTAAACAATTTTCATACCCCAATGCCTTAGCTTTTCTTTGCTATGGTAAAGGCGACATAAGGGAGAATGGGTCCTATCATGTCATGGTTGTCAAGGCAGCAGGAACTTGAAGCAGCTGATCACACTGTGTCCACCATTGGAAAGTAGGGAGTGATGTACACCTGCTGCTACTCAGCTCCTTCTCTGCATATGCAGCCAGAGAATGATGCCGCCCACAGTTGGCAGGTCTTTCCACCTTAGTGGGGAGAATCAAGATAATCCACCACAGACACACCCAGAGGACAGTCTTCTAGTTATTCTAGATTCTGTCAACTTGACAATTAACACTAGCCATCTCTACCGGAGACCAATATTTACATATTCTCATATTCAGAGAAGTGCTGCACTTGACAGATGTTAACATATAGCTTCTCCTCATTCCACCAGCCCGTGTACAATTTATCTGGCCTTTTGGCACTAACAGATGTGAAACCCGCAGAATTCATGATGGGCCGCTTAAATTATTAGCCACTATACAGAATTACATTCCTTCTGAAGTAAGTTGAGGATTTGAACTATATATTCCCTATACTACTACTGTAATGCATCTCTGCTCATTTAATTCACTTATTCTCTATTTTTGAGAGTCAGGCACCAGGCCCTATCCTGGGAATAAACAAAAGTAAGATATAACCCCCTTTTCTCTCTAAATGCTTTTATCTATTTTATCCTTTCACTTATGAACAGAAATTTATATACGTAACAGAGGTGCAGAAGTCAGGAAAATCTCTTTTCTCTGTTCACAGGTTCTTAATGCAGCCAAAAGCTTTAAACTGGAGTATGGAGAACTTGAAAGCTTGGTGTACTGCTGAAGTGAATGTAAAATTATAAAAAATTTAAAAAACACTATGAAAACTAGTTCTTAAAAAATCATAATAGAACCCTCTATCATCCATAAATCCTACTTCTTCACGTTTATATGTGTATATATGCATATACATGCTTATGCAGATTGAAGACAAGGTATTGAAGAGGTGCCTGGACACTCAGAATTATGAGTATTGCTCACATTTTTCCAGTAGTGGAAACAAACCACATAACTATAAATGGATAAATAGAAAATGTATGGTATGAATAAAATAAAATATTACATAGCCTTTAAAATGAAATAAACTGTGATATATATTACAACATGGGTGAACTTTAATGGTATGATGGAGAGTGAGCCAAACTTGCCATAAAAAGACAACAAGCCTATGACTCTACTTGTATGAGGAAATTAGGGTTGAGATTTTGCCAGGGCTGGGGTTGGGAGGTTAAGATGGGGAACTTTTGCTTAACAGAGTTAGCGTTTTGGTTTATAAGATTTTTTAAAAAACTTCAGAGAATAGACGTACATCAGTGTGACTATTCTGTATACAGAATATTTTTACTAAAATATGATGTAGAAATTTTCTCTGATCTTATCTGCTGTAGGATTATACCTCTGTGCACTAAATATTTGTCACTGTAAATATTGATTTAATTAAATGCTGTTTGGTCAAATAGCTGGACAGGAAGTAGCAGCAGAGCAACCAGATTAGGAGAACTCTGGGAAGCAGAAAAACAGTAGGAGAAGACAGTGAGACACAGAGGAAGCAGGATGAGGATGCTGCACTGTTCAGAAAGTTATCAGACCACGTGGCTAAACATCAGTAGGAAATGTGGATTAACTTAAAGTATAAGAGTTAGCAAGTAATAAGCCTGAAGCCATAGACCAATTGTAATTAATATAAGTCTCTGTATATAAGCCTTTGGAGTTGAGCTGTTGAAGGACCAGCCATGCGGTGCACAGAAACTTCTGTCTACACTTAGGTGTTTGATACTCTCTGTGGCTCTTGTACCCATAAGGGCTTCTCTTTCCATAGATTTGGAGTTGATTTTATATGATTTTATTAAAGTATTTTACTTGTCTTTGACCTAGAATTCTTCCATGCCCCTGAATCAAAGGTTTGCTCTAACCAGGGTATCCCAAGGACTCTCATGTTCCATTAATGCGCTTAAAAGAATATACTTTCTTTGAACAAATGCTCCATCTTTTGTGCCTTGTCTACAAGCCCTGATATTTTGTCTTCCACACAATCCTCTCCAGCATTAATGCTTTCCGCTTGACTTTTTAGGTGACATGACCTTTTCATATTCTGTCTTTTTGGTGTTTTGTTTTTGTTTTTTAGTAATTCTATTTCTTTATTATATTCTATTTTTGTATTCTGAATTTCTTTTATTTTTTAGTTGTACTTGTATCCTCTTAGAATTCTGTCAAGAGTTTATTTCTTTGTTATTTAGATTTATTAAGGCATTTTTATGTCTTCTTGGACGTGAATGTGCTTATAATTGCTCTTTTGAGTTCTTCATCTGGAATTTTGTCTAGGAGTCTCTCGTCATGAAGTCTTTGATGCAGTTGACAATTTTTAGAGGAGAAACAGTGATTGACACAGTCTTCCTTACTGCTAGTGGTTCTGTACTGGAATTTGCACATCTGTTATTCCATTAGCTAATTCTCTCTGATGCACCTGTGCTGAATTAGCAATTGGATTGGTGCTTGGCATTTGCTCAGCTAGGCCGGTCTTGGTTAGGGTGGGTGGTGCATGGATCTCAATTGTGAAGGTGGGAGCTGACTCATGGGTGGTGTCTGAGATATTTCCCACTCCATATGGGTGCAACCTCTGGCTTCTTAAAGAGGGTCTGTGGGTCTCATGAGTGCTAGGAGCATGTTTTAGTGTGACCTCTGAGCTCGAAAGACAATGTCCACAGTGTCAGCAGGCTGAAGGCAACTTTTCCGTGTGTCTTAAAGTATCTTGGAAATGTGCATAAGAAGATTATCATGGGCTATAGCTCCTTGACCTTGTTCAGCTGAAGTCCCTTGTGTCTTTCTTCACAATGGATTGATAGAAATTTCCATGGGTCCCAAAAGTAGTCTGGAGATGGGTCAACAGGATAGAGGACCAGGTCATAGACCTCTGACCTTTGACTGGGTCAGATAGAATCCCTATGATTTCCAGAAGAAGCCAGAAACAAAAATATGAATAGGACTGTGTGACATGTGTCTGAGTATCTGATTTCACATGTGTCCCGATAGGAGTTTGGAGACAGAGAAGTGTGTAGGGAGTGGGTCACAGATCTATGACTACAGTCTGGGACAGTCAGAGTTCCCTTGGGTACAGACAGAAATGTGGACATAGCTAAGGGCACACGGGACCTGGGTGTGTACCTCTGACTTCACACTGAGTCCGAGTTCTTGTAGGTCCCAGAAGGAGCCTGGGGACAAAGGAGGCTAGTAGGATTGTGTACCTGACTTCACACTGGCTCACATTGAGTGTCTGCAGGTCCTGGCAAGATTGTGGAGACAGCAAGAGGACAGGGGAATGGGCTGTCTGTCTAACTCTGGGTGAGCCAGTTCCTGCATTTCCTGTCAGGAGTCTAGAGCTAGGATTCTAGTTGTGGGAGTTGGTCACATACCTCTGACTTCACTGGGTCAATCAGACTTCCCAGGGGCTTTCGCAGGAGAGTGAGGGAAAGTAAGAGTATAGGGAACTGGGCTAATGACTATTTTTTTGAAAAGAACTTTTATTACATTACCAAACTTCTACTCTGCAATTAACTCTAATTATATAAGCAATTAAATTGAGATTAAGACTATATTGTGATTTAAACCTATTTTTACTTATACTGCTTTCCCTTAATTAATTCTCTTCTCCTGGTTACAACTGCCATTTAATTAATAGATTTTTTTCCCCTTAGTGTTATTTGAAGACTAGTTTTCTGTGTTCATGCCTCTAAACAAAATGTGGCTACTTGTCTGTGATGGATGTCCCTACGAAGAGACAAAAAAAGAGGCTAATGCTCATAACTGAGTAATCTGGGCAGGATAGGCATCTTTATTGGAAACGTTAATTGGAAGTGAATCTTTTTATGGTAGAGTCCTTTGGGTCTCTATGTAAAAATGACGCCATCTGCAAATATGGATTGTTTTTCTTCTCCCGTCTGTATCCCCTTTGTCTTTCTTTTCTTGCTGTTCTGACTAAGACAGTCATCATCACACTGCAGAAGAAATGAGCGGCTAGAAATCTTGTCTCAACCCAGATATTAGCAGAGATGCTTTCTCTTAGTCTTTTGCACACAGCCTTGAGTACACCGAGGCATGCCTCATTTATGCCCATCTTTGTTCAGGACTCTTATCCCAATCCTGTGTTTTACTTTGTCAACTGATTTTTCTCCATCGATCAAAATAAACATGTGAATTATGTTCTTTAGTTTATTTATATAACGAATTATAATTTATTTGCATATTCCAAACCAACCTCTTGCATCCTTGAGATGAAATCTACTTGTCCTTGTCATACAATCTCTTCTTATAGCATTCTTGAATTTGCTTTGAAAATATTTTATTAATTTTTAGAGAATTTTGTACAATGCATACAATCATGTTCATTCTCTTCCTCAACACTTCCCAGATTCTCCTGCCCTTCTCTATCTGTCAAGCTTTATGTCTTTATTTTTAAATGACTATTATTATTATTATTGTTATTATCATGGTTTTGCATCATAACAACAGTTTCCCTTCCTCCTCTCCTCCCAGATTCTCTTTACCACTTCCCCTCTGCTCCCTGCTCATCCATGCCTTTTCTGTTTCTATTTAGAAAAAGGAAAGCCTCCCATGGCTATCAATCAAATGTGACATATCAAGTTGCAGTAAGACTAGGCACCTCTCCTCATATTAAGACCGGACAAGAAACCCAGTATGAGGAATAGGGTCCCAAAAGCCAACAAAAGCCAGACAGCCCTGCTCGCATTGCTAGGAGTCCCACAAGAAGACCAAGCTACACAACTGTAAAATATATGCAGGAGTCTGGGTCAGTCTTATGCAGGATCCCTGGTTGTTGGTTCAATGTCTGAGAGTCTGTATGAGGCCAGGTTAGTTTTTCTTGTGGTATCCTAGACCCTTCTGGCTCTTATAATCCCCCCTCCCTTTCTTCATCAGGGGTTCTGCCTAACGCTTCATTATGCTGTGGGTCTCTGCTTCTGTTTCCATAAGTTGCTGAATGAAAGCTTTCTCATGACAATTGAGTGAGGCACCAATCTATGACTACAGTAGAATATCATTAAGCATCAGCACATTGACTGTGGCGGAATTCAGGTGTCAGCTGATAAGGTCTGAACAGGCTTATCCAGGGTCCCGAGCTCCTGGAGGGGGTGTGGCCAACCTGGAGGGGGTGTGGCCAACCCCATTGATAAGGGGCTGCTGGGACACGGGGGAATCCATCATCCATCGTCTGTCCATCTCTTGTCCATCGCTCGGAAACTCCAGTCCCTGTTCAGGTGCCACTATCAGCTGTTACCGGTATCGTGAGTGTTGATTTATATTCTAATAAATACTAATCTTGGACTGGTGCCTTGTAAGTAAAACTCCGCCTACACATTGACAAATTTTCTTTTTTTGCCAATTGTGTTTGATTCTGTTCTAGGTCTCTGGGCTTCCAGCCTCTGAATCCTGGTGCTCCAGGCAGTGTGGGCTTGATTTTGTATAAGCCCATGGTTCTCAGTTGTAATGCTCATATATTCTTAGATGTGTCACATAAACAGGAATTGGTCGCACACACAAGAGTAGATGACATTGCAAATATTTTGTTGAGAAATTTTGCATCTATGTTCATCAAGGAAATATATCCATATTTTTTCTTTCATGGTGTGTGTGTGTGTGTGTTTATCTGGTTTTGTTATCAATGTAACACTATCTTCATAAACTGAATTTATTAGTGTCTCTCTCCTTTCCACTTGGTGTAACAGTTCGAGAAGTGTTGCTATTAGGTCTCCTTAATAGGTTGGTAGAATTTGACAGTGAATATATTTTGTCTTGGCTTTTTTCTCTGTCAGAAGATTTTTACATGTTTTACCATGTCTCTCTCTGTGTGCATGGTGTGTGGAGGGCATATGTGCCATAGTGTGCATGTTTAGGAGAGAAGACTTCCTTATGGGGTGAATTCACTGATCTGTAGATTCTGAAGATTGAGCCCATGCCACCAGTCTTGTATAGACAATTCCTTTACGCGCCAAGCAAGCTCAACAGTGGGAAAATGTTCAAGTATTGCTCCATTGCTTTTGTGGGTCTCAGCTCATTACAAAAGAGAATTACTCCATGTTTATTTTTGTACACACACCCAAAGGCCTTTATATCCTTCCCTGGAGATGCTTGCATATTCCCAGCAGCAAGGAAATATCTCCACATAGATATCTATCAACAGATCAGTGGATAATGCAAAGTGATACACATACAATGGAATACCACTCAGAAATCAGAAAATGAATTTACAAAGTTTGTAGGAAGTAGATGGATATGAAAATTGACATATTACAAACTCAGAAGATAAATACTACGTTCTTTCTTAACTATATTGACATATTACAAACTCAAAAGATAAATACTATGTTCTTTCTTAACTATAGATCCTAGCAACTAATTTTTATATGTGTGCATTTATTTGGATCTGACTATAGTTTAGGTCATTCTCTTAGCTTCTTTTCTGATGCTATTTTAACTATTCTAATAAGAGCATCTTGAAGGAAAAGTGTTTGTTTCAGCTCACATTTTAAGGTTATGGTCCATTGTTGTCAGAGAAGTCACAGAAGCAGAAGCCTGAGGTAGACAGTCACATTCCATGTACAGTAAGAAAGTAGCAAGTGATGGTGACTGTATGCTGGTGCTCAGTTTGCTTTCCAGGAATCAGTCTATGAAAAAGTAAGTGCCACCCTTGTTCGGGGTGGCTTCTTCATGTCAATTAAGTCAGTTAGGAAAATCCTTCACAGGCATACTCAGAGGCCAAACAAATCTAGACTAGTCCTTACTGGGACTTTCCTGAATAATTTCAGATTCTTTTAAGTCAACAATTGAAATTAATCATCACAACACCATTCCTGACCAATTTTACACACACACACACACACACACACACACACACACACACACACACACACACACAACTTTCAACTTGACCCAATAGGCTCATGGCCATTTGATAACATGCAACACATTCATTTTTAAACATAAAGGTTCCCATAGATATTACATGAAACTAGAAATGGAGCCATGTAAGAAGAAAAGAGGTAAAGGGCCTGATATGGGGAAGGTGACAGCATGCGTGAGATTTAAAAGGAGAAAAAGTAAGTGCTGTCAGGTAATGAGTGCACAGAGGGAAATGAAGCAGCAGGGAAGGGGAGAGGGGAGAGGGGAGAGGGGAGAGGGCTGGATCAAGACAAAGTGTGCATGAAAGTGCCACAGGAAGACCTGCCTTAGATGTTAACTTGAATAAAATTGCTTAATCACCAGTAGTTTGTAAATGTAACTCAAAAACTTCTAATTATATGTGGGAACAAGTATAGAAGTTGGTGCTGATTATGTAGCTATAATGTGATTCGTCACATCCTATTAAAATTTAGTAAGTGTTCTTGGACTGTAAGTTTGGGAAGCATTGACTTAACTATGCACTGTCATATTTTAGAATTTGACTTTACAAACATTATTTCATACAACTCTTTAACATTTAGCCTTCTGTGTGGATCCTTTGTAACATCCCCTGATGTGGGAATGTCCTCCTGTATGCTGTGAAATAAAAGAACTGTTTTGGCCCACGACACACACTGTAGCAGTAGGCAGAAATAGGAGCACAGGTAGGAGAAGGAGGGTGGGGTTGAGTGATATGTGAGCCAGCTGCCCAAGATTCAGCATGTAAGGTAACACAGGTGAGCCATGGGCCATGTGGCAAGACAGATTAATGGAAATGGGTTAAGATGAAGGAGCTAGCTAGCAAGGTGCCTAAGCCATAGACCAAACAGCATGAAGTTAATATAAGTGTCTGAGTCATTTGGGGGGGGGTGGAGGTAGGTCCGAACTGTAGAGAAGTTTCAGCCAGAAACCTCCTGTTACAATCCTCTGCACACTCAAGACCAATTCCTTCCAATCCTTCACTAAAAATCTGCCTTTAGGTTCTGATTGACATTGCCAGATACCATAATACTGCACAGAAATTCTTATGCTCAAGATTCATTCATTGTACATAAAAAATTTAATTTTCAACTTTGTGCTCCAGTCCTTTGCTTGCTAAATATGGCAGTCCTTGACTGACCCACTTACTCTAATGGAGGAGAAGGTGGTCACCTTTCGAGGCACCTTTGCAGGTGGTCCTGCCATGTTTTAAAGAATCCTAATGAAATAATAATGTACAAGCACTCTAAAATCTAGCCATTCAACCTCTCCTAATCTGAGTACTCCTTACTATCCATAAATATTGAAGCTTCTGCGTGATAATTGTTTTGGTTGGTAGCAAGTTTATCAAAAAAAGGAGATATTTCTCATCATGAGTTTGTTATAAGATGCTAAATTTTTCTTATTCCTGAATATGCTCAAACTTCCATTTCCTGGTAGGAGGGAGGACAGTGAGTCATTTCCTAACAATTGAGAGCAAAGACTTTTGTTTCAATAATGTGTTCCTTTTATAGCCCTGAATTTATTAAGACTCAGTGTCAAAGGCCATGTGATTTAAAACTCCTGTTACCTAAAAGAAGTGAAGACATCTAAGGGAGAAAAAAAAGCTAGTGGGTGTATTCTAGCTTCAGGTTTAAAATGCAAAGATCCTGATTCTGATTTAAAAAAAAAAAATACAAAACTACACAAACTGAAAAACCAGTAACTTATTGGGAGTCTCAGAAGAGCCAAGGACTCAAGAGTAAGTAACCACCACCAAATCTGAAGAGTGGTGTTGAAACTTAGGAAATTGGTAAAATCGGGCTTTTAAGAGCACAAAACACTGGAGGCTGGTTTAGACCAACAGGAGAATGAGAAACATCTGAGAGATAGCAGGAGGGCCCCTTTTCTGGTCATGAATTTTACCTACAAAAACCACACACGAAGAAGAACCAAGAGTTTCCTTTGTTACTCAGAAGAGAGGAATAGTTAACTGACAAAGTTACCAGTGTCTTCAGAACAGAAGCCCTCTCTGGAGGAGAAGATTGGCCAAAGGTCTTATCACATCTGAGAAAGGGCAGTTTCTCAACTCCAAACCCTTTTCTTTTTCCTAGCTCACGTAAGTAGAGGGGTGAAGGCTAAGCAACACTCCTGAGGGTACAGATAAAGTCAATGAAAGACCGAGGCTTAAAAACTGGAGGAAATACCTTCAAGTCATAGTAATGAGGCACTGTACCAATAGGGTCCCTGAAGAGGGAGGGAGGGAAGGAGGGAGGGAGGGAGGGAGGGAGGGAGGGAGGGAGGGAGGGAGGGAGGGAGGGAGGGAGATAGATAGATAGATAGATAGATAGATAGATAGATAGATAGATAGATAGATAGAGATTCTGAAAGAGAGCATTCATATAAGGTCAAAGTTAAGAACAGAGACAAAAACTGGGTTATGAAGGAATATAAAGCCTCTCGTGCCTACACCATCAACAAAACAGCAAACAAATCCGAGTCATAATTGGATCAAATACAACCTGACACTAAGCTGATGTCCACCCTAGTACCTGCAATGTGATGCATCACCTAACTCTTAACAAAGACACTAAATTTATATTAAAGAGGAAAAAATGAATCACAATGAGTGTGGCATGAGGAGAATAAAGGGACCGAACCCAGGTTTATATAACACACAACATGGAATTATTAAAAAAAAGAGTTTAAAATAACTTTGATGAATGTACTAGTTAGATAGCATGCAAAAGGGATAAATAAAATATATAGAGAGACAGGTTTTCTAAGAGAAAGAAAATATTAGAAATAAACATCATAATAAAAATGATAAAATCCTTTAATGGCTCATCAGTCAACTAACATGGCTGAAAAAAGTATTTGTGTCTTTAAAGACAAGCTAGTAAGAACTTGCCAAGTTAAATGGAGAGAGAGAGAGAGAGAGAGAGAGAGAGAGAGAGAGAGAGAGAGAGAGAGAGAGAATATCAGAGTCACAGAACATCAAATAACTGTGTTATAAAAAGAACAGAAGGTGGTAAAGACATTGATACAAAGAATGACCAATTTTTCTGAAATTATTGTCTAAACTACAGATACAGGAATCTCCCCAAAGAGCAGACAAGATAAACTTCAAAGCAAGACAAGGCTGCCCACTCTCCCCATATCTATTCAATATAGTCCTCATAGTTTTAACTAGAGCAGTAAGGCAACAAAAGGCCACCAAGAGCATACAGATTATAAAGGAAGAAGTCAAACTATCACTATTTTCAGATTATGTAACAGTATACATAAGCGATCCCCAAAATTCTACCAGGGAACTCCTACAGCTGGTAAACACTTTCAGCAATGTAGTAGTGTACAAAAATTAATTTTAAAAAATCAATAGCCCTTCTATACACAAATGACTACAGAGATGAAAAATATATCAGAAAACATCACTCTTTACAATAGCTGTAAATAGCATTACATATCTCAAGGTAATGCTAACCAAAAAAGTGAAAGACCTATATGACAAGAACTTTAAGTCATTGAAGAAAAAAACTGAAGAACAAATCAGCAAAAGGAAAGATCCCTTATGCTCTTGGATAGGTAGGATAAACATAGCAAAAA
The DNA here is from genome assembly GCA_033318265.1 of Phyllotis vaccarum. Lineage (NCBI taxonomy): Eukaryota > Metazoa > Chordata > Mammalia > Rodentia > Cricetidae > Phyllotis > Phyllotis vaccarum. Next base: position 57,457,117 of record JARWLC010000011.1, read on the forward strand.
TGGCAATCTTACCAAAAACAATCTACAGATTCAGTACAGTCTCCATCAAAATCCCAACATAATTATTCACAGACCTCAAAAGTCTTTCAACTTTCAACTTCATATGGAATAACAAAAAATAAAACCAGGATTGTACATGCAAATGTTTTTCCTTTCATTATATCTTAAATGACATGGTTAACAACTATTTATAAAATGTGTACAGTGTAGTGGAGAATGTAAGTAATCTATAGACGATTTGATGCAGGCTAGATGACGTTCATACATAAATGCTACACCATTTAGTGCAGGCTCTTGGACATCTGTAGAGCTTTTGATATCTTCACAGTGTCTTAAATGAATTAATCATGATCACTAACGGATGCCTCTACTAGATGCCACTGGTTACTCAACAACAGTCCATGTGCATCTGTCAAGTTCTTTAAGCAGTTCTTTAAGCAGAGTGTGGTACATACAGCAGAGAAAAGTTGTTCATCTTTGATGTTGTAGATGCAGAATGCAATCCGTGAGATGCCTTCCAGGACCCACTTCTTCCAACTGAATCTTTTCTTCTAACCTGTCCAATAGTGCCATCAAATGTAGACCAAATTTTCAACAGATTCTAGAACTGAGCTGCAACAGACCACAGCAGAGAAAGCCCTTTAGTAAAGAGAGGGCAAGATGTTCATTCCCATGCATGAGTATCTTAATTTTCCAGTTGTGGCTCAGTTCTTGTGGGAACACCCAAACCTCTTCCAGCCTCCCTCATTAACTAAAATTTCATTGTTTATCAATAGATACTCAGTGTGATATATACATACATATATATATCACAAGGCTCTGGAATTTTAATCCTGAAGTCATCTTTCTTTCTTTAAAGACTCTACTTAAGGCCTCTATATAGTTCAGATCCCTTTTTAAAAAGTTTATTATCCTGTACCTTACTATGCTATTGTGTCCTTTTTGTATTTTGGCTAGTGTGTTGGGCAGTTTTAAGTCAGTTTGACACAAGGTTAAGACATCTGAGAGGAAGGAGCTTCAATTAAGAAAATGCCTCTAAAAGATCGAGTTGTAGGCAAACGTTCAGGGTATTTTCCTAATTAATGATTAATGGGAGAGGCCCTGGCCCATTGTGGGTACTGCCATCCCTGGGTTGATGGTCCTGTGTTCTACAAGAAAGCAGGCTGAGCAAGCCACAAAAAGCAAGCCAGTAAGCAGCACTCTTCCATGGCCTCTGCATCAACTTGTGACTCCAGGTTCCTGCCCTGTTTGATTTCCTGACTTGACTTCTTCCAGTGGTGAACTATGATATTTAAGTGTAAGCCATGTAAACCCTTTCCTCCATATCTTACTATTTCTTATACTAATCTATCACAGCAATAGTAACCCTAAGTAATGTAGTTGAAAACTTCGAAGTGGTCAAGTGCACACTATACTGGACCAGTGGTAGGGAAGTGACTCATCTGTCTGTTACCACTACTATTGGATGGGATTCACAAATGCATAGTCCAGACACTAACCCATGTTCTCATTTTTTTTTTTGCTTTAAAATTGCATGACCTATTTCCCTATGGAAGATATTGTTAACATTCCAGGTACTTGATATCCACAAGGCAGCCAGAAGCTCTGCCTCTATTTCCTATGTGTTTTGATTGAGAGTACAAATCCTTGGGTGTCATCAATATAAAGTGATGGCTTCTTGATGGATGGCAGCTTCTGCCTCTCCGGGTATGTCTTCTTTTATTTTATAGGTGAACAGTGTGACATTATCCAGTTAGAAGTCATTACTGGATCTTTGACAGTTGTTTGGAGTGGCTGAGAGAAATGCCCCCTCCATCTTCTTGCTCAGAGTGACAATGCATGAGCCCTGTGATTTCAGCCAACAGAGTTTTGAGGCTGGATCCCCTCCCACCTTCCCATTTCCTTTCTTACCTCAGATTCTAGACATCCAGGTTCTAGACATCATGGGAATTAGTGCGGAGATAGTTGACCACCTCAAAAAAAAGATGCACCAAAGACTTTTAAAGATTAAGGGCCTCATGAGAGTGACAAGATGCATCTTCAGGAATGAGGTCATTCCATGACCATTACATTGATCCATTTTCTGCTGTTATAATAACCAATCTATGATGTGGGGATGCCTTTCTGCATGCTGTGAGTATCAATCTTTAGATAAAGGAGCTGTTTTGGACCATGACAGGCACCATAGAAAAAGTAAGAGGAGAAATCAGAGCATAGGTAGGAGAAGCAGGGCGGAGTCAGGCAGATTGAGCAAGCTGCCCAAGGAGCAACATGTAAGGAACACAAGTGAGCCACAGGCCACGTGGCAGACAGGTTAATAGAAATGGGTTGATTTAAGATTTAAGAGCTAGCTAGCAATGTGCCTGAGCCATAGGCCAAACAACATAAAGTTAATATAAGCTTCTGAGTCATTTCTGGGGGCCTGAGCAGCAGCAGTGAGCAGCTAATGGGTCTTGTGCGCAGGTCTGTGGGTCTGGACCTCTGGCCACCCGGGACCAAGAAACCCCATTTCAACAAATCTAGGATAATAGTTTATATACAATAGAGGTTTATTTATCTCATAGTTCCAAGGATTGTAAAGTCAAAGATCATGTGTTCAGCTTCTGGTGAGGGTCTTCTTATGGGTCATAACATGGCAGAGAGCTTCACAAGATATGACAACATGTGTGTTAACTTTGACCTCTCTGCCTTAGTGCAAAAAAGCCACAATGTTGTAATGGCAACCTCAACTTCATGACCTGTTTTCATCCTAATCATACCCCAGTGCTATGCCTCCAAATGCCATCAGCATATGGCCTTGGAGATTAATTCTGAAGCATGAATTCTGGGTAATATAAAAGTCACATTAATCAGCATTGCCTGGATAGTGTCTATGGACCCCGTGTAAGTATGTCACACTGAATTAATATATTTTTCCTTTCAAATTGGCCATGCTATTGTATCTCATAAATGAAAATACTAAGGAGTAGAATTAATTTCATTTTTATAAATTTGAATTTATTCATATATTTCTGTATAACACATATTCTGGAGCTCTTGGAAACCAAAAAGCAGCATCAGATACTGGAGTTACAGGCAGATATGAGCTTCCCAGTGTGGGCACTGGAAACCGAATTCAGATCCTCTGAAAGAGCAGCAAGTGTTCTTCATTAATGAGTCATCTCTCCAGCCCCAGGAATCAGTTCTAAAGTCACAGGAATGTTTGGTAAAGAGTTACTGAGTGAATGAAAATTTGGTGGAGAGCTGGAATATTATTAGGAAGCCCTGACATAAAGAGATCTGGACCAGAGTCCCTACACTGGTCAGACTTGGACCTCATCCATGAAAAGCTTCAGGCTCCTGAGTCAACAGAACATGACCCGGCTTATAGATTCTGACTTTCAACCCCATTAGTCTTGAGCTAACAGAAAAACTTCAAACATTTCCTTTCTGGAGGGGGACAATTAACAATAGAACAGACAGTCTCCAGGTATACATCTTATCTGCTGATATAGACAAACCTTAACAATGTTGCTAAATGTTGAAACATCCCTAGAATTTGAAGTAGCCAATGAATTCATAACAGGTACCCTAGCTTGAGCCTGGACCAATCCTAGGACTGTAAGCCTCATAGTTCTGAAGCCCCTACAGACCCCCTCAATAAAAATCCTTACCTCACCCAGCCCTCCAGCCTGGCCAGCTAGGACAGACTCCAGGTCTAGGCAACAGGGCACAAAGCATGCCCCCTAACCAATCACAGCTCCAGCTGCAGGCAAGCAAGCAGGATCACTGAGTGCAAGCTTGACTATCATTAACACCCCTCATCAGACTCTCCACCCCATAAGCCTCAACTATCCCCCCCAAAACCACTCACCATCTAAACCTCAGCTGCTTCCTGAGATACAGCCATGGGAAAGCCCCATCACAAGAGTGCCTTCCCGAGATATAGACTCCGGAAAGCTCATTTACAAAAGCTCCAACTTCAGCTCAAAACTGCTCCCTCAGACACAGAATCCACTGCCTCTGATTTCTCCAAGAGCTCCGGTTGCACCAAGAGCACCCAGTAGACCCAAAACAGCTTCCGTAAACACAGACTATGCTTGCACCAATCAAAAAAAGAGATGGGTAGACGCCAGTGAAAAAATTCATTCAACAGCATGAAGAACAGTATGGCACCACTAGGATCCAGTGATTCTACAACAGCAAGACCTGAACGTTCCAATATATAAAAGCAGAGGAAGAGACTATTAAAATATTTTTAAAAAAACGATAAACATCTTTAAAAAGGAGATTAAAGAAGAGATAGAGAAAGAACAAGCAAAACATTGAAAGAAAACAATAAATCTCTTAAAGAAAGAATAAAGAACAAAGAAAAAGCAATCAAACCGGCGATGGAAACAAAGCAAGACTGAAAAACTGAAATAGGAGCAATAAAAAAAGTCACAAGCTGAGAGAACGCTGGAAAACGAAAATTTGAGTAAACAAAAAGGAACTACAGATGCACACATACCTAACGATGCAAAAGATCGGAGAGATTCTCTGGTGTGGAAGATACAATAGAGGAAATAGATTCACCAGTGAAAGAAAACTCTAAAGTTAAAAAAAATCATAACACAGAACATCCAGGAAATCTGAGACACCATGAAGATAATAGGAACAGAAGAAGGAGAAGGACACCAACTCAAAGGGTCAGAAAATGTATTCAGCAAAACCATAGAAGAAAATTTTCCCAGCCTAAAAAAGAAAATGCCCATGAGGATACAAGAAGCTTACAGAACACCAAATAGACTAGACCCCTCCAAAAGTCTGCTTGCCACATAACAATCAAAATACTAAACATACAGAAAAAAGAATTTTAAGAGCAGCAAAGGAAAAAGGCCAAGTACCCATCAGAATAACACTCGACTTCTCAATGTAGACTGTGAAAGCTAGAAGGTCCTGGGCAGATGTTATAAGGACACGAACAGACCACGGACGCCAGCCCAGACTACGACACCCAGCAAAACTCTAAATCACCATAGACAAGTAAACAAGATCTTCCATGACAAAACCAGGTTTAAACAATATTTATCCACAAATCCAGCCCCACAGAAAGCACTAGGGGAAAGAACCTCCAACAGAAACAAGCTAAATACACCCATGAAGCCACAAGCAATAGATAATTTCACAGAGGCAAACTCCAAAGAAAGGAAACATGCAAACACTGCCACCAAAAACGACAAACTAACAATCACTGGTCATTATTATTCCTTAATATCAATGGACTCAATTCACCTATAAAAAGACTCAGGCTAACACAGTGGATATGAAAACAGGATCCATCCTTCTGCTGCACACAAGAAACAACACAACTTCAAAGACAGACACTGCTTCAGAGTAAAGGGTTGAGAAAAGACTTTCTAATTAAATAGATTCAAGAAATAAGCCGCTGTAGCTATCCTAATATCTAACAAAATAGACTTCAAACTAAATTTGATCAAAAAAAGATCAGAAAAGACATTACTTATTCATCTCAGAAAAAAGTCTATCAGTAAGAAATCTCAATCCTGAACATTTATGCCAACAACACAAGGCACTCACATATGTAAAGGAAATATTACTAAATCCTAAACCTCACATCAAACCCCACACACTAATAGTGGGAGATTTCAATACCCCACTCTCACCAATGGATAGATCCAATGACAGGAATTTAACAGAGAAATAAGGGATCTAACAGATATTGTGACTTACGTGGTCTTAACAGATATATGCAGAACCTTCCAACCAAACACCAAAAAATATACTTTCTTCTCATCACCCCATGAAACTTTCTCTAAAGTTGACCACATACTCCATCATAAAACAAATATTAGTAGATACAAAAAATGGAAATAACCCCTTGTATCCTAGCAGACCAGCATGGTCTAAAGCTAGAATTCAACAACAACACAAACCACAGAGAGCCTACAAGCTCATGGAAACAGAACATCTCTCAAATGAACCCCCTCTCTGTCAAGGAAGAAATAAATAAATAAAGACTTTCTAGAATTTAGTGAAAATAAATCCACCACATACCCAAGCTTATGGGATGCAATGAAAGCAGTGTTAAAAAGAAAACTCATAGCACTAGGTGCCTACATAAAATACTTGGGGAAATCTCACACAAGAGACTTAACAGCACAGCTGAAAGATCTAGAACTATTAGAGGCAAACTCACCTAGAAGGAGTAGACAGTAGGACATTTCAAACTCAGGACTTAAATGTAGTAAATTTGAAACAATGAGAACAATACAAAGAATCAATTGGAACAAAGACTTGGTTCTTTGAAAAAGTCAACAAGATAGACAAAAACTTATCCAAACTAACTAAAAGGCAAGGAGAGAATATCCAAATCAGTACAATCAGAAATGAAAAGGGGTAAATAACAGATATTGAGGACATCCAGAGAATCATTAGGTCATACTTTAAAAATATGTACTCCACAAAATCAGAAAGCCTAAAAGAAATGGACAACTTTCTGTAAAGGTATCACTTGCCAAACTTAAATCAAGACAAGATAAAGGACCTAAATAGACCTATAACCCCTAAAAAAAAATAGAGGCAGTTATTAAAAGTCTTTCAAGCAAAAAAAAGCCCAGGGCCAGATGGCTGCAGTGCATAATTCTTCCAGAGTTTCAAAGAACTAATACCAAAACTCCTCAAATTGTTCCACAGAATAGAAATAGAAGGAACATTACCAAACTCTTTTTATGGGTCTACAGTCACCCTGATACTGAAACCACACAACGATGGAACAAAGAAAGATAAACCGAATTTAAGAACACATCATAAATATAATCCACCATGATAAAGTAGGCTTTATCCCAGAGATGCAGGGATTGTTCAACATATGAAAAACTGTCAATGTCATCCATTATATAAACAACCTGAAAGAAAATACCAAATGATCATTTCATTTGATGCTGAAAAGGCCTTGACAAAATCCAACATTCCTTCATGATAAAAGTCCTGGAGAGATCCGGGATACAGAGAAAATACCTACACATAATAAAGGTTTTACACAGCAAGCCGAGAGCCAACATCAAACTCAGTGGAGAGAAACTCAAAGGAATCCCCTAATATCAGAAACAGGACAAGACTATAAGCTCACTCTAAATCTATTCAATATAGTTCTCAATGTTTTAGCCAGAACAATAAGGCAACAAAAGAAGATCCAGAGCATACAAATTGGAAAGGAAAAACACAAACTATCATTATTTGCAGATGATATAATAGTATACATAGTTAACCCCCCAAAGACTACCAGGGAGCTCCTACAGATAATAAACAACTTCATCAATGTAGCAGGATATAAGATTAACTAATATAATTCAATAGCCCTCCTATACACAAATGATAATAGAGCTGACAAAGAAATCAGGGAACTATCACCCGTTACAATAGCTGCAAATAGCATCAATAACTTGAAGTAACTCTAACCAAAGAATTTACAAACATGTCTATGGTGATCTACATGAGCTTTCTAATTTCTTTTATTTTACTTAAAAAAAATTTCCATGCCCACTACTGCTCCCTCTCTCACCCCTTCTCCCAGTCCTCCCTCCTGCCTCTCCCCTCCCCTTCTCCTTTCACTCCTCAGAGAAGGCAAGGAATCTCAAAGTGAGTCAATTCAGTCTGGCTTATCCAGTTGAGGTGGGACTGAGTCCCTACCCCCAAGTATCAAGGCTGAGAAAGGTGTTTTTCTACTAGGCATGGGTTTTGAAGAGCCAGTTCATGAACCTGAGATAAACGCTGGTCCCATTGCAAGAGGCTCCAGGAACTGCCCATGCTTTTTGGCTGTCATCGACATTTAGGGGTTCCAGGTTCATTCCATGAAGGTTTTTCAGCTGCTATTTCAGAGTCTATGAGCTCCCTACAGCATGGGGCAGCCTATGCTCTGGGTCTCCCCATTGTGATCCTGATCCCTTCATTCATGGAATCTCTCCTCCCTCTCTTCATCTGGATCAGTAGCTCAGCCCAGTGATCAGCTGCTGAATAAAGGTTCTATAATGCCAATTAAGGTAGCTATTCATATGACAATAGGGAAAGGCCACTTTAGGCTCCCCTGCACTATTGCTTGGAGTCCTGTGGGTTCTTGGATGTTCCCTAGCATCAGGTTTCTCTCTAATCCCATAATAGTTCCCTTTATCAGAATATCCACTTCTTTGCTTTCCCTCTCTGTTGCTGCCTACCACACACACACACACACACACACACACACACACACACACACACACACATGGACATGAACACACACATACACACACATACACACAGACACGAACACACACATACACACACATACACACAGACACATACACAGACACACACACTATACACACAGCATCTTCCCTTGCCCTCTGCCCCAGTATGATTACAATTTTCTCAGGATAACTTCTCTATTTCCTTTTCCAAGGGAGATCTATGGATGTCTCTCTTAACTTTCCTGTTACCTAGCTACTGGTTAGTGTGGATTGTAGCCTGGTTATCTTTTGCTTCACATCTAAAATCCACTTATGAATGAGTACATCATGTCTGTCTTTCTGGATCTGTGTTAGCCCACTCGGGATAAAGAGATGACCCAGCATTTGAGAAATAGATGTAGTGATTGATGGAGCCACTGTGGGGTTAGAGAGAAACCTAGTGCTAGTAAAACGTCCAAGAACCCACAGGCAACAGTAGAAAGGGTGTCTAAACAGGACCTCCCCTATAATCAGATGAATGACCAGCCTAATTGTCATCCAGCAGCTGATGGCGGCAGATGTGAGATCCATAACTAAACACCAAGCTGAGCTACTGGTCCAGCTGAAGAGTAAAAGGAATTACATGAGCAAAAAGATCAGGATTGTGAGGAGGAGACCCACAGAGACCCAAGACACTGGGAGCTCCCTGACTCTGAAATGACAGCTGAGGAACCTTCACGGAAAGGAACTAAACCCTCTGAATGTAGAGGACAGTGGAATGGCATGAATGGTTTATGGAGCCTTTTGCAGTGGGACCAGAGTTTATTCCTGGTGCATGAACTGGCTTCTCAGAGCCCATTCCCTACAGAAGAACACCTTACTCAGCCTTGATACCCAGGGGAGGGACTCGGTTCTACCTCAACTGGATATGCCAAGCTGAACTGACCCACCTTTGGGATTCCTTGCTCTCCCTGGGGAATTGCATGGGGGGAGGCTGGGGAATAACCGGGAGGAGGTGATGTGTTTGGAAAAGCTTTTATAGTCCGGTCCTTCAGTGGATGCCCCAGTCTCCTACCACACCAGAAAGAGTTAAGAAAAATTCCAAATAGCAATGGCTTTTTCCCCCCTGAGGCAGGCACATATAATTACAGGCATTTACAAAGTAACTTATGCAGAACCGTGGACACTTCTGAAGTCATTTTCACCAGGTTTCCAGATAGATTAAAAGGCACTTGGTTTGAGTGATTTTAAACGTGCTTGCTATGTAAGTGGAACTGTCAGGTAGAGCTGTGTGAGCCTGAAACTACTTCATTCAGCACTGTGCACCCTACATTGGTTTATAATTGTCCTCTTTCCCTTCCCCATTGAAACATGATTTCTTTCTCTTTTTTTTTGTTTGTTTCTATTAATTTTTATTTCTATTTTTTATTTAAAAGGAGTTTTTTTCCATGTATCTCCCTGCTTGCCCTCCCTTCCCTCGCCCAATCCCTCCCAGTCCTTCCTCAGCCTCCCCCACCCCATACCCCACCCGAAGGAGGGCAAGGAGTCCTAAGGCGGGCCAGTTCAGTCTGGTGTATCCATTTGAGGCAGGACCAAATCCCTCATCCAAATATTGTTTCCTCCATAGGAAATGGCATCAAAGGGACCAGTTCATGCACAGGAATATAGTCTGATACTACTCCATGAGGCTCCACATACTGCCCATGCCATTCGACAGTCATCTACCTTTGGAGGACCTAGTACCCCTTCCTGATGGTTGCCCAGTGGCTCCAGCCATCCATCTCTGTGGGACTCCTCTCCACAATTCCTATTTCTTTGTTCATATGCACTCTCCTCTGTCGCTCTTTAGCTGAGACTGGAGATCTACCTAGTGCTTAGCCATGGATCCCTCCTTCCACCTCTATTCATTGATAGATATAGGCTCTACAATGACACTTAGGATGGTCATTCATCTGATTATAGGGGAAGTCCTGTCTAGGCACCCCCTCCAGTATTGGTCACAGTCCCAGCCAGGGACATCCTGTGAGTTCCTGGAGGTTTTCCTAGCACTGGCCTCTTTCCAGCCCCACATTAGTTTCCTCTATCAAGATATCCATCTCTTTTTTCTCCCTCTTTATTGCTCCTCTCACTCAACCACCTCCCTCTCTCATTATTTGCTCCCACCTCTTCTTCGTTGCTACCCGTTAGATCCCAGATGTCTCTCTTAAGTTCCTTCTGATTCCAAGCTGTTCAGAGGTTGTGGTTTGCAGCTTGGGTATTCTTTGCTTTTTGTCTAAAATATATTTATGAGTGAGTACATCTCATGTCTACATTTTTTGGGCCTGTGATACATGACTCAGGATGATACTATTCAAGCCCATCCATTTGTCTGAAAAATTTAGTATGTCATATTATATATATATATATATATATATATATATATATATATATATATACAAATGTATCATAGTTTGTTAATCCATTCTTCAATTGAGGGGCATTTATGCTCTTTCCAGGTTATTACTATTGTGAATAATGTTGCTATGAACATAGTTGACCTAATGCCTTTGGGATAAAAATGCGCATCTTTTGGGTATATGCCTAATAGTGGTATTGCTGGATTATTGGGTAGATTGATTCCCAATTTTTTGAGGATTTCCAAAGTGGCTGTACAAGTTTACACTCCCACCAACAGCAGAGGAGTGGTCCCCTTGCTCTGCATCCTCTCCAGCATAGGCTGTCACCTGTGTTTTTGATCTTAGCCATTCTGACAGTTATAAGGTAATATGTTAAAGTTATTTTGGTTCGCATTTCTCTAATGGTTAAAGACATTGAACAGTTCTTTAAGTGTCTTTCAGCCATTTGTAATTCTTCTGTTGATAATTCTTTTTTTTTTTTTTTTTTTTTTTTTTTTTTTTTTTTTTTTTTTTTTTTTTAGCTCTGAACCCCATTTTTAATTGGATTGTTTGGGGTTTTGGCCTCTAGTTGCTTGTATTCTCTATATACTTTAGAGATCAGTCCTCTGTCAGATGTAGGGTTGGTAAAGATCTTTTCCCATTTTGTAGGCTGTCATTTTGTCTTATTGACTGTGTCATTTGCCTACAGACATTCTTCACTTTCAGGAGGTCCCATTTTTTTAATTGTTGTTCTTAGTGTCTGTGCTACTGGTGTTATATTTAGGAAGTGGTCACCTGTGCCAGTGCATTGGAGGGTATTTCCACTTTCTTTTCCATCAAGTTCAATGTAGCTGGGTTTATGTTGAGATCTTTGATCCACTTAGATTTGAGTTTTGTGCAGGATAATAGGTTTGGATCTATTTGCATTCTTCCACATACTACCATCCAGTTATGCCAATACAATTTGTTGAAAATACTCTACTTTTCCATTGAATATTTTAGGACTCTGTCAAAAATCAAGTGTTCATAGGTGTGTGAGTTAAGGTAGGGGTCTTTGATTCCATTCTATTGAGTCACAAGTCTGCTTAATATTACTGTTAACACCAAGCTGTTAATATTACTGTTAACTCTATAGTATAGCTTGAAGTCAGGGATGGTGATTCATCCTGAAGTTCTTTTATTGAGCAGGATTGTTTTGGCAATCTTGGGTTTCTTGTTATTCCATATGAAGTTGAGTATTGTTCTTTCAAGGTCTGTAAAACATTGTGTTGAGATTTTTGATGGGGATTGCATTGAATCTGTAAATTTCTTTTGGTAAAATCACCATTTTTAACTATGTTGATCATATCCAGGAGCATGGGAGGTCTTTCCATTTTCTGATATCGTCTTCAATGTTTTTCTTCAGTGACTTAGTTTTTGTCAAATAGGACTGCTACTTCTTCAGCTAGAGTTATGCCAAGATATTTCATGTTATTTGCAGCTATTATAAAGGGTGATGTTTCCCTTATTTATTTTTTAGCCCTTTTATCCTTAGGGTATAGGAGGGCTTTTTTTTTTTTTAAGTTAATCTTGTACCCTGATACATTGCTGAAAGTATACATGAGCTGTAGGAGTTCCCTGGTAGAATTTTGAGGGTCAGTTATGTATACATCTGCAAATAGAGATAGTTTGGCATCTTCCTTTCCAATTTGTATCCTTTAATCTCCTTTTGTTCTCTTATTGCTTTAGTTAAAACTTTGAGAGCTATATTGAATAGATAAGGAGAGAGAGGACAGCCTTGTCTTATTCCTGATTTTAGTGGATTTGCTTTGAGTTTTCTTCCATTTTGTTTGATGTTGGCTGTTGGCTTGCTGTATATTGCCTTTATCATATTTAGGTATTTTCACTGTATTCATGATCATTCCATGACTTTTATCATGAAAGAGTGTTAGATTTTGTCAAAGGCTTTTTCAGCATCTAAGGAGAAAATCATGCGTGTGGTTTTTCTTTCAGGTTGTTCATATGTTGAACCATCCCTGCATCTCTGGAATGAAGCCTACTTGATCATGGTGGATGATGTGTGTGTGTGTGTGTGTGTGTGTGTGTGTGTGTGTGTGTGTGTGTGTGTGTGTATGTGTGTGTGTGTGTGTGTGTGTGTGTGTGTGTGTGTGTGTGTGTTGTTGGATTCTGTTTGTCAGAATTTTATTATTTTTGTATCAGTGTTCATGAGGCAGATTGGTCTATAATTTTCTTTGTTGCATCTTTTAGTGGCTTTGTAATCAAGGTGATTCTGGCCTCATAAAAAGAGTTTGGCAATGTTCCTTCAGTTTATACTTTATGGAACAGTTTGAGGAGTATTGGTATTAGTTCTTCTTTGAATGTCTGGTAGAGTTCTGCACTGAAATCTTCTGGTCCTGGGCTTTTTTTTTTTTTTTTTTTTTTTTTTTTAACTAGGAAGGCTTTTAATAGCAGCTTCAATTTCCTTTGATGTTATAGTTCTATTTAGGTCATTTGTCTGATCTTGATTTACTTTTGGTAAGTGGTACTTATCCAGAAAGCTATCCATTTCTTTTAGGTTTTCCAATTTTAGTGGAGAATAGATTTTCAAAGTATGACCTGATAATTTTCCTGGGTGTCTGTTGTTATGTCCCCCTTTTTATTTCTGATTCTGTTAATTTGGATTTTCTCTCTCTGCTTTTTGTTTAATTTGGATAAAAGTCTATCTTGTTGACTTTCTCGAAGAACCAATTCTTTAATTCATTGATTCTTTGTATTGTTCTTTTTGTTTCGATTATATGGATTTAATCCTTACATTTGATTATTTCTTGCCATCTACTTCTTCTAGGTGAGTTTGCTAATTGTTATAAAGCATTCAGCTGTGTTATTAAGTCTCTTGTATGAGATTTCTCTAGTTTTTTCATATAGGCGGCTAGTGCTATGAACTTTTCTCTTAACATTGCTTTCATGTGTCCCAAAAGTTCGGGTTAATTGTGGACTCATTTTCATTGAATTCTAAAAAGTCTTTGATTTATTTCTTAACTTCTTTCTTGACCCAGAGGTGGTTCAATTGGGAGATGTTCAGTTTCTATGAGTTTTTAGGCTTTCTGTGATTTTTGTGTCTGCTGAGCTCTAACTTTAGACCATGGTTGTCTGATAGAATATAAGGATTTATTCCCATTTTTGTATCTATTGATGCTTTATTTTTGACTAAATATGAGGTCATTTTTGGAGAAAGTTCTTTTGAATGCTGAGAAATATGCATATTCCTTTGAGTTTTGTTGGAAAATTCTGCAAATATCTATTAAGTTCATTTGGGTCACTGCATCAGTTAGATCCCTTCTTTCTCTGTTGAGTTCCTGTCTGGTTGATCTATCCAAGGGTGCAAGTGGAGTATTGAAGTCTCCCACTACTAATGTGTGGCATTTTATATGAAGTTTAAGCTTTAGTAGTGTTTATTTTACATATATAGGTGCCCTTTGTTTTGGGAGCATAAATGTTCAGGACTGAGACTTCATCTTGGTGGATTTTTCCTGAGATGAATTAGTAATGTCTTTTATGGTCTCTTTTTGATTTATTTTAGATTGAAGTCTATTTTGTTAGATATTAGAATAGCTACACCAGCTTGTTTCTTAGGACCATTTGATTGGAAAGTCTTTTCCCAACCCTTTACTCTGAGCCTGTGTCTGTTCTTGACGTTGAGATGTGTTTTTTGTATGAAGCAGAGGAATAAATTCTGGTTTTGTATCCATTGTGTTAGGGTATGTCTCTTTATAGGTGAATTGATTCCATTGATATCAAGAGATATTAATGACCAGTGATTGTTATTTCCTGTTATTTTTGGTGGTAGTGTGTGTGTGTTTCCCTTCTTTGAGTTTTTCTTCTGTAGGATTATTACTTGTGGTTTCATGGATGTGTCTGGTTTTCTCAGGTTGGAGTGTTCCCTCCAGTGCTTTTTGTAGGGTGGGATTTGTGGATAGGTATTGGTTAAATATGGTTTTATAATAAAATACCTTGTTTACTCCATCTTTGGTTATTGATAGTTTTTCTGGGTATAGTAGTCTGGGTTGGCAGCCATGCTCTTTTAGTGTCTGGTAACATCTGACCAGGACTTTCTTGCTTTCATTGTTTCCTATGAATAGTTTGGTGTTATCTGATTGGTCTCCCTTTATAGGTAACTTGATCTTTTTCCTTTGCAACTCTTAGTACTTTTTTTTGTTCTATAAGTTTAGTGTCTTGGTTATTATGTGGTGAGCAGACTTTGGGGGGGTGTCTAGTCTATTTAGTGTTCTGTAATCTTCTTGTATCATTATAGTCATTTCCTTATTTAGATTAGGAACATTTTCTTCTTTGATTTTGTTGAATATATTTTCTTTGTCTTTGAGCTGGTATTCTCCTTTTTCAATTCCAATTGTTCTCAGGTTTGGTCTTTTCATGGTGTCCCAGATTTCCTGGAAGTTTGTGTTATGACTTTTTTGGTTTTAGTGTTTTCTTTGACTGATGTATCTATTTCCACTATTGAATCTTCTACTCCAGAGATTCTCTCTTCCATCTCTCGCATTCTGTTGGTTATACTTGCATCTGTAGTTTCTGTTCTTTACTTTAGGTTTTTTATTTCCAGTAATGCCTCAATTTGTGCCTTCTTTACTGCTTCTATCTCAATTTTTAATTCCCGGAATGTTTCCTTCACCTGTTTGTTTTCTTTTTCTTGGTTTTATTTATTTTCTTTCAGGGATTTGTTCATCTCTTCCAATTTTGTTTGTATTTTCTTCTGTTTCTTTAAGGGAGATTTTTTATATCCTCTTTTAAAGCTTCTATTATCTTCACAAAGTTGTTTTTAAGGCTGTTTCCTTCTGCTTCCTCTTCATTGTTATGCTCAGGTCTTGATGTTATGCAACCACCAGCTTCTTCTGGTGATGTCTTGTTGTTCTTTATGTTGTTATATGTATTCTTGCACTGGCATCTGCCCATTGCTTCCTCGGTTCATTCTTAGTCAGGTCTTGGTTGGCTCTTAATCAGTTGTGGGCCAGGGGGCTGCGGGTCTCCAGTTGTTGTGTAGGTCGCTGGGATCGCTGTGTGATGATGATATCGTTTAGAGTTGGGGCTGTGGTTGTAGCTCTGGCTGGGTTTTTCTGGGGTTGAACTTACAGGGCATCTCCCTGCTGGCTTTGGTTTAGGGCAAATCTGGGTGTGGGTGAGGTTCCAGGGGCTGGGAGTTGGGGTGCCACTCACCTCTTCATTGGCTGTGGGCCAAGGGGCAATGGGTCTCCAGTTGTTGCAGAGGTTACTCCTGTTTCAGTGAAAGCAAGGAGAGAGCCCTGCTGTCCAAGACCCTGGGCAGCTGAGCCAAGGTGGAAAAATAAATAAATAAAAACATGATTTCTTAAGATAATGAAAAATTCCACTTTTATCTAAAACAGACATGATAAGAAATCATAGTTCAGTCTATGCTCTGGTGTGAGATAACCAGGCATTGAAACTGAGCTTCTCTTCTATAAAAAGAATATGACTTAACATGTTCTTTAATTTTCCCATGTGTCTATATTTTCATCTGTAAGGGAGGAGTAGGATCATACCTGTTTCACAGCATTTTTCTGAAAATTAAATGAGTTAAATATGCTATTTTCCAAGAATGTTAGAGAAGTCAGTGGTGATAATCATAAATAGCTGTTGTCATTGGTTCTAAGGCTACAAACTTTTACCCAATATCATTTCCACTTTCTGATTTATTTTCAGTCATGCAAATCAATACATTACCTATTAAAATTTAACTATTTTAATTTTATATTTATGAATATTTTGATTGCATGCATGTGTGTGTAGCCATGTGTATGTCTGGTGTCTGCAAAGGCCAAAGAGGGCACCAGACACCATGGAACTGAAGTTACTATCAGATGTTAATCAAAATATCGGTGCTAATAGCACAACACAGACTCTAGTATTCTTAACCACTGAGTTCTCCAGCCCCTACACATCACCTGCTAAGTCAAATTGAGTACTTTACTTCTTTTTACTTAGCCAAAAACATCTGATGTAAATCCTGAATAAAAATAGGTAACAAGGATTACGATGTTCTAAAGTACCAGAAATCATGTCATTCTTTATGGAAGGCTGTGTCTGAGTGTCCTGCACCACAGCTGTTTCCAGACACTGACCATCCATATCACTCCCTGGCTTCATCAGATCCAAGGAAGCAGACCTCATTCCCACATCCTCCATAAGGAGAGATCAGTCAATTCACAGTCCAGAAATCACTCAGAGTGTCAATAATCTCAGAATTCCAGAAGTGGAGGCTGGAGAATCATGAGTTCAAGGCTAGCTTGGGCTACATAATGAGGCCTTATATTATAAAGGAAAGGGGCAGTAAAAGGCTTAAATGTATGGAGGTTAAGAGCCTGGGTTCTACTTTGCAGCTCTTTAAAAGTTGCATGAAATAAAATGAGTTGCAGAAAGAATGCCTTGGAGCAATTGCTAAAGTATTTCGGTCAGTCACGTGACTACAGATTTATCTGCCACCTTGCTGGCCTCGGCTTTATCCTGAATTCCCACCACCAACTCTCCAAGAAAGTATCTCTGACTATACGCAGCGAAACTGGCAATATGTGAGTTGGTTGGTGGTTGCCTTTTTCTCTTACAAGTTAACGAGGTAGGTCAGACCTAAGATTTAACTCAAGGCAAAGTTTCACTGTTCTGATATGCTCTTTAACGTGTGCTGAGGAGGTGGGTGCAGCGTAGGTACACATTGCTATTTATGCAGACCTGACAAGTGGATCCCATCAGCACCCTCTCCTTTGTTATCTCCAGTGACTTTATGATCCTCCAAACTTAACATCCTCCACTCCCAAGTAGTTTCATTCTCCTAAAGTTTTAAAGATGAACAAGGGGATAATAGTCCTCACATTTGCACTTACAGTCAAATATGGTTTAAAAAAAAAAAAAAAAAAAAAAAGACACCTCTTAATTTGGAGAGGAAAACCTTGCTGCTGACTACCTACCTCCCAGAGCAGGTTGCAGAACGGAGAAACACATGCAGTACTTTTTCCACAGAGGCTGACCAGGGTGGAGCCCTGAAAGTGAAAGCTACTACCCAAGTATGTCATCGCCATCATCAGCTCTTCTACTTATTACCCGCTCCCTTAGGGAAGCCATTTTCTCCTCACTCCTTCCATTTACTTTCCATAAAGCTGGATAAGAATGTCTATCTTCCAGTGCCATAGCACAGGGTGACTCCTGGTTTTATTAAGCCCCTTTTAACACTCCTGATTTGTTTGCGTCATCGCCTTTGCTCATCTCTCTCTCTCTTCCTCAGTTTCTTTTTTCAAGTCACAGGTCTTGGGGCTGTCTGTCGTCCAAGGGTCTGTCCCGGGAAGCTCATTAATATTACACATGACTACATTGCCTTGGACAATTTTCCTTATTCTCTGCTTAAAATAATTACAAGTGATTAGTCCCTAAAGTGGTCCAAGGATACAAGATTGGTTCACAACTCCAAATATATGTCTTGGACTTCTGACGACAGTGAGGGACTGAAACAGGATGCCTGTCTCTGGAAATAATCATGGCAGATGAGTCTGCTCCTTGAAACTTGTCTGTTCTCTTGAAATTTAATCAGTGAAGATGGTGAGGTATTTTAATGGAAAGTGAGATATAAAATTTGTTTTTCCTTTCATAATATTTTAGAGAAAGAGAGAGAGTGGGGAGGAAGGTAGATGAGTCTAGCGACTTCAGTAATTGCTCAACTTCGAGTCAGCTAAATGTGGATGTAAAGCTCAGTGGTAGATGTGCTCACAAGGCCACCTGCACCAACTTCCTTTAACTCTTTAAGCTCCAATTTTCATAATATTTAAGAGTGTCCTTTACCAGCTATAGATGTTGGCTTGAGATTTTGGGACATGTTAGTACTCAGTGCAGACAATATTATGTATTAAGTTCTCAGTGAGTGAAAGCTATCAAGAATCCTGAAGGTGAAATATAATAAAGTGCATTATGTTTTAAAATTTACCATTACTGAGAACAGGATAGAATATTTTACACAGCAATTGCTTTATCATATAGAATTTTCTACAAAGATTCAAACTCAGATTTTGAGAAAGATTTTAATAGGTTTAATTTTTAATAGCCAGTCATTTCCCCTTTGCTACATTGTGTCAAGACTCTCAATGAGTTTCTTAAAGCTCTAAGTTGGTCTAGAGGGATGGCATCGGTTTCATCAGGAAAGAATGGTTATTAGATATCTGTACAATTTTAATCATCTCTGTCTTTTCCTCAATTTATTTTTTAAAGCACAGGTTTTTCTTTCTCAGAAATTTTAAGAAAAATAGTCAATAAAATTAAGGAGAATAGAAGTCTCATTTCAAACAAAGAATTTGTTTTTTCTTTCTAATATTTTCTGAAATCTGAATTTTAAGAAAGATGCTTTTTGAGGGAAAAGTTCAAGCATCAGAATTTACCATAAGTGAGTTAATTGTGAAGAAGGAGGAAGCAAATGTTGCGATGGATTTACAGGTTTCCTCCCTTTGATTCCTGGTCAGGCCATTCAAACAGCTGTGAGATCCTTATCAAGTTACAACCAGGTTCCTAACCTCTAATTCTTGGCACATTGTTGAATCTGAACAGCATTATGAAGAGCTATGTGGAAAGGTTATAGGAAGACATACCCAGAAACTGTGGAATCTGAAGAGTTATCTTTTGAATGTAATTGGCCTTCATAATCTCATATCGAGTGGCACTATTAGGAGGTGTGGCTTTGTTGGAGGAGCTGTGTTATTGTGGGGGTGGGCTTTGAGGTTTCCTTTGCTCAGGATACCATCCAGGGTTTCAGTAACTGCCTGATCTTGTAGGACTTCAGCTTCTTCTCCAGCAAGCCACTATGATCCCTGCCATGATGATAATGAACTGAATCTCTGAAACTGTAAGAGAGCTACTTCAATTAAGAATTTCCATGGTCATGATGTCCCTTCATAGCAATAAAAACCCTAACTAAGACAGCAGGTGAATGGAACGTGGCATGTAATTTCTCACACTGTTTCACAAAATATGGAGGAAACATTGCCCAAGTTAGTCTGCAAAGTCAGTGTTACCATGATTCCAAAAACAGATAAAGATAGACAAAAAAGGAGAAAATTATAGACCAATGTCTTTCATAAACACAGATGTAAAACTTCTCAAGAAAATATTTGCAAGCCAAATCTAAGAACCCATCCAGAGGATCATACATCATGAACAAGTTGGTTCATCCTAGAAGGGCACAGACAAATGGATAGATGGCTGGATGAACAAATAGGCTGATGAATAATAGGTGGATGCAAGCATGCATGGAGGAGTGTACATATGGATGCATACATGGATACATGGATGGTACCTACAGATTGATAGATGAATGAATAATGGAAATAGGTAATATAACCATTTGTAGATGGTAGATAGATAGATAGATAGATAGATAGATAGATAGATAGATAGATAGATAGATAGATAGATGTATACTGTAGTAGGAGATTTCTGGCCCAGACTTTCGGGCCTAACCTCAAGGTTTATGCCTGCAGAGACACACAGATGCTTACAATAGTTTTAGGCTGATCGGCCTAAGACCCAGGCATATAACTTGCTAACTCTTTACCCTTAAACTAACTCATGACTGTTATCCTGTTCAGCCATGCAGCTTGGTACCTTTTCTTAGAGCAGCATAGTTGTCCTCTGCTTCTTCCGGCTTCTCTCTGGCTTTCTGCTCTGTTCCGCCTGTTCCTAGAGTCTTCTAGTCTGTTAGCCCCGCCCACACTTCCTGTCTGCCTTTGGCCAATCAGCACTTTTTATTAAATTCATAGGCGGGTACAATTATTTACAATGGAATAACATAATCTTCCACAGTATACTTATGTGCACAAATTGGTAGATGGTTGTTCTCCGCTTTGCACAAGCATTAGAAGCATATCCTCCATGTAAAACCGTTTGTAAGTAGTAAATTTCAAAGGCTGAATCTACCAAGAAGTGGTTTTGTCATGGTAGGTTCTGCCCTCAGAAGGAATTAATGTAATTTTTATGGGACTCAAGTTTATTCTTAAGACAGTGAGTTATCATAAAAGAACACCTCTTAGCCCTGACTATCTCTGGATTCTAATCTCTCTCCATGCTCTGGCTTCTACCGCCGTGCCTTCTACCAGGTAGTACTGTCAAAGTTACTCTCAACAGAGATTCAAGAGGTGGGGCCACTCAGTCTTAATCTTTCCATTTACCCAGATACAAGCAAAGTGACGTTCTTTTCCTAATGTGTACAACATCTGGCATTTTCTTACATCAATATAAATAGACTAATACAACATACAATCCATAAATTACCTGTCCATCTTTTATAACATTTAGAAAAGAAATTAAAAGGGCAGATATCATGTAGATATGTTTTACAATAATCAATGAAAGCCAGCCCAGTAGGAGGAGGGAATATACTTGATTTTTTTTTTTAAATGTCTTTGCTTGTGAGCCTACCCTTTAACAGCCCTAAACTTGACTTTTTTTTTTTAACTACATATTTTTGTAGGTTTAGGTTAGGAAACATATACATATTTTACATGATGCTACAGGGAAAAAAAATTCTGTCCCTGAGCTGTGGAGTTAAATGAAACAAAAGAGCCAAGCAGTGTACCTAGGTGGAGACAAAATCACAGTCAGACCATTGCAAGTGACTCAGAAAATAATTCTCCTTCTCTGCTTCTCTCTCCCCATGGCTGTGCCTTCAGGAGAAAATACCAGATGAACACAGCAGTCGTCAACTCCCTCCTAGGCCTCCTTTAAAAATGTCTATCTGGGTCACCAGGTGATTCTGGAGTGAAAAGCCATGAGAACACCCTCAGTGGCTTTGCAGTGGTGGTGTAGACAGATAAGTATTATTTGCTCGTCAAACAGGTAAATAAGCAAATGAATAAATTGAACCAATCAACACACTTAGGGATTTGAAATCTGGTGATTTTCCAACCCAAATCTTCAAGTGAATTTGCATCGGAAAGTCTGTGAGTCTTACTAACTAATTAAAACAAAAGAGATAAATACTTTCAAAATTTGGGGAAAGTTTGATCCCTAGGAAGAAAACAATCAAACTTACAAATAACTCCTTGCAAACTTACTTACGGACATCTCATTATTAATTCTTATTGATCCAGGATCATTCAGACATATTCCTGCAGGACAGTTAATTAAGACGTTTCTGAGGGAGGAAGGCAGTCTGGCATAGGTTTAGGCTGTGTGTAATTTATACTGATCCATTTCCAAGCCTTGCTTTCCAAAGTGAGAGGCACTGTACTTCCAAGAGAGTAATGTCAAGCATCAGAGATGAGGACATGGTACCTGGTGATGAGTCACTGTCACACTGCCGGTGGTGGGAAGGTTCATGCCTACAGGACCACCCGCCCATCCTTACCTTACAAGTCTTCACCTCAGAGCCCAAGTTCTATTCCAGGCTTTGGATGTGGGCAGGCAAGCCGTTAATGGGAAAGCAGTGACAGCCAGCAGCTCCCTCCCACAAACTTGGTGATTAATAGTTCAAGGCAGACTTATCAGGGAGTATCAGGCTAAAATGATTAATAAATCAAATAGGCATCCAAATTTTAATGAGACACTGTTGATTTTCCTAACTCTGAATTTTGAAATAATACTCCAGAGACCCTGGATAATCCAGGGAAAAGATCCTGGGAACTCTGTTTCTTACTCTCCTGCCTATCTTGAGGGAACTGGGTAGAATCAGAAAGACTTTTATTTATTTCTTCAGGAAAGTCAATTCCAACATAAACAATAAGCATCTTGCTGTAACAGAGTGTAGGCGGAGCTTACCCACAAGGACACCAATACCAGATAGATATTTATTAGAATATAAACCAACACTCACGGTACAGGCAACAGAGTACAATAGCACCTGAACAAGTCTGCAGACGGACGGACGACGTGAGCCTCCCTCCAGCAGCCAGGAACCAGGAAGAGAGCGTGTCGTATCCCGCAGACCCTTTTCAATGGGGCTTTCCCCCCGCCCCCTTCAGGTCGGGGGGCCCGGTGCTCTGTATAAATGTCCCTTGACCTTGTCAGCTGACACCTGAATCCCACAACAACAGAGAACGAAGTTACAATTTCTGCAGAGAACAAACAGAACATCGCAGGTGCTCTGGGATCCTTGACAGTTACTGTGGGGTATTGACAGGTTGTATGGACGTATGCAGAGCCGGGAAACTGGGAAATTTGGCTTTGTAAGGGACATGTGGCCTTGGGAGGAGAATAAAGGCAGAATGACATCAGGTAAAAAGGAAAGTGGGCATCGGGGCTGATGATGACACCCAGAAGCAACAGGTTCCTGATAAAGAGAGATGGAGAGATACCACGAAACACAAGCATACAACTGAATGTCACTTTTGTTCTACCCTGGGGGCCTCCACAGGTCCTTCATCTCCCTGGGCTTCAGAATCCTTCTTTGTCAAACAGACAGAAACACCAATTCCCAGAGCATCCAGAGTTAAGTGAGAAAAGGGTGGGTGGGTTTCTGGTGTTCAGTGTATCTTCCCTCCCCTTGAGCAGAAAAATATAGTAAAAAACATGAACTGTGGATTATATGAATTCACCTAGACCATTTCTTTTTAGCAAGGCCATAAGCAACTGCTGGGTTCCAGTCCTCTTGGCTACAAAATGGAGCAACAATCCCCCCCCCCCACCAGAGGAGTTCTTGTGCAATTGTGACAGCTCCTGTGAGATTGAGAAGCAGAGATGTGTTTGTCCTAAGGACTGACAAGTTCCTGAAGATCACTAACAGAAGTACAGATTGACACAATTAGCTACATATCCAATTGTGGTAGATTCAAGTTTTTAGAGTTTTCTTGCAACTTGGTGGTAGCTTTCTCCTAAACAGACTAAATTATAAATGAAAAATGAAGTGTGAAGTACTTACTTTGAATTAGACAACCATAAGGTTTGCCCCTGGCTTTGCAAGTGAGGACACATTTGCAAAGTTCATAAGCCAGACCTTAGAGCCCATTGCTACAGCCCTGAATTCAAACAACCATTGTGAAAACTGCCTATTCTGTTTCTCTACAAACCATTTCTCTAAGAATGGAAGGGTGTTCCTCACTTTGGAGAAATCAGCTTTGGGGATCTAGACTTGTACAATTTCTCCTGTTTTACTTTTCTCTTTCTGCTCTGAACATTTGAAGCAGACTCTGAGAGAGCAAAGCCCAGTACAGTTGAGACCTACTTCTCAGCAAATCCATTCTCTGCAAGTCCCTCCTCTGGAACTGTCCCCACGAGTCTAATGTGATACACCTGACCAGTGAAGGTGAGGCCTCATGACTACCCAAAGCCTCTTCCTGGCACATCGGATGGGTCCTGCTCATCATGTTCATGATGCTTCACACGTGATGACATGTTATTCCATCATCACCAAAGGCTCCATTCCTCCGCTCTTTAAACTGTTTTCTTCATAAATACATGTGAGTTAGAATAATCTTTTCAAAGTTATTTTCCATACCTACAACTGCTCCCCCTCCCTCCTCTCCTCCCAGTCCTCCCTAAGCCCCTCCCCCCCCCCATCCCAACCCCCTTCGTTCCCCAGGGAGGGCAAGGCCTCCCAAGGTGAGTTAGTTCAGTCTGGCATATCCAGTTGAGGTAGGATCAAGTCCCTCCCCCCAGTATCAGGGCTGAGTAAGGTGTTCCTATGTAGGGAATGGGCTCCAGAAACCCCATTTCCTAGAAGAAAGTACTCCGAGGCCCCTTCTGGTGCCAAGCCAACTGAAAACCTTACAGAAAGATCCAGAGAATTAGTGATTCCATAACTCCATAAGAGCATCAAATGTTATCTGCAAGCACAGGATTCCAGTTGTCACTGGCAGTGGAATACAGCCCCTCTGGGAACCTCTTTCCAGAGACCTCTGTTCGGGCAAAACTGGGATTTGAGGCTTTGACAAAGAAGCTCATTTGAGAGCAAGCCAAAGACAAAGGAAGCTTGGGCTGATGAAGGACAGGATGGTGCTCGGAAGGAGAAGAAAGCCTCCCAGCACAGCAAGTGTGGACTATTCAATCAGAGAACTGCAATTAGCTTTCTTTGCAACGGGTGCATATGAGATGTGGGTGACTCTCAAGCTACATCTCCAAAGGTTGCTAAGAAACTCCTCCTCATTTCTTTCCAATATTTTTGTCCGAATATTGGTAACTTGTAATGAGGTTTAAAGTTAATGAACGTTTTCCAGGGAGTAAGTGGTATGATAGAAACTTCCTCCACACAAGTTAATGGTTCTTCATATATATTAATGAAAAACACACTGAGAGGGTATCAATCCTACTGGCAATACACAAAAACACATGTGGACACACACATGCTCTCTCTCTCTCTCTCTTCTCTCTCTCTCTCTCTCTCTCTCTCTCTCTCTCTCTCTCTCTCTCTCTCTCTCTCTCTCTCTCACACACACACACACACACACACACACACAAGAACACTTAGCTATAAACTTAACTGAGGAAACAAAAGATTGCCTCCTGCTTCCAAAGATTCTACTGCAGGAGCTTGCAAGACGCTGCACCAACGGCCCTACATCGTTCTCTGGTTTCTTCTACAGCCTTGGCGGATGACTATTTCTGTGTCCTCCTGGGCATTTTCTAGTTTTCTCCAAAGCAGTATTTATTTAAGCCAATAACAAGGCTTACATAAATCATAGGATCTGTGCCCAAGGGCAACACACAGACCTGTTTCCCTGAATAAAAGGACAAAGTCAGAGAGTGCATCTTCCAACAGAGGTCATTTACCTGGATCCTAGACATCTGCCAACCTACTAAGGCTTTACACCTGATAGAGGCACTGTTTTCATGGACCTGTAGAATTTACTGTTAGAAAGAAAGCCCATGTCTACAAAGGGGGAAGAAGACACGATAATGAATTAAAATGTATCAGAGAAAAGAGAATGAATTTAATGCCAAGAAGAAATCTACTATATGTAAAAATAAAGCTAAAGGGAACTGTACAGTGCCTGGGAAAAGAGCGTTTCAAATGCTCTTCTAATTATGACACCAAATAAAAGCTTTGGTTCGTTGTACATTAGGCTTCAGGACAATGCTGTGATGGTGGGATGGTTTTCTGCTTTACAAATTCAGGGCCTGGGGCTCCGGGAAGTGTAGCATCCTGCCTGAGATGACAGCCAAGGGTGGAGACAGCTCACAATACCTTGTCCACCTGATACCATGGCTGAGAAGGTGGACATTGTACCTCCTTATCTGGTCCATTCCGTTTTACATCTTTCTCTGCCTCAATCTTTCTATCTGGAAAGCTGCAATCTTTATGGTGCTTGCACATCCTAGTTATGAATGAACCATTGCATTAAAAACATTTAACTTGGGTATAAAGAAGGTGCTTGGTAAATGGTACTTTCTCTATTCTAACCAGGGATGGAATCGAGATCCCCAAGACATTAATCAACATATTCTATAACATAATGATAGGGTGAGAAAAGTATTTCCATCATTTTCCATCATTACAAGGAAAAGTAACTCCAGGAGGCATGTAGGAGACAGGTGGGGTTTTGTGCTGGTAGAATGTCTATTATACTGACAGCACCAATTCACTGTGCTGTTTGAGTTGAGAGACAGCAAATCCGAGGGATGTAAAATGCCAATCCTTTGGAGCAGCAATTATCTGTGATTAAATCACTGTGCCTTTTGAAGGAAAGAAGAAGCCACTTTGCCTCCAGAGTGATATGACTCATGAAAAAGATCACTTCCCTCAGAGAAGGAAGAAAGCTGCCTGTGGAGTTTAAGAGATTCAGGTTGCTCCCCACCCAAGGCAGGGTAGCCCCCAACTCTGACCTAGTCCTGAGCTGTCTGTCTTCTTATTTTTCTATCCATGCATTTATATAACAGAACAACAACAACAACAAAAAAAAAAAAAACAGGTAGAAATGAAGGGGAAAAATCCATCCAAAATTTGTTCTGTAACACAATTATGTTCCTTTCCCCTGGGGATTGCTCACGGGGGGGGGGGGGGGGGGGGGGCGTGGGGTGGGGGGTGTCTTCAATACCCTAATCCATGGATGCTGATGTCCCTTATGCAAAATGCCATAAAATTATGCATTCAACTTGCACACATATTTTCATATATTTAAATTACATTGAGTGAGGCCACTCAGGCCCAAAAAGACAGGTACCATGTTCTCCCTCATAGGTAGAGCCTAACTTTAATTTATGGTTCAGTGTGTTTAACTTGTACACCAGAAAAATCCAGGAAACTAGAAAGATACCACAGGTTGGCTGGTTCCTAAATGGAGAGGCGATAACAGAGTGTAGGTAAATATGAAAACAGAGAGGGGAGGAAGATGGGAGAGACTAGGGCAGGGGAGATTTACCAATAAAGAATGAATGAAAGCTATATAAAAGCCTACTAGCTTGTCAGCCAATTTTTAAAATGTAGATTTAAAAAAATGAGTTAGAAAAGAGATTTCTTCTATGACCTTTTAATACTCTACTAAAAGCCATGAATTAATAAACGGAAGCCCCAATGACAGGTGGAGACCACCTCCTTAGAAGTTGTTATTTAGGGAGGTCTCAAATAATATGGGCTTTGCTGTTTCTCTTGGTTGCCCATCAGGACTAATTGATGAGCTCTTACTGTGAAAGACACCACACATCTTTACTGGAAGATCTGGTGACATCGAGCTGCATCTGAACTGGAGGTATTGTACTGCCCTGTTGAGTGGCTTTCACAGTTCCCAAAGGTGCTACTCAGACAGCTGTGAGGAAAAGGCATCAGCAATACCCACCTGTGACCATAAGAACTTCAGTATCATCCTGCCAGGCAAGATATGATCATAACTGTAACAGTGGCCCTACTGTGCTGAGCATGATCAGCTGCCATCTGATCGGCTTTACTGACTACTTCATCAAAGGGAATTCATGCCTAGTACTTTAAAACTTGTGGCTGTGGTGGGCTTAGGCCCTTTGGCACGGCACCAAACTACCTTATGGATAATTATGTTTATGCCCATACATGAATGCTTCCCTCAGTCTCTAACAAAGAGCTTCGCTTTGCAATGAACTGTGGTGAATACAGACTCATGGATAGACATGAGAATAAGTAATGGTTGGACACCCTGTCCTAAATACTCCCTCTAAGGCTTGGGGAACATGACAGAAGAGGGAATGGGGGGGGTAGTGTTGAGTCAGAAGATAAGGAGACCCGTCAAATGCCATATTCTGGGCACAGAACAGCCATTGCAATTATAAACTCAGCAGTTACATAAAATGCTTTCACTGGACCTACATAGGACTAGACCAACCAATCGCTAATCACAGATTGAGGAGAAACTCTCTCTCTCTCTCTCTCTCTCTCTCTCTCTCTCTCTCTCTCTCTCTCTCTCTCTCTCTCTCTCTCTCTCGATAAAACCTGGAGGAGATACAGTCATAAGAAGATCACCAGGCTTCAAAAATAACTGCGAATCTGTGATCACACTAATGGCCTTGGTTAGACTCAGTAGGTCACAAAATAAAACCAAAAGTTTTGAATGTAGAAAAGAGCCTTTCTGGGAAGAGGAGGGCTTCACAGGAATGGGGGGAAATGAGAAAGACAGGAGCTGAGAATAATCAATATGGCTTATATCCAAGGTATGAATTTTTCACAGAATATATTTAATAGAAGTTATTAAGAGAGGAAGAGAGAAATCAAAGTTTAAATTCCACCACTTTCCAGAAAAGGAATTTTTTCCTAAGTTTCTATTTCTGAACATCACTTTGTTCATCTATAAAATACGAAAGCAACACCCAAACATCTTTCAAGATTGGTAGACAATGCAGGTAGATTTATGGCAGGTAGCAGTCATCCTTGCCATGCGCTTGTCTACCACAAAGTTCTCTCGGGTTGCATAGGAGTGATGCTCTCCACGGTTCCTGTGACTCTTCCATCAGTCATGGGGGAACTCTGTAAGTAGTCCAAGTGAGATTTAATCTCAGTTATTTTCCACCTCCAGAGGTCTCAGCTCAGTGTCTAAATTCCAGCATCAGACCGTCTGATTCATCATCTCAGCATGTAGTTATAGACACTCCAGTTGTGAAGTGATACTTTGTCAACTCTTGTTATATTTCAACTTGTATTTTAATTTTAAATATTTTTCTAACTGATCACTATTTGTTTATATTTCTAGTAATCCACAAAGGTAAACTGCTACTTAATGATATATTTAATAGAGTATTCCCAAAGAACTAAATTATTTCTTCAATAATGTACTTAGATGAAGATAATGGCATGTGCTTAATTTTTGGAGAATTCATTAAAAAAAAAAATTCTTAGCTTTCAAAGTGCTTTGAAGTCTCAAAACTAGCCCATTTCACTGAATGGATTGCCCATCTCTTCCTGTTTGAATGGACTGTCCCACCTCTCATTTTTGAATGGATTGACACATCTTTCTCTGACTGAGTGGATCGACCATATTCTCACTGTTTGGACTGCCTCATCTCTCTCTATCTGAATCTCTACATTGCTAAGCCACCAGTATTCCGAATAGACTACATCCTCTCTGGTTCTGGAGTTACCACCCACTCTGCCCTCTGAATGGACTGAGCTGTCTCTCACTATTTGATCCTCAAGTCTCTTCAGGGCACGAGTGCGTGATCTTCCAACACAAATACTGAGCTGACTGGCCCGACCCTCCTTCCTAGCATGTGAGCATGCTACTCCTTCATGATGCCTCATTCCCTTCCAGGTAGTCCCTGTTCTAACACAGTATGTGGTTTGTCGAACAGAAAGTGATCTGGGCCTTGCCTGTAGGTGTTATAAAACTATTTTATCAATTGTTAATTGAGGGTCACACAAAAATTAAATATTTGGTAAGTGAAGGTCTGAAATTCCATTATTTAGAGAATATTGGCTTTTCAGAGTATGCAAGAATCATCAGGCATGGTCTTCGGCACGCTGTTGTAGAGAACCTGGCAGAAATACATAGGTTCAGCAATAAGATTGTACCAGCAATTGAAATCCTTGGAGTTCTGCCCAAGGCTATAATTTGCTCTGTACTTACTCCCTCCACGTCTTCAGAATCTCCATGGACAAAATTCGTTGGAAGTTAAAATTGGACCTTTTTATCCATGCTACTATAACTTTAAAAACAGATTGGATAGCAGTAATGCTGCACTAAAACATGGAGTTTTAAAACAGAAAATATTGAGTTAAATTGTTCTACATCCATCATGCAGGAAATATTTGACTCTTTATTGCTCTGGCACTTCCTCCTCAGGACCTCAGATTGTTGCTGCTCACTTCTTCCTCTTCATCACTAAGTCAGCTTAGGAACTGTGTGAATGAGAGACAATGACGTATAACCTTTCATACTGCCTTCATTTGGGTTTCTACTGCTGTGAAGAGACACCATGACCACAGCAATTCTTACAAAGGAAAGCATCTAATTGGACTTGCCTTACAGCTCTAAAGTTTGGTCCATTGCCATTATGGCAGTATACATGGCATCATGCAGACAGATGTGGCGCTGGAGATGGAGCTTTGAGTTCTACATCTGGATCCTCAGGTAAAAGGAAGAAAGAATATCATGGAACCTGGCTTGACAGGTTCTACTCCTCATGACACACTTTCTCCAGCAAGGCCAAATCTACTCCAAAGAACCATTCCCCCAAAATGTTATGTCCTATGAGTTTAAGTAAACTATTTTTATTCAAATCACCACATTCCACTTCCTGGCCTCCATAGGCTTATAATTATATCACAGTGCAGAATGCATTTAGTCCAACTCCAAAAGCTTGCATAGTCTATAATAATCTCAACCCTGTTTAAAAGTCAGAAGTCTCCCTGAGGATCATAGCAATCTCTTAGCTGTAATGCCTATAAAATCAAAATCAAGAATTAGAGCACATGCTTGCAACATATAATGGCACAGGATAAACATTACAGTTCCAAATGGAGAAGGAGGGGCACCAACAAGGCAGCCTCCAAACTCTTCATCTTCATGTCTGATGTCAAAGCGCTTTGCAGAGTTCCAGCTCCTTTTGGCTTTGTTGACTGAGACACACTTCTCTCTCTTTGGCTGGTTCCACTCTTTGTTATCAGCTTCTCCTGCAAGTATCCCACAACCCTGGCATTTCCAACATTTTGAAGTCTTTAAGGCAATTCAGGATTCACCTTCACAGCTTCACACAACGGCCTCACTAGGCCTCCATGTAGGGACACCCCTGACACATGCCTGACCCCAGCATCTTTCCTTAGTTGCAGAGAGAGACTCTATAACTCCTTCCTTGTATTCTTGACTCTAAAGCCAGAACCATGTGCTTGAAACTGATAAGTTCTATTATTTTCTGAGGCTGAAATATGGCACCATCATTCAAATACACTGCCACCAGCTTTCTGGTTTTGGTGATGTGGAGTCCTTCAATGCTTTGGTTAGCTGTATGAAATTTACTCGTAGACCATGCAGGCCTCAAACTCAGATATTTGCTTGGAGTTCTGAAATTAAAAGAGTAGTCTAATTCTATATTTAGAGCACTCCTTTACCTGGCTAATTTTATATTTTTCTTTGTTCAACTCGCTCATTTTCGTAAGAGTGAAGACTAATAGCCACACATCAGAGTCAATATGAGGCTGCTTTGAGATATCCCTTGACAATGTAATTATTCAAAAACTTCCAATTTAGACTCAGTCAGACTTTTTGGACAAGGGCAAAAAGCAGCCAGACTTTTTGTTAAAATGCCAAAAGAATAGTCTCTAAGCCACATACTAAAATTCTTCTCCTCTGAAACCTCTGAGCCAGACCCCTACAGTTAGAATTACCCTCATAACCGCTGTCTTCTACATTCCTACTTGGATGTTCCAATAAGACTCACTTAAAGTATTCAACCATTTTTCCTAATCCAAAGTTTACATTCCTCCAAACAAAAGCATGATTCAGCCTATTACAGCAATGCCCCAGTCCCCGGTACCAACTTCTGTCTTATTAAGTTTTTTTTTTGGGGGGGGGCTTTTTTGTTTTGTTTTGTTTTACTGCTGTTAAGAGACACCACTTACAGCTAAAAGTTTTAGTCCATTATCATTATGACAGGATCTATGGTGGCACACAGGCAGGTATGATGCTAGAGAGGTAGTTTAGGGTTCTAAGTCCGGATCCTTAGACAGCAGAAATAGAAAATGACATTGGCCTGACCTGAGCTTTTGAAACTTCAAAACCCACCCCCAGTGACACTGTTCCTCCAATAAGGCCACACCTCAAATAGTGCGATTCCCTATGAGTCTCTGAGGTACTTTTATTCAAAGTACCACACATACCGACTCTTTATTACTCAACCGAATATCTTTGAGATCCATCAAATCTGTTGAATGTGTCAGTAACATTGTTTATTTATTAGTAATGAGTATTATTCAATATTGCAGATATAACACAGTTTGTTTAGGCGATAATCTATTGAAGAGCATATCTTGTATTGTGGTTGTGAAAAACAATTACTAAGTACTTAAATTATAGGAGCTGTGTGCTGCTTTTGTTTATTCTCTGGTATAACAGCAATCGATTCCGCCTTTCAAGCATTTCCATTCATATATTTAGTATTCTCCCTCTCCATAGTTATCTCTAATGCTCCCCTTTCATTATTATTTTTTGCTTGATGTTATTTATTTATTTATTAGTTTTTAATGTTAGCACATAAAGTCATGGGTTTTGTCCTGGCTAGCTATGCTGTTCTTTCCCATTTTCCCTCACTTGTTCCCCTACCCTGCTTCAGCTGCCCCCTGGTCCCCTGCTCTTCATAAAAATCCTTCTGTTTTCATGTGTCATGTGTTCTGTTAACCTCCATGATGGAGAATTACCCACTGCCTCCTTGTGACATTCTGTTACACTGCACAACCAACTCTCCACAGTCCAGAGAATCTCCTTGGATATACTGAGACCATGAGACCCACAGGAGCTGAAACGGACTGAAGTAAGTGGAGGCAGCGACTCAAGGACAGAGGGAGAAGTCTGAGCCCTCCCTAATAAGGTTTCCAGATAAAATAATCGTAGGCAGGGGCGGGGCCACACACATTGCAGTCTCCATGAGGTGGGACCACAGTACACCAGGAAAGGGAGTTCTGGAAGATGACTGGACTCTGAAGTGACAGCCCTTATTGAAAGCTGAGTTACAGGTAAAGGAGATGAGCCCTCTTGTACCAAGGCAGAAATTCGCACCCCTCCCCTTGGTTTTCACTGACATATGACAGGCCGAACAAGCTGGTCAAACAATTTCGAACTGGTGACCCAGCCTGAAAATTCATGAGCTGGCACTTTTAAAGTCATAAGACACCCCAAGGACAAGAGAGATGTTTTCTGTTGCTGTAAGCAAAAGAGTAATTTTCATTGGTGAGGTGATTTATTTTTTGTTTCATTTTGTTACTTTAAAGATTTTTGCTCTTGATAACATTTTAACCGCTTTAGCTTAGGTTTTATACTGCAGTGGGGCCCGTGACTGTCCTATACCTGTTAAATACCTACTTTGTTTTGTTTCTGTTCTTTTACAACCTGTATACTTGACCTCTCATTATTACTTGTTCTTTTCTCTCTGCCCCTCCCCCCTCCTTCCCTCCCTCCTCTGTTAGATTCTTAACTATACATTTCGGTAGCTTTCGTCAAGATAAAACAATTCCAATCTCCTAAGAGATAGTTTATTCTGGAGCCAAATGTGAGTGAGCACGGTCTAGGAATGCAGATTTAAGTTGCAAATTTCCTGTTCCAATGTAGTTATAGTTTAATGAAGTTTCCATAGTAACAGAATAAATAAGTCATATATTAAGGTACTTATCAAATAGATTGATGAAAATGACAAGTAGATGAATTAAAGCAAAGTGGGAAAATGTTATTATAGATTTCAAATACTAGCTAAGGACCATTTAACTTCTTAGTTGGTGGAATTTAGAGTTTTGTTAAGTTAATACATTCTGAGAGGTCTCGCCTATTAGCTAAAAAGATGTTAAGTGTGGTGGTTTGTAAGAATATGTCCCCTCCAGGGGTTGGCTTTATCAGGAGTTGTGGCTTTGTTGGAGTAGATAACGGCACTATTAGGTAGTTGTGGCCTTGTTGGAAGAAGTGTGTTACTGTGGGTATGGGATTTGAGATCTCCTCAAGCTACACCCAGTGTGATACACTGTCTCCTGATGCCAGTGGATCAAGATGTAGAATGCTAGGGTCCTTCTCCAGAACCATGTCTGTCAGCACACTACCATGCTTCCCACCATGACAGTAATGGGCTAACCCTCTGAAATTATAAGCCAGCTCTAATTGTTTTCCTTTATAAGAGTTGCCATAGCCATGGTGTCTCTTTACAGAAATAGAAGTCCTAACTAAGATACTTGGTCAGACACTGAGGTGGGCCAGATGAGATATTAAGGAGGCTAAAAATTTCTCAAAAGAAATGTGATTAGGCTATGGATCTGAGCTTCTCAACCTCTCCACAATCACTGAAGTTTTAAGCAGTTTATTAACCCTTTAGATGGTTGAGGTGAGGTGTGATCCTTCCTGAGAAATCTCGTTCACACTTTAATACTTTCTAAGCTCCGTTTACCCCCAAATTTTCCAACTCTAATTTACTTGCCCTCTTTGCTTCTCTATCTTTTGTACTAACTCAAAATCTTAGCATTTACTTCTCTTTCTTTATTCATGCTTTTAATACATAGGATCCTGTTCACTTATTCCTCCAAATATTACTAGAGCTGAGGAAGAAGTTACCTTTTAGCTAATACTGTATTTTCATAGACAGTCACTTGTAGGTGATTCTGAGATTAATACTCTATACTCAGAATATTAGAGATTATGCACAGGGGTCCTTAGCACATGGGCTGAAGGGTTAGATATTGAGTTGCACTCCTAAGCATGGAGGAATCGTATGACACCTCAAACCCCTTACAATATAGCCCAAGTTGAACATGATACAATTTCTACTTGAAACAATATGGAATTTAAAATAAAATCTAACCAATAACTTTATCTCAGATATGAAAATAAAAATGCAGAAACAAAAGATATAAACATTTATGACAATATGAATCCAGGAAAGTGCCACTCCTGTCGTGATAGAAATCCAGGAGAGTGGAGGGGATGAAATATGAGAGAGACGTCCAAAGAATGATCAGTGGAATGGAAGATGATGTCAGTGCTGAAGGGACAGAGACACAGCTCAGTAGTGCCACCCTCACGGCCTGGGACTATCAGACTTTTGGAAACTTTCTCTTAAGACAAACTGTTATTTATGGCTTCAAAACAGAAGAGAACTGGTCAGGGAGCAGTGTTAAAGCTTTGAAGAGGCATCATCTTTCTCCCAAATATCTAATATTAATTTTCTGGAAAAGTGAATCACAGACAGATAGACACACACACACACACACACACACACACACAAACACACACACACACACACACACACACAAACACACACACACACACACACACACACACACACACACACACACACCTCATGTAAGGCAATTTTCAAGATAGTCTGGTTTTTGCCAGAGACAGACATCAGCCTGCACTAAATCCTCCGGCAGGCGGTACTGCATAAAATCTGGATTCTCATACCAAATCACTCAGTTTGGAAGATGCCCACAGTGGTCCGAAGAGGCCACCAGATTCCATGGAGCTGAGATTACAAGCAGTTGTGAGCTGCCATGTTGGTACTAGGAACTGAATCTGCGTCCTCTGCAAGAGCAATCTTTGTAGAAGAGATTAAATGAAAGAGAATGTTGCATTGTAATAATAGATCTGATGCTTAACAGTTCTTCAATTTCTGGAGGTCCCCACTAGGTCATGGTTATTCTCTGAACAGATCACTGGACTTTTAAAAAGGTGGATGTGTCACGATTGTTCCTGAGGGCATCTATTGGCTTCTTCTCGGATGATGCTACTATCTACTGAGCCTTTTGTGATCTGTTCTCTCATTGATACTGAAGCTGACTAACTGGCTTTCCAGAAAGTAAGATCCATCTCTCTCTAACCTCTATACCAGTGCTGGGATTACAGGTGCCTATTGCCGTGCCTGGCATTTTACATAGGTTCTGGGGATCTGTGCCCCGGTCTTCATGTTTGCACAGCAAATATTCTCCAACAGAACCATCTATCCAACACCGCCACTTTTTCCATGAGTCACTGAAGACTTAATTGTACACGTAAAAGTTCTTTGTCCCCAAGCATTCAGTGTCTTCTCAGGAAAGGGGTCTTTTCTTATATAATTAGAATACAGCCTTTTTCCTGGTGCTGTGGATTGAACCTTGATTCTTCAGTTTGTTAGGAAGACACTCAGTCATGGAGCTACACCGTCAGACCTACAACACAGCTTTATCAGCTTCATACATTTAGCATCTATATAATATATTATCATCTGTCTTCTAAATTTGTCAACATACTCAATGCTGATGAAAGCTTCTCCCACCCACCTCCTCAGCGCATGATTGTTTTGTTACTGAGTCTCATTTGGACTCCCTTCAGAACATTTCAGATTTTTGTCTTTTGTGACAGTGGCATTTTGAAGCACATGCCTTCCTTGATTTTTCAGTAAAGCCCTCTTTACATGTGGCTGTCTGATGCATCTCCTCTAACAGATTCAGGGGCTTCGAATCCAGAACTGGCTGTCCACAGCTCATCAAGATACACGTACTTAAGCTGCCTATGTGCTCCCTATAGGAAAGGTTAACTGTGATCACCCCAAGGTGTTTCCTCTTTGTTTTGACCTTTTGGAGGTGACTCAGGAGAAGCATCAAATTAGCTTCTGCTCTTTGGAAGATTTCTACATGATTCATTACCTACAGTCACATGTCTTTAACCACATATGCCTGACAGTACTCCTACCCCAC
Source organism: Phyllotis vaccarum (assembly GCA_033318265.1). Taxonomy (NCBI): domain Eukaryota; kingdom Metazoa; phylum Chordata; class Mammalia; order Rodentia; family Cricetidae; genus Phyllotis; species Phyllotis vaccarum. The sequence continues at coordinate 57,493,467 of JARWLC010000011.1, forward strand.
ACATCTATTATGCAACCAGGTACCTACAGATAAGGCATGACTCTGGGGCACAATGGCCAGCCTCAGATTTTAATCCACCCATCAAAGAGGCACCCGGGCCAAAGAGCCGGCCTCAGCCACTCAGACTCCACAGAGGTGGGGTGGGTGTCACGGTTTCAAGGCCTTGATCCTAGAAAGCTTCAAGAGAGCTTTGAGAGAACTCTGTGATCCCAGCACAGTCAGACTTCTGGAGTTTCCAAGACCCAGGTGGAGAAACCAGAAAAGTTTCTTTCAAGTAGAGCCTTAGCTCAGTGCTTCTCAGCGCACTGAAACGAGCAGTCTCTGCTCTGCTACCACGCTGCTCCTCCGGAGCTCTCTAAGTAGAGCGTGCAAATCCTTCTTTCCCATTTTTTCTTTTCTTCCCTGTTCTTTTTTCTTCCTCTCCTCCTCTTTCCTTCCCCCGTCCTTCCCTCTCTCCCTGAAGTACTGAGGAAAAGCCAGGTCCTCCTTCATATGAACAAGCATGTGGATGAGTCTGGAAACAATGACCTTTGAGAATCAATCAATAGTCTATACCAGGGACTCAACACTATAGAGCTTATAAAACAGGCTGTTGTATTGACTCTCTAATGTAATAAAAATTCTATGGATTACAGGATTATAAATTATCTTTAAAATGTTAAAACATAAAATGCAGATTCCTTTGAGAGAAAAATTGAAAGAGAAAAAAATCAATCCATTGAGCATATTTCGTTTCTTCACCTGAAAGTTGATGGGTTTAAGATTTAAGGAGGCCTAGAAGGGTTATCCTTTGGACTAATAAGTTTATTAGCTGAGTTATTAATGCTATAAACATACAGACAGATAGAATGGCAGAGGCTCTGTTCAGAAAACAGGTCCCCAAGGTAGAGTGTGAAGGGGAAGGTCCCTTCTCAGGGAAAAGAGGAATGTTGCATATAGTCAGGGTCTCTCTGGTTCCCAGACAAATGGCAGGGGCAGGAGAGGATCACATTGTATTCCCAGGAAGCAATGCGTGCCCAGAGGCTATGGAGGTGATGGGGAGGGGTTGGGGAAGCAGGTGAGAAGGGATGAGGAAGAGAGACCCCTTAGTTGAAATGTACACATTAGGGGGGGGGGGTCTAGACCAGTAGTCCCTTGATACTCTGAAGTCTGGCAGCCTGAGGTCAGCAGACTGCCTTAGGCAAGTGAGAATGGTACTTGTCATTATCCTAGAATCTGGGTACCTGGGGACACTGTGAGGGATTTTTAGAACCACAGATAGGGCTTTCAGGCTGACCATTTCTTTTACATAAGGTAGAGCCTACTGCAGAGGAGCATGTTCTGAGCTTCAGTCTGGTATGGAGTCTATCACCACTCAAAACCCTGGTACTGTTATAAAATAATAAATCATAAAGTTTCTCCAACTGTTAACTCTTTTTTTCTCCCTTTACATCTTTTCATTTCAATCAATTATTTTAGAATTTCATACTATGCGTTTAGATCATTTTCTCCCCCCTTCCAAGTCTCCCAGATCTATCTCTGTTCCCTCCCCACCCAACTTAATGGTTTTTTTTTTTAACGTTTTAATTTTTAAGCTCAAGTACAGTTTGTGTTACTCGTACACACTTAGACATGTAGTCATAGACAAGACATCTATCTCACACCCCCTTTTCCCAAGGGGGTAGAAAAACTCTAAGAGCCATAACTGGTGGTGTCTACAAAGAAACAGTGTCTTCTGTCCACAGCACAGCAGTTGCACATTGTTCTACAGATGAGACAGTATACATAATACCTGGGCAAGCACAAGCCAAATAATTCTAGCCTTTAATTCTTTACCTTTTCCCCCTAGGAATATGGGTATTTTGCTTGAATGTATGTCTGTAAACAACATGTATCCAGTGCCCACAAAAATCAAAATAAAACATCAGGTCCCCCAGAGCTGAAGTTATAAACAGTTGTGACCTGACTTTCGAGTGCTGGAAATTAGACCTGGGTTCTCTGGAATAGCAATCAATCCTCTTAACCACTGAGCAATCTCTCCAGATATCTGCAACCCCCACCCTCTGCTGTCTGTGTTTGATGAAGCACTGACTTACCCACTACCATGTTCTTTCAGAATGTTTTATTTAAACTAACACAAGCAATTAAGTATAAAGTCCATCATTAATTGCACCCATCTCTTATTATATTATATGAATAATTTATAAGGTCTCTCTCCCCCAGTGCATTTTTCTGAACTGAGTTATGTTCTTTCAAAAACTACTATTTTGGATTCTTGACACTCAGTACCTTAGGCTGCAACATCACTTGGAGATTTTGCAGAGGCAGTTAACGTAAAATGAGACTATTAGGGTAGGAAGAGAGAAATTGAAGATGGAATTATTCTGCACAAGGAAACCAGAATTTCATGAATATGAAGATTCTTAGCCTATGCACACTGTGAAAATTCAGCAGGACATGTTAGAGAAAGCTCCAAGAGTTGTGACCAAGCAATCTGTTTAATAGATATGGGAGAAAACATTGTCCTTCTGAGTTCTAAGATCAGTGATAAAGATCCATGAAGAAAGTCATAGGACTTCCAGGGGTTTTACTGGGGCTCAGTGGAATAGTTACAGCCTCAGTGGTAACGCAGCCACAACTCGGAGGTTCCGAAGGGCAGTATTGGTTTCCTACTAGGTTTCCAGCAGACCTTGGATCCAGGGCTCCGTTCATCTTTCTTTATCCTCTGTGGGATGGAAATGCCAGTCCTTTGTCTTCCCAAGCTGTAACCTGGAGGATGGTAGCCTGTTGCCAGTTCTTTGTGGTTTTGTTGTCCTTCCTCCCTCCCTCCTTCCCTTCCTTCCTTCCTTCCTTCCCTCCCTCCTTCCCTTCCTTCCTTCCTTCCTTCCTTCCCTCCCTCCCTCCCTCCCTTCCCCCTCCCTCCCTCCCTTCCCCCTCCCTCCCTCCCTCCCTCCCTCCCTCCCTCCTTCCTTCCTTCCTTCCTTCCTTCCTTTCTTCTTTTCTTCCTTTGATGTGGGATGTCTTTTTGCCTGCTGTGAATATCATTCATTAATAAAGGAACTGTCTTGACTTATGGCAGGCATCTTAGAAGCAGGCAGGGAAACCGGAGCATAGATAGGAGGGTGGAGTCAAAGGAGACGTGATCCAGCCACCCAACAAGCAATTTGTAAAAAAAAAAAAAAAAATAAGCAAGCCATGGGCCACATGGCAAGACCGATTAATGGAAATGAGTTGAATTATGATGAAAGAACTAGCTAGCAATATTCTTAAGCCATAGGCCAAGCAGCATGTAATTAATATAAGTGTGTGTTTTTGTGGGACTGCAGATCTGCAGGTTTGGATCATGGGCTGGAGAGGCCAGAAACCTATTATTACATTTGTTTGTTGTTTTCTAGATAAGGCTTCTCTGTGTAACAGACTGTCCTGGAACTCACTCTGTAGACCAGGCTGGCCTCATCATTGTCAGGTTTTATAGATGGGATAATCACATGAGGATAAATCACACAGTCTCATCTGTTCTGTGTGGATGATTCAAATTAGATTGGGATATTGACTAGGTGTTAATAACAAGATTTGTGACATAGAGTTGATGCTGAATGATTAGACTTTTGGAGATTTTGAGACAGGCGAATGAAATTCCAATATATGAAGGACATTGATTTGGAGTGTCAGAGCAAATAGACACTTATGAGATGAATTATATCTTCTTAAGGAGAAAAATGTTTAAATGTTTCCTCTCAGTTTCTCGGAATGAGACCTAATATGGAAAAGGGTTTTTTACAGAGACAATGAAGTTAAAATGAGGCTGAATGTAATCTATCTAGTAAGATCACGACCTTTCAAATGGGAATTATTTTTGTATAGAGACAGATATTAGAGGAGATGGATGTACACACACATTCTGTGTATACATGAAAGCATGTATACAAAATAGGAAAGTTTAGAGAGAATATCCATAATCTGTTTAATGAGTGATTGGAAAACAAACTCTAAATCTCAGGGGAGAAAAAAACCTCAAGTATGTAAATTAATCAGGCTGTTGAATGATCAGGCATTTCAAAAAGGAGCAGAAAATTATCAGCATTGTGAGTTTTAAACTCAATCAGTATGAAAACTATTTTTCAAATAATTCAGTTATGTTTTTGTTACTGAACCTTCCCTGAGTCACACCTTACAGTGTTCACGCATTGCCCACTAAATGGTCAGGACTCTGTATGTCAAAGGGAGGAGGGGTGTAACATAATATCAGAATGGCTAAGGAGGGAAATGAGCCATCAAGCCATGGCTGGCTGTGTAACGTTCTCACAGCCCCTCAGAAAGCTGGAACAGGCCGAGCTCGGAGGCTGCAGTAACAAGAAGTTTTTGATTTCTAGCCATAGTGCCTTGCTTACCCTGTGAAACAAAAGACATGTATTATAAGCACTTTGCTTGGAGGCATAAAATTGATTAGCCATGGAAATACAGGCAACTAATGACTTCTGGGAGAGGAAAAATTGGTCTGCTTCAGGGATGAGCCCCATAGTTGATCTCCCAATATCCACGTCATCAGCTTTGAAATTATATACAGACAAGCAACACTAAAGAGACTAAGAAGGTTGTGTGTGTGTGTGTGTCTGTGTGTGTCTGTGTGTGTGTCTGTGTGTCTGTGTGTCTGTGTGTGTCTGTGTGTGTGTGTCTGTGTGTGTGTGTGTCTGTGTGTGTGTCTGTGTGTGTGTCTGTGTGTGTGTCTGCGTGTGTGTGTGTCTGCGTGTGTGTGTCTGCGTGTGTGTGTCTGTGTGTGTGTGTCTGTGTGTGTGTGTGTCTGTGTGTGTGTCTGTGTGTGTGTCTGTGTGTGTGTCTGTGTGTGTGTGTCTGTGTGTGTGTGTGTCTGTATGTGTGTGTGTGTCTGTGTGTGTATGTCTGTGTGTGTGTCTGTGTGTGTGTGTGTGTCTGTGTGTATTGCATGCATGTGTGACCCCCCCCACTAGGGAGTGAGGCGGGAGATGGGAAGAGTTGGAGTTTGAAAAGGAAAGAGAGGAAATTATCTAATTTTAATTAAAAACGAATAATTAAATTAAAACTTAGGAAGGTATACACACCAGCCATTTTTGCTGGCTCTCTGTGCTGACATCCTTTTGTGAAAAATGTTGTGTTAAAGTCAGCTTTGCTTTCACTGACCTCTTTGTTAAAAAGTGAACATTGTTTTTCATGCATTGCTACGATTATTACCTTCTCATTTTGTAAAAATGACATGGCTGTATAAATATAGTATGCTTACCAATTTCACTATCCATGAATGTTTATTCGTTTCTAATCCTTCACTATTACATATTGGCTATCACCTGCCTCTTTCTGCATATGCACACTTACATGTAGACACGTATGTATATATTTAATTATATAGTACTTTCAAAGTACACTTCAAGGAGATCGAGAATAAGGTGGAAATTTTATTTTTTTATTTCTGTGTGATAATATTTATGGCAGCTCATAACCTATAAATTAAAAAATGATACTCACGAGAACAATGGGAACCAGAACCTTCCAACTAATACAGCACATGATCAAAAACTGCATAGACACCACTGTGATAAAGACTACAGCTGTAGGTGAAATTTCAGGGCATTTTCTGCTTTCAGCTTTATAAATATTGGCAGATATTGCTTTCTCTGGTAACACTAGCCCATTTTCTCCCCCAAAAATGTCTCAAAGCATATATTTTTTGGGAATCACCAGAACATCAAGAATGCTTCATTGTCCAAGTTCATGAAGGTTATCTTTGAATTAAATCACTACTTCATAGAAATGACACACTAAAAACTTTATCAATATGAAGTGTATATCTTAGCAGCTGTGAAAGTGTACCCTGATGCCAGTAACATAGATCAGACTCTAAGATAAATTATTTTTATTAGGTCAAATCACATTTTAGAAAAGGGCCATTTCATGACCACACACCCTTCACCAACACTTCTGAATGTGCATGTCACTGACAAGTCTCTACATGAAGCAGCACTTGTCCCATCTGAGTGTTTGGATGATAGGAGAATTTGTATTTAAAATTCCTAGGATTTATTGAAAAGTCACAAAATTGTAATCAAATGAAATAAAGAAAGCCAGATTGTCCAGAGCGCTCTGGAAAATGACTGCCTGCCAGCATTGCATCAGGACATCTGCAAATGGTTTCTAGAAGGATAGTGTGAAACTCTTGGATTCTTATTAATGAAGAACACTAATTGGGAGTGGCTGGCAGTTAGCTCACTAAGCATATGGGTGCTTTCCCTAAGTGCTTTCAATATGTGCTCATCTCAACTAATAAATTTTTGCATCATTAGTGTTGATTGACTGCCCATCATATTCTAGGAAGCAGGTTGGGTGCTGTGGATCAGTGAGAGCTGGACCGGCATGGCTAATGATCACCAAGCATTGACTTTGTGACATGATCTGTCTTAAGTACAATTGTTTCCATCTATAGTCATCTTGGGATGTTCTAAGTATGATCATCCTAATCATTAATGTGTGAAGGGTAAAGATAAAACATATTCTAAATAACTGTCCAGTGTCCGACAGATAACACCTCCTGGAGCTGAGGCAAAAATCAAACAAGATGCTTGGGTTTCTAAAGCCACAAAGGTATATGTCATCCTAGAAAGAGGAGCACAGATTGAGCGACTCTGAAATCCAGGTTTGGTTTCTTCCCATTAAGAAATGCATGTGCATTGCAAACTATATTGAGACTATGACTCAAGTCTAAATACAATTTGTTTATGCTTCCAAAATGCATTCTATGCACAGCCCGAAGGTAATTTGATGATGCATCATTAGTGTTTCTGCATTTTGTCTGCATCTTTGTCACAGGGGGACCGGTGTAGAATTTTCTAGTCACCATTATGCACAACACATTTCAAGCCTTAGGTCTGGGGCTCTCAATCACTTACCCATAGGACAGAATTTGCAATCTAGTTAGACATTCAACAGAAATAACTGTATGCTAGGGAATGGGTGGCTGGGAAAAGTTTTAAAAAGTGAGCATTTGTCTAGGGATTTAAAATGTCCCTTGGAAGCTGAAGAATTTAAAAGACAAAATTTTTTTCTAGGAAGAAGCAGAGCTGGAAAGCCATGCAGGTATGCAGGTGGAAAGGGCTTATCCACACGGACAGAAAATCTATATGGAGGAAAAAGTAATGACGAATTACTAGAAAGGTCATCAGGGTTGGCGCATGGAGGGCTTTGGATGTCCAGCTAAATTACACCATAAACTTTTTTATTTGTTTGTTTTTTGTTTGTTTGTTTTTCAAGACAGGGTTTCTCTGTGTAGCATTGGAGCATGTCCTGGAACTTGCTCTGTTGACTAGGCTGGCCTTGCAATCACAGAGATCTGCCTGCCTCTGCCTCCACAGCACAAACTTTTGCCGCCGTCAGTCACGGAGACCTATCAGTCAGTTTTAAACTGCGATATGAAATGGTTGGTGCCAGAGGCGGCTTTGATCTACCCAGCCTGCAGAATCCTGCCCTGCTCTCTGTAGAGACACCTCATCATGTCTGCTTCACACAGAGAGGGCTAAATACCAAGATGTGACGCTCCAAGAGCTTGAGTAAAAAATTTTAAGCCTGAAAAGAAACAAAAGTGATGACTGGCAGATGCACTCTCAGCTCCAGGAACCCGTAAATGATGCCCCCCCCCCCCCCCCGAAAAAAGGCGGTCAGGACCTCCTGCTGAGACATGGCTAGCAACTTAAGTCCCTGAGCCAGAAGCGGAGAAAGCTGGAGCAGAACAAGTCTGAAGTTGACACCAACTAATTCTCAGGACCTCAAACTTGGGAGGAGTCCTTTAATCGACCTCACATGTATGCCTCCAGATGAGACAATTTCAAGCCTGAAAGAGAATTCTTCTGAAGAAAAGATTTTTTTTAACATTTTTCATAAACAGCTAAGCTTTATAAGTAGACATGAGGAGCTAAAATTAAACCACCTCAATTACTGGCTTCCAAACTTACTTAAACTCGCAGAGCACTTTTGCAAATTGCCAACAGCCCTGAGAAAGGTTGGCAAATCCCTACAGGAAGCAAGCCCTATCTCCTAGGCAGACTTCACAGGCCTTTCTGCACCACCGTAGAGTGGCTTCAGCCATATGCAAGCCCTCCAGGCAAAGGGGTCTAAAGGCAGCAAATTAAATGCTGAATTTTGAAAAAGAGCCCATCCCTGTAATTTCCTGACAGGCAATGGAGTGCCTTCCTCAAACAAAAGTCAGCTTCTCCTTTGTAGGGATGCTGCCCTTAGTTTTCTGGGTTGCTCTATAGCTCTTTTCTGCTTAGGCATCATCTGACTCATTAGAAAAACTGCTAAGAGAGAGTCCATTTTGTTTAGCAAGATATATGCAAGGATTCGTTGCAATCCAGTTGTAACATTCCTAACAGGATGACTGAATGTTCATCAATAGGAAAAGGAATGCAGGACAGTGTACAGACATTCATTTCAAGAGCAGAGTACTGAATTAGAATACATTGCTAAGTGATTCCTAGAGTCTGTCCATTTATTTGACAATCTGCATTATCTATTGGCTTGCAACTAATAGAGCAGAAATATAAAAATGTACATGTATGACACAGCTTGATTATGTCTCACCATATGGAACTCAGTCACAAGTGTTAATGATATTTGGAGTTGAGAACCTTAGAAAGTAACTGATCAGAGGGCTTTGCTTGTGTGAATAAGCTAATGGATTAACATATTACTAATTTGCTAAGAAAACAGCTTTGACATAAACTCACCCTCTTTCTTAAAAGCTTAGCCTGTTTCATGTGAGCCAATATTATGATATTGCTGATAGTGTTGTTGAGCTTTCTAGATTCCAGATCTGTCAGTCAAACACAACCTTCTATACTTTATAAATTTCTGTGGTTTTCAACTGCAGCAACATAAAATGGACTAACCCAGAGGATATACCTTGTTGCAGTGTGATCCAGAAGTGTCCCATAGGCTCATGTGTTTGAAATCCTACTTTTCTGTTATAGTGATAAAATACCATGAGCAGGATAGGAAATGCTTTTGGACTTGTGATTACAGAAGGTTAGCATCCATGATTGCAGGATAGAGACTCCAAGCATGGTGGTGGGAGCTGAGAGCTTAAGACTCACATCTCAAACTACAGTCAGGAAACAGAGGGCACAAACTAGAAATGGCTCTTTGTTTTAAAACTTCAAATCCCACTTCCCTCCAGAAAAGCCAAACCTCTTAAACTTACCAAAACACCACCACTGACTGGAGAGCAAGCATTCAAATATCTGAGCCTATGGGAAACATTTCATTTAAACCTTCACAGATGCCTAGTGAGATATCCAACCAACAGAGTGTACAAGTGCTCAGTGGACTAACCAAGTCAAATCCAGTGGCTGGCATTTTCTCCAACACTAGCATATCTTTTTATGAGTTTTGAATGACTGGAGTTTGACTGGTCCAATCTTGACTGAGAAAAACATTCTTTTCAGACTTAATGCACTTGATAAAACTATTTCAGCTGGGCTGGGGTATAGCTCATCAGTAGAGTACTTACCTGATATTTATAGGTCCATTTCTAGCACTGAAAAAATTGCTTTAGTAGATTTAGTTCAATAATTCTATATTACTAGGTTAATGCTTGTTTCATGTTTATGGACCCACATGTATACAAATTATTAAATGGGCAAAAAGAAAGGAATAGTAGAGATAAAACAGAGGGTAGGAAGAGCTGCTCTGATCTGTAAGTTCTACTATTCTTATTTAAGCCTCAGAGGCCACTGAAATGGCATTAATAAGCTCATTGTACAGTTAATTATGATGGCAACAACAATGGATGAGATAATAGAGCTTCTGTGATTACTGATGGCATTTACTGGCTCTCTGTCATCTTTCAGGGACAGCACTAATTTGCACCAGGTGGATGATTTTTGCCTTGTTTCTTTGTTCTTTGTTTCAAGTAATCAATAGAACAGGTACTTTGAGGGATCCGTGTACTGAGTGGAAAAGCAGGGACTCAGGTGCCTGTTACTCACTATTCCAAGCAGGAGTGCAGGCAATGAGGCCCAAGTCAATGAAAATTCTCACATGGGATACGTGAGTAGCAAATGGAGATTTGAACATGTTCATCTGATCCCCAAATTGCCTTTTCCAGGCATCTAGGTAATCTTCAATGCTCCTGAGGATGCGGAGTTATATTATTTGTGTCCAAAACTTTAGAGTTTAGAAATAAGAACACTGTGTTGATGCCAATCTGTTGACTCTGACAAGGTCCTGCCCAACAGTAGCACAAGTTTTGATAATCAGGTTGAGCTTTGATTGTGATGTTGTAGGAAGCCGCTGGAGGATGATGAGCTAGAAAGTAATAAAGCTTTGCTGTAATTTTAAAAAATAACAATTGCAGTTTAAAAAAAAATAATAACATTTCATACAGTCTAAAGAGAGTAGACTAAAGAGTAGAAGAGGGATCATGCATCAAGTAATGCCAAATTGCTAATTGTGCACAGATTTTTTTTCTCATCACAAAATTAAAATCTTCAACAGTGCTAAAGTTCCTGCTGGCTATAACCTTGGACCTGGAACAATCAGCCCCCATCCTGGAGGAAGCTTTGCTTTCAGAGACCTGTGATGTCTTTCTCTATGCTGTGAATATCATTGGTTAATAAAGGGACTGTTTTGGCCTACGGCAAGCCATCTTAAAAGTAGGCAGGAAATCAGAGTATAGATAAAGGGGAAAGGGGCAGAGTCAAACAGAGATGCCAGCAGATACAGAGAGAGAAAAAAAAGATACTGCTCTGAGAAAAGGTACCAAGATATGTCCCTAAACAAAATAAAAATCATGAGTCATTTTAAGGGGAAAAAGCTATCTGGCAACATGCCTGAGCCATAGGCCAAACAACATATAATTAGTATAATAAGCTTCTATGTGTTTCTTTGAGACTTTGAGATTGATGGTCCAGATCTTAGGGCTAGGCAGAGCTAAAGAACTTCAAACAGGTCCAGAGGTTAGGGCTAGTCTAGGCCAAAAACTTGATGCTACCGGCCTGTGTCCAGTGTTTTCCCAAACTGAAAATGCACTTTTTTATTATTATTATTATTTAAAATTTCAGAACCTAGAGCCAATCTTGATTTAGAGCAACACCAGATTTTTTCTGAACTAATGCACCATATCTAAGTAGTGTTTATTTGTGAGGAATTATGGAACACAAATGGATACCTGGATTAGGAGCAGGGACTGGTAAGTAGACCATCACTAGCTTGTATATATGTTTTTACAATCCATTTTTATGTAAGGTTCTATTTGTTGGATATTTTTTATAAACCATAGTAGCAAATTACTGAAATAACTCCTTGAAAGAAAATATTTATTGGGTTCTGTTTGGAAGGTTCTTATGATTGGTATACCCTTTACTTTGAGCCTTCAACAAGGCAAATGATACATCATAGCAGAAGTCTATGGTAGAGCAAAGCCACCCATTTCATGTCATGCTAGAGAGTAAAAGGAAAAAGGGAAGATGGTATTCAACAGGTCCCTCCTTTCAAGGCTCACCCACAGATGTAATTTCTATCAACAGATACACTGATAAAGAGAATATGAAATAATTTAGATCCAGAAAAAAATGTGAAATATTTTCCCTCATATGTAGATCCTAGATTTAAATTTTTATTTATGAGCAATATGAGAATTTACATGGGAACAAATATAGCTATGATGATTAGAGCTAAGGATGAAAAGTTGGTGTTTTGCTTATGTGAGAGCCAAATATTTAAGTTTTAATTACTATACCTAAAGGATCCATAAAACAAAAATGGCTCTAACATGTAAGCCCCTTGTCTAAAAGCAGACAATTTCTGAAATGCTGGAGACTGTTTATGTAAGATAACAAGCATATGTTTGTTCTCCCTGAAACATGTGTATTTGTCCCAACTGCACTGGATATATTTGATCACATGTTTGTGGGAGATATGCAAGAAGAATGTTGCAGGATGTATGCTTGCCCCTGATTGGATGTAGATGAGAGATCTAGAAGCAGGAAGTACAACAGGACACATGCCCTTGATTGGACCTCATGAGAAATGCATAGTCTTATAGGTGTGTCTTTATAAACCTCTGCAAAATGTGACTTGTTACCATTTTCTGGGAACACGAGAATGGACATGGCCAGAGTCCATCATCCTGGCCAGTATTTCAACAAAGCTTGCTTCACTTAAAATTTGGTTCAAAATTGTGGTAGTGGACTTATTCTTAGCTGAATGGCCTAACATTTTCTGGAGACCACAGCAAGATTCAGACCACCCTCATTTTGCCTAGACAAAGTAAATTCAGTCTTCCTAAGTTCCTCCTCTTTAGGAAAATCTCAGAAGATTTCTCAGACCTGGGCCTGGTGATTGAAGACTGATGCTGCACTGATACCTCTGCTTCAAATGAATTGGTGGAGACCACATGATCCTGGGGTAACTCTCTAGGCAATGGGTAAATTCTTTTCATTGATGAACAGGCAACTTGTGTGGTGATATTTTGTGTATCCTCTAAGAAATAAAGCTTGCCTGAAGATCAGAGAGTAGAGCCAGCCACAGAGTTAGTCATAGTGGCTGGGCCTGGTGATACATGCCTTAAATCCCAGTGCTCAGGAGGCAGAGATTGACTGTATCTATGTGAGTTCAAGGTTATCCTGGACTATAGATTAAACCAGTCTATAAGAGAAACAGAGCCAGACAGTGGTGGCATACACCTTTAATCCCAACACTTGAGGTCACACACCTTTAATTTCAGCACTACGAAGGTTGAGACAGGAAGTGATAGGGCTGGGCAGAGAAAGGAATATAATGTAAGAGGATACAGCAGCTCTCTTTCCTCCCTTCCCTTCCCTTTTCAGCTGAGGGCTCAGAGGCATTGATTCTGAGGATCTGTAGAGACAGGATCTACCCCTATTGGCTGAGGAGTTGATGAGATGTAAGAAATGGCTGTGGCATAATTCTCTCTGACCATTCAGCTTTACCCCAATATCTTGCTCTGGGTTTTTAATTATAAGATCAATTAGGATTAATGAAACAAATTTGGATTATACTTCCTGCTATAATTTATCCCTCTCAGATCCCTGATGGCATTGATGGCTAGCCTAATGTAGCTTTGCCAGTTTAACAATAGCAGGCAACCATTTTCCCCACCCCAAGGCACCAAACACCTTGCTAGTTCATATGTAGATATCAGGCTTATCTCTTCTGGAGCTACTAGATCTTTTGCTGAGAAAGGCCAACAGGCTTGCCTTAATAACAGGCTTCATATTAAAGGATAAGCAGATTTAAGATGTAACTTTGTACTGTTCCTTTATTTAAAAGAACTTTATAATGACTGTTCTTAGTAGTAGCTACTCCTTTCTCTGGTAAATCACTAGATGGGAAGAAAAAGATTTAAAGTCTATTTTGAGGCTCTAAAAAATGTTCTAAGATGTATAAAGAGTTCAGACTATGAAAGATCAAGTAAGTTCTTGGGGCCTAAAAATAATTTAAAGTGTATAAGTGTAAGTTGTAAAAGTATAAGAAAATAATTATATATATATGAAAATATTTTAGATCCTTATCTTTTTATGCTATTGCTATGCTAAGATTTCAAAAATTCGGAGATTTAATTTGATATATGTATTTCTGATAAGCTGGTAGAGGACTATTTACTATTTTGTTTCAAACTGAGTATTTTAAATTTTCTCTGTTGTTTTTTTTTTTAACTATAGAGTTAAATGTATGTTGCAGAACAGTTAATTATACTGTGAAACTCCAAGACTGTGTTAATAAAATTAACCTTGGATCAGGGGATGGACCTAGCAACTAGTTAAAAAGAATTAACCATAGAAGATGTGTAGGACCCAGGAAGATGAACAAAGAGATACACAGGAAGGAGTAAAGAGAAACTTAGAGATTCCTGGGTTTGTTTGATTTGGGACGGAAAGAGAGACTCTGACTTCCTGGGTCTCCAACCAAAAAGGAAGGTCAGCTGGGTGCTTCTCAGCTTCTGTGATCTAGCAGGTTTGTACCCCAACATCTGACTCTCAGATCTTTATTGGTAAATAGAACAACTTAGATAAAATCAATATTTGGTGTCCACTGTGGAGCATGACATTATGTGGCAGCTTTTGCAGCCACCACTTCTTCCCAACACTGCAGGTGTTTCTCGGGTACCTTCCTCCACACTGATCTTCCTGTGTCTGATACCCAATCAGATGCCACCACACCCACCCATGTTACAGCACACACACACACACACACACAGACACACACACACACACATACACACACACACACAGACACATACACACACACATACACACACACACACACACACACATACACACACACACAGCTTCCATTGCTGCTGCTGCCACCATGAGCCCTGCCCCTGAGTGCCTCACACCCCTATTGCTACAGATGTCACAGAACACTTGATGAAACACCTGAGAGTGCTTAAGGAGAGAATAAGCAATTAAAGAAAAAAGAAGAAAAATCTTTTCCACATTAAGAATGAGAAATATCTCAATGCAAGAGTTAGGACTCTGTATAGTGCCACAATGGATGACTTTACAATGGAAAAAATAAGGAATAGGGATAACCGACCTGGCTTATAAAAATAATATAATGCTGGTTATAATTACTATCAGTTTTATAATTCATATTTTATCCTTACAAAAGCGGTTTGATAGCTGTCTGTGCCAGCTGATGAGTCGCTGGAGGGTTGCTAGGAGCAGGCACTCAGCTATAGATTGAGAAAGAGATAGAAAAGTAGAGGACGCCCCCCCCCATCAGAACCACAAAGACCTCGAATTTACTTCTGAAAGCACTTATATACATTTTTCAAGCCAAGATCAAGCAAAGTATGGTACAAGATATTCAAGCATTATCTTGAGGAAACCTCATGCTATCCTTGAATCAGACTGTGGGCCATGCTGTCCTTGAGTCATTCTTAGGACCATTTCATTATCACATCATGTGCCTCCTGCTAGCTCAAGCAATAAGATAATGAATTCTATCCCATGGGCTTATCGGACTATTCTCATGGTTATCAAAGCTAAAGCAAGGAACAGGTTGAATTCATAAGAACACTAGAATAGCTAAATCATGACTTTTATCCTGAGAATCAGTAGGAGAAACTGAGACTCTGTATGGGCTCCCACAAACAGCCATGCCAAATTTGAAAATTTGACTGATAAGATACAAGCCTTATAAAGACCTACTAATTAAAATTTAAAAAAAAAAATACACAACCACAGACAGAACAGTTTAGACAAGACTCAGTCACAGAACAGCATGGTAAAAATGAACAGGGGTAGCCCAAGGTTATTAAAGAACTTCCTTAAATGAAATCCTATAGAAATATTAGATTTTAGGAGATTTAAGAAAGTGGTTCTTTAATATGGTATGCATCCATGCTCTGTGAAGCAGATATTAAATTCATGGACAATTCAGAATAGAATTACATCCCAAGACTGGAAAGACTTAGCTACAGCAATAGTGGAAGCTGGTCCTCAGTTACAAGGATCAACAGGTCATAGAACAACAAAATAGGGCTGGAGGCATTAATATTTTCCAAGACCAGCCTCTAGGTGAAGGCCAGTGTGCTGAGTTGCAAAGACAGTGTGATTTGGATGATTATATCTTGGCACTATGACATTTAGCAGTCTTAAATGATAGAGACAGGGTTAAAGACTCAGGAAAGAGGTCTGACTGAATTACTAAAATTATATAAACACTTCACAGACCTACAGAATGGGCAAGAAACCGATCTTGCCTCAACTGCTTGACAGCATGCTATGTAAACTGGACATGCAGGACCCATAGGAAAATGGCCACGGAACTTTGCAGAGCAAGCCAAGATGGTCCTGCTTCTCAGAAAAAAACTGCCAGACATTCCATGGGACACAAAGAGAAGTGACTGACAAACTTTACCATAATGGGCAGAACAGTTCTTTAAATTTTCTGTTTCAATGAAAGGTATGCCAGACACTCTAGACCTATAGCTGAAGATGGATTTCCCAACATTATAAAGGAACTTTGGGTTGACTGTCCAGGCAATGAGATATCTCTGTCATTTCTAGAACTTTGGAAGTTGCTTATAATGCTCTTCCTTACTCAGGTAATATTATATCCTTCTGTGGTCTTTGATGGAGTTGAAGACTGGATAGTTATAATTATAGTTTTTCCTTAGCTATAATAAAAGGTAACTTAGATATAAAACTTCAGATTCACAAAGACAAAATAGATGATAGAATATTTTCTATAATTTTATTAAATACAAATAAACTAGATATTGTGACTTTAATTTTTGCTTAATAACTTTTGCTTTATGCCAAAATGGAAAGCATTCTTTTTGATTAGACAAAAAGGAGGTAGTGATGTGGGATGCCTTTCTGTACACTGTAAATATGTTTTATTACCACTATTTAATAAAGAAATTGTTTTGGCCTATGGCAAGGCAGTTCAGAGGCAGATGGAATGTCCATGCAAAGATAAAGATGAAGAATGATGGAATCACAGAGACACTGCAGGTGGCGTCCAGAAAGCAAGATGTAATGGAACACAAGTAAAGCCATGGAGGCATGTGCCAATACAACAGATTTATAGAAATGGGTTAAGTTGTAAGAGCTAGTTGGTAATGAGCCTAAGCCATAGGCTAAACAGTTTATAGCTAATATTAGCCTCTGAGTAATAGAAGTGTCTGCAGGACTGTAGGTGGGAGAGATTCCTCTGGACTGAGAGACTAAAAGGGTCAGAAAACTTCTGCCTATGGTTTCCCCTCCCCTTTTTTTCCTGTTCCCTCACCTTCCATCTACCCCCATCCACTCCTCCTCCACTCAGAAAGGAGCAGGTCTTCCATGGGAGTCAACTACTCATGGTGCATCAAGTTGAGGCAGGATCAAACTCCTCCCCCACTACATCAAGGCTGGGCAAGGCATCCCAGTATAGGAAATTGGTTCAAAAAATCCACTAATGTGCCAGCAATATGTCCTGATTCCACTGCTAGGGATCTGACAAACAGACCAAACTACATAACTGTCAATCACCTGTAGAGAACCTAGGTGGGTCCCATTCAGGCCTCCTAGCTGTTGGCACAGAGTCTATGAGCTTATGTCAACTGTCTCTGTGGGTTCCCCCATCATGCTTTTTATTTATCGTCTCCTTTTTCATACAATTCCTCCCCCATTTATTTCTTCAACTAGACTCCCAGAACTTTGGCCCAATGCTTGGCTTTGAATTCTTGCATCTGTTTCCAACAGTTACCAGAAGAAGGGTCTTTGGTGACAATTAGAGTAGCCACTAATCTGATGCAGGATAAGACCAGTTCAAGCACCCTCTCCACTATTGCTAGGAAAAAGTCATGACTGGGGTCATCCTTGTGTATTCCTAGGAGTTTTCCTGTCACCAGATTTCTCCCTAACCCCCAAATAGCCCAGTCTATCAAGATCTCTTTTACTAATTGTCCCTTCTATTCCACTCCCAACTCAACCAAGCCAATTCCATCCCCCATCTCAATCTCATACCTTCTACCCACTCACCTTCACCCCCAGTTTACCGAGGAGATTTCATCTGTTTTTCCTTCCCAGGGAAATGCATGCATCCCTCTTAAGATCCTCCTTGTTACCTAGCATCTCTGGGACTGTTTTTTGTAACCTTGTTATCCTTTACTTATATCTAATATCCACTTATAAGTGAGTGTGTACCATGTTCTACTTCTGGGTCTGAGTTATCTCACTCAGGTGGTTTTTTTTTTTTTTTCTAGTTTTGTCCATTTGCTTGCAAACTTCAGGATGTCATTGTCTTTTAACTGCTGAGTCATTCTCCATTGTGTAAATGTACCGTATTTCCTTTATTAGTTCTTCAGTGAAGGGACATTTAGGTTATTTCAAGGTTCTGGTTACTATAAATAATGCTGCTATGAACATAGTTAGCAAGTGTCCTTGTGGTATGATTGAGCATTATCTGGGTATATGGCCAAGATTGGTAGCTGAGTCTTGAGGTAGACTGAGTCCCAGTTTTCTGTGAAACTGTCATACTGATTTCAAAAGTGACAGTACAAGTTTGCACTCCACCAGCAGAGGTGTTCCCCTTCACCCCATTCTTTCCAGCATAGGCTGTCATTAATGCTTTTTTTAATCTTAGCCATTCTGACAGGTATAAGATAATAACTCAGGGATTTTTTGGGGGGGGGGTTGGGAGAAGTTTAATGACTGCTTCTATTTTCTTGGGGGGTAATATGTCTGTTTAAATTATTTATCTCGTCTTGATTTAATTTTGTTATGTGGTGCCTATAAAGAATATTGCCCATTTCTTTTAGATTTTTCCAATTTTGTGGAGCACAGGTTTTTGAAGTATGTCCTAAATTCTCTGGTTTCCTCAGTGTCTGTTGTTATTGTCCCCATTTCATTTCTGGTTTTGTTCATTTGGATGTTCTCTCTCTGCTTTTGGTTAGTTTGGATAAAGGTTTGTCTATCTTGTTGGTTTCCTCAAAGAACCAACTCTTTGTTTTACTGAGTTCTTGTCTTGTTCTTTTTGTTTCTATTTTATTGATTTCAGCCCTGAGTTTGATTATTTTCTGCCATCGAATCCTCCTGGGTGAGTTTGCTTCTTTTTGTTCTGGAACTTCAAGTGTGCTGTTAAATATCTAGTGTGAGATTTCTGCAAGCTCTTTATGTAGCATGTGGTGCTATGAACTTTCCTCTTAACTGCCTTTACATAGTCCCATTCATTTGGTTATGTTGTAGATTCGTTTTCATTAAATTCTAGAAAGTCTTAAATTTCTTTCTTTCTTGATTCTGTGGGGATTCAGTTGAGAGTTGTTCAGTTTCCGTGAGTTTTTAGACTTTCTGTAGTTTGTATTGCAGTTGAACTCCGATTTTAACCTATGGTGATCTGATAAGATACACGGTATTATTACAATTTTTTTGTATCTGTTGAGAATTTTTGTGTTTGGATAAAATTGTTTGTAGATGTCCATTAAGCCCCTTTGAAACATAACATTTGTTAGTCCCCTTGTTTCTCTGTTAAGTTTCTGTTTGATAGCTCATCTATTGGTGAGAGTGGGATATGAAAGTTTTCCATTATTAATGTGTAGAGTTTGATGTGTGACTTAAGCTTTAGTAATGTTTCTTTAACAAATGTGGGTTCCCTTGTATTTGTGTCATATCAGTACAAGAAAGTTCACAATTGAGACTTCATCCTGATGGATTTTTCCTTTGATGAATGCAAAATACTCCTCTCCATCTCTTTTGGTTAATTTTAGTTTGAAGTCTATTTTGATAGATATTAGTAGAGCTACACTGGCTTGCTTCTTAGGTCCATTTGATCAAAAGATGTTTTCCTAACCCTTTGCCCTGAGGTAATGTCTGGATTTGAGGTTGAAGTGTGCTTTTTGTGTGCAGTAGAGGATAAATCCTGTTTTTATATCCATTCCATTAGCCTGTGTGTCTTTATTGGTAAATTGATTCCATTGATATTAAGAGATGTCAATAACCAGTGATTGTTAATTCCTATTATTTTTTGGTAGTGGTGTTGTTGGTAGTGTGTGTGTTTTTCCTTCTTTGACTTTTGTTTGTGTGAGATTGTCTATTGCTTGTGGTTTTGTGAATGTAGCTAACTTCCCTGGGTTGGAGTTTTTATTCCAATACTTTCTATAAAGCTGTTTGTAGATAGGTGTTGTTTAAACTTGGTTTTGCTGTGAAATATATTGTTTTTCCTCTGCCTATTGAAATTTTTGCTGGAACAGCTGGTACAAAAGCAGCTAAGTGCTCAGAATATTGATAAATTGACCACTCCTTGGAATTCTCCTGTATTTGTCATTAAAAAGAAATCTGGAGAATAGAGAATGGCAACAGATATAAGAGTTATTAAGGTGGTTCAGCCAATGGGTCTTTATATCCTGGAATTCCCTTGCCTTCTTTATTACCAAAGGGATGGTCTATTATAGTGAATGATTTAAAATACTGCTTTTAAAATATACCTTTACAAGAACAGGATAGAGAAAACTTTGCCTCCACAGTTCCCACTTATAATAATTTTCAGTCTATTAGAAGAAACCAGTGGAGGGTCTTGCCACAAGAAATGTTAAACAGCCTCATTTTGTCAATATTATTGTCTAAGTGCTGTTAAAATAATTAATAAACTTTCCTCGATCTATAATTTACCATTATATTGCCTTGCTGGAGGTTAAAAACTGCTCCTGAAAAATAATACAAAGAAGAGATGCTATTACCTAGAGTATAAGATAGACTTACAAAATAGTCAACCACCGAAATAACAAATAAGGAAAGATCAATTGTAAACTCTTAATGATTTTTCAAATTTCCTAGGAGATATTAACTGGCTAAGGCCCACAAGTGGACTAACTACTCAAGCATTAGGTCACTTATTTCATACCTTACAGGTGATAAGTACTTAAATAGTCCAAGAAAATTAAAGTTGAGGCTGAGGGAGAGAATTGGCTCTAGTAGAAAAAAAAAAACACAGGATGCACATGTGGATTGCTTGGATACAGAGTTGATTGTATCTTGGTCATATTACCTTTAACTCATTCTCCTACAGGAATTCTTATATAGACATAATAGAATGTCTTAAATGCGTTTTTGTTTTGTTTTTACCACACAAACATAGTAAAAAAGTAAAAACCTATGTAGAAAAGCTTTCTTAACTGATTCTGAAAGGAAACTTGAGACTTTGTCATTTAGCAAAAATAGTCCCAGCGGAAATTGTGGTTCCCTTACTAATGTTAAAATTGCCTCAGTATGGGCAGAAAATAAACATTGGCAAAACCTTGCAGTAATTATGGGGGGAGAGGCTAGAAACAAATATCCCCAAAGCAAGAGACTTCAGCTTTTAAAAAATAACTAATTGGATTCTTTCTCATATAACAAAGAAAACACCAGTTTCTGGAGCCCCTACATTTTATACTGATGCAAGTAAATCAGTAAAGGCGGGTTATAAATCAGGAAATATAAATGATTCAAAGCCTTTATGATTCCATTTAAACGACAAAATTATATGCTATTCTCATGGTATTATTAGACTATCCAAAATTGCTTAATATAATTACTGACTCAATATGCAGAATAATCTTATATATTGAAACTGCCAAACTTATTTCACATGATTCAGAGTTAACATTGTTATTTACTTAACTGCGACAGGTAACCAGAAATTTAAAAAAAAAAAAATCCATTGTATTTAACATATCAAATCCCATATGAGTCTATCAGGCCTGCTGGTACAAGATAATGATGAACTTGGTCATCCATTGGTAGGAAATGGTTTGGAAGCCTCAGAGTTTCATCAAAGAAATCCACCATGTTAAAAGCAAAGGTTTGAAGAAAGACTGTTTGACCACTTAGTCATAAGTCAAGAAAATTATAAGGAAATGTCCTACTTGTTTCTTGTATAACCAAAACTTCATTACCTGTAGGAATTAACCAAAGAAATGAAATTTGGCAAATGGATGTTTCATTTCAGAGGATTTTGAAAATTAAAGTATGTCACTATACCATAGATACATATTCAGGATTTCAGTGGACAACTGTGTTGAGTTCTGAAAAAGCTAATTCTGTAACTGCACTATTAGAAGTTGTGGCCATTATCAGAATACCTGTACAACAAGACTGGCAATGATCCAACATATATCGCTAGTAAAATAAAATAGTTTTTTGCATGTTACAACATAAAACATATTACAGATATACTACACAATTCTATAGAACAAGCAGTTATAGAAAGATCTAATTGTACTTTAAAAGATTTGCTTAATAAACAAAAGAGTAATAAAGATAGCTAAATATAGAATATACAGTATTTTATTAACTTTGAAGTTTTTAAATGATAATTAGAAAGGAACAACAGCTGTGGAGAGTCATTGGATAGTAGGAAAAACTGCTGAATTAAATCAGCCTGTATATTTTTGTTAGTTGTAGTATTAGGTTTCTGGCCCAGACTTTCTGGCCTAGCCTCATATTTGGCTCCACAGACTCGCAGTCCCACAGTCCCACAGAGACACACAGATGCTTACATTAATTTTAAGCTGATGGACTTAAGGCCCAGGCATATAACTTGCTAGATCTTTACCCTTAAACTAACCCATGGCTCTTATCCTGTTCAGCCATGGGGCTCGGTACCTTTTCTCAGAGCAGCATAGTTGTTTTCTGTATCTTCTGGCTTGTCTGACAACTCTGAGGCATCTCTGCTCTGTTCTTCCTGTTCCCAGAGTTTTTTTAGTCTGGTAGCCCCGCCCACACTTCCTGTCTGCCTTTGCCCTGCCCACACTTCCTGTCTGCCTTTGGCCAATCAGCGCTTTTTATTAAACTCATAGGCGGGATAATTATTTACAATGGAAGATCATAAATCCACTACATATCCCCTTTTCTCTTTTTAAACAAGAGCCCCAAATCTAATTTCCTTTGTACATTTTTTTTTCACTATTATCTATAACAACTTGTAACTGACACTGTAAATAAACACAAACATTTATATGTTTTGGGAATGTGGGCATCATTCTCTAGGCTACTTCCTGCTGAAGGGGGGCATTGGCAATCCCATGGGAATCCAAAGAAAAATTTATGATTATATACAAGTATTTAATGGAGTACTCTGTAAGGCTGGGTCATCTCAGCCAGTCTCCTTGAAATTGTTCTGGATACAGAGCTCGGGAAACTTCAGCAGGGTACTCTGAAATGCTGAATCTTTGGGCCATCCATTTCCATTGGAGATTTTTCATGGGGTTTTTCTCTATCAAACTTTATGTTCTTTATCCAGGAATAAATCCACAGCCTCTCATTTTCTGTGAAATAAAAAGAAAACCTCCAAAGTAGCATATCTTTGGATTTCGATTTTAAAGTCAACTTATTTACAAAATATATGGGTTGAATTAATCCAATAGCATTTATAATCAACTGTCTTTTAGCAGCTTTTACTATTTCATTTTTAGTCAAGAAGGTTAAAGATAAGACAATAACATACAGTATCCAGACATTCTTTGTATTTCCCATCTTCACGTGGCTTATTATTTTTTACTCTATTTTTTAAGGACTTTCTCTACCCTTTTTCTTTTCTTTTTTCTCTCAAGCCTATGTATATTTTTAAACACACTCTAAACCATTTAGACTTTTTGGAAACTGTCTTCATTGTATATCTCTTATTTCCTATCTTGTTCTGTCTCTGACCACACCTTTGCTTGACTAGGGTGACTGACTCCACCCAGCTTCCTTGATTTCTTTCTGTTTCTGACCACACCTTAAATCTGCCAGCGTGTGGCTAAGGATTCAAGGTTGGTAGGATGGAAGGATGGCGTCTAGCTTTACAGAATTTAGCTTTTTAGCCCAGGTACTCTGGGGAATTTTAGTGCCCATAAATTCACCAAGTAAAGCATTGTCATCTGCTGCTCAATAACTCCATTTAAGTAGTTGGCAGCAGGGCCTTTTAAAAGACTCACAAGTGTTTTGCCTCTAAGGCTGAATCAGGAAGCTTCTCTTTAAAAAAGCCAAGCCTCAGTTTGCCTCTGGCAAACAGAGCTGATCCAAGAAAAAACCATCACTAGGAAGCCATCTTTGATTCTGTTCCTTTTTTGTCCTTATGAACAGGAACCTTAAATACATCATTTACAACATTTTGCTTATATTGAGGGTTCTGTGAGACTTCAGGAACAAACCATTTTACACCTTAAGCTGCACTCCAAAAGCCCACATGCCTCACCAGGGCATCTCTGTACCATGGCTCATGTAAAAAACACAATTCAGAAGTTGTTTTTGGTTTCAATATAATGCTCTAGACTGTTTTTAAGCTTTCTACAGCTTTATGTGGGTGTATATCGTGTATATCACCCACGTTGGATGCCATTTGTAGTAAGAGGTTTCTGGCCCAGACTTTCAGGCCTAGTCTCAAGGTTTGGACCCACAGACCCACAGTCCCACAGTCCCACAGAGACACACAGATGCTTAGATTAATTTTAGGCTGATCGGCTTAAGGCCCAGGCATATAACTTGCTAACTCTTTACCCTTAAACTAACCCATGACTCTTACCCTGTTCAGCCATGTGGCTCAGTACTTTTCTCAGAGCAGCATAGTTGTCCTCTGTATCTTCTGGCTTGTCTGACAACTCTGAGGCATCTCTGCTCTGTTCTTCCTGCTCCCAGAGTTTTCTTAGTCTGGTAGCCTCACTCACACATCTTATCTGCCTTTGGCCAATCAGTGCCTTTTATTAAACTCATAGGCAGGACAGTTATTTGCAATGGGACGTCATAAATCCACTACAGTTAGTAGCTACTCATAGCAATGGCTTTATCAGATATGTAGCAGATGACGATTGAAGTTTAGGTGTCAGTCCATCAAAAAATATCTTTCTGATGGATATGTCTTGTTTAAGCAAGGCTTAAAAGAATATACTCCAGAATGTACTTTGCTGAAATAAGAAGTTTCTGGCCCAGACTAGCTTCAAGATCTGGACCGGCAATCCCAAAGTTCCAAAGAAACACACAGGTACTTATATTAATTTTACACTGATCAACCTAGGGTCCAAGCATATAACTTGCTAACTCTTTACTCTTAAACTTACCCATGATTCTTATCTTGTTTAGCCGTGTGGTTGGTACCTTTTCTCAGAGCAGAATTTCAGCTTCTTTCCTCTCTATCTACTGGTGCCTCATCTGGTGTCTCTCTGGCGCCTCTCCTGGCTTCCCTGCTGGAATCTCTGCTTTGCTCTTCCTATTCCCAAAGTTTTCCTAGTCTGGTAGCCCCACCCATATTTCTCATCTGCCCTTCGGTCAATCAGCTTTTTATTAAATTAGTTGGGGGGATAAATATTAACAACATACCAGAACATATTCCCACAGCACTTTGCTTCTGTTGTCTTCCTGCATGCTTGCTGCTACTAGGTATATGATATGGGAATTACCTCACTGCATGTGTGTTTATTTTATAAATATATTCCATCTTATGGCCACTTTTATCTGTGGAATGTTTAAAATATGCTCCTCCTTAAGTTATATAATTTTGATGAATAAAAATAATGTTCCATAACTATGCCTATTATTACAAATGTGATAAAACTATTTTATATCACAGCTCAGGTTGATATAGAAAAATTGTTGAAACTCCCCAGATTTAATGCTTCAAAGTAACTTTATATTAAGATCACGTGTCTTCATAATTGATCTTAAGACATAGAATATCAAAAATAGCAGTCTAGTCCATGAGGCCATAGAGAACTGTGTGACTAGATCATAAATACAAAAATGTTCAATTGTTATTAGCTTGTAAATGAATTAGAACTTTTACTCATTCCTGGCCTCAATTATTAAGAATATATTTTGATGATCTAAGGCTACCGAAAATGACTTTATAGCCTCTGTTGAGGGGTTCAGGTATTATTAGGAATCAGAAGTTACACACAGGATAGAAAAATATATTTCAAGATTTAAAATGCTTTTATTGTCACTGTGGTATTGGAGACTGCTCAAGTGAACTCATATTAAGGAAATTAGGCAAACCTGAGCTACAACCAAACATTTATGACACAGCTATTCTGCGAACATGTTGGGAAAGCCCAGCACTTCTGTTAACCATAAAGTGTTAGTTTAAAATATCACTACACTTATAAATATAGGATGTATGCACAAATTCATTATTTCTTCTTAGGCTTCTCAATAGTTTAGCTTTTTCCCCCTGAAATACTTATAGCCTATTTGTTGTGGGATTGTGTTGTGCTCCATTGTAAATAATTGTCCTGTCTACTGGTTTAATAAAAACTCTGATTGGCTGAAGGCAGACAGGAAGTGCAGGTGTGGCTACTAGACTAAGAAAACTCTGGGAACAGGAAGAGCAGAGCAAGACTTCAGAGATGCCAGAGAAACATCAGGGATGAGATGAGATGAGATGCCAGCAGACACAGAGGAAAGAAGTTGAAATGATGCTGAGAAAAGGTACAGAGCCACATGGCCAAACAAGAGAAGAATCATGTGTCAGTTTAAGAGTAAAGAGTAAAGCAAGTTATATGCTAGGGTCCTAGGCTGATCCACATAAAATTCATTTTAACATCTGTTTAACATTCTGTGGGACTGCGGGTCTTCAGGTCTGTGGGTCTAGACCACAGGCCAAAAAACGACTACTTCAGCTATTTCTTTAATTAAATAATGGAATAGCTGGATCTTTCTTTAGAGCTGCAGCTGCCCCACTAATTAAAAAGATGAGAGATTTATTATATGTATATTGTCAGGATAGCTCTGTGACCCTAAAATGTAACTCCTATATTCAATATAAAAGAATCCGTTGAATATGTGTACATATATACGTATCTGTTAAAAACAAAAAAAGAACTTAGCTAACATAAAAAAATAGAGAGGAGATTTAGAAGTGTGAGAAAATAGAGATACCATCAGAATTTCCCAAAATTCTCATAGAATAATGTCCTAAAGTCCAGCTACATTTTGGCATTCTCTTCACAACCCTGCAGCAGCTTTGGAAACTGGTCTTTTAGATTACAATGTATTCTAAAGATATGTTGACCTCATAATAAAAACCAGAATCTGTGTTACATTGGAGAAGAGGTTTTGCTTTTGTTTATACAAAAGAAGAAAAGCTATGGTTACCACCAAGATCAAAAAAAATTAGATTCAAACAGGAGAGGCCTCTTGATCAGGAAAAGAAATAATTTTTCAGACAGCTTGGTCATTCAGACCAAACTAATTCATAAGACTAACCTTTCATTTGATTGACCTTAAAAAAATATTAAAAGATAATACTTTTTCTGTTGCCAAAAACCCCATTTTGTCTTAACAAAGATCTAACATGCCAAAAAAGAAACTCCCCAAAGTTAGAATTGATGAAGGGTTTTGCTTTTGTCCTTCCATGAGAATAAAAGTATCCAACTAAGGAATTTAAATACTACTGGACAAATGAAACACTTGAAGAAGTACAAATAAATCATCCAGAGAAAATGTCCCAAGAAAAAGAATAAATTGGCCTAATGATATGGCATACCCACAACAAGGTAGAATTTCATAAATCTTTCAAATGCTTGCTTTTGTTGAGCTCTACAAACATAAAAAGCATTTTTTTTTGTAGTCCCAACTCAATTGAAAACCAAAGATAGCTTTGTAATTGGAGCATGTCTCTCTCCTTCTCTAAACACAAGCATGCTTAGTAAAGAAAATTCCAAAATCTCTGTCTCATGCCAGAGGGCCACCTGCTATGGTGAAGACAAAAAATTATTAGAAACTATGCTATCACCACTAATCTTATAATCCTTTTATTTTATTGTGATTTTTAAAAACTTTTTAAGGTATAAATATTCTCTCAAAATGTCTAAGATCAGTATATATATTGATGGTCATATAGAGTACCAACTGATTGTAGAAATAGGCTTCATCTAGCTTTCTATACATGATTTTGGGCTTGAGTCTGAAGCAGGTAACTAGGAATTGTGTATCCTGGATGTACTTAATAAATTGTGATTCTTTAACCTCTCTGATATCTACTGCAATGTTTTTTTTAAATGTTTACATTTTCTGCAGTGAACCATAGCCATTCCTAACAGCAACCATTGAAGTCTCTAAAAAGATGTTGGAACGCCACAACAATTAATCTACCTGGAATTTGGTAACATCACTAAACTGACAAACACCACCCAAAGATCATCTTTGGACTATAAACTGCTAAAAACAACATCAGAACAGTTAGTTAAGAGGGTCCAAACTCACAGACAACTCTAATAATGATTTCAGTTAAGCCTTGTACCCGACCATCACACTGAGATTGAACAATGGCTAGTTCTCCCAGAACTTGATCTTTATCTCAGTTATTTTCAGAGTCCTCTAAAGATGTCATTTCCCCTTAACAGTAGGAGATAATTTTAAGAACATGATGCCCACATTTCCAAGAGTTGGGATGGATGGGTTTTAGAGTTCAATGGGCATTTGTTGTCATTTAAAAGGATAGGTCTCAAGTTGTTATTGGTCATGTCTAGGAAGGAAACTAAGCAAAGAAGATCAGACTCAGGATCTTGTTCTGAAAGTAAAGAGAAAGAGACAAGAATAATAAGATAAAGGAGTAGATTATTACATTTACCTTTAGAATAAAAAGCAACTAGTGGTCTCAAATATTTTACATTGGCATGAATTTTTGTATATTGGTACAAATTTAAGGTTGTTTTTGCTACAACACGCTGTACGATATTATACCTATGTAACTCACTGAAAACTGTAATGTAATACTAGTACTTTAAAGCTACTGTCTCAAACTGTTTAGGATAAGTAAGATAATAATCAAACTTGTAGTCATGTTAGATATGTTTTCAAAGGCAGATGTATTCAGATACATTTTAGATAGATAGCTGTGGGCTAGTGCTCGTGTACAATGTAAAGATTTTTCCCACTTGTATTGGTTTAATGAAACACTGATTGACCAGTAGTTAGGCAGTAAGTAGAGGCAAGGCAACCAGACTATGAGAATTCTGGTAAGAGAAGTGGTAGAGACATGGATATCAGCCAGACACAGAGGGAGAAAGATAAGAATGCTAGATTGAGCAAAGGTACCAAGTCATGTGGTTAAACATAGATAAGAATTATGGATTAATTTAAGTGTAAGAGCTGGATAGTAATATGCTTAATCTACTGGCCCTGAATTTACTATAATATTAAGCTTCCAAATCAATTATTTGGAAAGCAGCTGCTGGGTTTTTGAGAGTATCAACTTCTAACTAAAGATAGGTGGTTTTCAAATACTTTAGAGACCTACAGAGTTTGGCAATTAAGGTGCTTTAATAACATAATGCTTTTCATGGCAGTGAATATATCTGCTACTGTCAGTAGAGAATATGGTGGGCTTCGAAGAACCTCCATATGGTTCTTTAAATGTGGCGATGTTATCTATTGGGGGGAGAGGAACTGCCCTTCCCCTCACTGCTGACAGTTACTGTCCAAATTAGACAATCAGGACGCAAAGGAACTTGATTGCCAAACTTTGCGAAGATAAGATAGGCCACTTCTTCAAAATTCCTGCTTCACAGAAAAGTCTGTTATATATTCTAGGCCTGTAGGCCAAAGATGGATGCTTCAACATTACAGAGGAACTTTAGGTGACTTTCCAGGCATTCGATTACATATTCATAAGGAGGGGAAACTGTCTATCTCTTCTGGTTTTGGGACTCCTCCCCTCCACCAATCATTAGGACTATGGGCCTGAAAGTTCCAAATGTAAGATTTTTTTTCCTTTGTGCTCCTAAACTTTAGCTTCTGTCTCTAGTCTATATCAGCATTGGCAGGTCCAACTTGGCTGACAGACACCATCTGGGAGACAGCTATGGACTACAAATTGCTTCAAATCACTGTGAACCCTGGACTTTCTGGAAGCTGATATGAATCAGTACAACAATGTGATTATTCCTGACTCCTTCAGCTTCTAATAAATATCTCATTTCTTGAATCCCCTCCTGGCCTTTGACTAGCATGTTAGCCTTACTGGACCCTGACAACAACATCCCAGTTTCAGCAAGAGGTAGTTACAGAGAGAATATGTTGCCCCTTGCTAAGACAAGAGTAAACTCTCTGGCATGTTGAACAAAGCAAATACCTACAGTGCCTATTGGAATGTCAGAAAAAGAACCTGTTAAAATGAAATAGATCCAAATCTATCAACAAGTAAATTCATTAGCTGAAATAGTTTTATAGTATGATAGGGAACTCAGACTGCTCTATGTAAAAACAAAGAGGTTACTGTATAGCTTTAAAAGAAAATTATTGTTTCTGTACAAAACACTGAGTAATTACTAGAAATAATCTGGCTGTACTAAATAAAAACATTAGGAAAAAAAGAACTGTGCTGAAATAAATGACTGGCCCCATTATTATTTTTTCAGAATCTTCCTAGATAGTAACTCTGATGTCAGTGATCACAGGGTCTTTGACCCTCTTGGCTCTTTCTTCATTAATGCCTTGACTAGATAGTAATTTCTGCCTGGGTACCATAAAGATGATGGTTGTTAGATCCCAAAATAAATAGGTGCCAATCACAGAGTAAAGAATTTAACTCAAGATACAACTCAAGGGGAAAATGTAGAAGCTGAAGATATGTTTTAAGTTTTAATTATTGTACCTAAAAGATCTAGTAAACAAAATGCCTTTAACTTGTAAGCTCCTTGCCCAGGGCAGATACTTCCTGAAATGTTGGAGGCTACTTATGTAAGACAACAAGCCAGGTATTTTCATTCCCCTAAACAAGTCTGTTTAACCTAACTACACTGGATTTGTTTAATCATATATGTGATAAGTATATAGGCAGGATATGTCAGGATCTATGCTTGCCCTTGATTGCATGTAGCAGAAGGTGCGCAGGCAGGAAGTACATGATGACACCTGTCCCTGATTGGATCTGCTGAGAAATGCATAGCCTTAAGAGTGTAGCTTTATAAGCCTCTGCAACATGCAACTCATTGCCATTTTCTATGAACCCAGGAATAGACCTGGCCAGAGTATTTAAATAAAGCTTGCTTCACTTCAAATTTGGCTCAAAATTGTGATAGTGGCCTTTTTTCTCCCCATGGATTATCAGATACTTTTCTATTGCTGTGATAAAACACCGTAGCCAAAAGCAACTCAGGAAGGAAATATGTGAGAGTACTTTCTCAGTTGAGATTCCCTCCTCCTAAATGACTGTAGTTTGTATCGTGTTGGCAAAAACAAAATGAAACAATAACACAAACCCAACTAACTGGGAAAGGGATTAATAAACCGTACATGAGATAAAGCAGGAAGGGAGCTATTTTACTCCCAATCGTAAAAATTGCAAAAGCAAAAAAGATAAATACATAAGCCTTTTAGTGGAGCCAAATGATCAGGAAAAAATATTTGGAAAACTCTATTGATGCCTCACAAGTCAATTAATTGCTAAGACACAGAACCCAAGAATACTGTGTTCTGTGAGATGTCATCAGTTTAATATGGTGCTTTGCTAATTAAATGAGTAATGTGAACAAGTCTTAAAAGAGGATGTCACACTTGAATAGGTTAAGAGAGAATAGCAGAGTCAAGCAATCAAGATCATTTCTGAGTGGGTTCAACAGTAACCTCTTCAAAACAGTAAGTATTTTTAAACACACTTCTGGTGGGTTAAAAAGGTTGAAAACTGTTAGAGACCAGTCAAAAATGGCTTTTTAAGATTTAGTCAGGAATGAAAGTTGACTCATGGTGATCCACAAAACCTTTAACACAATCCAGAGTGTGTGTTGAATAGATACACCCTGCAAGTGGGTAAATCACAGAGAAAATTAACAGAGCCACAATAAACAAATTTTAAAAATCCATTTACCTGATCTGATGGTTACTGGATTTTTTTTTAAATAAATCATTTTTATTTGATGTGTGAGTGTTTTTTTTTGCATGTGTGTGAGCATAATGTGTATGTGCCTGGTGCCTGCAGAGTCCAGAAGAGGGGCTTGATCCCCTGAAACTTTTGGAAGCTCATAAATTACTCAGCTTCCTATACTGAGCCAATCTTTTCTCACTTGCAGAGTAAAAGAGTCACAGTGATTCGGCTATTCTAGAGTTTAAGTAAGTTCAGCTTGTTCCTTGCTTTAGCCTAGCTGTTCTGGGACCAGCCTGATTAGCTCCTAGGAAAGAATTCATTATCTTGCTAATGTAGAGTGCTTGAGCTAGTAAAAGGCTCATGATGTGAGGCTTCCCACTACCTAATTCAAGAATTGCACCAGGTTTTCTCAAGATAGTGTTTAAGTGCTTGTACTATGCTTTGTTCGATGTCTGGATGAAAATGTATATAGGTGCTCTCAGAAATAAATTTGAAGTCTTTGTGGTTTTGGACCATGAGTACCTCTCAATTTTTTTTCTATATCCTCTCTCTTCTATAATTGTATGCCTGCCCCTTCAGACCCCAGTGACTTGTCAGTTGGATCTGATAGAACTGGAGATGTTTGTTAGCTACCATGTGGGTTCTGGGAAACAAAACCAGATCCTCTTCCAGAGTAGCAAGTGTTCTTAACCATTAGCCATCACCCCATCCCATACAGGTTCTTTTACAGCCCACATATCATTGGCACATAGCCATGCCCATCTATTCCCTCATTGTCTCTTGTTCTTTTATATTAGCCAGGTAACTCCAATAGGTACTTTGTGATTCATAAAGCATAAAATCCTTACCATATATCTTTTTAAAGGAAAACTTGCCAAACTTTGTTTTAGGAAAATAATTGTTCCTCTCTCGGTTTTAATTTCCTGTTTAAAAAAAAAAAATGTACCAACAGAAGCCTGGGATTGCTATGCTGAGTTGCCATGAGTATGAATGGAGAAAATTCCATGCAGAATGTGTTGGCCGTGCTCACAGACTCACAGCTGTCACATTGCCATCTTGTTACAGCATTTGGAAAATCCTGTGTGCCGTGGGAGATTCTTTTTTACTTTCTTTCTTTCTTTTTTTTTTCTTGTTTTCAATCTTCAGCCAAGGTCCAGGTTTATTTCAACTTGCCCCAGTTGTGGAAAATCTGCAGAAACAGCTCTCCTCAGAGGTCCAAACTCCCTCTCTTCTCAGGCCTCCAAAACAGCTCTGGAATAGAAATATGTGACCTCAAAATCACACAAGCAACAACTTGGGAGAAAAGTCATTGAAAGCTGCCAAGAGGTCACAGCATTAAATACTGATTGGGTATCCCTTCTCTGAAATGCCTGGAAATAGAAATGTTGAAATTATGAAGTTTTCTATATTCTGAAATATTTGTGTGAATCTACCAACTAAATGTACTTAATATGAAATGATGACATTTACAAAATTCAAAACTTTTGAGCGTCATATTTTATAACATGTTGAGATTTGTTTTTATTTGTGTGTGTGTTCCTGAGTATGTGACACATTGCGCAGGGGCCAGAAGACTGTAGAAGTTACTGGATCCCTGAAGCTAGAGTTGGCAGGAGACTATGAGATCCATGACTGGAGCTGGGAACTAAACTTGGTTCCTCTGAAAGAGCAGTAAACACTTTTAAACTCTGAGCCACTTCCCCAGTCACATTATTTAGAACATTCTAGACTTTAGATCTTTAGATAGGCTAGGTCAAACTATTTCTAGGGGACTCAGAAACATGTTACTTCAGGTTATCTTAAAGATCTGCCCATGAAAGCCTCCAGGAAAGTTCTATTTATGGGATAATGTGGGAGGTTGTGTTGTTCCATTTTAAATAATTGTCCCAACCACTGGTTTAATAAAAAGAGCTGATTGGCCAAAGGAAGGCAGGAAGTGTAGGCGGGGCTACCAGACTAAAAACTCTGAGAACAGAATGCCAGAACAGAACACCAGAGGGAATTTCAGAGAGAGGCCCGGAAGAAGCAGAGGACAACTATGCTGCCCTAAGAAAAGGTACCGAACCACATGGCTGAACAAGAGACATGGGTTAGAATAAGGGTAGAGAGCTAGCATGTGATATGCCTGGGCCTGAGGCTGATCAGCCAAAAACTATTGGAAGCTTCTGTGTGTCTCTGTGGGACTGCGGGACTGTGGGTCTAGACCTTGAGATTAGGCCCGAAAGTCTGGGCCAGAAACCTCCTACTACAGGATAAGTGATTGCTTAAATCTCCTTCAGACATGTTCTTATCCTCTACCCCGAGTTTGAAAATGTCAGCTGTTAACAGCTCAGAGATGCACTTTTTCTAAAAATTTCCCTCAGAGCAATAAACAGTACTGGCAGATCACTGGGCCTTAGCCTTCAGCTTATGACCTATGAGGGGCCAATCTTGTCTCAAAAGAGATTAACATTGTGCCATGAGATCCAACATAATCCACAAACCTGACCATCAAATCGCCCAGACTTTATAAATACAACCTGTTGTCTACAGTGACACTATCTAGGGTAATTAACACATGATTGTGTTCATGCATGCTGAGCCGAAAGTCAATCAAATACTGTGATTATATGATTGTCTCTCTTTTTTTACTTTTAGTAATTTCTGTCATTAATGTGTGTGTGTGTTATAGATAATACAAAATTAACTTTTGTAAGTGCTTGTGGCTAGCTTGACAGTAGCAAACTTCTAAACCAGTACTCAGTGGCAGGAAATAGCAATGAATCCTTTGTGATGAAAAGACACGCACAAGTATAAGCTTCTCCTTGCATAGTATTTGCTGGTGTTCTTCCCTCAGACCAAGGTCATTCCCATGCCCAACTTCAGAGCTAAGGCAGAGAAAGCCAGGGGAAACTGTGGATACGTGTAGTCTATCCTCTGGCCCCAGGTGCCTATTCCTCCTCTCTGGTGAGGAAAATTGTCCACTTCTAAAATTCCCCAAATGGCATCAGGTTTAAAGTCCATAAATGAACGGCTCATCATGGTTCATATGTGGACAAAGTTGTCTGAACACAGTTGTTTGGATACAACTCTTCCTGACCTAGAAAGCTGCGACTGTGACAGAGATGATGACTTAGAGCCCTTCTGTGGCCCAAGTGGGCACCTATTGCTTACCTTCTTTCTATGCAGCAAGGAACACAACCTGCTTGAAATCCAGCCTCGCTCCTGGGAGTGATTCTATTACTCCTGCCTCAGTGCTTTGGGGTTAAGGCTTATTGCTCTTCTTTTTAATACCAAATGAGGCAAACTTGCTGCTGAACAACTTTCTAAACATGCTTCGAATCCAAAGGAATGTGTAATTCTTAATTTTCTTCATTTTCAACTTTTTAAATCTCTCTCTCTATATATGTGTATATATATATATATATATATATATTTGTTGTTAAATAACTTAAACTTGTGTGAATTTGTTAGAGTGGTTGATTGCATGCCTAAATGCTATATTAGTAATTATTTATGAGACACCTTCTTGATTTTGCAATATTGGGACACTGTGCAGTAACTTTTACAATTTTTTTGTCTAGCTGGAGGGTCCAGGAGACACTACCATGAAATTGTCCAAAGTCTTACCTAACCCCAGAGAACCGTCAATGTCACAGGGGAGGGACCTTCTTGTCTTCAGTACAGTCCAGTTCTACAGAACATTCTCACCATGATACCGAGCTGACTCTTGCAGTTATCCATATAGGGAAATTTTATTCTTCCATTTCTCAGATGAAAATTGCTAAGCATTTTGAAGACAGCTGAGAAATGCTTGAGGTCACTGAGGAGAGAATCTGGGCTAAGTTAGTTCATTTATCTATGGTCCCTTAGAGCTAGGCTATACAATGACCAAAAGCCCCACTGAACTGGGGAGATCACAGCTCATACCCCCCCCCCCTTTAGAGGGTGCAGGGCAACAGGGCACTGATGTGGTGTGTGGAACACAACTAAACATTCCCCCTGGAAGAATTTTGCCCTCTGGTGTATGATCTGTAATTTGTGTTTTGAACTGTACATTACGTGTTCACAGCTGAGTCTAAGCCATTTCAAAGCACTTACAATATCCAAATTTGCTTGTATGAGGGCAGTGCTGAGTCACTGGGCATTAGTGCAGGACAAGCATGACCTGATCTATGACACTCCAACAATGCACGTGATATTGAGTGTGGACTCTTTGCTCTGTCATCGTAAAAGGTCACTTCATCCACCCATGCTCACTTGACTTTATGCTCCCAAGTCAATTGCTCATATTGGGCTCAGAGTAAGATTTTGTTGTATTCTTTAAATCATAGTTGTTATTTTAAACTAGCCCATAGCCCATCCAATCACTTTTGCAGGAAAGATCAACTGGGTCAATTTCAACTCAATTTAATTCTTACACTATCTAGCAATAGCAACAGATACTACAGTTGAGGGTATTAGTTAAAGTATTAAACACTACAGTTGGGGTATTTAGTCAGGAACTAAATGAGGAAGAAACCCCAACATTAGTGAACCTTTCCAGTAAGGCTTTGCTTCAGCTAAAACTTTTTTGGGGAAACCAAGCTTGCCTATAAGCATTGCTGTTCACCATCTTCATGAGACAAACTGAGCATGCTCACAAATGATCCCAATCAGTGCTCTAATCTTTTCAACACATGCTCCTTGATACTGTGATAAGCACGTCTAGAAACAATTTGTCATCTTTCTTTTTTGAATTATGACCTTAAGATGAACACATTTTATTGATAGTACATATTAGCTATAACTTCATTCTCTCTCGTTCTTACATCTCTCCCTCTTTCCCTGCATCTATGGATTCTTAAAACAAACAAACAAACAAACAAACAAACAAACAAACAAACAAACAAAAAAAGCACTTGAAGAGACTATAACGTAGGAATATACCATCACTCTACGGGACATGGGGGATCACCACGGATCTCTTAAACATGGGTTAGATGTTCATTTTAAACAAGGAAACTACCTTCTCTTAGGAGGAGTGTTTCTGCTTTGTTTATCTGATTTGACCAGTCACTCTGTCAAACTGATATAGTTTGTATACTCAATTTTTCGGTGGAGCTAGGACAATTCATTGACCCTGTTTAAATGCAGCAACTCCCCTTAGGGTATTCCTGAGAAAAATAAATCTCATTTTTCATACTGTAAACTCCTTCAATTTAAGATGGTTGGGATTTCTTCCAAGAAAGGTAATATCTGACTGCAGAGACATAATAAGCAATCATTACCGCTCTGGACCAGCATCCCTCTTAGACATACTGTTGACTCAGTGAATATAAGAACTTGGCAATCAGTTGCCATCTGTATCCTGAAATGAGCATTAACTAGAAACTAGATTCATCCAAATTAAATGAAAAGAACGACTTCTTGTCCAGACCAGTGGCTCCAGCGGGATTGCATGACTTTTGGGGTAGACTTGGGCCGTTTTCCTCGCCCTGAGTAAACACTGCAACCAAGAATGTAGAATTTTCTGGTTAGGGTATGGCTAGACAATGGGATTCACTAAGGGGAGGGAAGATGGAATTTTTCTACCTAACTAAGGGAAGTGTGGAGTTGAAGATGAAGCTGCATTTTTCAAAGGACAATGGGCTGCTGTCACTAAGGACAGAACAGGCAAAATGACAGAACGCTGTTCAGTCAGGAAAGCCTGGTTGTAGCTATGGTGCAATACTGGCACTATACTGAGCATTTTCATTGTGTTGCACACAACCATGTTCCTGTTATTAACACAGAAGCATGGTGGTGTTCGGAAAAGCAAGGGGAGTCCCTTGGATAACTCACAAGTCAGTATGGAATTTTTAAGAAGCTATCTTGGAGGCATAAAGGAACCCAAATACAGACTCTCAAGAGTGAATAGCAGTGAGGATGATACAGGTTCTAACGTGATTGTACCTGGAGATCCCCTCCCTGGGAAGGATAATGTGATCTGTGGCAGAAGGAAAAGGCCTGAGCTGAGAGGAACTCAGAGCTGGGCTCTAAGGCCAGGTTTACTCATCAATGCCGCCTGAGCCTTGGCTGGTTGACACAACTTCCTGGGTCTGCCTGAATAGTTAAACCTCTGTCCTGGCTGAAGTTGATCTCATTCTGTAACCGTCTGGCTGGAGTGTCAACCAGCTCCCTCAATGTACCTTAGTGCTCCCGCTTCCATATGAAGAGGAACACAAGCCCTCGGTGTACACATCTCCCATGTCTGACTTCTTTCTTTTATATTTGTCACAAAGAAAGACGTGATCTTAGCAGGGGATGAAACAAGCTACACACAGACACACTAGCCACTGGGGGGAAGAGACAGAGCCTTGAGATGTGTTGTTTTAGCCAGAATGGTGAATGAATGAAACCAATGCTTACTGAGTGTCTCTACAAGTCAGACACCGATTCACAAGCACACTTTACATAAAGTTGCTTCCTTGAGCCCAACCACAATCCACAGCATCTTATTTTGACACAGAGTAGGAAATAGCTAACCACTTGTCCCAGGCCACACAGTCTTGTGAGTGACAGTGCCGGGTTCAAGCATAGTCTATGCTTCTGAAACCAACACACACACCCCTTAAGTCTCAGAAATTTCCCACTGCCCCCTACTCCCCACCCACCACTGGCTGCCTTCCTGGTATCCAGTGAGGTGAACCATGCCTATTAGCCTGTGATAATATATTGTATGTTTAATAAAATTAGCCTGAAAAACCAGAGGACAGAGCCACCTACAGCATTGTGGAAAGTCAGGAAGTGCTGGCCCACACCTTTATTCCCAGCACTCGGAAGGTAGAGATCCACCCGAATCTCTGGGATTCTCAAGGCCAAACAGAGCCAGGCAGTGGTGGCACCTATCTTTAATCCTACTACTAGGAAAGTTGAACAGGAATCAAGATAACTAGGCAGAGAAAGAAAGATAAGGCAGGAAGGCAGAAGTTCTTCCCTTCACCTGCTTGCCCTTTGGGTTGAGCACTCAAAGGCATTGAGTCTGAGGATTTCTGGAGACAGGATCTACCATTTTCAGCCTAAGGAGTTGGCTAGGTGAGAATGGGTTGTGGTTTATTCCCTATCTCTCTGATATTTCAGTTTTTCCCCAATATCTGACTCCAGGTTTTTATTAATAATACCAAATAAAATTCATGCAATAGTCATGGAATGATGTTAGTGGAATGACAACAGAAGAGATGTGGAATTAGAATGGAGGCTTCCTCTCCAAACTGGAGTAATGCCTGGCAGGTTTTCCTGCACTGAATTTGAGAGCTTCCTGGAAGAAATGGGCAAGGCCAGGAGAAAAAGGATTGGGTGCTCAGAGTGCAAAATAAAACATAAGAAGTCCTGGAGCAAGAACTCTAAACACAACATTCCCCAGGACTCTTCTGTGGAATCTCTCCTCCTAGCCAGTTCCCAGCATTACAGGCAGCTCTGAAAATAGTGGGGTCACTGGGTCCCTAGCATCTGAAAATGGTTCTTAGGGAGTTTCCTCAAAGTTCTTTCCTAAAAGTCATTAACTGATACCTCGTTAAAACATAGTTTTGAAGCAGCAATGTAACAGGAAACTAGAGGCATAATGTACCATCTTGTCCTGGCAAATTTTGGCTGGATGATGTCTCCAGACACATCATCCCAATGCCTTTCATTCATTCTGAAAAATTAATCCAGCATTCTCCACCTCATAGCTGATGTCACTGAAGCTTAAGTCAGGCTACAACTGGCCTTTGACTTATTGTCAGAACCCTGACTGCTGCTTTAACTATTTCATTCTAAGGAAATATTGCTTAAAAAGAGGGAGGAGTTATAAGACTCCTGAGATGCCTCCCCAAGTTTATATAAACAGTCAGTGATTGTAGGGAAAAGAAGACTCTTCTGTGGACTGTAGTGGGAGGTTTCTGGCCCAGACTTTCAGGCCTAACCTCAAGGTCTAGGCTCACAGACTCGCAGACTCTCTGAGACACACAGATGCTTTCAATAGTTTTAGGCTGATCGGCCTAAGGCCCAGGCATATCACTTGCCTCTACCCTTCATCTAACCCATGACTCATCCTGTTCAGCCATGGGGCTCGGTACCTTTCCTTAGAGCAGCATAGTTGTCCTCTGCTTCTTCCGGCTTCTCTCTGGCATTCTGCTCTGTGCTTCCTGTTCTCAGAGTTTTTCTTAGTCTGGTAGCCCCACTCATACTTCCTGCCTGCCTTTGGCCAATCAGTGCTTTTTATTAAACCAGTGGGTGGGACAATTATTTACCATGAAACAACATGATCCCCTACAGTGGACTTGACTAAAAGTAGCACAGGGAATTCTGTTGATGGAGCAGTGAGGCAGCTGCTTATGCTCTATAAGTATGCCTGCAATAACCCCAGTTATATTTCCTGACTCATAAGGCTGGTGGGGGGGGGGTGTAATTTCTTTAATCTGTTGTTGGCTCCCTATCTGAAGTGAATCGAGTGTCTGTTCATTCCTCCCCAGGAAACATCACACAACCACTACCTGGCACTCAAGCCTGGCTTCGCTGACCAGGTCTAAAGCCTTAGACACTAATTCCACTTAGGTGTTTTCCACTGTGCATACAGCAGTCTCCAGAGGAGAAACTGGGCTACCCAATGAGATGCTCGGAGCATCCAAGCATCACTGAGTTTTTATGTCTTTGAGGTCAAGATTACTAGTCCAGATTATGTCATGAGTCATGAGTTTCCTCTGCCTGTCCTCAAGGCCACAATAATTGATTGGTGGCATTTTCTCTTTGAAGACATTCCTTTTTCTTCCCAACCTAGGTTAAGCATATTCTGTGTTTGAAGCAACGGCTTATTTAGTTCTTGATATTCTGGTGGTTGCTGCATATACAGCCCAGGATACTTAATACTTTAGAAATCCACCTCTGTGAAAATACCACTCTTCCCTAGAAAAGGTCCCCAAACCTTGGTTTAAGATCAGCAAAAGGAAACTTTAAAAATTAACAAGACCTGATCTGGACCAGTATTATGTCACTTTCCTGGTGATGGAAGCTGGGCCAGACATGCTTGGGTAACAGCTATGTAGGTAGCAACCCTCTTGCAATAGCTGAGAGCTACCTTGGTCAAGGCTCCCCACTGTTCGCTCCATCCCAAAGCTTTATTTTCCTGCTCCACACTGCACATCTATCTAATCTGCCTCCCTTTGTTTAAGGCAGCCTCAGTAGGTTCCTGTAATCAGCAAACAAAATGGAAATAACATTTTGTGCTTCCTGTGTTCTTTATCTCCCACTTGGCCACGCTCCTCAAATACTACAGAATGTTTGCCCTAAACAAGGTGTGTGTCAGGGAGGAGTGAATGAATGGTGGCCCGAATTCACTTCCCTTCCTCCTAGTCATCCTTATGCCTGTAAAACCTTTTCTTCACTCAAAGAGTGTTATTAAGTAACCACTGTGAGCTGAGATGCTGTCAGGATAATGAGGAGCAGAAAAGGGTGTGCTAGATCTGCCTTTGTGCCTTTGAAGTCTATTCAACTAAGGCAGATAGGACACCAAGCACCATATATTACACAGACACATGAAAACCAAGGGAAATGATAATAAAACCAAGTACTTAATGAATGCCTACTGTATTCTGCACAAAGCTCTTTTATATGCCATCTTATTAAAATCTCACAGTAACCTTAGAGAAAAGTGTCATTACACATGCTTTACAGAGAGGACCTGTGACATTCAGAGATGACTTACCTCTATGTCATTCTGGGAATCTGTGATGGGCTCAATATATGGGGTCCCTTGTAGGTTTAAACTTTTATTCACAGTACCAAATAATTTAACAGGAGCATTAACATGAGACCAGCCAATGTATGTAAAAATGACATCAGATCCATGTTGTAATACTGCAGGAGAGGGTACTCTGGTGGGCAGAAGCCAGGGGTCACCACACATACTGTGCAGGCACAGTGGGCAGCAGTCTGTGTATGTGTGAGCAGAGGAAAGAGACATATGTCTTACATATTGTGCTCATGTGGAAAGCTTTATTAAAGACAGGGAAGAGAGAAGGGAGGAAGGGGAAAGAGGAAAACAGGAGAGAGAAAGGGAAGAGAGAAAAGAGAGAGGAGTTGGGAGTGTGAGTGACCTCTGTAATGCTGAGAGAGAGAGAAGGAAGGAGTCTTCTCTTAAAGGGAATAGCTGTCAGGACACGGGGTGAGCCAGGTTATTGCTTATTGGCCAGGAAGTGTGTCAGAATGCTAACAATCCATATCCCTCACTGCATAAATCTACTCAGAATAGATCAAAGACCCAAATCAAAACACAGACACACACAGCTGTGGAGGGAAACTTCTTCGGGAAAACACTTCAAGTTGGGATCTATGCAAAAACTTTCTGAATGGGACTTCAACAGAAGAGGAAATACCCTGGCCCCAAATTGACAAATGTGATTACTTCACAACAAAAACATTATGATCAGCAGAATATGCAGACAGTCTACAGACTGAGAAAAAAATCCTTGAAACTACTTCAGACAGGGACACAATCTCTAGACCATACAAAGAACTGCAGACATTAAATGCCAGTAGAGTCTAACTGCCAGCCAGTACATGAGTCAGTGAAAAAGCGAGCAGTTTCCAAAGGAGGAGACACAAAGGGCCAATAAATAATCTGTTTAAAGTTTTCAACACCCATAGTCATCATGGAAACACAAATTATAGCTGTTCTGAAATTCCACTTTACCCCAGTCAGGTGGCTTATCCTCAAGAAAGCAAAGCATGACAGATGTTGGCAAGGGTGTGGGGAAAGACCTCTTATTCACTGCGGGGGGGGGGGGGGGTGTTAATAAACTATTCCAGCTGTTGTTTGGGAATCCCTGCAGGAAAGACAGCCTGCAAGAAAATGCACTGTGAAGATGTGAGCACAAACCTCTAGACTAGATCAGTCAGACTGAACCATGGGTTTAGTTCTCTTACACATTTAAACATTTAAACACACTCAAACTTCGTGGGGAAAGTCTCCAAGTGACAACTCTCATGACAAAGC
Source organism: Phyllotis vaccarum (assembly GCA_033318265.1). Classification (NCBI taxonomy): domain Eukaryota; kingdom Metazoa; phylum Chordata; class Mammalia; order Rodentia; family Cricetidae; genus Phyllotis; species Phyllotis vaccarum. The sequence goes on from JARWLC010000011.1 coordinate 57,535,711, forward strand.
TCCAGGGATAGCTATCTCAAAATTCCCTAGCAAAGTAGCAAAGCATCTGTGACCTTTACAATAAGAATGAGCTCTATTGGCTGGCAAACAGAACTCAGAGCTGGGGCTTAGAGGGAGGATTTGCAATAAGCATAAAAATGGATTCTATTGATAGAAAATGCAAAGTACATGAGGTCTGTTTCACGAGGGACTGAGAGATAAAGCCCAGGTTTAGGGCCTAAGAATTCTCAGGACTTAGGGGAAATTCAGGTAGAGGCTGGCTCCTAATAGAATAGCAGAGAACCTCATGGTTAATTTGGCCATTTTCACTGTGGCCTTCCAAGTGGTCAGGCAGCACTCCTTCTGCAGGCCTGTGTTTAACAATCCTGATTTCTGCAATGTTTACTTAGTTTAAGCTGTGCTTCCTGCAAGTCACTGTGGGAATTATTATCAAGGTTTCCCTAGAAATTAAAGTTGGATCTAACCAGAAGTCCCAACTATCATGCTCCTGGCTTTACCCATGAGACTCTGTCCCACAGAGAGGCACTTGCACATGAATGCTTACTGTGACATGATTTGCTACAGCAAGGGAACAGTAACAGTCTAGATGGCTGTCAACAGATGGACAGAAAAAAGAAAATATGGCATATATACACAATGGGATTTTATTTCAGCTTGAAATAAAAAGGAAATAATCAGGAAAGTGGATTGATTTGAAATTGATATTTTAAGTCACTAACTTTTTAGTCTCAGAATCAGAAAGATAGATGCTGCATATTCCGTCTTGTATGTGGATCCATAGCTCATGTGGATCATATACTCGTATGTTCACATATATGAGAATATGTGGGGTTAGTGTGGGTCTAAGACATAAATGGACAGGGGACCACAGAAGGAGGAAAGGTGTTGAGGGAGGGCAGGGGAAGCTTAACACATGCTCATGAGAGCGGAAAAGAGTGGGAATGTCTGGGGGGATGTGAGGGCTCAGGGGAAGAGGCAAGCTGATCTACATAAGTTATGCTTCCATAAAGTTGACGAGTATAGAAGGAAAGAATGAAAATATTATCTGCTGAAGCTTTTAATAATATTAAAAATGCACCATTAAATATTTTTGTCTTTGTGTTCAAGTTATAGAAAGTAAATATGTATTTAAAACTTTATCACAATGAAAATATGCTATTGGTGCTACCAGGGAAGCAAAATCACTGCATGGTAAGGGATTGAGAGACAAAAGCTGTGGACCTGCAGCAGGTCCGACTGATGTTCCCTCTTCCAAACTCACCCCCTAGGCACTGTGTGTGGGGAATAGGAGTTTAGAGAGGGTTCCCACCAAGGACAGCTTTCTCCCCCTACAGCATGTGCACCAATGGGACTGTGGTGAATTGCTGCTTTTCTCGAGGAAGTCTAGAATCTATGTGTACAAAGCAGGGATTCTTTGAGGGCAAACTTCCAATCTTCCCTGTTACATAGAGCTCCAGAGCTTATTGCTGAGGAAATTAGGCTCCACAAGAGCAGATGTTTGCAAGGCTGGTCATGGCTTCACCTGAGCTGCTCCAGTAACCTGTCCATCAGATGCAGCAGGGCATCTTTTTATGAGAAGAACTCACAGCCGAGAGTGTGAGACAAGGACTCTGTGTGTTACCACAGTGGCTTCCACACAAAGCACATTCTCTGAGAGTCTTCCACAGGAGGGACTAATCCAGCTTGTTTCAACAAGATGCCTAGGATTACTTTAGTGAGGGGAGCAAGGTCAGAATTAATGTGCAATGAGAGAGTCCAAGAAAACACAGTGGTTATGGCTGGGACAACCATGGATGAGAGAGACAGGAATTGTGATGTGAGAACATGGTGCCCTGGGGACCAGCAGAAGTGATTCTCGGCACAATGGGAACTGGGCCTGCTGGGAAGAGTCTCCAAGCTAACACCTGAATCCTACTACAGGTTCCCATGGACATGGTGGAGCTAGTGGCAGCAACAGCTGTCTGTTCCTCTCAATTGACACCTATTTGTAGATGTCCCTCTGAAGAAGACCTTAGCCAAAGGACAGAAAATCATTTTACTTTTTGATGTAGCACAGAGGGGCTGTGAGTTGGGTTTTTTTTTTTTTTCAGTGTAGGAAAAAAGACATCTCTATGACTTGGGTTACACAAACTTTTCTTGCATGCTACTCTTGAAGCTGCAGACTTCAGGCAGGTGGGTGGATGGGTGTGGAGGAGGAGAAAGCAGAAAGACAAAGGGAAGTGAGTGGGTGAGTTCTTGGGAACCTGTTGGCAGACTGCTCAAGAGACTTTGTAGCTGAGGAACCATATTATGTTAATCTATTCTCTAATTCCTCAGCAACAAACACTACCCACCTGACGTATGAAGGGCAGGGCAAGACTGTTCCGAAATCTGCTTCAAAATGTCAGTCAGCTTGGAGAACACAAAAGAGATGGAACACTTTTAGCATAATTAAAAGACATATATAACTGAGGGGCCATGTTGCTGACAGCTAGGCTGACGAGCTGAGGGCAAGGCTGTGATAAATGGGAGGGTTCGCAGGCTGACTGCTCGGGACAGGCACGGATGACTGAAGTTCCCAGTGCTGAAGGTGTCAATGAGAGAAGACACAAAAGCCCTGGATGAGAGTGGGGACCAAGGTGTCACAGCCTTTCAAACATGAACTAGGAACGGCAGGATATCTGAATGCTACACCTGTCTTTAAGTATGTTAAAACTATGGGGTTTTTGTTTTGTTTTGTTTTGTTTTTTTCCTTTTTAATAAAATAAAGTGGCTGGATGGATGGTTATGTGGTTAAGAACACATGCTGCTTTTGTAGAAGACCCTGGTTTGGTTCCCAGCACCCACATGGCAGCTTACAAACTATCTATAACTTCAGTTCCAGGGTATCTCACACCTTCTCTGGCATTGTTAGGCCCTGCATATATGCAGTGCACATATGCATATGCAGACAAAACATTCACATGAATAAAGTAAAATCTTTAATTAAAATAAAATAAATAAAATTGAGAAATATGAAAAAAAGGTTTGATTGTGAAACTAAACAATCTTAAATCTTTCATATTTTCCATCTGTCTATTGTGGGTGGAGGTTTTTATGATCTGCCCAGACCCACAGTCAGCCACTTTTAAAATAATCACTTAGAGGCTTAATATTAATTACAAACTGTTTGACCCATTGCTCAGGCTTATTACTAACTAGCTCTTAGAACTTAAATTAACCCATTTCTATTAATCTATGGTTTGTCATATGGCTCATGGCTTTGCTAGTGTTTTAATACATTTTGCTCCTATGGTGGCTGGCTGGCATCTACTTGACTCTTCACCTCTGAGTGATTATTTTAAAAGTGGCTGTGGGACTAGAAGGACAGAAGAACCTTTGTCTACATTTTGTGCCCCACATTGGGTACCATGTGAAGTGAAACACCAATTCGATGAACTAGATAAAATTTATTAGGAAAAAAAATCAATAATCAAAAAATAATCACAACACAGATCAAAGCAGATGCTGCTTCTAATCCAGATGTCACTGTCCTTCATTCTTCTCAGGAGTAATGGGAACAAACTGTCCTGCTTTGACCACCCAAAAGAGAGAGCATGTGCAACCCTTCTCCTTCAGTTCTTGACAAACAAAGCCACAACCTAGGGTAGCTTAACCAATATCATTGGCTAAATGGGTCAAATTCCCACAACAGTCAGTCAATGAGAATTCACTTAATCTCTCAAGCTTAGGCTTTCTTGTCTTTTAAAAATGAGGAGAATTAATTATACCTACCCCTTCCAATAGACATAAAGAATAATGTATCTATGGAAGACTAGAAAGATCTCACTCATCTCAGTCCATTTAGGTTTACTGTAACAAAATACAGGAAGCTGAATATGTTATGAAGACAAAAAGTTTGTGTTTTTTTTCTGATCCCAAAGTCCTAGAGTGTGGTGCCTGCTGTACCTGACCAGCTTCTGCTGATACTCTCCAGCTTCACGATAGCATCATAGAAAAAGTAGGAAAGACAACAGGCACACAGAAGAAGCCTACGGGGTAATCTTGCTTTATCAGACTCCACTCTCAAAGTAACTCACCAAATAACTCCTTAGAAGAGAGCTTTAACTTTGAGTGTGAAATTCCCATGACTACTTTTTGACAGTCTCCAGTTTTTAATGCCCCTTTTTCTTAATATTATGATGTTGTTATATTAGGGTCAAGATTTCACCATCTGAACTATGGGGCTGGAGGCGACCCACATACTCACCACAGAAAATTCAGGAAATATGGCCAGACTACGCCAGAAGAACATTCCAAAACTTCCCCAGGCCATCAACATTCTAAAATTATTCGAATTTCCCCAATGCTACTCATTTACCTCCAGTAATCCCCAAGTAACTTTCTCTGACCTGTCCTTGTACACGGGACCCAGTGGAGATCAGAAGCCCAACCAACACCTCAGACACTGACACACAGGGAACAAACCACACTACCAGTAACTCACCCCAGAGTTTATTTAAGAAGGTTGTGGGACAGATGCAGAGGAAAGAAAAAAAGGAGCAGACATCATGTGGCCTTTCCCTTATAAGAGAGCAGGTGGATACAGGATTGCATTTGTCCATATCCATAAACTGTACATGGATAAAAGAGGTGTGTCCAGGTAGCATGCAAGGGGGGGGGATTATGTGGCCATGCCTGGTCATGCCTATGGGTGACAGGGGTATGCCTTCCACATGCAATGTGTTCTGGAGGTGACACATTGGGGCAGCACATTTACTGAGTACCATGTACCAGAAATCCTTACGAACACTATTGTCAGACATCCCAACTGGAGTGTGATTCTCCTCTGACACAGTTACTTTCAGTGTCAACCTCCTCATTGAGAATGTGGTGGGTTGTAGGTGTCAAACAGGGTGAGTGGGTGAGGACATGGATTCTGGCATCAAATGGACCTGATTTTAGATCCAGGTTTTTCTATCTCAAGTTGAATGACAGAGTGTGAATCTGAAACGCTTGTCACTCCTTCCCCTCTGGTGGCACTGTTTGGGAAGGCTGTGAGGTATTATGAAAAGACCAGCTGGCAGAAGACGTTAGAAAGTTACTGGGTCTTTTACATTTGTTTACAAGGTAAAAGTTCTCAGAAACTGGTCTCGAGAATAAAACCAAGCTTAGATTACAAAACACCCCTTGCCTCAAAGTTAAGCAAGATTATATCCTGTAGATGCTGTCACATATGGCCAAATATTTTATTCTATTAGACATGTCAGTATAAATAGTATGCTTCTCCACAGTCAAAAGGCTGGGGAGGTTCAGGACAGAAAGCTTCTGGTAGGCTCTCTCTGTGTGTGAAGAAAGTTTGGCTTGGAAACAGATGTTTATTTCTTTTGGAGAAATGAGAAGCTACATAGGTTAGAAGGAAATCTCTTTGGCATAGTATATACAGCTGCCTGAGGGTTACAGAAAACTATCATGACATAGGGGTAGTTAATATCTTTTTAGATTTATTTATTTTATGGTGCTTTTCTTGCATGTAAGTATGTATACAGCATGCATGTCCAGTGTCCTTGGAGGCCAGAAGATGTCATCAGATCCTCTATAGCTGGAGTTACAGATAGTTGTGGGTTGCCATATGGATGCTGGGAGTTGAAATCAGATCGTCCAGAAGAGTAGACATGCTGTTAAGTGTTGAGCCATTTCTTAAATGCTGAACCTTGATTAACAATTTAATCAGATTTTAAATTCCTAAAAGTACAGCACACTTCTGATGTGTTTGTAGATGGTTCTTCTTGATATAATTAGATCATGAAGACCCTGATCTTCATAAAGGGTACATGAATTCCCCAACACAGTGCCAGTATGACATCATCATGAGAAGCTGGGAACAAAGTAGAAGGTAAAGAACACCTTGGAGAAAACAGGTGAGCAGGTTATCCCCTTTTGACCCCTTCTGTCTGCTTGCTGGACATCACTATGTGAGCTATCGGCACCATGCTCTCTTTGCCATGACTGACAGGCACCTGTGAAATCATGAGCCAACGCGAAGCTTCGATGATTCTCTAAATTCTTCCCAGCTGGTGTTTGAACATGGTGATACAGGCAGCTATTGCACTTTGATTATTTGAGAAATGTTTGCCCAAGACTATGGAACAAGCTTGGCCTGCTGCCCATCAAGGCTGATGCTTGCTGTTTCTCCCCTATTCTTTTTCTTCCTCAGTAACTGCAGCCTGTTCATCAACCTAAGGCCCAAACCAAATCACCATGATTAGAAAATAAAGTATGAAAAAAATTATTTCTAATTTTAGAAAGAGAGAAAATCAGTAGTCTTTAGCCTACCCTAGCATATGCTTAATTATGAGGGCCCATTTGTGGAACTGTTTGGGAAAGATTAGAAGTATCTGTTTATTGGATATATCTACAAAAAAAATGGTTTATTTTTAAACCTACCACAGCAAATGAAAAATCATCAGACTTTCCCCTGCAATAGATGGCCAACACAAACCAAACTCAATGGTATTTTTGGAGGTCCTTTGTGTCTTAATAATTGTTAGGGTTTTTGTTTTGACATTACAGGTCCTTTGTGTATATGTTATGGCTTCTGGTTCTGTGTTGTTGTGCTCTCTCTCTCTCTCTCTCTCTCTCTCTCTCTCTCTCTCTCTCTCTCTGTGTGTGTGTGTGTGTGTGCTCAAATGTCTCTGTTTCTATTTGAGTCTCTGGTACTTTTTCTTCTCTGTTTTTATTTTCTCTAATTTTGTTTTATTATTATTAATTTAGATACCTGTTTGCATTCTAATGAAATAAAAGGGTATAGATTTGAGTGGGTAGAGTAGTCCAGAGGATGTGGGAGGAGTCTGCAGAAAAAAATATAATCAGGAAATAATGTACAAAAAACTACTTTCAATTTTTTTTTACAAAAGGAAAGAGGGTAAAGTTATCAGTCTTTAGTCCACCCTAGCATATGTTTGACTGTTTGGTCCCCAGCTGTGGAACTGTTTGGGAAGGGCTAGAAGGATCCAGCTGTTTGTTAGAGAAGGTGTTGTCACTGGGGGTAGGTTCTGAGGTTTCAAAAGCCCATGCCATTCCCAGTTATCAGTGCACCCCCCCACACACACACACCTTATGCTTATACATAAGATGTAAACTCTCAGCTACTGCTTCAGCACCATGCCTGCCTGCCTGCCGTCGTCATATTTTCTATCATGACGGTCATGGACTCTTAACTTTCTGGAACTATGAGCCCAAATTATGTGCTTTCTTTTATAAAGTTGCCTTGATCATGGCATCTTGTCACAATAGAAAAGCAACTAAGGCAGAAATAATAGATTCCCTATCTCTGCCTATCCTCCAGCACAGCTAGCTTATAAGTGTCTGGCTTGATACATATTTATCCAGAGTCACAAAAAGAGAGTGAACTTTGACTAGAGGTAACTAGGGAATCCACATGGGTTACATAATTCAGGTCATGGATAGGCACTCCTGATCTCAAATTCTGTTGACTATGAAATGTTGAACTCATTTCAGTTTTTAAAAATCACATTGTGTCTTCCAAACTCTCTTACAGCAAAAAGCCAACTCTCACAAGAGATGCTGAGAGTTCTTATATCAAAAAGGACATTATGCATTGAAGCTGAAAGCATTATTGGCCAATAATGGCTTTAATTACATCTCTACACAGTAGGGGACTCCAGGGTCAGTTCTGTGAGTTATGGTAAGGACATATTTAATCTTTCTGTCCAGACTGTTGTTGACTTATTACATCATGTTGGCAGAAGGGTCACTGATTATCAGGCAATACATTCTCACATTACAAATCTAAGTAGGAAAGAAGGAGGTGGAGCAAAAAAAAATTTTTTATTTCCTTGGAATATTTGTCTTTGAATTTAGTTTAATTTAAATCAAAGTAATTTAATTGTAAGGCCATTTTCTTAATCCCTGCAATATGAGAGTTTCTATGAGATTTAGCTAAATTGGCATACAATAGGTATGTGAGAAGCCTTCCATAACTTCCAGCCACCCTTTGGGGGAAGAAAGCATGGTAATACACTTGACTGGAGGATACCATGCTCTTGGTGAGACCATGCTGAGGCAACTCCCTTTTGTGTACCCGAGTTTCTCTAAAGGGACAACTGTACAAGGTAAACACTCTGTGAAGCAATCCTGTCCCCATTGGTGATTAAGTAATCACTTTTAGACCCAACAAAGAATAAGTTGGCATTCACAGTCTGGGTTTCTACAGTGTTACATTTAGAAATAGTGCTTGATGAAGATTTCAGCACTGTTCCAGTGACTGTTCAATTCTAGAGATGCCAGGGAACACCAGTGATGACAGTCACCTACATGGGCCCTGTTAGAGTGCAGGAGGCTTTAATTAACCGGACAGTCTGATACCTCCTTTAAAAAAGGAGAATTTGCTCATCAAACAGATGATTATTCTCAGCAAGAGAAACACTGCTTTATTTGGGCCTGTTTGATGCCTTTGCTTGTGAAGAACCTGCTTCTTTGCAGTGAGTTAGCACAGAATAATTATTTCGTAAATTTGACATGGATAATTAGAAGGGGAGAGATGCACGCGCCTGCAATCTGGAGTCTCAGCTGCAATTATCTGTGGCATTAATTTAATCTTAATTTTGACTGTTTGGTGTTCAGAACAAGAAGTCTTTGTTTAGACAATGTTTCTTTTTCTAAGTGACTATGCATGCATATACGACCTTCTTCATTAGACCTGTTCTGTGACCAGCCCTGGACCAGGCACCAGGGAGACAGAAATGAGGAGGCCTGCACTTGACTTAAGATGCTCCAAGCCCAGTGGAGAACAGACGTGAACTTACCATGAACTTGCAAGAAGAAGAAGAAGAAGTGTGAGCTTGGGGAGGCTGTGACTGAGTTCCCTGCTCAGAGCCGGGAGTGGGTGGGGTCAGAGGAGCATATGTGTGAGCTGGGAAGGGACTTCAGAGAGAAGGAGCTGGCACAGGCGAAGGTTTGGGAGTTGAAAGTGCAATTGTCATTTAAGGAACAGTATTGAGCTAGTTTTTCCTGGGTGTACTGAGAACTAAGGCTAGGCAGCAGGTAGATGTCTGCTCTCTTCTGAAGACATCTTTATTTCTGCCTGGCCTCACACTCTCTCCTCCTTCCCCTTCTCTCTACCACTCTTTTTCTATCCTTCCTCATCCTCCTTCCATCCATATCTCCCTCCCTCCTTACTTACTTGGGAACCTCATTTGACTGAGTTACAGCAGTATTTTTCTTATTAAAATATTCAGTTATCATAGAAAGCAATGGAGCTCATGGTTACAATTTTATCCACATATATATTATATTATGTATATTAAATGTGCGTATGTGTCATAATCTTGCACTTGAGTCTTATTTAACCTCTAGCTCTTGCTGGTTATTTTGAAATACTGAGAAAACACCAAGCAGGACAAAAGGAGACAGTAAGCTTGTAGAAAGGGTGCTCAAGATCCGAGTCTGTTGCGAACACAGTGAGTGATGAGTACAGCCAGCATCACCCTGGGAAATGATTTATAGCCAAAGGACTGTGAATTGGTAGCGTGACCCAGTAGAACAATTTGGGGGTGCTTGGTTCTAAGAAGAGTTAGATGTTAAGAATTAAAGGTTTTGTAGCAAGACTTTCCCTCTTGTGGGTCTGGATTGATTAGGGTGGATTGTGACACAGTGAGATTGGCTTTCTTGGCTCGTTCTCCTGCTTCTCTTCTCATGCCCTTCTTTAGTGATTTATGCTGTAGTACTCTACTGTAGTGTCTTTACCAGAGATCAATGGGTAGGGTTGTGCCATCTCAGACTTCTAGCTCCAAAGCAGTTATCCATATAGATATTTTCATCTTATAAAGCACCTAGAAGCAGGCATCTTGCTCTAGACATACAAAGTGGATGAAGATACTATGCCTACGCTTATTTCCTCACCTAAAAAGTGGAGCAAGGGGGTCAGAGAATCACTAAGGCAGCTCAACTCACCATGGTTCCCCGAAACTAGAACCTGCAGAACTCACTGATGAGTTAGGTAGATTGTCTCAGATTCTAAGAGGAAACAGGGCTTTCCATGCACCCCTCCCACTCACATTGCAGCATCTGGGGGGTAAACCCAGTACTATTTGGAGAATTTAGAAAACGAAAGTTAATTCCTTGGGTTTAAACCAAATCTATGTCTCTTTTTGCTTTTGGAAGAAAAAATGGCTTTCAGATCCTAAGCATACAAGGCAAAAATTCACACAAACTTTGAAGAAGTCATTTAAAAATGAAAACTGTCAAGTAGACACAGAAAAGCACTGATGACATCCAGCTCACCCTGCGGACCATTAGTGCACTAAAGTCTATGGCATTGCATCTTTTTATATATTCAAGAACAGATGGTGGAGTAAAGAGCTCAGCCAGAAAAATCATTTGCCATGCAAGCCTGGTGACCTGAGTTTGGAGAACAGAAAACTATGTAAAAAGACAAAGATGGTGATGCACATCTGTAATCCCAACATTCTTGCAGCAGGGTAGCAAATGGAGGAAACAGATGAACCCCCACCCCCCCGAATCATAGGCCTGCAAGCCTGACATATGTAAAGAGGCAGTAACAAGAGATACAACCTCAGCAAGGAGTCTTGCAGGGACCAACACCTGAAGATGACCTCTGACCACCACAAGAATGCAGCAGCATGTATGTATCCTCATGCTTGAGAAAGAGCTAAGGCAGCAAAACAAGAAAGAACAGAAATAAAATGAGGGAACCCTCCACATTAGGGTGGCTTTAGCATGAGTCTCTAGCTCTATAACCTTCTTGAAATAGTCAAGACATTCTTAGAAACCAAACAAGACTGTATTTTTATGACTATCTTGGTTCTTCTGTTTGCTTGATTACCAAGTTGGCAGCCATGAATTAAAAACACTGACATATATCTCAGAATATTTTTGAGCTTCGGGATATTACCTGGGCCTGGGAAGCTTCTGGGCCCGTGTGAAACAGGTGGGAAGAAGGAGGAGTTAGTATAAAATAAAAGGTCCCAGCTCAAGACAGCAAATAAAACCCAACTGGGATCTATCTTGGGCATTTCTATCCTTGAGCCTCTGCCAATTCCTGAATGGTCCCAAATCTTCTGTAAAATGACAGCCACCATAGATCCATTCCTGTGGTGATATATTGTATAATTAATAAAAAATAGTCTGGAATATAAAAGAACAGAACCACCCACAGAATCAAGCCATGAAGGTCAAGGAGTGGTGGCCAATTAATCCCATCACTTTGGAGTCAGCGATCAGTCTGGATCTCTGTGAGTTCAAGGCCTAACAGAACCATACAGTGATGGCACACACCTTTAATCCTAGCTCTAGGAAAGTTGAACCAGGAACTGAGATAGCTAGGCAAAAGGAGAAAATGGAGGAGTTCATCTTTTTTTTTGGGGGGGGGGAGGCTTAGGATGGAAAGATTGGAGTCAGAGGATTTGAGAAGGCCTGGGTGAGAATCAGCTGTGGCTTGTTCCCTTTCTCTCTGATACTTCAGCTTTTCCTCAATATCTGACTATAGACTTAATTACAATACCAAATAGGATTTATTTAATATCTGGTGCTCAACTTTTTGGGCACAAATTCACAAAAAAAGCCACACAGGCCAGAGCTACACATGCCCGAGTTACTACCCTGCTGGCTAGGTTTTCCATTAAGAGTTAGCCTCTAGCCAGCTCTACCTTTTAGGCAGTTCCCCCAACATGTGTTGCTTCTCCATGATCACCCAGGTAAGTTTTTTCGATAGCGGTTCCCCTCTTCAATTGGATTGTGACTTTCACCAGACTCCCTCCTCGAGTTGCTACCACAGTAGGTAGCTGCCCCACCTCACAGTCATCTGGGTCATCACTGACAGCAAATTTGGTGAATCAATTGAGATTTCTTAAAAGGGAGAATTAGTTTAAAGCAGAGAGAGTTCCCCCCACACACACACACATATTAAAAAACTGGAAACATTTACACGGAAGGAATTTGGACTTTGTTTGATAATGCTTTAGATGGTCTGAAAATGGAACCATTAAAGAGAGGATAATTAATGTAGATGGGATTATCATAATGTCTATCACAAATATTATTTGTTTGATCATTCTTGTTCTAGTCCCCCAAAACTTTATTTATATGATTCTCAAGTTGGTTGATATGAGTGCCAAGTTGGTTGATATGAGCACCAAGATACAAGTATTAGAAAATCTTGTTAAAACAAATTATGGAGATATTCAGATTCAGACAGAGGAATTAAAGGAACACCAATCTCAACATTGTTTTATGAAGTTACAGAGAAACAGTGTAAGGCTTTTAAACAACTTGATATATCCAGTAACCTTACAGGAATTGCCAAATGATAGAAACTCTGCAGGAGCTGAACAGACTCTTATGCAAATGTTAGATTTAAGGAAGTAATAGTCGCATATAGCATGTACTCACCATTTGTAAATCAGATGTTAAACTCATGGTCAACTTGTAATAGAATTATTCCTAAAAAACTGGACAGATATGGTTGCAGCTGTTCTAGAGGCTGGACCTCAGTTACAATGGAGGATCTGGTGGAAGGATGAAGCTAAAACCATTGAACATTGAACAATTTCTAGAGGCATAGGAATATCCCAAGACCAAATTCTTGGGGAGGGAGATTATGAAATGTAGAAAGGTACTCTTTATATAATGACCACACCTTGTATTTATACTTCATTGCAGCCTTGATTGTTTTGAATAGAATTGAAGAAGTAGAAAAGGAAATTGAGTCCTTTACAAAAGTGATGCAAGGGCCAAAAGAAATCTTTACAGATTTCTTACAAAGATTGACTTCAGAGAAAAATAGAAGGGTACTAGATTCAGAAGCCTGGCAAATAATAATCAAATCTCTAGCTTTTGAAAATGCTAACACACAATGCAAAAAGATAATTAGGCCATTAAAGGTATAATCAACCCTCTTGGGTATTGGATAAGGGATGCGATTAATATGGAATCTCATAACCATGATAATTGGTTATGAGAAATTATTTCTATATATTTTTAGAAAATCAAAATATTAAATGTTACAACTGTGGAAAAATTAATTTTGTTACTATACATGCAATTCTAGTCTTGTTCAAGGTATTGTACCTATACAGTTCATCTAACAATGAAATGCAAATAGATAGTCTTTGAAAAATATTATTACCACATAATTGGAATATAAAGAAATTCAATTGGATTGTGAAGTTAGACATTACAATCAAACTTATAGTCATATTAGGTATGTTTCAAAGTCAAACAGAGATATATTTTAGATGTGTCTTCAAACACTTCAGAGATCTACAGAATATGGCATTTAATGTATTTTAATAACATTGGTTCTTTTTATTTTATGACAATGAGACATGTCTGCTCCTGGCAGCACCAATCTACTTCAGAGAAGATGATGGGCATAGAAGAAACTCCATATGGAGTTAACCTTCTTTGTATCAAAAGTTAGCCACTGGGCAAGAAAGTGCTCTTGCCTCAACTGCTAACAGTGTGATGTCCAAAATGGACAAGCAGGACACAAAGAAAGAATTGCCAACCTTGCCAGGACATGGCAGGAAAGTCTTTTAAAATATCCTGCTTCATAGACAAATCTGTCAGATATGCTAGACCTATAGGCTGAAGACAGATGCCCCAATGCTGCAGAAGAACCTTGGGTGACTGTCCAGGCATATAGCTGTTTCTGTCATTTTTTACAGTTTTTGGAAGTTGTTTGCTTGCACTTCCTGTTTACTTAGTTAATATTATTTTCTTCTCTGGTCTCTGAGAGAGATGAAGACTAGAGAGTTATAGTTATAGTTTTCCTAGTTACAGATTCAGAAAAGAAACTCACTAAGAGATATAAAGAGTACTAATTTTGAGAAACATCAAAAAATAGTTTTCAGTTGGTAATACAAGTTAAATAGAAAGTGAATTAGGTACAATTCTTTGGACTCACTAAAGTAAGATAAATAATGGAATACTTTCATTGAATTTTTCAATTGTTAATGAACTGGACATAATTGATGTAATTATATATATATATATATATTATACATAGTGATTGTACCTATTGTTAATAATTTTTCTTATATTAATTACAACCCTTTTTATTTTTGGCACAAAAGAGTATACGGGGTGTTACATTGTATATTTAGTAAATATATTTTGGAATATAAGAGAACAGAGCCACACACACAGCCAAGCCATAGAGATCAGGGAACGGTGACCCAGCACTCAGGAGGCAGAAATTCGTCTGAATCTCTGTGAGTTAAAGACCTAACAGAGCCAGGAAGTGGTGGCACACACCTTTAACCCTAGCTCTAGTAAAATTTAACCAGGAAGTAAGATAGCTGGGTAGAGGGAGAGAAGAGGGGGAATTCAGCTTCCCCTTTTTGGCTAAAGATAGAAAGATTGGAACCACTGAATTCGGGAAGAAAGACCTGGGATGGCTGGGTGAAGATTGGCTGTGGTTTGTTCCCCGTCTCTCTGATATTTCAGCTTTTGTCCCAATCTGGCTCCAGGTTTTTAGTATAATATCAAATAGAATTCGTGTGTGTCACCTTGACTGAATTTGGAGTCACCATGGAAGTGCACATCTGGATGGGTTATGTATGTAGATGTTTCCAGACAAGTTTAACTGAAATGAGAAGACACACCCTGAATGTGGGTAGCACCGCCCCAGGAGCTAGAGTCCTGGTTTGAAAAAAGAAGAAAGTGAATTACATATCAGCTTTCATTTCTTCTTTATGATTGCAGGTGCAACATGGCCATCCATCTCAAACTTCTGCAGCTCAACCTTCCTTTCTGTATCCACACTTAAGCCACTAGCCATTACAAGGTCAATGATACCCAGGCACCAAGTGGAGAGATGTTTAGAGTCACACCACACTGCTGCAAAGCTAAACTTTAGAGCGCATTTACTTCCTACCAAAGCTCAAGATCTGACCAGCCCTTCAGGCCACATGGAGAAGGCCAAAAGAGAAGTGATCTCCCCTTAGTGTGAGCTCAAGGCTAAATTTCTAATCTCAGGAAAGCTTATGTCTCAGCCTTCCCCACAGCACTCTAGAGATTGGCAGCCTTCTTCTGTGTGAACGTTGCTCACTACAAGCTTTCATTCAGGGTGCTGTTACTGACAGCATCTGTGGGATGATTGCAGGGTAGAAGACTGTAACCTTTAAAGGTTTGTGAAAACTCTCCAAGTGGGAGGTCTGTCATGCTCTGAGGGGTGTTTTGACAGTGACTGTGTAACACTGTTTCTCTATAAACTCGGGTGCCTGAGCTCTGCATGTTAGGTGAACCACACAGACCTGGAAGGGGGAGGGTTCAGAGGGATGCCAGCAAAGATGATAATGTGGACCCTGGGATATGATGTAGGAGGAAGCCACTGGAGGAAGGAAGGATATGTCCCAGCCTTGGAACACAAATGGTAGAAGCCTGAAAATGAGAAAGTGCAGCTTAGGGCTGAGAGACCCTTCATTCTCCACCCACACAAAAGGTCTTCCTTGTTACCTCAAAGCGAGCCTCCATCTAGCCACCTCAGGGTGACTGCCTCCTTTGCTTATACTCTCATCTAACTGAAAACACCTTTAAGCTTCCACTCACTGCCTCAGTGCCTTTTTCTCCACTCTACTTCCAGGTACCTGTGAGAGGGAACCCTAGAGGACAGAGGCCCCAGCAAGTACCATCTATTTGAAATCCTCACAAACACAGAAGGAAGCCAGAAGACCCAAGCTACTTCAGGCAAGAAAGACAAAATGTGAGCATATGAGGGAAGCAGAAAAGTACATCTCAGCCCTACCAGAGATGCTGCAGGGCATCCCAGATAAAGCTCCATGAAAGAACAGAGCACATGCTTTCTAGGCAGAACAAATGCTCATGTGTTTTTTAGGAAGAGTGCTGGCATGTGCAGACAAATAGAGATGTATCTGTGGCAGAGCATGGATCAGGACTTTCTGCACCTTGTGGTATGGATGTAGTTTGTCCTTCAAGGCTGGAAGTTTGGACACAGTTTTGAAATCTGACAGGCCATTTACTAGGTGGGGCCTTATGGGAGATAATTAGACCACAGGAAGTCTGTCTACTCTTTATCAAATGTCTGGGGTGGTTCTCTAGAGAATGGATTTGTCTCTCTGAAGTGAGCTTAATCTACGTGACTAGCTTGGTTGCTGTAAGAGTGGATCACTGTGGAGTGGCTGGACTCCCTCACCTATTCAGATGCATCTCTCTTTGACCATGCTGCTTCTGCCTCCACTTCTCCCTGGTGAGATGCCATATGGACTCTGACCTGGGCAACTGCAGTCTGGCATAACTGGCACTATTGCCGCTGTCTGGAATGTGAGTGCCTGCTCCTACAGCAGCATGATGCCTCAACGCTATCTGTGCACCATCTGGAAATGAGTGACAGCGAGAAACTCCAATTGCTGTGGTTGAGCACAAAAAACTCCACTAGAAACTGTAATGACTAAGGTCAGTAGTGCACAGTATTCATCTACCCTGGGAACAGAACTGTCTTTGCAGAGGTCTCCCTCTGGTCCAGCTGTTGAGCTGTAACTTCCTGCTGGACTTTGCACAGGAGAGTGCCATGCATTGTGCCATGGAGACCACCTGATCCTCAGTGGAGACATTCAAAAGATCATGCAACTGGTCCATGTCTTAGTTTTGTTTGATAGAATCCTGTGTGGATTTTTCAATGGTAATTTGTATACCAAAGCGAAAACTGTCACCAGATGAATGTAAACAGATGTAAATGCCCCCCCCCCAGCCTAAGTGCTAATGACTTCATCATATTTAAATCAGCCTCAGACAAACATTGTATGATTTCTTTCATTTGTGGTTCCCAGATCTTATACTGAGGTATACAATCACATGTACATACATGATTTAAAAAAAAAACTGTCCAGGGGATAAAGGGATTAAAGGGGTAGTAGGGAAAGGCACAAAAGGGAGGGCAGAGAGGACTGGGGTCACATATGCTCAAAATACCACAAAACATGACTGAAATTATAAATAATTACAAATAAATAAATCCATCCCTAAAGACCCTCCAGGGACTCACAAGGCTACTATGAGCTACTCGGAAGATGAGGCTGCATCCTGCCCTAACTTAATTTGTGTTTATATGACTGGTCTTTCAGACCATGTCTCACCCGTGTCTTATGGGTTCATTGCTGTGAAGAGACACTATGACCTCAGCAACTTTTATAAAAAATATCAATTGTTTTAAATTACAGTTTTAGAATTTTTTTGTCACGGCAGGAGGTAAGGCAGCATTCAGACAGACATGATTCTGGAGATGTAGCTCAGAGTTCCACATCTTGATCTGCAGGCTACAAGACGTGAAGTGAGCATCACACTATGTGTAGTCTGAGTATATATAAGACCTCAAAGCCCTCCTCCACAGTGACTCACTTCCTCCCAAAAGGCCATACATATTCCAACAAGACCATACTTTCTAACAGTGGCACTATGTGCCAAGCACTCAAACACACGAGTTTATGAGGAACCATACTTATCAAACCACCACACCCTGAAAGACTACAGTTTATATATTTTCTACACTCTGCCTAGAAAACACATGAGCAATTGTTCCATTTTAGAGATAATGACTCTCTATTCACTCAGATAAACACTAACAATACCATCTACCCAGAACCACTCATTCAGCATAGTCACTTCTACTGGAAGCAGAAAGTGTGTTGCATTGTAAACATTGATTGAAATGAGGCTGTAGCAGCAATATTTACTATATTAAAGTTATATTAGGAAAACTAGGCCTGAGACCTGGTAAGACACAGCAGACCAAAAGAGAGTTGCAACATTCTCAAAACCCTATAAAGAGGAAGGCACCTCACACTATGACAGAAATGGCCCCAAAGAACCTGTGTGCCAAGGACCAACAAGAAGTATACTGTATAAGTATATTTCCAAAGAAATCCACCCTGCCCTGAAACCAGAGGTAGTGAAAGAAACAGCCTGGATCTGAGACCCAAGTCAGAGAAATAAACACTTTATTCCTTAACCTAGAACCAAAGAAACATGCCCTGACTCTGAAACTAGTACCAAAAGACACTCTTGGTCCCTAGAATCAAAGCCAGTGAAGGAAATATGCCCAGGCCTTAGAATTGGAGTTAAAAAGCTGTAAGGAACCACAGTTTGGCCCTGAAATCGGGCCATTTCTGCCTCTGATCAATAAAACTAACTAATCCCTGAACAGGAATAACTAAACAGTCCTTGAGTATCCCTGAGAAACTCCACCCCTAAGAGCCCTATCTAAACCCCTTTTCAGTTGGAGGCTGTTCTTTTTCACCCTAGTAGAGGCAGCCACTCTCCTGGACTCCTCCTTCACAAATAGAACTCTTTCTCAAGAGTCTTGGGTAAAGATCTTCATTTGTTGGTGCAGAGAAGAACTTGCTGAGAAGTCCCTTAAGGGACTAAGCAGAAAAACCTTGCAGAGATGTTCCCTTAGGGGGACTGAGGAAGGCTAGTGGTGTGGTCAGAAGCAAAAAGACACAGAGGGAGCTAGGTGGAGTCAACCACCCTAGACAAGCCTATAATCCTTAGCCACACCTTGACAGATTAAAGGTGTGGACAGAAACAGAAATAGAGGAAGTTGGGTGAAGTCAGCCACCCTAACCAAGCCAAGGTGTGTTCAGAAACAGAAAATTATAAGAAATAAGAGATATACAATAAAGAGGGATTTTAAAAAAAACTTTAAGTGGTTTAGAGTGTGTTTAAAAAATATATGTAGGCTTGAGAGAGGAAGGGGAAAAAGGTAGAGAAAGTCTTTAAAAAAGCAATATATTAAAAATAATGAGCTACATAAAGATGGAAATTACAAAGAGCATCTGGATACTGTATGTTATTGTCTTGTTTTTAAGTTTTTTGACTGAAAATGAAGTAGTTAAAGCTATTAACAGACATTTGATTATAAATGCTGATGGATTAATTCAACCTATATATTTTGTTAGTGAGTTAACTTTAAAAATGAAATTAAAAGATATGCTACTTTGGAGAAGAGGTTTTTATTTTATTTCCACAGAAAAAGAGAGGCTGTGGATTTATTCTTGGTTAAAGAAAATAAAGTTTGATTGAGGAATATTCCCTGAAAAGTCTTCAATGGAAATGGATGGCCCAGATAATACAGCATTTCAGAGCATCTCTGTTGCAGTTTCCTCTGAGCTCTACTTCCAAAATAACTTCAAGGAGACTGGCTGAGATGGCCCAGTCTTACAGACTACTCCACTAAAGACTTGTAGATAATCCTGATATTTTCCTTTGGATCTCCATGGGATTGTCAGTGTCCCCGTTCAGCAGGAAGTAGCCTAGAAAACTATGCCTACATTCTCCAAAAATGGATTATGTATGTTTGTCTTTGTTTATAGTATTAGTTATAAGTTGTTATAGATAATGGGATAAAAAGAATATTAGATTTAGGGTTCTTCTTGTTTTAAAAAGAAAAAATGGGGAAATATAGTGGGATTATGTTGTTACATTGTAAATAATTGTCTCACCTACTGGTTCAATAAAAATGCTGATTGGTCGAAGGCGGACAGGAAGTGTGGGTGGGGCTACCAGACTAAGAAAGTTCTGGGATCAGCAAGATCAGGGCAGAAACCACGCAGACACCAGAGAAGCCAGTAGATGCAGAGGACAACTATGCTGCTCTGAGAAAAGGTACCAAGCCCTTATGAACAGGATAAGAATCATGGATTAATTTAAGGGTAAAGAGTTAAAAAGTTATATGCCTGGGCCTTAGGTCGATCATCATAAAATTAATGTAAGCATCTGTGTGTCTCAGCGGGTCTGAAGGACTGCATGCATGTCTGTGGGTCTACAGGTCTGGACTACAGGCCAGACAGGCCAGAAAAGTCATACAACAGTGTAGCAGAACAGAGGAACCTTGCTGAGACATCCCTTAGGGGATTGAGGAAGGCAGAGCAGAAAAAGTAACAGTTTTCACTGGAGTGGATGAGGTTACTACATTTCTTCAGGGGGTTCCTCTTTAGCAGAATGAAGCAAAAAGCAAGAGATGTGACATCTTGGGCAGGAGAGAAGAAGCTGAGCTCTTCTGGGAAGCTCCTTTAAGGAGGGGCATAGCAAAGTTCAGCTATAGCAGCTCTCTTGCTATATCCTGTGGAGAGATCATCTCCCACTATACCCCCTCTTCAGGAACAGCCTGACATCCTGGATATTCAGGATACCTTTCCCTTCAGAGCTGAGTTGTCCCATTGCAGCTCCAGCTATCAGAGCTGTCCTAACAGCTCCAGGTTTAGCCTGTCTTACCAGTCAGGATACCTCTCACCCCATCCTCAGAGTTGTAACACTTACTTATAGTACTCCTGATAATTGAAGGTGTTTCAGTTTAGCTGGTTCTCAACTATTAATATGTCATATTCAGATTTCTGTTTACCTACCCTCCCTTTCATTCATCTAGAGCTGGCATCCATCCATCCCCCCATCTACTCATCTAAACTTGACACCCACCGTTCTTCACTTTCATCTGTTTGGACCCGATACCCATCCATCCAGCCATCATCCATCCATTTATCCATCTGTCCACTCATCCATCCATCTATCTATCCATTTATCTATCTGTCCATTCTTCTATCCATCCATACATACATACATCTATCTGTCCATCCATCTTCCTGTGCATCCAGCTGGACCTGTCTGTTTTTTGCTTCACCTCACTCTTGTAGCTCAGCTCACCCCACAGCCTGACTATAGACAGCAGCAGCTGATGGCTCCATAGATTATTCTTCAGCTGCCCTGGGTTTTGCATCAGTGCAGGTTCCATCTGCATTTGTACCAGCTTCCTTGTCATTCAGGACTTCTAAAAGCTATTGAGTTCTGCTGCAGCTTCACAGTCCTTTGAAATAACTGTCATCTATAAGAAAAAGAATAAATAGATTTACTCTGAGATGAGAGTTGATATTTACAATTCGGATTAGAATAAGATAACCTTATCCAGGATCGTGATGGATGGTGGAATTATCAGGTCGTTGTTGCCCCTGGCCCAGAATACCTTGTGATTTGATTTGTCATTACTCAGTAGGGTTCTAATGTTGTAGAAAGACAAAAATATGTTTGCCTAGTCTTCAGACATGTCATGACCATGATACTCACCATTAGAGTTTATGTAGTATTAGTTTCCATTGGACAAAGATAAATGACATGACTCAAGGATTAAACCAGAATGAGAATACTCAGTCCAAGCCTGCTAGAGATGAGCTGACATACCCATACCTGGGAGTGTGGTTCACACACAGTACAATGGACAGAAGGACAGACTTGTTGGGTGGTTGGGTGTCCAAACACTAGTATCATGCCATTTCCAAATGGTTCCCAGCCAAGGATACCAGCAACGCCTATGTCTCTTTGGAATGCACTCCTAATTCTTCCTTACCAATAACCATCAAAGTCATCTGGCAAATGGAACAAAGAAAATTGTCTTTGTTTTATTGGATAAGATTTCACTTTGGGTCCTTTACCTCAAGCTCAGAATGCTTATTTTCTATTTGTGTCCATGTAATACCTGTTTGTGTTTCAAATAGTGTCAATAAAGGTCTTGCCTTCCTTTCACCTAGACTTTGTAGCAACTGAAGGGGCTATATATTTACCATGTGTTTACTTAACTACATACTTCCTATGAGCCTCCAGATATACATCACATTATTCTTTGTCATGGTAACATAGAGCACCATTCTAGAGACTCATTAACATTGAGTTTTCAGTTGGTTCTTGTGAATGAGCAATGTTCCCAGTTTTATATAAATTTATTCTTCTTTGTGTCTATATTGCTTTTATTTTCATTGTCTCTATCACAGACTGTGAGAAAATAACTCTATGAGAGTTACTCTGCAGGGGTCACTGCCAATGATGTTCTGTCTCTGTCTAAAATTGTTCTAATACCCCTTTAAGGACAGAATCTGCAGAAGCAAACCTAGCTGCGAGATTGGCAGCCACTCACAGTGCTCTGTCATGCCCTCTGACCCTCATACGTTTCTCACAAGTCTGAGAATTTGAAACCCATTCATGTGACTCTTCATTTTAACCATATGAATTTACACTTCAAGCATGAGGAAGAAATGCCTGCAATAAAAATGATAATCATTTTCAAGACAAATCAGAACTTGAAAATGAAAGGGCTGAGGAAGGAGATTCAGTTCTGACAGATAACCTACTCTCAAAATCTTCCCTAGATGCTGAGGATACATTTTTGAGGCCAGTGGGATCCCAGTGTTCCCCCAGTTAGTACTAAAGAAAGCATCTGCACTCTTCCTCATGCTATGGAAGGCATTTGAGCTTTACTGGGTGCTAACATTGGTAGTCACGACTACAAAGTAAAATATGATTCAGAGTCAGTCATAGGGGCCTGAAGAGCCTGCTATAGCTAAGCCATCAGCAAAGACCAAACTACAGAGGGTCAGAGGTGCAATCTCTTCAACAAAGAAAAATGATAACGGAGCTAAGCAATGGGAACTGGATTTGGACATCTGTTCAGATGTTAGGAACAGATGGCCTGGAGCCAGAAAAACTGTCTTCTAGAATTTCCTGAAGGAAAATATGTAGTTGACAAGGGAAGAATTACAACATATTTATTACAGTTGAGGCAAATTAAGGGTAAAATTCTTCAGGCTGTAGTTAGGGACATTTTGGGTTTCATCGGTTGTGTGTATCTCTAAGTGAAATGGAGAGAATCCAAGTTCTCATGATGAATGGGGGTGGGGATGAGATGTGATTGTTCTTGAGACATCAGAGAAATTAGGAATATTTACTTAGAAGCCTTTCATTACCCTTGACTACTTCTGTGGTTTAAAGCACTGAATATATAACTTGGACTTCTTCAAGTGCCATTGGATGAATGTGGAGAACAGTACTGAAAATCGGAATTACATGTATTTTCACTGAATGTCATTGTTGGAAGTGTTGAGATGAGCTGGAAGAATGTACAGTCTATGACAGACAAACACAGGCAAGTTCCTCAGAGAACAAATGCAAGCTTCACTGATGCGTGAAGCTCTGAGGATCCCAAGGAAGCTGCTACATACAAAGTAGTGTGAGAGAGACTTCCTGGGGAGACACACATGCATTCATTCACCCTGGAAAGAGAGCCCAGGGTAGACAAAAGTAAGTTGTGCCTAAATCCGACTTGATGAGGAGCCAGTGAGCTTTTATTGGGGTTATTAACAGTAGTGTGGATGGTAGTTACAAGAGAAAGGATAACTCGAAGTCAGCTGCATCACTGACAAGCTCACCCGCACACAGGTGATGACTCATGACTCTGCAACCCTGGATCACAGGTCCAAGAATATCTGCTCAGGCTCCTTTCCCAGCCGCTGGCTACTCCTACAAAGCCAAGGGAAGAGAATTCTTCCAGAATCTTATCATTTCCACCCTCTCAGACAACAATATTTTGTTTACCCCGGGTCTCATAAGCATACGCCTCCCAGTGGGGGAGAATATTTAATTCAGAGGAAAGTGCTATACACCACATTGTAAACTGGAGGATAATATCTGAATTGTTTCTGTTTAGAAACAAATCCTCTCCCAGGAATCAACTCTCGTTATTTGGGAAACGGTCAGTTGTAAAATCTGACAGACGATTAGAGGGTCACCTGCTGCTCAGGCCATTTTGTAGACTCTGTTTGGGAGATGAATTTCATCAAGATGTAAATATACTTGCCCTGGTGGCCCAGGGCAAGTATGAATACATGAGTGTAAATACTCGTGATACTGCAAAACATGCCCTGGTGCTGGACATGTGGAGTACAGAGCACTTCCTGGTCAGTGCTGGTGTGCTGAGCATGGAGAGTGTTGTAAGCAGCATCCATTCCCCATCACCAGCATGAAAACCAGGATGCTACGGATGTAGAAGTCCACATCATGCTCAATTGTCTCATATTTCCTGACATGTACCTAATATTCAAGCTTGTTTTAACAGAACAGAATAAAAATTACACAAAGCCACTGCCATCCCATCCCTCATGTGTTTATTTCTATTCCATTCAGGACTCTCCTCAGAAAAAACATCTGAATTCGATAAACTCTTATGTCTTTGTATAGAGACAAAAGAGAGAGAGAATAATTGACCGTGGTGTTAAGTCCCAAAGGAAGCCACTTGATAGCCTGACAGCCATTTCTTCCTCCCTTTGCCTATCACTATTTGTTACTTGTAAAATTAGAGTGTTATCGGGGCCCCTGTAGGAACATCAGGCCTGGTAACCCTGTTACATATGAAAGCATACTTTTAATTATCAGTTCAAAGTGTTGTCATACCTAGCTGTGCTTAGAAAGGTTGAAATGCCCAAAAAGGAATTCAAGCCAACACCAGCAAATAAGCAAATAGCAAGCAACGGGAAGATAGCTCCACAGAACACGTATTAGGTAAAGTTGGAAACTAATGTGTACGAAGGCCTTCCATTTATTCAAAATTATGGGGCATCTCACATTCTCTTCCCTTGATGCTCAGAGATCTTTGAAGAAGAGGGATAAATTTTAAGCCAGAGGTAATGATTGTCTGTACTGAAACAGTGCTTGTTGAACCTGACAGAGCCTTTACACATACGAACTCAGAGCAGCTGGGACTGCATGCACAAAATGTGCATTAGATCAAGCCATCCAAATCCCAACATGATGGAGAGTAGTTATCCTGAAGTCCCACCCACAAGTGAGGAGCTTCTGACAGTTGATGGTTGCTGTAAGGAGTGGGGAGTCAATTTTCTTTAGGATCTAGATCCAAGGGTCTGTCCATGCTCTTGTAGATGGGGCTATGCCATACACATACATACACTAGGTGGACTTAATAGGTTTATAAAAAAGAGTGTATGAAGTTCAAAGGGGAAGGAGATGAAGGCAATAGGGGAGTGATTGGCGTGGCTTTCTTTAAAATGTTACATGCAAGTATGAAATTCTCAAACAATGTTTTACAATTCTCAGTAGACTGTGGAGTGTAGACATGTGTTTTTGTAAATAAAGGCCTATTTGAAAGACCCATGAAATTCAGTCCATCATGGAGTTTCCGTCTGAGTTATAGATGAGGGTTAACACTGAAAGGATGAGGCTTTGAGAAGTTTGCACGGTGGGAAAGATGCACGTGTTTATGGAGTTCATAGGGAGTTATGTCTCAAAGATGCTGATAGTAACTCAGCTTTGGGCATTTCATTATTGTGCCAGTTGATTTTAGACAGTGGTGTTTAACTGTAATATATGAGAACAAAATAAAGAAACTGCTCAGGCATGGGATTTGGGGGGGGGGTGAGGAGGCGGAGAAACCAAGTGCTCTGCCTCTTGCACTTGACAATCAGCCATCCAGTTCTATCCTGCCAGAGGCTGGACCTGTCTTTGGTTCCAGCTACAGTTCTGTTTGGCCGGAGGCTACACATGTCACAAACACTTAGGGTAATCCTGTTCTGATTTCTTACCTCGTCTTCTCCTTTTACACAACAGTGTTCTGAGTACAGACAGCTTCCTGGAATCTGAGTGTGGTTGGGAACCTCACCGGCTTCAGGAAGCTCCACTCCAGACACCAGGTTAAAGAGAAGGATGGGCACCTCATGCTTGCATGGGTGGGGCCACTGGCCCTTCCAGCTCATCTCGCATGCCTCAACCTAGCAGAGCCTTATTAATCCTGAGAAAAAGACTGTCGGTGGCAGCCCTCTCCTGGGACCCTGTTCAACCGTGGGCCTCTGCAAGCTTCCTTTTCTTATACCCTGTTTTATAATCAAACTCCTTTCTCCCCTCATGCTTTCTATGGAATTAGTTTTTCAAGTTCTTGAAATGAAGGACCTGGAAACCACTGGCCCAGAGTGGCTTTGGTGGCTGATGACAGTCTGGAACCTAAGCCCTCTGAGTTAAGTGAGTGATGACAAAGTCCATCACATCCCCTATTTTGTAAGTGTCAAACAAGAAACTGAAAGCATGTGTCTTTGGAGTACTTCTCATTCGGAAAAGCTGATTTCTTTTTACATTTTCACTATTTAATCATTGCTATTAGCTGTGTTAAGTAATTACGTATCCCTCTTCATCATTGGAACAAGCAAAAGAAAAAAAAAAAGGAACTTTCTCTATTAGGTTGCTTTCACATTTGAAATATGGAGGAACCGCACACCATCTTCTATCCAGAATTTGCTTTTGTGGATTACACTGTTTGGTTAAAAACGATTGATGAATTTCCAATATCTTCCTTGAACTTTCCATACACTCTTTGTGTTAGCTTTTCTACATTCGGCTCTAGATAGTGTTCATTGTTTAAAACAAATGAGTCACCCCAGGGCTGGAGAGATTGCCTGAGTGGTCAAGAGCACTTGTTACTCTTACAGAGCACCAGGTTCCCAGCACACACCGAGGTGGCTCCCAGCCATCTGCAGTAACTGGGAAATCCAGCCCCCTCTTCTGGCGTCTGCAGGTACTGCATGCCTATGAATATACACGTAGACAAGGTCTCTCTCACACACACACACACAATACAACTAAAAGAAAAGTTAAAATTGATTTGAATTTACCGAGAAAAAAAAATCTTACCTTGTAAAGATGATTAAAATGAAGAAAAAAAATCTATGGACTGTTTTGGGCATCACAGAGTTACTTGGAATTAGCATCACATAGCATGAAGTGGAACATGATACAAGCTTTCTCCTTTCAGATAACACATTGACATGTTGACTGCGAGCCCATCTTCCAGGAGACATGTGTAATACACCCCAACATTGACCCTAAAAGGCAACGTAGAGAAATTTATTGGACAAATTATGACTTTCCTTGAAACTCAGTTCTTCAGCTCTCAGGTGGGGATGATTATACTGCTCTGGGCCTTTAAGAGTTAAATAGAATATTCAAAGTGAGCTGCAGCTGGAGTCAATGAAAGTTCATGGAGTTCTGCTTGCTGACTTTTACGTAGCATCCCTCCTCTCTTGGCAAGAGAGGGAAGATTGGTTAAACAGTGTTCTCATGCAGCCCCCTGCAACCATGCTCCAACTATACAGTCTGAACCCTGTGGCCCTGACACTGGAACATCTGAGATGGGATAAAGGTTGCTGGAGACAATGCTTTTGCAGCTCCCCTGAGGGAGTCCTGCTGGCAAGCAATTTAGCCATGAGGCTGGAGTAAACAAGATTGATCCCAGAACAGCCGCTGTGGCATCATTCAAACCTATGTAGGACACCAATTACATAGCACAACCATCCCTGACACTCGGGCCTTTGTGAGGATGTGTCCTAGTAAATAAACACAGCAGAGGAGGCTCTTTACAATGTCAATAACCATTTTCCTGGCACAGTTTCATTGTGTACAGAAGAAACACATGGTTTGCTTCACTGTTAGAGGGTTGTCTTTGCAGTTTTCTGGATTCATGTATGAGGCTTTGATTGAAAATAATGTAATACCAATTTAATGCAAATAGCAATGTTCAAGCTATTTCTAAAGCTTCCCAAAGCTATTTCATGATTTCCAGGTTTTCAAACACTCTTCTGATGGGCACTTTGACTCCTATAGAAATTGCCTTTCAAAAACTAGCTCCATTGGCTTTACAACGCAATTCCTCATTCTCAACCATAAAATACATCTGGACTTCGAGAGGATTTAATTCATGCACTACACTCATTGCTTTCTGAGAAGATGTTGCTTTAAAAGGGACATTTGCCAACTCCTTCCCCCAGGGGGTCTATTCCATGATCTTTAAACGTGCCTCCATACAGCTGGTGTCATGTTTTTAACCTTCATCTCGGTAATACATAAATGGGATTCAGATCCCAAGTGTTACAAGTTTTCCACTGAGCTGAAACCAGCCAGCAAAGGCTTCTCTAAGTGAATGTCCCTTGTGAATGATAATATAACGGCAGGTCAAGAGTGCACAGTGAGATTGAATAGTGTACCCTTTTAACCCCAGTGTTTGGCATCTTTCCATACTCAAGCGGCTGCTGGATCGCTCAGCCTTGCAGCTGGCTTACCCACCACCCCCCCACCACCACCAACTGCAGCCCAGGAACAAGCTCAGCTCTCTCAACAGCTACTCCCTAAACAGGCTCTCTACAAACTTGGATTTAAAATTTTTAGTTGGTGCATAAGAGTCACACATGGCATGTACAGTGAAATGTTCAAAGCAGGATGTTTGGCAGATCTGACACCTGGAACAAATATCACTTGTGCCAGGACCATTCAAAATCCTCTCTACAAGGCACTTCCAAATATACAGTTAATTGTTTCCCATCATTGTCCCCGTATCAAGCTCAGAGCACTGAAAGTTACCTCTTATATCCAGCTCTCCCTTTGCCTCTGACCACCCTCTCTCTGATCTCTCCATGTTTCCCAGTCATGTGGATATTTAAAATTTGCTTTTTATTTAAAATATAATTATTTTCCCTTCTTTAATTTCTTCCATGTCCCCACCCTACCCTCTCACCCTCAAATCTCTGGCCTCTTTTTAATTGGTATCGTTACATATATATGTACACATAAATATGTAAATCCGACCCTCCCAGCCTGTTTAGTGTTGCTCATACATATATGATTTCAGGACTGATCACATGATGTTGGATAACAAACTAGGAGCTCTTTCTTGGAGAAAGATTACTTCTTTAACTTCCATATTTTTGTGGCAGAATTAACTCAAGTTTTCTAGCCTCTTGCGATAGGATTACATTCTACTTCACCCAGTATGTAGTCTGAAGTTTGTGTTCCACCTGGCCAGTTCCACAGCCATTTTGTCCCAAAGAAACACACAGAAGCTTATGTTAATTACAAGCTGTTTGGTCTATGGCTCAGGCTTATTACTCTCTAACTCTTACTGTTAAACTAACCCATGATTCTTCTCTTGTTTAGCCAGGTGGCCTTTTCTCCCGCAGCAGCGTGCTTCCTCTGTGTCTCACTGTTATTTGCTGCTCTGCTCCTCTGATTCCCAGAATTCTCCTAGTCTGCTGACCCCGCCTCTATCTCCTGTCTATTTACTTGACTAATCAGCATTTTATTAAACTAATAGGAGTGACAAATATTTGCAGTATAAAAGAGCATAGTCCCACAGCACATCACCAGTTTCTGTTGGACACGATCTTTCCCCTCTGCTACCATCTTTACCCATCACGCTGGCATGCAAGGCCACCATGTAAAATCACTGAACCCTACATGGGAATCACAAGTATGAATTCAAATTCTAGTTCAACTCTCAGAATACATCCCCACTAAGCAACTATATCTTTTTGTAGACAGTCCCTCACCTGTAACATGGATGCTGTAGTTATTTATTTCAGAGATGAGATGAGATCATGCATTGAAGACTTGCACAGCAGGGCTGTCATTTGTGAAGAACCTGAGCAGTAAACGGTGAGGCTAATGGGACCACTGATTTAAAGATTCCAGGAAATTCCGCAACATAGATAACTAGAGGATGCGTTTGAGAGAATATTTCTCCAGGCAGAAGCTGAGGAAAATCAGTCTTCTCCATCTTGTATCATGTATTGACATCATGGATAGACCAGCTATCACAATCTTGCAGTTGAGGGTAGAGCACTCCCCACCTTGGCTTCTACTGGGACCCTGTGCATAGATTATTAGGCCAAGCTAACAGATGGTGGTAAGATCTGTAAGGCAATTGATACTTGGGGAAAGGACTTAGTCCTACTTCAAATGGATTTGCCAGATCTAATGACTCACCTTGGGATTCTTTGCCTTCTCTGAGAAGTGAATGGGGTGGAGGGAGCTGAGGGGCAATGGGAGAGGCTGGGGAAAGACAGGGGGAAAGGGCAGGAGAGGGAACAGTAGTGGGTATGAGAAAATGTTTTTAAATCAAATAAAAGGAAAAAAGATCTGTAAGGCAGATCCAGTGGAAGCAAATCTGACAAGTGGCTTCAAAAGGCAAAATGCTACTCAAGCATCATTTTGGACATGAAGTCTGTTCTCCAGGGCTGAACCAAAGACTTGGAAAATGCATCACTTAGAAACAGCTGGCTCTTATCAGAAATGGACATGAGACTGCAGTGACCTTGGGGACACGGAGTTGAAAAGCCACCACAGCACTGATTTAAAAGAACCCCAAAGGCAGAGGTATCCATAAATAGCAATCAGCTCTCTGTGGCATGGGGACACAGCTCAGGGGCAAGAGCCAGGCTCTGAAATTAGACTCAAGATAGACCTTAACTTGGCCACAGACAGTGTGACCTGCACCAAGGACCATGACTTCTATAAATGTCACTTTGACTTTCCAGAACAGAAAATATTTAAACCATTTTAATATTATTGCAAAAATTAAGCAATTAAGTAATTAGTGAACCACTCAATGCCAGCCAGATCAAATACTTACTAACCAGCAGTGTAGCTACTGTTCATATTAATTAGGTACATGACCCCAAAATTCATTCGGGAGACTTAAAAATATATATAACATTTTAAGAAATGGCTCTTACTTAGTTATGAACCTGAAGATAGACTCTTGGGAGACAGGTGCCACATACCTTTTCCAAATTTGTTTAATTGACGTGCCCCCATTTATACTACATTATATTTGTACTCCTTTGTGAGTAAAATGTGTATATGTAAACATTGTTTACATATGGAATGGATGGAAGTAAACAGAATACTTCCATCTATAAGACACAAATATATGTTACCAATATTGATGTGAATGGTAATAATAAGTAATTCATTACATGTTTAAGCTCCCAAACACTATATTGTATAACATCGTTTAACACATATCATTTTCTACTTAAACCAAAATGTCAGATGTTTAACTCAGTATTATAATTTCTGCTCTATAAACAAAGCAATTAAAGCCAAGATAGGTGCATAGAGATGTGAGTGAAGCTACATTAGTGACAGAACAATGCTGAAACCTAAGTGTGAATTTTCCACTCGCATTATTGGTGATTACTCAAACGGGTAACTTGAACAACTAAATTAAGGATGGATGGACAGACAAATGGACAGATGGATGTATGAATGGACAGACAGATGGACAGATGGATGTATGGGTGCGTGGATGGATGGATGGATGGATGGATGGATGGATGGATGGATGGATGGACACATGAATGAATGGATGGGTGGATGGATTCATAGATAGGTGGAGAGGTGAATGTATAAACAGATGGATGCATAGATAAAAACATGAACACATGGAAGAGCTGATGGATGGACAAATGATGGCAGGACCACTAAATGAGATGGGCTTTGAATTTTGATTCTAAAAGTCCTAAGTTCAGCTTTAGAAAAGATGTTTGCAATGGCATCAGCTGGATGGATTCATTGAAGGAGATGAAGAACATACTGGACCAGAAAGCAAAGTCTCTGGGCCAGCAATAAAGTCTCAGGACTTATTTCACCTTCTTGATCCCTCTTTATAAAGAAAATGAGAGCAGGGCCTTGAGCATAGGTTGAAAATTAAGACAAACAAATTATAGACTCAACCATGCTGCTAATACTTTCTAAGGCACTCATATGAGGCCAGTGAGATACCACACCTATCAATCAGAGTTCAGTCCCTGGAACCTAAGAGTTGAAATGGGATAGTTTGTCACCTTACTTCCATATGTACATCATGGGCCTGGGACATACACACACACACATGCACACACGCAGGCACGCACGCACACACGCACACTCCTGAAACTCCCTGACACTAAAATCAATATAATGCATGTAGTGCCTTTTACTTGAGTGTGATCAACACTGTGTTGTATAGCAGGTGACACTAGAGAAGAGTGAGACTGTGAAGAATAGGAGGGTACAAACAGTCAAGGTTATTTGGGCCATTTCATCATAGCATCTCAGCATGGCTGAATCCTACCATCTCTGGAAGGCAGAAAAATCTAGATTCATAATGGAATCCAATATTCAGTCTCTTATCACCTACTCAGCCTATGGTTGAATCAAAATTTGATTTGAATTTTAGGGTTCCTTGAGTGTTGTGAGACATTTCAAGACACAGAATTATGTTGTTTTTACATTATATGACATTTAAATTTTGTTCAAGTGACTGACAAGTAACAGTTGGAACTTAACCAAATAGAAGAAATGAAATGGACAACAAATGTGCCATTAATGTGAGTTCTTTGAGAACAACAGAGTGTCCTTTAATCCAGGGAGCTAGAGTGTCAGATGACTGACTGACACCAAAGGCATCCTGAGCAGATGGCTTTCAGGTTTATTGTCTTGTACACCCTTTTCTGGTGTTCATGGGCACTATATGTACGTGGTACACAGACATGCAGGCAAAACATTCACATGCACATTTTTAATGCATACATTTGTCCACAATACAGTAACTACACCTGCATGTTTTCTACTTAAGTTCTTGATGCAAAATTACCATGTTTAGTATCTTCTTCCAGTTGTTTGTCTGGGCTTTAGGCTGTAGATGTCCCTACAGTTGACAGCATGTGCTCCCAGGAAAGTGGAGAAGGAGTCTTGTACAGAAGAGGGGAGGAGCTTTGTAGGGGATTGTGTTGTTTCATTGTAAATAATTGTCCTACCCACTGGTTTAATAAAAAGCGCTGATTGGCCAAAGGCAGGCAGGAAGTGTGGGTGGGGCTACCAGACTAAGAAAAACTCTGAGAACAGGAAGCACAGAGCAGAACGCCAGAGAGAAGCCAGAAGAAGCCAGAAGAAGCAGAGGACAACCATGTTGCTCTAAGAAAAGGTACTCAGCCGCATGGCTGAACAAGAGACATGGGTTAGATGAAGGGTAGAGAGCTAGCAAGTTACATACCTGGCCTTAGGTCAATCAGCCTAAAACTAATTGTAAGCATCTGTGTGTCTCTGTGGGTCTGCGGGTCTGCAGGTCTGTGGGCCTAAACCTTGAGGCAAGGCCCAAAAGTCAGGGCCAGAAACCTCGTACTACAGAGCTTTAGTTGATGTCTCAGATATCATCCCATCTCTGTTACCCATCATTTCAAAGTTCCTGAACCCCTGAAAGATCATTATGTGATCATGTTCACCACCATCCTTAATCTTTAGGCTTGACTCAAAAAAAAAAAAAGAAAAAAAAAAAAAAAAAAAAAAGGTTTTCTAACATAGAAAAATATGGTGTCCTATCTTCAAATTCTCTTCGGCCAGAAATTTTCTGTTGTGATTTTCTTTAAGGCATAAAGGATAAGGTAAGAAATCAAATGTGGTGGTTTGAGTGAAATTATCTTTCATAGGCTTATCAGGACTGGAAACTATTTGGAGGTGTGGTCTTTTTGAAGTAGGTGTGGCCTTGTAGGAAGAAGTGTGTTACTAGGGGCTGGCTTTGGGGTTTCAGAAGTTCAATCCAGGCCCAGTGTCTCTCTCTTTCTGCTGACTACTGATTGAGATGTAGAACATTCAGCTCCGTCCCCAGCACCATTCTTCCATGCTTCATACTATGATGGCAATGAACTAACCCTCTGAACTGTAAGCCAGCCCTAATTAAATTATCTTCTTTATAAGAGTTGCAGTGGATATGGTGTCTCTTCACAGCAATAGAAACTCTGACTAAAGTATCAACCCTTTCTTTTGTTTTTTTTCTAAAACTATATGCTGAAGACATGTGTAATAAAGTTTCTGACCCAGCCTAGCCCCACAGTCCAGACCTGTCCACCCTCCTTAGCCCCCCAGAATGACTTAGACACTTATATTAATTACATGCCGCTTGGTCTATGGCTCAGGCAAATTGCTAGCCAGTGCTTGTATTTTAACTCAACCCATTTCCAGTCATCTGTCCTCCCACATGACCTGTGACTTACCTATTATTTCCTTACATCTTGCTTCTTGGGCAGCTGGATTACATCTCTCTTTTACTCTGCCCTCCTTCCCCTTTGTATATGCTTGGAATTGCCACCTATTTCTAAGATGCCTGCAATAGACCCAAACAGTCCTTTTATTGATGAATAATATTCACAGCATACAGAAAGACATCCCACATCACTTCCCCTTTTCTGTCTAATCAAAAAGGAAGGTTTCAATTTTAATATAGAAAAATTACATGTACAAAACAGGTATTGAGCAAAATTATAGTTGCAATATCTAGTGCATTTGTATTTAGCAAAAATAAAGAAAATATTCTATCATCTACTTTATCCTTGTGTATCTAATATACCTTTTAAAATAACTAAGAAAAACTATACTTATAACTGTCTAATCTTCAACTATATCAAAGACCACAGAAGGATATAATATTACCCGAGTAAACAGGAAGTGCAAACAACTTCCAAAATCTAGAAATGACAGAGATGACACCTTTCTGCCTGGACAGTCACTCAAAGTTTTTTGTAATGTTGGGGCATCCATCTTAAGTCTACAGGCCCAGAGTCTCTGTCATACTTTCAGTGAAACAGTAAATTTGAAGAACAGCTCTGTCCATTCTGGCAGAATTCATCAATTACTTCTCCTTGTGTTCTGATTGATATCTGGCAGTTTTCTCTGTGAAGCAAGAATCTGAAGGATCATCTCAATTTATTCTGCCAAAGATCAGAGGTCACTTTCCTATGGCTCCTGAATGTCCAATTTATACAGCATACTGTCAAGCGCACAATGCAAGAACAGGTTCTTGTCCAGAGGCAACCCTAACATTGCCACAAAGAAAATTAATTCCATATGGAGTTTCTTCAGTGCCCATTATTCTCTTGAAGTAGATTGGTGCTGCCAGGAGTAGACCTGTCTCACTGTCCAAAAACATCTAAATTCTTAAAATATTTTAAATGTCATATTCTGTAGAAGTATTTGAAGATTACCTAACTAATTAAAATATCTTTGTATATCTACAAAAGCCTAATTAACATGAATATAAGTTTGGTTATCACAGGTGATTAGTAATCTGAATTTCTTAATTATAAGTTATAATTTTAAATGAACTGCATTAACATAATATCTTAAACAAGAGTAGAAATATACACACAGTATAATAAAATTGGCCTTGAATTTGTATCAATGAACCAAAATCCATACCAGTGTAAAATATTTTGAGATTAACTGCCATTTTTTTGGATTAGAATAGATAAAATAATCTATCTTTTTAAATCATTCCCATATCATATTTTCCTTTTTTCTTAGAAAGAGATTGAGTATGTCCATTAATAATTTATAATGAAAACAAACATTTATAAGCAGTATTTTGGGAATTTGTGCATAGCTTTCCATTACTACTTCCTGCTGATTGAGGAGCACTAGAAATGTTAAGAAGGCTCTGAGCTTGGATCATCTTAGTCTGCAGCTTCTTCCTATTAGAGATTTTTGCAGGGTTTCTTCCTTGATCAAACCATATTAGCCTGGAAGCAATGTACAGGTTCTCATCTTCTGTGGAAACAAAAGCAGAACCTCTTTTCCAAAGCAAGAAATTTCAAAGCCAAGATACCTTTAAAATATATATATGTTTGTTTAATTTAGCAATCTTTGCAATCAAATGTCTTTCTGAAGTTTGCTCATAAACAGTTAAAAATTAAAATAAAACACAATAATAATCACAATACAGACTCTGTATTTTCCATTTTTACATGGCTTATTATATTTTCACTACTCTATTTTTCTTTTTAAGGACATTCTCTACCTTTTTCTTTTCTCTCCTAGTTTATGTACTCCTTTTCACACTCATAACAAAACACTTAGAGGTTTTCATCCATCTGAATTGGTTTTATTGTGTATCCTTAATCATTTTCTAACAAGAAGAGCCTTTAAAATGCTAGACTGTAAAGCTTTGGATTACTTTTTTCCCATTCATGGAATGCTGTCCTAACCTGTCCTCTTATGGAAACTCTCCCTATACCATCAGCAGAGAAATGTGATTTATGAACAATATTGGGCATTTGGAATTTTCCACATTGAGTCAGTGTCAATAAATAAGTAGTGGGCAAGACTTAAGCCAGTGAGCATGTGAAAAGAAGTGGGAAGGGCAAGAATGTTATTTTCAGGGGCAATAGAATGAATATGGTTTCCAGGGAGATTTAACCAGAGAGACATGGCAATAGGCACAAGTCAAGAAAATGTGCAGGAGGATAGCTGAGTGGCCCCCACTCTGCCTCAGACTGCAAAGAACTGCATCATTTAGCTTTATCTGCAAGCAGGGGATTCTGGTGGTAAAAGCCAATGTCCTCCCCTCAGGGATCAGACCCAAGCTTGTAAACATCAAAGTCACAGTCGGTCTTCTCTTCCATTTGCTATGCTGTTTTGTCCTTCTCCTCCAAGCTGGGACAAGGGTCAATCATGACATTCCTGCCACTGTCTCTCTTCTCACCCCTCTTAGCCCACCAAAAATAAAGATTTGGGTCCTGAGACCCAGGTCCACAGATGGTGATCTCCACATGACAGATATCCCATCCCCTTTGCTATCCCTGACTTCTGGCACAGAGCCTGCCTGGCATACAGGAAATTTACAATAGTTGCATAGGTGCCTGGGCAGGTATATGTATACCTTACTGGTTGGCTGAGCTTCTGAGATATAAATTCAAGATGAATCTCTCAGAGGGACTAGCTTTAAAACATAACACATAATTAAAAAGAGAAAGTCATAGCAAATTGTCATTAAAAAATAAAATCAAGCAACCAAGTGACACCTGTCATGCAGCATAAGAAGGACAGTGGTGTTAAGACAAGATGGGATTGTCCTGGTGCTGCCGGCAATGATATCAGTCTGAGCAGTAAGTCAGGATCTGGGAGAAGGGCTGAAATGAGGCAGCATCCTCCAGTCTCAACACCAGCAGCTGCCAGCAAATGGTGATGAGACAAAAGACAGTGAATCTTCCACACTGCCTGTGTTAATGGCATCTACTCATCCAAGATGACAGGGGACCCTGGGCCTTTCATTGATATAAGAAGCCAACGAGAAAAATCTCTGAGGTTGGTATACTGATGCCAAGGCTGTCATAATGTGGCATGATCTCAGGCAGATGCCCTCTCCATCTCTGTCTTACCTCAAAAAATGAAGAAAACAATCACCACACAGTGGGAGTCTATGGCAGGGGTGGAGGGGCAAAATGAAGTTAACATTCTGAAGACAGTCCTGGTACTGGGTGGATGTCTGTTCCCATCTTTAAGAATCCATGTACGGAAATGAGAGAGAAATGGAGAATGAATGTGATCAAAATACATTACATACATATATGAAATTGTCAAATAATAAATAAAATAAGAGATTTAAAAATATAAAAAAGAATTGAGCTCACTGGAACACACAAAATAGATCGACACTTCAAAATATGATCCTTTGAACCAGCCTTCAGCTTTTCAGTTATATTTTGGAAATGTCTTCAGGCTTGCCTTGTGGTAGACTATGGGCTGCAATCACTTAATGATGGGGATACATATTGATACATGAGTGGCAAGAAGATATTGA
The DNA here is from genome assembly GCA_033318265.1 of Phyllotis vaccarum. NCBI lineage: Eukaryota > Metazoa > Chordata > Mammalia > Rodentia > Cricetidae > Phyllotis > Phyllotis vaccarum. Next base: position 57,572,936 of record JARWLC010000011.1, read on the forward strand.
CATTGTGGAAAACCGCAGAGTATACTCAAAGATGCCACCATGTCACAAGATCATATATCTTTCTGACCATTGATATACACATGGTCCCTTGCTGCTTAAGCATCAGGCAGTATATGACTGTATTTTATTCTGGTATTTTCCATACATAGTTCCACCCTATGCCTTTTGTGACAGGCTCACAAGACCAGATCTTGGGCTTCCATTATAGATATAATGCCACTGGTTATCCATACAAGCCTAAAACAAAGCACCTATAATTGTGTTTAAAATATTCGAAAAAATGGCAACTGTCATACATCTGTTTTGTGGCTTTGGTAGGATCCTTAAGGTCTTTTAAGAACAGACTCACGTTATCGGCAGCAGTAATAATTCTACCCCTGTTGTCTTGTTCTTCTTGTATAATTGCTGCAGTTGAGACCCAGAGGACTGTACTGAGAGAGTAGGGAGAGGATTAGCATCCTTGACTTGTTTCAGATTTTGAAGAAATGATTTCAGGTAGTCCTTATTTTGTGTGACATTGACTGGAGGTTTGTCATATATAGGCTTTACTATGCTACCAAGGTAAACCTGGTCTCATGTTAATGTTTCTACCAAACTAGCCAAAAATAGAAGACGCTAAAATTAGAGGTGAAATTGGGGATACTTCAACAGATTTCAAGGAATTTTTCTATTCCTAATTTCTTCAGATGTTCATTGTGAATGTATGGTAAACTTTGTTGAGTTCCTGTTCTCTGCCATTGAGGTAATCATGTGATTTTTGTCTGCAAATCTGCATGCATCCTGTGTTTTGCTTACTGATTTTGTGTATATTGAACCAAACTTGCATCTCTGGAATAAAACCAGCTTAAGCTATGCCGTACAGGCTTCTCTGTACGAATTTAGATGCATGTGTTGAAGATTTTAAAAGTTAAAAGAAATTGGGAGACATTAGCTCAATTCTTCAGCAGTATGTGTACATGTGTAATGTTTTTATTTCCATCCGTTAATTATGCACAGTAATAGACTTATTGTGCCATTTTGATACACATATACAATATATTTTGATCATATTCACCCCTAACTACCCTCTACTTTCCATCTCACTCCCATTGATTCTCTCCCGCTTCCCCTTTGAAGCTTATAACTCATAGTGTGTATATGTGGAGGGCACTAGGTTTCACTAGGGTTGCTTACAGGAGCCTGGTCATCTTACCAGTGACAAAAATGTCTCTGTTTTCCACCAACTATTGACCCCCTATAACTCTTCTAGGAGGGGTGTCAGGGATTTGTGAACCACCCCCCCAGCCCTTCATGACAGAGTTTTGATGATAAATCCAGTCTTGTATAGGTCTTGAGATGTTCATAGACGCTGCATGAGTTCAAGACTATAGTGGCCATGGCATGCCTAGAAGATAGCACACTGCAGCATTCTACCCCATCCTCAAGCTCTTTCTTGCATTCGTTCTGTCTTCTTCTCTGTTTTGTTTGCTGAGCCTTGAATGGAGCTGTAAAGAATATTCTTTATGGCTGAGCATTCAGCCAGCACTTGTTGTTATCACTTTGATCATGCTCTGTCTGTAGTTACTGATGCCAGTAGGAAGAGGAGGAGGAGGCGGAGGAGGAGAAGAAGAAACATAATTATTAAAAAGGCAATTTGATGGGCTAGAAAATCTATTTAGCAAGGTAAGAGCCATAGCTTCCCACTAGGACCTATGACCTCCCCTGCCATGGATTTTTGACCACATTTACAATATGAGATGAGAATTCTGTCCAATAGAATAGCCTCAGATCCAATCAGAAGCAATTAGTTACCCCTTTAACAGATCGCTATTGCCTCAGTGAGCATATTTTACTGGCAGATCTTTAGTGCTGTACATAGATTCAGAGGTAAGACAGAATCTTGGAATCTTAACCTCCTGCTTTTATAAATGTTTATTTTTTTCATTTATTTTACATACTGACTACAGTTTACCCTTCCTCCAACCCCCCTCTCTCCTCTCTCTCTCCCTCTCTCTCTCTCTCTCTCTCTCTCTCTCTCTCTCTCTCTCTCTCTCTCTCTCTCACACACACACACACACACACCACACACCACATACACACACCCCTCCTTCCCATCTACCCCCTCCCCTTCAACTTCTCCATCTCCATTCAGAAATGGGCAGGCCTACATGGGTTTAAATAAAGCACGGCACATCAAGTTGAGTCAGGACCAGCTCTTCCCCTTGTGTCAAGGCTGGGCAGGGTAATCCAGTAAGAGGAACAGATTCTCAGAAGCCAGCTAAGCACCAGAGACAGGTCCTGATCTCACTGCTAGGAGCCTTACAAAGAGACCAAGCTACACAACTGTCACACGCATTCAGAGGGCCTAGGCTGATCTCGTGGAGGCTCCCTGTTGGTTCATGAGACTTCACGAGTTCATGTCAATCTCTGTGGGTTCCCCCATCATGACCCCCATGAGTTGGACAATTGTACAAGAACATATTCCTATAGTCGACAATCCCTCTTGCATGTCTTCAGCAAGACTCCCAGAGCTCAGCCCAGGGCTTGGCTGTGGATCTCTGCATCTGCTTCCATCAGTTACTGAACAGAGTATCTTTGTAGACAATTAGTGCACTTACAGTCTGTTAACAGTAGATGGCTAGTTCAGGTACCCTCTCCACTCCTGATTTTAAAAGCAGGGAAGAAGTGATACCAGCATCTACCAGTGATCCTTACCACTAAAAATGGCAACTTTTACTACTGGCTGTTTCTTTTAGTCGGTGGAGTCTCTACTTAGTCATTAAGATATGCCCAAGGGGTGAAAAACCTGTACAAAAAAAAATGGAAGAAAATGAAAATATCCAAAAGTCTTGGAAGACAGAGTTTCTAGCAGAAAAGTTAGGTATTTAAGTATGTGATATCTCAATTTTGAAAACAATTTATGTCCAGTAGATGAACAGAGAATTAAAGAGTGTATTGAGACTCATTATTTAATAATTAAAAGCATGAGGAAAATGGGCCCAAAGGTTGGAAGTAATTTCTGGCCACTGCATGTAGTCAGTAAGTCTCATTCATGATCCTGTTTTGGATGCTAAGTGGATGTCTGTCTCAGTTAATGCTGATAGCATTATCTCAGTTTGACAGACAGAAAACTGGGGTTAAAGGGTTGAAATGACTAGTCCAAGACCAAGTGGCTTGCTACAGCTGAAGCTTGACCTCCCGTCCATCTGACATTCAGCTAAATTTTTCCAGTCATTTGTAAAGTTAGACTGCTTGTCAATCATTTATGATTTCCCTTGGCAGATACCATCCTGGCCTCAACTCTAGAGATAAGGGGTTTGGAGAGCTGATAGCAGGGCTGGAGAAGCACTCACTGGGTCAGATGTGTCTGTGACTTTGGTTGGCCCAGGCAAAGACATAAACCTGCATTTACATGCTTTGTACTTTGCTTTATTCACATAATCAGCCTTATGCGGATGGAGAAAGGTCATCCCAAGGAGGAGATGTAAAAAGAAGGAGGTGAGTGACAAGCATGATCCTCTACAGTCTCACTTCAAACAACAGCCTCAGCAGACAATAATTCAAAAGTACATACATACATAAAATATTTGGGGTTATAAGCAAGCTTTCACCAAAATGATAGAGTATAATTATGTAAATGGCTTTAAATGAATGGTTTTTTTTTTTTTGCTGATTCATACTGTTTAACTTCATACTCAGTACATTAATTCTCTATTTGAGAGTATTTCTAGATTAGAGGACTGAATATTGAATGTCCAATGAAGACCTTTGTGATGACAGGCTGCCTCAAGAGCCATGTGTGCCATCCCTGCCCCCACTCCCATCCTTTAGTAATAAAAATAAAGTCCTGAGAAGAAGAGAGTTAAGTCTCTGATGTGTGGTGTTAGACAATTCACTTCCTCTCTCTTAACACTCAGCACCTCTGCTGCAAATGGGCAGAGTGCCCACTCGTAGGGTAAAGTGATTAAGTAAAATGCTATTTATAAAATTATTAACATATTATTAAAATACAATACACAATTCGGAATAAACTACTGCTGTTATCATGAAGCTCTGTATTGAACCCAATGGCAAAACCTGATGCTTTTTATGCTAAATTCTCTTAAGGTAATGCAACAGTGGAATCGCTAAAAGTAGACAATTCAGACCCCATAAACTCAGTTTGCAGAGTGATTTAGCCTGGGATATGTAAGGCTAGACTGGTAATTTTTCATGCAAAGAAAGTATAAATAGGAGAAAGGGAAGAAGGAACAACCTGTATTTAGGACGTACCCTGGGCCAGCCACTGACTTAGAGTTTGTGTGTGTTCACAAGGATGTTGAAATTGGAGGAGACGGACAACCTGACCAGATCATACAGAAGGATCTGAACTCAATGAGCTAGAGGCTTAAACGTTTGCTCTACTCCACCCTTTGAGCCTAAGATTACAGTCCTTCACTACCACCCTTCGCAGCCTGCCTGACAAATTTGTTCTTGAGCTGGAACAATTAATAAAATGAAAGTCTGATTACTACTTTGTCCAAGGAGTCTAATTTCCCTAAATAAGTAACAGGTCCCAAAGAGAATCTGAAGGAGGAATAATTATGCTTTCAACTACAAATAGGGCATGAAAGGAACAGTGCTGGTATTAGAGCGGTCTCCATGGAGATCAGTAAAAATGCATAATTATTTCTGAGGATGATCAGATCAAGCAGCAGCTCTCTCTTCTGTCTATAGCTGAGTGACAGAACTGAAGGCAGCAGCTCTGTTCTCGAAGGTTGCTTGAGACTGCACAAGCCTTTAAGGGACAAATCAAGATCTCTTTTCCTGGGTTACAGGGTTGAGCTTTAAGAAGACTGACAGGAGATAAAAGGGTCTCCCCTTGATCCAAGGAACAGTCCAGATTACTGAGTGCTACAGAACACTGATTCTGGATCTCAATCAATGAATGTATCCACTTTGTGCCCACTTGCATCTATTACTTGTGGCTCTTGTTGCTTTGGACACAGCTTCCACAATGCTTCAGCCTCTCACCAGCCCCTCTCTCTCTCTGCTGGGAAAGTTTTTTCTGAGTGACTCGCTAGGAAGCAAAATCGTTTCAGTCTACCAACTCCAGTGTCAGGTCTGCAGGGTCCTCTCTAGCCCTGTGCCCATTGCCTTCCAACACCTTCATCTTTCCCATGCACTTAGCTCCCTTCACACTAGCACAACACAGCATGCACTGTTTATTGACATGCTATTGGTTTTGTTCACACTCTGACTTTCTTCAGGACTTTTTAAAAGTGTCGATGTCTTGTCTCTTTTGTTTGCTGCCTACATGGAAGTTTTGCTTTTCAAACATGTCCACAAAAAATATTTAGTAAACATTTTGAGTAAAAAAAAAAATCTGTTGTCTATCAATTTGGAATTAAAAGGTGGTGAAACCATGGGGAGAGATGGAGGGAAAGTCTGTGCAGTTTTATATTCTGTTGTAAGCTCTCTGCCCAGAATGGCCCCTGATTGAATGACTGTGGTGAATGTTTAGGAACCTTAGAAGTCCAAACCAGAAACTTAAAGCCTTTCCTCTACCTCTGTCAAGGATCAAGTAACATTGAGGAAGAGGAGTCAGAAAGAGGATGAGAATAGAGGATGGGGAGAAGGGCTACGGAATGCTGTGCTCTAGGTATGAGCTCCCATTGCATCCTGATCTCAGCACTTACAGCTCTTGCACCGAGCCTGAATAAGGTTGGGCCTGCCATCAGTCAAGCAGGATGGGGAGGTATTCACAAGGCCATATCACATCCTGCTGCTACTGGTAGGTGTGGACAGTCACTGTTTTTAACCATATCTCAACAAGAGCCCAGGCTCCAACCCCATGGTCACACAAATAGTCCTGGTTAGACCCAGTGCGTCACAAGACAGAACACAAAAACACAAATGTGAGAAGAACTAGTGTGAAGAGGATTATTGACCATGGACCATAGACCATGTCTATGCATGTTTCTAAACACACTAAAACTGTTTAGAGATATTTTTACCTGAATGTCTTTATTGTACATCTCTATCTTTGTCTGACCACACAAGCATTTAATCAGCTAAACAGCAGAGCTAGGATTAAAGCATTGTAGCTAGGAGTAAAGCCTCAGCTATAGTTAGCTCCACCCAACACCTTGGTCTGTGAGAACTTACCTTCGTGACAGAGGTACTGGTAGGATCCACCCCAACCCTGGGGAATTTTACGGTTCATACTGCCATCAAGTAGAACACCACTGCCCACTGTTCATAAACCATATTTAAGTGTTTTGTGGTGAGGCCTCTTAAAAGAGCCTGTAAGTTTTTTTCTGCTGATGCTGAGTCAGGAAGCTTCTTAAAAAAAAAAAAAAAAAAAAAAACAAAAAAAAAAACAAAAAAACAAAAAAACACCTCTGCCAGGCACTATGAGTCTGCAGGAACCCACCATGTTGCAGCTCAAGTTGACATCACGGCCCACTTGAAAGAGACTCTTTCTGTGTTATAAAACCCTCTTTAAGTTTTCTCAGCTTTATGGGAATTTACATACACCACATTGGAGCATCGTTTATAGTCACAAATTTTTGTCCTGCCAGAAACTCTCAAATTCCAAACAGACACTTCTCAAATAATTGATTCAGAGGCCTAATGCTAAGCCTATTACTATCTAGTTCTTACACATAAATGAACCCATAATTCTTATCTATGTTTATCTACATGCTTGGTACCTCTACTCAGTTCAGCATTCTCATCTTGCTTCCTCTGACTGGATAGCAAATGCTGTTCTGCCTTTCCTTTTTCTAGAATTCTCCTAGTCTGGTCACTCATCTATACTTCCTGTCTGACTACTTTGCAATCAGCATTTTATTAAACCAATACCAATGACAAACCTTTACAGTGTACAAGAGCATTATTTCACATTCTTCATATCCCAAAGAGCTAATATGATGAGTAAACAATACTGTGGGACAAGTTATTTCCTAGTATCCATGGCAAGCCTGGTATAAAGTGGTGGCAGATGTGAGGAATTTGGGATACAAATGTTAGACTTATAAGTGATGAATAAAGGACGTGACAGCAACTTGTAAAAAGCAAGTAAACATAAACCACTGTCATTAACATTGAAGGTTCAATGTGCTTCCTCTAATATAACTCATTAATTGATCCATAGTTGGAATATGTTCAGTTTTGTAGACAACAGACAAGGCACAGCATGGCTATCCAGAGTTATCTGTTTGCTAGACCTGCGTGTTTGTGGAAGAGAGAAAAAAGTTATTACATTATTTCTGTTTAACAATTGGAATCTGAAACATGGCAAAAAGGGTGTCGACTTCATTTTTTCTGGAAGTACTAGGGGTAGTCTTTGTAGAAACTTTGTCTGGAGAAATGGTCACTGAACAGTTCTTGTGTACATATCTAACAGGAAATAAGCAATTACAGTGTCCTTGGATGGAATAAACCATGAAGGGTCTCATGTTAGCCCATTTCTAATTGATCATTTTTGGACCTTATGTGAGATAAGAACACAATGAAGCCCCCTGAGGTGATAGGTTCAGAAAACTTTGCTCAGAACCATAGGGCAGGAGTTACTTTGATAATTTACAGAAGCAGTGGGTTTTTTCATGCTCACCTGCACTTAAGATGATGAATGGAAAGCCCCGGCTTGAAGATGAGAGTCATACATATGTACAACGTTCAGTCGATCAATGCTATGGACTCAAGTCTGATCGTAAACTACATCTACTAGTTGATAATGCACCAGGAAGGTCTTGAACCATAAGAAGGATAAGCCAACATCTTTTCAGAGAAACATGAAGCTTCTAAGTTAGAGAAATAACCTCAGGGACAATGAAGTACCTCCTGCATGCAGTACATGTCCAATGCATCTATGTGGATGAACAGTGACTGAATCATCCCCAGCCCAGGCTCCTATTGTGTACCATAATCTTCTGAAAACCCCTCCTTAGGAAGGACTGAAGTTTGCTAATTTTTCTCCTATTGTGAAGAATGACAGCTCTCTGTTATTCCTAAGACACAACATAGCCTGTGTTCCTCTTTATCAGGAGCTGAGTTAACCCAGGGTCATGACTTAAATACGAATTGTTCTTACCGGCTCATGTGTTAAAGGCTAAGTCACAGGTAGGTAGCACTATTGTGGGAGATAGAAAGGGTAGAACTCAGTTGTAAGAAGGAGTTCACTGGGGACATGGCTGTGAAGGTTATACTTGGCTCTTTCTTGTTTCCTGCTGTCTAAAGGGATGAGGAGGGCAGCCGTCTCCACTACACAGTTGTACTGCTGTAAGGCATTGCCTGTCTAGAATACATGGATGAAAGGATTATGAGTTCTCTGAAACTGTGAGTCTAAATAACTAATTCATCCCGTAAGTGTTTGTGCCAAGTGTCTTTATGGAGCAAAGAAAAGTGTCTAATTCATGCAAAAAAAAAATAAAATAAACGGTGTATCTTTTTAGGGGTTTTTTTTTTTGCAAAGTTAAGGGTAACTTGTTTTCCTTAAAGAAAAGAAAGTAAGAATTAGATAGAGCTGCTGTGTTTGCCCTAGGATTAGTTCTGAATCCCAGGGAAACCTGTGTCCATTCTTTGTCCAAGTAAAAGTTTTACCACCTTAGGCTTTTGAAACTGCAACCTCACTTGCAGACAGAGAACTGGAAATATAGTAAGTTGATTGATGATGGTGTGGAGTAGCAGTGTTCTGAATTGCCTATGCCATTGCAACTGTTCCCAAATAATACTGAGCTCAGAGAAGGGATTCCCTTTCATTTTGCCCAAACACTTAAATACTTGTCAGGCTCCTGATGTGGCAATGTCTTTCTGTATGCTGTGAATATCAATCTTTAAATAAAGGGGCTGTTTTGACCTTTGGTGAACACTGTAGCCAGAGACAGGAATATAGGTGGGAGGAGGACGGAGTCAGACCAGATCGAGCCAGACGCCCAAAGAAGCAACATGTAAGGAACACAGGTGAACCACAGCCACATGGTGGACAGATTAATGGAAATGGGTTGAGTTAAGATGAAGGAGCTAGCTAGCAATGTGCCTAAGTCATAGGCCAAACAGCATGAAGTTAAGATAAGTGTCTGTGTGCTTCATTGGGACTTTAGGATTTTTGGGGCAGAGGAGTGGCAGCAAGCAAGTCCCAACTGTGGGACTTGTCCAGGACAGAAACCCAATGTTACGGGCTTCTGTGGATTAACAACCACCACCACTGGGAAATTCTACACCCAGCATCGCTTCAGATCGCACGGTGTGAAGCCTTGCATGAAAGGCCAGCATTAGCAAAGCAGGGAGAGAGTTAAAAGTAGCAAACTTGTCTATGAGACAGTGAGATGCCGCAATTGCTTAAGGAAGCACCTTGGGGGTGGGAATTCTTTCTTTGAGACCAATTTCTCTGAGAAATTATTAATGGAGTCTAATCATGAAAGTGTCTGTGAAACCTTTTGCAAGCACTGTTCATAGGACCTTGGAAAAAATCCAGGCTAGCTTCAGCCAGTGTTTTAGAAATCTCAGTGTCCTCGGTTAAAATTCATCATGGTAAAAAAATATTCCAATCACTCTTCAGTTCAGGATCTAGGACAGTAATGAATCCTTTCCAAGGGTCCACATTCATCCTTTATCCTGGTAGTCATTGTAGTGCCCCTGTAAACGTGTTAATATTAGCAATGATAGCTGTATTTCTGTCTCAGTTTATATGCTGATACCTTCTAAGTAGAAGTAAATGCTATATAGGACTAAGTCCTCCTATGGACTTGAAATTGTGCCATACCTAAATGGAATGATTGAAGAGGCCACAAATAAAGACAAATATCTTTGTATCATACAGTAGAGGACTTCAGACAGGTCTGTCTAATGCTCTGACAACAGAGTCTTCTAGACATTTCACCCCCTCTCTGCTCAACCTGACTTCTCTCTCTTCTCCAAGTTATACCTTCCTAGAAGTATCTCATCTAAGCTCCTCTCCTGCCACAATGAACTTCTAGTGTTTATTTTCGACTGACAATAATTGTACACACTATGGAGTAGAATTTTATAACATATAAAGTGTATAATGATCAGTTACAATATTTAACATTTCATCTTCTTAAATATTTATCGTTTATTTATATTTTTAAAAAAAACTTTCAAATCATATATTTTGATGCCTTGCAAAACACTTAATAAATTTTTGTAGATTATAAACACATGATGTCATGGAAAACTAGGGTTTAATTTATCCCATCTAAGTGCGTTCTGGTAACCATTACCTGACCTCCCCTCATTCTCCCTCCCTTCTATCTGTCTAAGATTCTGGAAGCTGTTTTTCTATTGTCTGCATCTGTAAGGTTGGCTTTTTAGCTTCCACAGTAAGATCATTTAAATCTCTTTTTGACAAAACTAGTCTAATGTTCTTTCTACAAAAGGATTTAAGGCTTGAGGCTACACTTTCTCAACATGCTGTAAAGGAGTAAATGCATGGCGATGGGATTATCTTCCCTTTCCCTTGGAAACTCTCACCAGATCTGGAGTCAGGGATATGGGCAACACTGGTGATAAGTGATCTAGAGAGTGCTGAAAAATTGTGTTCCTGCATAGGCATCAGCTCCAGAAAGGTACAGTGCGCCCACCCAGGAACACAGAGCATTGGTAGTTCAGTGGGTAACATTGGGAAGCTGTTTACCACCTTGACAAGACATGAGCTTTCTCCCCTAACACTGTCTCAGATACAACTAAGGACTAGTCACACTCAGCTCCAAAAGCTAGGAGGCTTAAAAACAATTACCAATGGAGAAGAGCTTCCAACTGAGACTGTCACCATCCAGGGCGAGGGTTTCAGACTTAATAGCTAAATCCTTATTCAAAGATCATCTGTGTGTTGTATATGGATCACACAATGTTGAGAGATGACCTTATCTTTTTTAGACTCCTTATGAACAAAATGATGGAAGGGAATGGGAGAGGGTGGACCACTCTTTCTGGGAATATTGAAAGACTTGAGAAAAGATGAAGCCAGTGCCTGGTCACAAAACTTTCATTTAGTGCAGAATGGCTTCAGTTTAATCTTAGCTAAGAGGCTGTCACATCCCTACTTTTTAAAATTAGGATGGCATTGCACATTGTAAGTTTGTGAAAACTTCAATTATTGAGTCAATAAGTCTCTCAAATTTAATTTAATTTTTTTCCTCTAGTACAAGATTGTAAAGGCTCACTTCAGGAAAGTTGTAAGAAATAGCAAATTATGCACTATTCTACAGTTCAAAAGGTCCTCCTCCACAGTTATCTATTTATTTTCATAAGTCCAATGCCTCATGCTGTAGTATGTGCTCAAGACAAACAGGCCCCTGCTTCCCACTGCAGACATGTAAGCAGAGAGAGGATAGGCAGTGACAGAGGAGCTGAAAATGTCAGGTGCAGATAAGTTCTGTGACAAAACAAAACAAAGTATGTGGAAGAGACAGTGCCACTTTAGATGCAGTAGATAAGAAAGCTCCCTGGCCCCCGAGAAAGGGCAACAATGAGCTAAAGCCTGAATTTTAAAAAAGAAATGTTGTGAAAATCTAGGAAAAGAGTTGGGGGGGGGCAAAATGCGCAGCCAAGACAACTGTCTGGAAAGGCAGAGAGCATGGGTATGTTTAAGAAGCAAAAAGAAAGTGTTAGGAGTGCAGTGAGTGTGGGAGCAGTGCTGTAAGGCAAGCTGGAGACAGAGATAAGGGGTAAGAAAAGCAGGTATATTAGGAGGTTGGAGTCTTACCATAGAACTGGTACTTTGTTGGGAGTCCCTTAAATTCTTAAGACCCCATGAGTTGGAAGAAAGATCAAAGCAGGGAACTTAGTGGGAAGTGACTGCAATGGCCGGAAGGAAATAAGATGAGTTGATTGACGGCATAAGTGGAAGAAAGGAGAACGTAGTGGAGATGGTCCTGGAAAAATAGGAGTCAGTGTGTGGATGAACTGGACGTGGGGACGATGGGCATGAGGAATCTGCAGTGAGTCCAGTTTTGACATAAGTGACCAATGGAAGTTACCTGAAGAGGCATGGGTCTCAGGTGATAAATAAAAAGAAGGGAGTCAAGGAATCAGAGATCGGTCTGGGAAATATTATATCTGAAATGCCTACTAGACACCCAAAGAGTGTCTAAGGGCTGCTGGAAAGATCAGAGTAGCAAGCTAAGGATCAGCTGTGAAATTGGAAGTGTATTCTATGTGGGCACTATAACAATGAGCAACAGTGCTGTGGAGGAATGGAAGGGAAGGAGAAGCAGAGAAGTTCATGTGCTGTTGAGAGGGGAGGAACTGAAGGAGCAAAAGCCAAGAGAAAGAGGCTGATGTGGATGGCCTACGTTGCCACCTGTGGACATGGTGATATCTGGGCCCAGCCTGATACTAAATGCCATGTCTGGGTCTATAGATCTATCACAGGTATGGTCTGTGTGATTGTTTGTGGCTCCTGTTACCAACAAAGGCTATGAAGACAGCTAGAGTGAAGGCCACCATCTGTGGTTATGTTAGTATCCAAGGGTCATGATGCCATCAGGCTCATCCTGATCTAAGTGGCCTGAGCTGCCATCCTGGGCTATGGTGATATCCAGACCATAGTTTCTTCCAAAGGCCATAACTGGGTCCATAGTTATGAAGAAGCTGTGGTCTGTGTTGATGTTCATGGCTTCTGTTACCACCAAAGACCATGTATGCCTGGGTAATAAGACACTAACTGAGGCCATGTTGGTGTCTGAGGGCCATGCTACTGCAAGGCCATACTGATGTAAGTGCCCTTCATTGCTGACCAGAACCATGTAACATCCAATCTTGAGCTCTTACTGAGCTGAGCCAGCCCTCTGTTCCTGGCCCTGAGAGATACGGCTGTGCCCCTCCTTAGCTGCCCCAATGGGAGAGCTGGCTCCACCCACTGTGGGAGAGCTGACCCAGATGGTATGGGCACAGGAGATCTGGCTCTGCCCCTTGCTTGGATGGTAGGGCACTCTCAGGAGAGACCCAGACTAATCAACTCAGCTATCATAGAGGCCCACATCCAGAGTTGGTCCACCCCAACCCAACATCTATCCCATCTATGGACTGCTAGAGCACCTGATAGGACTGGTCTATGGAACCAGAGCAGCAGGATCTCCACGACAACAGCAGGATACCCAAGAAGAGTTTCTCTGAGAGTCCAGTATTGATGGTGTACCAAAACCAGATGCCTTAAACCAGACCAACAGCTCATCACAGTAAATGATTGCAAGTAAAACTATTTGAACAAAAGGCATACTGCATGACACACCACAGCTTCCAATACCACTAAGATGAATTAAGAGGTGATGAAGAGGTACTAAAGAAGGAGGAGGGTATTGGTATCTATTAATATTTTTATTTAAAATTTTTTTCTTTTGTGGGGGCACTGCAATGTTGAAGGATGGATGGGACTGGTAAATGAGTGGAATTGGGGTATATAAAAGAATCAATAAAAATATGTTTAAATAAAAGAGTCTTTTACATTACTCTGGCTGAGTCACTAAGGGATAATAAAAAGAAAAGTAGACCTTCTCAACAGAGTCATGTGCTCTTGCAGGCAAGAGAAAGAAAAACAGGAAGAAGCATCTGTGAAGTGAAAGGATTCTGGGGGAACACAGCATCCAAGAGTCTGAAGGAAAAAGAGGATGGAAGGGAATGGATGACCCAACCAAAGTGGTCATGAGGCTGACCACTGCATGAGGCAACACAAAGTGCAGCTCTGGCCTGGACAACCTGCAGGCATAAACATGCTCTGTTGCTTCTTCTGTAGATAAGCAGACAAATTCACATGGCAATCTTAGCCCCAGAGCGCAGATGTTCACCCAAAGTCTTCTGTTCTTTTCCTTATGAACCACTGGAGAGAAAGATAATCTCAAGAGAGCCCACGGTGACCTGTGGTCATAAGTCACCACAACACCCTCCCGGTCTTTCTCTTTCCTTCTTCACACACCTTATGGAACTTAAAGGTTTCCTAAACTGTGGGGCCAAAGCAGGTGACATAGATGTAAAAGACTACATTATTTTTGCCAAAGTTCTTATGTACACAATCCTAGAAGTCTCTCATTGTTTACTTATCTTAAGAAGCAGTGTACTGTGGTATTTTCCTAAAAATAAATAATTCAGACATCCTGCTGCCATTGGTAGTCTTCCAATCATAACAAACAAATTTTCAAATCTGTGAATGCTACATGGAGGCTAAGTCTAAGGAGCTATTAAATTTGGGAAACAAAAACTGAACATCTTAGAACATTTGAGTACATAGATGACTACACCCAAGTTTGCATTTTGTCATGAAAGAGTTCATTTATGATTTTGAGAAAGAGCTCATCAAAGCTATTCTTACAAATTAAACTTATTTGTATCTCATATTAGATCACAAACATTTTTTCTAAAAATGGGAAAGAAATTGTTTTCATGAACTTAAGGATCTGTTGTACAACAAAGTAACAAGTGCACACAAGAATAAATTTTGAAGTATAGAGATTGGCAGATAACAGCTTCTTGATGCGAGATGTCTTTCAGTATGGTGAAAATTACCATTGGATAGTAAGGAATTGTTTTGGTATTGCAGAGAACCTTAGAGGTAGGCAGGAAATCTAAGCACAGATACAGGGGAAAGAGGGAGGAGTCAGGAGAAATGCAATCCAGCCACCCAAGAAGCAATATATAATGGAGTACAGGTAAGCTATGAGCTACATGACAAGACAAATTAATACGAATGAGCTGAGTCAACATGCGAGAGCTAGCTAGCAATAAGCCTGAGGCATAGGCCAAACAGCAGTGATTTGGCACAGCTATTCTGGATCTCAGGGCTAGGCTGGGTCAGAAACTTCTTACAACAAATGGCATTCAAATATGGATCATTGATTCAGATAGACTTGAGAAAGGTTTTTAAAAAAATCAAAATGCACAGAAAGAGAGCCACACTGGGCTTCCTTGATGTGGAATGTCTTTCTGTATGCTGCGAATTACAATTGGATAACAAAGGAACTGTTTCAGCCTATGGCAAGCAGGCTTATAGACAGGCGAATTACAAGCATTTATAAAGGGGAAGGAGGGTGGTGTCAGAGAGAGCTACTGCCACCTGGTGAGCAAGATGTAAATGTACAGGTCAGCCACAAGCCACATGGCAAAGCATAGATTAGTAGAAATGGGTTGAGTCAAGATGCAAGAGCTAGCTAACAAGAGGCCTGAGCCATAGACTTAACAGTATATAATTAATATAAGTCTTTTTGTGATTATTTGGGCCAAGTGGGGTTGCAGAGCTGAACTTCAGAGCTGGGCTGGGCCAGAAATTTCTTACCACAACTTCCCTTGGCAAGATAGCTTTTGCAAAATAGTTGGCTAATTTAAGCCCTCATTTATAGAAGCCAGCAAAAAGGGACAAGGTACCCCAAAAGACAGTGCCTTTAAGAGTAATCAGTAGACCAGTCCCATTCAAATAACTATGCTCCTACCAATGGCCTCAACCCAATCCAATGTCTAAAGGATCATGAGTCTCACACCTGCAGTCATTATCACATGCCTTCTCTGCATCTCATATTTAAATATTGGGAGGTCGAACCAATGTGTTGACTAATCAGCCTGTCACTGAACTTGGTATGAGGAACATAAAGGGAAGCAATCCCTCTCTCAGAAGAAATGTTAAACAAAGAAATGCATGGCTAGAATATTATATGATGATCATTATGTGAGAAGGACACACCAAGGTCTACAGAACATAAAAAATTAAAACTTGGTCTGGGCAAGAAAAGCCAAGGAAGTACTCAAAAATTATGTTTAGGTTTGAATTTCCATGATGGATATATCTCTTTCAGACAGAGATTAGAGCACAAAACTCTATGTAAAGAGGCAGTGTAGTAGTTAATTTCCTGTTGTTGTTGTAATAAGGCACTATGACCAAAATCACTTTACAGAGCAAAGAGTTTATCCTGACTTACAAAAGCAGAAGGATAAGGCAGGGAGGTATGGCAGCAAGCAGAAAGGGACCAGAAACCTAGGAGATCACATTGCAGTCCCGTAGAATAAGTGCCAAGGAAGCATACTAGAAGTGGTGAGTAGTAATAGGAATGACTTCTCCCCCATAAAATAGTATGTTTGAATGCTTGGTCCAGAGGGAGTGGCACTATTAGGAGGTGTAGCTTAACTGGAGGAAGAATGTCACTAGTGGGGCTTTGAAATCCTATATGCTCAAGCTATGTTATGCTCGGTTTGGCTCACAATCTCCTTCTGCTGCCTGTGGGTCAAGACATAGGGACTCTCAGCTCCTTCTCTAGCACCATGTCTGCCTGAATGTTTCTATGTCACACCGTGTTGATAATGAACTAAACCTCTGACATTGTAAGCAAGCCCCAATTAAATCATTCTTTAAGAGTTACCATGGTCATGGTATCTCTTCACAGCAATAGAAACTGTAACAACTCTCAAAGCCTACTTCTTCCAGGAGTCACTTCCATAACTTTCCCTGAAATGCCATAATCTGGGGACCAGGTGTTCAAGCAGCCAGAGCAGAAGCATTGGGACATGATACTGCATGCCAGCTCCAAATATGTGTGGAGTATGATGGACTTACACATTCTCCAGGAGGAAGAGTCAGAATCAGTATAGGTCTACAGAGCTACTCACGCCATATCTGTAAAATTGGTTCAAACTCATGAAGCCTCAGCTTTCCTATTGATAACACAAAATTAATAACATCACCTGTGTCTCAGGAGTGCTGTGATGAATAAAGAAAAGGAGAAATAAATGCAAATATTCTATACACACTGTGCATCCAAGCAAGAATATGTAAATTTTACTGTGTTTTATCCTGAGGACTTTGAGGTAGAGACAGGGAAATGAATGGATTGCACTCACTTTTGAGAACGTTCTTGAACATTCCACAGAAGCAGTAAAAACATAGTTCCTTTTTTAAAATTTAAAGAATAATAATATGGTTTCACATAGGTATTTCAAAAATACCAAATCTGAAATGCTCCAAATTTGAGAAGTTTTGCCACAAATGGAAAGTTTTGCATCACAAAATTTAGCTTCGTGAACAATTTTTTAAATTATTATTTATTATGATAATTATGTTTTTGTGTTTATAGATGTCTTATCTGTCTGTATGTATGTGCACCACTTGTGTGCCTGGTGTCTATTGAGTTCAGAGGATGACATCAGATTCTTAGAAACTGGAGTTAAAGACATTTTGGTGCTGGGAATTATACCCAAGTTCAGTGCTCTTGACCACTATGCAATTTTTCCAGCCCCACAATTTTTAAAAAATATTATATAAAATTAATTTCTTTCTCTCTATATACACATATACAGGATAAAATGTATATAAATTTTTGCTTAGATTTAGGTTCCATACACAAGATATCTTACAATGTATATTTGAATATTTCAAAATCTGAAATAATTAGAATTCCAAAGCACTTCTGGTCCCAATCACTTTAGACAAGGGATGCTTAGCCTGTAGTAATAAAACAAGCTGCAACCCTGAACCCTACCAAGTGCCAGCACTTCAATATCTGCCAACATGTGTTGGTTAATCACAACAACCTTGTAGGTTGAATATTTGCTATCCCTATTGAAGCGTCTAAATCCTGATTAAGAAAAAGGAACAGTACAAGGAAGCAGAAGTTTCTAGGTTATGGAGACATAATCCAAATCACTCTCTCTCTATCTCTGTCTCTCTCTCTGTGTCTCTCTCTCTCACACACACACAATAAGGTTTCATCTTCCCATTTCTGTCTAATCAAAAAGGAAGATTTCAATTTTAACATAGAAAAATTACATATGACAAAATAGCTACCAAGCAAGAATTAAAGTTACAGTATCTAGTCTATTTTATTTAACAAAATTAAAGAAAATACTCTATTATCTACCTTATCATTGTGAATCTAAAAATCCAATATACCTTAAAATAACCAAGAAAAACTACACCCATAACTCTCTAAACTTCAACTATATCAAAGACCACAGAAGGATAAAATATTTACCCAAGTAAACCGGAAGTGCAAGCAACTTCTAAAATCTAGAAATGACAGAGATGACACCTATCTGCCTGGACAGTCACCCAAAGTTCCTTTACAAAGTTGGTGCATCCATCTTCAACCTACAGGCCAAGAGTCTCTTTTCATTTCAGTGAAGCAGGAAATCTGTTCTACCCATTCTGGTATAGTTAACCAGTCACTTTTCCTTGAGTCCTGAAGAATATCTATTTCCTCTGAAAAGCAGGAACCTGATGGACCATCTCAGCTTGTTCTGTCAAAGTTCAGAGGTTACTTTCATATGGAACCTGCGTGTCCAGTTTAAACAGTATAGTGTCAAGCAGTCAATACAAGAACAGGTTCTTATTCAGTGGCTAACCGTTGCCACAAAGAAAGTAAACTTCATATGGAGTTTCTCCAATGCCCATTTTTCTTTTGAAGTAGATTGGTGCTGCAAGGAGAAAATCTGTCTCACTGTCCAGAAAAGTCTAAGTTCTTAAAATATTTTAAATCCCATATTCTGTAGGTCTTAGAAGTGTTTGAAGATTACCTATTTAATTGAAATATATCTTTGTATACCTAAAATCTAACTAAAATGCATTTCTTAATTATACATTACAATTTTAAATCAGTTACATAAACATCATACCTGAAACAAGAGAAGAAAAAATACATACAGCATAACAAAATTGACCTTAAATCTGTATCAATAAACCAAAATCCATACCATTGTAAAACATTTTAAGATTAACAGCTGGTTTCCTGATCAAAGTAAATTCAATAATCTCATTTTTTAAAATCACTCATATACCATATCCCCTTTTTCTTCTTAGAAAGAGATTAACTATGACCATTAACCATTTATAATGAAAACAAACATTTATAGCAATATTTTGGCAATTTGGGTGTAGTTTTCCGTTACTACCTCCTGCTGATTAAGGGGCACTGACATCTTACAGATTCTTGAGACTGGATCATCTTAGTCTGCAGCCCTGCAACTGATGTGACCACCTCTTCCCATGAGAGAATTTTCAGGTGGTCTTGGTTGATGAAACCATAAGAACCTAGAAGCAATCCACAGGGTCTCATCTTCTGTGGAAACAAAAGCAGAACTCTTCCAAAGCAATATATCCTTAGACACAAATTTCAAAATCAAGATACCTTTAAAATACATATTCTTGTTTAACTTAGCAGCCTTTTCAATCCATTGTCTTTCTGCAGTTAGCTCATTAACAGTTTAAAAATTTAAAAAAATACAATAATAACCATAATCTATATTCTGTGTCTATATTCCATCTTTATGTGGCTTATTATATTTTTATTACTCTATTTCTCTCTTTTATGAACTTTCTCTACCTTCTTTCTTTTCTCTCTGAAGTCTATGTACATTTTACACACATTGTAACTCATTTACAGGATTTTTTTCATCTGAATCTGTTTTATTGTAAATCTTCAATCATTTTCCAATCAGAAGAGCTTTTAAAATACTCACAATCTCTTAAAGAACCACACAATTTTTTGCAGAAAAAGTTGAGTCAGGAAGTTCTCTAAAAGGGATCGCGTCTCTGTTCACCACTAGCAAACAGAGCAGACACAAGAAATGCTGCTACTAAGATACTGTCTTTGACTCTGTTTCCTTGTTCAGAGTAAACAGAAACCTTAAATCAATCCCATGCTACTGAGTCCTCTGTGAGACTTCAGGAGCCAGCCTGGTTGTAGCTTACATTGCCTACTGCAAGTTTGCTGCCGCCATTTTGAGTGTGGCCCAAATGCCATGCTATCTCTGTACAAAGACCCATTTCAGATATAAAATTTAGAAGCTGCTTTGGCTCAGTTTCTGTGATCTAGAGCTGATGTGGGAATGCGTTTATGTATGCTGTGAATCTCAATCTTTAAATAAAGGAGCTGTTTTGAGCCATGGCAGGCACCATAGAAAAAGTAGGAGGAGAAATCAGAGCTTAGGTAGGAGAAGCAGGGCGGAGTTAGGCAGATCCAGCCAGCCGCCCAAGAAGCAACATGTAAGGAGCACGGGTGAGCTACGGGCCACGTGGCCAACAGATTAATAGAAATGGGTTGATTTAAGATATGAGAGCTAGCTAGCAATGTGCCTGAGCCACAGGCCAAACAGCATAAAGTTAATAGAAGCATCTGAGTCCTTTCTGGGGGTCTGGGCGGCTGGGCGGCTAAGCGGTCTCGGGCGGCAGGTTTGTGGGTCTCGGATCTCTGGCTGCCCGGGACCCGAGAACCCACTACAACATAGAGCCCTTTCTAATATTTCTTTGGATTTATGTGGGTATTCGGTCCATGTTGGGATGCCAACTGTTACAATAAGGATTCCTGATCCTGGAATGCCAGAGGTCCAGATCCACAGACCTGCAGTGCCAGACCGCTTAGACGCCCGCTGCTGCTTAGTCCCCCCAAAATGATTCAGATGCTTATATTAATTTCATGCTGTTTGGTCTATGGCTTAGGCACCTTGCAAGCTTGCTCTTTCATCTTAACTTAACCCATTTCCATTAATTTATCCTGCCACGTTGCCCATGGCTCACCTGTGTTTCTTGCATGTTGCTCCTTTGGGTGGCTGGCTCGATCTGTCTCTGACTTTGCCCTTCCTTTCCTACCTATTCTGATTCCCCACCTACTTCTTCTATGGTGCCTGTCATGGGCCAAAATAGCTCCTTTATTTAAAGATTGATATGCACAGCATACAGAAAAACGTTCCCACATATTTCTCTCCCTTTCTCTCTCTCTCTCTCTCTCTCTCTCTCTCTCTCTCTCTCTCTCTCTCTCTCTCTCTCTCTCTCTCTCTCTCTCTCTCCTCTCTCCTCTCTCCCTTCCTCCCTCCTTCATTCTCTCCCTCTCCTTTTCCCTCTCTATGCCCCCCCACACAAGTTCATGTTGCAGCTGGCCAATGGTCAGACTGGACATCCAGACCCAAGTAGGAGCTCCTATAACTGGTCTGGGAGAAATGAAAATATTCTAAAGAGACACTTGGACTATCAAACTTGAAACAACAGTCCCCAAAAGTTGGAATTACTCCCCAATAATTTCGTGCTGGGAGAGGAAACTGGCAGAAGTTTGGTGCCAACTAAAAAAAAGAATTTGTCTCTTGAAAAGAAAGTTTACATTTTTGGCAACATGTCAGACAGCCTTGCTAGAGGAGACTGGAGCAGATGCAACAATGATGGGCTGTTACAATGTGGTTTCTGACCTGCCTAGTACCAAGGTTCAGAATCACCCACCATCACATCTGGACCAGCAATCCCAAAGTCCCAATGAAACACACAGACACTTACGTTAAGTTCATGCTGTTTGGCCTATGCTCAGGCACATTGCTAACTAGCTCCTTCATCTTAACTCATTTTCATTAATCTGTCCTGCCATGTGGCCCATGGCTCACCTGTGTTCTTTGCATGTTTCTTCTTTCGGCATCTGGCTTCATCTGTGTGTGACCCCACCCTCCTTCTCATACCTATGTTCCTGTCTCTGGTTACATTGTTCACCAAGGGTCAAAACAGCTCCTTTATTTAAAGATTGATATTCACAGCAGACAGAAAGACATTTCCACATCAATGGACAAGGACATGAACTGTTTATTTATACCGAAATCCCATGTCAAGACCCCAAAGACAGCCTGGGTGGTAGTTATTGGATGTTCTTGTCATTCTTTCCAATGTAACCATATCAAATAAACCTTTTTTTCTGCTTTTTACTATTAATTTGTCTCCTTAGTTGACAATCAAGGATGGTAGCAGAGCCCTTGCTTGTTAGAGCTTCCAGGACATAGGCTCTGACTCATGACAATAACCACTTCATTTCTGTTGTGTTCTAGTCAGCACAATCACTCAATGTGGTTCCCACTAAGAGCCACAACTACCTGAACACTAAGCTCTGCTGGCTGATAGAAAATCCTGAAGCACGGGATTTAACATTCATCGGCAAGGCTCAAGAGAAGAAGGAATAAAGGGGAAGGCAGAAGAGGATGCTTACATTAAATTATCCTATGTCCTTTATACCCACCACTTACATTAAGAGAGGGGTAAACTATCCAGACTTCATTGACCATAAACGAGAGTCTCAGAGAGACTGTGACTCACCAAATGACAGTAACAAGCACACAGCTTTCCCCTGGAGGAGATGATGTTTCCTTACATAAACTAATCTTTAGAACCCAGAGACCATCTGCCTCCTCTGTCACAAAGCAGTACCCTGACTCACTGCCGTCAGCTCAAAAGAGCAAAGAAAAGTGATGCAAGACTGGGAAACCAAAAGGCCAGTGTAAATGGGAAGGGCAGTTCCCTGAACCCAACAGCGACAGGGCTGTTTCCTATTCTTGGATTTGCAACCCGAGAGGTTTCGCTCCCTGCTGTTCTGGGCTTCTGTTTGCCTGTCTGCTAAACTGAACTTTGTGTATCCATACTTGACAAATAAGAAACTCAAGGGTGAGGAGAGTCATACATGTAGGGGAAGGCTTGGATGCCCTCATTCAACAAGAAGGTGAAGTTGGCAGACCAGGAGGAAACAGACTCTCACTCTCTCTGAACATCTTCCCTCCTCTGCACACCCTCAGGAGCTTCATTCAATGAGGCTCCTCCTGGACATTTATTTCCAGCGGGAAAATACTCATAAGCTCCATGGTTTTAGAGGCTTAGCAATGCTAGCAAAGTCAGGAAGGGAAACCTCTTGGTAGTAGTTTACCAATCACTTCCAAAGAAAGGTGGCCTTCTGGGAACTGTCCAAACACTCAGCATTGATGCAGAAGACAGTAAAAATGATGAACCATTGATTTGCTTGTTCCTCTGTAATTATCACTCATTCTGCCTCAGTGCATCTGAGACATCTTTGGTAGCTCACAGACAGGTCAAGAGTCCATCATTAAGTCACCATGTGAACACAAATCTAACCCTCACCCTCCATTTCATTATCTATAAAATAAACCTAAAGATTCAATGAGGTTCTAGTAAGGCAAGAAAAGAATGGGACTGGCCCAGCCTCAAAACTATTAGGTGAATAGTTGGATTGTATTTGTGGATCAGGATAACTTTTGATCCTGTCTACATGCAGATTTAGAGCCCAGAAGTTTTTACATGTGTGCAAAACGGTACACATGATGGTCAGGAGACTAATTGCTTTGACAGACTCATCACTTCCCTTACATCAATTCTCAAATACTGTAAGGATCACTTTTGTTGGTGTGTGGTCTGGAATCTCTGTCTTGTTTGTACTGATAACTTTCTTATAAGCACTGTTAGATAAAATATACAAACGGCTGTGAGATCAGAATTAGGTCCTGCACTGAGTTGATTTTTCCATGCTGAAGTCATGTACCACCAAGCCAAACCAAACTCATTATCTGACCTTCCAAGATATTAAGAGGATAAAATTGTCCTTGAGTTTTCTCCTGAGTTCACTATGAAATTCTTCTATCAGAATAAGAACCTGCAAAATGAATGTTGCACTCCCTGTGACCATGTGGTCTTGTCACCAATATTTGATAAATCTCTATTAAGGAAGCCAGCTGTCTGTGACCCTCATCTATCCATTCACGTATGTGCTAACAGAAGCAGCTTCTGAGGTTGTAGGCTCAGCAAACACATCTGAAAAATATTCTTTCTAGAAATTCATGTAAAGATGTTTTCATTTCATGCTGATGAGAAGAGGAGGTGGAAACTGGCAGTGGAGGGTAAAAAGATGCCAAGAAAGCAGACCAGTTTCTTTCTTGGCTAAAAGCATGAAATGTCCTTGTGCCAGACAGAAGCCTTATTCTTGCCAGAGGCCAGAGATGCTAGATGTGCTTAAGCTGAAACATTTCCGGTTCTTCTGTGGCCAGAGGCCAGAAATACCAGAAAGGGAGGGACATAAATCTGACTTTCTCTTATTTGTCCCCCCTGAAAGTGAATCCCTTCCTGGAAACCAGACTGCTGGCACCTTGACACCTGGGACAGTAATCAAACCCTCACCATCTAACCAATGAAGCCTTGTTAACCTCAAGGCAGTGTCACTCAATGGAATCCCAGAGACCCCTTCATTCTGTATGAGAATTTACTCTATTTTCTTTCTCTTGAGCTCACTATAATAAAATACTTCTCCATTCTGGTCTTGTGTCCTCTGCGCTTCTGCTTGACTCTTTCTCTCCCCAGAGTTTTCTTTGTCTGGTAACCCTACCCACACTTCCTGTCTGTCTTCTGGCCAATCAGCATTTTATTAAACCAATAGGAGGGACAAATATGTATAATGTACCAAAACATAATCCCACAGCAGGAACCCATAGCAAGAACTGAAAGGAAAATATCAAATGAGGAGATAATATGTGTCTCTTTACCTTCTGGCATTTGTTTTTCAGAATAAGAGTCCATCGAGAGAGAGAGAGAGAGAGAGAGAGAGAGAGAGAGAGAGAGAGAGAGAGAAGAAAACTGCTTCTCAGGTTAGTGTGGCACTGAAGAGGGCTCAAGGAGACTGACAGACTGATTTTAACCCAAACACTTGGCAGTTCCCCACTGAGCAATGCCAGCCTGGATGGATCCTTGACCTGGGAGAGGCTCCACTGTTTCTCACTTACCAGATGGATGAAAGTTCCAGATCACACTGAATCGTGAATAAGGAAAGTGAGGAAACAGAAGCATGTCTTCTTAATCCTTGCTTTGTGGAGCACGAGGAGGGAGAAGGGGTGGGTTGGAGGGTGGAGGAGGTGGTGAGGTAGGCGGTGGGAAAGTGTTCTTTGCCATTTCAGTAAAAAGCTTCCAAAGAGGTTAAAGAAGATTTTTTTTAAATACAGCAGTGTGAGGGGAGAGATGGGGAGAACTGAATGTCAGTGTGACCAAAGAAGGAATGAAGGACCAACCACTTGAATCAACACATCGTGTCCCTAGGATTTTGTGCTACTGTCCTGTGGACTGGAGTGTTGCTAGGGGAGGAGTGTTTTATAAGGGTCAAACCTCAGCTGAGGAAGCCACCCTTCTGACATGGTGATCTCTGACTCATCCACAGGGCCTCTCAAGAAATTTTGCTATTTTAAAAATATCCATCCACAAATTTTCTCTGCACACAATCTCTCTTCACCCATCAGTGAACCAAATCTAAAGGCTCCCTGACAGTCATTCACAAGCTAACATGACATTGAGTGCTCAACATTTGCTCTGGTCTACGAGGACAAGCTGTCCCCAGAAGGAGATTCTGAGTCTCTATGTTAGGCCAAGCCAATATAATGTGTCTGAGTCAGCCATGATGAGAGAGCGACATATACCAAATTTCAGTTTACAGAAGAGGAGATTCGAGCTGAGAAGACCCTGTCCCAAGTTCTCACTTCCCCTCTTTCCATGGTAAGCATCCTGTGACTTTCAAGCCTCCGTGGGTTGCATTGTGAGCCAGATCCCATTTCCAGTAAGGAAACCAATTCCTCCCTTGCAGAACCCACAACAGAATTCTTCCATTGCCTCACACTTCATAGCAACTTTTACAGCTACTTTACCTTCTTGTTCCTCTAGACAGCACTTCTGTTTCTATTATCTACTCCAGGACAAATTGATACTGTTGCCACTCAGACTTAACAGTTTCAACTCTTGCTAGAGACCCTGTGAGACACACCCATTATTACCCTGCAGGTGGATATTCCTTTTCCATGACATGTCCCAGAAGAAATAAGATAAGGATTCCAGCCCAGGCTTTAGGATTCCAGAGCTCCTAACAAAGCCATCAAGAGCAGTCTTATTTTCTGGAGTAGATGCTGTCACACCCGCTCTGTGTTTGAATCTCTGGGAGAATTATTTAAATAACACTCTGCCTTTTAAAGGGCTGTGGGAGAGATAATTAGCACTTACCCATTGTCTGAAAATGGCAGGTTATAAAATCTAGCAATCTAACTCAGCTTTCATTTTTAGATCTTTTATAGAACATGAAATTCTACTCTGCAATCATAGTAGAAAGGGCTTTTTTTGTGCGTTTAGAGATTTATTTGAGCCTCAATTTTGAAATCTGAAAAGTTCCACATTTTTGTGATACGAGCTCTTTTTTTTAATGCAAGGACAATTTTATTGGACTTTGAGAAAAACAGCAGGTGTAGCAAAGCAGAGTTCTAGCAGCTGCCACGCAAAGAGAGAGAGAAGGAGAAAGGCTGGGGAGTGGGGAGGCTAGGGTTTCTTAGCTGGCGATCAAGAAGCCCAATGTTTATGCAAAACCAGGACCAACTGCCTGTCGATCAGCTTGGTTTTAACTAGATTGACTGTTGTGTCTCTGACTCAACCTCGATCAAAACGATCCTTTGTCCTCTGGTTACAGTGACTGGTTTGGGAGAAGGCAGATAGTCAAGTCAAAATGCTCAAAATCTGGCTTTGGGTTTTGTTAGAAATTTCAGGAGAGAAGTATTGTCTGTTTTCTGTGTGAAGCCTAGAGCCATTGAAGGACTATTTGCCTGAGTCAGCACAGCTTTTTAAAGGTGTTAGAACACAGGGCCAAGGTCTTAAAATGGCAGTGATGATCTCAAGACTAAACCAAGTCAGCCCTGAACTTATCAACCGTCAGTTACAAGAAGACTTTTGGGCTGAAATCATGTGCAAGCAAAGTGCATTCTGTACAACATGTTCAAAATAGCAGTAAAAACAACTAGTTTTTAAACCAAACCTTTTCCTGATCTTGTAAACTGCCTGTAGAGCCCTCAAGATTCATTTTGTGAAGCTTTACTTGATTATTCCCAGGGAAAAGTGTGTTCTCAAACACTTTACGTATTTCAAGCTCTTGTGTATGCCTCCAATTCCTTCTCCAGACTTGGAACCCCTTAAAGTCAGAGGTCCATATGTGCCAACCTTCTGTGACCCAGTTGTCAGGATTTCAGATGTAGTAGCCACTCAACAATTATGAGTTCTGTTGGTAAGGAAGAGATGAGGAATTCTCCCATCTTTTAAATTACAAGCCACATTGAAT
Organism: Phyllotis vaccarum; assembly: GCA_033318265.1. NCBI lineage: Eukaryota > Metazoa > Chordata > Mammalia > Rodentia > Cricetidae > Phyllotis > Phyllotis vaccarum. The sequence goes on from JARWLC010000011.1 coordinate 57,599,776, forward strand.
TTGTCTTAATAACCACAATTCTTTCTCAAGGAGAAAGATTGGAGATAGACACCTTTCTCTTGGTATCTGGAGTAAGTAGTGAACTTTGGCAGAAATAATTTTCATGTCAAAAGCGTATTTCAAATAGCTAACCAGTTTTAATGGGAATAATAAAAGTTAAATTGCAGGTCATATTCCTTCTGTTACATTTTGTATAATATTTTTAAAAACAGGTAATGAAAATGGAGTATTTCCATTTAATTACTGTCTGCTACATTCATTCTTCCTCTGGTGTTTGAATGAGAATGCTCACCCATAGGCTCATGTTTGAATGCTTAGTTCCCTCAGAGGACAGATCCACCTCCTCCTGTCTTTTTTTTTTTTTTTTCTTTTTCAAATCTCAGAGATATCAGAGGGAATCTACCCACAGTCTATGTGGGGATTTAATAAAAGTTCCAGAAGTTTTTGGAGATCTAACCACAGTCAGTCTAGGAGAATCAGAGAGTGGTGACCTATGCCCTTAATCCCAACTGAATCGAGGTCATTTTAGATTATAGAAGGAATTCAAGGCTCCCAAGCAGGCAGTGGTGGGGCCACACCTTAATTTACCAAAAGAGAATTTAAGGCGGGGATAGAAAGACAGAGGAGAGGAAGCCAAGGGAAGCCAGGCTGAGGAAGCTGGAAGACAGCTGGGTAAGATCTGACTGTGGTGTTTACTCTCTCTAATATCTCTGACTTCTCAGAGATCTATCCCTGAGTCTCATTTATTCATGCAACAGTTCCCAGTTAGTGGAATTGTTTGGGAAGGGTTAGGAAGAAAGAGATGTGGCCTTGTTGGAGGAGGTGTGTCACTGGTGGTGGACTTCGAATTTTCTAAAGTTTTTCTATCTTTATGTCAGCTGCCTGTGGATCAGGATATAAAGTTCTCAGCTACTTCTCCAGGACCATGCCTGTCTGCTACCTGCTATTATGATAACGGACCAACCCTCTGAAAATGTAAGCAAATCCACAATTAAGTGCTGTCTTTAAGAATGGTTACCTTGGCCATGGTGTCTAAGACAACTCCATTCATTCTTGTACCTGCTAGAAGGAAATTTCTTGTAAATCAATAATTCCCCATATTCTAATGACTATACATTGTCTGTCTGGTAGTCAGTTTTCAAGCAGCATTGCTGGAAAAGATCTGACATGTACAATACTGTTTGACTAAAGCAGTCCTTCCAAATGGTGTTGAGTGTCTCTCTCTATCAAATGTGCCCATTAAAATATCCAATTCATCGTTTTAGGGTTTGAAGTTAATATTTGTGAAGTCTGATGAGGAAACATTGAAATTTTAGGTCCCCCAAGCTACCTACAAAGCCCTCAGATTTATTAGTACTCTCACATCTGTTCCTTACCCTCTTCTGTAAAGCCAGATGAAGCCAGGACCAGACAGACTTGGAGACCTGTCGGGTCTGGCTATGGTCACTACTGTAACCTTCGTCACTACTACCTTGTCTTGAAATTGAACAACAGTTACCAACAGCTGTGCTCCAGAGAGTGGTCCACAGACATGCATTCCACTCCATCTACACATTAGGACACTATTCCTTCAGATGGCTCAGCCTTGGTTAGATTTTCAGTTAACCATATCAAAGCCTAAGCATCTGCTGCCATAGTAAGAAGGCACACATACTAAATGTGATAACCTAGATTGATACTCCCAGAAGCTTCCAAAAACCAAGGTTCACCTGGCCCTAGCATCCATTCAGGCCCAAATATTCTGTACACTGTCGAGGCCAGGTAAATCTGTAATTGAACATGAGACCTCCAGTATAACTTTGTATTGTCTGCACCTACAGTCAACCTTGGCTACATACTAGAGAGTTCTTTCCTACACAATACTGAGTACAAAGTGAAAATTACCCAGACCTCCTTAGTAAACCCTTGGGCCCCAAGGTCAGTAGCAATTTGTTGTCTTATTTTAGGTGGGGAGTCATGAATAAATACTTATTCACGTAGGTGCCTACGACAGACAAGCCAAAGAAATGACTCCACTAAAGACTGGGTTGGTGAACCAGAGTTTCATAGTTTGGTTTCAAGCGTATAGATGTCAGCTTACATTCAGAGCTAGTCAATAAATGGCTATTTAGAGAGCTAAGAGCTCTCAAGATAATTCTGGATATGCAACATTCCAAATATCTCACCATCATTAAAGTTCCAATTAGTTGTCCTTGTAGGGTTAATATGTGTTGCATCTTTCTTGTTTGCCCACCGCCTCCTTGTATCCCTCCCTCAATTCTCTCTCTCTCCGTGTATGTGTGCATTAATGTGGGCATTCCAAGCTGACACCGGGTGTCTTCCCTCACTGCTCCCCCATTCATTTATTGAGGCAGGATCTTTCTTTGAACCCATAGCTCATCAATTCTGGCTTGATCTGTGGCTGCTTCATGTCTCTGCCCCTCTAGTGTTGAGATTAGTATTGGCCCCTATTCCTGTCCTGCATTTGCAGGGGGTGTGGGAATCCAAACTCTGGCAGGCAAGCATGTAGGGTGTACATTTTATCTATGAGCTATCTCCTCAGGTGTAGGCATTTTTCTGGGAACGTCAGTAAACAACACCAAAGACACTGAAACTGGGCTCTGATGATTGCAAACATTGACTCCTATCTCTTCCGAGAAACCATCAACCGTGTCCAAGCTCAGGCTCCCGTTGGTCAAATGGGTGATGAAAGCATTTGCCTAGAACTGCGCTTAAAACGGAACGGAAAGAAACATTGCAAAGCACTGAGCTGTGAACCTGGGAAGCAGCTACATTCCACCCACGGAACAATCACTCCCCAGCCAGGAGCATGCTAGCGGCTAGTTGTGAACACCATATGGACAAGTCAAAGCAAATTAATTAAGTGTAATATAAGTTGAATGCCTTCCAGTTTCCCACTATCCACTAATAGTGACAAATGTTCATACTTTTATGGAAACTTACACTTCAAAAATATCTCCTTGATTTATCTGACTAAAGCATTTGCAATCCCTAACATGAGTTTAGTGGAGCCTCAGACTTAGTTTTAGTCAACTTGGAATCTTCCAGTGGCCGTGGTCAGAAGGGAATTCAGCCAGGGATATGTCTACTGTTGACAGAAATCAAAAGTCTCTGTAGGTGACTGGTGAAGAAATTATGTGCCCTGTCATCCGGGGCACTCGTCTGTTGATAAGGAGCCAGGTGACCAGGTGGCCATAATTGTTGTTCTCCACAAGTTGAGATGAGTTCTAAGATATTATCAGCTTCAGGATCCATCTGAAAAGAAAATACACACCCAAGGAAAAAGAACATTCATTTCTCTAACAGGAAAAAGACTTTTGTGAAACCCTTTATCAATGCAAAACCTATTGCCAAAGTTTTCTCCTATATTACTTCCACAAAAAAACAAAAACAAAAAACAACAACAAAAAAATGGGCAGTTAGTTTTACACAGACTCTAATCTGTCCCTTTCCTGCAATCTGCAGAGTGTGAAGTATGCCACACTCTGAAGGACACCTACTCTCCCTCCAGTTTCCCAGATATGAGCTTTCCTGGTTGTCTAAAATCTCCCATGCTTTCTAGTTTCTAGGTTTGATGGTGTTGAACTGTTTTTTTCTAGAAGTAATTTACAGAAACATTTCTTTCCTGTGGGGTAAGTATTTGTAGCTACTTTTCCCCAGGATAAATAAAATTAAGATAGAAAGTGCAGGATTGCTTAAGTAATAGAGAGGTGGATCGTGAAGATCAGCTAGCAGGCTGTATTTTCCATCCCCTCAGACATCGGTCACTTCTCTTTGTACTTGGAGGTATAGAAATGAAACCTAAAAGGAAGCTGAATCTTTGGGCAGAGAATCTATCTTGAATGGGTGTTGTTTCAAGGTCAGCACTTAGCAATGCTGTTCAGGAAGGATGGGGTTGCCATGGAAACCTCTGGAACTGGTGGTACAGCACCTCTGACTCACACAGGCATAGGCACTTAGCTGCACTCAGTTTGCAGGTGCAGCAGTGCCTGTCCATCTGATGCAGCGGGTTACTGATGCGCATCTACCCTTTACGGAGAGAGAAGTGGTGAGAAAAGTATCCCAGCCAAGATGCGCTCCTATCCCTCTGCAAGCGGATTTCATTCGGAAAATCTATTCATCAACAATTATCACTGCTTCTTCTTAACATAAGAGACATCTTTTTCCTCCATTCAATATCTGTTGCTTGTGTTGATCGTTGATATGAGAAATTTCTGAAGAGTTTAAATAGATGAAAGGCCAAGTGTGCAAGCACGAACCACAGATTGACTCATCAGAGAGGATTCTCGGTGGTGTCAGAAACCTGAGTGCGGGTTTCACGTCATAACTGTCTAGCTATTACTTCTTTGTTTTCTTAATTTCTCTTCAGTTAGTTGATAAGAATTCTATTTTATCATAGGAAAAACATTTTTTGTAAACTATGGCAGAGATAGCTGTCTTTTACTGACGATATGGTATGTTTCAGGCATTCATAAATAACAAAAAAAATTAGATGCAAATACAACCGTAGATGAGGCTACGTGATCATCAGGAACACTATATTAATTATGTTATATTATACTGTATATCACACACACACACAGAGAGAGAGAGAGAGAGAGAGAGAGAGAGAGAGAGAGAGAGAGAGAGAGAGAGAATCAGCCATTTGTTCTTCTCCACATCCTGACTGCAGGTGCAGTTAAGCAGCCTCCTCACACTCCTGCCACCATGCTTCATCCACCATAGTAGAGGGTACTGTGAGCTAAAATAAGCCCCTCCTCTCTTAAGTTCATTTTGGTCAGACGTTTAGTCACATCAATGAGAGAAGTAATAAACCTAAAATGTGCTGTCACAGCAGCCCTAGAAAGTAAACGTGACCATTCTTCTATGATCACTTTCTAGAAAAGAATCCAGAAATTTTCTAGCAGTTCTAATGATTTGATACATAAGAAATGATCAATGTGGGAAATACTAGGGTGTAACACACAGGTCACCTCTTCAGGAATTACCCCTCTTTCTCAACTTGAGAGTGTCACTTGCTGAGGAAGTCTGGGCCCCTCTCTTTAGCCGACATGTCCTCATCTCTGAAGCTGCCCTTACCTAGCAGCTGTTTGTGCATTAACAAAGATTAACAGAAGATATCTTATCAGTTCATGGCATCTCTGCAGGGTGCATGGTGTGTGTGTGTGTGTGTGTGTGTGTGTGTGTGTGTCACACGCACAGATACATGAAATCTAGAATACACAAATTAAACAGAACATATGATAGTTGCCTTAGTTAGGGTTTACATTGCTGTGAAGAGACACCATGACCATGGCAACTCTGAAAGTTTCTACAATTCTAATTTGAAAACAAAACTAGTCCCACCAATGCTAAGGGACTCTTAGGAAATGCACGCATGCCTTAACCTAAGGAGTAACATAACCTTGTCAATCACGATGATTTGAATCACCACACAGTTTATGAATGTTGTAATAATCAACTGCAAACCAATAGAGAGGATATGACCCAGGAGGCCCTGAGGAAATTGAGACATTGGAATGTATAATACTAATAAGAGCCAACCCTGTGAGAAGGAAAATAATAAAAAGTTATTTAAGAATCCCAGGGCAAATACAATTTGAGTTGCACCATGGAGAAAAGACAGAAAGATAGGAAGAAATTATATTATCCCCATGTACCGAAGTGAAGTCACTGAATCTATGTCACAAAGAATTGGTTATTAGGGACACATAAAAAAAAAAAAAGAAAAAAGAAAAAAAAAAAAAAAGAACTCAGAAAGAAGCCAGTATTTAGCTCTCACACTTTGAGAAATCCAGGTGTCTATGCACACCGCTCACACTAACAGTAACTTCATGCAAAGCTAGAACTGTTAACCCACCCGGGACTCCCTTTACCAGGAACAAGCAGCATTTACCGTGGAGAACTCGTCTATCTGACCAGGGATCTCCAGGACTTTGATCTACGGATGTTCTCAGATCCTGGAGTTGAGAGATGGATGAAGCAGACGGGGCGACCACTCAAGGTGTTGCTTTACACTCGATCCTGCTGTTAAGGATGCTGAAGTGGGACTCTCCTCTTCACCAACGCCTCAACCTGCTGACTCAGCAACGTACTAGTAACATTCAGCTACCTCCAGCGGATGCCTGAGATGAAAGATCGTGCCAAACCTTACGTATATTATGCATATTTACACCTAAAAACTAATTCAAGAAGAGGGGAGAAAAAACATAAGTGAGCTAAAAAAAAATCTTGTCAACAATATACTGTAAAAGCTGTGTCATTTCTCATCTGGTGTATCTTTCTTTGGTCCGCTTGTTCTTTTGTGTGTGCCATGACATACTGCGAAAGTCAGAGGACAATATGAAAGCATCATTGTCTCCTTCCACCGTGTGTGTCTCAGAGATCAAACTCCAGTTGTCTCACTTAGCCGGAAGTGATTTTACGCACTGAGACATCGCACCGGCCCTGTTCCTGGTTCTTTCCATTGCTTTTCTTGACAAGCCTGGCACCTCCGTCTCTTTCCATGGGGATTAGAAATACTCTGAGCGGAGATCCCACTTCTTGCCTGTTATATCGGGAGCCAATTGACAGAGAAAAAGATTCAGGCTTCATGTGAGGACGGGCACAACAGGTTTCTTCTTCCTGACAATAGTAGATCACAGCACAAAGCTTAGACCTGAGCCAAGGAGCTAGGAAGTGACCTCCTGGTTTGTATTTATATACCTTCAGTACTGAATGGTAAATGGTGAATGGTGAGTAGGGCTTAGGCATCCATGATAAATTTATTCCAAAGTAGAGAGCAGATAAATATTGCACACTCTTTGTAAAAGACACGTCTGAAAAGCAGAAAGGAGGCTCTTCCAGGTGAGGGAATAAGTAGTCTCAGCTTCCCTATAATTCCATTTCTAACAGCATGTTTGCCGGGTAAAGCTTTAATTCAATGTACCTAGTGTTCTATTCAAGGCCTCGCTTTCCCCAGTGTGTCCAGTTTTTTTTCTGCCTGGGTCTATGGGAAAGTTGTATTTCAGGGAGGGCATTGCCACACAGCTAGTTCTAGCCACCAACGTGTGACCCACAGTGAGGTGTCACTCCCAGGTGGGAGCCAACAGAAGCCAAGCACCTCCTTATTTTCTGATTCCCTGCCATGGTAGATGTAGATAATCCAGGCATTAAGAAGCCTATTACTTTGTGTCAGGACAATGTAGAGCAGAGTCCCTACCTGACCCATGATGTAACACAGTGAGAAATAGATGGTTGACACTGAAACTTGGAGATTATTGAGCATGACCCAGCCCATCCTGATCTATTCAGTAACAACCTCCAGCTCCATTTTCCTCAGTGAGGTTCCTAAGATACATTGTGATTTTTCAACTCCATGTTTTTCTCATTACGGTCACCCCAGTCGCTTTCATTCACATGTCCTCCAACATCTCAATCACTGTACCACATCCTGGCATCATCCCCACCTTCCTGTTTCCCATGGGCTGAGGCAAATGACTTCTCTTGGGGCTCAGTTAAGAACACAGTTACTGGATGACTAGAGTGTGAATGGTGGGTGTAGGGAGGTCTATGCCCAGATGTAACTCATATGCCATCTGATACTATTTTAAGGATCTTGGAGCTGCATAAGTATCATGGTTCTTGCTTTTTTTATTTCAGGAGATGCCACTGTTCCTGCAACACAAGCAGATGAATGCTCTCTGTGCTTTCTACACACCGTGGAATGCCAGGCTTGGCTCTAGGCCAAGGGAGGGACTTGGTATTTTCCTCCAGGCGATCAGGCCATGTGCCAACCATCTTGTTTTGAGAGTAAGGGAAGGAGCTGGAGAGATAGCAACAGAGGGAGTGGGGTACATGGCCACATGGCATGACATATGGTGGCACTGGATCCTTGCCAGCTGTGGAGATACTTGATTGGCCATGGGAATAATTTGAGATCAAATAACATGTCTCCCTACAAGGGAAGGCACAAAATTAGATGAGGGTGTTGTGTGGATCCCATAGTGGGACACTAGAATGGATGGGATATTATCCCCAACTCTCAGTGTATATTAAAATTATCTGGAAAGTTTAGATTATTCCTAGTGCCTGGGCAGCACTCACAGCTAGTTAGATTAGAATTTCCAAACATGAGGCATTTGGGGTTTCAACATGTCTTCCAAACTCTCCATCTGGTTCATGTGCACCTCAAGAAGACATTTCCCCTTCCTGAGCACAGCCTTTCTCAGTGCCCCAGGAAGTAGACAGCAGTTTTACATGATTGACTTGTCTTTGGGTCTTAACAACTTTAGTAAAACCCACATTTTTATGAGAGAATATTGAACATTACATCTTCCCAAAATGATCTTGCCCTCAACACGAGAGCTTCACAATAACATCAGAGCAGCGTAAAGATGGAGGAGCTGGTACTACTCACACTTCCCAGCAAATCTCAAACAGGCCACCTGAGAATGGATTTAATTCATACAAATCACCTTCATGCTAATTTCCAGAACAACATATATTACTCATTCCCTTGTAGCAAGCTAGGGTTTTGCTGTATGCTCTTGGTCCCTGTGCTGGAAGAGTTTTTAGTTGATGATGGAATACTTCCTGGAAAGACTGACTTTCCTGAGGCTCTTCATTCATGCCTGGCACAGACAAAGTGGTCTGATTCTCAGAACCTCTGCACCTCCCGAGAATCAACATTTCCTTGAGACACCCCTTAGTCAAACATGTCTGTGAAAGCTGACATTGAGCAACCTGAGTCCCTTTTTTCTATGATACTTTGTCAATGTGGCAAAAAGGCAGAAGACTCCATCTTTAGGACCAGTGTACCCAATACCACAGCAAGATTTATGCATATTTCAAATCTCTATGTCTTAACTCTTGGACATGGGTTAGAATTTAGGCTCTCAGTTCCAGAAACTCAGCAGTGAAGGGCTGCTTGGTGGCAATTTCCTAGGTGTCAATCAGAGCAGTGTCCCTATCTCGAGATTTATGAAGCTATAATCACAGCTAACCTTGGCTGTGGGAATGAATGAAAAGAGTTGTCTTTTGTTTGAAAGCTATACATAAAAATCAGCTCCCAGTCTTGCATATATACCCTCCTTACTTATCTCCTGTCAAAATTGATACAGCTTCCAGAAGCCTTTGCAAAACATTATATTTGAAAGCACTATTAATGAATATTCAGACTGACCTAATGGATTCAATTTTGAAATTCTCCTTCTTCTTCCATGAGGACCGGTTGTTCTGTGACTATCCCCCTCCATAAATATCAAGGCCCAGAATACCTAAGCCCCTTATATGATGATATAGGAGCTACATTTAACCTACACACATTTTCCCCCATGCTTTAAACCCATCTAGCCTGCCAGCAGTACCCACTGCACTGCATGCTCACTGCTTCATCTCTGTCAATTCAGCTAGCATTCAGCAAATTATAATTTTTCCCTTTGCAATATTCAAAGATTTGTTGTTGTTTTATATATTTTTAAAAAGTAGTTTGACCCTCAGATATGTGAATCTGGTTGTTCAGAATGGGCAATACAGAAGAGGTGCTATACAACATTAGAGGTGTTTATTACTCCTTAATGGTAGAAAGGCAAGAAGTCTTGTTACTTGGGGCTTCCTAGTCTCTTGGGCACTGGTCAAGTCATATTCTGTGATAGAAACAGATTAATATGTATTCTTCCCTTGAGTGTGTTTATATAAATCTAACATTCTTTCTACATAAACTACTGGTAGGTTTTTCTTTGGTTTTTAGAAACAAATCTACAGTTAATTGTTTCTGTCAGATTTCTTGATGAAGACAGTTCTGTAGTAATCTAGCTCAAAGTGTTATAAAGCAATCCCACCAGAGGACACACAGACATTCTTAAATCTGAATAAAAAGTCTATATTGATGGACAACAGGTGCATGGGGAACTTGCCCAAATTATGCAGCCAGGAGCTTCACTGCACAAAAACAACATCCTAATTTTCACACTTCAGTCAGAAAGAGCAGTTAGAGAGAAGCAACACTCCAAGAAGCAAGATTAGTATATTTAGGGACTTTCCTGGATCCTGAAACTATAAACTAGGTCTCTGGCAAATTAAGACTCATTCTGGAGAGTGTTGGCACCTACGGTGCTATGTTCTAAGGCCATAATGGTGCCTCTAATGCAGTGTCATTTGAATGTTGGGCCCAATACAAGAGTGAGTCAAGGATGAACAGATTTATTTGCCTTCTGACTTTGGTTTAGGAAAATGTTTGTAAAGCATTCATAACTGAGAAACATGCACATCACCTGTCTTAAAAAGAAAGACACAGCACAGTCCTAAGTTGCATGCCAGCACTGAGGTCAGCGAACCTCAGGCACAGTGAAAGCCACATAACATTAATCCCAGTTTGCTTAAGTGCATTGTAACATATGTACTGTAACAAGCTCACCTAAGGATGCCCATGCCCAAATACATTCTGGTGCTAAGCTGCACATAATAATTTGCTCTAATTGCCTCAAATTTATTTTACGCTCAGCACATGTCACAATATTCTCAATACAAAACTAAAATAAACAGGGGATCAAATGGGATGTGAAGACTAACCTGTGGCAACTATTTGTGACCTTGGTTTAAATTGAAATCACCATGTTATCCAGTTTGATATATTTTGACATAATAAATTATTATACCATGAAATTCTAAAACAAACAAACCTGAAATAGATCACCATTACATGTGTACTTGATATTTGAGATGGTTTTTCCCTAGCAGTTCCTTTTTATATTGAAGAGTACTAAAAATGTAAGATATCAGACTGAATTTACAGTCACATTAACTCATGAAAATTGAAGCTACTTGTTATGAACTGAATTGTGTACCACCAAATTTGTATATTAAAATGTAATCTTTTGTATGATTGTGCTCAGAGGTGAGATGAATAGAGATGGTGTGGAATTCACAAGTGGAATCACTGCACCCACAGAGTCCTCAGAATGTCCAAACACACCAAAGCTGGCAGCATCTTGATCCTGGATTCACTAGCTTCTTCAGAAATACTCTCTGCTTTTTATAAATTTCCCAGTCTGTAGGATTCCCCAATAGTCTGAATGTGCTAAAATATACCCTCTGAAAAGAAGAAATAATTATCTAAGCAATTAATTTCATATGTACATATAGATGCATACGTAAGTATACATGCATCCATTTCTATGCATGTATATATTATACACACTGATCATGTCATAAATATGGTTAGACACAACCAAACCTTTTTCAATGAGGCACTGGTAAAGGTGAAGGAAGGTCCTGGATCTCTGAGTCTAGCTTCTTTTGAACTTACTCTGACCCATTTTCCAATCCAGAATAATCATCCTGTGTGAAGCTCATCTATTTTGGTAACCTCAGGAGAAACCCTAGCTTATAGTTTTAGTTTCTCAGAAGTTTTGCATGCATGCTATCTGCCTTGAAGCTGTATGCTTCTTCCCATGATGTTTATACTAACTTTCCTCTGGGAACCTCTCTCTGTGCATTATTGTGCAGATTTATGGCAATGAGGTCTTCTGAGTGTGGCTTTCCTCTGTACCATCTTATTCAGATAATGCAATACAAAACCCACACTGAGAACTACAGGTAAGGGCTGACACTTCCACATGGCCCACGAAGCTTGACCCTTAAGCAGTGTCAGTGTCTAAGAGCCAAGTCTTCCTCTGGGCTCTGACATCAAGCCCCCTTTAAAGCAAGGTTCCCAATTGCTCCCTCTCTTTGTCCTCCCTTGGGAGCTCTCCACCTCTCTCTCTCTCTCTCTCTCTCTCTCTCTCTCTCTCTCTCTCTCTCTCTCTCTCTCTCTCCCTCTCTCTCCCTTTCTCTTTCTTCTTGTTTTCTCTATTATAATCATAACCTTTCTGCTAATCATACCATATGCATCTGACAATAAAGGTCTTTTCTACACATAAACAGCCATCAAGAGTCTCCTGCTGTCCACTGATGCCTTCTGCTGCATTCCCATGATCCCACGTGCATCCGTAGAAATCTGCCACCAGATAAGCAGGTATATGTGAACCATACCAAAACATGCACAAAATCCTACCAAGCAGTCCAGTCACTACTGATCCTACCACATATTAGTCAGACACTCTTGAACACTCATTCTACATATCTGTATGCCATCCTCACTCTAACTGAGGTTATAACCCCTATTTCGCACTGCTGTAGAGATTATCAAATGGGTTACAGAGACAATAGGCTATGACATACAGGTAAATAGGTTGTATTAAATATATATGTTTAAAAAACTTTCAGGTCTGATTTTCTCATTATCAAACAAGATGTAATAGTTTTGGTCTGCTTGCATGTTCATTGTTACCCTTAAAAAGCAAGAAAAAAATCAATAATCACATACTAAAAATGTTTTAATTTTTTTTTTCTCGACAGCTAAAGCTGCCTGCTTGTTGATGCACTGCAGAAAAGCATGTGGGGTTTTCCCCCAGTGAAAAAAAGCAAATTTGAGTCAGTTTTCAGCTTCTAATCATTGTTTCCCCCACAATCTTAAAAAAAAAAAAAAAAAAAAACCTTTAAAATAAAAAGACCATTTTCTTCTTTCTCCTATGATGCTACTCTTCCAACTTGAACACTGTGGTGATATATTATTTGTAATCTAAGAAATAAAGTTGCCTGAAGATCAGAGGACAGAGCTAGCCACAGAGGTAGCCATAGAGGTCAGAGAGTGGTGGCACATGTCTTTAATCCCACTACTCCGGAGGTAGTAATCCCATCTGGATCTCTGTGAGTTCAAGGCCAGCCTAGGCTACAAAAGATTAATCCAGTCTAAAAGAGAAACAGAACCAGGCAGTGGAGGCACACATATTTAATCCCAACACTTGGGATTACATGCCTTTAATATTAGCACTAGGAAGGTTGAAATAGGAAATGATATGGCTGAGCAAAGAAAAGAATATAAGGTGAGAGAAAACGGGAGTTCAGCCCTTCCATTTCAGCCTGTGCTTATTTTACTTCATCTCTTCAATCTGAGGATTCGTGGAGACAGGATCTACCCCTTTTGGCCTGAGGATTCAATAGTGGTAAAACGTTTCTCTAGTGGCTTGTTCCTCTGTCTCTCTGATCTTTCAGCTTTATACCAATCTAGCTCTGGACTTTTATTATAAAACCAATTTGGATTCATGCAATAGTTTTCAGATGCTAAAAAGTAGGATTAGCTGCAATGAGAGATCCACCTCCCAGCTAACCTATTGGGTGACAAGGGCCAGTTACCTAATCTTGTACTGCTACAGGAAGTGTAGATATGCCTGCTTCCTGGGGTTGATGAGTAGAGCCTCTGGCATTCTGGAGAAGAAAGTAATGTTGGAGGTTGTTCTACATGCATAATCTGCCCTACTTTCCGATCTTTTGAGGAGACCAGAGTTCTGAGAATAATAAAACAGTATTTTGCTTGGACATATTGTGAAAAACTGGGTAGCCGCTAGTTTTTCTTAACTGTGTGTTTATGGGGCACAGTGGGATAATTCAGTACACACCAAGAGTGTGTATTGATCAAGTCAGAGTAGCCAGTGCGTCCATCCCCTTAATCATACACCAGAACTTCCACACATTGCTGCTCTTTATATAACATGGGTTCTTGTTCGGCTTCTTGCAGCATTAGCTATTGGGTGCAGGGCCTTAAACACCCAAGGAAAGCACTTTGTCACTAAGACATATTGTGGTGGGATTCAGGTGTCAGCCAATAAGGTCCAAAGACGCTTATCCAGGGTCCCGGGCTCCTGGAGGGGGTGTGGCCAACCTGGAGGGGGTGTGGTCAACCCCATTGATAAGGGGCTGCTGGGACACAAGGACCTCTCTTCCTGGTTCCTGGCTGCTGGGGGGAGACTGGTTTGGAATCCCTCGTCCATCGCTCAGATACTCCAGTCCCTGTTCAGGTGCCACTATAAGCTGTTACTTGTATCGTGAGTGTTGATTTATATTTTAATAAATATTAATCTTGGACTAGTGCCTTATAAGTAAAACTCCACCTATAACATATCTTCATCCCAATCCTGAGATCAGAAAAAGAAATCCTAAAATTCGTAAAAAAAGTACCAGAGACCCCAAATAGCCACACAATCTTAAGCAAAAGAATAACATTGAAGATACCTTATGCTCAATTTCAAAATATGCTATAAAGTCATAATAACAAAACCAGCATGGTATGGGAATAAAACAGGCCCATAGGCCATTGTAATTGACTGAAGTACCAGAAATAAATGAATGCTGCTATAACTATTTGGTTTAAAAATAGTTGCCTAAAGTACATGTTGGAAGAAAGACAACTTCTTCAGTAAACAGCGCTAGGAAATCTGGGTGCATACATCCAGATATTGAAAATAGATCACTGCCTCTCACACTATAGAAAAAAAAAAAAAAAAAAACTCAAAATAAACCAAAGACCTTAACAAAAGGCCCCAAACCCTGAGCTTGTGAGGACTTTCTAAAAGGGACTCCGGTAACTATGGGAACGGTGGCAATCATTTAAAAATGAGATGGACCAATTGTCAATCTTCTACACAACAGAGGAGTAAAGAAAAACACAACAAATGGAGAAGCAACCCACAGAACAGGAGAAATCCTTTCTGCGTTTAGTATGCAGATGGCATACAAACAGCTCAAAACCAAACCCTGGAAGAACAAGAGAGCCAGTCAGCAAAAGAAGCAGAGAATGAAACCATTCCAAAGGAAGCACACATGGCCAATGGTCTCAATGTAGTCTGGGTGTGTGCTTCTCTGATGGCTACAACCGTAATCTGGCTCCCTCAGGTTGTCCTCAGAGCTCTGTATGCACATCCTTGGACATGCACACATGTGCTAATACGTATTTTAAAACAAAGTAAATAAAATTGTATACACGAGTTAAACCTGATCAATCAAAACTTCTAAAAAAACTGTGATTCCTGGGGCCACACAAGTCACAATGCTAAAATAATTTATCCTAGCCTGATTTTTATTTGTTTATAAAAATAAAACCAATGTGATTTTTTTGAGATTATTTATATTTGGATGTTTAAAGTAGGATTTGGCTTGTATTTGTTTTAACTGTGTCTATCACTTTGACATCAAGGATGGCCCAGACTCATAAACGGTATTCACTTAACTTTTCCTAGGCTACATACGCTACACACTGCCATAAGTACAGATTGCCTAATGAATGACACTCTGATTGTCATTATAGAACTTTCATCCAGCAACTGTTGAAGGCAGAAGCAGAGATCCATAGCTAAGCACTGTGTTGATCTCCTGGTCCAGATGAAGAAAGTGAGGAGACAGTATATGAGTAAAGGAGTCAGGATCATGAGGAGGAGACACACAGAGATGGCTAACCTGGGCTATTGGGATCTTGAAGACTCTGAAATAACTGCTGAGGAACCTGCATGGAAAGGAACTAAAGTCTCCAAATGTAGATGACAGTCAAACAGCCTGAGCAGTTTATGGAGCCTTTTGCAGTGGGACCAGAGTTTATTCCTGGTGCATGAACTGGCTTCTCAGAGTCCATTCCCTACAGAGGAACACCTAACTCAGCCTTGATACTGGGGGAGGGACTTGGACCTACCTCAACTGAATATGCCAGACCAGACTGACTCACCTTTGGATTCCTTGCCCTTTCTAGGAAATGGAGGGGGAAATGGGGTAGGGAGACTGAGAGAAGATGGGAAGGAGGGGAGGACGGAGGAGTAATGGAGAGTATGAGAAAAAAACTTTTTAAATAAAAAAAAATTACAAAAAAAAAGGAAACAGATTGCCTGTGAGCTAAATACATAAGACTGAGAATCCATGTGATACCTGCTTTCCCAAGAGGATAGGGTAGTTTGTTAATGAGTTAATCTTCAAACAGACTAAGAAAAAAATCAAGACAAAAAAAATACCAAAATCAGGATTGCATAAGGAAACATTCCCACAAACATACAGACACTTAAAAGTTTTAAAGACTTATTATAAGCAAATTTATACATACAAATTAGATAACGCATGAAATGGAAAATTAACCTAACTGAAGTTAATGTACACTCAAGGGGGGGGGGAGAGACTGTAAATAGACATAAATTGAGTTATTAATTAAAACTCTTGCAAATTAGTCATCCCTGGTCCAGCCCATGGCATTGGTGCATTTATGAAGAGGAGACACTGCTTACTCTGCCTCCTTCTGGAAATAAACACGATGAGCACTTGCCAATTAAGTCCGGAGCTCTTGTTATCTTCACAGCAAAACAAAAGAGAGAAGACAGAGAGGAAAACTGATGTCAATATCCTTCACAACCAAAAGTACAAAACATATTAACAATAGCAGAACAACACAGTGGGAGTGGAGAAGTGTGTACTATAACTCGGGCTTCCTTCTGCTGATTTGCGGTGAATGCCTGAGGCAGCAGTTAGCCATCACTGTCAGCCATATCCCGGTGATGCTCACTGACCAGGACTCACAGAAACCTCTGACTGCAAGCCTCAAACCACAGTTACAGCCCCGTGCCAGTCTGCAGTAAGCCCTGGCACTCTGGAAAATATCCGTGTTAGGCCTTTGCTCAACATTCATGGAGGAAAATCGGTAGTAAACACCTGTGCTCTCTCCTATTTGATTAAAATGATGGTAAGGCATGCTCTGTGCATTCCTGGGGTCACCGTTGGAGTTGCCTCGGTAGCAGCCAGTGATATCCTCTTCACAGCACAGGCCACGTCACTTTCTCTCTTCCCCATCACACTTTTCTACTTCCTGCTGGTTCATCTTCCTCAAACTACAGGCACTCAAATCCTTATCTCTGGTTCTTCTTCCAAGACATTCCTCCCTGCCAACCCCTCGCCGCCTGCCATAGCACAAGCTGAGAAGGATGCAAAAAAAAAAAAAAAAGAAAGAAAGAAATCATTTGGCTTGGTGCCAGAAAGACAGATGGCATCTCAGATTATAACTGACTTTCCTAGGGAAAACCTAAAAAGAGAAAATTCATTGCGGTAAAGAAGAAAATTCAGTGACAGAAGGAACTGGGTCGCCCTCAGCATTTGGCCCTTCACATCTCAACAGGCAGGGATGATGGGATAATTAAGGAAATCCAGTCCAATTACCATCTTCATTATAGTAACAGTACTAACTTCACAGAACACAAACCATAACATTAGGAGGTTTACCCCCCGTGGAACACCATTTTACAACCCTTCCCCCACCCCAGGGTCCATTTGCTCAATTTCATGTACAATCGTCCTGTATCAGAGAGAGGTGCAGAATTAGAATTTAAATGATAAACTCATTCTGTTATCTCCCTTTTTAAACCAGCCTACATGCCCCTGTAGATGAGTGCATGGAAGGTATATGGAAATAAAATAAAATAAAATAAAATAAAATAAAATAAAATAAAATAAAATAAAATAAAATAAAATAAAACAAAATAAAACAAAATAAAACAAAATAAAATAACAAAATAAAAGGCTGCAATGGGCATTCTCCCAGACTTCATTCCACCATACCATGCTCTTCTCTTTCAGTTTTCCAAGGACATGCGTGCACATCAGCTATATTCCCTGTCTGTAAATCACGCTAAGAGAACACTCTCAGCAGGTCACAACCTTAAATGACACCAAATGTCAAGCACAGCAGAAGCTCTGATTTGATTTTGACTGATACACTGTGACAGTGGTTACTGGATGTCACCTCCTTGACTGTGTAAGACTTCATCTTGATACATTCGGGTTGGAGACACTCTGGCTACTTTTGACTGAACTGCTGTATTTTGAAAGAACAGTGTGGCGACAACCAGTAGGAAACTTCTAGGAGCTTTGGTACCTTCGCAGAGCTGGGACCAACTGCCAGCAAATAGTCAACAGTAATATTTTCTAATAGAAATTTCATAACTGTAAGGACTGATAGGTTCCTGTACCATACTTTTCAAATGGAGCATGTCATACATGCTCCAATTCTTCACAGTGAGATCAATTACACCATGGCCCAGAACAATCAGGCTGGTTTGAGGCCGAATTGAACTATGGGAAAGAGAAGAGGCCATGCACTTGCAGCCTCTTGGATTGGCCATTCCTGGGAAATCTGACTAGTTCTGAGCTGTCTCCTTCCTGAGCAAAGTGTTAGGCTGAGATTCTTTCTAGTAAAGCCTTTGGCCTTGCAGTCTCCAAATTACCTAAATTTTATGTGTATATCAAATGGAAAGATAACAAATGTAAGATATTACTAAAACTTATTTTTAAGTGACTATATACATCAGAAGGGTAATATTTCCAAGGCTGGGGTAGGGGCAGAGAAGAGAAATGCCAATCCAAACAGTTAGACTAAATATTACATGAATTCTATTTGGTATTATATTAAAAACCTGGAGCCAGGTGTGGTAAAAGATGAAATAGCAGAGATTCAGGGAAAAAAAAATCACAGCCAATTCTCACCCAGACAACTCTTCAGGCCTGTCTTCCTGAGTCCTCTGACTCCAAACCTCTTTCTCCTTAGATGACAGGGAAATGCAGGCGAAGGTCTCCCTCACCCTATCTTTCTCCCTCTGCTCACTCTGCTCAGCTATCTCAGTTCCCAGTTCAACTCTCTTAGAGCTAAGATTAAAGGTGTGTGTCACCATCATCTTGCTGTTAGGCCTTGAATTTATAGAGACGCAGATGGAATTAAAGGTGTGGGTCACCCACCGCGCCCTGACCTTCATGGTTTGGCTCTGTTGGTGGCTCTGTCTCCTGATATTCCAGACTATTTTTATTAAATATACAATATATACCACTACTAGCCCTCCTTTATGACATTTCTTGGTTCTCTTCCAAGGTTCCAAATAGAAATTGCTCACTGACGGACTAGATAAAGGGAATCCAGATAGCAGATTAGAAGCCTGGTCCCATGAAGGTGAAAATGGTTATCAGTTGGGACATCCAAATGAATCACTCTCTTTTTTTTCTCCTTATATCCACTCATCTTTGTAGCAGGATTACACCTTTCTATCTGGAGAACATGGGGATGCCCACTTAGCCTGTTTTGACAATAAAGTATTGATTCATAATTGATAGGAAATGTGCTAGAGGCCTCAGAGTTTCATTAAAAAAAAAAAAAACCCATCATGTCAATAGCAAAGGTTTAAAAAAGGATTTCTCCATCACTTGGAAACAAACCAAAGAAGTTGAAGAAAAAAAAGTCCTACCTAATCCTACCTGCTCCTTCTATATAAAACTCCATTACTGAAAGGAAGTAATCCTAGAAGTATACATAAAAATGAAATTTTACAAAATTTGAAAAATTAAAATATGTACATCATACAATAGATACATTTTTAGGATTGCAATGGGCAACTGCTTTAATTTCAAAAAGGCTGATTTTGAAATCACACAGTTGTAAGATGTTATAGACATCATGAGAATGTCTGTACAAATTAAGACTGACAATGTCTCAAATAAAATTAAACATTTTTACTTGTTGTAATATAAAGCATATTACAGGTATGCCACACAATCCTACAGAGCAAGTAGTCATAAAAAATCAAATCAAATTCTAAAGGATATGTTAAATAAGCAGAAAGGAGTAACAAAGACCCTCGGAGGAAATAGATTACATAATGATTTATTAATTCTGAATTTTATCAGTGCTAATGAGGAAAAAATTGGAGTAAAGAAAAAAACAGCTGAACTAAATAAGTCTGTTTACTTCAAGGATGTGTTGACTTCAGAATGGAAAGCAGGATATGTGCTATGTCGGGAAAGGGGTTTTGCTTTTGTTTCTACACGTGATAAAAAAGCTATGGATACCATCAAAATTAATAAATACTCAATTCAAACAGAAAAACCCTTTTGATCAAGAGAAATGATGGTTCATCCACCAATGTGACAATTTTGTAAGCTTTAAGGAAAATTCACCAAACAAGGGTCAGGGCAGGATTTTGTTTTTGTCTTTTCAGAAAAATAGAACTGCCCATCTTATAGAAATCAAAATACCTTGGACATTTGAATGCCTAAAGCAGAAGGAAAAGCTATCCAGAAAAAATTTTATGAGCAAAGCAAATCAGTATCAATATACTCTACATTATGTTAAAGATATATAACATCTATATATCTTTATACAGATGTTAAAGATATATAACGTCTATATATCTTTATACAGATGTTAAAGATATATAACATCTATATATCTTTATACAGATGTTAAAGATATATAACATCTATATATCTTTATACAGATGTTAAAGATATATAACATCTATATATCTTTACTTTTAAAAAAAATGAAGCTCTAGTTTAATTATAAATTAAAGCTAGCTTTAGAGTTAGATTGTTGCTCTCTCTTTTTCTAAACCCAAGTATACTTGTTAAAGAAAAGTGAAAATCTATATATCATATCAGAAGAGCCACCTGATATGGGACAGAAGAAAGACCAAAATTAAGGGACTATTCTATCTCGTGTTCTTTTAGTATAAATTTTATATAAAAATTTATAAGATAAATATATATATATATATTAAACTTTTTCATAGGATACTAATAGTCAAATAGAGTACTAACTAATTGTAGGGAAAAAAAAAGGCTTCATCTAGTTTTCTATACATTGTTTTGGGTTTGAGATAGTGAGGATCGGGGTCATTCACCTTAACCTAAGGTGTGATCTTTCTGTCTTGAGGACCCATGTAGGGGGCGTGGCCATCTTTTCTCCCTCTTTGTTCCCTGCCTTGTCAGAAGGAGGGCCAACCTCTGCCACTGCTGCCACCACCAGATGGAACAGCTCAAACCTCCAGGAATTGTCCTTAGGATCAATCTTATACCAGTGAGTGTTTCATATAAACTCTTAATAAATATTAATCTTTTAATATAATCAGTTGCCAGCAAATAATTTCTACTTTATTTGAGTTTCTATTAGTTTTCTACAGTGAACCATGAGAATGCTTAGCTGTGACCTTTGACATCTCCAAAAGGAAGATGGGGTCCCACAAAAATGATTTCATGTGGATTATGATATTGTCATTAAGCTGACAGACACCATCTAAATATTGTCTTTGGACTAAAAGCTGCTCAAGACAATTTTGAGGTGGCTAGCTAAAGTGAGCCAGCTTCACTTCAGCTGGTTCACTGTGAACTTGAGATAAATCCTGCACTTTCACATTATCCAGAGACTGGCCAACAAATGAAACAGTTGTCTCTCCCAGGATTTGACAATTAACCCAAATTTTTCTTTGAAGGATCCTCACAGAATTCCAGACGGCATAGGAAGTAAATTTAAAAACAAGATGCCCACATTCCCAAAAGGCAGGGTGGGTCTTTCAATGGGTTATGGATAATTGTCATTATTTAGGGTGACTGGTTACAAATTGTAATTGGTAATAGTCAAGAAGAAAGCTATAATGGAGAGCAGACACTATTTCCTTGACCTAGAGGTGTGGCATGTAGGCCTTAAGGACCCAGTGTTAGGGGTGTGGTTGAAGAGCATCTAAAGATCAGGGTGCATGTATGCAAAATGCCCCTTCTTCTTTTTGTTCTCTGTTCTTCTCTTGGATGGAGGACCTGACCCACTGAGCTTCAGCCACGTGGACCAGTCCAGCTTTCCAAGAACCACCCCACACAACAATCTTTTGTATCAGTGACTTTCTTCCCTGAACCCCCTAAATAAACATGTCTTTCTTTATCAGTTGCCAGTGATTTGGGTTACTATTTGGCACCCAAGTGGCCTCTGAGCCTAACCCAGACTTTTTCAAAGGGGACTCGGTGTGTGCTCCACCCAGAGGGAGAGAAAGACCCCTAGCCCCGCCCCTCTGGGCTCCCAGAAACTCTGCTGGCATATGCCCATCAGTGCTGAGAATGAAAAGAAAACACTCACTGGCCAGTAGCTAGGCAGGAAGTAGAGACGGGGCAACCACACCAGGAGAATTCTGGGAAGAGAAATGGTAGAGCAGCAGACACTAGCCAGACACTGAGAGAGCAGGATGAGAATGCTAGACTGAACAAAATGATACTAAGCCATGTGGCAAAACACAGGTAAGAACTATGGGATAGTTTAAGAGTAAGATCAAAATAGTAATAAGCCTGAGCTACTGGTTCGGTAGTTGCTATAATATTAAAGCCTCCAAGTCAGTTATTTGGGAAGTGGCTGTTGAATATTCTGGCAGGACAGAAACTTCTGACTACAGAGAACCATCAAAAGTAACTTGTCCCTTGAAACTAGCTATACCTCTTTCCCTCCCTTACAGATCCGGCACTATATATTCCATCATCATGGACATGAGGCTAAAGTTGCAACTGCCCTGAGACATGAAGCAAAGGCAGGTAATAAATACAACTTTGTTGGTGGTGACCACTGGGAATTTGAAGTTGCCTGTTATTCTACAACACACTCAGGTTATTCTACCTAAAGAAATTGGTTCCCAAAACTGAATTCTCTCTCTCTCTCTCTCTCTCTCTCTCTCTCTCTCTCTCTCTCTCTCTCTCTCTCTCTCTCTCTCTCTCTCACACACACACACACACACACATACACACACATTAAAACTCAGGAGCAGAGGCAGGTGGATCCCTGTGAGTTCAAAACCAGCCTGGTCTACAGAGAGAGTTCTAAGACAGCTAGGGTTGCACAGAGTTAAACAGAGAAACTCTCTCTTAAAAAAAAAACAAAAACAAAAAACAAAAAACAAAAAACCCAAACAACAATAATGGAAATGGCAGTTTTTGAGTCTAGAAGCTCGTCTTAGCCCTCTCCCATTGTATTTTTCCATCTCCTTCCCCAGGAAACCATTACTATATATTTTATGTTGATTTTTTTCCTAGGTATAGAAATATATGCAATACTCTTGAACATGTAAAGCTTTAGTACAGGAGCTCTGCCCAGTGCTCAGCCATGGATCTCTGCCTCCACCTCTATTCATTATTGAATGTAGGTTCTGTGATGACATTTAGGATGGTTATTCATTTGATTATAGGGGAAGTCCTGTTTAGGTATCCTTTCCACGAGCTCCTGGTCCAGCCGAGAGCAGGGGAGGAGAGTCTGTAGAGCAAGGGGATGAGGATTGTGAGGAAAATTCCCACAGTAATGACTGGCTGGAACTCTGGGGGAGGTTGCTGAATCAAAAACAGCCTCTGGGGAACCATCGGAAAAAGTATCTAGGGCCTCCAAGGGTAGGCAACTGTCGATTGGCATGGGTGATATGTGGAGCCTCGGGGGGGGGGGGGGGGATCAGACTGTGTTTCTGTACATGGGCTGATACCTTGGAGCCCATTCCCTGCAGAGGAACACCTAACCCAAACTTTGGGATGAGTAAATCAGACTTGCCTGGAGTGAATGTGCCACCTGAGCTGACCCACCTTGGGATTTCTTGCCCTTTGAGGGGAGAGGATGGGGGGATGGGGAGGCAGGAGGCTGAAGGCTGACTGGGAGGGATTGGGAGGAGGGAAGGGAGGAGGAGCAGGGGGATACATGGATTAAAAAATTATAAAAATTTTTAAAACTTCAGTATAGTCATTAGCTGTTTGTGCATATTCCTTTATAATACGGTTGTAGAATGAAGTTTTGGCTCTGGACTAGACCCAAAGTCTGGACCTGCCCACTGTTGCTTACCCCCCCCCCCCAATGACTCAGATGCTTATATTAATTTCATGTTGTTTGGCTTATGAGTTAGGCATACTGTTAGCCAGCTCTTGCATCTTAAATCAACCCATTTTTACTAGTCTGTCTTGCCACGTGGCCCATGGCTTACCTGTATTACTTTAACATATGGTTTTTCACTCAAAATTAGGATTTTGAAATTCTCCTAAGTAGCTCAGGTTACATTCTTTATGACCCCACCTTCAAGGAGGTTCAATCCAGTAGGAGCATAGATACCTCCTTGAACTGTGAGATAAGTATCAAGGTTGAGGAATCCCAAGAGCAGCAGCCCAGCTAGGAGCAATTGTGTGGAAGAAGAATTCTTTGCAGAGTTAGACACAGGTAGAGTGATGGAAAATGTGCACTGAGTAAGTTCATAAATGTTAGGAACGCGTAAGAGTTTAAGATGCTCTCAGATAAGTACACTTATTGCCATGATGGAAAAAAAAATCAGAGGCATCAGAATTGAATGTTTAAATAAGCATCCTGAAAATAAAACACGAGACCCCTCAGGAGGATCCCAGAGTTGGGGAGGCGTTCAGAGA
The DNA here is from genome assembly GCA_033318265.1 of Phyllotis vaccarum. Taxonomy (NCBI): domain Eukaryota; kingdom Metazoa; phylum Chordata; class Mammalia; order Rodentia; family Cricetidae; genus Phyllotis; species Phyllotis vaccarum. Next base: position 57,623,848 of record JARWLC010000011.1, read on the forward strand.
GACAGAAAGGTCTCTCTGGAGTACTTGCTGCCAGTCACCTCCACTTTATCACTGATCAAATGTCAAAACTTTCCAGAGCTGCAGGGGGCAGCCCTCGCTTTGGAAGTCCTGGGGCTGAGGTTATTCCTACACAATCATTATCCTTCACATTCTCACCAGGCTGTCTCAGCACTAAGGACAGCTCCCAGGCATGCCTAATCTGAGTCCCAAGCATTTCTGCCAGGTCAGAAGCTGCAAGAATCTCCTAGCTTCAGGGCTAGCTTTAGTAAGGCAGGCTTCTTGCAGAAGCTGCTGGTAGTTTGAGGCCAGTTGTCAAGAGTTTTTCACCAGAAAGACATGAAAACTCGAATCCCAACTCTATTGAACAGTTTAATTTGTTCTAATTCTTGAAACAAGTTAATTTACTGTGTTTTCCTGGAAGGGGGGGGCGCTAAAGTAAACGTCTTAATATATACATCTTCTTTTGGATAAGTGAGATGCAAGAAATAGCCTTGTTTCTTTAAAGAATGTTTTAGCCTGTGCTTATTTACATACTTAGCTTGCGATGAGGCCAACCTGCCCCCCCCTTTCCCCACCAGACTCCCTCTTCTTAGGTCCTTGGTGCCCTCCGCAGACCTTGTTTAGGGCTTATGCAACATTGAACGTGTCTGGATATTTATGAGCCTATCTACCTCTGGCAGGCAGTGAACAAGCAGGAGGCAGAGTCTGCAGCTGATTAGCCAGCCTCTGTAATTCTATAGACTAAGTCCCACCCTTGACACCCGCTGGCTCCTTTCACTTCCCCAGTAGCCAGAGTCACATGATCTGTTGTTCCCATTTACACCAGCAGTCAGCAGGGTTTGATTTTAACAATGCACCAAACAATCCCAATTGTCTCCCTTCCCCTTGATCCGGGTCAAAGCACAGGGCCACTTCATATGCCCTTTAAAAACTGCCTAATACCAAGCACACAGAGCAAACCAAGGTGCCAGATCTTATGGTTGGCCAATTTTTGTTTGAGGAGGCAGAGTCTCAGATTCAGTGGGAAGCCAGGTTTGGCTGGTCACTGCTTAGCCTTTGGTCTGTCCAGCCCCAGGAACCCCTGGGAAAGTGTGGCCACTGAGCTAACAGGCCTGAGGCCAGATTCTTTTCACTCAGACAATAACAGACAAGTGACAAGGAGTCCAGCAAGATTAGCTAGAGTCAAGCCCAAGAAAGGCAGAAGCCTCCTTATGGGACTAATAGTGAAGAAGGGGGAGAGAAAGGCGGGAGGTGATTTGTAGGGATGCAAAAAAAATAAAAAATGAAAAAAGGGAAGGGGACAGAGGTGTCACTGTGTCTGTAATGAAAAATCTAAGATATATATATCTATAGATATAGATATATATAGGTTATATATATATAACCTTACTCTTGGCACAATTTTATTAAGCATATGCACTCACTGAAGAGAAATTAGTGTCAGGTACTAAAGAAACCCAGGACAAATGGCTAACTGGAGTGCCTGTTAACATATCAAAGCGAGGCTCTCTCAGCAAATATCCATTTAGAGCCCAGCCTCCTCTCAGCAACTCTCATCCCTCTCCCTCCCCTAAACCTCTCCAGGGGAGCCTACACCCCCCTCCTCCCCCAGGTTCAAACTGCAGCTTAGTCCCAAAGAAACACACAAAGACTTTATTCATTACATGCTGTTTGGTCTATGGCTCAGGCTTATTACTTGCTAACTCTTATATTTTATGTTAACCCATATTTCTATTTATATACAGGCACGTGACTTGGCACCTTTTTGCTCAGTGCCGCATCCTCAACCCACTTCTCTGTGTCTCACTGTAGTTGGTTGCTCACCTCTTCCACTTCCCAGAATTCTCCTAGTCTGGTTATCCTGCCTCTACTTCCTGTCTAGCTACTGACCAATCAGCATTTTATTAAGCCAATAGGAATGACAAATATTTGTAATGTACAGGAGCATAGTCCCATAGCACTCCAGCCCCTGAACTTTATTCCTTCCCCCAGTGTCTTTTTCCTGTATAATGCAGCCTTTTTGACCACTGGTTCTTCTACCTCTTTGAATCCCCTCTTTAGTCCCCCTCTCCTCTCCTCTCATAGCCTGGTCTGTTCTTCTGGTCACAGTCAATATAGACTCTTCCAGATGTCTCTGACTGTTCTCTCCCTCATATCCACAATGAAAGCCTTCTGAACTATGTCTAGGAGCGATTGTGTTCTCATTTTTATTCAAATAGATAATCCAGATATGTCAACAAAGAAAAGTCAACACCAATAGCACCACTCTAAATTACCATCAATGTTATTAAGAAAAGAGTTTAGTTCCAGGCAGTGGTGGCACACGCCTTTAATCCCAGCACTCAAGAGGCAGGCGGATCTCTGTGAATTTGAGGCCAGCCTGGTCTACAGAATGAGTTCTAGGATAGATAGATAGAACTGTTTCACAGAGAAACCCTGTCTCAATGGCCAACAGGAAAAGGAGGAGGGGGGAGTGGAAGGAAAGAAAGAGAGAGAGAAAGGAAGGAAGGAAAAAAACAGACTTTAGTATAGACTTTTAAACATGGACAAGAGGATAGTTTTCTTTACCCAAGAGGAGTGGGCATGGGTTTCTTAAGAGCAAGTCATATATATTTAGACTATAGCAATCGCTACGTATATAAATCTGTTTCAGAGAGAAGTTTGACACTCTTTTCTGTACATGAACACATCTTCTGTGTTGGCAGCTATAGACACAAAAGTGAAGTCACGTGATAACCAGAGTCTGTCGCCATAAGAGGAGAAAGTCCATAAGCCTCCAAGGCCCCAGCATCACTCTGCCATCACCACTTTTTCCTCAGTCCTTATGTGAGTTGGTTTAAATGCAACAGCTCAGTGTCCCTAGGCAACGACAAAGCTCCCTGCAGGCACATCTACCTGAACCACCCAGAACTTTCTTTTAACAAACCTCACAGACAGGAAGTCACTCTCAGCCAGGAGCAGCATGCATCTGCTCCTGCTTCCTACATGATAAACATGAGCCCATAGTGCTCTGATGGTGTTTGCTGACTTAATCTTACATCTTTCTGCACTGGTATTACACTGTCACATTTCACAGATGAGGATGCTGGGAGAAGAGGAAAGCAGACCTCCGAGCGTTTCCTCCAGGAACTATGTGATTTTGGGCAGCCGTGGGCTTTAGTTTGTCATTTGTCTTGTAAAGGAAACTACCATATTGTGTGTGTTTGTGTGTGTGTGTGTGTGTGTGTGTGTGTGTGTGTGTGTGTGTGTGTGTGTGCATGTGGAGAGAGAGAGAGTATGTGGGAGAATGGTATGGATGTGAGTGTGTCCTGTGTTCCTATATATATATATCAGTACAGAAATTTACTTTCTGGATGTATTAAGTATATGGATTAAGTATAGGGGTTTTTTTTATTATTTATTTCAATAAGAAAAACAACAACAAAAAACTGGCAAAAATTTAAGCCTGTTCCCTTTTCCCTCAGCCTCCAGGCCTGGCAGTACTGTTTAATCCCGTAATCAAGCCTCTAATGAACCTCTTCTACAGGCCACATGTATGTACCCATCCCCTAAAGCCTCATTAGCAGGTTCCTGGTTCCTGAGCTCTGGTCACAATTCCAGTGGCCCTGGGTGAACCATTTCCTGTTTAATTTTTCAAGAGCTGCCATGAGCTGAGGAAACAGCAAAGAAATCAGAGGCTGAGAGCAACTGAGAGATGAATCTAGGTCAACTAGCTCACTTTACAAAGGGGAAACTGAGGCACTGGGAATTTGTCGGATTTGTTTATGGAATGCGCATGTTCCTTTTCACGGGCTCCCAGAGACTTTGGACTCATAAATAAAGGAAGCAAATACTAAAACAATGAACAGTGAAGAAACTCCAGGTTCAGGTTTATCTCTCAGCCTCACACTTCAGGGAACCCAGAATTCTCTTGGTGGGGGTTTCTGTTTCTTCTGCTCATCTATACTCTCTTGAGATGGTGTGAGACACTGGAGACATGAGGCTTGACAGAAACCCAGCCTGGTCCTCTACAAAAGAAGGGACTGTTCACTGTTATCTGCAAGGGGAGTAAAAGCTCTTAAATATATTCATATGAATAAATGAATCCTGTGAAAACTACATGTGAAAATCACTGTGGAGCCCAAGGTTATCCTACTTAGAAATGGCTTTTCCTATAACACCCCCACCAAAACTGAACTCTTGTAAGAATGACCAGGACAGTCTCGTCCTGAAATAAAGTTCTGGACAGAGATGTTCAATCAGTATTTGCCAATCATTTCACCTTTCTGGAGATGCCAAACATCCAAAGCCATTGAGAAGGCCCAGACAAGCTAAATCACAGAGTTCGTAACAGCAAAACAGTGCCATGTACCAGCCCACGCCCCTGCACATGCACTGATTTAACCTAGGTGGAAGCCACAATTCTCTCCACGTGGAGATAAGGAGCGCAAAGCTCAGAATGGTGATGTGATTGCCTGATAATCAAGGAAGTACAGTTCAAGTTCAAATAACAGATATGATGTACTTCCAACCCCATGCTGGACTACCTTTGTCTCACACACACCTCCATACTGGTATCAATCATCTTCTCTCTCCTCACACTGAGTGATGCCAGAGCCACAACTAGCATGCCTCTCCCCGAGCATCTACATCAGCCAGTCTGCTTGCCTGCCAGCGGCATAAATATCACTGCAGCCACTTCAATCACTCAGTCACACTGACTCCAACCTGCCAGACGTGTGGGTGTTGTCAAGTGAGCCACAGATTCCAAAACTTCTGTTTCCTCTGCTCAAAACCCAACAATGTCTGTCCCAGGCACTTTGCTTTTTGTTTTTATTTTTAAAGTGACAGAATTGCTTTTCTGTAATGAATGGCTGCCACTTGCACAGGTCCCTGAAGAAAGACACCAAAGGATAGTCCCCAGTTGGTGTATTTGAGGTCCTGATTGAGTAGAGTCAGTGAGCACTGTGGGCCCCCAGCACTAGGCCTTGGATGTACTGGGTTCATCTGTGCTTGACTTGCGTGTCCCAAAAACTTCCTGACAGTGGTATCTTAGGGCCACTCTACTACTGAGACTGGACAAACAAAGTCCCCCTTCACTATCTTTTATAATATGTATTTTATTATATTTATTTGTGTGCATGTGGAAAGAGAAGAGTCATGTATCATAATGTGTGCAGAGGTCAGAGGAAAGCTCAGGAGAGAAGGTTCTCACCTTCCAACCTGTGGGTTCCAGGGATTGAACTCAGGTCATAAGACTTGGTGGCAAGCTCCTTTACCCTCTGAGACATCTTACCCACCCCCTTTTCACCTTTGCAGAAGTCAGAAGGTAGATCAGACAGAGGCTTCTGGACAGACAGGCCTGATTGCAAGTCCAGCTCATAGTTATATAATGATTGCATTTTATTTAGCAAATATAAACATATTACAAAACCATGTTTTAATTTTTAAGTGGTAACTTTAATTTATATTTTTCCCATGTATGTCTTATTGCAACTATTCAAATGCTGTGTCTATTCACACTATAATTCTCAGGACATAGGTGTGCCAAGTTTTATAAAAACTTGGTCAGTAATGAAAGTTCATACATTTTTATTTTACCCATTTAAAAATTATAAAGTAATGTGCTCACTGTTTTCTCTTTGATTTTATTTGACTAAAGTATAAAAATACTCCCACGTAAGGATGATTTCCTTATCTTGGAACTCAATACTGCATTGTCTTTTACCCCAAAAGACTTCAAAAAATTACTTGAGTCTGAGTAATCATGATTCAGTTGATCTTAACAATAAAATTTGTCCCTGTGCCCACCAACTATATTTGCCTGGGTTTTATGGACCAGATTTCTTGTCTCTGCTTAGTGGTCTGTGTCTCTGGCAGCTAATTTCTGTCTTAAACATTCTCCTCATTCCACAAATTTCCTGTGATTTGTGTCTCCACTATTCTTCACGTCTCACTGTTGGTTAAGATTAAACAAGATAATTATAATTTTCCATAAAGTATAAAAATTAGGCTGCCAATACACCATCTGATCAAGATAATCCAGGACTTTATTTAGTCCTTAAAGCATATTGGTAGTATTTTCAGAGGGTCAAATATTAAAATATCAGTTTTATCATTACCTCGAGGTAGATTGCTTGTTTATTTTTTAAAATGTTAAGGGCTCACACAGATTATAAAAGCAACTACAGAGCCTGCATGGGCTCCACTGGGCCCTTGACATACATGCTGTGGTTCTATAGCTTGGGGCTTCTGTGGGGCTCCTAACAGTGAGAGTGGGTATGTCTCTGACTCTTTTTGCTTGCTTGTGGGACCTATTTCCTCCTACTAGAGTGCCTCATCCAGTCTTGATATGAGAGCATATGCCTAGTCTTAAGGCATTTTGTTATGCTGAATTTGGTTGATATCCCTGGGAGGCCTGCTTTTTCTGAAGGGAAAAGAAGGGGCAGTGGATGTGTATGAGAGGGGAGGATTGGCAGGAAGGGAGGAAGGATAGGCTGAGGTTGGAGTGGATTGTATGAAAGAAGAATAGATTTAAAATATTTTTCTGTCTCTGACGTAGCACCTTACCCTTGCTGTCACATCCATATGGACTTCCCTGCATCAGTCACAGCAAGTCTGTGCCCCTAGTCAATTCCAGAAGGTCTAATTCAGAGAAAAATATCTGATACACATTCATAAGACTAGTACTTCTACAAGAACACTGTCTCTGCATAGGCAGGACTGAGCACAGTTGGATGCCAGGCTTGAGTCTTGGCTCTGCTATCAGTTGTCTGGGAGACCCCCAGACTTCTCAAAATCTCAGGGTCTCTCTTCTTCTCTGGAGTACACCCAAACACATTGTTTACTTCCGTGCCCATCAGGAGGAAGATAGTGTGGTGAAGAAAAAGTTCAACAGACAGACATTTTGGAGCAAGGTAGTCCTGAGCTCTGGATAGAGCCTTGGTGTGAGTGGAGAAGGGGGATGCTGAGGGGGCGGGTTGATGAGTCCTGTGTATTGCTTTTTCTGTTCTTTATTATTTCTTTCTGCCTACTGCTTCAAGGTCTGGTTGTTCTTGATTGTCTAAGACTGGAAGCTGCACCCCAAGGGTATTTTGTTTCATATTTTGTTTCAGATCACTCTGATCTTAAAACATCATTGTAGTGGAGAACAGGTACTTTCCCTTGACATAGAGGCATGGCCTCCTGGCCAGCATAGGTCTGGGACTCACCTAGGATCATCAAGGCTGAAGCATTGAGGCATGTCTTAAAGCAGCTTAAGATGAGATGCACATAGGCACTGGGCCTCTTCTGCCTCACCTGTTCTGATGAGATGATTGGCTCAGCTTTCTTGTTTAATCCTTGTATTTGTAGGTTTCCCTATAACCCCTGAATAAATATTAACCTTTTAATCAAGTGCCAGTGATTATTTACCAGCTACATCTGGCATCCAAGGTGGGGCAATTTTATCAATTTATTGTGTGTAGTGGTGGTGAAGGTACATGTGTGCCACAACACATGTGGAAGTCTCTCCTTCTGTCATACAGGTCCTGGTAATTTAGCTCAGTTTAGTAGGCTTGGCAAGAGCCACCTGGTTGGTTCTCCTCTGAATTTTAATATAAGTATTCATAACTGTTCACTCTCCTCTAGAACTACCTCAGCTATTCTGGTAAACATGACTTTACCAGTGTTTACCTACAGCTCCTGGTAAATAATGTTTTCATGTTTATTTGGTTGTGGGAGTTTTTCAGATTCTTCTCTGAATTCTTCAGTGATTTGCTGGTTCCTTGAGTGTACTGTTAAGTGTCCAAGTATTTATGAACTAGCAAAAGCTTCTCTCACTACTGATTTTCTATTTTGTTTCATTGCCAACTGGAAGGACATGAAGTCATTCCACTTTCTCTGGTAAGACTCACTTCACGGCCTAGATGGCCTTTTTGAGAAGAGTGGATATTCTGCATCTGTTGACTAGAACATTCTGTAGATATATATGAAATGCATTTGGTCTATGCTATAGATTCTAAAACTTATTGGTTCATTTTTGGTGTGGATGAGCTATCTAAAGATAGCAGTGGGATATAAACAGATACTTTATGACCAAAGGTATTTGGTGACATTTGTAGCCTCTATCAATTCAATGTATATTTATAATTGATTATACTTCTTGGTGTATCATTTCCTTTATTAGTATATAGTATCCCAATTTTACTTTGAAGTCCATGTCACCTGCTATCACAGCAGCTATAACTGTTTGCTGTTGGCTTCCATTGGTTTGATAGGTTTCCATCCCTTGACACATGGTCTTTGGATGTCTTCATCAGTGAGTTGTTGTAGCCAGGAGTTTCTCTGTCCTACCAGGCCTGTCCTGTATCCACTTAGTCCCCCCTCAAAAAAGAAAAAAACCCACAGAGGCTTATATTAATTACAAGCTGTTTGGTCTATGAATCAGGCTTATTATTTGCTAATTCTTATACTTTTAGACTTATGCATGATTATATGTATCTTTAGCCACGTGACTTGGTACCTTTTTGTTCTGTGCAGTATCCTCATCCCACTTCCTTTGCATCTCGCTGGCATCTGTCCCTGACACTACCCTCCTTTGTCCTTATCTCTGCTTGGATTTCCCACCTGCCTCTAAGCTGCCTCGCCATAGGCCAAAATAGTTTCTTTATTAATCAATGGTAATAGAGCATATTCCCAGTGCACAGAAAGACATCCCACATCAAGGTGTGCTTCTTGGAAACAGCAAGTTGTTGGAAATATTGCTTAGTCAAGTCAGGTATTCTGCATTTCTTTGCTGGGTAATTTAGGCCAGTTACATTTAAGATTATTATTGGAGATGTTTGCTAATTCCTATTATTTTAATATCCTTTTCTATTTACTTGGTCTTTCTTTCTCTTTATCTCTTGTGAGTATCAGGGGTTTGATGCTTTAGTGTGTAGACATTGTTGAGTCCATCATCCTTTGTCAATCAGAGAACAGGACCATTTGAATCACCTATTCTGCCAATGGCCCCATAGATATCACAGATTGCTAAACAGCCATTAAACCTGGATAAATCCATCAAAATGAATGTGTGGTATTTTATACTGATGATATGGTTGCTAACAGCATTTCCACAGCATATATATGTTCACAAACGTAGGCACTGTTCTACCTGCCAAGGCTGAATTCCTTTCATCCAAGTCTAGTACTTATTTTTTTTTAATTTAGTACATATGATTTATTTGTAAGAAAAATGAATATTACTGGGGTGAAAGAAATGAACATCCCCTTTAAACCACAACTGAATAATCAGAGACAACAATTAATACAGCCTCCTGTCACTAACTACCAGGTAATAGCACTGCAATAATTAACTCATTGACTCATCACAAACTATCTCTGAGACAGTTGCAGTTATTCCAATTTACAAATTAACAATTAATAATGAAAAATGTGCCCAAGGCCCTGGGTGAAATTCTTGACATGGGGTTTGAATTCAGGAATTTCAACTCCAGATCTCAGAGTTTTCACCAGAATGACAGAGCATAGTTTTTGATGAATTGAATGAATTCTGTCCCTGGTTAAAAATCCTAATTCTCCCTAGTGGGTAGTACCTCCATTACCCCTCTTTAGCATCTGAGTGAACCCTGGAGTCAGATGATTGGCAGAACTACAAAATACACTGGGTTCTAGCAATCTATAAAAACCTCTCAAAGTGGCCATTCTCAGTAATGTCCATGCAGTAAGATCACATAGGGAAATTTTTTAAAAATGCATGCTTTCTTTGACCCATCCCTGGCAGTTGTGGTTTAATTAATCTGGCATGTTCTCTGGTCATTAAGAGCTTGAAGTTTCTAAGTTACTCTAACAGGTAGCCAAGGCTTGAGCGAGAAGAAATATGCAACCCATTCTCTCTGGATCATCTGTCCTAGTAACCTCTAGCTGGATTCCAGCAAACACCACACCTTCCTTGCTAACACTGACAGCCTTGGGGATATTGTGAAGGATTTTTCAGACCCCCCATCTTCAGTTTCTGATTTAGTGAATCTGGAATGGAGTCTGAGAGTTCCAATTTCTGACATCTCCAGGGGATGTAGAGCACACTTTAAGGCCACTCTTTTGGATCCAACAATTCCTGTTTTGTCTTTGCTTCATCTGGACACAATGTTCACTGCACAGTACAGATACCACCCTCCAGCTTTCTTTCCTGAGGTGACCAGTTCTCTCCCCCTCTACTTCCCAGTTATCTTGTTACTATAGTTCTGGATTTCTGAGTCTCCCCTCTCTTTTCAATTTTTTTTTTTATCTTTTGTCCTCCATTCCCTGCCCCCAGTCTCTCCCATCGCTGCCAACATCCTTTTTCCACCAGACCCACCCGCTCCACTTATGGTAGAAATGAACAGGGCTCCCAGGAACATCAACCAAATATGACATAATAAGCTACAACGCAGTCAGGCACATCTCTCACATCAAGGCTGGACAAGGCATCCCAGGAGGAAAAGGGTCCAGAGACAGCACCCACTCCCACAATACCAAGCTCCAAAGCCATAACATATATGCAGAGGATATTAAGACAGTTTTCCCACCCTAGGTCATATGGAGAGACTTTCCAGTCCACCATCTTACTCATAAGTCCCTGTAACCTCGAGTTTAACTGTCTTAGTGCCTCCCCATTTCTGAATTTACACAAGGCACCTCACACGATTTTACTTACAAAGCAGGTCTTTTAGATTCGTAGACACATCCTAAAATTCTTGAAGCCTAAGAAAGGATTAGATTTCCTTGAATCAGAGACCTTATGAGGGGAGTTCCCTAGGGTCCTAGGCAGCAGTGTCTGCATGCCACCTCTAATTAACTTACTGTGCATATCCCTGTCTACACAAAGTGTCTCATGCAGAAACCTATCAGCGATAGTCCCCATTGTAGAGACAGTAAAATCTGTGGCACAGTTTTATGACAGTATAACACGGCTGCCATGGACAAGAAGTCCCATTTGTGTTCCGTCTCGCTGTTGATCAGTGGATGGCCACAGCTGTTTCTCATACACTTTTGTCAGATTCCTTATCAGTAGAATTTGAATAATCATAGAAGCTGTGTAATGGATTTACAGTGAAGGATGAGCCAAGGCCAACATCTTTGAATTGTGATGAAATTGTGGTAAATTCTAGAGACACTTAATTGTTCATAATTAATAGAACATTAATACCAATTAATAGAAATGTCTAGAAACCTTCTGTTACAATAAGGTTCTGGCCCTGGGCCACTTGGCCGCATGCCACTGCTTAGGCCCCCAAAACGGCTCAGACACTTATATTAGCTCCATGCTGTTTGGCCTATGGCTCAGGCACATTGCTAGCTAGCTCCATAATCTTAACTCAACCCATTCTCATTAATCTGTCCTGCCACGTGGCCCGTGGCTCACCTGTGTTCCTTACATGTTTCTTCTTTTGGCAGCTGGCTCGGTCTGTCTCTAACTCCGCCCTTCCTTTCCTACCTATTCTGATTCCCCTGCCTACTTTTTCTATGGTACCTGTCACGGGCCAAAACAACTCCTTTATCTAAAGATTGACATTCACACATACAGAAGGACATTCTCACATCAACTTTCATAACTTTTTTATGGTCCCTACTTATTTGCTCAAAGTCACAGTGCTTACAGATGAATGTAGCCTGAGTTTTCTGGTCTGGCCTAGCCTTGAGGTCCAGACTGCCAGCAGTTGCTTAGTCCCAATAATCACACAAAGGCTTATATTAATTACAAATTATTTACCCTATTGCTCAGGCTTATTGCTAGCAAGGTTTTGCATCTTAGCTCAACCCACTTCTACTCCTCTACACTCCAGACTTCTGAGGATCTGAGATTCTTATAGAAAGGACTATGAACTGAGGCCACCATTCGAATCTCACAACCTGCCTTCAAAGTCTCATGCTCACTCTTCCCCACATCTGTGATTCTCAGAAACTCCACAAACAATCGCGCATTTTCAACATAGCCCACAATTGGATCCATAAGGCAAAATCTTTCCCAAACCAAGGATCCAGAGAGGACATATTAAACATGGCATTGGAGGTTAATATACAGGCAGTTGACAAGGAAATGTGATCTTTATCTTGTCTTCCAGGTCTTGAGAATAGCTAAGGCTGCACATGCAGCATCTGAAGATCCCAGGTGTCTGTCACTGAGCTAGTGATTTTTATTCTACATAAAATTAATCAGCATATCAGCATTGCCTTGTCACTCCAAAAAAGATTATCTGTAGCACATTTATAATTCGTGCTGAGATGTATACAGCATGGTTGTCAGTACTTACATTCACATTGTTCTGGATTTGCTCAGCATCTCCTCCGCCCTTGACAAAACTCTATCTTATGACCAGGGACAAGTAGAGAAGTGATGCCCAAGAAGCTCATGAGATTCACTGAGGATGAACACTACTTCCATCTGGAAAACAGTGTTTTTAACAGGAACAAAGGCTCAAGACTATACTCAGCCATTGAAACAAAAAAGCTAACATTTTATTTAGAAGGTTTTTTCATTTTACATACTAAATGCAGTTCCCCCTCCCTATCCTCCTCACACTCACCCTTCAGCTTCCCTCCTTCCCATCCCACCCCCATCCACTTCTCAGAGAAAGTAGGGAGTCATCAAATTCTGGCATATCAAGTTGAGGCAGGACCAAGCCCATCTGCCTGTATCAAGGATGAGCAAGGTATCCATCCCTTCATAGCAAATGGGCTCCAAAAAGTCAGTTCATGGACTAGGGATTAATCCTGATCACACTGTCAGAGGCCCCACAAACTGCCCAGCCCACACAACTGTCATCCTTATTCAGAGGGTCAGTCCCATGTAGATTCCCCAGATCTCAATCCAGAATCAGGGAGCTCCCAGTGACTCAGGTCTGCTGTCTCCATAGATTTCCCCATCGTGATCTTGACTCCCTTGCTCATACAATCCCTCTTCCTTCTCTTTAAATGGATTGGGAGCTCAACCCAGTGCTTAGCTGTGGAGCTCTGCGTCTGAAAAAGCTAACTTTTAAGATAAAAGGAGTCAAGTGAAGACAGATTATGCACACCCTTTTGGGACACATGCTTCGCCCTGGAAAGATGCCTGGTATTACCTACAGAGCATGCCAATCAAAGGAAAAAATCCTGTTGAAGTCAGGGAGTTAGAGAAATATGAACTCAGCTCTGCCTCCACACACTTCAGTCTTAAATCTCACTCTCCACAATTACACAGTGGAAAAATACTGGACTGAAGAGCCGGTGCAGCCATTCAAAGCTAGGCTTACAACCACAAAAGGAAAATACAGCAGCTCCCTGCGGGGCTTAAAAGACCAGCTAGGCCCAGCATTGAGCCACGCAGCTTTTATCTCAGTACTCAGAAGGTAGAGACAGGGACATTTCTGTGAGTTTTAGGCCAGCCTGGTTTACACAATAAGTTCCAAGCAAAATGGAGCTACATAGGAATACTCAAAGGGGTGGAGGGCTAAAGGCCAGTTCTTAGCACAGGTCACAAGTCACAGCTCCTTTTGTTTAATCTCACTCCAACAAACAACTAGTCAGTGCACATAGTGTGCCAGATGCTCAGTCAGGCATAGGGGTCCAAAGATAAATGAGAATCAAATGCACCCCTTACTTCATGAGGCTTACAGTATGTTAAAGTAAGGGACATGAAACACAGAAATGAAAATTTCACCACTGATGATAAGCTGTGCAAGGCAAATACAAAAACAGTAGCATAGGATGCTATGAGAGGAAGTCAGTAATTGAAAAAGCCTCATGGGATAGCTCAGCCCAGTCCTGTAGAGTGAGCAAAAATTAAGGAATTGGTGTTAATAACATTCCTGGATAAGGAGTGGTGGCAAGTGCCTAGACTGTGTGACAGGAGGCACCTGGACATCCCAGAGCCTGAGAGTCAGCTATATGCTAGGGAGCTCTATTCCCCTTCTGAGACTATGGCCAGGTCTCAGAAAACAGGAATTTTCTTTAGTCCTCATGTAGCTCTGAATGGTGTGAGCTGTAACTTGTGAATAATTTATGTCTATTTCCATTAAATCAACAGCAACTTCCCTGTGCAGTCCTAGGACAAGGCAGAAGCCTAGCTAGGCTCTTAGAAAATCAGCAGAGCATGTACTGAGCCCCCTCCCATCAGCTTTGATCCTTCCACAGGACTCCCTGCTCCAAAACCATCATCCTGCCCCTGACCAAACCCCACTGCCCACCCTTCCATTCTGGCTATTGCTGTACTCCAGGCCTCTATGTTACTGTCCTCCTAGGGAGGACGGCCTTTCTCCTGCTCCACTAGCTCACCCTTACATAACAGATGCCTGGAGCACTGCTTCCACCTTCTCTGACCTACTCTCACTCTTTAACTAGAAAATTCAGCCTTCAGGTTTCAACTCAAGTGGAATTTCCATAGAAGTGGCTTCCCCTGACTGTGGGGATGTACATGGTTGGCATGGACATATCTATACAGTGCTGGTTTGAATAAGAATGGCATAGGCTCATATATTTGAATGCCTAGTCACCACAGAATAGAATCCCTTGAAAAGAATTAGGATTGCGAGGTGTGGCTTTGTTGGAGGAAGCATATCAGTGGGAGTAGGATTTGAGGTTTCAAAAGCCCATGCTAGACCCAGTGTCTCTGTTTTTCCCTGGTTGTAGATCAAGATGTAGCTCTCAGCTACTCCTCCAACAACACACCTGCCTGCTACCATACTCTCTGCCATGATGGTAATAGACTAAGCCTTTGAAACTGTAAATATGAGTTGGCTTGGTCATGATGTTAAAGTAACTACTTATTTTGTTCTATTATTGAATAAAAGTCATAGTCAGATATTAGGGTAAAAATTCATTGATCAGAGAAGCATGAATAATGGACCAGTGACCTCCACTCTCTCTCCTTCCTTGAACTGAAATCTTCCTAGAACTATGAATCTTTCTAACCCCTCCCTACTAATTTCTGTGTCTCTCTATAAGTCCTGAGTCCTCCAAAACCTCTATGGCTAATTCTAGTCAGCTAGTAGCTGGCTCTGCCCTCTGATTTAGGTAAACTTTATTGTCAGTCTTGGGAGTGTCAGAGTATGGCCAAAATATCTCCCTTTGTCTAAATTAAAAGAGAAAGTTTTAACTTTAACCCAGTAAAACTATATACAACAAAGACAATTATCAGGTAAGAATTGCATTTACAATGTAAAGTTCATTTGCATTTGGAAAATTCAGACTAAATACTCCATGATCTATCCTATTTGGAGAGTCAAAAGCTTTGTGCCTAATTCACTTTGTATTCTAATTTCTGTTATAAACCAAAAGTATTTTTTTTAGACTGCAAAATATTTTCTTAGATAAATACCTTAAGCTTTTATGTCTTTCTATCTTATACATTTCACACCTCTTTTGTGAGTTTATTTTTTGAGTTTGGTAATAAAATAAAAAAACATTTTAACTGTAACTATCTAGACTTTAGCTCCTTCAGAGATCTGAGAAGAATACCATATTACCTGAGTAAACAATCAAATCCCAAAGCTATAGAAATGACAGAGATGCCTGACTGCCTGGACAGTCACCCAAGTTTTCTCTGCAATGTTGGGGTCTCCTATCTTTGGCCTATAGATCCAAAATATCTGACAGACTTTTCTGTAAAGCAGGAATTTTGAAGAATTATCCCACTTTATCTTAGCAAAGTTCAGCAATCACTTTCTTTTGTGCCCTGATTGTCCAGTTTGAGCAGGATACTGTCATCGATTGAGAAAAGTGCAATTTCTTGCACAAATGGCTAGCTTTGCCACACTGAGAGCAAACTCCATATGGAGATTCTTTGATACTCATTGTCCTTTTTAAAGGAAGTTGTTGGTGTCAGGAGCGGATGTGCCTCATTGTCATAAAAAGCCTTTTGTTATTAAAACATTTTAAATACCATATTCTGTATGTCTATGAAATGTTTGAAGACAATCTATTTAAAATATATCAATGTTTTACCTTGAAAACATCTAACATGACTATGAGTTTGATTGTTATGGGTGACTAGCCTGCATTTTATTATCCTAAATAGCTTCTAAGAACTAAAACTTTACGTTTTTAAAGGAGCTGCCTAGGTATAATACCTTAACAAGAATAGAAGCATATATACAGTATAATAAAAATAACCTCAAATTTGTACCAATATATAAAATTTATACCAATGTGAAATATTTGAGAATAGTGGTTGTTCTTTTAGTTTAAAAGTAGACTCAATGCTCTATTCTTTTGTCCTATCATTTCAATATCCCCCTTTTTCTTTTCAGAATGAGACCCTGAACTAATCTCCTTTGTTTAGTTTTCTTCATGATTATGACCAATAACTTTTAATAAGCTCCCTAAACCATGACAAACATTCACCAATTGACCAATAACTACACACCCTACCTCTTGGTAATTTGGGCATCACGTTTTTAAAATTACTTCCTATTATCTGGTGGGTGATATCATCTGAGAAAATTGAGATGATGGTCAAGTCCTGGGAGAGCTAGTCATTGTCCAGTCTTAGTGTAATGGAAAAGTACAAAGCTTATCTGACATCCTGACTGGAGTAGTCTATGAGGCTCAATCATCTTAGCTACCTCCTCCGAAGTGGTCCTGAACAGTTTGTAGTCAAAAACTAATCTGTAGGGGTATTGTGTTGTTTCATGGTAAATAATTGTCCCACCCACTGGTTTAATAAAAAGAGCTGATTGGCCAAAGGCAGGCAGGAAGTGTAGGCGGGGCTACCAGACTAGGAAAATCTCTGAGAGCAGAGTGCCGGAGCAGCACCAGAGAGAAGCCAGAGGAAGCCGAGGACAACTATGCTGCTCTAAAGAAAGGTACCGAGCCGCATGGCTGAACAAGAGGCATGGGTTAGATGAAGGGTAGAGAGCTAGCAAGTGATATGCCTGGGCCTGAGGCTGATCAGCCAAAAACTAATGAAAGCGTCTGTGTGTCTCTGTAGGACTGTGGGACTGTGGGACTGTGGGACTGCGGGTCTGCGAGTCTGCGGACCTAAACTTTGAGGTTAGGCCCGAAAGTCTGGGCCAGAGACCTCATACTACACTAATCTTTGGTGTTTGTTGTCTAGTGGCATGATCCAAGTGGATTCATCATCGTGAAGCCCCATCATCTTTTGTGGGACTGCAAAGATCACTGTTAGGAACAGTCACAGTTCATTGAGAAAATATTAACAACTCAAATGTCATGTGCAGCAGATCTTGGAGAGGTTAAATGACCACAATCTGTTAAATACATGCAGGGTACACAAACTTAATTTCTAGTTACCTGCTTTATACCGAAATTACATACAGAAATCTGTATGAAGCTTATATCTAGAGTTAGGTAGTGCTCAATATGACCACTAATATCATGACAGAAAATATATATATATGCATAAATATATATAATATGTCATGTGTTTATAATCATATATTTTGAGATAATATTTATACCTTAAGAAAAGTTTTAAGGAGTCAAAACAAAAGAATTATATGATTAGTGGCAATAGAATAATCCCTTGGTGTTGGTTTTTTTCTATTACATACCATGTGGCTCTTTTCATATTAGACAGAGATAAGCATGTGGGGATTTAGGGAAGTAAAGAGCCAGGTTCCAACTCCAAAGCCAGTTTTGATTTTTAGCTGATTTGGGACTACAAAAATACCATTTGCCTTTTATTTGTAGAGAGAGGCAGAAACAAATATTTGGGAAGATTTATGAAATCTTACTGTGTTGGATGTGTACCATTAGGCCAATTTACTCTTTTTATTGGCACATTTTCTCTTGATAATTCATCCTTCTTCTTCAGGTGTCTCATTTGTTCAGTGGTCTCCAGATTCCTTTGTTGGATGCTTTTATTATCCTGGAAAAGCAAAACAAAACCCTGCCCCAACTCTAACTTTGAGAAGTTTCTTTTTTTGCAGGTTAGACCTTTTATACAAATCAATTATTTGTACCTGATCAAATGACAAATATTTGTTAGTTTTTAAGTTAGTTGGATTGAGAGCAAGCAGTGATGAACTATTGCCTCTCCTAATCAAGAGGTCTCTCCTGTTCAAATCTAATCTTTATCAATTTTTATGTTATTCATGGCTTTTCTTCTCCAGTGGAAATGAAAGCAAAACCTCTTCCCCAAAGTAACACATGTTCTGGTTTCTATTCTGAGACCAGCCATCATTAAAATATATAGGCTAATTTAATCCAGTAGTTTTTTTTTTCTTCTACCCAGTATCTTTCCACAGATGTTTCTTTTTACTAGCATTTAAAATTTTAAGTTATTAGAACACTATCTCTGGGGGTCTTTACTATTCCTTTCTACTTATTAAGCATATCATTTAAAGTGTGATTAGATCTTTCTTTAACTGCTTTTCCTATAGGATTGTGTTGTATACCTATAATATGTTTTATGTTATAATATGCAAAAATACTTTCAGTTTACTAAAGACGTATGCTGAGGCATTGTGAGTCTTAATTTGTACAAGTAGCCTCATAATGGCCATGACTTCTAATAAATGTGCAATTCCATAATCAGCCTTTTCATAACTTAAAGCAGTTGCCCATTGAAATACTGAATATGTATATATGGTATGGTACAACACTTAATTTTCAAACTCTACTAAAAGAAACACATTCATTTACCAAATTTTATTTCTTTGAGCACCCTTGGGGTTGCTTCCTTCAGGCAATGGAGTTTGGTTATGCAGAGAACAAGTATAATGTTTCCTTAGAATTTCCTTGGCTTCTTGCTAAGCGATTAAAAAAAAAATATTTCTTCAAACCTTGGCTATTAAATCAGTGGGTGTTTCTTGTGAAATTTTGAGTCTTCTAGCACATTTGCTAGAAACACATAACACAGATATGTGTTGTTTACAAGGTTGATTTTCATTTCTGATTATTTCTTGTAATTGAATAAATAACAAAGTTAATTCTAAATCATCTGGAATCGTTTCAGCAGTTTTAATATGTAAAATAAGCTCTTTCTCCATATTGAGAGTCAGTGACTATATTAAGAGGTGCTGAAAATCTAATAATACCAGGAGAATAGCATATAATTCTGACTTTTGAACAGATTCATAAGGACCTTGAGCCACATTGGTTAAATTTCCTGACTTATAACCTGCATTTCCCAATTTGTTTTTATCAGTTTAGCATGTAGGGGGTCCAGAAATCCTCATATAATGTGAGAAAGATCAAATAGCTTTCTTTATAAACTGAAATCTCTTGTTTGGGGATATTTGTTGCTAATCTCTGCTTTAAAAATATTACAAGCTCCTTGCCAATGTTTATTTTCTACCGACAATGAGGAAATTTTAGCATTACTAAAAGCTACCACAATTTCTGCTGGGTTTATTCCTGCTAATAGACAGTCTTAATTTTCCTTTCAGAATCAATTCAGAAACCTCTTCTACATAGGTCTTTAAATGTTTTTCCTCTATTTGTGTGATAAAAATATTCATTCTAAGAAATTCTCTTCTCTCTGTATAATAATTTATGTAGGAGAATGCACAATGGGTAAAATAACCAAAATACAGTCAAGCTCTGGATTCAAGTATTTCACATGTACGCCCTCTAATTTCTCTTCTACCAAAGCCAATTCCCTCAGCCTTGGCTGATAATTTTCTTGGATTATTTAAGTCATTAACACCTTGTAAGATTTGAAATAAGTTACTTAGTTCTTGAGTAGTTAATCTGATTATGAGTCATGGCCAGTTAATCTCTCCCATGATCATATCATCTGTAAATACAGTTCGACTTCTTCCTTTCCAATTTGCATCCCCTTGATCTCTTATTGCTCTAGCTAAAACTACAAGAACTGTATTAAATACATTTGGGGCAAGTGGATGGCTTTGTCTTGTTACTGATTTTAGTGAGGTTGTTTTGAGTTACTCTCCACTTAGTTTGATGTTGGCTGTCAGCTTGCTGTACATCGCCTCTATTAGGTTTAGGTATTTTCCCCTTAGCCCTGATCTCTCCAAGACCTTTATCTTGAAGGATGGTTGGGTTTTGTCAAAGGCTTTTTCAGCATATAATGAGATTATCATGTGGGGTTTTTTTCTATGTTGTTTATATGATGGATATCACTGGAAGTTGTTTGTATGTTGAACCATCCCTGCATCTTTAGGGTGCAGCCTACTTGATCATGGTTGATGATTTTTTGATATGTTCTTGAATTTGATTTGACAATATTTTATTGAGTATTTTTGCATCAATGTTCATGAGGGGAAATGGTCTGTAGTTCCCTTTCTTTGTTGTATCTTTGAGTGGCTTGGGTATCAGGGTAACTGTAGCCTCATAAAAAGAGTTTGGCAATGTTCCTTCTGATTCTATTTGTGAAACAATTTGAGAAATATTGGTATTATTTCTTTTTTGAATGTCTGGTAGAATTCTGCACTGAAACCATCTGGCCCTGGGCTTTTTTTGTTTGGGAGACTTTTAATAACTGCTTCTATTTTCTTCCAGGTTATTGATTTATTTAGGTCTTTTATCTGGTCTTTATTTAATTTGGTGTTACCTGTCCAGAAGGCTGTTCATTTCCTTTAGGTTTTCCAATTTAGTGGAGTATAGGTTTTGAATGATGACCTAATGATTCTCTGGATTTCCTAGGTGACTGTTTTTATTTCTGATTTTGTAAATTTGGATATTCTCTCTCTTCCTTTTGGTTAGTTTGGATAAGGGTTTGTCTAGATTTTTGACTTTCTCAAAGAAGAAACTCTTTGTTTCATTGCTTCTTTGTAATGTTTTCTTTGTTTCAATTGTATTGACTTCAGCCCTGAGCTTGATTACTTCCTGCTGTCTACTCCTTCTGGGTGCGTTTACTTCTATTTGTTTTAGAGCCTTCAGCTGTGCTGTTAATGCCCTTGTGTGAGATTTCTCCAAATTTTATATGTAGGTACCAAGTGCTATGAACCTCCCTCTTAGCACCACTTTCATTACATCCCACAACTTTGGGTAATTTGTGAATTTATTTTTATTGAATCCTAAGAAGTCTTTAAGTTCTTTATTTACTTCTTCCTTGACCCAGAAGTGGCTCAAATGAGAGATTTTTAGTTTCCATGAGTTTTTAGGCTTTCTGTGGATTGTGTTATTGTTGAATTCTAACCTTAATTCATGGTGGTCTAGGAGGAATACATAGGTTATTCCCATCTGTTTGTATCTACTCATATTTGCTTAATGACCAAGTATGTGGTCAGTTTAAGAGAAAGGTCCATGGGGAGCCAAGAAGAAGATATATTCTTTGGTGTTTGGGTGGCATGTTCTGAATTTATCTGTTAAGTCCATTTGAGTCATAATATCTGCTAGTTTCCTTACATTTCTGTTAAGTTTCTGTTTTATATTCCTATCCATTGGTGAGAGTAGAATATCGAAGTCTCCCACTATTCGTGTGTGGGGTTTGATATAAGGATTAAGTTTTAGTAATGTTTCTTTCACATATGTGGGAGCACTTGTATTGGGGACATAAATGTTCAGGATTGAGACTTCATCTTGATGGATTTTTTTCTGAGATAAATAAGTGCTGTCCTTCCTCATCTCTTTTTATTTATTTTAGTTAGAAGATAGTTTGTTAGATATTAAGATCGTTACACCAGCTTATTTCTTAAGTCCATTTGATTGGAAAATCTTTTCCCAACCCTTTACTTTGAGGCAGTATCTGTCTTTAAATTTGAGGTGCATTTCTTATATGCAGAAGAAGAATGGATTCTGTTTTTGTATCCATTGTGTTAATCTGTGTCCTTTTATAGATGAATTGAGTCCATTGATATTAACAAATATCAATGACCAATGATTGTTAATTTGTGTGTGTGTGTGTGTGTGTGTGTGTGTGTGTGTGTGTGTGTGTGTGTGTGTGTG
The DNA here is from genome assembly GCA_033318265.1 of Phyllotis vaccarum. Taxonomy (NCBI): domain Eukaryota; kingdom Metazoa; phylum Chordata; class Mammalia; order Rodentia; family Cricetidae; genus Phyllotis; species Phyllotis vaccarum. The sequence goes on from JARWLC010000011.1 coordinate 57,645,640, forward strand.
TGTGTGTGTGTTTCCCTTTTGGGGGTTTCCTTCTGTAGGATTATTTAATGCATATAGCTTCCTTATGTTGTAGTTTTTCCTGTAATACAGGGCTGGATGTGTGCATAGTTATTGTTAAAATCTGATTTTGTCATGAAATATCTTGTTTATTCCATCTATGATGATTGAGAGTTTTGCTGGGTATAGTAGCTGGCATTTATGGACTCTTAGTGTCTGTAAAACATCTGACCAGGACCTTCTAGCTTTCATTGTTTCCACTGACTAGTCAGGTGTTATTCTTATAGGTCTGCCTTTATAAGTTGCTTGGCCATTTTCCTCTGCAGTTCTTAATATTCTTTCTTTATTCTGTAGGTTTAGCAGCTTGACTATTACGTGGTGAGCTGCTTTGGGGGGAGGGGGGAGTCTAGCCTATTTGGTGTTCTATAAGATTCTTGTATCTTTATAGGCATTTTCTTCTTAGATTGGAAATGTTTTCTTCTAAGATTTTGTTGAATATGTTTTCTATGTCTTTGAGCTGGTATTATTCTCCATCTATTCCTGTTATTCTTAGATTTGGTCTTTTCGTGGTGTCCCAGATTTCCTGGCTTTAGTGTTTTCTTTGCCTGACACATCTATTTCTACTTTCGAGTCTTCTGTGACAGATATTCTCTCTTCCATCTCTTGCATTTTGTCTGTTCTGGTTGTATCGAGACTTTCCATTCCCAGCATTCCCTCAGTTTGTGTTTTCTTTATTGCTTATATTTCAATTTTTAAATCTTGAACTGTTTCCTTCGTATGTTTGATTGCTTTTTTGTTTGGTTTGGTTTTCTTTATATTCTTTAAGAAATTTGGTGATCTCTTTCAATTTTTTTGTTTTTTCCTTTATTTCTTGAGGGAGCTTTTTATTTCCTTTGTAAGGCTTTTTATCATCTTCATAGAGTTGTTTCTAAGTTTGTTTCCTTCTGTTTCTTCTATATTGGCATATTCAGGACTTGTTGTAAAATCACCAGATTCTGATGGTACCATATTGTTCTTTATGTTGTTATATGTGTTCTTGTATTGGTATTTACCCATTTCTTCCTCAGTTCAATGCAGGATTTGTCTGTATCTCAGGGAGCTATTCTTGGTGCAATCTGCTCTGGCTGTGTCTGTGTCTCAGGAAGCCTCTTTTAGTCCAGTCTGAGACCTTGGTCCACTTAGAGGTGGCGTATTCTGTGTCTCAGTGAGCTCTTCTTGGTCCAATAGGAACTGACTGTTTCTGTGGCTAGGTCTCAGGGACCCAATCTTGGTTCTGTATGAGCTCTTGATCATATAGGAGCTCTCTATCCAATAGGGACTGGTGAACTGTGGGTCTCAGGGAGCTGCTGAAGTCACCAGGTGTTGAGATGATTTGGGGGATGGGGTAGGACTTGTAGATGGGGCTGTTAAACAAAATTGGAGTTTTATGCAGAGTTCTGGTCTGTAAGAGTCTTTTCTGCTTGCCTCGGATTAAGGAAGCAATGGGTGGGAGTCATGTCCCCCTGATTGTGCTCCAGGCCTAGGTCAGGAGACCAAGCTCTCTTGTTGGGCTGGGTGAAGGGTCACTCACCTATTGATTCAATAGGGGCTGATGAATTGTGGGTCTCAGGGAGCTGCTGCAGTTACAAGTTAATGAGATGGTTTGGGGGATGGAGTGGGATTTGTAGAGTAGGAGTGTACAACAAACTGGAGTGTTGGTGGAGAATTCTGGCCTGCAGGAGTCTTCCTGCTGGCCTGGGATTAGGAAAGCAATCAACATTTCCAATTCTTAACATGGGTAAGATCTTTTTTCCTTTTTTAAAAAAATCTAATTGTCCTTTTAAGAATTCCCAGTTTCTCACCAGATCTGCTGATGACAATGGTGAAGACAAAGCTGTGCAATGGTAGTCAGCTGTGTCTGTAGCCCTTGGCTGGGGAAGGGTGCTGCTAGATGTTACTGCTCAGCACAGCCTGGCAGAGGACACGGGCAGTGCATGGCTGGGCCCTTGGGCATGTAGCAGTTATATCAGCAGTAAAAGCCTAAACAAGTATGAGCCAGTGTCGGGGAAGCCAAGCTGGTCTGGGTTGGCAGCTAAGGAACAGGCTCTATAGAAAACTCATATTATGAGAGCTGAGGGCATGGGATCTACCTGAATGACAGAGTTGGCCAGCGATGGGTGGCTAACTCCAGCAGCATTTAAGACTGGGGGTGGTCAGCAGCTGGAGGCTTCTGTAGAAAGACTGAAAGAGAATACCCCAGACTTCCCCAGAGGGCCAATGGGCAGTGGAGAGGTGGCAGATTCACCACCTTGGTGTGGTTTAATAATGCCTCCATATTGGGCACCAGATGAAACAATGCTTATATTGTTCTATTAGTAATTAAAACTTGAGAGTCAGATATGGAGGTAAAAACCTAATTGATCAAAGAATTGCAGAAAAGGTGACCAGTGATCTTCCTTCTTTCTCCTCTCTCCATCCAAAAGCCCTTTGAATCTTTCAACCCCTTCCTACTACTTCTTGCTTCCTGTGTTTCTCTATGTCCTGGGTCCCCCCAAACCTCTATTGCTGATTCTTGTCAGCCAGTAACTGGCTCTACCTTTTTATTCAAGATAAAATTTATTGTCAGTCATGGGAGTGTCAGAATGTGATCAAATATCTCACAATATGGTGTCCCTTCACAGAAATAGAACAGTGACTAAGACACATGCCAAGGACCCTGATGCCCCACAACAATGGGAGTCTCAAGACCTCCCCTAGGTCAGGCCCAGGGGAAGGCGAGCCTTCACCTACCTTGATTAGCTAGCTTGCCTCCCCATTCAGCTATATATAGTAAATCCACTGAGTATCCAGCCTGTTGCTGCATCTCTGTCATATCACAAGGTCCATGCAATTTCAATTTTTCAAGTATCTCTTTATTCCCCATCACCCCAATAAGGTCAACTCCCAAACCTTCTGGCTTATAATGCCGGACCATCCCATTATTACAAAACCCCTATTTCTGTCCAATTCCTCTCCAAATTTGTATGTTGATACTAACCTGATGGAGTGTGATTAAGTCATAGATCTAAAGGTCTCATGATGCAATTGGTACCCTTTAAAGAAAGGTATTCTTCTTCTTCTCATCCTTACCTTTCTATGTACTTTATCCTTTAAAATTCTAGCATGAAGGTGTTGATTCTTATATTAATTGTATTTCTTGTTGCTGTGACAAATACCTGACAAAAGCCATTTAAAGGAGTGTTTGTTTCAGCTCACCATGTGCAGGGCAGACATGGCGGCAGTGTGAGAGAGATCACCACATTATATCTACCATCAGGAAGAAGAGAGAGGTGAAAGCTCTTCCTCAGCTGTCTTCTTCATTTTCCCTATTTTATAAGCCTGGGACTCCAGTCCCTGGGATGCTGTGGCCCACATCAGGGTGGATCTTTCAATCTCAGTTCAATCTCACTAGCAGACATGCTCATAAATGTGTCTACTATGTGATTCTAAAGCTATCCAACCTGACAGCAAATATTAGCCACCGCAAGTGCACCCCTTGCCAACCTGACACCTGAACACATATTTTTTAACATAAAATTCGACCTATGATCCCCAAAGCCTCATGACCATCTTACAACAGAGTATATTTAGTTCATTGGTGGGGGGGGAAATTTCAAAAATTCTAAAATTGTTCTGTAGCTAATGAGATGACCATGTGATTTTTGTTATCGCATGAATGTTCTGGATAACACTTGACTCATGTTGAACCATTTCCGCATCTCTGGGATGAGGCCAACCTGGTGATAATGAGTGATTGTTTTGATAAACCATCACCCCTCGGTGCCTATGAGTCCCTCTCCCACAACTTGTACTGCTCTTGTGAGTAACTCTGACTCCTGGGAAACAAACGTAAAACAATATGTACCATGTCAAGTGCTTTCCTCGGGCAAAGAATGTTGCTTCATTTTTCTTTCTCTCCAGTGGCTGAATTTCAGATATAATGGGGAACTATTCTGAACCATAGGAACAGGAGCAGTGCACTAAGAATTGCACAGCAACAGTAAAGAAGACGCTGGGGCTCCAAGGACAGCATCTAGCCACCAGAGCCACTTTCTAACTCAGTTTTCCTGGAGAAGTTTCCTGCAGCCAGCCCTCTACACCCACAACTTCCATATCTGCAAATTCAACCAGCTGAGCATCCAAAATATTTGAAAATAAAATGTGGGTAGGTTTTTCTTGACATTCTTTTTCAACATAGTGTAACAACTATTTACAGTGTTCACATTACAGTGAGCATTACATATTATATAGAGATACTCTAATATTCGGGAGGGTGTGCTTACGTTATGTACAAAAACTTCAATACTTTATAAAGGGACTTCAGTACCCATTGCCTCTAATACCTACAGAAATCAATCTCCTGAAGTTACTGAGCTGACTGCATTGAGTTATCACACTAGAATTAATCTGTTGCCTGCAAATATACCTACATTTTAATTAATAGTCACTTGACCTTCTGGTTGTGATCTGAGCAACTTGAAGATTTCTCAAATGAATTGTTTCTCCACTCTGAAGGTCAACAGAAGAGGTGTTCTGTACATAGAGAACAGCATGTTGAATGCCACAAAGACGTGAGCATGCCAAATATTATGAATCTCACAGCATGGGAGTAAGAAAGCTCACTTGCAATAAGTACAGAGGTGAGAATCAGTATAGAGTATCTTAGTTAGGGTTTCTATTGCTGTATAGAGACACCATGACCACATCAACTTTTATAAGAAAAAAAAAACATTTAATTGGGTAACTTACAGTTTCAGAGGTTTAGTCTATTACCATTATGGTGGGACATGACAGTATGTAGACAGACATGGTCCTGGAGAAGTTGTTGAGAGTCCTACATCTTGACCAGCAGTCAACAGGAAGTGGACTGAGCCACTGGATTGACTTGAGCATACATGAAACTGCAAAGCTTACCTCTACAGTGACACACACTTCCTCCAGCAAGGCTATGTGTGCCCTAACAAAGCAACATCTCCTAATAATGTCACTCTCTATGGCCTTATGGAGGGAGTCAATTACATTCAAACTCCCACAGAGAGGTAGATCAGCACCAGTTCGTTCACCTATGCCAGATGACCTGGGAGAGGAACACGCAGCTTAAACCAGGTATGTTGCTGGACTTTCTTCCACCTACCTTGAAATTTTTACCAATAAAAGGCCAGTTTAAACCATTTGACTTTCTGGAATACCACTGGAATGGCAAGTCTCAGTCTGTGAGTCATGACCCCTTTGGGGATCTCGTATCAGACAGCCTGCGTATCAGATATCAACATCACAATTCATAACAGTAGCAAAATTATGGTTATGAAGTAACAGTGAAATAATCTTATGGTTTGGGGTCACAACATGAGGGACTGTATTAGAGTCACAGCATTAGGAAGGTTGAGGACACTGCCCTAGAAGATAAAGTATAAAGGCAGGTGTATGCAGTAACTCATTATTACAGTGCTTCCACAAAAGCCAGGAAACGGTGGACAAGGCCTAGGGCTAGACAGTCTTCAAAATCAGAGGTGTGGAGCCCCTTGTTACAGCTTTACCAAGCCTGGGTCAGAGTGGATCTCTACTTTCTTCTAGCTTATTAGCTACAGATGCACTGGCCTGTCTCAGTTGCCTGGGGCAACTTGGCATGGTTAAGTGCCTGGGATCCAAAGTGTTTAAATTCTGAACAAGGTAGAGTGAAAGATATTTTCAGGGAATAAATACATATTGGATATTATGGGGAGTAATTTTGTCTGTCCCTGCCAAGTCTGCATAGTGAAGCTTTCAACTGTTGTACCCCTGAATATAACTGCATTTGGAGATGGAGAGATAATTAAGAAGAAAGCCCATGAGCATGCAGCCTAACTTGATATGACTAGTATCATAGGAAGAAGAAATTTCTCAGCCACCAGGACCATATATAAAAATGAAGAAGGAATGTGGATAGATATCCGAAGCAACACCAGGGGCATTCAAGGACTCACAGGGAAGACTATGTATGGACACAGGAGAAAGTGGCTGCCTGCAAGTCAAGGAGAAGGCTTCAGAAGGACCTGATGCTGCCAGTTCCTGGATCTTGGACTTCCTGCCTTCAGAGCTTTAAGCTGAGGCACTTGTGCTGTTGGGGGGGGGGGGCTGGGTTTGTGCCTACTGTTGTTACAAACCTGGTAGGTACAGGGAGCAAGAAGAGGACCAGGTCAGACACACACAGGCTGGTAACTGAGCAAGTCTTTCATGCTTCTGAACCTGTTTCCTCCTCGTCAAAGAAGAGTGTCCGTCTTCTCGGCCCTTGAGGAGGCACCGAGGGAGTGGTGACTGATACCTGACTGACTTGATTTTTCTCTGCTCTTGTCTGTTCTACCCCTGAGGAAAACCTTCACCACTCGCAGAGGAATGCATGTGGTGAGTGTGCTACAATCTGTTAAAGGGGGAGCTACACTGTGTGTGTGTGTGTGTGTGTGTGTGTGTGTGTGTGTGTGTGTGTGCTTAGAATAGAAATCCTAACAGTGCCTGGGGCTTCCCATGGATTATTCATCTTTGTGACAAATGAGGACCCATTCCTTTGGATAAGAGAGAACATTTTTGCCTGACTCCAAGACCCCTTGGGAAGTGATATGACAAGACTGAGATGTCAGTGTCCAGCACCACGGACAGGAAACCTTCTTTAAGGAAATGACATTTGTCACTGGACACACATTCGCCTCCAGCTATTCTGCTGTCCAGGCTCATTGACTCGAGTTTGTTTTGTAAAAAAAAAAAAAATTAGGAATACAAAAAAGAAAATGAAATGGCCCTCCTGCTGGAAAGGGAGGTCTAGCCTGTGCCACTCACCAAGAGTTGATGCAGGAAGAAGATGTTCTCAGGTTCCTGGACCTCAAGTGCTGCAATTCCAAGCACCTTTGAGATGTCTTAGGCCCTCCTACCACTAAGGCCTTGTCACTTGTCCAAACAGATTCTGCTGCACACACTCCCAAAACAAAATGTTTCTGGATTTATTTTGGAGGTTTCAACACTAGAATACTGGGGAAGAATTTTCCTCCTCCATTGTCACCCTGAATTACCTATGCATTTAATGAGGCATTTTGTGGGGATTTAATAAAAGATCCAAAAGTTTCAGAGATATTAGAGAGATCTACCCACAATCAGTCTAGGTGGATTAGAGAATGGTGATTCACATCTTTAATCCCAGCACAGGAGTATCCCGGGAGGTGACCTATGCCTGTAATCCAAACTGAGTTTGAGGTCATCTTAGTTTACAGAAGGAGTTGCAGGGCCATGACTTAACTGAGAGAAGACAGTATTTAAGGCAGACATAGAAAGACAGAGAAGAAGAAGAGGCCAGGAGAAGCCAGGCTGAGGAAGCTGGAAGACAGCTGGGTAAGATCTGACTGTGGTGTTTACTCTCTCTAATATCCCCGACCTTCTTAGAGATCTATCTCTGAGTTTCCTTTATCGTGCAATAGCATTTCAACTCTTAGAGGTTTGTTTGTTTGTTTGTTTTAGATTTATTGATTATGTATACATTGTCCTGTCTGCATGTATCCCTGTGGGTCAAACATTCCAGCTCTTTAAAACTATCATTTTCACATTATTATTTGCTCAGCCATGAGTATGATCTCTCTATATCTATTACATTACAGAACTGCCTACAGTTTTACGGAATGGCTAATAGTCTGTCATACAGAATGGCTTAGACCAACAAAAGGTCCAAAAATCCAACAGCTATTTTGTTCACGAGGCTGGATATCTCAGCTGATCCTCAGTATAAACTAGAACCACCACCCCCCCCCCCAAGTAGGATCTAATATCAGTGAAAAAGAACTTTCTTCTTCCATGTTTTTTGTATAGGCTGATACACTAGAAAGTATAGTTCAGACTATATGTGGGTATTTCCACCTTAAAAGATCCTGATCAAAAGAGGTTCTTCCTACTTCAAATGACTGAAGTAAGAAAACTTTCTTCACAGGCGTACCCAGCCAGTTAGATTTTAATTCTAGCTGGAGGCAAATTGATACCAGGAATAGCCATCATAGCGTATAATGTCTGGCAAGCACAAAGACTGTTGAATCATGTTGTGGTTGGAATGTGTCTCTTAAAAGTTCACGTGCTGGAAACTTAACCTTCAGATTCCCCTAATGCTTGTGATATTTGGAGGGGGGTTCTTTGGGAGGTGGTTTAGAATAGGTGATACTTTGAGGTTAGGTACTCCCTGTTGGCATCTTCAGCATTTTAAAAAGGAAAAGAAAGACACAAAGTCGAAAGCTTGCTCTGCTTTGCCATGTGACACCTTCTACTACACAATGGGTCAGCACTGAGCCCTTGGAAGATAAGCTTTCCAGCCCAGAACTATAAGCCAAGCAATCTTTTGTTCCTTATATATAACTTTTTTGGTATTTTATTATAACAGCAGAAAGGTGAGACAGGTTCCTAAGGAAGGAAGAACTCCTTAGGACAAACAGACTCCCTAGGGTAGGGAATATTAAGCTCCAGCTAGGAGATGATTCATGAAGCAGGAGAAAGGCTGTGTGGTCAGGGCACGGCACAGGCCAAGTCAGAGGGTGTGGTAGCTCCAGACAAGCTCAGAAGTCTGGAAGGTTACACTGAAGGAACATGGGCAACAGCAACTGAGATGAACATAAAATCCTAGCAGGAAGCTACAGTGAGGTGAAGCCAGTGCCTTACAAATGTGTCTATATTTTATCAAAGGTGATAAAGTCGTAGGTGAGAAGATTATGGACATCAAAGAAACTCCTCCGTATGAGTTGACCTTCTCTGTGACAAAAGTAAGATACTGAGAGAAAGTCCTCTTGCCTTGACTGCTGACAGTATGATGTTCAAAATGAACAAGTAGGAGACACAAACAAGAATTGCCAAACCTTGCCAAGACAAGGTAGAAAGGTCTTCAAGAATATCCTGCTCACAGAGAAGTCTGTCAGACATGTTAGGCCAGTAGGCTGAAGATGGATGCTTCAGTGATACAGAAGAACCTTGGGTGACTATCCAGGCAGCCATCTCTTTCTTTATTTACACTTTTTGGAAGTTGCTTGCTTGCCCATGCTGTTTAGTTAGTTAATATTATTTCCTTCTTGCGAATCTGAGAGAGTTGAAAATGAGATAGTTATAGTTATAGTTTTCTAGTGACCATTTTAAAAAAAGAAACTCACTTATATAAATTTGGGAGACATCAAAATATAGTTTTTAGTTAGTAATATAAATTAGAAAGTGAATTAGGTATAATCCTTTGGACTCACCAAAATAGGATAATTAATGGAATATTTTCTTTGAATTGTCAATTGTTAACTGACTGGATATTATTCATGTAATTAGTGTTTGTATATATTGTATATAATTATTGTACCTATTGTATATGGTTTTTCTTATGTTAGTCATAACCTTTTTTATTTTTGACACAAAAGAGGATGTGTGGTAACATGTTACATATTTAATAATACCAGTCTTTAATATCAGAGATCTACCCACAGTCAATCCAGGAGGATCAGAGTGGTAACTCACATCTTCAATCCCAGCATAGGACAGACCAGGAATGGTGACCTATGCCTTTAATCCCAGCAGATCTGAGTTTGAGGCCAGCTTGATTTACAGAGGGAGTTCCAGACTCCCAGGCAAGTGTTGGTGTCTGGCCTTTAATCCCATAGCCCCAGAGACAGAGCAGAAGTTTTCATGAAAAAGCTCTCTGAGGTTAAGGTAAGAGAAACAAAGCAAAGGGACTTGAAGCAGCAAGAGCATCAGTAGAGATGGGTGTATAGATCATGATAGGGCTCTGTCCCAGACAGGCATCAGGGAACCATCTAATTTCATTACAGTTTAATTTGTGTTCAGCTTGCTGGATCATCCTGTTTAACTATGTCAAATTTGGCCACCTATAATTCTGAATATTTTGAATGAGATTTCGGGTGAGATTTGGAGGGAAGGATGAAATTGACATTTAAATCAGTGAACTCAACAAAGCATCCTCTGGGGAGTGCATGGGGCTCATCTAACAGTTGGCTCAATAGAAATTGACCTTTCCTGGGCAACAAGGAATTGAATTTGAAATACAAGGCTGCTGTCCTAGATCTACAACACACTGGGACACTGCAGATTTGAGGGTCTCTGGACCCTGTATATGCCAGTTTCTGAAAAGAAATTCCTCTGTAAATCACCTCCACTCCCAGTCTTCAAGACCATTGAGTCTATTTTTATGCAGAAATGTAACTATGACTCAAAGCAAGCACACTCAGCAGTGGGGCTGTTTGCAAAGCAATGTCTTCCTTAAAAGATTAAGATATGATTTCGATAGGAAATTTGTTGTACAACCATGCAGGAAAGCATATAGCTGAGCACACTCAGTTTCAGGTCATAGATCATATATATTCAAACAAGAAACTCACTGGGTATAAACACTTCTCTATGTTCAGTTCAGCATCATAGGATACATATTTGTAAAAGTGCAGGAGCCCAAATGACTCCAGCTTGGGGCTTCTTCCCATCTTGACTCAAAGTCAGAGAGTGTGAGCTGTTTTCCTCTTTAAGGCTAAATGACAGGATGTTTGGCCAAAGTGGGTGGTCACTAGATGTTTTGAAAATTAAGAAGGTGTTTATGCTTGTCTGTACCTTGAACCATGCTGTCCTTGGGGGGGGGGGGAGTCCTTTTGCCTCATGGCTTCTGTATAAGATGGTCCTGAGAAATAAACTCAAGGCTGCTTTGGTATTAACTTGAGAGTTCTTCCGACTCTATTTTTCTGTCTCCATCTATTCTTCTGTCTCCAATTTTTCTCTCAATCCTCACTCCCTTACATTGGGTTAGTTCCAAAGGTCAGGCAGGACCCAACAAATAGGACAGTAAATGTAGTGGTTTGAAAGAAAATGCCCCCCCCCCAAAGAGAGTGGCGCTACTAGGAGGTGTGCCCTTGTTGGAGCAAGTGCAAGTGCGTCACCATGGGGGAGGGCATTAAAGTCTCTTTTGTTCAAGATTCCCAAAGTGTGACTCAGTGAACTTCCTGTGGCCTGCAAAATGTAGCATGCTCAGATACTCCAGCACCACATCTGCATGCATGCTGCCATGTTCCCCATGATGATAATGGACTGAACCTCTGAAAGTGTAAGCGAGCTATCCCAATTAGTGTTTCTCTTTATGAGTTACCATGATCATGGAGTTTCTTCACAGTAATAGAAACCTTAACTAAGACAAGTGGACAAGCATGTTTCTGGGCATGCTCAGTTCACTGTGAAGAGCCCTGGTGGCTCTAGATCATGTGAAAGTGAGTCAAAGTCTTGCAGTGACTGATGGCTAAGTTTCTCAAGAGAATTGCAGCTGAAACAACAGGATAGAATGACTTAGAAGGTATGAAAGTCGTCTTTAAAGAGGTCACAGCTTGCTCCCATTTCCACTGCCCACCTGCCCATAACACATGATAACATCATCCAGCCTCAGCTTAATTCTCCATGAGCAGGATTTCTAACATCTCACTGGAGTCTCTGTGCTCCCTAAAAGACCTGTTTGGTCTTGGTATCAGGTGAATTTGCTTTTATGAGTATATTATTCAGTTGAATTTTTCAGAAACTAAGGGTATGATATAGGAAAATAAATATCTAAGTATTATTAAATTTATCTGGAGCACTCTGAGGAGACCCAAAGGAGATGAATTGTGGGGAGGAGGGGAAGCTAAGTTGTGCTGCTCAATGAAATAAAAAAGAAAATATCCTAATATTTTTATTAATCTTCAGAGTTTTATGGTTATACTTTTCTCCTACAGTCTAAATTGACACCCCATTTTAAGAATTTGTGGATTTCTAAGGATTCATTCTGGATGCCATTAAGCTAAATACCCCACAACCCTGATTAATTAACTCATTGTGGATTTAGTTGTGTCTGTTTCAAAACATTCTCAAGTTCTCATTCCAGAAGCTTAAAATATAAATTTATTTGAAAGCAGGGTCACTTTGGGAAGAGTTAGGCTAAGATCTCCTGGGGCGATGGTAGGCTCTAGTCCAGTATGACTGTGTGCTGCTATGGAGGAATTTAGACATTGATGTAAACATAGAAAAAGCATCATGTGTAGATGAAGGCAGAGGTCTAAATGGTCCATATATGAGTCAATGGATCCCAATGGTTTCCAAAAACCCACAGACAGCAGGAGAGAGGTGTAACAAGGAGGCTTTGGGCTTTTTGTTAGAGGTTTAGACTTACAGACTTGTCATTTTAGAGCATCTACCCTCCCTTGCAGCATTGCAAAAGGATGGATGCTTCCAGCTCCTGGAGCTCAGACTTCCAGCCTTCTGAACTGTCAGAAAACCATTTTCTCTGGTTTAGCTACTTTGGGCAGCATCCCTAGAGAACTGACAGCCTAGTTACATCTTTATATACTTGTGATGGCTGTTCTTGGTTGTCAACCTGACTACATCTAGAATTAACTAAAACCCCAAAATAGAGGGCACACACCTCTGAGGTATTTCTGCTTAACTTAAATTGGGAAGATCCACTGCTAATCCATATCCTGAGGAGGTAAGACACACGCCTTTAATCCAGATCCAATCTGGGTAACCTCTTCTTGGAAGCCTGGACAAGGACGTAGAAGAAGGAAGCTTTTGCTTTTTGCTGCTTGTTCTCATGTTGTTAGCAAGTGCGTTACCTCACTGGCATTGCAGCCCACTTCTTCAGGATTCCAGGGTACACTCACTGAAGACTGGCTGAGATATCCAGCTTTGTGGACTGTAGCATGAGTTTCTGGCCCGGACGTATGGGCCTGGCCTTAAAGTTTAGACCCGAAAATTCGGGCCAGAAACTCATACTACAAATGGCGCCCAACATGGGGCAGCTACCTAGTGTGATAGCAACCCAAGGAGGGGTCCAAAATGGAAAAGGAAATAAACCACCAGGAGAAAGAGGCCACTATCTGAAAAACTTACCCAGATGAGAACGAAACAGAAACACATGTGGCTGGTCTGCCTAAGGCTGGAGGCTAACCTGGAACAGAAAGCCTAGCCGCTAGTAATTACTCCTCCAACCATGTGTTATTCTGGCTGGAAAGTGCGGTTTTTTGGGTAGGGAGGGGAGGAATTCGTGCCCCAAAGTTGGATGTCAATTGTCACATGAATAAATGAGTCTCAGGGATAGATCTCTGAAGAAGTTGGAGATATTAGAGAGAGTAAATACCACAGTCAGATCTTACCCAGCTGTCTTCCAGCTTCCTCAGCCTCGCTTCCCTTGGCTTGCCTTCCCCTCCTGTGTTTCTATCCTATCTTAAATACCCTTTTGGTAAATTAAGGCATGGCCCCACCACTGCCTGCTTGGGAGCCTGGAATTCCTTCTATAATCTAAAGTGACCTCGACTCAGTTGGAATTAAGGGCATAGGTTACCACTCCCAGGATACTCTCTGTTCTGGGATTAAAGGTTTGAATCGCCACTCTCTGATCCTCCTAGACTGACTGTGGTTAGAGCTCTGGAACTTCTGGAGCTTTTATTAACTCCCCACATAGACTGTGGGTAGATTCCCTCTGATATCTCTGAAACTTCAGAAGCTTTTATTGAACCCCCACATTGGACTGAGCAACTATTGGACTCTTGAACTTTCCATTCATAGGTTGCCATTACCTGGACTATCTGACATTACCTGGATTATCTGGACCACAGTCTATGAGTCATTACAATAAATCTTTGTTCTATAGAGATTCAGTTTATAAATTCTGTTACTCTAGAGAATGATGACTAATAAAATCTCCAAGGATCAAACTTAGGTTGTCAGCTGCAGCAGCAAGCACCTTTAACTAAAGAAAAGGTGTATGCAGTGAAGTGTCATCCAGATATTAGTCCCAGGGCTGTGGCCAGGGTACTAAGGGAACGACTCAGTTAGTTGCATAGTTAATCAGGTGTTCCAAAACAGGGACATTTTCCAGATATGAGGATTCATGCCTGTATCCCAGCACAAGGCGGGGAGAGGGGAGGCAGGAGTATTGTTGTAAATTGAAGGCCAGCCAGAGCTCTAATATGTTCAAGGTCAGCTTGGGCTACATAATGAGGATCGGGGAGAGAAACTTTACCAAAGGAATTAGGTTTCCTGTGATAGGGAAAGACACCTGAAGTTCTTCTCTATTCTCCACGCATGCAGAAGTTCACACATATGTGCATACAGTACATGTATGTGCTCACAGTACATGTACACATTCAAATAACATAAATAAATATTCTGAAAAGAACAATCCTGTCTAAGAACCTAGAAAAATAGCAAATAATGATTTATGACAGCAGAGTGGAGTCTGTGAGGAAAGGCAGTGTGCTGGATAGTTTTATGGCAACATAACACAGGCTAGGGTTATATAAAAGAAAAGAACCTCAGTTAAATAAAATGCCATCACAATATTAGGCTGTACACAAGCCTGTAGGGCATTTTCTTAGTGATTCATGGGGGAGGTCCCAGCCCAATATTTGTTTTGCCACCCCTAGGCTGGTAGTCCTGGATCCTATGAGAAAGTCGTCTGAATAAACCATGTGGAACAAGCCAGTAAGCAGCACTCCCCAAGGCCTCCGCATCAGCTCCTGTGTCCAGGTTCTTGCCCTGTTTGAATTCCTGTCCTGACTTCCTTCTGTGATGTGCTATGGAAGTGTAAGCCAAATAAACTCTTTTCTCTTCAGCTTGCTCTTTGGTCATGGTATTTTGGCGTAGCAATAGAAGCCCTGAGTGAGACAAGTTGGTTCCAGGAGTGGGGTATTGCTTTAACAGACCTGACCATGTTGTTTTTGAGAAGATTGTGGAATAACATTGGAACTTTGAGCTAGAACAATCATTTAGTGTTGAGAGCCTAGTGAGGTGTTCGGTAAGAGCTTGGAAGATAAGAATGTTGAGTGCAATTCAGATGGGGGAGGCCTGGTTTGTAAAGCTTCAAGGGGAAGCAAAGACTCTACCAAATATTTTCTGTGAAAAATCTGTGGTTCTGGTTACCTGGAACTGAAGAATCAGCTGTGATTGACAAGATACCAGAACTACTAAAGTGAAACCTTTGCTTTGCTGGGATACTTGATGCTGTTTGGCTGGAGCTAAGAAACTAACAATGATTAGGAAGAAACTAGCACTGTTTAGGTGAAATATTCTAGAAAGTGTTTCCTGAGAGTCAGCACAAAGAAGCTAGCTGTACTTTGTGTTAGCATCCACATTTGGCTAAGAGCCACCCAGATGGTACTTGTATTAAAAACAGGAAGGGATTGTGGAGAGCAGCTGAGGCTTGGCACTGTATGGCAATGCTGGAGTCCCTGAAGAGAACCAAGAAAAGGCTACTGTTGAAAGAACAGTCCATTTGCATCAAGTGACTCCGCATTTGGTAGGTGCCTGTACTGTGGGATGACCACAAAGAACAGCAGCAGCAGTGGAGTGGAACCAGCTGAAGTCCAGAAGACAAGCTGGGTGTTCTTCAGAGGGCGGAGCCAGAGAAGTGGCCCAAACCACTTGGAGGAGCCCAGAGCATCATGAGAGAATCCCAGGCACTGGACATTGAGTTATGTACACTGTTTTGGTTTTGGTTTGCTTTGTTCATTTGTGACGATGCCCTGGTTCTTTCTTCTGTCTTGAAGTAAGAAATTGTTTAATTTACTTTCCATTTTACAGGAGCTCACAGATGAAAGACTGAACTTTTACCCTAAACTTTGGATTTCAAAAAGAGATTGGATATTGTAGTGGGATTCAGATGCTATTGAAGGAGACATAGATGTGTAGCTTTGCAGTCTCAAGACCTTAAATGGGGTGTGGCCAGCCCCCATTAAGAACCCCGTTGCACGCTGACCTACCTTTCTGCGTGTGTTCTTGCGAAAAGAATTGGCACCATCACTGCGTGAGACAGTTCCATACTCCAAAAATTGCCTTAAGGTTCAATTTGTATCAGTGAGTATTTACATAACCCCCTTAATAAATATTAATTCTTTATATAATCAATTGTCAGTAAATAATTCTGCAATAGGATATTTTAAATAGACTGATCTTTTAATGTGTAAAGACTAAGAAACTTTTTCAGTTATTTATATATTTTTAACGTGAGATCTTTGGAATGAAAAAGAAGGGAAAGATTGTGGTGTAACAGTGATGTGGTCTTTTATGTCAAGTTGAAAGGAGATGGGTAGTTTTCTGTCAACTTGACACATGTTGGGGGAAGTCATCTGAAATGAAGGAATCTCTGTTAATAAAACACCTTCATAAGATTAGGCTGTACACAAGCTTATAGGGCATTTTCTTAACTAGTGATTGATAGGGTGTCCCAGTGTAATATTTGTAATGCCATCCCTGGGCCAGTGGTCCTGAGTTCTATAAGAAAGTGGTCTGAGAAAGCTATATTGAGCAAGCCAGTATGCAGCACCCTGCATGGTCTTGCATCAGCTCCTGTCTCCAGGTTCTTGCCCCTTTTGAGTTCCTTTCCTGACTTCCTTCAATGATGAACAGTGCTATGGAAGTGGAAGCCAAATAAACCCTTCCTTCCACATCTTGCTTTTTTGTCATGGTGCTTCATTGCAGCAAAAGAAACCCTGAATAAGACAGGCAAGAGAATGGTGCATTCCCCCAATTTAAAATCGCCTGCCTAGTGTCCAGTCACGAACTAGAGCACCTATTATATACAAAATCCTCAAATCAGTGTGATGTTGTTCCATGATACTCCTTAGAGCTGAGGGTGACCCAAACTGAACAGCTCATGGGCACCACATGGGGACAGGGACAAATGAGCCCTGAGGGTTGGTGGAGATTTCATACCCTCCTCCATCTATAGAAAAACAGAACCGCAAAATCAAAAGCAAGACCCACAGGGGCCCTGTGTCAGGCTGCCTTGGGGAAAGACCAGAGATGTAGAGAGGGAAGCTACCTAATCATGAGCAGTAGCAGACGTGGCAAACACATTGACAGAGAAACACTGAAGAACTCTGCACAGGTCACATTTGTCCTCCTATGAGGGCAGCAAGGCAGATGTAGGCAGACTGGAGACTATACAAATAAGGAGAATATGTATAAGTAAGCTTAATAGTAGAGTTGTATGCATAGCTAAAAATATAGATAGTGGAGATTAGGAAATTAACAATAAAATATTCTATTGATGAGACCAAACAAGAAATGGAAGAGAACAGCTTGAAATGAAATCACACACACACACACACACACACACACACACACACACACACACACACACACACACAGATTTAAAACAATAACCATTAATATCAAGGAAACAATTTGGTTGAAACACGATTGAGAAGACACAGGTAATCTAACGCTGAGATAATATCATCATAACACAGAATCCCCACAGCACAGCAAACCCATCTACTGCTTCATTAGAATTGGAGGTCTGCCTGAGCTGTATAGCCTGTGTGGAGAGTTGGTATGTGAGCTTGTCAGTGTACCTGCACAGCACATAACCATAACACATAACTACCTCAGGCATGGACATCACCACCTCACCTCTTATAGTCACAGTTCTATGTCACCAAGCATACGTTTCACAGAAAAATTGTATGGGGTAAGTTTTAAAGACACCAAATGCAGGCATGAACCCATAGAGGTAAGAAGAGGGCATTGGATGTCCTGAAATTGGCTTTACAAATGAGTCAGAGTTTAGGTTTTGGGAACCCAGGTCTTTACAAGAGAAGTAAGTGATCTTAACCATTGAGCCATCTCACCAGAAGCCCCAAGAAAGGTTCTTAGGACATAAAATAGAGCTATGGGACTCATTCCATGATCCTGTGGTGGTGATGGGAGGGCACAAATTGATATGCATGAACCCTACTTATTCACATGCATACAGACACATATGTGCCCTCACTCACTCTGTCTGTCTCTCTCTGTCTCTCTGTCTCTCTCTCATACACACACACACACACACACACACACACACACACACACACACACACACACACATTCTTTAAGCAAACAGAGAGCATCAGTGTGTGGCAGTGACAAGTCATTTCCATGTAGAGATGAGTGTCTGCTCTTGGCTTTTGGTAATTCAGAAAGTTAATAGTTCAGTGGCCATAAAAGTCAGATACACTCAGGCATTAGAATAAGCAGGATATGCATTAAGATTTATTATGTGTTGTAGTGTTTCAAGTTATGTATGAGGATCCTGATACTTACATGAAACTAAACAAGGGAGGAAAATAAATGAGCTAGTTTCTTTTTTTAGCCTTAAAATGTTGATTATTCCTAAGGTATACAAATCAATAAAAGAGTATTTCCTAAAACTAAAAATAAACAAAAACTACCAGAAAAAAATGGGATATTGTTGGAATTTGTGTGTTTGGCTTGTGTGGATTCTGGGATGCCTAGTATAAGCCCTTTTCCTCGGTGTGTCTGTGATCAGAATATCAGAAAAACTGGGCTTAGAACAGTAGATCAACCGTCCATGAAGGGTCTAATCTATTGAGGGTCTGACAGGACTTTAAGGTGGAGAGCGCTGCCCCTTTTGGCCTGAATGGCTACTGAGGCTGGGCATCTTCTTCCTTCCATGTTAAATGAGAGACAGTTCCCATGATCAATGTGGGGAAATAGGTTCAACCCTCCTGTAATAATTGTGCTGCCTGTCTCTTTCATCAAAGACTGCATTTTGCCTTTTGTGCATTTTGAACTGAATTCTAGCATCTATCTATCCATCAAGATCAGGGTCATGGTAATAATAATGGGGATCTCTGTGACCACCAGGGCCAGCAGAGTAATACTTTGAGTGAGGCAAGATGGAAATCCAGGTCAACATGATTCAGAATCCAGTGTTTCAAACCTCTAGAGTCTGACACCAGGGAGTTTAGCTTAGAAATATTGAAGCACAGCATGATTTTGGAAAAAAGTTTCCTGCTGATGATTAACTTGGTACTGTGTGTACAACAAAGCTTAAGAAATGTTAACATTGAAACTCTTTACAAAGTACATATGACCTCTTCTGCCATATGGAAGTTAGATTCTATTCTGATAACTAGGTTAACTAGTTTTTCTAACTGAAAAACAAGGCTTAAGATAAGTATCTGGAGAGAACGTCTACGATAAACATAAAAGTCTGTGGGAATCATATGTGGCCTGGTCCTACAGATAACATGGAGGACACCAAGCTATTATAAAGTATTTGTGACATTTCCCATAATGGGTTTCATTGATTGAGAAACAGTGCTCAAGATAAAGGCCTAGGAAAGAAGAGTTGGGGATAAACATAATTGTTGGGGAGATATAGATGTGGCCTGGCTCTACAGATAACATAGATCAGCATTTATTATACCCGCTCCCAGTTTTTCTCAGAGGAAAACAGGTATTTATCTCTTCCATTGAAGAGAAAGCCCGATTGTTTAACATTCCTGGTTTCTCTAGTGCTTATCTGCACGCACAAGAACATCATGCCCTCTTCAAATGCTAACTCTTTATGGAGACTTCCACATTCTGGATGAGGGTGTGTGGCATTCACAGATCCAAGCCAAGCTCTTGCTCTCTAGTACCCCCGTTTTGCCGGATCCTTTCATTTCGATGCTTTTGAACAAAATCAGATTGAGAAATATATCTCACACACAAAAACAATCATGTTTGAAAGATGAAATGCTAATTGATGGTTTTCTCTATTTCCTCTTTGTTCATGCCTCCCATCGTGTGTGTGTGTGTGTATGTGTGTGAATGTGTGTATGTGTGTGTATGTATGTGAATATGTGTGTATGTTTGTGTATGTGCTTATGTGTATGTGTTTGTGCATATGTATATGTATGTATATGTGTATGTGTGTATGTATGTGTGTGTCTACATGTGTGTTCGTGTGTGTCTGTGTATGTATGTGTATGTGTGTATACATGAGTGTATGTATGCATATGTGTGTTTGTGTGTATATGTGTGTGTATGTGTGTGTGAATGTTTGTGTATTTGTGTGTGTATGTATTATATATGTGTGTGTTTGTGTGTGTATGTGCGTATGTGTGTGTTTGTGTATATGTATGTGTATGTATGTATATATGTATGTGTGTATGTGTTTCTATGTGTGTATATATGTGTGTGTATGTGTATGTATGTGTATGTGTGTATATGTGTGTGTACATATGTGTATGTGTGTTTGTGTGTATATGTGTGTGTATGTGTGTGTGTATGTACAAGAGTATGAGTTCACATGTGTGTTCTAGAGCACTTTTATGTGTTTACTCACATGTGAGTAGGACAGAGGTCTCAAGTGTCACTTTTACATTGTTTTGAGACACTTTCCTTGAAGTTGGAAGTTGTAAATTAGGCTAGAGAAATTGCCCAGGAATCCCAAGAGGTCTGTATCCTTCTATCTCCATAGAGGGAAGATTATAGGCCCACACTGCCATGCAAGGCTGTTATGCAATTACTAGATCTGGGCTCATGTCCTCATGTCTGCAGAACAAGTACTTGGTCTAGTGAGCTAGCATCCCCAACCCAAGAAGGGAAGTTTTACAAGCAAGATTCTCACTGTAAACTTCTCTCATGAGCCTAACTTAATCCATAGAATTTATGGTTCATCAACTCTCTGTGGTGGTCAGTCCCCTGTGGCAGCTCTGTACAAATGCAGGAGTAGCTGGAAGAGAGTACAGCCTCCACACTGAAAATGTATGACTCGTGAAAGCCCACAAACTAAAAGAGACCTTAGGTTATTATCAATCTCTAGTCATTGTGAATAGACCAAGGAACCAGACACCAGTTAAAGAAGTTGAATTTTCGCTTGTTAAAATTAAAAGTGTGAATTTTTCTGGTTAAAATGGACACAGAAGTGAGTATTCCTAAAGCTGAGCAGAGGCTTCACAGCATACTGAGATTTGTGCTTAGGAGGTGTTGATGGGTAGCAATGTGGATGAATGGATGGTGTCCATAGTGGCTCTAGAGACTTCATTTGGAGGGGTCGATTTTTTCCATCTTGCCTAAGGTGAGGTTGCTTTTGTCTTGAGGACTGATGGGCAAATATAAGCTCATTTCTTTATTTCCATGGTACTGAGACTGAGTCCTCTGGTTCCATCTGCCTCCTCCATGGCAGAAAATAGTAATGTAATAGTCATCCTGAGCTTACCTTTCCTTCCACTTCCATGTCCCATGTCCTTGTGAGCCGGGCAGTGAGAGCTTTCATTGCTTCCTTAGAGGACTTTCCCAACCCAAGGTGTCCATCGATAGAACACTCCCTTTACACCCTGGTGCCCTGCACTGGGCCATGACTTATGCTCACATGGATATACTGTGTCAGGAATAGTTAGGGGCTGAGAGACACTGACACCGGATGTCCCACCATTTTGAGCCAGTTGCCACAGGGTAGTTGCCTGGCTGACACCATGGTCAGATTTCCATTGTCACAACTGGTAGGCCACTGGTGGATTTGTGCATTCTGTGTCTCAATGAGAATTATGGGATGTGCTTGTTATTTGTCCTTCTACTGAGACATAGTCTCATAATCTGACTGTTATGACCTTGTGAGGTAGTTATGAGCCATCCAACATGAGTGTAAGAAGACAAACATTGGTTCTTTATTGGAGCAGCTACACACACACACACACACACACACACACACACACACACATACTCATACACACACACATACACACACATACACACACATACACACACACAAATTCTTGTAGGAAGAAAATGAAACACAAAGGGTTCTTCTCATATCTGCCTAAGATGTTCATGGCGTGACAAGTCCGTAACTTCAGGGAGCTTTTCTGGGGGATCTGTACAGGAAGAGACACATGGGTAATATTTCTGCTCTATGAAAATGCAAGCAGAGCACAAAGAGGGAGATTTCAACAGTCAGAACCCAATGTGATGCTCCCCTAAGGGGGTCCTCGCCCAAGCCTCCAGATAATATGGGGGAATAAGATGATAATGGCCCCTTTAGATACATATTATTTTGACAATCTGGTCCCCAGTTGGTGAAGCTGTTTTGGAGGGGTCAGGAGGTATGGCCTTCTTAGAGGAGGTGTGTTAGTGGGGAGTGGGCCAGTTATGAGGGTTCCAAAGACAAATCTATTCCAAGTAAGCCCCCCACACATACTAGAGGACCAGAGGTGATCTCTCAGCATTGTTCCAGCCTCATACCTGTCTGCTTATTGCTATGCTCTCCACAGTGTTGGTCATAGACAATCTTCTTGAACAGGAGCCCTAGAATTTAATGTTTTCCCTTATAAGTTGGCTCCATGGTGTTTTGACATGACAGTAGATTAAAAACTATTGAAGAATGAGTGGGCCTAATGTGAAAGTGGAAGCTGGATGAAAAATGTTCCAGGACAGCGGGGAACCAAGATTCAAGTTCTCAGTGTGATGACCCACTGTACCATGACGGTCTCCAGGGCTGGGTAGAGCAGGCTGCCATATCAACTTGGTCATGGCTGCCATAGCTACAGGTTTCAGATGTGGCCAAGGAAGTGGAGTCCATACAAATTAATAAGCTGTCAGAAAGGACCATATTTCTATTGACCACAGCCAACACTCTACAGAGAAAAGAAAGAGCAATTACGTTATTGAGGATCGAGACCAGGCTTCATAAACTCATCTTCCACCACAATAGATATTTATGTGGATTCAACTGAATGCACCTGCGTGATCCCCACAGATTAGATTCCTGTGTTCCTTATGAGCTGGGCAGCCCCTGCTGCTCCAGAGAGCTCCTCCTTACCTGAAAGGTGCCACTGCAGACACCTCATTCAGCACGGCTGCACACAATTGCCTTGGTCATTGTGTTTTGACATGGCTGACATATGCAACTGCATAGCAATTAGTTTTCCTTCTCATCCTGACCCTAAAGACTGGTGCTGGACACAAGGTAATCCCAAAGCTTCTTGCCATTGCTGAAGAAGTGGTGTTCCATAGCCCAGTCAAGCCCTACTTACCTATTCACAGTATACAGCACAGTCTCATAACTTAAGTCTATGAAAGTCAAGTAATATCCCCACTGTAGGGATAAAGTTTATATCAGTTTGTGTAATTCTTACATGGAGGAACAGTGCCAAGGAGGGCTGGATGATGGAGGCTGTGAAGATAAAGACACAGACAGTACCAGCTCAGCCTAAGACTGGATAAAGCAGAGGATGGAGCTCCAGGAGAAATGTGGCTTCTGTTCTGTCTATTCTATACCCTGCCCGGGACAGGAACAGATTTCCAGGCTTCACCCACCTGGTACAAATTAGCACAAGCTGGGACCCACCAGGAAGATTCTCCTCCCCGATACCCACGCCCTGCCCCCCTCCTCTCCTCTCGAGGGAAGCTTGCTCCTGCTCCTGCTTGTCCACGGTCCTGTCCCCATCCAGCCAACTCATCCCTTTCTTCTCTACTACCTGACTGGAGTTTCCTCTGTAAGCTCTCCTCCTCCCCAGCTTTATGGCCTTTCTCCCTCCCTCTTTTACTGCTCTCCTTTCTTGACATGTCCCACTTGCCCCTCTCCCCCTTCTCGTCTTCCAGTGCATCTTCATCTCCTCGATTTACACTGTACACTTACTTCTTTGCATCTGATCGTTGATAATGTTGATGGGAACGAGAGGACCATCTGGCGAAGGTCCCAGCTGACATAGGAAGTGGAATTCTGTCCTGTGGACTGCAGAAACTACACGGCTGACTCTTCATAATACGATGGCCATGTGGCTGACTTCTCTGTCCCACCAACAGCACTGGGAGAAGTCTGAACCTAAGCAGTAGGGAGCTGATAGCTCACACCCTGCAGGGAAGGAGGAGGAAAAGGCTTGTGTCTTGTTCCCAGTATGTTTGACAGATAATAGGTTTTGGGAGATAGTTCTTCAAAATCTTCAAAATCCCTCTATGGCTGTTAGGTTTAAAAACAACAGATCTGGGCCTGTTCTTCAGACTTTGATAGAAGATACAGGGGGAGACTCTGCTTGAGACTTGGCACGGGCAGGACTGAACACTGAGCTACCCTGCTGTACCATAGTATTCCACCTGATTCTTCTCTCCATATCCAATGCTCCCTTTCTTCAAGACCTCCTCCCCTGTACCTCCATCTCTCCTTCCCCAGCCCCTGGTCATCTGCTGTCTGCTGCTGGCTCACCTTCCATAGGACCCATGTAAGGGGGGATGCAGTGGGAAAGCTTCTTCCCACGTCACAGACATGTTAATGTTCATGCCTTATGAAAAAGCAAAGATTACATGTTCAAGTGAACATTTGTGGTCATGCCTGCTGTTTCCCTTGGAGCTCCATTTTTGGTATTTTGTTACCCCTTACCTAGAGGTTGCTGTTGCATTTGATTATGCTATGTGAAAAGCACCTTCTGATTGTTTTAATAAAGAGCTGGATGACCAATAGCTAGGCAGGATAGGTGGGACTTCCGGGCAGAGATAGGAACTATGGGGAGAATCTGAGATGCAGAGATTCTTCAGCAAGTTGAGCAGGAAGTCAGATTTACAGTATGGAGAAGAGATAATGAGCCATGTGACAGAATGTAGATTAATATAAATGGGTTAATTTAAGTTATAAGAGCAAGTTGGTAGCAAGTCTAAAAGGCCAAGCTTTCATGTTAATATGCCTTTTCAGTGTCATTATTTGGGAGCTGGTGGTCCAAAGAAAGTCCAACTAAAGACTGTGTCTCCTTTCTTAGTGGGGTGGGAAGGCAACAGCATAAGCTTCAAACAGGTGACTAATCTGCCTCCTCACCCCTTTCTAGCCCTTTCTTCTGTTCTTGTTAGAGACTAGGAATGTCTCCTGGAGTTGGTTCTTGCTAGACATGGGTGGTGGCTCTTCAAAGACTATGTTCTTGCTATTTTCACATTTGATGTTCCCACTAAGAGTCCGTTAAGTATATAATATTACGTGTTCTCTCACTGAGCTGTTGGTCAGACTCATTTACATCCTCATCATCACCCTGTGTTCTGGAGCCCCGTTGCAGCTTATGCCCCCCCCCCCCAGGAGCCGAAATCCACTGAGGGAAGTGTGACAAATGCAATGGTGTTTCTGGTCTCCTCAGTCTCAGCCTCTACACCATTATCCCAGGGGCTCAGTCAGACTCAGAAGTGGTGACCTCCAGGAAGGACAGGAGGTCATCGGATTTGTCAATAAATAAGACATGTTCTTTGTCTCCTTGGAACTGATGGTGTTAAGGGCATCCACAGTACCATCCTGTGTGGCAGAACCCAAGGTGCGCTGACATCAGCATGATGTAGTAAATCAGGTGAGCTGGACCTGGAGGAGCCCTTGCTACATTTTCTTTATTTGCTCCCTGCCCTTTGTTGTCCTCAGATGCCAGGGTTGTGGGTGGGGCGTGTCTGCTCTCTGACTTGCTTAGTGGTGGAGGGACTCTGGGAATAAGTGCAGGGCTGTGGATGGAAAAGCTGTTCTAAAGATGACTCTTCCTCCAAGGACATAAAGACCACTTTTTCTCCTGTAGATGACACTTTTATTTCAAGGACATCCTTTAACATCCTTGTTCCTCCAGTCCCACAGTTTCTATTGACATGTGGCTCAAGGAATGCACAGTGTCCATGATGGTGGACATGGACCAGCTTGAATCTGTTTGTCTAGATGCTGTTGGTAAATTTGAATCACAGAGATCCTTGCATGAAAATTCCTTTTCCATGTCTGACACCTTCACAGGTGAGGAATGGCACCACTACAAGACATAGAAGCTAGAACAAAGGCAGGCCTAGCAGACAAGTGTATGGTCATACAGCTCACTTGGTAGAACACTTGCCAATATGCATAAAACCCTGTAATCCCAGCACTCAGGGATCAGGGGGCAGAGGTTATCCTTGGCTATTAGTTTAAAGTGAGGTGGAGAGTACCTTATTTCCAGAATTCTGGGGAGAACTTGTAAATACATACTTTATTGTTGCAATATCTTTATTTATGGGCTTTTTAAACACGCTGCTTTTTATCAATACTCTGAAAAGGGAGCAAGGGAAAGAAGGGGCCTGAGGGGAACTCTCTTGTCTGTTCTGTGAACCATGTCCAGCAAAGCCTTTTTGGTGTTCACTGAATGATGTATTTGAAGCTGAAAGAACTGTCACATGACAGACATTTGTCCTTGCAACTACCGCACAAGTCTCCACGGGACCCATCAGATAAGGTCTGAGTGCATAGGAAGGTCCAGCATTGGCAAGTGATGTCCTCCAATCCACAAGGGTTTAAAGACTTCTGACAAGCTTGGCAAACTGTTGAGGTGTCCCTCTCTAGCACCCTACACACCTGTGCCCTCCCAGGGTCTGTGTGGTTTTGTGGGGGCTACAGGTATCTGATGTGGGAATGTCCTTCTGTATGCTGTGAATATCAATCATTAAATAAAGGAGCTGTTTTGGCCTGTGACACGCACCATAGAAAAAGTAGATGGGGAATCAGAATAGATAGGAAAAGAAGAGTGGAGTCAGGGACAGACCGAGCCAGCTGCCCAAGAAGAAGCATGTAAGGAACACAGGTAAGCCATGAGCCACGTGGCAGGCAGATTAATGAGAATGGGTTGAGTTAAGATGTAAGAACAAGCTAGCAATGTGCCTAAGCTGTAGACCAAACAGTATGAAGCTAATATAAGTGTTTGAGTCATTTGGGGGGCCTGAACAGCGGCGGGTAGCTAAGGGGTCTAGGGCTGCAGGTCTGTGGGTCTGGACCTCTAGCCGCCCTGGGCCAAAAAACCCTAATGCTACGGGCATCCTTCCATTCTGAGGGCTGGAAGCATAGGAGCTCTGGCGTCCTGTGAGGATGTGTTGGCCGCCTTACTGTGTCAAGGCTGCTGGAGTGTAAGACTCTTGCTGGGGCTCCCACTGTGGGCTGAGCCTCTGTGGCCAACTCCTCAGGGCCGTGAGCCTCTGTTCCTGCCTCCTCGACACTGCCCTACCTATCTCCCACTATCACCGGCCACTGTGGGGAGGCCTTCCTAAGGGTCTCTGGGCTTCCAGTGTCACAGCCTCAGCTGGCTCACTCAGTGCTCATGAAAGGCAGTGAGGCCTCATGGGTAGGGTGGTCAGGGCTCCTTTCCTTGATGTGAGCACATAGGAGGTAGAGGGAAAACAGCCTCCAGCTACCCTATCAGCTGCACTCTTGCCTTGGTGCAGCCATTTGGACTAGATTTAAAATAGGGACACAGACTCGGTACATGTTAGCATCCAGCACCTGCATGACAGAAAAGCAATGTCTGGTTTTTTTTTTTTAAATGACACCTGAGCTGGGTGGGGGTCTGCTTTCCTCCACCGCAGGTTAAAGGAAGGACAGGCCATCAAAGAAACAGAGCCGAGAGATTGCCCCTTAGCACCGACACTGTCCTGCAAAGTTGGCCAGCCCAAACAGACTTCCATGAGCCCCCAGGCATTTCTGTGTCCTTGCACACATTATAGGGAGACAATAAAAATCTAATCGTCGATGCGCATAGGTCTTATCTCAAAGAGATGAGAGATAATTTGTTCTTGAGACAAAGATGAGCTGCCATGGCCAGAAAATGGGAATTCAGATTCCCCCAAACAGTATGTTCCAACATTTAGAAGATTTAATGTAGTATTTTATAACTGTAAAACTAAAAGAAGTCAAGCCCAAACACTGGAAGTCCTAATTACAAATGCACTGGTGAGAACATTAGATATGTAGGTTACAGGAAGGGAAGGAAATCCCTGCTGTAGTTCTCAGGCACTGTGTGTAGCATGCTAGTGGCCTCTTACTGCTTTGCCAGGGGATATAGATCAGACAGAAGCTAACAAGAAGTGTCTCTGCAAGGACAAGGACCTGAGGGTAGCCTGGAATAATTCACCTGTGGATCCATTACATTCTAACCGTCTAAAGTCTTAATCAGTTCATCTGCCTCGAGGCATCTTTAATTAGGACAAGCCTTTTTCTAGGATCCACAGTTCCCAGGATTCTTCTTTCTTCAAAATGCTAGAACTCAAAGAATCTACGGAAAGTCCTCGTGCCTGTTCTTACAGTATGTTACAGCTTAAAATAAGCATTTTGGAGAGAAGGAAATGGTTGTTAGAGGACATGCATGGACTGAATAACAGAAGATGCCCAGGACAAAGTTCCTCTGGGCTCTGGGCGAAGTGGGGGTGTGCTGGGAATAAAGCTGGGCACGAAAGTCTCTCACTGGCGTCCTCTAAACTAGATGCAAAGTCTGTGTGAAAGGTACCTAGAGTCTCTTCTGCTGCCATTAATCTTCTCCGGCCAATGAGTGTATAGGGGAGGTAGAGGTTAATGCATTTCTCCTGGAGGAATTTCCTTCAATCAGTAAAGGCATCTTCAGAGAAAGCCCCCACAGGAGCTTGTGGTGAGGGGAGAAAATAAAGAAGATTCAAGATTTATTTCCACTGAGGACACTTAGGCTAGACCTGGCCCAAGGATATAAGACTACAGTCCTGGTATTCAGAGCGCCAAGGTAAAAGGTTCATGAGGTCAGGGCTAGCCTGGGCTACAGACAGAAACCCTGCCTGGAAAGAAAGAAAGAAAGAAAGAAAGAAAGAAAGAAAGAAAGAAAGAAAGAAAGGAAGGAAGGAAGGAAGGAAGGAAGGAAGGAAGGAAGGAAGGAAGGAAGGAAGGAGAAAGAGAGAGGGAGGGAGGGAAAAAGAAAGATATTAAAACTGTAAAGTACTTTTTTCTGAGCTGGACAGTAAGAGGAAGGATGTACTCGATTACTTCAACTGAGCAGAAATTCTTTAAGTTGTGTGTAGTCTTCCCTTGTTTGGAATATGGCCCAGTCAAGAGACTCACAACACCCTCCAGAGAAAGTTTTTAAATGGGATAGAATAGTCTTTAAAGGGGAAGTATTACTTCTCTAAAACCCTATACTTGAGGGTTGGGTGTTAGAGCAGCCGAGACAGAAATGAAGGCACCATATCGCATCCCAGTGTAGCCTGCTGCAGAGGATGGAAGGCTGCCCTCTGCCTCTGCGGCTCTGGAGAAAGGAGATAACACACATCAGAGGGCTGGCGATTTGAAAAATAATTTCATCTCAGATCCCAAGTCTGTGCAGCTTTTTACTCACTGCAGGCATCGAGAGCTGCTGGGACAGTGTGTCATGTTTTTGTTTATAAATGCTAGAGATTTTTCATCTTGCTGATATACCAGAGAAACACTGGCTTCTGAGAGAGACTAGGCTTTTCTAGCACATTTCTTTTCCAAGGGCTAAGACAGCATCACATCAAAAAGCATAAGGAAATCAAAAGACAAAACACTATCCTTTATATCACGCCCAACGTAAAAGGACAATTTACACATATAGATACCTTTCCACCCTGTGTCCTGTGGAGACACGGTTCTTATTAAGTTGTCACTTGGGAACACACAATGTCATGAGGGAAGGGTATGTCAGACAAAAACAAAGAGCCTTCTTTCACTAAACAGCATTTGGATCAGCTTCCTTTTTTGTTACTGGGACAGAAACACCTCCCAAAACGAGCTTGGGGGAGGAGAGGATTGCCTGAGTCTCCCACTTGCAGGTAATAATTTGGTGACTGCCAACGGTTGGAGGAATCTGTTTTAATGGAATATTTTCCATCTCCAGTTTTATTAATCTGGCTCTTCTCCTTGCTTTGATTATTTTGGCTAAAGGATTATCAACCTTGTTTATCCTTAAAGGACCAAATCCTTGTCTCATAGATTCTTTATATTCTTTTCATTTCCATTATATTAATTTTTGCCCTGGTCTTACTGGTATCTTTACTTCTGCTGACTTGGGGTCTGGATTGATCTTTTTCCAGAGTACTAGCTGCATTATTTATCTGAGATCTCTCCGGCTTTCTAATGTAGGAATTTAGACCCATAAACTTCCCTTAGGACCACTGTGGTTGTATCCCATAGGCTTTGGTATGGTGCATTTTCATGTTCATTCAATTCCAGAAATGCTTTTATTTCCTTCTGGATTTCATCAAGGACCTGCTTATTGTTTATCAGTGTGTTGATTTAACCTCCAAGAGTTTGTGTGTGTGTGTGTGTGTGTGTGTGTGCATGTGTGTGTGTGTGCGCGCGTGCACGTGTGTGTGTGTGTGTGTGTGTGTGTGTGTGTGTGTGTGTGTGTGTGTGTGTTCTGGAGCTTCTCTTGTTTCTCGTTTATAGTAGTATTCCTTTGTGATAGAATACACAAGGAACTGTTTCAGTTTTCCTATATTTACTAGACTTGCTTTGTGTCCTAACATATGATCTATTTCATAGAAAGTTACATGGCCTGATGTGGGGGGAAAAGTGTGTTCTGCAGTGTTTGAATAGAATGTTTTGTGGGTGCCTACTAGGTCTGTTTAATCTACAATGTCATTTAATTCAGTTTGTTTTTTAATTTATCTACCCTGCATAGATAGAATTGGTAAATATGAAACACAGAGCCATGGGTTATGAAACAAAAATCCCAATACAGGGTTGGGATACTAGTATACAAAGCCCAGGAAATCCCTCAGAGGCAACCAAAGCAATGTGGATCATTGCCATTGCTCTTGGTGCTGTACCAGCACCAGACAGTAACGTGCTATTGTTGAGGACACTGTGATGTGGGAATGTACACTGTGGATAAAGGATATAGAGAAATCGTGCTAAAACTGAACTAGATACTTTCTCCAGGTGGCTTCCATGGCAGTAGAAGTTGTTATGCAGTCACTGGGGACCAGAGTCATCAATGGTCCTCACTGAGCTATGAGTTGCATGCTACAGTACCACTCTGCCAAGCAAGAGGTGCCACACATGATACAGTGTCATGGTTGTTATAAGAGTAACCAACTCATTCTAATTGGATCTGAGACCTGCTTAGGAGGAAGAAGTTCGTTCTTGGTACTATTGGTCTGGCCAGAGTTCCCATGACTGAAGAAGTCATAGATCTTATCCAAGATCCTGCTGATTCTGTTTTTAGGAATGGGCATGGTGTTAAACCATGTCCTACATATTTATGTTTATACCCATAGATTAGAGCTGCCCTCAGCTTTATCAAAGGATAATGCAGAGACTCATGACTGGTCAAGATGCTGAGAAAAAGTGACTACTGAGTGCTCAAATATCAATAAATATCTGTATCATCCTTTTCAAGAATTAAGAAAAATCAATGAAGAGAAAGTAGAATGATCTTAGCCATGGAGAGGTGACCAAGAAAGGCTGACTTATAGGCATCATGTGTCTGTCTATTCATGAATTAACAAACATCCGTGGTTACCTACACAGGACCTATCTAGGATAGAATATATCAACATTCAGTCCTAGATGGGGAAGGGACTCATTTCCATCTCCTCTGTGGACAGCCATTGTGAACCCTTGTCACAGTGATACAGTCACTGTGGGCTACCCATACTCTCTTGGAAAGCTGCACATCCATGCCCAGGAGGGAAGCCCTGGTTAATCTCAATGGATCACAGAACAAAAGAGAGATAAAGTAGGGAACACACAATGCTCAATTCATGTTTTAAAACCTTGGGGGAAAGCAGAAGTGATCACCTCAGTAGGATTAGCAGATAACATTGAGGAAAACCTTCCCATCATAAGACAAAAAAAATGTAAATAAATAAGAGGCCCAGAAATAAAATACTCAAATAAGAGAAAGATATAGAGAGAAAATAGATCATTAAAACATACTTGAGAAAATTCTCAGATGGACAGGAGAGTACAGACTGAAAGAACCCATCCCAAAGCCAGCACAATAAAAAAAAAAATAGTCCCACACCAAGGCAAATAATTGTGAAATATCAGAGCACTGACTGGGGGGGGGGGGGGGGATCACATCTAGGAGAAAATTGTCACGTCTAAAATATCAGGTATTAAGACTTGCTTTGAATTTGTTTATGTTTGAGCAAGGAAAGGTAAATACCTTAGCATTCTGACAGGGAAAAACATCCTGTGTAGGATCGTAGAGCCAGCCAAGTTGCCAATGAGGCAGGAATGTAGACTCAGGATGTTTTCAGCACCACCTTTCCGAGGAGACTACTTTGGAGTGTGCTGTGCTAAAGGAACATGGCAAGTCAAGAAACAGGAAGGCGGGAACCGGAAAATGGAAGCAGCCTGAAACAAATCCTCAGGATGGTGGATGAAAGTGGAGACAGGGAACACTGTGTGATGCTGGAAAACGGTGGGAGAGGCCACAATTCAGGGAGGTTGACTCAGGAAGCCTACGCACTATTTGATGATGCAAACATTTTGAAAAAAAAAATGTTAAAGCTTAAAGTACAGTTAGCTATATTTAGAAAGAACTAAATATGGAAACAATTACCTTGAAGGAAGAAACTTTATTGCTACACACTACATCATTGGGCCAGAAAAAAAAAAAAAAAAGCAAAGTCAGCCCATTATAATATGTATATTTTATTGATGTGCTTTCAAAGAGAAAGGGGAATATGGAAATGTATTCATTGACAATGAGTGGCTGACAAATAAAAAGTAATGCATAAAAATAATATATACCCAATATCACAAAACTGTTGAGGCTGGGGTGAGAAGACAGACTCAAAGCCAGTGTAGGTGAGCCAGACATGGCGACATACTCCTTTGACCCCAGCCCTCCAGAGGCAGAGGTAGGCTGACCTCTATGAGTTCCAGGCCAGCCCAGTGTATGTAATGACTTTCAGGTCAGCCAAGGCTACATAAAGAGATCATGTCAATAAATAAATACAAGCTAGTGTAGGTTAAATAGTAAATTCACATCAGCTACACCTATACAGTAGAAAGGCGGGTCTAAATAAGAAGTGAAATACAACACCTGTGTGTTCAAAAATAAAAATAGTCACACTGCATAGAACAGTTAAACTCAGATGGAGAGATAAAATGTCACTATACAGTCCAGGTTGATCCCAAACTCACAACCATCTGGTCTTAATCTGAAGAATGCTGATATCACAGGTGCATGCCTCCTCAGCTGGATCAGAAGAATTAACCCTGCCATTTAAAATACAAAGAAGACCGTACTACATGAGGGGAAAAAATGTATTCTGTTTTATAACATAACATAATGTCACTGCAGGGCCAATGAGAAAAGGTTTTAGGACAAGACACTCCAGTCAAATAATAATAAAGACTAGAGAGAGAAAATTTGCCTGACAAAGACCTGATATAAATTGCCAGCCTTTGCCAGCTTTAAAAGTGTTCCAGCTGTTCGTCCTCCTGTTACAGTGTGAAGTAGTCAAAGACACTAATAAATAATGGGAATGGCTGCATTCCAGTGAAACTGCTTAAAATCCCAGTCATCCAGCTCACAGGTCCTGGTTCGATGTCTCTGGGTCTACTAGTCCCTTACTTCTCTTTGGCCTGGCCTCTGCCTCCGTCATTCTCTCCCTGCTCAGCTCTCTGCCTGGCCTGATAATATTTTTTTCTGATTTTTCAACCATATGAAGCCTTTTCCTGAAGGGAACAGGCAAAAGCACCATGGCCTGAGTACTGCCATTTTGACTTCAAACTCCATTTTACCTGTGAAGTGAAATAAAGCTCAGGTTCCCAAGTCCTACAGGAACTGAGAACTTTCCAATGGCTGATGAACCTCCTCCCTAAACACAGACATAGTTGTTCTACATCTTAAGCTCTTCAGAAACATCATGGCTGTTCCTTACAACAGAAGGAGCAAATCAATCTGACTGATTGGAACGAAAGACTTGCGTTGTATGTCGGTTGACAATGATGGACACACAAGGAAGCCCCTCATCTCTAAATCCTGAATGGTGAAAATCATACTGTAATTTGGCAACAAATGTTTGTGAATTTTGTGCTTGTAAACCCCACTTTTGCCCCTGCTCAGGGCTGTCAGAAGAAACAGGGCTCCTGAGTCTTTGTCCTGCAGCCCTGCTCGATCAGTGACCCACTTATGTGACGAATTATTGAAATCTTTGGAACCCATAGTGTTGACTCTCTCCTTCCTTGTGGCTAAGTGTAGCCTTCCCATCATGCAATATTACTATTACAAGTCCTCTGCCAGAACATTCTTTTACCAGATGCTCATCCAGCTCATATCCTAAAATGATCTTCTTGAGTGTCATCTCCCAAAGAAGCCCCCAAGATCACCTAATCAGAGATACCCCTCTGTTATATATCATTATCTTTTAACTTATTATTTCAGATTTGCACTTGGACCCACCTAGAATACTGCATTTAGAAGGTGTTAAGGTGAAGACTACCTTCCCTGCTTAGTATGGGCACACTCTGAGCAAGGGCTCTGTCCACACACTCACAGCTGCATCTCCTGAACTTGGACCATTGCCTGAGAGACATCACTGAGGTTCAGGGAATATCTGTTGAGTCCAGTCGATGAATGGATGAATAAATAACTCCGGCACATTTCCAACCATGAGTGATTCTCACCTTCTCTTTTAATCTAGAGGAGAGATGCTCAATCCCACTCCTAATCAGGAGTTCTTTGCAATTGACTTGCTGGGAAAAGGGGAAATCAGATTTCTCCAATGGACAGTTGCAGGCTGGATGACCAGGAATAGTTGGCCAAAACAAAACAAACTCCATGTTTTCGGAGGGAGGGGCAGGATTTTTGCTTCATTTTGCTCTGTTTTAGAATTTTTGTGTCTTATTGAACTTTGTTGATTTTGATTTTTTTTTCCTTCATATTTCTTTCTCTCTTTTTTGGTGTTTTTGTTTGAGAGGGGGTGTTGGGTAGGGAAATGTGGAGCATCTGGAAGGAGCGAGAGGAAACATAATCAAAATAAATTGTATAAAAGTGCTTTCAAATTTAAAAATTATTTTTAAAAAAGAAGAAAAGAAAGAGGAGAGAGAGAAATAGGAAAGACGGATTCTCCCCTTGTAGCTTAACTGACAAATGGCACAAACTCCCTCACAGGCACACTGAGAGCTAGAAATTACAAAAACAAAACAAGATACTGCTATTTTTTTCGAAAGATGATTCCAGGTCTTCACAAAATCTTGTATCCTCAAAAGCAAAAAGTCCATACCACCTTCTGATGCAGGCTTCTCTCCCCAGAAGGGAGAAACCTTAGAAAGGAAAGGGTCTGAACGGTCAAAGGGCAGGAGTGAACGTGATAACCGCACTACTGCCCCAACCCCCACCAAGTCCACACCCACCCATCCCATACCAACTCACACCCACACCCACCTACATCATACTCACACCCACTCATCTCACACCAGTCCACATCCACACCCACCCATTCCACACCCAATCACGCTCACACCCACCCATCGCACACCCAATCACGCTCACACCCACCCCTGCCCTGTCACACTGGGCACTTCCCTGTCATCCTAACTTAATATGATTAGACATTTGTCATTCTCAATCTGAAAAGCAGCGTGGAGAAAACAGCTGATTATTGCTTGTGGTGTTTTGTGTTTGATGAATTCTTGCTCCTCTCTCAGTTATAAGTGACACGTGGATACAATCCCTGTGTCCTGTGAAGAAAGCCCCCTTTCCATCTGAAACCACTTTTAACTTTGCAGTGCAAGTATTAGCTCTGGGGCTGAATTAGTTAACTCTTGCTATTGCACCTCAGAGTCATGACATCAGTGTCTAAGGGCTGATGTTAACCAGGGAGAGTCGTCTGCTTTCAAGCCATTTTTCTCTGATTTATGATATTTGAAGAAGAAAGCATGTATTCATCCTGCTCCTGTCCCTCCCAACCCCACAGAGGCTGGAGAAGGAAACTAACGTTATTGAAAAACAACAGATTCCTCTGTTGTGGGGTTAGCTTCACACAATCTCATCAATTCTCACCACAGCTCTTTGAGGGGATTATTTTTATGTTCGTTTTAAAAACAGGTTGAAATAAATAAATTCTCTTTCTTATTTCAAAGTTAAGGAAATAGCACAAATATGGAATTTATAATCAGATAGATTTGGATATAAATTTCAGCCCCGGGCCTCTATTTCACAACCTTAGGCAAATCAGAGTCTTCTCAACATCTCCAGGGCTGGAGTTGTCTGGGTAGAAGGATCATGACTATATAAGTACCCTGCACCTGAACTGTCCATGTAGACACTGTGACCACATGTGGTGTGGAGTCCTTGACAGCTGAACTGTCCGTGTGGACACCGTGACCACATATGGTGTGGAGCTTTTGACACCTGGCATAGACATCCATGATCTGACCCTGGTGCTTATTTGATTTCCACAGAGTTATAATATATATATGTAACTAATGGGTACCATTTTGTCCCTGCATTTACTCACAGAATATTCTTAGACCCATGCAGGAGAGATCTTTCCATGGGGCCACATATGTTAGAGGATGTATGCAGTTATCCTCTGGTCATAGCCTTTCTCATGGTCAGGAGTTGGCATGGTAACCTGGCTCACACTTCTTTTTTTATGTTCCGCTGTGCCATGGTCTGGAAACTATGACTTGGGATTCCTGACTGAACAGCCCAAGTCCATTACCAGGACCACATGAATCTCTCTCCTGGTTTTGCACAAGGTGGTGTGCACCTGCGCCATGCACTTAACACAAACTGCATCTAAGGAGTAGCCAAAGTGGAAACTGCAGATTGAGTGCACACTAGGTCTGAGCTTTCCCTATCATGCCAATTACCACTGTTGGGGAATGTGATTGTTTGACTAGCAAATGTCACAGGACAGAAAAGTAACTAATGCAGGAGACCCCTCCAGCATCTTCTATATTTCCCCTACATACTACATTTAAAATTTTCGTCTATAATTCTTGCAAATTCCAGCCAAAGAACACTAGTACATTATCCTTACCAAGTTCCCAGTTATTGTGGTTGCTACCATGTGAAGAAGAAAATAGAGCTGTGAAAGTCTCTACTTAGCAATCATCCAAAGCCCACAATTGTAACTTTACAGATCTGCCTTCCTTGGAAAAATATCTCTAGATTTAATCCTGTTTCTGCTACTTTTTAAACTTTTTAATAACATATTCACTTGTCTGCATGCATGCATGTGGACATGCACCTGCCTCAGCACAGGTGTGGACGGACGTTGGAGGGCAACTTGCTATAGTTGAGTCTTGCCTTCCACATGTGGGATCCTGGATCAAGCTTGGTGACAAGAGTCCATGTAGTCACCTTTACCAGTAAGTAACTGTTTCTAAGGATGTATATGCCAAGAGTAAAGTTAGAAACAAAATGTCTAATTAACATAATGAGAGCTGCACCTCCTTCCACTGGACCAGATATCAGTGCATCAGTTTTTGTTGGTGTTTGTGTTTTATGTGTGGCTCAAGACAATTCCTAATCAGAGAAGCCAAAAGGTTGGGCATCCTGATTAGAAGTATCAGAGGATTGATGTGGGATTTCTTTCTGCATGCTGTGAGTTACCATTGGATAACAAAGGAACTGTTTTTGGCCTATGGCAGGACATCATAGAAACAGGCAAGAAGCCTGAGCATAGATAATGCAGAAGGTGGATGGAGTCAGAGGACAGAAGACAAAATTCTGCTCTGAGAAAAAGTACTAAACCATGTGGCTAAGTGTGGGTTAGCTTAAGCGTGAGAGCTAGCTAGCAATGTGCCTGAGCCATAGGCCAATCAGCAAGCAATTAATATAAGACTTTGTGTGATTATTTGGGACCAAGCAGCTGTGGATGGTCTATTTGGGACAGTTTATCTAGATCTTGGGCCTAGTCTGGGCCAGAAACTCTTACCACAAGGATGCTTATAAGTTATATGCAAATATAGCACTAATGTATATGAGGAATCTCAGCTATGAACTTTAGTATCCA
Source organism: Phyllotis vaccarum (assembly GCA_033318265.1). Classification (NCBI taxonomy): domain Eukaryota; kingdom Metazoa; phylum Chordata; class Mammalia; order Rodentia; family Cricetidae; genus Phyllotis; species Phyllotis vaccarum. The sequence continues at coordinate 57,683,140 of JARWLC010000011.1, forward strand.
TGAGGGAATACCAAGCAGTCCCCAGTGAACAACTGCTAAAAAGTTAACTTTGGGCTTCATATTTTAAACTATGAATACATGTTCCATCAGATTGTTGTACATGAACTTATTTTGACAATTCAGTTTTACTTATTTATAAAATTCCAATTGTCAAATTGATATTTACTTCTAATTAATAATTCATCAAATCAATAAAATGACAGGGTATTGCATAAAATAATTATGAAAATAGCAGTAGTGAACTTTTACTTATAGATAATTGAGATATCTAGCTGCATTGACTGTCTTAGCATAGACATCTTTCCACAAAATTATATGGCATTTTATATTCCAAAGTAGAGAAGTAGAGAATCACATAATAAACTTTCAGTACAGAGCTACAATTCTGAGTTAGTAGTCTTCCCTCTACCAGATTGTAAAAGCTCTGATAGCCTCTGTCATGGTTTCATTCCTGTGATAAAATACGCTGACAAAGATAACTTGGTGGCGGGGAGGGGGGTGCTACTTATTTTAGCTCAGCACTCCAGGTTACTGCCCATCACTGCTGACAAGTCACAGCAGCAGGGCCTCTGCCCATCTGAGCATATTACACACATAAAGAAACAGCAAGAAAGGAATTAGTGAATGCATGCTACAGCCCAGCTCAGCTTCTCCACTCATACAATCCAAGATGCTCTGCCCAGGGAATGGTGCTAGCCACAGTGGGCACTCTCCCCAGTAGTCAGGATAATCCTCTATAGATTTCCTGTGGGCCAACCTTATCTAGACAGTCCCTCATTGAGACTCCCTTCCATGTCGACTCCAGGTTTAATCAGTTGACAAAACCAGCATCAGTCTTATTATTTCCTTCATTATCCTGGTTATCAGAAAGTTCAAAATGAGTTTGTCACAAATTTAAAAATACCTAGTGCAAGGTACTAAATGTTTGTGTTCGGCTCTTTTTTCCCAGATCCTTGCATTTTCATGCTGAAATCCTAACCTCCATGTACTGGTGTGATAGTGAGGCCTTCAGAAAGTCACTTTAGTCTTCAGGCTGGAGTCCTCATGAATGAAGTTCATGTCCTTAGACAAGGATCCTGCCTGACTCTCTTCCTCTCTCATCATGTGAGAAATATGAAGAGGAGTCTACCAGGAGACCCCATCACCAGAACCATCTGGTGTCCTGATCTTTGGCCTTTATCTCCAGTCAATGAGAAACCTCTGCTGTCATGAACCACTCCACCTGGGGTACTTTGTTATAGCATTCCAAACGGATGAAGACACAGTCTAAGGTTTCTTTTCCAAGCTTGCTATTTCTCACAACTAGATCCTTTTTCCAGGGATATCTCCGATTCCCTCTGATTATGCCCTTTTTCAGTTTTTTAAGTATTTAGTTACCAAATAAAGTGGATGAGATGATTACATGACTTACATATACAAACTTGTATAATGGCCAGCACCACCTATCCTATGTGTCCATCACTGTCACACTGTGCCTCACATCCCCAGAACTAGCTCATCCTGAAACTGAAAGTCTGCACCTTCTAGCAAACACTTCCCCATTCCCTTTGTGATCTAGCAGGAAAATACCTCTGTTTCTTTTGAGTTTGGTTTTGTATTTGTTTGTTTATTGAAAGTCCTTATGTACAAAAGAAGGTGTCTCTCCACATCAGGGTGTGTTCACATTGGCTGTCAGGTTCATCTTCATCATCCCAAATAGCAGGAGTCCATTCTGTGGCTTAATCACATTTTGTCATATAGAGCACAATCTCTTCACTTGTTAAGAAATGCCTGAGTTGCTTTCATATTCTATTGTGAATAATGATGCCATGAACCTTTGGTTCATTCATAATAATCAGAAGAAAATATCAGTATCCATGCATGGAGACCCTGAGACAACCACCTTTAGCCACCTGATGAGTCGGGGGCATATTCCTCTCTGCCTTTCCTTTTCATATAATTAGATCCTCCAGATAGTTATTTACATCATATTCTGACTGTCCTAGACCTTGCCTTACACCACCTCTGGTTGGCATGGGAGGTCCATGCGGCTTGCTACACGATAAACAACTGTGACAATGCTCCTTGATTCCAGGACACCAAAAGAAGTCAGACTCTTGTAAACCATAACTGGACGCCTGTTTCAGCTAGTCTTAATTGTGCGTGGCCTTTTCTATCATTCACGTTTCTTCCTGGTTCCTTAACATATGATATGGCTCCTTCTGCTGATACAACAAAACTCAATAATTTAGGAGAGATTTCTTCATGGGAAGACTGTGATACATGCAAGTCAAATATTGAAAATTATTTTTGCTAAACTTTGTATATATTTATTCTGGTATATGATACAGAAGAGTGAATGCAAGCAGCCCATAGGCTTTTTAATTCATTTTTAATAAACTTATTTTATTAAATTCTATTAACTCTAAACTCTAGATAACTTTATTTCTCACTTATACTTTCAATAAACTCAAAGCCAAGGCTATCAAATTTGTAACTAGAATCTATATTCACCTGGGGTGGACCCTCACCTTAGAAAATACAAGAAAAATTAAGGGGCCTGGCGAGACAGCTTAGTGGTTAAAAGCTTTGGCTGCTCTTGCAGAAGACCTAGGTTAAATTTCCAACACCCACGTGACAGCTTAGAACCATATGTAACTCCAGTTTCAGGGGACCTGACACCTTCCTCTGGCCTCCACAGGCACCGAGCACTCATGTGGGGCACAGACACACCTACAGGAAAAACACCCATACACACATTCTAATTTTTAATTTAAAGAAAAGCATCGCTTCACTGGCATATGGTTAGCCCTTCCTTGAGCCCTCCATGTGTTGGCAGTAGTTCACACTCTGTGCTTCAGAAGTACTCTATTCACAGAGGACAAGGGTAGCCTTCTGACGCTGGCAGCCATGCTGGCACTCTCCTAGAGCTACACCCTGGCACCCTACTCTCCTGTGACTGCAGAAGCCAGGCAGATGCTCCCTTCTCAGACTCCAAACTGGATGATCACAAAGCTGGCTGGAGTCTGCCTGGCTTTTTTACCCTGAGATTTGATACCAATACCATTTTCTGCATCTGAGTATTAATGGTTGTCTTTCTCCTTGTCCCACATCCCACATACTTAGATTCATCCTCTTCCTGAGTAATAATTCTGGGACCTGGTGTCCACGCTGCCCCCCCCAAAAAAATAAACAACCTTAGAAGAGATTAAAAAATAATATCTCTGCAATTCCCTTGGCTTTGCCTTCCCTCTTCATCATCTCACAGAAATCATAGGAAAGAAGAAAGAAGAGAAGATAGTGTTTCCAAGAGCATGGCATGACCCAAATCTAAGCACTCTGTACACTGCGAGGAGATACGCATGCGAACATAACACTTACTACAAAACTGAAAACCTGTCTCCGCCACTTCCAAGCTCTGTTTTCTTGCACAATAAATTTATGTAATAATATTTATCTCCCAGAACTGAGGTGAAGTCTCTGGTAATATGTATAAATCACCTGGCTTACCCTAGGCATTAACAGTCACTCTTGCACCCAGCTCCCACCCATACACAGCTATAGAGTGGGTTGTGTCAAACAAGAGAAAGTACTTCATACACCCAGGAGAGCGTGCTGTGAGCTTCAGAGGAAAGTGGCTTGACACAAGCCATTATCAGAACTCACAAATGTTACTGGAAAGTCCCCTGGTGCTCATAAGCTGTTGCAAATCTTCCACCCTCGAGTGTGTCAAAGCCCATCTTGAAGCAGTTTACATTTTAACTCATAAACCCTCCTGAGATAACAAGTCCCCTGGCTAGTCACAGTCCGTAATCACCTCACTAACAGTAATGTTCGGGGGGGGGGGGGGGTCAGCATCTACCCAGATGTGGATTTTGCTGGTTTCTGCCTGGGAGAGCTTACCTGAATGTTCTTTAACTTTCTGCAAAGTGAAGATAATGGCATCTAAGCCAATTGCTTTTTGGCCTCAGAACTTGAGGCCACACTTGCTCTTATGAGATTGCTCTCATTATATATCCACATGGCTTTCGTGGCCATACTGGCCCTGGCACTCTGGCATTCTTACACTCTTCCTGAATCCTCCTCCCTACCTCCATTCAGCTGCTTGATGATCCCCTTTGCTGAACACAGGATCTAATTCAAAAGGCCTCTCTTTCCCATCCCCCTCCCCGGCAGCTGCTGAGATTTACAGCTTGCTCACTCTATTGCTTTCTCTCAAACTCTGATATTGCCCTTAAACTCTCTCCTGGGTCTGTCTCCATTTTTTTTTTAAATTAATGAAACTAAGAACCAAAATAGAAACCCTGATTTGAGTCTGTATACATTCCTGGCTGGGCTCCCTGATGCCTGTCACCCTTCTGGATATCAGGGCCTGAGAATAGGTCGCAGATATTAGTCAAACCTCTAGTTGGCCCCTCAGGAGTTCTTGAATGCTGGCTGCGCCCCAGAGCAGTCTTTTGTAAAATTGTGTCAAGGGTATTGGTGTGGACTTAAGGAGTTAGGTTGCAAATACTGGACCCTGTCCATAGATGGTCCTTGCAGATTTCAGGCATATTTCTTGGAACCTGAGTCAATGGCAAACTGTCAAGCTAGGTGACAAAGTTCTCTTCCCCTCCCTCTCCTTCCCTCCCCCTTCCTCCCCCTCCCTCTCCCCCTCTCTCTCACACGCAGACACCATGCATCTCTCCTCCCCCATTTGTCAGGCCATATCCAATCTATGGGGCGTGCTCATGCTTTCTCTGACCAATGAAACACCATGAATGCAGTTCCTTTGCAACTCAGTTCTTCAAATAACTGCCAAGAGTTGCTTTCTAATTTCATTCAAAGCTTTCAGGCAAATTTCCCCCAAATCTACTTTAAGCTCAACTTCTTGATATCCATGATGCAGGCTAAAGATTGTAAAGTTGTCCAATGCTTTTAATGCACCTAGATTGAAATCTGTGTATCTGGAACAAAGCACTGATTATCAAGATGCTTCAATTTAAATTGAGATTAGTCTCATTTAAATGACCTAATATAGACCAATAGGAAAATTAGGTTAACAGAAAATTGAGTTTTCTGAAAATTTATGCAACCCCCTAGGTGGTGAGTATTGTTAACTTTTTGAATTAGAGAATTCTTTTAGCATAATTTTGACCAGTTTGTTAAACTAATCAGCATTTCTAAACTTCTGTTCATCAGGAACAAGCCTAAAATTAACACTTAATATTAGACTTGTGAATTCATAAAAGATCAACATATTTCTAAGATCTTTTTATTTCCTATCCTTTAAAAAATTGCATGTTTGACAAATGGTGTCAGCACATGCATTTTTTCCTTGTACTCAGGAGGCTGAGGCAGGCAGATCTCTGAGTTTGAGGCCAACCTGATCTACAGAGTGAGTTCCAGGACAGTCAGGGCTACACAGAAACTCTGTCTTGAAAAACCAAACAAAAACCAAATACATGTTCATTGTATGAGAGAAAAGGGTAGAAAAGTCTGTCGTGGGTTCATCAAAAGAAAATAGAACATTATGATGCATTTTTCTAAATTATATTCATCCTAAATCTAAGATTTTGGTGGCCAAGAAAAGTATGGAATTCAGAAGAAATTGTGTTAGATTCTTTTCCCCTCTCTATTACAATATGTGACAATTTGGTGTACTGAGCACTCCAGAAATCCATGATAGAGCCTGGTTTTTAGTAATCAGTAACTACCCTGATCCTCTCCCTCCCTGTGCTGTACAGATGCCCCTGAGCAGCACCAGTCTTAAAATACATCCATGGTGAGTATCCCTAATATAGAAATCCAAAATCCAAACTCTGAAACTTCTTGAGTGATGGTATACTATCCATCCACTGATAAATGGAGAACAGAAACATGGAACAAATACACACTGGGATTTTGTTCAGCTGTAAGGAAAAGTGAGTTTATGAAATTTTCAGGTGAATGGGTGAAACCAGAAAAACAGAGAATGAGACAGCCCAAGCACAGAAGGACAAAAAGTGCACAGTCCCTTAGATGTGCACCCCGGCTTTGAATCTCCAATTGTATGTGCTTAGTGTAAGGAGGTGTGCTAACCAAAGCAGAAAGAACATGAAAAGTCATATGAAAACATACTTTCTTGCAACCAATCTAAAAATTATAATTGATATTTTTAAAGAGTGTTGAAAGGAAAATACTCTACATGATTATCAAAAGTTCCTTTTAAAAGTCATGGGTTATTAAGACAAACCCTAGTGCAAGGCACACAATACCATCTTATGAGTTGTTACTCTAGGAGGTGTCAGAACCCCCCCCCCTCAAAGCAATACAAAGTTTTGTTGTAATTCTTGGTTGCCCACCAAAATAGATTATAAGACCTTTCTGCTGAAGACACCACACACTGGTTGCATGACAGAAAAACCAAGCTAGAACCAAGATTGAATCTTTTTCCCAGCTAGTTAACTTTCATAGTGCTCAAAAGTGCTCTATGCAGGCTTCTGGGTGAGGAAAGGCATGAATGGTCATACCCACATGAGAACTCTATAAACTATGATATCAATCTTCCAGGCAAGAGAACCCACTTGAGCAATAATGGCATGGCTCCTGTGGGGGTAACCAATGCCTCTCTGGCTAGACTTAAGGCTCATTCCACAGCGAAGAATCAGTGCGCTATAAAACTATCCATAAGTCCTTGGTAAGGGACAATGAGAGCCCTGGATAGAGGCTTACGTCTGTTATTTAGCTAAATGTACATAGCATAAGCTGCCTTTAACTTTTAATATGTCATTATATTCATTAATAACGGCTGTTTCCAGTCTTGATTGGGAAAGCTTCTCTTCCCAATGAAATGTCGATACATTCAGACTCATGGCTACATTAGATGCTGAAAATAATTGACAATTAATTGCTTAGCTCCAAATGAAGCATTTATACCATATCTTCTAAGGCTCAGGGACCATCGCAGAAGATGAGACCGAAAAATATAAGTCAAAAGACAGGGAAAGGTGTAGTCAGAAGTTTCTCTGTTCCACCCAGACCATTCTCACAGCCATTTAGTCCCAAATAATCACCCAACAGCTTATATTCATTATAAACTGTTTAGCCTATGGCTCAGGCTTATTACTTAATAACTCTTCCTTCTAAACTAACCCATGATTCTTATCCATGTTTAGCCACATGGCTCGGTACCTTTTCTCAGTGCGCATTCCCATCTTGCTTCTTCTGCTGGCATCTTCTCTGCTCTTTCTCTTCCCAGCATTCCGCTTGTCTGGTCACCCCTTCCATACTTCTGACTGACTAGCTTCTGGCCAATAAGTGTTTCAGTACACCAATATTTACAGTGACAAATATTTACAGTGTACAGGAACAGAAAGGGGCTGTAAAAAATGCCTGACACAGAACACTGGGTTTTCCCCACATTCTGCCTCTCTTCCACAGGACACTCCTAGGATGGGAAGAGAATTGGTACAGGGAGGGGACCTGACAATAAAGCAATTGGATTTTTTAAGACTAAAAATTTTCTAACTTGACAAAAATAAAAAGTAAATAAACAATATGAACCTCCAAGCTTCCTGTGTATGTCTGAACTGTAACCTCCCTGCTTCCTGTCAACTATGCTTCCCCTCCCTGTTACCATGACTTCTTTGTCATGCTGGACTCTGTCCCTCAGGAACTGTAGCCACAAACAAATTCTTTCTTCCATCATTTTCCTTCTGTAAGTATGTTTTACCACAGCAAATGAGTCAATAAATCGATATCAAGAAAGCAGGGTTGATCATGACAGATCTGAGCATGTGGCTTTTAAGTCTTTTGATCATCTTGTGAAAGATCTGAAACTTCGGGGTAGAAAGCCATTGAGTGCTGTGGATAGAGCTTAATGGGCCATTCTTGTAGCAATCAGTAATCCTGAGAGAACTGTAGACAGTGAGGGCTAGCTCACGAACTTTCAGAGGGTAGCAAAGATTCTAACAGAGTCTGGGTGTCAACTGTTCTGTTGTTGGGATGAAACACCATGACCAAGGAAACTTATAAAAAGAAAACATTTATTTATTTTTAGAAGGTTAATTTTAAGCTTTATTTTTATGAATTAACTATATATTTTGCAAATTGTGAATAAGTCTGAATTTCAATATTAAAAATTGAAAATATATTCACTCAGCTTTAACGTTTTTTATTCTGTCCTTTTCTTTTTTATATTCACTAAATTTCTTCATTTATCTTATACACCAACTTAAGTCTTCCCTCCCTCCTCTCCACCATTCCCTTCCCCCACCTGCCTGCTTCCCCTCTATCCTCCTCCTCTATTTCTGTTAAAAAAAAAAAAAAAATGGGCAGCTTCCCCCCTATGGGTGTAAACAAAGCATGGCATACCGAGTTGAGGTAAGATGGAGCTCCTCCCTTGTACTGAGGCTGGGTAAGGCAACCCAGTAAGAGGAATAGGTTCCCAAAGGCCCGACAAAGCATTAGGGACAGACCCGTTTCCCCTGATAGGAGCTCCTCAAGAGAATCAAACTATACAACTGTCACACATAAGTAGATGGACTAGGTTTGTTTGATGCATGTTCCCCGGCTGTTAGTTCAGACTGTGCGAGCTCTTACAAACCCAAGGAAGCTGTGTGTTTCCTTGTGATGTCTTTGATCACCCCTCTTCCTCAAGCTGACACATCCTTCTTCCCTCTCTTCAGCAGGATTTCCTCCACGCTAGGTCCAAAGCTTGGCTGTGAATCTCTGCATCTGTTGGGGTAGTCACCAATCTTGCCTCTCTGGGACTGTGGATTGTTGTATGCCTATCCTATTCTTTACAGCTAATATCCACTTCTAAGTGAGTGCATTCTGTTTTTGTCTTTCTGGGTCTGAATTACCTCCCTCAGGACAATTTTTCCTAGTTCCATCCACAGGTTCATTGTGCTATCAGGGTTCTTCATTGGGACAACCACAAAGCCAAAAGGATGGTCCTTCCTCCAAGCTTTCCTTTCCTGGGAAAGTCAGCAGAGGGAAAACCCCTATATATTCAAAGTCCTGGGCAACCGCAGCCCAGACTGTAGCAGTAGCAGAGGCAGTGGCCCACTCACTTGTTCCTAAAAGGGAGCATTTAATTGAGGACTTGCTTACAATTTCAGAGGGTTGGTCCATAAATATCATGGTGAGGACCACAGTGGCTGTGAGGTATGGCACAAGAGAGCTAGCCAAAAGCTCACATCCGAGCCACAAGTTGCAGGTAGAGAGAGAGAGACTGAACCTGGCATGGGCTTTTGAAATCTCAAATACCAGTCCCAGTGACACATCTCCAACAAAGCCACACCTCCTAATCTTCCCAAACAGTTCCACTAACTAGGACCCAGCATTTAAATATATGAACCTATGGGAGTAGGGGAGGTTCTCATTTAAACCAGAACACTGGGCTAAGATTTGCTTGTATAATACTCTGGCTAAACCACCTGCATTTTGACTGTGTCCCAAGTATCAGCACAAGGCTAAATTTAAAAGCAGTGAGCTAATTTCTTCAACAGGGGGAATCTGAAGACAGTGTAGTGCTGAGGTTGTGGCGTGGCCATTAGCGATTACTCTTACGCTAGTCTACAATGAAAAAAGGGCAACAGTGGGGCAGAAGTAAACATAAAATGTGAAGTTTGGGGAGGAGAGTGTAGCACTAGGAAGCTTGAAATGGCAGTGGGGTTATGTGTTGAAAAGGAGGCTGCAGTTATTAAAGAGATTTGCACCACTGAAGAGAGTTGCTAAAGCCATACAAAAAGGGCCCTGAGGAAATGACTTCAGTCAGCTAGAGCTCCTGTGAGTGAAGGGAGTGAGCTTAAGGAAAATTCTGCTCCTAGAAAACAATTGCCCAGGAAAGTTTGTCACTGTTTCAGCTGCTACAACTGTGATCTAAGGGATGACAGAGTCAAAAGCTGCCAGCAGAACTCAGCATTGCCATCCATTGGGAGCAGTTTTGGAGGCAAAAGGGATGCAGTATTGAAGTGTCTTGACCTGAGTGGCTTTGGGACTGACATGACTAGACAATGGCGAATGAAGAAATGATAGACACATGAATAGAAAAGCTGGTACCATGTGGGCTGTGCGCTTTGATGGAGATACATCAGCAGCCCAAAATTCAGCATGTTTATTATATGCCATTGAGAGGAGACATGGGTTCATTGTACACAACTAAACAGGAAAACTGTTTATTTCAGACAGAACGAGGAGGGTTAGCTAATCATAGTCAGGAGTTTCTCATAGGAGAGTAATCTCATGCTGCAATTATCTGAGAGGAGACAGCTGTGGTTTCATGCTTTCTGTGCACCATGTCAACACCTATAGCTATCTAGGCATAAAGCCCCAGGATCCTTGACATGGCTATCCTCATGGCAATAATATACATTCACTCAGGACTTTTTCTGCTCCCCACATTGAGGGAGCCATACATTCTTCCCCCATGATGTTGAAGGTCAAGAAATATGTAGCATAAAGTCCCTGCATGGAGGCCTTAAAAGACCACTGTGTGAAGCTGAAACACGAGTCCCAGTAGAAATCCAAAAATATTGGTGATGCCAAATGTGAGATACCTGCAGAGAGAGCTGTGTAGAGGGAGTGGAATGAGCCCAAGAGGTAGATGTTTGCTACAGACAGCAGAGCTTGAAGGGCAGAGCCGTCTAAGCCCTTCTAGATACAGACATGAGGCTAAAGGCTTGGGGCTTTACACATTGCTGGGTCTTATTTTGGCCAATGTTTCCTCACTGTAGCCCATTTCTCCTTTTTAGAATGAGAATGTATGTTCTGTGCCATGGTGTGTTGGAAGTACAGAATTTAGTTTTTGATTTTATGATGGGGGGACATAGTTAAATATTCAGAAGAGACATTGAACTTTTGAATAGTGTTGAGACTGCTAAAGACTATGAAGTCATTTGAAGTTGGACTAAAAGCCCTTTTCATCATGAGAGGACCATAAGCCTCTAAAGGGTAGCTGTAGAATGTGATGACTTCAGTGAAAACTGCCCTGCTCCCACCATAGCCTCATACACGTGAAGACTTGGTCCCTAGTTGCTGCACTGTTGAGGGAAGTTACAGAATCTTTAGGAGGTAAAATTTTACTGGGGGTGTGTATCACTGGATCAGGGTTTTAAGGTTTTATGTACTCACCCCTTTCTCTCTCTCTCTCTCTCTCTCTCTCTCTCTCTCTCTCTCTCTCTCTCTCTCTCTCTCTCTCTCTGTCTTCCCACCCCCCTTTCTGTGTATGATATATATGTGTTTGAGGGTGTGGTGAGCATGTGAATTCATGCTTTTGTGAGTGTGTGTGTGTGTGTGTGTGTGTGTGTGTGTGTGTGTTTGTGGATGAAGTGTGACCAGCCAGCATCCTTATCCGGTCATGCTTTCCCTGCCTATACTGCCATGTCTTTCATATGATCTCAGACTTTATCTCTCTAAAACTAAAAACCACAATAATCAAAGTAAAAAAAAATAAAAAAAAAAAAACCTGGAATCTAAGTAATTCCTCCCAAGACTCACAGATCCCAGCTTCAGAAAATGAAAAGCAAACTGTTAAGGGACTTAGCTGCTGTGGATGGGGACAGGTGGAACGGCAATGGATTCTCATTAAAAACCTGAAAATACTTTCCATAACTGTCAAATCAGAGTTATATAGCCAATGAGCACATTCTTCAGGAATTAAAAAAAAATCAAGGCTTTTTCAGAAAAATAAAAACTCAGAAATAAAGATGTAATGTTCACGAGTTGGAAAAACTCAAGCAAAAGAGATGTCAACTCACCTTAAATCAATCTCCAGAGTTAATGGGTAGTAGATTTATGATGAAAATAATTGGCCCACCTATGAGTTTAATAAAAAAAAGTGCTGATTGGACGAAGGCAGACAGGAAGTGTGGGCGGGGCTACCAGACTAAGAAAACTCTGGGAGCACGAAGAACAGAGCAGAGATGCTACAGAGACTCCAGAGTTGCCAGACAAGCCAGCAGATACAGAGGACAACTATGCTGCTCTGAGAAAAGGTACCAAGCCCCATGGCTGAACAGGATAAGAGTCATGGGTTAGTTTAAGGGTAAAGAGTTAGCACGTTATATGCCTAGGCCTTAGGCTGATCAGCCTAAAAGTAATGTAAGCATCTGTGTGTCTCTGTGGGACTGCAGGTCTGCAGGTCTAAACCTTGAGGGTAGGCCCGAAAGTCCAGGCCAGAGACCTCATACAACATTAATGTGTCAAGATTATGTAGCTAATGACAACTTTACTCTAATGTATGTTAGAAAAGGAAAAGATAGAAATGTAGAGTCTTGTAAAATGAATATTAAAGTAAAAACTAGACTATATGAAATAATTCTATGAAATAATAAAGTAGGCCACCTTGTTCTACCCAGGTTTCAAATTTATTATCTCATGTAGCTATAGAAATTAAGATTGTACTGTTGATAGAATAGACGACATACATGTGTCATAGGAAGAGCTGAGAAGTATCCCCATGCATGTGCATGCTTAAGGAATGGATTCCGACAATGGAACAAGCTACTCCTCAGTAAGAAGATGAGTAAAAGCATGAAGAGATGCTGCATGGAAACAGCCAGCACCTTCTCTGTATTCAAGGTCACATTCTAGCATGACAATAGACTCCACATGCATATCTGCCAGCCCTGGTGCCACGGCTTTTGAACTCCGCAATTGTTCATTGGCATCCTTTGACATATTGATTCCCAAACCCCCGAGGATACCCAAATCAGTCCCTGAAATTAAATGCCGTAGTGTTTGCAATGAAAACTGGGAAGTCCTGGGTATCTTAATCATTTCTAGATTATTTATATCCAGCAATGTAAAAAGCTGTAGAAATCAATGTTGCACTGCATTGTTTGACGGAATAGCAACCAAAACAAGTTTACACGTTCAGTACAGATTCATTTATTTAAATATTTACTTTTGATGTGTGTTGGTTGAGTCTGTATATAGATAGCTGATATATCTATCTATATAGATCTATATAGATAGAGGGGAGTGTGCTGTGGTCATGACATGAGGAAATTGCATTTAAAACAGCATGGAAGATTTCCCCAAAACCACTCACTTGGTCTACTTGCTAGTCACTCTAAGGCAGGCAGGCAGGCCGAGGCCCACGGGGTTAGTGCCACTCACCACCCTGGGATACTCCCTAGCACTCTGTGTTCTCATGGCCCCACTATAGAGCTATCTGCTTATCAAGAATGAATTTTATTAGTTCCCAGGCCCACTAAGGCTCTTTGAACTGTCTTTCTAATTATATAATTAAATAAATGTTATGAAAACCAATTAAATAGAAGTGAGGTAAATAAGAGAGTTGCTGTTTCATTGAGAACTAAATTGAGGGCTTTGGAAGGCTCAAAAAAGCAAATTACTCACGTAAAATTATAGATGTTGAATAGGGAGTGGGTGAACCAAGAGGGAGAGCTTCAGAGGGGGTAGAAATAAAAAGTAAAAATCCAGATGCTTTTACAAAGCTAATTCTTCTAGAACTACCCCTTTCACAGAATTCCAAACTGGGAATTTAGAACAGCACACTCTCAGTCTGTTCCTGCGCAGGAAACAGCTTGGCACTCACAACAGTCTTAGACCTGTACTAAAAGATCACCAGCCTAGTGTGTAGTTACGGACATTTATAGAATAAAATGTTTACCACGGCTGCATAGTTCCCAATTCCTCATTTCACCTGACTACTATTCCCAACTACAGCTACTCCCTTAATACCCACAGGGGCTTGATCTCAGGACCCCAAAGGATACCAAAGTCCACAGATGATTCCTTGTATACAATGGTGTAGTTGTTTGAGGATCACCTACACTCACCCAAATACTTTAAATTGCCACTAGATTGTTTCCAATATCTAATGGGAAAGCTGTATACATTTTTGTTATACTGTATCATCAGGAAATAGTGAAGAGTAAAATAGCATTTATATTCAGTATATTTTGATCCCAAGTTGTTTGATTGTGTGGCTGCAGAGCCTGTAACTGTGGGGAGTGCTGACCTCTGACAAAGATTTCTCTGTACTTCCACAGATATTTATATATACATAGATATACACATATTCACATAACTGAAAACAAGCCACCCCAAGAGTATTACCTTTTCATTCAGTTATTCTACAATGTGACTTATGGCTTACCAATCCTAGTGTCTTTATTTACTTTGAACAGTTTATACCTCTGCCCTACTACATGCAGTTTTGACCCTACTATGAATCTAACCATATGGCTTTAATTTCTCCTCTATCTAACACACGTTTTCTCTCTTTCCACATCTGATGTTGATTCTCACCAGCAGTACTGATGAAAGCAGACTGTCAGGTTGCTCCTGCCATGCAGACCCCCTACAACTGCCCAAACGCTGGCCTTTCTGTAGTTCTTGAACCCCTCACAAAATGTCAGCACATCTCTAGCTTTCATGCTGTCTAAACTACACTGCTCTGGTTTCTGTTAGCTCACTTTGCATGATTCAGTTTGTAAAAGTAGCAAAATAGAACAACCACATAGCTGTCAAAGAATTGGAAAACAGCCAAGTAAATTATAGTTTATCCACTCAAAGAAATGCTATGTTGTTGTTTTAAAAAATTACAGTTATTAGGACATATGATGAATTAGAAGTGTCAATAATATCTATAAAAATAAGCCAGGGTACAAGATTTTACTAACAGCAGGATTATAATTTTATAAAACATGCACAGAATAACTTCAAAATCATAGCCATTGTGTTGAACTACATAGCTTCCGGCTTTTAAAATTTTTAATGTTTTACTAATTAACTACACTGTTTTTAAATAGAGACATTAATTCTTGTGTTTGTGAAATTTTTTAAATTAGAAAAAGAAGCCAGGAGCGCAAATGTCTTGGGCCTGTTTCTCTCACTTCCAGTCTCTGTGATGGGGCAGGAAGTCGCCCTAGCACCACATGCTCTTCTGTCCAGGCTGTGCTAAGCACAGCTTGAGGAGCTGAGATTGAGACAGTCTTGTGAAGCTGATAACATGGCTTCCACTTGCTCATGGTGTCCCAAATATCTCACATGCTCCATTCATACGTTAACCAAATGATCTAATTTCTCAGCCTCATCTCCAGCCCTAGAAATTCTGTTGTCCACATGATCTGTTCTATTAGAGACTTTCCACTCAGTTTACTTGAGTTATTGAATTCTTCATTTTAAATAATTCTTCATTTAATTTGTTTTCCTTAGTATTTCTCTCTTCTTGATAATTTCTATTTTCATATCCCAAAAAGACTTCCTTCTTTCATTCATCTGTTTGTGTGGCCTTGGAATCCATTCAAGAGAGTCATGTTGCCTTAGAATTCATTCGCAAGTTTATTCATTCCTCTCAATCCTTTGAGCGTATTTATAATCATTCTTAATCCTTTGTCTAAAATTCTGTCTAAACTGCTCTCATGGGTGCCGGTGGATTGGTGACTTGGGACAGAGACATATTCAATTGGCTTTTCATGTCACTTGTTCTTCAGTGGGACTTAAACACCTAAAATTAGTTTGCTGTTTCTCAAATCCTACTTGGTCTTATAATAAAAACCCAGAGCCAGATATTGGGGTAAATGGTCAAAGATCAGAGAGACAGAGGAATAAGCCACAGCCAGTTCTCACCACTTCTGAATCCTCAGGCCAAAAAGGGGTAGATCCTGTCTCCACAAATTCTCATACTGAATAGAGGAAGTGAAGGAAGGCTCCTGGAAGGCTCAACTTGTCTCCTCCCTCCCTATATCCCTTTCTCTGCCCAATCATATCATTCCTATTTCAACCGCCCTAGTGCTGAAATTAAAGGCATGTGCCACCACTGCCTGGCTCTGTTTCTCTTTCAGGCGGGACTAATATTGTGCAGTCCAGATTGGCCTTGAACTCACAGAGGTCTAGACAGATCTCCGCCTCTTCTCATCTGCTCATCATCTTCTCTGAAGTAGATTTGTACTGCCAGCAGCACTGTTGTATTATGTTTATGGCCCTGACTTTCCAGCCTAACCTCATGACCCGAACCTGCAGACCCACAACATAGTCCCACTGAAATACACAGACACTTATAGTAATTGTGTGCTGATTGACCTGAGGCCCAGACATAAAACTTGCTAGCTCTTCCTCTTAAACTAACCCATGATTCTTATCCTGTTCAGCCATGTGGCTCGGTACCTTTTCTCAGAGCAGCATAGTTGTCCTCTGTATCTGCTGGCTTGTCTGGCAACTCTGGAGTCTCTGTAGCATCTCTGCTCTGTTCTTCGTGCTCCCAGAGTTTTCTTAGTCTGGTAGCTCCGCCCACACTTCCTGTCTGCCTTCAGCGAATCAGTGTTTCTATTAAACTGGTAGATGGGACAATTATTTACAATGTAATGTAATTCTGCTACAGAGCAGATGTGTCTCACTGTCATGAAAAGCCTAAGTTATTAAACATATTAATGCCATGTTTTGTAGGTCCTTGAAGTGTTTGAGTATTACCTATCTTTCTGAAATATATTTTTGTATACATAAAACACCTAACTAACATGACTAAGGGTTTGACTATTATAGATGACTATTAATCTGTATTTCTTAATTATACATTACATTTTTAATGAGCTGGATAAAAATAATACCCTAAATAAGAGTAGAACTATGCATACAATATAACAAAATTAACTTTAAATTTACATCAATAAACCAAAATCATACTAATGTAAAAATATGTAAGATTAATAGTTGTTTTTAGATTAAAGTAGATTTAATAATCTACCCTTTTATCCTATAATTTATTATATCGCCTTTTCTTCTTTAGATAGAGATTATCTATGACCCATAACAATTTATAACCAACCCTCTAAACAAAAACAAACATCCATAATCCATTCGGGGGGAATGTGGCCTTAGTTCTCTAGACTACTTCCTGCTTATTGGGGGGACTGGTAACCTCAAGATTATGGTCAAGTCCTGACTGGAGTATTCTGTGAGACTGGATCACCTCAGCCAGCAGCCTTGAAGCTGTTCCAGATGCAGAATTCAGAGGAACCTACAAGAGAGGCCCTCTGAGATGCTGGATCATCTAGGCTATCCATTCCCATACGAGATTTTTCAGGGGGTCTTCCTCAATCAAACATGATTTTTCCTAACCTGGAATGAATCCACCACCTTTCATTTCCTGTAGAAACAAAAGCATAACCTTTTCTCAAAAGTAGCCTATCTTAAGGCATTTTCAAAAAATATAGGTTGGATTAATCAAAAGGCATTTGAATCAAATGTCTTCTAGCAGCTGTGTTCCTTCATTAGCAGTCAAAATTTATTTAATTTAAAGACAACAAAATAATGCACAGGATCAAGACTATGTATTTTCCATCTTTATGGGGCTTTTTAAACATTACTCCTTTATTAAGGACTTTACTATTATTTTAAAACTATACATGTATTTCTTTTTATGGCTGTCTATACCTTCTCTTTACTCTCCCAAGACTACATATATTTTCAAACACGGTGTAAATCAATTAGAGGGGTTTTTTGTCTGAATTTGTCTTGACTGCATATCTCTATCTTTTTCTGACAACATGAGTCTTTAATCTGCTAAGAATCATTGCTAGGACTAAAGTGGAGGCTTTAGCGATGGCCTCACTCTATTCCTTAGTTCCTTGAGAAGCTAGTCTCATGGCAGAGGCACATTTCCAGCTCTGAAAGCCATGCTCCAACTCTAGAGAGTTTTTGAGTCCATGCTGCCACCCAGTAGTGTGCCACCTGTGGCTCATAAACTTTATTAGAAGAGCAGTAAGGTTTCTGCCACTAATGCTGAATTAGGAAGCCTTCTCTTAAAGGAGCCTCACCTCTGCTTGCTGTAAGTAAACAGAGCCTACTGAGAAAATGCTGTTACCAAGAAGCTGTGTTTGACTCTGTTTTGTGTATTTAGAATTCTTTTTTAAGCTTTCTTGGGTTTTATGTGGAAATTCTTACCAAACGTCTGGGTACCACTTGTGGGCAAAAGTTTCTGTCCTGAAAGTAACTCACAAATACCCAGCAGCTGCTCTCCAAATAATTGACTCCAGAGGCTTAACAATACTTAAAAATGCTTGGCCAGTAGTTCAGGCTTATTACTAACTAGCTTTTAGAACTTAAACCAACCCATTTCTATTAAAATATGTATCTAATACATTCTATTAATATATGTGGGGATACATGTTGGTACCTTTTCTCAGTAAGGCATTCTCATCTTGTTTCCTTCATATCTGGCTGGTGTCTCTTCTCTGCCTTTCCTCTTCCCAGAATTATCCCAGTCTACTCACCCCACCTAGACTTCCTACCTGGCTACTGGCTAATCGATGTTTTTATTAAACCAATTCAAGTGTCAAATCTTTACAGTATACAAGAGCATTATGCCACAACAATTTGTTGTTTAACTCTTTCTGGCCACGTGTGTTGATTGATCACTTTGATTGGTGTTTGATATTACCTTGCCTTGGTAAGTCTTGGCTCTGCTGCTCAGTTTTTTCTGAATTTCAGTCCTGAGGACACATAGTTCTGATTCATGGGTGGGGTAGCTGATGTGATCCTGGCTCAACTATAGGGATTACAGCCTCTGACCTCATCAGTGGGATCCATAGAGTACAGCATCAGTGTGTGCAGACAGGGTTTGTGTCCTCCATCATGACCACCTGGATGTGGTGTCAAAGGAGTATGCACCATGGTCACACATCCTCTGGCTTTACAAACCAGGGGTGCATATACAATAAAAGGACTGTGTGTTGTGAGTTGGGAAATAGTTTCTGCATCCTCTTGGGCCATACAAGAGGATCAGCAAGTAGCTTTGGGACTCATAGAAAATGACTCATCAGTCAACATAAATACAATGGGTATGTCTCAGAGAGGCAGAGCCCTGAGGACTACCAGGACTATATGTCCTGAGGACTTTATGCTGGAGCAGATTAATGATTCAACCACCACTCTCAGAAAGAACTCAGAGATATAGACTGTTAGAAAAGTTAGGTTATGATGTTTTAATTAATTACTTTGATGTAGAAAGTCTTGGTGAACAGTTTAAAGCTTAGAAAGGCACACTTGTAATAGTTGAGTGAGGGACTCATGGAGGTCAAGGAACAAGAACAAAGGCAGCCTGGTTATTACAGTGATTAAGTTTTTGTAGTACCCATTTTTGCTCTCAGCTTCCTGCCATGATTTAGTTTAAAAAAAAAATATTAAAGAGTTAGTATGTACTCTCAGGACTTAAAATAGAAATATCTGATATGTGTGTGTGACTCTTTTAAGATTTCTTGTAAGATTACCTTTTGAGACAAATAATAAAATGATTTAGACTTTCTTTGTAACGCAAATAGCAGCCTGCCAGTTAAAGAACTGGCTGAGAAAAATACCTCGCTTGCTTATACTTTGTTACTCTATAACAAGTTGCTTAAATATGAATAGATGTGGGGCCTTGGGAATAATTTCTTTTTCATCTGTAATATGTAAAATGTTTAATCATATAAGGATAAGGGGAAACATGCTATTTTTATTTGTATTCAGTGTAATTCACTTGAAGAAAAATAGAATGTAACCACATTGTAATTTTTATATTGTTTGAGAGATTTTTCTGGGGCATATAAATTATAAGGCCAAAAAAGAACAAAGGAGATAAAAAAAAAAGATATAGAAGGGAAACATCAGGGTCAAAGAACAGAAGAGAAAAAGAAAAAAGTAGGAACAAGCAACAGAAAGAGAAAAATAAAATGAAGAATTAAGTTTTGACCCCCCCGCCCCAGATAGTCTCCTGGGCGTGTATGTAGTCCAGCAGAGTTCATGCCTCCTCAGTTTCTCTGACCTGCTGAGAAAGGTCCCTAGCAATCCTCTATCCTCACCAACTGGAGTATGCTAACTTCACAGAGAATATGCAAGAGGATTGGATGGGGTGGTACATTCCGTGATCTAACAAGCCCAGCAGAGTGTTCAAATGTTGGGGTACTCCTGGTTTAATACCAGACGTGGGGGTTGTTCTGTGCTCAGGGCCCTGCTAGTTCCTCTTGGGGAGGAGGGGCATAAGAGGGCACAGAGACAATGACAGCACAGTCTCTGGGGGACAGTTTTAAACAAGCAAGTGCAATTTCATTGAGTGGGGGGGGGAAGCTTTAAACACCCTCCTCCAAGACTTTCCTCCCAACCAAGGGAAAGGACTTTGGTTTTCTGGTATCTGCAGCTGTGGTGTGGTCCTCTCCCACTGGTCTAGGTCACCTCATATCAGGACTCTGCCCTTGGTGTCAAGGCCCCAAGCAACCCCCAGGTTGGCTTATGAGGAAGCGCTAGGAGCACATGTCTTAAGGGATCACTAGTTTGAACTGGCTGAGGCCCGCTGATCTCTAGGCCCTTAAAAGCCTCTGGGGCCTATACATTCCACATATCCACTCTTTTCTTTATTTATAGGACATGCTCAGTGTGAACCAGGGTGCTTTGCCCTGACCTTGTTAAGCCCACCTCAGGAGGGCTAAGTGTTTGGATTGTGCCTGTCTTAGGTTGGCCTATCAAACAAGCTCTTACACATCTCTGGTCACCAACCCTTGAGTAGCACCACACCTGGAAAGCAGTCTGGGTGGTGGGCTTAGGCAGTTAGTAGCCTTTTGAATCTCAGTGGGCCATGCATACATTACCTCTCTAGGAGGGCTTTGCTCTGGGTGCCCAAGAGCCATTAAAACCTGGAGGGTCCTCATGAGTCCTCAGACTGACTGGGCGCACAGGCAAAAGGGAGAACTTCTGCCTTCTCCTGCCTTATATTTCTTTCCTGCCCAGCTAGCTTACTTCCTGTTTTAACTCTTTTAGAGCTATGATTAAATATGTGTGCTATCACTGCCCTGCTGTTAGGCCTTGAATTTACAGAGGTCCAGACAGATCTCTGTCTCCTGAGCAATGGGATTAAAGGCATGAATCACTACCACCTGGGTTTCATGAGCTGGCAGTGGGTGACTTTGTCCTGTGATACTCCAGGCTCTTTTTATTAAATATATAACATATCCCAATATACTGTTGTTCCTGGCATTGTTTGTTATGAGCCTCAATGACCTCCTTGGAAGAGGAAGATTTCAGGCTGACGATAATGGCAGGTGTGATGGGGGTGAAGGATAACTGAAGAGTCACCCCTGAGGCCACTTCTCTTTTCCTAGCCAAGAACAATACTCTCATTCACAGATCTGAGTCAACCATGTTCTCTGGGGAGATCCATAGACCCAATACTGCCACCTCCCCCAGAATTTCTCTAACTCAGATGTTTTCACACAAATCCTATACCTGATCAGAAGAAATTTGAGGGCTCCTAATAAGCTTCCTTATAATGAGAAGAATTGCCCATCATTGAAAAGCAAAGCAAGTGAACTTTGCGAAGCACAAATGGAGACCAAAGAGGAAGTGTGAATCGGACCCAGATGTCTTGTGTTTGGTGGGGAACTTTCTTGTTTTGTTTTGTTTTGTTTTTTTTCAGACAAACATAAACAAATGCTGGAAAGGAAAGAGGAAAAGTCTCTCAAGTGAGAACAAAGAAACACTCACCACAGAGGGGCCAACTCACCTCAATGCACCAAGGAGGCATGTTGTCACACTGAGCAAAGAAAAGGGTAGCAGGACCGGCAGCTGGAATAAAGGAGGTGCTCACTCATGTCTTATACAGTAACAACAAAAAAAGGCAAAAACAAAAGCCCAAACTTCAGTGATAAAAAAGAGAGCCCTGAGCCAGGCATACTTTATAGCCATGCCAAGGCCCCATGTTGGACTCCCAATGTTGTCCTTTATGGATCCTGCTATTTCCCCTTTTGGGGGAGGGGCAAGAAGAACAATGGTTCAGTCTCCAGGGGCAAGTTGAAACAAACAAGCTCAGTTTATTGAGGAAAGGGCAAGCCTTATATACCCTCCACCCAGCTAGGGGGAAGGGCTGGCTGCCATCTGCTGCTGTGGCGTGGTCATCTCTCGCTGGTCCAGGTCATCTCACTTCAGGACTCCACCTCTGTTGCTGAGGCCCCCAGGCAGACCCCAGGCTGGCTTACGAAGAAGTGTCCTCTCAAGGGGCCCTCATAGCTATGAGAAAATGCTATAAGCACGTGTTTTCAGGCACTCTTGTAACCAGTTTGAGCTGACTAAGACCAGGCTAGCCTCCAGACCCTTAAAAGCCTCTAGGGCCTATACATCCCACAGCTCCATGAGACTAAAGCCAAAGTTCTGGTCTATCTGAATTTGTGGTAGATGGAGGGTGGGGGGAGCCATAGGCAATGGCAGTCATAAACTCAAAATGCACAATCCCTGATGCCATAGCCCTGAATGTAAGGTAAAGGCCCTGAAATCTAAAATCCTGACTACCATAATTACAAAAAGATTACAAATCTCAAATGTTGTAGTCCTAAAACAAAAAACAAAAAACAAAAAAAAAAAAAACAAACAACAAAAAAAAAAAAACAAAAAACCAGAATCCCAGTCAGAGAAGAGAGTACACAAGATGAACTCAACATCCTTCTGTGGAATAAATCATATTTCGAATTTTGATAAGACAACTGAAAAGTTTAAGTTAGAAAAGGGACTGTGAGTGATAGAACTTGTATTTCTATGTGTACAAGTCTTTGGGTTCAACTCTCGACAACAAAGAAAAAAGCATTATTCCTCTGCATTGACATGCTTTATGGATGACTTTAAAATGCAGTTACAAATTACACTGCTTTAGGAAAATAGCAGTAGTGGATTCTTCCACTCTCACCAGCCATGGGTTAAAGTAATAAAGGGTAAAGTAGACAGGATTAAAGTAATAGACATGAATTCTCTTCTATTTAGAGGGCCTTAAGTCCAATCAGATGGTGATTGGTTACACCCACCTCAGGCTATAAGTGCCACTATTGCATTTTAGGGCTATCTTGTATTTCTGATGATTGTTCTGATCATTACAGCTGAGTAGGACTAATGCTAGGTTTTCTCCATTGAAGGCTTTAATAGCCTCTTCCAGTTCATGAGCTAGTCCTCAGGAAGGAGGCTCTGGGTCAGTGGCAGTTGAATTCCATGAATTCCTTTGTCCAAAGTACGTGCATGAAGCCAGTGAAGTCACTGACTAGTCCAAAATCCTCATGTTCACAGTAGAATAAGGGGATATTTGGTGATACTTCTGTTCTAATAGCAGGATTATTTCTGGCAAACTGGTGATCCAGCTATGAATGCCTGAGGCAGACTTTCATATACCCAAATCAACATAGAAGCACGGCACAGGAGAGAGGCAACTGTAACAGGGAATATTATTAAGAGTGAATGTCAGATCATGGAATTTCAAAACATAAAGCTCCAAGTAAACATAACTGTAAGGAAAGCCATGGCCAGAAAGAAAAGTCCAGTGTTCTCTCTTCTCATATGAATCCTCAAACTGCATTTAAGGATATGAACTCCCACAGGCTCTTCCACGCTGCACGTCTAGCACTGGATAGACTTTCAGACGTCAAGTACTTTTGTTTTTTTTTTTTTTTTAATGTTCCTTTGTTTCTGTTTCTTTTTTGGCAATTTTCCTTAGTCTTTTAAACTGCCAAAATTATTTTGTACAATTTTCTGTGCTTTGTATTTTATCTTCCCATAATTTTTAATACCAGAGGTAGAAACTGTACAAAGACTTCTAATTTGTTTTATGTGTTTTGTTTTTGTTTGTAGATGTGACTCTGTGACAGTACATTTTGCCAACAATTTTCCTTGTGTGAAAACACTTCCAAACTTCCCTGGTAAACAAATGTCCTATCTGTACATCTGCATTTGTGAAAGATAAGTTTCTCTACATTTGAGTTCTTTGGGAAACTATATATATAGAAGTGACTGCTTTCAGATTTTGGTCAATTTTATCAAAGAATAGGTTACTTCACATAGTGTTTTAGGTTATCACAGCTATAAAATCTATTACATACAACTACTGATTATAATGACTGGGAATTTTTGCTCATTTCTTCGTGAATATAGTTCATCTACTCAAAACTGTTACTTCCATATGACTGCCACTGACAAATCTGCTTGTGCTTATGAAAGTGTGTTTGGTGTGTCTTGAGCACCTCCATTAGAAATTAACCCAACTCTTTCCTCCTGAGGACCATCTGAAATAGCCATCCTCACCCCCATATCCAGGATACCACCGTCAGACTTCTGAGGATCAATGTTAGGAACCTCCTAACTCTACAGAAGCTCTACTCCTTGAAGACCACACCAAGTCCTCACTGAGCCAGAATCACTTCTGGTACCCCGTTGGCTGGCACATCAACATTGAGTGACCCAAGACTGAACTCCAAGCATTTTTTAGATGGACTGTGGAGGTTTGAAAGAAAATGAATCCCAAAGGGAATAGCACTGTTAGAAGGTGTGGTGTTAGAAGGTGTTAGAAGGTTGGAGGAAGTGTGTCACTGTAGAGGCGACTTTGAGGTATCATATATGCTCAAGTCGCTTGCAGTAAAACAGACCACCTACTGTTGCCTTCTGGTCAAGATTTAGCCAGCACCAACTCTAATTGCAGACCACCATGTCCCAACATTAAGATAATGGACTTAAACTCTGAAAATGTTATAACAGTTGCTATGGTCATGGTATCTCTTCACAGCAATAGAGACCATGACTAAGACAGAAGTTGGTACCAGGGACTAGGATACTTCTGTGATAGGATTGAACATGCTTTTGTTTAAAGAAATATGGACCTTGGAGTTATTGATTTAAAAAACAGCTGGATGCTTTTAAGTACTGCTTAATGGGTCAACTAGTAGGAACATAGAAGACAGAAGCTCTGAATATAATATGATGAACCATGGGGGACTGGCTCAAGAGATTTCAGATGATAAAAATACTAATGTGTGGCCTAGAGATTGTTCTTGTGGTGTTCTGGTGATGACTGTGGCTGCCTTTGGCCCTTGTTAGATGAGTCTGCCTGAGGCTAAAGTAAAGAGTTTGTGGTTAATTTAACTGGCAGAAGAAAGCTCAAAACAGCCTAGTATAGACTCTATCGTATGGTTATTACTAGTAACCCTAATGAACACTTATAATAAAAAGGAGCAAACTGAGCAGAGTAGATTACAAAATGTAAACTTTGAGGCAAAGGGGAGTATTGGGAAGTGGAATAGAGCCAAGTCCTATGTTCACGGAGATAAATAGATTAAGAAATGGAATAAAGGGGGTGGTGATCTCAGGACAATATCCTACCTAGCTTGGGCTAGAGAGATGGCTCAGCAGCTAAAAGCACTGGGTGCTCTTCCAAAGGTGCTGAGTTCAATTCCCAGCAACCACACGGTGGCTCACAACCATCTGTAAGGAGATATAGTGCCTTATTTTGGCCTGCAGGTAGAACACTGTAAACATGAAAGGAAAGAAAGAAAGAAAGAAAGAAAGAAAGAAAGAAAGAAGGAAGGAAGGAAGGAAGGAAGGAAGGAAGGAAGGAAGGAAGGAAGGAAGGAAGGAAGGAAGGAAGGAAGGAAGGAAGGAAGGAAGGAAGGAAGGAAGGAAGGAAGGAAGGAAGGAAAAATCTAACAAAAAAAAAACCCTACACAGCTAAGTTTCCAACTTGTAAAAAGGAATTAAATAAGAGCTGAGAGCCAGGTGTAGTGGTACATGACCTTACTTCCAGCAATCAGAAAGCAGAGGCCAGCCAGTCCCTGAGTTTCAGGCTAGCCTGGTCTACAGAGAAGATTCCAGAACAGCCAAGCTTAGATAGTGAAGGAAACCACTGAAAAGAGAAAGCTGGTGAAGATGTAACTGAATGAGGGGCCATGTTCCAGACTTTACAAGCTGTAGAGCTGGGCAGTTTCAACCTCATGGAACTGGCTTTAGAGTCAAGCATAGAAGAAAGTCATTACGGAATCTCCCTCTGTAACTGAGGAAAGCTGATGAAGCCAGGCATGTGGCACTGGAGGCCTAGAGAGGCCATTGTACGAAGTCATGAAGGTAAAATCTCCTGGATTGCCTTGGAGACCCCAAGATATTAGAAATACCAGAGTTGTGGAATAATTTCCAAGGAGAGCTGCTAACAGAGAGTGGAACCAGGCTAGGCTAGAAGAAAAAAGTGTGCTGCATTCAACAAAGCTTGAAGAAGTTGGAGGTCTGACAGATCTGAAGAGCATCAGATGTGGAGATGGAATTTAGAGTTTGCCCAGTGGGTTTTCAGTCTTGCTTTGGTCCGGGATTTCTTCACTATGCTCCCTTCCCTATACTTTGGAACAGTTATGTATATCCTGTGCCATTATAATTTGGAAGTATATGACCTGCTTTTTTATTTTGATTTTACATGGAGGTTACAGTTAAAATTTTCCATAGCATTGAAGACTTTGAGCTTTGAAACAAATTTGAGACTGTTAAAGACTGGGGACTTTTGAAGTTGGACTGAATGCAGTTTTGTATTGTAATATAACTATGAGATTTTGGGGCCAGGGAGTGAAATGTGGTCGTTTGAAAGAAAATAGTAGCAATATTTATTATTGTTTGTTAGAGTGGGTGTGGTCTTGTTGGAGAAAGTGTGTCACTGTGGAGGCGGGCTTTGAGATCTCACATATGCTCCAGCCTCTCCCAGTGAGACTTTCTGTTGCCAGAACTATGTGTGCCTGCATGCCACCAGGTCCCACCAAGAAGATAATAAATAATGTCCCACCATGAACTTCTGAAAATGTAAGCCAGCCCAATTAAATGTTTTTCTTTTATAAGAGGAAGAGACACACAGAGATGGCTGATCTGAGCTCATTGACTCTGAAATGACATCTGAGAAGCCTTCATAGAAAGGAACTAAACCCTTTGAATATAGATGACAGTTGAATGGTGCGGGCAGTTTATAAGCCCAGAGTTTATTCCTGGTGCATGAACTGGCTTCTCAGAGCCCATTCCCTACAAAGGAACACCTAACTCAACCTTGATACTGGGAGAGGGAGTTGGTTCTACCTCAACTGGACATGCCAGACCAAATTGACTCACCGTGGGCTTTCTTGCCCTCCTTGGTGAATGGATGGGGGATAGGGTGGAGGGGAGGCTGCGGGAAGAAGGAAGGGAGGGTAAGTAGTGGTAGGTATGGAAAAAACTTGTTAAACAAAAATTAAAACAACACAAAAAAATTTATTAATTATTTCAATGGGACAATTCCACTAGGCACATTGTGATACTGTATTGTGAATGAATTCGCGTTTTCCTAAAGACTAGCTGTGGAGAGACCATTTCCTTGGGTTTGTTTGTCTGTCACTTTGGTATTCTCCTCTGTTGTGCATTTATTCAAATATTTGAATTTTAATCTTAAATTCTGAGAAATATTTCTTCCTTAGCATGGGTGAGGCCTTGTGTTCAAGTCCTAGCACACAAAAAGATAAAAGTTACTTATACATATTGGATAAACTGTAAGATTTGTCCTTTTATCTGGCTCCTTTGACTACTGTCAGAGCGGGCTATTGCCAAGAGAATGGAATAACTTTTAAGAAAAAATAATCCAATCCACAAACTCCTGCTTGGTACTTTTTGGAACACCATTGGAGTATTTTGTCTGTCTCAAAAATACATTCTCATACATTTTGTTTTGGTGTTACTTTATCTTTAAGACATATAAAAATCATGTTCAAAGCCAACAAGTTGGTGTGCTCATGTGTCTCTTCACAACAACAGGAGCCATGAGACACGAACCACAACATGACAAGTTGTGACAACAGAAAACAGATACTGAAATGGCACACAACAGAAGCAGGGCGGAGATCCACTCCAAGGGGCACTGCCACTGACCAACTCCAGAGGCCTAGTTCCATCAAAAAGTACCAACAATGCACATAATCAACACAATATATCTTTCTCCAAAAGTGGGTTCTCCCATGGAAATATTCCCTGAGAAAAGCAACTTAGATGATTTCAAAATGGCTGTTATAAAAATGTTCAGGAAACTCAGAGAATGTGAATAAATGCTAGCATGAAGACTGTATAAAATGAGAACCATCGAATGAAATAGGTCAACTTATACAGATAGAATTTACTAAGGGGATGGAATTTCTGAGGAAAAGCCAAACTGGGAAAAAAAAAAAAAACTTAATGAAAATTTCAGCAAATCAAATAAAAATCTCAATGGAAAGTCTCATCAATAGAATGGAGCGAGTTGAGTAGAAAATGTCAGGGCCTGAGGACAAGGCAGAAGAACTGGGTCACTCAGCCAAAGAAAATGTTAAACCTTCAAAATGTAAATGAGACATGCAGGGACAGTAGAAAATCATTAAAAGGCCAAATTTATACACAACAGGTACAAAGGAAGGAGAAGAAACCCAGGTAAAAGGAACATACAATATTTTCAACAAGTAACTGGAAGGAAATATCTAAAATCTAAGGAAACTTTTACCACTCAAGGTTTAAGAGGCATACAGAACACAAAATAGACCTGGTCGTGAAAAGAAAACCATCCCACAATTTATTATAGGCAAAAGACTAAATGTATAAAACACAGAAAGGTCGTTGAAAGCTGCAGGAAAGAAAAATCAAGTTACTCACAAAGCCAAGCCCACAGCATAGCTACTGATTTCCAATGGAGGTTTTAAAAGCCTGAAAGGCTTGGACTGCTGGTCTTTGAGTTATGAAAGAGCACAGATTTCAGGCCAGACTATTATACACAACAAAACTATCAGTCATAATTGTAAGAAAAAGAAAATATTCCACAATCAAAACAAATTAAAGGAATTTATAACAACTAAATGAGTTCTGCAAAGGGATGCTGGAAGAAATACTTGGTATGAAAAATTAGCTGCAGCCAAGAGGTCACGGGCAATAAAGAGACCTCTTTTGATTAACTGTTCTGGAATTAAAGAACAGGACAATGACAGGAACTGACACACATTGTTCGGTAACAACCCTAAACTTAATGCTCTCTATTCCCCAATAGACACAGACTAGCAGATTGGATTGAAAAATAGGTCCCATCTTTTTGCTGCCTCCAAAAAGCATATCTCACCATCAATGATCGATATAACCTTACAATAAAAGAATGAAAATGTATTTCATGAAAATTGAACTGAGAAACAGTCAGGCATAGCTTTTCTAATATCTGAAAAAAATAAAATTCAAATCAATTGTCAAAGAAGATGAGGAAGTTTGCTTCATAATCATTAAAAGAAAACCCACCAAGAAGATACTACAATTCCACACATTTTATGCACCAAGCTCAAATGTACCCAGTTTCATAAAAGTATACTGTTAGATTTAAAGCCACAGACTAATCCCAACATAGTGATAGTGTGTGACTTGAATATCCAGCTCTCACCAAAAAACAGGTCATCCAGACAAAACCTAAACAGAGAATCAATGGAGTTAAATTACATAATAAATTAAACTGACCTAACAGACATCTACAAAACATTCCATTCAAAAAATTAAAGGATACACATTCTTCTTAGCACCCCATGGAACCTTCTCCAAAATCAGTCACACACAAGGAAAGAGGCAACAGATACAAAAAAAAAAAAAACGTAGCACATCCCACATTCTATCTGACCAGAATGGAATACGGCAGGATATCGACAGCAAGAGAAGCTACAGACAGTGCACAGACTCATGGGAACTAAAAAACACTACAATAATTGGGTCAGGAAAAAATAGAAGAGGAAAATTTAAAATTCCTGAATGAAAATATAAATGTAACATATCAAAGAAGGCAGTCCTAAGAGGACAGTCCATAGCATAGCACAAAGTTGAGCGAGAGGGGGGGTGGAGATCTCCAACTAATAATTTGAAGGTTTTGGAAAGACAAGAACAAATAACACCGACAAGCAGAAGCTGGGAAAAGGTAATCAAAATAGTGGCTGAAATTAATGAGTTAGAAACAGAAACAAAACAGAGTCAATGAAAATAATGAGTTGGTTCTCTGTGAAGATAAACAAGATTGCCAAACTTTTTGAGTAATTTGACCAAAAGAATGAGTGAGAAGACCCAAATTAAATTATAAATAAAAAGGGAAATATTATAACAGGCATTGGGAAAATCCAGAGAATCATAAATACGTTAAAATCTATATTTGAGCTTGGCTGGGTGGAAAGAAATCCACCATGAGCTACCACGGGTTTCTAGGCCCAGGTGGGCATGGGGCCTGGCACTGAGCAATTGGGCACCATTTTGGTGAGTGAGTACAGGGGAGATGGGAGAGATAAAGATGCAAAATAATTCGTGTGCTAAGAAGGGAGGCAGATCTGAAGAGTCGAGGGCCATGAGGGATGAACTGATATAGATGCCTGATTACCACCTGAGTCCGTGTTGATGTCCGGGAGTGGGCTGCTGGCCCATGACCTGGACACAGCCGTGGGGAGTCTGTGTTGATGTCTGGTGGCTTCTGTTACCACTGAAGACCCTGCAGACACCCGAAGCCTGGGCCACTACCTATGACCACTTCTGGTGTCTGAGAGAGGTGTCCCCACAAGGACCACACAAATCTAAGAGACCTGTGCTGCCACCTGGGACCATGGGGCCAGGCCAGTCCAGGAAGGGAAGATATTTCCCTCCTGTTGCCCCTTCCCCACATTCCTCCACCTGTTCCCAGGAGTCACGAGAGTGAGAGAGCTAGTCCTGTTCTTCACCAGCTGTAGCACTCAGGAGCGCAGGCCCTATACCTCACTGGGGCAGCATAATAGAGCTGACCCTGTTGATGAGGGTTCAGGTGAGCT
Organism: Phyllotis vaccarum; assembly: GCA_033318265.1. Lineage (NCBI taxonomy): Eukaryota > Metazoa > Chordata > Mammalia > Rodentia > Cricetidae > Phyllotis > Phyllotis vaccarum. Next base: position 57,713,664 of record JARWLC010000011.1, read on the forward strand.
GGCCCTGCCTAACCCCCCCGTATGCCATATGGTGGCATGGGTGAGGAAATATGTTCTCCACATACTCACCCATTGCCACCTGTGGGAGGCATGAGAGGTGGCCTGGGGGCATGGAAACATAGCCTGCCCCTCTCCAAGACAGCAGTTGGAAAGTAGCCCTGTGCCTCACCTGAATAAAACAGTAGAGCTGGCCCAGGTAGTGTGAATAGGATGTCCAAGAAGAGCCCCAGTGAGGGCCTAGTATCAACAGTGTGGCAGAGGTCAGGGGCCTTGGAGCAGGACGATGATCCATCACAATGGACACTTGAAAGTAAAGTTGTGTGAATTAAAGGATATACTGGGTTTTTCACTGGGCCACTCAAAGCTTCCACACTGAGATTGTTTGTTTTGTGGTTTTTGGTTTCTTTGGTTTTTATTTTAGCTTTGGTTTTTGGGTTTTTAAGTTTTGTTATTGGAGGGGGGGTATTGAAGAGCAGAGGGCAGAATCCAAGCAAGAAGTCAGGGAGATAAGTGGAGGTAAAACCCACAAAGAATCAAACAGTTTTTAAAAATCTATATTTGAAAATCTAAAAGAAAAGATGAATTTTGAGATATGTATGACCTACCAATTAAAGTTAATTTAAGCTAGAGTGAATCATTTAAACAGACCCATTGCAACAAAAAAAATAAAATAAAATAAAAGCAGTAAATTAAAATATTCCAGCTTTCAAAAGCCCAGGGTCAGACAAATTCACTGGAGACTGTCAAGGAAGTAACATTAATATTCATCAAGCTACTCCGTAAATAGAAGGGGGGGGGGTTTCTTCCAAATTCTTTCTCCAAAGCTTATATCACTGTGATACCAAAAGCAGATGAAGAATAAAAAGAAAAGAGAATTAGCTCCACACCAAAAGCCATGACTCTTTAAGAAAAGACTCAGTTCCAAGCATGGGACATGACTCGTCATGTTGTTGGTCAGAGCAGCCAAAGAGACACCCAAAACAGATAGGCTCTTGCCATTGTCCTTCATTGCCTGCCAAGAACTTGAAGATAATACCCTACCGATGAAGACATCGCACACTTCTGACACAGGAGTTGGAGCAACTGAGATGAAACTGACTGACCAGGAAGCCTCCTCCTTGCCCGATGTTGTGCAAGGTGCCTTGGGAGAATATCAGCCAATTTCTCCACCCAGCTGTACAGCCTACAATCCACAATGAGCAACATAGCCAGGTGTAGTAAGAGGGATTTCGTGCCTGATACTGTACTTAGTCCATTGCCTATGGTTGGTGAGGTTGTGCACCTCGGAGTGTAACCTACTAGTACCATTTTCCTAACCACTATAATTCGTCCCTGCCTTACCACAGTTAAGTGTAGCTATCACCCTTCATCAAAAAAAGCTTCTTTTTACAGCACATGAAAACTGTTAGAGCGAGCCACTCTAGTCAAAATGCAGAGAACAAAGAACAGTGGGTACAAGCACAACTGACATATTGACAATGCAGCCCCAACACTTAAGACTTGGGGAACATTGTGGAAAATACGGAAGAAAAGTGTTGAGGCGAAGTACCAGGACACCTGCTGTGAGACAGTGCCCTCTGTGTGACAGGGGAGCCTCATCCACGACATTTCGAAAACTCGCTGCCTTGTGTTACTTGTGCTTTTTCATTGGCTCCCTTTTCCTCAGTTGCTCGTTTTTGCCCCAGTCGGCTTGTTTGCTTATATTCTCTATTATTTTTATGTAGATGCCTGTTTGTATTCTAACAAGAGAAAGAAGGGGTATGGATTTGGGTGGGTGAGGAAGTGGGGAGGGTCTGGGAGGAGTTGGAAGAGGGAAAACCATAATCAGAATATATTGTATGAAAAAATCCATTTTCCATTTTTTAAAAAGAAAATATGAAGAAGAGAGAAATATGTGATTGCCTAAAAAAGACCTCACAATGACAAGACTAATTGACATGCCAGTGTAGATTGGAGAAGTCTCCCAAGGCCCTACTTCTAGATGAAGAGCTACAGGCAACTAGGGACTATAAAGAGGGAGAACTAGTCTTCTCCAGGGAAAATCCTCTGAGAGGTTGTCTAGTCCCAAGTGGCCAGCCCTAAACATTTGCACATAAGAGCAATGCCAAGTGGACTCGGCAGGCTCTTCCCGGCCCCCTCTGTGTGTGTGTGTGTGTGATAATTTAAAAAGAGGTCAAAAAAAGATCAAAGTTTTTGAAAAGTTAGGGACTACATGGAAGGAGTTAAAGGGTAAGAAAGTCTTAGTTGGGTTTTACTGTTGTGAAGAGACACCATAACCACCACAACTCTCATAAAAGAAACAGTTAATTGTAGTAGCTGGCTTACAGTTTCAGGGGTTCAGTCCATTATCATCATGGTGGGGAGCATGGTGGCATGCAGGCAAACATGGTGCTGGGGTTCAGAGTGCTACATCTTACAGGCAACAGGAAGTCAACTGAGACACTGGGCAGTATCCTGAGCATTGAAAACCTCAAAGCCCACACACACACTTCCTCCAACAAAGATATACTCACTCCAACAAAGTCACCCTCCTAACAGTGCCACTCCCTGTGAGGTTATGAGGAAGAGGGAAAAATTACATCCAAACTGTCACATAGGAGAGGGGAAATGGTGCAAATACAGTATTCATGTATGAAACTCTCCAAAAAGACTAATTTAGATTAGAAAACAAAGGGGAGAAAGGATGTAAAGTTGAGGTAAGGAAGAGAGGGGGAGTAGATCAAGAAGAAGATAGGAGGAAAATTTGGGGATGAATGTGATCAAAATATACCGTATGAAATTCCCAAAGACCAAATAAAATTATACAATTTCTTTGACGAACATAGACACAAAAATTCTCAATAAAATACTTGCAAATGAAATCCAAGAGTTCATCAAAAATACCCACAGTAATCAAGTTGGCTTCATCTCAAAGATTTAGGGATAGTCCAATATGTAAATCAGTGAAAGTAATCCACAGCAGAAACAGACTCAAGAGTAAAAACAACATAACTGTCTCAATAGAGACAGGAAAGAACTTTGAGAAAACCCAACACCCCTTGATGATTCAAGCCATAGAGAATCTAGGACCACGGGGGACATGCTTCAACACAATAAAGGCAACACACAGTAAGCTCAGAGCCAGCATAAGGCAAGAGAAGATAAAAGAAGATACAAATAGGAAATGAAGAAGTCAAAGCATCCTTTATGCATATTGTATACATATGAAGGCTCCACCAGAAAAAACTCCCACAGCAATCAACACACTCATCAATGTAACCGGGGATGAAATCAAAAGAAGAAGATGGTTGTGTGAGGGGAGCAAAGAGGGAGATGAAAGAGATGGAAATCTCCAGAGAGGAAGCCAATGTGGGGTTGGAAAGAGACCGGGTGCTAGGGAAACCTCCAAGAACTCACAGGATGTCCCTGACTAGCCTCCAAACAGTATTGGAGGGGGTGCCTAAACAGGACTTCTCATACAATCAAATGAATAGCCGCCCTAAATGTCAGCACAGAACCTACATCCAACAAAGAGTAGAAGTGGAGGCAGAGATCCATGACTGAGCACTGGGCAGAACTCCTGGTCCAGCTGAGAGCAGGGGAGGAGAGTCTGTATGAGCAGGAGATAGGGATCATGAGGAAAATTCCCACGGTGATGGCTGGCTGGAGCGCTGGGGAGCTCACTGAATCAAGAACAGCCACTAGAGATCCGTGGGAGAAAGGAACTAGGCTCTCCAAGGGTAGGCAACTGTCATTTGGCATGGGCAGCATGTGGAGCCTCAAGGGGTGTGATGAGACTATGTTCCTGTGCATGGGCTGACACCTTGGAGCCTATTCCCTGCAGAGGAACACCTAACCCATTCTTGATTTTGGGATGAGGAAATCAGACTTGCCTGGAGAGGACCTGCCACGCTGAGCTGACCTACCTTGGAACTTCTTTCCCTTTAGGGGAGGAGATGGGTGGATGGTGAGAGGGAGGCTGAAGGCTGACTGAGAGGGACTGGGAGGAGGAAAGGGGAGGGAGAGCAGGCGATACATGGATAAAAAAGATATTTTTCTATAAAGAATTAAAAAGATTGTTAAAAAAAATCAACAACATTCCTACAAAGATACTGATAAAAAAAATTCAGAGAAATAATTTCATTCACAATAGCCTCTTTTTAAAAAAATGGAATAATTCCAATCAAAGAAGTAAAAATGTATGCAACAAAAAGTCTGAGGAACTGAGGAAGATACCATAAGAGGGACAGACTTCCATATGCAAGAGCTGGTGGCATTAATGCTAGACAGCCATCCTATCAAAAGCAATCAGCCGATTCAGCACAGCCTCCACCAAACGTTCAATGCAGTTCTTCACAGAAATTGAAAAAATAATCTTAACCTCAATTTTACCTGCAACCCTTATCATGAAATATAACATCCAGCCTCAAGGGAATAGAATACAATCTGCTTCATGAGGGGGGTGGGTATGTACTGTTTTCCTACCGCACTTAACTCACGGTATTTTGATCTCAGTTCTGACACATAAATGTATTTTCTTCACTTCAGAATTGTTTTGTGTTTTGTCTCCTATAATATTTTTTGATATTTCTTAGGGTTTGTATTTTATTCCAGTGCTTAACTCAAGCAATTTAAAGTGTTATTTAGTCTTTTTTTAACTTCCTATTAGTTATGTCAACTTTTAGTTAATATTATCTTTTGTTCATATTTATATTTGCATATATTTAACTGTGTGCATCATATTATCATGTTAAATTCCTCACTGCAGGGAGATATATTTTTCTTGCCTCCTTAATGATGGTCTTGGAAGTGTGAACTGATTTGGCCAATGAAATCTTAGCAAATGGGACATAAGAAGCCAGAAGGGTGACTTTGCTTGGCTTGATCTCCTATGTCTATGGCCTGTGCTGTCAGAGGACCTTTTTCTGGGTGGTTGCTGCCCTTGTGCCTGGGTCCAGAACTAATGAATGTGAATATCTGAACTCAGCCCACAACTGACAACCAAATCCAGATGGTCTGCAGCCCGGGGCAAAGGGACCCAACATCTCTACTTTGGATGAGCCCAAACCAGTGACAGATGGGTCCGTGTAAGAATGAATACTCTGAATTTAGCTGTTATATAGAAAAGACAGCTGCTATTTTTGTGCCCCTCCTTTGAGCCAATATATTATTGCACCTAGTTCTGACATGAATGAAACATTTTTCTCCTATTTTCTTTACATTTTCCTGTCCTGTTCTCAGTTCCATCGTTTTTATAGTTTTACATCATGTTAGATTTACAGCCAATTCTGCCAACTAAATAATCACATTATTATTAGTCTCCATCCCACAGTCAAATAGAGCTATCTGATGCTCACTGAGATTCTTGGAAAACAGTTTCTTTAATATTTTGGTTGGCTAAAGTTTACTGGGTTTTTTTTTTTTTTTTCTTACAAGAGGAATCAGTAACAGACTCTAGAGCTCTTGTGTTATTGAACTTGTCTTTCTGAAGCTTTCATATGTAAGGAGGATTTTGGGTTGATTGGTTGGTTTGTTGGTTGGTTGGTTGGTTGGTTGGTTGGTTGGTTGGTTGAGTTGGTTGGTTGGGTTGGTTGGTTGGTTGGTTGGTTGGTTGGTTGGTTGGTTGAGTTGGTTGGTTGGGTTGGTTGGTTGGTTGGTTGAGTTGGTGGGTTGAGTTGGTGGGTTGGTTGGTTGGTTGGTTGGTTGGTTGGTTGGTTGAGTTGGTTGGTTGGTTGGGTTGGTTGGTTGGTTGGTTGAGTTGGTGGGTTGAGTTGGTGGGTTGGTTGGTAGGTTGGTTGGTTGGTTGGTTGGTTGGTTGGTTGGTTGGTTGAGTTGGTTGGTTGGTTGGTTGGTTGGTTGGTTGAGTTGGTGGGTTGGTGGGTTGGTTGGTTGGTTGGTTGGTTGGTTGGTTGGTTGGTTGGTTGAGTTGGTGGGTTGGTGGGTTGGTTGGTTGGTTGGTTGGTTGGTTGGTTGGTTGAGTTGGGTTTGAGTTTGGGTTAGGGTTTTGGGGGTTTTGTTCTGTTTTTATTTTGTCTTTGTTTTACTAGTTATAAAAGTCATCGGTTCACGTTCACTTTCGTCAAATGTTGTTTAAGTGTTGTCCTACTGTAGCCTGTAATTAAGTGTGCTTGGGAAATCTAAAATCAGCCAAATGAAACAAGTTTCTGCATGTGAGAAAGTAGCAGGAGTCTTCCCACGTGACATGCGCAGCTTCCCTAGTCACACCTCATCGCTCACCAGCACTGCCCTAGGTGTTTCTTTTCTTACACATAAGATGTATTTGGAGAAGTATGGGGGTTACTTTGGGAAGGTGTCCTTGACTTATCACTTTTTTTTGTTTCTTTTTATTTGTTTTATATATTCTCTGGGGCCTCAAATCATGTGCTATCTATCCCATGGCTTTGCACATGCCAGGAAATTGCTCTACCACTGAGACACATTCTCTGTCCCGGTATGTGCATATCTGGTCTGTTTCTAGATCAATCACTGTCTAATGTTTAATCGGACACTCCCTTTATTTGCATGTTGTTCTTACAATCTTCCCATCCCAACTTCTCAATATGTTTTGTGAATATTCGTTCTTTTTCAATATTTATATGTAGGGTGGTTTAATCCACCACCACCACCCCCCAGCTTTGGGCACACCTCATTCTGTTTTTTGCTTTGTATCTGCATTTCTGAGCAACTTCACACTGGTTGTTCATAGATGCTTCTACTTCCTTTATATTTAGTTTGTGATAGAATGCTTGTTTATAATTTTAATTTGTTCCATGTCTGTCTTAGAATGGTGTTCTTTATTTATAAAATCTGCTGCTTCTTTCCCCCCTTTTAATCCCTGTAGTTTCTTTGCAGACTCTAGTACTAGGTTTTTCCCATTGTCTATTATATAATAACTTCCATCTTTGTCATAACCCATACACAGTGGTTCTCTGAGTCAAGTGTTTTATAAAATTGCTGTATGCCTAGAGGCCAGGGGGGTCAGATTATAATTGATTTGACTCAGAGGCTGTCTTTTTCTTTGCTACAAAATTATACCACTGCTTCTATAAGCAGATAGTTTTAATATGCTTCCATGTGAGACCTGGCATGAGTGGCAGTTTGTATCTGTACCTGCATTCATCTGCTGCAGCATGTCATATATCTGTACCATCACTGTGATAGAATGGGTGACACGAGTGTAGTGCCCTACTCCTTGATGTTAGACTCAACCATGCAACTTATTTCAACTGATGAGCCATCGGTGGGCATGTCATGATCAGGGACATGAGCTGCCCTTAAGTGTTCAGCCTACCCTCTTGGTTATCATCACAAGAAGAATCTGCCTTGAACAGCCATTGCTTTAAGGATGTTTAGATCACATGGAGCTAACCAGCACCCAACCCTTCAGTCTGGAGTCTAATTAAACTTAGAACAGCCCAGACAACTCAACTTCAGACACCCGGAAGGCACAGAAGCAATAAACTGTATTGAGTTGGTTGAGTTTTGCAGATGTTTGTGATGTAGCGAGAGCTGAGAGATACATTCAGAGTCCTCCCTTCTCAATCTGACCAAGTCTGAAATAGGAAAGCTTATCTCTCTTTCTTCATACCCTGTTTCTTATCAAGTTCTCTCTGCTTCTGGCTACTTCCTTTCACATAGCTTCTGTATGCTTTGGGGATCTTTACAAAACACTCCTCCATATGTCTCCTAGCTTCACTGAAGAAGTTTAAAATTTTACCTCCTGTTCTCTTTATTACCTTGAGTGGCTTCAAAACAAAAGAGTTGAATATCATCTATTTTCAAATGCATATTCGCCCTCCTTCTAGAATAAAAAGGTAGTACAGAGCCTCAAAACAGCATGGCTTTGAAATCAGACAAACTTGGACCAAATCCTGGTATAGCACCAGGCTGCATGAATTTGAAAGACTTGCTTTAATCTCTCTGGGCTTTAGTGTATCTCTCAATTTATAAAGATTTAGCAACATGTGTCTCAAAGAAGTATAGAAAGGACATCTTAAGAAAATTGGTGTGAAAATGTGGACGGTTTCCAACAGTGCAAATAATGAAAAAATGTCATGTGATAATGCTTTTGTTGTGCTATTGGTGATGGTCAGGGAACAAAATGTCAAGAAAAATGGTTTGAAGCATGAGGGTGAGGGGGGCAAGAGACAGAGTGGGCCATTGATTCTTTCAGAAGGTGGCTTTGTGAACACTCTGTCCCTCTTCTTCATGTTTCTATGTTCTTGCCTCACAACCTCGGTTCTAAGGACGGAGCAAGTGGTCCAAATCCAGACAGCACCTCTTTGCCTAACCACTGTCCCCTGGTTCTCTGATAAGGATGTGGCTCACTTAGCACCAATGAGATTGTAGGTATTCACAGGCAGCTTCAGGAAAGCAAGAGTTTCATCTTCTGAGATGTATAAGAGCAGCCATCTGCATCACATCCCAGAAGATTCTGGCAATTATCTCACAGCTAACAAGAAAGAGAAACGGTCTTGGGCTGGCAGAGCAGAGAGGAAATACAGATAGAAAAATATCCTGAATGCTTGGTGACCACTGAGCAGCTCTGTCAAACCAGCACAGAGGTCCTCCAGCCTGGCTACGTGAAGTTATAAAAGCCAGATAATGTGTTGCTTAAATCACTTAAGCTTACTTACATTTAGTTTTGTTGTGGTTACCTGCAACTGAATGAATCCTGCCACATTACCAGATATTGAAGCTTCTATATTAATCCATGACCCATTATTACTTAATAAATTACTTGAAACTAGATTTAATTTGTAAATTAAAAAAAAATGTTCATTTAGAGGCTGGGCAAAACGAGTGAAGTATTTTCTGCGCAAACATGAGGATCTGAGACTGGATCCCTGTAGTATTATGTTTCTGGCTGAGCTTTTCTGGCCTAGCCCTGAGGTTCTGACCCACAGTCCCGCAGTTCACAGTCCTGCAGAATCACACAGATGCTTATATTAATTATACCCTACTTGCTGATTGGCCTAGGGCCCAGGCATATAACTTGCTCTTTACTCTTAAACTAACCCATGATTCTTATCTTGTTCAGCCATGTGGCTCGGTACCTTTTCTCAACAACATTTCAACTTCTTTCCTCTACATCTCACTGGTGTCTCTCTGGTGTCTCTGCCCTACTCTTCCTGTTCCCAGAGTTTTCTTAGTCTGGTAGCCCCGCCCATCCTGTCTGCCTTCAGCCAATCAGCATTTGTATTAAACCAGTAGGTGGGACAATTATTTACAATGTAACATAATCCTACTACAGATTCCCAGCACCCATAGAAAAGCTGAGTGTAGTGATTCACACCTGTAACCCCAGAAATGATAAATGAAAACAGGCAAATCTGAAGGGCTCACTGACCAGCCAGTCTAGCCTACTTGGCCAGTTCTAGGCCTGTGAGAGATTTCGTTTCCTACCCCCAGTAGAGGTAGAAGAAATGGAAGCAGAGTACTTAGTAGCATCTTCTAGCCACACACGTGCACACTTGTAAACACACACACAGCAACATCTGCCCAGCCCTTTGCTCTACACTGTCACCTAATCCTCACGGGACCCTTGTAAAGTAAGTGCCACTGGCTCTTTAAATAAGCCATAAAACTGAAACAGCCATTTGAGCTATTTAGTTGCAGGTGAACAGAGTGGTGAATTCATAAGTCAGACTTACATTCCCCTGCCTCCAAAGTGGAATATGTAAACACTATGTAAAACTGTCTCAAAAATGCATTTGCTGAGCTTCCTCTATATGCCAGTCACCAGAGGCTCAGGGACTCAGACAGTGGCTGCTTGGGAGGTGCATATGGGTTGGTGGCAGAAATAAAGACACAGGTGAGGGTACCAGTTGTACCTCCAGCATCTATCACCTAAGACCACCAATGTTATTTCAAGTATCTACTGAATGGAGAGGACATGTGTCTTTCCTGAAAGCCCACCACATACCAAAGCTGTGCTATGGGTTTTGTATATTTGAAAGGATGCATAACTAGGTCCATGTTCTCTGGAACCAGTTAAATGAATGTGAACCCCAAGCCTGCCTTCCTTGCTGGATGTCTTCATCCAGGCCCCTGGACTTCACTGTCTGTTTTTCTTCTGTAACTGAGAGCTTTAACAGCATCTACCTCATTGGAGTGTTGTAAGGTAGTATGGGTAAATAGCTTAATACAATTCTAGGCATATCAGGCTTTTTTCCCCTTTATGAATAAATTATAGCTGCTATCTTTTTTAAAGAACCCCCTCTTGGTCCATGTGAAATAAGGGTTTGTGTCTTCCAATAGGGGGCACACTGAGACTCAAGTAATAAAATGACTCCTACTGGGGAAAGTGGCTGAGAAAGTTGAATAAAGTCAGTCTGGCTGAGGGCAGGCAAATGTTCTCTCTACTCCCCTCCCTCACTTCCAACTTACAAGTGTGGTGCCAACACTCAAGATTGATATCCAGGTGAATAACACAAGAAGAAAATCAAAAGTTCCATCATAGGCTAACAAAGTCAGGCTATTGACAACCAGAAACACGGAACCACCCGGCCATGTCCCATTTTGCTTTTGACACTGAGTTCCACCTGTCAGCCCAGGTATCCACCTGTCTATTCATCTTTTCATTTGTTCACTTATTCAGTCACTCACTAGTAAATATTTACCTTTTTAAATGAAATTTCATAGTCCATATAATGATGACACATTGGTTGCAAGAGGACCATAAGGTGACTACATAACAGGACTTATCATAAGTGTACATTTTGTAGATTTGTAATTCAGAATTCATTTACTACTTACTTCCTATGCCCAACCCTCCCCAAAGGAAAATTAGTCATGAAATATTTTTCAATTTCTAAAACAAAGAACTTGCTGTTTGTGTAATTAACATATCCTACTTTACTAGTTTAACATACATATATTTTTCTTGGACTTTAAATGAAACAGTTCCAATTTCCCATGCAACTTCCTGTGGTCTAAATGTTGTCATTCTTCCCCAAGATTCCTAACTGGGAGGTGACTGGATGATTAGGACTCATGAAATTAGTGTCCTTGTAAAAGAAGTCCTGTTCCCCTTCTGCTGCATGAGCACACAACAAGAAAGAACTGTGAGCCAGAAAAAAAGCCCCCATCAAACCCCACTTCTCCTGGCCCTTTATCATGGACTTCCCAGCCTCCAGGTTGTGAAAGATAAATTCTTGTTCAAAAACTATCTAATATATATTTCACTATAGTAGACCAAATGGAGAGGCATATTACCCATCAAGTGAATGTCTTTCTTCCATCCCTGAATAGCCCTAAGTACCTTCAGCGTATTCATCCAGTCTAAGGAGGTAGATGAGGTGAACACCATCAAAAGATTAAAAACACAAATAGTTCTTATTGACCCATCTAGTCTGCACAGGCAACAAATGAGGCCACACCTGCTGTGTCTCCGGGAGTCATTATATTAAGACTGTATCTACCGTATACGTGCATCTTCATTGCTGGATCTGTAATAGTTTCTCTGGGTGAAGAATAAGAATAGAGGAAAACTCTTCCTATGTGTTTTTCTCCATTGCAGAATCTTCATCAAGTCTCTGCATTCTGTCATGAAGCTCCCTGGGGACTCGATTCTTTCAGCGTTCACTACCAATCTTCCATTAATCAGCTGTGATCCGAAGTCTGTGTTAGGGAGTCACCCGAGTCCATAGATCTACATAGGTCTGTCAGATAGCTTTTACAAAAGAGTGAGTGGGGCAGAGCATCAGGTTCAATGTTGCCTCACAGACCAAGAGGATCATCCCACCTACAGAACCTCCACTTGGCCTCTCATCTCATCGTTAGCTGGTACACAGGAAATTCTGCCCTTTCTCAGGCCTCATTCCCACCTACTTCCTGTTCCCTGAATTATTTATAGTCACAATGCCCATATTCTTGCTATGTATCTGCCTAGAGACTGATGATAGCCAATTTCCCACACTAGAGAACACACCAAGAAATATCATGATGTCCTAATTTCATACAATATTATTTTCTGGGACTCTAGATTATTATTCTGTGAGATAGAGGTATGATAAGGGATCCATGGGATGTTGGGGCATTTCAAAGACTTATTCTGGGCACTGTATAAAAAAATGGTTTCTGAAGTGTCCAACACCATGTTTGACTAAAATAAAAACACCAGTGTCAGCTCTCTTCTCTGTACTTCACATGACTTCATTTTCTTTGAAACTAAAACTTCTCTTCTAATTGCCATTGACTTCCTATGTCAGTCTCTAGCCCATAACCCATTGCTCTCCCTCCCCGCCTGCTCCCTCCTACATTCCTTTTGTTCAAACCAAAGATGACTTTTCTTCCCACCTGTTTAAGTCTTGCTGCCTCCTACACTGATGAATTCAGCTAGACTGAAAAGGAGGGTTCTTCCTCCATAAAACCCCAATTAATCAATCATCCAAGGCTGAGCAATTTGGTGTGATGGTATTTAGTGGGAAGAAGAGCTCTGTTACTGTCAGCTCTGGGATATGACATTAACAGCAGAAAGGCCTAGGAAAAGTAATTTTACTTTTATACACCTCAATTTGCTCATTCATTGTTCCCTAATTCTTAAGACTGATAAGAACAAAAATTACCCAGAGATGTCCCCTGGGCAAAGACTGATGTCCAGGTGAATGTTGATATAAATTAAGGATGCCTATACAGATAGGCCAGGTGCCAAGCCTGTTCAAACCAGCTAGCATATAGGTCCAAAGTACCCACAACAACAGTAAAATAGGAAAATAATACACACTTAGACAACACAGTGCACACCAATACAAATGTAAGCAGACACACAACGAATGTCAAAACCATTCACTTCTTAGAAGTTTCTCTATCCAGTCTGGCAGGTCCTGCAGCCATTTAGTTCCAAATAATCATACAAAGGCTTATATTAATTGTAAACTGTTAGGCCTATGGCTCAGGACTATTACTTGCTAACTCTTAAACTAACCGTGATTCTTATCCATGTTTAGCCACGTGGCTTGGTACCTTCTCTCAGAGCAGCATTCAGGTCTTCCTCTGTCTCTGGCTGTTGTCTATTCTCTTCTTCTTCTTCCCAGAATTCTCCTTGTTTGGCTGCCCTGCCTATACTTCCTGTCTGCCTGGCTTCTGGACAATCAGCATTTTATTAAACCAATATTTACAGTGACAGATATTTACAGCGTACAAGAACATAGTTCCACAGAAGGGGTCCAAGCAGAAGGTTGTAGACCATAGCCCTAAAGTTTATCCCCATTAAATAGCTCAATCTGCAGCTGTTTCTGGAACCACAATCATTTGTATGCCATTACTACCCTGCTAGTATAGTCCATGTGTAATGTCATGTTCTAACATTGTTTACAGTTCCTAAAACACTATGAGGAATGCTTGTGTCTTGTGACCACATTCAATCTTAAAAGAAGTGTGGTCACACAACAACCTTTCCTGGTATTTTTCCTTGAGTTTAACATAAACACAATGCCATTGCCAGAGCATCCAGGATCCTGCCTGTAGGGAGCTGAAAAGCCAGATGGACATTGCAGGGTTCAACTCTCTGATCCCCTTCAATAACATAGGACTTGAATTTTTGTTCTGCCTCACTAAGATCATGGAGTGAAGTAGAGTGTACTTTGTCACATGTGAGGAACTGATTTGTCCCTGGTTGCATTTTCTTTTTCAAGCCTTTCATTCTGCCTTTCCATTCATGTCTTGACAGATGCAGAAATGTCTCTCCCTCAACTCACTGAATCTTTTCAATTCTGGATTGTGTAGTTTTTATTGTCTGTGTCAACCATACAGACAAATGTGATTCTCCATCAGCACTGTCTACATTCTGTTAAAGACCATCAAGCCCCCTTCTGCCCTCGGTCTTTCATCGCCACTTATCCCTCCTTTGTGCAGCAGCTCATTTGTTCATTTGTTTCAAGAGAAAATCAACAGATCATATTTTATGTCTTGAATAATTTTCTCTGTTATATTAGAAAAGAAAGGATGGTCTAAGATCACAATGAAATTAGAAATTTAAAAAACAGAAATAAAATCGTCAAATATTTTTAAAGAACACATTTCTAAATATTACAAAGATTAAGACTCAAAGTTAAGCACACTTTAAGCTAAAGGGAAAATGTAATTATCAGAATGTGTAGGTCACATAAATACAACTGTTCCTCTACAGTACTCTGCTAAACTGTTCTGATAAAGCAATGTTGCAATAAAATAACTTCTAAAGGTTTTCTGTTATGCTCATAAATCAGTGCCTTACTCAGCCACTATAAGAGAAGCTTCCTCCAGCAGCAGATGGGAACAAATACAGAGACCCACAGCCAAACATTAACACATATGAATTCACAGAGACTAGGGCAGCATGCACAGGGCCTGCATGGGTCTATAGCATCTGGGATGCCAGCACTGAGAGGGGAAGTAGACAGAAACTCCCATTCCTAACCCAGAAGTGATCTCCAACTGGTAACCACTCACAAATGAAACACTTGTTTTTTCCAATGGAGTCTCACTGGGTATCCGAACCACACTTACAGCAAGCTCCATGCCCTGCAGTTCCCAGTCAGCATAAAACAAAAAATCAATGGTATTTTTGGAGGTTCTTTGTCACATAATGCTTGGTCAGGGATTTTATTTTCCTTGCAGTTCTTTTGTATATATATTATGGCTTCCAGTTCTGTGTTTTTACAGGATTCCTGTGTGCAAAAGTGTGTGTCTCTGCATCTGTATGTGCTTCTTGTGTTGGTTTTTGGTTTTATTTTCTGTTTTTTCCCATATTCCACTTTTTTGTTTTGTTTTATCTTATTTTATTATCTTTTATGTATCTGTTTTGCAATGAGGGAAAAAATAAATTTGTATATGAGGGGAGGTGAAGAATATCTGGAAGGAGTTGGGCTGGGAAGAGTAAAACCATAGTCAAATATAGTGTACAAAATGCATTTTTGATAAAAGAAAAATTTAGGTTACAGAAAACAAGGCATTCAGGAGAAATTTGTAAATTTAATTAAATAAATAACTTTTTTTTAAAAGAACCTAAAATCAATAACTTAGGCCTCCACCTTTGGGAAATAAAGCAAGAAGAAAACATTGACTCGAAACCAATGAAGATAATAAAAACAATAAATAAAAAAAATCAAAGTCCAGTTTTTTGAAAGAAGCAGTAAAACCAATAAATCAAAGAGAGAAGACACAAATTATACTAGCTGAAGTGTGAAATGATCTTATAACTGGTTCCATGAAAATTGATAGATAGCACATACTCTGACAGCTCAGTGCCTAAAAAGTTGACCTAGATAAAAAGAAAGTCAATTGAAAGACATAAACTGAGGGAGAAATCCTGCATATCATTTCATCTGTTTCAAAATACAAATAAATAAATAATGGGAAGGTAGCTCGGTGTAGGTACATGCCTACTATGTGGGAAACCCTACATTAAATCTCCATTAACTTTATATGCAAATAACAAAACAAAAAAACTTCTGAAAATGTAAGCACTAGGTCCAAAACGTTCCATGAATGAATTAAACATTTCAGAAGAAATAGTACCAGTTCAGATAACAGAAGTGTGTGTGCGTAGAGGTTACTATAAAGCCAACCCTAGTCTAATGTCAAAACCAGAAAAGGGCATTCTGAAGATAAAAGGTGAAAGAATATCTCCAGGAAAGGAAACTCAGATGCCTACTCCTTATGAACATAGGCACA
The DNA here is from genome assembly GCA_033318265.1 of Phyllotis vaccarum. Taxonomy (NCBI): domain Eukaryota; kingdom Metazoa; phylum Chordata; class Mammalia; order Rodentia; family Cricetidae; genus Phyllotis; species Phyllotis vaccarum. The sequence goes on from JARWLC010000011.1 coordinate 57,729,300, forward strand.
AAAATCCTCAGACTACTTGCAAATCAAATCCAACACGATAGAACAATTTTATGTGACAACTGCACAGGATTCATCATTCAAAACTCACCCAACTGTAAAAGAAAAAAACAACAGAAGAAAAAATGATTCTAATAGCAAATGATTGCTAAAGGCATTTTATAAAGTCTACGAAGTATTTATGATTTGGAAAACTTTTAGTGAGCCAGGAATTGTTTGAGAACTCCTCGACTTGGTGAGAGTAAGACTGAACAAGAACTGTCCAATCACCACCTTGGTGGTTCCCAAACAGATGGTTTACCCTCAGTTAGGAATTCTTTTCACCACTCAGGTTCAATGTCCTCTTGGCAACTGTAGCTAATTCTGGGGCAACAAATCCAAGGCTCGCTATTTGGAAAGCAAGAAATAAAACCGTCATTTTTCACACAGGATATCATAGTTCAAGAATTTAAACACCTGAGCTTGAGGGGTGGCTCAGAACCTGAGCTCAGATTTACATCTGCAACGCCAGAGCTGTCAGAGACAGAGACAGGAGGATGTTCAGGGCACAAATTCAGCTCCAGGTTAAGAGAAAGACTGTATCTCAAAGAACAGATAGAGCAGGTTACATGCTCTCCTCCTCTGGCTTCTACATAAAAACATGTATCAACATATGCATTGCACATGCGCCACTTGCACACAAATAAATAAACATATACACACATTCAAAGGAAAATGAAAAATAATTTAGGCACTCAAATTTTTAAGATGCCAATTTTCTGAACTTGATCTGTACATTTAATGGAATCACAATCAAATACCCAGCCAAAAAAATTGTACAGATCAATGAAGATATTCTCTTATCTACATGGAAACAAAAGAGACATAGACGTACAAAAACCAATTTGAAAAAGCAAAGTTGAAGGACCCACATGTCCTAGTTTCCAGACTCACCCTAAGAACCATGTCACAAGGCAGCATGACATCAGAGAGAAATGGGCACAAGTCAGGGGACAGGATGAAGAGCACAGACCCCATCAGTCACCACTGCAGCAGATGAAATGGACACAGACACAAAGGCAACTTGCTTCATTCTGGTTTCTGTTTGTTTGTTTGTTGTAATGTTTGAAATTCTATTTGTATTTTATGTATATGAATGTTTTGCCTAAACCAGTGCACCGTGTGCATGCAGCGCCTACAGAAGCCAGAGGTGGAATCAGACCCTTAGGACTCATGATGATGAGCCACCTTGAGGGATCTGGGATTGGACCCTGGCCCTCTGAAAAAGCATTCAGTGCCCTTGTCCACTGGGCCGTCTCTCCAGTTTTTTGGTTTTTGGCATATAGTTCTGGAATACATGGGTCAACAGTCAAGACTCAAGCTTTATATAATACACAGAACTTATGTCAGAACAGTTTTCTATATACCTATGTATGAAACATAAAGCTTTAAAACATGTAGGACAAAATATGGAGGGGGTATATACCATTGGCTTTGATAATGAGTTTTAAATGCAATCCCAAATAAAAACCCATAAAGGAAACCATTAGTAAGCTTGGCTGGACAGACAACTTAGCCTCTAAAGTGCTTTCTGTGCACACAGAAGGACCCGAGTTCAAATCTCCAATATTTACATAGAAATCTGGCCGTGGCAGCTCATGTCTATAATCTCGATACTCCCAAGGTGGAGACAGGAGAATCTTGGGACTTGCTGGCCAGCCACTTAACCAAATAAGCAAACTCCTGATCAATGAGAGATACTATATCACGAGAGCAAGGTGATAAATACCTGGGAGAGACTCCTGACATTCACCTCTGGCCTCCATGTGAGTACACATGCACATGTGCCACGCATGGATACATATAGCACACAAAGGTGGGCACACACACAGAAAAAATAAATGAGTTAAATATTATCAAAGTTCTTAGAATTCAGCTCAGTGAAAGACACTGGCAAGAGGGTGAAAAGATGAGCCATAGCCTGAGAGAATGTATGTTAAATAGTCACCTAATGCTGTAGCCAAACCACACAAGGAATATGCAGAATCTGGAAATAAAAAAAATAATCCACTTTTTTAAAAGGCAAATGGGAGCAGGCGAGATAGTCCACCAGTTACAAGCACTTTTTGATCTTGCTAAGGGACCTAGTTTTAGTTGCCAGCACCCACATGGTGGCTTACAACCCTCTAGCTCCAGTTCTAAGGCATCAGATGTCATCTTCTGACCTCAGCTCTAAGGGCTTCGCAGAGGGAAAGACTGACTGGGGAAAAGTACAGATGTTTTTCTTGCATGCATGTCTATACACCAGTTACTAGCTGGACTGAAACTGGAGTTACAGATGTTTGTGAGTGTTGTGTGGATAATGGAAATCAAGCCTGCGTCCTCTGGGAGATGAGACAGTATGCCTAACCACGAAGCAATCTCTCCAGCCCCACAGTTTGGATTGTAGGACTGCGAAGCCTTCTGCATGATACGCTAGGCATACAGGTGATGCAATTCTTCTGAAGGCCACTGAGCAACGTGTGCCTTCATGCATGGAATTCCTTAATACACTGCCATTTTAAATATCAGGAGTCCAGCATGTGGAGTTCAGTTGCATTACAAACATCTGAAACAACTCTGTGAAGAGGAAATCTGACTTAACTTTGTAAATGATGCAATCTGTAAGACTGAACTCCAATGGAACTGGCCATAAGCCTGGGACATAAACCCTTGAAAAAGTGGATTCCCACCATGGTGTCAGTTAATGACTCACTCAGCGCTGGGGGTGAACAGTGAACACTGTGACTGGGCGGGAAGTGGTAGGGAGCAGGATCATCCCCTTTGGGAAGGTTAGGAACAGAAAAGTGAAGGGAAGGATAAGAGTGGCCTATGTGTTGCTGGGTTCTGGCCGGAGATGCTGGAAAGACAGTTATGTGTAAAATATGTATCAATATGTGGATTTACAAATGTATTCTCTAAGCTTTTATTTAAGAGGGCTACTCAGTGGATAGAGCTGTTTTCTAGGGCTCCCTGGGAAAATGCCTGATTATAGAGCTTGGTCAGAAAATACTCAAGTTCAGCTGAAAGCATCCTACAATGCCTGGAATCAGGGACATGCAGGGGAACCCTCAAGTGAGAGCAGCACATAAAAGCGCACTGGGACAGATGACAGAGTTCCTGAGGGCCCAAGCTGACCCTGAACAAGAAAAGTAAGCAATATAGTACTGTAATTCAAGTAAAACTTAGACTTCAAGACCCATGCTGATATAAATAACTAACCAAATAAACAGATGTGGGCACGTACACATGACTCCCACAAAGAATTCAAGTAAAGAGCTCAGTGGAAACCCGACAAACACTATCCCAGTCATGTGACCCAGGTGTTAAGTAATGATGGCAGTGTTTACTCTTGATATAACCAGATGAAAGTGGCCTTTGACCTCTGCAACCTTCCTCCTCAAAACCCATCCACAGTCTGATTATGCAAACCTGAGAAATCCTAGCTAAGAGGCAGTGTTCTGCAACTGACCATTATTTGTCAAAACTGACAGGTCATTGAAAGTTCCCAGAAGCTGTCACAGCCTAAGGACTTCTGGTGGCCAGATCTGATGAAGTATCCTGGGTGGAATTCTATGATTTAAAAAAAAAAAAAGCAGAAATTAAGGGGAGATGAAGGAAGCCTGAGTAAATCATGATTTTAGTCAATAAGATCATACTAATAGTTTTCATTAATTATAACCATACTTAGCTTATTTTAATAGAATATTTTTATTACTTTTGGAGAATTTCATACAATGTGTATTCATATTCAATACTTCTAACAAGTACCAGAGGTGCAGGGAAATGGATGTGGGATTTTATAGTATCTTTGTAATTTTTTTCTGCAAATTTAAAGCTATTCTAAATTTAAATTTTTGTCATAAAAAATAAGAGATCAGTTCTTAATTCTTAACAAGCTTTGAGGTCTTCCATCCATCAGTCCTCTCCTTCCCCCTTTATTCTCCCCAACTCTCTGTTCATTCTGAAGCTTCTGTCAACTGGACACCAGTGGTTTAATAACCATTACAGTGAGCTAAAAAGAGTCAAGCTGACAGCTCCCACTTTGTACCTCTTGAGTGTGATTCTAGAGAAAGTCTGAGCTGATGTGAGGAGCATGTGGCCTTAGTCACTCAGGAGCATGTAGTCTCATATGAACTGATCCAAGAGAGCAGAACCCCAAAGTCCTTCCATACAATCATGTGTTTGACAAATTGGAAAGGAAGAAGTCAAACTATTTATAGTTTCAGATGATATGATAGTGTACATAAGTGAACTTCAAAATTCTACCAGGGAAACTTTTATGGCTAATAAATGCCATCAGCAATGTGTCAGGATACATTAGTTCAAAATAATCAATAGCCCTCCTACACACAATGATAAAAGAGCTAGAAAAGAAATGAGGGAGACATCACCCTTTCCAATAGCTGCAAATAATATCAAATATCTTGGAGTAACTCTAACCAAAGAAGTGAAAGACCTGTATGACAAGAACGTTAGGTCATAGAAGAAAAAAACTGAAGAAGATATCAGAAAATGGAAAGTTCTCCCATGCTCCTGAATAGGTAGAATCAACATAGTAAAACATGGCAATCTAACCAAAAGCAATCTACAGATTCAATGCAATCCCCATCAAAATCCCAACACAATTTCTCACAAACCTCAAAAGAACAAAACTCAACTTCATATGGAAAAATAAAAAACCCAGGATCCAAGATTGTCAAAAAATTCTGTTCAATAAAAGAACTTCAGGAGGCATCCCCATCCCTGAATTCAAGCTCTATTATAGAGCTACAGTAATAAAAACAGCTTGGAACTGGCATAAAAACAGGCTGTGGATCAATGGAAGCAAATTGAAGACCCAGACATTAATCCACACATTTATGAACACCTGATGTTTGACCAAGAGGCCAAAAATATACAATGAAGAAAAAAGAAGGTGTCATATAGAAAAATGCAAATAAATTCATATCTATCACACTGCACAAAACTCAAGACGAAGTGGATCAAAGACCTCAACATTAAACCCAGCTGCACTGAACCTGATAGAAAACAAAGTGGGAAATAGTCTCAAACATACTGGCACAGGAGACAACTTCCTAAATATAACATGGTAGCCTAGACACTGAGAGCAGCAGCTAATAAATGGGACCTCCTGGAACTGAGAAGCTTCTGTAAGGCAAAGGACACGGTCAATAGGACAAAACAACAGCCTACAGAATGGATGAAGATCTTCACAAACCCTACATCCAACAGAGGACTGATTGTACCCTAAAGTTAGTTTCTGGCCCATCCTGGCCCCAAGATCTAGACCTACAATCCATTAGTCCCAGAGAATCACACAAAGGCTTATATTAATTACGAACTCTCTGGTCTATGGATCAGGACTATTACTATCTAACTCCTATACTTTATGTTGACCTATATTTCTATTTACGTTTAGCCACGTGTCTTGGTACTTTTATTCTCAGTGCTCCTCTGCTCTACGGCTTCTCAGAATTCTCCTAGTCTGTTTGTTCTGCCTTACTTCCTGTCTAGCTACTTGACTAATAAGAATTTTATTAAACCAATGGAAATGACAAATATTTACAGTGTATAAGCATAGCCCCGCAGCAATTGATCTCTAAAATATATAAATAACTTAAGAAACTAGGGGTCAAAAAAATAAATGATCCAATTTTTAAATAGGGTAGAGAGCCAAACAGAGAATTCTCAACAAAAGGATCTCAAATGGCTGAAAGACACTTAAAGAATTACTCAACATCCTTAGCCACCAGAGAAATGCAAATCCAAACAACTCTGAGATACCATCTTATACCTGTTGGAATGGCTAAGATCAAAACACTGAGGGCAGCACTGGACGGGATGTAGAGAAAGAGGAACACTCCTCTATTGCTGGTGGGAATGTAAACTTGTACAGCCACTTTGGAAATCAGTATGGAGGTTCCTCAGAAAACTGGGAATCAATCTCCCCAATGATCCATCAATAGCACTATTGGGCATATTCCCAAAGGATATACATTCTTACCCCAAGAACATTAGCTCAATTATGTTCATAGCAGCATTATTTGTAATAGCAAGAACCTGGAAACTACCTAGATGCCTCTCAATTGATTTTTTAAATCAATTTTTTAAATTGTGGCATTTTTTAAAAATGTGGCACATTTGGCACATTTATACAATGGAACACTACTCAGCAGGAAAAAATGACATTCTGAAATTTGCAGGCAAATGGATGGATGTAGAAAATATCCTGAGTGAGGTAACGCAGATCCAGAAAGATAAACGTGATATGTATTCACTCATAAGTGTATTTTCGCCATAAATCAAAAGATAACCAGGCTACAATCCACAATCCCTGAACAGATAGGTAACAGGAGGAACCTAAGAGAGACATCCGTGGATGCCCTGGGAAGGAGAAATAGAGATCTCCTGAGTGAACCGAGACCACAGGGTAGAGGGACAAGGGGAAGTGGGAAGAAAACATGAGGAAATGGGGATGGTTGAATTGGGGGAGCAACAGAGAGAGAAGACAACAAAACTGTTATCTTGATAGAGGAAGCCATTATGGGCTTAGGGAAAACGCACGGCCCCAGCTAACACTCTAAGCAATAGTGGAGAGGGTGCCTAAACTGACCTTCCCTATATCAAATGGGTGACCACCCTAATTGTCATTACAGAACCTCCATCCAGCAACTAAAGGAAGCAGATGCAGAGATTCATAACTAGGCTAGTCAAGCTCCCAGTCCAGCTAAAGAGAGGAAGGAGAGATTATATGAGCAAAGGGGTCAAGATCATGATGAGGAAACCCACAGAGACAACTTATCAAAGCTATTTGGAGCTCACTAACTCTGCAATGACAGCTGAGGAACCTACATAGGACTGACCCTGAGAGTCTTTACCCTCTCTGGGAGATGAATGGGAGGATGGGGTGGGAGGAAGCTGAGGGAGAGCTGGGAAGAGGGAAGGAGGAACGGGAGTAAGTATGTTAAAACACTTTTTAATTAAAAAAAGAGAAAAAAATTAAAAACCAAATATGTATCTGAAATAATTAACCACCTCTCCCTACAACTGACGGTCAACCACTGTGCTAATCTGTTTACTGTTGCTACAGCCAAATATCTGAGATTAGGTATTTAAGAAAGAAAGAAAGAGAGAGAGAGAGAGAGAGAGAGAGAGGGAGGGAGGGAGGGAGGGAGGGAGGGAGGGAGGGAGGGAGGGAGGGAGGGAGGAAAGAAAAATGTTTATTTAGCTCATTTTGAAAATCCAAGACCATGCTGCTTTGTCTCTGTTGGGGGCTTTGTGGCAGAAGGTGTCACATGCAGAGGAGGTCACATGACACAAAGGAAGCCTAAGAAATTCAGAGATCAGATTCACAGCTCTCCTCTTTTTGATAAGGCACTCTGGTGAGAACCAACCGAGGTCACATCAGAACCACATTAATCCCTGCTGAGAACACTTGCTCAAGGTCAAGCACTTCACACTTCCTTAGAGGCTCCACCATCTCTCAACCAACACACCAAGGACCTTTTTACTCAAACCATTTTCTCCCTAATTCATTTATGACCTGGTCCTCTGCATTTGTCTCCTTCTAGAATCTTCTGGGATATGGAATCGGATACTTCACGTTTAAATGTTTTTCTCTCTGAACAAAAGACCAAACAAGGATGCACCTGATATTTCTTTCCTGTTATCGTAATTGGTTTTAGCTCCAATTCTGGGACATTTTATGAAAGCCTTCATTGCTATTCTCTAGAAACATCTAAAATGAGCCAGTGGGGACATTTAACATAAATGTATTGCTGAAACATTTGCTATTTGTATTAGTGATTAGAAAAATTAAATCTGGAAGTGTTCCCAAATGTTGAATGTAGGAGCAAACACTGGGGTGTTTTCTAGTCTCAAATTAGTTGGAATCAGTTTGTGTCACTGTGCTGCTCAGCGCTCACTGTCCTCTTGATATAATCTAGAACCACCTGGAAAGACAGGATCACTGAGAAATTGTCTAGACCTAGTGGGCCTATGGGCATGTCTATGGGGGATTTTCTTAGTTGGATTAATGGAAGCTGGAAGTTCCATCGTGAATGGGGGCAGCACCATGTCATGGGCTGGTCCCTGAACTTAATTATAATGGAGAGAGCAAACTGAGTATGCACTTGCACACATCCATGGTCCCTCTGCTCTCACCTGTAGATATGGCTTAGGTTTCTGGAGAGGGATGCAGTGTGACCAGCCAGACTGTGTTCCTGCCACCACACACATCATTGTGGACCACACCCTTTGGGACTACAAGCCAGAACAGACCTTTCTTCCATAAGTTACTTTGGTCTGAGAGTTTGTCCCAGAGACAGGAAAAGAAACAAAGAAAGCCACCATTGCACCCTAAGTCTTGGGATAAGACCTTAAGCCTTTGAAGGCTCTAAGACTAGCGAGAACCCCAGAGTGAGCCACTGGGGGAAAGTGACTCCTGCAGTGTATAATAATAGTTACGCTCTCAAAACTGGGAGAGAATTTTCGTGGTAGCTTATTCAAAGCCAAGGTCCTAGAAATCCCCAGGGACTGCGCTTTAAAAAGTACACAAATGCTTCATCCCTGAGGGGGGAGATGCATGAATATCGAAATAAGACAAAAGAACTACAAAATTGAAGAAAAAAAAACCTTTTACAGGCAATAATTAAAAATCTTTTTGCGGCAAGGTTGGATATAGCAGATTGAAGAAGTAGAATTAGTGAGTCAAACCCAGCACACACTTTAGAGTTACTCCTGCAAACCATTGCCTTGATCATCCATATCAGTGACCAGGAGCAAAAAATGTCTCTGTCCTGTCCCCAACTGGGGATTGGATGGAGCATCGTCATCCAAATGAGATGCTCTGAATTACGTGGTACCAAGGGCTAGCAAATGAGCATTTGCTTCAATGTTGATGCCAATGGATGCTTTCTAAAAATGGCATTTTTCTTTTGCCTTGACAGTATTGAAACCAGGCTTTTTAAACAATCCATATTGAAACCAGGCTTTTTAAACAATCCAAAGCCATCACTTTGTTGCCCCTGGTCCCCTTCAAAAGTAGGTCCTCCCTAATCTTCTTATGTCAGTCAGAAACCGTCTGTTTATAGAGAGCCTACTGTGAGGTCAGTAAAATCCACAGATGTTTTGCATAATTATGGGCAACCCCCCCCCAACCCCGGTTTAATAGCTAACATCAGTGCGCGTTGAAAAAATCATCTTAGAAATGGGACTGAACATTATCTTAATTACAGTCAACCTGTTTATAATGTTAAATACATTTGACCTAAAAACTCAGCCTCCACACTACATGCATGTGGGTAGACCATCCAGGAATGCTCTTGTGACCTTTGGTTGACATTTCCTCCCTCTCCTGTGTAAAAGCCTAAATCCTTATTCAGGCCCTTAAGTATGAGACTTATCATTTGCTGCTTAAATACTGTTTTATACACTTTCTCCAATTGTGTCAGCAACACAGGAACCTTTGCTGAGAACACCCCATATAACCTCAGCAGAGACAAGCCCTTGGTGAAAACCAAGTTAGCTACGCTTTTTACAAAAGTATTAACCCACTGATGCATCTAAAATTCACTCCTACTGTGTTGCCACCCATACTGGTCACTAAGAATATTTTGTTTTAAGGATCCATAGCGCCCTCCAGGGACTCCCAAGTTCATGAAGAAACAAGGCAGACAGCACAGAGGCTGACCGTGCAAGGAGGTGCAGGCTTCAGAGGGAGGCTCAGACCATGAGGGGTCTTATGTGGATGAGAATGGCAATAAGGAAGAAAAGCAAAGGGCTGTCACCTGAGACTAACATCCAGGTGGATATGTCAGGACTGAGGAAGGGTCCTACACACAGCATCATGTGCAGCACATGACCATCTGGCTCTTCCGGTTGCACTAACATGGGCCTTTGCAGAAAATGAGAGCATATCAAGGTGATTTACTTGACAGTCTGTGGACCAAGCCTTCATCTCTGCATCACGTCCTGCATACAGAGCACCCTTTCCCCAACCCCATTAGATGCAATTCTATGCATTCCCTCTACCTGATCATATCCACCTGTCAAAATTCCAACCCATCCTTGTGGGTCAACTCTTCCAGTGCTGCTCACTTCCCAGCCCTAGACCAAGTCCACACACTCTCCATTAGCATCATCCATCTCTTCTCCTCCTCATCTCCCTCTCCGCACACTCTTCCATCCCCATTATAAAGCAGCCCTGAGCACAAGAGAGAAGTAAATAAATATCTACCAGTGTGCAAACTAAGGCAGATTTTGGCTGTGAATAAGTCATCTCTGGATTGCCTAAACTGCATCAGGTCATGGTTTTTGAAATTTCAATTATCTTAAAGATATGCTTGTCTTGAACTCAAAGACATACACTTCTTGTCATTACTCACCGCACTCTTTCAAACACCAACCCCTGAGCTCTCTCTACTAGCTTGGAGTTGGGGAGGGGATGGGATCACATAAGATGAAGTTGCTTTTCCATCCAGTTTATAGTAATGGCATTATTTTCTTCTGTATATACCTGAGGAAATGTCCAGAATAAAAGGTCTTTTAACACACACTTGAAGTGATTTAGAACTCTTTTTAAAAAGTTACTTAATCAGTTAGGACTATTTTCTGATAAAGAGAGCAGGTTCATGGTTAAAAAGAATCATTTTCCAGCTATGTGACCTTGAACTCATCATGTGTGGTCTCTGAGTACTGATCATGAGATGCGGGTGGTGGTGTTAACAGCGCCCTCTGTAGGACGGGTGTGAGAATGGGATGAGACCCCAAGACAGGAGCTGGAATCACAAGTACTGAGGCTCAACATGGCAGCTCTACTGCCATTCCCTGGAAGAAAACATCTTTCTCCTTTTATCACACTTCCAACACTCGCTTATTTGCATGTCTGTCTCCTGTTGGCCCAGTGTAAAGCTCTTCAGGGGCTGGAATAAAATCCCGCTCATTTCCAAGCCAGCTTCCAGCATGGGATCTGCTCATACACTATGTTCTTAGAAGGGTACTAACTAAAAACTATAATAAAATTGCATGTTTACTACACATGCATATTACATAAGCATACATATGTATATAAGTCTATCTACATGTACGTATTGTATGTGCATAGACAGAAGTTTTCCCTGTAATATGTGAGTATTATTAGCTCTGTACAGCATGACAGACTTCAAGGCATCAAGTAAAGAATGAACCCAAGCACTTCAGAGAGAGCCTAGAAGCCTTAGACAAATATATCAAAGACATCTCCAGAGGAGAGAAAGAATTCAGTCAATAAAGTGCTTGCCATGAAAATAAAGGGACCTGAGTTTGAATCTAAGTAACCACATAAAAAGCCAGGCATAGCGGCATAGTGGAATGGTGTAATTCGTTACTGGCAAGGCAGTCAGAACAACCCTTGGAGTTCACTAGCCAGCCAGCCTAGGCACCACTGAAAGCCTTTATCTAAAACTATAAAAAAAAAAAAAAAATTAAAGTAAAGAGCTCCTGAAAAACAAGCCCAAAGTTGACTTCTGGCCTCCACATGCACGCACATCTATGTATGCATGCAAATAAACACATTCAAATAAATAAATTTTTCTGAATAGTAAAACTGTGGGCTGTGAAGATGGTTCAGTTAATGAAATGCTGCTGGAGAAGCATAATGAACCGAGACTGGATCTCCAGAACTCTGTTAAAATCTTCAGGTGTCACTTGAAGTTAAGTACGAGAGTTTTCATTTGCCGCTAAAATACTTCCTCCGATTGTATTGCACACCTGTAACCCTAGTATAGCTGGCATGGAGAAGCCAGTCTAGAAGCTTAGCAGGGAGGATTGAGGAAGGCACCTGACTCAACCTACAGCCTCCATGCATGCACACATTTAAGCACAATACACTGTGTGAACATTCATGCACATAAATAAATACATACGTAAATCTGTGGTGACTGTGAAAACTTCGTTTCAACTCTTCATTCATTCATTCAGTAGATATTTGATGAGCAACTTCTGTAAACCACAATGAACATACACAAAGGGATTGAGAGGTGGTTCTGTGGTTAAGGGCATTGGCTGCTCGTCAAGAAGATCCAGATTCAGTTCCCAAAACCTACACGGCAGCTCACAACCATCTGTAAGTCTAGTTCTGGGGAATCCAGTGCCCTCTCTGTGGCAAGCCAGGCACGGAAGTGGTACATAGACCCATGCAGACAAAATACATACATATTATACATACATATATGTGTATATATATATTTCAAAGTTTTTAAAAATAATATAGAAAAGGCATGGAAGAAAACAACTTCTGTTCTCCAAGGCCCATGACTTCAGAACAATAGTGAAGGAACTGTGTCCCACGGCAGTGTGATAGTGATGAAGGACACTGTCCCACAGCAGTGTTACAGTGATGGGCAAACACTGGCAGCAGGAAAGGATGTTCCAGCAGAGCGAACAGTATGTGCGAAGGTACAAAAGCAAGAAAGGACTCCAGGCACTGCACACAGTTGAAAATGCCTGTGACTGGTGCTAGTGGGGTGATGACAAGAGATGAGGTAGCAGGGGCCGCCAGGCCACCAGGCTAGATCATGAAGGTCCTTGAATGAGCTTGATTTATTTTTCCTAAAAATAATTAGGAGCCACTAGAGAATGTCGTGATTAATATAAACCAATTTTGTTTACACTTTAAAGCAGCTTTCTAAAAACGCAAGTTAACCCGCTTTGAGATTCAGTCTGGGGATGCTGAGGGGGGAGGGCTGCTCTCATCCACTATAGGTTGTGGTATAAACTGCTATATCACTATGGAAACCAGTATGAAAGTTTCTCAGGAAATTAAAAGTAGGACTACTGTGCAATCCAATTACACCACTCCTAGGCATGTACCCAAAGGGCTCGAAGCTCCACGACAGAGAAATTTACACATCCCTGTTTACTTCTATACCATTTGTAATAGGTTGAACATGGACCCACCCTGGATATCTGTCTACAAGCAAATGGGTAAAGAAAATGTGCTGTACATACACAATGAAATCTGACTCAGTCTTAAAGAAAGATGAAATCATGACATTTGCAGAAAAAAGTATGCAATGGCAAATTATCGTGTTAAGCTAAAAAAAAAAAAAAAAAACCCAGACCTGGAAGACCAGCACCACATTTTCTCTCAAATACAGAGATATGAATTTTTATATATGTGAATGTGTTTTGGTGGGAACAAGGGTATAGGCCAAAAAACTACAGAGAGAACCAAAAGAAAAGAGAATGAAGTCTGGGGGAAGAACAGAACACGTGCCAGGAAAGCAGAGGGGGGATGGAGGAAAGAAAGAGACAGGGGGGAAACGAGGGGGCTGCAAGGAAAGAGCCAGACAAAAAGAAAAGGTGTGAGATGCCATAATGAAATCCGTTACTACGTTAAGGGAAGCTAAGTGAAAACTCCTTCTGTCGAATTCTCTAAAAGCAAAGAGACTCTACCTCGGGAAACCTGTCACAGTCTTTGCCCATAGTGGAGCTGACATTTCATAATTTCCAACCAGAATGTACCTGAGAAGTCACTACAACAACATCCTTGTTGGAGAGATGAAAACTCACTTACAGGGGATGTCATAATAGATCCATTTGTTTAAATGAAACGAAACATCCCACCCCGTGACCCAGTCTTCCTGGGTCTCACTGCCATCCGCCACTTTGCTAGTGCCTCTGTTCCCCAGGATGTGCAAGGTGGTCTCAGAGCAGACCCTTCTCAGTGGCTGAAGATATTTACAAAAGCCCAGAGCTCATAGGATCTGCTCTACATTCACGAGAGACAGTCTAACTGGTCCCATACATTTTCTCATAGCGATTAGAAGCTTAAGCCTTTGTTAGATCAGAGATGAATCCTGAACGTCTAATACTATTTAAATTACAACTCCCAAATCTTCAACAGCCTACAGTCCAAAGCTACTGCTTTAAATCTGTGCATCCCCTGAACATTAATGTGACAGAAGGGCCAGGCAGAAACCTTGGCGGTCTGTTTGTTCCATGACACGTTGTGCTCTCAATCCCCTGGCAAAAAAAGCAGGTCGTGTTTCCTATCCAGTGACCTCAAACAAATCTGTAGAACTATGCCATATCTACAGACTATCACAATCTTGTGACCCACCATACTAATTCCTTCAAATGACCTCTGTAAGCCATCCAGATGGGTTACCTTCACTAGCCCAGACCAGACAAGCCCTTCCCTTATGATTCCTGAGATAAATTTTCTAAGATAAGGAGATATGGTGGATTAATTCATTGTGGACAGATTTGATCATCAAGTAGTAACAGTTTAAGGCAATGTTTTCTTAACCAGGAAGGCATAAAATGTCACTTGTTTCTGAAATGGCAAGTGGCAAACAAAAGACAGTAGTGTCTAGGAGGATCCAAGACCATGTATATGCTGTAAATTAATTCTATTCCAGTAAAAAAATAAAAATACATACAGAGCCATTAATACTAAAGGACAATGTTACAAGATCGACCTACAGTTTCCGAGGCTTCCACACACTGCTTCATTTCAGCCCTTTGTCAGCCTGCACACATAAACTCATCCCACAAAAGGGCATGGAGACTCAGGGAGGAAACATACACTTCCATGCTCACCCTACTGAAAGGAGACCCTGTACTTTCTGCATTCCCAGACTCTAAGTGTGGCCTGGCTTCTGGGCAGAGGGCTTGGGATATGGGAAGAAACATCGTTGCATGCCTGAACCAAGATCACACAGAGGTCTCCAGAGAGAATGAAGAAGTGGTGCTGAGCTGAAACCTAGGCGGAAGCTCCACCCTTTCCACTGATGGACATGATCAAGTGAGACTCACAGTGACACTTGCTTAGACCCCAGAAGAAGCCAGCAGCTGCCCTGAGTGACCTTCTGGTCTGTTCCCAAGCCTGAAGCTCAGGCCTTCTTCCTCTCTTGCTTGTTACTATGTGTGCATTTTAATGAAGGCAGCTTTTTCTATGAGGAAGAAAGACCCTGAAATTGTCTCCGTCTCAGTTAAGCGTTTCATAAATATTGAACATTATCATAACCCATCACTAGAGTTAAAAATTAAATATGAGTCTTAACACAATTTTACTTTTACAGTTTTCAGAACTAACATTCTTTAGATGGTCTTGGTCAATCCAGTATCCAAAAATCCCAAAGTACATCTTTTTCAAGGTGAGCAAGGTGTGCTGAGTTTTATAATAATTTAAAATCACATCTAAATACCCTATGAAAGGGAGGCTCATGTATCAGTTTCATTGACTCCACCATGACAACCTTGCCTAAGCACTGAAACCGCGGCTCTGCTCCTGCCTTGAACATGAAATTAAGCCTCCAGGAGTAAAGACATCTGGAAGTCCTGAGATACGGGGAAAAGGCACAGGGCTTTCCTGGTGCTCATTCCAGATGTGTTCCTGAATGCCAGAGCCTGGGAAAATCGAGCAAAAACTCTAAAGATATGGCAACTGCCGTACGATATTCCAAATTATAAACTTAACCCTTAAGTTCTGCATCACCAGCTGCTGAATCCTTTTCCTTCTGTGAGTTAGGGGAAAAGCAGCGTTGGCAAGCAGAATCCAAGGGTATGCCTTTTAAGCATCGTGACAATCCCAGCATCACAGCCCATGTATTTCTAGTTACCTTTTGACATAAGCACCACCGCTTGCATGCATAGGGCTTTCTGTCAGCCACGAAGCCACCCAGAGCAAGATGGTCTTTTCTTAAAAAATAATTGTACATCATTTGCAAATCTCTTAAAAGAAACGAGCCCTTAATAAGAAGCAGGATAATTCTTCGAGCGAACAAAGGTTTCTTTTTCAGAACACAGTTAAAATACAGAAGAGTGTGAGGCAATGTTTTCTACTGAAATCAGAGCAGCCTAGGGCATATACAAGAGAAATTCCCATCTTAAGCAAAAAGGCGTATGTGGGATGTCCTTGGTCTCCTACTTGCCAACCTGAAACAGTCTAGCTTTTTAAAATGCATTTAATGAATGCAACACAGCTCCATGGGGGGTTGATTTGAATTCACAAAATAATTTTATTGTATGTAAGAAAGCATACAAGCAGTAGAGCTGAGAAAACATTCGAAGTACATAATAACACAGACCCGATGCATCAGCTACCATCAGCAAGCTGTTCACTTTCTGTCACTTCATTCCATGTTACCAACTGCCTATCAAGAACGCCCTGTAAACATTTCCAAAAGAAAAATACAAAAAACTGTTTTGATGCCCCACGTGAGTTAGCATCCCCACATGAGGGGACTCGGTGGTACTTTTTGCGTCCAGGCTATCATGTGGAAACTAGATTCAAATCCACAGAGGAAAAAAGAATAGTGTTCATGACTAATGCTACTCATGGCTTTGATACTGATGCTCAAGGCAAAGAAAGGACCTTTGCTGGTCTTCCCACCATGATCCCGTCTTATGTGATGATGAGGCACCATGCATTAGCTAGTTTACCACTAATGCTAAAGAGCTTTTTTGAAAAGGGGGATACTAAATTCGTTAAAGCTCTGTAACAGTCGCCCCTTGAGCAACTGGCTCGGTTAAAGATGGGCAGCTGAAGAAGCAGTGACGGATTCTGCCCATTGGAGGGGCGGCTGTGACCCATGAATTTACGGCTCGTTCCCGCTGCTGATCCTAATCCCGGACAGCCATTTGTTTGCTTCAGAAAGCTACTTCAAGCATGAAATGAGAAATGACAGGGAGGGCCAATTATTTTACATAAATACAAAGTGGCATATGCTTTTTCTCAACATCCAAAAACAGAAATGAAAGTTGGATTCTTCTTGAGCTAGCTTTTACACAGATATTTACAGAAGTGCAAATCCACCCCGGGAAAGCCTTTGCCTTTTAAAACATTCAGAACACAACAGTAGGTTCATTTTTTAAAAAAAAGAAAAAATCTTTTCAAGCTATTTTTAGGGTGTGGAGCATTGGCGGCATTAGTCACTTCTCATCTTGTATTTATTTGCATCCTTGTTGAGTTAAGAAGCCACCACATCAGTCTTTGCTGTGTTTCTAGAAATAATTTACAATTCACAATCTCGGAGTCTGTGTCTTTGATTCACGGGCTCATAAAGTGCTAGTACAATGAACTGTTCAGTCTCAGATAACAACAGTTTGTTCTATTAAATATGATAAATATAGATTCACTATGATAAACTTAAAATATCCATATAATACAATAAATAAATAAAACCATTATCAACAGAACATCTGTCAATTCTGAAAAGAGAAGGTCCACTCCTGCTGTAAGGCTCAGTTATTATTGTAGAAGTAATTAATGAAGGCATGCACCTACCTTTACAATCTGAAAACTGCTCGGACAGTTTTAGCACCTGTTTGGACACAGCAAACTCAACCCTCTCACTTCCTTCCTAGAAAGTTTGATCTCTAAATGAAGCTGTTTACTGTTGACTCTTTGCCCTAATTTTTTTATAGCGTCCTAAGATAATAAGTTTCAAAAATGATTTCAGAGACAAAGTCATTTCCCTTGTGGCCCTTGGCAGGTCCCTAGAAAAGACATTGGAATCAATGCATTTGAAAAGCTTTGTAATAGTTCAGAAGCAGCAGAGGGGCCTCATGGTGGCTTACAGTCCCACCAGACCCTAATCCCTTAACAGCAAGCTCTAGGGACGTCTCAGCTTTGGAGATAAGAACCCAGAATTCAGGTTGGTTGCTGCCCACTGTGTGTGACAGGCTGGATCTTCTCTAGAGAGACATCTGTGTCGTAGTCCAATATGACCGATAAGGCCGGGGACAGCTTCTCCAGTGGTTTAGCTATTCCACCTGCCTCATCCTTTTTCAGGTCCTCAGAGGAGCCCACAGCGTGAGGGATCAGATAAACCAGATTACAGTCCTTGGAGATGGAGCCTCGAGGCTCGTGGTGGCTGGAAAACACAGCTCCATTGTTGTTGATGCTTACCGTCTCTATGGCATTATTCGACGTGGGGCAAAGTCTATAGCATCCCAAGAGGGTCGAGAATGCCTTTTGGAAATCAGCATTAAAGGCATAAATAATGGGGTTCAAGGAAGAATTTGCCCACCCAAACCATACAAATACATCAAAGGTGATAGAATCAATGCAAAATGGCTGGGTCTCTTCAGACCCACAGAAGGGCACCATGCAGTTTGAGATAAAGAAAGGAAGCCAACAGCACACAAACACCCCCATGATCACCGAAAGCGTCTTCAGCACTTTGGTCTCTCTCTTGAAGGACATCTTAAAGGAACTTTCTGATTGAGAACATTCAACAGGGTTTCCATTGCCCGTGGTGGTCTGGCAATTCTTGGCATGAACCGCTGCCCTCTCCAAGGCTGAGATGCGCCGGATTTGTTTCTGGGCAATCCTGTAGATACTGGTGTAGGTGACGATCATAATGGCTACAGGGATGTAAAAGCTTATGAGGGAGGATGAGATGGCGTACGTCCTGCTCAACCTGGTGTCACAGTTGTCATCCTCTGTGTCTTCCAGGAAAGTGGAATTGCCATCCAAGGGCCACGTGGGTTTCGCCTTGTGCCAGCTTAGCTGCACTGGGATAAAGGAAATAAGGACAGACAGAGTCCACGCTACACTAATCAGGATGAAGGCTGCCTTGGGGGTCATCTTCCTCTCATACTGGAAAGGGCTGGAGATAGCCCAGTACCTGTCCACGCTGATCACACAGAGGTTAAGGATAGACGCAGTGGAGCACATGATGTCAAAGGCTACCCAGATGTTACAGAAAGACCCGAAGGGCCAAAAGCCAGCAATCTCAGCCACAGCTTTCCAGGGCATGACCAAGACAGCCACCAAGAGATCTGACACAGCTAAAGAGATGACAAAGAAGTTGGTCACCTTGGACCGCAGGTGTCGAAACCTGATGACAGCAGCGCAGACAAGGGTGTTCCCCAGGAGAGTGGACAAGATGAGCAGAGACAAGAAACAGGCCGTGAGGATGCGAAAGGAGAAATCCCTCTCTACTGCCAACCCGGCCCCATCCATGGTAGATGTGTTTGGAGCCATCTTCCCAGACAGAAAGCACTTCCGTAGCTTCACCCTCTATTCTTGAGCAGGTTTAGCCAGACAGACTTCCTCGGGTCACTCACCAGCCAGCAGCCCCTTGCCCAGCCCCGGTTGCTGCCTGGACTAAAGGACAAAAGTGTTCCATCAGGAGCTTCCCTGCAGCAGTCCAAGCCATTCCGGTAAAAGGACCCTCTTGCTTTCCATCTGTTTTCTGGGTTCCGTGCTCCAGATCACTGTCCTGGGCACCTAGATTCCCCAAAGATAGCCCTGGCTTTTCAGCATATTCTAAGTCTTCAACTTGAAAGTCTGAGACCTCTTCCTGGTCAGTTACAGTCACTTTTCTGAGTTGCTGCTTCTCCCTCTGAGAGACAGCCTAAAATACGTGTATTTCTCCTCCAAGCCCCTGGCGCCACATCTCTCCAGGATGCCCTAAAAAGCAAAGGAAAATACAAAGTCGTTCACCAAGACTATGTGCAACCCGCATGTTTAGCAACGTTAATTCCCAGCTTGTCATCTTCTAGGCAAATCTGTCAAGACCACCTACCTTGCTTTGGGGTCACCTCTCCCAAAATCCCTGGAACTCTCTCTCACATTGAGTCCAGCCGGCCTAGCAAGTGTTTCCCTCCTGATGCACAAAAATCTCTGGGCCGGATTTGGGGAAAGAATCTCAGACCAGATACCCAGGGAAGCGGTGCCCCCCTGAAACCTAGGCCACCTACAGATTGTGCCCCCCTCCCCACCCCGACTCTCAGAAACTCCTTGGGAAAGGCACCCACCACAGGACTAGTCACTGGGGCAGCTCTCTGTCCTGTCTGCCGAAACCCAGTGCAGAGCTCCGCTTTGGCTCCTCGGATCTTAGGGAAGAACCCTGAGCCTCCCCGAGGCGCTACTCTCTCCCTGTCAGCAGAGCCAAGAGCATCAGGCAGGCACAGGGCACCGGCCGGCTGGGTTCCAGCGGGGCACAGCCTACCCCGCCTCCGCGTTCCCATCCCTAGGGGTGGGCTGAGCTTGACAGGCAGAGTGGCGAGCGACAGCCACACGTGGTTCCCCGATGGCGCAGCAGGAGCAGGGGTGTAGGACGCTACGTGCTCGCTTTGTCCCCTCTGGC
This sequence comes from Phyllotis vaccarum, assembly GCA_033318265.1. NCBI lineage: Eukaryota > Metazoa > Chordata > Mammalia > Rodentia > Cricetidae > Phyllotis > Phyllotis vaccarum. The sequence goes on from JARWLC010000011.1 coordinate 57,749,402, forward strand.
TACCTCGCCCACCAGGGGACCCTGGAACAGGACAGACCCCAAGGGACTAATCTAACGTTCAAATCTTAAGTAAGGCAAACTTGAGTCCTGCATTCCAGCGCCTCTTAGGGTCAACCCCAAGTTCCACCCAAAGCTCGGGATCAGAGCTGACCCTGCCCACACCCACGCCCCGCCAGCAATGGACAGATGTCCGCTTCGCGTCACTGAGCTGTCTCCGAGTGCCCCACATCTGGGGTACGAGGAGCCCCGGGGCGCGGGTGCTCACCGCTTTCGGAGGCCAAGCTCCGCGACTCTGCCAACCCTGCGCCAGCTCCCGGGCTGCTCTCTCTGCGCTCTGCCCGCCAAGGCGCTTCTGCGGTCAACTCACGAGTGCAGCCCGTGACCCGCGCCCCGCAAGCACCCCAAACACGGTGCTACATGCTCAACGGGCACCTGGCGCCCTCTGCCGGCGTATGTGGTTTCCTGCACCCCGCCTGCCCCCTAACAAGAGCAGATCAGAGACATCAACCCCGAGATTCACAGATTCATGGCCTAGACCCTGCCTTTCCTTGTCCCCGACTGCCAAAATCTGGAAGGTTAAAGGTACAGTCTTCTGCACTCCGAGCTCCCTCATTTGAAGTACCTCTAAAACTTACAAGATCAGGAAATCCAAAAAGCTAGCATGTTATTCACTAGCCAGGATTTCCCTTTGTGCCCACTGTGTGCCAGGGCTGGAGCCCCAGTGAGAACAATGTGCCAGTTCACTCTGCAAGGGAACAGAGACCTGGAATGAACTCGAAAGCTTCTGTGCCCCCCAAACACATACACACAAACACACACACACACATACACCAAACACACACACACATACACCACTCACACATACACCACACACATACACAGAGAGAGAGAGAGTGAGCTTATATAATAATATTCAACATCTTGCAAAACTCCTTCCTAACAGACCTGCACATCTCTAGCTCAACTGTGTGAAAATGCTGCTCAGAAAAGTGTGGGTTTTGCTCAAAGTTAACACATAACTAATGAGGTTGGTGAGTTTTCTTCCTAAATGCCCATGTTTAGAATGTAGTCCATAATCTGAACAATTACTACAGGGGTAAAGTGGAGACATAAATGCCTGGCCCCGGGAAATGTGTCAATACACAGATGCAACATCAGAGTGACTTCCTATCTCTGTGAAAAGAGATTTACAATAAAACCCAGAAGTCACTCTGCCTAGACTCCTGTGCTTACTGATGAGGGCCACTATATTAAATGAGATGCTTATTTCATAAGGCATGGAGCACCAGTCACCAACCCAGTCAGCCCTTCATGGGCAGAAATCCTTTAGAGATCATTTTAAAAAAAAGAGAGAGAGAGAGAGAGAGAGAGAGAGAGAGAGAGTAGTCTTGTCTCCATGAGAACCACACACAGTGAATGCCAACATTTTCTCTAAATAAAACCTAAATAGCAATCCTAATTAGCCAGCAGAAATCTGATCCTGGTTTAGGTGCAGTGCTCATGATTGACACAGATGCTTCTCCAACTGGGCTCATAGTTATGTCTGCCCACCAGTAACCTGGCTGTCACACACCAAGTTCCATGGACTAGCTGTCAGATACATGCCCCAAGAACCACATGCCTTTAGAACGGTGGTTCTCAACCTGTAGGTTGTCACCACAGATATCCGGAATATCAAAAATTTGCATTACAATATATAACAGTAGAAAATAGTTATGAAGTAGTAACAAAATAATTTTCTGGTTGGAGTTCACCACAACATGAGGAACTGTGTTAAAGGGCCACAGAGTAGGAAGATTGAGAAGCACTTGCTTTAGCGCCTTAAGCCAGAGCAGTGCAACACCCCCAAGTGTCAGCCCCGTGGCAGCTTTTCTCTAACACCTGGAACTTTATTCCATCATGATTTCTCTCTTTATCACATGTACACACAAACTAAGGGGTATTTCTAGTCCAAGGTGGCCATGTGAGTCTGAAATTTTGTAATGCCTCACACTCTGCTGGCCCTGCAACCACCTGAAATAAGCAAGACAGGGGAAATCGGCACCTTTGAAAGCACAGAAAGACCTGGGATCCTCTGGGGCAGGATTGGAAACCCTGGAAGAGGAAAGGCTTTCTCTGAGAGGAAAAATGCTCCTGCTCTCGAGAAAGAGGTGGCAACATAGTGACATGGGGGGGGGGGGGCGCCGCTACACAGTAACATTCTTTTTTGGAGGAGTTCTACAGTGAGACTCTTAAGGGTGTAGGGACAGACGCTGAAGATGACAACAATGGAAATTTGAGGGGTAAAAACTTCCCCTGAGAGGTGTCCCCAAGCCAACAACCCTGGAAATGACCCCTTTTTAAATTAAAAGTAGAATGACAGCTGTAGCAAGGCTGTCTCAGGTGGCATCGCATTGCCCACAATGTCAATCCCCGGCAAAAGTATTTATGCTGGTCTTGGTGCACTGGGCAACCTCGATTTCTTTCAACCCCGGCAGCTACTCAGGGAGATCTCTGGTTTAAAACATCTCTGAGTTGTTAAAATCAGCTCAAACCTGTGTCAGGTGTCACTGCTCATGTTTCCCTAGCACAAGAAAACGTCAGTCATGTTTAGTGTTAACACATTAAGTTGCCTTCTTTGCCATATCAAAGCCAGTGAATAGAAAACGCTTGGGAACTGCAGGGAAGAAATAGAAGAAATGTGCTCCTGAAGGGCTGATTTGTTTCTCATCTGCAAAAAAACAAGAGTGTTAGATTATTTCTTTATGATTCTGTAATTCAGAAGCGGACACCTAAGACCTTTTTCCTGCAGGCTTAGCTCACTGGCGTGTGAATGCAGTCACTAAGAGAGCAGGAGAGAAGAAACAGTAGCTTGAATCTCAGGATTTCTCCATGCACAGTGTGAATGTCAGAGGATCCCAAAGTCAGGCTAGAGGTTTGGGGTTTTTATTTTTGCCCCCTCCCACCACCACCACCACCCCACCTTGGAGTCAGGATGAAGCAAAATTTTCCATTTTGTTCTTTAAAAATCTCCCTATAAACAGTAAGAACCTGAATATACATGCACGCAGATATTAGCATTCGATCGTGCTGGGAATGTACACACAAGCACAAAAGTATCTTTGTCTCCCAAATCAGCATGTCTTTGAAGCTATCCTGTGATTTTTGCATGGTGGGGAGGTAGAGGTTAGAAAGACATTCGCAATAACTTTTTTATTTGGGGCTTGTAAAAGTCAGTGAATATTGAAGACACTGTCAGAAAACTGCCCTGTCAAATGTCTCAGTGATGTATGCAAGCAGCTTAGGCTTTACGCCTACAATGATTGTTTACAATGTCGGTTAATAGAGTAGAAAGCTTGAATGCTTATTACACACAAGAGCATCGAAATCCCTAATCCCATGTCCTGCTTTCCTCTCTCAAAGCTATCAAACATCTTTAAGTCAACACATGTCCCTTTGCATAGATATTGAGAGCTACTGTGCATACTATATTTTGCTATAGTTCTCTGGTTCTTTTTTGACAGCTCAGGTGCATACTATACTTTGTTATGGTTCTCTGGTTCTTTTTTCTCTTTTAGAGGTTTAGCTGAGGCTTGGTTTGGGTTTTTTGAGGTGCTAAGGATTGAACCTAAGACCTCTCACACACTAGGTAAGCACACTACCACTGAGCCACATTCCAAACCTTCAGTTTTTTTTTAATAATGCTACTGCATCTCCTTTATCATTCTGTTTTTTTTTTATAACCCATTGTTATATTCATGATACCTCCCGAGTTTGCATCAAAGAGATACAGAAATCCATCTTCTCATAGCCTACCTCCAAGTGAGATTAGCCCATATATACATAAGGGCATTATAAGGGCATTATTCTAGGTCTCCTCAGACATTTATACTTCAAAATTGGACGTTTTTTAACTCTCAGGGTCCTATAGAACTACCCAGAAACAGTTTGATCTTTTCAGATTTTGCATTTAAGATTTATTGAGTAGAAGGACAATTGTTGATCTGGGGCTATTGTAGTATAATGGAGACAAGATTTCTTCTGTGTCCCTGTGTCCCTGCCCTATGTCCTGTGAATTGTGGGGTTTTCAAGTCTGGTTGTTGATAACAGGCACTGTCTTCAGGCCTTTGTGAGTGTTCACCAAATTCTCATTTACACCCCCTCACTCTCATGCAGTAGTTAGCTCTCTAAGGAGCCCAAAAGAAGTTCTGTGAAGAACTCTAAAGATCTCTCTCTCTCTCCCTCTCTCTTGTTCTTTCTCTCGCTCTCACTCTCTCTTTCTCTCCCCACCCTCCCTCCCTTCTTCATCCCTCTCTCCCTCTTTTTTGCTTTTCTTGGACTCTTCAATTTAGAGAGTCTCCAGGGCTGCACCATGCTTGAGAACTTGAAGCGGGAAGGATATGTCCGTTCCAGCCCCTGACGTCCCATGAAGGGGAGTCACTCTCCTCCCTGGACCCTCTATCTGGAAGGCAGTCACTGTCCTTTGTTCTTAGTTGTCAAGAAGTCAGAAAAGATCTCAACTTTTACATTTTCTTGACTTTTTTGTTTTTTTTTAAGCCTAAAAAGGTAAAAGATTCTTAGCAGCCAAGGCCATCTGGAGTTGGGGTGGTGGACCCAGGGATATGGGTCTTCTTTTGGATTTTTTCATTTAATAATGATGTGTTTTACATTTGTATACTTTTGTGTGTTTGTACAGACACTCCTGTGCCACAGCACACATGTGGAGGTCAGAGGATAGCTCATGAGTCAACTCGCCTCCACAGCGAGCACACCCTGGGGATTAAACTCAGGTTGCCAGAGGAGGATCTAATGCCTTTATCCACCATGTTGCTGTCCCGTGGCTTTTCTTGTTCTGCTCACCTGCTTCTACCTTCTCATGACCCTGACCTGCTACTACATAGATTCTAACCTCGGCCCCACTTGTGCTAACAACATGTTCTTTGTCTCCCATCTAAGTCCTTTAGTTTCAAGAGCCAAAAAATCTTCTTTGGCCTAAACTGCCTTTGGGGGCTCAGGAGCATAGTTAATTCTTGGTGGATAAGAGATGAGACCGTTGTAAAAGTCAGCATGTAGTCTACAAATACCTTTGAGTGTCTGTTACTGGCCAGCTATTGGTCCAAGTGATAAGACCACAGCCCACAGCTGGAAAGCAAACATCTCTATGATCAGGGAGTTTCTACTTCAATGTTAAATGATAGCTACCTTTTGTACACCGTTCAGCAAAAAAAGAAAGAGAAGACCTAAGCCAAAGTAAAATAAATGTTAATTCACAAAAATTATTTACATTGTATTCAGAAGCCATTTTAGTCACTACAGAAAGCTTTTTGTAACCACTTATGGTGCCTAACAGGAGTCTTTGCAAAAATGTTGCTGAACAGGACCCTTGAGGCTGGAAGTTTCTGCTCTGTAGAAACTAAAGCTAAATCATTTTCTGCTGGGCTCAGAAGATCCGTAACAGTCCCCAGAGGGACCCTTCAGGTCTGGAAGCAATTCTTGCACCAAGATCTTTCTCACGGTTCCCTTGGAAGCTGTGGGACCTTAGGAGGTGGAATTTTGCAACAGGAAGTAGGTCGTTAGGGGTAGGCCTTGAGGTCTTGAAAACCACTTCTGCATCAGGTCTGCTCACTGCTTCCTGGACCCTGATATGGAAGCAAGCGGTTGTCTCATGTTCTCACTGAGTGGCAGCTGGCATTCTTTCCCTCCAAGATGAACTATGTCCCCTCATACCATTAGCCAAAATAAACCTCATATGCCTCAAGTTGCTTCTCCTTGGAAAACTGATTGCAGTAATGAGTAAGTAATCAATGCATGGACTTGCAGTGGAAGGGCAGACCTGGGGTTGAAGACTGGGCTTATTAATAGTTGCTATGAGAAATCAGGCCTCACCTTCCTGGCTTCCCTTATCTATCTATCTTCCTGAAAATGCTGTTTACCACACAAGAGCTTGAGGAACAAATGAAGTCCTATCTAAGGACAGATCTGGAAATGTCACTTTCTATCACCTTGTCCTAGCAAAGGCTGCCATTCAAGTGTACATTTTTAGGGTTTAGGAAACTGCCTGCTCTTTACTAAATACATTCTCTTGGTATGATAAAGCAGCCTGCTTACCTTAGCTAAGGGGAAGACTCATGACCTGAGGTAGGGTAACCAGGTGCTTTCTCCATGAGAAGGATGGGAAAGACAGAAAAGTTTAATTGAATGAGAAGTCGTGTGTCCCATCAACGTCACCTTAGACTGCTTCTGCTGCGAGACTCTGCATGTGACTTTTACTTACGGACACTCTGCACTCTGAGCATTGTGCTTCCTGTCCATTTCTAAGCCACCCCCTTCCAAGCAGTGTGACCATCCAGTGCAGTCCCTTGTACTTAGCATAGCCATAGTAAATTTCTGTGGCTCACACCCAGAAAGTGGCCTCTGATCAGAAGGAGGAAGAAAAGCATATGTCACGCCTTACTTTTGTTTAAGTGAGTTTTGGCCACTATTTTCATTTGCCTAGGCAGCAAAGAGATAAACTGAGTACAGAGAGTCCCAGGCTCTTCCCCTGACAGATTAACCTACGCAATTTACACAGTAACACATCTTCCTGTATAGTATATGAGAAGCATACTTCCATTCTTGACAACAAATGTATGCAATAGCTTAAACAATCAAGCAGTGTATAGTTTCCTTACCTTGCTCAACTACCTGTTTGACCCCTGTTCACAGCTACTGCGGTGGAAAGAGGTGGCTGGCAGTGAGGAGCCCACCACAATGGGAATGTGCTTCGGGCTGCAGAAGAGCATGCTTCTAGCAATTAATATGATGAATTTTGCATTACTTTACCACAATAAGAAAAAAAAGGTTGCCAGAACTGAACCAGCAAGAGTGGTCTCCAGAATGACCCCCAGTTAGGCGTTGCTGCAGCCCATGGGCCATTCCTGTTAGTCTGTAAGGCCTGTGGACTTATCACCTGCACAATGAAGCCCTCTTGTGGCCTGAGTCATCCAGTGTAGGCTCATATTTACCAAAGAATGTCAGCTGAAAAACTGGCTGCTGTAAGATGTGGTAGAAACTACCAAGCAAAGAGCATTCGTAATTTCCTCTTTACAACCAATATCCACTGCCATGTGCTATTCACTCCTTCCAGATTCTGTTTACACCAATGTCTGGCACCTAACTCTAGATCACCTTGTCTCTTCAGCTGTTCCACACTTAAGACTTCTTGAGTTTCACACTTACAGTTTTGGCCGGGGTTCTCTTTATCTGAGTGACATGTATACACCACAGCCCAGGGACAAGTCAAAATCAATAACCTGCAAGGTCCTGGGTTTGGGCCACAACATAATATTCCATAAAAATCCTGTGTGGATGAGAAGATGGGGAGATGAAAGGGAGCTGAAAGTGACAGAATAAAATTGCTGCTTAAGTCTGTGGGCCATAATCTCTACTTAGTGAAGTGGGGAAGCTGTGTTAGTCCATTGCGACAATGAATATCTAAGATTAGGGTTTTTTCAAACAGAACAGTGATCTAATTATCTCACAGTTCTGGAGATTTGGAAACATGGGATGCTTGTCTACCTGGCACTGGGGAGGAAGCTGCTGGCTCTATCACAATGTGACAGGTCTTAAGGTGGGAGTGTGCACAAGAGAGAAAGGTCACATGATGAGACAGGAAGTGAGAGACTGGTTTGCTTTTTTCCACAGTTCATTTCTGTTGGAATTAACTGGGCCTCTCTAAGAGCCATTCCTGCCCTGGGGTGATGGCCTCCGATCTGCTGACCTCCCACTGAGCTTCATTTCCTAAAAGTTCTACTGCCATAGCATGGCACACTGGAGGCTTCTAATGCATAAATCTTCTCCAACACAATAAAGCCCTATTTACAGCAATCCCTAACTAGAACGGAGTAACTATTGTATCAAGCACTAGAAAGTCAAAGCTAACTCCTCAGACACACAGATCCAGACAAGGAGTCAACATTCTTTTTTTTTTTTCTTAATTGGAATTTTTTTGACTACTTGGAAGTGTGAAAAACAAATTCATAAATTAAAACTAAAGAGTCTTTATATCAGCGCATATTATTCTTAAAGCCAGATTGAGCGTATAATTAATGTATAAGATTCAATGGCAAGGCAAGGGGCAAGTTAACAAACAAATTATAGAATTAATTAGTTGTATGAAACTAGATCAAAACAAAGCCAATTCCCAAAAGATGGGGGTTTCTGAATCAAAGCCAGTATAAAAAAAAAGTTTTATTTTTATTCTATTGTGATAAATGCCTTTATTGTTGCACATATTTGCTAAAATAAACCCATTTAAAAAAAAAAAAAAAGCAAAAGCAGAACAAAATATCATTCCTTTGGTGCTCCCCATGGGCCAACTCTAACGAGAGTTTTATTGGTCTATTTCAAATGTGAAGACACAACTATTTATCAACTTGCCTGAGAATGCTCACTAATAAGAGGCAGGGCTGTTTAAAGAAGCCATCTTTTCCATAATCCTTTATTAATTTACACACACACTGTATCCAGATAAATCTAGATATTTATAACTTGTGGCTGTAATGCTTTGATTTTTTTTTTCTCCTGAGTCAAGGTTTCTCTGTGTAACTGCCCTGGCTGTTATTCGATTTGTAGACCAGGCTAGGCTTGAAGTCACAGAGATTCTCCTGCCTCTGCCTCCTGAATGCTGGGATTAAAGGCTCTCACTACCACACCTTGCACTATGAATTTCTTGAAAGGAAATAAGAGAAAATACAGAGTAGAAAAACCTTCCAAGTAGAGAGAAGAGTCAAAGCTCCCCAAACCTGTAAGAGAATCTGTAGCCAAAGCAGAAGACAGGCTCAAATTTGAAGCTCTGGCTTATGCAGGATAACATTGATGTTACCTTCTAACCTCTGCCACAGGCATGGTGGAATTACTGCAGGCACAAGACATACACATTCCAAGCAGCTCCTGGCTTTCTCCTCTGTTCTTTAGGAGACGAAGAATTTTAAAGCACATTTCCCAGATTCCTTTACAGTAGAGTTACAGGTAAGTGACTAGTTCTAGCTTCTCTTATCCATCACTAAACCGGCATTTGACCAATAGCAATACAATGTGAAATGATTAGGAAATGCAGACTCCCCTGGTTGCCCATGTAGCTGACACACCAGCTACATGATACTCAGTAATAACTGCTGGACCGTTTCCATTAGGCTCGGCTTTGATACAACTGGCTGTTTCCCTCAGTATAAAAAGCATGGTTCTTAATCATCATACAAGCTTGCAAAATTTTATATCCATTAGCAAACTCCTTATATCTACACAGAGAGGCGAATCTGTTGCTGCAATAGAAATCTCTGCAGGAAGGTATTGCTGGAACACACCGGACAAAAGCTGACAGACCTGTGTGTCCATAAATGGCAGATCACTAGGACACTTTCATGTGGCCCTTCACATTTTAGCCTCTGCGGCATGGTAACACAAAGTGGGAAGGGGCACATAGACACCTGGCAGGACTAAAAAGACTTCCAACTCTCAGATCTACCTAGAAGTTGCCTTGAAGAAATCAGGTTAACCAGCTGTCTTTCAATAGTCCAAAAGATGATTGTTGAAAATTTTGAGTACCTTAAAACCATTTCAGGAAAGTTGTTTGAAATGTGAGCTCATTTAGCCCCACCCCCCTTGGGGGAGAGGTAGTTAGATGTCACTTAACAGTTGTGTCCTTCACCTCCTTATCTGTCAGCCCAAAGAACCCAGTTCCTCAGGGGAGTCTCCATGCAGCAGGCCAGATGAAGGAGTGATCCTTTGGCTCTATGGGGACGCTTGAGGAACTTCTCCTGCACGTGGGGCTGCAGTAGGGCCAGGAAGGTATGGATAATCGAAAGTCACATGCTGGCAGAGAGAAGCCCAGGCCAGGGTCTGGGCCCTGCTGCTGAAGGTGACTCACTTGAATGAGCCTGACCCCTCCTAGGGCCTCTGTTCTCCACCCTTTTGCAACCTGCCTAGAGGCAGGAAGCTGAGCAGAGATGGTCTAGAAAGAGACAGATAAGGAGAAACTTCAGGGGCCATTTCCATGCCAACAGGTACAGTCCCTGGAAGAGTATCCCCCTATCCCCTTTTCCCTCAGAGAGCATTGCTGGGAAAATGACTCTGCTTCTTTGCCTGCTACAGATTATGAATCAATCTCCACCCTTTCGGGTCTTGGCTGCCCTGACTTAGGCTTCGTATTCACTATGATATGATACCCTGCTGCTGCCCATTGTGATTGGTAACAGAATGACTGGATTAGATCTAAACAGAAGCAGGGCAGGGCATCCTCCAAAGAGTTTAGGAAGCAGAGAAATGAGCGCTTAGCCTTAGAAATCTCAAGGATGTTTTATCTTACTCCCACCTAACTACATTAAGATGAATTTGATGGGGCTGGCAGTGTGGTTCAGCAGATGAAGACACTTGCTGCCAAGCCTGACGACCTGAGTTCAATTCCTTGCACCTACGAGACAAAAGAAGAGAATCAGGTCCACTTTCTCAAGTTGTCCTCTATCATCCTCCACATGTGCCCTGTGGCACATGCCCATGATAATGTGGACACACACACACACACACACACACACACACACACACACAACACACACTATTTTTTAGAGATTGGTTTGACTAACAAATCAGTTCCTTCAGAGCCCAAAATAGGGCAGGTCCGGTTCCTCAGCAGAGTCGCCCCCATCCTTGACCTCTGACCTACTTAAAAGGCACAACTAACTAACAAGGATCACTTTAATTTTCTGGTGGTTTTGCTTTCAGAGATAGGGTCTCTCTGTGTGTTCCTGTTTGGCCTGGAACTAGAACATGCTGTGTGGACCAGGCTGGCCTTTCACTTGTGATAATCCTCCTGCCTCTGCCTCCCCAGTGCTAGATGATAGGCTCATGCCTCCATGATGGTACGGAATTACTTTATTTTTTAAAGAAAAATCTACTGAGTGATGTGTTCTCTGGGGGCTTTGCAAGGGAGATCTGCTGGACTTTCATGTGAACACAAGAATGTGTGCCAGATGGTTCTGTGTTTGGCAAACAAAGGGCTGAAGACCTCCTCTTGCTGGCCCACCTCTGGAGAAGGTCAGGTCAACATGAGAGTTACTCATAAGGTGGTGCAGAAACCCAAGGCTCACGACTTCAGGGGATTGATCCTGTGTTTTCTATTCGGAGAAAAAGGAGTCTCTCAAAGTTCCCTAGCTGATTCCAGTATGGAGCTAGCTAGGGCCTCTTCAGCTGACAATGGAGCCCCACTGTCCACACTTCCCAGAGAATAGCCTTGCTTGCCACATCTGCATTTTTTCTCTATCTCCAAGCTTCAAGTTCTCCTTCTGGCCCTAGCCATGGCTCTGTCCCCTCCCCACCTATATCAGTGAAGGATTCCATGCTGATACCCAGCCCCTCTTGAAGGCAAAATTCCTACATGTCCTCTAACTATACTATGAGGCAGAGCTATACCTGTCCCTCCCAAGCATTCAGGTCCACCTCGTGCCCACCATCCCCAACAGCAGTAGCTTCCCTCCCACACCTGACCAGCTGGGGCCTCCGGCATCACACACACTGGTCACTTTCCTCTTCTCCCAACTTACTCTCCGGCCCTCAGTTAATCTGCTAATTCCCTATTCCCAGAATCCTCCCAGTACAGCCAGGATGGACCAGTTCCTTCCCGTAGGCCGGTCTTCTGCTGAGACCATCAGTGTCTAGTCTGGGTCTTGATCTAATTCTTTTTCAGTCTGAATATCTTGATTTGGGAACTCAGCCTCACATAAGATAAATATCTGATAACATCATGATTGATATGGGACACTAAGGGACAGAAAATAGGGCCAATCTGTATTGCAGATACAAATAAGCCTATTTTCTCGGGATGCATAATTTACATAGCAAAACTCTATGTGCAAGGCACAAATTACTGCCCAGAGTTACAAACCTGGTGTGTGACAGCTTGGGGCTATCTCACCTTAATAATAACTTAGTTGCCAAAATTCAAAACATTAGGAAACTTTGCAAAAATCCTGATTTATGGCTTCTGCTAGAGCGAATTAGAAAAGATGGCCACACAAATCACTTATTCCTCCAGTGCTACCTGCACACCCAGCCCATGGGTGGTGGGTGCCATCTCCACTTGGCCCAGAGCCCTGTCCTCTGTGACTCTCGTTATCATGACCCTGACCAGACTCTGAGCCTTTGACCTCCAATCTGTGATACTGATTAACTTTGTGTGTGCTAGTTAGTATGAGATCTAGCCTGTGCTGCCAAGAACATTTAATACAGTGAGACAGACCTTTTTAAATTTTACTATAGGTAGATCAACCATCTAAGAAAGTCAAATTGTTTTAATATAAAGTGATGTGGGAATGTCTTTCTGTATGCTGTGCATATCAGTCTTTAAATAAAGGACAGTTTTGGCCATCGCAGGCACCATAGAAAAAGTAGGTGGGAAATCAGAATAGTTAGGAGAAGGAGGGTAGAGTCAGGGGTAGATGGAGCCAGCTGCCCAAGAAGAACATACAAGGAACACAGGTGAGCCATGGGCCACGTGGCAGACAGACTAATGGAAATGAGTTAAGATGAAGGAGGAAGCTAGCAATGTGCCTGAACCATAGGCCAAACAGCATGAAGCTAATATTAGTGTCTGAGCCATTTCTGGGGGCCTGATCAGCGGTGGGAGGCTAAGGGGTCTGGAACTGCAGGTCCATGGGTCTGGACCTTTGGCCTGATGGGACCAGAAACAGATGGCATCCCTGGGTGGGCTCGAATAAGCATGTCAGTTATTATTGACCTAACTTCATATAAATATTTCTTATGAGATTTACCTTTTTGTAAGCAGTTTTTTTTCCTTTTTAAAGATTTGTTTATTTTATGTATATGAGTGTTCTGTCTGGATGTATGGCTTTATGCCAGAAGAAGACATCAGATTCCACTAGAGATGGTTTTGAGTTGCTGTGTGGTTGCTGGGAATTGGACTCAGAGCAACTAGTGTTTCTAATTGCTGAGCCACTCTCCAGCCCATAAGACTCTCTCTCTCTCTCTCTCTCTCTCTCTCTCTCTATATATATATATATATATATATATATATATATATATATATATAAGACAAATTATGAGTATCATTTGTAGACATAAACATCATATATTTCTTTTAAAATAGCACCTCAAAACAATAAAAATAAGTAACATTTCTAGTGAGTTTTTATCATGTTGCATCTGTCAGAGACTTGATTATATAGGGTATATTGCAGTAATATTACGTCTGATGGCCAATGAATATAGACTAAATTTAATAATTTTATTAAATTTTTATGAAAAATACTGGATCTATCTTAATAATTTTATGGCATATATGCATAACAACTTTTATCTTAAAATATCTAACTTCATAACATTATTTATAACAAAATGCATAGTCTATTAGCACTGGATTAACATGAATGACAATGTTATCATTCCTAGAGCAAAAACAGCCAATCGCAGCATCAACAAAATATACATATATCTCCTGTGGAAAAAAAGCCCAGAAGCCATGTAAATCCACGTCTGCAAATAGACCAGTTCTTCAGCTTTTTTACCTTGGTGAATGGTCATGTTATACTTAGAGGAAATTGCTCATCACAGTACATGCCCAGTTCAGGGAGGGCATCCAATTACTGCCAGTCTCCTAATTTTAAAGCTCTGCCGGATTGCTGGACCCAGAATCATTAGGCTTCCCCTTCACTTGAGGGAGAACAGCCAAGCAACAAAGCAAACACAGAATCAGATGAAATTCTCCACAGCTCTTCACATGAGGACAGGCACCTTCCCCACAGGGTCATTGCACAGTTCCTATTAGTAACATTTGATACCTCCTAACATTCTGTGTGCCTCGCTTATCTTTGTATTTATAGTCTGTCTTCACTTTCAAACCTAAGGTCTGCTTGAAGACACAGGGGCTTAAATTTGCTCCATCCAGGGCAGATTCTCCAGACTTGGAAGAAGCATCTTGGGAGGATGCTTGATATGAGTATGCTCATATTCATGAGAATAAGTCATGAGTGAATGGTGAAGAATAATGTTGAACTCTAACAGTAAGGGAAGAAAGGAGACCATGAAACATAGATGCGTGCCTAACATTTTATTTCACAAGCACATGTTAAACCCAACAGATGTCTTAGCAATAGGAATATAAACTAAGCCTTTTGTTTTAAAGGGATTTTACAAATTCCAACTAGTATACTGGTGGAGCACTTGCCTGCTGTGTGTGAGAGACGAGGTTCTATTCAATCCCAGTGCTTTAAAGTTTCTAACACAAAACCTTTGAATAATCCTCCCTCCCTAGAGCCTGTCCGGCTCATCTTCAATATCCACAACTTTGATAATCTTCACACGAGACCCTGAAGTCAGATAAATGCTTTAACACACCCTAGGGCTGTAAACACCAAGACATGGAGAGGTTCAGGTACTAATTTTCCTGGGTCTCATTGACATCAAAGCAGAGGTAGACTCAGAAGCCAAGGCTGCCTGTCAGCAGGGTTGGCATCCTGAAGGCCCATTAGGTACTTAGTTTCTTTCCTGACACTGTGATAAAATATCCTGACCAAAGCAACTTAGGGGAGAAAGAGCTCATTTGGGGTGACTATTCCAGAGGGAGACATTGCATCATGGCACAGAAGGCATGGTAACACAAGCCTGGCTCACATTGTATCCACACTAAGGGAACAACAGAAAAGAACAGGAAATGGAACAGGAGATCAAGCCTCAAAGCCCAAGCTGCCTACTACAGTCCAAGCATCCAAACACATGAATCTACCTGAAGCGGGTATTTCAAATTCAAACCACAACAGGCACCATGCATATGGCCATAACTGTCTAGAGACAATACTCAGACTGAAAAGAAATTTTAAGGGTCGGAAAAGGAAACATTGGAAGGAAGTGTAATTTAAAAAAGGAAAAAACTCACCATTCTCAGAGCTAAGGAGATGGCTCACCTGGTAAGAATATGTACTACTCTTGCAGAGGACTTGAATTTGGTTCCCAGTGCCCACCCTGAGTGACAACACTATCCTAATTAGTCTTATCAAGAAAAACCAGAAGTCAAATATTTGATAATAACCTGAAAGATGAGAGAAGCAAAGGAGCAGCCACCAGTAACTTCTTGCCTCTCTGGATCCTCTGATCAAATGGGGATGGCAGAGCTCGTCTCCACCCACCTCATATTCCTGTCTCTACTTCTCATGTCCTGGGATCAAGGTCACAGTCCCCCAAAGTGCTGGGATTAAAGGTGTGAGCCACCACTGCCTGGCCTCTATTGCGACGAGTGGCTAGCTTTGCTCTCTCATCTCCAGGAAAGCTTTATTTGTCAGAACACAAACAAAATATCACACAACACTGAACAGCTCACAACTGCCTTTAACTCTAGCCCCTGGGAATCTGACACACTCTTCTGACCTTGGTGAGCACCTGCGTGCACATGGCGCACATACATTCGTGCAGGCACACACACAATACACATAAATTTTAAACTAATTAAACAATTGTTTTTAAAGTACTGCTCTTATCTCAAAGGAAATAAAAGGCAATTCACTTCTGAACCAAATATGAGCTACCATGGCCCAGAAACACAGACTCAGTTGGCCTCAAATAACGTGTTCCAATGTGGAGACTGTATTAAGATTATCTGACAATTGTAGAACAAAAGAAAGCTGAAAACCACAGCTTTAAAACACACACACACACACACACACACACACACACGCACGCACGCACGCACGCACGCACGCACGCACGCACGCACACACATTGGTGGAAACATCAGTGAGATGGTCACAGCAAAAAAAAGTCTCTGCTCTAGGCCTCAGCTACCATCTGAGCATTACGATCTCTTTTCATTGTGAAAGGTTTTACTCACTATGGTTAATGAGTGGCTATTAACGAGACAAAAGGTAGTTGGGGTCTGTTCCTGCAGCATTCCAACTCTGTGTGATTACAAACACCTAACCAGCCAGCCAGCTCCGTGTAGAATCTTTGACACAGATGTGGCTTCAGTTTACAGAAAGATGCTGAACCTCCTGCAGGGAGATTCTGGAAAGTTCTGCATGTGCTTTTCCTGTACTTACCAGATGATCCCGCTAGTTTGGTTAACTTGATACAAGCAACAGCTGTCAGCTGAGAAAATGCCTCTATAAATTTGGGCTTTAGGCAAGCTTATAGGACATTTTCTTAATTAGTGATTGATGTGGGAGGGTCCCAAAGGTTCCACTCACTGTGGGTGGTGCCATCCCTAGGTTAAAGGTTCTGCGTTCTACAAGAAAGTAGATTGAGCAAGCCAATAAACAGCATTGCTCCAAGGTTTGCATCAGCTCCTGCTTCCAGCTTCCTGCCCTGTTTGAGCTCCTGCCCTGAATTCCTTCAGGGACGAAGTGTGGAAGCATGAGCCAAATACACCCTTTTCTCCCAAGTTGTTTTTGGTCATGGCATTTTATCACAGCAATAGTGACCCTAACTAGGGTATCAAGGTTATATGATTATCATATATTTCTTTTACCAACAAAAATACCTGGGCAATATATTCCAGAATTGAAAGTGTTCATGAAAGGTTTCATTCATGAAGGCATAGAGTTGATTCTGAGTGAGTGATCACACCCTGAAACCTTGACACTGTACTACATTCAACAACGTCTTTGCTAAGATCACTAAAACTTCATGATGCTCAGAAATGTGCCCCCATTTTTGCTGACTTCATTGCTGCTTTGTTCAAGCTGTGCCCTGAATGGCTCACGGTCCATTCAAATGCAAAGTTTTCACAGCGCTCAGCAGTGCTGGAGAGCAAAACTCCCCGGAGCATTCTGTTTCAATACCAAGCAAGGGCAGCTTAGTCCCTCTAAGGCTACTTCTGGGGCAAATAAAACAAACAAAGAACAAAACCTACCTGTTTAGAACAAGGCTGAAGCTTGGGGACACCCACTTTCTCTTTCAAAGCCTTTCTCATTTCTTCCTCCTTCATCCACCTATGCCTTCTATCTTTTTTTTCAAATTCAGTTCCATTCACCTCAAATTTTGCTCTTAATCCCTA
The DNA here is from genome assembly GCA_033318265.1 of Phyllotis vaccarum. Taxonomy (NCBI): domain Eukaryota; kingdom Metazoa; phylum Chordata; class Mammalia; order Rodentia; family Cricetidae; genus Phyllotis; species Phyllotis vaccarum. The sequence continues at coordinate 57,766,416 of JARWLC010000011.1, forward strand.
GCCAACCAGAACTGGAAATCCAACTCAAAAGACATGGGGTGGGAGAGGGACAGATTTCTTGTCCCTATAACCAGAAGCCCAGGGATAGATCTGGACAATCAGGATAGATCAGTCTTCAGGACTGGCTAGGCCCAGGGTTTGACATGGCCCCTCCCCCATCTCCAGCTCCGTCTTTCAGCCTGTCTACTTCTAACTGGCGAAAGGGGTAACTTGTCTCCCTTGATTCAAATCCTCTTAGCTTTGCACCGTCGATCTTTGCTCATTCATGGCAGAAGGACCAGAGAGAATTGGTGCCTCTTTCCCAGTGTTTCATACAAATTCAGGCCAGGAGTCTGTTTGACCCAGTGTGGGTCTTGCAACTGAGGCAGGTCTGAGAGGAGAAGGCTCCATATATAGTTATCTGACCAGATCACATAGAAGGAGGAAGAGGGGTCTATTCCCAGAAGAATCAGGGTGCTGAAAAGTCAAAGACATATATGACAGACTTTAGGGGGCACCCAATTCTTCACCTGCGCGATGTTGCTTGGCAGGGATGTGATCTTTCTCTCCTGAGTGTGTGATCATTTTGTTGCTTGCTTGGACGCACTGACTGCAACAGAAGTGCAAGTATACATGGAGCATGTTCTAAGTCTTGGCCTCTACTGTCTCCCCTTCCAGCTGGTCCTTTGCCATGCAAACATGCCCAGGACTGCACATGCAAGAAAAGAAATTCAACAAGCAAAGTCAAATGCCCTAGCTAAGGCCTCAGATGCAGAGATGAGCAAACTCACCAGCCACCTAGGGGTAAGTTAGCAGAGAGCAATTCAAAGAAGCCGAAATGCACAGCTATCCATGAACTTTGGAATAGAACACACTGTTACTGTTGTACAGCCTGGGAGTTTGGAGTTATGATATATGGTTACTGTAGCAACAGAAAACTGATGGAGTTGTATCCACTATGCCTTCTGCCCTATCTGGCTTGCAAAGCTCTTAGTTACAGATACTGTTGCAAAGATGCCAAGCTAGAAACGCTACTGTTGCAAGTTTTACATTGGATTAATACCTTAGATACTTGTTTACAATCTCTTCTTTAGTTCATTAGCTCTTTGTAAGGTCTTTTATGCTTTGTTGGGTGTGTCTTAGTTAGGGTCACTATTGCTATAATGAAACACCTTGACCAAAGCAACCTAGGGAGGAAGGGTTTATTTGGCTTACACTTCCATCATCAGAGGAGTCAGGCCAAGAACAGAAACAAGGAAGGAACCTGGAGGCAAAAGCTGATTGGGAGGCCATGAAGGGGTGCTGCTTATTAGCTTACTCCTCATGGCTTGCTTAGCCTGCTTTCTTAAGGAACCCAGGACCCCCACAGGGATGGTACCACTGAAATTGTGTGGGGCCCTCCTACATCAATCGCTAATTAAGGAAATGTCCGGCGGCTTACCTACCGCCTGATCTTATAAGAGTATTTCTCAATGGAGGCTGTCTCATCTCTGATGACTGTAGTTGTGTCAACCTGACAGAAAACTGGTCAGGACATTAGATCTTCGTTCCCTTCTCAACCCTCTTTAGTCCATTTTATAATCAGATTAAGGATAGACGGTTCTGAGAATAATTAATACCATTCAAAATGCCTGTGAAATATTGCTCAGAGTTGTATTTTCCATGTTTGGTTAATGAATTCGCCTGCAACTGAATTAGTTTTATGCTGTCTAAGACAGGAATTTCATTGATCACAGTATATTGAGAAAATACCTAGCTTTCTCCCCCTGCTTTGTGATACTGAATATTCAGGAGCCATATCTTACGTTGGGGGATTAGTGGGCAGTAAAATAATTCGCAGGAGCTAGTACTAAGTCAGAAGGGACATGTTTAATGACTATAGTACAACTCACTAATGCAGTAACAGAGAAACAATCCTCCTGACTTAGACCAGCTTTTAATGTGGGAACTGTTTTGGTTTCTTTTTCTACTGTTGGGATAAACATTCTGACGAAAGCAACCCAAGGGAGAAAGGGTTTATTTTAGGACACAGTTCAAAACAACCACAATCCATCATACTGGGGAAGTCAAGGCAGCGAGAGCTTGAAGCACTGGGTCACACGGCATTTCAGTAGTCTCCAAGGCAGTAGCTCTCTCATACCCACCGGTAGCTAATTTGACCTGGGCCACACACCCCGAGCATGAACTTGGCGTTTAAAGTGCGGCCAGAAGCAGAAGCGCGGGCACGAGGGGCGTGCACAGAGCGCGGGAGCTCAGCAGCAGAAACAAGCGACGCCGCCGAGGCAGAGGCAAGAGCCACTGGGCGGGGCCGCGCGTCGCGAGCGCGCGTCAGGGCCGCGCTCCCGGGGGAGGCGCGCGGGACCGTGGCGCTTCCGGCAGCGGGAGGCGGCGCCGAGCGGGACTGAGCCGTGCGGGTAGCGGCCGGGGAGGCGGTGAGTGGCGGGGGGCTGCGGAGCGCGCGGGCGGGCTCTGTCCCGGGGGTGGTGGGGGGGGGAGCAGTGGAGTCTGCTGCGCGCGCTGGGGATGCCTGGGCCGGGTGCGTATGCCTGGGGACCTCGTGGGTCCTCAGCTCCCGCCTGTGGCTAGGGAGGGCCCCGCGTGGAGCCGGTCTCGCCCCCTCCCCATGGGAGGGGGAGGGTGCATTACGCATCCTGCCACGCGCCCCTCGCCACCGCGTGACGAAACTTGCTGAATGTAGGCGACCAAGATGGCTGCCGGGATGGGAAGGTCTCCACGCGCGCAATTGCCAGGTGGCCAGATGGCTCCTAGAAGCTGGGACCCGGAGGTTGGCTCGCGGAGACCAGCTGGTGGACTCCCTCCAGTTCCTAATCTCTTCAGGGGACCGAAGTGCCCCAGGTAGATCTTTGGGACCTGCACCCTTAGCTCCCACATGATGTTGCAGAGCATCTCAGGTCCAACAACCCCAGAATGACAACGACCGCACTAAGGTCTGTGCCTGTTGCGTTAGATCTCTGACTTTTGTGTTCACCCAATACTTCCAAGTCTTTGATATTCTCTCCACAATCCAGATCCAGATTTGAAAATTGAGGCTCAGAAGTTGAATAAGTTGTCTAAAGTGTCACAGCTGGCAAGGGGTGGGGGGGAAAGGCAACCCCCAGTGAAGATTTGTTTGGAAAAGCCTAGCTCTGCTGAACTTCAGGGTTTGAGCACTTACCTAGGACCATTTATAGTTTTCCTTCCTCTGCTTCACCTACTTTGAATATCTCTAATGAGTGATTCCACTTAGGGGGTTGCATATCAGACATTTACGTTATGATTCATAACAATAGCAAAATTACAGTTGTGAAGTAGCAACGAAGTAATTTTATGTTGGGAGAGGGGGTCACCACGGCATGAGGAATTGTATTAGAGTCACAGCATTAGAAAAGTTGAGAACCACTGTTCGATTTTCCCGAAGGCAGAGGCAGGCACACAGGTAAACAGGAGGACTTTGTTTCTCTTACAGTGTTGGACTCAGGCTTGCTGGGTGCTCTCAGATGCCCCTTCCTCCCCTCCAGGACTGCAGCTGCCCCACTGGCAGAAGTGAGGTGTTTGGGAAGAGTTTGTCAGTTCCCACCCAGCTCTGATAAGGAATTGCTACATCTGTGTATTCAAGGGTTAGGTGTGGGGTGCAGCCAAAGGTCTGCAAAATGTAGAGAGCGCATTTAGTTTTCTTTAAAGTTTTGGGGGAACTCCCAGAATAGGCTGAGAGGGAACATTCTAATGCCCCTTCTAACTTCTGCAAAGACAGCTGTGAAAGACAGCCAGACCATAATATGAATCATAAAGCAGTGGGATATGTGGTGTGTGTATGTGTATACTGCATGTGGATAAGTACTCTCAGATGCATCAGATTCCTTGGAGTTGGAGTTGCCCACCTTGGCAAGCTGTCCAATGTGGAGGATAGGAACCAAACCCAGGTCCTCTAAAAGAGTCCCATCTGAAAGATGGCTTGGCTAACTCTTTCAGCCTCCACCTTGTGACTGTTGCTTCCTGATGCCTGAGAATGAAACAAAGTATCTGACTATCACTGCAGAAATGGCAGCTTCGGCTGTGTGAGCCAGGCATCTTTAGCTGTGTGGTAAGGCCAGTATATGGTTTGGAGTTCAAGGTAAGAAGTCTGCAATAATCTGTTTTGTTCGTGTGTGTGTGTGTGTGTGTGTGTGTGTGTGTGTGTGTGTGTGTGTGTGTGTTGCTATTCATTAAAAAGTAAAAATGTATTGTTAGAGATCTATCAGTGTGTGCAGTTTATATATCACTTATTGGGTGTGTTTGTGTGTGTGCTCAGGTACTTCATATGTACAAAGTTCAAACTTATTGTTTAGTTGATACTATTAATTTGTAACATCAATTCATAGACTTTGATATGTATAATCTGTGAGCTGAGTGTTCCCCTAGGACTCAGGACCAAATCGAGGGCCTTGTGCTTGCTAAACAAGCAACTCTGTCACCGAGTTAAGCTCATTCCCAACTTCTGTTTGATCCTTTTTGAGTGGTAAATCATTTGACTGAATATGACCAAAATATTCAGTTAATGGTTGGGTAGTGTTTTATCATTTTTGCGGGGTAGTGTAACCATCTCAAGCAGAAAACAATAGTTTTTGTTGTTTTTTAATTGGATGGTTTCACCCTATTCTGGGTGACTGTTTAAACAGCCCAGGCTCACAGTTGATCTTGTTGTCTGGAATATGAACAAGACTGTCTTGTCACCTGAATACTACTAGTAGACAGATCTGCATGGGGGTGGGGCAAAGAAGCAGGAAGGGCCACATCTGCATCCAGCTCTGTCCTTGAAAGAGAGGTTTGTAGCACAAATCTATTACAGCTGGACATGCTCTTATTAAGAAATTACTATCATTTGTTTATTTTATAGATATGTATGTGGCTACATGAGATTATGTGCAAGTTGCAGGCAGTTAAGAGCCATCTAATGTGGGTGGGTCCTGAGAATTGAACCCAGATCCTCTGAAGAGCAATGAATGCTCTGAGACATCTCACCATGCTCTTCAAACTAGTATAATTCTTTTCACAAAACTTAACTTTCTTATCTGTGGCTTAATCTCTTAATGGTCTTGACCATAAGGGATAGGGGACTGGCTAAAACCAAGTGGAAATTAGTAAATAGTTGGCATTGATTTAATGTGATTGTCCATTGCAGACATCACCTCTTACATCTAAAAGTGTGGTAAAGACAGAACTGCCCAAGCTCCCACCTTGAATGTGGGAAGATACTCTTAGAAGGCCATGAGGATTTAGTCGTCTAATTGCTTCATGGAAAACCCCGTGTTTGAACTTGAGGAACCCCCCAGAACAGTGGACCACAGTAAGTTAGCTATTTCATACCTGCCCAGCCCCAAAGGAGCCACCTGAACAGTAAAGCTCCACCTCCATCTCCAGTGCTGGAAATGGACCAAGGGCAAGTGCTCAGCCACTGAGCTATGTCCCCAGCCCTAGACCTTTGCTTAACTTCTCCAAAGAACAGCAATTTTAACGGACAGCCTGCTTTCCAGTTTAATAATATAGTTACCATTGTTAATCTTTAGCCAGTGTTAACAGTGTCATCACCCATTCCCTGAGGACATTCATTCCCTGTTCATTTTCTACAAAATTTCAGAGAACTCTTTTTTTTTTAAAAAAAAAAAAAAAAAAAAAACAATAATTAAACATGTTTTTGGCATATATCTAAAAGTTTGAAATTTGGGTGTTTTTTTTTTTAATGAAAGTTTCTCTTTAGACGCTTGTGAGACCTATGGAAAGCTAGAGCAGCCCTGTTCCATCAGGTTCTCTAAGATGATGACAGTTCCTGGTCACAGACAGTTCTCAGGAGCAGAGATCGTGGCAGCGAGTGACTTAGGTTCACATTTGGGCACTGCTGAGTCATCGAACTGTCCTCCTGTGCCGCAGGAGGTAATGGCTCCAAGACTTAGGCGAGGGGAGGATGCTATGAGACAGCTTTTAGAGTGAGTGATTATTAGCAAATGTTAGTAGTTATTGGTAGGCAGAAACCCATGTTTATAAAGATTTTGAAAATGTTCAATAGCATGTATCAGTTCTCCAAGTCATTAGCAGAGCTGAGATTTGAACTCAGATTTGTTATGGCCCTCAAGCATAAATTTCTGTCTTTAGCTCTACAGCAGTTCTTATACACACTCCACCCTCCTCCTCCATCTAGGACTCCTTACATCACAGCTGAAGGAGATTAGGTGTGTATGGCACAGAGCAGTTTCAAGTCAATTCAAGTAACTGGCCCACTGGTTGACAGTGCCCCATCCTAACAAACTTCAGTTGGAGGCATGGAGATGGATGTGTGAAGGAGGTGCCCCAGGGCCTGGCTATCAAGGGCTTCTCCTTGCCCCCGCCCAGCTATCTGCTGGAGTATGGTGTCAGGCAAGATGCTTCCCTAGAGTGGAGGCAGTGTATTCTCACAGAATTGCTCATGAAGATTGGGACATGTACTGTTGTAAACATACGGAAACTGGACTCCCTGTTACCCAGTGAATTAAGACAAGAGAGACAGTGGCAGAGACAGATGAACATTACTGGCAACAAGCTGATGAGTTGGAAGGTGGAGGACTTAACATACAGATTCCTTCCTGACAGAGCTGCAGATACAAAAATCACAGCTTTTCTAAGGGATCTAATTTTAGAGCCAGGTGAGTGCCCAAATGGTCACCAATTCTAGCAGTAACTGTTTCTCTTGATGTGGTTTCTGTAATTGTCCACTAGTCCTCGGGGACCCAAGATGTTTGGGGGAGGGGGGTACCATAACATCTAAAGAAACATTGTGGCTAGAATGGATGAGGAGTGTTGTTCTTTGATGTTTTCTCGTTGTCAAATAATAATAATTTTATTGGTTAATTGTAATTCTTTGGCTAGAGTAGCCAGAGCCAAGTCGTGAATAGCTGGTTGCTAACTCATTTATTGTTTTAGTTTCTGCTGGCTGACGCTGGGGGGGGGGGGGGGGGGGGGTGAGCCGAGCCAGCTATCAGCCTCACTGTGTGATGGGGGAGGAGTCTTCTTTGCACTTCTCATTCTGGTTTGCCCGTGACTTGACTATTGGGAATTTTAAGACAGGTTGAGCTCATTGACATGAGGAATATTTTTTGAGCAGTGTGTAGATTCAAAGACCAGTCATCTCTATTCCAGTCTTAGACATGGATTGCTGGGTTAGTCATCTGATAGCACGTCTTCAGCAGGCTTGGATGAGGCCTGAGCATAGTAAGATTGCTGTGTGAAGGGTCCTTGCATGCACATTTGAAGAGACCACGGGAAAGTATGTTCCATTATAATGTGTTTGCTTTTCAACTCAATGTTTTACATGTTAAGAACTTTGGAAAAAACCTGGAAAACCGTAGTGGGTACTGGCTGCATTTGTTACTTATGTTTGTTAATGAATGTCTACAAAGACTAGAGAAGTGTGTTTTGATGAGGTGCCATGACCTTGGCTAAGAGATTAAAACGTTAGCACTGAGTGTTCCTGTCCCCTTTGAAAGCTGTTTTGAGTTCTGGCACAGGGACCCAACAGGTACCTAATGTTTGCCTGAGTTAGATTCCCCAGGCTCTATCTCCACCTGCAGAACCAACTCCTGAAGTTGATCTGTGCACCATGGCTCCCATGTGCATGCATGTATGTGCATGCACATCTGCACATTTACACATACACACACATACATACATACATACATACATACACACACACACACACACACACACACACACACACACACAAAATGGATAAACAAAACAAAAAAAACACCTAAAAAAGTTGCCTCTGTGGTTAAGAGCACTGATTATTGTGGGAATCCCTGCACACACTAGAACCTACAGAGTATCTGTCTGAGTGAGGCAAGAAGGAAGTCCGGTTCGGCATGACACAGTAGCCACTGTTGCTTCAAACTTTGAGAGTCTGACACCTGCGAGTTTATTTTAGACACAGCACAACTTTGGGGGAAAGTTACCTGGTGATAATTAACTCAGTCCAATGTGCATAGTAAAGCTTAAGACATGGCCACATCAAAATTCTTTGTAAAGTGTACATGTGACATCTTCCATAAAGATGAGTACTATAAGTGACATCTCAAGGATCTGGGGAAGGATTTGGTGTGGTCTTGGTGATACAGATAGTGCAAAGGTCTCCAGGCTATAAGCCACCTCCACTCCCAGCCCTCTGGGAAAAATAACCAGGTTACACATCTCTTAGAAGAGACAGCTCTGCATGTTTAACATTCCTGGCCCCATTCTGCTTATCTGTGAGCACAAAAATTTCTGTGCCTCATACAAATCATTTCCCTTGCAGAGGACCCGGTTCAATTCCCAGCACCCACATGGCAGCTCACAACCCTCTGTAATTCCAGTTCTGAAAGCCGCATAATTCTAAATTATTAATGGTCCTAGTGGCTGACATCCTAAATTGTCCATGAGGCTGAATGAATGACTAGTGAGAGCTAATGGTTATTCATTGACAAATACCTTGAAATCACTTTGCTTCTTAGTAAAAAAGTTGTATATCTCACTTTTTAATCTCTTTTTAAAACCAAAGTGCTAAAGCTAAGGATTAAAATCACACATAAAAAAGATCCTTTAATGAGAATTAATGCATTGGTTAACCAGGGGAGCCAAGCATGAGCTGACCAGAATAGACTCACGTCAAAATTAACCCCCAATCAACCAAAAATCCAGAACTTCCGGTTCAGCTTGTGAAATGCACAGTGAGACCTCTTGCCTGGAGTCACTCTTCTGCTAGGCAGCTAGCTTGGTTGCATCACTGGTTCCCTATCCCAGGATTTCTTCAGACTGTGAAAGATGAGGAGTCTGCCAATGTGGTGTGTGAACCATTTCCAATCCTCAGATCAGCCAGTAATGCCATGGATGTCTCCTCTGTTGCTATTGAGTGCCGTAGGCATGGTGCGTGATGGTTTCCCTAATGTTCCTGTATCCTTGCCGGTTGTCTATAGAGATTCATTTTAGCAGCCCAGGGAACTGTCAGAGCCTCAGGTATACTGTCTCCTGTCTCTCTGGTTACTTTCTCTTGTTTCCAGTGTATCAAAATTCCTGAACATTCTCTGGTATTGTATGCAACTGTTCTTTGGAGGCATTTTTCATTATCTCTACCCCTGTCTGCATTTTGGAAAGTGTGTATCTCCTTCCAACATCTTGAACTATCTGTGGCTACATGACTGTCCATACTGTCCTCGGTATCAGCATGAGGCTAAGCAACAACTCTGCCACTGTGGGCAGGCTGTGGCCTCTCCCAGTTCACTCATCTGTTGAAGAACCTGTATTACTCACTGATCATCAGGAACCTCTTGTTTCCTGGCTCAAGTGTATTTCTCTAAAGAGTGGTTTGAGCTTCGCCCAGTCTCAGCCTTCAAGACAAGTCTATGACCACAGCCATCAGGTGGCTGCTTCTACATGTTAACCAAATATTCAATTTCCTCACCATGCCACCCCATATCTTGCTCCCTATAACAACCTCACTTTTTCTACGAAGATGTATGTGGGACATTCCCAGTCAGGCTGACCAGTGCAAACACACAAGGTGAGTATTCCTGCAGCCCGTCTCTGCATGTGACTCAGACCACTAACCCAGGTACCCTGTGCTGTGGTCCAGTTGGTGGTTTTTCATGTTGCTGTGGTCTAACCAAATGGGCAGGAGGAAGGAGGTATGACCACAATCCCACGCAGCAGCCCCCTCGCTTGGCCCATCCGACCCAAGGTGAAGCTTGTCCAGGAATGATCTCAGCCTTGCTTCATCTCCCTCCCCCCTCCTCTACCTGTCGCTCACATCACTCCTGGGTACCAAGTACAAGAGCAGCTCATGTTCCTGCCCAAGTGAACTTGGGAGTCTGGGTGAGGGTGGGGGGAAGAGGCAGGAAGCCTGGTTATAAAAACCAACCAATTCCTGGAGAAAATGAAGGAGGAAAAAGTGAAAGCTATGCTTAGAGGTGGAAAGCCATACTTTAAATGGTGGTTGTATAATTGATCATAGTAAATAATTAAATGTTATCAGGCTTGATATCAGCCTTGACTCTCAGGATGCTGGTGGGGCATTCATTGCTGATTAGTCTGGTGGCCTTTCCTTTTCTGAGACTGGCAAGCACCAGCTTGTATCCAGTTTGTAACAGTAGAATAAACAGGGCTCTGTTCACAGTGAGGGAAGGAGCCCTGTTTGTTCCCTTTGCCACACGAGCAAACCGCATATTTAGTACACCTTTATTTATTCTCTTAAGTGTGCTGGAGGTCAGAGGACTAACTGGGGCAGCCTTCCACCCAGAGGCGCTGGGAAGAGTCTCTGCCTCCCCCCCTCCCCTTCAACTCCAGCTTGTAATTGTGTTCATTTACCCAGCTCGTGTTGTGACTCTGGATCTCCTCAGATAGTCATAGTCATCTCTCCTCAGCATAGGGGCTGAAACCCTAGCAAAGCCCCAGAACCAGGAAACCAGCATTGTCTCAGCGCCCGGAGACTAAGTTGGACCCATCTTCGGAGGCCATTCTTCTGCTCACATGGACAAGGCCATCCATGGGGCTTTGTGGCTTCTGAGGTTTGGCAGTTTAACCTGGAGTATAAAAGCTGTCTAGGCAAAGCTGCCCTGCTTCCTCCTTTCCTCTGTGGGTTGGGAGTGGCCTCTTAGAATCTTTTCTTACCTATAAGGCTTACTTCATGGAAAGGACGCAGCTGTTATGGGGAATGAGGTGGCCTACCCCAGCATTGGCCTAAGGAGAGAGCATGTGCTCTTAAGCATCCACAGTTATCCCTGTGTTTATTAGAAACAAAAACCATTCACTTCCTAGCCCATCTTTGTCTTGGTGAGGCCTCTGCAGTGTTCCTGTGGCTCCCTTGGGCTGCACTCTGACATTATGATGCTGGGGGACCTCCAGCACAGTGGGCAGGTTCTTACCTAAAGGAAAAAGGGGACCTCAGAGACGCCAGTGCTCTGTAGACATTAACTAACTTTATCCCTTAAAAAGGATAAAGAAACTGGCGATTTTGCTTGCCCATGTCGTGGGGCCCCCTCACCTTCAGCCCTTTCATAGACAGAATATTCCTTTCTTTGAGTTTCAGTTTCCCTGTCAGTACGGTGAACTTCTTGGATGGCTCATTTGTAAGATCCTATATAGTTCTTTCTCAAATACTACTACAATGTATCCATTCTGTTAGAGTGGCTTTGTGTTGGTGACAGTTTAGCCAAAATGTTGCTTGTATTTGACACATTGGACATAGTTTGTTGTTAAGTGCCACACTTGTGTGAAAGCTACATTTAAATCTCTGTCTTGTTATTTATATTAAACATAAAGGAGAAAAAATGTTCCGGAGAAAAGTTAGGCATCCTGTATCCCCTTGGGAAATTCACAGGGAGGACAGGTAGGAAGCATCAGCCATACAGTCCCATGTAGAGCATGGCCTGCCCATCAAGCAGGAGGTGGTCCATGTCCAGCCATCCTTGTCCAGACCTAGGGTGTGAGCCTCTCTAGAAGACCTGTGTATGTTTTTAGCTCTCCACACCATGTTTCCTGTGGTTTAGAGCCTTTGTCTTTGCCGGTGCCTTTGTAGGAATAAACTGAGCAGGGGAGCTTTTGATATGATGTGCCATCTTTGCTTTTGAGAGTCCCTGGACTTTGTGAGCGATCCCTCCCATTTTCAGCTTGTCATCTCTTACAGTCGTTATCATCTTTATTTATTTGTTTATTTATTATTTGTCTAAGCAGTAGAGATCCTTTAATGACCACTGTCCCCACACAGAGACACTGAAGGCAGGTCAGACTCAGAGCCCAGGAACCACATTCCTGACTCCCCTCATTACAGAGGTTCTGAGATCCCTTGACTGATCTCTGTGGGTGAGTCGGGAAGCTTCCCTACATAAAACTGGAGTTTTCTGTTGGTGGGTTATGTAAATAATCCATGTTTCCACACAGTGACACAGCCTTTGATGTCCATGAGTCCCTTTTTATCTGTTAGCGATCCATGATCAACTATGGTCCAAAAATATTAAATGGAATATTTCAAAAATAATAAAATAATTTGAGAGATAACCCATTCACACAGTTTATATTATCATGCATCTTGTTCCATTGTTAGGTAGTATTAACTTTTTGCTGTGCCTAATTTAATAATTAACGTCATTCGAAGTATATATGCATAGAAAAAAATCATTATATATAGGGGTCCATCCTATATGTGCTTTCATCCTATATGTGGGACTTGTATCCTCTCAGAGGAGAGGGGAGGTGACTGTGTTGTAGATGTCTCTGTCCCTGGATTTAACATGCACAATAGTATATTTGTTCTAGTTTATACTTTGGACTTGTTCTGTATTATAACCTTGTCAGGCAATGGCCAGCAGGGACAGAGCTGCTGTCCAATGGAGGTGGTCTTTCTGTGGTAAGAGAGTCACTACCAGGGGAATCGTGTAGGGCCTACTAACGAAGCAGGAAAATGAGCACTACCATAGCATTATGGAGAACAGTGGAGTTTAATGCTGCAGTATTGTGATGGACACAAACCATGACCAGGGAAAGAAGTTTGCGCTGTGAAGTAGACTTGCATCCCTGTTTCCTTGGAAACCACAGTGTTGAGAGGGTGGGATTTAGGATGCTGAGTCCAGAATGTCCCTAACATGAAGCCCTGTGGCTGGGACCTCAGTGACCCCTGTGCCAAAGGGGAGTGGGTATTTCACTCTTGTTCTCAAACAGCAAAGTTTCTGAGCATCTGTGATTATACAAAGCAAGTCTGTCAGCTAAGAAGTGGGGGTCACCCAGACAGGGAGCTGTTGATACTTTGTAGCTTAGGAGGAAAGGTGTTTCCTGTTGGTTCTGGACCTCCTGAGTCTGCTGTCCCAGCCGGTTTGATCAGTAGCTAGATTTAACACTCACTTCCACCTTGCAACCGCTTCAGGCTTGGGTGCCTGGCCTACAGGTTCAGTTTTGATCTATGTTATTTGGGGGTTTTGATAGAGGACAAATTACAGAGTGGCCTAGTATTGGTATCTGATGTTTTAAATGGTCCTGAGAATTCATGTAATGCTAGAGAAAACTATGGTTAGAACTGATGTTAGGAATGGAGGAAAAAGAGTCAAGTGTAAGAAAACTAATTATGTGAAGTGTCTGTGGCGACCAGATCCTTTGACACCAGAGATTTCATCGAGAAAATCACCAGGAGTGAGGAAAGAGCCCAGGCAACGGTGTGGTGTATGTTTAGTATTGAGAACTACAACAGAGCAGCTCTAAAGGATTATTATCAGTCCAAAGTGGAGATCTGATGCCTCTGAGAGGTTTTTATAAAGAAAATGTAAATGAACATCCAGGAAGCCGGTGGAAAGATTGTAAGAGTCAAAGGCTGAGGGTGGGCGTGGATCTGCAGGATGTACCCATCAGCTGCTGAAGGAGAAATCAGTTTTCTTCAGGGTGAATTATCTGATAGATTGCCCATCCTACACCTGTGTGCATACAGTTAACACTAATTGGACTCAGTATGTTTGTTTATATATGGCATATGATATATACATATAATTGTAGAAGAACAGGTCATAGATTTGAGAGGAGGGTATAGATGGGGACACAGGAGAGATTGGAGAAGAATGGATATATTCATGTGTGAAATTCTTAAATAAATAAAATTTAAAAGATAGCCTATCAAATTATTTTTATACTTGGAAAGCTTTTCAGCAAAGGAATCTCTGAAGACAGTAATTTATTACGGAGAGGCTGAATTGTGGAAATTGTATTTGTATTTCTTTCTTATTTATATAATAAACTTGTGGTTTTTCAGCATATCATAAACAAGTAGTAAAAGACTACAGAGCAGTTCCAAGCAAGAATACTCAGAAATAAGGCACAGATACTGGAAAAAAGTAATGATCATGAACCAGAAAGCAGGCATTCTCCGAAGGAAGGAGAAGATGCCATTTTTGCTCTGTGGGGCTGTCAGGGTGTGTTGCTTTGTTTCCGTGTTTCTGGTAAATTGAAAAAGATGATTTTTTAATTTTTGATTAGTGGTTTATGTGTTGAACAGACTGAAAGAATCTGCCTTCTTTTTCAGTTTTATAATCACCAGCATTAGTTATCATTAGTTTTAGTTTTATAATCATGTACATGGTCAGTTAATTCCAGTAGAAATGACATGTGTTAGATCACAACACACTAACGTTGACATTCACTGTTTTGCTCAAAGGCACGTGCAGATGGAGGCCAGGCTGACATTGGGTGGCTTCCTCAGTCACTCTGCATAGTAATTTTTTTTTTTTTAAGACAGTGTTCCTCACTGAGCCTGGAGCTAATGTGTTTAGCTAGACTGCCTGGCCGTGAGCCCTAGGTGTCTAAACTTGGGCCCTCATGCTATATGGCAGGCAGTTTACTGACTGAGCCAACCGTCCAGCTCTGTGACTCTAAAACTTTGTGTTTCTGTCTTATCTAGAATAATTTTGGCTTTCCTACAGAAAAGAGATAATGAAACACTATGTACTTAAGGACTAGAGAGATGTGGCAGATTACTGAAAATTGGTTGAGATGCATTGCGGTTCAGGGACAGCTCGCTCTGGTTCTAGCATGCAGTTTGGGGGTGTGCGCACCCCACAATAGCTATGAATGTGACCCAGTACAAACTCAAAACTTGCTTAAGTAGCATGAAGCAAGTGTGCTTTTAAAAATGTAAGTAGTTATTGCATATGTGCATGAGAATGGGTGTGTGTGCCATATGTGGAGGTTGGTAGGCACATGAGGTGGCAGGTGGCAGAAGACAGCTCAGTGGAGTCAATTCTCTCACCTTGGCAAAGCTTTCCCCACTGAGCCATCTTTACACACAGGTTAAGTGTGACTACCACATTCCTTGGTTATAGTAACAATGTCACCTCACTTGACTAATTTTTCACTTTTCAGGATTTGGGACAATGTCTGGGGAACTGCCACCCAACATCAATATCAAGGAGCCTCGATGGGACCAAAGCACTTTTGTGGGCCGAGCCAATCACTTCTTCACTGTCACGGATCCTCGGAACATCCTTCTAACTAACGAACAACTAGAGGATGCGAGAAAGGTGGTGTGTGATTACAGGTAATGCGGGTGTTGTGTTTTCTAGCTTACTGTATAGTGGATCACCGTGTTAATTGTTTGCAAAGTGCTTTGTGATTTTGCATTAAACTACTGCTTATTAAAATAAATGTCGATCCCCAGAGCTGACCCTTACCCCAGATAGCCAGTGTTCATTGTAACTTGGTAACCCATCTGTGAGGTCTCCTTCCCCAGTATCCTGAACCTTTTCTATAACATAATTGTCCCAAGCACCTTTCTGTCTTTGCATAGATAGCATCATTCAAGAAACTGGCTCCTGATAACTAAGGGTAGGACCATTGCTGCTGGGACACAGCCCCGGTGAGGGAGTCTTTCCTCGTGAGTACTCAGATGAATTCAGGGATGTAGATTTGAGACACACTCCATCAGTTTAGAGAGTCACGCTCAAGAGGATGCCACCTGTGCATCGACAGTCGCTCTCTCACACATTCACCAAATCACTGGCCTTCCCTTTAACCAGTTTGGAAGAAACCACTGGAAAAATATCTTGTATCAGCATTGGGCATGAACAGACTTATTATTACTCCATGAACAGTGCAGCCTGACTGTTCAAGGAATTTCTTATTCATTACGTGTAACAGGCAATCTAGAGGTGATATCAACTCGTGAGAAAGAACACGGACATGGTACTACCTGCCTAAGTCCCAGCTACTCAAGAGGCTGAGGCAGGGGACTCTCAGCCATTGCTTGACAAACATGGGTAACATTGTAAGACCCCCATCTCAAAAAAAAAATAAATAAGGGATGTAAGGGATTAAATACAAATAAACAAATACCATGCATCTTATAGAAAACACCTCAAAATCTCAGAATTTGTATGTCTGAGGACAACTAATTCAGCAGTAGATGTATTTTTCTATTTAAATAAATAAATAAATAAATAGAAGTGGATAAGAAATACTGTAGGAGGCTGGAGAGTGGCCTACATTTAAAAGCTGCCTGCTCTTGCAGAGAACCCAGGCTCAGTTCTCAGCACCCACATGGTGGCTCACAACTGCCTATAACTTCAGTTCCAGGGAACTTGATGCCTTTTCTGATCCCCGCCCCCCCCCCCAAGGGTCCAGGCATGCATGTGAGATGGATACTTACACACTTATACACATAAAATGTTTTGAAAAAATAAATATGTAAGGCTTTGTACACTTCAAAGTGTCCCAGTCATATAATAATTTTATTACTTTTTTATAACTCTTTTAATGTAAAAATTCCTGTGATGGGTTGGGGGGCATACAGGCCATGGACGGTAATTTGCTGATTTCTGCTCTAGGAAAAAGTCAATCAGATACAGGGACTTCGGCCATCAGGTGCTCTTCACCTAAACACACCAGGAATAACACACCTCTGGTGTTTATTGCTGACTGGGCAGTTAGGAAGGGACCAGTGCCAATCTACAAAGGAAGACATCCCAGAAGCATGTTTTCAGGAATTCAGAAAAATCAATGTTCTTTGTGAATCTGGAACAAAAGAGAGAGGGGGCAGGTTGACCACTTGAAAATGACATAATGAGGAAAGCAAGAAATTTGAAATGCCTTGGAAAACTTAAATCCCACTGGAAACAGTGTTTGGGAACTAACAGCAGACAAAGCAGGAAACAGATGGGCTCCTCACAGACCATAGTGAGAAGTCAGCAAACTCAAAGGCCAGGGGCATCTTTGGGCATAGGGACAGGTCTCTGTGGGCTGTTCTAAAACTGTAACAACAGCTCTTAGCCCGAAGGTCAGGCTCTGGACTTGGATTGCTGTTCCCTAGCAAATGAAAGCGTCGATGAAAAGATTAGTAGTTAGCTTTGTGTGCTTCTGACCAAAACACCTGATGGGAGGATCCGTTATCCTCACGGTCTCCATGGTTATTGCAGAGGAGGGGGGTCAGCACTCTGTATTCTTTCCTCCTCTATTCCATCTGAGTCCCCAGCCCAAAGATGGCGGCATCTACAGTCAGGATGTACACACATGCATGTACACACACACATACAGACTTCTCTGGAAATGCCTTCAAAGACACACCCAAGAGGTGTGTTTTTCTGATCTCCTGTGGGACACTAAATCTAGTCAGATCAGCAGTGATTGTATAAGAGGGACAATGGACTAGAGGGTGAAGATATAATTAGTTGGTATTTGCTCCAGGAAAACTCAAGAAAGCTCTGATCTATGTAACAGAGAAAGACTTTCTGCACTTGGAAGACCTGTCTATAAGCTATAGGGACATGCTCTTTACAGAGGAAAGGCCCAGACATGGCAGTTTTTAAAACCTTTTATGTTGCTTATAAACAAACTTATTAAAATGTATATGGGCACTTTGTTTGCATGTGTGTCTGTAAACCATTTGGTGCCTGGTACCTGGAGAGACCAGAGGAGGGAACTGGATTCCTGAGATGGGAGCTACAGATGATTATGAACCACCATTCTGGTGCTGGGAATTGAACCTGGGTCCTCTGGAAGAACAGCCAGTACTCTAAGCCACTGAGCCATCTCTTCAGCACTAAACAAACTTGTGGTGATATCTTATATGTTTAATAAAACCAGTCTGGAATATCAGAGAAGAGATTCACCCACAGTCAATCCAGGAGGGTCAGAGAGTGGTAATTTACACCTTTAATCCTAGGATGGGGAAAGACCAGGAGTGGTGACCTACACCCTTAATCCCAGCAGATCTGAGTTTGAGGCCAGCTTGGTTTACAGAGGGAGTTCCAGGCTCCCAGGCAGGCAGTGATGTTGCCAGCCTTTAATCCCATAACTCCAGAGACAGAGGAGATCTTTCTGTGTTTCTGTGCCTTCTGAGGCCTAACTACCAAACAGTAGTAACTCACACCTTTAATCTTAACCTGTATGTGAAACAACTGGACAAAGAAGGTATTTAAGGCAGGCATAGAAAGACAGACAGCTGGGTGAGATTTGACTGTGGTGTTTCCTCTCTTTGATATTTCAGTCTTTCCTGATATCTGGCTCTGAGTTACCTAAACACAACCAGAATTTGTGCAGCACAAACTTTTTTTTTTGTCTTTTTTTTCCCTTAAAGTAATATATATATATTGGTGTATATTCACTGGGCTTCAGAAAGACATTTTCATGTAAAAGTTTAAGCTTGTCTCTCGTCCCTCCCCCTCCTGTTAGCCCCTTTTGTCCCTTGACTTGGCCTCCATGGACAGAATAAGAAAATTACCTGTTATCTTCATACTGAGTATTAGAAGGTGGCAAGTCAGCATGTGCGGTGTCCAGCGGAGGGCTACAGCCCCGGTGGTTTATACCAGATTGCCATCATTAGCAAAGGCTGCAAAAGGGAGTCAGAATCTCAGAGCCACACTTCTCGAGTAGACAAGAGATGAAATTTAAAAACTAAAATATAGAAGAAGCAGAAATTTCTGTATAGAGATCAAGAAAAATCCAAAGTTGATTAGACAGCCAGAGAGCACCCACCAGCCAGCTAAAGCTGCATCAGAAAGGGACCCTTAGAAACACAGCAGGAATGTGATCCCAGCTCTGTGATGCTGAAAGCCCTGACCCTTTGGATCTTCTAGCCTCACCAGGACTTCTAAATAACTAGTCTTTATTACTAGAAGAACCAGGTAGAATCACACACTAAAAACGGTGATACTTTAATAGGAGCTCTTAAAGAATTGTACTCCCATGGAAAATGTATGTATTCCACCCACCCACCCCACTTTGCTTTCAGTTTCCAAAATATTTAGGAATTGATGTTGCAGGACTCTTTATTTAATCCATTTTCTTAAACTTGAACATAGGCCTTTCTTTTCCCCATAACCACCATTAATGACTAAGGAAACACATGTACCCCAAGGCACCAAGGCTAAGAATAAGTCCAGGGCACCTGAATCTTCACTGTTCAAAAACACCTTGAAACTAAGAAGCAGAGATATTAAATAGATGAAGCAATTGTACTTTGCAGATGTACTTTGTTACAGATGAACCCTGTAACAAATAAATATGAGAGGGTCTGCTTTTAATCCATATAAAGCATCAGCATGCACACAGAGACAGCAGTTCATATGTACCAGTTAAAAACACAAAATGTGGACAGGGGAGATGGCCCTGGGGTTAAGAGTGCATACTGCCCTTGCAGAAGACTAAAGTTCAGTACCCAGTACCCACCACCTAGCACCCACCCCAGGCAGCTCACAAACACCTATTAGCTCTAGCTGTAGGGAACCCAACACCCTTGACCTCTGCAGGCACCTGCACTCATGTGGACATACCCATACACAGACACTGCTACATACTTTTTTTAAGAGTGTGTGTGTGAGAGAGAGAGAGAGAAAGAGAGAGAGAGAGCTGGGAACACCCTTATTCAGAAGTGACAGTTAAATAACCCGAGTAACTAGAGATACAGTCAGGCTAGAAAGGAAGTCTCATGCTGTGGTGGTGACAGTTTATATCAGTACACCTGTGATCACCTATAGGGCCTAGAAAATAACTGTACTGTTCTCTTAGAATAGTGACTGTAGCTAAGGCATCAGAAGAGTAACAGAACAAACAACACCCACCAACAGTTAAGGTAGCCTGAAGGGCAGGTGTGGTTTTCACTCTGCAGTAAAGCAGGGACACAGCAGAGGCCTAGAAATCAAGCTTGACCGGATTTCTAACTGATAGAAACCAGCCAATGGGAAGTAGCACTAAGCAAATTTCACATGTTCATACTGTACCGGCTGGTTCTGTGTGTCAGCGTGACACAAGCTAGAGCAGGAGAGGAAGGAGCCTCAGCTGAGGAAATGCCCCCAGGAGATTCAGATGTAAGGCATTTTCTCACTTAGTGATAAGTGGGCCAGGACCCAGCCCATGGTGAGTGGGGCCTCCCGGGGCTGGTGGTCCTGGGTTCTATAAGGAAGCAGGCTGAGCAAGCCAGGAAGCAGCACCCCTTCATGGCCCCTGCATCAGCTCCTGCCTCCAGGGTCCTGCCCTGCTTGAGTTCTGTCCTGATTTTCTTCAGTGGTGAATAGCAGTGTTGAAGTGTAAGCCTAGCAAACCCTTTCATCTCAACTTACTTCTTGGTCATGGTGTTTCATCACTGCAATAAAAATCCTAAGAGCAAAAGGCACAACGTGCAGGTTGGTATTTGGAACTCTGGCTAGGGCAGGGACGGAAGGAAGGAAGAACAGACACACATGCAGAAAAGCTGGGATCAGGTGGTAATGTGGGCTGTGATGGAGAGCACCTACCAGGCAATTCAGAACCTTGGGTGTTTATTAGGTACAGCACAGAGGAGGAGCTAACTCTTCCTGGTAGGGGGTCCCTGTTGAGCACCCTGAGGCTCTAAACATCTTGGAGGAGGAACAGCAGTTGCTAGCCTTTGCACGCACTGATCACTCGTATTCAGACCCATCCCTTGCCAACCCTCTTGAGCCTGACCTTATGGGAATCAGCTTTGCCAATTTCTCATGAGTTCAAGACTTTGTTGTATGTATTGTCTCCGGGCTTCCTCCACATCCTACAAACTCAGATTCAAGTGCAAAGGATAAAAGTCATAAAAACATTTAATATTTACACGGCTGTCGCATCAACATATTTATTGATTGATTTCTAAGTAATTTTGGATGTGAGGAAAATGTAGAGGCAACAGTAGATAGACCCTGGGGTAACTTCATCACTCCACAAAATGTATATATTTTCCTAAATCTCTGAAAGTATTTCTTTGATGAGAAAATCCGACAATTTTTTTTATTTCCACCGAAGGATCCCAAACCTAAGTTTGCCAACTGTGGGTCTAAAATGAAGTAGCAGCCTTGAGTGCCATAACTTTGAATTGATTGGTTAAAAATAGTTCAGAGTTTGCCAAATTCAGACTATAATTTTAATATGTCACTTAAAACAATGAATATTTTCAAGTTGAATACTCACTTAATATGCATATTACTTTCTGTTATTTTCCAAATTACACATAATTGAGATGCGTGGGTCTGAGAAGTTCACTCTGTTTTTGTTCCTATGCTTTAGGCAGCCAGGGAGACCAGTGACAGAGCACATGCTGTATGTGTCAGGCTCTGGGATCGACTTCAGCCCCCAGAACACATAAATAATTTAAAAATGGTAATAATGACCAGCAGCGCTCTTACAGACCTGCCAGGTCGCATAGCCTCAGTATGGTTTCCTAAACTGTGAAGCTCATGTTGAGCTATCTGAATGGAGCAGGTGCTGGGACTTTGTTGTCTTTTTCTAGACAAGGAATCATTCCTGCTGGACTCACAGAAAATGAGTTGTGGAGAGCAAAGTACGTGTATGATTCAGCTTTCCATCCGGACACGGGTGAAAAGATGATTCTGATAGGAAGGATGTCAGCTCAGGTTCCAATGAACATGACCATCACGGGCTGCATGATGACATTTTACAGGTAAGCTACAGATGCACGAGAGGTATTAGTTAATTTGCTATTGAAATCATTTAAAGAATATTTTAATATAAATTTTACTGAAATAAATGTCACAGTGATTATGTTAAAAAGAATGATGAATTCATTCTATAATGTGTCAAAACAAGTTGTACCCCATCAATATATTCATTAAAAAAAATTAAATGTAGGGCTGGCAAGGTTGCTCAGTGAGTAAAGGCACGCGCCACCAAACCTGAACACACAGTTCGATCCTGGGAATCACTTAGTGGATAGAGAGAGCCCAATTATTACAGTTCATCCTCTGGCCTCCACACGCACGCACATACATACAAAATAAATAAATATTTAAATTAAGAATTGATTAGAACTTATGACAGTCGGAAATAGAATGGAGGTGGGTGTGGCGCTTCACCTGTACCATAGCTCTTAGGAGGCAAGAGGCTGTGTGAGGCCAGCTGGCTGTACAGCTAACACTTGTCTCAATCTAGCAATAACAACAGCAAAAGTAATTAGTAAACGAGATGGTGTTGCTTTAACATTAAGAAAGATATCATTTCATCTTTAGCTCCACTCTGAGTAGATGTCACCACTCTATTTAATGTATAAGTAAATAAACCACAATCCATTGTATTTAAAGGTGTGTTTTGCCTCTAAGGATGCTAAATCAGGGACCTTACAGGTGGCTCAGCAGTTAAGAGCACTCACTGACTGCTCTTGCAGAGACCCCAGTTCAATTCCCAGCACCACACGGCAGCTTACAACTGTCTGTAATCCCAGTTCCAGAGAATCCAACACCTTCTTGCAGGCACTATACACACACGGTGTACATATGTATATACAGGCAAAGCACATATGCACATAAGATAAAAATAAATGAAGGACACTAAATAATATCTTGGTTTTAAAAAAGAAAAGAAGCTGACGTTTTCTCTATGTCTTAGGCCCTAAAGAAAATGAAATAGAAAAGAGAGAGAGAGCCTAGAAAGAAATTCTATACCTTTCTCTGTAGACGCAGATGTACTTGGGTATCTGAATAGATGTAGACATGGCATAAAGAAGGGCCAAGGCTGCTTCACCTACAAATAGTTACTTCGTTTTTTTCCTGTTTTGTTTGCCCAAGAGAAGGGTTCTTCTCTGTCCACGCTGTGCTCGGTGTTTTTATGAGTTTTATTTCTTTATGATAGAAGCCATCCTGGCTGTTGTTTGGGGGTTTTTTGTTCGCTTGTTTTTGGTTGGTTTGGTTTTTTGGCCAACTTGACATGAGCGAATCATTTGAGGAGGGAGACTTTCAATTGAGAAAAATCCTGTCATAAAACTGGCCTACAGACAACACTGTCAGTCATTTTCTTGGTTACTGATTGATGAGGGGAAGGCCCAGCCCATGGTGGGTGGTGCTGTCCCGGGGCTGGTGGTCCTGGTTTTATAAGAAAGCAGGCTGAGCAAGCCATGAGGAGCAAGGCAGTGAGCAGCATCCTCCATGGCCGCTGCCTTGAGTTCTTGCCCGGACTTCCTTCGATGATGCGCTGTGATACAGAAGTGACACCAAATAAACCCTTCCCTCTCCAAGTGATCTTAGTCATGTTGCTTATCATAGTAATCCAAACCCAAATACAGAAGCCCTGTGAGCTTGGCGATAAGGAAACTGGCTGTCAAAGTAGACGCATCTGCAGGCCAGGCTTCCTCCCTGTCTAGTACCCTTCCTGGCTGGTACCTGGCATTTAATATTTTCTTCCTGTATCAAGGGAAGCTGGTCCTAGACGGTGTGTGACGGCTTACTCTGTTTTAGGACCACACCGGCTGTCGTTTTCTGGCAGTGGATAAACCAGTCCTTCAATGCCATTGTCAACTACACCAACAGAAGCGGAGATGCTCCTCTCACTGTAAAGTAAGTCTGCGGGGCTAGCCCATGAGCCCCTGCTCCTTAAGGAGTGATGCATTTAAACACATCGCTTGCTCTGTGCAGGGTCCCTCTTCCTCCCTCCATACTGAGATAACTTTCTGCTTTTGTCTTACCTTCTCTGATGTCATCTGCGCTATTGGTGGGATGGTGCTGTCTCTCTTACATCCTGAGCTAGGGCCCTGCAGAATGCCTGCCCGACAGTCCTCAGGCCTCACCTCTGTTAAATAACTCCCCTTGGGCCTGCATGAGTCAAAGCCACCAGTCTCAAAGCAGAAGAGGCTTTTCAGTGGTGTGGCTTTTATAGACACTTTACTTTAAAAGCAGCTTATGGCTGGAATCCAAAGAAAGCAGTGTTTTTGTGTGTGTGTGTGTGTGTGTGTGTGTGTGTGTGTGTGTGTGTGTGTGTGTGTGTGTTGCCAAACTGAAATTAATTCAAACTATAGATAAAATTTGCATCACATTTGAAACAGAGGTCATTTTCCTGTTTGTGTTTTAAATTTGCCTTTGACGCCCAGTGTTCTGCTGTCATCAAATGGAGCGAAGGCTGCTGAAACCTGCCACCCAGTGGTGTTTCTCACAATTACAGAATGGCTGGCTAAGGCTCAGCACTTTAGAAATAACAGTGATTTAACCTTCTAAGATGGTCCTGCCACACTTTGCCTAGTGCCTGCACGTTAATATTTTGAGTTATAGTTTTGATTTGTGCAAATGTGCCCCCAAACGCTTCGCCTTAGCTCCGCCTGCGGCTTCCCACACACAGCTCCACTCCTTCCTCATCTGCATGTCTGCTTGTCAGGGGTTGCAGCCCATCTTGGGGAATGTGTTTGCTTCTCTGGTTCCCCACACTGATGGAGTCACCCCAGATGTTGCTCTGCAGAATGCCCATTACTGATCGTACACGTCTGCCTCCTTGGCTTCCTCAGACCAAGTTTGACATATACCTGTCATTTACACAGTGTCTTTCTTTTCAGTGAGCTGGGTACAGCTTATGTTTCTGCAACAACTGGTGCTGTAGCCACAGCCCTAGGGCTTAACGCCTTAACCAAGGTACTTCAGTTTTATTTCACTCAGGGTATGGATGCTATTTCTCAAAAGAGTTGCGGCCACTGGGCTTGTAGCCATCTTCAGCTGCGTGCTTTAATTGTATCTTCTAGTGCATTGGGGGAGGTTGTAACTTTGTAGCAGCGGTCAAGACTGGTCTGTTCCTAGCTCTAGAATTGAGTTCTAAATGCCTCTCTCTAAAAATCCTCCTGGGGAGAGGGGGTAATGTGTGTGGAAGAGTTGGAGGTGTATTACTTAAAGAGATAGAGAAACTGGCCCTGAAATCAAAGTTCTGGACTTGGGGACGTCCTTCCAGCCACATGAACTAAGCTACCAAATTGTATCAAAGTGTCTTAAATGGTTGCTTTGTCTCAGCATGTCCTTGCCAGAGGTGTAGAAATACCTCTTATCAACAAATTGGAGGCCCCTTGGCCTGGGTCTATACAGGGCTGCAGTATTTTTGGGAAGACATGAGAATTTCCATTTAGTCATGTAGGGAAAGCAAGGTGATGCCTCTGGAATTATCTTTTTACAGCACGTCTCACCATTGATTGGACGCTTTGTCCCCTTTGCCGCTGTGGCTGCTGCTAACTGCATTAATATCCCGCTAATGAGGCAAAGGTAAGGTGAACATATGCGCTAGGTGAGCACTTGTGCCCAATAGGGGACTTTCTCGGGAATCTGAGATTTGCTTCCAAATAGACTGAGGTGGTAAGGACAAGGCCATTGGGTTCCTACTTGTTAGAGCGGGTTTGAAAATGCCTAGAGGCTTAGAATGCATAGTCTTCCTATTTCGGAGGCCTACACCCTCTGCATAGACAAAAAAGATCTGTAAGTTTGAGACCAGAGTGGAGAAAGCCAAGAGTTCTTTATCTTTAAAGGTAATTTTTTAAACTGGCAGAAATTAAAGGAGAAGAAAGAATAAGAATTTTGAACAGATAACAAAAGAACGGGACAGTAGCGGGACCTGGGCTCCCAGCATTGGGAACTGTCTGTAGCTAAAGAATATCCAACAGGGCTTTGTTGAAATGACTGTCGGTATGTGAGATACTCATTAATGCTATGTACTGTATTTCTGATTTAGAAGATTGTTCAGATTTGTACATGAGCATAGAAATTAATGTCACCTTTGAGCTAGCATATCCACCCTTCAAATTATATCATTATTAGAAAGGTACATCCTTCAGAAAAAAGGAACACTCCTGATGTTTTCCCTTAGTGTCTATCACAGGAGGCTCGAACCTGTTCGTGGTATTTAAAAATAGACTTATCAGTGCCAAAAATGACACTTGAGTGGGAAACTGGATGAAGGAGGCACTTGATCTTTCTCAACAGAGTCCTCCTTCAGGATGCCCCCCCGAGGCATCTGTGAACCCCTCTGCATGTGTTCTGCCCTTCAGGGAACTCAAAGTGGGTATTCCTGTCACTGATGAAAATGGTACCCGCTTGGGAGAATCAACCAGTGCTGCAAAACAAGCTATCACGCAGGTGGTCATCTCCAGGATCCTCATGGCAGCCCCTGGCATGGGTGAGTGAGTGTGGAGGTCCTGCGTGTGGTTCATGTTATCGGTAAACAAAACCAGCAAGCAGCACTCCCCTGTGAAAACTGTCTTCTGAGGGTATAACCTGCAACTGAACAAGTAAATAATACGTACAACAAATGGAATGTCCTTTACCCTAATGCTTGAGGCTTTCAGAAGTGTCCCAGATTTAGAATTCATTTGGATTTTAGAATATATATAATGAGTTACCTCTCAGGAGGCCAAAATTAAATTTGGAGTTTATTTATGATGCATATATATCTTGTGCATGTGGCCTAAAAATATATTTATGCAATAACGCTAATGATTTCATACATGCAACAAATGTTGCGTATTGTAGGTATACATCCTGACTGAGAGAGGGGTGATAATTTTTGTGATATCATTTGGTTCTCAACAATTTCTGATTTTAGAACATTTCAGAGCTGAGGGGTTTTTATGATTTGCTTATTTTTATTTTATGTGCATTGGTATTTTACCTGCATTTATGTCTATATAGAAGAAGTCAGATCACTTTAAGTTGCGGACAGTTGTGAGCTGCCATATGGGTGCTGGGAATTGAACCTGGGTCCTCTGGAAGAACAACCAGTTCTCTTAACTGTTGAGCCACCTCCAGCCCTCAGAGGTGAGGTTTTTGCTTAGGGATGCTTATCCTGTGTGTAAAATGATGACACGAGCTAAGGGGAGGGGATGCTAGGGATAAAAGAAGCACAGTGGCCAGGCAAGCAAGTGGGCAGAGATAAGGAAGGAAGTGGCTCCTTAGCAGGGGTGAGTCTGAGGTAAAGTGGGCATCAGCAGAGGGCCAGGAGCTTGCCATTTATGTGGGAGGAGAGAAAGAAAAGATTATTAGGGTCCTCAAAGACTTGAGTCAGTTACTTGGGTATCCAAGCTGAGCACCACGCAGTTTTGGACATGGTAATTATCTGATATGGGTGCTATATGAGACTAGGTTAAAGGGTACAGCAGTGGTAGGTGGAGACAGCTCAGGGCCACCTCAGCATCACAGGCAACAAGCCATGGCTAGTTGGACCAGAGCGATGTAGTGGAGGTGATGAGGGTGGGTGGAGCAGGGTATGGACTTATAAATCTTAAGAAGATGCTTCTAAAGTCCATAGAGATAAGTATTTTCTACTGAAGTTCTTCCGGGAACACGGGGCAATGATAATGCTGAGGACAGCTATTTAAAAGTGTGCCATTGGCAGCTACTCTGTTATTTATATAGTGTGGGGTCAGCATGAGCAGAGGGAACATCTGTGTCATGTTAAGACCCTTTGAGAGTCCCCTGTCTACCCATCGGGTAGACACTCAGAATTCAAGGGCCTGTGAGTGACAAAAGAAAAATCAAACACAGACATCCAGGAATTAATGTTCTTGAATTTCTTCACTTAAGTTGTGTGTAAACAGCACTTGGCTGTTACAGGGTACTCTCAAATGAAGCAAGTTTGTCAGCTGCTGTTGCCTGTTGGCACATGGTGCTCTGAGCTGGCAAGCATGATGAAAGTACATAAAGGGAAACTGAGGAACATTCTGTAGTTGATCCTGTGTGTAAGCAGCTCAACACCCACAGTCCACCAGCTATCCAAAAGGAAGATGTGTGCTTTCTTCAACAATAGAGTGTAATTATTTGCACATCATTTATGCTGTAGTACTGTAATCTGTAGTTCACCTAGCGATGACAGCAGCTCTGAAGGCTGAGCGTCCATGCACTTTGTAACCGCAGGAGTCCTGGACCCAGTCCCCCGTCGATACTAAAAGACAGCAGTGATCATGTTGTATTTCAGTGAACTGGGGAGATCAGCATTATCTGATGGAACCCCTCCGTAGTCTAGTGTGATGCCAGTGTGATCTGTGAAGGTATCTAGAGACCAGCATGCTTGTCACTCCAAAGAGAAGGCTATGGAGCCCCCAACACAGCTCCTGAGCCCTCATTTCTAGGCTGCCTGAACACAGCATTGCATCCCCGTTCCCACTCGGTTTTAGTCCTGCATTTGCCTCCGTTTGAGTTTTTATTCTGCCAACATAAAAATAGCCTAAAAGTGACATAGCTTCCTATTAGCCCGTTATGGGAAACTCAGCTGAAAGGCGGTGTTAAGTGAAGATTTAAGTGGCCCTGTCTTTATTACAGCCATTCCTCCATTTATAATGAACACGTTGGAAAAGAAAGCCTTTCTGAAGGTAAGCCCTGTTCCTTTGTCATTTGTGAATCTTTTTTTTTTCCTTCTTTGAGTCTGGATTTCTCTGTGTAATCCTCATTGTCCTGGAACTCACTCTGTAGACCAGACTGGCCTTAAACTCACAGGGATTCACCTGCCTCTTCCTCCCAAGGGTTGGAATTGAAGGTGTGCACCATCACACCGAGCTGTGAGTCCTTTTCAGACCTCACGCTGAGCAGAATAGTTAGTGAATGACAACCTGAAGGTCAGGTTTTCTTGGACACTTATGTAAATATGAAGATGCTCCTGAAATGTCTCCTTTCCACTCTCAGATGTTTGAGAAGGTTTTTGTACATGAAGACCTCTGCTGTGGTGAGGCAGTGAGGAGGCTGTCACCCGGTAATCTGTGACATGCCTACCTAGGTCAAAGTGAGAAGATGCAATGGCTTTGGGATGCAGGAAGTTATCGGTAATATCAGGAATGGAAAGATCTGGACTGATAACTTCATGGAGCATTGAATTTAGTATTTCTTTTTGGTAGTATATGTAAAAGTTTATTAATCTATCATAAGAAAGTGTGCCTTGCTGTGTGCCATCTCTGTGACCTACAGATTCTGTTTTGTAGGTTCCAGGATTGGCCCAGTTTGGGTACAGTGGGATAAGATGCCTCTTTTATATTATACTGAGTATGGAGACATACTTAGGAGCAGAGGCCCTGACCCTTCCTGGAGGAGTATGTGTGCTCTGAACATGGCAACTCCCTTGGGATATGAGTCTTAAAAGCAGAACTGTAAAAACAAGGGAGTATCATACATAAAACTTCAGAGAAAGGATGCTGTCCCAGACCAGATGCTTCTTGGATGAGATCATGATGTATACGCCGAGGTCCATGTACTCCATATGGGCCCCAGTAGGAAAAGGGAAGCCAAATGCTGAATGGACACTTCATAAACACTCTATAAGTCAAGAAAATATGCTGCAAAAAAACAGTGTCAGTAACCCGACGGGGCTCCTAAAAGGGACAGAAGCATTCAGCCATGCTCTTGGAAATTCTGGGGATATAGAGAATTAAAAACCCCAAGCTATACTTCTGAAACCTTCAGGCTCTGTGCATTAGTGGGAGAGTCACTGTAGTCTCTTTGCTCTTGGAGCATTGTCAGAGGAAATCCAGAGACCTCACACTTCTCCAAAATGCTGCACACTGGAGGCTTCTAAGAGCCTCAGTCACACGTTAACAAAAGGCAAAAGCAGTAGCTGATATTTAAGCAGCAAACCTGTCAACACGGCAGTGGATCCTTTAGGTCTCAGTTACTTAGGGTCACCCACAGTCCAAAAATGTTAGGTGAAAAATCCGGTAAACCAGCGACGCATATGTTTTAAATTGTGAGCCTTTCTGAATGTCCTTTCCCTGTCTAAAATGTGAGTCAGCCCTTTGTCCAGGGATCCACACTGTTCACATTATCGGCCTGTTAGTCACTCAGCAGCCACCTAATTCATCCTCATGCTATCTGACACATTTTCTTAGTACTTGTTTCTAAGTATCCCTTATTTTTATGTAATGGCCCCCAAAAAGCAGGTAGTGATACTGGCAGTTTCATTATACTACATTATATGTCTTACTATTATAACTAATAATTGAGTTATCAGTGGTTGTCAATTCCTGAATGTCTCTGATTTATGTTAAACTTGATCATAGGAAGGTGTATGTAAGCAGAAGCATAGTACATGCCAGGCTTGGTACTCTCCAAGGGAACCACTTGGGGTCTTTGATAA
Organism: Phyllotis vaccarum; assembly: GCA_033318265.1. Classification (NCBI taxonomy): domain Eukaryota; kingdom Metazoa; phylum Chordata; class Mammalia; order Rodentia; family Cricetidae; genus Phyllotis; species Phyllotis vaccarum. Next base: position 57,796,206 of record JARWLC010000011.1, read on the forward strand.
GGGGAGGCTGCCAGCTAGAAAAAAAAAAGAAAATATGTCCTTTTGACATTTAACCTACTGCAATCAATTATTATTTTGAAGATGCATGAAAAGGTCTTACTGAAGTGTTTTTATAGGATGAGGCTTAGGAAATGTTATCTTTGAGAGTTTATGTATAACTGACACAAAGCTTGTATCTATGAACTACCAAATGATGACATCATATGCAGTTTGCCAATCAGAAATCTCTGTGGTTTTCAGATAATCTGAAAACAAACCAATGCGCCCTCTTCTGTCAATCTTACTGGAACAGATCCAGACTCTGAGGAATAAAACCTACAACATCAATTAAACACAAGGATATAAGTCTAAGGAACAGTGAGATAATGAGGGTCGGGGCCTTCCAACACCAAGTTAGCATCTTGAGCTGATGTCTGCTGGATCTTGGTCCTGAAAAGCAACAGATACTTATTATTGGCACTGAGGGTATAGATTGACCCATCAGCCTTTTCACTTGCTTGGTCCTGTCTTAAGGCCCTGGCATAAATAACTTTGAAAATAACAGAGAATTGAAGAACATATTAAATAAGGTAAATATCCCTTCCTGCCAAAGGCAAATGATATCAGCCTTTAAAAGCAAGAAAGATGGCTTGCTGGTTAAGAGCACACTCTACTCTCTTGCTGGGGACTCACATCCCTTCCCCAAGCACCCACGTCCTGTAACTCCACCTCCAGGAAATGCAGTGCTCTCTTCTAACATCCTGGGGTATCTATACTCCAGTACATATACTCACACACAGACACACACAAACACTCACACACATAATTAAAAATAAGAAAAAGTCTTTTTTTTTTTTTTTAAGTGAGGCTAGATTTCTAGTCTTGAATATTGTCATTTTCTGGGTTTGTTTTTCTGGCATTAAAGTAATAGTGAATGTTAGTTCCTCAACCCACAGATCCTGGTCATCAAGGTTTTCTAAATCACTACGGAAATGGTTTGTAGTCTCCCTTAAGTAGCAGCATCCCTCCATGCAAACTTTGCTGGTATCACTCCACATCCAGTTAGCAAATAACCTGCTGGCACAGTGAGCCCCTGATGCTTCAGTTATATGGGATCACCCAAAGCCCAAACATGTTAAGTGGAAGATTTCACAAACCATCAGTGTATACTGCACATCGCAGCTTGATGGTGGCGTAGAGGCTGAGAATGTTGTCACTTTTAGGAAGGACATCATTCCAAAAAGACTGGCTCCAGCCTCTGGACACAGGGCATACTGGCTGCTGGTGTACATCTTAATCATGGCTTAGAATAATATCAATTCTAGAAGAAAGTTTGCATCTCATTGATGGAAGACAAATGGCCATGGAGACGGGGAACCTGAGACATGAACTCAATTCTTTAGTATTCTAATTCTCATGCTTTTGAGCTCCTGGGGTCTCAGAGTTAGAATCTTACCATGGAAGTTACTGGACAGAAGGTTGTAGTACGAGGTTTCTGGCCCTGACTTTCGGGCCTTGCCTCAAGGTTTAGGCCCACAGACCCACAGACCCGCAGACCCACAGAACCACAGTCCCATAGAGACACACAGATGCTTTCAATAGTTTTAGGCTGATCAGCCTCAGGCCCAGGCATATCACTTGCTAGCTCTCTACCCTTCATCTAACCCATGATTCTTCCTATTCAGCCATGTGGCTCGGTACCTTTCTTTAGAGCAGCATGGTTGTCCTCTGCTTCTTCTTGCTTCTCCCTGGCATTCTGCTCTGTACTTCCTGTTCTCAGAGTTTTTAGTCTGGTAGCTCTGTCCACACTTCCTGCCTGCCTTTGGCCCATCAGCGCTTTTTATTAAACCAGTGGGTGGGACAATTATTTACCATGAAACAACACAATACCCCTACAGAAGGTCTAGTTAGCCATATTGCACATTTTTCTGGCGGTGACAGTTGAAAAATCCTGTGTATGTACCCTGGCATTTTCTTGCATAAAGAGACTACTAGATGAAACAAGCATTCTGGTCACCATGGCCACATTGTCCTAGACTTCTACATACCCTTTAAGACATACGTGTCGTGGGCTTATCCCACCTCATTTTTTTTTATATTTTTAAAAATGTCTTATTGTTGTGTATGTGTTTATGTGGGGGCACATGTGCCACAGCACACATGTGGAGGTCAGAGGACAGCTTGTTGGAGTTGCTTCTCATTCCATCTTTATGTCGGTAGCTGAGGTTGAACTCAGGTTGCCAGGCTTACACAGCAAGCATCTTCACCAACTGACCCATCACGGCCCTTCTACCCATCTTAATGTGTAGTACACGGTGTGACTCCTTTCCAGTTTGGAAGTGTACCACCTCACTTTCTCTTCACAAGCCCTCCATCACAACCCGCAAAGGGGCCACCAGCTTTGGAATCCTGGTGGCAACGTGGGACAATGTGGCCAGAATAGTTCAGAATCATTCTAAGAGCCTCCCAAGCTACAGGAAGTCTGGTGGTTGTGGCTGCCTTCCTTCCAATTTCAAGGAGCACATTGCTCTGAAACAGTCAAGGCTTAAGTGTTCTTGAAGGACCCACAGATGCTCACCACTCCTGAGTTCAGGGGTCAAGTTCCACTTACCTGTTGTCTTTGTATTTGGGGTTTGTTAGATAGTGTGATCATTATTCAGACGTGCGCTGAAACAGAATGTAACAGTGTTCTTGTTTGGTGCTTGAAGTGTTTTCTCATCATTTTAGAAATGCAGATTTTTTTGTGTGTGTGTGAGATCCAAACTCCTCTACAAACATGAGACCAGTTGAACATTCTCGGCTTTTTAAACACCACCACTCAGAGAACATTCAGCATGACTCATCCTCCCCCACATCTTATCTTTTTCCAAGTGGAGGGCTGAGAAAACACACCAGCTATGGGCAGGTGACTCATGAAAATCCCTACAGCTTACCAAAAGTTCATTGCCTAAAATACAGAGTGTCCTTGAATGGTTGTCTTGAAAAATGACCTCGTACTCTTCAAGCTGCCCGGCACTTTCTTTGGGAATAAAACTGATAGATTTAGGTCCTTTGCACTTAGTTCTGGATCTTTTTAGCGTCTCTAGTAACAGACTGAAGTGTGTGCTCAGTAGCTGCCCAGCGTTGTTTGCTAATGGATGTGAATGCGGCATTCTTTACGTAGTCATAGACACTACTTCCTCTTGAGCCCTTTGCTGGATGCCTGTGGTCAGCAGTGCTCAGTACTACTCTCAGAAGCAGGGCATGATCCTGGCTCTCAGAGTGGAAGAATGAGGCTCAGAATCGGTGGCCACGGCACAAGATGATCTCAGCTTGGGCAACCAAGAATGCAGAGGAGCTGTAATTGGCATAGTCTCACAAAGGACCGGCCACTGACACAAATTCTGTAGGTGCTCAGCAAGAACAGAGTGTGGCTTATTAGGGATCTGTGGGTCATTGGGTTGTACATAGGGAATTGATTCTACCCTCTATATAAATTAACTCTCCGTGTGTATATGTAATAAAACATCAGACATTTTCAGTTCACCCATTTCTTGGCTTCATACCAAATTCTCTCTGGGGAATAGGCAGGTTGAGGTAGTAGAGACAGAGTCAAGAATGAGGCTGATGTTGAGTTAGGTTTTGCAAGCAAGTCAGAATTCCCCAGAGTCCGTGTCATTATGAACCCTCAACCAAAGCTAGCCTTTAGTTTGTGTGTATCCATCCTGAGGTGACACATAAGTACACTGTAGGATACATGTGGCTCCGTTCACACAGGTAGACAAGAGGCCACTAGAGATGAAGCAGCTGCTCCTAGAGGATCAAGTTCATCTACCACACATGCTCACTTAACAGCTAGCCTGCTGTCCCATCCCTAAGGCTGTGTGCAAGTCTGGGTGTCTCATGTCCAGTAGGATCTTGGGATAGAATTTATCCTGTCCTGCCAAGAAACCCGCCCTCAAGCAGGTCAGGTGCTTAAGAGGAGGCATGGAGTCAGCGCAAGGCATACATAGCAGGAGGCTTTTTTGAGGACCAACAGTTAATTCTTCATTTTATTTTTCTTTAACTGCTGTTCCTACTCTGTTCTGTTCTTTTGCACTTTGTTTTTCTTCTACATTCTCCCTGGTCCTCCTCCCACATCCTCCCTGGCCCTCCTCCTGCATTTCCCTGGTCCTCCTCCTGCATCCTCCCTGGCCCTCCTCCTGCATCCTCCCTGGTCCTCCTCCCACATCCTCCCTGGCCCTCCTCCTGCACTTCCCTGGTCCTCCTCCTGCATCCTCCCTGGCCCTCCTCCCGCATCCTCCCTGGTCCTCCTCCTGCATTCTCCCTGGCCCTCCTCCTGCATTTCCCTGGTCCTCCTCCTGCATCCTCCCTGGCCCTCCTCCTGCATTTCCCTGGCCCTCCTCCCGCATCCTCCCTGGCCCTCCTCCCACATCCTCCCTGGTCCTCCTCCTGCATCCTCCCTGGCCCTCCTCCCGCATCCTCCCTGGTCCTCCTCCCGCATCCTCCCTGGTCCTCCTCCCGCATCCTCCCTGGCCCTCCTCCCGCATCCTCCCTGGTCCTCCCCCGCATCCTCCCTGGTCCTCCCCCCCGCATCCTCCCTGGCCCTCCCCCCGCATCCTCCCTGGTCCTCCTCCCGCATCCTCCCTGGCCCTCCTCCCGCATCCTCCCTGCCCCTCCTCCCATATCCTCCCTGGCCCTCCCCCCACATCCTCCCTGGTCCTCCTCCTGCATCCTCTCTGGCCCTTCTCCCGCATCCTCCCTGGTCCTCCTCCCGCATCCTCTCTGGCCCTCCTCCCGCATCCTCCCTGGTCCTCTTCCCGCATCCTCCCTGGCTCTCCTCCTGCATCCTCCCTGGCCCTCCCCCCGCATCCTCCCTGGCTCTCCTCCTGCATCCTCCCTGGCCCTCCCCCCGCATCCTCCCTGGCCCTCCTCCCGCATTTTTCTGATGTTTTCCTTTATATCTTTCCTTCTTTTTTTATTTTCTCTTATTCCTTTTATATCTGCTAAGATAAAAATTTCTACACAAGAAAAGATTACCTCACAGCCACAAATTACATATTTTCCAAAAACAAATTTCCTTACACAGAAAGAAATCACATTATGGTTACAAGTTACATGTTTTTCTTAGAAGCCCACACGTAATTAAACATCTTGTATTAATTTTCTTCCCCACAAAGCAATGATTCTCATATTAGTGATGAACTAGGTTTTAAGCAAGCCACTGGCGGGCAGCTGTTTTACAGTTTCAATTTAGCAGATTTCCATTCTATAAAAAACTTTGACCAAGTGGCCAGCTGACCATCTATTCTCTTTACACGCACTAGTGTTATTTAATTTCCTTCCACAGTTTTGCTCTTTCAAGGTGCATGCCTATGATTAATTTTGTAAGCTACACGACCAAGGAACTCAGCCTAATCTTGGCTGTAGGAACACAATTGCTTTCTATAGTCATTATCCTGTTTTTCCACAGACAAAATTCATGGGTCTATAATGTATGAAACTTCCTTGTTCTTATTCTACATATTCTGTAAATCATCTCTAACATCCCTTATTGAAGCAATTGGCAGAATAACCTTAACTATTTCCCTAATCATCTTTACTAGCTGTTAAAATTCAGTAAATCATAGCTCTAACTGATCATCACCACTCTTATAAACATCATCTTCAGTATGATCTGCAAATAAATTGCCCAGCGAGGCATGGGATTTTCCCTAGAAATGGTCACACTATGTTAGATACAGTGGGATTCCTTCATTTAGTAATTACACCATGTCAAATACAGAAGGACCACGGCAGCAGCCAGCAGAAGCAAGCACAGCAGAAGCAAGGGGACATTCTAGAAGCAATCCTCCCAGGGCTTTGCCTCTCCAGGATGGACCCAGTGTAGCTTTGCTGTCCGCTGAGTTGTATTTCCATAAGCACCATTGCTAACAGCAGCTTCTCTGACTTGGCCACCGGCAAGCTCCCTGTGAAAATCCCTCGCTAAACAGCCTATCCAGTTATGTGGATGTAGGGAGAAAGACCAAATGTGTTGAAATCATAGAGGCCAGTGGGCCGAATTTAGAATGTATGTTAGTGAGTACTAAGACAGCCTAGCCCAAGGATGCACTTTCCAAAACATATCCTGTTAAGTGGCACACAATGGTAGTTTCCTCTTTCAGTTTTTCAAGTTAAGCCCACCCCCCACCCCCAGCATAGTGTTATGTGGGTTGGTTTCATTATGATGACATTTTCCCCTTGCTCTCCATTCCCTCTTCTCTTCCCTCCGTGTTGACCCTCCTGATGATCCCTTTCAGCAAAGAAGTCTCCTTGGGCACCAGGGTATGCCTTCCATGCACGTTATCTTGGAACAGCTTGTGTGACTCAGAACTGAGGTGGCTGATTACATCCCGACCAACTCACAACTCAGTTGCAAAACTTTCTGTGGTCTTCCTGAGATAACCTAGTGTCTCATCCCTCTTTATGTTGTGTATTTTCCTCCTTAGAAAACTAAATATCTAACAGTGTTTATTTTCTCAAAGACCAGCCTTCTCGTTCATGACTAGCAAAGATATTCTATTCTGGAAATAGTTTTAACCTACTGACAACAACTAAATCCATGAAAGAGCATGTGCAAGCATGTGGAGGATGGTATCTGCTAGGCTCCTCCCACTCTGCTAGGCCCATCCCATCCTGTCACTGTCCTGGGTTCCTGGTGTGTCTTCATCCTCATCCTTAGAGAGACTGCTTACTGCTTTTTCACACAGTTGGCCAGCGCTGGTTAAGCTGAGATTTAGTGCAAGTTCATGCATCCTCAAGCTTGTGTGATGAGGTTTTCTGCCTTCCTGGCAGCAGAGAAGCCATAACTAAATGCTAGCTAGCTAGTCCCCTATTCCGTGCACTAGCGAGTAATATTTGGGGGAGCAGTGGCTGCTGCTTGGTCATTTATAGCTCAGGGCCGTGAAGTCAGGACTAACCGGTGTGGCAGTATCACCGAGGTGTTATTAATCCCATTGCATGGGGTCTTACACCATGGGATGCTCGTTAGTCAGCAGATAAAACTGTCTTCAAGAACCACATGAAAAGTAATCACACTTGTGTATTTCTTAATACAGAGGTTTCCATGGATGAGTGCACCAATTCAAGTCACGTTGGTTGGCTTTTGGTAAGTGGAAATGAACCTTTAAAAAAAAAAGCTGCTATTATTATTTTTATGCATATATTTATCCAGCAGGTATGTATCATGTTTATCACAGTAGTCAACACAGAAGCCTCACTTATATAGTAGTTATTGATGCCCGTGGGAAGCTGGGTGGTACAAGAGAAAAGTTTTGAAATTGACACCGACCCAGGATGCCCAGAATATGTGGCCCCAGTAATTAAAAAGATGGAAACTGTCAATATAGGTACCTTGAAATTTAGGGCTATTTGAGTATTCTCCTGTAAACTCCAGTTGCCCTCTGCTCCTGGTGCTTTGGCTTATCATTCTGGTGATTAGACAGTCCATGTTTGTAAGGCAGTTCTGTGCTCTAAAGAAAGGAAAGAGGTTGCCATTAAAATACATATATAGAGAAAAGGAAGCCGAGAGGTGACCACTTCAGCCTACTGACTTGTTGTTTGTTTGTATTTTAAGTTTGGTGTTCGCCACCCCCCTGTGCTGTGCTTTATTTCCTCAAAAGAGGTAAGTGGGGTGTTTGGGGTTTTTTGTTTGTTTGGGGTTTTTTTTTTTTTAGAATTATTATGAATTTTGATCCTAAAAATAAGCTGGAGACACAAGATCTCCAGTTACGTGATCTTAGTAGTAAAAAATCAGGACTCTGGAGGGCCAGGGAAGCCTCTAAAAAGGAAGAGGTTGGGTGGGCAAGCTCGGATCTGTGGGACCTCAAGACCGCCGCCCCACCCCCATTCTTTTCTGCCCCCTGCTGTTAACATTTGAGGCCGTTTTAGCCTTTGTGAGAGTCTGGCTGCCTCCTGTGCATGTTGCTTCTCTGACCTTTAACGGTGACTTGAGCCATAGACAAGCACATTTAGTATTCATCCACCGACTGGATTCTCTGACCACAGCTCTGCCCTTAGCAGCTTGGGTAGCCGCTTGCAGTCCCGGTGCTGTGGTCACAAGGGTCTGTACATGACATTGTCCTGAGACAGTTTCAGCTTAAAATAACAGAAGTAAACTGGCTTAGCAGTTGGCTTCTTACAGTTTCTTACTGTGACGATTGTGTTTCTGGAGGGATGGAATGCTCGGTTTGTAGCCTTGTGCGGTCTTTCTGGTCTCTGAATATGTGCCCTCCCTGCTATTTCTGGATCAGGTTCCCATCTTTGCCCCTGCGATAACCTTGTTCCCTCTGCCTTGTCCCAGTTCCATGTCCGTGACAAGCTTGGAGGATGAGTTGCAAGCCAGCATCCAAAGGAGTCATCCTGAATTACGGCGTGTGTACTTTAACAAGGGCCTGTGAAGCCGAGATCAAGCCTTGGAGGCTCCTCCTGCCATCTGTGACCCTCCCGAAGCCACGCCATTGAGGAGATCCTGTGTCATGGGGCATTCCCAGTTACAAAAGCCTCTAAAAGATCTGCATTAGAGTCAAGCTGCCCGTTGACATAGCACCCAGTGCCGGTCAGGAGCCTGACATTTAAATCATGTTGGAATTTACAAACATACCCTTCTGGTAGACTTTAATGACATCGTTTTTTTCAAAGCCCTAACCTGGAGCTTTCAAAAGCACTGATAGGCATAGCACAGGTGCTCAGTACACGCCCAGTAAACATTGTTTGTCAATCATTGGAAAGGTTACGGATTTCATTTCTATTTCAGTTCCACAGAGGTCTCAGCCATGAAAACACAAAAGATCTAAGGCTAAGATACAAGTGTAAATACTAAGGACACTTTGTCTCCAGCTTGGCAATGGACCAATTCAAAATAGATGGTAAACCTCAATCCAAACTTGAGGTTCAGAGGGTAAACACTCCATAACCTTCCTAAAGTCAGCCACAGAGCAGGGTATGACGTCACCTCCCCAGTAAGCGTGTTAACTTTTCAGTTTTCTAGTATTCTTATAAAATAATTAATCTGACCTCAAACATACTTTGTAATCATGACTTTTCACCAAATAATTAACTGAAATGCACAACACCGGCTATGAGGATTACATTCGGTACCAGTGCAGTCTGGTTTGCTGGAATTTTTTTAGTGAAACCACAGCTCCTGGTCTCTATCTGCCTCCTTCTCCTTTCCTTCTTCTTCCCCCTTTCAGGAAAGATGAAAAGATAATAGATGGATAAGTCAACAGTGAATGTCTGTTAACATTCCGTCCTGTCTGAAGACCAAGAACCGTGTGGCATGTCTGCATCTCCATAGTGATTTTACACGCTACCTGTTCAGCGTAGCTGAGTTCATATTGGGAAAAAATCTATAGATGTTCCCTGTCACAGACAAGCCACTTGTTACACTGAGTGTCAGTCATTGTAATTCAGAGTTGTGTAAGTGGGGGAAAAAAAAAATTTAGAAGCTTCTAGTTTCTGTAGATCCTTTTCCTGATAATGTGTCCAGATTGAATTTCCTCATAAAGAAAAATGGCGTGCCTTGTGTCTGTGTTTCTCTTTTCTCTAAAAGGATGTGTGGATGTGAAGCTCTCAGCCTCCCCCATGCTGCTGGAATCTTCTGTAGAGTTGAATGCCAAGCCACTTGGAAATCAATGGTTTCCTGCGCCCTTCTGGACTTGGATGAGCCTTATTGCCATCAGTATTTAAATGGTGGTAAGAGCCTGGAGTTGAGGGCAGGGCTCCACAAGGTGCTTAAAGGACATTTCCCCAGGGGAAGCTAAAGGCCTTGAGGTCTGCCACACCCAGCTCATGGCTGAGCCTCTGTTCCATTGCACATGCAGCTCTGAGACTGTGAAACTCAGTAGCTGGGCGGGAAACTGACAAACCCACCAAAGTGTCAGCCCAGGTGTAGTGAGAAATTTGAAGTAATTGTGGAGCTGGGCTCTTTTAAATTTGTTTTTGAAGTTTGGCTTCTTAATGCTTTTGTGTAGAAATACTATGTGGTTTGATCATGATTTATTTAAAAAAAAAAAAAAAAAGAACAAATGAATGGAAATTGGCAATCTCTGCTGATCTTCTAAAAACAAATTTTTCTGAAGAAAAGTCACATGAAGTGCAATAAGGTTGTAAGGCGACTAGTTAATATTGCTCTAATGTGAGTTGGAGTTGTGTGTGTGACTAGCTATCAGTATTAGCAAGGTGACTTGTCAGTGTCAGAGCCAATGTGTCGTTTAAGTTTAACTGGATGAAATGTCAAATAAACGCAGAATGAAAATGAACTCTCTCTTTTATTTGTGTGTAAAGCACGCAGTCTGGGTGTTTTGATCTGTGCTGGCCTTCATCTGAGCTTCATTGGTGACTCCGAAGGCAATGTTTTGTGTCACTGTCTGTCCCTTAACAAACAGTGCATTTCTGCTTTGGGTTGCTGGTCTTCCATCCTCAGAATCTCACAGGGGCAGTACCCCCATCTTCACAGTAGACATGCTCAGAGACCTCCAAAGGAGACCTGAAACAGCTCCCTTTGCAGACCAGTGGTAAAAATTCATTGATGAGTTAGGCACAAGATTAACGTGATAACTAGCAATAAAAATAGATGAGCTATTACAATACTATACATTATTTAAAACTCATGGATTGCTTATTTCTGGAATTTTCCATGCCATCTTTTGGCCTATGGTGGATAATGAGTAAAAGCAGGAAAAACAAAAATATAAAGAGACTGCTTGGGGCAAAGGCACACACCCTCACACCACCCACACTAGACTAATTCGGGAGTGTTGATTGTGAACCAGCAGGGGCCATGCGTTTCTGCTTCAAACCTCAGGGCCTGGTGCCACTTGGGATGCCCAGGGCAGCTGCTCACTTGTCAGATTCTAGCACAGAACTGGCATTTTTAACAGAGAAACAAACACCCAGAATTGAGGTTAAGAAGCGATTCATTAACAACAACACCAAGCTGTGTACTTAAATGTTTCCTTTTAAATGTTTTGTAGTGGTTTGAATAAGAATGACACCCCCCCCCCCAGGCTCGAATATTTGAATGCTTAGTCATGAGGGACTTGAGAAGAAATAGAAGGTGTGGGCTTGGAGGAAATGTGTCATTGGGGGTGGGCTTTGAGGTTTCAGATGTGTAAGTCAGGCTACTCCCTTTTCCTGCTGCCTGAGAACCCAGATGTAGAGCTCTCTGCTCCTTCTCCAGGACCATGCCTATCTGTGCTGCTGTGCTTCCTGCCGTGCTTCCTGCCGTGGTGATAATGGACTAAACCTGAATCTGTAAGCCAGCCCCAATGAAATGCTTTCTTTCGTATGAGTTGCTGTGGCCATGGTGTCTCTTCACTGCAATAAAACAGTGACTGAGATATTTATTGTGTGGGTACATGTACATATATGTCTCTTGCTATGATGTCTGTGTGGACAGCTTGTGGAAGAAATTGCTTCTCACCTTCTGCCACGTGAGTCCTAAAGATCAAACTTGGGTCGTCAGGCTACAAGTACCATTGCCTGCTGAGCCATCTCGACAGTCCCAGAGCCAAGTGCTTTAAACCTCTTTGGTCATATTTCTGCATCGATTTGGCTTCTGTAACACTATTCTAATGTCATTTATCATACTCAAGGGTCTTAAAGTTAGAAAAGCTGAACCCAACCTTTATTGTTCCCTTTCATAAAAATGCATGCATTTTGGCTGGTGATATCTTTGTATGTATTATCTTCCAACCACTATAAGAAATGCCTGAGGCTAATTAGTAAAAAGAAAAGGATGGCTTGGCTCGTGAATTTAATAGTTCTAGTCTGTGGTTAGATGGACTCATGTTATAGTGTGTGGTCTCCAGCACAGGCTTGGAAGTGGGCAGCACCGGGTCTAAACTCAATCCTCAGTAACCCCTGGGGTGTCTGCTGCAAAATTTATCCAAATTGGGGTTCTCTCACACCATATGCTCAAAACACCTGATTTTCTTTTATTCTGTGACCTAGCCTCAGTACACAGGAGATAAACAGCCTAAATGCCCACCAGGGGGCACTCTTAAACATCCTCTGTGATCTTGAGACAGCTGGCCTAGGGACAAGCTGAGCTCTCTTATGTCCAGGGATTGGGGATCATGTTCACATGTCCTGTTGGCTCCTAACAGCCTTTTATCTGGGGACTTGGACCCTGTGCCCTCCACCCTGATGGAGCTGCCTGAGTCACTGGCATCCCTGCCCTTTCCTTGAACTGTCTGCCCCACCCCCTCCTACATGGCCACATGCTCCACCTAGTAGCCAGTCTTCTTCCCTTTACACACCCCTCTACCCCTTTCCTCGCCCTCTAAGACAAAGGTCTCAAGGAACAGCTTCCTCCTTACCCCCTCCCTCACCCTCCCCCTGCTACAATGCCACAGCCTGCACCCTGGTCCCTGCCCATACACTGTCCTATTCCCCCTGAATCCTTCGCATGGCTTCTCATACAGGATCTTAGCAGAACTCTGTCCTCCTTTGCCCCTGGAGCTGAGGGTATTGTTTGTGTCCCAGCTCCTCTCTCCCTTCAGAACCTCTCATGGATTAAAAAGCAGTCCAGACTCCTTTGCTGCCAATCCTTCTGCCTGTATCAGGTGTTAGTTCTCTCTCCCAGACCTATGACCTGACCTCGCATGACCTTTATGCTATCCAGGCTTCCACTCTCACTCCCAAGGAGCTTGGCTAGGTTCAGACAGTAGCTAGACAGTATGCAGACCAGACCTTCCTAATAGACAGTATGGTCCCTGCGGGTGACATGGCACTGCTGGCTACAGAACCCAACTGGGACGACCAACCAGGTCAAAGTGGCTGCCAGAGGAGGGACCTCATGGTCCGTGGCCTCCCGCAGGGTTTGAAGATGATCTTGAACAAAGTGGTTAATTTTGACAAGCTCTCTGGTTATTTTCAGGATACCTACCTTGGCCCAGCCTCCCCAGCAGGAGCCTTGGTCCTGGGCACCCATTTCATTTCTCAGTCAGTGGCACATATTAGAAACTAAAAATGGCTGAGGGTGGTCCTCCCATACAGGAATTAGTGAAAGTGGCTTTTAAGGTTTTTAATGCCTGAGAGGAGGTGACCAAATCTTCCAGGCAGGCTCAGAATTCAGCACTCACAGCTGAAGCCATGATAGCTCCCCTGAGGCCAGCAGCACACAGAGGGACCAAGGGAGGTCCACGAGGCTCCATGCCACCAAACTCAACTCGCCAGGACCTGCTTCTAATGTGGCCAGGAAGGCCACTGGTCCTGTGGCTGCCCCAACCCTCAGCCACCCATCAGGCTATGCCCTGTCTGCAGCAGCTTGGCCACTGGAAGTCAGAGTGCTCTCGTGTGGACGTGGCCTCTGTGCTACACCACAGAGGTCCAGGGCAGGGTCCAGGGCAGGCATCTGAAACTGTTCTGGCCTTTGTGCTCCTCGGCCTTGTGGAGAACTGGAAGCACCCAGACTTTGACTCCCATCACCCTCGCCAAGGCTAGGGTAAGCTCCAGGTGACAGGTAATCCATCGCCTTTGGTGGACATGGGAGCTACTTTTTTTATCTTGCCTCTCACTCAGGTCCCGTGGCTCCCTAGGTTCCCTCACTGATTTCTGCCACAGAGCTGGATGGGACCTCATCCTTTCCACCTAAGACCGTGCCACTTCCCTGCATCCTTGCAAGATGATTCTTCCCTCTTTTCTGATTGTTCCTGTTTGCCCAGGCACCCTCTCTTCTCACCTCCCATCTTTTTCTTCCCTGGATTGCCTTGCGGGTCTGCCCTATCCCTACCCTCCTGCATCCAGTCATCCCCCAAGTATGGAATCTCTCCACCCTGGTGATTACTACCCACCACCAGTCCTAGTTCCCTTGAAGGACCCCCTCCTTCTTTCCTGGGAGCCACAGAAATACAAACTAGGAACGTTGGTACCACGAGACTGACCCACCAGATCCAGGGCTTCTGATGGAGGGAAAGTCAAGATCTCCAGGAGTCTGGTGCTAATTGTTCTTACAGGTGCTGACCTCTTCCTACAGAGGATTTCTGTGTGTGGAGGCAGCCTCCTCTGTCTATTATTTCCTTGGAATTTTTGGATTTATATCCCCCATCTCGGTGAAAAAACAGTCACACAGATAACATCTTCCAGACCTTTGTTCCCCCTGCAGACTTACTGTCTGCCTTCCCTATGATTACCAGTGCTAGAAAAACAGTAGTGACTCATTTGAAACTTCCCTCTGGCATCCAAGGTCAGGCACAGACAAGATAACTCACTGATGAGTCATTAACTCACCCCTCCTACTGCTAAAAGAGCTATCTGGAGCTAATTAACCCAAGAAAGCTTTCTAAGGCCTCCTTGCATCTGGATTCATTAACACAAATCCTAACTTGAAGGTTTAGGAATGCAAACTGAGCCTTCACAAAATTTCTCCCAGTGAAGATGCCTTAGAAGATCTGAGAGCTGCAAAAATCCTTTTCATTGTTTACCCAGTCACCTAGCAACCCCAGCCCTAATGGCCTTGTCAGGGACCTGGCCTGTTTGGGGTATATAAGACTTATGCCTTCAGTGCTGCACTGCTGTGACATCACCATCTAATAAAGATGATTGGAAAGGAATTGTTCTAAGTTTGATTCCTGAGAAAAATAGTAGAAATTTCCCCAACCGGTGAATAAATGCATCATCCTGAAGTTCTGAGCGAAATCCCATGTCTGCAGCTGGACCCTAGAAGGTCTTTGTTACTCTTCCCTTCTAGACCCCGGTTTCTTATTTCTAATACCCATCACCACAGCCTCAAGCCCATTATTGCTCACCTCCTGTCTCAGGGACTCTTAAACCCAGTCAACCTGCCTCACAACATTTCTTCTCTCCCGTGTATAAGCTCCCCAGTGCTTAGCACTTAGCTCAGGACCTCTGCCTCATTAATGAGGTGGTTATCTCAACTCACCCCATGGCCACCACCCCCTATACCCCTCTCTATAACATTCCTTCTACAACTTTACTGTCCTTGACCTACAAGGTGCCTTTTTACTGTCTCTCTACACCCTGACTCATATTTTCTCTTTGCTTTCACCCAGGAGACCCTTATATATGGTCCATGAGACAATGCATGTGGACAATTCTCCCCACAGCTTTTGGGATAGTCCCTGGTTTTATGGCCGAGCCTTGGCCTGGGATTTTTCCGCCTTTACTAGCACACTTCTCCAATACATAGATGACCCCTACTTTGTAGTCCCTGCCTGTCTTTGTCTCAACAAAGCCACCACTTTCTCCTAAACTACCTTGGCTCCCTGAGATACCACATTCCCCTATCTATGGCTCAGCTATGGTCTCCTGCTGTCATGTATTTGGGCATTCAACTCGGCCCTGAGTCTAAGACCCTCACCTCTGATCAAGTCCAAGCCTTGCAGGACTTCCAGCCCAGACCATGGTGGACCAGAGCCTCTCATCTGGAGGCCTAATGGGTTCTTTGCTCACTTTATCCCTAACTTTGCCATTATGGTCAAGCCCTTGTACCAGGCATCCAGAGAGACCCCTCCCCCACCCAGCCATCTTTACCGAGGGATGCCCTCCTGACAGCCCCCATCCTGGCTTTTCTCAACTCTACCACCTCTTTACAGACAAAAAGGCAGGAGTGGCCACAGTGGCCCACTCCACCATGTTTGGATGGCAACCATGTTTGACAGGCCTTGCTGTGGTGGCTGAACTCATGCAGGAGGCCCTAATGACCACCCTGTTTCAGATAATCACAGTGTTCTCCACTTATCTTCTCTCAAACCTTCTGAATCATTCTTTCTTTACCTCCTTGTGCCCTCATGGGTCCAGGTTTTTCATTTACTGTTTCTAGAAAACCCCCAGATTACCTTGGCCTCCAGCCCTGCCCTAAACCCTGCAACCCTCCTCCCTGCCCCTTTCTCCTCTGGTACCCCCTCTCACCCCTACTCAGAGGCTGTGGAGGCCTTACACTCACCCCAGCCTGGCCTCCTACTCCAACCCCTCACAAACTCCAACTCACCCTCCTTGTTGGTGGAAGCTCTCTTCTATAAGAAGATCAGGAAAGAAGATCAGATCAGGAAATCTCCAGGCAGCTTATCCAGTGGTCTGGGAACAGCTGAGAAGGCGTACTATCCCTAGGGATCTGGGAGAGGAACCATATGCTCCATCAAGTTGGTTCACACCCAGCCTCTTCTGCTGCAGAATAGAGTTAGACAGAGGTGATGCACATGGTCCGTTTAACTCTGAAGCACATACCACCCTCTCTAAAGAGATGTGTACCTGCACTGCTGGTTTTCTGTCAGCTTGACACAAGCCAGAGTCAGTAGAGGAAGGCTCCTCAGCTGAGGAAAGGCCCCCATGAGATCCAGCTGTAAGGCACTTTATCAATCAGTGATCAATATGGGAAGGTTCAGCCCGTGGTGGGTGGGGCCATCCCTGGGCTGTGGTCCTGGGTTCTATAAGGAAGGAGGTTGAGCAAGCCAATAGCAGCATCCACTCTCCAGGGCCTCTGCATCAGCTTCTGCCTCCAGGTTCTGTCCTGCTTTTCTTTGGTGATGAACGGTGAAGCCAAAAGCCTCGTCTCTTCTCAACTTGTATTTGGCCATGCTGTTTCATTGCAGCAATAGTAACCCTAAAACAGCATGTCTAATGTCATTTGGTCCCTGAGCCTCTATTTTGATCCATATCTGCTGCGTCCCAAGGTGCTTGACACTGACTCAGCCTCCCCATCTGTAATTATAATGTGACTGGCCACAATAGAGCACTCTACATCTCCAATCTCCATAGAAACTACCTCAAAGGTTCCTATGAGCATATTCTTCATTAAATGTAAGAATCGTCATAGGGAAGTGATAATGACCCCTACACACACACACACACACACACATCAAGAATCAAGAAAAACTTCCAAGGCTGGGGAGATGGCTCAATCAACAAAGCCGGTACTATACAAGCATGAGGATCTGAGTCCTAATTCCAGAACCCACATAAAAATCCAGGTGGTAGGTGGAGCTTATAACCCCAGTGCTGAGGGTGCAGCTAGGCAGCAGGTCCTTGAATCTCATTGGTTGGCCAGGCTAGCTAATCAATGAGCTTCAAAGACAGTGAGAGACCCTGTCTCAAAGAATAAATGTAGAGAGCAACCAGGGAAGGTGCTCCAAGTCCACCTCTGGCCTCTGTATGCACAAGCACACATTTGCACATACACATGTACATGCACACACCACAATAACAAATGCAAATAACAAACACATAACATGTCAAAGATAGGAAATGAGATCACCACAGACCTGAAACATTCAACAGACCACAAAGTGTCTGTTCAGATGGATACAGAGTTTCAATGCACACCTAAACAAAGCCAGTTTAGCATGGCCATGTCCCACAGTGGGGAAATAGGTCCATGGTTGTTGAGTGTGGTCTCTGGGACAGGATTCCAACCCTGGAGACCGAGAACTGCCCTTCTCAAGCCCACTCTGTGCTTCTTGACTCAGATACTGCAGCTGGATCCAGCCAGCTTTTCCAACGCCCCTGAGGATTCTGACAGACACAGGTTGAGAACCACTGGCTGAGAGAATCTGGGCTATGACTGGACAATCCTGGCTTGGATTCCTTAAATTGCAGCAGGCCCAAGCTCTTTAAAGCACAGTTTCGGAAGATGTGAAGCAAAGACGGTACTTCCTTCTTGGGGTGATAATGAGGGTTCACACAGAATGCTCCTTGGCACGTGCACGTTCAGTACCCTGAGCTAGAGTTTCACAACATTTTTGTCTGCAGCAGCACTGGAAAACAGGCACACCCAACTGCAGAGTGCAAGGTTTGACAGTTTTTTTGCAAGAGTTTGACAGTATCTGTCGAAATTTATAAGACTAGCGTGCCTCCTTTTTTTTTTTTTTTTTTTTTTTTTTTTAACTATTTCAGTCCTACAGAGCAACCCCACAGAAACACATACTCACACTCTTGGTAGAATGTGGCCTCTCCACATGAACTGAGTATGTTGGGGGAGGGGGAAAAGGTTGAAGAATGTTTCCAGAAGGTGGTGAGGTATTTCCTAGAGAAAGTACATAGTAATAATAGGCATGTACTACTGTGGGGATAATCAGAGATGTAGAACACAAGCCTTTTAGTGTTTTTAAAAGTTTTCAAACTAGATAAATAGGGACCTTACAGTTGACTGTCAGAAATGTAAGCTAAGCTGGGAAGAAAGCCTGCCACTGGGCGCTAGACCGGCAATCCCCTGAGTTTTTTTGTTTGTTTTCCTCTATTTTCTGTTTCTTGAACTCAGAACATGTTGGCTGCTGCTATTTAAAGATATGATTATAGTAGGTCACAGTAGTGCATTGTTCATAGCTCTTTGGAGATAGAAACAGGCGGATCTGTGAGTCTGAATTAGAAGACATAAAGTTCCATGAAGCCTCGAAGATCCCAGTGCTCCCATAAAAAGCTGGGTGTGTTGGCTGGCAATCACTTGTAACCCAGAAGTAGGGAGAGAAAGACCAGCAGATCTCTGGGGCTCACTGGCTGCCAGCTCGGCCTCACCGGCAAATCTCTGGCCAATAACTGAGTATGGATCAGAAAACAAGATGAAAGACTCCAGGAACAAAGTCCAAGGTCAGCCTCTGGCCTCCAGGTGTGTTCACACATAGACACACACTCACATACATGCATACATACACACACAGATGCACGCATACACACATGTATGCACGCACGCACACACACTCATGCATGCGCACACACACTCATGCACATGCACACAGACTCTCTTTTGTGTGTTCTAAACCCAATTTTATAATGAATGCATAGATAGGCTCAAAAGACACATTCCCCCAAAAGTAGTCAACAGTAGGTGTCTATGGGTTCATAGAAATTTTTATTCTTTTTCAGTGTCTCCTCAGATTTTTCTATTCAGGTATTCAGGTTCAGGATGGTGAGTAACCTCCTAGTTTGAGTCAACCCCCAAATCTTTGGTCCTTCTGAAAGAGTGCTCAGAGACCCCATCTCAGGCTGGCTTGGGAGAAGCCCTGAAGAGAGGTTCTTGGCTCCCCTTCTCAGTTCTTGAGTTGCTGAGCTAATCTCAGCTCCCCCTCTAGTTCTAGCTGTCCACGAGCAATACAGATGCACCATCTACCTCAGAGCTTCCTTGACAGGCCTGAGCCTGACTTTGCTAAGTTCCAGGCCAGAAGACAACAGCAGTATCATTAGGGGACACCAGAGGGCAGCATTGCCTGCAGGATCTCATTGGTCTGCGGGGTGCTTCAAGGAGTTGTCTGCCAGTGATCGGTGGCAGTGGGTTAGTCCCAAACATGGAGCCTAGCATTTCCAAGCCTAGTGGGCAGATGGTCCTGGATGCTTGGGAAAAGATAGAATCCCTCCAGCAGTAGCAGTTGAAAAGACGCCCTGGCTTGGAGTTCATGGGCAGAATGGAGTTGTCATTTCTGAATGCATTTCTTCGGGGGTACGTTGTAAAAGGGGTCTCAGTAGAGGTAGGAGAAAAGCATGGTCACACCCAGGACTAGAATGATCCAGGCCCAGTCCTTGCTTTCCATGTTATCCGTGGCAACAAAAATGAGTGGTAAGCCTGCTGGGGAAGGAGACAGGGCGTGGACTTGGCCCCACATACCCCAGCCGTCACTAACAAGTCATCCTCAATGGGAGCAGAAACCTACAGGAAGAAAACTGTGCTTTTAGGGAAAGACAGCATTGAGTAGTTGTGGAGGTTTCTTTTTTGAAATACTCTGTAACAAATAAAGCTTGCCTGAAGATCAGAGGGCAAAGCTAGCCACTAGTTAGCCACAGAGGCCAGGCACTAATGGTACACACCTTTAATCCCAGCACTTGAGAATCTCATGCCTTTGCTCCCAGTACTTGGGAAGCACACATGCCTTTAATCTTAGTACTAGGGAGGTGGAGACAGGAAGTGATATGGCTGAGCAGAGAAAGGACTAGAAGGTGGGAGGAGACAGGAGTTGAGTCCTTTTGGCCTGGGGATTTGGTAGAGGTGAGAAGTCTCGTGGCTGGCTGCTCGGCTTTTCTGATCTTTCAGCATTTACCCCGATATCTGGCTCCAGGTTTTTATTAAGATCAATTGGGATTTGTGCTACAGGCAAAGGACTGGAGAGCGGCATCATGCAGCTTCGGGAAGAGTCCATGGATCCTGGTTTTGGGGGCTCTGGGCACCATGAGACAGCATGACTTCACCTTTAACTCTGGGCTGCCTTCATGATCTGAAACTGTTACTTTTTGTGACAATGCCGATGTGGCTCTCTGAGCCAGTTTCCTCATCTATAATTGTGGACCAATCAGTTCTACCACGCAGTCTAAAAATTAAGAGTTCCCAGAGAACTGAGTCAGTGTCCTGTTCCTGTCACTCAGCCCTTGTTACCCTTGTCTTTTTTTTTTTTTTTTCCTGTAGTAACACCCAAATGGGAACCCTCCCCATCCCCCATGCTGCTTCTGGAGCTCTGTTTCCTGGAGAGTCATCCAGCTGCTTTCAGAGCCAGGAGCCCAGATCTGACAGGGCTCACAGCAGACAGGAGCCAGACCCTGCTGTCTTCCATTTTTATAGTAGATTGTGCCCCACCCTGAGAATGGAAATGCTGACTACAAAAGTAGCATCTCTGAGAAAGACGGCAAGATGAGAGAACAGCTTTTTAAAACTAAAAATAGAGAGGAAAAGACCAGTTCTATTGAAATGAAAAAGGGCCCAACCTTGTGATACAAACTCTGAAAAATAATTTCAGACTAGAAAGGAGAAGCTGGGAATGGGAATCCACTTTCAGAGGGGAAGCCATGTGGAGTAAGAAAGGGAGGGGCGGGTGGGAGGAGGCTTTAAGAGCAGTGTGCGGGTGAGGACGGAGCAGGCAACCCAGACCAGGAGACATAAAGGAAGGGGGGGGGTGCTGGAGGGGTCGTGGTTTTGATGGAGGAGGAGGAGGAAGGAAAGAGGAAGCTGTGAGGTGGGGCAGCTACCAAGAGAAGCAATGTGTTGTGGATTTAGCACGGGGAACAAAGGGATCCCCAGGTGCTTACACAGCCTCCCAGCAAAAAACTGGAAGGAGGAGACGGATCTGGGAACAGGGCCAGAGAAGGAGGGTCTGGAGGGACAAGGGCAGTGAAGGCAATGAGGGCGCCATCAAAAGTTGGCCGAGCTTCAGAGCGCTTGGAGTTTAAGTATAGACAGTGCACATCTTTACCTTAATTTTACTCCCTGTTCATCTGAGGGGGATTAAAGGGACCTAGTACTCTGTCCCATTCCAAACCTTTCTCTGGGAGTCTGGAATTTTAAGCTCTGGGGGCCTATTTTAAAATATACCTCTGGCTGAGAACGTCTAGTGATAGGAACATGCCAGTCTTTCGGGGACTTTGGCGACTCCCACACGATGATACTTGGTCCAGCACTGAGCTAAATTCATTGGCATGTGCTCTCTCATATAAATCTCACCCACCAGTGAGCCCCATTTTGCAGAAAGCCAGTTCATTCATTGGGTTGCCGTTTTCCCTATAAAGAACATTTCATTGCATGCCACATAAGCCCATGGATGGCTGCTGTAGATAACCCCACCTCACAAGTGTGGGATCATGACAAGTTCAAGATATACCGGCTACTATGAGTCAGAGATAGCACTAGCCAGGCACCCTGGCCAACACACTGGTTGCCTGCCACCGCCATCTTGTTCCAGGCCTAGCTCTCTGTCTACCTTCTACCAGTGTCCAGATGGACAGGGCCAACCTCTATCCCCAACATGTCCTGGGGCCGTCCCCAAGGCCACAGCTCTGCTACACAGACACAGTTTGGAGAGAATTGCACATGAACAGAGTCTTGAAAGGTCAGATGCTCTCTGGAGGCCCATGATGGGCTCTACTCTGGGTGTGCACCTGCTCCTTGGTCTTTGGTGGATGTCAGTGTGAGGTTTTCAGAGGCATATTTTCTCCTTGTAAGGTGTTATTCTGATACGTGGACAATCGCTGTCCATTGCTGCACAACAAACCATTACAATCACTTCTTCAAGAGGCATCTTTCCTCCCGATTCTGTAGGCTTCACCACTCCGAGTTCCACCGGTATTCATGCCTGGAGTTGCATGTGGTTCCTGGAAAGCCCAAGATGTCCTCAGTCGCATTATATGTCTGGGCTGTTGTATTATGTTTCTGGCCTGGACTTTCCCACCTGGCCTCATAGCCCAGACCTGTAGTCCCACAGAAGCACACAGATTCTTCTGTTAATGTCATGCTGATCAGCCTATGGCTCTGGCATCTTGTGAGCTGGCTCTTGCTCTTAAACTAACCCATGATTCTTATTCTGTTCGGTCATGCAACTCGGTACCTTTTCTCAGAGCAGCATTTCAACTTCTTTCCTCTGCTTCTGCTAGCGTCTCCTCTGGCATCTCTGTTGTATTTCTGGCCTGTTCTTCCTGTTTCCAGAGTTTTCTTAGTCTGGCAGCCCCACTCATACTTCCTGTCTGCCTTCAGCCAATCAACATCTTTATTAAACTAGTAGGCAGGACAATTATTTACAATGTAACACAATCCCACCCCAGGGCTCCTCCACATTGCCTCTCACCATGCTAGACCTTATCACACTCCTAATTGTGCTACATTTGAAAATATCCACTAACCAAAGGAAATCACTCTTGCAGTTAAATCTAGAACCACAAAGAGAGGAGTCTGGGAGCTCACCGTTTTTTTGAGATAGGGTTGTTGTGGGATAATCGTGTTGTATACTGTGAAGGTGTGTCTCTGTTAAAGTACCTTCTGGTTGGTTTAACAAAGAGCTGAGTAGCCAATAGTTAAGCAGGAAAAAATAGTTGAGATTTCCAGGGAGAGATAAGAACTCTAGGAACAAAATAGGCAGGATTTGCCAGGAAGACACAGGGGAGTCGGATTACAACATGAGGAAAGATAATGAGCCACAGGGCAGAGCATAGATTGTTTAAATGGCTTAATTTAAGTTTTAAATATTAAGAAAGACTCATTCCACAGGGTTTCACTATGTCATCCAGGAGCTTATTCGTGGTTAGAAATGTCCCTGGCATGCGATAATGGCCCACCCAAGGGCCTTCATGAGAGGCTCCTATAAGCTCCAGTTTCTCTTGCATCTCATGATCCTGGATTCCTGACCTATGGATCACTATCATTCAGACATTCTCTGGCTCACTGCCACCTCACCTCCACCTACATTACACTTGCTTAACAAAACAATATCAGCTCCCTATAATGACCTCCCTACTCACAAGTTTTTATCTGGTAGTACTAATTATGAGTTTCTTCCTTTAGAATGGATCTTAACATTCAATAGGAAAGCAGTTGGTTACAACCATAACAGTGGTGCCACTACAGCACTATCAGACACGTCTTGTCTTGCATAGTAGTAATGTAGCACGCAGGATCCTTAATTGGGCACCACTGTCAATGACAATTCTTCCCTGGCAGACTTCGCTGTATTTTGTAACATTATGCCAAAATGCAGTGTCTTCAGCAATAGGGACTTGCCATCCAGTCCTGGGAGGCACCCAACACCAGTGGTGATATTTTGTATGAGAAAGGGTACTTCTCTGGCCGACAACGCATATGGAGGGAGCTCACCTCGGCACTGAAACTTTTACCAAAAGTCTTATGGCTCCTGGGTGTGTCTTCTCCCCCACTCACGTGGTATTTTTGTTCCAGCTCCCCAGTCACTATTTTTACTAGTTGTCTGGATGTTTTTCTGATCCTATAAAATATTTAAGGGGTAGAATTATATAATGAAGTTTTTGTTCAGAGGATGGGCAAGACTCTGATGGTCTATTGCCATCTACTTCCATAGCTTCTCTCTCCAGGAGGAAATGCTTCTATCTGAGGGAGAATGGCTTTTCAACAACCTACTGAAAACCAAAGCCTAAGACTAGGTTCCAAAGCACAGATGCTTTTACTCCACCTCCATGCCCTTTAACTGGAGTGGTATCTAGTCATCCATTTGTTTCAGTTATCCTGTGTATGGTTCTGTTTCTGGAAGCCCAGGGTCCAGAAAAACTCTGCAACACAGACACAGAACAGCATGAAATCATCACATCATATACCTTAAATGTGTTCAACGCTTATGTGTTCACTGTGCTGTAGTTTGCGCCTTATCCTCTCCTAGATACTACCTCATTGGGTGCCAGATGAAGGCACAAATCTCTTTTAAAATATATCAATCTAAGATTAATATTTATTGAAATATAAACCAACACTCACGATATAGGTAATAGCTTATAAAGCGCCTGATAGACTGGATTATTTACGTGATGGACGATGGATGTCGAACCAGTCTCCCTGGCAGTCAGGAACCAAAATGGGCTCTCTAAGATCTCAGCAGCCCTTCTTGAATGGGCCTGGCCACTCCCCCATCAGGAGCTCGGGACCCTGGATAAGTGTCTTCTGACCTTATCAGCTGACACCTGAATCCCACCACACTGTACTTTTGCAGGGCTCTTGATTGGGCCTAGGGCCTCGTTGCTTCAATTAAATATTTTTGAAGATAGACTTGAGCCCCTGACCTGATGCTTGTGGGATTCTACACATTGGTGCACTGTGGGTCAGCATTTTGAACCTCCCTCTGATCTAAGTTCTGGTTTCGGCATTAGCTGAGTGACTGACATCCTGGGCAAATCTCAGGCTGCTCAACTGTAAAACAAAATAATAAGAGAAAGAGACACCCTTGCACATCTGTGGGGAGGACAAGATGATGCAATTCATGGAGACAGCCTGGCACAGTGCCTGATACACAGGAAGCGATGGATAAACATGTGAGCCAGCAATGATTTGTTTCTCAAGTGAGATCTGCCTGGTCCTGAATGATAAAGTTAGTGTTGAAAGGGAAGATGTTGGTTTTGCTTTCAGCTTGGGCAGGAACAATAATTGGAAAAAGAATTTTACCGGAGAATATGGACCAGGTTTTAAAGAAAACAACTGAGACGATGGGAAAGACAGCTAGTTGGCTTCTGAGGAGAGAGGACTTGAGAAATGTTGAGCCTTTATTTCTGCATCCAGTGCTTCATTTATCCTAAGAGTTTTTATTTAATTATGCATGGAAAGTAGACTCAATGGGAATCTATTTGCATAATAAAAGGGGAGATTGAATTCAGTGCTGTGGTGCCTTTACCTTTCAGGATGCCCAGGCCAATCTCTTTGTCTCCTGTCTAATCATTTCTGGCATTTTCTAAAGGGTAAAAAAAAATGTGCATAAGGAGATATCAATTCAGGGAGAGGGATGCTATGGTAACAAAAGGGGTTAATTTGACTTACGGGCAGGAAATTTTTCTTCTTTTACTTTTCCTGTGAAAGGCAGTAGCTAAAGAGAAAAGCAGCTCAGTACCTAGCTTGATCTGTCTCTCTGTCTTTCTTCTCAACCCACTAGGAAATTTCCTCAAAAACTGTTAAAACATTCTGAATACACATCCATTAAAAAAAAAAAAAAAAAATTGTAAGCATGCTCTTATTTGATAAATGCAAACGAAATATCTGAAATGGACTGAAGTATCAGAGTTGGGACCAGTCCAAAGACACAGAAATTCACTAAGTACCTCCCAGAGACTCTAAACTTCTCAAGTCCTTGGAAGGGGGAGGGGCGTGTCACAGCTCTAAGTGAAGTATGTTAAGGAGTCTTGACTGATTAGGACTTTGTTAAGGTGGAGAGTTGGAAAGTTACAGATCCAAGGTCAAATTACAATGGGCGATCTTCAATCCTCTCAGAACCCAGCCATTGCTCCACTGTGCTCTTCTGTGTTTAACTTAACACCTTTTCAATAATCAGCTAAACCTTTAGGGTGTGCTAACTTCCCTGACCTAGCTTCTACCAGCCTAGTAGCAGCTAGTATCTAAAACTTCTCACTGTCTCTGCTGCTTTGCTAGATTCTATTTGTCCTGTTACTGTACCTCTGATCAGAGTTCTGCTGACGCTCATTAAGAAAAAGCTATTTCCTTCTGGCCTTGGATGAAGACCTAACATTTAAAGCTACTTAGAACATAAGAGCTAATCAAGTTGAGCTGTCAGTCACCTGACTAAGACAAATCCACCTAATGCCATAAGATATTGCCTTTTATGGTAGATGCATTTCCTGCGGTTCAACAGATAAATGGGCTTTGTCTTTTAGTTCAATCTGCTAATGTATCCTTTGATGAGGGACTTAATAACACTTTATCTTAATTAGAATTTTTCATTGCTGTGAGACACCATGACCACTGTTAGTCTCTGAAGCCACGCCCTCCCATGAGTCCTGATGTCAAGCTCCATTTAAGAATTCCCACCACTGACATCTCTCTCTTGCCTTCTCTCTCGGGAATGCTCCTATCCTTCTCTCTCTCTCTCTCTCTCTCTCTCTCTCTCTCTCTCTCTCTCTCTCTCTCTCTCTCTCTCCCCCTCTTTCTCCTTTCCCCCTTCTCTGTTATCATAACCATATCCTTCTATTACAATAATACAGTCCTTTTATATAGAAACAGCTTCTAAGTGTCTCCTGCTGTCCACTGCTGCTTCCCAACATGTCCCGGCATAGGGCATGAGGCCTCTGCACTTATAGACACCTGCCGCCAGCTACCTGGTTAATTTGTTATCTTATCATGCCAGATCACACAAAATCCTAACAACGATGGCAACTCTTATAAAGGAAAACATTTCATTGGGGCTGGCTTACAGTTCAGAGATTAAGTCCCTTGTTATCATGGTGGAAGCACAGCCGCACACAGGAAGACATGGTGCTGGAGAAGGAGCTCAGAGATCTACATCTGGATAGGCAGGCAATAGAAAGAGAAAAACTAGGCCTGGCTTGAGCATCTGAAATCCCGAAGCCCACCCCCAGGGACACACACACGTCCCCTAACAGTGCCACTCTCTATGAGCCTGTGGGGCCATTTCCGTTCCAACCTCCACACATTTACCAATCAGTTACTATTAAAGAGTATATCATTATGTCCTGCCATATTAATTTATTAATATTATTAATTAATAAACTCTATTAATTTCAGAGTTTCATGTTTTTCCTATTCCTCTCTTGCTTATCTACTATTTGAGAGCAGTGGATTCCTCTCTGTGCCTTATAAATGTCTTTGTCTTTCTCTACAGCTCAAGGAATTTGTTCCAACACCCTCTGGAGAGCTGACTTACTAGAATCCTGACTGACTTACAGAATCCTAAAGAAAGTTTTTTATTATTTCAAGTCTTGCTTCCTCTTCCAATTACGACAAATAGTTTTGTTGAGGACAGTAATCTGGACTGGTAGTTGCTGTCTTTTAAATTTTGAAAAGCATCATTTCCAACCTTCCTGGCTTTTAATGTTTCTGTTGAGAAATCTGTTGTTAACCTGAGGGGCCTGTCTTCATATGGAACTTCGTGTTTCTCTCTTGCTGCTTTCACAACTTTCTTTGTCCTGTATATTTAGCGGTTTAGTTACAATTTGGCAAAGGGAAGCTTTTTTCCTGGTCTCGTCTAGTTAGTGTTCTAAGTGACTCCTGTATCAGGATTGGCATCCTTTTCCTTCATTAAGGAAAATTTTTTTTCTATCGTTTTGTTGAAATTATTTTTATGCCTTCATAATGGAATTATTCATGTTTTTTATCCCATAATTTTTACTGTGGTCTTTTAATAGAGCTTCATCTGGAAAGTTCTCGGTACAATCTTCTAATTAATTTATATTTATACTTGTTGGAATATTCTGGTTTTTCAACCTCATCATAAATCTTAAAGTTCAGATACTCTGTCTTGTACTCCATCAATTCTATTCCTGAGGATTTAGCATATTTTTCAGTATTTCAGTTTGGTTTTCCTTCTGCATTTCTAGCTCCTGAGTTCCCCTCTTATATCTTACATCGACTTCCTTAGTTCATTGGCTGTTCATGTTCTCCTGTGGCTCAGTGTTTTGTTTTGATTTTTGCACTGATCTCCACCCCATCTTAAGATCAGAAACCATTTTATTACAAGGTCAAAATAAATTCATTTCTATTTACTGTAAAACTTAACTTTGACCAGGACTTAACCTATTCCTGGAATTTGACATGTTCCCCACTTTACGGAATTTGATCTTACCCTGAACTCTCTCCTCCTAAGATAGGATGTTCTCCCAAAGAGTCTTGAGATATTCTGTTAAGATGTTCTATCAAATAACCGTATCTGCTGTCTGCTTCTATAATTCACTTCCCAAGTCCTAATATTACCAAATTCCTCTGGAAATCCCAGCTTGTACTTTTTTTTCCTATAAAAGGGACTGATAAAGGATGTCAAATGATTACTTTACTATTTATTATCAGTGAAATCTATGCACAAATATCACAAGACAAAATGGAGAAACTGAGTCACCAGTCACCGCTGCTACTCATTCCTCATTGGAAAGAGCCATGCATCCAATGGCCCACCTTTTCTTTTGGTCACATCCATTACCAATGGAAACACCACCTCTGGACCAAATACTTTTTTCAGTTAGCTAGTGGACCAGTGACAGAATTCCCATACCATATACTCTTTTTTGTTTAACTAAGGAAAGATTCTAACCCTAACATAATAAAACTATATACAGTAAGAATTATTATCAAATATTGTCCAAAAGAAAAGGTAATAACCTTAATAAATATAAAATTATATATAATGAGAATAATTATTAAGAAATAAATTTTAAATGTTCAGTCCATAAGTAATTGGCAGATTTATAGAGATTATTTTAATAGCTATACTTTCCTGAGGAGTCCAAAATTTTGTATTTAATATGTTTTTAGCCAATAATGAGGATAAGTATAACTGTAGCTGTCTAGTCTTCAACTCCATGAAAGACCTGAGAAGAAAAATAATACTACCTGAGTAAACAGGAAGTGCAAGCAAGCAACTTAAAAAAAAAAAAAAAAGTAAGAAATTGCAGAGAGAACTTGCCGCCTGAACAGTCATCCGAGTTTTCTTTGCAACACTGGGGTCATTCCTCTTTGGCCTACAGACCTAGAATATCTGACAGATACTTTTCAGAAGCAGGAAATGTTGAAGGACTGTCCTACCCATTTTAACAAAGTTCAGCAGTTGCCTTTCTATGTGTCTTGCTTGCCCAATTTGGACAGCACACTGTCAAGACAAGGGCAGTTTTTTACCCTAAAGAACATCTTGTGCCAAAAAGAGATTAAAGTCCGTATGGAGTGTCTCCAGTGCCCATCATCCTCTTTATAAGTAGATTAGATTAGTACCACCAGAAGCAGACACATTTCATATCAAGAAAAGTCTAAGTTACTAAATCATTTTAAATGTCATGTTCTGTAGGTCTTTGAAGCATTTGGAAATTACCTATCTCTTTGAAACATATCATTGTATACCTAGAAAACCTAATTAACATGACTATAGTTTGATAATTATGCCCTAGCTACAATTTTACTAGAAGTTGCGTGTTATAATTTTTCTTTCTCCCATGAAGGGACCTTTAATATTGAGTTGTTCCTGTTCTGAAGGAAAAACAAACAAAGCCATTTAGGCCAAAATTAAGCAAATAAAAAACAAGAAAATTCTAAGCTCTGGGCCAGTTGTGCTAGCTAGGTGATGAGGCTGCACAGTGAAGCCCCATTCATCATTCTCTGTGATTCAGATGCTATAACTCTGGGTTGGCAGGCTCTTGGCTGAAAGAGCTGCCAGGCAGCAGGTAGCCAGAGACCAGAGTTTTAGCTATCCCTAAATTTTTCTTTTATTGGAAAGAGACTTTTCCTTCCTGTATTTCTACTGGGAAGATGTTTTTTCTCACTTTATGTTTATGGGCCCTTTTAATTTCTAGGTCTGATTAAACACTTGCCCTATTAGGAAAATTTTTCTCTTGTATAAACATTTCTCTTTTTTTCCATCAAGAATTTTTTTTTAATATAGTTTTGTTTCTTTTCCCTTCTCTGCTGAGAAAGGACTTTTTCTTTGACTTCTGCTGCATCTCAAGAGCCATTCTATTTCTGTCTTTAATATTTGCAATAATTGTACAGTTAATGCTTTTTCTTTTCATAAGCATCTTAATAACTACACAAAAGAACCTGTGCATGGTCGTTGCTCCTGAGATAGGGAGTTTAAAATCCCCATGACCCTGCTAATCCTGAATTCCTCTTACCCTGAAAGGGCACTCCAGTCCTTAAGAGTGTCTGGATTCCTTTTTTATTTCAAGCCTCACAACGTTGGCACTAAAATGTTGTGAGGGTGTTCAGTTCATGAAGGTCCATGTAAGAAACAAGGTTACCCTAAGGACCCTAGGGTGATTTTTAGCCTTTACACAGGGGGATCAGCTTCTGGTGAACTGACTGACTGTAGCTTTGCACAAGGCTTTTTTATTGCTAAACAATTTACACTTTAGCAAGTCCATCTCTGCTCACCAAAACCTCTTATCTGAAGCTCCACAAAGGAGATAAATGCCAATGCAGTTCTCAGCCACAGAACTTCTAGGTTTTCTCAGTTCTTCAGTGATCAAGTTTTGCATAGGCTTTAAAGCTTTCAGGAAGCACTCAGCTAATTTACATACTTCAAACAGAAGGTAGCGATCACAAAAGGCAGATCAAGGCCCAGGTGCTAACACCCCCAGAATCAACCAGCTGTAAAGCTCTGTGGGATCTCATACCACATTTGTCTCTAGTTTACTTGTTCTAAGTCTTCTGTGGTCTGAATTTGGGGCGACTGAATAGACAAACAGAACGGATAACAAGCCTAGTAAGCCTGGCGCTCTTCTAAGCTGTATTTTAAGGAACTTTGACAAGCTTTACTCCCTCTACCATTAAGCAGGATTGTGATTACTCTGTCATCAAGGATTGCCTCTGATCCTCTGTGAGCTGGAATGCCTTACATTTGGAGGTCAATGTCTTCTGAAGGGCACTTATGACCCCCAGGAGTCATGGGCAGTAGCCAAAACTACCCTTGGTAATCATGGTCATCCAGACCAGATGGAGTGATGTGGTGGTTTGACAGAAAATAGAGAGTGGCTTCCAATTTGTGTAAAGCGTTAAATAAAAGAGCTGGGTGCGGTGACACACACCTCTAATCCCCGCACTTCAGAGGCAGAGGCAGGCATATCTCTGAGTTTGAGGCCAGCTGATGTATCAAGTAAGTTACAGGACATCCACACGTAGGCAGTGAAGGTAACCATCAGAAACAGAAAGCTGGTGGAAGTGTAACTGAATGAGGGGACCATT
This sequence comes from Phyllotis vaccarum, assembly GCA_033318265.1. NCBI lineage: Eukaryota > Metazoa > Chordata > Mammalia > Rodentia > Cricetidae > Phyllotis > Phyllotis vaccarum. Next base: position 57,827,272 of record JARWLC010000011.1, read on the forward strand.
TTCCAGCCCCAGCAATCAGCAGAATTTGGCAGCCTCAGCCGTGTGATTGTAGCTATAAAATCAAGGTTAGAAGAAATGGGTTATGGAATCTTCTTCTGTAACTACGGAAAGCTGCTGAGGCCAGCTATGTGTCAGGGGTGTCCCTGAATGGAGACCTCGAAAGACCTTTGCTTAGTGCTTTCCCAGATACAATCTATAGTATGTGCCAGGCAATTGTGTTTAAATTGGTCTGTCTTGAGAAAGTTCTTGGAAAGGGCAGCTTGTTAATACCTAGTATGTGTTTGTTGACATTTATTTACATGTTTTTCTGATCACGTTTATATTTTCCTGATCTCGAACTACCTCCCTTGGATTATTTATTTGTGTCATTTATATACAAAAGTACTGAAAGTGAAGTAAGGTTGTATGCAGCACTAGAATAGACCCATTTTTTCAGGTCCTTGGATCCCAGGTCCAGTGGACAAGACCTGTACAGGTCAGCAAGAGTTAACAGTCTGGTCTGGAATGGGAAGGGTAGCCATGCTCTGGTCATAGCAAAGAAGACCCCTGGAGACCCCTGGCTGGGGACCAGAAGCCCTCCCAAAGTCTTGTCTTGCAGACTTTGCAGAGGACCCCCCCTCTTTCCCCTATACACTCCTAGTCATCCTCCACTGCCCCCTCCTGAACACAATACCTCCTCCTCCTTTCCTTCCCTCCCCTCAGCATCTCCCGCAATCACCACAAGCAACTAACCCCCCCCCCCAGTGGGACCACCTTCCATTTTTTCTTTTCTCCATCCCCATCAAGGCTGCAACCAGACTCCGTTTCATCCCCTGACCAACCTGTGGCTTCCATTTCCATTTCTATTTCTAGAGCATCAGTAACCCAGTTCCTGGGCTTCCTCTCTATCAGGACCCTGAAGGTCAATACATATATGCTCTGTTTTCTACAATGGGTCTCTACAACTGGAACACTCCTTTATTCCCATTCAAAAGCAGGGAATCCAAGACTACAGCTAGGTAGAGGGTGTAAGGGAAGTGAAGAAGTGATTTAAAAAAAACAAAACAAAACTATGTACCCACGGGTTGTTATCCCTAAACTCTGCTGAGCATTCTGACATCTGAGCACATGGTCCACACTGTGCTAGATTTAAAAGATGCATTTTTCTCCATTCCTCTGTAAAAGCTAAACTATACCAAGGAACCTAAACTGAGTGGCTTCTACACAGCAGAAACTTGTTTCAAGTTCTGGGCATTGGAGATTTTATGTAGCTTTGGGTTCCCTTATTGACTCCTAAGTTTCTACATTTTCACACATGATGGAGACCCATTTTTTTCACAGATGTTTGCTTACCTAGATTTATGAATCAGGTCTTCATGCTTAAAAGACACACATTTTCACTACCCTCATAAAATGATTTGTCAGTACAACTTGAATGGGATATAAACTTTTAAATCTTCTAAATAAAATTTTACCAAGGGTGGAGAGAAGTGGTAACTGTATTTTCAGCAAATCCTACCAGGCTTTGCCACCACAACCAGCTGGTAACTCTATTTTAAATACAAACTTCTAGAGTCCAAAACAATAGAATGTCTTACTTCAGAATAGGAAAGACAGTAATTAGGGCTGACCAACTGGGTTGCTGTATTGCTATTGATACTGAAATTGTTAAGACATAACACATTTTAGGTCTAGGAAGTCCCATGAGAAACTCAGATTTCTGTCTTGTTAGAATGATTTCAGCTATTAACATTTTTAGAGACACCCCAAGATTTGGGATTTATTCTTTTATTCAAATTATACAGTATTAATTAGTAACAACAGTTCTCACGGCACCGGAGGCTGGCTCCCCCAACTGTTCATAATTATAGTACTATTGATAGCAACAAAAGAGAGAATGAATGTGTTTCCTGTTGATGACCTATCTGCCCTCCCAGGAGCCTGGAGAACTGTAACTACTGGACCCCCAAAAGAGAAGAGATTCTTAGAAAGGCAGGAAGGCCCAACCCAAGGTAGGAAGGAACCAAGTCTGTAAACGCTGTTAAATCAAACTGCGGCCTGAGAGCCTCTATACATATGTATGGACTCTATCCTTCTGCTGTGAACTGCAACCTAACTTGGTCAGTAAATAAGCTGATGTGTTGTTGGCAGTTTGCTTTTATGGAGAGCCTCAGCTAAGCACTATAGCCAAGCATGAGTCACACATGGCCAATCGTTAGATGGAACCAGACTGAATTAAGACAGACTGTTAGTACCCCACTTCAATTTTCTACCCATCTTGTCTAAATATTACCATTCACAGGAAAACTTCAGACTCTTTCTGTATTTACTGTGGGTTTGGGAGCTGCCAAGCTATTCTATACTTAATAATCTCTTTTTTAAAAAGTTGTCTTGCTATTTGTACCAATGACCTTCAGACATTTTGCAGCTGGGAAGATAGTGAACCCCAGTGTTCAGGGCACTGCCATTGAGTATTCTGTTACTTCCAGTCAGAAGCATCTGGGTGAAGGTGTCCTGGTTTACAGAATAGAAAAAGAAATTTCAGGTCAAGGAAGGCAGCTGCAGGGGCATCCCTGTCCCTCGTGTGTCCTCTCCACCAACATGCTTTGCCCACTCTGCTTCCCCATCCTCTTACAAGGACAGACGTAGCCCACTCCAAGCCCCACTGCCAGGACACCTTTGATTCTGCCAACCATTCAGTGCTCCTGTCCATAGAGATTATTGTGGATGTCCAGCATCAGCAGTACATGATGGAGTGGAATGAGGGGGAATTTAGGAATTTTAGAAAGTGAAGCTGCTTCTGAACCAGAGAGAAGAAAAGAGAAAGATGAACAAGAAAGAGAGAGTTTCGACATTTGCAATTTCAAATGGTATTATTTTCCGTGCTGCAATTAGGCTCAATTTTAAAAGTATTCATTATTATTCTGTTTCCTGCTGAGTGTCTGCCAAAGCTATAACTCTTTCTACATGCCCCCCCCCTCCAGGTCCTAAGAGACACCCTTGGGGACTCCAGTTTGCAGGAGAGGTTGGGATGCTTCTATGCTTGCTTATAAAACACAGCAGATGTGCTGAAGCTGCTGTGGGCCCAGGTCTGTCTGATTGGCTTGAGTGAGCAGAGGAAACATTCCTTCTCCATGATTCCAATGTTACCCAGAACAGGAGGCTAGAGTACTCTTCAGAGTGCCCCGCTCCACACCATGGAGGTGTCTTTCAGGAGGCTCCAAGGACTCCCTATAGATCTCTGATCCATTTCTCTGGTCAACTGTGAACTTCCCAGGAGGAATTGGGGGAAGCAAGGAGGACACAGGCTATGTGTAGCTTCATGAGATATGGGTCATCCGGGAAGCTTCCATCTGTGAATCATTTTCTAGTCATATTCCTCATCACATGGTCTCAAGAACCCTGGAATTGAAAGGGTTTTTGTTTTTTTTGTTTTTTTTTTTTTGTTTTTTTTTTTGTTTTTTTGTTTTTTTTTGGCAAATTGTGTTAGAGGAGCTTCATTCTTCCACATAGAAAAGACCCTGACCTTAATTCTTTCACAAAGACCTTCACAGAGAATGTGAACAGAATGTAGCTGGAAGAATATCCTGCCATAGATCACATATAAAAAGTACCATTTAGATGTGCAGGGGCAGATTCGTTTTTCTCTGCTGATTAAAGAATGGGAAGAAGGAAAAGTTTGAAAGTCAGAGAAAGCCACACTTTAGCTGAAGAGGATCTTCTTCTCATCAGAGCTTTACAACGAGACCCCAGAGTGGAGCGAGCCAAGTGCAAACTCTCAGCAGCTGCCCAGAGAAGAAGGGAGGAAGAAGAAGGAGAGAGCCCTGTTTGTGTTTAGTTGGCCTGGCCATCAGTTTTGTACGGGTGGAGAGGGCTTGGAGAAAAATTCAGAAAACCCAAACTATCTTAGGTTCTGGTCTGTATCAGGAAGAGATGGGGGTGGGGTGGGAAATGGCACCTTTCTGAGTCTTGATTCCAAAAGGCCAGCGGACCCAACTGCGTCTCATAGCATCTTGCAAGGACTGTACCAGAGGGGTGGGAATTGTGGGAAGTCAAATTAGAGTATCTCATTCAAGGAATGATTACTCCATTTATCTCTTTAGCAAGGTGAAATCATCGTCCTAGTGTGGTCCCACCTTCCTGAGAAGGGGCCCTGGGACTCTATGACATTATGGGTATCTTGTAATGTTAGGTCCTCACCCAGCCCAGAGATTTCAGCTTCTTGACCAGAAGAACCGGTCTCCCCTAAATGAGTCTCTTTTTTACAGCTGTCATTAGTGTGAAAACTATGACATTCTTTTCTCACATTGGGGTAAATCTTTGTGATTTTGATTAGACAATTTTTTTTGCATATGACACCAATTAGACTTCACAAAATTTAAAGTTTACTGTGAACTGATATCCATGTCTGTTATCCCTCCACCCAGGAAGGGGAGGCAGAAGGATCAAGAGTTCAAAGCCAGTGTGACATACATAGTAAAAGCCCAAGGAGTGGGGATAGAGCATATACCAAGCTCTGAGTTCTATTACCAATACTTACAGGAAAAAAAAATATGTGGCCTAGAGACCATTCTCATGATATTTTCATGAATAATGTGGCTGTTTTTTGCCCTTGTCCCAAGAGTCCACCTGAGGCTAAAGTGAAGAATTTTGGATTAATTCTGTTGGCAGAAAAAAATACCAAAAAATCTTAGCATAGACTTTGTCCTGTGGCTTTTAGTGCTAACTCTAATGAAGATTTATAATGAAACAAAGCAAGTTGAGCAGGGAAAACTACAAAATGAAAATTTTGAGGGGAAAAAGCCCAGGAAGGAGAGTGGGGCTAAAAATCTGTGTTCAAGAAGATAAACAGATTAAGAAATGGAATAAAGCATGCAGTGACCATTTATGGAAAGGAACTAAAGGAACGTTTAGGGCCAGGTGCGGTAGGGCACACCTTTAATCCCAGCACTAGGAAGGCGGAGCCTGGAGGATCCCTGAATCTGAAGCCAGCTCGGTCTTTAGACAGGACAGCCAAGCTTAGGGAGTGAAGAACAGAAAGCTGAACCATTGAACAAAGGGGCCCATGTTCCAGCCCCAGCAAGCAGCAGGTCTTGACAGTTTCGGCCACACGGTTCTGGCTTTAGAGTTAAGGACAGAGGGAAGGAGTTACGGAATACAGCCACTGAGGCCACAGGTGTCAGGGGTATGGAGGCCTAGCAGAGAGCTCATTGTGTGAAGCTGTGAAGTCGAAGCCTGGATTGCCTTGGAGAACTGAAGACATTAGAGATGCCAGAGTCATGGAATACTTGCCAAGGAAAGCTGCTAACAGGGAATGGACCCCGCCTAAGAGAAAGAGGAATTTTGCAGTCAAACCTGAATGTAGTTGGAGATTGAAAAGTATTTCTAACATCAGACATGGAGAAGCAAAGTTTGGAGTCTGCCCAGCTGGTTTTCAGTCTCACTTTGGTCCAGTATTCCATCACGATGCTCCCTTTTCTGTTTTAGAATGTTTAGTATATTCTGTGCCATTATATACTGAAAGTACATGATCTACTTTTTGATTTTGATTTTATGAGGGACTGCGGTTAAGACATTGCATGCATCTCAGAATGGACTTTGAAACAAGTTTGGGGCTGTTATTTGTAGCTAGAAGTTTATAGGTCCTGCCTAGCTCTGCAGTCTGGACAAATCTTTCCCACCAGTGGTGTAACAGTTACTTATACAATAATTACTCAGAGGCTTAGAATAATTACAAACTATTTGGTCTATGACTCAGGCTATTACTAGCTATTACTTAACGCATTTTTTTATTAATCTATGTATTGCCATATGGCTGGCACCTTATGGGTACTTTCGCATCTTGCTGCTTGGGAGGCTAGATTGTGACTCCCAAACTCTGCCCTTCTCCTGTCTCTTTGTTTGGATTTCCCACCTAGCTATAGGCTGTCTTGCCATAGGCCAGAAACATCTTCTTAAATTAACCAATGGTTACAACTCATATTTACAGTATACAGAAAGTGCATCCCACAGCAGTTATTGACTATGGGAACATCTGAAGTTGGACTAAATGCATTTTGCATTATGATTTTTTTTTATAGGCTTATGGGGCTAGAGAATGAAAAGTGGTAGTTTCAATGTAATTGGCCCACACAATCTCATAGGGGGTGGTACTATTAGGAGGCATGGCTTTGTTAATGTATGTATGGCCTTGTTGAAGGAAGTGTGTCACTGTGGGGGTGGTCTTTGAGGTTTTCTATGCTTAGGAAACCACTCAGTGAGTCAGTCAACTTCCTGTTGCCTGCAAGATGTAGCACTCTCAGCTCTAGCACCATGTCTGACTGATACCACCATGCTCCCCATCATGATAATAATGGACCGAACCTCTGAAACTATAAGCAAACCACCCCAAGTAAGTGTTGTCTTTATAATAGTTTCTGTGGTCATGGTATCTCTTTACAGCAATAAAAAAACCCCTAACTAAAATAGTGGGGTACTGTGTTAATGACCCACAACAGATCACTGCAAGCTTTTTGCTTTCTTGGAGCCAGAGAACAGGTAAGCTATGGTGTAGCACCTGCATCTCCCCATTAATAAGCTCCCTTCTTTCTTTTGGGTACTTATAACTACCCATGTGCACCTGTAACCTGGTGATTCTAGTGCTTGCTCTGCAGACTCAGAGCTTAGCCTGATAGAGTAAGAATTCTTGCTGTAAAATCTTGAGTACCTAGTTCACATCTTCACTCACACACACGCACACGTGTGCGCGCACACAGTGATGTAGCATATACCATAACCCGGACCCTGGTAGGTTTATCTGTCTATCCAGAAACAGAAAGGTCCAGGTTTAGAGATTCTATCTCAAGGGAATAAGATGTAGAGTGATATGAGAGGATGCCTCTGGTCTCTGTGGTACACAAATACACAAACTTAAAAACTTTTGGCTTCAAAGGACACTCTTACAAAAATCAAATGAGAACTTATACAGAATGGAAGATGTTTGTGAGTCATGTATCTGACACTGAACTTACATTCAAAATTTAGAAGAACTCACAGAATTCAGCAACAGCAGCAAAGATAAGCAATCCATTTAAAAATGGACTTAACGGGCATTTCTCCCAACATGATGGACAAATGGCCAATCAGTACAGGGAAAATGTTTAAGATTATTATTCAGTAGAGAAATAAAAATCACAAAGAGATACTACTTAGCACTCCGTCATGGCCAGAACAAAGATGCTGAGCAACAGAGATCATTGGCAGAGACACAGACCCTTAGAACTCTCAGGATGTCGGTAGAGATGGAAATAGTGCAGGTGACTTAGAAAATGGCCTGTAGGTTTCTCAAAAAGTTAATTATAGAGTTGCCACATTAGCCAGAGATTCACTCTTTGAATGGCACCCTAGAGAACTGAAACATCTATTCACACAAGAGCCTGAACCCTTCCTCACAAGAGCCAAGAAGAGACAACGAGAGGGTCCACTGGTGGGTCAGTGATAAACACAATGGTGTTTCCAGAACAAAGCACCCTGGGAGCTGCCAAGCTTGCTCTGTCCACACGCCATTGTCTCCACCCCCACTGCACAGTAGACTGGATCTGGTGTAACCAGAGGTACTCCCTCTGGAGTGTAAGTGGCATGGGGCTTCAGCTCTATGTAAATCTCCTCCAGCTGCTGCCCCATTGCACTTAGAATCTGATTTGGTCTATCATGACTAACAAGGTCTCACCTTGACCTCCTCACACCCATTTCCTCTCTTCTTCTTTGCAGTGTTGAAGGTCCTGAGCTGGCTCCCATCTTGGGTCTTCTGTTTGATGGTCCACAGTGGCGCCTCTGTAGTCGGTTCCTTGCTGCTCTCAAATGTGGAACTCTTCTCCCTACCTGCCTGCCTTCCTTGCAGCCCTGGCAAGCTTGCCTATGTGTTTCCACCATGTTTATGGCTCTCTACTTCTTCAGAGGAAGCTCCTGGAAGCAAGACTCTGGCTTGGGGATGGGCACACAGTATGGAGTTTGGCACATAGTAGGAGCTCAAGAAATGCATGTCAAATGAAGGAATGCCCTCCTGCTAACTATCATAGATGGCCTTTGCTATCAAGTTCTTATCTCTCAAAGCGATTTGCTGAAATTCTGCTACCTTCCTCCTCTGCCTCTGAATAATATTCCCTAAAGACACCTGTCTTAGTGTCCTACTGCTGTGAAGAGAGACACCATGATCACAGAAACTCTTTCTAAAAATTACTTTTCAAGACAGGGTTTCTCTGTGTTGATCTGACTATCTTGGCACTTAGACTTGCAGAGATCTGCCTGTGTCTGCCTCCCAAGTACTGGAATTAAAGGTGTGCACTTGGCTATACAGAAACTCTTATAAAGGAAAACATTTAGTTGCAGTTGACTCACAGGTCAGTCCGTTATCATCATGGTGGGCACCTGGCAACATGTAGGTAGACATGGTGCTGGAGAGGTATCTAAGAGTTCTACATCTGGATTTGCAGGCAGCATAAAGAAAAAGTAGTACTGGGCCTAAGCTTGGGCTTCTGAAACCCCAAAGCCCACTTCCAGTGACACATTTTCTCCAACAAGGTCGCACCTCCTCGTAGGCCACTCCCTGGAGATGAAGCATAGGGCCATCTCTATTCAAACTACCACATTCCACTGATTAGCCATCTGTATCTTGATTGAACCTGTTCTTTGTTGCTGAGAGTTGATGCTCCTAGTTTGAGGGGGCAGAGAGATAAACAAGAGGTGTCAGGAGTTAATTGCCAATAAAATCTCAAATTCGAGCAATCAAGAGGTACCAGTGACTTTTAGGCCAAGTCCACCTGGATTCTTTTCTTAAACTTATAAAGACTTCCGTCCTGTGGGTGATGTCCTAGAATCGTTTCTCAGGAGTTCTGTTTCTGCAGAATGTTAATTGGCAATAGATCTGAAGTTTTACAAAAGCACAAACCAGAGCAAATGTTTGAAGAAGACGAGTCTGAAACTTAAATACTTGTATACAGATGCATTCCTTGGGTATAGTTCTCCTTCTTCCTTGGGATTTTGGCTTCTTGTCCATAGTGGGGAGAAAGCAGAAATGGGAAACCGGTTTCTGACAGTCATGAGTATGACTGAGATAACCCTCCAGGAGATGACTTCAGTGAGACAACTCAACTTTATTCCAGAGCAAAGGAAATATATAGGATTGAAAAGCCTGGAGACAACCCTAATTTGCATTAAGTGGCACAGTCCCATCATAAAGCTGGATGGGTGGCAGCGCAGCCCTATGAAAATAGCTAGAGCATGTTACTTAATTACCATGTGGTCCACAGCAGAAGAGTGTGTGCCGGGAACCATGTCAAGGGTCATCCTTGAGATAAGTCAGGCATCCAGGCCTAGAGATATCCTCCAAATGAGGGCAGGAGAGAATAATCAGGATGCTGAGGAGAAGTCTTTCATGTCCTCGGGAAAGCTGCCAGGTCATGGTAGACCGCAGCCTGTAACCAGCAGGGCCTCCCAACACTTGGGTGAGAAATGTCCAGCACTCTTTAACTATTAGGAGGCACAGCTAGGTGTGTGCTGTCTTAGGAAGTGTCTTGCTGATTAAAGAGAATCATACAGTGAGCATAGGAAGATCTGAACACATCTTGGGAAGGGGGTGTTTATCACACTAACAGTTTTCACTAGGAGGAAATCAGCTTCATAAAGCTCTCTCCTAAACTTCGAATGGCTTCCGTACTCCATAAAGGACATAACTGTATTTACACACAGGAGAGCTGGCAATAGCTAGCATCACTTTGCAGAACAACACAGAAGTTCTTTACACATTAATGCTTGGGTTTTACATTCAAAGCAAGGTTTAGAGTCTTGGGCCTGGTGAAAAATGAAGGGTCCACCACACTAAGACAATCAAATCTTTAGACTCTTTTCGATTTGGGGAAAATAGTATCAATGACAGCCTCATTTAATAGTATTCAAGTGTATAGCACATATACAATAGCCAAGTACTAATTCAGTGATGGCAGTCAGTGTCCAGGTGTGATGTGAGGCTAGAACAGATTGCTGCTGAGGTCACAGTACCTACCAAAGACACTTCCCTCACAGACACCCACAGGCCTTCTACCAAGACAACGTCTGTGGGTCTCTAGCTGATAGACTTCAGGTCCTAGGATTTAGGGCCATCTGTCATACTTTCTACTCCCCCCCAAAAAAACAACTGCCTTCTGCCTAGGGAATCAGAGACCCTGGCTTCAGGCTGCCGCTGTGAAATGTCCCCTCGTCCTCCTGGATCTGTAAGAAGGCCACCCCCACCCCCGTGGGCCTGATTCTTATGAGGGCCTCACCATACTCTCTTTTTCTAATTCTGAGACCTGAACTCTCCCCATCGTCCTCGCCCTACTGAGGTCTGTCTATAGCATCAATAACTCTTCTAATAGACCTCTTACCCTGTAGTAATTGGTTTCTGAACCGGACTTTGCAGCCCAGCCCTGAGATTCTGACCCGCAGAAACACAGAGATGCTTGTATTAGTTTTATGCTGATTGACCTAGGGCCCAGGCATACAACTTGCTAACTCTTTACTATTAAACTAACCAGTGACTCTTATCTTGTTCAGCCATGTGGCTCAGAACCTTTGCTCAGATCAGCATTTCAACTTTTTTCCTCTGCATCTGCTGGTGTCTCATCATGGTGTCTCTCTGGCTTCTCTCAGGCATCTCTGACTCTGTTCCCTTTTTGTCCTTATTAACAGAAATCTTAATTCCACCATATACAGCTCCTTGCTTACATTGAGGCTCAGGAACTGGCTTTGTTCAGCTTAAGTTGCATGTAGCAAACAGGTCATTTTATAATTTAATTCCATATACCACTCAGTCTTTTTACTGTGGCCCACTTGAGAGACACAACTCAGAAGCTGCTTTTGGCTCTGTTTCTGTGCTCTAGACTGTTTTTAAGCTTTTTATGGCTTTAGGTGGGTATATTTTACCTACTTTGGTGCACTGTTTATTGTATGAAGTTTCTGGCCTGTCTGACCTGTGGTCTAGAACTGCAGACCAGCAGACCCATGAGTAGACAGCAAAAAAAATCAGTCAAATACATAAAACAGCTTAATAAAAAATAAAATCTGTATATCTGTACAGGGTACACATATACTAACTCAGTTGCTAAATTATCCAATCTTGTAGCATTATTTGCAACAAAATGCATTGTCTTTTAGCTGTATACTATCTTAGCATTAGAATTAATCTTGGCACACAACTTTACTATCCAATAATAAAATTAGCCTTCCTTAACCTCAACAAAATATATGTGTATTTTACATGGAACAGAGCCCAGAAACCATACAAAAATACCTATGTAAAAATATTTTTTTTAATTTACCTGGCAAAATTCAGATGTTTTTCTGAGCATTTTAACAATTTAATCGCCCTTAAAGTGAGAGACATTAGCTTTCTATCTTTAATATAAGATGCAACAATATTGCCTTTTTATTACAATACACAGAGTCAACACACCCTGGTCCTGGAGGTTTGCTGGCATTACATCGTTTGAATTCCCATAAAGAAAAGGAAAAAAAAAATTAAAGATTTTGTACTGCACACATAGCCACCATTCCATGTGTAGAACAGCCTTAACACCAATCCCACATCTGTTGCCTACATATTGATAATATTCCTGGAAAAAAATCACATTACAGGATTTTTAAGAGCTATCTCATTTTGCAAATCTTATAAGCAAAATTTTCCCCTTCAAGAACAGCTTAACTTTTACCTCAGGCTGCTTTAGACACAAAATGACACCAAAAATAACTATATTAATACAAAGTGTACTTTTGGATAAATCACCATGAGTTTCCAAAGGACTGGTCACTTAGAAGTCTCCCAAGGAGACTTCCTGTTCTCCATGGCTACACAAATCAGTCAGGTTCTGCTGGACACCCTTGTTTCTCTGTGTCTCAAATGGCTCAACAGAACCCAGCTGCTCAGAGAAGCCCCAAAGACAAACACATTTCACCCTTCCTTGTCACATTCAGATGCCTGTTATCTAGCAGAAATCTAAATTCTAAATTTTCTCGCAAACTGACAAGGCCTGTCATATTGATGTAGTAGTCAAAACTATCCATCAAAACCTAGATGGCACAGAACTCCAACTGGGTGCACCAACTGGGAAGACTTAACAAGGTTCAGGCTTTTGGAGAGTCCAAACATTTATTTTTGTTCACTAAATAAAGAAAAAAAAAATGCAGCTAATGGTGACGGGGTGTGGGTGGTCTTTACAAGAAAGTGACTCCAGCTGCTATTCCAACCATTTGACCTTGTTTCCCTACTCCGGGAACAGAAGGAATTAACACATGCCCCACAAAGTCACAGGTAGGAAGTTATATTCTGACCCTAGAAATTGACCAGAACCCATTTTTGAGATGAACTGCCCTCTGCTAGAAGATGGAAGTGAAGTGAGCATTCCTGCCCAATCTGTCCAAAAGAAAAGATGTAAGCCTGATGGTATGGAAGGATTCCCAGGCAAGTTCAGGACTATTGTGGGCATAGATCTCTACTGTGAAAATAAATCTACTGTGGACATTATCTCTACTGTGAACATGGATCTCCACTGTGGATATGGATCTCCACTGTGGATATGATCTAAACTGTGGACTTGGATCTCCACTGTGGACATGGATTTCTACTGTGAACATGAATCTCCACTGTGGACATTATCTCTATTGTGAACATGGATCTCCACTGTGGGCATGATCTATACTATGGACATGAATCGCCACTGTGGACATGGGTCTCTTCTGTGGACATGTATTTCTACTGTGGTTATGAATCTCTATCATGAACATGGATCTCTACTGTAGACATGGATCTGCACTGTGGACATGAATCTCCACTGTGGACATGAATCTCCACTGTGGACATGGATCTCCACTGTGGACATGGATCTCTACTGTGGACATGAATCTCCATTGTGGACATGGATCTGCACTGTGGACATGAATCTCCACTGTGGACATGGATCTCCACTGTAGACATGGATCTGCACTGTGGACATGAATCTCCACTGTGGACATGAATCTCCACTGTGGACATGGATCTCCACTGTAGACATGGATCTCTACTGTGGACATGAATCTCCATTGTGGACATGGATCTGCACTGTGGACATGAATCTCCACTGTGGACATGGATCTCCACTGTAGACATGAATCTCCACTGTGGACATGGATCTCCACTGTAGACATGGATCTGCACTGTGGACATGAATCTCTCCATTTTGTCATTCTCAGATATGAACCTTGAGTAATTTACTGACTCTCTTGTTCTCTGACCTCAGCAGAGAGCATAAAGCTTTACCTTACAAAACTGCCCAAGGAATGAACGTACAGTCACCAGCATCCAGCAGAGAATAATTTGAAGACATTAAAGGAAAATCCTCTTTTATGTCTAGATAAGAAAATGTTTTTGGATTAAAATGCAGAGGAAAAAGGGTACTTCTCTCAGCAGTATATACACTAAAACCAGAACAATACATAATTAAGCATGGGCATGCAAATTCATGAAGCATTTTATATTTTTAAATGGAAAAGTTTTTTTTTTTTTTTTAGAAATGATAAAAGTAGGAGGAGTTGGATGAGGAAACACTGTAATCAGAATATATTGTATGAAAAAAATCTATTTTTAATTTTAAAATAATCAAAGGCCCAAACTATAGGAGAAGGAGTTGATTTAAGATCCAAACCTGCCAAGTGAAAATGATCAATAACAAAGTGTGGTGAGTGAGTAGTCACAGGGTGGGGAAGGTCCTTATGGAACACCGGTAAACAGGATATTGTAAAGGAGCCCTATAAATCAGGCATTGAAAGGCTAACAACCTAAATAACAAACGGATAGTCTCTGAAGACTGAACTGACCCACAAGGCACATGCAGGGGACATTCAGGAGGACATATCCACAGAACAATGGAAGACGATGCTTTGTAAAGGGTCGCATAAAGCAGTCATCTTCAGTTGCATGGTTGCTTACAGGTGATGCCAGTCTACCCAGACATGCAGCTGCTGGGCATCTGACCTTGCAGAAGCATTTTCATCCTTTGGCCATATGGCTAGTCATTGTTCCTACAGCCAGGTGTATCTATGTGAGAGCCCAGCTTCCCCAGTTTTTGGGTAATTTGTTTGTTTTTTGGGTTTTTTGTTTTTTGGGTTTTTTTTGTTTTTTGTTTTTTGCTAGATCTGTACCACCAGAAACTCTCAAATACCTGGCAGTCACTTCCCAAGTAACTGACACTTGGAGGCAAAATATTATAGTAACTTCTAGGCCAGTAACTCATGTTTATTATTAACTAACTCTTATGTCTTAACTTATAATTTGGTATAGTTTTTAGATTTTTTTAACTATTTTTTATTTAAAAATTTTTACATACCCACCATAACTCCCCTCCTGGGCCCTCTTCCAGCCCTCCCCAGCCTCTCCCCACTCCACTCCCAAGAGAGGGCAAGAAACCTCAAGGTGAGTCGATTCAGTCTGACATACCCAGTTGAGGTAGGACCGAGTCCCTCCCTCAGGAGCAAGGCTGAGTAAGGTGTTCCCCTGCAGGTCATGGGCTCCTAGAAGCCATTTAATGCACCAGGAATAAACTCTGGTCCTACTGCAAGAGGCTCCACAAACAGCTCATGCCTTTTGACTGCCAACTGCATTCAAAAGATCCAGATTTGTTTCATGAAAGTTGGTCTGCTGTCATTTTAAAGTTGACAAGTTCACAACATCACAGGACAGCCTACTCGTGGGTCTCCCCATCAGCGCATAGTTCTTATCTATGTTTAGCCACGTGGCAGGATACCTTTACCCACTGCAACATTCTCATCTTGCTTCCTCTGTGTGTGGATGGTGACTCTGCCTTTCCTCTTCCCAGAATTCTCCTAGTCTGCTCAGCATTTATTAACCAATATGAGCAACAAATCTTTATAGTATATCAGAGCAATATCCCTTGGCACTTACACTTTTTTTTTCTTTACAAAAATAAGCCTGAATCCAATCTCCCTTATTTAGTCTTTTTCCTGACCATTATCCATAACAGTTATAACCAACACTCTAAACAAAGACAAACATCCATAATCCATTTTTGGGGGGAATGTGCGCATAGTTCTCTAGACTACTTCCTGCTGATTGGAGGCACTGCTAATTTTATGGGGACCATCCAAAAATTAAGGATTATGGACAAATACTAAGTGGAGTAGTCTATAAGGATGAATCATCTTAGCCAGAAACTTTGAATCGGTTCTGGATGCAGAACTCAGAGGAAATTGCAACAGAGGTGTTCTGAAACACTGGATCATCTGGGCCATCTGTTCTCATCAGAGACTTTTCAGAGGTCTTCCTCAATTAAACCTGGTTTTTCTTAGCCAGGGATGAATCCATAGCCTCTCATTTTCTGTGGAAATAAAAAGAAATCTTTTCTCCAAAGTAACATACCTTTTGGCTTAAATTTTAAATTCAAGACATTCAAATTATATAGGGTGGATTAACCCAGCAGCATTTATAATCAAATAAATGCTCCTTCCTCTGCATTAAAAAAATTAAAAAAAAAAACACAAAAAAACATGCTTGACTCTGTTCCCTTTTTGTATGAGCAGCAACCTTAAACTGGTTCTATGCAGCTCCTGTAAGACTGCTGGAATACTCCATGTTGCAACTCAAGTCCATATGCCACTCTGTACATGGCCCACTTGAGAGACACAACAGGAAGCTGTTTTTGCTCTGTTTGTGTACTCTAGGACTCTTCTTAAGCTTTCTAAGGTTTTATATAGATGTTTGTGCACCACATTGAGCATCATTGATAGTCAGGTGTTTCTGACTCTGTGAACAAAGATAAGAATTATGGATTAATTTAAGTGTAAAACCTTGATAATAATATGCTTGAACTATTGACCCAACAGTTACTAAAAACATTAAGCCTCTGAGTCAATTATTTGGGAAGCAGCTGCCAACCATTTGAGAGTTTCTGGTGGGACAAAAATGTCTGACTACGTAGAATTTTACATACATGACTCCACTTGAATTCTGACAAAGATTCACAGTACAAACAACCAAATGAAGATTCTTCAAAAGTAACAAGAAACTCACGGCAGAAAAAGAGCAAGAGCTCCCTTCTCATCGCAGTAAATCTCACATGTGATATATTAAATACAGGATTAATGTTTATTCAAATGTAAATTAGCACTCACGATAACAGATTACAGTTTAGGATGTACAGCTTGAGCGATCAGATGGTCCAAGCGGTGGATGTTGAGCCAATCTCTCAAGAAGGCAGGAACAAAACAGGGCTCTCCAGATCCCGGCAGCCCCTCTTGAATGGGGCTGTCCACACCCCCTTCAGGAGCCCGGGGCCCTGTACAAGTGTCTTCCGACCCTATCAGCTGACACTTGAATCCCACCACACACACTCCAAAAGAAAAACCAACCCACACATGTACAAAATGTTCAATATTCACCATCATTACTTAGTAGAGTAAATGAAAGTAAGATTCTATTCCTCAGTTGACACTTAAAAAGCTATTAATCTGGCCACATGCTGGTGTTAGGACAGTGTGGAGCATCAGGAAGCCATAGACATGGAGAACATAAGTAAGCTCAATAGCCTTGGTCTTGTGCATCTCTCTATTTTGAGAATACCACAGGAAAAATCTTGAGCAACTACATCACAGAAAGGTATTGACAGCTCCTGAAGGAATTGTTGGGGACAACTTCAAAGTGGAAAGCAGCTCAATTGCTCATCATGCATAATTCATGTGTCAACAGCCTCTGCCACAAAGGCCAAGAGTATGGACATTTGTCACACGGGGGACTAGCTCTAGGATCCCCAGCAGAGGCCCAGGTTGGAGGATGCGTGTTCCTTATATAAAATGACACCGTGTTTTCATGTAGCTGTGTACATCTACATGGAGACTTGGAATCGTCTCTGGATTATGTAGGTTATCTAACGCAATACAAACACTGTGAGAGCACTTCACGCTGCTTCTTTTCAGGAGATAACGGTAAGGAAAGAAATCTGTGGCCAGCACAGATGTCTTTCCTCCCTGCTCAAGCATTGAGAGTCTTACAGGCACCACCGCAATTACTCATGCCCACCATTAGGCAGGGGAAACTGTCATAGGGAAAATTAAAAAAAAAAAATCTCTAGCCAGGCATATTCACTAGAGTGACATTATCTTTAAACCCTATGTGGCAACCCCTCACACACCACTATGATGCCCAGGGAAAACAAGGCAACCTGGAAGCCCACCTACTTCCTTAAGATCTTTTAGATGGTTATTCAAAATGCTTCATTGTGGGGCAGGCTATGTGAGCTCTAAGCAAATGAGCAGATCGGCACGTTGCTGAGAAGGAAGGCTACGGTACTGGTAAGAAGAAATCCCAGGTTGTGCAAGGCTATCCAGGGGCATCTGTAAACATCTCAGCTCTGGAGAAACTGCTGCCTTATAGCTGAGGGGATATGGGCTTTGTGTTCACCAGCGAGGACCTCACTGAAATCAGAGACATGCTGCTGGACAGTAAAGTACAGGCTGCTGCCCATGCTGGTGCCACCACCCAGTGTGAAGTCACTGTGCTAGCCCAGAACACTGGGATGAGGTGAAAGAAGATCCTTTTCTTCCAGAACTTTAGGCATCACCCCTAAAATCTCCAAGGGCCCTGCTGAGATTCTGAGTGCTGTGAGCTGGTAAAGATAGAAAGAAAGCGGGAGCCAGTGAAGCCACACTGCTGTACATCTAATCATCTCCCCTTCTCCCCTGGGCTGATCATTCAGCAGGTATTAGACAGTGGCAGCATTGACAGCCTGGAAGTGCATAATAGGACAGAGCAGACTCTGAACTCTGGATTCCTGGTGGGTACTCAAAATGCTGCCAGTGTTGGTCTGCGGATCAGTTATCCAACTCTTATGACACACTCTATCATCAGTGGGCACAAGCAGGTCCTGGCTTTATCTGTGGAGACTCAGGACACCTTTCTACTAGCTGAAAGGGTCAGTGCCCCCTTGGCTGATGCCCCTCTGGGCTGCCTACCCCCTCTGCTCTTCCTGTAGTTCCTCCAGGCCCAGCCAAGACTGAAGGCAATAAAACATCAGAGGGGCCAGATGGGGACATGGGGTTTGGTCTGAGTAATCCCTTCAGAGCAAATGACTCAGCCAGTTCAACTGGAGAAACATAAGAACAATAGCTTACTTCTCAGGAGAAGAGGGGAGGAGCCATGGCTGTGTTCTAATAAAGCTTAACTTTTAAAAATAGTATAATAACATATTGAAAACGTCACAGTACAATGGATGAATATGAAGCATATATTTTGGAGCTAACGGGGTGAAAGATAAGAAGACACAAGCCAGAGTTGATCTATAGAAACTCTCAAGCTACACGTGCTAAGCTACATTGTTCTGGAGCATCTTGGTGAAAGCACGAACACAAACATCAGGATCCTCCCCCTCTTTAGCAGCATATAAAAAGCTACACTATCGAGAGCCGCAGAAAGGCTCTGAATCACTGGCCTCTACTTGATTTGCTGGTCTGGGAGTTGGTACCCAGGGTGCTCCGTGGAATACGTTCACCAGCTGCCTATCCGTGCTATGTACTGTGTGCATGTTCCTAGATACAGATTAGTTTTCCCACGTAAAGTCTTGTATAAAAATGCGAGACCTTCAACTGTTAGTTGATGCATCCCATGTGTCTGAGAAATGACCAAGGACCAGGAAAGTCAGCAGAAACATGTGCAGCTGTGCCCAAGGGAAAGGAGTGGCCTGGGGTCATTCTCAAGGGAAAGAAGAGAAAGTTTTCAGCTCACGGCTTTGTCTCATTTGGGGGGGAAAGTTAAGGCCATGCTTTAGTCTGATGTGTCAAGCAGAAACTATCTGTTAGCGGCAGCCACTTAAGCCTCCTTGAACTCTGATGCCAATCTGGGGATTTTTGAAGGGTTGTTTCCCTAGTAACAGAAGTCAGACCTTCCCAGTATTAGGAATGACTCACAGAGAATGCTATATGTGTGCATAGGTATTTTGGTAAAAGTTGAACATGTACACATTTACGTTTCTGCAAGTACAGCTATATGCATACAGCATTCCCAACAGGCCTGATGTTTATCTACAAAACTGCACAGTGTACACTCCTTTGAAGAGCCCGAGGCAGGTCCCAATCTTTGTCGCAGCATTTCTGCACCCCGGATTGTTTCCTCATGATGCTATCAGAGATATGAAATAAGTTTTCCCAGAAAATGAGTCGTTGATAAGTGATCTCAGCCTCTAGTGACAACCTGGAAACTACTGAAGGTTCAAAATAGCAAATGATTAAATACAACAATCCCAGACACACAGTGAAATGTCTTACAGTCATTAAAGTTCTATTTAGGGAGGCTAGTAATTACATGGGGAGAGTGGTAATCACCCAAAGGGGAAGAGGCTACAGAGTGGAAATTACAGGCTGATTCTAGCAGCAGTGAAGCCTGACAGAGGAAAAGGGGATGGAAGAAAAATGGTAAAGGAGCTATTGTTAGGGACAAGAATGAAATATGGGTGATTCCCCTGAATGCAAATAAGTAGGTCATTTATTTTTCCTATGATGAAGGAAAAAAATGTAATACTGAGTTCCAGAGACTGGAGGTCAATATGGACAGAGAGGAGAAGCCTGCAAAGTCACCAGGAGTGGACACCTTTGGATAGCTAACCCCTTCTAGTAACAGCATAGGTATGTGCCTTCCTGCTGGCCACTTCTGCAGTACTCTGTTCTGCACTTCAAAGGAATGTGCTTCATGTTGACAAATTCAGGCTCTTTTCTGCTAAAGATGTGACTGCTTTTTTCTCCTCTCCAAATGCTTTCTCAATGATTCACCTACAACTGATTCTATTATGAGCAGAAGGAATTACCAGAGCTGGTATATGTGTGAGGCTGTAGTATGGGACCCAGGACTGCTTAAGGTCTCCAGCTTTCTGAGGGAAATCTTTCTTGTGCTCCTGAGATAAGGAATAAGACAGAAATAAATGCATGTCAAGGTCACCCAGGAAGCAAATTTCAACCCAAAACTTGACCTTCTGAGGATTGGGCACTCTGGTCTTACTATAGCATCCCTTGCAGGCTATTCCCTCGCATGAATTTCCACTCTCACTGTCTTAGTACCAAAGCCTCCAACACAGATGATGCAGACAAGCTTTGGCCACCACTCACCTCTCAGAAAAGAGGATTTGTATGCAGATTGTGAATAAATAATCATAAATCTATTCATCAAATCTTCTAATCAGCTCTCCAACTGTCTTGTTAATATTTTTTTCTTCTGGTAAAGTTGAATCCTACTCTGTTTACAAGGACATTTGTCTAAGCCTGGCCAGCTGAGTTTGAATTTGTAGGTAGAATTTTCCTGTCCTGGAGACACTCCCAAATAACAACACTGAGGCTCAGTACCAATTATAAATGTTTGGCCAATAGCTCAGGCTTGTTACTAGCTATCTCTTACACTCAAATTAACATATATTTCTTATCTATGCTCTGCCAGGTGTCAGTCCCCTTTTTCAGCATGGCATGTTTATCTCCTGCTTCCTCTGTACCCAGCTCACAACTCCACAGACTCTGCCCTCCTTCTTCCCAGCATCTTCCTAGTTTGGCTCTCCTGCCCATTCTTTTCCTGTTCAGCTATTAGCCAGTCAGTTTCCTTATTAAACCAATCACAGAAACATATATTCACACAGTGCAAGAAAATATTCCACAGTATTTGTTACTGTGAATGGGCTGGAGTGGAGAATCTGGCCCAAGGAGAGCAATTTAAGTATTTAAGAAATATACTATGGCTCTTTCTATCTACAGAAGAATAAGAATGTGAATAAGCTAGAGCCAATGCAGCCATCTTGTGACATGAGGTCTGAGAATGGGGTTAACACTAAGGAAACAGAGAAGGGGAAAGAAGAAAAGAATAAGCCATAGAAATAGAGATCACTCCCCATTCATGTGGGTTTAGATAGAATGTTCTCTGCTGAAAATGCCTCAAGTCCTCAGTATCTGTTAATAGCTAAACTCTACCAATTGGTATCCAAGCCCTTTCGATGTTCCTGTCACTGAAGAAGTCAAGTCAGGAACTCAGGGCTAGAACCTAGAAGCAGGAACTCAGAGGCCAAGAATAACACTGATTATTCACTTATTCCTCATAGCTTGTTCAGTTTGTTTTTTTTATACAACTCAAGATCACATGTTCAGAGGTGGTACCATCCACAATGGGCTGTACCTTAGTCAATGTTCTATTGCTGTGAAGAGATACCACGACCAAGGCAACTCATTTAAAAAAAAAAAAAAAAGTTTAACTTGGGACTTGCTTAAGGTTTCAGAGGTTTATTACATTATCCTCATGGCAGACAGCATGGCAGTGATGATGCTGGAGTATCAGCTAAGAGCTACATTCTGATCTGTAGGCCAAGAGAGAGACTCTGGGCTTGGCAAGGAATTTTAAACACTCAAAGCCTAACCCCAGTGACACACTTAATTTCTTCCAACAAGGTCAAACCTCCCAATCCTTCAAATCCTTTCAAATAGTGCTATTACCCTGCTGGTTTAGTCACCAGACGAGGGCAGAAGAAGAACTGGTCCAGCTGGTCACTCCCTGGGGCTGAGCAGGATGATGAGTGTCAACAGCTCAGACCTCCCCTATCCACCGGGGAGAAGCACACTGAACCAGGAGTCTTTTCAAAGCAGGATCTCACTTTATTGTATCAGGCAGGAGATTTATATAGACTTAGGGGAGGGGGAGGCGGAGTCTTGGTGAGGGAAGATGGATAAGAGTTTAGTGCCAATGAGTGTTATGACAGCAGTAATTAGATAGAGGTGGTCTTTGGGTGAGCTATGCTGAGTCACTCATATGCAGAAATCATGGCCAGAGACAGGTCGCCCAACTCAAGCCAGGTTCTGGATATTACACCAGGCCCCATGATTGTTATTAAAAGCCTACTGAGAGGCCCAACACCTTGTGACTAAGCCTTAAATATATGAGACTTTGGGAGGCTTTCTTATTCAAATCACCATAAGGTGGATTCTCCCACACCAATTATTAATCAAGAAAATGTCACACTGGTCTATCTTATGAAAGCATTTTCTCAAACCAGGTGCTCTTCTCTCAGATGACTCCAGCTTTGTGTCAAGTTGACAGAAACTACCCAGTTCACTGTGCCTCGTGGTTCTAGATGTCCAAGGTCAATGGGCTACGTGTGGTGATGGTTTTTCTGTAGGCAGAATCCCTGGATTAGGGTTCTTTAGAAGGGTAAAACTCGTAGAATGAATATACGGATTTATTAGAATGGCTTACAGGCTGTGGCTCAGCTAGTCCACCAGTGGCTATCTACAGTGGAAAGTCTAGAATGCAAGAGCAGTTCAATCCATGAGGCTGGATGTCTCATCCGGTCTTTAGTACAGAAAGGAATCTCAAAGAAGTAGGCTCTAGTGCCAGTACAGGAATGGACTTGCCAGAGAGATTAAAAGCTAGCAGGCAAAACAAAAGCCTTCTCAGATACTATTTATACCTTTACTAGCAGAAGACAGGTTCCAGAGTAAAGGTGGATCTTCCAACTCAAAATATCCAGATTAAAAGTAGTCTTCCCACTTCAAATGATTTAATTAAGGAAAAAAATCCTCACAACTGTACCCAGATGCCTGGGTATTAGTTAGTTCTAGTGTAGTCAAGTTGACAACCAAGAACAGCCATCACAGGGCCAAAGCACAGAGTGTGGCATAAGACAGAGTATGTATGTACTATCCAGCCTTTTCCTTACAAAGCTGCCAGGATTCACTCATGGGGCTGCTCCAAGGTGACTTTATCTAATTCCCATCAATTCCAAAGACAGTCTTTGACACAATAGTTGGATTTTGCGTCTGTCTTCTTAATGTCTCACCGTGGAGCTAAAACTCCAACATGATTTACAGAGAAGACAAACTATACACAGAGCATAACAAAACAACCAGGTAGAAAGATAATATAATAATAATACAAAGGCAGGTGGAAAGGTGCTTAACCAGAAGGATGAATGAGAATGTCTTTTTCTGAGATGGGGAAGAGGCTGGAGACAGGGCATTGGGAATAGAAATCCATGTTTTGGATGTGTACACAGGGCTTGACTGGGGAATGGACATGGACCCAGTCTTCCCAGGAGGGTTTGGGAGAGGAAACAGCATCCCTTAATGCTTCATTTTGAAGCTCTGGACTATGAAGCCAACTTCAGCTACTAGACCTTGATAAGAGAAAATTTCTGAGGTATTTTAAATTTGATTACAGGGTAACGGGGATTAAGGAGAGAGACAAAGTTGTCCTGAGTACCAAAAAAATCCAAAAGGCCATTTGAGATTCATGAATGAGAACTCAAACCCTGACTCAGCTCTAAGCAGCTCCAAGCAGCCCTAACTCTGCAGGTTCCCTGCCAACCTTCCTCCCCAACCCACATCCCAGAGTGCCTGTGCCCCCACTGCTCCCTTCTTCTGCCAATGCAGGAGAAACTCAGGTGTTCCCTCCAGTTGCTCTAGCTGCAGTGGGCCCTTCTCCAGCCCTCCACCTCTTTAGCCTCCATCTCCAGAACTTGTCCCAGTATCCAATTCTTTTCTTGTAGACCTTAGTAACAGCTCAATAAATCTGTCTGCTTCAAGGATCTCAAGAATTTTTGATTAGCGACCCTGGGCTGGACTTTAGGCGGAGATTCCAGAAGGAAAGCACCAGATGACTCGTTGCCTGCTGTTCTTAGAAGATGCTATGACACACAGGGAGGGGGACACACCTGGCTCCACCAGGACCCTTTGGGGCAAGGGGAGGATAGAGCTGGAAGGTCTGGAAGGAAGTCTGGCACCATCACTGAGGAAGTGGGAGGTGAGTACGGAAGCTGGCTCCCGATTCCCCTGGAGAATCCTGCTCAGAACCAGCTAAGTTCAACTCAGGCACCAACTCAAAGGTCACCATCTGTCCCAACTTCTTTTTCTGTTGCTGGAAGAAAATTCACTGAGAAAAGCAACTTAAGGACAGAAAAGCTCATTGGGGCTTTCAGTTCCAAAAATGATACAATTTGCCGTAGTGCTAAAGACAGGACAGCAAGTAGGAAAGGTGTGATGACACAGGCAGGAAGCTGGGGTCACATGGCATCCATACACCAGAAGCACAGAGTGAACAGGAAGTGGGACCAGCAGATAAGGCAAAGTCTGCCCCCAGTGACCCACTACCTCTAGTGAGGCCCCGTCTCATAAAGGTTCATAATTTCCCCCAAACAGAGCCACCAGAAAACTATTCAAAGACATGAGGCTTTGGGAAGCATTTCATATTCAAACACACTATCCTCCTCTCCCCCTCCCAAGACCCAGCCACAGCACCGCCTCTGCTGAGTGACACCTCTGACATTGAAGAGGAGGGCACACTTAAGCAGGTTTCTGGGGAAGATGAGTAGTTGGCAAATGTGACATCTCATGGGGAGACAAATGGGTTCAACTGCTCACCTGTGTCCTTGTTCTGACTTGTAAACACCTGTGGACCTACCCAACCCCCACTTCTCCTCCAGCCCCCGATTCTGAGCACTTTGAGGCCAGAAGCACACTCCTATTCAACAGTGAACCCCCAACAGTTGCCCCCATGAAGTCTGGCACATGAATGGAGTTCAGTAATTTTTTTTTTTTGTTTCATTGAATATGGGCCACCCATCAAAAATAACACAGGCCACAACCATGAATGTTTTTTAATGTGTCTCTGCATTCATTTAAAGTCCAGAGTGAGCTGAGTGACAAATTACAGAGATTTTTCACAAATGCCTTTCAAGTCACACAGCCAAATCAGTTCAGCAAATTATATGTAATCATCAAGGAAATCAATAAGAATTGCAAGTGCATTAAAGAGTTTAGCAGATTCATTATGCATTTGGCACATCCAGTCCAATCTGCAGGAAGTGCAGAGAAAAACAGGCTTTAGCATGTAAACACTGCCCCTAATTGACTGCAGCATCCTTGTCCTTGGCTGCGGCTGCACAGGCTTCAGAGAAGGCTGGTTTAGAGAAGGGACCACCTCCCAGCAGGGACCAGACAATTAGGGAAGTCCTGTAGCAAAGAGGGTGCCCTTTACCTTGGCTCTTCAGATGCCTTGTGTCTTCGTAAAGGAATGCTAACCTTGTCCATTCAGTAAGCATTGATGGAACACCTGTGCTGCCCCAAGTCATATGCCAGGTGCTAGGGCATGACCAAAGCAGAACAGGACTCACAGCCTTGTTATAGGAATTCTGTCACTGGTCCACTAGTTGGGGGAGCACTTCGGTCCAAGACGTGAGGTTTTCACTGGGGATGGACATGGCTGAGGAAGAGGCAGACCTTTTGGAGCGAGGAACGAGCAACTCTGGGTATAAATGGCAGCTTGTGACTCAGTTCAGATTCTCCATT
Source organism: Phyllotis vaccarum (assembly GCA_033318265.1). Taxonomy (NCBI): domain Eukaryota; kingdom Metazoa; phylum Chordata; class Mammalia; order Rodentia; family Cricetidae; genus Phyllotis; species Phyllotis vaccarum. The sequence goes on from JARWLC010000011.1 coordinate 57,852,610, forward strand.
TGTCTTTTAATATTTGTACGCAGATTTTACTTGATAATAAACAGTAAAGAAATCTCATATCACAGCCTAGTGGGGCCAGAGATCCAGGATAGTATAGCTCATCCCAAGTGGAGGTTTATAAGCTGCTCTATCAGAGATGGATTATTTGCTGGAAGTTTGGGGGTCCCTTTGTGGCCACCACATGTTGTCAGGAAATCAGTCTCCACTTGGGGGTTTTAGTTTCATTAATACAAAATTTAAGAATATACTCAAAAGGAATCTTAAGGGTAATTTTACTAGAATTTTGAAGAAAAAAACCCAGGGCATACAAGCTGTAAATCTCAGAAGCTTTCCAGAGGAAGAAGATAGAGAAAAGCCCATTCTGTTTATGTTAAGCCAGCACTGAGGCCAGCCTCCTAGTGGGCAACAGACCATAGGGGGCTGGGGCGAGGACCAGAAGAAAAATGAAGCCCAAAGTGTTAGAGACACACACAGAAAGAAAGAAAAAGAGAGAAAAAGAAAAGTGCTTTTCTGAAGAATTCAGAAAATCAGGCAAACTGAGGACACTAATCTATTCTACAAGCAACTGCATTGGTTGAAGTGTAATGGGCAGGTGCCCCTAACTTTAGCACCCCTAGACACCCCAAGACCACGGCTAATGACCACTGTTAACTTTAAAGAAAAAGAGAGTTTAATGAATGATATACCGGTACACACATGTGCAGGCTCAAGGCACTGTGGAAGCCAAGGGCCCCAATGCTTTCAGAGTAGAATTCTTATACCGCACTCTGGGTAGGGGAGGGGTACATCCAGCTCGTGACATAGAAGTTGTAACAGTTCTCATGGTAGGGCTTTCCTGGGAGGCCCCACCCAGGTTGCTACATCAGGAATGTGGTTCCAGGGCCTTATCTTGGGTGGTTCCACCTGAGTGAAGTCCAGAAGGTCAAGCTGCTGACCAGGTGGGTCCCAAGAACTCAGGAAGTACAGTGTGCAGTTGAGCAAGCTGCCATAAATTCTGTGAACAAAGCTTTTCCGAGAATCTGAGCCCTGAGCAAACTGCCATCTAATTTAGTGATACAATGGAGCCGAAACTCTGTTCTGAACAAGCTGCCATTAGTGTGTTAGATACAATGGAACTGAAACTCTGTCAACCTTGGCTAGTTTCAGGGACCTCAGGAAGGGAGTCGAGGGGAAAGAATCAAACAGGATTTTTCTATCTTCACAGAATTCTGGGAAGGATTATCTTACAGGACAGATAACTATTCCACCTATCTCTTTAGCATGGATTAATGTGAACCTGCTTTCCTGAGGGGTGGTCCCTTGGTGAGGAGACAATGACATCTAGAAGCAAATTCCACTATTATTTCTAGCAGGCAACAGTGCTCTTCTAATGGGCCTTCCATGTTGTTGCTACAGGAGGGAGAGAGGACATTGGTACAAAGCCCAAAGAATGATGAAGAGCTGGTAGAAACAACATCTCATAGGGACCCAAACACAGGACACAGATACCATAGAGCATCTGCCTCCATCAGTGAGTGAGCTCCCTGCAGACCAGCCTGGGCCTCTGTTTCTTATGCAGAGAGGAAAATGATGGTCCATGAAGGTTCTGGAGGCATGATATATGCCCTGGTCCACATCCCTTGTGAATCTCCCTCTATCCCAGGTCCCCTCATTCTCTCCTCTGACTATATATCTTTCTGTCTCCAATGTCATAATTAGGCTGATAAGTGGCATCAATTTGGGAAATCAGTTTGGAAAATCAGTAAGACCACCTTCTATTGAGTTAGCACAGATAATGTCAGGCAAAGACTGATTCACACCCACAGGGAGACTGTAGCACAGGAATCTCCCCTCTTCCTGCATATTCCCGCAGCAGACATAGTTAATCAAACACAGCATTCTTTCTTACAGATGCACAGGAATCTGCCCTTCTTATGTTCCCATGACAGGCATAGCTAATCAAGCCCAGCATTCTTCCTTACTGATTTCTTAACAAACTCTCCAGGCAGCCAATTAAAAAGCACAAGCCACTTAGGGGAAAGAGAAGTGCCTAATGATGCTGGCTGCTGTTTGGATCAGACAGTAATCACTTTATAACTATAACACCTACTTAGCATCTCACACGGGCTTCCATTTGGTGGTAGCGTGGTCTGCAGTCACTCTTTCAGCAACAGAGAACCAACTCAATCTGCTCACAGCCCAGATTCTGTGGGGACCACCTGGGCTAATGAAGTGCAGACCACTTAGGAGCAGTCTGGGATGCAGGTTCTGAAGTCTGAGGATGGTACATTACAGGCGGTTTTGGAGTAGTTTGTACCCTGCAATTGACTGGAAACCTGTGGGGACAGATACAGACTAGGGACAGAGGTAAAGTTAAGGAGTTAGGGGAAAATTTTGATCTTGGGTGTACATTTGAAACTTCCAGGCCCATGGTCCTGGTAGTTGGGGGAGGGGAGGAGACCCCAGACCAGAGGAAGGAGGAGCCCACCCCTGAAATAGGCAGTGGGGGAAGCTTAGGCTTGGCAGAAGACTGTTTCTGGAATCCATTTGACTTGTGACAGGTCTCACACAGATAAACGTTTTAAATATATTAGCCTTATTACTGTTTGAAGTCTTCACTGAAATACACGTTGTAGAAAAAGCAATAGATTCATGCTTTTGAGTCATAGAAAAAGGTTGGGGACCCAAAAAATGATTCTGGGTTAAAAGCATGAACACTTTTCTTACATATCCTGAGGGTTAAATATGTAGATTGAACAGAGATATTTAGAGCCTGGTGAGAAACACTTTTAAGTCTATACTTAGAAGGCAACCAAAAGAAATTTAAATTTTTGAGTTTATGACTACAATAATCGTAGCCAGTATTTACCAGATCTAGATTAATAGCTTATTAGAATTCCATTGATTGAGGTTAAAATTCTGAACTTTTGGAGTCTTAATATAACAATAGCATAACAAGAAGGAAAGAAATCTGAAGCATTTCTCATTTTACCATCTAATGACACAGCTTAGATTGCTTTCTTAGACCCTCTTAGACCCTCGCAATTTACATAAACTTTAAACCTTTTCTTTCCATCCAGTCATTTGCCATGAGACACAGGTGTGTGATTATCATTGTAAAGCAAGTTCCTTTAGATAAAGGAATAGTGTATATTCACACATACCTGTTTTGTGAGTTTCTTTTTTCATAGTGAAGCCTGTCAGCAAGGTAAATTGTATGAATCTGCACTTTTTTTTTTTTTTTTCAGCTGGCGACCTAGTGGCTCTAGAAAGCTAAGGCCTGGTTTTTAGATATGGAATGAACTGACCAGTTGGTGGAAGCCTGGGGGAAGGAGCTGGATCCTTGCTGCTTCTAAAGTAAACAAATGAAACCTAGTTAGTGGTAAACACCACCAGAGATACAAGACGGATAGATTACAGCTGCATGGTTACCCTACGTTCCCATGGTCTTGATGACTTTCAGCTGCTGCACAGGACAAGCTAGACCTTCATCTGCTGGACACAGGCAGTTTAAGGAATTTCCTGTGAAAGAAATACTTGAGAAAACTAACCCACCTTGATGAGGCAAAGCAGAGCAGTAAATCCAACAGCAGGCAAGTCTTGGGGCAGTTTTTCCCAATGGTTAGAATTACCACAATTCATGTGGGGTCATCTGTGCCCCACTGTCTTTGGAAACTGTGAGGTTGCCTCTGGAGCTGATATTTCTGCTTATATAAAGTGTTTTTTATTAACACTTTAAATACCACACTTAGCAGATGTCTGAAGAATTTAAGGACCATTATCCATCATGTTTATTCGGTTTTAAACAAACTTGTTTTTAGTTACCTGATTTAGGCTTAATCTTGAAGACATATACAAGAGGCTAAATAAAGCTTATCCTTGTAAATGAATTACATTTGTATTTAGCATGACTATGAACATAGTTGTCAGCACATTAAAAAGTTTGGTCATTTGATCATTAACTTCTATGTCTTAATTATATTTAATAGTTTACAAAAAGTTAGTAGCTTTTATAAGATTAAGATTTTACAGCCTTAACCCTGTTAAGATTGAGCCTTAAGAATTTGGACTGGAGTTTTAATTGAAGATTCCTTCATACCAAAATAAAACTTTAAACCATAAATTCAGTCTGTAGGAAGATTGGGAGTTTTCCTGATCCTTTTTATAGAGCACCATTACAGAATATTGGTTTTTTGTATGACTCTGTTTACCCAAATAGTTAAAGCTTAACCAGTTAGCAAAACAAAGGGACTGCATATTTATCTTCAAGTCAGTTACTGTTAGCCTGAGTAGACCTTAGGAATTTATAATCTTATTTAATCAAATACAAATTATTTATCAAACATACATTATTACTTATACAAAATTTTCTAGAAGCTTGGTGTTAAACAGTTATTAAAGACATACATCTACATGTCAGGTTCTGCTAGCCTGAATATACCTTTATAACCTTAGGACTTTATCATACAAAAATCCATCCTAATCCAAAATAATTGGGAGATGTGCTGTTCCTTCTTCATCTGGAAAGGAGACACAATGAGAAGCATAGGGTTCAGTAGGACTAACATGTTTTATGATTTTTCTTTAATTAGTTTATACCATGTGGTCATCTTAATCAAAATGGTGATGAAATTATACTGCACGGACTCTCTTTTAATATTCTTGAAGATGACTGCCAGCTACACGGTTGCTTCCATCCTGATAAAGTCAAACCAAGATGGAGGCAAGCCACATGGTTGCTATTTTAAAACATCTATTTTTCTAGTAGATCTATAATTTTTTGAAAAAGCAATGAAATTATAGAAATAAATGATTTTTAAGAGTGCAAAACAGAAAAGCTTAAGAGAAAAGAGGCTTTTATAAGTGTAGAACAGAGAAAGTTTAGAGATAAGAAATTTGGGGATCATTTGTGTGTGTGTGTGGCAGAAGTTTTTACTATATGAGAGAATTTGAAAATTAAAGGTTTGGGCATTGGTTGAGCTGTTCTGAGGCCAAACCACTTGCAGAAGGACACCAAGGCTTTAATAAAATTCAAGTCCAAGAAGGAAACGGAGTTTGAGGAGAAAAAGAGTAAAGATTAGAAATGTATCTCCATTACAGGGAGGGTTTCTGTAGGTGTCAAAGGGGATCTGAGAGACAGAGATCAAGGTCACAGATGTGCATTCTTCCTGAGGGAGAATTCCAGTATCATAGAGGCCAGGAAGCTGCAGAGAAGCTTTGGAGCTGCAACTCCTGCGGCACTGGTGTTCACCCTTCCTAATGCAGCGACCCTTTAATACAGCTCCTCACATGGGTGGAACCCAACCGTAAAATCATTTCGTTGCTACTTTACAATTGTAATTTTCCTACCGTTATGAATAGTAATGTATAATATAACTGTGTTTTCCATGTCCTTAGGAGACTCCTGTGAAGGGTAATTCAACCCCCTACGGGGTAAAAACCCACAGGTTGAGAAATGCTGTCCCAGGGGAAAAGGAACCTCAAGGAAGAAGGTGAGACCAAAATCAGCAGAAGTCCTTAAGTGCCACGGTGACAAGAATTTCAATCCGAGACATCCCTAGAGGACCAAGAGACTTGTCAGAGAGAAATGTCACAAACTGCAGAGGAGAAGCATCTCTTTCCCCAGGATAGAGGTCCTATAGAGCAAGGTGAGCATCCTGGCACACTGGTGTGGCTTTTGTAGTAAAGGTAGATAAAGCAGGCAGCTGGGGTGGGCGGGGGAGGGGAGAACTTCCCCAGTGGAGGAAAAGTCAGCTGAAGAGGTGGAGTAGGAGAGGGTTTGGGAAAAGGTAGAGTTCTCATAAAGGCAGAGGAGCCAGTTGTCCACATGAAGGGTGTAGTAGAGTTTAGGAGCCAGAAAAATGGAAAGATGCCCAAGTGACAGGTGTTCTAGGAGGGCAGAGCTGACTCCAGGGGCCAGAGAGGACACTACTGAGTAGGCAAGGAGAGATGGATGACTAGAGAAGACGGAGGCAAGAAGTAGCGGAAGAGATAGATTCTGGAGTTTGAAGTCAAATATAGTGGGTGACGGAAACCAGTAGAAACAAATAATCTATACATATGTTAGGAGAGTCAAATCAGCAGCTTGGGTACACGGGCAGAAGTCCTTTGAGGGAAGCTCATATATCCCCCTCCTGGGTTTTGAGTACCAGATGAATGAAAATGATGACATGAACACTCCCAGGTATGGCTAAGGAGAAGGTTTTATTGTAGGCATGAAGGAGAAAACAGTCAGAGGTATCTGAAATGGTTCAGACTAAGCAGGGCCATGAGGGGAGAGAGGAAGAGAGGACAAGTGAACCGAGGCAGGAGCCACAGACCAAGAGGCCAAGCACAGAGCCAAATGCCAAGGAAGTGCATGCTGGAATTGCTGGGTTGTATAGGAATGAAAGGCTGGGTGAAGGGGAGGGAAGTCCCGCCCCCAGGGCTTGAGAGGGGAGGGAAGTCCCGCCCCCGGGGCTTGAGAGGGGAGGGAAGTCCCGCCCCCGGGGCTTGAGAGGGGAGGGAAGTCCCGCCCCCGGGGCTTGAGAGGGGAGGGAAGTCCCGCCCCCGGGGCTTGAGAGGGGAGGGAAGTCCCGCCCCCGGGGCTTGAGAGGGGAGGGAAGTCCCGCCCCCGGGGCTTGAGAGGTTTAGGATGAGAGTGAGGTGAGAAGTGCTGGAAAGAGCCACAGATACAGAGTGAAATTTGTCCAGGTTTCTTTTGGGACCTGACACTCCCGTCTCTCCTTTTCCAGTGCTGAGATTTCAATAATGTCCTGCCATGTGCAGATTTTTAAGTGAGTGCTAGGGGAAACACATGTATCCAAACAAAAGACATGGCAAGCATTTTGATGGAGCCATCTCCCCAGGTCCCTGTGGCAATCTTAACTGCCACGTTGACTGGATGCGTGAGAGCCAAAGTTATATATTTTAAGTTTTAATTAATGTGTCTAAGAGAACCATGAGACACACATACACACACACACACACACACACACACACACACACACACACACACACACACACACACACAAACCTCTGATCTGCAAGCTGTGAAGGCATAGATTTACTGTTCCAAAAACTTTATTTCAGGGAAAGACGATTTAGTGCCTGAGGGTGGAGTCCAGGTCTAAGAAGAATCTAGGAAAAATCTCAGGAACTCACCTGACAGCCAATAGATTCAAAATTTGATTTCATGCCCAAAAGTTCAGCCAGTAGATCCAAAGCTTGGATTAGCATGAAGGTTTAGCCAATAGTTTCCAGGGATTACTCTACCTCATACCCCTTTACCCAATCCTCAAATGCCAAGATGTGTAACACCCCACCTATGTATATTTTCTTTCAAAGCCCTCTCACCCCTGAGCTCGGGGCCAAATTCCTTCACTGTGCTGGAACAAAGCGTTTTGGCCCAGGTTCATTTAAACCTGTCCAAAAGAATAAACTGATCCTCATGTGTTTGCATCAGATCCAGCTTCCTGCTGGTCTTTGAAGGTCCCTCGACATGGGTACAGCGCAAGCCCTGTGCCCAAGGACAGATATAGTTTCTGAAATGCTGGAGGTTGTTGTTTATGGGAGATGACAGGTCACATGTTTTTACTCCCTAAACAAATTTATTTGACACATCTGTGCTGGATGAGCTTGATCACATCTGGGTAGACGCTTGACAGGCAGGAAATACTTGTGCCTAATTGGATGTAGGCAGCAGGCACATAATAAGCAGGAACCGTATCAAGACGCATGCTTTCTTCTTATTGGACTGATGGAAAATACTTAAGCTGCTGCAATCTATGACTTGGAGCTATTTTTCTGGTCAACATGGCTTGGTCAGAGTCCTTTCATCTGGCCAGTATTTAATTAAAATTTTCTTCAAATTTGGCTTAAAACTGTAGTAGTGTATTCTCAACCAGTGGGATTAACATTTTTCTGGAGGCCCCAGTGAAATTTAGATCACCCGCCAAAATTCTAAATCTGGATTTTCACTCTGAAACTCAAGAGCTGAGGGATGACTACAGGACGTATGTGCCTTGAGACATTCTGGTGGCCATGTCAAAGGAACAAGTGGCAATTGAAGTTCAAGGTGTCAGCCCTCTAGGAGGAAACTCTGTGATGAGTGAATCTCATTTAGGCAAGATCACAGGACTACAGACCCTAAAGTGTCTTCTGTTTCTGCTGTACCTTTACATGTTTGCTATTGCCATCTTTCTCTGGTATCTGGTATGTTGAGAATGGGTGTGGGAAGATCCCCACTGCTTGTAACTAGTGTGTTTATCTCATGGAAGCATCCTGTTCTACTGGGCATTTTTATCTGTGGATTGTCATGAAGATGACTCCTCCCAAAATTATACTGCCTAATTGATAATAATAATGATAGCTTATAGAGTTTTGATGAATAAAAATAAAGATCTAAGGATCTACATTAGATAACACCTCAGATTAGTGATTAAGAAGAACAATTGGTCTCCAGTAGCTCTATCCTCTTAATGCTTAAAGATGCAATCACAGGTTTTGGTGGGCACCATTAGCTGAAACAAAGCTTCAAAAGCTTCAGGTTAGACAGATGCTTTGATAATAGTTTAAAGGTGAATAACCCCAGAAAATATTCTAAAGTTCACAAAGACACATATCTCAGCTATCTGATTCATTAGACTAGAGTCAAAAATACAAAATAGCTCCATTGTTGCTAATTGACATATTTCCCTTGCTAGATCTGGTTGATAATCAAAGTGTAATAGGCGGGTGCCCCTAGAGCACCCCTAGACACCCCAAGTCCACGGCTAATGACCACTGTTAACATTAAAGAAAAAGAGAGTTTAATGAATATGAATGATATACCGGTACACACATGTGTGCAGGCTCAAGGCACTGTGGAAGCCAAGAGCGCTGAATGCTTTCAGAGTAGAATTCTTATACCGCACTCTGGGTAGGGGAGAGGGTACTGGCAGGCAGAGCAATAACAGGGTGGGGGCCAAGGTCAGTTTAGGACGGAGTTTAGGATACAGGCAGACAGGCAAGCAAGCATATTTCCTGTGAAACAATAGTGTCTTGGGCAAGCAGAGATTACCGGAGGATATTCATTTCCTGGGCAATGATCACAATGGGCACATTGTGCAAGCTTCAGAAAGTTCCTGCCTTGGCAAACAGTTAATGGTTAACAGTTCTCATGGTCCAGGTTGCTATATCAGGAATGTGGTCCCAGGGTCTTATCTTGGGTGGTCCGGCTCAAGTGAAGTCCAGAAGGTCAAGCTGCTCACCAGGTGAGTCTCAGGAATTCAGAAAGTATCTCAAGTGGTCCAGCTCAGGCTGTCGGGTGTGTCTCAAGCAGCCATCAATCCTGTGAACAAAGCTTTTCTGAGAAACAGCCATCTAATTTAGTGATACAATGAAGCCGGAACTCTGTCAGCCTTGGCTAGTTTTAGGGACCTGAGGAAGGGGTTGAGGGAGAGAGGATTACAGGAAAGGAGAAGAGTCAGACAGGATTTTTCTATTTTCACACTGACCAGGTGTGTCCCAAGTGTGCAGTTGAGCAAGCAGCCATTAATCCTGTGAACAAAGCTTTTCTGAGAAGCTGCCATCTAATTTAGTGATAAAATGGAGCAGAAACTCTGTCAACCTTGGCTAGTTTCAGAGACTTCAGGAAGGTAGTCGAGGGGAAAGAATCAAACAGGATTTTTTTATCTTCACAAAAGGTGATGATTAATTTCTTGACCCATTACTGACTTCAGTTTTCTGACATAAGAAATCATTAATGAATTGATATATACTCTGAAGATTCAAAATGCAGCTGATTTTTTTTTAATGTATAAAAGTTTAGGTTTGTGACTCCCTTAAGATTCCTTAAAGAATTATCTTTTAAGATATCTTTCAAGACAGATAATAAGTGATTGATTCTTCCTTTGTAACCATAATTTACAGCCTTCCAACAAAAAAGTAGGCTGAGAAAAATTGCTCCTTGTCTGCTCATGATTTATTAATTGTGACAAGTTACTAGATGTATTATATTTGGGTTATGGAGATGACTCTGTTTTTAATCACGTAAGGGAGATGAAAAACATGTTTTACCTGTATGCATTTTAGTCATTCATTTGGAGAATGGAATGTGACTACTTTGTGACCTCTGTATTGCCTGAGAGATTTTGTTGGGATATATAAGCTCTAGAAAAACATGAGAGAGGGAATAGAAGAATGAAGAAGGAAACCATCAAAAGAGAGCACTGAGTATCTTTTTTCCCTAACCCCCTCAGATAGAAAAGCTTAAGCTGATGTAAATTTCTTTAAAGCTCTGAGCCTGGAGGCTGGTCCCCCATGTGGCAATACATTCATATGCAAAAATGTGCCTTGTGCTGGCAGCCAAACCTTGAAACATGGGAGTCACCCCAGATGGTATTGCTTTTAAGATATGAAAGGGTCACAGGGAATAAATGCGTGGCAGGGCTAGAGTTCCCAGAGAGAGCCCAGTTACAAGGGAGAAACCCTAGCATTTTGGGAAATGCCAACACCATGTGATAGTCACCAGAAGCACCAGCCACAGAGAAATATAGAGCAAGCTGGGATCTAGCAGGCAGGCTAAGTACATGCTACTGAGAATGGGGACAAAGGGATATTTTAAGTTTATAAATGTTTTACATTATTAATATTTGAACTTAAAAATAAATAAAAGGTTAAAAATTAGGGCTGCAGCTATGAGCGTCAAATACTAAACAGCAGAAAATGAGATGTTTCTATTGAAAGACCACCCCGGGGGTGGGGGACCCCCGAAATGGACCTTTCTTCAGGAAGAGACCCTGGGACCCAAGGAGGACCGAGCCACGGATCAGATGCAAACAGCACAAGGTTTATTGAATAACACAGGTACCTGCGGGCCGCCAAGTCTCTCGGGAGGACTTGCGCGTGCAGCCCTTTGTTCAGGGCCTTTTTATAGGGTTAGGGAAGCAAAAGCATGTGTACAGAAGCAGAAGCATAGTTACAAGGTTTTCATTGGCTGGTTTGAATGAAATCATCCATTGAGGGGTGAGGGCCCCCAGGCTGCCATCTGGCCTGACCAAAGGTTCTGGTTATCACCCACCCCCAGGCCTGCTGCTTGTTCTTCCTGGAACCCTTTGTTCCTTATCTCTTCCTGGAATTCCTCCCCTGGTCTGTGACTGGGGCCTGATCATGTAGCCAAGTAACTGCTTCCCTTCCCTTCCCCCTCTGCCCTGCTGACATACGCTGTGAAAGTTTTTATTACTAAGTTTTGCAGGGATGCTGGTGTCTCCAGCACCAGGATATATTTTAGGACTTGTATAAAAAGCAGACGTACAGTTCACAGAGGAAGCAGTTTGTTGTCGGTTGGGGAATGTTTGGCATCTGGCCCCTAACCGCAGCTTTGCTCTCGGGCCAAGGCACCTGGTCTTATATATATATATATATATATATATATATATATATATATATATATATATATATATATATATATTTTTTACTCAGTTCCTCTTTTATCAGCGGAGCTAATATTTACTGTCCTGTTAACATGTCTTAGGCAAGTTTACTTATTGTCCTTGCAACGTGCTGTTGCTAGCACTACTTCTTGGGTAAGAGGAAATTGCTAAAACAAGAGGGGGCTGCTCAAGCAAAAGGGAGGAAAAGGGAGGGGGCCTTACACTATCTTATGATGCAGCAAGACTGTGACCTAGTGGATGAAAAGGGGGTTGGAGCAGCTTCTCAATCTATAAGTCTTGAGCCTTTGGGGTTTGACCTTTTTACAGGGGTAGCCTGGGACCACCTGCATGCCAGATGTTTACAGTAAGATTCAAAACAGCGGCAAAATCGCAGTTGTGAGGTAGCAAAGAGAATAATTTTATGGTTGAGGGTCACCACAATGTGGAGAACTGTGTGGAAGGGTCACAGCATTAAGAAGGATTAGACTCATTGGCTCAGAGAACCTCTCTCCTTACCTAAGGCCTATTTATGCTTGAGGATTTTGTCTAGCCTCTTTATCTTTGCTAACTTTGTTAAGCTTAAGCTATTTTGATAAACTGAGTCATATAATAAACTGTGATACTCTGTAATAGTGTACTATAAAAGGATCAGGAAACTTCCCAGTCTCTCTGTGGACTGTTTTGATGAGCTAAAAGTTTCATTTTGATACTAAAAGGAGCTTCAACTGAGAAATAGTTATTTTTTTTTAAGGCTCAAGTTTAACAGAGGTGAAGCTATGAAGTCCTTTTCCCAAGGTGAGATGTTGCTTGCTTAAAAAAAAGGGGGAGTCATTCTTACTTCTTGCAAAAGGAACTTGTGGCCCTCCCATGGACATATGACTATGTAGCCTATTAACTTGCACAGGGCAATGCTAGCTTCTAGGCTCCCTCGGTACTTGCTCACAAGCCATACCACAGCAAGTCCTAGTTTTATAAAAGCTAATAACAGTTTACAATAGACAATTAAGATATACAGTCACTATATAAATGATTAAATTCTTTATTGATTTCAGAACTTTACTTGTAGTCATTCTAAGTATTAATGTAATTAATTATAGGAAAAGGCTTTATTTAGTCTATATGTGTTTTCAGTGTTAAGGCTAGGTTTGTTTAGCTCAGTTATTACTAAGTATTTTGAATCCCTGGTAATGGGTTTGTCAACCAATACAATAAGACAAATCAAGCCAAATTAATAAGGCCAGGTTTAATCTGAGCTAGCACTCCCCAGTGATTTCAGGGAAATGAAGGAAGAGAAATTGCATGACAGGTCTATAGACTAGAGCTTAAATACCCTATATGTGTGATCTGCGCAGTTCCTGGGGAGGACCAACCACTTAGTGGATTTCTGAGGAGTGGGGTTTTGAGAGGAAGTGGAACTGAAGTAGAGCTTCCAATGGAATAGATATACTTAATAGATAATGGTCCTTTTCCTTGTCAAAGATCTGACAAACATGGCATTTAAAATGTATAGTGGTAAAAACTTACTACAACAGGGATCCCAGTTCCTAGCAGTGACCCTGAGGTCTCTAAAGATGGTGACTGAGTACCACAACAGCTCCACCTGGATTGTAGTCATCTATCCACTGGAAAAGGCTTCCCCAGTGTTGTACTTGCTACCAAGACCTGGCCTGAATTGTGGACAAACAGAACATAGGAGATTTGATTGCTCCACTTTGCCTAGACAAAGTAAAGTCAGTTTGCCCATGTTTCCCCTCCATAGGAAAGATTTTCACCTCCTATATAATAGGTTTTTGGCCTGGACTAGCTCCACAGTTTGGACCTGCCTGCCACTGCTTAGGCCCCCCAAAATGACTCAGATGCTTATATTAATTATATTTTGCTTGACCTATAGCTCAGGCTTATCGCTAGCTAGCTCCTGCATATTAATTCAACCCATTTCCATTCATGTGTTTTGCCACGTGGCCCATGGCTCACCTGTGTTACTTTTACATGTTGATTCTTGGGCACTGGATGGTGTCTCCTTTGACTCTGTCCTCCTTCTCCATCTATGCTCTGATTTCTCTGCCTACTTTATAAGTAAAGACAGCTCCTTTATTTACAATGATATTTACAGCATACAGAAAGACATCCCACATCACTCCTGTGCCTGGAGGCTAAAGACTGATGCTGATTCCTCTACCCTCAATGCCATAGAGAGCACAGGAACCTCACATGGCCATCTAGGTACTAGACCATAGACTATACTCTGTCATTTTCATTGATACACAAGCCATTTGAATTATATTTTTTTTTTACTATAATTAATCCTTTTCAGACCTCTGATGGTTTTGATGACTAGCCTAATTATATATTTGTCAGCTTAGCAGCAAGCAACCAGGTTCTTCCTCAAGGCTATAGACACTTTATTAGCTCATTTCCTATGTAAAAATTAGGCTTTGCTTTTTCCAGAGCTACTACTTCTCCTGTTGAGCAAAGGTAGACAGGTTTGCCTTGTTAGCAGACTTCATATTGAAAGATAAAGAGGTTTAGGATGTAGCTTTCCACTAAAGGAGCATGATTTTCAATGACTGTTCTCAGTAATAACTGTTTGTGTCTCTAGTAAATGGTTATATGAAAAAGAAAAAGGGTTAAAGTATATGAAAGTTTTAAGAGTCTAAGAAAAATGCTTCAGGATATATAAAAGTCTGAAGATATGAAAGCTTAAGTAAGTTCTGAGGGTATGAGAAAATGATTTAAGACATGCAAAGGTACAGTAAGTGATTTAAGGTATGTAAAAATGTAAGGTGTTTCATATTTCTTTCCTTCTGTGATATTGTTACACTAAGGTTTAAAAAGTTTAGAGTTTTACATTTATCAATAGAGTTGTGATCAGCTGGTATAGGGCTGACTACTTACTATTCAGTCACAAACTCAAGATTTTAGATTTCCTTTGGTTGTCTTCTAAGTATAGGCTTAAAGGTACTCTTGTTGAGCTAAAGATATCTCTGTCCAATCTATATCTGACTCTCTGGTCAGAAGAAAAAAAATGTTCATGCTTTTGAAACCAAATCTATAGCTTTTTTTTTCTAGGACTCAAAGATATGAGACAGACACCTATTACCTAATTTTTCTATGATGCAGATTTAAGTACAGATTATTAATGCTAATATAAAATTTTTATGTCTTTTTGTAAAATAAAAATCATGTAAACTTCAGAGTCAATCCACCTTTCACAGGTCAAAAGGACACCAGATAACTTTCCCCACCTGTCTATTCCTGAGGATGAGATATTTCTCTCTCTCTCTCTCTCTCTCTCTCTCTCTCTCTCTCTCTCTCTCTCTCTCTCTCTCTCTCTCTCTCTTCTCTCTCCTGATCTTGAGGCTCCTCCCTCCCTAAAATACAGAATAATGGGCCTGAAAATTCCAAATGTATTACTTTCATTTAGGTTCTTAAATCTTAACTTCTGTCTCTTATCTATATCTTTTTCAGCCGATTTCCACTTTGGTGACAGACACCTCCAAGTATCAGCTGCTGATTATAATGTGCTTCAAATAACTACAAGCTCCAGAGTTGCTGAAAACTGATGTGAACCAGTCCAGCCAATGTGATTGTGCCCTGATTATTCAGTGGGATCAGCAAACCACATGCTTCTGATGAATGCCACATTGCCTGATTTCCCACCTTTTCTTTGACTAGCATTCGAGCCTTCCTGGACCCTGACAATAATGTCCTAGTTTCAACAGGATGTAGTTACAGAGTACATTGCCAGATGCATGCCCTCTCTCTTGTATCAGTCATTGTTTCATATAAACTCTTTAATAAATATTAATCTTTTCAATATAATCAGTTGCTAGTAATTAATACCAACGATATCTGGTGCCCAGCATGGCTCGTTGACCTGACCACGTGGAAGGGAGTTAGCAGGGAATCCAGCCAGCTAAGTGGGCTGCCTCTCCAGCCCTGTGGCTCTGGCTTCAGCTCCAGGCTACTAGAAGCCTTGTCAAGGGTCACCACGTGGTCCTGAGTGTCTTTTGTCCTAGAGTCTAGAGGGTCAAAAGCAGATAAAAAATCTAATCCACAGCTGTTTTTAAAAGAGGATGTTTTCTGTCCATCAGAGCAAGCTATGAGGTAACACCACAGCTTGTCTCTTTAAGTACACTCTCGCCAAACTCAACAGTGTC
This sequence comes from Phyllotis vaccarum, assembly GCA_033318265.1. Classification (NCBI taxonomy): domain Eukaryota; kingdom Metazoa; phylum Chordata; class Mammalia; order Rodentia; family Cricetidae; genus Phyllotis; species Phyllotis vaccarum. The sequence continues at coordinate 57,868,142 of JARWLC010000011.1, forward strand.
CTTCCCACAGTTGACCCAAGCTGCAAAGCCCACATGTACAGCAAGGGCAATCAGCTTCTCTCAGTGTATTGTTTCAATGTGTGTTTGTAGCAATATGTTCTGATTTTGTAAGAGTTTGCCTTTTGTTAGACTATATTCATAACAAGCCAAACCTGAAAACCTGAGTCAGCATGTACTGAATAGTTTGGCAGGACACCTACAACACCTCCTGGTCAAACATCACCATTACTCCAGCGATTATTTCAACTGAAGCCATAAATGACAGGTAACTAATTATGCTGTGGCAGACGATACAAACTTTTGAGAATTTAAAAGCTTTTCTTCTGCTTCAATTGAGAAAATTTTGCATGATTTGTATAACATCCCTGGGAGTTATATGTTCATAATTTTATTAATTCTCAGCTTTATCCTACATTCTATAACTCTAAAAAGGGTTTGATAACTATACTAAATATGAAACATTAATTGGATTGATTGAGACCTTGCAGACTAAAAAATAATTAATTAACTTCTGTGATGCATAACATGGAATCTGTCAATGATAAACTAGCAGGCAAAGTTAATTTTATGGAAACTGGTTATGACAAACTTTCTTCTTGGAAAGAAATATTAAGTCCATACATCTATGATGGAGAAGTTTAAATATGTAAAATTCTATATTAGTGATGAGAGTAGGAAACTTATAAATTCCATGGAATCATTAAAAAGATTTGCTATTCAAGAGATTCAGAGCTTGGAGGCATCAGTGGTTTCTAAATTACAACAATGAGAAAATCGTTTTGCTGTAATTGAGAACGAAAAAGCACAATCAATCCAGAACAGTTCATAACAACCATCATTTATATCTTATAAAGTTAGAGATGATTTACCTAAAGTTATAAACATATAGGGTACTCCTTTTTTTTCTTGATATGGTCTATCCAGTTACTATTCAGACAAACTGAACAAGTGATGAATTTCCAGGAGGGTTTGTAGAATATAATTAAGAACCTATACATATGAGAGATAGAAAAGACATCAAGAAAGCTATTCTACCTATGTTAAACAATTAGTAAATGCCTGGTCTACAAAAATGGAATGACACCTAATGATTAAATGCAGCTAACAGCTGCTGCCTTTAATTATAGCAAACATTTACAAGGGAGAAACTGGCTGAGAGAAGAGGCTAGGCTGTTGAACAACAAGAGAATATTAGAGGCTTTAACGTTTCTCAAGATCACATTCTTGGTGAGGGTCAATTTGCTGATGTAAAGATTCAGTCTACTGTTGATGAACATACATTATTGCTATGCCATACTGTTGCTTTGAAATCTTGGGGAAAGACTCTAGAACCAGGACAGACAACTGAGCCATATACTAAAGTCAGGAAAGGCTTAAAAAAAACTTATATTGACTTTGTGCAGAGATTATGCATAGAATCAAATCTAAAAGTTAGAAAACAACCAATTCTCTCTTTGGCTTTTGATCATGCTATTTTAGAATGTAAAATGATATTTATGCTTCTAATGATCAGATCAGCAACCCTAGAGGAACGAATTCAATATACAATCAATGCTGAGTATCTCAATTATGATGAGTCTTGGGTAAGACAAGTCATTTCTAATACCATGAAAAAAAATTAAGGTATCAAATGCTTTAATTGTGGGAAACCAGGCCATGTAAGAAGGAATTTTACAAAGGGCACTCCTAGGACTAATGTTTTTTCTAGGAATAACCCAAAGAGAAGGCTCCTACCTTCCATATTATACAAAAGACATGGCAAATGCTGACATTGGATCAACAAATATAGATCTAGAAGGAACAAACAAGGCAACCTTTACGGGTCTGCCAGGCACTCTAGCATAAGACAATGATGAGATTGACCAGTTATTAGTAGAGAATTGCTAGAGGCCTCAGAATTTCATAAGAAATACCATATTAATTGCAAAGGACGAAAAGGGAGGGGTTTTCCATCACTGGGCACCAAGCTAAGGATTGTAAAGAAATGTCCTAATTGTTCCTTCTATAACCAAATACCATTACCTGCAGGAAGAAATCCTAAAAATCTGCGAAGATACAAAATTTGGCATATGAATGTGTTTTATTTTACAAAACTTTAGAAATTAAAATATGTACACCATACCATTGATACTTATTCAGGATTTCAATGGGCAATTGCTATGAGCTCTGGAAAGGCTGTTTCTGTAATTACACACCTTTTGGAAGTCATGGCCATTATGGGCATAGCTGTACAAATTAAAGCTGACAATGCTGAGTCTCTCAAAAGATGAAATGGTTTTTAAAAATATTATATTACAAAGCACATTATAGGTATACCACACAATCCTGCAGGACAAGAAGTTGTAGAAAGATCTAAAAACACCTTGAAAGATATGTTTAAAAAACAGAAAGAAGGAACAAAGACAAATAGATTGCATAATGCTTTACTAATCCTGAATTTTCCTAATGCTGATGAGAAAGGAACAACAGCTACAAAGAAACATTAAATAACAGAAAAAAAATTCTGACCTAAACCAACCTGTTCATGTCAAAGATATGCTGACCTCAGTATGGAAGCCAGGATATATGCTTTGTTGGGGAAGGAGTTTTGCTTTTGTTGCCACAGGAGATTAAAAACTAAAGGTACTAACAAAGTTAATAAAGATTTGATTATAAAAAGAGACACCTCTTGAAGAGGAGAAAAATGGCTGGTCTATCAATATGGCAATTTTATAAGTGGCAAGGAAAACTCAATTAACAAAGGTTAGGGCAAGGTTTTGTTTTGTCTTTTCATAAAAGATAGAAATAACCATCCTCAAGAAGTTTAAAGGACATTGGACACCTAGATGTCTAAAGCTGAAAGCAAATCAGTTCTGGAAAGATTTATAATATCAGGTTTATTGGTACTAATATACTCTACAGGGCAAATTCTCACTGTTTAAAATATATGTCTCTTTACCTTTCAAAAATTATAATTGTGATCTCAATTCAATTACAAATCAAGCTGGCTTTGGAGCTGGAATAAGTGGCTTTCTCCTTGTCTAAACCCAAGCTTGTTGGTTTATATATATATATAAGCCTTTTCTGTCTCATATCAGGAAAACTATCTGGTATAGGACAGGATACAGCCAATATATATAAGGATTATTGTTATTATAATTTTCTCTCTGTACTTATCCTTGACCTTTTAACAACTTCCTTTGTATACAATTCTCTTCAAAAATGTAAATTTTCCATGTTGAGATCAATAATGTTTAAGCTTTCCATAGTAAATGACAAATCTCCTACCAGTGATCTCTAAAGTATCCAGAAAGAAGATGGGGTTCCACTACAGTTCTACCTGGTTTGTTATATATTTTTTTAAGTTGATGTGCACCACTCTAGGATTGATTCTGAGCTACAAACTGTTCAGAACTGTTGCAAGATGAGTTACTATAATTATCCATTGTATTACATCCTCTAAATAGAACTTTGGTTACTTGGCTTTACCAAGTACTCTGAGACTGGCTATAGATGTTACAGTCAGTCCATTAAGACCTAATCACTGTTTTAGTTTTTTACAAGATCCCATAGAAATACCATTGCTCCCATACAGCAGAAAGCAATTCTGGAAAAACTATGTCCCCTCTTTTGATAAGTTTTTAAGATAAGTCTTCTAAAGGTTATCAATTATAGGGTGGTTATAAGTTATATTCAGGTTGAGTATGGAACAATAAAATAGATTCAGGAATTCCTTTTTAGAAAAGAAAGAAGGGGAGTAGGTAGGAGAGACATAGGTAGATAGATTATTGTATATACCTGTAAACAATTATTAGACAAATATTAGCCATATCTAATTTGTACTGCTATGGATTCTTGAATATTGATACAAATGTGAAATTATTTTATATTTCTGTTTAAGATAATGTATATTGATACAAATTTAAATCTACATGTTATATTGTGCACATGCTTCTACCTCTGTTTAAAATATTTTATATATTAATACATATTGAGAATATTATTGTCATTTGTACTATACAAATTCTACATCTGTTTAATTATGTTTGTCATACTATATATTTTTTTACTTCTGTTTAAGATTTTTGTGTATTGATACATATTAAGGATACTGTTGTCGTTTGCACTATACATTTCTTCCTCTGCTTAAGATGTCTATATGATTGTCATCCTTGAAGTCTTTGTCCCCAAACTGTACATCTGTGTATAGTAGATTGTTTACCTTTATAATATAAGCCTTAGTCTTTAGATTATCTAGATTGATAAGAAATATAGGTCATGACTACCTATGTCATGTAATAGTCATGTTAATTCGGTCTTCCAGATATATAGTAACATACGTATGTCAGGTAGATAGGCAGTCTTCAAACACTTCATAGACATAGAGAACATGGCATTTAATGTTTTGTTATTCATAATTCGGCTTGAGAAACACAATTGTTCCTGGTAACACTGTTCCTTTTCTGAGGTGGTGTTGGACATCTAAGACACTTTCACTTGGACTTTGTCTTTCATGGCGGATAATGGCCTATTGAGCAAAGAATTTCCCTTACCTCTACTGCTGACAGTAAGCATGCTCACCAATCCAGATGAGCAGGACAAAATATAGAGATTTCTAAAACCTGCTAGGACAGGATAAGATGGTTTATCAAAAGACCCTGCTTCTGTATAGATATATCAGATATCTTAGGCCTGTAGCAAAAAAAAAAAAAAAAAAAAAGGATGCTCCAAAGTTGCAGAAAAGCTGTGGGTGACTGTCCAGCATCTAGCTGTCACTGTCTTCTTTTACTAAATTTTGGAAGTTGCTTGCTTGCACTTCAGCTTACTCGGGTAATATATCTTCCTTCTCAGATCTTTGATGGGGTTGAAGACTAGAGAGTTAAGGTTATGACCATCTCATATTTTAGCTAAGAGCATTTAGGTACTGGATTCGTATTATCCAAAGATAAACAGCTTTTGAGATCTCTGTGTATTGCCACTTACCAATATTCTGAACATTGAATATATGTTGCTCTTGTTAGCTGTAGTTTGACCTTGTTTATATTATTTTCCTTTCCCTCTCCTGGATATCGCCTTATAATTGTTTCTATTGTATATAGTTTTATATTTATGTTTAGATCTCTCTTATTCAGACAAAAGGTGGAGATGCAGTGGGACTCCGGAAATATAACCTTGACCTAGAGTATGGCCTTGGGACCTTGAGGGCCCACACACTGGGTGTGGCCAGGATAGTTTAAGATCAAGTGCATGCTGTCTCTGTTCCTGTTTACTCCCTTGTGCTCTTAGACAAAGGACCAGACCCACCGCCGCTGCATAGACCCGTCCGGCTTTCCAGGAACCACCCAACTGTCCAATCTCTCGTATCAGTGAGTGTTTCGTATAAAGCCCCATAATATTATTAAGCTTTTTATATAATCAGTTGTTAGTGATTAATACTAACTATAACTTATTATATATCTTTAAGAGAAAGTTGCTGTTTCTATACAGAACACTAGGGAATCATTAAAAACAATCTGGCTGTACTAAGAAGAACCATTTCCAAAAAGGAAACCTGAGATGAAGTAAATAACTGGTCCCCATTCTCATTTCCAGGTTCCTTCTAGTTAGTAACTCTGATGTCAGCCATCACAGGGCCTTTGGCCATTCTGCTTCTGCTAATTGCTGATGGCTCTTGCATCACTGATACCTTAAATAAGTAACAAGTACCCATCACAGAGTCAATGATTTGACTGTGAATACAACTCAAGTAGGGAATGTGAGAGCCAAAGTTACATTTTAAGTTCTAATTACTGTGCCCAAGAGATAGACCCATGAAACAAAAATGCCTCTGATTTACAAGCTCCTTGCCCAAGGACAGATATTTCCTAAAATGCTAGAGGCTACAGTTTATAGAAGACAACTAGCCACATGCTTTTACTCCCATAAATACATTTGTGTAGCCAGAAGTTTATGGCTTGGCCTAGCCCCATGGTCTGAACATGCCCATAGCTACTTAGTCCCAAATAATCAAACAAAGGTTTATATTCATTATGAACTATTTAGCCTGTGGCTCAGGCTTGTTACCAACTAGCTCTTACAACTTAACCCATTTTTATCAATCTATGTCTTGCCACGTGGCTTCGTGGCTTTACCTGTGTCCATTACATCTTGCTCTCTGTGCGGCAGCCTACAGTGCCTCTTTGACGCTGCCCTTCTTCATCTTTTATCTCTGCTTGGATTTCCTGCCTGCCTCAAAGCTGCCTTGCCATAGGCTAAAACAGCTTCTTTATTAACAAATGGTAACACAAGTATATTCACAGTACAGAAAGACATCCCACATCAAGTTTGTTTGACCCATCTGTACTAGATGTGCTTAATCACACATGGGCAGAAGATTTACAGGTAGGAAATACATGTGAACGTACACTTGCCCCTAATTGGACTTGGTAGGAAATAAGTCACTGTAAACCATGACTTGGGGCCATTGGGCGGGGGGGGGGGGGGGACCAGAGATGGACCCGGCTAGAGCCCATCCACCTGGCAAGAATTTAATTAAAACTTGCTTCAAATTTGGCTTTAAATGGTGGTAGCAATCTTATTCTTGAAGGGTGGGATTAACACTAAGAAATGCTTCTCAATGTCTGTGAGGATGTGACCCATAATGTCCATGCTCAGTGATCCACTCCCTCCCAAGAGACCCTGTATCATAAAAGTTCAGCAACCTTCTACAACACCATCACCAGCTAGAGATTGCATGTTCAAAGACATCAGCCTAGAGAGGACATCTCACATTATAACCATAGCAGGACCTGAGAACCACTGGAGTAGTACATCAGAATGTTACAGGTCCAGAGTCTAATTACACTTTATCTTCCTTTAACTCCTAAAGTGGCGCCATTGCCTGCCCACCTCTGTGCCAGACATAGCCCTCTGTGGCTAACAGGTAAAACCTTTTGGCGTGTATTAATAAAACCCTAGTTTCTACCAACCAAAAATAAGAACAACATCTGAGGTCTACAGCTGAGATTTCCTCCTTGGCTGTACCTGTCTACTTAATATTCACAACAACATATTTAAAAACTGCCCTTGTTCATAACTTTCATTGTTTTATTACTATAAAGACTTCTTCAAACTGATACCACATTGGAGCACGGAACCTAAATCTGTGTTCTAGGGTCATGGTCACTCATATTTGGCTTCTCAATGAACTTTCTCTTCTTCCCTTTGAGGTGAGGGCTGTGTTCTTGCATAGATGCCTTCTTTTACTTTATATCATATTGCAAACCCTTTTATCTTTTATAAATTCTGCAAGCCTCTTTCCCCATGTTTAGCCTCCGCCCGCTCACCAAATTATCATCTGAATGTGCAAACCCAAACCATTCCACCAATTAACATTTAAAGTACCAGACACAAATCAGTTCACTGTGAGCTCAAAATGAGCATCTGAATTAGTTAACATTTTTGTTAGTTCTGACTGGGATAAAGTCCTTGTGTAATCACTTTTTCTTCTGTCCCAAATTCCGCAATTAATGCTTACATTTTAGATATGTACTTTTTTAAAGAAAGAGAAAAATAGTTCAAAATTGTTCTCTCCAAACTCTTGTTTTCACATGTACACACATATATTGTTAAAATTTTAAAAAAAAAGTATGTTTTGCCTGCTTACATACTATATGCATGCAATGCCCAGAAGAGGGCATCGGATTCCCAAACTATTGTGAGCCAGCATGTGGGTAATGGGTACAGAACTTGGTTCCTCTTAACCATTAACCATCTTACCCAGGTTCAGTTTCCAGAGCTCACATAGTGGCCCACAGCCATCTGTAAATCCAGTACCAGTGTTTTATGAGGGCCATAGTTACCCAGATACCCAAACCACAAAAAGATCAAATAAAGAAAGAGAATCACAGACTAGTTTCCCTTATGACTATAGATGCAAAAAAATACTCAATAAAATACTTGGAAACAGAATCCAAGAACACATCAAAAAGATCATCCACCATGAGGCTTTACCCCAGAGATTCAAGGATGGTTCAGCATATGTAAATCAATAAATATAATTCATCATATAAGCAAACTGAAAGACAAAACCCATATGACCACTTCATTATTTAAAAAAAAAAAAAAAAAAAAAAAAGGCCTTTGACAGGATTTAACACCCCTATATAATAAAAGTCCAAGAGAGATTAGGGACACAAGGGATGCATGGCAACATAATTAAAGCAGTTTAAAGCAAGCCCATAGCCGTCAACAATTTAAATAGAGAAAAACTCAAAGCAAATCCACGGAAATCAGGAACAGACAAGGCTGTCCACTCTCTCCATATGTATTCAATATACCGCTACAATTTCTATGCAGAGCAATAAGGCAAACTGAAGGCATTCAGGAGGATACAAACTGAAAAGGAAGAAGTCAGAGTATCTCCGTTTGCAGACCACATGGTAGTATACAGAAATGACCCTAAGAATTCCACCCGGAAGCTCCTGCAGAGTAGCTGGATACAAAATTAACTCACAGCAATAAGTAGCCTTTCTATATATAAATAACAAATAGACTGAGAAAAAAACACAGGGAAACAATAACTTTTACAATAGCCTCTGTAACAGCACCCCTCCCGCCCCCGCCAGACCTTAGCACAATTGACTCCATGATGGAAGTGCCATTCAGGCATGGAGGAATGTAGCATGCAGGCATCATCACCTGCTAAAATGAAATTAAAGACCTAACCCATCAGAGCCTATAGTTCTGGAAAAGTCTCTAAATGTACCAACCTTGATTTTCGGCTTCTCTAGTTTTGCTTTTGGCTAACTGCTCTTGGTAACTGAAGTATATCAACCTAGGATATGCGCCTTTTTTTTTGGAATGAAAAAGCTCACCCTGAGAAAGGCTTGAGGCTATTCTGGCATCCTGAACACCAACTACAGTCACCAGCCAGATAATAAAGACATTTTATTGGCTTCAACTTGTGTTTGAGCAGTCTTATCTGATGGATACCCCAAATAATGTAAAATATCTTGGGGTAACTATAAGCAAGTGAAAGATTTGTATGATAAAAACTTTAAGACACTGAAGAAAAAAATTGAAGATGTCAAAAGATAGATTTCCTATGTTCATGGATTGGTAGGATTAAATGATCATACTTCCATAGGTAAAAATGGTCATCCTACCAAACCTACAGAGTCAATGCAACCCATTAAAATTCCAACACAATTCTTCACAAATTTTGGAAGGACATTTTTCAGCTTCATATGGGAACACAAAAAAGCCAGTTATTATTTAAGTTATCTAAAACAACTCTGAGTAATAGAAGAACCAACTTCAAGTAGTACCACAGAGCTATAGTAGTAAAAACAGCTGGTTATTGGCACAAAAACAGACTGGTTGACATCCACCTAAGTTTTACTTTTCTTTTTAAAATAAAGAAATTGAGATGGGCAGAGTGAGCAGATCCCTGGAGCTCAGTTCAGCCAGGTCTATTGAGTAAGTTCCAGGATCACAAGTGCTACACAGAAAAACTCCCAAAAAAAACAACACAAAGGAAAGAAGGAAGGAAGGAGAGAGGGAGGGAGGGAGGGAAGGAGGGACAGAGGGAGGGAAGGAGAAAAATTGGGTAGCTGAAGTCTAGGACCCCAAAACAAGTTCTTCACTTCTTGTTCTTGACAAGCAGTTTTGTCTTGGCAGACACCATGTGACCTTGCAGGTTCTATTCTGTCCAGAGCCAAGAAATGCTTAGGGACACTGGACTGTGCTCTGGTTTCTTGTTAACCTTCTCCCTTTAGACATCAACCTAAGGAACACAGCTGCCTGAGCTATGCTGTGTTACCGGGTACTTCACAGGCCTGAAACGCCACTCCTCTGGGATGGGGATGAACATGAATGCCTCATGTGTGGGACAACTCGGGCGAGCAGCTTGTCTTCTGTGTTTTGGTCTCTCAGAGCCTTATTAACCCTCAGACAAGAGAATGCAGATGGCAACCCATCCTTGAGACTCACTTCTACTATGCATCTCTGTTTGCCTCCTCCCCCTAAGTCCTCACTCCCAAGGAAGCTTCTTTCTAAAACTTGCCCCTCTACCCTCTGAGAAATTAATTCTTTAAGTTCATAAAACAAAATGTGTAAAAGCCACTGGCTCAGCTGGCTCTGTGGCCATTGTTAGGTCAGGTCTCTGGCCCTTTTAGCTATGCTCACCTGAGGTGATAAACCCTCTGTAGCACCCACATACCTGCTGCTCACTCAGTCTCTAATCAAGAAAGCCTGTCCACAGAGCTCAAAAGACACGCACTCCCATCCAAAGGAAGGCAAAGTACACCAACTAGGGAGAAACTTATCACGGGTCAGGTCAGGCCACCCATTTAGTCTCACGATTCAGTTCTATCTTTAGAAAATAGGAGACGTCAGCTTATGGTAGAAAGGATTCCAGCAGCTGCAGAGAACCACTCCATTTTGTTTTCCATTCAAGCTCCACTTGATGTGAATGGTTGACACCCAAACAAAACGTGTTCTTTTTGTTTTTTTTTTTCTTTTTTCTTGATAGTTCACCAAAATTATTACCGTAGCTTTAAGATAAAAGCTTGGACTGTGGCAGACCTAAAAGGCTGTCCAGGCCACTGTTCCCAATATGTCAATCAAACAACCAAGCAATAGTAAAACTCAGACAAAGGAGTGTTTTCAATGTGACTACACTGGAAACAAGAACAAATAAGGAGGACTGGTGACCTCCCAAGTTCATCTTCCGCAGGCCCAGTTCTCCATGTTCTCTGCCTTCCTGTGTCACCATGAAATGGGTCCCTCTCAGAAGTGTTCCTGCCACTGTGGTGTCAACCATTGTCACAGTCCTACCACAGGCAGGTTCAGGTCCCAAAACAGGGATGACAAGGGGGTGTCCTTGTAGAGAAAGGTCCAAGCACCAGATGAGTTTCCCACAAGTGGCGGAAGCCCCAAACAGCTTGAACCACCTTCATTTATACTTCAAGAACAAAAGTTTTTCCCACTCTCCAGTGTTAACCTCCAGCAAAATTTATTTCTTTCTCAACTTTTAAATCAAAACAACTTTTATACTGAAAATAATGCTCAGCATTTTGCTAGCTTGGCTAAATATTAAGCCAGGCACACCCCATCCTTCCAAAGCTAAAAGGTGATAGACATAGGTGCACATTCTCAAAAACAACAGTATCATTCAAAATTTAACAAAGCGCATTTATAGAAATGGGATGACTTGCCAGAAGCTGCTCACATATAGTTAGCGTATACTTCTGTTTCCTTGTCTTACAAAATGATCCTGCATTCCTAAGCGTCTCTATGAAGGGCAAACTTTGATAAGACACTATTTTTCCATTATGCCACAGCATTCTTAATGATTTCCTCCCAGAATTGAGAGATGTAGTTAATGTCCCTTGTGTTGCTTCTGTATATGTGCCCATTAACTTTTATTGTCTCTGATCCTGTTAGTATCGAATCAGAAAAGTTCCCAGGGTCTGCGATAACAGCCGGTATTTTCAGATAAAAACCCAAAAAGTATCCATTCTCAAAAAGGTTTAGGGAAAAAAAAATTTGAAAAACAAATGGGTTTGGGGAAACTATGCCCTGTTCTGAGGTCCACTGGGTCTTGCCAAGTGAAAGACTGTCTCCATGGGCCTTGCTTTGCAAAGACCTATTAAACAGGCATTCATATGCTAATCTGAAAATAAGCCACGTGGCTCCCAACAATCCATCATGGTGTGCAGCAGCTCAGTCTGTGCCATGACATTTAGATCATCCGTCTCCATCATCATGGGCTAAGTCAACTCCTTTTATTTATGAGTTAGCGAACTCCACATAGTTCAGTATAGTAATACAAAAAACCCCATAATTCACTAATACATATTTTCATTTATGTGCTGAGTCATGGCTATGTTAAAGAATATGGTTTAAAAAAATAATATAGTTAAGCAGAGCTGACAATTTTTATCCAAGTATAAGCATTTGAATTAAAGAGGTACAAAGCACACAGATGTGATGTAAGATTCAGAAGAACTAGGAAAAAGTCAAGCATGGTGGCACATGTTAGTAATTCTAATGCTTAAGAGGAAGAGGCAGGAGGGTGAAGAATTCATAATCATTCTTAGCTACATATCAAGTGTGACGCCCATCCGGACTACATAAAACTCTGTAAAACACACACACACACACACACACACACACACACACAGAGAGAGAGAGAGAGAGAGAGATTGAGAAAGGGGGGGAGAGAGAACACCAACTTTCTCCAGCCAATTCCCAAATCACAACTTAAAGATTTATTAATCATGAAAGCTCAGCTTATAGCTTAAGGTTATTTTTATCTAGCTCTTATAACTTAAATTAGCCCATTTCTATTAATCTATGTGCTGCCCCAAAGTTTGTTTACCTCATCTATGTACTGTCCAACCTGTTTTCCTGCTTCCTCTGTGTCTCCTCGTATCTCCACCCTTCTTCCCAGCATCCTCTGTACCTGGAAATTCTGTCTAGTTATTGGCCATTCAGGTTTTAATTAAACCAACCAGAGTTTCACTTCTTCAGTGTACAAAAAGATTATTCCATAAAAACTAACCAGACACAGTAGTGCCCACCTGTAAATCCAGCACTCACAAAGGAGAATTGTTGCAAGCTCACACCCATCTTGGCCAATGAAACAAGTTCAAGTCATTCAAGTCTATGCAGTGAGAATCTGTCTCCAAAAGAAGAGAAACACAAGTAGATGGAGGGACAGAAGAAGAGAGAACAAGATGGAGAGCTAGCATTCAAGACATGTGACAAGGAGAAGGAACAGCCATCAACAAAATCCAGCTGACATGCCAAGACACACAGAGAAAATGAAGAGGCAGTAAGAAAGAATCACGAGAAATGCTCTCAGAAAACCCATGTCCTGATTTGAAATTCTAGACAAGCTGAGGCATGTGTTTTGTCTTAAAGTCCTGAGCATCTGTCCCTTAGAAAGAAGATGTAGGGGGTGAGATAGAAACAAAAAGATTAACAGTTATTCTAGAGGAGCCAAAGGACCCGCCCACACCTGGAACAAAACCCAGAAAGTAATAGACAAGGCGGAAACAAATCATTTTTGTGTCCACCTTCCAGAACCTTGCTTTCTTGTTGTATATCATATTGAACCAATCATTTCAAAAGCTTTTAAAATCCTTGACAAGGTCATTGAGTGAGATGTGTACATTTCACATCTACACTAATTTAATGCGATTTTGGTTCTCAGTCTGTTTTTAGAAATCAAATTTTATCAGCTACAAACATGGTTGCTTTGCTTGTGGCACTGAACAGCTAGCTAGCTGGATATGTTTCATCTGCATAGAAGGTAGGAGCATTGTGGTCTGCAGTGAGAATCAGCTACACTGCCCAGTCATATGTAGACATGTCTCCCTTCCACTTAAGCCTCACTCTATATGAATCTTCTCCTAGGTTACTAATATTGCACCCACCATCCAAAACATCTTAAGCATTTTCTATTTGTGTTTCTGCTGTCCAGCCTGGTGGAATATGTTAACTTGAGTTATGCGGCCATGGCAGGACCCAGGGGTCTTTGTCTTTCTTCCCCAATTTCAGAAGTATTCACAATCCTTCTAATAACTGAACTTCTGGAGGCAAAAGAGTCCAAATGAGAATCCCACTTCTACACAGTAGGAGAAATTCAGGTAGAGTTAGTGTGGTCTGGTGTTCCCTCAAGTGCCTTCTCTGTGTCTCAGTGAATCCTCTCGACAGGTCTGTAAAGTCCTGTCACACACAAAGCATATAACGAGTCTTTTTCTATCCCATCAGCCAGTTCCCAAGTAATAGCACCAAGACTTCTCATTAATAATGAAAGCTCAGCCTCCGTTTAGGCTTGTCCCACTAGCTCTTATGACTAAATTAACCTATCTATATAAATCTATGTTTTTGCCTCACGGCTCCCCCCCCCTTGCATTCTCTATATCTGATTCCCTCCATTTCTCATGGCATGTCCTCTTTTCTTCCCCAAGTCCTCTCTGTTCAGAAGTTCTGCCTATAGGTCTTGCCTAGCTATTGACCATTCAGCTTTTTATTATACCAAACAACAATTTTCACACAGTATACAAATATCTCAAACATTTTCCCCTTTTGTCTAAATAAAAAGAAAAGGTTTTAACTCTAACATAGTAAAACTATATACAAAACAGCAATTATTAAGTAAGAATTACATTCACAATGTTTAGTCCATATGTACCTGGCAGATTTGGATAAAGTACCTTACTTTTTAATCTTAACTTATATTACCAACATAAAACTATATTTTTAGACCTCAAAACCATTTTTAAATAAACAGCTTAAACTTTTATGTCTCCTAATTTTATACATTTTACACCTCTTTTGTGAGTTTTTTTTCCTTCTGAATTTGGTAGCAAGAAAAACTGTAACTATATCTATCTTGTCTTCAATACCATCAAAGACCTAAGAAAGATGTAATATTACTTGGGTAATTAGGAAGTGCAGAGAAAGCAACTTCCAAAACTACAGAAATGACAGAAACATCTGGCTGCCTGGACAGTCACCCAAGATTCCCCTGCAATGTAGGACATCCATTTTCAACCTTCAGGCCTAAGATATCTGACAGACTTTTCTGTGAAGTGTAAATTTGAAAGACTGTCCTACCTTGTCTTGGAAAAGTTTTTTCCAGTTGTTTTCTTTTGTGTCCTGCTTATTCAATTTGAACATCATACTGTCGACAGTCAAGGCAAGGGAAGTTTCTTGCACAAATGGCCAGCTTTGCCACAAAAAAAGCAAACTCAATATAGAGGTTCTCCAATGCCCGTCATCCTTTTTTGAAGTAAATGGGTGCTGCCAGGAGCAGGTGTGTCTCACTATAATGAAAGTCTTATTTTATTAAAACATTTTAGATGCCATGTTCTGTAGGTGTTTGAAGTTCACTGATCTAAAATATACCACTGTTTAAATTTGAAAATATATCTAACATGACTATGCTTTTGATTATTATTACTAATAATAACTACTAACCTGTATTTTTAATTATCCTAAATAGATTCCAAGGACTAAAACTTTACATTACATTTTTAAATGAACTGAATAAGTACAATATCTTGAACAAGAGTAGAAACATAATATCCAGTATAACAAAAATAACCTTACATTTGTATCAATACATAAAACTCCAAACCAATGTAAAATAGTAGAGACTAGTATTTATTCAAAGGTAGACTCAACTATCCCCCTTTTATCCCATAATTTATATTTATACTTATATTTATATATACAGTATTATATACTGCATCCTCTCTTTTTTCTTTCAGAAAGAGATCCTGATATAATATCCTTTTTTCAGTTTTTTTCCCGACCATGGCCAATAACAACTATAACCAACTCCCCTATATGACGACAAACATACATAATCCACCAAACGATCAAAAACCACTCACCCACCTCTAGGGAATGTGGGTGTTATGTTCTCTGGATTGTTTCCTGTTGTCTGGGGCATCAGCATCTTTAGAGAATCCTGAGAACATTGAGATAATTTTTAAGTTCTCAGAAAACTACTTTATTATTGGTTGTCCAGTCTGTGTACAATGGGAAAGTGTATAGCTTATCCGAAGTCCTGGCTATATTAGTCTGTGAAACTGGACCATCTCAGCCAGCAGCCTTGAAGCTGTTCTGGATACATAACTCTGAGAAAACTACAATAGAGGTGCTCTGAGAGGCTGTAACACCTGGCTGCTTGTCTTTATTGGTGTTTGGTTGTAGGTGTACTTTTCTTTCTCACCCATCTGTGGTGAGACTCCCAAATAACCAACACAGAAGTTAAATATTAATTTAAATGTGGAGCAACAGCTCAGGCTTGTTACTAGCTAACTCTTACATTTTAAATTAACCTGTATTTCTTATCTACCCTCTGCCATGTGACTCATGGCTTGTTGCCTTTTTCTACATGCCCTGATTCTCCTGCCTCTGCTGGAGTCTCCTCTGAGTCTGCACTTTTTCATCCCAGCATCTATATTTTATTGCCCTGCCCATACTTCCTGCCTGACTATTGACCAGTCAGTCCTTTATTAACCAATGAGAATAATATATATTCACAGTGCACAGAAAGATTATTCCCAGCATCTGGTCCTTTTTTCTAAAAACACAAAAAATCTTAAAGGTAATATATATATCTGCCTTAACACAAGTATGGGATGTATGGTGCTTGAGAAAATAAATGGTATCTGTTAACTTTACAAGTTTGTTTATAGTGCATAACTAAACTGTAATATAAATATCTGTCCAATCATATGAAAGGATGGCATGTAATAATAAGTCATGAGGAAAAAAAAGCAAAACCTCTCCCCCAATGCAACATATTTTCTGACTTCCATTCTGAAGTTAACATTATGTGTGTATATGTATGTATGTATATATATATATATATATCAGTTTCCATAATCCAATATTTCTCAGCAGTTATTGTTTTTTGTTCATAAGCATTTTAAAAACACAAAGTCAACAAAGCACCATACAGGGTTCAGACACCCTGCATATTTCCCATCTTTATGTGGCTTATTCTTTTTATATTACTTTATTCTTTCTTTAAAGACTTTATTTTATTATTTTAAAACTATTTTTTATGTGACCATCTATACCCATTTTTTTTCTTTTTTTAGCATATGAGCACATTAAAAAAAAAAAAAAACATACTGTACCTTTTAAGAGGTTTTCTGCATCTGGACCTGGCTTTACTAAGTGCATGCAGTATTCTCTGACTGAGACAAGCCTTAAACCTGCTTCATTGCTCTGTACTGGCAGCCGGCTCCATCCAGCTTCAGTCTGTGAGAGCTGAGCCTTATACCTGTGATACCAACCAAAAGTAGTATTTACCTGCTTCAAGTCTGGGAATTTGCTGAGCCTGTGCTGTTTCTACTTAGCACACCAGATGTTCATGTGCCTGCTATATAGTAGTGATACCTCTGTAAGACACAACAGTGGGGTACTAGGAAGTACTATCCAGTTTTATTGTCCTGGTTTTTTTTTTTTTTTTTAAATTTCTCAGGCCCTTTGTAGAAATAAGTGCCTGGAAGTTGAGCACCATATCTAAGATTCTTTTTTCTTTCCCACATCCACCTCCCAAATAATGACACAGAGACTTCTTATTAATTATTAAAGCTTGTCTTCAGCTTAGGCTTGTCCCCTGCTTAGGCCATTTTACTTCTTGACACTACATGCAAATATTTCCTCAGGATGATCAGTTGACTCTGGGAATGTCTCCTACCCTCTCCACTCCCACTTTGTTCCGTTCCTTTCCTTCTGCCTTCTTTTATTTTTCTACTTTTGGATGACACTGATCAGGTTGATAGCTGGGAAAATAGTTAAGACTATCTTCACCTCTTGGCATATTTAGTCCCTATTCCACATCTTCTTGCAACAGGGCCCCAGCTTCCACCCGCCACATACAGAAGAGAATCAAGAAAGGTTCAGGGTAAAGAGGTGAATTACTACTTTACCAGCCATATAAATATAAACCTGGGTGGGAATAGAGCCTCCAGAAGCTACAGAGATGCTTAGAATGTAGTCTAAAACAGTTTGCATGCAGCAGCGTTTAGCTGAACACATGCTTCTAATGCTAACGAAGTGCAGTTACATGTGGAAGGGCAGAGGTAGAATGTGAAGGGATCCAGGTCAGCTTCTACACAACAGCAAGGTGCAGGGTTTGAACTCGTTGGACAGTGGGTGTGGGATTAAGACACCCCCCCCCACACACACACACACAATGTTCCTGGCATTCCTGCCAAGCAGAGGGTCGATGTTGTCTTCAAGAGAAACTTCATGATATGGAGAAGGTCCATTCTGGGAATGCTAAGCTGTTCTTTTGGCTTAAATCCTGTCTCCCAAAGATGGCCAGAGAACACAGCCAATGGATGGAAGGAAAGCAGACAGCCCCGGTCTTGGGTCGTGTTTTTCCCTTATCTCACAGCAGCGTGTAAGTCATGTGGACTCCACGTCTGTAACTACAGAACCGCTTTTCAAAGGCGACCACTGCCCACCTGCTCATTACAGCCTTTGTGTTTTAGATGAAAGGGCTTCAAATTATTCTTTGCAGGGACTGCAGTTAATAAACCCTTAAGATGTGCTGCAATCATCAGCCTGCTGAGGCATCGAGTGTTAAAAGTGCTTAGCTTTTTAAATGGTTTATGTTTTGTTTCTGGATAGCATACCAAGTGATGACTTGCATTGTGGCATTCTCACACATTTATCATTATTACACTTTGTCTTTCACGCCTCCTTCTGCTCTCCCAGCCCCCATCCTCCGCTCACGTTAGTCACCTTCCTCCTATCAAACAGTCCCTCCTGCTTTTCATGACACATGTATTCTCTTGTCTCCCACCCTGAGACTTCTCATTCCCTTCTCACAGTTCCCTTCCTGCTTTCACACCCTCTCTCACAACACACACACACATACACACACAGGCGTGCACACACACATGCACACATGCACACACACGCACATACACATGTGTGCATGCACACACATGCATGCACACGTACACACATACACACACACGCATATTTTTAACAATATTTATTTACCTTGTTTTATGTGTGTGTGTGCTGGTGTATGTATATACACTACAAGTATGCAGAAGCCCATAGAGGTCAGAAAAGGCATTAGTTCCATGGGACAAGTTACAAATGGTTGTGAACCTACATAAGGGTGCTGGGAACCAAACCTACAAGAGGATGCAATGCTCTTATCTGCTGAGACATCTCTCCAGGCCCTAAATTTTACTCTATATTCTGTGTATAGGAGAAAATATGTGATGTTTGTCTTTTTTTAAATCTAGTTTATTTGGTTTAAGATGAGGCTCTCCAGTTCCATGCACTTGTGTGTGTGTGTGTGTGTGTGTGTGTGTGTGTGTGTGTGTGTGTGTGTGTCCCTCCTTCATCTATGATTACTTGTTGACTGGTATGGTCATTATTACTATTATTATTATTATTATTATTATTATTATTATTTAAAAATACTTCCCCATACACACCACTGCTCCCCCGCCCCTCCTTCCACTTTTCTACCACTGTTATAGATGTCATTATTCTTTCCAGATGAATACACCTCTACTGTATGCATGCTCCACATTTTCTTTTCCCATTTGCCTGTTGTTGGGCATCTAGGCTGGTTCTATATCTTGGCAATTGTGAACAGGGAAGCAAGAAGTGCCCATCCTCAAGTATCCCTATGATATGCTGCCTTAGAGTCCTTCATGCACATCACCAGGTATGCTGAAGCTGGACGTATAGGAAACTTCCATACTGATTTATATAGAGGCTGTTCTAAACAACACTTACTTCAGCAGTGTGTGAAGATTCCTTTGTCTCCACTTCTTCACCAGCATTTTTGGGGGTGTGAGGGTTCTTTTTCAGTTTGGTGTGGGGGGTCTCATGTATCCCAAATTTGCCTTAGCTGAGGATGACCTTAAATTTAAGATCCTCATCGCCCTTTTAGTGGTTGGACTACAGATGAACCATGTTCAGTTAATTCCATGCTTGGGATGGAGTTACATGCCTGCTAGGCAAGTACTCCACTAACTGAGCTATAGCCCCAGCCTCTTGTCCCAGTGTATCGCTTTATAACAGGCTGGCCTAGAGTTCATTTTGTATTCTAGTCTGGTCGCAGAGCCATGGTAACATCCCAACTTTAACAGCTACAGTGTTAGAATTATAGGTGAACATCTATTTTATTCATGAAAGTCACCTTGACCAGAGAAGATGGAATTGCAAAGTAGTTTTAATTTTCATTTCCTTGTTAGCCAAAGATGCTAAACACTTTCAAGTGGTTATCGGCTGTCTATATTTCTCCCTTTGAGAGCTGTCCATATAGTTCATTAGTCTGTGTTAGAATGCGTTTTTGTCATTTTATAGATTCTAGATATTAACCCTGCTGGGTTAGTAGATGGTAAAGATTTCCTTCTGCTCTGCAGTCTCTTGGCTCTGTTGGTGTTTTTTTTCTTGCACAGGAGCTTTTGAATTTCCTGCAGTCCTATTTGTCAGTGATTGGAATCATTTTCTGTTCTGCTGGAGTCCTTCTTAGAAAGCCCTCACCTGTGGCCATGTCTTGAAGAACTATGCCTAAGTTTTTCCCAGTGGAGAACCCATTTATTTAGAAGAAAAAGTCACGGCTGCAGCTCAATGATATAGCATGTCCCTGAGTGAACCAATTTTAAGCATACCCAGAATCCACATGGTGGGTGAAGAGAGCTGCCTTCTAATCCCCACTCTCCTGCCTCCACCCCCACCCCCCATATCCACAGAGTGACAAGCATGCACACAGCCACGTGTGCCCATCCCCATCCACATATGCTAATGGAAAAAATTATTAAAAAATATTTTAAAAAGCAACCCCCAAATTCATTAGGGTGGATCAGAGCCCCTCTCCTCCATTTTCCCCCTTTAGGCCTCAGTTTACCAAGTGAAGTCAAGGATTGGAAATGAGGTGTTGGGAAAGGAAGTGAGTCAA
The DNA here is from genome assembly GCA_033318265.1 of Phyllotis vaccarum. Lineage (NCBI taxonomy): Eukaryota > Metazoa > Chordata > Mammalia > Rodentia > Cricetidae > Phyllotis > Phyllotis vaccarum. The sequence continues at coordinate 57,888,576 of JARWLC010000011.1, forward strand.
TAAACCCAGTCATTCAAAGCCAGTGGCAATTCTCAGTTGGTGAGCTTCAGAAAAGCCTAGCTCAGTCTGAAGATGCATTTATGGAGGTAAAAATAGTCCCTGCTTACCAGAGCTTGCTGTGCATCTGCCACTTTGCATATAATTATCTCATTTAATGCCACCCTCATCATAATTCTGAGAGGTGGGCGCTGTCATCTCTGTTTTAATGATGAAGAAAATGGCATTTAAAGGTAATGCTATGTTTGCCCAGGGCCTTAGAGCCCAGCTAAGATTTTAACAAGACCAGGGCATGCCAGAGCCCCCAGATCCAAAGAAGAGATGATGTCATCACCTTGCCCTGTGTGGTCACAGGGAGATAGGCCCTCTGGGCATGGCCAGGAAGCTCCTCCAGTCACGGAGATTTCAGCATGGGCCAGCCTTTCTCTAGGAAGTTAGCAGGAAAATGCCTGCTTGAGAAGGGAAGGTGATACCTTTTCACTTAATTACTGTGCATGTTTTAGAGCTTTTTTTTTTTAAGCCACTGCATGGAAAACAGATTAAAATGATCTTAATCTTTAAGCCAGGCAACCAGACCAGTTACAGACCAGCTGTGGGATGCTACATGACCAAGGACCAAAGCACAGCTCATGTGCTTGGTCCTGGAAGATTCAGGTAACTGGAAGTTAGGTCTGCACCTTTAGGTTAGGTGTGTAAAGCTAAATCTGAGAAATGCCTTGCCCAGAGTCCCACAGAAAACAGCTACTGAAGCCGGGTCTTGAACCCCCAGCTCTGGGTTTTTGAAGCATGTGACTGCTCCAAGAAAAGCATAAAGTAGCAGGGTTGGACTGCTCCATAGACGTCGATTCTGTTAGCTCTCATTGCAGAAGGGATGGTTGTGCAACTTCTGCCTTCTTTTTCTGTTCTGGGCATAGGGTGTGCAGTTAGCATACACCTAAATGCATTTTTCTCTGTCTCTTCCTTCCTTCCTTCCTTCCTTCCTTCCTTCCTTCCTTCCTTCCTTCCTTCCTTTCTTTCTTTCTTTTTTTGGCATTTCAAGACAGTTTCTCTACATAGCCCTGGATGTTCTGGAACAAGCTCTGTAGACCAGGTTGACCTTCAACTCAGAGATCTACCTGCCTCTGCCTCCCAGATGCTGGGATTAGTGTGTGTCACCATACCCAGCTAGTGACCTGCATTCTTCTCCAAGTACTGCCTCAGGGCTGACCTCTGCCTGAAGGCCCCAGTCTTTTTGCCATCTTATACATCCCAGGGCTAAGAGATACCTGGTCTCTGGCCAGTGCTTGCTGCTTCTGACTACGAGCCATTACATCTTGAGTCAATTTATTGCTCAGTGGCAGCTGGCTAGAGCCTTGGATCGGTCAGACTAATCAGCCTTCATATGCTGAGACAATGTGTGTCAATGAAATAGACAGATGGACAGAAGGACAGATAGACAGATGGACAAATGGATAGGCCTCTACAATGTTTATCATCTGCCAGAAGTTTGTATTAGGAGTTTTCCCACCTACTGCTCTGATCAGCTGTCACAGCTCTTACATGAGACTCAGAGATGCTCATGATCCTGGACACTGGTCTTGTGTGGTCACCATAGCTGCCCCTCACTGTGGGAAGCTGATTAAATCATTCCTTCCCCTGGCCTTGAGAACTTGACTGTGCCAAGCTGTCTCCAGGTTTCAAGACAGAAAGGAAAAAAAATAGCTCAATTCTTGTCCCCCAGGAGCATTTGAACTCAAATATGTTCATAAATAACAGCCTGTCTCCGCAGGAGATTTACCATTCAAGCCAGAGCTGCAGATTCCCAGCCTAGACCTGTGAGTTGGGAGACAGCAGGAGCATCTCTATGGTGACCACCCAGAGCCCCAGTGAGGGGCCAGGCAGGGGTCACTGGGGGGCAGGCAGATATAGGCAGACTGCCTTTTGGCTGGCATAGCTGAGGTTTCCCCCAGCTTTTGCCTCCTTTCTGAAACTCTCATAACCCAAGATTAATTACCTCCCAGGTAGCCCCTCTCCATTCCAGACCGTTCTTCACTCACTCCCCATCCCCCATCCACACTGCCCCCCACCCCTCCCAGCAGCCAGCTCCTCTCCTCCCCATCTGCCACATCCTAGGTGACAGTGGGTTTCTCAGAGCAGTTCACACCATTTGAGTCACTTCATTTTCACATCTTTTATTTCTTTCCCAATGTGAATGCAAGCTGCGTGCGAACCTTCAATAAAGCCGCACACAAAGCCAGACTCAGAATGTCCGTGGTACCTGTGGAATGGGCATGACATTAATACAGAAGGCTGTGTACAGGAGGCACAAATATAAACCTAGAGCCCATGCCTCTGCGTATGTACTTCTCATTCCCTCCTCCCCGTGGTCCTGCAATGTGGCTGCCAATTTCTCCATGGGACAGATGGGGAAGTGGAGGCCCAGGGAGCCCAGAGAGCCCAGGGAATGTCAGGAAACACCAGTCAACTCAAAGCCCTTGCTGCTCTCTCTGCAAGGGGCCCTGCGACACAAGAAACAAGGGGACCCAGGACTGCAAGCCTCAGAGTCATGAAGAAAGTCTCCAGCTTGTCTGAATACTCAGAATAATCAGTTCTCTAGCCACACCATGCCAGAAGTCTCTGCCCCTGATAGATGGAGGCCCCTCTGGGGAAAGGTCCAAATCGAGGGCTGAAATACCTTGGAACAGCAGTGGGAATGGACAGGAAGATTCACTTGGCTTTTAGGAAAGTCTCCAAGAGCTGCATTTGCAGGCTACAGTATCACGGACTTGGGGTGAAGTGGGAGTCTGCCACCTGGAAGTGATGGAGAGGACTTGTTGAAGGCCAGATTCGGGGCTTCTTTTGGCTCTACAGAACCCTCAGAGCAACTCGGCTGAACTGGCACCCTCCTGCTGCCGGAGGATGCCACATGGAGACCTGTTGCTGGCTAGAATGGTTCCTGGCACAATAATTACTGTAGAAGCAGAGGTCTTTGGAAGCAGTATCCTTTGTCAGAGCAACCTATGCCCACCACCTCTCCTGCTAGCTAAGCGGCCTGACACATCCTCCTCATGAGCACCAGAACCAAGTGGAGCAGAAGGCTTCAGTGGCCATCATTGGACTGAGTCCTGATACAGCCCTTGGTGTGGGGAGCAAAGGGTTATGACCCCTTGGATGGCCTATGGGTCTTTGATTTTTTTTCTGGACTTGGTCTTCAGGCATTTCGTCCTGCTGCACTCACTTCATAGAGGAAAAGCTGTGTGGACCACAGAGACGCACAGTGATGGCTTCTGCTGCCAGGAGAAAGGATGCTTTGCTTTGAGGTATGCTCCTGTTGTGTTAAACGGGCTGGCCCATGACTTGAGAACTAAAGCCATCTTCCTGCTCCAGCCTCTAAACTCCCCAGCACACTCAGATGGACATAAGCTATTTTAAATAGTAGCTGCCAGTAAATTCAGTATAGAGCTAGGAGGCACTACTGACCCACAGTAACTGTCTCCACAGTGTATCAAAGGCACAAGAATCCCAGAGGGTAACTTTGTCCTTTATTGCCTCAGTATTACCAAATATCACTCTATGCTTATTCTTCTGGGCTCACAGACAAATGGTTCTAGTCACTAGATGGTGGATGTTACCAACACATGTTCCTTGTCATTAGGAACACTGGAGAAAATCTTTCTGCTGGAGACCTAACTGGAAAAGTCAGCACAGCTATGTTCTAAGAATCCAGGGTCCTGAAGGAGCCAAATGTAAGTGATAAAACTCAGTTGATGATGGAGAGCACTGGTGACGTGGAGTACTGATGGTGGGGAGCACTCATAGTGGAGAGCACTGGTGGTGGGGAGCACTGGTGGTGGGGAGTACTGGTGGTGGGGAGCACTCATGGTGGGGAGCACTCGTGGTGGGGAGCACTCGTGGTGGGAAGCACTCATGGTGAAGAAAACTAGTGTTTGAGCAACACAAGTTGGAATCAGAGCTGATCCTGCCTCAGGGAGTTAAGCTATGCAGGGAGAACAGATCTGGCATTTGGGACCAGGAGAGGCCAACTCAAGCTCATGAGTAACGATGGCCTCACTCTAGTCCCCCAGGGTTTCTGACCCAGACATTCAGCCCCTGTTTTCATGTTGCTGGACCCTTCTGATCCCATCTCCACTCTCAAAGTCTCCCATATTTGGTACCAGAGCCGTCCAGCTCTTCTCCTTTTATGGGTCTTCCAGATATTCCGCGAGGTGTTTACTGGCGCAGACTCTGCCCTAGTGTTCAAGGCACAACCTCTTGGTTCTTTGCCCATGGAAATTTTTTTTTTAAAGTGCTCTATTGGTTTTTCTCTCCCTTTGATTCTGAAAGCTGCTGGCATGGAACTTACCCTCCCTGTGAAGGTAGGTCAATATCCTGTAGGTTTAACTGATTCATGTTTTCAGAAGGGGAAACTGAGTCTTCTGAGGATGTCTCAGAGAGACAGATAGGCAGGTGCACACACACACACACACACACACACACACACACACACACACACACACACACACACCCTACTGGGACTCAAAGTTCCAGTTTCTACCAGGTCCAATCTGGCCATCATATAATACCATCAATCAAGAGCAAATTAAGGTCAAAGATTGCTGTGAATTGGCCTTCAGTGAACAGGCTGAAGGACTCACTGTCAACCCAAGAGTCACTGGGCTCCTATTGTATGGCAGGCATTGTTCTTATGCCCTAGGAATTTGGTACAAAAGACAAAAACTTGGAGTTTGAATTCCAATGGAAAGAGTTCAACAAACAGATAAACAAAAGAATTAATAAGACCACAAAGGTGATAACCCAGATGGTGGGACAGAAGGTTATGAGGACAGAGGGACCGCTCATCGCTCATTAGGAGAGGGCAGTCAGGGGCTGGCCTGCACAGGAAGAACCCAGCTATATAAAGAGGTTTTCAGGCCAAGGATCAGCAGTGCCTGCAATGGGGCTGAGCAAAGAGCAAAAGCCAAGTGTTCTGAAACAAGTTAGAGACGGCAGGAGTGGGCAGGGGAGAGGTGGGAGGTGCAGCTTCTGAACAGCTTTATACACTGGGAACTTGTCACACAAACACAGGACCGCCCTGACTCCATGCAGTCAACTTTCTGGGGCTGTCCCTGCCATTCTTTCCCACTGTATTGTCTTCACCTGGGACCCAGTCCACTTCTGATTTTTCTCTAGACATAAACACCAGCTTGTGCCAAGTGACCCAAAGACGCCGAAGTTTCCTTAGTAAGAAAGGGAGTGAAGTTTTGATACTAAGAGAAAAAAATGGGAAGGTTTCATTACCCACATAAATCCTCCTAAGCTGCTCAGATATGACTGCTTCTGTTATAGCCACAGGGGTCGCTGATGAGCAGGAGTCTTGCACAGCCCTATGGACATCTGGCTACTGTATCAGGCATCCTGACTGGTCAGACCCCTAGCCCACTGCTGCTAGGGGCTTAATATTCCCAACTAGTCGCATGCTGGCCACTCAGGGGGCATACTCCTAACTCATCTCTTCTTTCTCAAGGTACCACAAACCACAGTGGCTGATTCCATGGAATTTTTAGATGAATGAATGCAATTCACCCCTGAATTTGGACTCCTTTTTTTACTGATAAATCCTTCTTGATGGTCATTTCCAGTCCCAGCCCATGAGCATACTAAGCACCAGAAGGCATGAATCAGGAGTTCCAAAACCCCAGTTCCTAGAAAGTCCTACTATATTTAGGTTCTATATCAGGAATGAATATATATTTCATAAACAAAGTCACTTCACAGGCACATAAATTGTCAAGCATCCCCCCACTTTGATGATATGGATCTTGGCTGCTTTTTTAGGGATTCTCACCAATGCCCTCCCTCCGCTGACCTTTCCAGCTCTTTGGCAGCACTCACTGCAGAGCCTGCTTCTTAGCCCCACCTTAGGATCCACCAGGAAGAATTCAAGGTTTTTAAGGAACTCACCGGTTCATCCCCTTTTATTGGCCCATCCCGTGGTTCCTCTTAAGTACAGTCCCCCTGTTGGAGCAAGTGACACGAACCTTGGGTCTCATTCCAGTGTGCTCCTTCTGATTTTCCCACGGCAGCTCTCAAGAGTATCTGGTCACAAGCATCTTCCCATGGACCATCCGAGGTATCAGACCCTCTTCAGTAGCTGCCCAGCAGTGCCTTGTTTGGATGACAACATCTACCTTATTCCCACCTTGGCTCCCTCTCCAGTATTTCCAGCCATACTTTCCTGTAGTACAATATCGCAACATCATTTTTTTTTACTTCACTACACTTACTGGAATTATTTCTATTGTTTTATTTTAACTATCTTTTTTTGTCTTTTCCAGTCAGTAATCATCAGTCAGGATACTCCTCAACACACACACACACACACACACACACACACACACACACACACACACACACACGCTATCACGGGCTGCCTTCAGAGAATTGTGAACCAAGCCTGATGAGAACCAGAAACTTTTCAGCATCACAAAAGTAAAACTGTAGACTGGATTATTTTTCCTGGCACTTGGACAAGTCAGGAACAAGGGGGATATAGGAAGTCACGAAAGTGAGCAAGGTGAAGCTAATCAGGACCTCAGGGATCTAGGAAGAGATCCCACAGAGTGGAGGAAGCGATGTACCTGCCCCAGTAGTAACTCAAGCCTGGGGCCAAACACTCACCCCACATATAAGAGCAAGCTGAGCTCAGGAAGGAAGGAGAGCAGAGACATGACCAGCTCTGCTCTGTCACAATTCAGAAGCTATAGAAGCTCTCTGCCCCTAGGACCCTACTGGGAAACAGAGCTCAAGGCTACCACGCAGACCTTAGTACGGACTAGTCCCCAGGGGCCTGGAGTCTCCAATCCTCTGGGTAAAGGTGTTTCTCAAACCAGAACATGTTTAGGACGTTGGAACTCAAACCACTGTGGAACCAGCCAGGCAGGAGTTTGTGTTTTTGCAATGGCAAGTCATGGGTCAGAATCAGAGTTCAGGGCAAGAATTTTTAAGACACCAGTATTAGACCCTAAATTAACCTGTAAGCCCCATCTGCCCAAGGATCAGGCAACTTCCTGGATTCTGGGAGTTATAGTTCTTGAAAGTAACAAGGCCTCATGGGACAGTATGGTGGCCTGTGGAGTTTGACATGTAAGCCCCGACAACACAGGTGGTGGTACTGATCAAATTCCATCTTGGTCAGTATTTCACATTTTAATAAAAAGCTTGCTTTAATTTGGTCAAAATGGTAGAACTGGTTATTCTCCAGCTCTTTTAATGATTAACAACCAGGTCCCAAGGTTCAGATTCTGAGAACATTGTTGCAAAGATTTAACCATAAGGGTCAGTTTGGCATATATTTGGAAGCCTATTATCTTTCTTACACCGAAGAAAGGAAGCAACCTCCCCCCAGTGACTGGGAAACAGGATCCAGTGAACTTGGGTATAAATGAAAATAAACTCATTGCGTGCTTTTCCCACAGGAAGCAGAAAAGCCTAAAGCAGTGGTTCTCAACATGTGGGTCATGACCTCTTTGGGGATCAAATGGCACCTCCACTGGGGTTGTCTAAAGGAAAACACAAATATTTACATTAAGATTCATAACAGTAGTAAAATGCAAATATAAAGTAGCAATGAAAATAATTTCATGGTTGGGGGTCATCACAACATGAGGAGCTGTATTAAGGGGTCAGGTAGCAGCATTAGGAAGGCTGAGGACCACTGCCCTAGAGTGTTACCAGCAGCCTTCCCTCATCCCTTCACTGGCTTCCTGTTACCTATTTATGGGCTTGCTGTTCTGGGAGCTATGAGCTCGTTGGCACCAGGGTACCAGTATTCAAAGTCATTGGTCATTTCTGTAGTAGGATTATGTTACATTGTAAATAATCGTTCTGCCTATTGGTTTAATAAAAACACTAATTGGCTGGAAGCAGAGAGGAAGTGTGGGTGGGCTACCAGACTAAGAAAATTCTGAGAACAGGAAGAACAAAATAGACATGCCAAAGAGATGCCACAGAGATACCAGGAGAAGCCAGCAGATGCAGAGGATAACTATGCTGCTCTGAAAAAAGGTACCGAGCCACATGGCTGAACAAGATACGAATCATGGGTTACTTTAAGAATAAAGAGTTAGCAAGTTATATGCCTGGGCCTTAGGCTGATCAGCATGAAATTAATGTAAGCATCTGTGTGATTATTTGGTGCTAAGTGGCAGTGGGGCTGCAAGTGGATCCAAACTTCAAGGACAGGCCAGAAAGTCTGGGCCAGAAACCTCTTACAACAAATAGTAGCCCAGTGATATACACCCACATAAAACTGGAGAAAGATTAAAAACAGTTCTAGAGCACAGAATCAAAGCCAAAAACAGCTTCTGAGTAGTGTCCCTTACGTGAGACTTAGTTCAGAGATGCCCTGGAGTAGCGTGTGGGTTTGAATTAGAAAAATTTTGGAGTACAGCTTAATCTCCAAAATGGCCAGTTCCTGAAGTCTCACAAGAGCCTCGATGTAAGCAACAACCTGCATAATGATAGATTTAAGGTTTCTGTTTATACGGACAAAAAGGGAACAGAGTCAAAGATGGCTTCTTAGTAGCAGCATTTTCTTGGGCAAGTTCTGTTTGCTGGAAGCAAGCAGAGGCAAGACTTTTTAAAGAGAAGCTTCCTGACTCAGTGTTAGCAGAAAAATACTTGTGAGTCTTTTAAGAGGCCTTACTGCCAAATATTTAAATGGAATTCAAGAGCAGCAGATGGCAAAGCTTTGCTTGGTGATTATATGGACCCTAAAATTCCTCAGAGTGGTAATTGTGGGTCCTACCAGTACCTAGGCTAAAAAGCTAAATTCTATGAAGCTAGACTAGGGACTGGGTGGAGCCAGCCATCCTGGCCAAACCTTTAATCCTTAGCTGCACCTTGGCAGATTAAAGGTGTAGTCAGAAACAGAAATAGAGGGAGCTGGGTAGAGTCTGCCATCCTAGCCAAGCAAAGATGTGGTCAGAAAAGAAAAAGGTAAGAAATAAGAGATATACAGTAAAGATGGATTAAAAAAAAAACTCTAAAAGGTTTAGAGTGTGTTTTAAAATATGCATAGGCTTGAGAGAGAAAAGAAAAAAGAGAAAGGATAGAGAAAATCCTTAAAAGAGATAAAGTAAAAAAATTAATGAGACACATAAAGATGAAAATTACAAAGAGTGTCTGGATACTGTATGTTATTGTCTTGTCTTTAAGTTTTTGACTGAAAATGAAGTAGTAAAAGCTGCTAGAAGCCATTTGATTATAAATGCTCCTGGATGAATCCAACCTGTATATTTTGCAAATGAGTTGATTTTAAATTGAAATCAAAGGATATGCTACTTTAGAGAAGAGGTTTTCTCTTTATTTCTACAGAAAATGAGAGACTGTGGATTTATTCCTAGTTAAAGAAAATAAGGTTTGATCAAGGAAGACCCCCTGAAAAGTCTCCAATGGAAATGGATGGCCCAGATGATTCAGCATTTCAGGACATCTCCAGTTTCCTCTGAGTTCTGCATCCAAAACAACTTCAAGGAGACCGGCTGAGATGACCCAGCCTTACAGATGATTTCACTAAGGACTTGTCCATAAGCCTGAATTTTTCTTTAGGTCCCCATGGGATTGCCAGCACCCCATTCAGCAGGAAGTAGCCTAGAGAATAATGCCCACATTCCCCTAAAAATGGATCTGCAACATCTAGGGCATGGAATGCATTACATATTCAACAAACGTATAAAAGGCAGGATGAAATGTATGAACTCTCAAGTTAGCAAGCTCATATGAATTGTCACCCTAAGGATATTAAAGTCAACACTATTACTTAAGTCATTTGGAAAGAAGCTTGCCTTAGTCAATTTTGTATTTCTATAAACAAAAACTTCTGAGTCTGAGTAATCTATAAAGAAAGTTTATTTGGCTCAGAATTTCAGAAACATTGTACTGGTATTCCTAGCCCAGGCTGTTCTTGCTTCAACAGAACATGACACATAAGGAGAAGAAATCGCCGTATGCTAACGGTCACTCGTGAGAGCTCACTAAACAAAGCCTGATCCCTCCATGACCTAAATACCATCCGCATAAGCCTCATCACCTATCAGCACCATCACAACCTTTTAAGAGATGTGTTCAAACTGTGTCCAAATCACTACAAAGTCTTGGCAGATGATGAAGATGAGACCATCCGGGAGAGGTCTGATTATGGAAAGTCCAGATAAGCAGAAAATACTGGGTCCACAAAAACATGACTAGAGAGGAGATGTTAGATACAGCACAAGAACACTAGCCACGGGGCCAAGGAACATCAGTAGCATCTGAAGGTTGCAGAGGGGCACAGAATAGAAGGTCTGATCCCAGGTACCTTATCTCAGACTTCCATCCTCCAGAACTGAGGAATTCTGTTGGGTAAACCATGATGTGTGTGCTATTTTGTTGTACGGGAAAATGATGCAGACAGCATACACAGAAATCCTGAGTTATAAGTCCAGTCATTTAAAGGGCACTTGCCCATTCACTCGTTTTATATGGGGTTTCTGGCCCAGACTTTCAGGCCTAGCTTTGTGGCTCAGACTTTTGGGCCTAGCCTCAGGGTTTGTATCCACAGACCCACAGACCGGCAGTCCCACAGAGACACACAGATGCTTTTATTAATTGTACGCAGATTGACCTGGGACCCAAGCATATAACTTGCTAGCTCTTGCTCTTAATATAACTCATTGACTCTAATCCTGTTCAGCCATGTGGCCCTGTACCTTTCTCAGAGCAGCATAGTTATCCTCTGCTTCTTCTGCCTTCTCTGTGGTATTTCTGTTCTGTTCTTCCTGTTCCCAGAGTTTTCTTAGTCTTGTAGCCCCGCCCACACTTCCTGTCTGCCTTTGGCCAATCAGCGCTTTTTATTAAACTTATAGGCGGGACAATTATTTACAATGTAACATTATAAATCCACTACATGCTCTGCTCTCCTAAGCTAATGTCTACAAAGGCATTGCCACGTGGGAAGCCCTATCTAAGGCAGCAGCCAGAAGCTGCTCCAACTGCATCCCACTTCTACAATATAAATGAGTTCTCTACAAGAAGCTCCAGGCTCAAGTGTGATCAGAAACATCTCCAGTGGATTCTAATGTCCACTTCCACTCCCCCCAACCCCATCCCTGCAGGAGTAGCCCTGGAGCCTGGAGCTTTTCATCTCTAGCTGATGCAGAAGCAGTAGTTTACAATGTATCAAGAAGAGGTCAAATTACTCCCTTGAGCTGCTTAAGGGTAGGGCTGTGCCCTGCAGCACACATCACCATGCTGTTTTATGCAATCCTCCCAAAGCCTCAGTGGTCAGTTACTCCACATGGCCTCTAGATGTGATCAACAGAAACAGTACACACAGGACAAGCAAAACACGGCATAATGCCTGACAGCAAATATATCAGTGACAGTGTGTTCTGGTGGTAATAATGTACAGTCCAGCAAATGTTCAGATCATTGACACAGTTGCCCTCATCGGCTCTTTAGTCAATTGAATACAAGAGTCATATAGGAAGAAAGAAGCTCAATTAAGAAAAATATCTCCATCAGACTAGCCCGTGTGTAAGTCTGTGGTGCATTTTCTTAATTAATGACTGATGTGAGAGGGCCCAGATCACTATGGGCATCACCTCCCCAGGCAGCTGGCCTGAGTCCTATAAGGAAGCAAGCTGAGTAAGCCATGGGTAGCAAGCCAGTAAGCAAAATCATACCATAGCCTCTGCTTACTCCTGTCTTCAGGTTCCTGCCCCGATTTCCCTCATGATATAGAAAAGACAGAGTAAACCCTTTCTTCCCCGGTTTGTTTTTTAACACAGTCTTTATCAGAACAATAGAAAATCCAATTAGACAACCGGTGGTGAACCAGACCCAATGACCCACACTTTAATCCCAGCACTCAAGACAGAGGTGAGCAGATCTCTTGAGTTTGAGGCCAGCCTGGTCTACAGACTGAGTTTCAGGACAGCCAGGGCTACACAGAGAAACACTGTGTAGAGAAAAAAAGACAACAGTGGTGAGTTCTCATGATCAGTATCATGTCCTGCCTGTCACCTTAATATCATGCTTCTGTATCCTTGGCAGCAGCGGGGACTTATGGCATCAGCAGCACCCAAACATGGATGCTCCAGTACAGAATGCCCTAAGATCCTATAAAGGTTGCAGTGCCATGGGACATAAGACTTTTACAGCCTGATGTGGGATGTCTTTCTGTTCTGCTTTATTACCACTGGTTAATAAAGAAACTGTTTTGGCCTACTGCAAGGCAGCTTAGAGGCAGGTGAGAAATCCAAGCCAAGATACAGGAGAAGGACAGAGTCAGACAGACTTCTGGGGAACAAGACGTAATGGAACAGGTAAGCCACGAGACATAGATTAATAAAAATGGGTTAAGTTGTAAGAACTAGTTGGTAATGAGCCTGAGCCATAGGCCAAACAGTTTGTAGTTAAGATAAGGCTCTGTGTGTTTGTTTGGCTACTGGATACAGTAAAACTTCTGGATGCATTGTCATACACGGGATTGGAGCTGAAATGTTGAATTGAGGTGTGGTCAGATTTACCCTCAGGTTATGTAACACATGCCCTTGTTCAGAAGTAAGAATGATGAGATAACCATTTGAGGTCAGACAGGGGAAACTGAGGGAGCTAAGGTTGACACTCATGGAGTCCATTGCCTGCCTGCCCCCTCTAAGTCACGATCTAGGCTGGGACCCTGGTGTCACCAGTTTTGGTAGACTGGTTTTAATGATCATAGAGGCAAGACAATACCTTCGTGAGGAACACCAGTAGTGAACAGTAAGTGTTCAGAACTAGAAACTGGCCCTGTTTCAGAAAGGTCACCTAGCCTTCCTGGCCTAAGGAAGCCTTCTGTCATCAGCAAAAACCTAAAGCTTCCAGAGACGCCAACAGGGAGCAGGGACAGGGCCGGGAGCCAAGATCTGCCTCTTTCCGCACTCTGTACGGCCGTTCTCAGCTCCCCTAGGGAAGGTTCCCTGGAACCAGTCCAGGCATAACACTGAGGGTACAGTTTCTACTCCACTGCCCTGAGAATGGCAGGCAGGGACATATTGCTCAGCAGGCTGTGCCCCTGGGGGATCTGAGAATCTGGGACCCCACAAGGAACCTGCAGCACCCAAGGCTGAAAGACATGTGGGCAGCAGCCACTAAGAGGCCAGGCCAGCCACCCTGTCTTGAGACCAAAAGTCTTCTGGGTTTAGGGATGTGGGTAGTCTTAGAGTCTCCATTTGTAGAAGAGAGAATAGAGGAAAGTCGGGGGGCAGTCAGAAGGGCGGGGATTTTCCTTCCAAATATTCTTCACACTTGGGGGCCTCTTCCTTTCTCTTCTTTCCTTCTGAGATAACTTTTTCCTTTTACCCACAATTCATCCCTTCCAAGATGCCCTGCTCTCATCCTGACTCCATCTGATCTTAGTCAGGACAGTATCATTCTTCCCCACATCTACATCCTTAGTGTCAGCATCACCTTTAAGAATGGTAGAGGCCGTTAGCCTGGGGACACAGCAACAAGTGTACAAGTGCTCTCCTAACTGCCAAAGAATGGAGATAGAGGGCAGAAAGTCGGGGCTGTTTTTGTAGTAGTGGTGATAGAATACCTATCATGGTAGTGAACTGCCTTCAGTTATAAAGTATTTATGTCTGTAATATCAGGAAGTAACCCTAACGCAAGGTGTTACTGTGGAATTTTACCATACCAGGCAGCCCTGCAAAAGCATTATCTCTAATGTCCCAGTTTAGGAAGGCTGTGCAGCACACAGACAACAGAGACCGAGACTCAGCATGACAAAGCAATTCCTCAAGGTCACACTTGGATTAATAGACTCATGCCAGGATCTGCTGGGTTCCAGAGCCAAGGGCTCCTAACTGCTGATACCAGAGAGAACCCAGCTGAGAGCCTAAGAGTCTTGTCTCTGTGCTTGTTCCTAGAAAGCAAGAGAAACAACAGGCACCCAGGATTTAATGTGGCTTCCCAATGCTCACCAACGATGTACAGAGAAAATGATCATATTCTTGGTGGCCAATTCTCCTGAAATTGTTCCATTAATTCATTTCAATGCCAACAAAAAACATTAGCACTTGGAAGAAGATCTTGACAAAGCAATTAAAATTAAACTGAGTGAAAAAAAAAATGTACAACAGTAGCCAAGAAAATGTCCAAGAAAGAAACATAGAAAGGGATCTCCCTTTGCCCATTCATTCTTTCAAAATGGATATTTATGTTCCCCTCTTCTGCAGAGTGATACAGAATGGGAGGCCTTAGATCGTGTGCTTCCAGGGCAAATAAGACACAGGAAAAATGCTTCTTGGGAGACAGTAGCTGAAAGTATTTAAGGGATTTACATGTGTAACACCTTGCATCCCCCACCATTCCAGACTCCAAAACCTTGACAGCTCTACTTTACAAATCAAACAGGAACCCACAAACATCATGTGGCCAGGAAGTGGAAGGGAAGGAGCTAGGTCTGTCCAACTTCAGTGTTACTACTGGTGACTACAAAGTGATGTTGAGACTTGTAAGCTTCTCGGGTCAATGGAGAAAGCAAATGTCTTGGAGATGGTTAATTTTATATTTCAATGTCACCATAAAGGTAATGGGGGAAATAAAAGTTAAGGTTTTCTTAAGATTTCACTTATTTTATATACATATTTGTCTTCATGAACGTGTGTGCTTCATGTGTGTGCAGTGCTTATCGAAGCCAGAAGAAGGCATCAGATCCTCTGGAACTGAAAACGGAACCTGGGTCTTCCACCAGAATAATGAATGCTATCAATCACTGAGCCATCTCCAGTGAAAAGTTTTATAATTTGGACTGAGAAGGGCTTTTCTCGGCGTGTTCAGAGGCTCAGTCATGATAAGCAAAAAGGCCTTTCATAGCCAAAATTCTAAGTAGTATGAAAACATGCTATTCTATTAAAACACTGCAGTAGTTCAGCAAATGCTCACTTCTTAGATGCCAACATTATCAGAACCATCACTACCACCATCCTTATCTTCATCATCTTATTTCACCTCATCGTAACTTAGAAGATACATATCTGTGATGACATATTACATATTTAATAAAATATGTGGTGATATAGTATATATTTAATAAAAAATATTCTAGAATATCAGAGGACAGAGCCATCTCTCTAGACTTTTTTGAGTTTTTGTTGTTTTGTTTTGCTGTTTTTTTGAGACAAGATTTCTCTGTATAACAGTCCTGGCTGTCCTGGAACTTACTTTGTAGACCAGGCTGGCCTCACACTTACAGAGATTCTCCTGCCTCTGCATCCCAAGTGCTGGGACTAATGACATGTGTCACGACTGCCTGGCTGTTAGAGCTTAAACTCACAGAGATCCAGATAGATCTCTGTCTCCTGAGTGGTGAAATTATGCCTTGGTTGTGTAGGTGGCTTGTCCTCTGATATTTTAGACTAATTTTATTAAATATACAATATATCATCACATATATCAAAATTTTAATCATCAGTATATCTGGAAGAAGGACCCAAGGGAAGAGATTGCATCATGACATTTGATTTCATATACAAGAAATGAGGTTTCCTGGGTCCCCAGAGTGTGGACAACGAACAGAGTGATTTCCAGATGCTGTGATAGACACAAGGAAAAGCAACCACTGGTTCAGGAAGTTGCTCCTGAAGCAGAAGAAGAAGGAGAAGCTACTTTGGAGAAGCAGGAGTTTTCGTTTTAATGCTCATGTTCCAGCAGATTTTTATGCTTGCTAATCAAAGCACCCTAACACAAATAAGAAGCAGCTGATAATGCAAAGCAATGTGTTCACCTTTACTGAAATATCATTGTAGGCTAAAGCACAGAGACATCAGCTATCACTTACCACACTGAAAAAATATTGGTCAGATGATGAAATGCCCAGTATTAGTGTGTGGGGGAGTGGGAGGGGGAGTCTACATTTACAGTGTTGTTGAGCTCATACATCTGGTGCACCTTTGATATAATGCTTGGTAGTCAATTAATTTGCCTTAGAATGAGGAATTCCACTTTCAGGTATTTTTCAAAGACAATCTTGAGCCCATTCCTGAAGGTACAATCACCAGGATGATGATAGTATTTACACTGATGTGTCAACAACCTGTGTGTTCATCAGCAAAAGAATGGACAAGTGGGATCCGTGACAGACACTATGGCAGACAGTGGTCCCCATGGTCCTCGTAGTCCCCAGTTCCTAGTGTTTGCACCTTCCTATCAAACCATCACTGTGAGCTTGCTTCTAACCACCAGCGTGTCTCAACTTAAGTAGATGTCACTTGTGTGATTGGATGATAAACAGCCATACCTTTTCTGTAAGATTCTCTGCTTTGCTGGCTTTGATGAAGCAAGCTGTCACATGGGGAAAGGCTACATGGAAAAGAACTGAGGCTAGTTCCCATGCCCAACAGCCACTGTGGAACAAGCCCTCTTTGCAGTAACCCAAATATAACTGAATTGTATCAATAGCTATGTAAATAAACCAGGAAGGAGATCTAGTGCTGTGGGAGCTTTCAGAAAAGGATCCAAACCTCCGAGGCACATAAAAGAACTAGAAGTGGAGACCCCCAACTAAGCCATGGGCAGATTCCTGACCCACAGAAATTGTAGGATAATAAATAAAAGACCAGTAAGTGTGGCAATTTGTTACACAGCAATAGCTAACTAATACAAAAACCATTCTACTACCTTAAAAAAATAAAGTTATATCTATTTGTACAAAATACTAGAAAATGTCATTCTTACCATAAAGTAGAATATAGAATATGTAATATGACTCCATCCTTACAAACAAATGGCTAACATGTTAAATGTATAAGATAAAATTCTGGAATTTGACCAATAGTTCCTAAGACTTCTGAAAATTTCAGGAGACTCATTTTGTAATACCTATGTTTTAATTTGTTTACAAGCTTGTTGCCTTTAAAAATAGGTGCTTCTACAAGAAATACTCAGTGGTTAAAAAGACTTGGTAGGCAGCCAGGTGGACTAGATCAGATCCCAGAACACATATAAGAAATCAGACATCCATACACATCTATGAGCCCAGCTCTGAGGAGATGGGAACCCCAGGTTCAAGGAGAGACCCTGCCTCAAAGGAGCATGCAGGGTGACAGAATAGTGCCCCTGAGCACAGGTACAGTATGCACATCTGCACACTCACACAGACACACAAATGAGTAAGTGAATAACTATTTTTTTAATCTAATAATTCAGGACCAGAAGATACAGGCAGATGATCTGAGTCCAGTCCCTGAGACCCACACGATAGAAGAAAGAACTAGTCCCTGAAAGTTGTCCCCTGACCCCCACCTACAGAAAGAGGGTGGGGAAGGAAGGAAGGAGGAAGGGAGAGTAATAAACTTTTTAATTAAATAACTCATAAAATATTTCAGCCTTCGTGTGAAAAGGAACATTTCCTTTCCTGGCATTTCCTCTATATCCATTCTCCTTACAGAGGCTCACAAGGTGAATGGTCACTTTGCAAACTTTTCTTTCCTTCAAGCTAGGGGTAGCCTGGTGTTAGACCTGAGCTCTGATACACAAGTGGAAAGAAGTACACTGAGAGAGACTGAATCCCTCCTCCTCCTTCCTTCTCGATCCCTCAGAGCATACATCATGTGGGTCAGTTGCCCTGACACAACCATGTGACATGTGCTTTGATAGCAAATGTACTCAGCTAAGGAAGCCCAGAGGAGGGGCACGTCTTCTGGCCTGCAATTCTGACCTTGACATTCGAACAAGGCACTATTTAAGGCCGGTAGGAGATCAGGTAGAAGATGGAACGAAGGAGAATCTTGACAGGTAAACCAAGTCACCACAGAGATTGAATTGAGGGTGGGGCCATACTTTCTACAGTCACATATTCTGGAGTTGGGATGTGTTACAGAAGCAGGCTTACAATGGCTTAATCAGGACTCATTTCGTTAGCCCACATGCAAAAAGTTGCAAAAGTAGCTACTCCCAAGTGGTGCTGACTTTTCTTGGGAAGATGCAAAAAAAAAAAAAAAAAAAAATTCCAGATTGTGCAACAGACCAATAAAGAAATAAATTAAAAGAGTCGATGAGTCGATATTCAAGTCCAGTTTGAGAACCAGTGAGTTTACCAAGTTACTTAAGGGAACAAGGCTGATTCAGAAGCAGCTGTCCCACCAGGAAGTCCCTCCCTGAGCAGACAGCCCATCTTGAAGGGTTTCCTCTGAGGTTGGCTCTCCACCCCTCGGTACACTTGCACAGCTAGGGCACTACTGTGTCCTGTCCCCATTGTGTCACCACCACCTTGCTTGCTTTATTGCTATGATGGCTGACTAAGGTATCCTGCAGAGAACCACACAACCGCATGATGGCAGATGGTTATGTCACACACGAGGAGGGAAGACCAGCACAACATTACGGCTTGCTCTTGAGCCCTGTGCCATCTGGATTCTGTGTCCACTTCTCCTTGGTCCTCAGGGTCTTTCCCTCTGGATCTAACATGGCTGCCTCGGTGGTGCTATCAAAGAAGACGATGGGACACATAGCCAAGATAATAAGAGGTTTTCTGCTATCTGACTTTCCTACTTTGAATTTCCCACCTTTTATCTCATTAACCACAGTGGGTCACATGACAATTCATATGTAGGCTGGGAAAGCTATTATTAGATTTTCCAGGAATTAAGATGAATCGAGGACAAAAAAAAAAAAAAAATGTGGGGTTGGAATTCAGTGTGGCAGATGCTGCTCTCAGTCAGACAGTGTGGAGGGCGCTGATCTCAGTCAGTCGGTGTGGAGGCCGCTGCTCTCAGCACCTGCGTAGACCAGAAACAAGCTCCAAGTTCCCTTTGACTGGACCCTGGACTTGTCTCTTGACCTCATCCCAGAGCTCTTTGCCTCACTGGACTTAATTAATAACCCAGTCAGGCTCCCAGAGGCTCAGCCCAGAAAAATTCCCACACCTGGCTTTGCCTTAGTCTGAGCTCATGAGTCTGCAGGCCTGGGCAGCCTATGGTAGTTGCTACTCTCCTGCCTAATGCTAAATCTTTTTGCCTATCCTTGGCTTATGAGACGGTAAATATCTCCCCTCTGCTGTGAGTCTGTGTTCTCCAGAGAAATGGAGCCAAGAGGGGATGTGGGTGTGTGGGTGTGTGTCTGTGTGTATGTGTGTCTTGTCTCTCTCTCTCTGAGTCTGTGTGTGTGTGTGTGTGTGTGTGTGTGTGTGTGTGTGTGTGTGGTCTCTTTGTCTCTCCCTCTATTTGTGTGTGTGTGTGTGTGTGTGTTTGTCCCTCTGTGTGTCTGTGTATCTGTGTGTATATGTGTATTTCTGTGTACATAGTAGGTAGAGACAGATTGCTCACCATTATCATTATTATTTAACTTTTATTTATGTGTATGTCTGTACATGCACATGTGTGTGTTTGTCCACTATATGAGTCTATATGTCTCTGTGTATCTTTGTATGTGTGTATGTGTATATGTGTGTATAGTAGGTAGAGAAAGATTTCTCATATCATCATTTAACTTTTATTTGTTTGTTTGTGTTTGTCTGTGAGGGTGTATGCCATGTGTGTAGGGATACCCACAGTGGCCAGAAGAAGGCATCAGATGCCCTGGGACTAGACTGCAATTACAGGCAGTTGTGAGCAACCTGATATGGGTACTTGGAACCAAACTCAATTACTCTGGAAGATCAGCAAGTGTTTCTAATCACTGAGCAATCTCTTCAGCCCCCAGAGGTTTATTTGGAGAAATCAGTACACACAACTCAGAAATCCAATGTCCTGGGCTAAGGCCCCAGGCAAGTGCATGCCGCAGTTAGACTCCATATTTGGCTAGTAGAAATTTCCTTTTGCTTAGAGATCAGCCCTTTTCATCTCACTGATTGGCTAGATACACCCATAACGTGGAAGGCAACTCGCTTTCCTCAAGGTCCAATGATTTAACTCAGATCTCACCTCCCAAACACTCACAGAAACACATTCTGCCAATTCCTTATTTGAACCTGGGCTGGCCACACCCTCCCCATGGTGCCCCTTGCTCATGTGGCTATTCCAAGTGCCTTCCTTGAAGGCTGTCGACTGTCAGCAGCAGCACTGCATACTTCTCTGCCTTGCTCTGGCTTCAAGAGCAACATCCCCCAGATTGTTTTGTACTCAGTTTCAAATAGTTAAGAGAGGAGAATTAAAGTCATGTAGCACCGAAGTCCAAGCAGAGATGCCAGGAAGGTGCAAACTGGAGGACCAGGACAAGATGACAGCTGGGAGACGCAGAAGGGAGGTTCAGAAGTTGCCCCAAGACCACGATCCTGGCCCAGGTGCTTTCTTCTCACACCCTCACTTCTCATGCTCAGCCCTGCCTTCTGAACCAGTTTGGGGCATTGTTGTCTCTTATGATGAGAAGATGCCTTAACCTCTTCCTCTTTCCACTTGCCATCTCTCGGAAGTGTCCTCTCTTTGGCCACCAGAACAAAGCGCAGGCTCCCAGAATAATTTTCAAGGGTTTTTTTTGTTTGTTTGCTTGGTTGGTGTTTTGTTTTGTTTTGTTTTGTTTTTGCCTTAGACAAATACACCTTCTCAGCCTTGCTCAGCATCCCATTGCCCTGCATTCAACATCCGGGTTCTAGCCAAACTACTTCCTCCTCTTCCTCTCTCTCCCTCCTCCCTCCACTCCTCCTCTCTCCCACACTCTTCCTTCCCTCATCCCTCCATCTCTCCTCCCCCCTCCTTCCCTCCTCCCTCTTGTCCCTGTATGTGCATGTATCCTGTGTTCTCTCTAACACACACAACACATACATACACACACAACACATACATACATACACACACACACAAATACAACACACACACACAGCATATACACAAACAGCACATACACACACACATACACACACAAATACAACACACAAATACCACACACACATACACACACATACACACACAAATACAACACACAAATACCACACACACATACACACACATACACACACAAATACAACACACACACACATACACACACACACACACACACACACACACACACACATATTGACATGCTTTGAATGGGATTTGAACTCAGGATGCTGTGCTCTAGCACAAGACTGTTAGAGTCAAGAGATTTAATTCATGCTCTCCCTGTGCCTGGCTTTGGCCAAGACCTCATAGCAGACTAGGCAGGGGTGTGAGCCAAAAGAGACTCAATTATCAGCTGGAAGTAGTGAGACTCAGTTCCCAGAATTCCTTCAGAGGGCTGCTCCCAGCCAGTCTTAGGACCTCTGAAAGGTGCCACCACTTCCCACCTCACACAGTCATAGAGAACAAACAACATTGAAACCATAGCACTTGAAGCTACTTCTTAGAAGATCCCTCCCACCAGATCCTTGAGATGACCTGCTATAAAATGTCACCTCCTGGCTTCCACTCCACTCCAGGCTGAATCGCTCCATACCCCGACTTTTCACAGAACAGTTTGGTTCACCAAGAGGGACAGTGGGCCAGGACATCAGCAAATGACCTAAAAGTAAGAGTGTATCTGGACGAATGCCTAGTTATAAAATGAGAAGTGGGAAGATCTTTGTACCTTCCATTTCCTCACTTGCAGCCTAGAGGAAATGATAATACTTACCTTTCAGGGCTCTGAAGAGAATCAGTTGAGATGATGTATGTGAAGAACCCAGTACACTAAGCAAACGCTTTTCACATTGCGCCCTTTCCTATCTTATGAGCCAGAACCAAGCACTGTGTTGGAAAATGGCCATGTCTGGGCCCATAGCAGCTTAGAGGGTTAGGAATTGATTCTACTCCTCCAGGGCACCCAGAGCTGAGACCCTCACCACATCTCAAGGCTCTTGGTACATAATGACCAGCAAATCCTGCCCACTCCCAACCACACCCACAGTCCTGCACAAACCCCAAGCAATGATAGGGAATAATGAGTGACAAAGCCCAGCTCGTTCTCAGTGGAATTTTCCACAGGCGACTCCATTAAATGTTATCACCATACTGTGTCATTCAATATTTTAATGTATTTGTTTGTTTGTCGCCCCCCCCCCCAATTTCTAGCAGTCAGACTCAGCAGAGATTATACATTCCAAAGGGGAGGGGAACCTTTTTCTCCTTTTTATTTTTATCAACAGTGGTTTGAGTTTCCTTAGAATGAGAGGCTTCTTCCAGCACCCTTTGCCGGAAGAAGATGATGTTTACACACTCAGAGCAAGGGGGACTTGGGACGGCAGCCTCCACAGCTCCTGTAAAGTGGGAAGGTGGTTCCTTTTAGCAAGGATGCCTATACTGACAGGGCTTAGCCACCTCCATAGGTTTCCCCATATGGGGACATGCTGAGGAGCTTCAGAACTGCACAAGTGGCAGTTAGGTGGCTAGCTGAGAATTGTAACAAACTCTGCAGCTCAACAAGCTTTACCAGCACACTACCCTCTAATAGCTCTGTTCCCTTACAGTAAAACCCCTCAACAGGGCCACACTTCCTACTTCAAGGTACTTGCTTCCCCCCTCCCCCATAGACACCGTTTTACACTCATATTGTGCCCAGCTTAGTTCCGATGCCAACACATCAGGCATGGTAAACACAGTTATCCAACATATTCTCGGTCACATTACCTATTTCAGTTCCCTTATTGGAGCAACCTGGCATGTCCATCTCTGTGTGGTGTAGCAGACCCTTGTCTATCTGCACATGCTGTTCCTCGCACAGAATTAGTGCTCAGCAGGCTTCAGTAGACATTTGTTGAGTAAATAAGTAAACTAAATGTATTTATTTATTTATGGTTGAAACAGGGTTTCCTACCATTCACACTGGACTTGAACTCACCCTGGAGCCAAGGACAACCTTGAACTCCTGATCTTCCAGCCTCCTCCCAAGTGCTGGGATTACAGGTATGCACACCACACCTGATTTTCTCTTCCCTTCCCTCCCTCAATTCAGGCCTGACCCAAGCTCTTTATATCAGAATGCCTAGGAAAGGCCTCAGGAGCTGATTCTCTCAGGCTTCCAGTCCTTGAGGTGTAACAAAGCCCAGCACAGCACACTTGCCTAAAACAAGAAACTGTTCTCTCTGTGGATTGACATGGTTCTTATGCTGCTCTCGACTGAGCCTGCTCTGCGTTCACCTGACAGTTCTAGGCCAGCTGAGCATCCCAGCTGAGCATCCCTCTCCAGACACACTGTTGTCTTATGCATCTGTGCAGTGCAGTGGGAGCACCAGGGGCATGTAGAGAGAACTCAAACTACAAAGCTCCTGGACCAGCATCCTGGAACAGAGTATATGCTCTGCCTCCCATTGCACAGGGGCCTTGGCCAAACTGTCACAGTCATTTTGAAACATCCATCCTTCCTAATCACTAAATTGTAGAACCAGCCTTACTGTGCCTATACTCTGTGAAAGACCACGATCATTCAAAAAGATCAGATGGCCTGGGTCGAAAGAATTGACTCAGCAGTTAAAAGCACTGGCTGACCTTCCTGAAGACCTGAGTGTGAGTCCTACCACTCACACAGTGACTCACAACAATCTGTAACTCCAGTTCCAGGCTATCCAATACTCTTTTCTGGTCTCCATGGACACCACACACACACACACACACACACACACACACACACACACACACACACACAATGTAAAGATATACATCCAGGTAGAACAGTGTGTGTGTGTATCCTAATAACTTAAAAAAATGTCAGATGACCTCAGAAATTTTCAGAGCTTTCAACCAGCTGAGTTCTTTTTAACAGTGCATATTCCCTGGGTACTCAGGTAAGGAAACGGCCTCTTCCGGAACAGTCCTCTAATGGTATCCTACAGAAGACAGAAAAGAAATGGGCAGATTCTCGCCAAATCCATTTCCACCAACACATTAGTGCCCATACAAGTTACAGAGCGTCACGGGAGGCACTAATTGTGTGTGGACAGTGGCCTCACTCATAATGGGGAGGTAAGTCTGCAGATCACTGGGGACAAAGGGAGCCTAGATTTGATGTGACTAAAGCAGGAAGTGTGGATGGATTCGAAGCCCAGGAGTAGAGACACAGGATCCAACTTGCACTTCTTACAAATGACCTGGGCTGGTTTGTCAATAGCACAAAGGAAAAGTGTCCTTAGAGACGGACTGACTTGGTACAAGGGGACTTGGTGAATATAACCCTAGTGAGCAGAGGGTATACAAAGCTTACCCTACTGCCTTTCACTGGCCTGGCCAAAGCTTTCTCTGTTGCCCATGCCTCTCTGAGGTGACTAGGGTCCCTTAGGGTTACAGAGGATGAAGTGGGCTTACAAATGGAGACACTTGCCCAGTGCTTACCACAGACCTCCTCTGTAGAGGGGACAATGGCAGGCAAGGTGGCTGTGCCAGGCACTGGGGCAGCAGCCCAGCAGAGGGAGTACCCTGAGCTGACTGAGCTCCACCCATTTTTAGTTCTCAGACCTCTGCCTTTCCAGGTCCCAGGATCCTCCAAGATTTTCTCCCAAAACTTGTTCTCTCACACTTTGTAAGCCTGAAGCGGTCAGGTCCTTGGGGTTCAGGTGAGGCATTCATCTGATTTCTGGCTTAGCGTTCTCAAACCAGAGTGGATCGTAGCTAGGCATGCTCTCTCACACCATTAGTGCGCACACAGGTGGGCAGGGTCTCAGGTCAGGGAGCTGCCCAGGGTGAGGGCAGGAGGAAGCCGTGGTGGGTAGGGGGGGGGGGCGGGGGCGGGGGCGGGGACTGATAGGTAACCCTGTGAAAAGAAAGACAAGACAGAAAATGTCCAGAGAAGAAAAGGGGGTAGAAGAGGCGGGGGAGGGGGGGGAGAAGGAGGAGGAAGAAAGTGCAAATGGGGGGAGGGGATGAATATGGGAGAAAATACTGAGAGAAGGAGCGGCTTTCGGAATAAGGAGGAGCGAGCTGGGGGCGGGGACGAGGAAGTGGGTGTTAGGCGCAACCAGCAGCTCCATCCCGCCCTGGTCAGTAGAGATGCGCGAACCCAGGCGACCCAGCACCAGGTAAGGTGAGGTGGCCGCCGCCTCCCGGGAGGCATCTCCTCCGGATGGACTGGGATGCGGGTGGGTGGCGCGATGACCAGACTGCGTGGCCGCTTTGGCTGCCTGCTCCAGAATCCTGGGGTGCATTGTGACCCCGTGCCCGGTTCGACCTCAGGTTGAGCTGCTAACTGCACCTGACCTTGAGCTGGTGCCTTTACCTCGCTGTCCCTCACGTGACCCTCGAGGATCATACCCACCACAAAGGGGCCTTAAGAGCTAGGTTTGCAGCCCCATCCCGCGGGATGTCGGGCAGCCTCGCGTGCCCCCTACTAGCTAGGGTGGATTTGAAAGCTTACCTGCACCTAAAGGCTTGCTTTGTCTCTTGGTCTGGGTGTTGGCGGGCTGCATTGCTCCCTTGATGTATGTGTGGAGCTTGGAGAGACTTTTGGATCACGGTGCTCCAGTGAAGAGTCTGGGGCCCACCGGAAGGAGGCTCTGTAGTTTCTCAAGAACGGGTCTCCTTGCCTATGTCCTCCTGGGATGCTGCCCCGTGAGAGTCAGGTACCCTTACCAAGTATTGCCTTTGGGGAAGGAAGGAAGGAAAGAAGGAAGGAAGGAAGGAAGGAAGGAAGGAAGGAAGGAAGGAAGGAAGGAAGGAAGGAAGGAAGGAAGGAAGGAAGGAAGGAAGGAAGGAAGGTAGGTCATGGCTCAGTGTCCCACAGAAGGCTGATACCAGGCTAACACGTCTGTGTAGCTGACTCCTTTCCATGTTGTATCACCATGTCCGAGTCAATCTCCCCCCCCTTTAGTCTCAGCCTAGACGGTCCCCTGGGCTCTGAAGCAGGAACATACCCTCTGTAATTTGCAATAACTGCATTGTCTCAGATCTGTATTGTCCAACTACCATGAAGTGAAGAAAACCTCAGAATTGGAGGGACAAGGTAGAAGACAAAAATCTGGTGACAGATCCAATCTGGCAAGTACTTTTAAAGACACCATCTCCAGAAGATCCGGAGGCCCTCCCAGCTGTCAAGTCCCTGGGGAAAACAAACCCAGCTGTGTGGTCCCACTCCACCAACGCCCCAAAGGAGCAGAAGCAGGATTAAGCTGCAATCTGAAGGATTTAGCTCATCCTTTGGGAGAGAGAGATATCTCTGATAATGGGGTAAGGGTCTTGGCAAGCCAAAAAGGTTCTTTGCCAAAAATGTTTTTAAAACAAAAGTACATTCACAGGAAATCATGGGGATGAGAACAAAGATTCTATCAATCTTCGAGATAATCATCAGAAATCAGAGAGGGCTTGAACGTCCTACAATAGGAGCTGACACATGTTTACTAAAAGCAGAGATTTGAATGGATGGAAACAGCCTTATCCATTGCAGATACAGATATGGCATGTTCCCAGCTTGGTGGCAAAGGTTTAGGGAATGGGGGAGGAGAATCAAAAGAAGGCTAACAGTGTTTGTCCAGAGTGGCAGGGATGGGGGTGGGGTTGTCCCTTGGGCTTTCCTGATTTATGCAAGGAGCACATACTTCAAGAATCAGCATACAGACCTCTGTGGTTTCCAGGGCTGTGGTGATGCTGAAGGGAAGGAGCAAACTAAAGAGGTCTTTTGGTATGTGTCTGTGAATGGCACCCCGCTCCTGAGGCTTTCAGGTCCTCTGGAGACTATGTCCTTAAAAGCAGGGTTTGAAAGTTTGACCTTGTCACTATTTCTTGTTTGTTTGTTCCTTATCTCCTGACTGCCAGCCATCCCCAGTTCTCATATACCCTTTATCTCACCGTGAGTTGGATAATACAGATCTGAGAATGTCACCCCCCTCCCTGCTCAAAAATAGGACCAGAGTCTGGCATGCATGGTTCTTCTGTGCTTCATACACCTTCCCAGGGACTCCTGAAAGTGGACGCTATGGAAACTACCTCCCCTGTGTTTTTTTTTACCAGTCCCTGCACAAAGCTAGTATGCACGTTCTTGTCAGTGACAGAACACGTACACACCTGTGTGGAGACCTGTCAATGCCGTAATTACTAATGCCAACAGCACTTGGCACTCTGTGCTCTCCAGCACCTAAGTGGCCATACCATGGCCCTGTAGAAGTGATGCCCAGGCCCACACAGGTTGTAAATGGCTCCCCTGTGGCCACAAAAAGATAAGCTTTGTGCTGGATGCCAGGGACCCAACATAAAGCACCTTCTCTACAGGGAATGCACAGAATGGCAACAGTATCCCTGGAGCCCATATTGGAGAATTTAGGAAACTGGAGACCTCAGGGTGAGATACATACTCAGGTGATTCTGCAAGAGTCCCCAGCAGGGCAGGTGGTGCTTGACTGAATGATCTTGCACTCGGGGGACCTTTTCAATAACTGCAAACTTTTTGAATGTCCCAGCATCAGGAGGGATGCTCTGGCATCTAGGTAGAGACCAGGGACAGTGGTGAATAGTCCATGGTGCATTCCCAGTCCTTCAGCAAAGAATGACCCTGCCCCAAATGTGGATGTTGCTGGGGTGGAAGAGATCACTCCTAAATAAGGATCAGTATGTGCAAGATGTCCACAGATAGACCCTCAGTGCCCCTTGAGTGCTGGCCACCACACCCAGTGTCTACTCTGCTGACTGCCTGGTTCACATGCTTCCAATCTACGCCTCCAGAAACCAGGGTAATCTTTTTTTTTTTTTAACTATAAAATTTTATACTATAAAATCTACCCACTTAAACTGTACAAGTTGAGGGCTTAATTTTTGACTCTGAAAGTATGTACTCTAAACCTTCCCCATACTAATCATATAGATTGCTAGTACTGGTATATATAACCAATTATCAAATTTTAAAAACACCTTCATCATCACTGAAATAAGCCTGTACCCCTTAGTGGTCACTATCTCCTCCACTCCTCACCTAATCTCCATCCAGACTCAGCCACTAATCTACTTTCTTCTTCTATAGACCTGTCTGTCTGGACATCTCAGATAAATACTCTCACATGTGATTCTTTGTGCCTGGCTTCTTCTACCTTGTGAAATGTTTTCATGGTCCATCCTGCCGGAACATGTATCAGCACTGCATGCCTTTTTAGAGCTGACTAATATTCCATATGGGTTTGAGTTCCCCTGAATTCCTTTGTTCCTGTTGTTCAAATATTCCTGCCCAAACATTCAGATAAACCTTCTCACATCACTCTCTTCCTTAGACTGCACGACAAACTCCACAGATGTCTGTCTACCATGCCCTTGGCTGTGTCTCTCCTTTCTCTGCTGGCTTCAAAACAAGCTCACTCCTTCTCCAGTCTTTGCACATTTCCTATACCCGTGTTGCTCTGGGGGTAGCCTCGTAGACGCCCTCTCTGGTGTCTCAACCTCCAGGTTAGCCTGAACTTCCTAGCACATCTCAAACTTTCCTTTGATCATTCTTTCCTACCTGATAGAATCACGATGAACTGTTTTAGGTATGAATACACATTTCCTCCCTCCCTGAGCAGGTAAATTTTCCTCTCTGGACCTCTGTGGAAAAGCCACAGGGGCCTACCACTGGCTGATCGCAGAGGGGTTTTCCAACTCAACCCTTATTTGACAGTTAGTGAGGAGGGTGTGGTCCTGGGTACAAGGAGAGAAGGAAGGCTAGCAAGGCCCATGTTGGTCATGCATTGGAGTGAGCAGAAAAGAAAATTGCTACCAGACTCATGGGAGCATTCTCCTGAAGGACATGGAATCGTTGGCCTGGTTTCTACCCTCAAAAAAACAGCAGGGTGATCATAAATACTTCTAGCTCCGTTAAAAGCCAAATGTCACGGTCACTGCCCACTGTAAAACTGCCCACTTCTGATAGAATGACCTCCAAACTTCCAAGCCCTCTGAGCACCAGTGCTATTTATTCTTTCATTGAGTAATTTGGGAAACACTCTCCAAGGTTTCCATGTGTCCAGTCCTGAGCAGTTCTCAGAAGACAGAGATGGGCGAATGTGACACCTGCCCAAGGATGCCTGTTTAACAGGGAAGATGGTGATGGTGACACCAAGGGACAGTGCAGCCCTTCAGCCATGTGCAGCACTCACCCTTGGAGACTCGAGCACACGCTCTTCGGAGGAAGTCATCTCTAAAGATTTCCAAAACTGTGTGGAGGTTATGTGAGTGCAAAGAGAGGGTGGGTATTCCAGGTGGAGATAGAGAAGGCCCAGAGGCACGGGGCTACAGAGCTTCCAGGGGGTCGTAGGGCAGTTAGAACAGCTAGGCTTCATCTGAGGTCCACGGTAGAAGGGTGTGGGGAGTAGATCCTTCACTGCTAAGTAGGTTGTGGGAGCCACATGGGAGTCTAGGCTCCCACAGAAGTAGTCAGGTTTGAATTTTCCAAAATGTCATTCCTCAAGATAGTGTAGAGGAAGGTGGGCGTGAGAAGATCACAGACCTGGTACCCACTGAGGATGCCCTAGTCCTTGAGCAGCGATGAGGGCCAGATACCACAGCCAGAGAAAGGAATATGTTTAGAAGCAGCTTGGTATGGGGAAAACGAGAGGAAGAATTGTGGTTGAAGAGCAACCGCCAGGGGAGCAGACCAGGCTCCTGGGGGGCTTTGCTGCAGAGAAGGAGGAGGAGGCCCACCCTAATGGGAACTGGCATCTGAACACAAGATTCCAGATTTTTGAAGATGGAGGATTAAAGGAAGCCAGACAAGGTAGTCCAGACCCAGGCATCTGGATGGCAAAGAAACAGGAATGTAGAGAACAAAGATGATTGAAATCTGGGAACCTGAAGACCATACACTGTGAGAGAAAAGGGGGGAGGTGGGGGCTGAGGCCTCATCACAGCCAAGAGCAGGAGGCCCAGCTGCAGAGCTACTATGAGTTGTTTTCAGAAGCAAAACTACTCATTACCCAGGAGAAAGCCCATGGCTAGAGTCAGGCATCTCTTGTCTCAGCTCCCACGCCCAGAGAGGAGCATATGCTATCTTGCTACTCTAACAGAGGAGGACATCAGACTCCCCCAGACTACTGCCAATGAATCATCCCAATCTGAAGGGAAATGATGCTCAAGCAATAATGACCTCTGGAAAGGCATTTAGAAAAGGGAGGTGTCAGCCAGGGAGCCTTCCAGACTCTGCAGGACACCGAAGGACGTGCAGAGATCATGTGTCCAGGGGACTTTCACACAGCCCACAAGATGTTTGTTTTTTTGAATGAGCCAAATGTTTCATGTTTTACTAGCAGATATTAATTATGCATAAGAATGAGTTTATTATGACTTTCCCATGCATGTGCATGCTGTATTTTAATTACACACGCACACCCATTCTCCCCTTTCTGGTGCCCTTCCCATCTTCACTCACGCCCTTTCTTTTTCTGACTCACATTTGTGTTTGGGATCTCTCTCTCTCTCTCTCTCTCTCTCTCTCTCTCTCTCTCTCTCTCTGTGTGTGTGTGTGTGTGTGTGTGTGTAGTGCGTGCACACACACACATTCATGTCCCAGTGGTTTTCACTGTGTTCTTTATAGGAGCATGGGTAAGGGTTTGTTTACAGGGAAAGTTTACCAGGGACTATCCCACTGTTTCTTCATACCAAGTAACATTAACTGTGCATATGTTCTGGGAGATGTGAAGCCCTGTGAGCCCCTTCCATGACCGACAGTCATCGATGCACTCAGTCTTGTATCAATAAATACATCACCAGTGCAATGGCCACACCACGGCTGGTTCAGTGCTCCACACCCCCCACTCTTCCCATCCCCTGCCTTGGGCTCTTGCATTCTTTCTAAAATGCACCTTTTCTTCTAAGATGCACCGTGAGCCTGTGGAGAGGTATAAACATCTCCTTTACGGTTGGACATTTATCACTTGTTTATTCTCGGTATTTTGACGTTTTGAGTCTCTGCACTGTCAGGCACTACAAAAAGAAACCACTCTGCAGGGCTGACAGTAGCACTTGTCTATGGGCCTGAACGTAGCCATGTGGAAGCATTTGGACGGGCACATCCTGCCCATTTAGCAAGATTAAAGCAATTGCTTTTTCATTGCGGCTTACGCCTTCCCCAGCCATAGGCTGAAGGTGGGTGTATAGTATAGAAGTGAATTGCCTCCCGTAGAGTAGGCATCTAATCTAATCACAAGTCTGTTAGCTACCCTTGTAACAGTCTTGCTTCTGTTGCTCCAGTGAACTCATCTTGCCTGGCTGGTTATATTGTACACAGGATCCACAACTGAAAGGGTGTTAATGGCAAGTCTCCCCCTGTGACCTGCACAGCACCTACCACTTAGGGCTAACAAGGCGGGGAGAAAATTTCCAGACCAATTTCAGCTTGATTTCTCTGTGTCCTGCAATCGAGGCATGTGTGAGCCAACATTTTTTAAAAGGAGAATTCACTGGAAATTAAGGCATCTTGTTTTAAAGCCAAAAGATTTGAATTCACATCCAGCATTCTAGCTTCTTTTGAAAAATGTAATGAGTTGGCTCTGGGCTCAGAGTGGCCATGGCTATTTAGTGGCCACCTCTCTGGATATGACATTACCTGCCCCCAACACACACAGTGGATGTTAAGGTCCACAGCCCCCACACAGCCTGTGTGGATTCTATGAACAAAAGGATTAAAGTTAACCTTGGACAGGACTGATGAGGTTTCATCACGCAACTCAGAGCATCACGCCATTTTTCTGCTGATTGTTTTTGAGACAGGTTATCTAATCCAGTATGGCCTCAGATTTGCAATTCTCCTGCTTAAGGCCTCCAAATACTGGGGTTGCAGGTGCACACTACCATTCCTGGAATGACAGGCGACTAAAAACTTGAAACTTATTTACTTCTTGAATTTCTCATTAAGATCTTCAGGCTGTGGATGATCACAGAGTTGAAACTATTACAGATAAAAGAACTTATTGTATTTTATTTAAATTTTTATTATATTCATGTTACATATGTATTCAGATCCCCCCCCCCAAACAGGAACAAGCATATGCTATCCTGTATTGCATGCTTTGGTTTTTATCTGTTAGCATTAACTCTCGATGAAGAAAGAAGGTAATAACTGGTATATATAACAATCCCCTCAAAAGTTATTACAATCTTATCTTTATAGGCATTAGTGATGGTGTTCTGCTCTGTTGCACACAGATGATAGGTGTTCATAGAATTATCACACATTATTTGAATCCTGATGAGTTTTTTTTTAAATGTAATTATCGGCATTTCCCCTTATTATTTATAGTTTCCATTATGTGATGATAATAGCTATGGCATTTCTGGTGTAACATGATCGACTCAACTACTCTTCAAGTTCCAAGCATCAAAAATTACTTTCAACATTCAGGCCATTTTCAAAAGGACAGAATATTCTATGACTGAGTGGGCACGTCTAGAGAGTCAGGTGTCTAGGCCAGAAGCATGTTTTCTGGCCTTCTGGGGTGGGATCTGGGTAGATCAGAAGTGGGAGGGATGAGAGAGTGTGGGAGAATACTCTTGTAACACTGTAAATATTCGTCACTTCTACTGGTTTAATAAGACGCTGATTAGCCAGAAGCTAGAGGTGGGGTGACCAGACTAGGAGAATTCTGGGAATCAGAAGAGCAGAATGGCAGATGCCAGAGAGATATGGAGGAAGCAGGATGAGAATGCTGCACTGAGGAAAAAGGTACCAAGCCACATGGCTAAGCATCAATAGAATCATGGGTTAGTTTAAGTGTAAGAGCCAGCAAGTAATAAGCCTAAGCCATAGGCCAAACAGTTTATAATTAATACAAGCCTTTGTATGATAATTCGGCCAGGCAGAACAGAGAAACTTCTCGCTACAAAAGAGGTGCTAAGTAGAAAACAAGATGAAAACCCAGAGGAGAAACAACAAAATCGGATGCAGATAAGAATCTAGAGAAAGGCAGGCACCCAGGGAGCAACCCACAGCACTGACGCACTAGTATGAGCTCAGAGATAATGAGGTTTGAGATGCAGATGCTCCCTGACTCCTTAAAAGTCACATGATGTAGCGGTTTGAATAAGAATGGCCCTCGTAGGATCGAATATTAGAATGCTTCATCATCAGAGAGTGGCATTATTTGTTAATGATTAAGAGGTGTGGTCTTGCTAGAGTGGGTGTGACCTTGTTGGAGGTTTTGAGGTTTCAAAAGCCCAAGCCACACCCAGTAGTTCTCTCTTCCTGCTGCTTATAGATCCAAATGTAGAATACTCAGCTACTTCTCCAGCACCACGTCTGCCTGTGTACCGCCATGGTGTGTGCCGTGTTCTCCACCATGCTCTCACCATGACGTTGATAAAATAAACCTCTGAAACTATAAACCAGCCCAAGTTAAATGCTTGCTCTTAAAAACAGTACCTTGTTATGTTATCTCTTCAAGCGGTAGAACACTGACTAGGACAGATGATGTTGCCCAAGGCCCCCCTTCTGTTCTTCTAGGTGACAGGTGTGAGGTAGGGAGACCTGAGCATCCAGAGAGAAGGTGAAGGTCCTGGGGAGTCTTGCTCTTAACCCTTAACCAAGAATCCCTCTAACATCTTTTGAGGTCAGGATTATCTCACCCCTTTTCAGGAAGGGAAACAGAAGCTGCATACAAAGCCACTGCCCCACATTACCACACCTGGTCTATCTACATCCTGCCCAGAGGCCCAGAGAGCATGCTTCTGGCCTAGACACCTGACATCCTGGGTACCCCTAGCTTTGTGACTGGAGCCCTCAGAACTACAGGAAAGATGTTATCTTCATCTGGGGCCTGAGGCTCACTGAGAATGAGGTAGAGTAGGAAGAAAGCTGTGGCCCAGCCAGTTAAAGCTGTGTGGCTCCTGAAGCAGAGTACACATGCAATGTGTCCACAATGGATTATTAGGAAGGAGGCAACAGGGCCATGGGCAGAGCTGTCTATGTCCCAGAGAGGGGATGGAGAAGCAGAGGAGATGATTTTTCTCCAATGAGGGAATATGAGGCTGGTCTCCCCCTAGGCTGTCTGTGTAGGCTGCTCTAAGGAGGCTGCCCCATGTCTGCATTCTTATTACACACATTTGAAGGACATGCAGTGGCAGAGAGGCAAGGAGATTCCCTCCCATCCCTTCTCAGATGCTGTAGTGTGTGTCATTTTGTAACTTTCTCAATGTCTGTCGTCCACATGACACCAAGTCATGAGCCTCATCTGCCCATCTGAGTATTTTTAAATAAATTGGTATTTATTTTAAGTCTGAGTATTTTAAAATGGAGCAAATCGGGGAGCAGTGTGGCAAAGTTTAAAGGAAGAGTTCTTGTCAAGTATTCCTGAGGGCTTAGGCTCCATCCCTGTCACCATTGTTACCAGAACGATTTCCTACTAACGAATCCAGGCTTCATTTTTATTTGATGGGCACATATTACCTTTCCATTACTACAGCCAATAGAATTCCAGAAGAAACTTAATTTGTTATAATAACCAATCTACCTCCAAGTTTTCCTGATTGAGTCTTCTGCTTCAGGCCACAACTGTGTCCAAAGGAGACCCATGCATCCCTAACAGGACCCTCTTAACATTTCTAAAAGGCGTTAGCGCTCCACCAGGGGAGTCGGCCTCATCTGCCCCTGACCTGAGCTGCAGAACCCTGAAAATGTCGGGGTTATCTAAATGGGTAGGGACTTTCTAAGCAGCCTCATTTTCACAAACGGGGGAACTGCTACCTCAAAATGGCAAATGCCAGCCTCTCAGAGACCAAGCAGCTGACATTCCTGCCTGGTAGATGTGCTCCAGGTGACCCCCAGCATGCGAACAGACCCAAAGCCGGCCAATGGGGATGTGGCGCTGCAATGTTTTCTAAAGACACCAGTCATCATCCTTCATCTCTGACAACTGGAAAGTTAGCAGTCCAACCCAGAGAACGCCACAGAAGAGCCTAGCCTCCCGTAGACAAACTCAAGATGCTCCCCTCATCCTCCAGCTCAAACTTCATCCAGCACAAAGCCTGTCTTAACAAATGAGGCCCCACCTCATGAGATTTCCTGAGGTCTGCTCTAGACATGTGTTCTGCTCCTTGTAAACTAAAAAAATTACAAAGCCAAGCCACAGCAAGTCAGAAACTAACTCTAACTAGAAATGTAGATTTTTTTCCCATTATGTCTCCTGATTATAAAAGTGGGCGTTTAAAAATTGTAAGGTTGTTTCAGCTCAATAACACTCTTCAGTAGACTGAACTATGTGTACCCACGGGCTTACCTTTTGCACACAAAAATTAACACATGCATGTCACTGAAGGGCCTGGGGACACTAGCACTGTCTTTGAGGTAATCAAGGAAAGGTGGTCTGTACATGTATGTAGGATACTGGACAGAGATTCCTGCACACTCAGTGATCATTCAGCTATTTCCTGTCTTCAGTCTGGAATTAGATGATGCCCAGATCCCATGAACCTAGCTCTTACCTCCGGTATCCCTTCTCCCTCACCCCATGATTTCCTTGATACCACAGGGACCCTTTGAGAGTCTACACTGTTCACAGTGGATGTCAGGATCCAGTGTGCCTCTGGCCAAAAACATGCCACATCTGGACTGCAAAAACTTTGTCAGGCTTGAAGCATGAACCTAATTAGTCTCTTATCAAAAGGTAAAGAAAGAAAGAAAGAAAGAAAGAAAGAAAGAAAGAAAGAAAGAAAGAAAGAAAGAAAGAAAGAAAGAAAGAAAGAAAGAAAGAAAGAAAGAAAGAAAGAAAGAAAGAGAGGGGGGGAGGGAGGGAGGGAGGGAGGGAGGGAGGGAGGGAGGGAGGGAAGGAAGGAAGGAAGGAAGGAAGGAAGGAAGGAAGGAAGGAAGGAAGGAAGGAAGGAAGGAAGGAAGGAAGGAAGGAAGGAAGGAAGAAGAAAACAGGAATCAGATATGGGGGTAATAACCTGAAAGATCAGAGAAGCAGTATAGCAGCCACTAAAAACTTCTTACCTCTCCAGATCCTCTGACAGAAAGGGGCAGAGATCCTGTCTCTGCCCTGCCTTATCACTTCTTCTCTCCACCTCCTGAGTGCTGGGATTAAAGGTGTGAGTCCCCAGCACCTGGCCTCTGTGGCTAACTCATAGCTAGGTCCACCCTTTGATCGCCAGGCAAGGTTTACTTGTCAGAACACAAACAGAATATCACAGGCTTGCTTTGCCAAACCCTATCTGGGCACAGACCTGGCAGTGTTTCTGATCTCACCTGTGACTGAAACTTGTTGTGACCAGAAGCCTCTGAGAACTTGGAATCATTATCAGAAGAACCACCAAGAGCTTATCAGGCTCATGAGCCCTGTGTGGGTTTGGTCTCCTCGGCAGAGTGGAATCTTACAATTCTCCCTTGGCCTGATGTCTCAGGAAACTTTCCCCCATGTATTATACATTTAAGTGCGACTCTGTCTTGCCTCCAGAATACATTTCTAGCTCTGCAATGGTCTGTCCCTCCCACTTGGCCTTACCCTCCTCCCTCACTATTATTTCCACAATTAGGGGGCTGTCACTAAATTAATTGAGTACCAAAGTGACCCCTTCCAGCATGGGCTCCCCTTCCTGTCTGACCTTCTCCCCTTCACAGCCACTCTACCTTCCAATCCCAACACAGGCCCATGTAGCCTGCCCTGGCCCAGTTCCCAGTCCACAGGCTGTTTTAGACAGATCTGTTTTAGTATCTCTCTGTCTCTCTCCATCTGGTGACCTTGGCAGCTTTCACTCTCAGACAAGGTGAGACTTCAAATAGCTTCTGAAAAAAGGGAAGCAGACAGTAACCATGAGGCATACCATCTGTGGGGGAGCCTCCGTGTTCCTTACACAGCCCTGACTTCCACTTCCCTACACTCAGCAGTGTGTTATAATGTGCTACTTACAGATGGGAGCACAGCCTCAGAGAGGTCAACAGCTTTCCCAGCAATGCAATGGAGACATTACTAAGCCAACATCTGACACAGGTCAGGCTGCTGCCTTCCTACTATATGGTGTTGGCTCTCTGGGGAGGGTGAGATAAATCCTCTGGTGTAGAGCAGGCAGCCCTGGGGCTCACCCAACATAGATTCGGGTTGTCAGTGACACACACAACAAAGGCCTAGATGTCTTGTAAACCTTCCTTTGAACATGGAGGGGGGAAAAAAATACCTGTCATATGCTACCACCCACTCTCACCCTCTGGACAGGCCTCTGAGGCTTTAACATTGATTGTGCTTTGCATTTATTATTAGGGTGACCTACGTGTGGGAAAGTGATCCTAATACACACACACACACACACACACACACACACACACACACACACACACACACACACACATATATATATATATATATATATATATATATATATATATATATATATGAAGATTAGACAATTTCCTTTGCAAACATCCAACCAATCAAGGGGAAAAATGAGAGATAAAAAAATATAGACGTGGTATTTTGTAAATTTATCAAGGATCATGATGGGT
Source organism: Phyllotis vaccarum (assembly GCA_033318265.1). Taxonomy (NCBI): domain Eukaryota; kingdom Metazoa; phylum Chordata; class Mammalia; order Rodentia; family Cricetidae; genus Phyllotis; species Phyllotis vaccarum. Next base: position 57,925,893 of record JARWLC010000011.1, read on the forward strand.
AAAGAAGTGAAGGTTGGGAAGCAGGGAGAGGGTGAGATATAAGGAGCTGAATTCCAAGAGGGGCTGGCTCTTGACAGCCATAACCAGCTGTATGGTCTCAATCAAGGTACCTGGTTTCTCTGTCACATTACAAAATGGGGCGACACTGGTATGCCTGTTCACAATCCACAGTCCTCCTACAGACCTCTGGTTGAGGTCATGGGTGTGGAGAGCTGGAGGAAAGGATGACCTAAGATCGTGGAGCGAGTGTTCTTGGCAAGGGTTAGCTGTTTACTTCTGAAACCTCTAAAATGACCCAGCTTAGTACAAAGCCTTTTCCTGTACAACTAATCTCTATCCTGTTGGAAAGGCAAGACCTTCAAGGAATGAGCTTGGAGGACAGAAGAGATAGGAGAGGCCCAGTCCCTGTGTATGTGGTGCCTGAGGCGATGGTGCTGCTGATTAGGGTGGTGGTGCTGATGGTTGAAATGATGTAGATGTGTGTGTGGGGGGGGTGAGTGATGCAGCCATCTGATAGATCTGAAGGCTGTTTGGAACAGAGATGTAAAGGTCTGGAAGACACGGAGCTCTTTAGGGCTGCTTGTAGAGGAGAATTTGGAGTCCTTCACAGACCTACAAAAAATGCTTACAAATTCACATACATGCGCACAAATTCCAGATCAAAAATACAAGAGAGGAAAAACCAGAAACTGCAAGTGATAGCTTATAACCCGACAACCACAAACACAGCATCTGCCATCTGGTCACATCCACATTGTCCTCTCTGTGGAGTGTCCATAAATTGCAATGCTTCCTCCCCGCCTCCCCAGGGAATATGGTTTTCAACAGAAAGTGTGCAAGGCCTGGACATATCTCTAAATGACTTATTGGGAAACATTTTGTAAGAAAGCGCTCCACCAGTGGAAGTATGTAAGGAGACCAAGCTGTCTCTTGGGGGTGTTATAAAAGGACCTTCCTGAATACTGGGGGATGGCTGTGTTTGGATTCTACCCAGATCTCTCCAATTTGGTTATTTGGAAGACACATAATTCTTTCCTTCTTTCCTTCTTTCCTTCTTTCCTTCCTTCCTTCCTTCCATCTTTCATGCATTTAGAAGAGGTAGAACTCAGTTATTCTGTCTACTCATTTTTTCTGACAAAAACATTTAGAATATGAAACTTGTTGGATATAAGCCAGAAAATCAGAGTCACACCAGTGACCAAATTTGTAGTAGGTTTAACTTCCTCAACCCAGAGCCTGCCCTGAAGGTTTGGTCCCCAGGGTGGCAGGGGATTTGGGCTTCTCTGTCAAAGCAGGGAGTCCTCAGCTTTACTTCCTTGAGGACCAAGGCAGATGTTTTCATTGGCTCGGTCTGGCTCCCATCCATACCCTCTTCCACCAGACCTTCCCTACACCTGTAAGCCAACCCATGTTCATGGAACACTTTGACCAAGATACTTCAATTCCTAATCCATAAAATAGATATGAGCAGTAGCTACGGAGCTGCATTGGAGATGAAATGAGATAGCATATGTAAAGGGAGCTAGAATGTTGCCTAGCACTTGGAAGTGCCTGATAAACGGGGGTGACTATGTGGTGATGATCATTCGAATTGTATTTGGCTACTCCAATTAAGTCTTGATCTCCTATTGCCTGTCAGAGTGTGACATAAAGGAGCTTTTTAGATCTTACACTAGCCAGAGCTCAGTCCAACGGTGTGGAAGCAAGTAGGGGAATTAGCCAGGCAGATGTAGGCAGGAGGATGAGGCCAATGGACCAAGAATTCAAAGTCATTCCCTCCTACATAGTGAGGTTAAGGTCAGCGTGGCCATGAGATTGTATCTCTGAAAAATTAAGGAATGAAAAATATGCTATGCAAAGGCTAGGTGAGGTGGTCATGACAGTAGTGGTGAGTCGGGTGGGCCCCTCCTCAGAGCTGGCACCTGTGCTGAGGTTAATGAATCTGTACCCCCAGAGTAACACAGAGTTGGTGTCAACAGTAAGGAAGGTGACAGAGAGAGGAGAGAAGGATATGGGTTTTGGAGGCAGGACCCATGGGACTGGCCAGTGTTTGGGGGCTGGTGATGAGGGAATGGTAGGGAATTACAAGTAACATCAAAGCAGAGTAGAAAAAAGACGTGGGGACCCACTTCCTGATTTCTGAGTGGCTGTACAAGGAGCAGACACATCTATAGACAGAAACCAGACCAGTGGTGACCGAGGGTCAGAGGGAGGGATCAATAAGGAGTTGGTCTCCTTACAGGCTGCTGTGTTTTGGATGCCAGTAGAGGGGATAATGTGACAAAGGTCCATAAAGCTGCTGGGCTGTGCTCTGAACCAGTGATTGATGCAAATTTCAACTCAAATAGGAAAAAAAAAAAAGTAAAGCAGAAATAATAGTTTTCTCAGACAAACAAAAGCCCAAGGGACCCATGTGTAGCTTAACTACCTTCACACCCCTGTCAGATGTCACTGAAAAGATGTGACAGCTGAGCTGCCTGGATCCTGGATGCACTTGGGAAGGCCATGGATGCTCCACAGACTCTAACCTAAACCATGTTCAAAGCTCTGTGTTCACCTCACCAGCAGTGTAGCTTTAGATAAGCTACTAGCTCTCTCTGAGCCTCAGCTTCACTACCCATCAGGTGGCAAGAACATTCATCCCTGCTGTAAACGTGTTACCGCCTGACCTGTGGTAGGTGACTGGAAATGGTCTCCGTCTAGACCCCAAATCCAAGTCACCACCTCTGATCCATCCATCATACTAGAGAGGCCTCTGTGAACCCAGCACCCTGCTCTGGGATGATGAGAACCTGGCTGAGAGGCAGCAAGGCTCTTGTATACCTGGACCAAGAGCATCAGCTGTAGACCTTTGCCCCACATTCCAGATAACACTGAGATATATTCTCCTTTTAGCCTGTTTGTGTGGGGGCGGGTAACAATATTTTGAGCAAGGTATCATGAGGACAATCCAAAGCCTGAGCTCGTTTTAGGCTCTTGTGACCAGATGAAACAAATGTATGGAATAAAGCCCCTATAAGGCTAGGTCTGCCCACTAACAACAGCCCCCACCAGATGTCTTCCTGCAGTGAAGTCTATGATCAAATGTTTCATCCGCTATGTATGAGGAAGCTGCTGCCAATCTTACTACAAAAAAATTTTGAAAGACTCTTTTGGCCATGATTTTCAGGAAGGAAGAAGCCTGAGCTGCAAACACAGGCAGTCAGACCAAGCGGCCTTTGTCTGCTGAAAAGCTAAATGCGGAGTGGCTAAGAATAGGGTCTGTGGAGGCAGACAGATCTGGGCTCAAATCCTGACTTTTCCTCTTCCTGGTTTTGAGACTCTGGGCAAGTGCTACAACTCCTAAGCTTTGCTTTCTGCCTTTGTAAAGTGAGAAGAATAAAAAATCCCTCACTTGACAAAATTGTGCAAAGAGTAAATATAACAGTGGGTAGCCCCGGGCCAGCCATGAGGTAAACACTCTGGTCTAAACCAGTTCCCAAGAGGACCAGCCTCACTGACTGCTCATGGAGACCTGACGGTCTGTGTGTTATCCGCTCCCCCAATGATCTTGAACTTTTTCAGTGAAGTGTCAATGGCACCCTGCTGCCGTCAGAAATCTAAACCTTCTGAGTGCTCCACCCTCTGCTGCATTTTCCTCCTGACGATCAGCTGGGAAGACTGGCGGGCGCTGGATCTCACAAGTAAAGCAGAGAGTGTGATTTCTACTCTAAGAAAAGAGGAACCTTTGGGGAGCATGTCACAATCAATCACACATATGACGTGGCTGTGAACCTCATGGAGGGAAGGAGTGGCCCCAGGGCTTAGAAGCTTGGAAGCAATAATCTTCTTACAAAGTAGGCCTCTCCATAGTCTATAGCCCTTTTAACTCTGCCTCCATACCCTCCCTTAACATGACATAGTCACCCACTTTTTTTCTGACATGCTGCCCCTTCTACCTGACATTCTCTACCCCTTCCCTTTTCATCATGACAAATCACATGTCTATTAGGTTTTGAGTAGGCAGCATGGAGGATGAGAAGTCTAGAAAGGTCCTCCAAAAAGGGCAATAAAAAGGGAGTCTTCTACTCTGATGTGGCTACCCACCCCTCCCTGAAGGCATGGGTACCCTTCTCTGTTACCTAGAAGCACCCCCATTGGCCCAGGTGTTCTAAACTAGTCTTGCTGATTTATGGCTCCTCACAGTCTTTTGTGTGTACTTTTTTTTTTTTTTTTTTTTTTTTTTTTTTGAGGGGGATGGTTAAGACAGGGTTTCTCTGTGTGACAGCCCTGGCTGTCCTGGAACTCACTCTGTAGACCAGGCTGGTCTTGAACTCAGAGTTCCACCTGCCTCTGCTTCCCAAGTTCTGGGATCAAAGGCATGTGCCACCAAGCCTGGTTTCTTTATACTTTTATGTTCTTTCTAGACTCTGCTAACACACAGGGGAAAGCCCAAAACCAACCTACAGAAGCACAACTACTAGATCAGTTGTAGAGAGCTTTAATGTGGCTCTCACTGGTAATCCCAGCCTCTAGGCCACTGTATCTGGAGGACAGCTTAAGCCATCAATTCAGAGAAAGCCCAGACAATGGAGGGAGAGTCTCATCTCAAAATAAATGAGTAAATAATTAATAATTATAATGATAATGAGTGTTTCTAGGTCCAAGAAAATGCTAGCTTTCTCTAAGTGTGTATTCTGCATGCATACATAAGAAATGCACACATATACTTCCTCATACCCTCATACAACACACTAATTCACATAACGCTCAACACACACATATACTTACACACATACACTCTCATATATACATTCTCATTCTGTTGTTCTCTCTCTCTCGTTCACACACACACACACACACACACACACACACACACACACACACCACACACACACACACACACACTCAGAGCTGCCCTTACTCCAGGGCCAGTGCCTCTGAGTCTCCTTACCTCTCTCAACCCTTACTGCCCATCTCTTGCCTGTGCTGAGTTCCTGGAGAGGAGGGACCTACCACGTCATTTCCATTTGTGTCCCTGGCCCTTGTCTAAGTCTTCTGCACATGAAGCTAAGTCCCAAATCCAGGCTCAAGACATCCCTCCATGTCAGCATTTCCTGACAGTCCCAAGAGGGTGGAGGACACTCCTGAAAAAGTGGCATTATTTCAGCCAGTACCCTGTAAGTCCCAAGTCACCTTGGTAATCACCATATGAGGTGGCAATTCTGAGGCCTGGGAGGCTCTGTTCTTCCATAAAAATGAAAGGCATGGTGCTTCAATAGCAACATGCTTGCTGTGTCTACTTCTGGGTGCTTCTGAGAAGTTGGTTCTGGGGCACTTCTGACCCTCTGCACCCCAGATACATGGAGACCCAGTGACATCAGTGTCTGATCACCTATGGTGATGGGTAGGGACATTCATCAGTGCTTTCTCATACAGACCTATGAGGGACCCCGATGGGTGTCAGGAAAACAAGGTCCAGGAGTCCTGCTCCAGTATCTCAGTTGGAGCATCCTTTCCACACTGTTCCATCCCCTGCTAGATGTCTCCCATCCATCCTGAGTTAAAGAATGCCATCTCTTACCTCAAGCTCTTTGGGAGAGGGGAGGGGAATCTGCTCTCCGTGTGGGGTCTGATTGGTCCCCGTTTTTACTGTTACCTCATTTCCATCTTCCATTGTTCTCTCCTCCTGAAGAGAACTTGGCACAACTGTAATTAAATAAGAAGTCTACCATAGCTTCTACATCTCATCCCTAACCCATAACCTGGACTCCATGTCTGTTATGGTTGTTACTCTGTTCCAAGGCCCCAGCCCAGGGCCTGCACCTGGAAGGCTCTCAGGAAATGTATGGACCCTAATCAAAATGCACTCCATAGTGTGTGGGTCTCTAAGGCTTTCAGTTCCTTTATGCTCATCATGTTCATACACAAGTGAAGACGGAAGTACTGTCATTCTGGGATTCCTTTGTCACACTAAATAGACCACATCAGAAATAGAACTCACGTCTATCAATGTCAGAGTCTTTACTGTTACTTTGTTATGACTCTGTTTCCCAGAGCGCTTTCTAGAATGAGAATCAGACCACTTACATCACAGGGAGGCTACCCAGTGATGAAAACATGCATCGATGAGCCTTAACTGACGCCCGCCCCCACTGCCTGTGTATCAAGCCTGGCTTCCCCCATGCTCATGCTAGTGCTGAAAGCACGTGTCCCACAGAAGGGAAAACTATACTTCCTACTGAGGACAAAGCACCGAGCCCAGCTTCATCCAGTGGGACTGGCCCAGCCTGGCCCAGCCCATCTGCTTTCCTAGTCACTTTCCTCTGGCATTTTCCCTGGATTAGTAGCAGTGAGGTGGAAGTTGGGGCATCAGATCAACCTAGACCCTCCCCCTGCAACTCTCCAAAAATAATGGAATGTTGTTCCAGACATTTCCTCAGGACAGACAGGGAATTACCCCAGACCATCCTGGGAGGAAAGTTCTCACAGGGTTCTGAAAATTCAAAACTCTGAACAGAAATCATTAGCTAGAGATACGTTAGTAAAATGAGGGGTTTGGAAGATTTTAAAAAAACTACTTCCAAGGACCAGGAGGTGACAGGAGGCTAGGGCTCGGAAAAAGAGTAAGAACATTCTGACAAGAAAGGGCTGGAGGACATGCCAGATAGTGAGAATAGTATATGCAGATGCATGAGGTCACAATGGCCCTGGCACTTTTCAGAAGCAGATAAAATGAATTCTGCCACAGCTGTGTTCCTCAGAATGCTGGGAGGATATGCATCAGGCAGGAAGTGGAATTGAAGACAGTCAGTGAGACCAGATCACAGAGTCCCGAGTGCCCAGCCAAGAGCCTATATTAAGAGACAACAAAGACAGGTCATGGGAGGCAGAGCAGACCTCCCACACAGAGCCCAGCGTGGCTGAGTGCGTGTAACAGGTACCCAAGAGATGCACTGAGACCCAGCCTATGGTTGCTTGTAAGTGCTGCTTATGAAGCCACCTGGGATGAGAGGCACACAATCAGTTTGTTACTAAGGTGTCAGTGGCTGGGGAACACCTGTAGGTAAAACCGGAAGTGTCCCTTTCTGTGTATGTTGGGGGTGTGTTCTGTATGAGTAAATTCAGGAAGCACCGCTTTCAAATGTGTTAAGGCAATTCTGAGAAACCGTTGATAGGAAATACATAAATGCACAACTGAAATTTTTGTGGGCAACTTGTGAGATGGGAAAGGAAATGGCTGAGTGAGTAGAAAATCTTTCTTACACATAAAATGAGATAGAGTAAAATTGCTTAAATTTATATCAAACAAAATATCATGCATATTATTTTTTCAACTGCTTGGGAATATTCAACATTAAACAAACACATTCTCACCTGTCCTTTCAGACACAGTCACCAGGCTCAATGAGCCCCAAAGATGAGCATTAAGGTGGAGAAACAGCATGTAATCACCCCACACTGTACATACTTCTCCCTTTATGTTATCAATGGACAGACAGGTGGACTGATGGATGGATGGGTGGATGGGCAGACAAGCAGACAGACAGATGGATTTATAGTGAGATCCAATGGGCAAGGCCAGTTGAAATCTAATCAAGGGATGAGCACTAAGGGAAAAAACAAAGGAGCTCGAACTGTGTCCCTTCGACAGTTTTCCATACTGACAAAATTCCTGAGGTAAACAGGAAATGCGGTTTAGCGGCTCATAACTCCAGAGGTTTGAGATCTTGACCCCTTGGCTTTGGGCTTGTGGCAACATAACACATCATGGCCAGGAGTACATGGTCAAGAGGTCTCTTCACCTTATGGCAGCCCAGGAGCAAAATAGAAGCAGAAAGGCATTAAGGTCCCGGTAAACCCCTCCAGCCTTCATTAGCTTATTCTAACGTCCAGACCTGCGGACTTTAATGGGGTCCCTGTCACCTGTAGAGAGAGAATGGGGGGAGGGGCGAGAGGCGCTGAAGAATGACCACAAGACATAAATCTTTGTTTAAGTGGTCGATTTTTTTTTATTAATTTTTTATTATTTTTAGGCTACTTATATATATATATATATAATTCTTTAATTAACTCTTGGCTAATAAACTGGCTCCTGACATCCTAATGGCCCTGCCTTCTAAAACTTCTACCACCTCTAGTAACACCTCAGGCTATTGGCCAAGCCTTTGACACGTGGGCCTTTGGAGGCCACTTATCCAAACTGTAACTAAATTTGAATCAAGGCTCTGCCAATTATAAGAGGAGTGACATCAGACATCACTCGGTTCTTTGTTCATACTCTCCTTCAAGCTAAATGCAGATTGTCTCATTCCTGGGGCTGTTCTTAGGACTGTGCTGTGAACAACATCATACAGGCCAGGCCTGTTACACAGGGCAGACTCACTGTAGTCACAGATCATGTTTACAGTCTATGTTTAGAGTTTGCAGCTCATGTTGATCCCATGTTCACCCACTCACAAGTTTGCTAACACAGACACCGTTGTCCATGCATCCTCGGTTACATTGCCTCAGGCTGGGTAACAAGCAAAAGGATTGGTTAAATCTTAAGTGTCCTGTTATAGATTGGAAATTTTAAAAGAAATCAAGAAAAGGGGTCTGGAAAGCTGGCTCAGCGGTTAAGAGCACTGGTTGTTCTTCCAGAGGATCTGGGTTCAATTCCCAGCATCCACATGACAGCTCACAGCTGTCTGTAACTCCAGTTCCATGGGATCTGACACCCTCATACAGACATATAATAAATAAGTAAATCTTTTTTTAAAATCTAAAGAAAGAAATTAAGAAAATGAGGTTATAGAGTGGTTTGTGTGTGTGTGTGTGTGTGTGTGTGTGTGTGTGTGTCTAGCTGTGTCCTGCCTATATACACACAGAGAGACAGGGGAACAGTGTGTGAAAGGTCCCCCTCAAACCAAATGTCACAACAGTTACCTCCTGGGTGTGCAGATTAGGCTGTATGACAACTCAGAGAGTTGGTGCCCCCACCCCGCATCTGGAATGCTGGCTTACCTATGTGAGTATAGAAACATTTTGACAGTTTGAAGGCTTAGGAGCGTGTCTTTTCCACCAGCAGCCAGAGTGACAATGAGGTGTCTATGGACAAAGGATCCACAAGTTAATTATATTGTCCTTTAGGATGGATCGTTCTCCTCATAGGACATGGGGTAGGCTGGACTCAACCCCACAGAGACTCCCCCACTTTTAGAATGCTCACTGAAAACTCTGGGAAGCCTTACACTGAACAGGCAGACAGGGAAGTGGATCCTGGGAAGACTCACAAGGGAAGAATCACAACTGGATATCCCTGGCACCTGGAACACTCCAGCACCCCCAAAGTCCCCAGAGAAGTGATTGTTTTTAAAAAAAAAAAAAAAAAAAGCAGAAGGGATGGAGGGAGGGAGAGAATTTCCAATTATATTGAGAGCTATTTCACTCAGACTTGAAAACTCTTCCAAACATTAACTTGAATACCAGCCCAATGCCAAAATGCCTACAGCCAGCTGTCAAGAAGATGCAGAGAAAAATTATTATCAGAAATAGGGAGCCTCAAAAAAAAAAAAAGTCTATCCTTATTGCTATCCCTCCAAAGTTAATTAAGTGTGGTGGTAAGACCCACACTGTTTGGGCTCTTCATGTAATGAAAAGCTCCTCCAGAATAATACCCAGAGGCTCAGCTCACAAAGCTGAGAGGTTGGGGCAGCTGGAGCAGCAGAGGATGCCAGGAACCCTGATCCCTGCTCCAGCACAGTCATTATTATCAAGAGGGTGCATCTGTATTCAGATTGCAAAGCAGCTCCAGACAAGAGCACAGGAGAGGCAGAAGCTATGTTCTTTGGCGATCTGCTTGCTTCTGAGAGGGTTCCACTGTCATTTAGATTTACACAGTCTTGGTCCTCAGGAGAGCCTGCTGGCTGCTCTCAGAAAAGCCTGGAGGGGCTTATGTAATGGGGCCAACCATGAAACAAGGTCGAACTTGGAACACAGGCTGGAAACACAGGCTGCCACCACTGGAAGCAACTTGTAGAGGTGATCTGGTATCCGGGCATTGTGTGTACAGCTATTGATTGAGTTGTATTTGTAGGAGGGAGGGAAAGGGAGGGATGGAGGCAGCAGAGAAGAGGGAGTGAGGGAATTGGAGGGAAAAGAAATCAGTGAAATGTCTGAGAAGGTGATAGAATTAACTTTCAGCCACATCACGAACAGTTAATACAGCCTTTAGGATTGAGGAATCTATGCACCAGTTGACCTGGAAGTACAAGAGTGTACACAGATAAATACAAACCAATAAAACTTGGACATGAGTGTTGCACACTGAGCAAGAATGGAGTTGACAGATCATGGAGACAGCAGATGACACTATGCCTACCCCTCTGCCTGCTTTTGCACAGGAGACAAGATGCTTTGAAGTAATTGGGAGGGGCGGGATCGAGACAATTTTGTAGCAGAGGAAAGTAATATGAAATTGAGGGTCCCTTGTCCATCACAATGCTTGGCTGGAGCACAGGCCATGTTTTCTTTGTGCACATGGTCCTATGTGACTGTTTTTATGCTACAATGGTAGAAATGTCAGTTCAGCAGATACCATGCAGGCTGCCTGTTTCTTTCTCTGAAAAAGTTGCCAGTCTCCAGCATAGAGTCATTCCCACACTTAATAAGAGTGATCTTTAGTGCATTTCTTTATCCACTCATTCAATGTATCATTTAATCAACAAATAACAAACACCTACTCAGGGGTCAGGTACCAGCAGCCAGCTAGGAGCAATTAGAAACAGTCCTATCCGAGGCCTCCCCTTTCATTTATTTTCCCCCATGGTATTTTAGCCCTTACATCCTGGTACCCTTCACCATCCCATCATGTGTCCTGACCATCTTGGCCTTTCCTAAGGAAGGGTACCTAGAAGAATCCCCATGTCTTTTAGTTTCTCGCCAAGTGATGGAAGTTTAGAAAGACTCACCTTGGAACAGATCATGCCATTGGTCTAATTTTGAAGCACTAAACACTCAATCTTTGCCTTTTCAGATTCTGTGTCTCCAGAGAGGACACATAAGAGTCCTCAAACTTGTGCCACAGATGGAAGCACGCAGCAGTCATGGGGAAGGACATGGCAGCCTATGCATATGATCCCTTGCACATAGAACCCAAACCATCTCAAGACACAGCCACTAGTGCCTCCATCTCCATGAGGAACCGAGAAGATAGAAACATACTACAGACTTGGAAGGCCAGCTGAGCACTGGGGTTTGAGCCTGGAACTCTGTTTTACTTTATTCTTACATATGTCCTGCACTTTACAAGGAACAGGTTGATCTGTTCCTACAACAGCATTGGGCCAGTCACTAGACCCTCCCCAACCTTCTTTGACTTGGTTGAAAATGTGAAGTCCAGTGGTTAGAACTGGAAGAGACGTGGCCAAGGCTGAGAGTAAATGTAAAAGCTACCAGGGTCCAGAATGGAGCCCAATGGCACCATTCATTCCTGTTGCTTAGATTCTACTGTATTGAAAGTCACTATCAGTTTGATCCTTACCATCCTCATCCTCATCACTGTGGCTGGCAACGTGGTTGTCTGCCTGGCTGTCAGCTTGAACCGTCGGCTCCGCAGCCTGACCAACTGTTTCATTGTGTCCTTGGCGGCTACTGACCTGCTTCTCGGCCTCCTGGTGCTGCCCTTCTCTGCCATTTACCAGCTCTCTTTCAAGTGGAGCTTTGGCCAGGTCTTCTGTAACATCTATACCAGCCTGGATGTGATGCTCTGCACAGCCTCCATCCTCAACCTCTTCATGATCAGCTTGGATCGCTACTGCGCTGTCACGGACCCACTAAGGTACCCTGTGCTGGTCACCCCAGTTCGTGTTGCCATTTCTTTGGTCTTTATTTGGGTCATTTCCATCACCCTATCTTTCCTGTCTATTCACCTGGGGTGGAACAGCAGAAATGAGACCAGAGGAGGCAATGACACCTTCAAGTGCAAAGTGCAGGTCAATGAGGTCTACGGGCTGGTGGATGGGCTGGTCACCTTCTACCTTCCTCTTCTCATCATGTGTGTCACCTACTACAGAATCTTTAAGATTGCCAGGGAGCAAGCCAAAAGGATCAATCATATCAGCTCCTGGAAGGCAGCCACCATCAAGGAGCACAAAGCCACTGTGACACTGGCTGCAGTCATGGGAGCTTTCATCATCTGCTGGTTTCCCTACTTCACTACATTCGTTTATCGTGGGCTGAGAGGGGATGATGCCATCAACGAGGTGGTTGAAAGCATCGTTCTGTGGCTAGGCTATGCCAATTCAGCCCTGAACCCTATCCTGTATGCCGCCTTTAACAGAGACTTCCGCATGGCTTACCAACAGCTTTTCCACTGTAAGCTTGGCAGCCAAAACTCCCACAAAACTTCCCTGAGGCTGAACAATTCTCTGCTGTCCAGGAGCCAGAGCCGAGAAGGCAGATGGCAGGAGGAGAGGCCCCTGAAGCTCCAAGTGTGGAGCGGGACAGAAGTCACACACCCCCAAGGAACTCCAGACAGGTAAACATTGGTGTGGTTTGGAGGTGCTGGGAGACATCCCGCCCTCTGTGTGGGGGATACTGAGACCATTCCATGAGCATTTTGCAGAAGTCATCTCTTAGCCTCAGTGGCTCTCTTAGGTAGAACATTTACCTTGATTTTTTAAAAAGGCCACACTAAAGGTAACAGAGATCTTATCAAGGGCAACTGAGCTGGGACCTAGAAAAAGTGCTTCTCACTCCAGAGCTCAGAGGATCTTCATTCTGACTAAATTGCCTTTCACTCAGGTGGCCTAAGTATAAGGCCCAGCTCTGCCACTTAGGAGTTGTGAGTGACCCATTATACTCTCAGATGAGCGCTCAAAAGCCATGTGCAAATTACTTCTTCCTTGGGGAGTGTTCAAATTAGCAGGGAATGAAAATGGCAGAAGTCAGAAGGTAGGGCCTCAGTGGAAATAAAAGTGGGGCCTTGTGTGTGGAGCTTGGGAAAAGACAGATGGGGGGGGCAGGCTTTGGAAAAAAGGGTGTGGTTAGCAGATCCAGGCCTTGAACAGAAGGCTGCGGTGCTCCCTTTGGTGTGGTCCAGGAGAATGAGCCTGTAGATGTCTAAGAACCTGTGGGTGTGAAGAGATAGAACAGAACAGCAACATCTTGGGTAGATTACCTTAAAAAAAAAAAAAAAAAAGCCTGCAGAACACTGGGTGTGCTGAATGCACGCACGTGATACAGGGGGCAGGGTGTCGGGACAATGACAAGATTCTGAGAGGAACGATCAGAAGGAAATCTCAATAAATTCACTGGGGACAAAGTCACTGCAGAGTGTTGAGGAAACCCATAGCACTGTCCTGGGTCACACTGAGCAAGCTCTCTTTGTGCAGAGCCCCATGGTACTGTCCTGGAACACAGTAAGAATACTCACTGTGTGCAGAGCCAGCTCTTGCTTCAGTCATGAACAGAGGCCCTGCACCTGGAGACTTCCTTGTCACAGCCTGATAGATAAAATGCTCCCCTCAATCACATCTTCACACTTCTTTCACTCAGGAGGCCACAAGCTGATTTAGCTCATAGTGTAGGAAAAAGAGAGACAAGAGTTACAGACGAGACAGAAGAGAGTAGGCACTGTCCGGTTAGTGTATCACTTTGTATCCATCATCTCTGCTTGTAGGAGCCTTTGACCCCTAGCCCTTAAACACTCAATACAGGCTTGGGGAAAATGGCAAGGCTGCATCCGGTTTCTTCCATTTGCTATCTGCAGAGGCCAAAATAGGGCATCCAGTCCCCCAGAACTAGTTATAGACAGTTATGAGCCACAGGATGTGAATGTTGGGATGCCAGAAGGGGAAGCCAAGGCATCAGGAAGCACCGAGCCATCTGTAGTGCAAAGCAGGCAGAGAGGCTGGACCCTTTGGGTCTTATTCTCCAACTTACTTGCTTCCATAATCTCTAGGAAGATAAGATTCGTGGGCACCTAGCCTATCAGCACCACTGAGTGTGCACTTCCCCATTCCAGAGGCCCTTTGTCTCTGTGCCTGGCTTGGCAATGACCAGGTGCCTCAAGGGCTGGGCTACCAGCCAGGTACTTTCTCCTTCACCTTCCGACCCTCTTCTTACCAAGGAGCCACAGTTGCCTCCAGCCCCTGAGTCTGCCTTTCTTCCCTCTAAAGCTATACAAGACCTTTCTTAAAGCGACTTGATTATGGTCCAACCCTTCTGTTGCTTTTGGAATGAAAGCCAAAGCCTATCCAGCCACCAAGGCTCTGTACTACTTGGAGCCCTACAATCACACTACTCTCTCATGCACACGGTTGGCATCTCTCAGGCTACAAGACATTGTCCCACCTTCATTTGGTGTTACATTTGCTCCCCTACACCATAAGCTCCCAGAGGCCAGACCATACCCATGTCATTTACTGCTGCATACCTGATGGCCAGCCCTGTGCCTGGCATGCTGGCAAATTAAAAAAAAAAAAAAAAAAAAAAAAAAAAAGCCTTGTCCTAGGTCTGTGCAAACCCTGAGAAGTGATTAACATCACCCTGCTGTAGATATCAGGAAACCAAGCCTTAAAGAGGGAAGTTTGGGAGCCTAGAAAAGCTCAGAGAGAGTATGTTCCCTTTCCTTATACATCAAGTAACAAAGGACCTCCTCTGAGACTTGATGGCAGGGGTAGATCTCACAGCAGCATACAGGGCTATCTCTGAGTCACAAAGCCTCAGATGGAAAGCCTTTACAGGCCCACTCATCTCCACCAGCTACCATAGATGGGCCTGGAAAAGTGAAGGCATATGACCAGAGCAGACCAGAGCAGAAAAAGTGTCTCTAGGCAGAATAGCCAGCCATAGATTTTTCAGCACAGCATGACCTTACTATGCAGGGGATAGGGGTGGAGGTGGGGACTTCCTGCAAGTTTATCCTCTGGAAATGAGGCTGCAATGTCCATAGGCATGCCAGAGCTTCGTGTCTGACAGACATACTTCCCCAGAGAAGCTGTTTCTAAGAAGGGAAGTTTTGTGCACGGCCCTAAACTCAAGAGCCCAAATGCGTTTATTTTCATCATCTGACTTTCCAGCATGGCCTAGATTTCTGTCATGCTAATTTCATCACTTCTTTATTTTTTATTAAATTATGTTTTACTTATTTATGAATTTATTTTCCATCCTCGTGGTGTGATTGGGCATCCTTTGGGTATATGCCCAAGATTAGTATCACTGGGTCTTGAGGTAAGTTGATAACCAATTTTCTGAGAAACCGCCATACTGATTTCTAAAGTGGCTGGACAAGCTTGCATTCCCACTGACACGGGAGGAGTGTTCCCCTTGCTCCACATCCTCTCCAACATAGACTGCTAGTGTTTTTGACCTCACATCTTTGACAGGTGTAAGATGGTATCTCAGAGTCACTTTGATTTTTATTTGCATGTATCTGATAGTTAAAGATAGTAAACAATTCTGTCTTTATTCCGTATGTTTGATATTTTGATTATGATGTGGTGAGGTGACTTTTTTTGGTCCAATCTATTTGGTGTTCTGTAAGCTTCTTGTATGTTCATAGGCATGTTATTCTTTATGTTGGGGAGGTTTTCTTCTATGATTTTGCTGAATTTATTTTCTGTGCCTTTGAACTGGAATTCTTCCCCTATCTCTATTAATCTTAGGTTCGGTTTTTGGTCTTTGCATGGTGTCCCAGCTTTCCTGCATGTTTTGTGTTGGATTTAACATTTTCTTTGACTGATGAATCCGTTTCCTCTGTTGTATCTTCAATGTCTGAGATCCTTTCTTCCATTTCTTGAATTCTTTTGGTGACGCTTTCATCTGTAGTTCCCGTTCATTTATCCAGATTTTCTATTTCCAGAATTCCCTTTGTTTATGTTTGTTTTGTTTTACGGTCTCTATTTCAGTTTTCGAGTCTTGAGCTATTTCCTTTACCCGTTCGACTGTTTCTTCTTGGCTTGGTTGGCTTTCTTTAAGGGGTTTATTTATTTCTTACAATTTTTTGTTTGACTTTTCCTCAGTTCCTTTCAGGGAATTTTTCATTCCTCTTTAAGGGTCTCTAGCATCTTTAGAAAGTTGTTCTTAAGGCCATTTTCTTCTGCTTCATCTGCTTTGGGATGTTCGGCTTTTACTGTTGTAGACATACTCAGTCAGTTCTTGTGGTGCCATATTGCTCTTTATGGTGCTTAATGTATTCTTACACTGTCATTTACCCATCTAGGTTTGGGATAATTGTAGGAACAGATGTTGATTCTTGTGATGTCTTTGCTGGATGGGTATTTTGTTCCTTTATTGTCTTTTGGCTCAAACGGTCAAGAGTTCTGGTGATTGGCTGGTTGTCAGGTTGAGTAGGGTTGTCTCAGCTGAAGTTCATGAGGGTTTGGGTACCTAGACCCAGGATACTGTCCAATTCTCTGACTGGTGTGGACTTTACTTGTACATGTGGGGTCTATTCTTCCAACTGGTGTGGGTGGTGCTTGTGCCTGTAGGGTCTGCCGATGTTGCTGGAGAGGCCTATTCACGGGAAGAATGCTGGGGTAGGCAGAACTGGACTACAGAGTGGGTCGTTCTTCCAGTTGGTGTAGGTGGTGCTTGTACCTGTGGGTTTTCTTTTTCATTTTCTCCCAGTCAGTTCGGAAACTATCAGTTCACTCATTTAAGTCACACACCAGCGGTTTCTTCTAGAAACACTCCTCATGAAAGTGCGGCCACTATCAGCCAATTCTGGAGCACTTATCTCCCCAACAAAGAAACCTGTTCCCCTTTGTTGTCACTGCCCAATTCCCACAGCCCACCTCCCACATCCTCTCACTCAAGGGAAGTGCCCTGTCTCTGTAGATTTTCTCATCTTGGACATTTTGTGCCTGGCTTCTTTCAGTAAGCATGATGCTTTCAAAAATCCACTTTTCCTGTGTCTGGTGTTCTTTTTCCTCTGTTTTCCTCTCCTTCCCTCATGAGGAAAGGTGGGTGTGTCGTAGCCACAGGGATGCTCCATGGGCCTTTGGACACAGTCCTCCATGGGCTCGGCTGCAAACCTGTGTAAGGCTGTGTCTGGGACCTAGCTGGCACAGATCCTACCCTCTTCTTCCCATTCCGCAGATGGCCTCAAGTGCCTAGGACTGCAAAGTTACTCTAAGTGCAGACAACCACCGCTTCACCTTCTTTCTCTGGAGAAAGTGTGGGGTATGAGAGCACCGTCTATCCTCAGAAGATAGGGAAAGAATATAAGAAGGAGAGAGGGCCCCTCTCACGACCTCAAAAGTCCAGGGGATAAATCATGGCCCTACAAGGGTCACTCACTAGAAATAGCACATTTGGAGATAGTGCCTTTGAAGTCAGATGGAGGTTGAATCCACTTTACTTTCTTCCTGAGACTATGCCTCTCCTCTGGTCTCTCTCCAAGGCAGGTCATCTGGTACTGCCTTCCCAGGGCTTGGGAGGAGAGGAAAGGGTCATTATGTTGTTAGCTTTTCACCTTTAAGACAAAAGACTTCACCCAGCTGAGCAGACAAGGGGAAAAATAAAAAACCCAAAGGCCCTTTCTCAGTGGGACCTTGTTCCAGGGCAGCAAGCAGCTGGGGGCCCAGAGGAGGCCCGTACCCCCTGGGACCTGATGCTCTTGGCTAAACCTGGGGAGAAATTGCATACCTTCCCAGCCCCACAGAAGACATCCCAGAAGGAAGCAGCTGGAAAAAGCTTTTTCTCAGAGTATCGGGCTCCATATCTAAAATTATAGCAGAGGAGGTAAAGATCCCATTGCCCGTGCCTTTGCAGTACTGTGACTATGGTAAGCTGCACAAATACTGAAATTATGCTGGAATTTCCTGCAGCGTTCGGCACAGTGTCACCCTGCACAGCTTCTTAAACTAAGAATGACAGGTTATGCCATACAGATGAGGTATATGCAAGGCTGGGACAGCTCAGAGTATATAAGTACACACTGTGACATCTGTGCAGTGGTCTGTCTCCTAATGATGAGTTTCTCACATTGCGGCAGTTGCTGAGTAAAACACAACTGTGCTTGGTCTGCCATCATAGCTCAAAGGCAGCCACGAGCAACAAATTAATACAGGAATGTGGCTGTGTCCCAATAAAGTATTGTTTACGAACACTAAAATGTCAGTTACATAACATTTTCATGGGCCATGAAGTGCTACTTTGCATTTTTATAACCTTTTTTATTAGAACAGGCAGTAGGTAAGATTGGACCCATGGGCTATAATTTACCAATGCGGGTATAAGGGTAATACGTGAATACTAACTCCCAGCTACACACTCTGTGACTTTAGGCATACGCTTTGCCCTCTCTGAGCCCGTTTGCCCATCTGAAAAATGAGAATTAAAATCATTTTCCTAAAATGATCAGGATGAGAGTTCTCTCCAGTTCACACACAATACCTGGCACCGCTATGCTAGTACCTGAAAAGCAGTGGATTTTATTCCCCTGTGGCCTTTTGCACAGGAGAAGCTGGAACGTTTGGGGCTTTTATGGATTTGTCTTAGGCCATTGCCTGAGCCTCACATCCCTCTTTCATCTGAAAGCTGGGAACTTGGATTAGTCACAGGGGACTCTTCCAACAATAACTACATATAAATGCTTAACAAGGGAGTGAAATTATGCCCACAACCCCAACTGTGATGTGTCAAGAATCTCTGGCAGTAGTAATGAAGAATATGGTTTTCATACTAATGAATCACTTAGCGTGTAGAGGCAAATGCAACAAAATTTGTCCTTGTCGCGATTAGCCACAAGTGCCAGAGCAGGGCCAGGTGAGGGCATTGGCTCAACACAAGGCAGCTCTGCAGCAGCATCTCCAGCCTTAGGAACAGGTGGGCAGACTTCCTATGTTTTCTGTAGGGGTGTCTGCTGGCTGTGACTCTGAGAAGGTAACATCCTTCTCTGAGACTCGATTTCCTCACCTGTAAAAGAGCTGGTCCTGCCCCTGCAGAAGCAGTAGGGAGCCCCGGGGATCTTGGCTTAGGGGGTGACATTGGTACTTATGTAACACAGAAGCTGTTTACAACAGATTGTTGGGAGCCAGGCTGGGATAACCTTGCAGGGTGTCTACATCTGAGAATCCCCTGACTGAGAGGACCGTGTTCTCTCTGTCTGGGGACAAGGAGTGAATGAGGGCTGTAGCAAGCGCTGGAGTAGGAGGTATTACCATATCATCATCAGTAGGTCTTATCCCACATGTGACCCATGCCAAAGCTGCAAGGAACAGAGCAAACTGCTTTACAGCCCACGTAAGACACAGTCCTGTGTTGGAAGGTCACCCACATGCCATTGTCACCACCAACAGGCATAGATATGGGGCAGGGAAGTCCCTGACTATGTTACTCTCAACTCATCACAGATGAATAGCAAAACAAGGCCAGAGACAAGTCCACCCAGGTCCAGCCAGGTAAGCTGGATGGATGTACTGGGGTCACAGGAGCATGTGCAATTCAGACAGCTGCATCTCTGAAAAATCTACCCCATCCTGAGTGAGAGCCCTCAGACACTAGCCCATGGCAGCCCCCTGAACAACTTGCTGTCCCACCCAGGAGTCTCCACCTACAGTGTGATCGATCACTGTTGGATGAGCTCAGGAATAAAGTTCCTTGTAAGTTTTATGACCTTCTGGGCCACCTTTCCCACTCTTGGAGGGAATGTTCATTTTTGTTCAAATAGAATCTACAGTCGGGAGTCAGAGAATCCTGCATAGTCTTCTCCATGTTCAGGTGCACATGTGGTTCCCAAATCACAGTAAAAAGATGGGTCTTGTGTGCTGCCCCGTGAGGCTGTGAGGGTTAATCTCTAAGCCTCTCTCTCTCTCTCTCTCTCTCTCTCTCTCTCTCTCTCTCTCTCTCTCTCTCTCTCTCTTGGCTGCTGATGTATGATGTTTGCTCTGATTCATCAAGTTATTAATTCATTGAGTCTCACTTTTGCAAGCTCACTTCCTAGTCTATGAAGCTGGCTATCCAAGGCCCAAAACTTCATGGAAGCTGCCTCTCAGAGGGCAGCCAACCGACCTGGGCATGATTTCCTTTCTCTAAAAGGGCTACAGCCTGAACAGTGGGCACCTCCCTCTGAGTGCAGGGGAATGACTGTCAGCACATGCCTGGGTACCCCCCTGGGTAAGAGTCCTTCCTCTCGTTTTGTACAGGGGGCAGACAGACCGTGAGTTCACAGATGAAGGAAAACCTTAAGTTCCCAGTGTCAGCCAACTTGGTCATGTCCATCTGTGACCCCAGTGATTCTGGACGATGAAGGCAGTCACTCCAGGACTCACCCCACCTCCAGCCTCTGGGGTAAGTTCCCCCAGGCTGTCTGGGCCCTCTAGACCCAGGTGTTTTGTGGCACTTTCATGCAGGCGCAAGTGGAATGTCTAGCCTGAGTCACAGCTGACCAGCTGCTAAGCTTTCCTGGGCACTACCAAGAATCAGTCATACCCACAGGCTCTCGTGCCTGTTTGCTGCTGTAAGCAACTCCATGACAAACATCCTCAAACAGAGAACGCCCAGTTTTCTTTCAGACTTTCCTTAGAAATTGAGTTTCTAGAAACAGAGTTTCCAGGCCAGAGGGAAGAGATCTTCTAGGCCATTTGTTCCACTTTCCCTGTCTGCAGGAAAGGCTGTATGGTGCTAGCCACATCTGAGGGTATCACTTCCTCAAAGCCACACCAGCAGTAAGATCCTGGAAGTGTCACGTAGCTCTATGGCCAGCTGACCAGAGCAGAGAGTCAAGACCAAAAAAGAAGAAAGGCTGTTGGCCTATAAACATGGCAGTTCAAACAGGGGAAGGAGAAGGTATTCTCTGAGGATGCTGAGGAGGAGCCTTATCAAGGAAAACCTCTGTCCTAACTTCAAGGCTGATGCCATTAGGATACTGAAGAGCAATTTATGGTCTCAGAACAAAGAGAGCACCATAGAAAGGCAGGAGCTGGGCCCAGACTTCAGAGGCCCAGAGCTGGGTCAAATGGGAGCCTTCACCAAGCTTCAGGTTCCCCAGTGATGATGAGCATGCCTTCCCATTAATGATGAGCATGTTGCTTTGCCTAACTCCTCGGGGTGAGTTGCAATGATCCAAGGAAGTGAACTTCCAGAATTGCATTAGATACCCAAGTCTCCTTTATCTCAAATAAACAGTCCTGAGGCTGGTGGCATGGCTCAGTGAGGAAAGGTATGGTCCACCAAGGCAGGTGACCTGAGATTAATCCTTAGAGTCCACACTATAGAGAGAACAGACCCTTACAAGTTGTCCTCTGGTCTCTATAAGTGCACCATGGCAAATACATGTGCTTGCTCTCTCATACACACACACACACACACACACACACACACCATGCACACACACATACACACACACACACACACACACACACACACGCACATATGCACTAAATTTTTAAAATCCAATTTCAGGAGAGGGTTAGTTTGAACAGCTAGACAAAGTGAGAAAGGTTAAAACTAGGAAGGCCTGAGTGAGACCTGCACTCCAGAAAGAATGGAACCGTGTAGCTTCTGGCCACCAGCTCTGCTTCGCACAACAGGAGGAAACCATGTTCCCCGCCCCCCGCTGAGCCTTCACCCTTTATTAGCTTTGAGCCTCTCACTCCCAACTCCTCATCTGAAGACAATGTGATCAACAAATCCTCCTCCCTCATGGGAGTTGTAAAGTGAAGTGATGTCTTAGAGGTTCTCACAGATTTTTTGTTCATCCGTACAACACCAGCGTGCCAAAGAGACAGGGAGGGACTAAACTAGAAGCCTTTCTGTCTCCTCTACATTTTCCTGGTTCTTCTCCAGCAGATCTTCCACTCTTCAGTCCTCAGAGCACAAGCCCCAGCTCATGCAGTTCCCTCAGCCACACACACCAAAACATTTGGGGGTGCGTTCCCAACTATTATAAACACAATGCCACTCACTCCTCACACCTCAGAGCAAGGCATGGTTTGTGTTCCATACACCTCTCACGGCAGACCTGTTGCAAAAATAAAGGAAACTCAGAGCCAGATCTCAGGGAAAGGCTGAAATATCAAAGAGAGGAAACACCACCATCCTGTCTGTGGGGTCATCCCTCAGTACCATTCTATTACATGCACGCAGTCTGCTTCCCAGGAAGCAGCACATCACCATAAGAAATAGGTATGCTTTGGAGTCAGACAACATGGGCTCAAACTGACCTCTGATAAGAGTACTTGGGGCATCCTGACCTACCTAGAGTCTCAGTTCCATGACCTGTGAAACCAAACACTTGTCTTGTAGCGCCCGCCACTATGGTAGTTAAGTAGAAAAAGGTGCAGCAACCTGTTACAGGCCCAGGCAGTGCTTGTTTCTTTTATGTGGGTTTTTAAAACTCACATTATCTTTAGAAGGGGAGGGAGGGTACACCGTGACATGCATGTGAAGTCAGAGGACAACCTGAGGGGGCTAGTTCTTCTCCTACCATGTGGGTCTCAGGGATCAAACTCAAGCACTGATCAAACAGGACACAGGAACCCTGCTTCCGGTTCTCCCATTTCCCCCCAAGGTCAGAGCTATTGCTCAGATATCTGCTGAAATGGCAGCAGCAGCACCACCCCCACCCCACACTCTGCACATATACACTGCATGCACAAACACACACAGAGGCACACACGCAATGCCTCATCTGCCACTCTCTGCGGAGGTTCCTGCTCACAGGCTCTTGCAGACAAGTTATGATAGCTAGCAGATGAGGACTGTCAGGGTCAACCAGACGGGGCCTTCCCACACCTGCCTGTCTAAACTTAGCAAGTCAGAAAACAGATGAGTCACCACTGTCTATATGAGAGTGACCGATACAATCATTTGTCAGTTCATGCACACAGACACCCCCTCCAACAATAGAGAATGAACAGAAGATGAAAGATCAGGACCGGAAATGGATCAGAAAATAAGGGTGCTTGCTGCCAAGCCTGACCATCTGAGTTTGATCCCTGGACCTCACACTGTAGAAGGGAAAAACCAGCTGTTACAAGTTGTCCTCTGACTTCCACATAGGCAATATGTCACATGTGACACATACACACACAAATAGATATATGTGATTTTTCAGATGAAAAATGATAGGGAAATCTGGCAAGTGTGATTATGACTTCCTTAGCTTGGCTTGGGAGACAGAGAAGCGATCCAGGGGCTAAGGAAACCACCACAGAAACATTAAGGGGTCAATAATTCCAGGAGGAACTCAGAGCAGCACAAGGAGGTAACGACTGGGCAGCCTCCAAACAGAAGTAGAAATTGTCATAAAAGAAGAAATGAAGAGCTAGAGGCAATGCTCAGTGACCCTGCATTCCAGTCCCAACAGTATTGCATGGATTCTGTTTAGTGTTACAATAAAAACCTGGAGCCGGATATTTGGAAAAGGCTGGAATATCAGAGAGAGGGAGCAAACCACCCAGCCAACTCCTCGGGCTCAACAGGGTAAGTGCTGTCTGCACAGGTCTTCAGCCTGACTGGTCGCTCAGACATAATGGCTGAACTTCTCCTGCTTTATCTTTCTTTCCCTGCCCAGCTATTTTACTTCCTGGTTCAACTCTCCTAGAGTCAGGGTTAAAGGTGTGCGCTATCACTGCCTGGCTGTTAGGTCTTGAACTCACAGAGATCCAGGCAGATCAGAGTGATGGGTCACCACTCTCTGACCTTCATGGCTTGGCGCCATAGGGGGCTTGTCCTCTGATATTCCAGACTATTTTTTATTGAATATATAATATATCACCACACATCAACATGAAGATGGAGAAGAAATGAAGCGCATGTCAAGTGTTAGGAAAAGCATCTGCATTGTTACAGATGCAAGACAAGTAGTGATGGTTCTGCCAGGCCATCTGTCCTACAGGCAGCAGAGAGCAATGGAAGGGGGCCCTATGCTCATGTCCTGGGATGTTGCTAATATATCATCACGGAGGGAAATCTGGGGTCTGGAGAGGAAATGAGCAAGGCATCTCAAGAGGGTCCTTTGATGCTGGATTCTGACCTCTGCTGGTTGAATATATTCTAACACCTTCAGATTTGGGAATATCCTTAGTCTCTGGGCACTGGTAAGCATCAGTAGCAGAAAGTCAGTGAGAAGGGATGGATTTACAGTGATAACTGGCTTACAGAACTTAGCTTGAGCATGGCTACAACCAATGTCGAAGGTCATTAGGAATTGATCTTTTATCAGCTCTCGCTCAGCTTCCCGATGTCAACGGGCTTTATCCTCACCCTCTGCCCATATGACCTGTGGCAGGCCCAAGTTCCTGTCTTACTGTCTTTTCAGACCTAATAAAAAAGTGGCTCCCACCCTACTGCTCCAGTGAAGTTTCAGGATTGAGTTTCATTGACTGAATTAGGTCTTGGTTCTTCTACCTTGAAACCAATTGTCATGAACCCAAAGCAAAGGGGCAGAGGGTGGCTTCACCTCTTCCTCATGGGCAGGGGCAGGGATCCCAAGGAAGAGTTAAAGCATTGTTTCCAGAAGGATACCATGAAAAGGTGGAATGGCTAGTGTCGCCATGACACCCGCTCCTCCCTGTTGTCTCCTGTGGTACAGTTATCATCCTTTGGCTCCAAGTGCTGAGCTCAAAGCAGAAATGGGTCATGGGGCCATGAAAGGAGTTGAGAATATAAAGCCTTATAGAGTCTCTACAAACACAGGATGGAGTCTGCACACTGTGGGAATCCCAGTATGGCTTGGTGCTGATGATGCCCTAGGCCACTAGACTTCTCATAGTTATATATGCTTGTAAAAATGCCTCAGAAAGTCTTATTTTAAAGTAGAAGGTAGATATGATACATGGTAAAGGATTGAAGAAAACAGGCAATTTAAAACAAAGAATAAAAGATGGGGGGGGCAATTAGATAGGGTAGAATAAATGTAAAATATAAAGCAAGAAGAAAGAAGCAAAAGGAAATGTTTCTCATTGGCCAATACGGCAAATTAACCAATTAGTAAGTATGAAGAGGCAGGCATGGCCTCCACACCTACAGTCCCAGTACTGGGGAGTTTGAGAAAGAGAAGTGTGGACTCAGGGCCTGCCTGGGCGATGCAGTAAGACCCTTTCTCAAAAAGAAGTGATGTGAGATTGCTCAACTAAGCTTGTTGTGCCATCTCCAGAAGCCATGTATGGTGATTTGAAAGACAATGTCCTGCAAAGGAAGTGGCACTATTAGGAAGTGTGGCCTTGTTGAAGGAAGTATATCACTGTGAGAGTGGGCTTGTAGGTCTAAGCTGAAGCTACTCCCAGTGAGGCAGTTCATTTCTTGCTGCCTTCTGGTCAACCGTGTAGCCAGCACCATGTCTGCCTGTACACCAACATGTTCCATAGTGGACTAAATCTCTGAAACTGTGAGCCAGAGTCCAATTAAATGTTTTCCTTTATAAGATTTGCCCTGGTCATGGTGGCTCCTCACAGCAATAGAACCCCTAAGACACCATGGAAAGGGGGGAAGAGAAAACTGACTCCAGGAAGTTGTCCTCTGCTTACTAACAGCAGTTGTAGAATTTGAACACCCCACACATCATACATACATACATACATACATACATACATACATACATACATACATACCATAATAAGTATGTTTTTAAAAGAAGGAAGGAGGGGGGAAAGATCATCAGATTTGATTTTTAAAACAAATATTTTTATAATAAAGATTTAACACATATAAAACAAATATATTAATAGTATAAGGAAGAACATATATACTAGATACCATGCTAATACTAACAAAAAGAAATTTATCTAGCTTTATTGATATCATATAAAATAAACTTTGAGTGTAAGGGATTATTAAAGATAAATATTATCATTATTTTGATAATTTATCTCCAAGAAAGATAATTTTAAACTTATATGTACCAAATGACCTCTCTTTAAAAACATGTAAAGCTGTCAGAAATACAAAGAGAAATTAACAAATAATTATAACATGAAATGTATAATATATTATCAATATTTGAAAATCAGGTATGTGAGTATCAATATAAGCATGTCATATTTTGTAAACAAAATAGAAAATGTTATGAACTTATAAATGCTTCTTCCCAACAAGGACAGAACACATTCCTCTCAAACGCATGAGGAACACAAACACAGGTTCAGTGGACCTGTCTCGGGGTAATGAGGCAAGAATAAAAAATCAGCACAGAGGAAAAACAATCATAAAACATGATACCAGCTACATAAAACAATGAAGGCAGAACAAAATAGTAACATTTGCTGGAGTGAATCAGGTTCTGGTGATGGTTTAAGTTCTCAATTTAAACATTCTTTAAATAATGTGTAGGTAGTTTAAATAGAATCTGTTTATATGGTTGATGCATTTCATTCAAAAATATATAACTGAATTGTGTAACAGAAAGATTTTCTGGGGGAGGTGTTTATTTGAGTTATTTATTTGTATCTTTTGGTTATCTCTATGTTTTGACATTTTACCATGAACATGTAATGTTTCCCAAGCAGCATTACTTGGGTGATTAAATTACCAGGTTCTATAGAAGACAAAAGCTAGTTACCCTCAGCTTGAGGTGGCTTCTCTAGTAATTTCAGCAAGAAGTGCTTTCTCAGAACCACCGGAATGTTCTTCCAAGGGCAGATACCTCTCTGCTAGCTTAGCCAAATATGTACATTGCTCATGTGGTAACAATAACCTCTAAAATGCTACAGGCATGACCTTGCAGTCCAGTGAGAGACACAGTGTTCTAGAAGAGAGGGTTAGGGCCACCTGGGGATTCCCAGCAGTAGCTCAGTGTGCCACACACAGGAGAAGGCTGGGAACCAACTGTGTCTGAGCCTTGCAAAGTCAGGCATCCATAGCCTCAGCCACCATGGGACAAGCGGAAGTGCACAGGGAAGCACAATGTTCTTTCCTCTCCTCCATATGTAAGCAGGAGCAATGAACTTGATTACCCCACTGGATGGCAGCAAAACTCTGATGTTTACCCAAGCTTCCCCAGCTCATGCAAGACATGCATGAGTGAGATAGCCCTGGACTCCATCCCCAGCACTGCAAGAATTTTAAAAAGATACAAACATCGTAGACATTACCTGGGCCCCTTCCTACTGTATAACAGTGGGTTCTTACCAGAGTTGGGGAATATAGCTGAGTAGCTCCATACAAGATTCATCAACACAGCATGCAGAACCAGACCTGGGATTTGAAGGCAGGGCTCCTGAATGCTTCTCCTTTCTGCTGCCCACGAACTACTCTAGGCAGGGGAGAGAATCTCTGCCATCCTACACCACTTATTCCAAGTTCAGGCTTAATGGAAATACAGCAGAGAGGCTCATCCTTGGCCCCTTGGGCTTGTCCTCTATAACCAAAAGCAATCTGTGGAGAAAATAGTTTATTTTATCTTCCAGGTTACAGTTCATTATAGTGGAAAGCCAAGGCAGAAACCCAAGACAGGAGCTTGAAGCACAAACAGGAGAACTGCTAAATGACTTGCTGACTCTGGCTTGCTCAGCTATCTTTCTGACAAAACCCATGCCCTCCTGCCTAGGGATAGTACCACCCACAGTGGGCTGTATCCTCTTACAACAATTAGCAATCAAGGAAAATCTCCACAGACATGCTCACAGGCCAATATGATAGAGGCATTTCCTCAACTGAGGGTTCCCTTCTCATGTGTGTCAAGTTGACAACCAAATTTACCCATGACACCACCCCAGCTCTAACCTGTGCTTGTGTTTCTGCAGGAAATCAATGCTGTCCTACACCACATGCTCCAATAACCTCCTAAGCTGCTGTAAGAGTCTGTGTGGGCTTCATTTTCTCCAGCAACACCCAGAAGTCCCCTTGGAAGAGCAGTCAGGAGAGACACTGTCTAAGAAGACAGAAAGAACACCATCCCAGGAAAGAATAAGGGCATTGCCCTGCGAGGCTGTCTAGATCTTGCCTAGGACACCAAGATTCTGCCCCTGTCACCTGAATTTCCCTTCAGGAACCCCAATGGATCAAGCCTTCAAAGCACTGAGAACAAACCTGAGCCTGAGCCTCGGGGCTCACAGAACACACCACCAGCTTCCCTGTGAGCAGACTCCAGACAGGTGCTTTGGGTCATTTAGGTTGAATTCCTTGGCTTCAAAGCTCATGTTGGTGCTGGCCCTAGGAGTCATGAGCAGAGGCAGCCGGACACAGATGTACACACATGTGTGGATGTGCTTCTCTAGAAAACACGCACAGCTGCTGAACAGGGCATATTACTATATTATTATAAGTAATAAGTAATAAGATATTACTATAAAGCACTGTCTCACTGCCTTGTGGGATCTCATTATGAGCAGAAAAGAGAAGGGATGGAGTGGAAGGAAGAGGAGATAAGCTGCCCTCCATGAATACACAACTAGGTGCTAAGTGCTTTGCCTACGTGGGCTCTCATAATTTATATACATGTGCTTAGGATAAGCATCACTGTCCAGATGTTACAGAGATAGTAACTGAGAGCCAGAGAAGCATGGAATGTACTTCAGGCCACTCAGCTAGAAAACTTGCCTGCGATTGGGGTTCCCAGAAAGTACATGTTGAGTGGGTGGATGTGTGGGGAAAATGGATGGATGGATGGGTGAATGGTAGGTGGATGGATGGGTCATGGATAGATGGGTGGATGAATGGGTGGATGGATGAATGGTAGTTGATGGGCGGATGGATGAAGGATGGGTAGATTAATAGGCCAATGGATAGATGAATGGGTGGATACTGGGTGGGTGAATGATGGATGGATGGATAGATGGGTGAGTGGTAGGTGGATGGATGGGTGATGGATAGATGGGTGGATGAATGGGTGGATGGATGAATGATAGTTGATGGGTGGATGTATGGATGATGGATGAATGGTGGATAAAAGGATAGATGGATGAATGATGGATGGATGAAAATCCAAGCTTGTATTTATGTTCCTGAAACTACACTACACTGCCACTCAGAAAAGAAGTCAAGATAGTTTCTCAATACAGCTAACCCTTTTCCAGCAAATCTTAGCCCCCAGGAAGCCCTCCGTGATGAGACACAGCCACTGATGGTGCTTGTTATAAACATGAAATGGGGTGCAGTGAACTTTCAGAGCCAAGTATGTCTACTGGGCCCCAAGAAGGACAGGGGAAAGCTTGGAAAGTGGAAAGGGTGCCAATGTGTGGGTTGTCCTGGTGCTGCCTTCTGCCAGCTACATGACCTGGCACATTGTCTGGTTGCTGTGGGCTGCTCTTTACTCCTCTGTACAAGTAGATAAGCTCCCTTTCTGTAGTTAGAGATCTACTGAAGAGACTCAGGATGTGGAGTCGGTGAGAGTTCCAGGGAGATGAAGATATAGATGGGCTTCTCAATGGTGTTGTCTCAACCTCTTCTGATACCCATGCTTTCCTAGGTTTCCAAGAGCCTCTCCTGCCCACCATAATATCCACCCTTAACTTTTCAGCCCTCTTTGTGGCTCGTCCTTTACACAACCGTTAGATGTGACTGTTACCTGGGGCTCAGAATTGAGACTTCTCACCTCCTCCAGACCTCTTCTACATTCATGACTTCAGTCACAAGACATGAGACTGTTTACTGATTTATAGCTGTAAGTGAGGCATCAGGCCATGCTTCACCTCCACCTGGAGACTTCAAAGATACCTTACTTTTAATATGTCCACAACCACACTCTCCAGCTTCTCTCTCACCTGCTTCTCTAAAGTCCCCCTGCTTAAGCGAAGGACACGTCCTGATCTTTAAAAACTAAAGACAGCCTCAGCCCCTCCTGGTAGACACTCTAGAGTCTTAACCCCCACACATATCCGCCATCTAACTGGCAATCTTCACCTTCCCCGTGTTGCCTGATCCAGATGCTGAAGTCTCCAACAAGACCCTTGGAAAAACTGCTTCCATCTCTTTCCTGCACTCTCTGCCCCTCCCCCACTTCCTCCAGTCAGCTCTCCATACTACAGCCCGTGATGGGCTGAGAAAATGCCCTTTGTGTCTCATACAGGCTAGAACCTTCTTTAGAATGGCCCACTGGCCTGGCTTTGCCAGCTTCCGTGTCCCTCCATCTTCCCACTGCACCGTCCCCCAGCTTCTCAATCCCACCCCTATTTGCTTTATCCTTTTATTAGGAGCTACTATTTCTAGCAACCGAGGCACATAGAGTGCTATTTCCATGACCTAAAATGTTCTTTTGTCTTCTGGACAAGCTGAACTAAAAATACCACTTTCTTGAGGAACTCTACCTTGTCCCTTCTGACCATCCTACACCAGACCCTCGCTACACACTAGTACTTTCTTTAGAGGCTATTGGCTTAGCTATAATGCAACAGTTGGCTATGGCTCTTTCGACATCATCTTACTCCCTACACATGAGTTCCTTCTGTTGACATTTGCCTGTTGGACCCCTGGAAGAATATTCACACATAGCAGAAGCTTAGTGAAAACGTATTGGGTGAATGTGCAAAGAATGGGCCACACTAATATTTTAGGAGCTAGGCTGCCAATAAACATCAAGACATCATTTGCCCCGATGATCCTCAAAGATGACTATTGAGTCTGAAAGCCCAAGAAACCCAACTAGATGTTTTCTCAGGAACTGATGGCAGGTGGGTCTCTTAAGTCACAGCCTAACTGGAGACCTCCCATTCAAATGGACCTGCCAATCAGAGACAATCAATCAGGGCTCAAGACCACAGTGCCCAGGGACAGCCTGCCACTTCATAGGACTCCTGAAAATGTGAGCTTTCTGGAGCCTCTCAGGGAAGCAGAAATGGGGTGCGTGGTGCCTAGAGAGAAACAGCTGCTGTGGGACCTTGAATATATGCTCTCTGTTACCATGTTCCAATAAAGCCCTCAAAGCAAAAACTGCTTTGATAATTCCTCCCCGACAAGGAAATCCTCCCAAAGGTTATCATGTGGCGTCTTGATTTAAAAGAGGAAAAGTCATTATAAAATTCTGGGATAAAGGCCAAATTGGAAGTTGCCTTTAAAAGTTGAGCTGCGGCTGAGGAGATGGAAGAACACTTACCCTCCACATATGAGGATCTGAGTTCAAGTTTCTGTTGCACTGGTTCTAAAAGGATAGGCATGGCTATGTATACCTGTAATTCCATCACTACAGGAAAGATACAGGAGGATTCTGAAGGCTTACTGGCCAGTTGAGCCAAAACTGACTTGGGGACTGGAGAGATGGCTCAATGGTTAGAGCACTGACTGCTTTTCCCGAGGATTCAGGTTCAATTCCCAGCACTCACATGGCAACTCAGAACTGTCTATAACTCCACATTCCAAAAGATCTAACACACTTACACAGGCGTATAAGCTGGGAAAATGCCAGGACACATAAAATAAATCATTTTAAGAAAGAAGGAAAAGAAAAATTATGCTCAAGACAATGAGTCAAAACAGTAAATAAAGATACCTAATAGCCTGCTCTGGCCTCCACATGGGCATGCATACCTACATACTCACACACATGCACACACATGCATGCACACACACACACACACACACACACACACACACACACACACAATAAGTAAAAACAAAACAAAATGAGGACTTTTTCCCCCAACAGCGCATTTCCTGTTCATGTCAGAAGCCATGGAATGCCAAACCATGGATGAGGGAATCACTTTAAGGCTACATGCTGGGATTCTGGGTAAAAGAATAGAGATACCATCCAATGACCCCACGATTTGACATCTCCATTTGTTGCTGACTTGTGGAAGGTAACATGATTCAAGTGTGCAGTAAGCACTTGGCAACTGTGTTTGCTGCTGACTTGTGCAGAACCATCATTTCCCGCTCACATCGTGGTCCAAGTGTACAGCAGGTGCTTGGCAAGTGTGTTTGTGAAGTAGATTTCAAATTTGTCGAGGCTGAGATTCATTATACAGGAGACGAAGTCATCGTCAGAGTGAAAATATCTGTCAATCAAGGAGATAAGCCAACAGAGAGTGGAAATGCAGGTAAGAAACAAGAGCAAGAGAAAAATTATAAATGTAAAAAGCTCAAATACCAAAGGACCAGATGGAAAACTTCAGAGGAGGGAGGGAGGGAGGGAGGGAGGGAGGGAGGGAGGGAGGGAGGGAGGGAGGGAGGGAGGGAGGGAGGGAGGGAGGGAGGGAAGGGACCCTAGGATGGAAGGCAGGAAGCTGGAGGTCATAGAATTCTGAACTTTGAGTCCCCTGGAAGAAACCACAAAGACACACTTCAATGAACTTTCCTAAGAACCAGAGAAAAGCTGGTAACTCAAAGCTTACAGGAAATGCTCTTCTCAAAGGCGTTTGATATGTCAGGAGAGAAGGTCAAAGCTGTACTAAAGACTTGAAAGGGCAGGAAAGTGAGACCATGGTTGGTGTTGGTCCGTTCTTGATGGAGCTGGGTTCTCCTCTATCATAGCCATGAGTGTGGCAAATACCAGGGTACCAGATAGACAACCAGCCACAGCGGGGCCCGAGAGCCTCTGTTTCAGGGCCGTGGTCTTCAGGCTTGGAATTGGATTCCACCAGCAGGAACTGTTGCAAAGACTGGTAAGTAAGCCAAGGTAAGAGACAGGAAAGCATCAGGGTTCCCCAGGCTGGCTAAAGCAATGTGAGGGTCAGCTCTTGAGCTGTCCTCAAGGGCAACTGGGGCTCAACCTCTGCCTCACTGCCCAGGGGCATTCTGTACTTAATGAGAAGCCTTGGAAAGGAATCAAGCAAGAAAGGGCTGGAATAGTAAAGGTCTGAGTTAGGAGTTAAAGCATTGTTATTTCAGTTGGGAAACCAAATCAGGGACCTTGGAGCAAAAGCAGAAAACAGGGGATCCCACACTCCATCAAGATGAAGAGTAACATGTTTTTGCTTTAAATTGAAATGAGGTATCGCTATATAGCCCAAGCTGGCCCAGAACTTATTTGTAGCCCAGGCTGACCCCCAACTCTGGATCTGCCTGACTCGCCCTCAGCTTGACTGTAACACTACAATGCCCACACTCTGTTGACCTCTGGCTATGCGCTGGGACGCAAAGATAAGAATGCATTTGAGCATGTACTCTCTGCTCTCCAGAGAAACAAAGTCATCATGGAAGAAACAGGCAGGCAGGCATAAGGAATAAGGAAGAGCAGGCACATCGAGACCAGAGGCAGATGCTAAATGTGCGCCAGGTGGGAGTATATGGACCCAAAAACTGAGACTTTCTTAAGGATAGCCCTCCTGGCCCAACAGAACCAGGTACTATCAAAGCCCAGTCTGGGTTTCAAGTACACAAAGGACATTAGGGAACTGCTGAGGAGCCCAGACCAGGGTATCAGTTTAAAATATTACCACAGCTGAGCAAGTAGGCGATGCAAACCTTTCAGAGTACCTAAAAGCATGTTCACTCACCCACCTAGCTGTGGTCCTCAGGATCAGTGTTAGAGACAGTCTATCAACACACAGACAAGAAGCAGGAGTTCAATATGATTGGATGGTTTGTTCTAGGTCATTAAAGCAGGATGACTGTCAGGGATGCACACTTCCCTCCAGAATTGCAAGTGTTCCAGTAAGAATCCATCAGCCCTTACTGCTCACTTGCAGGGTGGCTGGAATGAGCCTCCCTTCATTCTGTTACCAGCCTTAACAGACTTGCAATGTCCCCAATCTCCCTGTTCAGGGTCATGGGACATAAGTGGGCTTCTCACCTCCTGTCATGCTACTGTCCTCATGGTCTGGCTGCACCAGGGCCTCACTTCCTGGGGCCTTGCTAAAACTCTCATGTGCACCATAAACCTGGCATTATTCCCAGAGAAACAGCCTTCTGGGGTCTGTGGCTTCCAGATGATCCTAACCATCATTTTCAATTGATATCTTCAAGCCCTTCCCCACACCCAGGCTTATTCTTCCAGTGGCAATCTCCATGAGATAGCAGCCTGTTAGCAGCCACAAAATGGGACCAGAAGAGAGAAACACTACCCGGTGAATAACCCCAGCGATCGGCACAGCTGAGAGCCCAGCTTGGGCCTGCTTGTCAATCTATGTCTCTTCTGATTTAACATTTAAATCCATTTTTAAGGTCATAGGTGATTCCAGAGATAGTCTCTTAAAGATGGAAATGCTATATACACAAGCTGGGGAAATGGCAATATCAAAGGACGTATCAACATGGGAAGGAAAAAATTCCAGAGTTTCGCTCATGGCAAACTTTTATAGAGACAAAGAATTATAGGAAAACAATGGCTTCTGGGAAAAGAAGAATTAGCCTCTCCCAAGGATGAACCCCCTCATTAGGTGTCTAAGGTAGACTTGTCGGCTTGAAACTGTATATACCCCACCGACACAGATAGACTCAGCAGGTTGTATTTATGTATATTTATGCATACACATGCATATATTTATACATTTAGCAATAAAGCAGAAGAGGCTGTTAAGGAGACTTGGGGATAGAGGAAAGAAGGGAGGGGGAAGTAGAGCACATTTAAACCAAGACATTATAAAGAAAAAAAGGACTTCATTTGGCAAGCCCCCACCCTCATCGTTTCCCTAATAATTTTTTGGGTGAAGCGATAGCCTCAGACTGCTGCACAGCATTTAATTAAATTTGATTCTTTCCCTTTTATCACTAAAGTCACAGCATCTGTAAGGACATGAATTCACCGCTCTATCTTCAAGTTCTGATGATAACAGAAACGCAAAGGTCTCCCGCATTATTTTTAGCCATGGGAGCTTGTCCCGTACTTTCTGGGTCTGTCTTCCTAGTCAATGACATTTAATGCTTTATATCTAAGCAACAGAATGCTGATAATCTGTCACTGTTTTCTTGTTGGGCTGTGGTGCACATTTGCCACAAGACACCAACTGCCCCTGGCTCACAATGGCTCTACTTAGGAGCCTTCCTCTGTGGTGATGTGAGGGTGATGCACCTGGTGTATATTTCCCCAGATTGTGCATGCAATGGGATCCCCTCTGGTGATATTTGGTGGCAGCAGTGGGCTGCAGCTCCTATTCAGCCATCGGATCACCAGGGCGGGCAGCATTCTATAATATACTGGCTTGTTGGGTGAGGGTGTTGCTGAGTTAGAGGAAGGCCATACAGCAGGCCTCAATTGTTTTCAAATTCTAAAGTATCTGTACATACAAGTGGGTCTGGGTATGGCAGTCACATATTGTCAAGGCACCTCCAGAGAGGTATGGTTCGTTTTCAGTTGTTCCAGAACCAGCAGGGAGGCCCTGTCCCCCAGCTGCCCTCTGGCTTCCCTTATTCCTTAGAAGTTAAAATAAGTCAATTAACAGAACAGTAGAAAAAAATTAAAGAAAAGAAATTCTCACAGGTCTCCTTGGACTCATGCTGGGCTTCTCCTGACCTCTGAGTCCTGCCTTCCTCCCAGATAGATCTCTTTAAAAGAAGCTGGCCCTCCCAGAGACACACAGCCATGACAGGTTAGAGCAGCTAATGTGGCCCAGCAATGCTGTGTAACTAACATCCTAAGATTTGCAGCATGACAGTAAACCCCTAATTAGCTCCTGAGTCTGAAATCTTGATGGAGAAGGAATAGTCTGACTTCCCTCCATGGGTTTCTCAGCCTCTTCTAGGACCTGCGGTTCATCCAAACACGCTGCCCTGAAAATGTCAGGGCACAAAAGAAGAACCCCAGATGCAGGTACACATTTCAAGGTTCTGAGCAAATATATTACTATCAAAAGCAAGTCTATGATCAGTCCACAGACTGAGCAATCAAACCCATTCTTCATGTGGGACTGAGAGGGAGTGATGAAGGGTCAAACAAAAATAGCTCATCCCTTCCCACCTTTCTGCATCCCTCCTTCACCAGGACATATCAGACACGCCCTGGCAGACTCAGACACCTCTGGGGACCAAGGCTAAGAAAAAGGATGACACCAACAATTCATGATCAATATCCTTATTGTCCATCTATGCCCTGTCCTGCCCTTCACACATACCTTAACAACACTGTCACTGGCCAGAGGTACTACAGGGACCACTGAATACTGGAGCAAGGCAACTACGTGGAATGGTGGGTCTGGGCTATGCAAATCTGGGCTTTTATTAGCAGCGCTGAATGAGTTAGTATTTGTAAAGCTATCATCATGATATCAGATACATAGTCAATGCTATATGATTGGGTGAAGGATGAAGGGGGAAGGAAGGAGAGTGGAGGAGGGGCATGTGAAGGCTTGCTGAGGGAGAGAGATGACAAGTGTGAGAGAGAGATCTCAGAAACTGGAAATTAGGAAATAAAACGAAACAATAACACTAAGCCCTTTCCCAAGCCACATCTGGCCAGACTGTTTCTGACTCTTGGCTTCTGATTCATTACTGCCCCTGCTGTCCTGGGAGTGCCTTTAGGAGGAAATGGGGAGGGTGTTCAAAGAGAAGCCCCCATGCTTCTCCACCCTGCGTGTGCCTGCTGCAAGCCACAGAGCCTCCTGACCCTCCAGCCTTTATAGCTAGGGCCCTAGGTTAGGCTTAGTTACCTGTGCTAGTCACTTGTCTACTCCTGTTGTAAGACACCATGACCAAGGCAACTTAAGGAAGAAGAGTTTATTTGGATCTACAGTTTCAGAGAGTCTATCTAAATACCTGCATGCAGCCTCCTTAGATAGACATTCACATCCCTTCCTAATGCACCCATGTCATCCTCGTATGTGGCTACATTCTCCAGAAAGGACTCCCTACCAACGTGAGAAACAAGTGACAGAAGGTCACCAGTGTGAAGAAATCAAGCCGCCTGTAGCATAAAATACAAAAGTCCCAAGCAGATCACAGCAGGTAGTTAGGATGAGTTGTGACCATTTAGACTCACAGTATGTATGAGTAGGGGAGTGAGGCAGACCCCCTCACACACACTCTTAAAGCCTGTCACTTCCAAAACATGACACTGAAGACAGGCTAAGTATAAGCTGAATAATGGCTGAAGCCAGCTCGGCAGAGCAGGGAGCCTGGAACATTGTGGACAGAAGCCAGGAATATGCTAATCTCCATACCCATATTCTCTGAGTTGGAGAAGTGTGTGTGGGTCCCACGCTAGCACTCAGAGCACAGAAGACCCTACCTAGGAATTTCTTTTAAAAACTGTCAGCCAATCCTTTGCTGGGGAGCTTTTAAAGTGATTACGTGATTCATATACAGTAAGCTATACAATTAGTACAATTAGATGTATACTATATATTCACAAAGTTGTATACCCATCACCAACTCAAAAAACCATTTTCATCACCCTCCACAGAACCACCATATACATTTGTGGTCACGCTTCTCGCCCTGGTATCTCCCAGTCTGTGTTCTTTCTCTCTACCTTTACTCATTCTGGACATTTGGAGAGAGAGAGAGAGAAAGAGAGAGAGAGAGAGAGAGAGGGGGGGGGGGAGGGGGAGGGGGAGGGGGAGGGAGAGGGAGAGGGAGAGGGAGAGGGAGAGAGGGAGAGAGAGAGAATTAGTAATTTGTACCATCATATAACCACCACCAAAAAAAAAAAAAAAAAACAAATTCTCTAAAATTTAAACTCTTTTCTGTGCATTATACTAAGTTATTTGGTTTGAATGCTTCCCAAGGAAACCCTAAGAGTTGAATGGTAGCAAATCGGGAGGGGGGTCTTCTATTTCTCAGTATTTTTAGACTACTGACTCTGCTGTGATCATGGAAGCAAATGAGTAAATGACTTTGTCTCTATGTACGGCTGTCCTCTGTACCCCAGGTGATTGATTCTGGGTCCACCACCGCACCTATCCCCTGACAATGCTCAGGTCCCTTTCAGAGATGACATTGTATTTTATTCAACTTGTCTGTAAAGT
The DNA here is from genome assembly GCA_033318265.1 of Phyllotis vaccarum. Classification (NCBI taxonomy): domain Eukaryota; kingdom Metazoa; phylum Chordata; class Mammalia; order Rodentia; family Cricetidae; genus Phyllotis; species Phyllotis vaccarum. The sequence continues at coordinate 57,963,578 of JARWLC010000011.1, forward strand.
TACCATAGACTTTTCAAACTCCTAAGTGTAAATACGGAGAAAGCAGTTATCAGACTGTATTTCCTAGGCAACAATGCTGAGGAAAAGAAATCTATATGTCCAACACAACACAATTTTAAACACACTTTAGAATACTCAGACACAGAACCTGATAACACAAAGAGCCTACTATACAGTTTTTATTAATAAAAATATCAAGTTTTCCATGATCCTGTGGTTTAAATTAATATTATACAAAGATTGAATGGCATAAATGTGCTGAGCATCAAGCCATTCACCTGCCCAGAGTGAACATGCTTTTGGATTCAGATATGACACGGCCAGATATTAACACAAGAAATGCCCTTTCTCCCCACTCTCTGTTGCTAAGACTTATCCAAAGGAATATGTTCCTTCAGTTTCATATGGAACCAAGGTTGGCAGATGTGACCACAATTAACTAATTCACAAGGTCACTGTCCCCTCACTATTACAAAGTCCCAGACTTTGGAGTTACATGTTAATGTGTAAAATGATGAGTGTAATGTGTAACATTGTTAAGTTAGCAATATTTCTGTCTTAGTTAGGGTTTCCATTGCTGTGAAGAGACACCCTGAGCACAGCAACTCTTATAAAGGAAAACATTTAACTGAGGTAGTGGGACATGGCTGCATGTACACAGACAGGTAGCTGAGAGTCCTACATCTTGCAGGCAACAGGAAGTGGTCTGTCTCATCGGCAGTAGCTTGAGCATAGAAAACCTCAAAGCCCATCCCTGTGGTGAAAAACTTCCTCCAACAAGACCACACCAACTCCAACAAGGCTGCATCTCCTAATAGTACCCTCCCTTTGGGAAGCATTAATTTTCTTTCAAACCACCACATTCCACTCCCTGTCCCCCAAAGGCTTTTAGCCATATCATAATGAAAAAAATGCATTCAGCCCAACTTCAAAAGTCTCCATAGTCTATAACAGTCTCAAACTTATTTAAAAGTCTAAAGTTGAAAGCTCTTCTGAGATTCATGCAATCTTTAATACCCTGTAAATTAAAATTTAAAAAAAAACAGACCACATACTTCCAACATATAATGGCACAGAATATACATTACCGTTCCAAAATGTAAGAAAGGGGAGCACAGTGAGGAGACGCTGGGCCAAAGAAGAACCAAACACCAGCTGGGCAAACTCCAAACTCTGCATCTCCATGTCTGATGTCAAGAAGCTGTTCAGATCCCCAGCTCCTTTCAGCTTTGCTCACTGCAACATACTTCTCTCTCTTGGGCTGGTTCCTCTCTCTGTTAGCAGCTCTCCTCAGCAGGTGTCTCATGGCTCTGGTATCTCTAATATTATTGGGTCTCCAAGGCAATCCAAGCTTTACCTTCACAGCTTCAGAAAACGTCCTCTCTAGAGGTGTCCTAGGTACAGGACAGATCACTTCCTATTGCCTGAAAGATGTAGGACTCTCAGCTACCTGTCTGCCTCCATGCTGCCATGTCACACCGTGATAATGGACTGACTCTCTGAAACTGTAAGCTGCTATCTCAATGAATGTTTTCCTTTATAAGAGTTGCCATGGTCGTGGTGTCTCTTTACAGCAATAGAATCCCTAACTAAGACAATTTCCCTCAGGTGCAAGAAAGATGATCAGTTATCATTCAGGGGAGAAGGATAACACACAGGTGATAGTTTGCTGTCTATGTGACACTGGTAATTTTGTGTCTAACTTTGCAAACAGGGTCTCTAAATACTGTTCTATAAGAGTCTGTGTCTGCCAGCCCTACTGGGAACCAGTCTGCTCTCTGCTGTCCCCAGCAGAATAAGTTAAAAGTGTCACATGTGGACTTTATATTTGTATGAGTCACAGGTTAGGTTATGGACAGCAATCTTGCATTCTAGAAACAGCTGGCAGATGGGGTGCCTCCTGGCAGCCGTCCATTTATTCATTAGACACCATAATCTGTAAAACTTTGGGACTTAGGGGAAAAATTCAGAGCTTCCAAAGTATGAAAAACAAAATCCTAGAAGACGCTTCTTTAAAGCTCTCCAGAGCTCAAGATTTTAATATCTACAAGATATAACTTGACAAACACAACTCAGCTCAGCTACATAAAAATTACTTTTACCTTTTAAAATGTGTAGGGGAGGATTCCACAGAGCTCATGGGGAAGTTAAAAGACAATTTGTGGACATTGATTTTCTCCTACCGTGTGGATCCCAGAAACTGAACTCAGGTTGTCAGGCTGGATGGCGGGTGCCTTTACTGCTGAGTCACTTCACCAGCCCCTACAATTATTTTTAATAAGGATATTCCAGTAACCACCTTTTCTCCTTCTCATAGCTCTGTGGATTGAACCCAGAGCCTCACATATACTAGACATGTGCTTAAAACTGAACCTTCCTCCACTGCCACAATTTCTGATACAAGGAATCTCTCAGGTCAGCAGGGAGGTATGTTCTGTGAGCCATTTTTATGGGATGCAAAATGGACATAAAAGTAGCCACGTACTTAGGGCCTTCTCTAGATCTGTTTCTAAGCTGTGGTCAAATCATGGTCACCCAGCAGCCCCATCTTGATAACCTAAAATATTAAGAATAGAAATGAGAGTAACCCCTGCCCTCACCCAAATCCCCATGTCACCACAATCTGTGGCATACCCCTGTGACCTTCCTATGCCTGTGGACCACGACCCATAGTCCTCTTCTACTCTGCCAGGCTCTGAGGGCCTGGCAGAAGGAAGTGCTGAGGAGTTGAAGGTCCTTGTTTGTGCTGGGCTTTGGCTGTGCCCTGAGAAATTCTTTCCCAGTCAGTATCTGTACTCATTCCAAGGTGCAAGGAATATGTCCTGAGGAAAATTTCATGTCTCCATATCCACAAGGCCATAGTTTTTCAAAATCCTATTTTTCTTTACATCCTAATTTTTATTTTTGTCATTTAGAACTGCCAGTTTGGTGAGCTATGGAAAGTAAATATAGTGCAAGGAAGTGTAACCAGTTTCTTGTCCTTGACCAGAATCACCTCAGAAGCACTCTCAGAGCCACAGGAAAGGAATTGAGAATACCTTCCCGACTGGTCCAGCTTCCATCAGGCTCAGCACATCATGGTCTACCAAGTCAATTTCCATGTTGACACAGATAAAATATTCAAACCCCAGTGTTGGAGCCATGGCCAGAGAGAATCACATAGCTCCCTATACCTCAAAACCCTGAGACATATGTGTTCTGATTAGAGAATCTAGATTCTAAGAGCCCCTTAGAGACCTGGTTATCTATTCATATGCACCTCAATTTCCCCATCTCAAAAATAGGAGTGATCACTATTACCAAGTTTAAAAACCATAATAAAGTAGGCAAAGGCAATGCATTCAGCATCTACCTAGTAAAGCTTTGCTAGTAAATATTTACTTTCAAAATCCCATCATGTTAAAGTCAATAACAGTCTCATATGTCATCCAACAGTATGTTTCCAGGTTTAAGAAATCCTGAGGCTGGACATTTTGCAAGGGTCCTTTCTTTAGGGACTCAGTCAACACAGGATGACGTTTCCTAACCTATCTGAAATGACCTTCTCAGTTTTGAATTCAACTGAACATTACTGGCTGGTAAAATATTGGTGCTTGAAGAGCACGTTCAAATATAAACATTGATTGAGTTTGATTTTGCAATTTTGTGTCCTTTAAAAAAAAAAAAAAAGCACCAACTTTTTGTGTTCTTTCTTCAAAACCTAAAATTAACATCCGGAGGGGAAGGCAAAAACCCTGTGAGGAGCAGGAGGAAGTGCTGAGCTGGAGATTAGAAACTGCAAAGCCAAAGCTCAGGGTTGTCTAAATGTTTGTCCCAATTTAAATAAAATATGACACCCCCCCCCCATAGGAGAAAATGAAAATCCTGAATTTCTCAAGATTCAACCCATCCATGCTTCTTCCTCCAGGCTAGCATCATCAGAAAACAAAACTGGCGTGTTGTTAGGGGGAAGGCCGATGTTCACGTTGTGTTGAGACTACAGGGTGTGTTATTGTTCTGTTTACTGTCCTGACAGCCAGTTTCCCATCAGAACTGGCCAGCTGGTGAGCTCCTTCTCACATTTTAACCCCATCCTCTTCTGCGAATCCCTCCTGCCCAAATCAGTTGCAAATATCAAATACCTGCATAGCCCTCCAGGTCTCCTGCGCACCTGAGCTGCAGGCATATGACTGAGCATTGTTCCACCTGAGGCTCAAAACAACCGAGCCTCTTCTACGCAGAAGGTAAGGGTTTAAGTAGAGTATGGCTCTTTCTGGTGCAAAGCATGGACTTCTAAGGCAGCCACAGCCTCCAGACAGCCCAGCTCTGCACGCCATTCTGTGAACTTTTAACAGTCCCTGTATTGATTACTCCCTTTCAGCTGAAATCCCATTCCTAACTGATGCAGAGTTGGATGGTGTCTGATGGAATGAATGTGCTGGAGGACAGGCCCTCCTTTGGGGTGTACACAGGCAGTCATTCTCTTTGAGCAGCTGGGAGTCTGTGTGTTAACCACAGTCCACTGCACAGAAAACCTCTGACAAGGTCTGAGAGCTGCATTAATCTATGAGTACGGAGACAGGGATTTAGACGGCAGTTTGATTCTATGAGCATTTGGCAAAATAGTAATAATAGGTCCATGCCTAGGACATATCAGCTACATAACCAGGATTCTTGGCCAGATTTACAGTATCATGATATAAGTTTCATCCTATGGAGATGTCCTTACATATAATCAGAAGACAATTGGTTACACCCATAACATCCATACCACTATTGGCACCCATGGGTGTATCTTGACAGTCCGGTCATTACAGTAGCTTGAAGAATTCACATCTGGACAAGACACTTGACTTTTCTCTCCTAGCAATCTGCATATCACATTCAGTACTATGAAAGCTATCCTTCAGGGAGGAAGCTTCCAAATCATTTCCAAGTCTTGTGATCAAAGTGTGGTATCTCCAGAAATAAGATCTTACCATCGAGTCATGGTGGGTAACGGAGAAAGTGGCAATACCCTGTATTATTGGGGGAATCTCTGATATCTCCCCCATCAACCAAAGCTGGAGGAAGATATCCCACACCTGACACTGGACTTTTTATTTGGCAACCTAAAGCTTCTGAGAGGAGTGTGATCCTCCGTGTAAAATACATGCACGTATGGAAACACGTGACATGGAGTGCTTTCCTACGACCTTTCAAACAGTGTAGTATTGGCTGTTCCCTCTCCCCTCCCATTTCTCTCAGCCCTGAATCCTCTTTACTATTACTTTCCCTCAAGTCTTCTGAACATGACAGGGTCATTGCAGTCACTAACTTGGTGCCAGCACAAAATCAAATCCTTCAACATGTCAGACGGGATGGAGAAGGACCACAAGAGCCCCTTGGGTAGCTATCAACAGTGTATGGCCACTAGAAGAAGAAGGGCCACTTGTCTTTAGGAGCGTGACTCCTAGAAGATTGCTCTAGTGGACGGCTCCATAGCCATGGCTGTATGGACGCTGATGGGACTAAGTGGGTTACAGGAAAAAAAAAAAAAGACAAGAAGTTGGGAGAAGGGATATGAGGGGGATCCAGGAGGAACTGGAGATGATGAGAGGTAAATATGACTGAGCTACATTGCAGGCATGTATAAAAATATCAAAGAATAAATAATATTGCGTAAGGTAACTGCTCTAAATTCTTCAGACTCCACCCTTCTTCCCAGAATTCTCTCTGCCCCCAAAGTCCTGCCTAGCTATCAGCCAATCAGTTTTTATTAACAATGAGAGCAACACATTTTCAAACTGAACAAAAGGTTTATTCTACACCAGCTCTGGAAGTTCAGAAAGCTAAAAGACTGGTGGGCTTCTCTGGGAGGTTATATAAGCAGTAAACAATTGCTAGGAAGCAGGTGATACTTTGGTAGTGGCTGCCTGCAAGTTGGACAGGAACCCTAAAAACAATGTAGTTGTTGTCACGTATGCCTAGGTGGGCTTTCCAGTGATGCCCCTCTGAGTAACACCTCATCAATGCCTTTGTAAGTGACTCCAATAGATTCATTGGTCCACAAGCTAGACTTGGGTAGAATCACTGCTTTTGTCTGTCATTTGCACCCAACTTTGGGTAAAGAGATGTCTATTCACATCTCTCCAACAGATAGTTTAGATATTAGGGTGTCCTTCCCAAATGTTTATGTGTTGGTCCCCAGTAGGTGGATTCAATCTCTGAGACATGACTGGGTCAGGAGAAAGCTGAACTAACCAATAGATTAAGCCTTTGTGTATTTATAATATGATAGCATTATTGGGAGGTGAGGCCTATTAGAGGGCATGCGTCATTAGAACATGCACAAGGAAGGCACCTTCATCACAGACTTCTTCTTGTGGCTCTGATTCCTAGCTGCCATAAGGTCAACAGCATCTTTCCACTAATTCCACTGCCATAATATCCTTTCTTGACTCCTGGCCCAAAGCCTTGGATCTAGCTGACTTTAGCCTGAAAAGTGTAAGTCAAAATTAACCCTCTATCCTTTGGACAGTGTCACACTAACAACTGTTTCTCTGAGGTTTTTGGTCTGGTATGTCACCGGTGGGGCGTACCTCATCTGTGCCTTTGATGGTTAGAACAAGGGCCCTCCATGACCATCCTCAGACCCAGGTAAGAAGGACCCTGCTTTTCATCCTGGCCTCCAACTGCCCTTCACAGGTCAAGTGTCCTTGGGCTTCAGAGGCTGTATCTGTTCTACCCTTTTAAGCTACCCTTGTAGGAAATGGGACATAAGATTTCCTAAATCAAATGGCTTTTATTAGTTACCACTCCATCCTGCTAATGAAATATCTGAGATGATCAACTCAGTAAGAAAACAGTTTATTTAGGCTCACAGTTTTGGAGATTCTAGTTGATGCTTGGTTGGCCCCAGAGCGTCGTAGCCAAGCTCACAGCAAAGAAAAACCAATCACTTCATGGCCAGGAAGCAAAGGGGAAGAGTCAATGCCCCAACCTCTCCTTCAACAATTGCTCCTAATGACTTTACTTCCTCCGACTAAACTCCGCCTCTTAAAGATGTCATCACTTTGCAGTGACATCACCTGGGAGCCAAGCTTCCAAAACCAGAGTCTTTGAATTCAAGAGTCAAACTAGAGAAGTATGAAAGCCCAACTCGAGGGGCTATCCAGGCCTTTCCCCTGACCCAGCTCTCAAAGGTGAGCCATACTGATGGGTGTGCACATGATTGGGACACATAAAAGGAGTTTTAGCCCTTAGGCATGTATAAGACCTGAGCTATATTAGATGGAGTCAAGATGGGAAGATAGATAAATAGCCTCATGCCGTGGTCCAGCTTCCCTCGTCTTCTGTGTTCTGGCGCAGAAGCCTCAAGAAGCCCAATATTAGATATAAATCTGAATTTCCAGGTTAGTTTTGACCGTACAACGGGGATTCCATATCCTTAGATTCTCTATTCATGGATGCAACCAACCAATGATCAAAACCATTTGAAAAATATATCTGAAAGAAAGAAAAATATAGTTTGTACTGAAAACATGCATTTTTATCATCACTACTCTCTAAACAAGACAGTGTAACAGATATTTGCATGCACCTACATTGTATAACAAATTATAAATCACATAGAGACAACTTAAAGTATATGGAAGTACTAAAGAGATTATATGCAAATATGACACCATTTTATATAAATAATTTGCATTTTTTAGGAACAGTCTAAAACTAAATTTCCATGATGTTAAAGGACAGCTGTTTATCTATAATGTCAAATAATAGAGCATATTGAATAATTATATATCAGTTATTCAATACTATTAAATCAACAGATTAGTCACTAACGCATAATAGCTGAAACTAAGAGGCATGGTCAGAAACCTTGCCACTGATCTCTCACGGGGGCCATAGTCAACCTCGGCTCTGGGGCACCCATCTCAGTCAGTGGTTCTTGGTCACCTTCTCAAAAGCTCTGCCTGGGCAGGGCCTCTGCACCTCAGTGGCTCTCACTCAGAGACCCTCATTGCCAAAGAGTCCTCCACAATGCAGTTTCCTTCACCAGAGGGGTAAAGCAAAGAGAGATGGCTGGAAAAATGAAAGCTACTAACTCTGTGGTGTTTGTTACAAAGTCATTGTGGTGGTTACCCCTGATCATCAACCTGACAAGATCCAGAATCAGCCAGAAGTCAGTCCTCTGAGTACACCTGTGAGGGAGGCTTTACTAGCTTTGTTGAAATCATTGAACTTGGGATACCCACTTTAAATGCAAGTGTTTGGGGGTTTTTTGTTTGGTTGGTTTTTTTGTTTTTTTGTTTTTGTTTTTTTTTAATGTTCTTTGCCTGCCTGTTTTAGGGTCCTGCTGGTTGTGTCCATCTGTTCTGCTGCTATTATTCTTTTATTATTGCATTATTCCTGACAAAAAGAGCTGAATGTCTTTGGGCATCCACAAACTGAGAGACCAACAGCCTCTCCAAGATCCTCCAAGCCTTTGGGAGAAGACTGGAGATGCTGAAGCATCGGGCTGTGTAGAGTGAGCTCCTGCCATGTTCCCAGATTCTTCAGTATATAGATAGCCTCTGTTGACCCGCCCAGATTGTACTGTGTTGAGCCAATCAGTCTGTTGACCCGCCCAGATTGTACTGTGTGAGCCAATCAGCTCTGTTGACCCACCCAGATTGTATGTGTGAGCCAATCAGCTCTGTTGACCCGCCCAGATTGTATGTGTGAGCCAATCAGATCTGTTGACCCACCCAGATTGTATGTGTGAGCCAATCAGCTCTGTTGACCCACCCAGGTTGTACTGTGTGAGCCAATCAGCTAAGTCCCCCTTTTTACTGCATTTTCATTCCACAGGTCTTGGAGAACCACTAGAGAACCCTGACTGTCAGCTACTGTAAGGTAGGACCATGACATGGTGACGTGTGCATTTGACCTTCATCTGTTTACTGACATAGAGCACAAAAATCCCTGGAATTGGGAATTAATAAAGATGTCTTTCGTGTACTAATAAATGACTGGTATCTAGAGACCATGGCAGGGCTTCAGGGTGGGTACTGGTCACTAAAAAGACCAGCACGGTTTTCAGTCCCTTCCCCCAACCTCTGAAGAAGGGAAAGAGACTGAAGGTTAAGTTTTTTTATTGATGGTTTTTAATGTATGCAATCATGTCTGAGTAATTGACTCTCAAAAATAGAAAGAAGGGAGGAAAGAAAGAAAAGAAGACACATACACACACACACACACACACACACAGAGAGAGAGAGAGAGAGAGAGAGAGAGAGAGAGAGAGAGAGAGAGAGAGATTTTTGCTAAGTTTCCAGATCCCTGAGTCTGTGAGATGCCACAGAGGGGATACCCAAAGCTCTGAATCCCCCTCCTCAAGCCTTGCTCTGCCCATCTTTCCATCTGCTGCTCATCAGCAGGTAATAAGCAGGTAAGCGTGTTTTTCTGAATTATGTAAGCACCATTAACAAAGTCATCAAAGGCAAGGAAATGACCATGAAAACCCAATCTGCAGCCAGTCTGTCAGGAGCTCAGGCAATAACTTGTTAGCTTGTGCCTGAGGCTGACTCTGAAGTGAGGATCGGTCTAGGGGCTAAGAGCTCAACCTACAATGCTAATACTCCCTCAAAAAGGCGGTGTCAGTACCAGGTTAAAGGTGCCTGCATGTGCCTGCTGCAGAATTTATAGGTCTGTGTAGTTGGTTGCCTTTTTACTCTTGGCTCTTTGGGGTTCTACCACCCAGCTCCCAAATAAATCACTCAGAGGCTTATTCTTTCTTATAAACGCTCAGCCTTAGCTTGGCTTGTTTCTAGCCAGCTTTTCTTAAATTAATCCATCTACCTCTTGCCTCTAGGCTTCTGTATACCTTTCTTTGTTTTTTTGCTCCGTGGCCCTTCTTTTCTTGCTCCTTTATATCCCTTCCCAGATTTCTCCTCCTACTTATTCTACCTGCCAGCCCCGCCCGTTCTTTCTCCTGCCCAGCTATTGGCTGTTCAGCTCTTTATTAGACCAATTAGGTGTTTTAGGCAGACAGAGTAACACAGCTTCACAGAGTTAAACAAATACAACATAAAGGAATGTAACACATCTTTGCATCATGAAAAGACACAAATGTTGCACAGCATAAACAAATGTAACACATCTTAAAATAAGATCCCACAGCAGTACTGCTTGCCCAGAAAGGGGAAATTCCCAAGCCCATATTTTTATTTCCTAGAGTCACAGACTTTTTTAGTGTTTCTAAACGTGGAATAAAATGATGGAGAACTCTTTTTCTTCTCTATAGCCTTTATCTTTGTCATTTACTGCTGTACAAACAGGCAGCTCATGAAGAGCAGAAGCATGCTTGGTCGTGTACGAAAGACTGGAAAGTCTAAGAAGCCAGGCACTAGCCAACAGGGAGGACCCTGGCTGCATCCTGACGTGATATCATAGGGTATCACGTGCCAAGACCAAGCGAGCCTCCTAGCTCAGCCCTCCTCTCCTTAGAAAGCTGTAAAAAGAACATGGAGATCCACCCTCTGCTTCACTCAACTCTTATTGCCTCCCAAATGCCCTGCCTTCTAAATACCATTGACACATGAATCTGGACATTACAGAACCCTGCGGACAAATATCGTAGCAACCTTTGTCATGTTCTAATGATTCAAAGCAAGTCATTATGCCACACTCTATCTATTCTCAGAGAAAGGATTAACCAGAATGCAAATACTGGAAGTAGAGGCTAAGTAGAGCTAAGTAGGAGGCTGCTTGCATTGGCTTGGTTCATGACTTTGGTTATTGAAGTAGTTGGGATGTTGTCTTTCCAAAGCTCCGGGGTAGACTTTCCCTTTGCTGAGAAGCCCATGAAGCTCCTGCTTACCATGACCAAGGCCTCAGCTTTGGGGACTCAGAGAATTCCTGTGCTTCCTACTGTGACAAGCCCAAGGCTGTGCTCTCAGAGATTCCAAGAGTCGAGTGCTCCCTAGAGCACTACCCAGCATCCTGGACAGATAAGTTAAGCCCAATTCGAAGGGAGCTTCCGTGAAGGACAGAAATTACCACCTCCAGTTTCAATTACCAGCTGAGCTAATTGCAAAAGTAATTGCAATTGAAGGGTCTAATTATAAGGCTGGGCCAGAGAAGCGTTTTCTCCCTCCCACCTCTGAGTACCCAGCCTGCTGCCTCCTGGGGGCTGAGACAGGGTGGGAACCCCATCCTGAGAAAAGGGAAGGCCTGGCCTGTATCCTAGGGGTCAGGTTGATAAAGCGAAGCCAGATACCTTCCTGCTCCCATAAGGCTACCCCAGTCATGGGGGAGGGAGTAATCTCCCTTTAGATTTCTACCTGAACCTTGCACCAACTAGCCCACTCCTGGATCACTGAGATACATGAATTATAAGCACCATGCTCTTCCGGCCCAACACTCACACTTGGCTAATCCTTGCCCTGCCCTGTCCTATGAACACTGAATGCTGTCATTGCTGGACCTTGCTCTCAGAATGCCCCTTCATGCTGTATGAACTCCTCAACTGTCCTAAGGACAGGTACTTCATGACTTACATGGTCCAAGATACCCAGTCTGGCCTGGCCCTGAATGAGCTCAGCTCACAGGTCTCTTAGAAATGTTCATAAATAGGTGGGGAGTGTGAGAGTTAGCTGAGGGTGGCTTGGAGTCAGTCAGTAGACTTTTCTACCTGACAACATTTCTGTCTGCTAGCTCCTCCCAGGAGGCTCTGTTCCTCTAAAATACCTCTCCCTGGGCTGCCAGCCTGGTCACCTTATAGAGACCAGGGACAGAGAAAGGCCTCATCACACCTGGTGTCAGGGCTAGGACTGATTGGCCAGTCATGCCATGGACTGGGGGACCACGCCTTTACACATGGATCTTTGGAGAACGTTCTACATCCAAACCATAGCAATCCCCCTGTTTTATCCAGGGCTCCCATCATGCCACAGATAAGGGCATGGATTAGCTAAAGGTATACAATCTCTTCACATAGTGGCTCTCTATGAGTCTAATCCTCCTATGAAGCTAGAGCAAGGATCATGTCCATTCTTCATCATTTCAGCAGGAAAATGCAGGTCTCTGCAGACAGTAGCAAATGAATTAATAATGAGGATAAGTCCTATGAGTAAGCAAGAACAGCTATAGTGTGTCTCAGAAGGCTGAAACCGTCATTTCTCCCAACCTAGAGGCTACACCACCAGGGCAATCCAACACGCCTACCATCCTAAAAGTACTTACTTAACTGCCTGTGTGTCGGAGCATGAGAGTCCACCAGGGGGCAGTGCTGGACCATAGTACTCATCTGGCAAGAGCCTGTAATACCTAAACCAGGCAGAAACTCACCCTATATGAGGTTTACAGAATTTTAGCTGCTAGATTAAACGGAAGGAAACCAAGGTGGAGGAGCCAGGCAGATACAGCATCAAACCTCTTTTCTGCCATTTCCATCCACGCTGTGGGAATTTAGCCAAAAAGTTTCCCCTTCAAGTCCTGACTTCTCTGTGTAAAATTGTTTTTATGCCCTTGGGTGTTTTCAGCAGACATTCATCTGCCAAACACAAGTTCGTAATTGGCTAATTTGCTGTTTGATTTCTAAAAAGTGCCACATTTTAACACAATTCAAGCTGAGGGAAGAGGGCTGAAAATGCCAGGCCCAAGATTCTGTTAAGAAAAGCTCTGGTTTATTACCTTTCACAGTGGCCTGACCTTCAGTCAGAGAAGACAGCCTGGGCCATTTCTCAATTTTATATCAAACAAAAATGGGATGATACTAGAGCAAAGCCTTCTGGGTGCCAAAAGAATTAGCAGTTAGGAGTTTCTCATGTAAGAACAGCAGAGCACAGACTGGCTAAGGGCAGGTCTCTCCTCTTTCTCCCATCAGCCCCAGGAACCCCTACGGGGGCCAGCACAGTCGGTGCCCAGGAAGTGTGCCCTGCACTCTGGTACTTGGAGAAAGGCTTTGAGAAATACCGTACTGCTCTCAGGCTGAGCTTCTGTCTGCAACATCGGGAACCGTGGGCTACAAGCTGACTTGAGTAAAGTTCATCTATCAAAAAGATGTCTGGAAGCTGAGAAAAATTAGGGGGAGCTGGCGGGTTTAATTCAGTACATACTAAAGTAGCCTGGGGCCGGATGCTTCTTCTATGAGCCAGGGTAACCACTTCTATGATGAATGATCTGTGATAGGCTGTGAGTCAAAATCCCTGACATCAGCTCACACTCAATCCCAGCTGGCTAGCCTGAAGAAAGCTGGGTATCCTGATGAGCAACCCCAGGACAATTGCACACATAATAGAGAAAGGGTGAGTTCCCCCAGGGAGTGAGGGAAGGAATCGGGATAGCTCAAGACCAGCAAGCTTCATGTCACAAGCCAATACAGCCAGTCTAGGTTGAGAATCAAGCCTACCCTGCCCCCACTGCCAGACACACCCCCTCTCTGATCACTGGGTCTGACTCCATATCAGAAAGTCTGGAAAGGTGGGCATGGGAAAGAAACAATATTCTTCCTTGGGAGTGTGCAGAGCTGGCTGAGGCAAAGCTGTGGAAAACCAAGTTAGAGTGAGCAAACACATGAATGGAAGAGAGTGCCCTTTGTGCAGAAACTTGAGTCTCGGTCACTGCTATTCCCACAGCTTGAAAGCTGTTTGCTGTGTGAACACTGGCAGGCCCTTGGATCCTCAGAATCCAGATATATCATACACCAAGGTTGTTCTGGACAAGCTCACATGCCCTCTTTCCAGCGGAGCATCCCCTACAAAGAGCAGGGATGTAGACTCAGTCATCACCACACAGCAATCGTGAGCACAGTCCACATGAACACGTTCTCTCAATCACCAGAATCCAGTGAAACGAGGGCCTATGCACCACTGGCCATTAAATGACAAGTTCCTAGACCCAGGAGTGCTGGCCTCCCAGAAACCAATTCCTCATTCATTAGCTGTGTGGTCCTGGACAAGTTGTAAATGTTAAAGCTCATAGGAATCGGCTTGCTTCCCTCAGACCCAGCTCTTCACCTGCAGGCCTTGGCCATAGACTCCAGGATGAGACATCTAGGGAGAGGGTGACTCAGTGTATGAAGTCCATGCCTGCTACTGGAGACTCAGCCAACGTGTGGGTCCAGAGTCCTATTTATATCCAAAGGTGGTATTTACCAAAATCATATGTTAGTTCAGAGAGCTGTTGTGAAATTAGACCCAGGGATATACGGATATTCAAGCCCTATAGAAATTTCTGATTTCCATACATAAGCATCCAAATTTTTTTAAAAAATAGCCTATAGAGGACCCATTTTTGATGATGTTCTTCTGTTTTTTCTCATATCCTGGATGGTTCTTCCCTGAGCTCAGGGTGATTTTAGAATAATGCACTAGAGACAGACAGCACAGCACAGATGGACAGGTACACATGAGATTTTAGACTTCCCACCTCTCCAGGCCATAGCCCTTAATCTTCCAAGTTACTTGAAGAGATAGATCATTGAATATTCTGCAACAAAACAGTGAGTCCCAGCTTCCCTACCTGAGATCTCTATGCCCTTTCCTCCCCCTTGCTTATCCCCTGGGCCAGTCCCACATGGTTTAGGTTTGTTGTTATGGCAACATTCTCACTCCCAGATGCTGTTTGCATTAATTATAGTAATGTAAGATGCCAAGATAAGTGAATTCAAAGTGCTCAAAACATCAGAACTTGGTTCCCTCTTGACGCGGCAGTCCCTGAGCCCTGTGGTCCTGATAAATGGAGGCTCTCCGTGATGATCCTGGTCAGGCTTCCATCAGTGCCACAGTGGCCAGCTCCACTTGAAGGCAAAGGCTGTCTCTTCTGGCTATGGGAAAGGGGAATGAGGAGAGATTCGCTTCAGCGTCTCAGTGCCTACCATTTCCACCCACCAGGGCAGAGCTCAGAACACAGCTGTGGCCACATTAATGCAAGGAAGGCAGGAAGTCTGAGAAAACAGTCTGGGGAGAAGCCGGCCGTCAGGAGGGATTCCCAACAGCAGCTATCTTTAGGAGTTCTCCCTGACCCCCACATTTCTAGTGGTCCATCTGTTGTCCTCCATGTCTTCATCTGGCAATGTTTGCTTACGATGTACTTTGTGTGAGTTTCACACCAAGTTGACACAATCCTTGCACACTTGGCTTCCAGTCATCACAGACACCAAAGGGGCACCTACTTACAACCCAGTGTGACTTGTACCAGTAGGAAATGTCCAAAAAAAAAAAAAAAGAGAGAGAGAGAGAGAGAGAGAAGCTAATAGCAGGTGTGTGTGTGTCAGACTTCTCAGAAGAGATAGCCCTGGAGCTGAGACCTATAAGATGTGAGAAAATGTCCCGACAGAGAAGAAGTTCAAAGGTCAGTTCCAGGCAGTCACAGATGTCATCGCTCACAGCTGGGGTGGGGCTGATGGTGAGGAAAGAGAACATTAGTGGAGAGCCCTTGGGAGATGGTTCTATCTTTGACTGATGAAGAGGTCATTAGGAAGCAAGGCATCCAGAAAGCGATGTGTCTGGTACCACAATGTGTATTCCATTTCTTCTGCTGCTATAACAAATTACCACAGACTTAAGGGCTTAAAACAGCACAGATGCCAGTTCAGTCAGAAGGCCTAGTGGGAATCCAAAGAGCTAAATTATGGTGCAGTCAGGGGTGTGTTCTTTGAGGGGCTCCTGGCCTTTTCTAGGATCTGAGGGCTGTCTACATCCTCACTTCTGGCCATAATAACAGCATCCCTCCAACATCTTCTGTCACCACATCTTCTTCCCCGATTTGCATCCAGTGAGGATACCATCTCAGAACAATTCTAGGATAATATAGCACTACAGTATGAACACTATAGAGTTTTGTGGTAGATTCTATTTTTTCATAAGTACACAGAGTGTACTCTAAAATAATAACCAATATTATAATATAACAGATATATACATTGGGTCCCCTGGCTATGGGTGCTATCAAGTCCTCGGCCCTGTCCATAGTCATGTATGTTACACTTGGCAATGACTGGCCATGCAGTGGCTTATCTGTCTCAGCCTCACCACTATGAGTAAAACATTATGCTATGATGTTAGGACAGCTAAAGAGGCACAACGTGGTGGGCTTTTCAGCTTGCTTTTATCCTATGATTAGTCATTGACCAAAACACCACCATTGTGTAGCACATGCCTGGCTTACACAGATAAGCCAGGGTGGCTGCCCTACTTCAAACCCCTAACTTACCTTTGCCATACCCCTTTGCCGTGGAAAGCAACATGTTCACAGGACTCAGGGATGAGCAAATGAACATCTCCAGGTTTGTTATTCAACCTCCTGAAATTCTTCAACTCTGCCGGAAGCCACCAAGGGCACTCAGACAGGAACAGGGGCATCTGTGCAGATGCCACACTCAAGGACAGGAGAACCCTCATTTCTTGGCCAGAAGGAAAAACATCAGTACGGAGTCTGGCAGCAGGTCCTGGCCCCTGCTGAGGACAGCTGTGCATCTTGTCCTAAGTTCATGTCACCTTTCTGGTAATTGCAGCCCAATTTTGCCAAGGGACCCAGGCCTCCTAAGATAGCCACCCCCTGTGGTACTGCCTTCACACACCCTTTCATTTCTGTCATCCTGTCTTCTCACTGGTTTCTCAGCTCCAGAAAGTAACATGCCCTTCCAGGAGTCTGTCAGAACCAGATCTGAAACTGCAGGAAGGCCCACGGCTGCTTTCTGAGAGCAAAGGAAGAGAAGTGTCTTTGTCCCTTTGCCAGAGGTTACTATGGTCTATTCTTCACAGGGCACAAAAAGCCAGGTGGGCCTTCTCATTCTGAGCAAAGTCATGAACATCCTCCAGAGAAGAAGCTGGGCCCCTGAGATTTGTTCCCAGGCACAGGAAATCAGGAAGCATCCTTGAGGGGCCCAAAGCCTGAACCTTTACCATCTCTGCCTCATACTCATGTCAAGGAAAAGACATGCACCTCCTATCTGGCTGATCACTCTCTTAATGATGGTGAGACCCAATCTACCACCTAAACTTTCCTTTTCTCCATCACCCAGAAGGCCTGGCTGAGTATTGCCCTATTGTCGTAATTAATAATCACTGGTAACTGATTTTAAAGGGTTAATATTTATTAAGAGGTTTATAGGGGAACACTCACTGATAAGAGATTAAACAGTTTCTGGAAATGTGGACTGGTCTAGCAGAACTAAAGCTGGTCAGGTCTTTTATCTACACATGAGAGAGAAACAGGAAGAAGGGGTGGGGCATACATGCTCTCCATCTTAAACTGGCCCTCTTGCCACATCCAGAATACAGGGGCTTTACGTCTTAGAAGCCATGCCTCTAGGTCAAGGTGATAGTGCCTACTCTCAACTACATTGTCCCTCCTGAACATTCATGGGTCCCCAACTTACATTTCTATAGAGCACTTAACTCTTAAGTATACCAGCTGTTTTCTGAGACGTTCTCAACAGAGACACTATATTCTGAAGGCAAAAAAAAAAAAAAAAGATTCCAGAGCCTCTAGAGTTCTCACTGAGTACCATGACCCAAGCAAAGGCCAAGGAGAGAAGAAACAGAGCACCTTCTTCAGACCTGCTGGAGGTGGGTGGGACTGACAGAACGCAGGGTCCACATGGGCACAGTGGCCAGGTGTCCATTTCTCTCCCGTTGGATCACCTATGCAGGGACCTCTGGCTGTAGAAGGCTGAACAAGACACCACCATAGGGATGGGTAGATGTACCCAGTCCATGACACTGACCCCGTGGAAGGTAACCTATCAGATCCAGAGTCAGTTCTTGTTTTAGTTTTGAATTCTCAGTTCTTCAGGGCCTCAGGGGACCTTCGAGGGCCTGCAGCCTCCAGTGGGTTCTAAGTGAGAGAGGCTTCAAGAAGAGTGACTCTCAGTAAATGGCTGAGGTTGAAATTGGTTGCCCTAAGCCACCCAGCCTCAGTGTCCAAAGCCTTTCATAGCCACTCATGTCTCTGTAACCTACAGGGCCACAGCCCTTCTGAGCTTACCAAACAAACCAGGGCAGGGGCTATGCCGGCAGCCAGGGCTGTGCTGAGGCCAGGTGGCTCTTCCACATAACTGTTGATACTGTGACCACCACTTACAGGTTCCCACTGTGCATGCTGTAGGTTCCGATAGTACAACTCCTGGAAAACAAGAGTCTCAGGTTCATATGCATAAACTGGGGATTAAAATGTTGACCTTAAAAGATAGTTGCAAATGAGTAAGCCCCGTTTGTCAAACAATGTTCCACTGTCGTGATTAACCAATGCTAAGGCCCCTCTTAGAAACACATGGAAGAAGATACTGCTTGTTTCATCTCAAAAATCTTAAAACTGGGGCTGAGGAACTCCATGGCTGTGCCCAAGGTCTAGAGTGAAGACTTGATCAAGAGAAAAGCATCCTCGCTGCTCTGAACGCATCAGGTACACCCGGTACATCAGGACCATGGACAGGGAGCGACATCAGTCATCTTTACACCCAGTGCATCAGGACAGACAGGGATCTATATCAGCTTGAGTCCCAGGCCAGGGAGGGAAGGCATGCACAGAATTGTGGCTCCAGGTGTTGAGAGTCATCTAGAGGACTGAAAATGGACAGATGGGGCTTTGATGTGGCTTGTATGTGCATCCCCCATGATTAAGTACTGGAAACCTAACCCCCAAGGTGATGAGACAGTTGGAAAATAATTAGGGTGATATAAGGTCATGAGGTAGGCCCCCCAAGATAGCATTAGAGGCTTTTTGCTTTGGTTTGTTTGGGGGGGAGGTGTTTGGTTGGTTGGTTTTGTTTTGTTTTTTGAAGTTTTTTGTTGTATTTTGTTTTGTTTTTGAGACAGGGTTTCTCTGCATAGCCTTCGCTGGCCTGGAACTCACTCTGTAGAACAGGCTGACCCCAAACTCAAAGATCTGTCTGCCTCTGCCTCCTGAGTGCTAGGATAAAGGCATGGACCACCCCAGCCCTGCTACATTAGCGGCTCTTTAAGAAGAGAGAGGGTGACCTGAACTAGCTAGCACACCTTCATTGTCTTACCATGCCCAAACCTCCACCATGCTATCAAGCAGCCCAAGGCCCTCCCCAGATGCTAGCTACATGCTCAGGGACATCTTAGTATCCAGGACACTAGGCTAAATAAATCTCTGTTTTCTACAGGTCAGCCAGTTTTGAATATTTTGTTACAGCAACATAGAACAGACCAAGACTACTTTGATCTAGCAGAGAGCTCCAATGAGACACTGTGAGAGCCAGCCTTCTAGCCACACCTTAAGATGGACAAAGAGCAAGCAGAAAGCAGCTGGCTGGTACCTGAAAGTAACTGCGACTGGCTGTGAGTTCAGTGCCAGTCTCTGCTCATAGCTATGTGGTCCTGGAGGAGCAAGCTTGCTTCTGAGGGTGCCTGTTTTTCCTAAACAGCTCAGTACTCGGTAATAGTGACAAGAAAAGAGGCTCTGGTGAGATAAGATTGTGTGTCTTCTCAACTCTACTTGCCGAGTGCCCCTGCATGTCCCACTAGGGGTCCCCATTTTCTGCCTCACCATGGCTGCAGAGTCAGCATCTCATTGCATGCCAAGATGCCTGGTTCCAAAGAGCAGGCAAAACTTTGCCTCTAAGCACTACCTTCATGTTCATCTTTCCACCACACTCTCCAAAGACGTCTGTGGAATTACCTTCCTCACTTTGCAGGTGAAGAGCTGAAAGGGCCACCATTCTGACCCAAGTCCTAATGCCAGAGTCTTCATGTGCACCTGGACAGGTCCAGAAGTCAACAAGATACTGTGTTCCAAAGGGCTTCTCGGTCAATGTGATACCTGTGCTTCATTATTCAAAGGAAGCACTTGTGGTAAACGGTCCTGTCACCTTCTAACTGAAAACTACTGGACACAGGTCGTTTGTCACCTGTAAAACAAACATCTCACATCCTCTTTCTGGTCCTCTTGCTTGGATAACACAGCTTCCTGATGACTCTCTGGGAATCTTCCTCACACCCATGGAGCTCTGAGGTGTGAGTGGAAATGAAGCCCCACCCCCTGCCCCAGTTCCAGGCACATAGCTCAGCAGGATGGTGAGGATGCCACATCCTGCCTCTATGGGATTTGGGCCAAATATTAAACTCTTGATGTCTCCTTTAGCAGGACAATGGAGAGAATGGGGGCAGCAGAGAGAGTTGGGGAGCTCTGTACCATCTTCGATTCTCTGGAGCAACCTCGCCTTTGGCTAAGACAACCCTGAAGAATGCTTAGAGAAATAAGTAAGTATCCCCTTTGCCTTAAGCCAGTTAGAATTGGAACTCTGGTGCTTGCTACCTCCTTGACAAATGCAGTAACCCAAAATGGAGCCAAAACATCACGTGCCACAAAAGACTTGGAGACAGTTGTTAGCATTTTAATGGTAGTAATTAAACAAACAGGAAAACAGTCCAATTAAATAAGAACATTTTCCTTATCTAGAAGGCAGTATTTAAGGAGAAAATTATTTACTTAAGTTAAAATAGTCTATCTTAAGTGCAAATAGTAGAAGGGTGGGCAGTAGGGGCTGGGGGAGTGGAGGAGATACTGAGTTACTGATCGATAGCTGTAAAAGCGAGAAATACAAAGCTGGATTAACTCCGTGGTAGAGCGCTCATCTGCTACATGTGAGGCCTGGCCATCTACATCCCGTACCATGACTTTTTAAGCAGATAAACAGATTCCAGCAATCTGTTATGCACCATGGAGACCACAGGTAACCTCATGGTGGTCCACCCTTAAAATTCTGTTCATGCAGTAAGCTTCATGCTGTGCTCTTACCACAACATATATATATATATATATATATATATATATATATATATATATATATATATAAAGAACTGAAAATAATGGATAGATTACACCAGAAGATATGGAAGGAGATGGTGGAGTCTGCTGAAGGAGCTGAGTCCCAAGAAGTAGCACCCACTCTAGGTTGAGGGCTGACTGTGCAGGAAGCAACCACTGTGGGCTGAATGCTGACCATGTGCAAGATGCCTTCTACTATCTTTATGTTTAACCCTCAAACACCCGACACATGCAAGGATGTGGCACCCAGTTGTACTAGTGAGGAAATTGTTGCTCAGAGGGAAACACTTAACCAAGCACACACACACACCACTCATCTCATGCCAAATTCAAGGTCACCTTCTCATCATGTCATTCATTCCACAATTGTTTGTTAAGCATCTGTGGCCACAAGGCCCCATGATCAGCATAGAACATCAGGGGGGGGCATCTCAAACAGGAAATCAGTTCTGAAGCTAAAGACTAGCACAGGGGGAAACGCAAAAGGCCATCCTATCCTCAACCATTCTAGGGTGTCCAAGCCGACTGCCTGGCTGTAAAACCAATGAATAGCCTCTAAGGTCGGGGAAACCTCTGTCTCCAGGGTTGAAATACTCTCTGCCCATAGAGTCACCCATCTTTCCCTGACTCATTGCCGGTATACCTTCTGTAACATATCCTCTGTGCACTAGCGTCAATGCATCTTCTTTCTGTCCTTGAGTGAAGTCCAGCCTCTGCCCCAACCCTGGACAAACATGATGTGCCCACAGACCCAGTATTCTCAACATCCCCAGAACAAATGTACTTTCCATCCATATAACCAGCACTCCCCATGTCCCCAGGACCAGCACACTTGACGTCCCCAGGACCAGCACACCTGATATCCCCAAGACTAGCACACCTCTAACCTGATATGAGGACAGTTCCTGTACTTAGAATTGACATCATCTCTACTCTTACGACAAGTCCAAATGCTTTCCTCCCACTATTCCTTACTAAACAATAAGGAAACCCTTGCCAGTAATTATTCAGCCTCTACCCTTTGGTTCAAGTGAAGTGCAAAGAACTCAGAATCACATAGGGCCAACTGGACCCAGCTTAGCTTGAGCAAAGCATAGGGCAGCCACTACATATGTGTGTGTGTGTGTGTATGTGTGTGTGTATATATATATATATATATGTGTGTGTGTGTGTGTGTGTATATGTATATGTGTGTATATATGTGTGTGTATGTGTATATGTGTTTATGTATGTGCATATGTATATATGAATGTGTATATGTGTGTATGTATGTGTATGGGTATATGTGTATATATGTGTGTGTATGTGTATATGTGTGTATGTATATGTGTGTGTATATATGTGTATATGTGTATGTATGTATATATGTATGTGAATATGTATGTATGTATGTATATATGTATGTGTGTATGTATGTGCGTATATTATATGTGTGTGTAGATAGATAGATAGATAGATAGATAGATAGATAGATAGATAGATAGATAGATAGATAGATAGATAGATGAGTTCTACTCTCTGGGCTGTCTGCTGGTCCCTATGAGGGTGGTAATTCTGGGATCCATCAAACAGAGGAGAAAATGGCACCAGAGAGGACACAGAGAGAGCAAAGGAGAACTTTAACCCAGACTCCTGAGCCTCCAGAGGGAAAACTGGCCACCTCACCCTCACCCTGACATTTACAGGCGGGAGCTGAGCTCTAAACCAGTTTGTCTGTTTATTGCTGCAAAAAGAGAAATGAACCCTCCTTCCTAGATGCACAGAAGGATAAACAGGGACTCCAAGTAACCAAGCTGCTCAGACTCTTTCCTGGCACCCTCAGAATATATCAGCATGCTGCAGGAGCAGGCTCCTCAGTGCCATAAATAATGGAGAACCCGTGCGTGCTGCGGCATTTCTGCTGAAATCATTGCTCACACACACCCTGTGATGCCTGTAGAGCCAAAGAAATTTCTTGACAAAAATTTTTTTTTTAGTAATGCAGCCTTTTATTGAAGCTAGTGTTTGAATTTAGCATTCACTGGGCATGTACTTGGTGCTACAAACTGTTTTAGGCAGTGGAGACCCAGGGATGACCTGGAAGTTCCTTACTCAGGAGATAAGGGGATGGGGGGGGGAAGTGATGAAGATGGAGAGGAGGAAGGAGATGAAAGGACTCTGGAAAGAGAGGGAATGAATTAGAATTGCCATCCTGTAAATTATTCACCAGTTACCAGGAGATGGGAGTGAGTGCTAGGGGGAAGGAGGCAGATGAGTATAGACAAGCCAGTCAAGTCTGGGCTTTGCAAGGGGAGGAGGCCAAAGGAGGGAGAGAGGTGAGCATTGCTCCAAGACTAGGTCCAGTGAGAAGGCCAGCATGGCTTTTAAATGAGTGAGGGACAACGGGGGTGACCCTAATGGTGAAAAAGCCTGCTGTGAGCCCTGAGGCTCCTCAGTGAGCACATCCACGGTCAGGAGACCACACCAGGCAACAAGCAAGACTCAGGAACTGAGTCTCCAAAGGAGGCAGCTGTAGGCCCCATGGAAGTTGGAGAAAGCCAAGAGCGTGAGCTGTGAACCTGGGAAAGTTTGCCAAGTTCAACATCTTCCAAAGGCAAATGCCCCAATAGGCACCTTCAGCAGAGTGTGGTGTGGTGGAGCAGAGCCACAGAGAAAGAAGAATGTTACTGAGAGTTGGCACGTGGGATCAGTAAAATGGGGTGATGCTAGATATGAAACCAAGAGGTGCAGTGGAACATTTCTACATAGAGAAGATGGCATTTCAGACAGAGGAGCCTGCAAGAGCGGGGGCCATGTGTTGTCTCAGTTCCCGGATGTTGTTCCTCGGTATATTTGATAGCCAAACCCAAATCCCCAGTCATGGTCCTTATGGTTTAAGTGATGTGACTGTCTTCTTAAATGCAAGGGTCAATTCCAGTTAGTCAATCAACACACTTCATAATAATAGACATAGGTTTACTGGTAGACGTGTGACCTGAATTAGCCTAGAATTTTTTGCTTGAACATCTAGGAAACAGTTAGTCTCTTTTCCTTGGAGTTTCTAGTTGTTAGGTGCCTTGTTAGTTGAAAGAGTGCCTATCTGAGAATGGAGCCAGAGTGGAAAGACATACTTAAGTATGCCTGATGCTTCCTCTACCTTGAATATTGTTACATAAATTGGCAATTTCCCCTTTCTGTTTAGCAACATTTGAGATGGCTTATCACACACAGGACCTCTAGGACGATGACTGAGTAAAAGTAGCTATGTGTAGAAGATGGTATGTGTCCAGGAGAAAGGATGTCATATTCACAGTGAGCAGGGTGTGGCAAGAAATGAAAATGTATAGGCAGAATGCAACATGTACACACAGGGCCACAGGGTAGAGAGAGGAGCATTACATCCACATCTCTGTGACCAAAATGTCCCCACAGGAACGAGGGTCAGAAGGAGAGGCCTATGGTTTCAAAGAGGTTTCAGCCCATCACTGTTAGGGAGCCACAGAGATGACCGTGGTAGAGAAAGTGAGTGGAGGGACCTTCTCACATGATGGCAGGATTAGGAAACAAAAAGCAACTAGCCTCAAAGATGACTATAACCTTTGAAGGTCATCCTTAGTGACCTACTTCCTCCAGCTGGGTCCCACATCCCACAGCCTCCAAAATAGTGCAAGCTGGGCCCTTACCAATAAGGACATTCTGATTCAAACCAGCCAGGCATAGGCTGCCAGAGCTTGGCAAGGGCTGCAAAGCAGAGGAATGGCACCTTGTATTATAAGTATGTGGAATCACTCTGTTTATTCAAATGTGTTTAAAACCTAGAAAGAATTCCCAAGCGTGAGCCAGACATTTTTCTTCTCAGGCAGTGTGCAACGAAGGTGCTATCCAAGGTACCGAGAGCCCCAAGGGGCTGTTCCAAGAAAGGGAGAAGGCTGAGCCTAGTGGGTGGAGATTGGCATGCTGGCTGGCACATTGAAATGCCACCGAGCTCTACCCCTTCGCCTCTGCACAAGTGTAATCCATCCTGTGCCGTGTCCCTGCTCCCACAGAAGGTGAGGAAAGTCTGTTTCTGTCCCCATCTTCTCGGAAATCAAAACCTTTTTATAGCAATGAATGATGCAGTCTTTTAGGATGAGTGGTAGATAGCATTACTGAGCACAGTCTTGACTTCTTTCCATCTTCCTTGTGGTCTGATTGTAGAATTCTTCTCATTAAATCACTAGGGCAAATCCCCCACTTCCTTGACCTCCGCCTCAGACACGTGACTTGCTTTGGCCAACAAAATGTGTTCAAAAGTGGCGGTAACCCTGTTCCTGGCCTAGACCTGCAGAGGATATATAATTAGCTTAGCCTCCTCGAGTTCCACCATCACTGTGAAGATAGCAGGCATGAAGGGGAAACATTCCCCTGCCTCTACCCATCTTGTGAGCAGAGGCCAGGGATGGTTATGTAACTTTTGCACAATGATACTGTAGGGTCAAGACACCTATAGCAGGTCACTGAACATAGTGAGGCCCCTTCTTGGTGCAGCTTCTGAGATTCAACACTCAGAAAGCCTACCCTTGCAAAGGCAGTGACAGCTATTGTTTTAATCAGGTCACTAGCAAACACAGGTCTTGAAATAAAGGCCAGTTCACCACTGGTTATGAACAGATTATCTAGAGCTACCAACGACTTCTATTTTCAAATAGTCCTATCAAAAAATTCTATCATTTGGTGACATTTTTTAATGATAGGAATTTGAATTTCAGTGTTCAAAAATAAAGTTTTATTAAAACCTGGTCATCTTTGGTCATCGACATCTTCTCTTTCTGAAGCTGCAACAGCTACAGTCTAAACCACAGTAGAACAGCTGAGAAGAGCTACCATGGCAAAGCCTGTATCGTTTACAACTGAAATATTTGCTTTCAGAGGTTTTATAGAAACAGTTCACTATGAAGAAT
The DNA here is from genome assembly GCA_033318265.1 of Phyllotis vaccarum. NCBI lineage: Eukaryota > Metazoa > Chordata > Mammalia > Rodentia > Cricetidae > Phyllotis > Phyllotis vaccarum. The sequence continues at coordinate 57,989,242 of JARWLC010000011.1, forward strand.
CCCCAGTGAATCTCAGCTCAGGTCAGCAGAGTCAGCCAGCACCAAAAGGTCTTAGGGAGCATGCCTATGGGAGTGCGATACTTCTGAGACCACACAAGGTATGGAACACAACAGGACCAGCCTAAGTTAATGTTTCACAGAGATCCATATGTGGAGGGTCTCTAATGAGGATGATGTAACTGTAAAGGACACATTAAAGAAGCCAGGGCACACATTGTCTTTGACTCCCCTCCTCCCTCACCATGAGGGAAGCTTCCTCGGTGCTGGCAAGCTTTTGACACTTCTCTCCTTACTGATGATTCTGAAAAGCATCCTTTGAACTCCACAGGTAATGGTGTGTGTCTCTGCTGCCTGGGACGAGTGCTTGCTTTTTTTCTACTTGTTATGATTTATTCCCTATTTGTGTAAAAACACTGTGAGTCTTCTGTTCACGCCTGTGTCTTAATGTCCTTTAAAAATGCAATTATTTACGTAAAGCTTGAGGGTATTTTTTTACAGAAATTTAAGTGTTATTGTTTATTTATTTAGCATATCGCATGCCTGCAGGTGTGAAGGTCAGGGGACAATGCTATGGAGCCTGTTTTCTCGCTCCAACATGAAAATCAGCCTTGGTGGCAGGACACTTTATCTGCTGAGCCATCTTGCCAGTCCTGAAATAAATTGTCAAATTAATTTTTATAATAATATTGAGATGATCATTGTGCAGATGGAAGACAATTGTGAGGGGAAAGGTCACAGTAACAGTGGGCAAAAGGCTGCTGGTATATGACAAACACCGAAAGGTGGAGTCCGAGGCCTTCCCTTCTGTGACTGCGGCACGCAATACTAAGCGTATTTACTGTGAGACAATGTGATTCCAGCTCTTCCTCTGCCAGTGACTGGCTGTGTGACCCAGACAAGTTACTTGCCCTCTCTGAGTCTTGATCCCTTTGCTGTAAAATGAAGGTAACATCTGTCCCCACAGCTAGGATTCACAGTGACTGCCACCCACTCTTCTCTCCACCACATTCACAGTCCTGCTTTCCTTCCCACGTGTAGCCATGGGCTTTTGGGGGAAACTGGGCTAGAAGCTATTTCATTGCCCTTGGCTTTTTCCAGTATCTTGTCCGGGAATGGAGGTATAATCTAATACTACACAGGCACGAGACACTGAGAGAGGGGCACTGGAAATAATGTTCTCTTCTCTTCTGGGGTGTTCCTGGGTCTTTATGTGGATCCTGAGGCTGAGCATTTTCCTCCAGGCAGAGGATGATGTCCTCACTGAGTCTGAGAGAGAAGCAATTGGGTAGCCTGGGCTGAGTGGGGCTGTGGAGCATTTCACTCAGCCAGCCTGATTCACATTCCTCGAGACACCTGAAGGCCACAGCTACAGACAATGTTCATGTTTGGGGTTTAGCATCCTTATCCAGAATGTTTCAGACCGTGAGCATTTGGATTGTGGATCCTTTTACAGATTTGTGAATATGTTAATTTGCATAATAAGAAACCCTGGAGAAGGACCCGTGTCTAAACATGAAATTCATTTCTATTTCATATGTACCTTTCACCCAACCTGTAATATTATAGTTTTTTTTAATTTGTCTATAAAATTTCAGGCTGTGGAATTTTCCTCTTGTATGGAGGCTCTAGAGTTCTGAATTTTGAAACATTTTGTATTTGGGGTTTCCAGAGTAGAGGCACTTGGCCAATATTTGCATCTAAAAGAATCCTGACATAGATTTGTACAGTGGCTCCACCCCTCCCTCCATGTGTTACTGCCCTCTGCCATTCTCCATGTGATGATACAGCAGCACAAAGACCCTCACCAAATACAGATCCCCCAACTTTGAAAGTCCCGACCTCCAGAACTGTAAGAAATAAACCTCCATTCTCTATAAGCTGCATTCTGTTACAGCACACACTAGTCTAAGATGCGTTTATGACCAAAGTCCTTCTTTCTTTGGCTTCTCTGCTTCTTCTCCTTCCGATTTCCCTCCCTCCTGTAGGGGAGGTGGGAAACACGTGACATTGGAGTGACTGACATCGTCCTGAATGAATGAACCTAAAAGGGAGGCTGACTGGAAGTCTCCAGGTGTCCAGTGTACGTCCCACCGGAGGAGAGTGCTACCCATAGGGCTTCGTCAGTTTCTGGTACTGGCATGAAGGCAGCCAGCTAGCCTATAGCTGATGAATTTTAAAAGAAGCATAAAATAATTTTTAATAACCTTGAAGCTGAAAGAGTAATAAATGTTTCAAAGGTTGGCTCATCTAAAGCTGCTCTCTGCAGTGGATTAGCTCATTCACCGATAACAGATTTGGAAGCTGGGAATGGAGGGTGAAAAGATTAATGGATTCCTAAAGCAGTGTTGGACATGAAAGTGTCTCCGACCATTTAACTCTTAGAGACCCCCATGAAGCAGGAACTGTTATTACGCTCCCCACACCCGGCCATAGCCTGGGACCCAGCCTCAAGCGTGGCTCATCCTCTGGGCCTGTCATGATCTAGCACTCTTATTCCAGTCCTACCAGGATCCAATCCAACCTATCCAGGCTTAAACTCCAGTGCATGCTTGTCATCTGCCAGTTCCCTCCAGTCTAGACACAGTCCCCAAAGAGTGAAGATTGTGAGGCAGGGGCATGGATCCATTCATGCCAGTTCTTGGGGAAGGGAGGGGGGCTAGAGGAAGAACAGAGCTGCCATATCCCTAGAACACACAAGGGAATGTGGCTCTGGGGACCCCAAGACAGAGCAAGAGGCCCCAGAGAAGCCACAAGGAGACAAGCTTGAAATCCACAGAACAACAGTGTCTTACTCCACTGCCCAACTAGGCAGGAGGAAACTTCCTTTTCCAAGAAGTATGTAAACAGACACCAAGCTGTCACCTCCTAGAACATGGTGTGGGGACTCTCTGCCTTGGTTGATCATGTGGTTCTTGGAGAATTCTCTGAACCGGCAGGCGATGTATTATGTTCTAAGTGCCTGCTTTGACGAGCCCTGCCTTTCTCCACAACTCTGAAATATGGCATTATTAGCCTGATTTTATGGATGCTCAAAAAAATTGAGCAGCTTCTTTGAGATTACAAAGCTGGCCAGTGTCCACACGTCTCCTGTGCCAGAGCACTTGTCCTGTGGAAAGCAAGCCGGTGTTTTGCTCATAATGGCTGTAGTCACTTCTGTGTCTTGAATTTGCACCGTGTTCCTTCCAGCATGTCACGGCGTTACCTTCTCTAACCCGTTCTTGTTGTCTCTCAGGGTAGCTTGCCTAACGCCTGCTACAGAAAGCCAGCCATGAGACTGCCTCTACTTCTGCATTGGCAAACTTGACCACAAGGCACACGAGACACCAGAGACAATGAGGGGGTACTTGGGGCAGTGAAAGGGAGAGCTCATAAGGATGATGAGAGGCTGAGGGAGACCTTCAGGCCAGCAGCATTACTACAGAACCGAGGAGGTGAGAAGGACAGCCCATGACCCAATGGTTTGTGTGGGTGGCTTGTGTGGCTTAAGTGAAGGCCCTAGCCCCTCCCTGAGCTTTGGAATAAGCCATGGTTTAAAGCAAAGTTCAAGCCTACTAGGACAGAGGACAGTTTGGAAAATTGAGACAAGCAGTAAAACCTCACAACTCCGTAAACCCAGAGCCACCTGGGATCCTCACCAGTTCCTAGGAACATGCTCATTTACCCTCTCTCTGTGTCCCAGTGAGGTTTACAACAGGGTACTCCCAACATTTACCAAGAATGAGGTCCCAGCTCTTCAGAGAAGAACCTTCTCTTCCTGTGTCCCCATAACTTTTGCCCTATCTCTAATCTTGCCTCAAGACCACTGTCCAGGCAGTTGATGTTCCAGCCCCTCCACCACAAGTACTCGCTCACCCCACATGTACTGTTCTGTAGAGCACCATGTGTCCACTTCTCTCATTAAAAAAAAAAAAATTATGTATTTCGCCTTTTTTCAGCTAGATGCTTTATGGAGCCAAGTTTCCAAACATAAGCAGAGACCGCCCTACTGCCTGCCCTAGCCTGAGACACCCCCTTAGCTTCTAAGTGCCTCCACTCGGGTAAAGCCAGATGCTTCTCCGTGGGGAAAAACTCCAAGGCAAGTCAATATGAATCGGAGCTGGAATATGTTATTTTATTTTAATTTGGCACAGATCGTAAGCACTGAGAGATAGATGCTCAGGAAGTAAGAGACAAACCTACCTGTGGATATGAGCTTCCTAAGGGAGAGTCATCCTGAAGTATCTGGGTGACGATTGCACATAGGATTTTGGAAGCTCTTGAAGTCTCTTTGTTTAATGGGTTTCTAAGGAATTCTCCCTCCGGCTCTGTCTGTGTTCTCCTCTTCATTGACTGAGAGTGTAGAGAGGTTCTGGAGTTTCCTTAGATAGGATTACAACCAGATAGCATAAAACCAGGAGCCACTAAGCTTGTATAGGGGTCAGAACATATCTTATTACAGTGAAGGGATTTCCGATGACGCTCCTGGGGAACTTCAGGCTTACAGCTCAGATGGGAAAAGGGCCTTAAGTAAATGCAGCCGTGTTGGAATTCTTGATACGTAAGAGACTCCAGGATGGGGTTCTCCTTCCTCCTTCTGTCCTTAAAACTTTTTCACTGTCTGTCTCGCCTCAGGACCACCTTCCAAGTAGTTGATACTGCAGCCCCCCTTGATCATGTGGTCACTCTTCGCACATGTGCTTTTGTGGGACACCATGTACCCATTCCCATCTCAGGTGATGTCACATTCATATAACCGGTGTTTCTCTGGATCAGAGTCTATAGGTCCCTCAAACCCAGAGCAAAGAAACAGTTCAGCCATGTCCACACAGCTAGGAAGAGGCAGGGGCAGTCCTCAAGTCCCACGTCCTTGATGTCACGTGTGCCTGTCTGTCTACAGGTCCTGGTTTCCAACCGTCCTGGCATCTGTCACAGTTTAGCAGGTTACCATGGTATTGCTCCCCAGCACCAGGGCAGCAGGGACCACCATCTGTTTACACTGCTGTCAGAGGGACTGATGTCATGTGAAATTGTCAGCTCAGCAGGGAGGGAGGAGGAGGAGTGGGCGGCTACAAAGGCTTCCAGCCATCTAAACTCATCTCCATCAAGAGCCACTGTTCCCTGAGGAAAATGGAGAGAGGGAGGCGGGTGCTGTGAGAGCATTTCCCAAGGGGAGGAAGTGAGTGGCTATTGCATTATACTTTCCATTTGCTGCAGCCACAATTCACAAGTCCACTCTCACAGCCCCGGGGTGGCCGTCACTAGTCTCCTCTTTACAGATGTTCTAAGGGATAAAGCAAAGGCTGGAGACAAGAGCTTTTTCAGGGTCAGGGGAAGTTGGGTCTTCCAGGAATAGCTCCCCAAGTTTGTGACAGCAAGGCCAGGGGCTTGCTCTGGGTCAAGAGAACTCACAGGCTACCTCCTGAGCAGCCAGGTCCAGAGAAGCACCAGGAAACTTGCTGCAGCCATGCATATAGAAAGTGGGAAGGGAAGGCCATGAGGAAGACTGGCCATTGGCCACAACGCTGGACTCCACAATTCAGCCAGGACCAACACTGCAATAAAGAGAGAGCAGCTTCCCGGGACACCATTTCCAAAGGATGTCTATTTTAGCGGTATAACCAGGGACACAAAGTGATTTGTCACTTTCCTGCTCAGCATCCATCTACTCTTCCTCAGTCAGAGCCCCTCCTTCTCCTGTGGGAAACTGCTGGTCTCATCTATTGGGCCTTAACAAAGCTGAGAACCTAGATCTAACCCAACTTATGTATCTCAATCCCCAACCACGGCTGGCTCTGGCAGAGCTACATGATCTGAAACAAAGAAATAAAATCAGGAATCGAGAAAGCATCCCTCTCCACTGCTGGACAGCTAACAGGGAAGTTTAGTTTACAGACTAGAGGTGTGCTGCCATCTTGGCTCTGTACAGGAAAAGCTAGCCCAAGAAGGCAACAAGCAGCCTCATGAAAGCAAGGTCAGGAAGCAGGGAACAACAGGTTTTTCTCTCTGGACCCAGTGAATTTCAAAGCAGAATCTTGTCCTGAAGCAATAGCTGGATTTTCAGGCAGTTCTTCCTGGGATAGTGTTGGTAGGCTGACTCCATTCATTTCAGGGACAGAATCCTTTGCAGTTGGGAAGAACTGGTTTTTAAAAAAAAAAAAAAAATCCGGACGGGCCATGTTGAGATCCCCAATAGCAAATTCAGTAACAGGAGTGGCTGCTGTTATGTTATGATATCGCGTATACCCGTGTGGCTGACAGATGGTGATGGATGAGAGACCCCAGGCCCTATGTGGGCACAGGGGAAGGCAGGGTGGTAAGAGACACTTAGACTAGACCCATGTGAAGAGACTTTATTGTTATTAAGAGAGGGAGGGGGGAGGAAAGAGAGGGTCAGGGATTGAGGAGCGAGCCCTCTGGCAGGATGGGAAGAAGAAAAGATGAAAAGGGGAGAGTTGAAAGTAGGTAGCAATCTTTCTTAAATGGAGCTTGACATCAGAACTCAGGGCAAGGCCAGGCTAGTTGCCATTGCCCAGGTGTGGCTTTAGGGGTTACAGAATCGTACAGCTGCCTCCTTCAAAGAGAGTGGGGAATAAGTGGTGGGTTTAAACAGAGGAGACTAGAAGTGAGCTGCTAGAGAATGAGAGTTCAAGCTGCCCCAGAACCCTCTGCACCTCACCTCTGCAGCACCAGCCACATTTCTACAGACAAGTTGACCAAGTATTTAGAAAATATTGCTCAAAAGGACTCTGGCCTGCCTAAGTGACACTCTGGTCCCACTTAGCCTAAGTGCTTTGAGAAAATCTTCGCTTCCTTGGGCCTGGGTTGTCTCGTCTATAGAGTGGGAACGCTTCCTTGTATAGTACTGGAGATGTAGAAAGCAGGGGAGCAAATTAGACACACACCACTTCAGGGGCAGGAAGAATTAGACCTCCCACAGCCCTCCCCGGGACACCAGTCTTCTACAAAATAAGTAAAGATTTCAGGTAAATTGTTTCTTTTACAAGTATATCTGCCATTGGCTTTTAAAGATTCCAGATGAAATATGAATGAGCCAGACCATCTGATGTCTCAGATTTGCTTCAAAATGCTAGAAGGGAAGTTGGAGAAGGGTAGACACAGAAGCTGAGTAAGAGGCCAGAGAGGTTCACGGCTGCTGTTTTCTTATTTTTTTTCTAATGGTGTATCATTTGCAATTTTTAAGATAAAATTTTGAAAACAAACTAGCAAAAGCCCTACCTGAAGCTAGGGCGGACTATTTCAGAGAATATCAGTATAGCACCCAGCACCTAGTCAGGCAAAGGAAACAAAAAGAAGTGACCAGAATAACCACTGGAGAGACTATACTTCCTGTGATTTCTCTCTTCCTCTGTCTCAAGCAAGATTCCTAATGGATGCTTTCTGGTTTCCAGGGATGCTAAGGCAGAGCAGAAACCAACAATTCCTCGAGTCTTCATTGAAGGAAGAATACTACAGGTCTTCAGAAGTGGAAAAGTTTCCCCACGGGTGAAAAGGATCCCAACTTGACAAAGTTCCTCAGGTCCCCAAAGCAGCACGGAACCACCAGCCCTGCAGCATCCCAGAGCTATTGAAGTGAGCCAGGGAACATCACCATGGTAACCAATGGGTACCAATGTCCAAAGACAAGGTGACCCTCAAGGAAGATTTGCAAGGTTTAAGAATGCAGAACTCCATGCTTTAAACCAGGGGTGATATATTCCCACGAGGATTGACACTGACCTTCTGGCCTGTCCAAGATTCTTGAGTTTTATATTGATTTAAAGAAAATAAGAACTGTGGGCTAGTGAGCACATGGCAGGGTGACATGGAGAAGCTAGCCATTGTGGGGACCAAAGAAGAGGATTCTGACCTTGTGAGTGAGATCCTTGATATGTCCTTTGTCTCCTCATGACACAGCTGCTTCATCTCTAAAAAAAAAAAAAAAAAAAAAAAAAAAAGAACAGCAGGACCCGAGAGGGAGGGACCTGACTGCCTAGTACAAGGTACAGGGCAATCCTAGCTCTGCTGTCCTCCCCCACACAGGGCAATCCTGGCTTCCACTTCCTCCCCCTCCCTGCGTCTAGGAAGGAGCTGTGTAAATGGAACTGTAATTAATATGCAGTCAGCAAAGGCTAATTAAGAATTTATTTTTGCTCCTTGACTAATGACAGTTTGAAGTCTGTTTTCTCATTTTCCGGGTAGGAGACACAGAGTCCTCGAAGTCCTCTGCAGCGAATCAGGAGGCCCTGGTTAGAGCTGTAAACAGGAATTAGTCATCACAAGAGCCAACTGCCTATCTCCAGGTCATCCGTGTCCACCTGCAGTGAAGACAAACTCACACAGGCAACCTCTGGCTTCCTCTCAGCTTGCTCCTTTCCTGGTCTACTGCACCTCAAGCGCTAACACATCATCTTCCAGAACTATCTTAGGTTAGCTCCCTTGCCCACACTTCCCCATCCCACCCAGCCAAAGCTGTAGGCTGCAATCCTGCTTTTGCCTTCTGCCCACTTCAAGCCGTGTGCCCATCTCCCAGTTCCAAGCTGCCATCTCCTCTTAGCCAGAACCTCCACACTGGTCTCCCTGCTTCTCCTCCCTACACATGACAGTGAGGTTTTTTTTTTTTCCCAAAAATAAAGCAGAACACTTAAAATATTAATCAAAATCCTCTACTGGCTTCACATGGGGCTAAGAACAGAGATCTTTCCATCCAGCAGCAGCTAACCCAGTCTTCCTACCTCTGCTCATTCAGCCCCGGTCCATCTTTGTGTGTATGATGTCACAACTTTTGGACCTTTCTGTTCCTCTGCCAGCCTTTTTCTTACTATTAAAGTCCTTAAATCTTGCCATATCTGCCTCCTCCTTTCTTGGGTACCAGCTCCGGCATCACTTTCCTCAGGAGACATGCTCCCTGACTGTTCCCCATAAAGCAAGCTTCTCTGTCCCATAGCTCTTTGATGTACAAATGTGCCAAAGATAGCCTTGTGTATTGGTCCCAAGGTTATTTCTTCACAGCAGGCTGAGTCTAGTTAACTCAAAAGCCCACAGTGGAAAAATCAAACGGTTACACATCTACTTGTTTTTAGAAGAGCTCAATAAAGCAAAGTTTTTATTTACTCTGGACCTGAAGCTTTGCATATTCCATAAAACTATACCTTCCTCTGCAGAATGCCAACGAAAATAACTTATAAGTCTCAAGGCTCTATTGCCTTTTGGGAAAACTGACACCGAGTCCATGATGTCATTCTAAGCAACATCACCTAGACATGTCAACATATCCTCCAGCACTTCAGCTTTTAGGTCCTCCACCACTTTAAGATGGTGGCTCCTTAAACAGAACCTGTTTTAAAACCCTCTAGGCTTCCCCCCCACCCAATGCCCTTTACCATTTTCTTCATACTCTTACTTTCTGAGACTATGTGGTTGATTTGTTTTGTTTTGTTTTTGTCTCTCTCCCTCATTAAAATATAAAGTTCATATAAGCAGCCAATAAGGCTATGACAAATGTGCTTGCATACTGTCCTGGTTACTTTCCTAATGGTGTGAATAGAGCATGGTAAAGGCAACTTATAGAAGAACGTATTTGGGTTTGCAGTTCCAGAGGGAGAATCCAACATGGCAGTCAGTTGCAGATGCCTATAATCAAGCAATTGCACCTTTTACTTTTTAGTCTCTACCCTAAAGAAGCATCCCCACATCCTCCCAGGAAAAATGTTTTTAAAAAAAATTTTGGCGGGGGGGGGGGGGGGGGATGGCACATGTCTTTAATCCCAACATCAGGGGACAGTCAGGTGCACTACTGTAAGTTCAAGGCCAGTCTGGTCTACAGTATAAGTTCCAGGACAGCCAAAGCTATGTAGAAAGATCTTGTTTCAAAAAGAAAAAAAATTAAAACGATGCGTAAAAAATGTAAAATAAGGATTTGGGCTACCGGGAAGATAGAGTAGTCATGGTTTCCCTTCTCCCTCATGTAGGTACAACTGAAAACCCCAGGGACACAGCAAGCAACAGAAAGACTCAAAGATAGAAGGAAGAAGACAGAATAGAGGCCTTAGGACACAAGGAACACTGTGCTAAAGTCTGCTGGGTTTTCTTGCCTGTGGTCTCACAAATTAAAGCTAAAGAAGACAGCAGCTGAGAAATGCCTATGTATACTAACCAAAACAAGAGGATAGCGAGGCTTCCTGGGGGCTTCCTGGGGGCTTCCTGGGGGCTTCCTGGGGGCTTCCTGGGGGCTCCCTGGGGGCTCCCTGGGGGCTTCCTGGGGGCTTCCTGGGGACTTCCTGGGGGCTTCCTGGGGGCTTCCTGGGGGCTCCCTGGGGGCTTCCTGGGGGCTTCCTGGGGGCTTCCTGGGGGCTTCCTGGGGGCTCCCTGGGGGCTTCCTGGGTGCAGGGTAAGGCTATTATCTGCTATGACAAAATATCTAAGAGAAACCATTTGAATTCTTTGGCTGGTAGTTTCAGTGTATGGTCAGCAAGTTCCTGTTGCTGGGTCATGGTGAGCAGAGCATCATGACGGAGGGTCAGGAAAGAACAAGGGTGCTCACTGTGTGGCGACTGGGAGAAGAGAGACAGGCTGGAAGAAATGGGCCCAGGGAAGTGTTGGCTTTCAAAGGTATGATAACCTCTACCTTCTAATTTTTTAATCCAATAATGCTGTCAAATTAGGACTCTTAGATTAGTCCATTTAAAAAGTCAGAGCCTTCTTATTTCAATAACTTCCAAAAGCCTTCAGGAGATATTTTACATGCAAAGGACCAGTAAATATGCAGCCCAGAGCAACAGAAAGTCATTTGTCAACAACGGAGCCGATAGTTGCCACCACACTATGGGAGACTTGACCTCCATCCCACCTGTCTATAAGCTTCTCACACTCAACCTTAGATACTATCAACCACAGCCAGGTGAGGAACCGTAGTAAGCCCCTCTCGTGTGAGGTGGCAGGGAAGTCTACTAAAAGAAAGATTATCACTTCCAACCAGGAGACATAAATGGAAATGTTGTATGGAACTAGATAAAATGGGTCAATTCCCTGAAAAATACAACTACTTTCATCTTCCCAAATAAGAAGTAGATCATTTTGGGTAGCCCCATTAAGGACATCCAATTCATAATTTTAAACCTTCCAAAAACAATCTCCAGACCCAGATGGCCTCACTGAAGAATTCTACCAAATGTTTAAAGTAACACCAGTTCTGTTCAATCTCTCCCAGAAAACAGTAAATGGAGAAACACGTCTAAGTTCATTCTATGAAGCTAGTACTACTGCGATACTAAAATCAAAGATAAACACAGAATCCAAAAGAAAGGAGAGCCACAGACTAGAGTCCTTCATTAATATACATAAAAATTTCCTCAACAGAATATTAGCAAACAGAATTAGTAATATTTCACCATGAAATGCATCAATATCTAAAAACCGATCAACACAAACCTCTATATTAACAAACCAAAGAAGAAAAATAATATAATACACAATTGATATAAAAAAAACTTCAACAACCCATTTATACTCAAAACTTTGAGGAAAGTAGAGCTAGGCAGACTTCTTAAAGTTTATCAAAAATGTCTATAAAAAATCTACAGTCAACACTATAATTAACGCAAGCATGGTCACAGGATGTTTTCTCCATAAAATCAAAAAGGACAAGCATGCTTAATCTTATTACTCAGGGAACTCGAGGCTATAGCCAGTGTCATAGTGCAAAAAAAAATATTTTTAAAGGTAAAAGAATTGAGCTTGGTGAAATGGTTGAGCAGTTAAGAGCTTGGGGTGCTCTTCCAGAAGACCCAGGTTCAATTCCCAGCACCCACATGGCAGCTCACAACCACATGTAACTTCAGTTCCAGGTAATCCAATACTCTTTTGGCCTCCACAGGTACCAAGCACACAGACAGTACACAGACATAGATGCAGGCAAAGACTTATACACATAAAATAATGAAATTAATTTTATAAAGTTAAATATAACAAAGGAAATTAAAAATATGCAGATGAAGTCTGCTCAGTGAGCAAAGTGCTTCTAGTACAAGAGTGAAGATGGAAGCTCAGATCCCTAGAGGCCTTGCAAAAGTCAGATATGGGAGGTCCACCCTCTACTCCGACGCTTGGGTGGAAACAGGAGTCCCAACGGCAAGATGGCCAACCAAGCCAGAACAGAGCTCTGGGTTCAGCGAGAGACCCTGCTTCAGTATGTCATGTGGAGAACTCAGTGTCAACCTCGGGCATACACATGCACACATGCGCACACACATATGCACACACGTGGGCACCTACACATGCATGAATATACATACATATATGCATATATACAGCATTGAATCATGTGTGCATGTATATGCCCCCTAGAAGTATGCAGAGCATACAGGAGTAAATGAAAGTGTCAATATTTTCAGATGTCATAAATATATATGTGTATATAAAACAATCCAAGGAACATAAAAATAAAACCCAAACCTGGAATTATGAGTGAACTTGGCAAGACTGGAGAGTAAGATAAGCTTCTATGTGCTAGTGCCAACAGGTCGCAAGCTCCAATTCAATGCCACTTGCAATTACTCAGAAAAGAATATGTGACAGACCTAACAAGACATGTGCAGGACTTATGTGCTGAAAATATACAATTCTGATAGAAGAAATCAGAGGCCAAAATAAAGTTATGTAAAGACTGCCATGCTCATTGAGCTGGAGACATGACATAACAAAATATCAATTTCCCCCAAATTAATATACAGATTTAACACAATATCCAAACTCAAGAAATGTTTTTATAGCTATTAGAAAGACTATTACCAAAATTCATGTAGAACAGAAAAGTAGTTAGAGTAGCAAATATAATTTTTAAAATCAAAAATAATGTGAGGAAAAATTGGTTTACTTGATTCCAAAACTTAATCTATTCTCACTGTACAGAAGTTCACTGAGATGTATGGACTTTGGATCTGGTTAATATTGGTGTATAATGCTTATTTTATTTGCAACTTTTCATAATTAGGTTTATAAAATTATTATTTTGAGATTAATAGTTGCAGGAATCAAGGCTGTGATACTGGTGTAAGACAGATGCACGGATCAATGGAGCAGAGCAGAGAATCCAGACAAAGATCCATGAAAATACACTCAAGAGATTTCTGACAGAGGAGCAAAGGTTGAACAGGTCCAGACAATCAGTGCTGAAAGCCGCTGGATGTTCACAGCCAAAAAAAAAAAAAAAAAAACCCTTCAAACTAAAGCTCACATCTTATACAAAATTTAAAATGGATCATAGACTTACATAGAAAATGTTAAGCTATAAAACCTTTTTTAAAAATAGAAGATCTTCTGGGTTTAGAACTAGACAAAGAATCTCTAGGCTCAACATCAAAACTTTAATTTGCAAAAGAAAAAATTGAAAATGGATCTCATTAAAATTTCAGTTTCTCCTCTGTGAACAGTGCTGTTACTGGGATAGAAAGGTGAGTGACGGACACGGAGAAGGTCCATGAAACACTTGCTCAACATAGGACTGGTGTGGTAGCCACAAGCAGAAGTCTAGATCTAAGCTTCATTATTTAATTATACTGAATAGGGAGTGATATGCAGAACTGTTCAAATTCATCGTATCAAGACTGGCCTGGTAGCACCTTCCTGTAATCCAGCTACTCAGGAGCCTGAGGCAGGAAAATGGCAAGTTCAAGGCCTACCTGGGCTACAAAGTGAGACTCTGTAGAAAGAAAACTAAAGGTTCTGAGGATCTAGTACTGTAGTCGTGTATTTTCCTACAGTGGAGAGCTCTGAGTTCAATTCCTAGAGCCCCCTAAAGCTATAAATTGTATATTCCAGTTACCTTGCATTAGGTTCTGGTTAGTGACACGTGCTACTCATCTGGAAAGAAAGAATTTCAACTGAGAAGATGCCTCCATTAGAGTGGTCTGTAGGCAAGCCTGTGGTACCTTTCCTTGATTAATGATCGATGTGAGAGGGACCAACCCGATGTGGATGACACCATTCCTGGCAGGTGGTTCTGAACTGTGTAAGAAGACAGACTTAGGTTTGACTCCCCCGTGGGAAGTTCCAGGAGTGGGTTTGATGATCGGTTGTGTGGTAGGCGTGTGTTTGTTCCTTTAAGACCCTACTGAACTGATTACAACAGTGAAGAATTGCACACCGTGTGACTCTATCTGCAGTGTCTCCGGAATGACAAGGCTTTAGTGACCTCCAGAGGAGAGTGGAGAGTGTCTGTGGCTCTAACAGGGCAACCTGAGAGAGACCCTGGGCTGTGACTTGACTGCAGTGATGTCAACATCCCGATTTTTGAATTTTCCTATAACATTGCAAGAAGCTGGGTAAAGAGATATAAGACTTCTCTGTATAGTGCAAGTATCTCAAATTAAAGAATTTAATTAAAAATAACAATCCCTGAGGCCAGAGAGACAACTCAGTGGCTAAGAGTACTCACTGCTCTTGCAGAGGATCTGAGTTCAGTTTACAGCACCTCACCAGGCAGCTCACACCTGCCTGTAATTCTGCCACAGGGATGCCTGTGCCTCTCCTGGCCTCCAAGGGAACCTGCACTCACATGCACATACCCAGCATAGACACACACACACAAAATTTAAAATAACAAAAATGAATCTTTTTAAACTAATGATACTATAATTGTTAGCAGTCTTGCTTGTATTCAAATGAGAAAAATTTGGAAACCACCTAACTGTCCATCAGTAGAGAAATGGTAGGTCATAAAGGAATATTAAAAAGTATCTAGAGTTGTAAAATTTCTGTACACGAGTGTGTGTGTATGTGTAAGCTAAATTTTAATCCCTTAATAGCAAATGCCCAGAAGTATACATACTAGATTTCAAGACAGAGACAGACAGAGATTAGAACCCTTTATATAGCATGGTGTCATTTATTTAAAAATTGTGTACACACAAATGCACACACACACACACACACACACACACACACACACACAGTGTGGCTTCTGTGTAAACACCTAAGCCTTGAATTCTTGATATTTATTGCCTCCAAAGGGTCAATACCTGATCACTGGGAGCCTAAAGGACTCTTGTTGCTTTGTGTCTACTGCACACCTAAGCAGAGCTCATCCACAACAATACTTCAATGGGAGGAGGTGGGAAACAGCTGAGGGAAATCTCTAAAAGGCCTCTTTGGAGAAGAAGAATACAAAGAAAGGTTCCCTACCTGGCCTGGATCAGAGGCCCTCACTGCAGCACTGGAGAAAAAAAAAAATCCTGTGTGTTAATTTCAGCAGCTCTGCTCTCTAGATGCCAGGAACACTAAATTCCCAGATGTAAAGGCAGAAAATGTCCTCTGGATTGTGTCACAAGGGGGATGACATAGGTAAAGACCAGGAGTCACAGAGCAAACCCCAGCTATGGAGCAGAGCTTGGGGGGGGGGCGGGAAGGGCACTAAGTGTGATGGGCACCTGTGCTTTGGGTTTTGACAGGGAGAAGATATGCAGTCTGACAAAGGTCATTAAAAATTAATTTTTCAGAAGCAGCTCTCACTGGGAAATATTGTCCTGGAGTGGGGAAAATGCCTGGTAACTCTGCCAGCCCTTCCCCCACTGCTATAGGAAAGGGGTCATAAGCAAGAGCTGTCACCTGACTCACTGAGTTCACCCTCTTGTAACTGGGCCTGTTCCCCAACTCTTGCCATGACCCCACACTGACCACATTCCCCTGTCCCTTGGTCTCCATACTCAAGTCAGTCTATGAGTAATGCTGTCTGCCCTTCCTGGGTGATAATCCAGCCCTGGACTCCCATGAGCTACTCCTTAGGAAGTTCCCCATCACCTTCCAAGAGTTAAATAGTGTGGAGCTGTGATGTCCCAGGATCTCAGTGCCCAGCACATACCAGGCCACACTTTCACGGTGTCTACCAAGCTTGGTAGACATCACCATCTACTTCTCTTCCCCATACCTCCCATCTGTGTCTAGGCCCCAGATCCTCTGTTTTCTGGACTCATCTTGGCTCAGAAAATGCTGACACCAGAGAAAAATGGCAGAGGAGTAGCCAATTGGTTCCACATGCTTCCTGCCAGACCACCCCTTGGGGGGCCCCGTGTTTTCCCTGTGGGCTTTCTTCCAGGGTCCCCTCATTAACCATTCTTTCTTCTTGCCCTTTGAAACTCACTTCCCTGTGGACATTATCTTCTGAATCCTTTAACCTGGTCCACATCGTGGAAATAAATACTCCCTTCACCAGACTGTTCATTTCTCTCCCCTGGTCAGTTACACACATCCTCACTCACCAGCCACTGGAGCAAGTGTGCACTCCAGAGCCATGCTCTGGCACGGTCTCAGAAATCCCAAGGGTTGGGGCTGGAGAGATGGCTCAGCACTGAGAGAACTAGGTTTGGTTCCCAGCATCCACAGCTGTCTGTAACTGCAGATCCAGAGCATCAGATGACTTCTTTCATCCTCCACAGACTCCAGGAACACATAAGGTATACATACATATGTACATACATACAGGCAAGACATTTATAAACATAAAATTAAATATTTAAACAAACAAGTGAAAAAAAGCCTTTAAGCCCAGCAGTCGAGAAGCAAAGACAGAGGCAGGAAGACCTCTCTATAAGTTCAAAGCCAACCTAATCTATATAGAAGACTACAATACAGTCAGAGCTATGTAGTGAGACCCTGCCAAGATAGAAAATAAAGAATAAAAGGAAGAAATGAAGTAAGATCCCACAGGCTGACTCTGATAGAACGAGGTAATGGGCAGGGCTCAGAAACAGCTCCCTGGATAAATAAGCAAATAAAAAATGACACACAGTAGTCAGGCATACAGATGGGCAAAACGGCGTGAGAACGCAGGCCTGGAGAGACAAGTGGGTGAGTGAGTATCCAGACCCCACTTTCACAAACATTAGTCACAGCTGAGATGTCTTAAGAGCTCACCACTCCCCAGGGACAGTGTGGAGCCCTGCATTCTCTATAAAGAAAAAGACACCTTTCCTTGCACCCACTCATACCCAGGGAAGTAATACCCACCACGTAATGTGCTTTTGCTTTCCAAAGTTGCAGGACTCATGATCAACTGGAGTCTTTAATATTAAATGGAAATTTCCAGAAATACGTAGTCTGTGAGTTTTAAATTGTGCACCATCTGACTTTGCACTATTTCTTGATCTTCCAGGGATGTGAATCATCCTTTGACCGGCATATCCAGACTGCATAGCTACCAGCTGTGTGGTCACTTAGTCACAGTAGGGTTGTCAGATCTACCATCGCAGTAACTCTCTGTTTGTGTTCAAGTAATCCCCATTTTACTTATTTATAGCTCAAAGTGTAAAAGTGGTGATGTTAGTAAGGATATGCCCAAGGGAAGCCAAGAAATGTTTGAAGTGAAAATGTGTATCATAGACACATGCTGTACATATAGGACTCTTCAGTTAGCGTCAGCTGTCAGTCAACTTAACAAGCCCAGAGTTATCTGAGGGAATCCCAGTTGGGGGATTGCCTCCATCAGATTAGCCCATGGGCATGTCTGTGGGCATTTTCTTGTTCTTGATTATTGATTGGTGTGAGAGGGCCAGCCTACTGCAGGCAGTGCCACCTGGGCAGGTGGTCCTGGGTTGTATAATTAAGCTGGCTGAGCCAGATGAGCAAGCCAATGAGCAGCATTTCTCTGGTTTATGCTTCAGGATCTTCTCTGAGTTCCCGCCTTGGCTTCCCTCAGTGGTGGACTAAGCTATAAGGTTAAAAAAAAAAAAAAAAAAAAAAAACCCTCTCTGCCCAACACCAGTTGGGTATTCTATGATTTAACTCCATCCTGGCATGATCGACCTGAAGTTACAGATCCCATAGGGCAAGGCTTTTCCCTTGAAAGACCTCCCAGCACTTGAGATGAACTTCAAAGTCACAGCTTGTCACCTATGTTTTTGACTTACCATTTGTGAATCATGGTCCTCATGGTCCCTCCTTCAGGTCCATTTGTCTGCCAGGGCAACTCACAGGACTTCAGGCCACTTAGCTATTTATTATTAAAGAAATAATAAAGGTTTCAGACGAAGTGATGCATGGAAAAGCTTCATGGAACAAAGTAATACAAGAAAATAATAAAGGTTTCAGACAAAGCAATACATGGAAAAATCTACATGGAATGACGGAATGCAAGAGAATGTGGAGGCTTCCAGGAAGCAAAAGCTCCCTGAAGCCTGCCCTTCGGGGCTTGTACGGAAGTCTTACATAGGCACACTGATTAAAAAAAAAAAAATCACTAGCCAGTATTGGCCAGCCCTCAGTGCCCCTGCCACCACTGGAGATCAGGTCGCTCTGCTTAAAGTTTAGACTCTAATCAACTGGCTGGTCTCCCTAGCAACTGGTTCCCACCCCAAGACTCTGCAGGAGCCCCTTAAGTTTGAGAACCAAGGGTATTTCCATCACTTAGAAAATTAGGGAAGTCTTAGGTACTCTGGGTCAAAAACTAGAGCCAGAAGCCAAATATCTGAAGCCATGATTCTCCTAGTACCTTCCCCGTCCCCATCTACAATGGTCTGAGGAGCACTGTTAGGAATGGAGGGGCACAGAGACCAAGGTCTCAGTTTCTCATTATATCACAAGATCATAATCATCCAACATCCATAACGTACTGTAAGACAGGAATATTGTGGAAAGTGAAAAATATTGTGGGACAATCAAGACAGCAGCAATTCAGAAGGTGGAGATCATTTGCTCAAGGTCACAGGTATGGCAAGAAATGACTCAATGTGCACACTTTAGGTCTCCTGGATTTTTAATCCTGATGGTATGGAGATGATTCCAGGATCCCAAAGTCTAAAACAGGGACTCTCCTGGGCCTTCTCCTCCCTCCCAGAAGCCCCCGACTCTCGGCCCCTGCTTAGCTTCCACACACTTACATTTAGGTTTCTGAGGAAGTCTGTTCTGTGTGAGAGGCCCGAAGCAGCAGGGAGCCCACCCACGCCTGGCTGAGAACCCTGTTTACCTCTCCAGCCTACAGAAACTTTGAAAATCTGAAGATTTCTGTTCAAAGGAAAGCTGCCCGCCTGTGAGGGACAGCCTCAGGCAACAGCTCTCCTTGGCTTGCCTCCACTGGCTTAGGGGACAAGGAACATGACGATCTAAGTTTCACAATCCACACTGGACACTATTCCTTGAGCCTCAGAGACAACTGATATCTTAGGGCTCCCCTGCCACATGACAGTGACAAGTCAACAGACTGTCACAGGAGAATACACGGCTTACCTGGACCCTCTCCCCCAACTTCCATGGCTCCTCCTGCTGTGCAGCCTTTCCACACTGTCTGATTTGGCCTTGGCTGTGAACACTAGCGATCAGCTTTTCCTCCTGTTTAGCTACTAGGAAGCTAAAGTGCACAAGTTTATGGGGCCTATGAGAAGCCACATCTGTCAAGAAAAGCCAGGTTTCACTGCAAGGTGCAAGGTGTGGGTCAGCTCAGCTCAGCTGGGCAACATCCTCATGGAAGCTACAGGCATCATTTGTTACCTTCATTATTTATGCACAACATGTTGGAACAGGGCCCTTGGTGATTAAAGCTCCTCGGGACAGAAATGCCTGCTGAAACATTAGTAACAATACAAAACAACAGTATCAACTGGGACAGCACAAGACCAAAGCTGAGGAATACAGTTAAGGACATGACCTCATCACCTTGTACTTGGGAGATGACCCTTCACCAGGGGTTCTGCCATCTTCTAGATTCCAGCCACCCCAGAACCAAGCTGATTACCATTATCATTATTAACTAGGAGCAGCATCCCTGACTCACATCCTAGCTCTGACAGTTCTGGTAATGTGACCTGGGATGGGTAATGAACCTCTCAGAGCCACAGTGTAGTGGGCCATTTAACTGCTTGGGGAGTATATGGAATAATGCACATGAAATTGTGAGCTGAAGTCTTGGCATGTTACAGATTCCTGTTCTTTACATGTTCATATACCAGGGGGGCTCAAGCAGAAGTCGACTTCTAAAGAATTCTTGTTGGCAGTGCAGCCTGGCTTCAGCTCTGCTTGTAGAGAAATGTCTATGACTCTTAAAACTTTGTCCTACACACTTCTTAATGAATCAATAATAGCCCACCCCACCCTGCTGTGTAGCAATATCCTCATTTGGTCCTGGAGGGAAGCTCCTTAAGATTCAGTAAGTTCAAGACTTATAAAGACTCCAGAAGCAAACAACTTACAAGTCTCAGAAATCCCTGAAACCAACCAGATTTGCATGGCCCCTCCTTCCTCGCAATTATATAAGCAGTGATGACTGTTGAGGACTCAGCCGAGCCAACCTGCTTAGAGTTGCCTGGAAGTCATACAGAGAGCTCCAGATCTCCAGCTTTTGAGAGTTCTCACCCACACTGGGATGGGCTTTCAGTTTTCTTTTGGGTTGTTTCTGCTCCTCTAAATAACCATTCACCCAAATCCCTGAAAATAACTATAATAAACTCATTGGTCAACCAAGTTGAACTTAAACGTTATGATTACTTTGGACTATGATCATGTGGGGTCAGTAGATGTGTGTGTGTGTGTCATATATTCCCAAGAATGTGCCTTTCAGTACCCTTGCCCCCTACAATTGTGTGGGGTTTACATTCAATAACACAAGCAAGGGGTTTATCCGTGTACCTCTCCCAAAACAAGGGCTCCTCAGATGGATTGAATGCATCCCTCCTAGTGTTCATGACTTGTCAGTGATCAGAGGTGGGCAAGTAAGAGGCAGATTCTTTTGTCAAGAACAGGACCAGCTGCCCTACAGAGGGAGAGTTGGCTTGATCTACTCTTCTATATTTTGCAACAGGAGGGCATGACATTCTTGCCCTCTTAGGGGCACACCATTGAGGCACCATGATGGAAGCATAGCACAGCCTCACCAAACCACCCAACCTGACAACACTTTAAGACTTAACCTAGCAGATCCTGAAAGCATAGGAAATGCAAAACATTCCTGTTCTTTACGTCGCCTATTCCTGGACATTATGTTATAGCAGTGCAAAAAGTCTCTGACAGCTCTTGTGCCTCTTATTAGGGGACTCCCAAGGTGTAGCTTTCCCAAGAGAACAGACTGAGGGAAAAGGTCAAGGTCCAGCTTTATAATGAGCAGATTCAAAGAAGTCTCCCTTCAGCTGTGTGACATTGGTTGGAACATTCAACCTCTCGGGACTTCAACTTCTCATCTCCAGTTCATTGGTGGTAATTAGCCTTGTCCCTCTATGTCAATGTGTGGAGGAATTGGGATGGGCATTAAAGTGCCCAGGACCCTACCCCAAGCAGCAAAGCCTGGAGATCATTGCCTCTCTTCCCACCCGTACATCTCTCATCACCTCCCCTGAGGCTTCTGGAACCCGTTAAGGCTCCATCCAAGGACTTGAGGAACCTACCCATTTGACATAGAGTTAAGTAAGCAGCTTTGCTCCCTCGGGGCCCTGCAGCCTCTCAGGCTCCAGTCCCAATGCTACAGACCTGCCTCTACCCCACTATTCTCCCAAGTCTGTCTTTCCTCCCACATGCCCATCAAGGAAGCATCTCAATGGCTTCTGACTGCAACCCAAACATTACTAACAAGTCAAAAAGGACAAGACAACCAATTTCTTCAACAGACTCAAAGCATCCTGGTCAAGGGGCTGGCCCTACGAGCACATGAGATGAAATAAAATGAGAGACATGTTCCTACCTTGGGAAATCTCCAGCGGAACAACCAGGCAGCCGCAGGAAAGTGCAAACAATAGGGTGCTCACATGAATAATCTCACAACTGCCCAGTCTGCGCTTCTTCAGGTGTACCCCTGTTTATGAACTCAGTCAAGGTTCAGGGGGGTCATATGTCTTACCCAAAGTCCCACAGACACTAAAGAATGGTATTGAAACACAGTCCCAAATCTACTTAATATCAAAACATGAATTCCCAGCTGGCAAGGTGACTCAGCAGTAATAATGCTTGCCACCCTCTGACAGCCTGAGTTTGATTCCCAGGACCCATGATGTAAGGGGAGAGAGCTGACTCTTATGACATATCCTCGGACCTCCACGTGCACACTACAGTACACACACACACACACACACACACACACACACACACACACTCATACACACATACAAACACACACACACTCACACACACATACACACACTCACATACACATACACAAAAATAAATAAATAAATAAATAAATAAATAAATAAATAAATAAATAAATGTTAAAAAAAAAAAGCAGGTTCTAATTTGTTACGATTAATTTGTTAAGCTTCATCACCATTGGGAATGCCCAAAAGAAAATAATAAACATGCAGCATGGAACATGAGTAGCTCAAATCCAGAGCGACTCACTTTGGAGGAGTCTCATGAGGATGGTTGTGTCTGGATATAGATCCCCAGGAGCTGCATTTCTACATCTGCACCTGTGAGCGTGTGTCTGTCCATACATGCAATTGTGTCTACCTTCAATGAATCCCCCACAAGGTAGACTCCCAGAGCAGAGCACGCTGTGCTGTGTGGTCCATTTACCCTTCCATCACCTCAGGAACCACACACACACAGAGTCTGAGTATATCAAACTCTCTAGATGTTCAAACCCATTATATAACGAGGCAGAGTGATTGCATAGAACCTTTATACACCCTCTCATCCTTTAGGTCATATCCACAGGACATGGTGGCTGACCAATGATGTGTGCTATACAAACAGTGACTTATTGTATTGGGGAAGAAATGAAAAGGGGGTGATCTGAAGCTTTCCTGCACCAGTGAAAGTTTGAACATTATATTTGAGCCATAGTTGGTTGAATCCATGGCTACAGAGCCCAAGGGCACAAAAAGCCAACTACAGTTATAATTGAGTTCACAGACTTGGGCCTTGAGTTGACTAGTTAATCGAAGAGACGGGCAAAGCAGGAAGTGTTACAAATGATGAGATATATACAAAGATTTTATTCTAACTTAAAGTAACTTTTGGCTGTTTTTTGAGTCGGGGTTTCTTGTGTAGCTCTGTAGACTAGCTATGTAGACCAGGCTGGCCTCAAACTCAAAGATCTGTCTGCCTCTGCCCCCCAAATACTGGCATTAGAGGAGTGTGCCATCAAGAATGTCTCTAACCTAAAACATTTAAATGAGCACGAATTAACATTTATAAACAAAGCTTTAGGAAGAGGGCTGGGGCTAGAGATATGTATGGTTCAGCAGTTAATAGGACTGGCTGCTCCTCCATAGGACCAGACTTCAGTTCCCAGCAACCGTATGGCGGCTTACATCCATCAGTAACGCCAGTTCCAGGGGATCTGATGCTCCATTCTGATTTACAATGGCACTGTGCACATATAGTATATATATCCATAAATTCAAGCAAAACACTCATACACATAAAATAAGAATAAATACATCTTTCCAAAAGTAGTACTGTACCTGCTATGGAAATGTATGGAAATCTCAAAATGAAACTTACTCTGTATGATCATATGTGACAGTGATCATAAAATAGTCTTGTTGAAAGACTGAATGCTGATGTAATTCTGTCTCCCTTCTTCTCTGTGCCACATCAAGAATATATCCTGCACTGTACTCCAGGCTGCCTACCATGGACAAGAAGAAGAAACCTGCCTACTGAATCCTTTGGAATTTTAATTTTGTATTTATTTGGGGGAGGATGCATGTCTGTGTATCACATGTACAGTGCTGATGTGGGAATGTCTTTCTGTATGCTGTGAATATCAATCTTTAAATAAAGGGGCTGTTTTGGCCCATGACAGGAACCATGGAAAAAGTAGGAGGGGAAATCACAACATAGGTAGGAGAAGCAGGGCGGAGTCAGACAGACTGAGCCAGCAGCCCAAGAAGAAGCATGTAAGGAACACAGGTGAGCCACGGGCCATGTGGCAGACAGATTAATAGAAATGGGTTGAGTTAAGATGTAAGAGCTAGCTAGCAATGTGCCTCAGCCATAGGCCAAACAGCATGAAGTTAATATAAGTATCTGAATCATTTCTGGGGTCCTGAGCAACGGTGGGTGGCTAAGGGGTCTGGGGTAGCAGGTCTGTGGGTCTGGGACCTCTGGCCACCTTGGACCAAGAAACCTTGCTGCTACACAGTGCCATTAAGAGCCAGAGAGGGATGTTGGATTCCTTAGTACTGGGTTTTACAGATATTTGTGAATATCATGTGAATGCTGGGAATTGAACCCAGGTCAGTCCTGTGGAGACCAGGCAGTGCTCTTACATCTGAGCAATCTCTCCAGCCTCATCTTTTAGAATAATTATGGTTTCCTCTTCCTAACACTTTGAAGTGCTTTCTCATACTCTTCCTCCCTCTACCCATCCCTTCATCCCTCCCTTTTCTCCCTCCCCTCTCCTTCTCTCTCTCTCCCCCCCCCTCTCACGTGCGCACACACACACAGAGAAAGAGAGAGAGAGAGAAGAGAGACTTTTATGTAACTAGCCTTCCCAAAGCACTGAATTTGTTTTACACAGAACACAGAACTTCCACTCCTGTGTTTCATTTGTAGTGAAGTCATCATTGTAATTATGGTTTTTAGTTCAGTCTGGTGTGAGCCAATGAAACACAGAAAGAGCTGCCTGTCTTTACAAAATCAAAACTAAAGTCTTTGAAAGCGCTCTACAGAAATGAGCAGTTGCCCTCCGACAAAGATACATACAGACTTCTGCTAGGCTGCAGCTGGCTGCTGACATCATGAGGCTGAGAGAGTCATCTATGGCCTCAGAGTGCAACCTGTCATCAGGATGAGACACTATCTCTGCAGATGACAAGTCTCTGATGTAGAGATGCAGGGTCACACAAGTTCTCTACCCAACTGTCTGCTGTTCGTTGTCGACTCCTAAGCTCCCCCAGCAGCATCTGTATGGAACGGAGACCACTCCAAACTTTGCCTCACTCACTCCTCATCCTCTTCTTGTTCTCCCAAGAGAAGGCAATACTAAGAGTACTCTGTGCAGGTGACTTCTACAAGGCCAGCTCACTGTTACAGTCATGTCTCCTTCTGCTTTTCAGAAATCTTAGGTCTTATCATCTACCCCACGCTGGTGACTTCAAATTGTCAAGGGATTATATTTTGAGGAGACAAAAGCTGGATCTGAAGTGGAGTTGGGGTCCCTCACAATGTAAGACTTCCCTCGTTCGCTTTCTGTCGTGAGAAAATACTGACCAAAAGCAACTTGGGGAGGAAAGGGTTTATTTGGCTTCCACGTCCCAATTAAAGTCCGTCTTCAAGGGCAGCCAAGGAGGAAATTAGCAGGAGGCAGGGAGACCAGGAAGGGTGCTGCTTTCAGGCTTGATCAGCTTAATTTTTTTTAAAACTCAATTCAGAATCACCTGCTCAAAGGTGGCACCATTCACAATGGGCTGGGCCCTCCCACATCAATAACTCATCAAGAAAATGCTCATGCCCACAGGACATGTGATACTACCTCAATTGACACGCGGTATTCACAGATGACTCCATTGTATGTCACATTGACAGAATAACTATCCAGTACAAAGACCCACTGATAGGTTAGCAGTGAAAAATGGGAAGGAAACAGCCCCTGCTAGTGTCCATGATTCTGTCTTGTTCAGTGATCACACTCAGTGAGATGGAGAAGAACATACGAGCTTTGACATGGAAGAAATGAAAGCTTCTGTACTGGCCACATACCTTTGAAGCACCTAGCAGAGATATTCAATGGATACAACTATGCTCATGCCTACTGGGAAGATGCTCTCCTGGTAACGGGACAGCTGTGGTTCCTTTAATTGGGTAAGAACTCTTTCTCTGAGATTTGGGATTACTCCTCTCCAGTAATGAGCATCAGAACAAGTGGAGTGGAGAAGCCATGACCTTGAGGCTGTTTGATCTGGCTGGAAATGCCTGGCTATGCTGGCATGCGTTCTGTGTGGCTTTGGGTATATGAGTTAATTAATTTCCCTGTATCCCTGCTCCTTCATTTACAAGGTGGAAATGGGTAGTAACACATTCTTCATGGACCAAATGAGCCTCCATAAGCTCACAGATTGAAAGCACCAAGTAGATATTTCATATATGGTAACAACAAAATCTGTAAAAGCCATTATTGTTTTATTAATGGAGCATCAAAGATATAAATATTGAAAGTCTACTGACTTGAGAAGATTTGAGAAACAGATGTTTGCTCATCCAATTTAACAAGCCTTTACTCTGATCTCCTGGCTACACAAACTTCTGGGAATGGAGGAAGTATCTCTATGTTTACCCAGGCCCTTCCATCCCCCTACAGCACACACACACAACAAAGCAATATTCATAATCACTAACGTGGAATAGGGTCCCCCTCAGCTGCGGACAAGCTCTCAAGAGCTCAATGCTGGACACCAGAACATAAAGGGAAGTCACACCGAACCTGGACTCCAGGGGCTCAGAACCCAGTGTCCCATGGAGTCGGCAAACCCTGAATGAGCCTTTTCACAGGAACCAGTGTCCACCCCCGCCTCAGGCTCTGTGCCCATGCCCAAGGTTGCCAACCCATCTGTGTCCTTGAGAGCATGCTGGGCTCCTGACCCAGGCAGCAGCTGGTCCACTACCTGCTGCCCCCGATCTGGCACTTATCCAATGCTGAGAGACCAAGGACAGCAAAAGAGCATCTGAGAGCTGGGAAATAATGGGAAGGCGTCCAGGATGCAGGGTGTACAACTGCTTGATCCTGAAGTGAAGAGGGGCATAGATTTTAAGGAGCTTGGGTGGGCCTAAACCAGTCGAGGCATCCACTCTAATTTGAGCCTAAGTTTCCTTTCCTGAAAACAGAAGTATTAAGTGTCTAGAGTAGAAATAGTCTATGGATTGATAGGATTCCTTATTGAGATGAGAGGCACCAACAAAAAAATCACAAGGAAGATGAACAATGTCTTAAAATGTTACTGAAAAGTTAAAAAGAAGGTATAACTTTAGACACAGCTGAAATTACGTGCGTGAATGTCACCAAAAATCACTTCTCTCCTTTCTGTTATAATGTCCTCCATGTGGCTATGTTTTCAAACAGTTTCTCTTCTCAGTGACAAGCTGGCCACCAGTGGCTCTAGGTTCACTTTCCCCAGCTGAGAGAGTCCTTTCCCAGTGGTCTTAAAGCTGGCCCTCATCTCCTCTGATTAGACCACTTCAGGCTCCTTGTTTACTCACTCAATCAACCACTGCACCCCGGGGAGATGCCGTATTTCCACTGGCCAGCACTGGGTCACATGTCTTTGCTTGGATCCCTGGATTCCATACTCAACTCTCATCAGATAACAGTGGAGAAGGAGGGATGGCAAGGACTATCTGGATGCTCTGCAGATGAAGGAAGACTGGACCCTGAAAGGCCAAAATAAGAGATGTTAGTGAACACGTGTGGGAGCCATTTCAAAATATGCTGTCATCTTCCTCATTGGTGTCATCAGCATCCACACATATCATACTGTGCATTCCTGCAACTGAATGAGCTGCTCCTTCTACATACCATCGTCCTGTTCATAAAAGTCTTTTGATGATCAGATGGAGGTGTGTGAGCACCCATGCTCTCCTGCTTGCTTGTCCCTTAACATGGTCCAGCCTTTTCAAATCATTGTTCTTGTATCCTGAGGTGACCTATTAGAGCACGGTCTCTGCTCTCTCCAGCATCAGGCCTGTATTAGTCACTTTTCTATTGTTCTGATAAAACACCATGACGTAAGATAACTTAGGGAAGAGAGAGTTTATTTTATTATATTTATTTAGTCAACATGGTTTGGCAGGGACATGGCAGCAGATCTGGGAGTTCACATCCTAAATCATGAACACAAAGAGAAAATGAACTAGAAGTGCTTGTCAGGCTTTTAATCTCAAAGCCCATTCCCAGGGAAGCTCTTCCTCCATCAAGTCTGCACCCACTGCTCCTCTCCAAACGATACCTCTAACTGGGAACCAAGTATTTGAATATTGGGGCCTATGGGGGACGTGCTCATTCGACTCAGCACAGGATAATGTTTACTTTGCTCATCTTGCCACTGGGCCTCCTGACCACTGCTCTTTACAGAATCAGGAAGGTTCCAAGAATGCCAGCGTGTTCTCTAAATTTCACATGGTACCACACTTCTGGCCTCAGCTCTGGAATCTTTTCCATCACCGGACTTTATCCTTGACCTCAAACAATTATTATCATGGAAGAAGCATATTAGGAAAATTGTGTTTGCCCAAACTGACTTCTGGAAAATAAGAGGAATTTTTGGTTGATGTGCATACAGAAAAAGTCTAAAATAGTCTGGGCTTCACAGTACTGGACCAGAAGCTCCCACACAGAACCCTTCACTGTCTTCTTCAGTGTTCTGTGTTGATGGATTTAAGAGAACCATGGTGTGGTCAGTCCCAGGCAACTCACCTGTCAAATGACAGAAAGATGATTTCCCAGAGGAAATGAGGGATCCTGTTACCATTAAGGGTGAAATCCCTGACATGCAGGCAAAAGATATCCATTATCAGTAATTTTTAAATGTGCCTGGAGGCAAGCTTGAGGTTTGTCTGTTTTCTCCGGGGTACTCTGACCTCTTTTTTTTTTTCCCACTTAAGCTCTATTTTGGAAATATGAGGCAATTTATCAAGACTCTACTTTTTGAATGAGGAATACACTGGTCTTGTCTTTTTTATTTCCTGTGAGCCTGAAATTATTTCCAAACAAGAATTTTAAAAGGAACCATAGCAAATGTTGTCCATCCTTTGGTCCATTAGCAAGAGTCAGTCCTGTATCCTGATACTTTTCTTGTCTTGCACAGAAATGATGGAAGGTATAAAAACTTGGCCTGGAAAAAATGTTAAGTTTTAGTTGGTTAGATATACATAAAGAAACACATGTACCAATCCTCCCAAACACATGAAAGAGATGGATCCTCTATGATTAATACTCAAACTGGGGCCAATTCATGTTGTCAGGGTCATAACTCTTATCTCCATGACTCTACTGCTCAACACAGGCTGTGAGTTTCCAAGGACCAACCCAGGAGTGCTCATAGCAGTTACCCTGAAGCATGGAAGTATTTAGGACACGAGTCTTCAGAGCCAAAGGAACAGCATTCTAAGACTCGTGCCCCAGAGTCCTTGTTGTTAGAAAACCTGGGTTAGAAGCTAAGATCCTAGATCGCAAGCCTACTACACAGGTAACAGAGAAATGAGATCTGGGGTTGCAAAGAGTATGTTTGCACATGAGATAAACAGATAAGCATATAAACCATGGGTTCCTCAGCCCAGAGCTTATACTGAAGATGGCCCTAAAACTCAGACATTCCCTCCACATCAATGTAACTGTGAATGTCTCCTGTGCTGGTTAGCTTTTGTCAACTTGAACCAAACTAGAATTATCTGGCAAGAGAGAATCCCAAATAAGGAATTACCTCCATCGGATTGTCCTATAAGCAAATCTAGGACATTTCCTTGATTAATGATTGATATGGTATGGATGATATGTTACAGATATCCAACAATGGGCTGAACTGGACTGTATAAAAAGGTAGCTGACAGAGTAAGTCCGTAAGCAGCCCTGCTCCATGGTTTCTTTCAGTTCCTGCCTTGACTTCCCTTGGTGACAAACTGTGTGATGTAAACTGAAAGGAACTGTCTCCTCCTCTGGTGGCTTTTGGTCATAATGTTTATCACAGCAAAGGGAAGCAAACTGGAACATCTCTTTTCGAGTACAAATGTAATGTTTGGTCAACCTACATGGGAAGAGTTAGTTTGGACTCTTAAGGATAGACTGTAAGCAGTCTATAGCATCTGTTTGTCTCTGAAGATACTCACTCTTGGGATGAAGACAAGGACAGGAAGCTGTGGAGAGCATTATAAGGAGAAGCCCAAATGGACTGGATGGGGAGGAGGCACCCTCAGATCTTAGTCCCAGTGAATTCCCACTACCAATCAGCAGCAGTGTGCAGCCGTGTGAGTAAGCAGCCTTGTGGTGGGTCCTTCAGTTCAGCAGGTCTCACCATGAGCAGTAGAGACCAGACTTCCTACCAGCCCCACCCAGACTACGTGTTTGTGAGCTAAGGGGTGATTTTCTCAAGGCACAAACTTTCTGAAGAGGTTCGTGCAGAAAATGACTGACGCACATGCTCTCAGGTTGAAAAGCACAGCATTAAGGATCGCTCTGATCTCACCACACTAAGGAGATTGACTCCATCAGGGAAAATGTGTGAGACCAGAAATAGTCTGTAAAAAACAAAATGGTCTTTTGGCCGAACATTCTACAAAAGTTCAATAAAAATTAATGGAGGCAATAATGAGTCATCCAACAATTTTATTAGGAAAGAATTACATCTTCAAAGGAATCCTTTTTAAAAAAAATTTATTTCTATTCTATGTATATGAGTGTTTTCCCTGCATGTATAAAAGTGCACACCATATGTGTGTCTGGTGTCTATTAAGAAAAGAAGAAGGTATCAGAGCCATTAGAACTGGAATTACAGGCAGTTGTGAGCCACCATATGGGAGCTGGGAATCGAACCCAAGTCCTCTGTGAGAGCAGCAAGTGCTCTTAACCACTGAGCCATCTCCCCAGCACCCCCCAATCAATAATTCTTATTCATCCTTAAAATTAGACATTATTTCATTTTTTACCTCTGTCCCATTTTTGATAAATGTAAGACATTTAATTTTATCTCATTTTAGACTTTTGACAGTTCAAGTCAAACTTTCTAACTTGCCTTTATGTCAAATTTTTAATTCCTATTTAAAGTAATTCACATTGAGTGGAATTTTTCCTAGTTCCCAGTTATTTATAGAAAATTCTATTATGCTTCTGCAGAAAATGGTGTGTGTTTGTATGCATGTGTATGCATGCATATATGTACATACCTATATGTATATATTTATATGTGTATATGTGTGTTTGTAGATGTATATATGCATGTGTGGGCATGTATATATGAAAGTGTGTATACATATATAGGCCCTTTTTCTCAGTAATGCATATATATATCCATCTATGTATGAAAAGATTTATTATAAGGAGTTGGCTCACACCATTCTGGAGGCTGAGAAACCCCACAGTCTGCTACTGTCTGTAAGCTGGAACCCTAGGAAAACCAATGATGTAGTTTGAAGACCTGAGAGACTAAGAGCAGATGATAAACATCCAGTCGGCATCTAAAAGACTTAGGACCAAAGGCTAGTAAGAAATGCTAGGCTAGGCCTTGACCAGGCATAGTGAATGTGTTCTTCTTATGCCTCCTTGGTCTGCTCAGGCTCTCAGTGAACTGTGTGATGCCCACACACACTGGGAGGGCTGTATACATGGTGATTTCCACAAACATCCTCCTGGGCATCCCAAGGCCCAACATAATGGACATAAACTAAGAAACGAGCTACTTCTGCTGTGTGCCTGGATCATATTGCTGCATCCTTTGGCTCTAGAACTCTGCCTTTCATTAATCTGCACCCACAGATTCCCTACACATCGTAAATGTACATCCCTTCTTTGTACCCACTTAGACATATCCTCAAAGATTCCAAAGTCTCATCATGTTCTACCCCACCACACTTTTCTACCTGTCTCTGTCTCCTTGGTGTGGCATCATTGTTTATCCTGGTTTCTTGTGCTGACTTCGACATGCCTCTGCACTCCTGTGGATGCTTGCATATGCATTTCTGTATGCATCCAAGTATGGATTCTTGATTATGCATAAGTATTCCAGACAGACAGATGCTTGGGTGTGAATTTTCATTGCATATGCATACTTTGTTCCATATGTACTAGTCTCCTTAGAGGAACCCAAATCCAACCCCCAAACACCAGATAATGTCACAGACATTTTGAATATTGGCCTCCATCAAGTATTCATGCCATATTCATAAAAACCTATGGAATCGGTCTTGAGGCTGGAAATCTACAAATACTATTTCACACACACACACATACACACACACACACACACACACACACACACACACACACACACACACAAAACCTAAAAATCTAACCTTTTTTTTTTCTTCTACCAAGCTTTGGAAGTTTGTAATTCACTACATACCAGCTAGAACTCTTTGTGTTGAAAATATTAGGAAACTCGGTTTAAATTGGTTTGAACAATAAGAGGACTGTGTCACCTGATTGAACAGAGAAGCGAAGCAGCAGGCTAACTTCAGATCAGACTTGATCCAAACACTTAGATGATGTGTGGGAGAATTCTGTTTCCTTCCCTTCTTAGTCTCCGTGTCTTCAGGTCTCATCCTGGACCTCTTCTTGATCAGAAGACATTTATCAGTGTTTCCAAAGGTCACACATCCACACTCTATCAGCCCAAAGCAAGATCCAGTCCCGAAGCTATTTGATTCCAGTTGGGTGAGTTGGACTCTATGCCATTAATTGATCTCCGTGGAACCTTTGTGGTCCAGAGGATATGGCATACTGGTTAGTCTCAATGAATCAAGCCCACCCTCCAGAGATTCAACTCATATGAATGAGAAATGTAAGATACACTTAGGAAAGGGGAAATGGACATTTAAAAGCTAAAGATTCACCCTAGCCCACAAGTTCCACTCACTTCCTGGATGGAGGACATGTTAAATGCTTAACCATCTCAAAGATGGTTTATTGATATGTGTCTGTCACCTTTTTCAAAATAGACTTTCTGGAGCGATTTTATTAGCGATTTAGTAGAACTAAACTAGAGGAACCAGGCTTTCATTTACCTGCCTTCCCCATAGCACATGTACAGCCAACCACACGAGTAACATGTTTGTTACATCTGATGGGCTGTACAATAATCATAAAAAGTTTATGATTTACTTTGGGTCCTCTCTTGGAGTCAGAAAGTCTAGAGTGGGGTTGAGAATAGACAGTAATATGTGCCCACTACTCAAGTACTGTTCAGAAAGTTTCAGGGCAACCACTGAGCTTTTGGCTGTCTCTAGTTTTGACTCCCCTAGAATGTCGTAGGGGTGGAGTGATACTCTCTATGTAGCCTTTGTGGACCATCTTCTTTCACTCAATCACACGTATTTAAATTCTCTCTGTGTCTATTCAAGACTCGATAGTGCCTTTCTTTTGAACACTAAAAATGCTCCATTATCTGCTGCCCACATTTATCTATTCACTAACTAAAGGACATCTCCAGCTGCTTCCAGTTTTTTCAAAGCTAATGTTTAAAGCCACAGTAGACATCTGTGTCTAAGATTTTCATGGACATAAGTTTTTACGCTATACGTGTGTGTGTGTGTGTGTGTGTGTGTGTGTGTGTGTGTGTCACACTGTGTGAGTCTCTTTCTGTGTGTGTTTGTCTCTGTATCTGTGTGTCTGTCTCTGTGTGTATATTCATACGTGTACAAAAGCACATTTGTGCGAGGGTACAGATATACGTGTGTGCCCATGGCTGAGAAGACCAGAAGATAATTATGGGCACCACTCCTTGGTACCTTACCTTTTTTAAAGACAGTATCTCTTAGTGTGATCTGAAACTCTCCTTGTGACTGGCTGGCCACGGAGCCCTAGAGGACTCCCCTCCCCCACCCTGTCTCTGCTTCTCCTGTGCTAAGATCACAAGTGCACACCACTTTATTTCCCTTTTTCCTAACATGTGTTCTCAGGACTGAATCCTGGTCTTCATGCTTGCAAGGCAGCCACTTTGCTGACTGAGCCACCTTTCCAGCACTGTCTCCCGGACTTTTATAGTTAATCATGTTCTTTATAGTTAATCATGTTCTTTGTCATGCACTCCCCCCCCCCCCCCCCCCCCCCCCGTCCAAGTCTCACATTTTCCTGAAAGGCGGATGCCAGTGACTCTAACAGTGGGCACAATGAGGATCTTATGTCAAGAGCACCTCACTGTCGGTCACTGAGAATCACTTGAACTCCGAAATCCTGTTTTTTACTGTCACTGGCTTCCTTGGAGATCAGCTTCTGGAAAGTCAGACTCAGATTGGCTTCCTAAGATCATAGCCTATGCCTGTTTCATATACAGATCTACCCAGCAGGCTGGTCTGCCTCTGAATGCTCTTTGTTTTGGGGACCCCCAAGTTCAAGTATCCCATGAGTTTAGCTACAGCATAACACACCTTTGAGTGCTGACAGTACCTTCAGGACCCATTAGACAGACGCTCTACTCAAACTAGCTCTAACCAGCTCCCACTCGCCCCCTTCCCTCTCTTCCCACATTTCTTCATCCAGTGTTTGCTGAGCACGTGCCAGACCCGGTGTTCCCACCCCAGTGCTGGCACCTCTATCACCCCTTTCCCGTTCCTCCCCTTAGTCACCTCCTCACACACACCACCCCAGCCAACTGCGGTCTCTCAGACATGCTGGCTGTCCCAGGACTTTGCAGTCCCTCTTCTCTGCCGGTGTGACTCACCCCCTTAAGTTTCTACATAACTATCACCCCATATGTGAGGTCTTTTCTGACCCTAAAGGGAAAAGCAAGTGCATACCCTCAGTCTAGCTGGACCACATCAGCTTCCATTTTTCATAACTGTCCCTATAAAAACAAAAATCTCCCACAGTTATATATTTGCTGTCCTCCTTCAATCCCAGGGGGCAGTGGGCACCACACATGTGGAGCTCATCGTCCGGTTTTGTTTAAGGATCAATTTTTAAGTATCTGGAATTATACATTGTTCAGAGTAGATATTGAATACGTATTTGTTGAACATGGCAGAGGTCATCCATGCTTGTAATCTAAATGCTCAGAAAGCTGTGGCATAAAGATTTCTGGATGTAACCTCCTATCAGTGAAACCGTTTCTCAAAAGAAAAATACATAATACATCTGTACATATTGCTGAAATAATGAGTGTGGTCAGACAGCCATATCTTTCTGTTTAGTTTCATTGGATCTGTTTTTGGGTTTGGTTTGAGATAAGACCTCACTGTGTGTGCAGTTCTTGCGTGTCTGTAACTTGCTATGTAGACCAGGCTGGCCTTGACTGCCCAGAGATCCCCCTGCTTCTGCCTCTCAGGTGCTAGAATTAAAAATGTGTACTACCATACCCAGCACCAGCCATCTCTATTTTATATCTATCAAAACACTTATTTCTAGAGTTTTCCAGACATGATGAGACCAGTTTCAATGGCCTCGATGCCAGTAGATGGGGATGAGGGGATGAGCTCCTGGGGACCTTCCCAAAGCATTTCTCACTCAGGAGGTGTTCTGTTCTGTCCTCTGTAACAGTAGGAGAGTGGAAGGTCACCTGCAGAGAAACTCCTCTCTCTCTCTCTCTCTCTCTCTCTCTCTCTCTCTCTCTCTCTCTCTCTCTCTCTCTCTCCTCTCTCTCTCTCTCTCTTTCTCTCTCTCTCGTCAAGCTTTTATCCCTCTAGCCTGGGCACACTTGTCTCAAAACCCACCCGTGGGCCTTTGGCGAGGGAGCCGACTCCATGCTTTGCCTGAGAACTATCAGTGTCTATACTTCATACTGGCCACTGGTGAATTCTGAAACTGAGAGACAGTCCTCTAACATGTCTCTCCACACAGAATCTCAGTGTTGCAAGAACTCTGAAGCACACAGGCCTTTATCTCTATTTTATAGACAGGAAACTAAGGCACAGGAAATTCTTTTTCTTAAGAAAAAGGTTCACAGACCCTGTGAACGAGAGGGCACTGAGGAATGCTGTTCCCAATACAGAAGACACCATTCTAGACAGTGAGTCAGGGTGGCCGGCAATTGTGTTCACTGTAGGGTCAGCCTCCCAACAGTAGTTAGAAATACCTTTTGCTGGCAGCCTCAGCCAGGAGAGGCTGCAGGCCCCGCCAGCCGGGCCTCCTGTCCACCTTGTACTAAGCAGCTTTATAGGAAGATAAGTGGGTGTGATTATTGGCTCAAGTGAGAGTTAGAGATTATCTGTGGATTTTTCTCTCCCCTTGTGGCAGACACAATGGAGAGAGGATTAGCTGTAATTTCAGAGCCCAGGGGAGGGGACCAAGCACCTTGATAACTCACATTCTTCTAAAGCCTCAGAGTTAGGTTTGAAGTCAAGCTCTTTGTCCTTGGCCAGTCCTCTTCCTCCTGGACCCATTATTTTCCTCTGTACCATAAGGAACAGACCTGAGAGAATGAATTTATAGGAAAGGACTATTTCCTAGACTGGCTTATGAAAGATGTCTAAGCAGTCCAATGATGGCTGTCTCATGGCAGAAAGGCCAAGAATCCAGTGATTATTAAGTTCTTGAAAGTGGATGTTATCGGCAGTCCCAATCTAGTGCTGGAGTCCCAGGGAAGTCCTAGAGAGCCACTGGCCTCCAGTTTACATTGGGAATCCTGAAGAGGTTGGGTTTAATACTGGCTGCAGCAACATGATGGGTAAACTACCAGCTGGAGTGAGTGCAAGCAGGTAAAAAGCATAGCTTCTGTCTCCCATGCCCTTTTATACGGGCTGCCATCAGACGGTGTGACCCAGATTTAGGGTGGATTTTCTTGCTTCTAATAATCAGATTAAGAAAATTCTTCCCAGGAATGGCCAGCAGCTTGGGTTTTAGTTGATTCCAGATGTGGTCAAATTGACGACCAAGATTAGTCATCACACATGCTTAGATATGTTCGTTCTTTCCTATCAGAAGAGAATCTCTGTCCCAAGTATCACTCTGAAGAATTTTACATACAACCATAAAGTGCTACATTAACCCTGAGCATCATACCTCTCAATAGCTCTTCTACAACATCTCGAAACAGCAAAGGATTGCTGTAAACAGCAGCATCAATGCCAACAGCGACGTTACTGATCTCTTTTCATATGTGAGCACTTCACAGGCATATTACCACGTATCCTTCTCGATAAACAATTCTAAGAAATGTATCTTATTATATTCTTGACGTGCATGTGAGGAAACCTAGCTTCACATGGCTTACCTAACATCAGAAGTCCGTGAATAATAAAACTAACCTAGAACATACATCATAGCTCCCAACAGGGGATATTTTATCTTTCCCTAAATGTGAGAATTGCATGTGGCATGATCTCTGAAGTAGTGTATTCTGATGTGGATTTAAACTTGTATCATAAGACTATCTTCATGCAATCCATTCCTTCGTCTGTGAACTAAGTTTAAGAGTTTTTCTTTAAATGCCCATTTTAAATATTTGAATGATACATAATATACATGTTAAAGAATCACATTTCCCTTTTTCCTCCTCAAAAATGAACTTAGGTTGACTTGCAAAAACAATGACAGCTGGGATTTAAGAACATCAGTAAAGACCTGGAGAGATGGCCCAGTGGTTAGGCACTTGCTGCTCTTCCAAAGGACATGAGTTCAGTTCCCAGGACCCACATGGAGTAGCTCATGACTGAATTTAACTCCAGCTCCAGGAGATATGATGACCACTTCTGGCCTCCATGGGTACCCATCTCATGTGGCACATACCCAAGCACATATACATGAATAAAATATAAGATTTTTTTTTATAAAAACATGTCAAATGTAAAATTGATAATGTTGAAAATTCTGTAGCTCAATGCTGTTACGTCATGTGCCAGAATTTCTGAGGTGTGGCATATTGTTCTGATGGCAAATGCCTACTGGGAAGGTGCAGAGGGCACATTCTACCTGAGCTAGCACTATAGCAGCTGCTATCTATAATAACCTAAAACCCCAGGGTAGCACTGTGGAAAGTGTACCTTGAGGGCAGTGTCCTGGATGAATTCGTGCTGAGTAGGAAAGGGCTCCTGGGATACCTTTCTTCCTCCTGTGGGAACATAGTGCTTGTCCCCTCTAGGTACCGGCTTACTGATCTTGGAGTTCTCGGCCTCCAGGATTCAGAAAATCAATTTCTTTACCTTTATGAATTCCCCAGTCTCAGATACCATAGCAACATAAAGCAGACTGAAAGAACACATTCAGGAGTAACTCAGCAGACTTGGTTCTCATGGAGCTGCGATTCTGGGAAAGAACGGGAAATAAGGAATAAGGGAACAGACGTTTCCAAAAGCATGAAGCGTCATCAAAACTAAAATGAGAGGTAATCATACTGTGTACTGGGATGGGAAGAAAGCACATCAGAGAAGGTAGGCAGATCCGCCTTCTCCCAGGAGACATCTACCCCAGAGTCAGAATGCTGAGGGATAATCTTCCTCTATGACCCCACACAGATAAGAGGTACTCAATAGCAGGTGCACTTCAGAATGAGCAACATTGACCCCAGCCAGCCCTGCAAGCCAGTCCTTCCCAGAGCACACAGAACTCTCAGGAGGGGTGGGGCCAAGGGTGTCATTAGCACAGCAGCAACCCCTTTTAAAACATAAACTCTAATGGTGGCATATGAAGTTACTGTCACATAACAGAGAACACCAAGACCTAAAATCCAGGAGCCAAAAGATGTAACACAGCAGAGAAGCCCAGGCCTGGCTGGGTGCTGGAAACCTGGTGCCAAATGCCTTTCTGTAGATGGTGTGTGTGGGGGGGGGGGGGGGGGAATGAGCTGTGGTTGCGGAGCAGCCATTTTGGAAAGCTGAATCCCAACCCTCTCCAAGGATCTCTGAAGTGGGAAGCAGTAGCTTGGTGCTTTTGAGGGTAGGCATTCTACAGACAGGTATTCCTTAGACTTCTGTCACTAAGTGAGTCTCCCTGAACACAATTCTTCATTCTCCACTGCTTACTAGGCACCTGCCTGGGCCCAGGTTTGCTGCCAGGTGTTACTAAGCAGTAAGAACCACAGGCACAGTACCATCATGGAGCTTCTGACCCATATTGCTTCAGAGTGACATGTACAGCATCTGTAGCAAGCACTTTGCTAATTGCAGAGGGCAATGCTGATACTGTGGGATGACGTAGGACATGATAACAGAAGTCAAAGATGGAGTCTTTGCCCATTCATGGGTCTTCACTGCCTCAGAGACGAAATTGTGATAACTGAGTTCACGCCTATTTCAGCCTGATTTCCCCACCGTATACCTTCTTCAAGAGCACAGAACATGTAACACATGACTCCACGCACATATAACAATTCCTTCATTATCATATCCAAAGGCCCTTGGATATTCTTTCTCCCTATCTGAGACACTCTTCTTTTTATTTGCTTGTAAATACCCCTCTACCTCGTCCTTAAAAGTTCAATTTCAGCCTCTGTAACCATCCCCGAAGGTAGTGTTTACCTCCCTTCTAGCCTGGCAGCCCTCTCTACACAAAGTTGTCTCAGCAAGAGTGAAGACATCCCATGCACAGGCTTTTTACAACCTGATCACCATATTCAGATGCCTGCTCACCAGAAATTCAAATTCGGTGGTTCATAATGGCTAAGCTCTCAGGCTTTGAGTCAAGATCCATCCTGCTGCTCATCAGCATCATGATTTCCATTTCCTTTCTGAGACGGAGAAGAATAAGAAGGCATGACTAGCTAAGACACAGCATGCCAAGTCCTCACCAGAGGATGTCCTGTCTGGATAATGCTTAACAAACTGTGGTTGGTATTTAAAGTTCATTTTCTCCTAATTTGGGTATCTGTCCGTTTATGACACCCCACCCCTCTCTAGGTTGAAAATCATGCTTGAGCTACAATCTACTGTTTGTCTTCTAGTGATGGGAATTCCTAGATACAAAAAGTTGTTCCTTATCCTCTAGATCCCAGCATGCACCGTGCTACCAGGAATAATCAACATTTACAAGCTATTAGACTTTGATCAAGTTAGTCTGCATCTAGTACCCTGATGGTTCGAGGTATAAAATGAGCAAAATAATGCCCTCTGGATAAAGTTGTCATGTACAACAGGTGTGAGTGTTGGTGTGAATTGCCCTGGGTGTTAAGAACAAGAAAAAAAATTTTTTTTTTCTGATTTTGTTGCCCAGGGTGGGAAAGGGCCATTGTTCAGACCTGTGGCTCCACCCACAGCCACTAATCTATGATTTCCCTGTTGCAACTGACCATGTCTCTCAAGACTCTTGTATTAGAAACAGAATTCTCTTTGGGGAGGCATTAGTTCATAGTGGCTCTGTCCCCATAAATGGATAAATGACAATAGAAGTCTCTCCCCCTCCTTTCTTCTCCCTCCTTTCTCCTCCCCTGTTACATGAATCCTAATTGATACTAATAATAACCTGGAGCCAGATATTGAGGTAAATGCTTAAAAATCAGAGAGAAACAAGCCACAGGCACTTCTCACCACTGCTGAACCTTCAGGCCAAAAGAGGTAGACCCTGTCTCCACAAACCCTCAGACTAAAGAGGAGAAACAATGGACTGAACTCTGTCTTCTCCTGTCTCTGTCCAGCCATATCACTCCTGTAACCTTCCTAGTGCTGGGATTAAAACTGTGTGTGTGTGTGTGTGTGTGTGTGTGTGTGTGTGTGTGTGTGTGTGTGTGTGTGTGTGTGTGTGTGTTTGTGTGTGTGTTTCCATGGAAACAGAAGCGTGGGATCCCAAGTGCTAGGATTAAAGGCATATGCCACCACCGCCTGACCTCTCTGGCTAACTCTGTGGCTGGCTCTATCCTCTGATCTTCAGGCAATCTTTATTTGATACACAATATATCACCACACTACCCCTCTCCCTATTCTGCTCTCCCTCCCTCTCTCATGGGATAACATAAAAGACCTTTGCTGGCTCCTTTGCTTTGGACTCTTCAGCCACTTGAACAATGAGCTGGTACATTTCTGTTCATCATAAATTGCCTGGTCTGTGACATATCCCATTAAAGCTTGACAATATGGCCTAAAGCCCTCTCCCAGCCACTCTGCTTTTTAAGGATGTCTATGTCCCCTCTTTTCAAGCCCTCTTTGGTGACTTCTGGCCTAGGGGTGATTTCACAGTCACCCATACAGCAAGAAAAGGGCCAGAGATCTGAGGACTAAGGTAAATTCTGCTGTGAATGCTGACAACTGATTACATAGCAGGCTTGTGTCTCTCCTAAAGATGGCTGGAGGTAGAGAGACCAAGCAGTGTGGCATGTGCCTACAATCCCAGCGCTTAGGTGGTAGAGGCAGGAGGAGAGGCCAGCTATGCTACATGAGACCTTGTCCCCCAAAAAGATCATGTGGGAAGACAGTGTAAATTGTGTGCAAATTTAACGTTATTTTATACAAGAAATCTAAGCATCTTCACAGCTTTTTTTCAGGTTCCTGGGACCAACACCAACACCCCTCCCAACATAACAAAGGATAGCTGTAAAACTACTTCAAATAAGTAACTACTAAAAAAATGAAATTTGACCCTCAGTACAGCAAAGGAAAACTGAAATAATGTGACAGAGAAAATGAGGAAAGTATTAAATCAGGGATGTGCAACCTTTTGATATTGTGGTACAATGTCGTTGTCTACTAATGTGTTGGACACACTTGGACTAAACACAAGGTCAGAGATAGCCTGTTCGAGGGAGAAACAAGGCACTTGAACATTTGAGCTGAAAGATTCAGCCCTGTGAGTCAAGACAATGAGTGTGGCAAACAAAGAAAGTACAACTTCTATTTTTTTTTTTTTTTAAGCAGCTAAAGGTGGAAATTGAGGTCATTGCAAGGGGAGTCAGTGACTCAGAAGTGTTGGCGATAAGGCTGCCAAGTGAGGCCTTGCAGGCTCCGATGAAAATGTAGAAATCAAATGAACAGTCCCACAGGGAAAGGGAGTTCCTTTGAGCTTCACATTTGTTCCCTGATTTGGCAGTTATAATTGAGCAACTATTGTATGCTAGGTGGTGGAGATCCCAAGATAAAACGTGGATCCAGCTTTTACAAGACTGGTAGCCTGGAGTGGAGATAAACAATTATAACATAGTGTGATCAAACATCTAGTAGAGGAACTTAGAGGCTGACCTCCATCACTGACAGGCTTCACTGAAAGGAAGGACACTTTACCTTGTGGATTAAGCCTAAGTAATCAGTCAAAAGGAGCAAAGGCCCGGGGGTGAGTCTGCTCAGAACAGGTAGTCCCCTGACACGGTAAAAACCAGAGAGGAGATTCTGCCTTTTGCTGTGAATGACCTTAAATATCTTATTTTCAGAAAATCTCCCTAGGTCGGTGGGTGGGTGAGTGGGGATAGTTAATGACACATACAGGAACTGTTAAGTGTGGAGTCTGCAACTGAACAGGTAAGTGCACCCATATGTTGTAGTTACTGGCCACAGAAATGACTCCCCCCCCACACACACACATACACACATACACGCGTGCGCGCGCGCGTCCCCAAACTTTAAGGCAGAGCTGTGAGTCTGAGGAACTCCCCTGTCTCCCTCTTCCCAGCCGTTTTCTCCTGTCTCTCTGTTGTCCCAGCAGCCAGCCCCCGCCTCCCTTCTCAGGAAGCTCGGGTCTCCCTGGGAGCCCAGCTGCCCCTGGGGGAGGCCTCTGAGCTGAGTGCCCTGCAGCTCTGCCAGCTTTCCGGGCGGGCGACAGGAGAGGGGCTCTGCGCCCCCCGCGCTCAGGAGGGAGCATCTCAGCAGAGGAGTGAGGAGGACCGGAGGGGGAAGAGCGCCAGAGCCTCGATCCCGGGCGCCCTGATCGGCCGCGGAGGAGCTGCTGCCTCCAACAGGTTCGTAGACCGCGCTCGCTCCCTGTCGCCAGCCGAGCGGTCGGGGAGACCCCGGCCGAGGGCCCGCGCTGCCGGGAGCCCTGCTCGCCTCCGCGCAGCGTTTCCCCCGCTGCCATCAGCACCGCCCCGGGGACAGCTCCCGGCCTCGGCTGGGCTCAGAGGGCTTTGGGGACCCAGCCTCCCCGGGGCTCACCGCGGGGGCGCTCGCCCAGCCGCCCTCGCCGACCGCTGCATCCCGGCGGCGACCCGCAAAGCCCGGTACCCGGGCCTGGGCGCTCCCGGAGCCGAAGGCTGCCCTGCCGGGGACTCCCGCTCCTCCCCGAGCGGCGGTGGGGGCGCGCTGGACCCGGGCCTAGTCACTTCCGCGGCCCCGGCCTGGGTCTGCAGTCACCAAGGCCCGGCGGGAGCAATGGCGGGGGCTAAGACTCGGAAAGAGGGTGGAGGGGACGGGTCCGGGGACGGGGGGGGGGGGGGTTCCCGGCTCCAGCAGGGAGGGCTGGGCCTAGTCTGCACTGGGAGAAAGGAGTGCGACACCCCCCTTCCTGCAAATGCCCACCCCACCTCCGGGCGGCGGACTTGAGAGAAAGCAACCCAGAAGCCCACAGCTGACCGCTGCAACCCCTGGCTCGGGCTGTGTCCCAAACATCCCTAGAAAGTGTGAGGCTGAGTTTCCGTCGGGGGTGGGGGCGGGGGGGGGGAAGGGACTGAAAAACAACAGGGAAGCAGCAGAAAGGAGCTGGACAGCTGCAGGCTCCCCTTCCTCTTGCCCAGGGCTCCCCACCTAAAGAGAAATCCCAGCTTGGAAGGGAGGGAGGGAGGGAGGGAGGGAGGGAGGGAGGGAGGGAGGGAGGGAGGGAGGGAGGGAGGGAGGGAGGGAGGGAGGGAGGGAGGGCCAGAGGCGACCCCAGCAGCAGGTTGCAAAGGAGGTTTTGCTCTGAGAGAGTACATTTAGCGAAAACAGAGGTTGAGGATGAGAAGCTGGGAGGTTCCCAGACTGGGAAGCCAACTCCTGGGCAGAAAACCAACCACAGAAGAAAAATCTCGTGGCGAGTTGAAGCTGGGAGGGCCATCGTATCACGTGACCCTCTGGTTCTCTCAAAGACTCTCCGGGGCAGGCAGGGCCTAGGGGGAACAGTTGCCCAGCCCCCTTAAAGTCATTCAGCAATTTAGAAGCGGAATTGAGCCTCAAACCCAGGCTCTTCAACTCCTAGAACCTTAAAGACCCAGAGGAGGAAGAAAAGATAGCTTTTATTCTGAACTTTGCCTCAGCTTTGTCACCTTGTAGCACACAATTCCAGGTAAAATAACCTCCCTCTTGGCCATTCAAGAAAGGGTGCTAGCATTAACGGTTCACACGATGTTAAGGTTTAATGTCATAGCCATGCAGTGAGTTTAGTGAGGTTCCTGGTATATTAATACTGAAAACAATAAGCTTTGTAGCTATCATCATTACTAGTATTCTTTCTGAAAACATGTCCGAGGATACATTTCGGGAGAATGGAGAAGTGCCCCAAGGATGCCACAGGCCAGCAGAGGAAGTGAAAAGTAAAATTAAAATATGATGTGATAAGTATTCGGGCTAGTAAACAAGGCTGTGGGACTCCAGCAGCAGGACTGTTGGATTGTGGGAGAAAAGGGATCACAGACAGATGGAGTTGTATATAGAGGCCTAGAGGTGTGAAATCACAGCCACCAGGGTAATGTCACCATGCCAGAAGGTCCTCAGGATGGGGCTATGGAATGAGAATAGAAAGGCTGGAATATTTCAAAAATATTTTTAATAGAGAAAGAGGGGAGCTAGGGGTGTGGCTCTGTTGTTAGGACACCAACCTGGCATATACCAAGCCCTCATAGACCTGACATTGTGACACACAACTGTGATCCCAGGTGGAGACAGGATGATCAGAAAGAAGTTCAAGGTTATCCTTGACGACAAAGTGAGCAAGTTCAAGGCCAGTCTGTACTACAGGAGTAGGAAGGAACAGAGTATGGGCATAACACCTTCCAGCTTCAGTGGCTGGCCAATTTAATTTTCTTTATACCCATACCCACTCTTTTCTCTCTCTCTCTCTCTCTCTCTCTCTCTCTCTCTCTCTCTCTCTCTCTCTCTCTCTCTCTCTCTCTCTCTCTTACACACCCACACACACACACACACACATACACACACTGACTTATTTTGAAAAAAAATCCCCAAATGTCATATAAAACTTCACATCATTTTGGTTTTGTGCAGAGACATTTTGAAAATCAGTGACAACTTCTATTGCTCAGGTGTACCACCTCAGATGTCATTAAATCTTGACCTTCCTGCCTCCACCAGTTCTGGACATTCCTGTCCCCAGGCAGAAGTTTTAAGGAATAAGCCATACTGTGGTGACACATACATTAGAAGAAGCGACTTTGGGAAGAGTGTGGAGAAGTGACAAATTTCACCAAGTCAGAATTGTACAATGATGGTACCTTAATGGCTACTAAGACAGAGGCCGTCAGCCACAAACCAGAAACAGAATCAAAAGACAAATATAGTCCAGTAAAGAGACAGTAAGTTCTCTTTCCAAATGATCTGCATCATGAATTCAAACAAATAGAAGGCATGGCGATCAATTAGCCACATTCTTCAGAAACATGGGCTTTCCCAGTG
Organism: Phyllotis vaccarum; assembly: GCA_033318265.1. Taxonomy (NCBI): domain Eukaryota; kingdom Metazoa; phylum Chordata; class Mammalia; order Rodentia; family Cricetidae; genus Phyllotis; species Phyllotis vaccarum. The sequence goes on from JARWLC010000011.1 coordinate 58,034,227, forward strand.
CTGGGAGCTGGCCCAAGATATTTGAATATGTATCATCCAAAGAGCTTTTCAGTTCATGGTTTTGCCTAGAAGATTTGTCCTTGGGGTTTCCTGGTATATACAACAGTATGCCATTTCCTTCCCTAGCTCCTAAAAGTAGGGCAGAGAATGTTTTCCTAGTTTCCAAGATGAAGGTCACCTGTGATGAATACTGTCAAGCTGCCTTTTCATGGGCTTTAGAAGTGATTTTAAGGTTAGTGGCACCAATACTCTGGCCACCATGCTCATCTTGCTGGGATCATGTTTGATCTGGCATAATATGATAATGCTTTACCTGGTTAGCTGGCAGGTGTCGATGAATAGAGGAGGTCTCATGCTCATGTCCCATGGATGCAGGACAGTAGACAGGAAGCGTGGTGAGAGGTAGCAGCAGGAGTAGACACCCAGATTGTTTTTATGTAGTAGGACTTTACTATTATAATAACAGAGGGGAGAGAGAGAGAGAGAGAGAGAGAGAGAGAGAGAGAGAGAGAGAGAGAGAGAGAGAGAGAGAGAGAGAGAGCACTCCCGGGAGAGAAGAAACAAGAGAGAGTGTGGGGCGGTGGGAATTCTTCTTAAATGGGGCTTGAACTCAGGGCAGGGCATGGCTTCAGAGGCTAGAACAGAATCCTAACATATCTCCCAGGTGATTCTTTGCTTCTTGTTAGCAAAGGACTCTGAAACGAGACACCCAGACTTCATCTCTTTGGAGTTCTGCAGTTTCTTTTAGTCCTGGTAGGATTACCCAGATGAACAGAAGCCTCTTCTCCATTTGCCCTGAATTTGGATTCATATCCCTCTGGGCTGCCGACTACAGCTCCTTTGATGTGCTCAATGAGTAGTGTTTGGCCCCGGCCCTGGCAGAGCTCAGCACTCTGGTGTCTCTTTAGTGCATAATGTCTCTCCCTTGACTCATGAGATGCAACAGCTGTGTTGAGTGAGTGTGCCCTGATTGGGCTCTGGTGTTCTGACTTAAAAGTTAGCATTTTCTCCTTTCAGGGAAGCCCTTGGCCTGTGACATACTGTGAAAAATAATATCTTATAAGTTACCCAACATTAAAGAAAGACAAACAAAGAAATAGGCAAGGAGCTCTTAGCATCCCTAGTGAAGGGAAGTCGGCAGAAAGCAGACTTACCTCACACCTGGACATAACACTGCAGTCAGGCAAAGCCAGTGATGGACAGGAAGTGTGCACCGTGAAGTTGGCCTGAACTAACAGATCCAGGTCTCTGCCTTCTAGCTGGATTGCCATGGATAGTCTCAGAGGGACTCTACTCTTCCTTCAAGACACTCACTCAACTGGTTCCTCCACATCAGGCACTACAGGTGCCAGTAACACAGCAGAACCAGATACATCTGATGCCTTCTTTCCTGGGGCTCACACCCTCAGAGTAATACCATCATTAATAACAATTCAAAGGGAATTATGGAAATGCCTAAACAGATAGATATGGAAATGGTTACATGGAACTGAGGTCCAAATAGTAGAGTCATGTCCTTTTGTGGGGAAGAACACTCTGAAAAGAGCAAACAGCTAAATGTAAGCCTGGGCTATTTGGGGACAGGTATAAAGCCATTGTGTCTGGAATAGTGAATGTGCAGAGAATTGGCCATAGATCAGAGTAGGGCTGGATAGTGAGGTGGAGTTTTATCCAAAATCCACAAAAATGACTAAAACTGATTTTGCTTTTTAAATAAGCCTCTGGTGACTGTATGGAGAATGGATGGCCCAGGATGCTGGCCTAGGAGCTGAGGAGGCAGGGAGACGAGATTGCTCAGCATCCAGCCAAACACACAAGGACAGCCACAGCCCACGGTGACGGCCAGCATGGACAGCATCATGCAGAATAGACTAAGAAGGATTCACTCTAGAGAGGCCTCTAGAAGCACCTCTGGAAGCAGGCAGTGGAGAAGCAGTGCTGGTGAACAGTCAGAGGTGACAGTGGCAGAGGGAGGTGCATGGCCCGGGATCTAGGCTGCCTAACTCAAGTACCAGCGTCCCTAGAGAAGCTTTGTGCATTCAGAGACTTTATGTCTCCCTGTGGTCTCCACTTCCTCATTCCTAAGATAAAGATGATAAATCTGAGTCCCTCCCTCAAGGGGATTCTGGGAAGGCTGGAGGACAGTTCAGTCACAAGGTGCTTGCTGGGCAAGCCTGGGGACCTGAGTTCAGATCCCAGCGCTCATCTAAAAAGCCTGGTGTGGTTGTGTGCACCAGAATCCTAGTGCTGGGTAGGTAGAGACAGGAGGCTTTCTGGGACTTACTGCCCCGCTAAACTAACCAAATCAGTGAGAACCTTTGTCTCAAAAAAGTAAGGTAAAAAAGCAACTATGGCAGGAACCTGGCACTGGCCTCTTGAATGCACATGCACACACACACACACACACACACACACACACACACACACACACACAAAGGATGTGTGAGTACACAAAAATATATGTGCACCATGCATGCAAAATGAATAAAAATAGAAAAGAAAAAACTGCTAAATAAAACGGGGGCAAAAGAGAGTGTGTGAACAGGATGCTCTGAGGGACCTAAGTCACAGGCTAGAGATGGTTGTCATGCTCTATCATCAATGAGAGCCGTCAGAACACATTAAGAGGTAGTCTAGAAGTGGAAAGCAACAGAACTCCAAGGCCCAGAGAGGGAGGAGAATTAACCCACAATCACACAGACAGTTACCAGCAGGACTTCTTCAAATGTCTCCCCACGGCAACACCAGGTTATATTTTGTTCCTTAGTGACATCCTCAGAGCCTATAAGAATGCCTAGTATATTCTCAGTCAATATTTATATAACACATTGCTGAGTCAGTGACCAAATGAGACAGGACATATCAGAAACCTCAAATCCTTGAGAAGAATAATGCATTTAAGGCAATGAGGAAACCATTTTCCTTAAAATAGATCAAACAGCTAGAGAGGTTTGTCTTGAGGGAGGTCTCAAGCCTCTCAAGCCCCAGATTCTATTGTAATAAAAGACCAATGTGTGCACTTCCCTAGTTGTCCCCTCAAACCCCAATAAGCAACCTTCATAGAATTCAGAAGTTGATCCTGGTAATGTGGGCCTACGAGATGAAAACTGTTGCCTAGAAGGTCCGTATGGTAATTGCTGATGCAGAGAAAATGTATTTCTCCATTTGCAAGACACAGGCTCTTGTGTTCCATTAAAACACAGCCATTAGAATTCCCGTGGCTGACTGGTTGGGAAGTTGTGACAGCCAGGCAAGCAAGTAGGGTCTTTCAGTTCAAGCAGCAGATGGCTAGAGGGGCCCAGCGCCAGCTCTCTCTACTGAACGCCTACTCAGAGCAGGGTACAGGGCCAGGCACTTCTCCAACATCGGAGAAGCCCATCCCAGCACCTCTTAGCTGGGCCATGTAGCAGTTGCATCCGTCTCTAAAATTCAGCTTCATAATCTGTAAAGTGGATAATGACTGGTAGGATCTGGGGTCATGCTGGCTTTGGCAGGCCATGTACAAGTATGTCTTCAACACCGTCAATAGCCCTGTTTAGTACTATCCTCCTGTTTCCAAAAATGCGCAGACACAAACTCAAAATGTCTCTCTGAGTCATCCTTCTTGGGGCAGGAAAAGGACCTGGCCTTCACAGAGTTTAATTTTAATGGGGAGAAAAAATAAAATAAAATAAAAATCATTTTTGCCAGGGTCTATAACTTCTAAGAGGTAAATTAAAATGGGGGTGAATAACAGAGAGTGGGTCTGTTAAATAAAGCATCCAGGGAAGGATCCAGGAGGAGGTAGTGAAGCTAACATCTTAATGAAGAAGAAGGAAAAGGAGGAGGAGATGAGGAAGAAGGAGGAGGAGATGAGGAAGGAGGAGGAGGTGGCCATGCGAAGCCTGTGGGCAGAAGAAATAGAAAGGGCAGATGTCCTTGGTCAGGGGAAAACCCAGCAAGTTTACAGGATTGAAATGAAGTAAATAGAGAAAAAAATGGTAGGCAGTGGGGGCGGAGGAAAGTAGCAGCTATTGGAGGCTGGTTGCCAAGGTAAGCATGGGTGATGGCTAGGAGGCCATTTGGGAACAGTCAAGGGACTGTGAGGGCTTGAGCAGGAGTTGGGACAGGGATAAGAACCTGCCACAGAGAGGTTTGGGGGTCTATCAGAGAATCTCCCCAGGATGGGTCTTCAGAAGCCTCTCCATGTCACTGTGCCACCCAGTAGGGAAGGCTGAGTTCCTTCCTTCACAACCAGACACCTCCTCAAGCATAAATGCTGCTTCCTGCTTCTCCCATCTCTAAGATGATCCCAAGCTCCCACCTTCTCCCACTCAAATCCAATGCTCCCAAGACTCCAGAGACACAAATCTAAGAGTTAAATTAAAGTGGGGGTGTATAACAGAGAGTGGGTCTGTTAAATAAAGCATCCAGGGAAGAATCCAGGAGGTGGTAGGGAAGCTAACATCTTAATGAAGAAGAAGAAGGGTTCTCCACCACCCCTGGCTTCTCTGAGGTCTCACACAAGTAAGCTCTATCAACCTTGCCCCAAGCCAAACCACATGCTTCCAAGTTTCTTTATGGACCACACTGCCTCCATGATTTGCAGGGTTTCTTCTATCCATCAAGACATTCCCATCCCAGTGCCCTCTTGGTCTCTCTAGGTTTTAGGCATCAGTTCATCTTCTCAGGGAAGCCCCTGCTATTCCCGGAGGGGCACCCTTGACAAGCCTGCAGTAGAGTGGGATTCACACTGTATTGCAGTTAACTGCTTTCTTGGCAGCTGTCTACATCTCACTTCTAAAGTAAGACAAGGGACCTGAGCTTCAACTAAGGACCAAGTCCTTATTGACCCTCCTTGCCGTTCTCTGTAGAGGAGAGTATGACACTGGCGGATTGGCCAGAGAGTGAGATGTCCAAGACAGGGCGCTGAAACTGAGACTCTCCCTGTGCAGTTAGGACAGCTAGCTTGTTCAAGGGTCTGCAGCCAACCTGAGAGTTGACACTTTCGACTCCCACAAGCCCTGAGATGGAAGTTATCCTGACCTGCCCTCTGCCTACTCTACCCAATCACTCAGCAGTTGACTAAGCATCTACTTTCTATGAGTACTAGCTGTTTGGGACTCAGCAGGAGATGGACACCAAGCAGCTAACTACACCACCCATTTCTCCTTGTTGACTTTTTAAAGGTCAAGTACTTAACCCTGCACCCAAGTGGCCCAGCCAAAGACCCAAATGAGAGAGAGAGAATAGTAACTTGACCATGGTTCCAATTCAGTTGCTGATTTTTCCCGCGAGTAGGAATCACATCTGTCCCCTTTACTGCTGCACCGAAGCATTCAAACATGGCCTGGCCCTCTCACTCAGGCACACAGTTAACTCATTCACTCATTCACCAGACACCAACCAAAGTCCTGCTCTGTCCTGGGCTCTGGGGCGCAGCCTGGAGGAGCCCCTATTCTGACAGTGGACTTAAGGGCTGGAAATGTGTGTAGGGAAAGTTAAGCTGGGTTACACAAGATGGGGCAGGTGTCAGTGGACCTGACAGCTGCTAGTGACACTGGACCTCCATTCATCTCTGTGGGACTTCCTGTTCACCACATAGTGCCTCTGTGAGCCAGGCAGCCCTTCACTCTTCTGAATCTCGGTCCCCACACTGGTAAATGACAGACACACCTGCCCCTGGGGCACTGGAAGAAGGGCTGTTATTGGATAGAATTCAAGGAGAGTCCAGCAAGAAGTAACAGGTTGTACTGGGAGGAAGAGGAAAAGCAGGCACTCGAGGCCTCTCTATAGCCAATGGCTGGTGCTCGCTCAGTCAAGAAGAGTGACCCCAAACCCCCACCCCAGCCTTGAGATCAGCAGCTGGGGTTGAGTCCCAGCTCCATGGATTCTTCTATGTACACCTGACCACCACGTCAACTGCCCTCCTGCCCTGTACTGCATTAAATTGACCTCTCTAATCCTCGGTGTGTAAAAGCCAGATCCACCAGACCATGGGATCAGGCTCCGTCAACAAACACTGGCGGGGCCCTGACATTGGCAGACCTTGTGCAAGGTCTGGAAACAGACACAGATGTGCCAACTCCTGCCTCTTATGGCAAGATTGGAAACCTCGAGAATAAAGTGAGGGAAGAAGCTAGAATTTGTTCTGTGTGTCTCAGCAGCCAAGACCCAGTTTACATGTAGGAAGTGGGAGCTGTTAAAGCCCCACAGCACAGGAGAGGAGACAGAGGGTCAGGGAGATACAGTGGATATTCTCAAAGCCAGAGCTGGAAACCAGACATGAGTGACAATAAAATGCTTCTATTGACAACAATCAGGTACCCTGGTGGCATCATCCAAGTGTTTTGTAAGCCAGTAAACAAATAGGCAACTGCCAGCAGATTAAGTAGAGAAGGAGCCAGGAGTTGGATCTGATGCCAGACAGAGCCCCATCCCACCCAGCCCTTTTCTAGAACCAAGAGAAGCAGTGGTGCCCTTGGGTAGAGATGGTAGTGGCCAAGGACACTGAGGTCTTCACTGAGGAAGCCCAACCCCTAGCTACACCCTCTCAGCCTTGATCCTCTCTCCTTTCCTAGGAAGTTAAGCATCTCTGACATGCTATCCACCCTGCTTGGTGCCTGAGACTCCTGCATCCCAGTTCATCCAGGAAGCACAGGTAAGGATGCTATCCAAGGTCATAGTCATGGGCAGCACTCGGGGAGCCTTCTGTCTGGGACTGAGATGAAGGGGACCATTCTTCCATTTCCAAGTTTGTCGGCTGTGGGACGGTGTGGTGGTTTAGGCTACATTATCCTATCTAGTGCTAAATCTCAAAGCCTGAGGTGAGCATTCATGTCCCTGCTTCCAGAGGTGAAAATAAAGCTCAGTTAACTTAGTGTACAGGACAGGGCTAGCCCAGTGTACAGGACAGGCAGGAGGCTAAGGCTGAATTCTCATCCACTCTCCTCTGTATAGTCCAGGAGCCTGTGCTCACAGGGGGACTTGGTTAGTGTTTAACAAATGAGTGAGAGAATTGAGTCGGTGATGAGATGAAGGGGCCAGGACCTGGCTCTCTTCACCATCAGCTCCTTACTCTTTCTACTAACTCACAGCACCCCTCCCCCTCTCCTACCCCATTCCCATATCTCAGTAGTGATGCCCATTTCCTGCTTCTGCAAAGACAGAAGATCCACGGATGGAGCAATAAACCAACTCTCTTGCAGGTTAGCAGACCAAACTTAATCACCCCCACCCCCGGCATCCTTCCAACCACATCGTCTCTTCCCCACCATAATGTGCATAGTTGTAAACTTGTTTCTTTAAATAAACAGTCTTGAGTTTCATAGCAAATAGTCTTTTAAGAGGAGGAACGTCTTCAGGCCACCTCATATTTAGCATACAGTGTTCCACATATTTGCACAGAGAGAGAGTGTGTGGATACAGAGATCGCTTGAACGCTATAGATACCATGGCTCATCCAGATGGGAGCTATTTACGATGCTGAGTCATTCACAGGCACTGCCACTGAGGAATCCCAGGCTGGGCTCTGAGCCTCAGCACCACAGACCTCATGGCTCTCTGCCTCCTAGTCAGTCACAGGGGGGTGGAGGAGCAAAAGGAGAAATCCCCTGTCACAGAACAGGGACAGAGGGCGCATTTGGGTTATGAAAACTGGAAACCTTCTCATTAGTATTTCCAGTATCTCCACTCAGGGCATTCCACCTTCTCAGGCCATCAGAGCCAACACTTCACTATATAGGAAAGAAAACTGAGACCCAAGAGGCTAAGGGTCCTTCCTGCCCAGTATTCCACAGAGTCAGTAATAGAATGGATGCCACCTCCAGCTCTATGGCCACCTTCTGCAGCTCCCTAAGGAACATCCTGTCTCTGCATCATGAAGACTTCTCAGTTCTGCCTTCCTTGGACCATCTAAGAAATGAACAGAATTCTGCTTACTCAGGCTGCCCTGTGTTTGGATTAGGGCCTGCACACACTGTGTGCTCAATGCCTGTAGCCTGAGCCTTAGTCAAACCCAACTCAATAGCAATTCCTGGAGAACCCTAGTTCTCTGTTTGAAAAAGCGCCCATTGTCTCCACACTCCTTCTTGTCTCTAAGCCAGTTCTCTATCCATATAAAAATAGGCTTCCTCCCACTTGCCACCCACTTCTGCCCAATTCTATAATGAATCAATTTTATTAATAGGCTTTGGGATAGAAACTTAACAAAGGCTTTTTGTGAAAGTCACCATTTATCTCCCTATATAGTTTACTTCACCAAGAATTTAATAAACTAGTCAGGTGGGATTCAGCCCTTCCATAAAATATCCATTAATCCTCTCTTTCCCTCCATATGAAATGTGCTTCTTTAAGCCTTGGTGACTACAGTCTGTTCAGTTGTTCTAACAGACAGCGGAGAGACACACAAAGAGCATGGCCTTGGCGTCAGGGCCCAGTTACAGTCTAGCTGGCCACTAAATGGCTCTAGATTTATATTGATTATGCAGAGATCTGGACAATTTAATTGTCACAGGGAATTAAATGAGCTAATGTCTGGTTTTTACGGAGCACATCTGTACTAAGCGTTTAGTGAAGGCTTGTAAGTAAATAAACAACTGAATAAATGATGAAGGCATGTCTCAAGACCCCTACACAGCAGACCCTCAAACAGAGGGGGCAGTTAGTTCTGTCATCTGTTCAGCTCCACACTCCTGGAGGTGGTTTCACTGTGATAGAGCACCTGCTAGCTATTTCAGAGAAGATACACTGTTTTGGCTCGTGGTTATAGAGATTTCAGTCCCTTGTGGTGGTGGGAGCTGTCTGTAGCAGCAGGTGTGTGAGGTTAACAGCTGTTCACATGGTAGAGACTGGGAGTTAGATGGAGACCTAGGACACACAGGGATCTTCCACCAGGCAGGCTCCACTTCCTAGTATCTCTACAGTGGGAACCAGCATTCAAACCACTACCGCAAACCTTAGGAAGAAGACCAGGGGCAGAGGATTCCCTCCCCAGCCTTTCATACATCAGAAATGGTTTGCTCGGTGAACTGTTGAGATTAGAATATTGATTCAGAGCAAAAGGATTCCAGAGAGTCAAGAGTGCAACTTGTTCACTGCTAGACTCTGACCCTGATGACAGCCTGACTTAGTACGAGCAAGCAGAGGTGCACAGTGAGTAACTCTGGCTGGCCTTGACTAACTTGGTTTAGCTTGGGCAGCGTTATCTAATTGACTTGAGGTAAATTGTTCTATGAAGTTTTGAACTTAGTAATAGACATGGGTCCACCAAGACAAACCTTTACTTAAGAACTTAAAGGCCTTAGCTGAGACCTGGCCTTATAGCATAAGGGAGACCCCCAAAGATGACACTCTGAGGACATTTCAGGGCAACTCAGAGAGAACCAGGACCATAGTCACTACTAAGGGAAATGAGGAGGAGTGCTGGTATGGCCCAAAGGTACAGTGAGGTATAATATTTAGAAATACTTTTAATCTTTCAGAATTCCAGACTTACCCATATTTTTAAGGCAATAAGATCCTTTCTTTCTGGGCAAAAAAGGAGCCCTTTAGGAGTTCCCACTTCTCAGGGTTCATGATCTCTAAGTTAGAGGGACAAATCAAGAGCCAGGTGATTACTGGGTCACTTATAAATGGCCCTCGTTGGGAAGAGAATGTGGGGTCTGAGTGAGGTGTGACCCTAACTCCATAGTAAGTCACTCACTACTGAAAGGAACAGTATCTTAGGATCACGGTGGGGATGGGCATTGACCTCTGGCATCACTGTGAAAAGCAGCCAGCATCCTTGGGGCACTTTGGCTGGATCTATCTCAGTCACTACCCAGAATACTCTACCCAGGGTCCTGAGGAAGACAGGAACCTGGGGAACTAATGAGCTTTGGGTGAGCAGGGGATGCTCATTGCCGCCCGCACTCTGGACATGTCTGTGTCTGTCTCCAAAACTAGTGGAAACCCTTAAAAGGAAAGCTCTCCTAGCTTTCCAGGCCCCCTTTGTGCCCTCTAAGATACTGGCTATAGTTACATCAGTGGGTGATGTAATAAATCACTCAATGAAGTCAGAACAAAGCTTAGTAAGCCAGTGGACTATTTCAAGAGAGCAAGATGGAAATTTTCAAAATATCAAGGTGGCCAAAATCTAAAAGCAAAGAGCTCCAACCTAGAAGGATAGGAGGACCCACAACTCAACTCTCAGGAGTCTACAGAGAAAGTTGAACTGAATAGAACCAAGGAACAGCAACAGACTGAAGGTTTTAAACAATGTCCCTCTGAGTCACAGGCTTCTGAGAAATGGTCTCACAAAACATTAATAGAATGACTTTGGAGGAAGGGAAGTCTCTCTCTCTCTTTCTCACACACACACACACAAACATACACACACACACACACACATGCACACACGCACACACACAAGAAGCCTTGGATTCTCAGCCCCATTTTAGTCACAAAATATCTGCTTTATTTGTTTATGTACTGGACTCCCATGCAAAGTTTTATGTTCAGAGGCGTCTTTGGATTTAAAAAGACCCGTATTTGAAAAGCACTGGAGTGGAAAGGGCTTAAGCACCCAGAGGTAGATGGTTGCATCTGAATCCCGTACCATCCCTCCACATCACTAGGACTCCCAAAAGGATGTCCTTGTCTGTGAAGCATCCACCCAGTAGTGTATGCCGCATTAGCTGAGACGCTGCTGAATTTCCCAAAGGTTGACACACACCAGACTGATACCATGGAAGATGACCTTAGGTGGTATATAAATGCATATCTGCTATTTTAATAGCTTACAATCAATGCCTATTAGAATATGAAAGTCATATATCAAACTCTGATTTGTGGAAATAATATAGCATTTTCTTTGAAGATAAAATTGTGCATTTTTAAAAAGGCAAATCAGTGTAAAGAGAACAGCCAAGTAAATCAATAGTACTTATAGAGCACGGAGGAGAGGCTTCAGTAAAACTGAGGGGAGTTTAAAATAATCTGCGTAAAACACCAATCACGGTGTCTGTCACCTAGGAAAGACTCAAAACGGTGAGTTCTTATTCTCCACTCTAACTTCTAATATATGTGAACCTAGCACCAGGCTCGTTCACTGAAGCAAAGCAGGTGCCCGGTTCTAGGCCAAAGAAAGAACTGTATTTAAAAAAAAAAGAAAGAAAAAAGCAAAAGCCCGTTGTGATGGCGTACACCAGGAGAACATAATAAAGAAGCAGGAACTAGGGTATGAGTTTGAGGCCTACGCAAGGTGGCTCAGGAAGGAAGGTGCCTCCATGCCTAACAACCTGAGTTCAATCTCCAAAACCTACATGGTAAAGAGAACCAACCTCCAAAGCTGTCCCTCTGACCTCTATAGGAGCACACAAACAAACCCTAAGTAGGTGGATGGATGGATGGATGGATGGATGGATGGATGGATGGATGAATGAATGAATGAATGAATGAATACAATTCCTTTAATTGTGGACAGTGCCTAGAGATCAACAACAAGGTGTTCTTTGTGTCACACACACAACACACACACGTGCAACACACATACAACACACACGCACATGAAATAATGCTTGGAATCCTGAACTGTGCTTTTTTTCCTGGGTTATCAATATGCTGTGTGAGCCTATCTCTAGCAATGTCTAGTGCAAGGGACCCCAGCTCCTAGTCAGCCACCCGGTTACCAAGGGAGACACAACATTCCACCATGTACTGTGGTGCTAAGCTGGACATTCTGTAAATGAGTTTCTGCTTATGATACTTTCATCTTAAAGTTTATTAGAATGTGACCCCATAGTAAATCAAGAAAGGTCTGTACTGGATTCTTACTTATAATGGATCTCACATTCCCTTTTTAAAAGCATATTCTTTAAATATGAGATGGTGAGACACTTCCTCTTGTTACATCAACCTGTAGAGCACCTACAAAGATACAGGAGTCAAAAGATCAAGAGAAGCCTTGACTAAGGAAGCGGTAATTGAGCGGGAACACTGTAGGGATCCCTTAGCTCAGCACCCACACTAGCCCATGAGAAGGGATATCTCTCACTGACACGCCTCCAATCTTTAGGGGACATCTCCTGGAGGGAGTAATGCAGCCCTTGGCTTCATTGCTGAAGTCTAACATGCACACAACCGAAGAAATCATTTAGAAATCCAACCTTTTGACATTGCAAAAATGGCATTGTCATAAACCAAGTTGGCACTTGGGAACCAGGAAATCAAGTTACAATTAGGAATGGGGGGAGACAACTCATAATGTTTTGAGTAAATTCTCAATTTTGCATTGGGCTACAGGTCACAGGTAGTACACACCAGGAAGAGAATCTACTGACTGAGGTGTCATGAACCCTGTCATGAACCCTGCTATCTGCAGGGGATTCAGAAAACAAGATGTTCCCCAGGGATCTATAGCAACATGGTTGGTTATGTGTGTCTATCTATGTGACAGTCACTGGCAGCTCAAGGAAATTATTTGTCACCACACAGGCAAATGGCCCTAGCATTGTAATATTTATTTTAAAGTGAAATGTCAAACCCAGACTTCTACCGGAAACTCATTCTTAAATACCATCACTAACAAATGATATTGATATTGGGCTGACAGAACACTATATACCTGTTGGTCGATGCTGAATTCATTTCTGTTTATCCACAATAACTCAGCTGAAACATGACTCTCCCTCTACCTTGTCATCGCCCTTCTTTGGACATTCACAGGCCCCTTTGCCCTCCTGTCACAATACTGAACCTCTCCATTCTAAATGCTAGTGGTTCTTGTCTGCTGCTCTTAGGCTGAAAGCTCTGAGGAGTCACTAGGCTGGGAGCCAGGCACCATGCGTCACACACAGTATGGTGGCAGGGACAGAGGAGCGGTTACTTGTAGGAGACAAAATCACACTGTAGTAACCAACAAAGGCTGTCCTCCCTCTTACATGACATCACCTTCCAAGTGGTAACTCGGGGGGACAGGCTGGCTTCATCTTTGTGCAGCAGGGGAGGGAAGAGGTGCAGGATGCCTCAGCCTGGAAGTCATGGTCACCGATTCTCTTCTTAGCCATTGGCCATACGTTATCTCAGTAACTGCCTCACTATCAAGAGATGGAGAAATTAGTGAAAGCATGTATTCCCTAAGCCTGTGTCCCCACAACAAGGATCATGACTGTCAGCCAATATCTGGAAACTGTGGGGTCCAGAGGTGACCTCAGACTCCCAGAGTCTCGAGCATCAGGACCCAATGTCCTCACACATCCATGGGCTCTTCATAGTGCATGGGGAAGCATCTCTTCCTCAGTACATTTGAAAGACCACCCCGGGGGTGGAGGACCCCTGAAACGGACCTCTCTTCAGGAAGAGACCCCGGAATCCAAGGAGGACCGAGCCACAGATCAGATGCAAAGAGCACGAGGTTTATTTATTGAATAACACAGGTACCTGTGGGCAAACAAGTCTCTCGAGAAGACTTGCGCGCCCAGCCCTTTGTTCAGGGCCTTTTTATGGGGTTGGGGTGGCAGAAGCAAAAGCATAGTTACAAGGTTTTTATTGTCTGGTTTGAATGAAGCTATTCTGTTGAGGGGGTGAGGGCCAGGTCACCATCTGGCCTGCCTGATAGCGCCCACCCCCAGGCGGTGGCCTGCCGTTTATCTTTCTGGGAACTCTGTCTTCTATCTCTCCCTGGACCTTCCCCTGGTCCTTGACTGGGGCCAGATCACGTAGCCATGTAACTCTTATCTTTCTTCCCCCTCTGCCCTGCTGACATTGTGAAAGCTTTTATTATTAAGTTTTGCAGAGATGCTGGTGTCTCCAGTATCAGAATGTATGTTTTAGGGCTTTTCTTAAGAGCAAATGCACAGCCCACAGGGAATCAGTTTGTCCTTGGTTGGGGAGTGTTTGGCAGGCTTCTGACTGCAGCTCCTTCGTCCTTGGGCCAAGGCACCTGGTGCTGACATGTCTTAGACAAGTTTCATTACTTCTTGGGCAGGAGGGAATTGCTAAAACAAGGGGGCTGCAAGCAAAGGGAGGAAAAGGGAGGGGGGTCTTACACATTGAATGCAGGGAGAACAGCACATGAAGTCCTGAGACTGTGCATCTAAAGGGCTTGTGTACTGTAAGTCCTCCACTGACATCATTTCTCTTCCCTTTCCTCTGAGTCTGGAGGCAGTGAGTCTAGTGTCCCACCAGTGACACCCAACTGCTGTCAGCCAGCTCACATTTGCATATCTCCATTGACAAGAATTTCCTAACCTCCTACCCACCCCCCAATAATCTGCTATGTGTTGAGCCGGTTCCATACTGTTTGTGATGAGAGAGGATCTAGTGTCGGGGGAATAAGGTTTGAGGAAAGGGATCTATCTGCCTTGTTCCCTGACCAATCACCTCTTTGGCCTCCAGAAGTCGATCCCTTGAACTAAGGATGGTAAGTGTGGTAAGGATGGAGGAGGTCAGATTGGAAGGGTTGTTGCCTGTCTATGCTTCACCGACAAAAGGTAAAGAAAGGAAGGAAGGAAGGAAGGAAGGAAGGAAGGAAGGAAGGAAGGAAGAAAAAGAAAGAAATTCTGTTGAGGTGTCTGGTCCAGACTTTCCAGCCTAGCCTCGTGGCCCAGACCTGCAGACACACAGTCCCATAGTCCCACGGAAACATACAGATGCTTATATGAATTTTATGCTGATTGACCTGGGGCCCAGGCATATAACTTGCTAACTCTTTACCCTTAAACTAACCCATGATTCTTATCCTGTTCAGTCATGTGGCTCAGTACCTTTTCTCAGAGCAGCATAGGTGTCCTCTGCATCTGCTTCTCTGGCAGCTCTGTGGCATCTCTTCTCTGTTCTTCCTCTTCCCAGAGTTTTCTTAGTCTGGTAGCTCCACCCACACCTCCTGTCTGCCTTCAGCCAATCAACATTCTTATTAAACCAGTAAGAAGGACAATTGTTTACATTGTAACATAATCCCACTACATCCTATGGAACACAGGGTGTAAATATGTAAATTAGGGCATTTATCCTAGAAAGTAGAGATCCTTAAAACAGTACTCCTCAACCTGTGGGTCATGACCCTTTGGGTTAAAAGATCCTTTCACTGGGATTGCCTACGACGGTGGGGAAACATATTTACATTATGATTTATAATGGTATCAAAATTAAAGTTATGAAATAGCAACAAAAATCATTTTATGGTTGGGGGTCACTACAAGATGAGGAACTGTACTAACGGGTCACAGCATTAGGAAGGTTGAGAACCCCAGCCCTAGAAGGTGTGTTAAAAGACAACAAAGAAAGGTCTACCTCTATCGAATTATGGGCCCCCTAGTAAGGCAAATAGGAGCCTAAAATAGAAAGTTTCCTAAGCCGGGTCCAGCAGCACACACCCTTAATTCAACACTCAGGAGGCAGACAAATCTCTGTGAGTTCAAGGCTATCTTGGACTACATAGAAAGTTCCAGGCTATCCAGGGCTCCATAGTAAAACCTCATCTCAAAAAATATTTTTTAAAGAATAATTTCCTCAATCATTCCACAGCATGCTGTTGAACCACAGTGCCAAGGCCCTATGCTCAGCATGGGAACATAGAAATGGACTAGTCACTGGTCCTGATGTTGGGGAACTGGCAGGATAAGATAACAATATTAAACCACGTGAGAACTGCAGAGATAGACCAGGGTATGTGGTGGGCCATGGGAGCTTGGAGGGTGGCATATGGCCCACCAGGGAGGAGTGTTCAGTGAAGAGTAGGAAAAAGCAGAGGTGACAAACAGCCGGGTGTAAAGAAGACTACCTACTGTCCCTGCTGTTTAAGGTAGGGAAAGGTGACAGGTGGATGGCCACAAAGCTGAGAATTCGTCCCAAGCTAAGATAGAACCATAGATGGAATTGTTATTTAATCCTTGTTTTTAAATTGTTTCTTCAGAATTTTTTTCTTGAAAGATAACTGTTACCTAGCTTTCTATTGCTGTGACAAAACACTGAAGAAAATTACTACAAAATGAAAAAAACTGCAGAGATGGCTTAGAGATTAAAAGTGCAAGTGTTGTTCTTACAGATGACCCAGGTTCAATTCCCAGCACCTACATGGGATCTCACAACTGCCTGTGATTCCAGTTACAGGGATCCAACAAACTTTTAAGACCTCTGTGTGAACTGCACATATGTGCAGACAGAACACTCATACACATGAAATAAGAGTAATTCTTGTAAAAGAAACAGGAAAGGTTTATTTTGAGCTGAGGCTTCATTCCATGGGTAGTTGGCTCTGGCTCTGTTGCTTTTAGACTGTGGTGCAGAAAAAACACCACATCAAGATTAAACTCCCAAGTCTCTGACTTCATCCCCTCACCATTAGCTAAGATTCTCCAGTGCTTTTGTACTTGGTTATTATTCTTTCTCATTGCTAGATTATATTCCACTGCCCTCTTTCATGAAGTGTCTCTTCAAACCGCTGGAGGGGTTTAGACAAGGCACACATTTGGTTTGGGGTGGAATGACTTAGGTTGTGGAAAGGGCCTCGGGTCTAGGGCTAACGCATGTAGCACCACTTAGGTTATTAGTAGGCTTTGCCCACTTCCTCTGCCTTCTCAAATCCTTGCTGTGCCTGAAGGATTCCAAATTGTTATCAGCATCTCAAGGATAGGGGAGATTTGCCTGGTGTTCCAGATAGAGATAAGGTCTACGAGTTGGGGCCCTGTGTCCATTTTCATACCAATCTCAGATAAGAATAGACAGTCCCAGGAAGGATTGGAACAGATAAAAACAGTTCCAAAAACATCCATCTCACTGGACAGAAGTTCTACCTGTTTGTTCTTCCTCACTGGCTTTCCTCACACTGAGAATCCTGGCAGAGATGAGCAGCCCACCTGATGTCATGTTGGACACCCATCCATTTAGATGAATCTGGGCTGAGCCCTTTAGTTCCCTGGGCTTCAGGCTCTTTATGTGTTTTGATAGTCTTCCTCTGAGCCCATGGCGGTGGGGAGGGATCACAACACACAAATTAGCAAAAAGGAGTGTCCAGCATGCCCCCTTCCAGTTTACCTAGCTCACATTCATTCATGTGCCTCCCTTCCCTCCCGCCAAGTCCAGTACTGAGGCTCCTCATCTCTAAGTAGTGACATTAGCATCCTTTTGTCCTTACAGAGACAGCCAGCCCCTAGTGGATTTTCTTGCTGCCTAGGAGCAGGTGTCCCAGGGCTGGGTGTGCATCCCTCCCTCAGGACCTCCCTGGCTCCAGTCTCCCAGCAGCTGCTGCGTTCCAGCCCACAGCACACAATTTGCCCTAGAAGGAAGGGCCTTTCTCTTCTCGAGAGTTCTCAGCTCACTGCTTATATGCTTTTATTTTCAAAGCCTAGCTTGGTAAAATGCTTCATCAATACCACATCTGAGCCCATCCCACCCCCACCCCACCCATCCACCTGTCTTTCCATTCACTAATCTGCCCATCATTCTGTGAGCATCTCCAGGTGCCAGGCTAGACACGGGGAGACCCACAGATCCCTGCCATTGAGTGTCCCACAGTGGGAGAGACAGACAATAAACAAGCAGATGGACAGAATAAACGGATTACGTTAGACGGTCCTCGGGACCATAGAGGATAAGGAGAAGAGCTGGTGATGGACAGTGACTGCTGGTCAGCCATCTGGTTTGAGAGCAGAGGGGAAATAATCTGTGAAGCTGGGTCCTTTCCTGGGTTAGCATCCAAAAGCAGTTATGGGAAGGATCATAGTACAGGCTCTGGGAGCAGCACCACGGTGCCTGGTTCCTTCCCCTTTGGTGGCTGCTCAGCCCTTTCACCACTTTCAGGTCATGTGCCCAGCGGCAGGGATGGGAATAATAAGAACTCTGTTGCACCCACCTGTCCTATAGGATTATTCTTCCCAATTCTATGGAGCTCTGGGCAAACAGGGTCCCTTCCAGATGCCCCCCCACACACACACACACAAAGTATGATGGAGCACTTTCCAAGGACCAGGGTCAGATGAACCCCAGAAGTTCAATGGAGTCTGAGCTTCAACCGAGGTTGCCCTCCAGGTCTCTCCTCAGACCTCCATCTTCCCTGCCTACATTCACACTGACTTGGTCTCCGCAGCACTTGCTTTTCTGGCCCCAATCCGTCCGCCACACTCACATCCTGACTTTAAGCCTTATCTGGCATTCATTTCCTTCAAAAAAAACTCTTTTTAAAAAATATGCATTCAGCCCCTACTGGGTGCCAGGCATGGGGTGAGGAGCTTGGGTGTAATCACAGCCAAGAAAGGCTCAGACTTCCCCAGAGGAAGATGAGTCATACTCCATGAAACAGGGTGACCGAGGTGACCAGCATTGCAAGGGAGACACGGAGGGAATCTCCAGAAAGGAGTCTGGGGGAGGGGCTTCCTAAAGGAGTTCTGATCTTGAAATATGGTCCAGCAACAAAATACAGGCTGGCTATGAGCAGCAAGGTTGTGCACCAGTTATCCATAGGTCATCTCGATGCCGGAATGTAGAAAACTTGGCGTTGGATGCGCTCACCTCTCATCCTCTCTTACAATTCCCGTTCTAACTCACTTCCTTTCACATATATCTTCTCTACTCATCTCCTACAATGGTCCTATCACAGACCGGTGCCTCTGAGGGTCTCCAGGTCTTTTCCACCCATCCTTTCTTCTCAAATCTAAGTCTTTCTGCTTCGCCTCCACAATCACAGGATAAAGGCTGACTTCGCTGGCTTAGTCAGCTGACTGGACTGTCTAGGCCTTCATTTCATCACCTGTAAACAGCCTCCTGGGGCTGTTGTGAAATCAAATAAGACAAAGGAAGTAGAAATGTGTCCTGCTGTCACTGGAGCATCTTTGCTGTTAATGAGGGCTCTTTTGACTGTAAGTGACAGCACCCGGACTCCAGATGGCTTAAAGGGAAAGCCTGACATTTCTGGGAGCAGACAGGTCAGAATGGAGGGGTTCTGGAGGTTTTGGGGACTGCCTTTCTGCTCCATCTAGTCTCTACTCATGGTCCTCACTTTTAGGCAATCTCTCCCTTCAAATGACAAATTAACAGAACACCTAGAAACCACTGGGGCAACTCTAATGGAAACGGGCACCCTGTTCCCCATTTCTGTGGCTTCTGAAAGTGCTCTGGGATTGAATATCATCAGACTAAGCTCGGTCCCACAGCCAGGCTCAGGTCACACTCTGTCACGTAGACAATGTGATCTTCCCACCCAGGCCAAAAGACATAAGGAAGAAGGACAGGAATACCCAAGCTGGTATGGTCACGGGAGGTGGAGACAAGGAATTATGGGAAGAGAAGCAGGCACCCTCCTTACCTCTCAGCTATCTGTTTAGGTATAATCACATTAAAAATGGCTTTCAGTATCCACCAGGATTCCAGAGTGCCTCACCCTCTCCTATATTTGCTGTGTTTTTACAGTAGTCCATTCACCTGCGTGCTGTCATCACAAGAGTCTAAGTATTGACGGATCAAACCCAGCCTGTTGCCTGTCACTGTACTCTCAATATTGACAAATGCTAGACTCTTAGTAAACAGTGAGTAGATAGATGGGCAGATGGAAGAGTGGTTAGATGGATGGATGGATAAAGAGGTAGATAAATGAACGGTAGTAAGAATGATGGATAGGTGAATGCGTAAGTAGTAAGTGAATGTATGGATGATGGTTGGCTGAGTGAATGGTAGATGTATGGATGAAAAGACAGAGGGTTAGAACAGATGGAAGGAGTGGATGGTTGGGAGAAATCTGGTAATGTCAGTTTGGAGTTGGCTGAGTTTGAACTGCCTATGAGCCAGCCAACAGCTTCCCCACAAGCAGGTTGTAGATGGACCTGGAGACCTGGGCCCAATTCTGTGTTGTAGATGGAGGCGGGAAGCCATTAACAGGGACACTAGGGTAGGAGCCATGAAATAAGTCAAGAGGGACAAAGAGGATCACCCAAGGGTTCTTGGTGCAAAAGGAACTCTAGAGCCTGAGGCTGTATAGTGTCAAGGTCTGTTGTCACCCCCTCATTACGAGACACCCTGGCTGAGACTTGAGGTGGCAGTATAGAGTTAATATCTCATCCTTCCCCTCCCCTCCCACCCCTCCTCAAACCACTCAGCCAGAAGGGAGCAGCTGCCTGAGAGGACAGAGAGACGGATTATGTAAACTGTGATTGCCACCCACAGGAGGAGGGGAGAGAATAGGTATTGAAATGCGCTTTCAATAATGCATGTCCTCCAACGCACAGGCTTGGGGCTCTGGATAGGGAGAGGAGCCTTAAAGGGACCAAGCCTCCTGTCCAAGCAGCAGCGCCCAGGCTGTCTACTGTTGCACCTGGTCCTCTGTCCACAGCCCAAGACTCTATGGTTATCCACACCAGGTCCCGCCTTCTGACCCCGAAGGACACTGTGATTCCCTTACCGGTCCTAGCGGGTTTGGCTTTTTAAAGAGTGTGTTTCCCAAACACGCTGAATTGAAGTCATGATTAATTCATTTTCCCCATTTTTTATTAATCAAAGGCACTTAACTGCCAGTCAGAGCTTTGATCAGCAAGAGGTAAGCCACAAGGTGAAATTACTCTAACTCAGAGCAAAGAAATAAGACAATATTGTTAGTCAGCTTGCCTGGCTGCCAGATACCCTGCTATCCTACTTTGGGAAGAGCTCCGGAAAAGGGCAAGCCATAGCTTAAGGAGAAAGACACTACATAGCACTCTCCTTCCCAGACTATGCAGCTGAGACCCAGAAACAAGAACGGGCTTGCCTCTGCAACAGGATGAGGGAAATTTGAAGCAAGGGCCTGGCCCCCTCAGATTTGACTGACCTAAAACTTGGCAATGAGATCAGCCACCCAGGAGACCTTAACAGTAGAGAGGAGAAATGGCCTCCAAGACAGCACCTTCTCTGTGCCCTCCCTGCACACCAGACTCAGCAGAGAATCCCCTGGAGGCAAGCTCACTCACTCCACATACACAGAGGAAACTGAACGGAGTAGGGGCTTATATAAGCCACCCAGCTGGGAAGCGAGGGGCTGGGGCTCCCTCAAACTCTCCCAATTGCCCATGAAATTCTCTCCTCCTGAGATGGCATCTGGTTCCCAAATGCCAGGGATCATTCATCCCAGAGACTAGAAGAGATGGTTGGATGGTGCCCATCCTCACCTTACCACATTGTTTGGGACTAACGCCCTCTTCTATGCTTCCCTCACCACACTGGCATGATCAGAATGTCCCATCTGGATTGCTTCTGTCTTTGGAGGCCTCCTGGGCTGTGGGACAAGAGACTGTTGTTAATTAGCTGGGCCATTTCCTCTGGCCTGCCGATTATAAAACAAGGGTTGATGATGAGCTACATTGCCCTCCCAGCTAGTTGCTTCCATCTCTTTTGTTGATGTTGTGTTGGAGGTGGCTTGAAAATTTCCACACACCCCTGGAAAAACCTGTGTACTTCCAAAGGCTGCCTAATGAAGTGGGAATGAAATTTAGGCTCCTAAAAGCTAAAAGAGGTGACTCCACTCCCTTTCCTTCCCTTCTTGAACAAGAAAGAAGTTGAGTGATTGACTGGTCTCTCCCTGGATGTTGTTCTAAGTGAACAAATTTAACATACATGCACACATACACACACATGCATGCACACATGTGCACATACGGAGCCCTTGGTAACTTACTGACTGGGCTAGAGCAATGAGAAGTTCCTTAGGCATAAGTTCAGTGTCCAGCCATCCCTTATATATGTGGGGTGTATGTCCCAGAGCCCAAGTTCACTCTATTCTTATGATGTTGGATGACACAGGGCCTACAGGGGGGAAATAAAGCATATGTGACACTAGATGCTCTGATAACCAAATGGTTGCTAAGTGACAAAAACGTGGGCATCATATACAACACAAGATACTCAACAAAAGGATGATTCACATCTATGGAAGGGAGACATGGAATGGTTCAAGATTGCATTCCATTACTCAGAAGAGTATACAATTTAAAACTGGTGATTTTCTGGAATCTTCTGTTTAATGTTTTGAACAATAGGTGATGAAAATCAAAATTACTAAAAGTGAAGCCTGAATAAAGAGGACCAGTGCACAAGAGGCCCGTGCCAATACGGATAGGGCTCTGAGGAGTCAGGGAAGGAAGGGGCCTGGCCTGACCTCATTGACCTGTCAGCCTTGAGAAAGGAACTGTATGGAGCTGGGTGAGAGCCAAGGGCCACGTGGGGCTTCAGTGTAGCTATGTGAGAGGGACTAAGCTGACTGGCCACTGTCCTTCTAGTGGAGTTACAGGCTGGCCTTAGTACCCTCGAAGCATTCAGAAAGAAACTAGGGAGAAACAGTTCCCCGTGAGGAAATGGGGGTGTCCTTGCTCACACAAAAAAAGATGGATGGGTAAACCGTAAGACTAAGCAACTCACTCAGTATCCCCACAGCAAGCGGGGCTGCCCAGGGTGCCCCAGAATTTGCAGTACAGTATTATACCAGGTTCCCCCAAGACATGTGTGAAGTCCAAAGGCTGAATGAACAGGGGGCACATTTGACCTTTTGCACACTGAAATATCCACCAACCAGAATTAGCCATGTATCTGTGTCTTTGCTCCAGTGTGTGCCAGCAGGGTATTAGAAAGACCCTGGCTCTGACCTGCA
The DNA here is from genome assembly GCA_033318265.1 of Phyllotis vaccarum. NCBI lineage: Eukaryota > Metazoa > Chordata > Mammalia > Rodentia > Cricetidae > Phyllotis > Phyllotis vaccarum. The sequence continues at coordinate 58,056,788 of JARWLC010000011.1, forward strand.
GAAGTTCACAGTATGGAAAGGCCATTCATTTTAGGTCTAGTCATCGGAACCTGCATTAGACTGCGCACTTCCCCTAGCCCTTGGGTGCTTTCATCTGCTTGCCAACTTTAGCCGACTTCCACAGAAAAGTCAAATTGAAAATATCTTTAAAATCCTCCGTTTACTTCTGAGTCAATTTTGTTTTCACAGATAAAAATGCCTAATTGTTATTACATTTATTGAACGGTCTCACAAAGGCAGCCTCTGGGAGCTTCATGGTTTTATCCTTTTAAGTCTGGCCCTTCGTTCTGAGAAAGTGTGGTCTTCAGTGGTGGCTGGGGGAGGGTCTGGAAGCCTCTGGCTTAAGAGGGACCACACAGGTACAGCCCAGACAAGGACTCAGAGTATGCAGTTCATTGTAGAGTGTCAGTATGTGGAGCCCTGCTTGTTGATCTTGTAGGTAGCAGAGATAATGACTGGGAGCAAGTTTTTAGCTCAAGACCCTACCTGTTAGAAAATGCATAGACTGCATTAGAAGGTAGTAGACTTCTTGTTCCTAGAAGTATGGGAGGACCAGCTTCCATACCACTGGGGTAGCACTTCCCACCTAAACAAGCATGCTGCATCCACCTTGCCAGTCCCTGTGACAGTCTAGTCAGCCAAGATCAGACATGGTCAGCTCTAGCGGTGGAGGCAGATCTATCCCAGAACTGAAACGCGTGTCCCTCATTGGCTCTTCTGTAAGCCGCCCAAGGCTCTTCTCATTGAAGCCTTACTGTGACAGTCCTGCACGGGAGGCCTTGCCTCCTCCAACTTGTGTGGGGGAAAACTGAGGTTCAGAGATGCTGGCAACTGTTTGTGACCAGTTAGCAAGCACATGGGGTAAGAGCACCAGAGTTGCACCCCCCCCCCCAGGATAGGTGGGAGCTTGCCTTTGAGAAATGGGGCCCACCCTTCTTCTTAAGAGATACTCCTGAACCAGGACAGTGGGCCAAGTCAAACCTGAGCGCCAAGTCTTTCTGTACTCCAAAGGGTTGGGTGGGCATCAGGAGAGCCCAGAGCTCTGCCTGCCCTCTAAACTCGCCGGGTCTTTAGAAGCCACTCATTTGCTCACTCTGAGCTTCCATTTCTCTATCATTTCAAGGAACTTGATCCTCCTAACACTGTTCCTAGGAATCCATTCTAGGAATAGTCTCTTCACCTTTGATCCCCATCTGGCTACAGCCATAGCGGCCTCTACCACTAGTTTTCCATAATATAAGCCTATAATATAGACCGTATGGAGCCTAGCGTACAGAGGAAGAAACCAAAATGATACCTCTCATTCCCAAGACCACAGGATGCAGGGCAGAGGACCAAACCCTTTCTGTCATATAGCGCTTACCCAGGGCTCTCTCAGAACAAGCCCAGACCCTCCTTACCATGACAGTGTCTACCCAGGGCTCTCACAAGGATAGGCTTAGACTCTTACAACTATGACAATATCTCCTCATGATTTTTGAAAAGATAGTCTGTGGCCGAAAGATCCACAATGATGTGAGGAAACACCAGCAACATAACAGCTAGCTCTGGGCCCACCAGCTGCCAACTCCTGTTTCCCAGGGCCTCGCCCAAAGCCCAGTTTCTACTCCATCAAAATGGTAGTGTTCCTTGCCTTTAATGGGATCTGGTCTCTACCTGGTGGCCCCTCTCACCATCCCCCTGGTCTCTCCAAGCTGAGATTCTGAAAATGAAAGGAGGCGATGTCTAGTCATTCAGTAGAAACATAAAGTGAGCCGAAAGGGCAATGATGGACAATGTGCACACAATGGTAGGAAAGCACGCGTTATAGCAGGCCCAGGGATGCCGTATGACTCTGCAGGCAAGTAAGGCCCATCTGGACAGAAGAGATGGTGGGCCCATCTCCTGCTTTCACTCTCGCAGACATGGTGAGGACAGACAGAACTTGCTCCACTTTCCTGCTAACACTGATGCTCACAAACATGAAGCATAGCCAGCCAGGTGTAAATCACCTGATGTGCTGTCCCCTTGGGTGTGTATTAGGACATGAGTGAGGCAGCCTTCCTCCAGGAAGGTAGGTTCTCCGTATAGGAGCCCTTCACCCCTACCCCCAGCCACCCTTCATCTTCACCCCTACTTCCAGCCACCCTTCATCTCTTCTTCCACCACAGGCTCCAGGGCAGCAACAGGGACTCTGGCAGTCTCTCCAGGGACCCCTTGCATAGGGTTATACCTGCAAGCCTGGGACCAGGCAAATCTAGTCTTTGGAGCCTTCATTTCCCTTAGCTTCCCTGGAAACAGCAGGAAGTTATTTTTAAAAAGCAGCATCCCTCAGCAGTAACCTGGGAGACAAGCTTATCCCAATCTTCAACCCCATGGGCCACCCTACTCACAGCTCAGCAGCTGCATCTCCCCCACCTGGCCAAAGGTTATGGGGAGGCTGGGTCAATCACCTGCCAGAGGAAATTGCCTGGGTTTGCTCTAATGACCTCATCTCCACTAGTTGGAGGGGACTTAGATTCCCAAGGGCAATGTTCTGTGTACATGTGCCTGGTGTCCATATTTATAGCTTCAATGAGACTATGTTGAGTTTAGCTTTCCAAGATCCACCTGAGAATATAGGGTGTAGATGTGTTTCTGTGGCAGCCTGAGTATCTCTACATCCTATGCAAATGTGATATTTAGGCACATGTGTATGTGTCTTCATGTCTGAAAGCCAGTACATGGTGATGTGACTCTACTTCTGCATGTCTGTATTATATACCCTGTATATGTTTGCCCCATGTCCATATGTGTAGGTGCGTGTATACATGAGTATCTATGTGTGTGTCAGTCTCCAAGAATCCAAGGAAATAAACACATAGAATTTTAGAAGTAGGAAGAACATTGGTTTTCTCTGGAGCTCAATCCCTTCCCTCTCACCTCTCCAGTCAGAGACTTACTCCAAGGGCAGTTAGAAGCAAAGAGAACTACAACCCAGATGTCTTTTGGCTCCCAAAGCCTAGTCACATGGTGGCCCATCCATGCTTCATTTCCAGGGTCAGTAGCTGCTCCCTCACTGCTTCCAGGATGACACCAACTGGACCATCCACTAAGCTCCAAGGGGGTTAGGGAGAAACAAGTGCATCCAACACATACGTTATAGACTCTGAATAGAATCCTAGCTAGCTCAGCAAGCCTTGCTGAGAGGAAAGGAAATTAACCCAACCCACTAGCCATCTTGCTCTGGGACCATGGAAATCCTGGGAGGCGGGAGAGAGCCTTGGTCTTCAAAAACTCACAGTGTAACAGGAGACCGCATAGGTAAACTGAAACTATGACGTAAAGCTGAAAGGGCTTAATGATGATGTGGACACAGAGACCCAAAAAGGCACAAAAGGAGAAGCAACTGATTCTGTCCAGAGGGCTAAACAAAGCTCATCAGGGGATGACATTTGGGTCGGAATTAACAAATAAACAAGTTTGACATAGAAAGAGAAAGGGCATTGCAAGCTGAGGGCATAGTTTATGCACCAGCACCCTCCCTTCCTCCTGACGCTTTGTTCTAGAGTCAGCCCCTCCCTGCTGCTCTGCTTGGTCTGCCCTCCAAGTCTTTTGTGAAAACTCTAGTTGTATCCACCATCTGGAATTCATTCATTCACTCATTCCCACCATCTGGAATCTCTCCATCTGAGCACCAAAAATGTCCAGATTCAGAGCATGATCTGTGCCCAAAGGCAGGAGGCACTACAAGTCTCCATTTCCTCCATGCCTGGCCGTGGACCAGAGCAGTGAGGAGCTGAGAAGGCCTGGCCAGAGGCAGGAGCTCTCTAAGCAACATAGGAAATTAGGTGCTGAAAACCCTGTTTCTGAGAGGAAGATGAGGGAAGAGACAGGAGAAGTAATCAGCCCATCTGTAGCCCTCCATGCCAGGACAGGCTATGTGGTAACAAATATGGATTCCCTCTTGAAAGTCTTGGCTTTGCTGAGGTGCTGTTCTTCTGCCTGTCCATCAAGACGGACTCCTAAGTTGTCAGTCATGTCCTCCACATGTCAAGCCAGTGGAGCTGAGGGATGCAAGGCAGGGAGATTGTTAGCTCCTGGGCTTTAGAGACCTACCTCCCCTCTTGAGGAACCAATGTAGGCCCAAAAGGCTCGAGGCCAGAGTTATAGTGAAGGGAGGTATGTGGAAAAACTGGTGGTGGGGAGCTGACTAGCTCCTCAGGTTTCTGTCCTGCCATAAGTTCCTCTGCCCAGAAGTCTTCATGGCCCAAAGGAAAATGAGAAAATGCGCACTGAGAAGACCTGAGCAGGCCACAGCAGGAAGTGATTGGCACCTGCTTCCTCCACACTGGCATCAGCTATAGAGTTTGGGAGCCCTTTGGAACCTTGTGTATTGCTGAGTCTCCAGTGTGTGGCCTCTGGCGAGGAACTGCCACCCTCACTTTGCGGAGGAAAACCACTGGCTGTCATGATGGAGACAATGAAGAAGCCCAGTCCCTAACCTCCAGGAACCTGTAGTCAATAATCACATCTGGCATGATGAGGCATGCCTTTAATCTCAGCACTGAGGAGACAGAGGCAGTGGATCTCTTCAGTTCAAGGACAACTAATCCTCATAGTGAGTTCCAGGACAGTCAGTACTATGTAAAGGACTTTGTCTCAAAAAGGGAGAGAGAGAGGGGCTGAGGGAGGGAGGGGGGGAGGGGGAGAGAAGGGGGGAGGGAAGGGGAGGGGAAAAAGAGGAAGATGAAGAAGAAGCACAAAGTGAGCCTTCAGGGCAAGACATCTGGATTAAAAGATGAGCAGGAGGGGTAGACAAGGATCTCCCTTCCCAACATGGAGAATCTGAGAGGCTTCATCCAGGTGGGATATCCAAATTGAGCCCCGAAGATTATCTCAATAGAAATGAGAAAGAACAGTCGTTGACAGATCAAAGGCTCAGACAATGCCAGATGCCAGCCTGTGCTTCTTGTAAGAGCCCTAATTTGCTGTATTTGTTACTCAACTGTGGTCTGGAAGTTTAGCAACAAGGATATGGGGTAGACTTCAGAGACTGAAACAGAGTAGCTGGTTCTAGCTCGGAAGTCGGCAATTTCCCAAACTGAAGGACTCTCCGCTTACAGTAGCCAGGCTCCTTAGGAAACAGGGCTGCTGATGGTTTCATGCGTGAGATCAGACACACACGACCAGTACCACACTAGAGTTTATTCAGGGAGTTGCCGAGCAGGTACAGGCTAGAGAAAAAGAGACAGGCTTTCACATGGAGTCTCCTTTTAAGAGAGCAGGTAGGCACAGATTTACATAGCCACACCTAAGGGCATGCCCTCCATACGCAGTGGCATGTTATGCCAGTGCCATGTTGGGTTTACCATGTGGCCAGGAATTCTTATCTCACCCAGCACCATGTTGGGTTATCAGACTAGCATGTTTACCACATAGCTGCTACTGTGCCTGGAATCCTTAGAGCTGCTGCTGCCTGCCCCATGCTGTCTCACATCTTCTTCCCTGCTGTGCAGGGAGCCCATCTTACTTAGAATGAAGCTTCTATTGGGTGCATGGCTTCAGCCCACAGATGGAGAAATGGCAGTCCTTCTTCCCTAGAGCACCTCTCTGGCTGCATTCTATTAGATTCCACCTACAAGTGAACCCTAAGACATCCCCAGACCACCGACATCTTGCATGGAACTGAAGAAATTCAAAAGAATCCCTGGGTTTAGAACCAAGAGATGCAGCCTTTGACATTAACTCTGCCGTTTGTAGATCTTGGCCATTCACTATGTCTTTCTGTTCTTGTGGCCACAAATAAAAACTGGGTGTTGTCAGCAAGTATGTGAAACACAGCATGTGCCCCTCTGAGATGTAAATGTAGGCATGATAACCATCATCATTAATAGCCATAAACATTTACTCACTCAACAAGAATTCTGTCAGGGTCCCTGTGCCAAGCTCTATGCTACTCTGCGCCACCCAGCTCATGTCCCCCATGTCTTTAGGTTGCATGGAGGTCAGTCAAATGAATAACATGCCCCACCTAGGTTCTGCCAAGTGCTCTATGACAATCACACAATGACTCATTTCTCAGGTTGTGTCTCCATTGTCAAGTGATGTATTGCTATAATATGGCTGGTGCCTTAGTAGATAAAGCATGAGGGTTCCTGAGGGGGGTTACCTAACTCAGCCTGGGAGGTGCAGAAAAGTCTTACAGAAATGTTATCCCAAGGGAGCAAACCAAGCCAGGCTCTAGGGAAAGTATGTGAGAGAAACCTGGCAGTGCAGGCAAAGGCCAGGAGGCAGGAGCAGGGGCCAGTCTGGGACACCACAGTAAAAGAGGAAGCTGAATCCATTTTTAAAAAACAGATTGCAAGGAATTTGTTGCATCTTCTGAAAAGTAAAAACTGAAAAATCATAACCAATAAATTTAGGTCATATTACAGTCACTGAATCCAAAACAAGAATCCAGGAGAAATGTTGAAAAACAAAATGTTGGGAAATAGTTCAATCAACACATGAGACAGAAATAGTGGGCAAAACAACTCCTTTTTTTTTTTTTTCTAAAAGTAATTTATAGCATCAGAAATCTGAATCGTGATTCACCGGTAAATTCCATCAAACATTTAAGGAAAAAATATTATGACTCCTATTCAAAATCTTTTAGAAGACGGTAGAGAACCTTCCCAGCTCATTATAGGAGGTCAGCATGGTCCTCAAGCCAGACAAGATGTTTTAAGAAAACCACAGCCAATACCATTCAGGAAGACAGATAACACAGAAACTGTACAAGACACCAGCACATTTAACACAATCACCACACCATCTTCACAACAGCTCACATCCGCGTTACCCCTACTGTTGAAATCGAAGATCTTGTTAGCACCAAGGCATTTACTAGGTAACTTGGTTAGAAAAGCTTCAGTTGCAAGTGGTCCCGAGTATAGACTGAACCCACTGTTAGTGTTCAGGGTGCCAGCTCTCCATCCTCACTCATCCTCTTCCAGATGGCCCCAGGATCTCTGGCAAGCTCTGCCAAGAGGTAGCAAGATGATGCCTTCACAACAGGTGTTTGTCCACCTAACTGCAAGACACCCTGGGCAGAAGCCTGGGTGGGTTATCTGTGCAATTTGTCCACACTTCCAATTCCAGCCACCTTCCCTGCACAGCCCTATAGACAGAGGCATTTGCTGAGAACAGGAAGATGATGGGAAGCATTGTCCCCACAGCACCGGCCTTTACATGTAACACAACCATCACCTCTTCCGGTCTCCTTCCCTGAGCAAGGCAAGCAGAGTAAGCACCACTGTCACCGCCAGTTTGGACCTGTCCCATAAGGTCCAAAGTGGGGGTTATCACACAGGTAGTAGCACCAGCATGTCTACAAGATTCTATGTGCTTGAGTGTTCTCTAGTCTTAGGAAACCTCTGCAGGGTAACCCCACCCCCAACCCTCCCACTTAACTCCCATCCCCTGTTTGGATCGCCTAAAGAAAGAGAAAGAACCTAAGTTTCCTGTGCTTCTCACTACTTTTACTTGCTCCAATGCCACCAGCCTGAGACGAGAGGCGAGGGCCCTGCTCAAGGTCATGTGTCTAGGAGGCCATGCAACCTTCCTGCAATCCCACCTCCCACCACCCACAGCTCAACGGAGTTAATTGGAAACCCAAGCCTTGCTAACTTCCCACTTGGTCCCGCTCTCCTTCTCCCCACCTGAAGCCAGGGCCATCTGTTCTCTCATGTGAGGAAGCAGGGAGAATGAAACTAAATTTAAATACTGATAATACTTAACATTTGTCTGGAAAGGGTTCTGCACACTAATTGCTGATTAATCCTCCGGCCCCAGAGAGCTGTCTCTGTCTTTATATCCCATTCTGTAGACAGGCTGGTGGTTTTTAAACTGAAAGAACCTGAACCCAACATCAGAAAGGAAGGTTAGGAATTAATATGTTTATTCAGGCCACTGTTGCCCACGGATAACAAAGCTGGACACTGAGTCCATATGAGGTCTTGGCTCAGCAGCTTGACCAGGGGAGCTCTCAGTGCCCCCAGACCTTGGTTCTCTTACCTGTCAAAGGAAGACAGCATTTCCTGTTGGTCTGCCTGGTCCTAAACCATTGTATTTTTTTATTTCTGAGACAGGGTTTTACTATGTCACCTGAGCTGACCTTGAACTCCAGACCACCCTGCCTCAACCTCCCCAGTGCCTGGGTTATATATAGTCATAAAGACTACTTAAGGGCTCACCGTGGGCTAGCCACTGGGCCAGAGACTGAGTTGCCACACTGATCAGGCAAGGTCCTTCTCCTATGCTGTTCACAGTCTACTTGGAAAGGTGAGAATAAAAACAAGGAAAAATAACTAAGCAAGATTACAACTCAATCTCATGAGGTTGTTAAAAAAAAAAAAAATCCTTGTATATGTAGCTTTAAAACTTTATATACCTCAAAAACCCTTCCAGATGGTGAGGCCCCATTTTCCTTGCCACATTTATCAAGAAAGCCCAGATGTGTTCCCTAAGAAATGGGAATATCAGACATAATCATGTATCAGTGAGTTCTGTTTTGACACTCGGGGGACCCTAGGGAGTCAGTCCCAGTCCTAAGGGCTACTCCAAGCCAGCAGCATAGTGTCCTTACACCATCCCTGCTTACACACACACACACACACACACACACTCACCAGAAAGTAAGAATTCTTGCACAAGGCTTGACAGGGTTTCTTTCTACAGCACACTTGGTCTCTACAGCACCTTACGTTCCTTTGCAAGGGCAGCCATATCTACAATTTTTATTTTCATATCTTTCCTCTTTCTTCATTTATCTGGACTGTTTGTCCACCAGGCCTAGGATCTGGGCTTTTCTTGTGAAATTGGTCACTCCAGCCACATGGGTTTCCAGCTTTGTTCTTTGACGTCCTGAGGTTCTCCCCAGAGATTGGGAGCAGATTCAGGGGTCCCTAATCCCCATCACAGCCTCAGCCAGCATGAATCACCATTTGGTTTCCATAACTATTCACCTGAGCCACGGGTGCCATTTCCTTAAGGGCTTCAACTTGGGAGTCAGAAGAGCAAGATTTAAACCCTGGCTCTAACTCCTCAAGCTGCGCAGTGCCAAGCAAGCTGAGCACACTACCTGTGAAAATTGGATGGCTGCCTGAGAGCAGAAAACACAAGTCACACGAGCAACAAACTGAGCGCAACCCTAGCTTGGTGGGAACATTTGGTAAACATTTCTAATCTTCACCTCCTCTGGGATTTAACAAGGCAAAATAATACAAAGGTGAAATATCCAATTTGTCCACCAGGTGGACCCTGCTTGAGAAAGCCTTAAGTCTGTGAAGCCAGTTCATACCTGAGTTTACAGAGCCTACAATAGCTTCAAAGATCCTGTGCAGCCCATTCATCTTACATAGAAGAATGTCTCTCTAGTCTGAACGCTGAATGGCTAGCCCTCCATGAAGGTGAAGTATCTAGGTAGAGGCAAAGTAAGGAAAGCCCGCCTGAGCTGCATTTTTCCATGCCAACGCATGCAGTTATTCTGAGATCCACAGCAGGTTAATGAAGGTCTCACGTGTTCGGTACAAGTTGGTGCCAGAATAAAGGGTGAGCATGACTAGAATCTACTGAGATTGCCTTGTAAGAATGCTAGGCACCATCCCTGCTTACACACACACACACACACACACACACACACACACTCACTCACAGGGAAGTAAGCATTCTTGCACAAGGCTTGACAAGGTTTCTTTCTACAGCACACTTGGCCCAAAGTTTCTCTTCAGGTACATGGGTGCCACCTTCCAGACACACACAGTCTGACTGTCCCCATCTCACAGGACATCAGCACCTAGGAATGTGGGTAACTCACTAGCCTCCAGCACAGCAAATGCTGCCTGCCGATGATGACATTCAAACTGATAACTCTCTGGAGAGCCATGCCAGCACTGTTTGAAAATGCACACAAGGGGAGTGCTTTCTATGATCCATTCATGAAGCAAAAACCTTGAGACAAGGGTTAGGCCAAGGCAATGATTGCCCAAGGCTCCATCCAGTCTCCTTGTGATCCCTCAGGTGGCTTGTCAGCCTGCACCATCCCAGCTCCCACACAGGTACGCACATGCCCCAAATGTGCAGGCTCAGACACCAGCACAGACACTACCACACACTATCTGAGCTCTCATCTGCACAGAAGGCACTCTGCGGTCTCCCAGCAGGCCCACACCTGGCTTCCATGCATTCTCACAGGAAGGGGACAGCACCTAGCTGGGGACAAGTGCCCAGCAAGGGAGCAGCACATCTAGGAAAGGACATAGGCAAGTTCACTCCAGAATGCTGCTGATGCAATTTACAGAGGTGTCTGCAACTCTAAGCTGCTCCCCACTGCAGACACCCAGCACCCCACACACTTGCTGCTACAAGAGCCCTGTCTCTGATCCATACTCTAGAAACCCTGAGGCCTCCTCCACATGGCAGGCTTAGGAAGACCACGTCCCTTCTCTCAGGAGCGGATACAAAAAGCATCTCATCTATGCAAGGCCTCAGAAGCCCTTGGATAAATGGGGGTGACAGGGTCGCAGGCATGGGGGCTGGGACAGGAGGTGTCTTCTGTGCCTTAGATCAAATTGCCATAGCAGTTAAAAGCAGAGACTGGTGAGACTCCAAGCTCTCCTCCTGCCCAGCTGTGAGAAACCTCAGAACACCCCCTTCTCTCTTGGAACCTCACACTGTGCTCTCCTCCCCAGGTTCTGTGCTGTTATAATTTGAATATGGAGTCTTCTCCAAAATGCAAATCTGTGTGGTCACCAAAGTATTTCGCCAGCAGGATCTGGTGGAACCCTTAGGAGGGGTTGCTCACCCTAAGAGGATCTAATGTGGCGAAAGCTACCCCCTCCTGGGGGTTGCCCACCTAGACCAACAGCTCCCCCTTTCCTTTCCCCTAGTGCCTCTCAGTGGCTTATTCTCTTCATGTCTGTCCAAAATGATCTTGCCTTGTGTTTGCTTGTGTATTATCTGTCATTGGTGCCAGTCCCAGAGCTGGCATTCTGCCAGGCACAAAGTAAGAGAGGATTTGCAAGATAGCTGGGTGAATGCTGTGCCTGTGCTGGCATAGCTAACAGCTAACAGCAGCTGAGCCCACTCTCGGCCTCTGCTTCCTATGGCCAGAATCTCCTTCCAGGACTTCAAAGGGCGCCCCCCTGATTCCAGCCCCCTCATCCACTCCCAGCTCCATTTCCAGAAGTCTAAGTAAAAGGAGTGGCCATCTACTCACCTAACCTTGCTTGCTCTTTCCCTCCTGGAGTCAGTGGGGGCCAGAGCTTAGGGAGTGGCCAGTCCCTTGCCACAGCTCCCAGACTTTTCCTTCCCTCATTTTAAGGCTTGTCTTGAAACTATCCGCTTACAGTTAGACACACAACCCTCACCATAACTCCTGACCACATCCTGACTAGAGAAGGTGAGGACCAGGCACTAGCCATTTTGTATGCAGTCTGAAGCTCCACAGGACAAGCGTGGCACATCAGCCCCACACTCACTGTGCTTTCTGGAGGCTCTGGGACAAACATGATCAGCTCTGCAGCAGAAAGGCTGCATGAGGGCTGGGTGATGTCAGGAGGAACGGCCTCAAGTGAGCTGCTTCCTTCCTCTGAGGTTTGAGTTCCTCATCCATAAAATGAAAACAGGGGAAAATAATGTCCTCAAGGGAAGTTTTTAGTTCCAATGAGAAAGAGAGTTTATCTTAAGATATGGTGCATTTATTAAACTCCTATTGTATACTGTATAATAAATGTATCACATTTTATTCTCATAATAAACCCAACACCACACTCCCAGACACAGAAAATAAGAAGCAGCCAGAGTCCTCACAGCTAATGGTGGTAGAGCTGAAGCCTGGCCCAAGGCTGCTTCACTCCTTTATACCAGCTGCTGGGATGACCATCACCGCTCAGGCCTCCTGCAGTGTCCACACACCACGCCTACAGGGCGACCCTTCTTTACTAGCAATGTGTAGATTTGGATCTGCATCTGGTACATGGAGGCCCTTATAGCAGCAGGCCTGGGCACTCAGAGGCCCTCACAGCTTTGCAAAAGTAATTAGAATGCAGCTGGACAGTCTTGGGTGTCAAGCAACCTCCTCTTGCTTACACAAAGCATCATCAGGCTGTTTCTTATACTTGAAGATACTGCTAAGACAGAGAGTCCGATATGGAGCCTTAGGATATAAAGAAAGAATGAGGGACTGCACTGTGATGTGAGGTCACAGGTAATGCGAGGCCATTGCAGAAAGTTTGAACAGGGAGGTGACGGTACAGTGTAATGTGCACAGCATTTCAGGAAGGTTCTTTTGGCAACAGAATGCAGGTTGAGTTGAGGAACTGTGTGGGAGAGAATGAGCAGTATTTGTGCCTGGAAAATTCTTGCAAACGGGCCCCGCTCTGGTGTCTAAGGCAATGTGAGAAATGGGCACCCAAAACTCCAGGGCTGGTAGCATCCCCCAGGGAATGGAACCAGGCTCTCTTCAAAGCTGCATCAACTCCGTTTGCTATAGCCATGAAGCTCAGAACAGTCACCTGAGCAGAAGGACTGGGATCGGTACCCAGGTGTGCAAGACTACTCTGTGCTGGCATAGCAGATACACCAAAGGGACAAAGCTGCTCCACATGGAACCCGAACAAGCTTCTGATGGGCTTCCAAAGACAGCCCATAGCCCGACCACCCAGGGAGGGCTCTGAATCCACAAACAACAAAAAGGACTCCATTTCTTGAGAGCAATCCTTCAGTGCTTCCCTCAGACCACACTGCAGGGCTACGGGCACATAAGGGAAGACCTCAGACGCTCTGCCCGGACCCCAGCCCTCTCCTCCTATTCCTGTTAAGGAGACAACCCCCCCCCCCCCAGCCACTGGAACTACTGGTCCATATACACAGCTTATATATAGCAAGCAGTGGCCTGTTGCCATTCATTCAGTAAACTCTTGTGGTGTTTGCTCTGTGCTAGGCCTGAGCCTGGTCCTGGGGGTAGATGAACATTCAGACAGTCCCGTCCTCACACAACCCTGAGGCTGGCAGTGGACATCACGATGGTAAAGGGTGACGGAAAGAAAAAACAGATGGCCCAGGAGACAGAGATGTCACCTCATCCACCAAGTTCCGGAAAGACCCTCTGAGGTGGAACAGAGTACCCAAGGACAGGAAGGAGAGAGAATGAGAAAGGAAAGGGGGATCCATGAAGGCACATAATGAGGGACCCAGATGGCTACTACCATGGCCATTGTACAAAACAGGGTCAAGAGGTGCCCTGAACCAAGTGGTTGTTGGGCTGAGTTGTGTGGACACAAACCAAGTGACAGCAACAACATGGGAGCCCAGACAGCAGGTGTCAAGGGAGCACCACATGCCACAATGACTGAAGCTGGTGGCGATTGGAGGAGTGGGTGGGGAGAGGAGGTGAGGGTAAGCCACCACAGGGCAGCACCAGCACAGGGTGCCTCGGGGGACAGAGGACTGTGTAAGACCCGAGCCGCCTCTCCTCATGGAGACATGCCTGTAACAACATAGATGCAAGCGAACATATTCAGTGAAGACACATCATTTTAGGGAGTAAATGTGCTTCAGGAACAGAGCATGGGATAGGAAGTGACGTTTTGCTCGTAAACAGAGTAAACTGTGAAGGAGGGACATTGATAAAACATCACTGGAGCCAGGATGTAAATACCCAAGGGGCCAACTATGTAAAGATGTAGGGTAGGAGAGCTTTGTGCAAAGGAACAGTGAATGCAGAGGTTCCTGGGGCAGCAGTGAGCTTGGCAATTAGAAGCTGACACAATTCCAAGTGGCTGGAGTGGAGGGAGCACATGAGGGCAGACAATAGGAGACTCAGACCATGTGAGGACTCAAGTCACACAAGGCTTCACATCCTAATGGTGGTTTTATGACAATGGGGACCTTCGAGCAGAGGTTTGCTGCTAAGGGAACACTGTCAGTGTGCGTGACAAGGACATGCATATTTCAACAGGTATAAGCAGAAGTTCATTATTTGTTTGTTGGGTGCTGCTGACTGTCCACCGCCATCAGCTATCTCCTGTTGTTTGAGCTCAAATAGTGTCCTTCATGTGGCAAATAGCAAGCCAGCCACCCTCCAGCCATGAGATGAGAGCGGGTTTATCAGGCAGGATGGTGAGTCTCATGACAGGAGCCCAGGGTGTGCCTTTCTGGGACTGTCCCCCAAGGCTCAGATTCCTCCTTAGACCAAGAAATATTGATCCCTTGTTTCATGCATACAAAGTCCAGTGAATCAGCATTCCGCAGAACATGTTGAACTTTTTGGGCTTCTATCCGGAGAAGATAGATGTGCACGGGTCAGATGTTCTTCCTGACCCTGAGGTGCTGTGCAATGGCCTGAAGGAGCCTCAAGAGAAGAGATGAGAGGGTACTGGGCGGACAGCCTTGAGTCCTGCCTGAGTCCTTACTGGAAGAGCGGGGGAGCCATTTGAGAACTCTTGGTGTGGTTACTTTTCAGCTACCTGTCACCTTTGGAGCTCTCGTTTGGCAATAACCAATGCAGGGTGTTCTCTGCCATCAGTCCCTCCTAAGCTCTCTCTAGAATCATCTTTGTAGAGGGTGATGTGACTGAGAGTACAGGAAGCATGTGGTTTCTCATGCCATCTTTCTCCGGGCCATCTCTTTACTACTGAATGGATTGGGGTGGAAAGTGCACCAAATGGGCCGCATGCAAATGTGCAGCCCTAGGATCCTGCTACTCTTCAGGACACGGCAGTGGTGCAATATGGCAGGCATCGGCTGGCAATGCCCATTAAAATACTGAAGTTCACAAATGAGGTGTTTTTTTGTTTTTTGTTTGTTTGTTTTTTTTTTTTTTTTTTTCCAAATTAGAGTATATCCAAAGATTCATCAGACTTGTTGTGAGCCAGCCAGCCAAATTTAGGGTCCTAGGGCAAGAAGAGAGCAGAAGCCTCCCTCCTCATTCACCTGCCTCTTTTACTCTCTGCCTCTGCTAGGGGGATCAGCAGCAGGACAGGCATGATGACATTTGATTTGTGCAGGTTAGGATTTGTAAGAAGAGTAGGTCTGGCAGGAGGTGAGTGGGCAGCAGGCACTCAGGAATGCCGCAGGAGGCCTAAAGAGCATCCATAAGCGTGTTGCTTTGGTTTGTAGTGGCTGGTCTTCCTTTATCTTTTTTTTTCTTTAAATCTTTTTTTCTTCCCTCAAAATTTTTTGTCTATCAGAGGACTGGCCAGATCAGCTGTTGGATAAGCTGAGAGTCACCCTACGTAGGGCCTTAGGAGGTTCCGTTCCAATCAACATACCAGCATTTCCTAAGAGAGCTGCCCCTGCTCTCCATGCCCTGCATTGGAAAAACTATGAGCAAGCAAGCTCTGGAAATATCACATTGTGTACCTTCCCTGAAAATCCCAGCCCACAATGGCATATCAATGGCCCTAGGAGTCCTCTAATCCCAGCCATCTGCCTTCCCTTGACCTCACATCCTTAGCTTCACAGACACTCCCATCCCCACTTAATGCCCCTGCACAGGCCACTTTGGAAAATGCCATCTAAAAGGGGGCAAGTTGCTAACTGACTTTTTCAAACAGAGTCAGAGCTGAGCAGTAGACAAGAATGAGACAGAAATGCAAGGGAGCGGGGAAGCGAGGCAGAGGCTGGAGGACAAAGCTAGGGGGCTCCTAGGTGGCCAACGGAGTATGAAGGATGCAGAAGGCAGGGTGGGTAAGAAATGGGTGTGAGATGGGTAAGGCCATACGCATTCAAGAATCTAAAGGTGACATTCTTGGGAGCTGGATGAATCCACCTGGGAACTTAGAAACTAGATGATCCTTTGTGGGGTTCCTGTGACAGGTGGCTGACCCAGTCTTCTCTCTCTGTGGGTTTGAGTGGCAGCACCCTCACTGAGGCACATCAGCACCACTCATCATTACTTGTCAACATCTATTTGTCTCCGCATCTCAGAGTTGGGGGACAAGCTAAATCACCAGGCAGGAAAATAAGGGTCCTGGTGAATTCGCATAAGGAAGCAGTCCTGCTCAGGGTGTGTGCATGGGTCCAGGGCTATGAACACTCATGAGAGAGAGGGCTAATGTAGCTTCAGAATGCACAGGGGTGTTGACTGGAAGGAAGCACTGAGCTGGGGGGAGACTTCATGACAGCTAGTCAGTCCTTCCGGGCCCTGCTTACCCTCCCATGGGACAGGTGTATACTGCTCCACTGTAGGGCCAGTGGCTTGGACACTCCAGCCTAGTGGCCACACAAGTGAATACATCCCCATACCAAGATGGGCTTCTTCATGCCCCCCCCCACTCCAAGCTCAGAAGGTGGTTGCCACTAAAACCAAAGCTGGTTGTCCTCAGCTCCCAGGAGTCACGTTCCAGATGTGAGCATCTGGCAGCTGCACTGTGGTCTTGGCTGCATCTCAGGATCCGTGGGCTGAGTAAGAAGAGGCAGATGTATTTTGACAAGGCTGCCACAGCTTCAGCAGCATCCTAAGTCAAAATAAGCCCTTGTCTTGGGCAGCCCCTGGGATGGGCTATTTCTGCACCATGTTCTTTCCACAGAGGGCTGAGCGGTGACTCCAGCTAAAAACAGAAGCTGCCATGACTAAAAACTGCAGGTCCCCTATCGATGGCAGTCACTTCCTGTCAGGAGCCCTTTCTTGGGGACTTATATTTCCTGGGAGGCAGGCTGGCTGATCCAGGAGCACTGGACCTGACACTGCCAGGGAGTTGTAGGGAGTAGAGATCGGCCTTCCTGTGTCTGTGTGTGTGTGTGTGTATGTGTGTGTGTGTGTGTGTGTGTGTGTGTGTGTGTGTGTGTGTGTGTGTAAAACTTCACCTACACGGTGGGGTTGGCTCTATGAAAGTCTAGCAAGGTAGCTGTTACTGCTCCATTGTATAAAATGAGTAAACTGAGGCACAGAAAAGAGACCTGACCCCGGAGAACTGTAAAGGAAAGGACTTGTACTGTGGCTGTCAGATTCTTGGGCAGAAAGAGGAAGCCTGCAAAGGGCTTTCCCAAAGGATCAAGGGGCAACACCAGCATTTCCAGGAAATGAGCTATTGCTTCCACACACACTGCCTGATTGCAATCCTTCAGAAATGGAAATCATACCTGCAACTTCCCAATTATACAGACTTGGGGAAACTGAGGGTTAGAGCAAAAGTATAGCTTTCTCTTTGGACTACAAGATAATCCACAAAGGAAGCCTTTCTGATTTTTGGGCTCTTTCGGTGTATGTACTTCATTTGCATGTGAGAAGTGTACTCTTAGTACAACTTTCATTTATCCTCACATTTCACTGAGCACAGGGTGAGCCTCAAACTCAAGACCCATCCTGAGACTCAGCGCCTCAACAGCCTGAAGCTCACTGTTCCCATGGCATCTTTCTCATAGCTTTTATAGAGATTGTTCATCCTGTGCACAGAAGGAACGCAGGCTTACTGGTTTAAAGTGGCCCTCTGGGGGGTCTTTGGAAAAATAAATCCAATGGAGGGTTTTATTTTTCTAAGTGAGTGCATTAGAGAGAGATGTTAAGTCAACAGCACAGGTGCAATGTAGATGTGGAAAAACCTCATAAAGGTGTTACTCCGGTGGGCAATGCCAAAGACACGGAGCTCTTCACTTGAAGGCCAGGCCCTGGTACCTGGCACCATTCCCTGGGGTTGACACGATGGCCACGTGAGTGCATACAGGTGGAAGATCTTCAGCATCCCTGGCCAGCAGCCTACATTCGCACACAGTGCCTGAGACATGCTGTAGATAATCTCTGGTGTTATTCCAGTCCTGGGTCAGCTTTTCAGAATGTACTCAAAGAGGAGGTAAAGCCTAGCCCCAGGGCACACGGCCAGAATGTGCTGGGACCCAGAGACAAACACTTTAAGGCTGTTCCCATTCTCCAGCATTCCTGAGCTCTTGATTATCCCCTATACTTTTGACGTAAGGCTCTCTCCCTACTCCTCATAGGTCCTTACTCCTTTGGTTGGTCCCATACTGCCTCAAGAGAGGATAGCAAGGCCTCCACCAACCTAGTCAATCTTGCCTTTCCACCACAGACTCACCAGAAAACAAAGACTCCTGATACCATTTTTTTTAAAAAAAAAAAAAAGAGTCCATTTCAAGCTGATGAAACAAAAGCAGGCAGAGTGTCCTCTCTTGGCCTCTGTTGTATAAAGTTTCTGGCCTGTCCAGTCTGTGGTCCAGACCCGCAGACCTGCAGAAACACACAGATGCTTGTATTAATTTTATGCTGGTCAGCCTATGGCTCTGGCATATTGCTAGCTCTTGCTCTTAAACTTACCCATGTCTCTTATCCTGTCCAGTCATGCGGTTCAGTACCTTTTCTCAGAGCAGCATAGTTGTCTTCTACATCTGCTGGCTTCTCTGGCAACTCTGTGGCATCTCTCTGTGTTCTTCCTGTTCTTAGAATTTTCTTAGTCTGGTAGCTCCGCCCACACTTCCTGTCTGCCTTCAACCAATCAGCATTCTTATTAAACCAGTAGGTGGGACAATTATTTACAATGGAACAGAACACAATCTCACTACACTCCCTGTCCCTGGAGTGCTGTGGGTCATAGAAGTGCATAGGACAGTTGCCATAGGTCTAAATGAGGTGATGATAAGAAAGCCCCAGAGCTGAGCCAGCTGCACAGTATGGAACATTGCCAGTGTATGTATTATTTTGTGCTGTTGCTATCATCAGTATTGGTCTCGGCAACACTGGCCATTATCTACAGTATCCAGCTCACACATACAAAGGCAAAGAAGAGAGCTAATATGGCCAAGGAGTCACAGTAGATTTATACATACATATACATAAATGATGATTGATTGATTGATTTACTTATTTAGTCTGTGCACAATGTGTGCATGTGTGTGTGTGTGTGTGTGTGTGTGTGCATTAGAGAGAAATGTCAAGCCAACAGCAGAGGTTCCATGCATGTGTGGGTGCATGATGGGGGAGCCAAGGTATGCGTGAGAGGTCAGAGGACAAATTGTTGAAGGTGGTTCTCTCTTTTCACTTTTGCATGTGCTCTGGGGATTGTATCCAGCCTGTCAGATTTCTGTGGCAAGTGCCTTTACCTGCTCTGCCAGCTTCAACCAAGCAGGAAGGAATTCTGCAGAGTCAAAATCATTCAGTACACTTTCAGACTGGTGTGTGATATATTGCTGGGGGCTAGAAGGTGCAAACAGCCACTAGAGACTCACTGCGGGCCAGGCACTGGACCAGAGCCTCAGGGTGGCCACAGAGGCTAGAAGAAGGCCATCACTACCCCACTGCACTCCCACACAGTGAAAGAACTAAACCTGAAACCAGTAATTATTAAGGTTCAGTCAAGCTAAAAAAAAAAAAAAAAAAATGGGCTGTAATAACACCTTCCAGGAGACCATTTAGTCTGAAGGTGTGGCCATAAAAAGCAGGGAAGGAGAGAGGGGGGCTAGATGGGAGCTGGAAAGTAGAGGCAGCACATGGCCAAACTACAGTTTCCTCCGGAGGACCAACCAGGGGCAAGCAAGCCAGCCTGCTGCCATAGTACCGAGCAGGGGTGAGTAAGCCAGCCTGCTGCCATAGTACCAAGCAGGGGTGAGTAAGACAGCCTGCTGCTGTAGTACCAACCAGGGGCAAGTAAGCCAGCCTGCTGCCATAGTACCAAGCAGGGGTGAGTAAGCCAGCCTGCTGCCATAGTACCAAGCAGGGGTGAGTAAGCCAGCCAGCCTGCTGCTGTAGTACCAAGCAGGGATAAG
Source organism: Phyllotis vaccarum (assembly GCA_033318265.1). Taxonomy (NCBI): domain Eukaryota; kingdom Metazoa; phylum Chordata; class Mammalia; order Rodentia; family Cricetidae; genus Phyllotis; species Phyllotis vaccarum. Next base: position 58,076,504 of record JARWLC010000011.1, read on the forward strand.
CCAGACTGCCTCCATAGTATTAAATCGGAGGTCATTCTCAGTACGGCAGGCCTGTTACCATAAGATGGAGCAGCAGTAGTACAGAGTCAAGATACCTAGGATCTAGTCCCAGCCTTCCCATGTGCCCTTAGCTAATGTGACCCACGTCTCTAGCCCTGTTCCCTTTTCTGCATAACAGACACATTAGCTGCCTCACTGGCTTAAGTAAAACAACAAATAATAGTACACTAAGCACAATGGCACAATTCTATTTTAGAGGAAGTCTGCAGAACAGGAGTTAAAACACCTTCTATGGAGTAATACTGGTTCCAGTGATGGGTAAATTTAAAGGGTGAACTGGACTTGAGGCAGGCTTGATGCAGCAGCTTACCCTTGACTCCTGTCTCCAGATTCACTCCCTGGCAGTTCTGCTCACCTCCAGCCTGACCCCTCTCTACAGTCAGGCAATCACTTCCCCTGCACCATGACTCTGCAGCTCTACACTTCATTCTCTCCTGACTCAGCAATTCTAAGAGAGAACTTTTCAAATTTTCCAGCAAGTCCCAGGATTGTGTCTCCACACGCCCAGTTCTAAATCAAATTGAAATCAAATGCCTGGGTTCCATGGAAATATCTAGAATTTAAGGGAAGAAAGATTGAATCCTGCCTAGACAGCATGGTGGGGGAAGGGGTAGCTTCCCAAAGGATCATTAAGGTTCTCAAAGGAAGAAACTCTACAGGGCCAGACGAGACAGCTGGTGCCCACCACAGCAATGTGCCTTAGCCCACTTTTCCGTTGCTATCACTGAGCACCTTCAAGTGGGTGGCTTGTAAATATCAGAGGTTTGTTGCAATGGCAAGATGTCCTAGGTTATGGTAAGGCCCCCTCTGCTCATAGTGACAACCATGTACCACCTACTACTTGAAGGTGAAGGTGTAAGGGCGAGTGAGACCATGAGAAAGAGAGAAACACTCTGGAACAATGTTCTCTGGTGGTGACTAATCAGGCCTGACAAAGAGGACTCACTTACAGGAGGAAGGCATTCACCCAGCATGAGGGCTCCACCCACACTTGAGCGCTTCCCAAACAGGGCTGCGACGAGGGATTAAATTTCCTTTTCAGGAACGTTGGCAAAACACTCTCAAATGAAAAGCTCAGCCACAGAGACTAGGCAGTATAGGCAGTCTTCCGGGACATCTTGCACACAACCATGACGTGAACCCATCTCCATTCAGAAGGACAAAGGCCTAGATGCAAATCCTTCTGGCACCTTCCAGCGGTATGACCTTGGCCTGTTTCCTACCTTCTCTCTACCTTTTCTTCATCTGAAAAATGGACCTAGCAGTAACATTTATCTCACAAGCTTGTTGCACAGCGTAATGACATAGTATATATGACTTATTTTCAGTGATCCCCCCCCATGTGCCTCACGCTCAGCCAAGCACTGAGTTTGACAGTCTCCACTTAATCTTCACCACGGACAGTAGCTATTACACCCTGGCATTTTAAACTAGGAAACAGAGGCTCAGAGAGGTTCAGTGGTATGCCAAAGGTCAGCCAGCGGCTAGATGCCTGAGCTGGACCCCAGCTCTAAACCTTGCACTGCTGCCGGGGCTACTGCTTCCTGCCACGCTTTGCACAGAACCAAGCAGGGAAATCTGACAGCCCAAGTCCAAAGACAGAACAGGTTTCCAAGGAGAAGAGGGAGAGGTGTTGGGAACATGCAGTTATTTACAGGATGCTGTGTGGGCTGCTGCACGCAGGAGGGGGATGTCCTGAGGTGAGCGGTGACAGGAGATGCCGGGTCCTCAGTTTCCTTCCTTATAAAAGGAGATGACAGTGCCGAGGAGAAGAAATGGTGACTGTGTGAGGCCTGCCCTCCAGACTCCAGCTGAGACAAGAGAAGGGGAATCATCTTCATCAATGAGGCCAGGATGTGACCCCAACAGCTGTGGGCCTTGGTTTCCCCAGAAATCACAGAGAAGTCGATGTGTAATCTTTGGAGCCTTTGTGTCTCCAAAAACAGACGTTGGCTAAAGAAACTGACCAGATCAGTGAATTTGGAACTAAGGACAAACTAATTCAACTATGTATTCATGCAGACTTGCTTGTACAAAGAACAACCTCTCCGCAGGAATTGTGAATTTCAGCCTGAGGACACTCGAACCACATTCTTCTCTGCTCCCAATCCCTGCTAATGCTGTTTTTGATAAAAACCCAACTGGGACCCACAGACAAGGGAGCCTGTTGACTGGGCCATGTGGGCTGGCCTCCTTGGGACAAAGCAGGGTACGGAAGAGAGGGACTAGGAGAGTACATGGGAAGTGCCCCGCGAGGACATTGCTTGGTATGGAAAACCTTAGTGACGTCTGGGCTCCTTCCCCAACCACCGTGCCCCTGAAAGCCATGAGGTGTAGGACCACCATGAGTACACACACACACACACACACACACACACACACACACACACACGCACGCACGCACTCACGCACGCACGCACGCATGCACATGCACAGGCACACGCGTGTACACACACATGCATGCACACACATATGCGTGCACACACACATGCGTGCACACACACACGCATGGACACATACATGCACACAAACACATGCACGCATGTACACATGTACACACACACACACACACACACACACACACACACAAAATATCTTCTTCCCACTTATTGCCTCGCATGCCTGACCATGATGGTGGAAATTAAACACAAAACAACTAAGGAGAACTGGCAGAGAGGCTACAGAGCTGCTGGAAATGAACGGCACCTTTGGAAAAGGATTTTTAAAGCAGATACCTTGGAACCAAGAGACCCCCTTGGGGTAGAGGGACCTCAAAATTACACAGTCCAAAATACTCCAAAAAGTCCCATTGAAAAAGACCATACAGCCAAGAATAAGAGATCTTTAAAATATCTCGAATACAAAGAGGTCAAAGTCCTGGCAAGACGCTTGAAGGAGCAGCTCTGGGAGATGGAGCTCAGAACTAAAGTGATCTCAGATCTGAGAAAGATCCTTTGCCACTGGAGAGGGTCTTAGGGAAGATCCCCGCCCCCCCAAAAAAAATCTGTTGTCACATGAAGAGGAAATTCTAGCTGTCATTGACAAACTAAACTCAGACAAAGCTTCAGGAGCAATGCACCAACTTACCGAAGCTGACGCACTCAGGGGTTAAGGGGAGGTGGATGAACCGCAGATAAGACCATGACTGTTTTTATTGATATGGCCATAAGTGGGATCCAGACACAGCTCTGAGTTGATTTTCGCAATACAAGCTCCTTCTCGACCTTGAGCTCTGTAAGTGTAGGGCCATGCCATGGTAGGCCACATGGAGACCAGCAGTGCCTGGCTTCTTCTTTAAATGTAAAAGTATTGTATAGCAGCCCTTTCTGACGGACAGAATATAGAACTCCAAAGACAGAGTCGAGAAAGTCTCCAGTGGGCAGAAACTGCCACAAGGTTACTGCAGAAAAGAAGTATTTGGTGACTGTCATCCCTGGCCACATGAGCAGAGGAGGCAGAAAGGAGTCTGGGTCCTCAAAATATCATCAGGGGTTCACCCCTACCCTTCTCAAAGCTCTGGGCTTCCCTGTGCTAGCATTGCTTCAATGGGCTCTTTTGGAAACTGGAAAACATACCCAGAGCCTCAGCACTACAAACCCCACAGCTAACAGCCAAAGCTAATGTCACTTGTCATGCAGGGACAGTCCCTGAGGCCAGGTAGGTACCTAGTGCTTTAATTAAGCTGGATCTGAGTTGGATGTTCACCCGCAGATGTGGGACCTGAAATCAGCTCCACCCAGATCATAATGACTGAGATAATCCCAATAGACCCCGCATGGATAGGTCAAAACAGTGTGGTCCCCATAAAAAAGAAAAGAAAGAAAGAAAGAAAGAAAGAAAGAAAGACACCCAAAAAACATTCCAAGGACAGAACACCATTGTGGGCTCAAGCATGGAAGAAATCCAAAGAGGATATGTGTGTGGCTTCCAGCTGGGCAAGTTCGGAATTATAACAAGCATCTCAGAACTATCTATTCACCTAGGGCCTGGATATACAAGTCCCAAGCCCGAGATGGAAATGCCAGGTGTTACAAGCCACCTCAGGCCATTACGAATGGCATGATGCCACACATATGCTCCATGTATTCTGCAAACAGTCACTGACCCTTAGACAAAAGAGAGGCTTGGTTTTGCCACTGGAGACTTAAAGATGAAAAGGCTACGTTCTGTGTCCCCCAGCTTCTTGTATCCAATGGGAACAAACAAAAGGATGAACTAAGAAAAGAAACATCACACAGAGAGTAGTGTGTAGGAACAGAGCCACAGTGCGCAGGCTGGGGAGGGAAAGCAGCCTAGCAAGGGCTACTGGATTTGGATTCCATGCTGCAGGCAACATGAGTCAGAGGAGGGTTCTGAGCATAGGAGTGACAGGAGCCAGGGGAAGCGTCTTCACCATCCTAATGGAGCCATAGGAGGCACAGTGGAAAGTCACAGAGCCCATCAAAGGGGCGACAACAGGCCTGTGGAGGGACGGGAGAGTGGAAACTGGAAAACCAAGACAGGGGGAGCCTTGATCAAAGTCATCAGGGGCAGCAGGCTGTCCTGCCGCTGGGCTGAGGCAGGAATGAGCAGCACAGGGGAGTCCAAGGGAACATTGCTTTGTTCAGCTCTCATCAGAAGAGGAAAGTACCTCACATACAAAAGATGTTACTTATATAACCATGACCTCACCCCCCACCCCAAGAGAAATAGTCTGGAAATGGAGAATAAATCACCAACAAAGAGTTCTGGGAGAGTCCTGGTGACATCACAGAGGTAGGCTTAGGGCCATTGCTGGGTGTCTAGGAATGGTCTCTATTCATTTACTAAGCAAATTCTTCCTGGAGGTCTGCTCTGATGTGAAGACTCTGGACCCCAGGACACAAAGCAGCCAGCTACCCTTGCCTTCCTCTGCCATAGGCCTACCTCCTTTAGGAGGCTCTGACTCTGCCAAATTCCACAACTAAAGAGGCAGAATATGTATATGTTGTTTTCAGGTATTCCCCAAACCAATAAAAGACCCCAGTGTCTTGCACATGCTCATAGTCATCCCTTGGTATCCACAAGGGATTGGTTCCAAGATGCCCCAAAGACATGGAGGCCCATAGATGTGAATCAGCCAGGCATAAGGGTACACAAGGATAACCCCAGCACTCCAGAAGTGGAGGCAAGAAAGAAAGGAATTCAATGTTATCTTTGCTACATAGTGAGTTCCAGGCCACCCTGGGCTACATGAGACCCTATCTTTAAAACAAACAAAAACAGAAAACAGGGCCCAGTGGTTAAAAGCACTTAACTGCTCTTCCAGAGGTCCTGAGTTCAATTCCCAGAAACCACATGATAGATCACAGCCATCTGTAATGGAATCAGCTTCCTTATTTTGGCTTATACATAAAATAAATGAATAAATAAATCTTTTTTAAAAACACTAGGAAACATCTTTATATTATTTACAATGCCTAGCATGGTGTAAATGCTGTGTGAAATCCTCTGTCCTGTATTGCTTGAGGTGTGATATAAAAAAAAATCCATACATCTTCAGTACAGAGGCAATATTTTTCCAAAGATTTTGGATGGTGGCTCAGTTGAACCCAAGTAGATATGGAGGGCTTCTGTGTTTCTTCTGGATCACACAGTCTGAGTCAAGAAAATCAGCATACATGGACATCCTGGCTACAAAACACACACTCAGGTTATATAAATACTGCTCAGTTTTATACAAGAGACTTGAACATCCAAGAATGTTGGTATCCACCAGGGTCCTGGAACTGATTCCCCCATGGATACTGAGGGACTGCCACACAGATGGCTCCTCCGAAGCTGGCAGCACATGAGGGAGGAGTGGGAGCTGGCTGGTAAAAGAAACAGTGGCCATCATGTGCCTCAGGGAGAGGGGTAGACTCAAATGTACATTCTACAAGCATCGTTCTCCTACAGATTGGAAAGCAGTTAAGAGAACATTATCAGGCAAGGACAGAGGCAAGAGGTTGAGGCTGAGTGGGAACAAGCAGAGGCTCCACCTAGAGAGGAGAGGTTCCCAGCTAAGTCCTCAGGGGAGCATTCTGGAGCCTTGACCTACAGCTCCCATCCCTTGGCCAACTTCAGACGTGAAGCCTCCAGCCCATCAAGGAACAGTCCATGACAAGGTCCCAGGATGTGCCATCAGAGTCACCCAAACACTAGGAACAGTTTGCCTGTAATTACATACCCATCCTGGCTGTGCAGAAAACTACCCAGCTCCTCTCTAGTGCTATAACCAACAACTTCAAACGCTGAGGCTGATATTTCTTAGCTGTGTTACCGGGAACAAGGGGTTTAACCTCCCTGCACCCAAATATTACAAATTGAAAATGAAGTGGAGGTAATAACATGCAGCAGTGGGAATAAGTCAGCTGGAGATGTAAATCTACTCCCACTGAGAGGCCTGGTAATGAAATCCCCTCTGCTGACATGCCTTTAAGCTTTTACCTGGCTATGTCTTCCTAAGACCTTTCATTTGCAAATAAAAGGGGTATTTTGTTTTACTTTGTTTTCTACCAGAAAAGAAACAGCTGGAAATTGAGAAGAAACAGTAACAGTCATTTCTAAGTTTATGTGGAAAATTCCTCCTGTTCTTGAGCCTGATGTCGGGGCCCTGCACCTTAGGGTGCTCCCAAACACAGGAGACTGAGGTGTGGCACTTCGTGTTTGGAGAGGAAGCCAGTGAAGGGGAAGAAGAAAAGGGTTGCACTACTTACCTGAGCATTCTGTTCTTTTCTTTCCCGTCCCAACTTAAAGTCTATGGTATCTAAAGGCAGAATTCCTGGCCAAGAAGGTCATTAAAGTAGCTGTGGCTAATACCCACACTGCCCTGGGCTCCAGAAGAGAGCCCCAGGTGCGGGCAAAGAGCTGGAGGGGGGCTGGTGCTCCAGGGGGTGAGCTGTCACTTTTCAAAGCAGAGCTCCACCCAAGCCTTGCAACTACCCTGGGAGATAGAGATGGTTCTTCCATTGTCCTGATGAGAAGACAGAGTCTCAGAACTCCTCACACAGACATAAAGGCCAGAAGGCACCTGAGACCCCACCCTCACCTCTCTATGGTGGAACCATGCTGTCTCCTCTGGAGAGCATTTGAGATGATTCAGGTGCCCTAGAGCCTTCGAAGTCTGGAGTGTGGAAGTCTGGAGTGTCGTAGCCTGTGTCTCCTCCCTGCTTGGGAGCCTTTGGTTCCATCTGGCTGGCAAGCTGTGTGTGTTTCCTTCTCTCTCCCAGCTCCATCTCTGCTAGGACAGCACTTCGCATATTGTAATAGTGTGGACAGTTTGCGAGTATCTCTCCCCCGCTCACATCAAAGAGTCTGGGAGCTGATAGGACCTTAAAAGTGTGAATAAGAGCATGTGTGTGTCTCTTGGTGTAAAGCAGAGGAGGGAGGGCAGTTAGGAAGCACTTGGCATGCCATAGGCGCTCCGTCTGTGTTTGGCAAATGAACACATGCATGGAAAACTACAACGAAGAATGGCTGTATGGCTTAAAGATCTGGCATCTGTAATGTCCCTAAAACAGCACCTAGTATGAAGGGAGTCTTTAAGAAAGGTGTGTCTGGGTGTCATCTTCATCTTACACCTACAAAGGAATAGTTACCTAGAAATTAGAAGGTTCAACTCACTGCATGACTTTAAGAAAAGCTTTGCCCTTTTCCGGCCCCATTTTCCCAAGCATACAAGTACAGAAGATTATTAGTTTTATCATTGACTGTTTCCCCTTTTTGTGTGGGTCTCCAGATTGAACCTAGGGCCGTGTGTATGCCGGGCAAGTGCTCCACCACTGAATGTTACTAACTTCGATGTTTGTTTAACTGCTTTCTATTATCCCTGTCTTCTAAATACATGTACTCCTCCCCATCAGTCTCAAAAAAATAGCATTCTGGGACCCTTCAGCACATTCTGTCATTTCCTGACCAGAGGCCCAGGAGCTTATTATCATCTGTCCATGGTCTTCGATGCCTCTTGCTTTAATAAAACAGCAATAATGTCCTTGCCAACTCATTTTATCAACAAGGAAAATCTGTCTGTGACCCAGCCCATGCTGATCCTAACTGAACACTGGCATCATTTTTCTGCTCACCCGCTCTGAGTACAAGGCCCCACCAGTCACCTTTGCACCCATGGGGAGAATAACAACAGTCCTTCAAGGGGAAAGGGGTGTTGTCCACAGTGAACGGGGCAAGGAGCCTGAGGAGTTAAAGTCCTTCCCAGATGGAGAGCCTCCCAGCTCTAGTCTCTAGCAAAGATTTGTAGAGTGGAAGGCTGTGGCACTGCGTGTGTGGAACTGTTAGTCCCATGACATCTTATGACTCCATGATTCTTTCTTTGCATAAGATTGGGTATGGAATCACAGCATTCAGGTTCTACAGACTCAAGATCAGGGCTTTCCAGACAGCAGATGGGTCAGAAATTCCCGGGGAGCCAACCCAGAGGCTGCTGTGTTATCTGTGGAAAATGCCTGAGAATCTGCAGAGTTTAAGAGCATATTCCTTCTCCAAATCTTCTGAGCAGGAATGAGACCCTTTGACATACTGTGTCTAAGAGAGCAGAGTCCTGTGAAGTAAAGTGGGATCCCCACACGGCCTTCTGCTTTCATAGGCTGTTTCCATGGGCTGAAAGAGAAGTGTAAGGACTGTCTTTGAGCAGGTTTTTCACAGGGAGGTAAAGCGGCCAAGATTCTAGAAAGTGAAGGGTCATCAAGAAGGAAATCCTCCCACAGCAGAGATAGCACATTTTAATACTGTACCCATCATTCAAGGGCAAGGCAAGACTTAGGTCTTGGAAGTGAGGGGATGATAAAGCATGCTATGAGGCCCCCAGAGGACAGGGACATTTGACCATATCCAGAAGGCTTGAAACAGCTGAGAGTGGAAGCCAGGGGACAGAACTCCCAACAGAGAGCTTGAAAAAGAACCTGAGACAAGAGAGGAGAATCATCACCCAAACATCCTCCTTTTGGTGGCTGGTGGGGTCCTGCAGACTGGTACTCTCAGGAAAGCTCCAGATGAGAGGGAGCTACTGTGTAGGGATGCCCCAGGGTACACTGTGTGGGCTGGAACAGGGCTGCTTTGACATGCTAATGGGTGCCTGGATGGGGAGATAGGCATGGATAAGGGCATGCAGGACCCACAGGGAATTGGTAGGAGGATGCAAGGGGTAGACTGAACTAGAGACAAGAAAGGATTCCTAGAGAATTTCCACAGACACACCCCTATGTCACCAGTGAGTCAGGGTGCAGATGTGAAATCTGGGAACTTTCTGAAAAAGCTGAAATGTAAAATGTGGGGTTCCAGGATTTTTGTTCCTTTCCAAGTGGGCAGGAGCTGGTACGATGGCTTGCTTATGGCCTTTATGGCAGAAAGGATGTGGAAGGGAGGGCTCATCCCCTTCAGTTACATATTTTATGTGTTTGCACAGTGGTCAGGACAAACTTCTGGCTGCACATGTACACATCTACACACTTCTACTGCCCCACACAATGGCATAACCCATGTGCCCACCAATTGTGGCTCACATCCATATCTCCTAATAATGATGCAAGACCACCATCCAAATATCTAGATCATCTCTAGCTGATAACAGCATTAGTAGTCAGAAATAATAGCACACCCTTAGAGCTTTGAATTGACAGTCTAAGTTACTTGGGCCCTATGGTACACACCCTATACAATTGTATGTACACCCTTGCCTTACACCAGAACCCGCAATAGTATCATTGGCATATTATGCTATAAAAATGAAGTTAGCTATGTACCATCACACTGGTTCTTAACAAGACAGGAGGGAGTCACCACCAAATAATGAGTCATATGGCAGCAGACTCATGCATGTCATCCAATACAACAATAATGGTACCTGCATCCTCCATGGATGCTATATGGTCCCGCACTGGCCATGTGGTACAGGTATACCATTGGACCATGATGAGCTAGCCTTCACAGTGTGTCATTCTATGTTAAAAGAGGTAGGCCGGGAGACTCAGGTCATACCCTGACCATTGTTGGTGATAAGAAGGAAAGTGGTCACCAGAGGAGCAGAGCGACTTAGATCCTTTCTCTTTCTTCTTCTGGCACCAGACCATTCTTTCAAACCAAGGCCAATGCTGCCCCCCCAGGCTCAAACTAGAACCACAGGATGTGGGCAGCTCAGGTCTCCCTGCACCCAACCCAGAGGACCTAAGGAGAGAAGCAGTCAGCAAAGCCCCAGTTCAGAGCAGACCTGTCACAGAGTGTTCAATGGAGTGAGGTGACTGCAGGGGATAAACGAGCTGACCTTTGGACAGACACCCTCTGGAAAGCCATTCTCACTGATGGGCACCTTTGCAGTCTATGCCAGCTGCCTTCTTGTGAAAAGCCTAGCACTGGGTTCCCTAATTGGCTTCCTAGTAAACATCCAATGTGTATCCGCACCATTTCGTGAATCTTTCCAGACCTGGCTCCCTCTCCCTGCTCACAGCACCCTGTAAGGACCAAAGGCTGCCTGCTTGTTTGTTCCCCTCCACACTCATGCTCACTCACAGTGAGCTGGATTTAGAGAGGCATGAGGGGAAGGAAATTCTGCAGTCTGCATGACATGAGTGTTCTGATCTGAGCATAAATAAGTGTGTGTGTGTATGTGTGTGTGTGTCTGTGCACGCACGTGTGCATGTGCGTGCATGTGTGTGTGTGCGTGTGCATGTATGTGCTGCAACAGTTCTACTTGCATAGGCTGTGGAATGTTGCAATTTGTCAGAAGAGATGCAACCCATAGTGATATAAGGCCCACGCAGCCAAGTGTCATATCCACTGGAACCCTGGCTCTGCTGAAGACTCACTTTCTGCCCCTGGGCATCAATGTCTTAGAAATGATGGTCTGTGAAAATTAAATGAGAAAGTGTAATATATAAAAGCCCCAAAGTCAGCATCTCAGGCCCTTTGGGTGCTCGGATTGTTGTTAGTGGCATGATCATCATTAAGAGACGTTTGTAACAGCTTGCCACTTTTTCAAGTAATAACCAAGAATTTGGGAACCATGTTAGGGCTGTTCACAATGAACTGAGAGAAGGAACTCTGCCTCTTTTTGTCCCTGGGAGAGATCTGTGGGGTCTGCTGCAAGTTACCCCTAATGGATCCACAGGACAAAGCCACCAATACTTGACTGAGCTGAACTTCTGATCTTCAGAAGATTTCTACAACGAGGCTCAGTACCTGTTGAATAACGAGGATGTTTTAAAATAGATTCACAAGTCTTAGACTCAAACATAACTGCTGTCTGGACGGTTCTCTAATTCAACTGCAGCTAATGGCCTGGAGCAGGAAAGCACAGGAATGGAGGGCCAGGATCAACTGAGAACTTGGTCTTCCTCTGAGAGCTTCATTCTACCTCTCTTTACCCTCTTCATTGCCCTGAGGTCATCTCCAGCTATGGTAAAAATAGTCGTCATCATCGTTATTATTATTTATTAACTTAAAAATGGTAGTTCTGTCCTTCCCTTCAATGGTGATTTATCCACTCTGCAAGTATGCCCTTAGCACCCGCTTTGCCAACTGTCAAACTGAGTAAATTTCAATTAGGAAAGACTCATCAGCCCTTCCAGAACTAATGTCCCATCAGTTCTGTCCTGACAGTAAGCCATCCTCAAATCTTGAAACCTCTCTATCCCCAGACCAGTCTCTTCTCAAGAGCAAGATCCCCAAGCTTACCAAAGTCTGTCTTAAAGTACAGTGCCCAGAACTGAAGTCTATATTGAAGTGCAGTCCCCAGCACTGAGGTCAGTCTTTTTCCGAAGCCTAAGTTGGATTTTGTGCCTAGCTTGATCAATGTCCATGTCAAAGGCTAAGCTCCAGCTGTAGTCAGAGTGCTGCTGGCACAGGCCCCATTCACAGGGCATGTTGCTAAAGAATGTTTAGAAAGGGGGGGGGGGGGAGGCTGCCACTCTCCCAGAATGTCAGGCTTCTTAGCTCAGAACTCCCTTCAGGCATTAGTGACAAGTCCAAGTCACTCTAATCAAAGTGCATGCACACACACACACACACACACACACACACACACACACACACCACACACCACACACCACACTTTAGGTCACCTTAGGAAATGATGAACATGCTATGCTAATGCCCCCAACAGTTCTAAATAGAGGGCTTTGCCATTATACAAAGTGCCCAGTCTGAAAGGGGAGAACAGAGGTGAACCTCACAAAGACGAATCTTCAGGAAAGCAGGGTGTGTACACCAATGTCTTCTCACTTACAAAACTCCCCATTTTGAGGCATCTACTGTGAACCTCCCTCCCTTTCTCTCCTGGATCCGGTCCTCCCACAGCCCTCCCTCCTTGGAGAGGAGCCATCCCCTTCAGAAGCAGAAGCCATCTCCACTCTGACACAACCCTGATGGATGCATGAACTTATGCACAGCTTTCAAAGGCCAGGTGCAAGGCCCTCCTCCCTGGAGCCATTTTCCTGAACCTCGGGCTAGATTAAAGGAAAAGATTGAGAGCCAACAGATGACAGTCAGAATGGAAAGACTCATTAGGAGAGAAAAAGAGAGCAAACATGACTGGTGGAGGGTGAGGCAAGGCTGAGGAAGGAGCTGATGTTGCCCCATCACTGGAGTTTCTTCTCTTTCCTGGGCTTGGGGGGGAGGTGGGGCTTCTAGAATAACACTACCAGAGGACTGTGTCTCCTGCCAAGAATATCAGATCTACAGAGGACTCATGAGCAGCTCACCTAAGGTTCCCCCTGTGATTTTGTAGCAGTCTTGTGCTACAGGATCCAGAGCAGAGAGTCTGTAACCCCCTAGGAAGGCCTTCCATATCCTGTGCACCAATGGTTCTGGAGTGAGCGTGTAGCTGGACACTATGATCATAAACTGCAGAAATGATCTGACAGTGGACTGCCCAGTCCAGGAGCTGCACACAGGCAAGGTACAAGCAAGCAGAGAAGGGGAGGGGTAGTTGAAACTGAGGTCCCTTTAGGGAAATGGGTGCCCCAAGTGGAGTATGCCTATCCTAGAAGATTCCGAGAGCACTCCCTGAGGAGGCAACTCCTTTGGTTTCTGCCTTTAAAAACCCTTTTCCACACTGCTGCCCGCATCACCCCTCCAAAGCCGCAAGCTTGTGGTTCTTGGGGCTTGGACACGGAGGAGTTGGGAAGGAAGCCTAGCTGAAGGCAGATCGGTAGGGCTATCTGAGACCAGGATCATAGTAGACTGGAAGGGGACTTAAGAAGGGAACCGCGGGGGAAAATAAAGGGGGGAAGGAGAAAGGGAGGAGGGGAGGAGGCGGCAAGAGGGAAAGAGGGAGAGGGAGGGAGGGAGGGAGGGAGGGAGAGAGAGGGAGGGAGGGAGGGAGGGAGAGAGAGAGAGAGAGAGAGAGAGAGAGAGAGAGAGAGAGAGAGAGAGAGAGAGAGAGAGAGAGAGAGAGAGAGAGATTTTGAATTTCCCTTCTGGAAGAGGAGCTGTAAGGCGTCAGGGCCTGGCTGAGGGGTGTGATTGGAGGGCGCCTTCGGCATCCGCCCGCGGCAGCAGCCGCAGCCCAGCTCGCCTGGCGGAGTTACACCAGGCGGCGGCGCGAGCTGACTGTGCACACCGCACCGCCTGCTCCAGTCGGCAGGAGCCCTGCAGTGGCTTAGACGGTTGCTGGGACCACCAGGTCGGTGCTGGCCTCGGGCCGGGGAGGCGGAGCCGGGCTGGGGGCGGGAGGGGACCGCTCTGGCCTCAGAAGTGTGGGCAACGCTGGGCAGGGCGGCTTTGAGGGGCTCCCCAAGACCGCGGGCTCGTGCGGGGGAACTGCGGCCCCGGCCCGCTCGGCGTGGTGCTGAAGGGACAGCTCCCCGCGGAAGCCAGGCTGGTGGGGCGGACACAGGGCAGGCAGAGGTGGGCGGGCGGGCGGGCGAGCACCTAGAGCGGGGACGGTGAATTCAGCCCGGACCGCCCGAGTGCGGAGAATCAACAGTGAGCCTGGAGAACTTCTTCGAGCCCACAAGACTAGGGTGGGGGACGTGGCTCATAGCTACTTCGGGGTGTGGCCACCCCAAGGGCAGAGTGTTCGGTTCCCGAGGGAGCAGTCTGATGGTGGCAGAAGCCACTTGGAGAGAAGTGCCTACGTCGGTAGGGGGAAGGGGGACTATTTGTCCTCTTCCCGCAAGAGTGCGGTTGGGGCAGCTGGAGCCCGTGTGGGAGTCACAGGGTGTTCCCCACTCTCAAAGTGCCCCCTCCACGGCAAAGTTTAATATCAGGCTGAGGCTCAGGGTTGAGAGGTATGTGTTGGAGGAAGGTGACACGCAGTGGCCAACTAAAAGCCCCAGGGCAGAGCTTATCTGGTCTCCATGAAGGCCCGGGGACCAGCGCCTGGGAAGCCTACCCACTCCTCTGTAGGGAGAAGCCCCTGCCACTTTCGTAACCCGGACAAGCCATCCCTTACTCTTACCCATTCTTGGTCACCCCTTCTCTCCCCCCCCCCCAGGACATCTTGCTTCTTGGGACGTGGGGTGGGGAAGTAAGGGAGATGTCCTCTGTCTTGGCCACCACCATTAGCCTGGGGATCCTTGCAAAAAGCAACTGAGTGTTGAATTGAGTTGTGATTATAGCCCATACTTGAATCAGAAAACCAGCCGTAAAGACAAACACTGCAGGTGCTCAAGTGTGCTTGTCAGAAGGAGGGGGGCTGGGACCCTGGGACTGGACGGGACTGGAGCAGGTGCTTTCTTTGGCTGCCTTTGGGCTGGGACTGACTGTAGGGGTGTTGGGGACGGGGGTCTGGAGGGAAGGTGAGGGCCTGTCCTAAGACTTCTGTGACTGACAGCATGAGAAGCCTTTGCATCAGCCTACCTCCCCCTCTCCTTCCCCGAGTTCAACACCCCACCAGCAACAGCAGCCTCCACCCCCACCAGCACCCTTCCAGCGCAGAGACAGACGGCAGCTTTCCGCAGCCACTGAGGAGCGCCTCCTGGCGGTGAGGCCCTAGTTCTCAACTGCACATAATCTGCAGGACTTCTGTCTCCCAGTTCACACGTGTGTGGCAGCTAAAGGCACACAGACACACAGACACACAGACACACACACACACACACACACACACACACACACACACACACGCATACAACCCAGTGGCTGAGAAGCTCAAAATGAGACGTGCAGGCTCATGCTTTTCGCCCATGCACACATTAAATTCCACTGAGCAAATATGCTGAGGATATCCTGTGGGGGTTCTTGGGATAGGTGAATAAATAAGGCCCGGGCAACAGAAAAGCTTCTGTAATAAAGAAAAGCTACTCACCTGAGTAACAGAAAGCAAAACTGCCCGAGAAAGTGCCTTAGATCTCTAAAAAGCAAAAATCTGTCCCATCTTGTCAAGGAGAGCTGGAAAATTGCATGGAGAGAGCAGTATTGGCAAAGGATCTCAGAAAGTTAATGCTGCCACTGTTGTGGATGGATATGGTGACAATGAGGATGCTTACTACACGCCAGACATTGGCTTGAACACTTGATTTGCATAATCTCGGTGCTCACAGCAGGCCTTGCACACAGCATCAACTCTCTCCATTTTACACATGAAAAAGCATTAATTTGGGTACCCAAGATCCCTTAGTAAGTAGCAGTGCCTCAACAGAGATGAAGCTATGGGGTTCTGAGGCTATGGGAAGAGTATGCTCAAATCGTCCTGCCTTGGGTGGAGGTGGAAGTCATGTGTTGGAGGTCTGGTTAAGACAGCCCTGAACAAGATATGAGAAATAAGAGCTAGAGTATGGTGACAGGTGCTTGACTGCAAGGTTTGAAGGTTAGAGAACAGACTGTGGTAGGCTTAACAAGGCCACAGGAAGCTGGTGCAGAGCAGTAGGCTTACATGTGCCTTTTAGGAAGATTAATCTGAGGGTCATGTAGAAATTAGGTAAAAGCTAGAGGATGGGACAGAGTCATAAACCAAGACACTGAAGCAGTAGGGGAAACAGTGTCCAAAATTCTTCCCTGTACCTCTATCCCAGTCATGTTCCCCAAATCAGCTGAAGGCTGTGACAACCGGTGTTTGAGAATGTCCTTGTTCTGTGCCACGGTGCCTGGTAGACAGCAGGTACTCAGAGCACAGGATGAGAAAGGAGTGTGTGCTGATGAGAAATACTGACTGGAGATTTTGGTTGAAGCAATTTAAACAAGGCATGCCGGAGGACGAGATGGGAGCCTGGCAACATTGGGATTGATCTTCCAGAGACTGAATTTGAAACAGCATGTGTAATGCCATACATCAGAGGGTTAAAATCCTGCAGGCTTTAGCGAGAAAGACATGCATATATGTGGCTAAGGAGGGATCCTAAATCAGTAGGCACAGATGGGAGGCTTCCATAGGAGGAACGGACAAAAGAAGGGAGAGTTTGCCTGGAGAAGGAAGGAACCCGGCAAGGAAGGGGAGAAGGATCTGTTTGGAGAGAATGACCCCCAGAGGAGTTGCTGTGCCATGGAATTCAGATCTGAGAAGGCTGAAATTCGGAAAAGGGAGTAACGGGCAGCATCAGATGCTATAGAAACAGAGGAGAGGCAGAGGGCTGTGAACACTCCCGGGCAAGCGTAGGTCTCTTAGCCACGCTGACTAGGGTGGCTTCCGGGCTGTGTGCTACAAGAGCAGATCTCGGGCGCAGTGGAGTTTCACCAGGAGATGAGAAGGCAGTGGTGGCACAGAGTGCAGACTCTGGCACACTCGAGGGCAGAGAGTCAGAGGAGAGCGTTGTTCAAGGACTAAAAAGGGGAGGAGACCCAAGAGACTAAAGATTTAGGAAGGTGTGGTGAATCGTGGGCAAAGGAAGAGATGCAATGGGGAAAATCTAGATTGGCTTCATCAAGAAGGAGGGAGTTCCCTGGAGCCAGGAGAGGGGAGGTTGCAGGTGTGGGCAATCGCCATCACTAATCACTTTAATAATTGTGTTCATTTACTGAGCGCCTATCACGTGACAAATACATCCCACAGATGATTTCTAACCTTCAAACTGGCCGTGTAGCCCTCCTTTTATAGAGAAGACTCAATATCAAAGAGCCGTCTGAGTGGAAGAAAGGTCCTCTTCAACAGCATGCCTGATCTGGAGAGAGGTCTCCTGTTAAGAGGCAGGGGAGAGGAGCAGGTTGGGCCTCTAACATCACTTTGGACTATCTCCATCGTAAGAGCAAAGAGACTACCTAACAGCTAAGAGAGCCACACTAAGGTTGAACCACAGGACTTTGCAGTAGACCCCAAGAAACCCAGCTAATCAGTGCCTCAGAGTTACTTATAACCTACCTAGAGCAATAGAGATATAAGCACTGAGAATATTCAGTCCTTGAATAGATGTGTTTTAAAGATTTGGGGTGGGGGCAGTGATGACATTTCTGAATGAATGCATGAATTCAAACGTGTCCAAATACGGAGGTAATTGTTGATGGATGGCGTGCTGCATTTGAATAGTGTCCACAGAACACACTGGAGAATACAAATGCATCACTTGGCTTATTTGTGTGTGTGTGTATTTCCCCATATGCATGCACTCACACAGACCTCTCAGAAGTAGTCTGCTTGCGGGCACAGCTTTGCCTAATTCATGGTTACATCTTTAGTGTCTAAGACACTGGCACATAGTAGGTTCTCAATTAATACTTGCTACGTGAACAAATTTTATGAGGATCTAAAGCCCAGGTAAGAGGCCCCTGTGTCATTTATGTCAGGGCTCAATAAAGCCTCTGGTCTGAATAAACCCAACCAAGAGAGAGCTTACTGAAGAAACAGAGGCAGAAGCCGAAGCCAGGAAGAAAAGGGGGTGATGAAGAAATAGAAGTAAAGAAATAAAGGAGGGAGAGTTGTAGAATGAGGGAAAACTGAGTTACAGAGCCATGAGGGGAAGCGGTTCAGAGTCTGGTGCTCAGGTCAGCAGTTTAAACAGTGAGGCGGCTCCTGTAGGCCTGGGGAAGGAAGGGTGTGGGAGAGTATCTGGTCCCAAGAGAGACTCGCCTGAGTGGGGCAGCAAGCCAGGGCCAGAGCTGAGCTGCAGCCCAGGTGTCCTACCTTCCAATTTGAATCATCTCAAATTAGAGTCCTGCGTCTTGCGCTACCACCTGGTAATTCTTTGAGCTCTATGTAAACACTGCGTAGAAACTCAAGAGTTCCTGAAATCACTCAATTTGTTCACTGTTCATTTCCTGTTCTTAGAAATTAAGTCTTCTCCCAAGGTCTAAAATCAATGGGAAATATCTCAACAAAGCTGAGCAACTTTCAGACTCAGGTTTCTGGGTCAGGGTGAATTTTCTCACCTTTACTGGAAAGACTTGTTCCTTTTAGGCCTAGAATCGTCCCGTGGATACATAGTCAGCAATAGCTGCCATTTGTATAAGCTCTGGCTACATCTCCGGGCACTTGACCCAAATTTTTTCTCCTTTAAATATCAGTGCAAAGATCACCTTAACACGGCCCCATCTGGAACAAGCTGGCGCTTTTCCAGAGACTCGGCCCCAGTCTAGAATATTTAACCAGTTATATCTGATGCCAAAACCCTTGGGAACTTTTTCATCTAGCACATTATGATTTTTCTCCACAAAAACAACCCATTAAGTGGTCTGATCCTATAGATACATTCTTGGATCCCTTATTATGAAAACTCACAGTCTGCTAATGATTTCTCATTTTGAAAGAAATGAGGAAAATCTATCAACAAAGAGCCCATGACCTTGAATTCAACTTGGTTGCAATAACCAGCTCGGTAAAATTCTCTGCCATAATTTCCCCAAACCCTTTTTATCTTCCTAGAAAGTAATAGAGACTTAAAGTCTATAAAAGGGCCCTGGGGTGGGGGGATAATCCCAGTTAACCTCCAGCACACATCCTACATCACATTTAGGACAGTTCATGGGTGCAGCCACACAGAACAGTGATTGGCAGCTGCCTTATTTGTTAAAGAATCAGTATAATTCAGGGGCTGGAGAGATGGCTCAGGGGCTAAGAACACTCGCTGTTCTTGCAGAGGACCCAGGTTCAATTCCCAGCACTCATATGATGGATTTACAACCATCTGTAACTCAGTGCCAGGAGCTTGGACACCCTCTTCTGAAAGCTACACATGTGGTATGCAAATAAAAACGCACACATATGAGTTAAAATAAACATTTAAAGAATCATTACAAGTCAACAATTAAAATAGGAGATCTCTAATACAGGGGTCAATTCTCAGAGGTGTGGGGCTCTGGAAGCCCTCTGCCTACCATTGGGTTAGTCTTACTTTCAAATATTCTGCGTGCTGCATTCCAATTATGACTCTATTTGGAGAAAATCTTCTGAGACAAAAATATAATAAAAACTGAAAATCAGTATTTAGCAAGGAGGGCAGAAGAACTAACATCAGCAGAATACTTACAAGGACCTCACTCTGTAAAGGCCAGGAGCTCCAAGAAGATAATACCCCAATACCTTCAAGTGTAACTCAAAACAAAAGTCAACATTAAGCTGTAAAACACAAAACGTATACATGTGCTACACTAACAGATAATTTATTTCTCTATTTGTCTAATTTCCAGAGTCGGAATAGCTTTCCATTCATGCTAGCCATACCTTCCTTTTTTATGTATTTTTGATTTTCTGGGGCCACTTAGCACATGCTCATTTGCTTGGAGAGTTGAGCCAATGGCCCAGCCTGTCTCCTTTCTGCTCTCTGCAGTAGCCCAGGCTCTGCCACTTCCACTTTAGAAAAGAGGAAAAGGGTGTCACTGGTTGAAGGTCGCATGACATATGACAAATGAGGATGTCATTGAAACACAGCTCTTCCAAGCCCAAATTCCAATCTCATTCCAATACCTCCATCTTTAATCAGATTAGAAGGCAATATGTTCAAAGGCTTTAAACTAGGAAGTGAAGAGAGCTCAGAGGTTAAGAGTAAATACTGCTTGGGCAGAAGTCCCAGGTTCTATTCCCAACACCCACAGGCTGGCTCACAACCAGTTCCAGGAGATATGGCGCCCTCTTCTGGCTTTCCACAGGCACTGCACTTACACAGTGCACATACCTATTGCAGATAAAATACTCATATACACAAAATAAAAATATCTTCCTTTAAAATGCTATAAAATAGGAACCAGAAGCTGTTTAGTTGTACATCCACGCCTGGTCCATGATACATGCTCAGTAAATGCATCCCTCCCATCTCCTCTTTTTTTCTAACAGGGCGTTGAGCCTTATCCTCAACTGGTGATCCCCTGTGAGAATGAGTGAAAAGCTACTCTGTGTCTCTCTCTAACATCCTGCCTGGGAAGAGAGCTTTCTATCTGAACCACACACCTCCATCCTCTTTTTCAGGTGGGCTCATCTCCCCGAGGCAGACCAGCCAGGAGTGCTGAATGCAAATCCAGCCACAGGCTAGGGAGCACTAAAAGCCTGCAGAATGGACTTTGTCATGAAGCAAGCCCTTGGAGGTGAGGCCCGCCAACTTCCCCCATCCACCTGTGACCCATGAGAACCTCAAACCACCTGCCTGCTCTCCCCAATTGACCACACCCTCTTGCTCCCGTCCACCCCGTATCCCTGTAGGGGCCACCAAGGACATGGGGAAGATGCTGGGGGGAGAGGAGGAGAAGGACCCTGATGCCCAGAAGAAGGAGGAAGAGAGACAGGAAGCCCTGCGGCAGCAGGAGGAAGAACGGAAGGCCAAGCATGCCCGCATGGAAGCCGAACGCGAGAAGGTCCGGCAGCAGATCCGAGACAAGGTCAGCACTCCCTGAAAGCCCAACCTCTTACTCCTCTGACTCCCAGGTCTCATCCGAGACCTTAGAGCCTCACTCTCATTAGGAAAATGAGTGTCTTTGGAACATATCTTCAAGAACTGTACAGTAACTATGTAAGCATACAGGAAATGCAATTATGCAGCAGGCCCAACATCCCTGCCAGAACCCCTAGGAGCAAATATGAGTAGAATTCAGAATTTGTGGATGTTAGAGGAGAATTTCATGGTACCCTCCGCACAAAGTTTGGAGAACTACCCAATGTCATTTATTTAGTGCATGTCTAGTAGCACTATGCTGCAAAATAATACCACAAGTAGCCTTCGGTCGTTCAGCTGTGTTGAGAAAATGCGCCTCAGAACTTTGGAAGACATTCAGTATTCAGAATTCAGAACTTAGAGTATTTCAAGTGGACAAAGGGGTATTATCAGTAAGTATTAATTTTTAAAAAAAACCAAGGCACCTTTTTTTACGTTTGGTTTGGTTTTTGGTTTTTCAAGGCAGGGTTTCTCCATGTAACAGCCCTGGTTGCCCTAGAACTCACTTTGTAGATCAGGCTGGCCTTGAACTCAGTGAGCTACCTCCCAAGTGCTGGGATTAAGGGCCTGTGCCACCGCTGCCTGGCTTTCTGTGCTGCAGGGAAGACAGCTTTCCTGGACGGCTTAAAAGTGCTGATGATAAGACACGTTCCCCAAGTCTGCATGAGTGAGGAAGCCAACCCCTCCTTCCCCCAACCCAACTTCATCCCTTCTCTGTCCCCCTCTTCCCCAGTACGGGCTGAAGAAGAAAGAAGAGAAGGAAGCAGAGGAGAAGGCTGCCCTGGAGCAGCCCTGTGAGGGAAGTCTGACCCGACCCAAGAAGGCCATCCCTGCAGGATGTGGGGATGAGGAGGAGGAGGAAGATGAGAGCATCCTGGACACGGTGCTCAAATATCTGCCCGGGCCGCTGCAGGACATGTTCAAGAAGTAACCCATCCTCCTGCCCCATCCACCTTATGACTTTTTGTTCGTGGTCTTCCCCCCCCCCCCCCTTTTTATTCAGTTAAGTATCGATTCCAAAGGGGAAAACCTCAGTTGGCCTCTGCCCCCTTTCCCTAGCTAGGAACGTCTATCCTCTGTACTCCTTTATAACCCCTTCATTCCCAAATAGCTTGAAAAAGGAAGACAGCTTTACTCCAGCAGGGGGCATTGAACCTAGAGCCAATGGCACTGGGCGGCCCCCAGAAGCCCAAGGTCTACGTTAGTGTGGTGACCTCCCCCCCATACATTCCTTCACGCTCCCCACTGCCAGGAGGACCACTGTCCCCAGTCAGCCAAAGTAATGACACATTCCAGCCCTGCCCAGCATGCTGACCTTTGGCCTCTGAATCCCCAGTGAGAATCCAGGTCAGGGCAGAGGCACTGAGTGGCCTGGCTCTGAGGAAGGCTGTTCACAGTGAGCCTGCCCTAAGAGGCTCTAGCTGGGTCTGGCCAGGTTTAGAGTCTAGGCAAGAGACTTAGGCTGTCCTCTTTCCCTTCCTGGTGACACCTACCCAGGAGCACACCTATCCCCAACCCCTACCTTAAAAAGTACGACCCCTGTCAAGCTGCTCCCTCCAAAAGGATCCTCTTTGGACTTCAGCACATCTGTGGAGGAGCCTAGGGCAGGGAAGTCCCTTATCCTCCATCGTCTGACTTAGGCCCTGGGACCCCCACTGCCAGGCTAGGCCCCAGTCTGCCCAGCCAAGGGGCTGCCCAGGCCCCCAGAAAATACTTGGAGCCATCGGGCAGTGATGGCCTGTACCCGGACCTGTCATTGGTACAGCCAAACTGCCCCCATTCCTATCCACCCTTCTTTCCTTCCATGTCCTGTCCATGTGCTTCCAAGTTCCCATTGTCCCCCAGGAGGACCCTTCTTGGTCAGAGCCCCAAGCAGCTGAGGAAAAGACGATTCCTATCTGACAAAAGACTGTCCATTTATCCCACTGGCCAAGAATTAGCCCTCCTTTGGGATGTACGGGGCTGCCATCTGTCCCCACACCCTGCATTGTTGAGGCTGCCTGCTCTGTGACTTGTATAGAAATGGAGCAGAGACAGAGAGGAGGCACCAAAGAGGGGTGAACATGTGAGACGGCGCACACACATCAGATAACGTACGGCAGACCCCATCATGCATCAATGTGCTGTTAGAGTGTGGTGTCTTGAGATTGCATGTGTGTGTTAGTCATCACACGTCTGTGTTAGAGGTTGTTTATATGATGTACTTTGTGCATATATGTTTGTGGGATTGTGGTGTGCCTGAGTTTTAATTATGTTCTCAGTGTGTGCCAGCCATCTCATGTGTTTAAAGATTGCATGTGTTAGCTTGTATATGCATGTACTTTCAAAATGGCATGTGTGTCAAGAGTGCCAGTTCCATGTTAGATGCAGAACTGTCAGATGGGCCAAAACTGGTGTTCATGTGTGTGGGTCTAAAACAGGCAGGGGTGTGCATAAGTATGTGCTTGGACAGCAAGAACCAGAGTAAGACGCCCCTTCACAACCCTGAGACTATGAGTCACAGGTGGCCACATCTGACAGGAGACCTCACCCTTGGCCTAGAGTCCTCCTACCCTTGGGGGTTTCCTACCTGAGGCTCTCAGAATTCCACTGGGAGAGACCCAGGCAGTGCCCCAGGAAGCCATGCTGGGCCCCTACCAGGGCCTATCCCAAAAGCAGGGGCTCAGGAGGGGGCGACTTGCCTACTCCTGGAGCCTCTGCTTCACTGGCCCCATTACATTCTGCAGGTTTTCCATTTTAGTGGACTTATGCTTTTATTTCAGAGAAGACGTGTGTCTTCCTGTCTGTTTCCAATAGTTAAAGCCATATCAGTTAGACCGCAATACTTTAAAGACGAGACTAAACAATCCATATGTTTAGGGAACCAGAAAAGTCCCTGGTCTGTCCCTTCTCTAAGGAGCAGGGCCTCGGCAGCTCCAGCTCCTGGAACTTAATCTTCTCCCCCACCCCCTTGTCCCCCTGTGTCATCCCACAGGGGCCAGTGTTTGTGTCTATGTCTGTGATGGGGAGCCATCTTGCACCCCTGTTGTCTGCTTGTTTCTGTCTTCTATCCTGGGCAGGATGGTCATTCTCAAGAGCCTTGGGGTCCTGGGCCAGAGACAGGCAGGGACCAGTCCAGGGGCCCCAGGCCTCCCTAATCCCTGAGTAAGACTCCCACCTGAACACAGGGTTGGATAACAGTGTTAAGAAAGGCCTTCCCCTTGATGGGGCCCCTTAGACCTCAAGGGTGTTGGCAGGGCACAGAGCACCATATGGGTAATAGAGACCAAGACCTAGGGACCTGCAGATAAGCAAGAGAAACCAGCCATGCAAGATGACCCACATGGGCCTGAGGGAATCCAGACCCTTCAACTGGTGTCACTGGAGGTTTCCATGGCTGTGCTCCCCACTCAGAGCTTTTGAGGCTGGGATGGCTTAGTCTGGGGCTAGCTTCCCTCTTTTCTATACCCAGGCAGCAGATTTTGAGGTCTTTTGGAGGTGCAGGCAAGAGAGAGAATTTCTACTTGGTATATATCTGGTTCCACCCACACAAAGCCCGGGGGATAAATGGTTGACATTTCTGACACAGTCCTGACTATGGGGAGGAGAACAATGGATGACCTTAAAGGATGCTATGTACAACATTCATAGGGGACAAAACTTGGACACTTGAGCAGGGAAAAAGATGTTTGTTCACCTGATGTGCCTAGAATAGGAGGTGTGTGTGTGGACCACGGAATGAACAGATGAGTGTATCATACAGAAATGTAGTACGCGAGTGACAGACTGAAAAGAGGCGCTCCAGAATTCACACATATGGGTATGTGCACGCACGCACACACACACGCACACCACGGTAGGTGGCTGGAGACAGGCTGAGGTGCTGACACGGGCATGGTCACTGTTAAGGAAAGCCACTAGGCTCCTGCACCTGGGACTCACCATCAGAGAGAAGAAGAGTCTCTGTGGTTTCAGCTCCAAAGCACTGGAAAGTGAGTCCTTGGCAGCAAAACTCATGAGTGCCTCCTTCAGTGGAACTGAAAGGTCTATAAGCCATCCCAGGCACATGGGAGAGAACATGAGAGAGCAGAAAAGAAACAGAAGTGTTGTGACCCAGAACCCCCTCACACATTGGGTGGCCAGGGGGGGACAAGCCAGCCATGCTAGAGCTATATGCTTAGAGTAAGGATGGTATGGGATTTCCATCCTCGAGGGCTAGCACCCAGCTAGCAAAGTTGCCCACCCAGCTCCCTGGTCCATCTGCTAAGGTTTAGCCAGTCCTTGACTGTACTAGGAGAGGCCTGAGGCTCAGACTGACTCCCATGGGGGATGTCTCCCGGGTCTAAGGGTATGCCTCCCAGAAAATGTCCCCTGCTCTAGTCCCCATTCCTGTTGCCCTACCCCTTTCTCTAGGGAGAGAACAGAGGTGCTCCTCCTGGCCCCAGGATGGGGATGGGGAGTCCTACTGAGACCCAGGTGAGATGGACCATCCTGCTCATGTGGGGGAACCCCTTTCCCACAATTGTGCTCTGTTCTTGTTGCTCTGCTTCCTTTAAATGTGTCAGTATCTGGGGGAGGGGAGGGCCACCCCCTGCACTCCCTTGAACCTGACCAAAAGCCATGGCTGTGCTCCCCACTTTGTATGATGCAAATGCAGATGTAAGATGTACAAAACCAACCATGACAACAAAGAAAAACCGTGTACAGCAGCTTCCTTCGTCTGCCATCTTCTGTCCATTAACACACCCACCACTGACAGGAGACACCAACACAGACAGCTCAAGACCCGCCCCCCCTCCAAGCACTCGTGTCTTACCCCCGGCTTCCAGCCAGGACACCTTGGCAATGACCTCAGAATTCAACGGATGCCAAAGTTGGGACTGGCCCAAGTTCCAGGATCACTCAATCTTCAAAGGTCAACTCTACAATCCCAGAGGAGGGGTTGTGCAGCCTGACCCTCAAATCCCTTCCCAGGCTTCCCTTCTCTACCAGCTCTTTGTGGTACAGCATCTTGAGAATACCGTGAACACAATGGATAGGCAAATGTCTATCGGTAGTCCATTCACAACATGGATGGAGGGGTCTCTAGCCCTTCTGAGCCTGGGAGGCTTGCAGGACACACAGAGAGGACAGCATTCAGAAGTCCTCTTGGACACAGACACAGCTTGTCAGAGGCTCGGGATAATTAGACCCCCTTCTTTCCATGCCCCTACTTCAGACCAACCTGAAGTGAGGCCCATTTCTCTCTGGCTTCTCAGCACTTCCCATGATCTGTCCCCCCAACTGGCTTACCTTTGCCCTTTCTCCATCCTTTCCCTGGCCACCCCAGCCCCAGCTAGAGGGTCTATCTAAAATACAAATACCAACATGTCACTTCCTACCCAGTACATCCCACCTGCCTATAGAATGGTATCTACATGGTGGACAGCATCCCAATGATCCAAATGGCCCTGTGTGATATGTCTCCAGTGATTCCAACCTGCTAAATCAGAGACACGGGAACCTTAGTGTTCCATAAGCTCCCAGCACCCCGCCCCATTCAGTGCTACATCAGATTTGTATAAATTACCCCTCACCCCTCCTTGTACTGTTGGCGGAATCCTCAAGCTACTCAAGATCTAGCTCATGTCACTTCCCTCTGCACAGCCCACAGATAAGCCACTGTCAAGCCTGTCTCTTGACCAGAGTAGTCTGTTACCGTGCATGCAAAGCACAAAGCATCATGGCTTTGTGTCGCAATAAAAACCCCAAGCATACAGACAGGATCTGCCACCCAGCAGAGCAATCTTGAGCAAGACACATAACCCCTGTGAGCATCTTCTCACAAGGGAAATGAAATGATAATAATTATTCTAACCTCCCCTGTTGTAAGGAGTAAGTAGAGTTTCACATGCATACCCTTATAATTTAGTACCAAGCACCCATCACCTAGCAAGGTAAACTCTATTTAAAATAAGTAAATATGCACATCTCCCCATGACTGCAATCTCCATAAGGGCAACATATTTGTTACCTTCCAATGTCTGTGGGTCTGGACACAAGGATAGCTGGATTCTCTGCTTCCAGGTCTTCATGAGGATGCTAGCAAAGTGCAAGCCAGAGCTAGGGTCCTCATCAGAAGGCTCAGCTGAGCAAGGATCACTCCCAGGCTCACACAGTTTCTGGAAGGATGCAACTGATGGATGTTGGCTGGAGAATATCCTCTGTTCCTCGACATGTGGGCCCCTCCACTGAGGCAGCTCACAACCCGAAGCTTGATCTAACGCAGTGTGCAAGCCAAGATAACCCTAGATGAGTCTGCTAGCAAAATGGAAGCCACCATTTTAAATCACCTAATTGCAGAAGGATGTGTCATGTGCTACTGGCTAGGAGCAATTAAGTTTCCTGCACTGTCAGGGAGGTAACTGCAAAGTGGGAATAGTAGACTGAGCCCAGAACTCCCTTCCTCAGAAAGTGCCAGAGACCCAGACCTTTGCAGGCAGAGTCTTGGAAGGTAAAGGTATCTCACAGGGGAGCAGTGGAAGTTCATGAATTCCTTGTGGAGTTCTGCAAGACAAAGTTCAGGTCCAGACCATGAGAAAGAAAGAGAGTTACTTCAGAATTTCCTGGGGGTCCGCCATATGGTGGACAAGACACTGTCCCGGAAACATGGCTTAGTCACAAGCAGCCGGTGTTTCTCTCCTCTCTCTTTTCCTTACCGGGGATGCCAGCGCACCTGTGCCCTGGTGGGTGAACACTACTACCCGCCTGGATTTAATAATGAAGTGTTTCTCCAAAGTGTCTTAATCCTCTTAGTTAAATCAGATGTCTTCTACGTGCTTGGCACTGCACTAGGCACCAAGAATACCAACCACACAACCTCATCTAGATGGGAAACTACTTGCAAAGGGAGAAACAGACCAGTTGCCCACCACAGTGTATCCAGTCACCCAAGTGGACTTTGGACTTTGGTGACGGCAACAATGAAAGTAAGGAGACACTTGGTGGAGAAGGGGAGAACTCTGGGTACCAAAATCAAAGGCTGAGGGGGAGGTGAGGACACTTTAGCTCCATACAGGAGTAGGAAAGAGCAAGAAAGGATGAGAGATGTCTTTCAGAGCTGGCTGAGCCATTGGTGAAAGCTGAGTCCAGACATAGAAATGTGTCAAGCAATAAAAATTGGGCTCTACCTGCAGGCACCATGAGCTCCTGAGGGGCACTAAGCTGAGATACAGACAAAGGGATGTCTTTTCAGGTTGGGAGTAAGAGGCTGGAAACCCAGAACCCAGGGAGGAAAGAGTGTAGTGTCAAGGTAAGAGGAGGCGCAGCCTGACCTTTGCCAATGATGGCAGAGTGTGACGACACAGCACAAAGAAGGGCTTTGTGGGAAAGCAAATGGACAGGGCATTGCAGAGCATGGAGGAGGGAGGCATACAGACCAGGGCCTGTGTCTCTGCCTTGGATGGTAGAACTCTCCAGGATATGGAACATAGTGGGTGTGGTCAAGTTTGGAGGAATGTCATGAGTTTGGATGTCCTGGGTTTGAGCACCTGAGTAGAATCCACTGGGTAGTCTATGCTCCATAATGACTTACTCACAGGAAGCACAAATGGCATTTTGCATGGTTTAGTGCCCCAGATGGAAAGAATGATGACCAGTGACTTCACGGGATCAAAAGATCTTGAATTCAAGAAGTGTAGGGTCGGTAGGGATTAAAGTCAAACCCATTCTTCTGTGCACTCAGGAATCCCTCTGTTTCATGCTCCCTTGGGGGTATTCTTGTGTTTGCGTTCTCCACAGTATCCTGAAGCTCACTCTAGTTTGAAAGGTCCTTTCTTTCTCTATACTAAAAACTGCCAGGAGGCAGAGGGTTAATGAAACCTCCTTCAGTATCTCACTAATTGACTGCAAAGCCCAGCTTCTAGACCATTCACTTAGCACTTGTAATTAATTGGGGCTTCTTGCTTGATCTGAGAGATGATTTGATATTGCCTGAAGACAGTATTTTCTCGGTTAGGCTCCTCCAGCTGGAGACATCTCTTACACCCAGCCTCATCCTGCATGCTGACCTGGGTATGAATGTAGAGTACAGTCCTTCCTCTTTGTGTGAGCTGGGGCAGTGCACCCTCAGCTCTGAGAATAGAGCTGACAGAAGGATTAGATTCAGAAAGTTGCATAAGAGCTGGTGTCACCATCTTAATCTCCAGACCCTAAGCATGTATCCATCCATCCACCATCATCCATCCACTCCTCCACTCATCCATCCATCCAATCTTGAGGCAGGCTCGGGGCTCTTCAGCTCCTGGTTACATCAGTTCCCTGATGCACTCACTCATTGTGAGACAAACTTGGACTGTTTGTGTAATGATCATGTTAATATAATAAGCTATGGAGGAAAAGAGAGGCCCCCATACTCAGTAAACACTTGCTAATGACATCCATAAGAGCTGATGCTTTAAAAACATGACTTATCTCGAAAGCAATCTGAATTCAGCATCAACCCCATCTTATACATGGGAAAGAGAAGCTTCCTTTTCCTAAGAACACAAGACAAGAGGATGATGAGGAATAACTTTCTCCTTCAAGAATTCCTCTTGGATCTCAAAATGAGAGCAATGTGTTACAATTGTTTATCTGTAGCAACGTAATAAACGCCTCCCCCCCCAACTCAGTGACTTCAAACATTTGCTTTCCTTTTGGGTCATAAATTCTGGAGTGGGTCTATCATTAAGTGGCCACCAAGAAAGCAGCCTGAATCACTGGGGGTGGTGTGTACACCTTTAATCCTGACATTCAGGAGGCAGAGACAAGAGAGCTCTGAGCCCGAGTCCGCCCTGTGCTACATATTGAGTTCCAGGCCAGCCAGGAATACACATACCTTGTCTCAAAAAGAAAGAAGGAAGGAAAAGAAACAATAACAAAGATTGTAGCCTGGGCCACAATCTTATCTGAAGACTCAGCTGTCCAGATGACACACCTCTGAGACAGCTGAGTCACAGCAGTTACAGTTCTGGCTATGGGCAGGTCTCCTTGCCAGGGAAGCCCCCTTTGGAGAACCTTTTGAATGCCCTCCCAACATGGCCTCCCCAGGAAAGAGAAGCAGGTGGAAGCTGCAGTCTTTAGGACTTAGCTTCAGAACTTCACACCTCACACTGCTGCTTCTGTAGGTATTTTGTTGGTCCCCAAAAATGGCTCTCATCAATGTGGGAAAGTCTGCACAGCATGAAGTCCAGAAAGAAAAATGGCTAGAGGCAGGGACATGTTGGGAGCCACCTACTTCACATTACGGACTACAACCTACCTTACATATCTTTCTTCAAGGCTAAGTCAGTAAATATTCCTTCATTGATCCATTCATACAGTAGATGGCTCCTCACTCCCTTTCGGTTCAGCAAACCCTGCCTGAGGCCTTCCTGTGTACATAATCTAAATTAGGCCTACCTGCTAAACTCATGGGAGCTCACAATCTGTATGAGTAAAACACCACACAGCCAATCATCAGGAAAAAACATTTGGATTTTTTTTCCCAGGAGGCCTTGTTTGGAACTCGGGAGCCATTCAACACTGGATATTGCATTTCACCTCTTAGGTGTTGCAAAAGGATAAGGCTTGAGATACCTAATAATGCATTAAATGCCTAGCCCAGGCATATCAACTTCCCGGGACATGATACCTAAGACTAAGAGTACTATAGATCTCCATCAGTCATGGTGGCTCATGCTTCTAATTCCAGCAGTCAGAAACCCAAAGCAGGAAAATTGTGAGTTCAAGGCCAGCTAAGGCTATATAGTGAGTTCCCAGGCCAGCATGAGCTACATAGCAAAACCCTTCTCCAAACAAACAAACATAAAGACTATTAATATTGAAAGTATAAAGAAATTGAGAGTATAACCCCCCTCCATGAGCCTTGGAAGAGAACACTGGGTTCTTGGACCCAACACTGGTGTTCAGCTCATGCTACCTCCTCCCATAGAGTAACTGAGCCCTGGCTTGGCTCAGACAGCCCCAGGCTCCCTGGCTGCCAGGCCTAATCAGCAGCTCCAGCCAAGACCTCAAATTGATTTGCCATCATTTAGCTGAGAAACAAGAGCTCTTCTTGACTCGCAGCCAAAATCCATTCTGCGATAGCAAAGTAATCACCTCCATAGTGGGTGTCCAGAGAAACTGATAGAGATCTGGAACAAAAAGTCTCCATCCAAACACCCAGAAGCTGGGGCCAACCGTGCTCCATCTCCAGCCCCAACTCTGTCCTTCTAAGTGGGTGTGGGCAGCCTGCCACATGTGTCCTCTGCAGGGAGTGTATCCCACCAGCACTTTACATGGCTAGATATGGTGGCTCTCAGACTTCATAGTACAGTGGAATGAGCCTGGGAAAATCTTCTAAAAAAAAAAATATAGTGATGCCTGGCTTCAGAGCCCTACCATTCTGGTTCCATTGGTACGGTGTGCAGCCTGGGACCTGAGACTTTTAAGAGGCCCACAGATGGTTCTATTAGTGCAAGGCTACAGCTCTACTATTCCAGAGTATGCAGTACCTGCTGCCCCTGGCTACATGCACCTCTGCATTATTTATTCAGTCACTCCAACAGGGCCAGGGAGAACAAGGTTGCTGAATAACATGGAGCTGACATTCTAGCCCGCAAGGGCTGACAATGAACAATGCAGAGCATGTCAAACAATACTAAATGTCTGAGATGTCCCACAAGGCCAGAGCCCTTTTCACAGGACATCTGAATTGCCCATGGACTTGCCCTCTGTACTACTGACCAATGGATGACCTATGCCCATGCCAAGTCCAGTCTGAGCTATCAGCTCAGCCACATCAGGACCACTCCCTCGCTAATTAGTATGCCCTGACCATACTAAACCTTGACATCAAGCCCACGGTAGAGCTAAAGTTCCTGGTAGACCAGAGCAAAGTCCTGGTCCATGTTTGCTCCTGGCTGTTCATTTGCTCAGCCTGCAAATTCTCCAGGAAACCAATGCTTATTTCTCTACAACACTATTGCGCTAGCCTTTTAAAAATATTCCTTTATTGCATGTGTATGAGTGTTTTGCCTACATGAATGTCTATATACCGCATGTGTGCAGTGCCTACAAAGCCCAAAAAAAATGGCATCAGGTTGGAAGTTGAGTTACAGACAGTTGTTAGCCATGATGTGGGTGCTGGGAACTGAACTCAAGTCCTCTGCCAGAGCAGCAAGTGCTCTTAATCACTGAGCCATCTCTCCAGCACCGCCCCCCCCCCCAACTTCTTATGGAACATAAGCCTTCTCTGGAGTCCATGCAGTTCTGCTTCAGATTCTAAATGTAGCTTTTTCCCCACAGTCTTCTCTACAAAAAAACACATTATGTTTTCTAAGGACAGTTACTACTACGTCTGTAAGTACAAGAAAGCAGAGTAAGCAGATGGGCTAGACAGATGGGGAAAGCCTCCAAGTGAAAGGTTGTGGAGGCTGGAAGGTCCCTTAAAGAGCATTCAATCCCACCCTTCCTTCGACAGAAACGCCTAGAGATATTAATATGTTGCTCAATGTCACACAGCAAAGGGCAGCCAAACCAGAAACACTGCCCATGCTCCCTAGGACTGAGTGGGAACTCTCACTCATCTGGTGGATAGCAGCCAGCTTTTCCTTTAGAAATCCACCTTCCCCTGTGTCTGCTCAGGATTTGGATTAAACACTGTGTAATCGGCCCAAAGCTTGGGTGGGGTGGAGTTGGGTGGAGGCTTGGGGACAGATGAGGGAGGAAGGCACAGTGAGGTTTGCAAGCAGGTGTGGCTGCCGTGATGTGGCAACCTCATGTGGCCTGAAGATAAAGTCAGTCTGAAACAAAGACACCTGTGAGCCGGAGAGAAGTGGAGTTACAGGAACACCGCCCACACCTCAGCCAAACCACGCCTGGAGAAATGTCTATCCACCCCACCCATGTATCAGTCAACTCCTTCTAAACAAGATCTGCCTTTGTCTCCAGGGAATACGTTCCAAGACCCCAGTGGGGATTGGAAACCCTAGGTAGTGACAACTCTGTATAAAATGTTTTTTCTATACATAGACACCTATGACAAAGTTCTACACATATATTAAGCACAGTAGGGTATTAACAACACTAATTAATAATAAAATGGAATAATTATAATATTATACTGTATTACAATTGCCAGCCTTACTACTCCTGTGCTTTGGAGCCCTTGCTAAGTAAACCAAGCTTGCTTGATCACAAACCCTTTGATACTGCCATGGTCAATCTGACAAGAAGGCTGCAGAGCACCTAATAAGCAGATGATATGCGCAGCATGGGCACATAGACCAAAGAGATGGTTTACACAGGAAGGGCAGTGGCAGACAGACCTGGAAGAGGGTACAACTTAAAACTTTCACATCATCTCTTTATGTTCAATGTTATCAGACTTTAGAACCCAGAATGTGAAATGGCAGACAGCAGGAAATTCTCTACCTCAAGCCAGATCGGGTTGCCACCCTGTCAATTACAAGCTTATCATCTCAATGGAACATCCCTTCTGCCTCTCCCTACACCAAACACTCCTACCTACATTAAACGTCTGCTTCCTAAGGCTGTAGAGGCAGCTCAGCAGTTAAAAGAATTGTTGCTTTAGCAGAGGACTGGAGTTCAGTTCCCAGCACCTATTTCGTAGGTCACAGCTAATCTACAACAACTCCAATTCCAGGGGATTCATAGTCCCAGGTATACATGTGGCGCACAGACATACATGTAGGGAAAACACTCATACACATAAAATAAAATAAATAAATCTAAAAACAAAAAGCAAAAGCTTGCTTTCTCATATCCACTGTCCTTTGACCCGAATTGCACTAATTTTTGAAATTTCCGAGAATATCATCCTCTCCCGCATGGTCACCAGCTTCCATACTGACACTGTGGTGGGCAAAACAATGTCTCTTTCCTCAAAGATAGCTACATCTTAACCCTGAGACCATGTGAGTTTGATGCTGCCATACACACCAAGAAGGAATTAAGGCTGAAGATAAAATGGAAGTCACTGGGGTTCTGACCTTAAAATGGGGAGCTTAGCCTCGATTGCCCAACTGGGTTCGGTGTAAACACTGATGTTGAAAGTGGAAGAGAGAGGTAGAGGAGGGAGGAGAGACAGTGTGAGGATTTAATCCAACATCTCTGAAGTTAAAAGACAGAGAAAAGGCCAAGAGCCAAGGAAAGTGAGTGAATTCTAGGAGCTGGAAAACACCAGCAAGCAGGTCCTTCTGTCAGCATCTCAGATTCCACCCAGCTGAGCCTGCCCGATTGCTAATCAGAACTGTTAGAGCAAGGATTTGTGTTGTTCCAACAGTTAGGTTGTGGTCAATTGTCACAACAGCAATAGGAAACCAACAGGTGCATCAAAAGGCCCTGATGTGAGCCTGGAAGAGGCTGATTGACGGGCATCATAATCCTTCCTGTAATCATGGCTAAGCAACAGGCACATGCCTAGTTCCGACCTGGTGCTGGAACCTCGTAATGAACACCACACCCACTTTGGGCTCTCCATGCTCTCACAGTCAGCTGGAGGACAAAGCTGAATCTATAAATCTAGAAGGATACTGGATGGTACCAGAGCCCTTTATGTGGGCACAGAGGGCATGCATTCAGGGGATGTTTCATAGAGGAATCTGAAGCTTCACTCACTCTCTGGTGAGCTTAGATTTGTAACCAAAAGCACATCTCTAGCCTGAGAGGTCTCTGGATTCAGTTCCTAAAAAAAGAACGAAGAAGGACAGGAAGGGACAGGAAGGGACAGGAAGGGACAGGAAGGGACAGGAAGGCATTCCAGGCAGAGAGCATTGCATGGGCAAAGGCTCTGAAGCGTGTGGGGATCTGACACATTGTAGGCAGTGGAGTGTGCCAGTTGGAGGCTGGCATGAAAGTGGCAAGCCACAATTCCTGGGTGCCAGCGAAAAGGAGTGTGGACTTCTGCCAAAGATGCTGAGCAGCCACTGGGACTGTTAGGCAGAGAAAGGGGGACAGGCAGTGTGATGAAGGCTGCAACTTCTTAAGCTCCAACCTAGCTTCCGGTCTCATAAGTGAATGCCAAAGTCAAGAAAATCAGGCAACACACACAACCTAAAGGTAATTCACAATCAAACATGCAATGAATTGGGGAGGCTTGCATAGTGCTCATCCGTGGTGTGCTGTGCTGTGCTGTGGTGTGCTGTGCTGTGCTGTGCTCTGCTCTGCTCTGCTCTGCTGTGCCGTGACGTGACGTGACGTGCCATGGCATGCCTCAGCTCTGATTCTAGACTACTGTGTGTTATGGACTTCCATGTTTTTACTGTGTGTACAATTTCTTACTCATATAGAAATATGTTAAACTATGGAAAGCAAAGTTTTTAATATTTTCCATCACCATCCCTCAAGCATGGAAGTATCAAATATTTGGATTGGGTTGAATTAGAATGTTTGATTTTTTTAAATGCTGTTTTTTGAGCTGTTGACTTGAGGTTTATAAAAAAAATTAAATCATTACATGAACTTGATCTTGGGATTAGGACAGAATTTCTAACAACTTCTGATTGGGCCCTCAACAAACTTCTGCCATTTTGTACTATGTACTCATGATTTATTGACGGTACATGTTTGATTTGTATTCCTATTTTAGATATCTGTAAACTTGGGTCATACAAAATTTTCTCTGGTCTAAATAGGTCATACATGAGAAAGGTTAGGAGAGCCTATAATTAGAACATCAAAACAGAGAGAGAATAAAAAATGAGTATGGCAGCCCAGAAGAAAGCTCAGGGGGCTGAGCAACACTGGCCTGGGGTGGGTCAGGAAGAAACAGATGGGGGGGTAGAGCCAGTAGAGCCCCTCATGGAGATGAGGTATCACAGAGGATGGGCAGGTTGTAAGGGATGTCCAGATGTCTAGATGCAGCCAGTCTCCACCCTGGAGACATCCAGTAGACAACTATTAGCTAAGAGCTTCGTGTTGGAAGCAGGAAGTCCAGGGCGCTGATCACCCGAGGGACAGGTAGTGAAGGAGAAGAGAAGAGATCTGGGAACCAGGTCATTTCGTGGAGAAATAACAAGGTCCTATAATAAGGAGCAAGGAGATGCCCCCAAGACTGCACCCTAACTTGGAGGGATCCCAAAGATAGCCCATCTAGATAGGGATATAATGAATACCACAACCCTCAGCCCAGCTACCATGGAAACCAAAAACTGCCCCGTGTGATATAGCTTGTTAATGTCATAGGAAAAAAACTTTGAGGCTAATTCAGCTCCCTACCTGTCTCCAAAGATGACCATGGGGACTCCTGCTCACAAGGAGCGGCTCCCACCTGGTGATAGCATGAGGTCCTGAAGAACCCGACTTTAACCCTGCCTCTATTAATGACAAGGTATTTTCAAGTCCAGCCACAGCCAGCCTCCACCCCTCTTAACATCCCACTCTGGAGTTACAATTTCTTCCCTCAACCACCAAGTTCACATGTGAGGGAGCCTTTAACGGCAGGCAGCCACGTGCCCTGGAAGCAGGACAATAAAGTTGCCTCACTGCTTCCATCTCCTCTGAAGCCTTGACTCTGGGCACCCACTCCAGCCCTTCTGAATCCCTCTCCATCCTCCTGAGGCAACTGAACCTTGGGAGCCCTGGGCTCCAAATAAGAGAGAGAAGACCAAACAATGGGAGGGATTTTGGAAGAACTCTGATAGGGCAGCTTGGGATAGAGCCTCTGTCTGGCCTTATTCTTGAAGTTCACCAGAACCTGTCAAGTGGCTATGGACATAAGCAGCATACACATGCATGCATGTGTGCACATACACATAAGCACATACACACACACATACATGTGTGCACATGCACATAAGCACAAACACACACACACAAATACATGTGCGCACATACTCACACAAACACGCACATACACACACATGTGCACACACAAACACACATATACATGTGCATGCACACATAAACATACACATACATGCGGACACACACACAAGCACATACACACAAACACACATACATGTGCACATACACACGTCACTTTTGTGGGAGACACATGGGCTTCCACTGGGTCTGTGACCTATCAGTATAAAAAGGGCCCTAGCTTGGAAAAAATTCTGCTTGGATCAAGCCTTCTCAACTTCCCAGAGTGTTGGTGTTGGTAGGCACCTCCAGTTTCTGTAAAATGGGGACCATACCATATCCCTTTGTGATGATTAATATGCTCTCTCTTGCTCACTCACAATCTCTCTTTCTCTCTCCACCTAGAAAGTATCTCTGTGTTAACTTTTCAAGAGGCTTGACTGAGGGGAGCAGGCCTACCCTGAGTGTGAGCAGCACCATCCTGTGAGTGGTGAATAAAAAGGAGCCGTCAACTGGACCAGGAAGTTCCCTCTTTCTGTTTCATGACTATAGACATAACAGGGTTGCTTGTGGCTCTCCAGCCCTGCTGCCCTACAGACCATGCGCTCCCCATGAGGACAGACAGTCCCCTCAAATTGGGAACCTCAAAGGTACCCTGTCCTCCCTTTCTTCAGCTGTTTTTCCAGCTAGTTTGTCACAGCAGTGAGGGAAGCATCTGACACACCCCTCACACAGAAAGGATAAAAGAAGCGCCTAGCTGTAAGGCACCGACACGGCGCTTCATGCACAGAATGTTCAAAATAAATTATACACCAGAAGGTTTTAAGTTGCACTCCCTGGCAAGGTGAGGTGTCCAATCAGGATACAGCAGTTGCCCTGGAAACACAGAATTCTCTGCACAAAAGGGCAGTGGATGCCATGGGGACTGGGCTCACCTCTCCGCCTTCCCGTAGGCTGGTTTTACCCCTTCAGGGGTTGGAACTAATTCATAAAATCCTCTTCCTGCTTAGTGACTGCTAATCCCCTAAGGATCTCAATGGATGGAGCCTGTGACTTGGACCCATGAATCAGGGGAGCTTAACTCTTCTGTTCACAAGCTCAGTCTACGTCGCAGTCCTGATAATATGGGAGAAGATGCGGATGTGCTCCCCCTCACCCAAGGTGCTGGCCACTAATTTCTGTCAGGTTGACAGTGAAGATTACCCATCATTCCCCTCACACACAAGACTGTGAACTTGAGGCTGGAAAAATGGTTCATCAGTTAATTGTGGTAGATGCTCCTGCAGAGAATCCAAGTTCATTTCCCAGCGTCTATATTGGGCAGCTCACAAACCACCTTTGTAATGGTTAATATGCTCTAGGAGATCCTACAGCACCTTCTGGCCTCTGTAGTAACTGAACTTGTACACGTACTTATCCACACACATACATAAATAAAAATAAATCTTTTTTTAAAAAGTATGAAGTGTCTTAGAGTTTTATTGCAACATGACCATGGCAACTTATAAGAAAACCATTTTATCACAGGGCTAGCATGCATTTTCAGAGATTCAGCCCATTATCATCATGGCCAGGAACATGGCAGCATGCAGGCAGACATGGTGCTGGAGGAACAGCTCAGAGTCCTGCATGTTGCAGGCAACAGGAAGTCAACTGACTCACTAGGTGGTATCCTGAGCATAGGAAACCTCAAAACCCACCCCCACAGTGACACATTTCCTCCAACAAGGTCATATCCATCTCACAAAGCCACACCTCCTAATAGCCACTCCCTATGAGATTATGGGGGACAATTACATTCAAACTCCCACATGTTCATCTTCACGTCCTGACCCACTTGTTCAATAACCTTGAAAAACATACTGAAGAGTTCACGTACATTCTGAACCCAAAACACATCCCTTCTGTTGACCCTACCTGCTCTGTGAAGATGCTTATGTGTGCCTGTGGGTCTTGGCGGATACTGATGGGCTGAATTCTAATATCCTCAGAGTCCAGTAGTATGTGAAAGAGAAAGTACTTTGGCATCAGGACTTCCATAGGGGAGAATGTGGTCCCTGTGAAGGGCCAGATTCTGTCTGCAGCTTTGGAAATAGCTGCCAAACACATCATTAAGTGATCAAAGCAAAGACAAAACCTATTATAAATAAAAGGAAAAGCCAGTCATACTTGTTTGCTTTTGCATAAAAGTCACTGGGACGACGCACGGGAAGCTAACAGGATTGCTTGGGGGGTGACAACAGAGTGGACAATGACAGTTATAGGGGTCAGATTTTTTATTCCGTATTATTTTTGTATTGTTTTGACCATTGGTCTCTAAAAGTGGTATTATTCACTTACAATAAACAAATCAAATGTTTAAATAGCTGGAGAGGAAAACCCACTGCTTTCCTGCCGGTTCGCACAAAAGATGTAGATTCCGAGTTGCTGGAATCTGCAGTTACAGAGAAGCCAGAAAACGGAGATTTAATGTGAAGGAGCTGAACTTATTTCACACCCTTAGAACACACACAGCATAAAAGCAGGCCGAGTCTTATGTGTGCAGTTTTCCAGCAGTCACAAGGTCATGGTGTTACAAACCTCTCTCCTCTTCCACATCTTGGCCAACCTTCTCCCCTGTTTCTGTAAGTGTGGCTCTTCCACCCACTTCATATCCTGGCCTTATTTCACCAGGCATATTATCCTCACGTTTTGCCCATGTAGTAGATTATGTCGAATTTTCTTTAAGACTGAATAAAATCTTACTGTAGGTAGAAATCCACACATCTGTCAGTGGGCACTTGAAAGGATCCCACATTTTAATTGCCCCTTAATAACTACCATGAATATTGTACAAACATCTCTTCATGTCCCTGTTTTTAATTTGGGGGGCATATGCCATCAAAAAGTAGAATTGCTTCATCATATGGTAATTCTATTGCTAACGTTTCTAAGAGAATAGGTGTTGGTGCCATTGAATTACACACCAGCACTACAGAAGCAGTATTTCCAAAGTAACCACTGAAGAAGGTGCTAGGCTATGGCCATTGTATATTAGAGTTTTTCCATTTGTTTGCTTGTTTAGTGTCACACAAAGTAATGCTTTGCAATTAGTCTCATAGTAGATATGATCAACTAAGACCATAACACAGTAGAAATCTTGGCAGGTCAACAGAGACACCTGAAGGGCAGACAGGATCACAGGCAGATTGTTGCTGGCCCACAATAGGCCCAGATCTCTCTGTTAATACTTTTTCCATTGTTATAATGAAATACCCGAGGCTAGGTATTTTGTAAAGAGAGTTTACTTAGCTCCAAGTTTGGAGGTGGAAAGTCGAAATCAGGCAGCTAAATCAGTTCAGCTTCCAATGAGGGCCTTCCTGGCTGAGTCAACATTATAGTAGTGGGAACACGTGTATAAGATAAGACAAGAAGCCAGAGTGAGGGCAAGAGCAAGTAGTGATCTCCTACTAGGCCACATATCCTGAAGATTTAACTGTCCCCAGAATTGTCGCTGAGGTCTTAGTCAGCATGAACTTGGAAGGGAGGTGCACTGTCACTCAGTCATGCAACTCGCTGCTGCTGAACACTCGGTGTGGCTGCCCTGTCTTCTCACTACAAATTAACACATCATGAAGAAAATCGGAGACATGATCACCAGAGCCAACCCTGGAGCCGGCAAAAGTAGATGCCAATAGTTATGCACTAAGTGGTATCCAAGACCAGCAGTGGGAAGGAGTGATTTTTAAAATGAACTGGAGTCTGTGCTGGCCTCCCAACTCAGCTGGTCTCCATCTCAGAACTAGGAGCTGACTGAGCAAAGGATGTGCTGCTAAGAGATTTTAAGGAACTAGGCATCCAGAATTCATAGGCTAAAAAGAGGGTGTCTTAGAGTTTCTGTTGCTGTGAAGAGAATCCATGACCACAGAAACTCTTTTAAGGAAAATTTTTAATTGTGGTGGCTCACTTACAGTTCAGAGGTTCAGTCCATTATCATCATGGCAGGGAGTATGACAGCATGCAGGCAGACTTGGTACTAGCCGCATCTTGATCAGAAGGCAACAGGAAGTAGACTGAGACTGTGCCATATCTTGAGCATAGGAAACCTCAAAGCCCACCCCCAAAGGGACACACTTTCTCCAATGAGGCCATACCTACTCCAACAAAGCCACACCTCCTAACAGTGCCACTTCCTAAGAGCTTATAGGGACCTATTATATTCGAACCACCACAAGGGGCCTAAGAAATCAATGGCTGATGCCAGAACAGGAAGGGTTTGCCCTCAGATCAAAACTCTCTGGTCTGCCCCAGAGAAGGCAGAAAATAAACGTAGTCCTCAGGGGTTCCTGACCTTTTGTGCAGAGAAACCTGTGTTTCCAGGGCAACCACCACCTCCTAATCAGACTCTCTGATTGTCCAAGAAGTGCAGCTTAAAATATTCTCGTGTTTAATACCCGAACAAACCCTGTGCCGGGCTTTCAGCCAGGTGCCTTTTACATGCGCTCTCTCTTAATTCTCCCAGCCAGAATCCGCTCTGCACTTCAGGTAAACATGCTGACAAATGCCAGTGTTCAGTGACAACAGAAGACTAAGCCCCAAGGTCACACAAATTCTACACAAATCTGTCTGCCCACCATCCCCTCAAACAGTTTTCTTTCATTTGCCCAGAAGCTGGGGCTTTGTGAATGTATCCTGGAAATGTGGCCGGGACACTGTGCAGTGTGTCTCCTGGCAGCTTTATAAACCTGTTACACATATGGACATATGAGCTGCAGCCTTGAATTTGGCACCGGCCCCACTCAGGCTATTAGATCGGGGTTATAGGGAGACCCACCTCAACTGAAGCAGATTGTCAATGAAGGGCAGCAGTGGAAACTGTGTGCCGAGGTGCAGGGGGATTGAGGGTTTTATAGAGCTGAAAACAGAAATTTGGGGGTGGAAAATTCCATCTGCAGATCTATTTTCTGCATTCCCAAGGTCATAAATTCTAATAGAGGTTCTTATCGATATGTTGACTTCCAAGCCCCTTGCTGCCCCGCAGATGCTATCAGCCAACTTCCCTGTCTGGAGTGTCTCTGCTTGCCTGAGGCTATTAGGTCATTAGCCCTTCACAGGCAGACGAGCTGATGCTTTTCCTCCCTCTGGAAGGGTACAGAGTTATCCCACTGATGAAGGACTCGACTGTCTTTGATTGGACTATCTCTCCTTGTTTGTTTGTTTGCTTGTTTGGAAATGTCTTTTGAGCTTCCTATCAAGAGGGGCTGGGTTTATCCCCAGGTCTAGGGAAGGCCTCTGATTCAGGTCTGGTTCAGCCAGTGTCTCCCATGATAAGCCTGGCACTTATGCTTGGGTTAGTTAGTCATTCACATTTACCCTGTCTGCTCATGGGATCTGGCCCCATTTCACAGAGGGAGAAGGCCTCAAGTGAGGCCAACTCAGAAAACTTAGAAACAAGAGAGAGAGGCGGTAGGGGGAGGGCGTATCTTCATGACAGCCTTTGACTTCCTCCTGAATCCATCCACTCCTGGAGCTATTTTCCTGAGCCCATGAACAAATGACTTCCTTTCTCGAGGTTCAAATTATTGTGAGTTAAAGTTTTAAAAGTATTTTTATTAATCCTTTGAGAATTTAGTATAATGTCTTTAGATCATCTTCCCCCTAACTTCTCCTTCCAGATTCATTGCCACCTCCTGCACCCCCAATTTCATGGACTCTGTTTTTAATTACCCTTTGACTCCAATTTCTGCTGCCCACAAATTCCTGGGGGGAGGGAGGCAGTGTTCACTGGAGCAAGGTCATCCTACCAGGAACCACACTCTTAAAGAAGTTTTATCACATGTAAATACCCACAAATAGCTGCCTATTTAATATGTAACTGCTACTCTTGCGGAGTCCTCCACATTTAAACAAACACTACCTAAGACTCCTGTTTGTTATAATGAGGACGTCTAGACTTGTAGTCTTAGACTTTTTAGTTGCCTGTAGTTGATTAGGCTTTTAGAAATGACTTAGACGTTTATATTTATTTTATGTTGTTTGGTCTATGGCTTAGCCATATTGTTAGTTTGGTTTTTTATTTTAATTTAATTTATTTTTATTAATTTTTTTGTCATGTGGCTTGTGGCTTATTTGTGTTTTTTATATGTTTTTTGGGGCGGCTGGCTTGATTTGTTTTTTACTTCATTTTTTTATTTATTTTGATTTTTTCATTTTTTTATGGCGTTTGTTATTGGTTAAAATAATTTTTTATTTAAAGGTTGATATTTACAGCATACAGAAAGACATTCCCACATACACCTGTTACCTAGTTTTACAGATGAGCGAATTCACAGGTGGTGCATTGAATTCTGTAATCCTATATGTCCTCCTATGGAATTAAACCTGTTTCCCAGGGTATGGGAAGTGCCACACCATCAGAGAAACCCTAGCTGCCAGCACTTTCCGAACCTCAGCAGAAAGAGGCCATCTTACCCAAGGTCACATGCTGCTCCCAGGGGTGTTCAAATTTAGTAACTAACAGATCAGAATCAGGGTCCAAAGACTGAGACCTTTTACCCTAACTGGGAACAGCCCTAAAGGGGTGGGACATTTTCAGAACTCAGCTAAGGCTGCTGCTGCATGGCCCGACTTGACTTCCCTCTGCTCTGCCTTATTTCTGTTCCCTCCCTTCCACCAGGGCTGATTAAGACTAGCTCTTAATTAATGTCCCACTCGGTGAGCTGTCAGAATCCTTTCCAGGAACCCGGCTTGCAACAGGTGTAAGTCAGGACGGCAGATCCGGGACTGAGTGTGGGGCTGAGCTGCCTGGTGCTGGTTGGCATGGATGAGCCCTGGCACAGGTGATAAGGAGCCAGACCCATGAGGGGGAGCTCATTAACTGGTGTGCTACACTTGAGAAATGTGAGCTAAGGCATGACTATAGGGACCATTCAACTGTCTGGAAATTGTTAAACATGGTCGGTTTAGAAAATGATTTTTTTAAAAAATTTAATCATGACTAATCAGCAACAGGCCCAGCAGAAAAGCAGAAGGCCCCCTGCCAGCCCTAAGGGACTTTCATCTCAGAAACACAAGGCATCACTGGCAACATCCAGAATGAAGATTTGGCAAATATTTCCTCTCCAGCCAGAGCCTCTAACCTTAGGCACCTACAGAAATGGGCCTCTTTCCCCACTAAAGGCTAACACTCCAAGTCTCCTGCTTCTTTTTTTCATCCTCCTGATGACCAGGCCAATGCTGTGGAAACATGGCTGCTTTCTCCAAAACACGGGTAGAAATTGGATTTCCACTATGGCAGTGTTGGGAGGTGGGGCCTGAAGAGAGATGTTTAGTTCTAGAGGGCACCACCACCCTCTGGAAGGATTGCTGCTGTCTCTCAAGAAAAACATCTCACACTCATGGAACTGAGCACACTGATAGAACACAAACATGCTTTCTCATTCACCTCCCCTCTGGCTCTCCCATAAGACAGTCACCTCATGAGAGGCTACAGTCATGCTCTTGGACTTCCCAGC
This sequence comes from Phyllotis vaccarum, assembly GCA_033318265.1. Lineage (NCBI taxonomy): Eukaryota > Metazoa > Chordata > Mammalia > Rodentia > Cricetidae > Phyllotis > Phyllotis vaccarum. The sequence continues at coordinate 58,120,599 of JARWLC010000011.1, forward strand.
ATCTAGAACTGGTGTGGAAAAGTCATTTAAAATGTGTTTAATTCATTTATGCTGTGGAATATTTGTTTAATGGTGCAAAGATGTGTAGCATTATTTTATATTGCATTTGTTTTACTCTGTACAGCTGTGTTACTTTGCCTGTCTAAAACATCTGATTGGTCTAATAAAGAGCTCAATGGCCAATAGTGAGGCAGGGGAGAGGAATGGGCGGGGCTGGTGGGCAGAGAATTAACAGGGGGAGAAATGTAGGTTAGACTAGATGAGAACACAGGACGGGCCACAGACTCAGAGGTAAAGAAAACATAGAATAAAGGAAAAATGAAGAAGAGAAATGAGTTAATTTAAGTTAGAAAAGCTGGCCAGGCAGTGGTGGCCTACGCCTTTAATCCCAGCACTTGGGAGGCAGAGGCAGATGGATCTGTGTGAGTTCGAGGCCAGTGTTGTCTACAGAGCTAGTTCCAGAACAGCCAGGGCCACACAGAGAAACCCTGTCTCAAAAAAACTGAAAGGCTGCCTGAAAACAAGCCAAGCTAAGACCAGGTATTCATAAATAATAAGTTTCTGTGTATTTATTTGAGAGTTGGGTAGTGGGTCCCCCAAAGAGGGAAAAAAACAAACTACATAGAAGCATGAGCCAAAATAAATGGCACTTCCTTGAAAGTTCTCAATCTTTGGTATCTGAACATAAAGACAGAAAATAGACTAGCCAATGACAAGGAATAAATCACAATAAGCTATGGACATGTTGGGTTTGACAAGAAAGAGGGGACCACATCTCCAAGGAGCTGCAAGATGTGTCAATACATGCCAGGAGGAATGTGACAGTGGGTTTTGAGCGTATGGCCCAAGAGATGTCAGAAATGTACTGTGTAAGACCAGAACCTCTCTCTCCACACATACACACCAGCAGTCAGCACTGCATAGAGGATCCAAATAGCAACCACTCCCCAAGACTTTCAGTAGTGCATTCTTGGAAGTTCAGTGAAGGCCCTCCCTTCAGACAAGAGCTGACAGCAGCCAATGCTGTTATGGAACCCTCTCAGAGCAACGGGGCAGAAAGGAAGACCCAAAGTACAGAAAGTGTCTGTCTTGGTACATTCAGAATTCTATAATAAAATGCAGGCATCCCTCCATTTGCCAGGGTGGGAGGGGCCAGAATCTGAGCATGGTGTGGACTTGTATACACAATGGCATGGGCATGTGTGTGTAACCTATGCACCTCTCCCTGAGTGCTGTAAATTGCTTCTAGATGACTTATAACCCCTGACATCATACAATGGTCTGAAGCATTTATACTCTATTATTTAGAGGATGGCAGCTAGAGGAAACTGTGCATGTTCAGTACAAACAAAAACATTTTTCTGTTTTCAACCAAAAATTGGTTTGTTTGTTTTTTTTTTTTTTAAAAAAAAAAAAAAAAAAAAAAAAAGCCATGCATGTACAACTCACAGATATGGAGGACCAATGGGATGTGGTAATCTGGAGACCATTGGTGGGACCATGGGCCCAGGACACCCCTGTGAACTGGGTCAAGGCTGCAACTTCATTTTTTGCTCCTTTAGCACATCTACTATATATGGCTTTGAGCTGCCGATTCGCTAGCTACTTGAGTCACTATGGAGAAGGATGGGGAAATGGCTTGGATGGAATCCCCAGCAACCAGATTTGAGCTCAGTGTGAGGAATGACATCCCCTTACCACCAAGCTGCTCAGTGGCAGCAGTACTGAGTGTCTCAGGACCAGAGAAGGGTGGGATTTGAGAAGGTACCAAGAAGCCTCTCAGTAGCCTAGTCCTTAGACTCCCTCAGATCCAAAAATCCTAGAGCCCTAAGGAACTCACTGTCCCTCCATTAGCCTCAGCTTGCTATAAAATGGCAGCAAAAAAAAAAAAAAAAAAAAAAAAAAAAAAAAAAAAAAAAAAGATGCCCCTGTATTTTTGTTTCTGGAGGAAGGCACTGCACGAAGGAACCTGAACAGGCATTATTATTCAGAAGCCACAGTGCTAATTAGCCTGACTGTGGCTGCAACAGAAATCCACAGTGCAGCAACTGGCCTGCTAAAGGGGACAAGGCTGAAACATCTCATTCTGACAAATGGCTTTTGTTTACCCGCTACTGTCAAATGCTCCACGATGTGTGGCTAATCACCTAAAAATAACAGCACATATGTTCTCTCTGAGGAGTGTTCCTTGTTAAGACTGGCCATGGGTGCTGGGGAGTGGGGTGGGAACAGTTTGGACCCTCTTCTCGCATCCCACAGCCATGTAAGAGCTTTCCAAGGCTTCAGAACTTGTCTTCCTGCTCCCCACACAAATCCTGCCACCCAGCCCCATCAGTGCCACACACAGACCCATCTTCCCTTTTGTCTTCCTGTCCCTGAACCCCAGCCACTGTCCTGGACCATGCCTTCTCATGTGGTTCCAGGGCTGCTGTCACAGTCAGGTCCCCTTACAGTCTTTCAAACTCTCTCTCCTACAGAGGATCTTTATAACAGAGATCTACCATGTCAGTCCCCAGCTCAGAAGCCCCATGGCTCCCTGTTAAGGCTATACCAATCTCATTTTCTACAGCACATTTGGGAGAACCAGTCATGATCAGTGTTCCCAGCACCAGACTCTCAAAGTCTTATGTGCTGAAGGTAAACCCACACGTTTGTCTATGCACCTCCATGAGCCAGGTGCCCAACTCTTAATGACATTTGTCCTGATGACCAACTCCAGCCAGGACCATGACCACAGCTATACGCTCTATGTCCCCTCCTGCTGTCTCATACATAACTCCTAACAGTGACATGTAGACAAAGGCAGAATTTTTCTGTCCTGACTGCCCGGTCCCAAATAAACACATAAAAGTTTATGTTAGTTACAAAATATTCAGCCAATAGCTCAGGCTTATTATTAACTAGCAGTTAGTTTTAAATTAGCCCGTTTCAATTAATCTATGTATTGCCATGTAGCCTGTGACTTTACTGGTCGTCTGTCATCTTGCTTCTTGAGGGACTCTCTCAAATTTCTCTTGACTCTGCCCTTCCCAGGCCTCAGTTTGATTGTACCACCTAACTTTATCCTGCTTTGCTATAAAGCCAAACTGTTTTGTTATTCACCAAAAAGAGTAATACACATTCACAGCATACAGAAGTCCATCCCACAGCAGTGGCACATACACAGGAGCTTCTCCTTGTGATCTTTCCCACTGCTCAACTCAAGTTAAACCTTCCTTTTTCTCTCTCTCTACACAACTGACCCATTAATGTGTCGCCAACACATCCAGACTCTTTACACAACTGACCCGTTAACACATGGGCTCAGCTCTGTCGCCAACACATCCAGACTTTTCAGCATTTCCTGCTGCTTCCACAATTTCCTATTTCCAAAGTGAGACAAGAGGTTTCTGTCTTTGCTGGATGATCTGTTCATGAAAGAGTACCCTCAGGACCACTGTGAAGCTGCTCACTCCCCTTCTGTCTCTGCTCCATACTTTCCAGTGACTTTCATCCTGGAGCAAAGACAAAGGCTCAAAATCAGGAAGAAAATAAATAGCAAGATGCCCAGTTAAGTTTGAACTTTGAAGATATTATGTTAAGAGAAATAAGCTAAACACGGAAAGACAAATATTACATAATATCACATTTATATGAGGTGTCTGAAAATGTCAAGAAAAAAAAAAAGCAGAGTAAAATCTTAGAACGTGTTAGGGGCAAGCCCGGTATGCCTTTATTCCTAGCACTCAGGAGACAGAGTAAGGTGGATCGCAAGGCCAGTCTGGTCTAAGAGAGAGTTCCTGGGCATCCGTGCTACTCAGAGAAATCTATCTTGAAAAACAAACAAACAATTACCAGGGCTCAGTGGGTAGGAGGACCGAGGATGTGAGGGTAATAATGGTGTATATCATTACTAACAATATGGTGTATATTTCAAAGTTGCTGAGTCTATTTTCAAATGCTCCCCACAAAAAGAGGATGGTGGGCGGCACATATGCATGGACCACTAGAATCTCTGGAGAGTAACTGACACTAGCTAGAAAACCACTATTCCTTGGGTTACAGTAAACAACAACAACAAAAGGCATCTGTAGATGGCAGAATAAAAAAGACCAGAGGCCATCCGCAGGGCTCAGCCTTCGGCAGGGAGTCTCTGCTCCCAAAAGGAAGTGAGGGCAACTACAAATGCTTGTAACCTCCTCTTAGACAAATAAAGAACTCAAAACACACACACACACATACATACACACTCTCACACAGACTCACACACATACACACACTCACACACATAAACACACACATACACACACTCACACACATAAACACACACATACACAAATACACACACACATACACACTCACTCACACACATACTCACACACACATACATACACATAAAAAAACTCACACACATACACACACACTCACACACATACACAAATACACACACTCATACACATACACACTCACTCACATACACATACACACTCACTCACACACACATACACACACAGATACACACACATACTCACATACACATACACACACATACACAAACTCACACACATGCACACACATGCACACACATACACACACTCACACACATACACACATACACACACTCACACACATACACATACACACACTGTACCTTTAATAATAGGGACAGAGACCATTCCAAGTACAAAGTTGTGAACTTTTCCACATTCCTACCACAAACCAGGTCCAAAGGCCTATGAGTCACATGGTCGGGTTTATCACAGCAATAGTCTCATACTAATCCTCTGTATTTGTGCCTTGTTCTTGTGACAGAGTACCTGATGGAAGCAACTTCAGGAAGGAAGCGTTAGTTCGGGGTCACAGTTTGAGGGTGCGCAGTCCGTCATGGTTACAAGAGCATGAAGTAGCTGGTCATATCCTATACATATCCAGGAAACAGAGAGACATGAATGGCAGGCTCAGACCACTTTCTCTTTTTATGGAGTCTTAGGTCCCAGCTGATGGGATAGTGCTGCCCATATTTAAGGAGGTCCTCACAACTCAACTCACACACACATGGCCAGAGGCTTGTCTTCTAAGAGAGTCTAGATCTCGTCAAGTTGACAATGGATACTAACCATCACAGATACAAGGAATTTCCACTAACAATGAAGGGAGCATGAGCATCCACTCTTGAAGTCATAGTTCAAGCAACATGACAAGAATAAGAAACTGAATGGATGCAGGTAGAATAAGAAGTACAATTATCCTTTTTGCAGGTGATATGATCCTGCATATAAGACCCCACTTACACCACCAGAAAACTCTCAGAACTCAAACACTTTCAGCAAAATATTGGGATATGAAGTCAACATGTAAACATCAACCCGACGGCATGTAGTGTGCCTATAGACATACAGCAAACACGCTGGAAAAAAACTTAGTCAAACAACCCAGTCACAACAGCTTCAAAAACACCTAGGAATAAAAATAACCAAAGAGCTGGGTATGAGGTCAAAGGCCTTTCCCTGGCACTCAAGTGGGATCTGGGTGGGTTCATGACCAGCCTGCTGTACATAGTGGGTTCCAGCACAGCCAGAGCTACACAATGAAACCAAAAAAAAAAAAAAAAAAAAAAAAAAGAGGGGCAAAGGAAATCAACAATAAAACGTTTAACTACTGAATAAAGTTAATGGTGCACCAGAATACAGAAAGAACGTCCATGTTCATGGACGGCCAGAATTAATATAGGAAAATGTCTACGTTGCCTAAAGTGATCTAGAGAAAAAATACAATCCCCATCAAAATTCCAGTGCCGGTCCTCACAGAAGTAGAAAATAGAATCTTAAATCCTTATGTCAGCACAAAACAGTCCAGATAGTCAAAATAATCTTGATTTTAAAAAAACAAAAACAGACGTGCAGATCAACAGAGTAGAGTAGTGCACCCGGAGAATTAAACACACATGCTACAGGCACCTGAGCTTTTCTTGCAGAGACATATTTTGAAGAACAGATGGCCTCTTCGGTAAATAATTCTGCCAAAACTGGACATCTAGTGTAGAAGAAAGAAGCTAGGTCTCCACCTATCACTGTTTACAGAAACCAACATGGCACAAAGACATTAACCTAAGACCTGAAACCCTGAGAACTGTTAGAGGGAAACGTAGGGATAATACCTCAAGATGGAAGGGTAGGCAAGGACTTTCTGAAGAGGACTGCAGTGGCTCGGGATGGAATGCCATGAGCTGGAAAATGGGATTACATGAAATTAAAAAGATTTTACACGACAATAGAACAGTTAATTGAACTAAGAGATAGCCCAGGGGAAGATGCCTCAGGGGGCAAAGGTGCTTGCTTCAGAAGCCTGGTGACCTGACTTTGATGCCTGTAGTAAGAGGTTTCTGGCCCGGACTTTCAAGCCCAGCCTCAAGGTTGGGACCCGCAGACCCGCAGTCCCACAGTCACACAGAGATACACAGATGCTTTCATTAATTTATTGAACTCATAGGCGGGACAATTATTTACAGTGTAACATCATCAATCCACTACAGATACCTGGTATTTTGATATAAAGGTAGTAGAAGAAACCAACTCCACACTGTGGTACACACACTCACACACAGATTATGCACACACACAATAAAAGGGAGAATGGAGGCTTACAGAACCAGAGGAAAAATTCTTGCTAGCTAATATATCCAACAGATTATTAATATACGGAATATATAATAGACTTTTAAAATCCTAAATATCAAAAAGATATTTCAATCAATAAGTAAACCAATGAACTGAACAGACAGTTCTCCAAACATGAACTACAAATGACAGTGGAGCATATGGAAAAAATGCTCAGCGTCCTTAGTCATCAGAGAAATGCAAATTAATACTTGTGAACACTCAAGACTCAGAATATCCGTCATGAAAAAGCAAATGGCAATACATGGTGATGAGGATGGAGAGAAAGAGGGACCTCTGTACCCTGCTGATTCAATTTGGGGACTCAGTTCCTCAAAGGACCGCAATAGAATGCCTGTATGATCCGGTTACACCATTGCTAGAAGCACATGGTAAAACCAAGCTACTCTCTCAGAGTGGGTAGGAAACAGACAGATGACAGGCTCACTGGTGGCCAGTGTACCCTTCAAAGGCCCTGACTACTATAGATTCCACCACCACCTCCCAACAGCATTGTGAGCTGGGGACCAAGTGTTCAGCACATGACACTTAGGAGGGAAACTGTGACAACATTCACTTGCCCATGTTGACGCCTCTCCATAGTGCTGAAGACAATGGGTGCAGCAGCCACATTTCCTGAGGAAAAATAAAGGAGATAGCAGTACAGTGTCCATCAGGGCCAGGAGACAACACATTTGAAATAGTATCTTCAGAAAATCCAAAGGCTCTCTTTATTCTATATTCTAGCAATTTTCCTTCTGCATGCTAACTTCTTCACAGGAGCACAGAGTCACATCCTCCTTCTTACCCTCGGCGTCTAGTCTAGCTGTCACATGGTAGACTCTTAGTGTGTGAGTGAATATATGAGTGAGTGAAGAAACAAGTAGCATAGGAAGCAAACAGAAATCAGTGTCTAAGTTCCCCTGCAGGGGGGCCAGTTTGAGTCTATTGTCTCTCAAGGTAAAGAGAGTTGATGCTTAGGGCCCTCGAGAGGCGGGTAAAGGCACTTGCTGTACAAATTTGGCAACCTGTGTCAGTCTCTAAAATTCATGCAAAGGTGGAAGGAGAGACCAACTCCACAAAGGTGTCCTCTTACCACCATGCCTTCATATAGCATACATGCTCCCACACATATCATGCAAATGTATACAACAACAATAATGATAATCTTTTAAATCCAAGAGTTGTTCAGCTCTGCTGGGTAAAGAATAATGAATGTAAAGCAGGAAAGTAGGACAGTCCCTATCCTCTAGTACATGTTCTGCAAAGGATGTCACCCTGTGGTCCTCAACAGCCCTGAGAGGCAGCTGTTACTACTGTATTACACATTCCTAGCCCAGAAGAGCAAGCAGAAGTCCAAGAGGACCAGAGTGACTTCTGAAGGACAATGTGAGAAACTACCCAGACCCAAAGGCCAGCACAAACATTGTATTCTGACCTGCCTATTCCAAGGAGATCTATGGGGGAGTTTTATTTTCTGGATTCATTTCCATAATGCTATTCTACATAGCCCTCAAAGGAACCAACCAGTCAGTAATGTGAGTCCCTGTCCCATGGTGGAGAGGTTCTTAGTCCGTTGAGAAGCTGGCTTTCTAAAATATAGAGTAAGGAAAGATGCTAGATTTGTATCAAAGGTTCTGAGGATCAAACCTGTAAATACCAGTTAATACAGGGCAGAGACTCTGCCTGAGCTCCAGTTGCTCTGAACCTCTCTTCTGTGCAGCCATCTTGGAGGCCAGGCCTGCTAGTCCTCCTGAATTCACATGGTTTCTTCTCTGTCTCTTAAAACTATTTCTTTGTCCATACCAGTTCTGCAGGCAGCCCTCCAAAAGCACCTACTCTGAAGCATTGCATTTGTCTAAAAAAAAAAATGTTATATGAATGTCATTCTGTACTAATGAGTCTACCCCACTTGGTCCCAGCTGGAACAGCTAATGTCTGCTGATTAATTAGTACAGAGCTCTCTGGGAGGCAGGAAGGGAATAGGGAGAGTATAGACAGAAATGAAGAGATGAGCATTTGTAGGTTATAATAGTTCCCTTTGCCCACCAGCAATCCAGACCCCCCTTACTTCTCCCACCCCTGCACCCCATCCATCCTCAAGCCCACAGCTCCTTATGAAGAAGACACTTGAAAAACCACCCTCCTTCAGTCAGTCACTGTCCACAGTCCAAGTGAGACACTTAGCTGTTGCCCCAAAGTGCAGAGGGATGGTCCAGAGGAAAGCACAGGACAGACACAGATAGATCTGGGTCCCAGCTCTTCCCAGTTCTGTCCAAGGCAAATCTCTGGTGTCCCCTAGGCCTCGTTCTCCCTGCCTATAAAACAGGAACAAGCCAAGGTATGCAGCACTCACCTGTAATCCCAGTCCTTTGGAGATCCAGGCCAGTTTGAGCCACTTAGTGAGATCTTATCTAAAAACAATAAATAAATTCAAATCTTTTTTTTCCCAAAGGAGCAAAATTTTACTCCAGCACAAAAAGTTGGAATTCTCAGGAATAACAAATATGGCTTCCAATCCTAGACCTTCCACTACTGAGTTATGTGGCATCATTGCAAAGCAACGCACAATGGGGTTGCAGAGGAGCCTGAACACAGTAGGGCAGCTACAGCTTAGGGCTTAGCCAAGCTCCCAGTATGATCAGTATGTAGGAACTACTGTTACTGTACCCAGAAATGATCAACTGATTAAGCAAAGAATATAACTCCACTCACTTGGGTCCGTAAAAGGTACAAATGGAGTAGTCCAGGAAATGGCCCTATTGAAATGTCCTCACTACTGTCCCTGTTCAAGGGTTAACCAAGGCTAGCAGTGGGGGCTTTGTTGGTCTCAGGTCATACAGTGAACAGCTGGGCTGGCAGTTGAATACGGAAAACACCTGCCTCAAAACACGGACACTTTCCTCCCTGCTGAAGTTCCTACACATCAAAAATTTAAACTTGATCGGCTGCGGCACTGAGCCTGCAGGCATCTCATCCTGTATGACTGTGAAGCTCCTGTGCCATCACTTTTAAAGGCTTGTCACAATCCTCTTCCTACTGACCCACAGAGCAAAGAGGACTAAGTGAGGGGTCTGCAAACAGGGCCACCGTGAGCCCATGTGAGCAGCAGTTAGCTCATTCTGGAACGTGGGTGGTTTAGTTTAATACTCCACACTCATTCGTTCAATATTCAGTGAGTCTAAAGCTTTGTGTTCTGAGATAACAGGAGGACACTCAGGTAACATTCCTACTTTCCTGTCTCTGGGGTAAAACAAACAATAAGCAGGTAAGCAGTCCAACTGTTAGAAATGCAAGTTGGGGGGGGGGCTGGTCAATGAGGCTCCTTTACAGTGTAAGGTAGCACTCTTTGGCCAGGTGACATTGGAAGCTGAGATGCAAACAAGTAAGGGGATGCATGAGGGTATTCAAGAGAAAGCATTCTAGACAAGAAAACAGTGTGTTCAAAGGCCCTGTCTTGTCTGTGTAAGCTGCTATAACAAAACACCATCAATTCAGTTCATTGACTTCATCTATTATGTGCTATGTTATCTTATGGCGTCTTAGGGTTTCTATTGCTGTGAAGAGACATCATAACCATGGCAATTCATATAAAGGAAAACATTTTATTGTGGTGACTCGCTGTAGTGGATTTATGATGTTCCATTGTAAATAATTGTCCTGCCTATGAGTTTAATAAAAAGTGCTGATTAGCCAAAGACAGACAGGAAATGTGGATGGGGCTACCAGACCAAGAAAACTCTGGGAACAGGAAGAACAGAGCAGAAATGCCACAGGGACTCCAGAGTTGCCAGACAAGCCAGAAGATTCAGAGGACAACTATATAGCTCTGATAAAAGGTACCGAGCTGCATAGCTGAACAGGATAAGAGTCATGGGTTAGATTAAAGGTAAAGAGTTAGCAAATTATACGCCTGGGCCCTAGGCTGATCAGTCTAAAATTAACGTAAGCATCTGTGTGTCTCTGCGGGTCTGTGGGTCTGTGTGTCTAAACCTTGAGGTTAGGCCTGAAAGTCCAGGCCAGAAACCTCTTACTACAACTCGCTTACAGTTCAAAGGTTTAATCCCTTATTCTAATGGTGGGACATGGTACTGGAACTGAGAGACCTATATCTTGATATACAGGCAACAGGAAATGAACTGAGTGTCCAACTAAGTGAAGCTTGAGCAAAGGAGACCTCAAAGCTCACCTCCACAATGACACACTTCCTCAAAGAAGGCCACACCTACTCTAACAAAGCCACACCTCCTAATAGTGCCACTCCCTTGGAGTCCATTTTCTTTCAAACCACCACATACAGGTTAGGTAATTTATAAAGAAAAAGTTAATTTCTTCAGTTCTAGAGCCCAGGCTTTCCCATAACACCATCACCATCATACAGGAAGATATAAGGACAAAAGAGTATGGGAGGGTGGGGGGATGAGAGGGAAGGACGGAGACTAAATTCACCCTTTTATCAAGGATCCTCCTCCTGAAGCAAAAGCATTAAACTATGGAAGATGGTATAGCCCTTCTAACTAGCCCCCTTTGGATGTCCCATCTCCCACGACTACTGTCCTGGGGTGGAGGGAGTGACTTTCAGCACACAAACAAGAAGATACTTTCAAGTACACACTTGCGAACAAAATGTATTGTTGACATGAATTATATTAATGAGGACCTTATAACCTTTGCCTGCTGAAGGCACCACCCTCTAACACTATCACCTTGGAGACCAGTGTTTAGCATGTAGCTCCAAACTAGGGGGATGTTGTAAATCTCAGGCTGTATCAGATCTTGAGGCTGTAATATCCTCAGGTTGTTCAAGAAATAACAAAAGGGGCTGAAGAAATGGCTCAGACGTTAAGAACAATGGCTGCTCTTCCAGAGTAATCAAACCTGGCACCACATGCCGGCTAACAACTGTCTATAACTCTAGTTCCATGAGATCCCATGCCTTCTTCTGTCACCTGAATAGACACAGACATACATGCAGGCAAAATAGCCATGTATATTAAATAAAAATAAATAAATCTTTTTCTAATTTTTAAAAGAGAAGTAGCAAAGAGACCAACAGACTGGGGTAAGGGAAGAGAGATATGGAGAAGGAAGGCAGGGGGAGAGCAGATGATGCAGAATTTATATTGTTCAATTGGGAGCATTTAGTTTATTATTTACTTGATTTTATTATTTGCATTTCCTCACCCAACGATTTCCTGTCTCCGACTAGAGAACACCCAGACTCACTGGTACGGTATTCAAAGCCTTTGAGAATGGCTTCACTCACACTGACCCTAAGTAGATATTAGGTGTGTTCCTGCTGGGTGCTAGATTCGCTGGGGAAATCAAAGTGTTCAAAAGTCCCTCATCTTTGCACATCTGTTATCTCACCAGGACAAACATGAACCAGGTAATTGTAGAAGCTGGAGAGATGGCTCAGAGCTTAAGATCACTAACTGCTCTTCCATAGGACCTGGGTTCGATTCCCAATGCCCATGTGGTAGCTCACAAGACTGGAACTTCAGTTCCAGGGGATCTGCTCATGTCATCTGGCCTGCTTGGGCATCGGGTATATACATGGTGCCCAAATGCAGGCAAAACACTCATACACATAAAATAAAAATAAATAAATCTAAGAAGAAAAAAGTATGGTCAACCTCCACATCTGCAGGCTCCCCATTCAGAAAAGAATCTATTGTGTCTGTACTGAGCATGTAGAGCTCCTTTTTGTGCTTGGCATTATCCTCTGAAGCATGTAGTACAAGTTCTTACATGGCATTTATACTGTGTTAAACATTGTAAATCATCTAGAGGTGAGTCCAAGAAATAAAGCTTAGCAGGACCACAGCTCAGCAGTAGAGCCCTTGCCTGAAGCCTTGGATTTGATCCCCAGCACCACAAAAATAAAGTAAAAGTATGAAAGGGCCATAGGCATCTTCCCTTGGTATTGGCAGGACATTCAGGAAACAACCCTATGTGGATACCAAGGGCCAACCATTGTTATCATGCGGTCATTGCTGGGGTCACAATCATGGTAAATAGTAGTCCCAACCACTCTGGAATAGAGGTGAGTCATGAAGACCCTGAAGGGTGGGCATGGGAGCTGAATCCCAAGAAAGATCCCGGGAAGAGGTGGACAATGACCCACCTTAGAGACAGCAAGAGAGAGATGGGAACTTGGCTCATGTTACCATCTAAGCCACATCAGCAGTCAGGACTCGACACTCGGGCCTTTGCCAGGCTTGACTGCCAGGGCAGCAGCTCCTGACTTTTCATTTGACCATTATGCCCCAGCCTGCTCCCAGGTGGGCATCTAAGCAGAGCCAGCAAGGGCTCTAAGCAAACAGGCAGCACCTGGTTGGCTGCACACTGAGTAAACAGGACTCTGTCCTGCACCTGCAGCCCACAGCTGCACAGGGATAAATATTTGCCTACAGATCTGTCTTGTCTAATGAGTGTTTGAGTATCTGCCAGGCAGGTCTGGCTCAGGGGAGCTGGCATGAAGGGGCAGTCCTGGGGGAACCCAGTACCTCACTAGTCCCCCTGGTTCAGGTTGAGGGCTTGGAGAACCATAGCACAGGGACCATGGACAGGGTACCTTCAAAGGCTTTTCAGTACTTAAGTGGGGTGGGAAGCCTTATGTCAGCCAGCCCATGTACAAAGAATGATTCCGAGAAAGACAGAGAAGTAACCAGCAGTGCCCTCTACCCTTCCTCACCCATTCTCCTCCTCTTCCTCCTCCTCTTCCTCCTCCTCCTTCTAAAAGCAGTAAGTACAGGCTAGGAATAAATTAATTCTGTATCACTTGGTTACAGATAATTGTCACAGCCCCCTTGAGCCTTTTGAATTTTTTCACTTCGTGTATTATTAATATTAGGTTTCAAATGAATGTGTAGGTAATATATATATATATATATATATATATATATATATATATGCTCATACAATTTAAAAAATCAAATTGTAAAGATTTTTAAGATTTCTTTTCATTTTTTAATGCGGGGGAGGGGTGCATGCATGAGTGAGTACAGGAGCCGGCAGAGTCCAGAAGGCAGCTTCACATCCCCTGGAATTGAATTTATAGGTGCCGGGGCCTGGGTTGTCTGCAAGAGAAGCCCTTTCTCTTCACCAGTGGGCCCTCCCTTCAGCCAGGAAGACTAATTAGTTGAAAATTAAAGTCCCCTGGCTCCCTATCCTACTTCCCAACTTCATCTTAACTTTGGCAAAATTTAATTTCCGTCTCCACATTAATAGCATCACATACCTTCTTTTTAGCAGATGGAATTGCTTTTGTGGTTTGGATGTCCTGGGATTGATAAAGACAGTTCCATTTCACTGGGTAATTGGAACCAGTATTTTTGCTAATACAAATACTTCCCCTACCCATTTACATCTACTTACGTCTCTGCAGATTCATCAGAGTTTATTTGTAGAGTAAGGTCTAAGTAAAAGGCTACATGTGTCCTGCACTTGAATAGTCACCAAGTAACACTCTGAAAAGCTTAGGCTACATTACTTCTCCTATTTCCAGCAGCCACGAACATTTCCCCAGTCCCAGAAATCCTTACTGCACTCATTGGTACCACCATCTGTTTTTCTTGGAGTCTTAGTGACATTAAATATCCGTTAGTGCATCATCTGTACATAGTATTTCTGCAGCTTATTCATCACACTCCCCACATTTTTGGTTTTTGTTTTGTTTTTTGTAGAAAAAAAGATCCTTCAATTTTAGCAATATTCCAGTAGCAACTCAGGTTTTGGTGGGTGTTGTATTCAGTTCCCCAGGTGAGTTTCAAAGAATGTCTGGGCTCTGACAGGGTTAAAAGCAATGCAGAGCTCCTGTGTGGGGCATTCCTGGTGGATAGGCCTTCCTACTATCATCAAAAACAGCACAAAACAAAAAATCAGAGATTCCCGTCCCTTGATGAGAAAATGACAGTAGAATGTATAAGTCAGGTTCAACTGTCAGAAAAGTCGGTCAAAATTGGTAATAACAACAGGAAAAGCAAAAAAGGGAAGTTTCCTGGTGTAGGCTTTGGGCACAGCTGAGCCAGGCACTCCAACACGGTCACCAGACCTCTCTGTCTGCTGGCATCTCCTCCACTATTGCCTCTGTCTCTAATCTAGATGTGCTAGAACAGCCCCAGAAGCTAGAGACCCATATCAACGACCTGGGAAGTGGCGACAAAGATACTGGATGATAGTCTGGGTCACGTGTCCATCACAAATCTAATCAAGGCGAGTTGGCTAACAAATTATGCAAATTAGTCAGGACTGGAGCTGAGAGATGAAGGCAAGTCTTGCATGAAGGGAAGATTCAATGGCCCTCACCAAAAGAAAAATCCCAGCTCCAGATGTCAGTTCTAGACTCTGCGGCCCCAGACAAATCATCTCTCTTGGGACCCAAAGTTCTCCATCTGTAAAGTTCAACTTACCCTCTGAAAATAGAAGAATGCTTTATAGTTCAATAAATAATAGAAGGAACCTAATACAGAACAAATAAAAAGCTCTATTGTGTTTGAAATGTTATCTTATTTGCTTAACCTAGTATTAACCATAAGGACCAGACGTGCTGTAATACAAGCACCAACATTGTTGTCTTAACAAACCAAGACTGGCTTCTGGCTCCTCACCTCCTCCTCAGTATTCTTGGGGGCTCTCCCCATCTCCCCAACCAGTTACCTGAGACCCACCCTCCCACCATCTGTTTTTATTCTACCATAGTAAAGACTTATCCTCCATGGAAGGGAAGAAGGAACACTCACTGCTGCCCACACCTCAGCTGGACCTCAGCATCTGTCACATGCCTCTATTCACATGCCAGGGACTCTGGACAATGTAGTCCCCTGGTGAAGGAAAATGACCTTTGCCAGAAAGCCTGTAACACCGACTTCTTATAGCTTGTGCCAGTCAGCTTTCAGAAGCTGTGACTAAATCCATGTGATAATCAGTTTTGAAGGCCAACTTGGTCCTGTTGCTTTGAGATCATGGCGGGGATACATGGGAAGGGAGGCTGGTTCACTTAATAGAATCCATTCATCAAAGAGAGGAGGAGAGACCAGAACCCCAATACCTTTAAAGAGTACATCAGTAGCCTAAATCCCTCTTAGCAGGACCCATCTACCACTTCCTGGTAGCACCAAAGACTGGAAGCCAAGTCTTAGGTACGTGGGCATTGAGAGGATATTTAAAATCTAAACCATAATATGAGTCAACTACAGAGTAAAAGGAAATGTTCTAATGAATAAAAAGAATAAGAAATCAGCTGTGGATGACAAATGTGTTGTACTGCATCACACTGCAACCCAGAGCCAATGTTTTTTTAGGCTGCAAAATTTTCAAGTATTTTTAGCATGCAAATATTTCTAAAACTTTCAGTTTGCCAACAAATAGAAATTAGGAATGCTGAGAGCCACACACCTTTAACCCAACACTTGGGAGACAGAGGCAGATGGATCTCTGAGTTGGAATCCAACCTGGTCTGCCGAGAGAGCTCCAGGATAGCCAAGGATACACAGAGAAACCTTGTCTCAAAAAAGAAAAGAATGCTAAGAATATCCAAAAGCTAGATTTGCTAGCAATTTCCGAATTCTCTTTAATTATGCATATATAACAGGAAAAACTTTAGTGAGAGGAAACGGTGTTGGCCATGGCAAAATGTTCAACATCAGCACACAGCATGTTCAAAGGTCCTTGATATACACCCTGTTATCACTATTGCTATAACAGACTCTTAGACATAGTTAACTGTGATGTTTAGGAGCTTGTTGGGGGTTCTGGCAGGACAGCACAGCCCCTCAAATAGACAACCAGGCCTCCTCTATTCAGGGAAGGTCTTTCTCTTCAATTGAGCACTGGGCTTCAGGAAACACCTACCTAGCCAGCCACATCAGCTGAATCAATGCTGGTAATCAATGAGGTGACAGATGTCAAAACCAGTGCACCCTCACACCCACTGGATGATTTTAATCTTGATTATTAACTTTCTTAGGCTGAAAGCCTTCTATGAGATTAATAATTCCCACTTCTGGGTATGTCTGTGAGGGGGGTTCCAGAGACAGTCAGATAATGAGGACTGACTGATACCTAATGAGTGATTGGGGGCATTAATAAATCTGAGATTGGGAAGTGGTAGAATTATGGGAGGTTGGGTCTGGCTGGAGGGAGTGGATCATTGGAAGTATGCATTTGAAGGGTACGTTTTGGGTTCTCCCTACCTCTTTCTCTCTGTCTCTCTCTGTCTCTCTCTGTCTCCCTCTTTCTCTCTGTCTCTTTCTGTCTCTGTCTCTCACTTTCTGTCTCTCTCTCTCTCTCTCTCTCTCTCTCTCCTTCCTGCAGCCATGAGGACAACACTTTCATCCATGTTCCTTCAAAAGGTACTGAAAACTCTGAAATCATGTGTCAGAATAAATCCTTTCCCCTTTAAATTATTTCAAGCATCTGCCATAGCAACAGAGAACCTGACACACATCCGTCATAGCAACAGAGAGCCTGACATGCATCTGTCATAACAACAGAGAGCCTGACATGCATCCATCATAACAACAGAAAACCTAACATGCATCTGTCATAACAACAAATAGCCCAACACATATCTGGCTCAGAGTGTAGGGATCCCGATACACCATCAATTGACCCGGGACATGCGTGAGACAGCACCTCATGGAGCCCGATCCAGGAAACAAAATAGGACAGGAAGAGATTGGAATCCTACGATCCCCTTCAGGGCCATGATCCTGGTGACCAAGGGACCCACTAGTAGAGAATGCTGGCTCCACCCAGAGGGCAAAGCATTTAACACAGGGTCCTCTGGGGGACATTCCTAAACCATCCACTGCAACTTGTCATGAATGCAACATACTGCATTTCGTCCAGCTTTGGTCACCTCATCTATAACAGACAATGTTTGGCAAATTCAAGGACTTGACCAGAAATTAGTCCAAAGTGAGAACTATTGCAGAGATAGTTGATTGGTTGATAGCTAATAATTTAGTAACCAGTGAAGGGCATGAAATGAACTACATCGCTATCTGATATTATAAATCAAAATGACCAAATAAGGCCAACTGTGTCTCACATTATAAACTAATATGTAAAAACCAGGAATCTATAGACATGTTTCACTTACAAAAAACAAAAGCAAGCAAACAAACAAACCTCATTTCTGATGTCTCTTTAAAAAGAAAATCTTTGAAAGTAAAAAGTAGGAGAAATCTTTATTGTGGTCAACTGGTTACCACCATAATAGGAAAGGCTCTGATGGGCAGCAAGTTCACTCATCCTTCGTACCAAAGTAGAATCAAAAAGTAACCAGGGCCCTGACTGCAGTATGAGGCAGTAGACTGGCCATTCAAGGTCATTCCTGAAAAAGCATTTGTCCAGTTATGGTATGTGTACTGTTTCCTGTCATGTAATTCTCGAAGTATGAATGTAGGCAGTCCATACAGGCTGTTGTTGATTCCTAGGAGGTGGGTGTGAGTACTGTGTATGGAATTTCCAGACAGGTGATCCCAGCCATGCAGCTCAAGGGCGGTCCAGGCTCTTATTGTTCAGACCTGAACAGAGGCAGGATGCAGAGGGGCTGCAGCCCTGTGGTGAGTGTCCGCTTTCTGTGCTCCATAGCTCTGGGTTTGGCTGGAGGCAAGGTTTTTCCTTTGGAGATTGCTGGACTAAGCTTGTAAAAATCTCCCCATGGCAACTTCTTCCCTTCTCCTAGTCTCTAGATAGTGGCCTTCCCTCCATGTTTGTGATTATACGTTAGGGCAAAGATTTCTTAATTACAACTCTAAAAGAATGATTAATGAGAGAAAAAATTGATAAGCTGTGCTTGACCAAAATTAAGGATTCTGCTGCATGGAAAAACACTGGTAAAGGATTTTCAAAAGCCACCGGTTTAAGTAAAATTAGTGCAGGAAAGTTCTCTAAGTTTCCGTAGTATGGAAATGAGCAGACTGTATGTGCATTTTACTAGTTTAAAATAGACATGTATTTGATCATTTCTTCTAAGGAAAGAGATACTTTCACCATCAAACCCTCTCTGGGTATGGGGTTTTGAAGGGCCATATAATCACATACTAATACAAATCATTGCATTGCACTAAAACACAATGCTTGCTTAAATTTTTAATGTGAACAAAAAAAAACAATATTAAGTTTGAATAAAAACAGCCACAGGTTTGAGAGAACATCTGTAAAACACACACACTGATTTTTAATATGTATATATCGCAGAAATTAACATATAATGAACCTCTCAGACACAGAAAGACTGCAGGTTTATGATCCCACTTATATGAAATGTCCAAAAGAGGCCAACCCACATGTAGACAGAAGCAATTGCTAGGAATAGAGAGACAGTCATGGGAAGATGAAAGGTAGTTACGAAAGAGGGTGAGGTGACAGCCGCCCAACTGATGGATTCTTTTTCTGTGATGACTGAAGAATTAAAAGGCAGAAAATGAGCTCAGAGTGAAGCAAAAGCTAAGTTTATTGGCAAGTGCTGTAGACTCCTTCAACAGGGGCGGGGCTCTCAGAGCTGGGGGTACGGTGGAAGGAACTTGGGGGGAGTTAATGCCTGTTCAGAGCTCCCTCCCATGAGCCTACCCCTCTATTCCAGTAGGCTTTTAGAAGCTGATCGATTTATTGCCCCTGCCCACTCCCATCCCCACCTCAACTCTGTCCATAATCACAAACTTTAACCTCTGATTGGATTCTTAATTCACTGATCCAGTCAAACCTTGGAACTAATTGATATGGTGTTTTCCTCTAGGAAAAAGGAACTGTGGGTGTTTATGCAGCTCAGACAGAAAGAGATCCTGGCACTGAGGAGCCCAGGCATCCTGAGCGCTGCAGCAAACTGGAAAGTATTCAGGCAGTCGGGAGCCATTGAACACCCCAGGCCACAGTATGCCAGACAGCAGCTTACAGCCCTGCTTCAGGGAAAGGCTTCCCAATATTAACAGCTCTGCTCTGGTAGAGGAGAGGCCTCCCCAGCAAAGTTGTTACAGGCCTGCTCCGGGGAAGGCTTCCTCCAGAGTGTTACCCATCTGGGCTTTCCATCCAGGGTCCAGGGAGTGTAACAACTCGGCCCAGCCAGGGTAGTTCCCTGGGTGGCCAGAGTGTTCCAGCTTTGCTGCCTCCGCTGATCTCTGTCTAGGCTCTATCGCTGCTGCTTCTGCGAAGGAAAAAGGGTCACCCAAACTTCATTCAAGGGATTTATTAGGAGGGAAGGGTCCAGGAGAAGGTGGCTGCCTGAGCCTGGGGTGGGAGAAGCCAGCAGGGGTAGGGTTTATATAGAGCTTTCTGGGAGACTTCCAGGGTGGGGCTTGAGCAGATTTTTTTTATTTACCCTGATTTGCTTTTTGGTTTCAGGGCCAAAATGTTGCTTTCACTGGCTCTTTTGGGCTTTGAGGCTCTAATTTCAGGGCCTGGGCACATTTCTTTCACTGGCTCTGATTCTAGGGCCAAAGTGTGTTTCTTTGGTTCTGGTTTCAGAGTCAGGGCACATTTCTTTTTGGTTCTGGGTTCAGGGATAAAGTATTTCTTTCACTGGCTCAGGTCTTAAATCCAGGGTGGGTTTATTTTCACTGACTCAGAGCCAGGGTGGGTTTCTTTAGCTGGCCACTTTTCCCTACGGGACCTTTGCCTACAGAAAAGCCAAGTATCAGTTGATAGGCTGGCTTGGAGCCTTATAGTCGGTGTTAGGTGTCCATCACTTTATGGGGTTACAACCTTTCCTTGGTCTGGTGTATCCAACAAGTTCTTGCTCTGCTTTTCCTGATATAATCTTAATGCACCCATGTGCCCTCACAGTTTCAGCTCACTCCAATAAACTTACAGAGTGGCTCCCTTGTGTTCCCGGGAATAAGCCATTTCTCGTGTGTGCTGGATGGGGCTATCTGACCCATGGTGCCATTTCTGAGTCCACCTAGGGCTACAGCCATCCTTCTCCCTAAAGATGGAGTCAAAGCTGCTTGTAAAATGGATAAAATGGAGTCTTCGAAGACAGCAATAAGCGGCCTGGAAAACTGTTTTATTCAGTGTGGAACCATTTAAAGTAAGCCTGGCCTAGTATCAACACTTCCTGTTCATGGACCATAGAGAGTCCTTTATCTTCTTACCTGTTTTTTCCCCATTGGCTCTCTTCCTCCTGGGTGCCACGTGGCTGCCTCCTAAGTACCATGTGGCTTTCCTTCTGATACCACGTGGCTACCTCCCTTCATCTAGTCTGTGGTTAAATGACCATCAGAGAAGCCTCTCTGACCACATGCTATATAGCTCACCCACACCCAAGGGACACCCTGGCCCCCTCACTCCATCTTCTTCATAGCCTTTGTCAATCCTTTGCAGACTCTTCATCATCTATTTACTGCCTTTGTATCTTCACAAAAATAAGTCGATAACAGTGCAGACATGGTTAAGTCATTGCAGGGTCTGGACAACGGCTGATCTAGATGTCAGGACTCCAGAGAGGATTCGTCAAATAAATGAATCCACTAAGTGAGAAAATAAACTAGCTAGAAATTGAGTCATGACCCCTATGGAGACCTAGTATGGCTAGGAAGCTTTCCCTCATCCAGGAGCCAGTATAGGGGAGCACCTAGAACAGGGGCCTTGGAACCAGAAAGGACTCTGCTTAAATCAGTAGTGTCTTGCCAAGCTGGAATCTTTGAGCCTTTGAGAATCTGCTGAGAGTTTGGGGGTACTCTTCAAAATGTAGTAGAGTGCAAGCCTAGTGTGTTAATCTTCAGAAGACTTTAAAGTGCTAAAGACTCTTTGCTGCCTTCCCTGGCTCCCAGGAGGCTGCCATTTTTTTTTTCTCACCTCTCTGGGCCTCACCTCTGTTCTGAAGTAGGGTTGATCAGTTCAGCCTCAGTGTTGACTCAAGTATCCTCCAGACCCATCCCCCTCCCTACCTGAGCACTGTCTACCTGGGAAACAGATGCTGGAGACCTGGATCCCAGGCTTGCCCTTCCACACCCCAGCTTCTTGGACTCTCAGATGCTTACTGTCTGGGTCTTAAAGGCTCTACAAGGAAAATGGAATTATTTCTCATTAGAGGGGTAAATCAAAGGAGAGAGAAGGCTCTTCTCTCCTAAGAAGACATTTCCTCCATGAGCCACAAAAGTGTTTTGCCACTTCAATTTCAGCATCTCAGAAAAGAACAAGGAAGGAAGGAAGGAAGGAAGGAAGGAAGGGAGGGAGGGAGGGAGGGAGGGAGGGAGGGAGGGAGGGAGGAAAGAAGGAAGGAAGGAAGGGAGGGAGGGAGGGAGGAAAGAAGGAAGGAAGGAAGGGAGGGAGGGAGGGAGGGAGGGAGGAAGGAAGGAAGGAAGAAAGAAAGGAAGGAAGGAAAGAAGGGAGGGAGGGAGGGAGGAAGGAAGGAAGGAAGGAAGGAAGGAAGGAAGGAAGGAAGGAAGGAAGGAAGGAAGGAAGGAAGGAAGGAAGGAAGAGCGTGCTATTCTGCAGATGTACACCTAAGGGGGTCAGGGATAGTGAAGGCCCAATCCCACGACACCCAGTCCTTTTACAATGTCTCTTCCTGTGTGTAAGGCCACTTCCTTCCTCTCTTCTGCAGCTCCCAGGGAGAGTCAGTTTGGTCTCCTGCCAGTCTTGCCCCAAGGGAGCTCTGTTGCGCAGAACACCTTCACCTGCAGTAAAGCACTACATTGTTTGGTCCAAATCATTTCTGTTTTAATTATATACCAACTTTTTTTTTGAGAAATCAAGAGAATCCATAAAGCAAACTGAGGTTTTGACCTATCTTAGAAAATTTGATCTATAACCAAAATTCAAGCTCCCACATGTTGGAATAGCCAGAATTACAGATGAACCCTGTTCCTTTCAATGGCAACTTACCTGTAACCTCCATCACCGCTCCCAGTTCTCCCAATCCCCATGGGTCCTATTCTCATAGCTGTCCTCTGCCCAAGTGTAGTCTGGAATCAATAGGACTGGGAAAGAGACGCTTATTTACATTACCAGATCCTGCGTGGAGACCTTCTACAAACATCACAGACCATCTCAGTCTATGAGGGACCTCTGTGATTTAGGTACACCATTCCCACATTATAGGTGTGAGCAAGTGTGGGTCCAGGAAAACTAAGCTGAAGAGGAAGATGATTGGAGGAGGTTGGGGGAGGAGAAGGCCCTCATTCAAGACTACAGAGCTACTAAAAAGCAAATTTGAGATTCAGCCATAAATCCCTGTCAACTAGAGATAGGATTATATGTTTAACGAATGGCTTGCTCGAATTTAAAGTGGCATTCACTGTAACTGTGCTCTGCTATAAATACCGGGTCAGTGGGTCTGTTTTTGAATCTGCTGTGTGCTGATAACTCAACTTTACCTCATCTGATTCTACATCTCTACAATGAAGCCTAAAGTTCTTTCTTTGTTAAAGTTCTTTGTTAAATTATGTGGAAAGTGCTCCCATGACCAAGGAGTGAGGGCCAGTCCACAGAGTGTGAATCCCAAAGATTCAAGGAAAAAGAACACTGACCCAAATCAGCATGGCCAAAATAATTCATTAAAACAAGCAATTAATTAAAGCAAGCTTTTTTATTTGAGTACATGGGCTGCCTCCCTTAAGATGGGTTGAAGAGGCTAGCATTGGACAGGAAGAAGATAAGGTTTCATAGCTCAGGCATCAGGGACTTCCAAGTGGGGGATTTGGTGGAAAAATTAGGTGGAGTTACAGAAGCAGAACAGGAAAAAGATGGTCATAACAAGGTAGCCATAACAACCTTTTGAAACAAAAGTAGAGTTTTAAGATGTTCATTACAACTTTTTGAAACAAAGATATGACTGTCCTTTCCTGGAACAGGCAGTACAGAATCATTTGTTACAGGTGAGTATAGCCCAATCCTTGAGAAACAGAGATTTAATAATGCACAAGAATAAGCCTAGTTTGTCTTTACTATCAGAGGGCTTTTCAACCTGAGGCAGGCCGGTTCCTCAGCCCCTAGAAACAGAAACCAACAGATGTTTTTGTTTGCTTACCTACCCATTTAAAACACCAAACAAGCTGTTAAAATACATGAAACAACAGCTCCTAAGATGTTGAACACCAGGCAACAGAGGTCAGTGGTCTCTGAGAGACACAAAATAAGCAAGATGAAATTTGTGGCTATCCGAACAGTATGAGAGAAATTCCAGGCCACAGCCCAGAAAGGGGGTCCTGGAGTGGATCCCAGCAGGTGACAGAAGTCAAGGAGCTAGACCAGGACAACATGAGATGACAGAAGGGAGCAGAAGGGAGCAGGCCGGATGCTGCTGCAGACAGGGAGAACACTGTGGCTGTGGAAAGAATCAGCTGAGTGACTGCTAGCCGGCATTCGTACGGGGCTAGAAACAGAACTTGGTGCCACCAACCAGACAGTAGAGGCTAAAACTTGATGGCACATCCCTGGGGTTCATTCATAAGTTATATGGAAGCGTTCCCCAGAGATAAAATACTGTCCCCAACAAATCACAGAAGCAGGACCCAACGAGATCAAGCTGTTTTTTAAACAATTTGACTTCATTCCAGAGCAGGCGTTAACAGGAACACAGACATATCCAACAGTAACAAAACGCATGGCATCTGGTACCCAATCAAAGACTATCGAGAAATACAAAGAGTAAGAATAAACCACAATGGGGAGAATAATCCATAAGCTGAAACTGACACAGATGCCAGAATTAGTAAACGAGGACATTAAAACGGTTAAGATAACTATAATCCATAAATTCAAAAAGTCAAGCAGCTATCTAAGCTAAAAATAAAAACAGGCAAAATGAACTTCTAAAGCTAAAAATTATACGGGGATTTTTTTAAAAAGTAGCACGTGCCACATGCATCACCGGCGGCTTGCAGACGAGGGCCAGGCAGTCTGTTATGCACACAATTCAAGCCATAAAGTGATGACAAGAAGAGAGATAACATTCACAGTACAACCTATTTTATCAAAACTAGCAGATATCTTAAAGGCGGCCGGAGAAAGACAGCTTCTGATCTCCCCATCTTTCCCTGTGGCACTACAGGCCTTAACTGGAAGGTCTTCCATCCACATGGAGTTGTTTTTCGTGCAGATGGTGGTCTTCACTGCATTCTTCTATGTGTACTCAGTTTCCATATCCCTCCCTGTTGGGGAGGCTGTCTTTTCTCAAATGGTGGTGGTTGTCATTATCAAAATTCAGGTGATTATAGCTATGTGGCTTATGTGGTCTTCCATTCCATGGGTCAATGGGTCTAGCTTTGTATCTATTCATTAATAATCTAACTTGAACTCCGGTGTGGGGATAGCTCCAGCATTATTCATTCTGCTCAGACTTTCTTTTGCTGCCTGGGATGTTTCATGCTTCTATATGAATTTTAGGGTTTTTTGGTTTTTTGGGTTTTTTTTACTATTTCTATATTGAAGGACATTGGGATTTTGATGACAGTTGTACTGGATGTGTGGATTGCTTTGGGTAAGTTTTCCTCTTTCACAATTTTAATTCTCCCAAACTATGAGCAGGAGAGGCCTTTCTATTTTCTAGTATACTCTCTGCTATCTTGAGTGTTTTAAAGGGTTCCAAGTAGAGGTCTTTCACTTTCTTCATAAATTTATCTCCAAGTGCTTTCGAAACAATTGTGCATCTCAAGGGTGCACCATCATTTGTTACAGGAGTTTCCTTCCACAACCAGCTGACAAGAGTGATCTATGGTCGTAGTTATAAATTCTTAGGAGGCAGTTTGACAGGCACATCATGTCCATCTAATAAAACAATAGTAGTTGTTTCCCCCACTGGGGCCTATAACTTCCCCAGACATGGGTTTTCCTCCTGACTTATAGTGCTAGAAATGAATTCACAGGCTATGGAATGGACTTTAATTCAATCAGAAAGCTGATGGCTAGTTGCATCTAAAACTGTCCATGTCACTACTGCACATGTAGTCATATATTGTTCGGGATTTCTATACAGGGGCCCCAGCCAAGTAGGAGTATTGGAAATTCTCCACCGACACCCTATAATGTACCTTCATCATTATGAAAGCTGGCGGCAGGGAGAGAGGCTCAGGTCAGTCCCACTCAGGTTTCTGTGTCTTGCAACCAATGTATGTACAGTGTCTGAGTGATAAGGTTTGTTATCTAATTCCAGCATGTAACCAATAACATTGACAATGGTCTTATTGTTATGGGGGTTCTGGGGCCTCCCTAACCAATCTCTGGCACTGGATTTTTTTAACAGACCTAAGGCTTTTGAGAGTGTCTCCTCTTCACCAAACATGTGGGATAACCTCTTTTAAAATTTAACTGGGTTTTTCAACTGTCTTTTTTTTTTTTTTAAGATGTTTACATAAATCTGTTAGACACTCAAAGGTTACCATTATGTAAGAAAGCATTATTTTTAGAGAGAGTGGGCAGAATCTCTGAAGGCCATGGTCTTCCAGTCTATGTAAGGAGCTGTTGGTCTTCAACTAAGGGGATACCAAAAAGCAAGCACTCGAGAGGCCCAACACAGTATGGAAAATTTTCACCATTTTTAACAATTTTTTCACTAAAAGACCAATGTTGGACATAGGGGCATGTTGGGAAACTCTGTAAGCTACTGACAGTTTTGGGGAGCCACCGGCCCTCCTCATCCTGGGTGCTGCCATTGCAACAGGGTTGCTGTGTACCTCTTTGCCTCCAACAGTGTCAGCAGAACCTGTTTGTGCTGTATGATCTGGCTCAAGCCCAAGGGCTGCACTCTGGCCTTTGCCTACGGCTGGAGCAGGCTCCCTTGTTCTGCCCCTTTCCATCAGCCACACTTGGCTGCCAAAAAGGCCCCAGCCTGGGTGAACAGTCTTCACCACCCACCACCCACATACTTTACACCACATACTCTGGGGGAATAATTGCCCGTCCCTAGGACTAGCTTAATCTTTTCTTATATAAACTGTTGCTCAGGGGGCTTTAAAGGCTTCTGGAAAGTCACTAGCTCAGCACTTGGCTTTCTGTTGAATTTTCTTGAGATAATTCAGCTCCATACAGACCTTTTACATTTGCCTTTGAACACATGGGCAGACTGACCTCTCTGATTTGTTTTTCTGATGTCCCTTCTTGTCTTCACACTTTGTGAACCCTTTTTACATTTGGATTGAGGCCATTCAGCTTACCAAAGCCTCTCCAAGCTCATAAAGACAACAGTGTATGACCAGGGTCAGCAAAGCCACCAACACCCTAAACCATTTCTGAGGTCCCTGCTGAATTAGACTGTTTCAATTCTCCAATTAACCAGGCCCAGCAAACTGAGTATCAAGCGCTTCCTCTCTCAGGCCCCAGGCTCTTGGTGCCAACTGTCATTTCTTTATTGTCTTCCTGCTTCTGGTATTCACAGGGACCTCAGCTAGTAATGACCAAGGATGGCTCTTACAAGCCAGTTAGTCCATCAAAGACGGATTTGTATGTATATATACGTGTGTGTGTGTGTGTGTGTGTGTCTTTGGTCATGCATGTAGGTCATGCATGTAGTCTTCATCTCAAAGAGGGGTGAGTAGTTACATTACTGTTTCTGTACTGCCACAACACTCAGAGTGATCTCATCTGCTCCCATAACCCACAGCCTTATGAGCTAGGCTCTGGCAATCTCTTTAATTATTTAAAATCTTTCTCAATTTAAGCTATGGTGAGACAGAACACTCCCTAGCTAGCATGGTCTCTTGCATCAGGTAAATTTTAGGATCTCTATGTGCATATTGAATTGTGGGTTTTCCCTTTCTCTATATTTTCTACCACCTTTAGCTCAGTCCCTTCTTCCTCACTGTCCGACACCTCGCATAGATTCCAGCTTTCGAGAGGGGCTCTTTAAGAGAGGTCTGATTTATGTTTTCTTTACCTTTAGGGTCCTACGTCATAAGTATCAGGCTAACCCTTCCATTTCTCTTTCTTTTCTGTCAGAGGCAAGTGTAGAGACTGCATTTCCTTTTCCCACCATAATTCATTTCTCCTCTAAACAACCAGGCTCTTTCTGGGAAGATAGCTGACCCTCAGTTGTATACCTGCCTACCCAAAGAAAGACTTTCACATCTGATACCTCAGCCTGCTTACAGCATATGTCTCCTCTGTGTGTCTTTTGGAGATCATAACACATTCTTTAATGTGTAGCGGATGTTGGCAGGGCATCCCTGTATCTGAGAGGTAGACTCCACTCATTGACAGAGCATGACACCCCATACCAAGTAGTGGAAGATGGGCACCCTGGATTCTGCCATATCTGTACTCCATTCTCAGACATCTCAGACTTAGTGGTTTGTCCTGTCATTCACTATGACAAGGATCATGCAACTGCCACTTCAAGGAGGTGCTCCACCCCATGCTGCGTGGATTTCCTCGACAGACACCCTCCCTCAGATGGACCGCAGTTGTGTGTCTCAGCACCCATTGGAGGAGCCATACAGCCACTCCTCCCCACTCGCTTTTTGACCTCTTTGCCCCTGCTTGGGTGCCATTTATGTTGTGTGCCGCTTTTATGGAATGAAATAAACCAACATCTTCTTACCTCAGAGAGGAAACTAACAACAGACCAACACCAGAGTCCACCCTGGTAAACCAGTGATTTTATTGAGAATGTTGACACAAACATGGGTAACTCAAGAGTTGTGGCATCACTGAAAGCCCACCTAGCATGGTCAATTGTCATGAAAGCTGCATCTCTAGAGCCCTCTGTATGATATGCAGGAGGATCAACAGGTCAGAGTCTCCTCTCCTCAGCAGTCCTGACTGCTAATATAACAGGGGAGCAGGGGCTTTGTGCATCTGGCAAGTTTCAGGGACTTCCTGAGACTTTTGAGTTGTTTACTTCCTGATCTCAACAAGCCTCCCTTCAGGATGAATGTTTCAACTCTTAGGAAATTTCTACATAAACTAAAATATAGTTTTAGTGGAAGTCTTTCAAGGTTTAAAAAACCCATATGTATAAATATATAGGAATATATATTCCTATATATTCGTCCCATTAGTTGTGTTCCTTAGAGAACTCTGAAAAATGCAAATGTCCTTTATCCAGCTCCCTCTAATATAAACAACAGACATAACCATAGTATAACCATTAAGCCCTCACTGTTTTACACCTCCTTCTACTCCTTCTCTAGACTGGCCACTGCTGACAGAGAACTCTCTCCAGAAAGTCTAGACTACAGCTTCCACTCCAGCTATCATTCTGTGTGCAATGGTACTCTCCACTCCACCCCACCGTCTTCATAAACAGCCTGCCCTCCATCTTGCACAAGTTTCAGGTCTTAAAACTAACGGTCTCATAGTTCTCTACTCCGTGTTTCCATAGATACCTAAAACTAAGTATGTTAACTATTTCCACCCATAAAAACCCTTTTCCTCCTGTGGCCTCTAAGCAAAGGGCATCATCATCAGTCACTTTTCAGGGTCTGTTGACTCTTCTTCCCTTCACACTCTTTAAATCCCTCCTTCAGGCCCCAGCTCTACTACTAAGATGCCATGATGTCAATTTTCCTGGGGCTATTACCGCAGGCTTTAAACATTCTCAGTACTTCTGGTCTCTCCTCATCCAACCACCAAGAGCAATCTTTCTAAATGCTCACTGACCCATGTCCCAGCCTGCTGAGAGCCCTGCAGTGGTTCCCAGATACTCACAGGGCAGAATTCTGGCTCCAGACCTGGGTTGGATCCTCCTTTGCCAACCTCCTCGACTATTAACTAAATAAGCCACTCTCTGAAAGGGTCATCAAATGACATTAGACCCCTCCCCCTTCTCATGCCCACTCTGCCTTTCCCATTGTCCTTTCAACCTAGAAGTTTATTCCTGGTCATTACCACTAGGAATTCCAATCCAAGAAGTGACTCTCTTTGCAGCCTCTGAACACCTTCTCAGAAATAAGAGACAGGTCCTCTTTCTTGCAAAAAGAGCTCCTATGGGGATATGTTTCATGTACATCCTTAGATGAAGTTTTCTCTACAGATACCCCTCCCCCACATAAAAGGTAAAAGTCTAAAGAGAACAGATTGCTATTTAATGTGCTCATCTCCGCAGCCCAGGGCTTGAGATACAATAATAGCTGGATGCCTGGCTAACATGATAAATGCATGTATTGATGGAGAGATGAAAAGTCAATAGAGGGAAATATGAGCAGGGATTGAATGATCAACAGATTAGTGAAAAGACTCATGGGTGGATGGAGAAAAGAAGGAAGGTTTGGGGGGGGAGAAGAAAGGACCCAGAAGAGGGAGGGGGATGTAAGGGGAGGGGGAGGGGGGAGGGGGAGGGGGAGGGGGGGAGTTTCTAAAACTTGAAGAATCATGACAGTCTCTTCAACTGTTTTCATGATGCTCCAAAAGAAGCCTGAGCCTGTGTTAAGAGATGCCGGAGTGGCTGAATAATCAAAACTCCAGGCATCATTAAGCATTTTAGACTAAGAACTGGAAGACCTGATCTCTGTTGTCGGGTTTCCTGCAAGGCCCTGGCAGTGTAACCAATCATTTTTCATTTTCTCTGTATAAAATGAATCATCTGATTTAAATAACAGTACAGATTTTTTTTCCCCCAGTCACTCCCTGGTTCACTGGTTTGAAGCTGTCCAAGAAGGTCCACACTGAGTAATGTATGTTTACTTACAACTTGTCCTGATGCAGAACGGATCCCAGATCTCTGCCGGCAACGGAGAAGAATTAGCACACTCCAGATGACTGGCTGGCTGAAAGCCTTGTGGTGAAATGAAAGACAAGCTGGTGACAGAGCCTGAGGGTTCTGAGGAAAGACACATACTGCAAGGCTGCCCAGCCCATGAAAAAAGGGAAGGAGCAGGGAGCAAAGCCCTGGGGGCCCACAGCTGTGGGCAAGTGTATCCTTTATCCATCAGGGCTGGGTTTTGTTCCCAGAGCATGTTTCTGTCCTGATAGATTTGCACCTGAACTTGGAGCATGCTCAGGAGTAGACAGTGCTAAAAACCCATCCATCACTAGTTACCATCAGACATGGCAGCATGTGGGTCCCAGATAGACGTCACCTCACCACAGCAGCAGGAGTGACGGGATCTTCATGTCAAAAAGGAAGAACAATGAACAAGTTTAGGGTTTGAACCAAGCACAGCTGGATTCTGCCTACAACATCTGCCTGCCATGTCTGTTGGTAGCCACTGTTCAGATAATGACTCAGAAATGTCAGAGTTCCTGCCACAATTGGCAATGATGCCTCCCAGAGACTGGGTCCTTCGTAATATGTTTTCACATTGTCTTAAACTGGCAATGTGGGCAATCATTGTCACTTTGCAAATGGGACACTGAGATTCAGGATGACAGGTATAAAGACTCAGCTGATAAACAGTAGAACTGAGTCTCAATCCAGAGAGCACTGCCCACTGTGGGCAGGGTCCTCCCAAATCAACTATTAGTCAAGAAAATGCCCCCACAGACTTGCCTACAGACCAACCTGATAGTGGATCCTCGGCTGGAGTTCCCTCTTCCAAATATGAATCGTTTATGTCAAATTGACACCAACCAGCAAAACATATGGGACTTTCTTGAACACTGGTCAGCACCCATGTTTGGCTTCACCTCTTATGGTTTGTCCCTATAGGGAACGTCACCATAGAGTCATATGTTGAAGGCTTGGTCTCCAGCTGGTGCCATTGTGGGCGGTATGGAAACCTTAGAAGGCAGAGTTTGGTCAGGATTCACTCACTGAGGCATGTGTTTGAAGGTTCTGCTGAGTTGTGGGGCCATTCCTAATTAGCTGATGGCTTCTGCTGCATTGTTCTATGATACAAAACCTCAGGCCCAGAGCTAGACTCAGCATGGCCATGGACAGAAACCTCTGACACCAAAATAATCTTTTCTCCTTAAAACTGTTCTCATGGCTGGACAAGGATGTGCATGCCTTTAATCCCAGCACTCGGGAGGCAGGGACAGCCTGATTCCTGTGAGTTTGAGGCCAGCCTTGTCTCCAAAGGGAGTTCCAGGACAGCCAGATCTGTTACACGGGGAACTCCTGTCTCAGGGGGCAGGGGAACTGCTCTCATATTTGACACAGATGTGAAATGCCTAGCTAAAGGACTGCACTCCAAGTCCTGAGACAGAGTCTGAAGGGAAGTCGCTTGGGTGTCAAGTGCCTGGCTCCTCCCTCTAGAAGAAACTAAAGCTCAGAAACAGAAGTCTACCAGCCCTCTTGGACATGGCTGTGCGGGGATGGTGGCTGAGTACCAGGCAGCTGGCCACAGTTTCTGCACAGACAAGAAGCAGAGGGATGAGTGTGTGGGGATTTAATAAAGTTTCAGAAGTTTTGGAGATATCAAAGGGAATCTACTCACAGTTTATGTGAGGGGTTAGTAAAAGCTCCAGAAGTCCCAGAGCTCTAACCACAGTCAGTCTAGGAAAATCAGAGCGGTGATTCAAACCTTTAATCCCAGCACAGGGAGTATACTGGGATCCCAGCACAGGAAGTATACTGGGAGTGGTGACCTACGCTCTTAATCCTAACTGAGTCAAGGTCACTTCAGATTATAGAAGGAATTCCAGGCTCCCAAGCAGGCAGTGGTGGGGCCACGCCTTAATTACTGAAAGAATACTTAAGTCGGGATTCAAACACGGAGAGATCCATTCCAAGGGAATCGAGGCTGAGGAAGCTAAAAGACAGCTGGGTAAGATTTGACTGTGGTGTTTATTCCCTCTAGTATCTCCAAAACTTCTGAAACTTTATTAAATCCCCACGTGAGTGTGCTGGCGTTCATGTCATAGCCCTGGATTTATCCTTCCTAATGGTTAATGTCTATATACTCACTCTGGAAAGTCTGGTTAAAAATGAAACAGACTAGTCCCAATACTTTAAAAAGGTAAAAGCGTGGACTTTGGAGTCAGGCACAGTGCTTGGAATATCTGAGGAGCATCTTTGAGCCCTGTATATTCTACTATAGCCTCCTGTCAGCCTGACTTCATTTAGAATCATCAACTCTGAGTATGTGTGTGAGGGGTTTTCTGGACCAGCTTACCTGAGAAGGTAAGATATATCTTTACGGGGCTGAGAGATGGCTCAGTGTTTAAGAGCGCTGACTGCTCATTCAGAGGTCCTTAGTTCAATTCCCAGCACCTACACGGTCCCTCACAACTGTCTGTAACTCCAGTTCCAGGGGACCTGACACTCTCATGCAGGTAAAACACCAACGCACATTAAATAAAAATAAAATAAGTTATATATAAAAAAGAAATTCATGGAAAAAAATTTAAATGTATCTTTAATACGGACAGCACCATTCCATGGGCTCATCACCATCATCACAGATTGGCTAAAGGGGGAAAGACGGGGAAGTCTCATAAGCACCAGTACTCAATCCCTTCCGTTCTTGTCTATGGATAAACTGACCAGCTGCCTCATACTCCAGCCACCCCACCTTCAAAACCTGGGACTGCACCCTCAAGCCATGAGCTAAAAATAAACGTCAAGAAACCTCTACATTGTGCTTTTTTCTCTTTTTTTTCTTCTTCCCCTGGGCACTGTTTTCAGCCATGAGAAAATTAACTAATTTTGAGCCCCACTTTCTTTGGGATTAAAACACCTCACCGGAAGCTGGAAGAGATAACACGTAAAACTCACAGGACATATTTTCTAGGCACCCTGTGGAGGGGTGCATATCCAGACAAGGTCTCTCTCAAGGGCCTCAAATTTGCAAATTAGGCTGATGGATCAGTGAAGCCAGCGATTGACCTGCCTCTGCCTCCAGGGCACAGAATACAACCACGCTGGGCTTCTTTACATGTATTCTGGGAAACAAACTGGGTAGCGGGCGTGCATGGCAAGCATTTTACTCACTGAGCTATCCCCCGGGCACTTCTTATGGATGTTATGGGATAAATCAATATACCAGGCTTAGCATGAATTATATAGCTCCAAAACCTGTGAAGGTCTCTGTTCTTTCTTTCTGTCCTCACATCCCATGACCTTGGAAGGAAAACAGTCTCTGAAATGATCCAGCCAGTGTGTTATTGGGCCCCTAGAAACACTGCTCCCGGCCAGCCTTGAAAATGGATTAAGGATCTGAGACTGGCTTTAATACTCTATGCACAAGATCAAAGAGTGCAGAAAAGAGCTGGAAAGCAGGAAGAGTGGGAGATGGATCAGACCCCAAGTAGCTGGCAGAGCTGGAGGGAGCATACCCACTTTTCCTGTGTCTTCAGAAACTGAACTGCACTCTTCACCTGCTGCTGACCCGCAAACGGGAACATTGAGGTTTTCCAAAACAACAGCATGTGCACCGCAGAAGAAAGCATGGACTGTCTGAGGCAGATACACAGTCCATATAAAAGAGAATATAGGCTGAAAGCCCAGAGCCCCACTACACCCAGGAGCAGGTTTCCCCCCTCAGCCTTGCCTCTGCTCCCCTCTAGCGGCCACACAGGGATCCAGCAGACAGAACTTAACAGCTCCGTGCCAGGTAAGGTCAGAGTTTTCAACCTTAAAACCACATTCTCTGCCCTCTCTCCTTCAGCCGCTAGCCCAGATCTCTTTCTCTCTGCTACAGTCCCCCCAGGGGTACCAATAAGGTAACAAACAGGCCTCCTTGCTGAATGCTGTCTGCAGAAACTGTGCTGAGCAATCACAAGTCACCCAGAATTCTTAGAACTTTCTTTGGGATCAGGTA